>JADFUC010001683.1:0-2693318 GCA_019722365.1 Lithospermum erythrorhizon
TTGCAATTCTACTCTCCGTAATGTGTGCGCTTGTTATGGCGAGACCCCACGATCAGGGAATGAGCGTTTTGTTACCATGGCCATTTGAGGTGTCAACTTAGTAAGACACTTTTACGGAAAATCAGTCACACTTATATGCGAAAGTCCTAAATATCGTCAATACTTTTTTTTATCAAACGATAGGAATTAGAAATTACATACGATATTATATAACAATTAAATTTAAACCAACTAATGAGAGGCTAGGCTACATAGAAAACAGCTTGTCTTTTTCTCTTTAAGTTTGATGCGAACACCGTCTTCGCTTCGCTTGTATATTGCACAAGCTCCACGTAAACTGTTAAAACCACTAAGTGGCTGCTAAAACCTGCAAAGCGTAGAAAATTAATCCTCAAATAAATTAGCGATAAAGAGTATGATTACATAATATTATTACTAACTAAAGAGTAAACTAATAAACAAAAAATAAATTAATAATTAGTGTATATTATATTTACTTTTAGAATAATTTTTGCTATTGCTTAATTTAATTTCTTTTCTAAGTAGTCGGTCTTATTAAGTGCAGCATTTAATAATGATGTTCAATTAATTAAATTCTTTAATTAATGATGTTCAATTAAATTCAAGACTCATATTTTAAATGAGAAATTAATTAATCAAAAAGAAAATAGTAATTGCAGAAATCATGATGACCTAAGTGTAAGGAATAATAAATAATATCATCCAAAATATATAAAGTTCAACATCAAAAATGAAGAATCATACTTTAATTCATATACTGTATATAATCACTCCCTTTAATGCATTCTACAAACCTTTTATACAAAACATGTAACGTAATATTTTCATTATTTGGGCTGGGTATTTAAACTCTGTTTGATTCCATTTTGGCTAAATTAATCACATTACCTCATACATGGATAACTTATTAAAATCTAATAGGGTTGTTATTACCATTACCTATACAAAGCGTAACGAAATATAAATGTTATTCTACATCATAACATAAGATGATAATATTAAATAGTTATATATATATTTAAATGTTATATAATATTGTATTATATTAACTATATTAATAAGGATATATATTATAATTTTTTAATTAGTTTATATAATCAATTAATAAATATATATGATAAATATATTTAATGTGAAAAATTATAGTAGGAAACATTTTATAATAAAAATATAAAATATCATAATTTTATAATAAAATATATTATTATTGTTCAAAAATTTAAAATATTAATATAATTTAAAATAATAATATCTAAATTATATTAAAATCTATAATTCTAATGGATATCTTAATATCTTGAATTTTTGAAAATATATTTAAATTATATTTTATAATATTACTTTATAACTAAGTATATTGTATCTCGAACTAATATATTATAATATTATATGAAAATTAATATATTATTACTAAATCCAATTTTAAATATATTATTACTAACTAATTTTATATATATATATATATATATATATATATATATATATAACTTTGAAATTACTAACTCAATTTTAAATATATACTTGAAATGAATATTAACATTATTTTATTTGATTATTTTATATCACACCAATAACTAAAATCTATAATTAGTAAATTTATATTACTTTAATATATATTTATTTGTATTATTTATTCTTATTATCATATAATGGAGTATGAAATAAGTAAGATAAATTTTTTGACTCCCTATAAATATACCAAACAAAGTGAATCGAATTGTCCGTACAATTCCTTTACTATGCGCATTCCATTTATCAAGACCATTCCATTACCTTCAAATTCATTCATTCGTACTCCAAACGACCTTTATAATATAAAAAGGACGAAAAATAACAAATGGACGGACTGCCATAATCAAGAAACGGAGTGTAAAAATCATTGAACTATTTTAAAAGTATGGACATAATATAATTATATAAATATAAAAAAAAATATTACATACCATTAAATTTAACTTTTTTAAATTGTCAATATATTCCCGCATAATAAGGATCACAGGCGCGGGGCCAGCCCCCAAGGGCATCGAATTTAGTCCCCAAGATTACATGCACTGGCCAATATGATCCTCGAAATTGCCGACAACGCCGCACGCCCCATTTTAGACGCCCAAATCACAACTAATTTGTAACATTTGTCACTTACGCGATCATACTACAACACGTATATCACTTTCAAGTGACTCAGCCTCGCATTAATATCATTATCCTTAATTAAATCGCACTAAAATCAATAACATGGTGGTGACTATACAAATAATCCTCAACATTTTCACTAACATTAAACAAAGCTTTAAAATTCCACATAATAAACTTTTTAACGACTATATCATGTATATATAATTTCTCATTACCTTTAAGGAAACTTTATTCATTTTTTCTTCTTCTAGTTGGAGAAACGACAATTTTTTACGTCGTCTTTCAATTTTCTTTATTTTACCCAAAATATCCTTTTCCCAAAAAGCTTTACTTCAACTTTCCATCATCATTTTAACACATCATAAACAAATTATCGGTATTAAATTACTAGTATTTCGATTTCAGTGTAATGAGTATTTAATTTGAACAGCTTGGAAGATATATAAACCGGAAAATCATGGAGAAGTCGGTTTGATAGCTTGTTCTAATAGCTAACACGTACTATATGTGCTATTCAGTCCTCAATCCAAACAATTAATTTTCTCACATATCGTTGAAATCTTTTAATTTAATTTACTTTTAATTATATTATTAAAAAAATAATATTATTAAGATTTAAAGATCTAATACAATTATATAAATTTTATATTTTTAAAATAATGAATAATTAATAATTGATGGTCACCTCACTTCAAAAATCAAACGCCGATTATTTTGAACTGAGAAATTACAATAATAAGTCAATACACATGGGACTATTAATAAATTAAATAGTTCATCAATTTTTCAATACTTGTCATTTTAGGTTTCCCACACACTACAATTAAAAATTTATAGACTTTTATTATATTTGGACCCGCTGATTAATAAAAACATAAAATTATTGTACTTTAAACTTATCAAATGCCAATAAAATTAACATACCATGATCTTAACGAAATATACCGTGATAACATCATGGCAAAATTTGATAGACTATCCAAACTCATCAAGCTATATATATTCATCACATCTACTCTCATCAACAAGCTACAAACAAATTTTCTTTTAATAATAAGCGTTTATTACTCCATTACTCATCATATGGATCATTTTATGTTACCTCAGATGGATACTTTGTGAAAGTATTAATCACGCTGAACTAAGACATTTTCATACTGAGATATAGGGATCGAGACCCCATCGAGTCTCGAGGTTTCGAATGTGTCTCATTTAATGCCAGGTCGGCCCTGCATGAAATGAATCCAGGCCATCGAGAGGTCTATCGAGACCCTCATCGAGACCGCAGTCCCAACGGGGTCTCGACGATGCGGTTTCGAGCTTAAAGGAGATTATCTCATTCGAGCAAATATCCAAAAATATCTATTTTCTCAATTTTTCTAATTTTTTCAAATTCATTGTAGCTGTTTCTACTGACAGATTATTTGTATATTATTTTAAGCTAAATCTAGTATGTAGATTTGTCATCAGAATACTAGATTATAAAGTATTACTCAAATAGAGAAGCTTAGTTTGATAGAACTTTCAGAATAATCGCCGAGTACATTCTAGTAGATTTACGCAGCAAAGAATAAAAACGCACTGAAACCCAGATAAAGATTTGGTGTTATTTACTTTATATTTTCATTATTGCCTCTGCTCGTATTACTTGGGATATTGTATCTACAGGCCAAAGGTTGATATATATTCATGGGTATTTATATTATCTCCCAACACCGGTGATCGAGTTGTCAGTTTCGAGTCTGTACATGCTTTTATTCAAATTAAATTTGAAAGACGGGCGAATATCGACACACTGAGATAAAATCTCATGTTGATTTCGCCTATCAAAGATGAATACGAGGATTATTTTGTACGGGAAGAAGCTTCATATGTTTCCTTAAGTTTAAGCCCGCAAATATGGAGATCAAGAGCGAACGAGCTGAGAGACAAATCTTGGGTACAGCTGTAGACCGCTGCCACTCAGAAATCCGCCACGCTAACGAGCGGCTTATAATTCACAAAGGGTTGATGAGGCTTTGTCGGGTTATATGAGAAACCATCCGCCAACAATAAGGTACGATTGACGAAGCAACCGTTTACCTCGAGGATGTCAAATTTAACACTCCGATCATAGTGCACCTAATACTTCAATAGTTTGATAAATCAATTGTCTATCAAGCTGGTGTTAACTTTGGTGATTTAATTACAAGCGCTGATTCTATCGGCATATTTGCCGTATAGTCGGGAGTCAATGGTGGCCTGCCGCGAGTAATCAATGAAACTTGTAAGCTTGCAACTTGGGCCAAGAGCATTTCTGCCTGTCCGAAGTTCGGAAGAATGCATTTAGTTTGAAAGGTTCTGTATCAATGATAGGGTGAACTATGACAAACGAAGCGTAAAAAATAAATGGAGGTCAAAGTCAGCAGGGGGGAGAAGTTTAATTGAGACGTACTCTCGAAGGTCGGGACGCGGCAAAGACCGGTCCACACGCCGCGCAACGCAAGCGCATCTCGTAGTCGGTAGGCAACAGTTAACGATGAACGTTGTTGATGATCATGACGCTCTACCTTTGCCTCATCATAAATTCTGGATTCTTGATTCAGGAGCATCGCTTCATACTACACCCACTCGTGATATAATGTCAATTATACGGTCGAGATTACGATCTGCTCATCTCGCTAACGCAACAAGATCGGTTGTACGTGAGATGTGAACTAAAGTCACGAATGGTTCTACCTGAGATCGACTAAAGTGAGGCACACAAAATCAAGCCGTGAGTTTGATTTCGTGGAGTCACCGATTTAGGATTTAAGCCACTGAACGACATCAGCGGCGTAACTTGCTGCAGCTGAAAGCACGATCAGAGTCTCGAGGCTCAAAGATGTACTTACCTTACCGGGAGTTCTCAAAAGACTAGTCATTATTAGTTTCCAGTAGATCGCATGCTGCACAAACCCATTGGGGCCAGCATGAACTAAAAAAAGGTATGAAACCGTTGTTTCAAATATGATACTGAGCTCAAATCGCTGATCATCATATTGTGAGAGCCGCGTTTCCTCGGGAAGCTGTAATAAAGTCGGGCGAGTTAAAATTGGCGCTGAAATAACCGAGAGGCTCGAGTTAGTTCACACGTATGTCTCCGCGCCGCTGTTCTCGGCGCTCATCACGCGAACCTTCATCGACGACGCGACGAGAAAAGTTTGGGTTTATTTTCCAAGAATAAACTGGTGTAAGTCTCGTTTATAGCCCATGGTCAGAATGAGACAGACTGTAGAGCGAAGTATTCAGATCCGACAACGGGGTACGTATATGGATTTCAAATAATATCAGCCAAGAAACGGAATAAGTGACGCAGAAGACTATTCGGAACACCCCAACGTAACGGAGTACTGGTAGGATGAATGTGACACTCTAATGAACGTAAGCTAGAAGTAATGAGGGTTACACTGTGGTTTACCTCAAACGTTTATGACGAATCAATACTTTCGATAAACAGACCTTCACCCTCCTAATTTAAGAATTCCTCAAGAGTGAAGCTCAAGCATACATGGCGACAACGATATTGTGTTTCTAAGGATTAAGAACCTGAAGATCATTCAAAGCAAAGAATGTGGTTCACGAACAAAGTATAATAAAAGATAGATAGAAAGCAGGTTGAGGAGAGAAGCTGGGGCGAGGTTACAACTCGAATATCGAGAAGTCAAATGCCGCAGCAGGAAGCGCATGACTGTTCTTTTCCAAAAGGCATGCCTTGGGATCACGCCCGATCCCGAAGATCATTTCACGAAATGCCACCTTTAAAGAGATTTGGATCTGCATTAGAGGGAGACTACGTAGTCCGATGATAACATTTCTGCCATCAACAGAAGAGATTGTCCCCGAAAGTGATCATCAAGATGTGTAGACACCTGTCTCGAAGATCCGCCAAAGAAACTAACTGTGCATTCACCCTCTCCGCGTCTTCGCTATTAATCGATAGAAAGTAGTCTCGCTAGTTGGCGTCGAAGCAAAGACAACGTGATGACGCGGGACAAGCGGGAGCACATGAAAGAGGGAGATGAGTCATTGTCGGCCAAACATGACGCTAGCTGCAAGCACCGCCGTAAGCCTGCAGAATGCCGTTGTATCAAATGGGTCTACCGAATCGCGGGAGGAACAGATGGAAGTAAACGCTATAAAGCCTGCTTCGTCGCTGCGGTTCCAAAAGCAGGGTGCTGAATCACTGGCACTAAAATATTCTCACCCAGAAATAAACTTCAGGACAATCGTGAACTGCTTTTTGGATTTAGGCTGCAGATGATACGCACCTTTCTTCGATGGATGTAAAAACCAGATTTTACATGGCAACCTGTAAGAAGAGTTATTCATTTAAGAACCTCAAGGCTTTCTGGTGTTAAAGGAAAGAAGATTCAGCGTGCAAACTCTCGTGTTGTTCTCGCACGGCTCGAAACAAGCTTTGACGCAGCTGGTCATTACCTTCATAAATTTATCAAAAGGTCAGTTTGTAAGCTGCGACCGATCACCAATGCTATATACAAAGTTTCAAAAAAGATTACGTTTATCTTAATACTTTATGTCACGAGTATGTCGATCAAGGAGTTCGATTCGCAAAGCGTGAACATGTCAAGAAAGAGTTGTCGATCAAGGATGCATGACCTAAAGTAGCAAAGAAAATCCGACGGTAATAACGGTAGACGAGATTCTCCGGTGATTAACACAGCAGAATACCCGAAGGCGTAATCGCTTTATCCAACACGCCTACGCAGTTCGTAGCATCTCGTTAACGGTTTTCAATTATCGCATAACATTCACCGGCTAATCGGAAGCATTTATTTGTGAGTATACGGATAGCGGCTCCATGCCTAAAGAGGGTAGTCTTACGTATGCTAAGAATTAAACCTAATATCGACACGCGAGCTTGTCAAGAGATATATTACCAAACCCGTGAGCAGGTAACATCGGGAGCTCCGCGACGTGGATTTCGCGATACCCAAACGGGTAAGGCCGAAAATCCCATGCTCGCAACTAGTACTGTGGGTTGGGGGCTGGGATACGTAGACGCCGATAACGGCATGATGCTGAAGGAAGTCTACTAAATGGGATATGATTCACGCTTTCTCGCAGACGCTATTTGAGATCTAAGCTTCAAAACTAATAAAGAGTACTGTCTGGGCCGCGGCGTTATAGTACGCTTGCTAGCGGCGTAATGCCATGAGATGATTCGTCACAGACTTTCTTGAAAGAGTCGAATCTCGGTGACGGATGTAACACTTTGTAATCGTGATAGTCGAAAAGCGATTTATCTTGCTAGAAACCTTGCTCATGCTTATGGCCAAAGCACAAAAGGGATTCCAGGTTCCATTTCATACGCTCAGATTGAGAACGGATCCTCGAAACTTGACAAGATTCTCGAGACGAATCCTACCGACATGCTTATTGTGCCGCCAGAACGCGAGAAGTTCGGGTTGTGTTCGACCGCTAACCTTCGGAAGTACCGAAGGTGCCGCGAACGGCAGGAAGTTGAAGACGGATTTAAAAATGCTTCGCTTTATCACAAGCTCAAGATATTTTCTCATACTGAGATACAGTGGACCGAGACCCCTCACGGAGTGTCTCGGCGCACAAAAGAGGCCTAGATGCATGGACTGACAGAGGCCATCGAGATGCTTATCGCACTGGGCACTTACGAAATCCTACGATGCGCGGCTCGAGAGCTTAAAGGAGATTGTATCTCATTTGAGCAAATATCCAAAATATCTATTTTCTCAATTTTCCAAATTCATTGTAGCTGCTCCCTACTTGACAAGATTATTTCAGATATCATTTTAAAGCCTAAATCTAGCGCGTAGATTTGTTATCGGTATCACTGTGATTATAAAAAGATACTCAATTGTGGTGTTTCAAGCTGACAGTGACTTCAGAATAATCGTCATGAAAGACATTCTAAGCATTTCTACAAGAAAGAACGGGACGCACTTTTAACTCAGATAAAGATTTCCAAAGGTTATTTACTTTATTTTCTATTATTTGTCTGCTCGTGATTACTTTGGGGATATTGTGACTCCATAGGCCAAAGGCTGGAGAGCATCTGTTAAGATTTATATTATTTCAACAGACACTGGTGACGATAAAAGGACGTCTATTTTTACAGAGGGTTGTATGGATGTTTCTTCTACTGATGATTCTTGTGATTGAGCCACTTTGTTGACTCCTCTTGCTTCTCCTCCTTGGGCAGTGATTGTCACTCCGATCACAATTTGGGAATGTTTCTATTGCTAGCATTTATGCCAGTGCAGTCATCACTCAACACTAATATATATATATATATATATATATAAGGTTAATTTGAATCAAAAAAATTAAATTAAAATGGAGTTGCACAACCATGTTTTAGTGTATGTGGTTGGTCTTTCTCGTTTTCTTTTCGTTATTGTAATATCCGTCACAATGTTTCAGGATGCTATGAATCAAGTGCAATGCACAATGCTAGTATGAATGTCAATAAGTTTATTTTAATGTGTAAATTAGCAATATGTCCTTTTATTTATGACTATGAATTGAACCTTAAAATAGATTTACTTGATAGAAATTAAAATATTACAATTTATGTAATTTACTAATTTTAGTTACGTTTTAACATAATAATAGCAATATAAGACTTACCCTCGACATACACAATTATTGTACTAAAATTAAAAGAAATTAAAATTAAATGAAAGACAAAAATATTATATTATTCATATCTTTTTATGTTAATAATGAAGAAAGGCAAAAAAAATCTAGCAAATATTGAATGTCAATTGTTGCCATGTAGAATGAGAACTGAAGAAATTAAAATTAAATGTCAAATAATGAAGAAAGGCAAAATATTAATTGCATATTATTCATATCTTTAAATTACTTTTAGTTTACTGTCATTCTAATGTTTACGTTGTTATTATATATTAAGAATCAATAAATTTTATATTTACTGAATCCATAATTATTGAGTATACCATTAATGATTGATTTTATTATTATTGTTGGTATCATATAACACCTAATTTTTTATTTATGTATGTTAAAAATTATAATTTATTATCTTTTCATAAAATATTATACAAATAGATTTGAAAATATTTAAATTCTAAATTAAAGTACAAATATCAATTATCGAAATTCAACTAAACTTATACGGGAGTAATATTTTGTAATGATGGGCGTATATCTATTTTTCTCTAGCTACATCTCTTCTATAGTCAAACAAACCTAAATGCAACATGAACACATCCAAACCTCGCCACCTTTGCAATGCTTTACGTTCTCTTCTTCGGCAACCATTGTCCCTTTTTTTCTCCATTTCTCCCTTTCATTACTCCACACCCCCTCATTCCACAAATTAACCCTGTTTAATAATTTCTCTCTCATCATTTTCCAAAATGATATGATGTCCACTTTCAAATAATAATGAGACCCCTATGGCCAATACAGCTCAAAAGGGACCCTGAGAGTCTGCTGACTTATTTGTTAGTTGTTATTTAGTGTGAAAGGGTTGGCCACAATGCTGGTCTCTGCGGTGTTGCTAATGGCCGCCTGTCGTCGTGGATGCCACTGTTACTCCCAATGCCCAGTGTCTGTGCCTTGGTTCCTATGGTTTTTATGGTGGTGTGCTACTTGTGTTAGCCATTTTTCTCCTGCTTTCGCCCCGGTGATGATCCCTGATGAGGATGATAATCATGATAATGTGGATGACGATATTAATAATTATGAAGATGATGAAGAACGATATTACTACTAATTTCATTTGTGCTGAATAATGTTGATATATAATAATAAATGGACGGTGTGATGATCCAATTTTGTATTTGTTTTCTATTTTGTAAATTTAATGCTATATGATGATGTAATTTAGTACTCCATACATAAAGATTAAGGAAATTGAATACTGATCCTCTAAATCTTTTAATAAAATAAATTCTTCTAGCTCTTATTACAATAGAGGAGATATATATTATCCGTTTATGCAATCCAACCCTAATAATACTTAAATTTATTTGAACGGATAATATAAAATAGCTACAATAATAAACAACACAAAAGGAAGAATTACTTAATGTTGGTGAGTTACATTGAGCTCTGCCCAACGTGAGAGTTGATAAAGTTGAACCGATCTTACGGGAAGAAATATGATGGTTACGTGGCCTTACCATCCATGCAAACCTCATACATAATGCTGAATAAACGCACATTAATGCACACCAAAATTTATGTCCATTTAGCACATTACATGCCATATATATAACATATATATTGATTACTGCACAAGAAAATTGTAATTTATATCATACATATTTATTTTCTAAATTAAAAGATCCCATTTTCATGCTTCATTGCTCATCAGCTCTATGCAGATTCCATCTAAACTTTCTCACAAGTACATGCTCAAATCTTGTTGGCAATATATTCACTACTTTCTTTGTAGTACTTAGACAATATATAACCTATTCTTCTATCGTTAATTTTTAAAAAAAAATCTCATATTCATTAGAGGGTTAAACTACCAAATAACATTATTAGTGAATTCACTTTATCCCAATGTTTTATAATAATAATAATAATAATAGAAGTTTGAGGTAATAAATCGACTTTTACTTTAATTTACCCCCAAACCGTTTGCTCAAACCTGTAATGTTTCGATATCGCCAACGCAGTGCGCTCTACACCTAAATTCCATCATCAATGCGGGATATCCCAGACAAGGCCGATGTTCAGAACACCCCATACAATACCAACATGTTTCATATTTTTTGGATAATACTGAAAGTTTCTTCGCATTCACCAAGCCCCTTAGAAACACAATGAAAGACTCTTAAAATCACTTATCGATGTATAATGACAAGAACAATTCATGATGATGAAAGTGTAGCTTATTGGTACTAAGCCTACCTCTAATTAAAAGGTAAATTTTTTGTATCATCAGACAAGCAATAAGTAGTGAAGAACCATCTGATCACTTTTTCTAAATAATGACATGAAAATACCGATACGTATAGATAAATATATTATGGATTCTCGCAGCAATTACGAAATCCAAAATTGGCTACCGGTCCCCAAAATTAATTAATAATAGATGGAAGAAAAGTTGATCGGTTTAAATTACTAAATTAATTAATAATAGATGTAATAATTAGGGTTGTAAAATGAACTTAAAAAGTTCGATTGATTCGGGAAAGATTCTGCCCGGGCTCAATTCGGCGCCGATTCGTCTGCTCAAACGTAGAGCCTAACGCTATAATTGATATTCGGGATTTAACCGAAATAACGGTTCGAACATGTTCGCTCGGTCATTTATAATGATTTCTACCTAAAATATTTACTGAGTATATGTATTCTTGCTATTTTAAACCTTTTAACACCTCTTAGCTTCCAAAATAAAGTGGCTCCAATATACACACACACCAAAACAAGAAAAAGCGAATGCGAATGACTATTTTACCCTTCTCGCACGAACACGCTTCATGTTTATACAAAAACAGTCGAATTCGCTATCGCTAATTCACAAACAAGCAAGTTTAATTGCTATAAGGAAACAAGCGAATACGCTTGTAACAAAAGTAGCTAGTTACTTTCATGTTTACGCGAAAATAAACAACCAAGGAATTCGCTTGTTAGCTAATAAACTACGTTATTAGATCGTTTTGTGACATTTAAACACATTCTTATAAAATGAATTAAATAATTAATCATATTTAAAGAAAAAATGCATAAGAATGAATTAAATACCATATCAATTATTAATAAGTAAATTATTAATTACATAAGAATGAATTAAATCATTAATTACATGCAAATGAAATAATTAATTACGTAAGAATGAATTAAATAATTACATAAGAATAAATAAAATACTAAGTCACTGAATTAATTTAATTAATTACATAAGAACGAATTAAATTATGATTTAAATACAAACGCTAAGCCCGGCGTACATATCTCCTCACACGGTTGATTGCCCTAATGCGTGTCGAATAAGTTGATTCTAATAGTATGTGAATTTCTAAACATCGAAATGTAAGCATCTGGCCCATTTTTTCAATACAACGCTATTCTGGAGTGATGTGACGATCATTGATCATGTGAATCACAATTAAAATTTGACAAATTAGTATATACAATACGTAAACGGTTATTCATAATTTTGTAGAGATAAAATCTTACCAATATAAAATGAGTCCCCTCAATCAACACCTCAAAACCAAGTGCTTGTTGTAGTCCCTTTGATCCAAGATACTGAAGACAAGTCGATCCCGCAACATCAAGAATACCTCAAATAATGACATTGTATCGCGTAGCCAGCCCCACGTGTCCACATTCGGCAACGCTATCCATTTATCTACAGCGCCGACTCAGAACAAGGTCGTCAAATATCTCGAAAGCAGCCTCCTAAGATCTCGCCGTAAAGTCATGGCCAGAAAGAGGTCGGCAAGTACATTGTTCCTAACTCGAGCCATTCATCAAGATTCCCGTGAATCGCCACGCCACCGGCCCAAAGCCGCAGCTACCATCTCCATGCATATTGGGTACTATATGGCAAGGCATGAGGAATGGGCCGCATAAATAGAACTGTTGGTAATAGTCCGCTGATAGGCGCCACGCAATCTCACGGGAGCAGGGACATCTGCCAAGGATGACATAGATTCGATGTCCCTGGGGACAAGCTGACTACTCAGATGTCATTTTGTGAAACGCTTATGTTACCCCGCGATTTAACCCACTTTGGCAACACGCCCAACACCCTTTTCCTAGAGACTGCTTGTAAACTGGCCAAATTTACCACTTTCTCAAAAGCAAATTTATCTTTAATTCCTTGGCTTTTGATTCTTTTTCCGGTCCCCGGAATCTCGCCTTTCCTGGGATTACTAAATTCCTCACTTACGTAAAAAATTGATCTTATTGATTTTCATTAGTCAAACGACAATTAAACGGATTGTAGGATTATAAAATTCAAAATTATTGCGGTGATTTGATCAACTACCTATCGACGGCACAATAAACTAGAAAAGTAGCGACTCATTTCATGTTATTCACCACTAATAAGTAATTTCCTTGTTTATAAGAAAACAAGAATAGAAAAATTTGCTTGCAAAGAAACAAGACATACCAATTTCCATTATTACTTTCAAGACATAATTAGCTTCTTTCACGCTCTCCTAACACAACTTATTTTGTTAATTTTTGTTGTTAATATTTCTTAAATTGTTGTTAATCTTTCAAATTATTAAATTATTAATATTTTGTTATTAATATTTGTTAAATTGTTGTTAAATTGAAATTATATTAAATGTTTGTTCTAATTCGACATATAATACCAGCGAATTGATTCATGATTGTTAAATAAAGACAAAAACAATTCACAGAATACACAGAAGTAAACAACCTGAATTTGAGCTAATATTATTGTTAAATAAGTTTAATTGTAGCAATGATTATTGTACAAACAAAGATGACAATTATTTGTTAGTTCGATTTATGAAATTATGTATTAATTTGAGATTATTGTTAATTAAAAAATTGATTTTTGAAATTGTTATTAATCGAGATTATGTCTTAAATATTTCAAATATTTATAAAACTTTTTTTTCATGTCAATTGAGATATGTTTTAAATATTATGAAATTATTGAGATTATGTAGCGAATTCGGTATAGTTAATTGTCAAATTATTGTTAATATTTCTCTAATTGTTGTTAATATTTCAATTATGTTCAATTTATTTCTAAATTATTTTTTCTCAAATCGTATAAGCAAATATTTGTTTCTCGCTCCATCGATATCATTTTTGTTCGTTGATCAATCAAGTCTAACAAGTAAGTATACAATTTCATAATTATTTTGAAAGTATCATGATTCAAATTAGTACAATTTTGTATTAATATTTCTTTTAATTATGTTAATTAATTGCTTGAATACGATGAATTTTTTTTTAATATTTCTTAATATTTACATTTCTTAATATTAATATTTCTTAATATTTTTTAGTGTACAACATCATGTAAAATTTTCTTTAAATAATTCTCCATATTCAACATCATTTTCTAAAACAATAATTATTATCACTTTGTTTCAACTCAATTTGCTTAATCATAGTTTTAAAACTACGAACAATAACGAATTATCACGATTACCGATTTTGGCATTGCACAAGGACAGAAATAATTTTCAATTTGTCAATTTCCTTCATATTTACTATTTTTTTTCTAACTAAATTAATTCATAAAATAGTTTATATCCAAGTGTTTGGGCAACGTGTCACAAACACGTCCATCCGCTGTTAAAATACATGCCAACCTGGACGCACCTGCATTGCCCTAACCTCAAGTGGAGATAAGACGGAATATCTTCGATGTAAAGCTTAACTAAAATTTTATCAAGTTTTCTAAATCGTCATAGCACACATATAACGAATATCTATTGCAATGCAGTCTCGGTTCGAATTTGTCGGGGATTCTCCTCAGGATTTCAAGAAAGAGGCGCAACGGCAACAAGTGACTACAAGTTCAAACTGTGAACGGCCACGTACTCTATTACACTGTTAATCGGGTTGAATACAGCGGCTACAAGTTCGACTAAAACAAACGAGACATCAAACCACTAATGGCCAAATCAGGGAAGTAGTCCTAAATAAATTTCATTAAATTTAATAAGTAGTGATTTCTGATTCAATATCAAAATAAAAACCGCATTTTCTAACTATTATTATTTCTACTACTCGATCTTTTTTTTCTTTTCATGTTTTGATGACTAGCACTTGTTCATGTCTCAGAAGAAAGTTAGTTTAATTCTTCCTATGTTTATCAAGCAGGGGAATGAGAGTAAATTTGTGTGATCGGGGCATTTACTAAGCATCATAATTTCTGTTTGTTTGTTTATAAGCAAATTTGTTCAGAATTCATATAATCATAATAACAATTGATTGTTTCATTTGGGCACCGGTATAGCTTGTTTCATTATAAAGATAAACATAATTCGCTTGTTTTGTCTTAAGCACGGCCGTGTTCTCGCTTCCCCTTCATTTTACCTGCTTGGGTGCGTGTATAACAGTTCGTGCGTGTTCGAGCCTCGAAGCCTCCCCCATCCATATTACGTTAAACCAACTCATTTGCATTTTTCCTATTTCACAAAATTTCCCCACCATTTTCAATTTCACAGTTTCTCCTCCCTCTCCATACAGTATACCAAACCAAAATCTCTATTTCAAAACTGCTTTCATCCCCATTCATGAAGTGAAACGGATTGACCAGCTCTCACCCTCTCCACTTCACTTTATTCCTCATCCCTATTTCATGAATCCAACACAAGTTCGACAACAAGATTACAAGACTAACAAGGAGGTGATGCATGTACATTGATTCGATGTTTGATTAGATTTAAATGTTTTGAATTCAACTAATTAGGTATCAATTTGATATTTTGATTTTAGTATTTGGAGCCAAGATTTCAATTACCTTTTCATTTTGAGTTTCAATTTGATATTTTTTGGTTCAATTAGTTCAATTTAATTTTTTTGTTCAATGAAATGTAATTTTGGAATTTGATGATTTCAATTAAGTTTTTGATTTTAGCATTTCAATTTGATTTTTTTCAATTGTTTCAATTAAATATTGTTTTTGTCTATTTTTTTTTAAATATAACTAGCCAACATGCTCGAAGCTGTCAAACTATCAATCTCACCGGTTCGTGGGGTTCGACTCAGCACGCCTCTACGATGATTAACGACTTAGAGTGTTGTATATTAACATGTGAGGACTTAGATGGCACAACTAAAAATTACTCAACTATTCTTTTTTTAAGTCGCACATTAAAAACATGATTTAATACAATAACCTACTAGCATGAATATTATGGCAGCATCTAGAGATGAGTTTACATATAGCATGAAAATTATGGCAGCATCTAGAGTTAAGTTTAGATATAGCATGCAAATTATGGCATGCACCATCTAGAGATAAGTTTACATGGCTCAACTATGAGCTATCTACTTAGTTCTATTCTGAGTTATACATTTGTTTATTGATTTAAGGATTAAAGATAGAGAACCACAATCCACCCATGGAGATCTCATTATTAATACCAATACTCTTCATCCGTTATTTAGCACATTTCTAAAACATGCAACACATAAAATAGCCAGAACATGCTGCTAGCTTAGGATTAACTTGACTCGGAAAATACATTAAGCAAAGAAGTTTTCTCACGGGACATATCCTAGACTTGTAGAATTGGTTGCTCACATAAAATAGCTAAGGGACTTCTTCTTCCTAGAGCCCCCTTCTCCATACAGTTCATTCCATTGTATGAGCTCAGTCATGGTTTTCGACTCCGATGAAACACTGGCAGATACCTATAAAAATAACCAAAAATGAAATCAATGAAGATGAGTATAAATATAACCACTGTGTTTAGGCTAGTAATCAAGGGTTTTACTCGCAATGATGAGTCCTGGGTTCGAATTCTTGCAATGTCATGGACACAATTCTTTAAAAAGTAGGCAAATAGAGCTCTTGCACATTTTCGTTAATCCATGAACTGGATGAAGATAGTCTAATTGACAAAATAACATTTCTAAGCTGTTTATGACCAACCTGCTCAAGAGCATGCTTGAAGTCATCCATCTGTAGTGGCCTGATATCGGCACTCCCCTTCAGAGGCGGTGCAGGCCTGCCTTCTGCTACAGCGGCAGCACGTTCCTGAAAGCATCCGAAAAATCAGATATCTCGGATGAATACTGATAACATATTTCTTAGTATCAGAGGATCTTATTAATGACTAGTCACTTAATCACACTACAAGAGCTCAAACCTTCTTCTCAAGTTCCAGAATATCCTTAAGTGGGCAATGCGCAGCTGTTACGCACAGATTCTGTGGAGTAAGAGATTAACATTAGCTAATTGTCAAAGTGTTTTATGAGCATAGAAGAGTATCACTAAGTAGAGGAAAAACCAATTAATCATAAAACCTTAAGGTCACTTCCAGAATATCCATCAGTCATTCTTGCAATAGAATCGATATCAAGATCAGGCGATAGATCTTCTTTTGCAAGAATCACTTTGAGAATCTTTGCTCTGTTGGGAGCATCAGGTAAACTAATCATCAACCTAGATTAACAAAATATCCATTGAGAAAAATAAAATGTCAGGATTCAGGAATACTGAAAACTAGATAATGATGTCAAAGGAAGCCGAAACTAGATGTGTCACCTGCGTGGCAACCTTCGTATAACAGCCTCATCAAGGTCAAAAGGCCTGTTGGTAGCTGCAAGGACTAGAACTCTTTCGGTATCCTTTGTTCGCAACCCATCCCAGTTCAACATAAATTCATTTTTCATTTTCCGCATAGTCTCATTCTCTCCAGAATTTTCTCTACTTCTCATCAAGCTATCAACCTTTACGAGATAATGAGGATACACGAAATCAAATATAAGAACAAAAAAAATGTGAGGAAGAGACCGTTTCCCCTTGAAAAAGTTACAAGTAAAAAAATTGATAACAAGAATATGACAGCATACCTCATCAACAAAGACAACACAAGGAGCTATTTTACTAGCCAATGAGAAAACAGCTTTGACATACTTCTCGCCCTCACCGAACCACTGAACATCAATAGATGGGATAAACAGGTCAGAATTTACAAATGAATTTTTAGGATTGCAAGAACGAAACTAGCAGGAAGAATGTCAACCTTTGAAGTAATACTAGACATCGAAATGTTTATAAAACTTGCCCCTGCTTCAGTGGCGACAGCCTTCGCTAGCATGGTCTTCCCTGTTCCAGGGGGGCCAAAAAGAAGTATACCCTTGCAAGGCTGCAGGGAAGGCAGCACACAGGTTAGTGTCTAAAAAATCTATAGAATATGGCCTTTTCTACAAGTAGCTTATTTTAAAAATAGAAAAACTAGGAAAGGTACTTATTTATACTAAATCAACCACAAGTATGTCTAGAAGGATGAAGTGAAACCTTCATTAACTGGCCTTTGCAGAAAAGCTCCGGCCTATGTAAAGGAAGCATAACCAGTTCCATCAGTGTATCTTTAACACTCTCAAGTGCCCCAATATCATCAAATGCCACTCCGATATCTTTGGAAAGGATAACATCTGCTAGAAGATTTTTCTCAAATTCATTCGTTGTCTTGACATCCTGCATCATTACGTTAACACTTTTATATCAATGCCCTTGGGAATATAAAAGTACCTCTTATGAGTGGGCGTATAGTCACAAAGTACCTTAAGTGACTTGTTCATTCTCTTGGGCCCATTCTCTATTTCTTGAATAAGATCAATTGCATGCTGAACACTGTCAAATATGCAGATGGATATGAATAAATTATGCAATGCAAGAACTGTTAGAAAGGACGAGAAGCTTGGAGCTCTTGTTACCTATTGGTCGATAAAATCAACTCTGCATCAGGATCAGCCTGAGGGTTCTGCATCAAATGATGAGACAGAGCCAAGCCAACCACTTTCTCAGCTTCTGCAATAACTAGAAAACGAGTTGATCAGTGTAGTCCAGTAGATCCTACAGCAGAGGGGATACTCATTTTCATGGAGAAACTAAACACTCGCATGTCACTTATGCAGCGTTGATGTTATCAGTTGAGTCTACTGAGAAGAACTGGAACGCAATTGCAAACCAATCTCAAATATTTCTATCTAAAATTAATTCTTACTCTCAGTTGTTAGAGTTTGATCATTGATGGATAAAGTATCAAGGCCAACACAGTCTAATCCATTCCGACGGAGAACCTACAAAAGAAGAGAGAAGCGCCGAGAAAGATATAACTGTGGCTTTAAAAGTTTAAACTTCATCTAAGGAAAATAAATGAATTAGTTGGACGAAAACCATAAGCCTAACAATTTAATGAAGGAAAATTAGTGTGTAATAATAAGAGAAAGTGGGACAAAATTAGATTGTAGATCAGGAGAGTTATCCCACAAGTAAATAAATAAGTAGGAACTATGTATCATAAGAATCTTGCTCGACAGATTAAGAGATACATGACGTCAACGATCATGCATGTGGGTAGAAGATCTTCCATATGTGTTCAAAGTCCACTGATATTTATCCTGCCTGGTTGGTTACCAAATCTTAGTTTGAAATTTATAGATTCAACAACTCATTTGTTTATATTGATCTCTTACCCATTTTGGAGATATACAAAAAGAAAATATATATATATATAAGCCATTTCTTATTTGGTTACAAGAGATTCTATAATATGTATTACTTTTTAAACTCACCACAATCTATATCCCATAAAGCAAATCAGCCAAAGGGAAATCTGAAAATCCTTAAAAATTCCCAAGAAACTTAAATTATACTTGTTTATTTGTATGTGATTCATAATTCCTTAGTTAAAGTACAGTGGTGTATTATATATAGAAATTAATGACACCAACATAAATGATATGTAACAACAGATAACTTTGTTAAAAAACAAGGACTAACCGTTTGTAATGTTTTCAAGAATGTTTTCATCCGTATTATTTCAGCATCTAGTTCGAGTTGCTTTTTCCA
Source organism: Lithospermum erythrorhizon (assembly GCA_019722365.1). Lineage (NCBI taxonomy): Eukaryota > Viridiplantae > Streptophyta > Magnoliopsida > Boraginales > Boraginaceae > Lithospermum > Lithospermum erythrorhizon. Next base: position 19,688 of record JADFUC010001683.1, read on the forward strand.
AATAGCAAGAAGTGCTTCATCCTGTGACAAAGTACAAAATATCATCAAATGAACCTGTCGAAAGGGTTAGCAAATGAGTGGTAAACTGTCCCTTGTACATACCTGTGGCGTGTGAATGGTCACTGCATTTGGAAAAAGTTTTGTAAGCTGTTTGATTCCCTTGGAACCATCATCATCATTAGCCTTAAAAAGCTTTTCAAGAGAATCCTGAAAATTTTACAAGATGTTAGAACCATTTGATTCTCAGGCTGCCATGTAAATAGTGTCACGACACTTGGCCCTATCACGGAGCTTCTTAAACCATCCTGAGATGTTAGAACTGAGTGACGCTCATGTTGCCAGCAGAAACAGCCTCCCTGTTATCACAGGGGTAAGGCTGTGTACGATTTAACCCCCCCCCCACCTCACTTATACCTGAGCATCTTCTGAGGCACTCTTGGCCATTACGCTGGCGAAGCTTTGATCATACCATACGCCAAGCAAGCAATGGCATTACTCCTATATCTAAAGAGACATCATTAAACCTATGTTTATATGTATGCAACAGGATGTTTATATATAGGTGTTTGATGTGTGTAACAAAGGTCCCATGTGGCATTGCACTACAACCTGCCAGAACAGTAATTCAATCAAAGAAGAAAAATATCCCTGTTAAAAGGTAAGTGAAACTTCTCCAGTGAAAATGAAGAGAGAATATAACAACATATCAGTTGATATCACAACAAAATTCATAAACTTTTTGGTTTCTTTTAACCATAACAGACGACAAGTAAAGTCGATCAAAAATAGGAGTGAATTCAAATGTACATATTCAATTATATCAATACATACACATCATACACATACACGAGCTTATATTTATGTGTGTATGTGCACGTGTGTGCTCATGTGTGGGTATAGTATATACTACGGAGTATTTATTTAAATATTTAATAGATTTTTTGTAATAATCTTCAAAATTGTGAACCCCGAAAAGTCACGAGCAATAATAACGGATCTTATTGTTATTTTATGCATGACTTCAGTTTTCCGAACTAAAACAAGAATGAAGAGAAAGAAGGATGACTGCAATCGATTGATGAATGCAACAGCTAATAAACTGCAGTAAACGATATAGCAGGCAGGAGTAAGTAATTGAAGGTGTCAAGAATGGACACATTACCGCAAAAGGCAAATCAATTAAACTTCCATCTTCATATTTGGAGAAACGCCAACCTCCAGAACGTGGCTACATGCAGAAGAGAATTTGATTTATTGTTAGTTCAGATAAATATTCAGCAACATCACAAATAGAGAGGTCAATTGATATTAGTTCAAATATGTAAGCATTACACCTCAGTAGATAAGTCTGAAATATGGAGATCAAGAATCATTATTCTTGCCTATGAAGAATGTAGCATATGCATTTATGCCAACATACAGAGAAAGGCAGACAAAATAGCATTGAGGTTCATATGGCATTTAATTAAACTACTCCATACTCAGATTGAACAAACTTAGTAGTAAGCTTCACTATCTATTTTCCATAAGTGCCTCATATAATAGAATTAGCACAAGCTCAGCAGATGGAATTTTTTTTAAAGATCATATGAAATGTAGATTGGTCCCTATTTCCACATGATATCTCCAACCTTATGAATGGAAAATGATATACCTTTTTGGTGATGTCATTTTGTTCGAATTTCATAAAGCTATAAACTATTTAAGGTATCTCAAAATAATTAGATTAATAAGTACTTAGATCTGAGATCACAATGTCTTCTTGCAGCCTTTGAGTTCATGGCTTCATACTTCTATAAAAAATGTATGGGACGCTTGACCTTATTTGCCAGAAAAATACTTTATTGGACATGAAACAATAACAGTTACATCCGTACTACAGGGCGTTCCCGGGCAAAAAGATTAAACTTGGCTATAGGTTGCTTGAGCAATTGGCTAACAAAGAGTAAATTTGACTTCAAGATATGTTTAGTGTTAATGACTTTTCAAATATACAAACTTCACATATATAATTGAAGGGATGTATCCAATGATAGATCTTATTATTTTAATGCAAAATAAGATACATTCACCCTACTGATTAAGATTAAATCATAAATCATCAAGATCCTCTTAGATTAAACATATCTCAAAATTAAAGAAGCATATAGCATGCATGCACAGAACATGTGATGGTGATTCAATAAAAGTGAGATGGATAACTACCTTTCCCTTGTGATTGTCAGAGTGAATGTGTGACCCAATAACGACAACATTATCAGGAAGATTCTCAAAGTTGCTCTTGAATGCTGATAACGATTCTGGACTTCCGATAACAGAGTTTTCGATATCTTTCAAGAACAAAATAAGAGGAGAAGTTCTGCTTTCAGAGTATATGGCCTGGTAACAGAGAAAATATACGTTGATAGTAGACAGAGAATCTCCTACAAGAATAGGAGTGAAATATGACATTCAAATTACAACAAAAGACTATCTCACCTCAAATAATCTGTTAATCTGTGATTTTTTAAGTCTTTCTGGAGTAGTATGTTCCACTCGTAGTTCAGTGCCTACAAATATGTGGAGTAAGGATAAGTGTGTAAGCCTGAGAACCAAGAAGAAATATCCAGTTACAGACTTATAAATTACCATTGCAGAAGAAGCCATGGCCAGTTTCACAATGATTACCAAGGTCCACACCGCCTGGTATGTCTTTATCAAATCGCACCCCAATTTTTGAAGAAGGGTTATCTTCGAAAGGCAACAAAACTGTTCCTCTCATTCCGGAACTTGGACCTCTACAAGCCACCATAAAGAGATTAAGCTCACAAATACACTGACTTCTCAAAATATATATGCTAAAATGTAAGCGAAGGAGAGAATATCCAGCACAAAGAGAGAGAACTTATTATGCTTCAAAACAAATGTGTGTAAGATTGCGGAGTTTACCGATGAAAGTCTGTATGTAAACCGGTGGCAGCATTTATGTATCTTACTCTGTCACCTAAGGTTATAGAAATATTCACAAGATGATTGAGCAGACGGTTGAAACTAAAAGGACTTCAATATAAATCATAATCATGTACCTTTCTTAAAACAGCGCATCTTGGAATTTCCAGGCAATGAAGATGAACCAACAATGTCAACATTAAGTTGTGGATCCAGACCAAGAGAGGCACTTGAAGAATCTATTGTTTCATTATTCTGCAACTCAGTCTGCAAGTCAAAACTAATCAGATCACTCCAATGGTAAAAACAATGATAGAGGCATGGAATCAGGTGCCTAAAATTTATGCCTAAACCCAGAGTAGAATAGGCTTGATCATATATCGAGTTTGTGGTAATGAAGATACTTTTATTTCTGGCCACAATCAAGATCAATTTAACTTACACCTACAAAAGAATAACCATCACATATAAGCAATTTAGCATCATAATACTGAGCAAGGGCCTTTGTCAACATCTCCTGATATGTCTCAGATCCTGGAAAGAAGAACAGCGTAAATAATTCAGATGCTCTGTCCATCACTCCATCCTGAAAAAAACTATAAAGCTGTTTGCATACTAACAAGAACTAAGAATTCCACACACCTGCAGGACCACAGAGGAGAACCCTAGGGTTCAAGGTCGAAATCTCAGATGCAAGTTTAGCATATTCCCTGTGCTTCATGTGTATATATGTAGCTGCAATCAGCGCATTTTTTGTGTTCTCACTGCAAAAAATGACAAATAATATTATACGAGTAATACGTAGTAATAAAATAAATTAGCTCATGATACAATGCAAGTCTAAAATCCCATGTGAGCTTCATGACCATCAGATTAAGGTAGAAAAAAAGCTCCCATTTGTAATGTAAATAACAGTTCGCTATGCTAAAAGATTATATTATTTCTCACTGGAGAGGGACAATATCAAATGGAGATCATCAAACACCCAGAAGAACTAAGTCTCAGGATTACCGCCCCAAGCATATAATGTGAGTCCCTAAGGATCCTACCTCAAATAGTAAGGGAAGTTATCGAAGGTAATATTCATCTTGCCGCAATCCAATATCCCTGCATGGACCTTCTCCTTGAATTTTTCAGATATTTGTAGAATCAATTCCGATGTAGTTGCATGAAAAGATTCTAGATACTCTTTTGCTTTGATAACCTGGTGCAGTTTCCCAAAAAATTATCAATAGACATAAAACCAAGTGAAACTATTAATTCACTCATAAGTCCACGTTGCATACATCTTCCGTAGAAGCGTCCGCATCGATAATCATGTCGGCTATTTCAAAGTCAGTAGTGACCTGACCATCAGCATCTGTAGTTAATTTGATTTTAAGACGATCAACTACATCTCCAGTTGCATTAAGTGAAAGACTTGGTCTATTTGCTTGGTTGCCTTTACGATTTTTGTTAAGTGTTGGTGGCCCCAAACTAGACAAGCATCTCCCAAGAGCAGCAGCTCCGGCAACTTCTCTAGCAATAACAGCTAAGTTGTCTTCCTCCCTTTTTTCCGTAACCAGAACATCATCTGAAAGCATCTTCATTATTTTATCATCCCCTTGCTGCTGGAAAATCTATACAATCAAAATTAAGGACATCCAATATGGCCATTAAGAAAATGATTCAACATAACCCTTACAGTATGATTCCCAGCATGATTTAGAAAATCTATACGAGCAATAAAAAACAGAGATAGTACACGATAAACCTGACAGGAAGAAATAATGAGTGATTTGCTAAAAGATTATGAAATGACGCTGTATAAGGATACATAGGCATGATTCCCAGTCTCTCCAAAAACCAGTTCATCTCCCGACTTCAGATCCAGCTTTTTACCTTCCATAATATGTTCTTTATTAATCTGTACAGATCCCATGTTACCTATTCTCTCAAACATGGCGAACGAACTGCCTTCCACCTGATTTTTTTCACAAAGTGTGAGTAATCATAAAAATTGAAATTGAGTTTATTTCCACCAGCTGCAAGTTACAAACCTATGCAAAATTATAAAGTTATCTTAGTTCAAGGAAAGTTCATTCAACCGAATACCCATATCTTCGACTTCAACATAAGCTAGTTCAAATGCATTAAGATATGTAAAAGCAATCTATAAGCAGGGAAAAAAGTCAGGCATGGAGGGTATGAGAACAATACCTGCTTCAGCTTTATAACAGATAAAATTTTACTTATGTTTTTGTCTTCAATCTTGAAGTTTGCCAGCTTGCATGAACCAATCAAAAAATTCTTCGCATGTATATCAATTGTAGGATTCTGCAATAATGTATGTAACAAAGTTTAGATGTGTATTTAATGCACTCAAAGTGACACATTTGGCAACAAAAAATAAATTTATGCAACAACAATTGGCAGGTAAAATCTAATACTCATAATACCAACTTCAATTCAAATGGCGCCAGAACGAGGAGGGGAATCCCCCATTCATTTCAAAATACTAAAGAACAAGAAACATTCTTCGCTCACAAAATTATTGAATAAGCCAACCCTAATTCAAGAACAGACCGAAATTCGGAAGCTTTGTCCACTCCCACCAGTCCATCACACATACACACTCAAAAGGATAGAAAACAACATAACCACCCAAACAAGCTACACAGTACTCCAAGCTTACACTTCTTAGTATAATAACACTACCCTCATCACTAAAAGATCGTCGACTTTGATTCTCAATTGTCAAAGTTAACAAACTTTGTTGTCTGAATTTGTACACGTAACTTTCATTTGAATTAAATAAAGGTATCATGTTAATAGCAAATATGTTCAAAATACTATATTTTATATAATTCTCACCAAATAAATATTTTAGTTCGATATTTAAAAAGTCAACCATCAAAATTTAAAGCTAGATGCTCATTTCGAGGGAGGGGGTAATATAAAATTACCTCAGGATACTGAGAGATCAGCCTGCTCCAAGGCATCGGAGTCTCATTGAGTAGAATCTGCTTCTCTGAAGACATCACCTTAACTGCAGAACCTGACGACTTTTCTCCTTCAAGAATTTGAATGTATATATACAAAGTTACAAACACATACATGAATGTGTGCATGCATGAACAAACTAAAAAAATCAAGAATAAAAAATAAAAAAAGCAAAGATGGAAAATTTGCAAGATTGGCACTTAGTATTTCTTTAACCTTTTAGCACCAATTATCAAAAAACATTCCAAAAATAGTACTTTTCATGTTTTTAGGACATGAGTACCATCAACGGATATTTTTGTCGAAAGTGTTATTTTTGTCCTAAAAACATGACTACGCAAAAAAAAAAAGCGTGTTAACTTTTCATTTTATTTTTGTAAAATTTTGATAATTATTTGTGTTATTAGTCACCGGACCAGCTATTTTTTATATAGAAGTAAAATGTAACGGACGTGAAAAATAAGCAAAAAAAAATAGTACGAATGAAATAATTTTTTAAAACATGTATATTCAAGGGGGCGGAGCTACAGCTTTTAATGAGCCGAAGCCAACCAAACGCTCGGGAGCCGAGAGGGGCTCGTCTACCGGTCTATAGTGAGCCGAACTTCAAGCTGGCCTTCGTGACTATTACCTCGGCGAGCGCCTCGCAAGTCGGCTCGATAACTCTTCGGGTTATATGATTATTATTATATATTTAAATAAAAGTATAAACTAATACACTAATTTTTGATGATTTGAATTTATGGTCAAGGAGCAAGCCGTTATGATGATATTTTTGTTATAATTGAGCACGTCAGCGCCCAATTTATCTACAAGAATAATGTTAATTCTATTATTTTTTGTGCACTCTATCCCTTTAAAATTTGAAATTTGCATCAAGTGAGCTAGCTCGAAGCTCTGCTCGGTGAGCCATCAACGAGCCGAGCCTAGCCGAAAATTCTCCAGCTCGGGCTCGGCTCGGCAACATCTCTAGGTGGAGCTATTTGAGGGTCGGTTCTTGAAACTGGGTTCTCATTTTTAAATGTTAATTTTATCTTCAACATTTTAGAAAAATGATACATGGACGTCACATATATATTAAGATTTTGTAAATCTACATTATTTGCCACACCTTTGATTTTTGTAATTTTGTAATTAGTTGCTGGTTCGGCTCTTGTATATATTAAAATTTATTTTGTAATGGTAAGACTTTTATTTTTCAAACTCGAAATAATAGCAAAAGGTGGTGATCTTGCAATGCAAATTTGACAAAGCAAAGACTTGCCATCACCTTGGGGTGGAGGAGCGTCTGAGAGCTTGGGTGCTTCTGGGATTGGTGCAGTCTCTTTAGGTGGAGCAACTGATGAGTTCAACTCCTCAGGTTTATTATCTACAGCAGACTTTTGATTGATGTTATCTTCCACCTACATGCATAACATAATCAAGAATGCATGGTAAAGATTCAAAAATGGTCACCTCCAAATGAACTTACCACACTCAAGAATGAAAGACTCTTATGACTTTAAAATATTGAAATTGGAGACTTATATGTATGTATGAAGATATGAAATGTATACATTGGTGTGATGAACCATGATTTTTTTATAGGGGTTGATAAATGATTATTGGATATATGACACAAATAAAGAAAGATATAAATATTTATGAAGTAAAGGAAATAACTTTTTTTTTTAAATATTTCTTATGATGTATAAGAAACTAAAAAGATTATATATGGTCAAAACTTCATCACAAAAACAAAAATAAATTGAAATAAATAATACAATTTTATTTTTTAATGATATCAATTTATTTTTAAAAAATGTACGAGAGACGACTGCCCGCACATCCCATTAATTAATTCATCCGTAATATAGACATGCCTTCAAGCGTTTGGGCAACGAAGGTTTGTCATCATTAGAGGAGGATGGAGAGCTGTTGGTGGTGGTGTTCAACGGTTGGGATCCATTGTTGTCTGTCGTCTTCACCATCTTCTTTCTTCCTCTTTCTTTACTTTCTATAATGATTTACTACTAAAAATATAGAGGAGAAACACTAGAGTAGTTATAGAAATGTAAAAACAAGAAACTAAGAATGTGCGTGTATATATACACATTTGAGTAATATACTTGACTCGAATTTACTACAATAACGACAGCATAAATTTATTTATTTACCCTGGTCATTTATTAATTATAATAACTGATATAGTGATATCACATCAAATTAATTCTTCACCATATTATTAAATATTACAATTATAGTTTAATGATAAAGTTGTAAATAAGAATGTAAATATGTATGTATATTTGGTACGTTACGAGTTTATATGAATAATATAAGGCAGAATATTGGTCAAAAAGGTGATGAGTTTGCATTTAATTAAAGTATAATAATGTCGGTCTATATATACGTTAAAGTTATTTACTCGAATTTATTTATAAAAAATATAATGACAGCATAAGTTGACGTGTTTACATGTCATAGTAGAATATTTGATTGATATATATTATTCATGTATTTTTTGGAGAGTTTTATTATAATCCTTACATTCCTAAAAAGATTGTCATATTTTGAATTTTAATAGTTAATTTTTTTTTAATTTTGAACTCAAATAATTTTTAATGCACGTGTTATATAGTTGTTTGAAAAATATATCAATATCTAGTATTTTCAACATACTTTACTATTAACTTGATAATTTTGACTCAAATCAAAATTTTGAATGTCAAGTAAGATTGTAAAGTTTGTCCATCTTTGACCATGAAAAGTCAAACGTGATAATCTTTTAGGAATGGAGAGAGTATTTAAATTGATATATAATTTATATACGTTTCTTAATTTTTAATTGATAAGTATATATGGTGTTTATTGTTTATAAAAAAAGGTATGGTATTTATTGATGTTTGACTTTTGTAAGAATATTTGATTAAAAAATAAATAAATTAAACAAATTTGAAAAAAAAATAAAGAAAGTCATAAATAATTAAGGAATTGAACCGAATGAATGTAGTATTAATCATTTTTGTAATTGTATGTAGAATTATGAGTAAGTCACCATCCAAATAAAAAATCATAAAAGATTTTTTAGATAATTGATTAGTAAATTATTTATGTGAACCATATGCAACTGAGTAGTTGGTTCAATTAAATTTTCTTCCTATTTAAATTTCTGATTTGATTAATTCACCTACGAACAATAGAGTTTTAATCAATTTAGGAATAATCGATAAATCTATGAATTGAAATTTCACTGAAATTGGTATTTAGATTCTAAATAATTGATTGAGAAGTTTTGGCGAAATAAGATCTTGACAAATAAAAAATATTGTTAATTTCATTATTCGTTTTATTGTTTTGCGATATTGTTGTTTTAGTTAAAATTCCCAACAAATCATCTTCCATACAATTTAATAGGTTTAAAATTTTAATTTAAGGGTAAAATAATCGAGTCACATGTTTGGTAAAGTTAATGAGAACACATGAAAAAACATAATGATCAGTATTTGACATTAAAACATAGTTGAACATTAATTATTAGGTTGTTGACAAATTATTGTAAGGTATTTGGTTAGTTTTAACAATTAATAATTGGATATTATTGTTGTAAATATGAGATATTAAATTTCATAATATGTCCGTTGAACAATTAGATTGTACAACAGATTAATTCACATTTAAACATATAAGTTCATATATATGTTCGATTGTTGGATAATTGACATATTAGTATTAACTCGCATTGACATTTAGGATTATGATGGCTTACTAGGGTCAGCTCATAATCTATATACTCCCTCAATCCCTTTATCTAAGGTCCATTTTCCTAAAATAACAATCCTTTTTTAAGGTATCATTTTACCAAATTAGATAAGAAAAAGTGGAGGAAAAATTACATTTGTGAGATGAATTCAAATGTTTCTTAAACTTTGTGCAAAAGTAAATGGTACTTAGAAAAAGTGATGGAGGGAGTATTAATATGAAGTTCGGTTAACATAAATTAATATATTACTCTTGTCAATCGAGTCTAAGAGGTCACACACAACAACATGGTCGTCAAACTATAATGCGATTATAACTTTTAGTGTTGAAGTGTAACTATAATAAAATATTGGGGCGAAATTTCAATTATGGAATTTCACCCCTAGGTGCTGAAAATAGTAGGAAAAGTGGGGATGGGCTTTTTATTTTTCTATGAACCTAATTTAGGATTTGGAACTCTATTTAAAGTCCACCAACTTAGAGTTTTCACAAGCCAATTTCATTAATCATCTTTTGATAAAGATGAAAATCAAAAACCCTTCTCCTCTCACCCCTTTTGTGTGGCCACCATAGAGGAAGAAAATCTTGGCATTTTCTTCCTCCTAAATTCATTTATCCACTTTAATTGTTCTAGTAAAATCGAAAGAATGGTTTGATCAATCGTTGGTGTGGACTGTTCTTAGACACAACCTACTTTGGTTGTTCGTGGTCTTATCTGATCATATTCCGCTGCAACTACAAAGTGTAAGGTACATTCAATATATCTCATTAAATTATTATTTTTATAATCTTGTAGTGTTTTTGGAATTCGGATCTATATAATATTTGATATTATTTTAATCCGTAAAATCAAACAATTATGTGAAGTAATAAAACAACTAATGAATCTAGCAATTGAGTGATAAAGTGATGTTATTGATTGCATTGAATCTAGTAATAAACCTAACGTCGAGGTTTGAATCTCGACCTCTACCTTTACAAAGGACTGCCTATTTACTATATCAAACCTTCACAATTTCTTAAATATACTACATCCATCATATTTTATTTGGTTACTTTACTTTTGCACAAACTTTTAAAATAATTCAAATTCAACTCAAATTACTTAATTTTTCCTCCATAAATTTGAACTTAAGTAAAATAAATGTTGGAATTTTTATTTTAATAAAAAAATTCATACAAATTGGGATAGAGAGAGTATATAATATTCATTATTTTTTCAAAAAAAGTTGACGGGTCTAACAATCCAAACTCATAGGCTATTTGCAACCCGGACCAATAATATGTTCCGAACCCAGCCCATATTTGCTAGACCATGTTCGAATCATCGTGTCATTTAATCTAGCCCGATCCACTATTTGTAAGTACCCATGTTTGAGCTCACAAACCGGGTTAAGATTTGAAACGGGTTGAATTTATAAAGCTACAATATTTTGGCTCCTCTTGTGCCTTTTTTTTAATAGTAGATTTGTAATCGCTATTCGTCGATTACGTATTGAATAGATTTCCGACTGACGTAATAGACTGTAAATCATATCAGTCAGTTAAACTATACTAAACAAGAAAGTGTAGGAGGAATCACAAGTTTACCTTCTCCACTAACTATGCCTCTGTGTGACATAATAATAGATATAGGAGTATTTTGCAAGTGGGTCTATATGTCTATACTTGTACTTCCATGTCATTTTATTAAATTTGTTTCATAATATAGTAGACAAATATAAACATAAACTGAATAAGGAGAACATGTAAATGAATTGAAACTGACTTATTTTTTCAAAAGATAACAAATAAGTTAAAAAAAATTACAATATGAATAAATGTTACATAATCTTAACGATTCACTTAGCATGCATCTTTAAACCATAATATATTCAATATTCAACCAATTATTCAACAAAAAATTTTACATATCCAATGGTAGTTATAAAGGAGAAGTGCACGATTGCACACAATATGGTCATCGACCAGCGCCGGAGCGCTTTTTTCTTCTTCTTTTTACATTTTTTTTTGCATTTTTTAAACGTTTTTTTAAATTATCAACTACCATATAAATTCTCCCGACTCGGGGATAGCGTACTAAATTAATAATTCATTCTATTTTTCTTTCATTTTTTCATTATTTCGATTATTTAATAAACTCTCTAAAATAATATTTTTTGCCCCTCCCGACTCGGGGATAAAGTGTTAAATTAATAATTTGTGCTCTTTTTTCGTTCATTATTTCGTTCATTTTGCATTATTATCGATTATTTAATAAACTCTCTAAAGTAATATTTTTGGCCCCTCCCGACTCCGGGATAGGGTGCTAAATTAATAATTTGTGCTTTTTTCGTTCATTTTTCATTATTTTTATGTAAAGTCATATGCGACTGTGTTTTTTTTGTTCTTTTTCACTTGAATATTTTCTTTTCCTCTTAAACTCTTTAAGATAATATTTTTGGACCCTCCCGACTCGGGATAGCGTGCTAAATTAATAATTCATTCTATTTTTCGTTCATTTTTTCATTATTTTCGATTATTTAATAAACTCTCTAAAATAATATTTTTTGCCCCTCCCGACTCGGGGATAGCGTGCTAAATTAATAATTCATTCTATTTTTCGTTCATTTTTCATTATTCTCGATTATTTAATAAACTCTAAAATAATATTTTTTGCCCCTCCCGACTCGGGATAGGGTGCTAAATTAATACTGTACCTTTTCGTTCATTTTTCATTATTTCGTTCATTTTTCATTATTCTCGATTATTTAATAAACTCTCTAAAATAATATGTTTGGCCCCTCCCGACTCGGGGATAGGGTGCTAAATTAATAATTTGTGTTTTTTTCATTCATTTTTCATTATTTTTATGCATAGTCATATGCGACTGTGTTTTTTTTGTTCCTTTTTCACTTGAATATTTTTTTTTCCTCTTAAACTCTTTAAGATAATATTTTTGGCCCCTCCCGACTCTGTAATAGAGTGCTAAATTAATAATTCGTGCTCTTTTTCATTCTTTTTTCATTATTTCTATGCACGGTCATATACGATTATGCTTTTTTTAGTAGTTCAACCAACTATTGAATAGAACATCGTTTCGCCCGTCATTTGGCGCATAATTCCTATGGTCGTGAATCGATGGCTTGTGATTTTTTTTTTCCTTTTTTTCATTTTTTTTTCAATCATCAACTACAAGTAGGTAAACTGATAAATTAATATACTCAATTATTTAATAACCACTCTAAGATAATATTTTTGCCCGTCCCAACTCTGGTATAGGGTGCTAAATTAATAATTCGAGATATTTTTCGTTCCTTTTCATTATTTCTATACATGGTCATATGCGACTGTGTTTTTTTCCCTTTTTCAAGTGAATATTTTTTTTTTCCTTTTCTTTAACGGTTGTTATTTCAATTATCAACTACAATAGAAACTCGATAAATTAATACTCGATTATTTAATAAACTCTCTAAGATAAAATTTTTGGCCCGTCCCTACTTCGGGAATAGGGTGCTAATAAATTAATAATTCGTGCCTTTTTTCGTTCATTTTTCATTATTTCCACACATGGTCATATGCGACTGTGATTTTGTTTTTAGTTGTCGAACCAACTATTGAATAGAATATCATCTCGCCCGTAATTTGACTGGAACTTATGGTTGTGGGATCGCTTCTAAGTGTGTGATTGTTTTTATCTCTCTTTTGGTTTTTTTTTTCACTTCATTTTGTAATAATCACTACAATGGAAGCTCGATTTTTACAATTATCAACTACAGTAAAAATTTGATAAATTAATACTCGATTATTTAATAATAAACTCTCTAAGCTAATATTTTTGCCCCATCCCGACTCGGGAATAGGGTGCTAAATTAATAATTCTAATGCGACTGCCATATGCGATCAGAAGCTTTTTTCGTTTATTTTTCACATGATTTTCCCCTTTTTTTAACGGTTTTTTTTCTTCCAGATATCAACTATAGTAGAAACTCGATAAATTAATACTCAATTATTTAATAAATTCTCTAAGATAACATTTTTTTCCCGTGGCACTGAGTTAAAACTGCATGTCATTATATTTTACAAAATTAGTTGTGAGCAAATATCAATAACAACGCCTCGCCTGGCCAAACTAAGTATATTGCTATTAAGCAATCTATAAATAAGCGTCTGAATCCTATATTTCTATCACAATATTTTATGCGACACTATCTACCACGCACCGTTAGAATCACATATTTTATTTTTATTTTTAAATTAATTTTTTCTAAAATAATATGCATGTCACAATATTAACGAAATATTACTAAAGATATATTCTGATAAATAATATGGTAACTTGGTGTATACGGTTGCGGAATATTCCCACCGCCCCCTCCCCTCTTTTCCCACTACACGAATCACAGGAAGCCTCGATGGAACACACACCATCACCAATTCACAATTCACCAGATACTCTATTTCTCATTTTTCACTTTTTTTAATTAATTTAATTACACAAATATACAAATAAATGATAATATTACACAAATAATATTAAATATACATAAACATATTTCACAAAATTCTAAGCAGTTGAGCAAATTCCTATCTAACATCACTCCTTAAACCTCCAGCAATCTTGGACCCTTTCAGTACCCCAACTTTAATATTTGTTTAATTCATACATTTGCTGATCATTATTTACTCAAGAAAATAAATTCAATTTTGCTAGACCCTTTTGATATTTATGCTAGATTCTTGATTTTTTTGCTTGATTGTTTGATTGTACACACACACAAAAAAAAACTGTTCTTGTGTTTTATTGATGAGGTGGTTTTAAAAAACCTGAGAAATTAAGCAACCAATTTACTCTCTTTTTTTTATTCATTTGCTGATTCTTAATTGACGGTGCATGTTTTTTTGATAAACAAAAGATTGAATTTTTCGAAGACCCTCTTGATATTTAGGCTTGATTCTTGTTTAATTGTACACAAAACTGTTAATTGGTGTTTTCTTGATTAGATGGTTGAATTGGAAAACTGATGTACCAATTCACTTTATAGAAAAATATTCATTTACTGATTATTGATTGATGGTGTATGTTCTATCTAGAAACAAAAGATTGAATTTTTGCAATACCCTTTTGATATTTAGGCTAGATTCTTGTTTATTTGTACACAAATGTTATTGGGATTTTGAAAATTGAAAGTATACATAGTTGTGATAGGAGAAGTTTAGTAACAGTGGTAGTAATGTTTGTGATAATGGTGATTGTTTTTGGGTTTGTTCTTGGAGTAGTAGCTGTTCTTGTAGTGGAAGCAGTTGGAGTGGTTTTGTTGATGAGATGGTTGAATAGGAAAACTGAGAAAGAAGAACGAAAATTGAATTATTCTGATACTGCAACTGTTCCTGATCAATCCTTCTTCTGCAACAAACAGGTTGATCACTACAAATTTTGGTCATTTTACCCCGAGAATTGTGTTTATGAGTCAAGATTCTGTTTTTAGTGAAATTTACAATTGAATTTGAGGTTTGGATGATTCTTGATTACTGGTGACATAATGTTATGTTTTTGTTAGATCTAAAATTTGATTTGTTTTAAATGAAATGTGTGTTTTCTGCTCAACAAGCATATGATTTTGTTCGGGTTCACTTTTTACTAGCTGGTGTATATGCAACATCAACTCTCCATTGTATAAGCACTTTGAAGTTCAAAGAGTTAATTCTCTTGTTGAACTTAAGTTCTTTGTGTTACATTTTGTCTTTAGGGGAATGTTTGGATTCTTGAATCCACAAAAATTCCAAAAGGATGGCCTTTTGACAAAGTAGCGAAGGAGCAAAGGCCCAAGAATGAATTTTTGGAGGTCACACCAGTTCGCAAACATGCCAAAATCAAGGATCAATATCTTATTCTAACAGAACCAGATGGTTCACTGACAAAGATTCAACTTAAAGGTTGCAAAATAGAAGCTGTTTCGGCGTCTGGCATGCCCTCAAGAAAATGGTAACCTCCTGTCCAACTTTTTTCATCAATTTTCTTTATCAGCCCCATGGTTAAAATATCTATTTTCAAAGTTATTAAGTGTTAGACTATAATGCTGTCCCATTATTCAGGGCCAAAAGGTTTCCAGTTAAGATCGAGGGAAAAGAATCAGAGATATATAAGGGATGTAAAATAGTTTTTGTTTATCTCGAGACAGCTTGGGAAAAAGAATCATGGTGTAAAGCTCTTCGCCTTGCTTCTTATGATGATAAGGAAAAACGTAACTGGGTTACCAAACTAAGTATAGACTTTCACAATTATGTGACTTCGCTAAACACAGAATACCCTTCATTCATAAAGCCCTCGATGGTTAGTAGTGCGGATCCCTCAGATAAGTCCCTTAGAAATGATGTTTCTTCGTCAAAAGTCAAACAGTTTTTGAAAAAGCTCGCGAAGAAGGGATCAAAGAGAGACATAGAAGTTAAAGCAAGCTCAATCCCAATAGAACGAAAAAGGACTGTGAGATCATATTCATATGGAGATTCAGCTGGATGGGAAAGAATGCTTCCTCCTGCTAAGCCTTACAATGCCGAGGGAAACAAGTCGTCGTCATCTTCTGTCACCACTGGTAACGAGGGTCAGTTGTCCACAATTTATGACAAAGATTCTGATGACAAAATCTTTTCTGATGAAGGGACTCTCTGCTGGAATTTGTTAATATCTCGGTTGTTCTTTGATGCTAAAAATAACATGCAGATGAAAACTGCATTGCAATCTCGAATTCAGGTTTGTTCTTTATGTTTTAAACTCTTGTTGTAATTGCGATTAGATAGTCTTTAGTAATATTACCAGTTTAGTTATCCTAGCCCACTCACTGGGATAAGTCTTAGTTTGGTTTGGTCAGGTTAATATTACTAGTTTAGTGTAGCTAGGTTATTTCTTAATACGAAAACTTAGAACTGGCTATTGAATTCCCACATGTTTCTCCTTGCTAAAAGACCAGATTTATTCTTGGTTAAGATCCAATTGGCCTCCTTACTAATACCCTGGACTTTTGATATTAAGATTTTTATTTTTCAGAGATTGACATACTAATGTAGGAAGCAGAATGTACCCGTGGGTACATGATACGGACCAGACGAGTTAATGTTCTTATTCTTCTCCTGATATGTTATATTTTTTGTCTGTTACAGAGGATGCTTTCAAATATGCGAAGTCCCAGTTACATTGGTGAAATCACATGTACTTCTACAGACACTGGAAATGTCCCTCCCCATATCCATGGAATGAGGGTTCTCGCTTCAAACACGAATGAAGTGTGGGCTTTCGAAATTGACATTGAATATGCTGGCGGTGCAGTCTTGGGTGTTGAAACAAGGCTAGAAGTTGGGGAACTAGATGCCCAGGAGGCAGAAGAATTAAACAACGAATCTAGCCCTATGGGTGAGGTCACTTCGGATCTGCTAGAAGGTATTGAATACTATGGCAAGCAACTGAATATTTCTGAGGATGCAGCTGCCGACATGGTGCAAAAAAATGAAAGAGATCCTAAACCAGGTAGAGTAGAAAAACATGGTGTAATTGGTTGCTTGTACTTTTATCTCTATTGTGTGAAGTTTCATGAACATTTGAAGTTACTAATTAATAAGATCTCTTTGTTAGTTTATTCTTGCATCTTACCTGCGTCAATAGAAATACATTTTTATTTTGAGGAAGTTAGTGCATCTATGTATAGAAGGTGGAGTGAGCTTAACATTTCTTGAACTTTTTTATATCTTGTTGGGCTTCTCTAAAAGATATGACCATCAATTCTGGTGTCCTGACTCCTGATCCCAACTTTACATTGCATGCACCTCTATTGTGTGGTTGGTTTACTGTTTTAAGTAATAAACTTTTGTCATCCTGTGCATTTTTAATTATTGTTCTTGTTATGAAGAACCTAGTATTTGCCTACTTGAATCGGATATTTTGAGTACTAAAGCCTGGGCCCATATATGATAATTGGAAATAGAGCCAAGCAATTCAGAGTAAATTATCTGAACTTGGATGACTCCAATATGGGATGAGTGCAAAATTAGCTCAGGCTTATACTCATGTAGTTTAGCACTTCAGCCGAGCTGAACCCAAGGAATCAATAGAAACTCGGAAATTGTATTCTGCTCATATTCACTGGAAGGAATAAACAATATGAAAAAAATGTGCTAAACATGAGATGATATTTCATTTCTTTTTTAATGAGCTAAAAGAAGTAAATCCTGAATACATTTACCTGGGCTTGAGAACTACTTGTGCTTCTCTTTCCCAACTCAGGAACTGTCCTCTGCTTCCTAATAATGCAGCTTTTCAGCTTCTGATATGTAATTGAACGTATATCCATTCCAGAGTTCGGCCATAATATTTAGATGGTTTTCCTCAGATGACAGTAGAGGCTGTAAGATGATCACAAGGGTATCATCTCAGGTGCCTAAATGGAAATCCATGCTACATTCTGTTGCCAAACACGTTTCACAGGTTTGTACTCTGTAGATATACAGTATCAATTTCCAAATTGTTGGAATACATTTTCTTTCTTTGAAATTTATAAGGAGATGAGCTTGCATAAGTCATAACTTGTTTCGGCCGACATTATTCCTTCCCTTTTGTTTCACATTTTCCTTTTTTGAAAATGCTGAAGTCTGATCTTATTCTTATCAAGTACTCGGTCCTCCTCTAAATAGATCATGTTTTAGGCTAAATTTCTTGGAACTTTATACTTGAAGTTTTTACATTTCTATTGCAACTTTTTTCTTCGTTTTCTCATTCTATCCCTTACAAAGTGCATATAAAAGACACCAGTACAACTTTAAGGTCTTGGTGTGATTATTTAAATAAGTAAGATGGTAAAACTCATCCCACCTTAATTTGTGTGCATGAGACAAAAACATCATTTATTTCAAGATGGAGGGAGTATGAGATAATGAACTAGTCTTGCCTACTTTTGCTCCATTGAATTGGCATTGCAGATTCCACTTGCTTTGGGCATAAAGGTGACTTCTCTTCGAGGAACAATGCGACTATACATAAAGCCTCCCCCTTCTGATGAAATTTGGTTTGGATTCACGACCATGCCTGAGGTTGATTTCAGTTTGGAGTCCTATGTAGGAGACCATAAAGTTACAAGTGGGCATCTTGCAGTATTCCTTATTAGCCGATTTAAGGTAAAATTACTGTCTACACAATGTATTTTATAATGTGTGCCTTACAACCATGTGCCTTCGGTTTAGTACAGTACCATATCTGTGAGCTGTGATTTGAGCTTCTCGTCCTGGCTTCTCTTCTTTGTCGAAACCCTAATATTATGGTTTGGTCCTGGCTTCTCTTCTGCAGGCAGCCATTCGTGAAACTTTGGTGCTTCCAAATTGTGAGAATCTATATATTCCTTGGATGTTAGCCGAGAAGGATGATTGGGTGCCTCGAAAAGCTGCGCCATACATGTGGATTCATCAAGATTCAGGTGCTGACAACACTACCAATAGGCAGGAAGTCCCTGGTTCGCGACTAGGCAATGTAGTTAATGAAGTTGTTAACAACACCGCCAAACAAGGAGCACAGGGTTCACAACCAGGTACTCTAGGTAGCAAGATCGATCAAGCCCCCAGCACCTCCCAAGATGTTAAGCAGGACGAGTCAGTAAAGGTTGGATATAGTGGTGCACATACACGTAGTGAATCTTCAGAGTCGTGTTCCCATTCAGCTCCGACTCCTCTGTCTTCTTCGAATGATCATCTACCAGATCATTTGTCAACAGTTCCAGTGGAAAATGACAAATCACTAGAAAACCCCCCTAGTATATCATCACATGGGACAGTCGAAAGTTGTGTTACATCGCGGTCTGTGAGCTTCAGTGATGGACTGTCGCAAAGCATTGAGAACGACGAGATGAAGCCCCAAAGACTTGGCACAAAAGCAAAGATGCTCGGTTTCCGGAAGAAGGTGGGAGAAAAGCTAGAAGAGAAGCGACGAAGCCTTGAGGAGAAAGGGAAAAACATAGTAGAAAAGATGAGGGAGTCGAAACTAAACAATTGAGGAGCTGTTTATCATTTCTTTAAAAAAATCTACATCAATTTCTTGTTATAAAAAAGCATCAGAAGTTCTACAAAGTTATTCAATTGGAATTTCCAAGTATATGATAGAGGACACTTTCTATGTAAATGCTAGAAGATGGTATATTATACCAATACACAATTTTGCCTGATTTGTAACGATTCATTGTTTTCTAAGGTGATACTTCGGCTATTCTTACAGATCATCTCGTTAATACACACATTACCAAACAAAACTAGAAATTTATTGGTTTATATGCATTGCATTACATTTTTCTTGTCGACCTTCTATGTAGTGAGAGCTTAAAAAAAAGTGATCAAGGAAGGTTCCTTCTACCTCAGTTCTATGTACATCATTATGTTGATTGATTCGAATAACTACTATGTCATATTTTTAATACATAATATACAATATTTTAAAACGTAATACATACAAATAAGCACGGAAAGGAGATACATGGTAGTACTTCTCCGCAAAAAAATTCATAATCTTGGAAATGCTCACTAACCTTACGAAACTGCTCAATATTTATTATTATTATTATTATCACATACAGGAATTGTATCATTTTTGACGCCATACAACACAAGCAAAGATGTACAACACAAATTAACAATACAAGACACTAAAACACCAACATGACCAACCTAACATAAAAGCAAAACTAATGCAAGACCTTCATGAAACAACCAGCTAGTAATCAGCTGGAGCCAAGGGTTGGTGGTGAGGATGGTGAGGCGGCGCATCGGCTTGGATGACACCAAACTCATATATGATGCTGGCAATGGCTGCTCCAATGAAGGGACCCAACCAATAAATCCAGTGGCTCTTCCATCTCCAACCCACCAGTGCCGGACCGAATGCCCTTGCCGGGTTCATTGATGCTCCTTCATATGGCCCCCCAACCAGAATGTTTGCTCCAACTATGAAGGCAATTGCTAGAGGTGCAATTGTGCTCACGGTTCCTCGTTTTGGATCAATGGCTGTTGCATAAAATGTGTACATTAGGCCAAATGTCATCACTATCTCCATTACAAGTGCATTCAGGTCTCCTACTCCTGGAGAAACAACAAACCCCATAGGTCTCTGTCATATAAAACAAACAAACAAATGTTAAAACTATGAATGAATTTATTTATGTCGTATGAATTCAAATATGCTATATTCTCTTGCTCTTGCATATAATGGAATAAATCAAAATGACACATTACACTACTTACACATATTACGACATATTATGAATAGGTAGATAGTTTTTCGAGTCTTTTGGACAGTGCGCAAGATTGTTATAGATTTTTATATAGGGTGACCAATGAATGAGAAAAATAAGGATAAATATTAAACGAAAACAACCATTTGAATTAAAGGAAAGACAACAAAGAAAATGAACTAGTTGGTATAAAGATTCCAGATTTACTGACCATTCCAGAAGTCGCAAGCCTCAACAAAAGGGAGGCGACAACGGCACCAAGTAGCTGAGCAATCCAGTAGTAGATGGCACGAATGATGGAGATCCTACCACCCACAACTGCACCAAAAGTTACAGCAGGGTTGATATGTCCTCCAGACACATTAAAACTTGCAGAAACCGCGGCGAAAAGAGCTAGTGCGTGTGCTAATGCAATCAACGCTAGACTTGATGCTCCCAAAGCTTCGTCTTTGTACATTTTATCTACATTTACAACAAAAATTTACAATATATATACTCCCTCCGTCTCAAAATGTTGTTTGACTATCTAGACTAATGCACATAATAAGGGTAAGATGATTTTTAGCATGTTTAACTTGATCAACTATAGCCCCACCTGGAATGGAGGGAGTAATTTATAATTGATAATTAGAATTAAAAATGAATATATCTAAACATATATTCAACAAAAATGACATGTCCGATCTATTGAGATGGATCCTAAACATTCCAGAAAATACTATTCGTATTAATTATTATTATTACCATATTAATTTTAATAATAACTTGAATATCAAGTTAGTATTATATAGCATTATTACTATAAGTATTTCATATTGTACCTATTTTATAGACCGTCTTTATGGACATAGTCTGCCCATATACAATATTTACATTAATCTATCATTGTCATTCTCTACAGATGCCTCTAAAAGGTTGTGCCTTCCTTAACGAGATAAGAGATCAAATTGGACACGAACCTTAAGCTATGTAGAGGGTTACCTAATCTATATTATACTCTCATAACTTTTTTTTAGTTGTCGTTTTAACATAAAATTTCTTCGTTCCAAAATACTTGTCATTTTAGTACATAAAACTATAACTTTAATTTCCAATGTACTTTCTAACTAATTTTTTATTTATGTAATCTATGTATAAATAGCTAGGATAAATAACTAGGATGACAACTAAGAGTATTGAGTTTTTCAAGAAATTTTGAGGTGTAAGAGCTGCTATGCATGCAAGCTATTGACATAGACAACAGTTGAAACTCACCAAGAGCAAGGACGGAGCCCTCTCCAGCAAAAACGAAGATGAAGGTAGAAAGAAACTCGGACAAAGTAGCCCTCATTGACTCCGGATGAGTAGCCTCATCCGCCCTTCCAAAACCATAATTTCTAGGCATATCCCTCTATTTCAACCCTCCTTTTCTTTGAGCCTTACGATAAAAATTCACGAATACTTTATTCTAGATTTTTAGTTCAAAATGATCTTAGAAATTTGGAAAAAAATATTTTGTAGTGTTGTGAAGAGGAATGATATATATTTTTGGTGTGATATGAGTAGGTGATGTTGAATTGTTGACGAGTTATAGACAAAATCAGACAAATTTGGTTTTGAAGGAGAGTGGACACTTGGGTGATGCCATGCAAACAAATGACACGTATTTAAAGATACGTGATGTGGCGATATGATCAATTTGAAGACCATGCACAACTACTCTTATCTGTTTTATTGCTTACCAGATTTGAATGATATCTATTTCTAGTTTTTATTACATATCATGCAGATCACCTCCTCTTTTTTCTTAACCTCCCAAGTATTTGTTTAGTTAGCTGGATACTTCAATTGGAGATAAAACGTCTTATCGTTATACTTCATAATATTTACATGATTAAATTATCAATCAAAATAAAACGTCTTATCATCACGCTTCATAATATTTACATGATTAAGTTATCATCACGCTTCATAATATTAAGTTATGAACGTTCCACATCAAAATCTTAAAATTACATTACACACTACAATGCCAACAGGGATTTTAATGTATATAACATTAATGACGGAACTTAAAAACTTAATATATACAACATTAATGACGGAGCTTAAGAAGTATCAAATATAACATGAGTTGATCATATATATATGGGGATATAGGTTTAGGTTCTAAAGATGCCATTTCAAGATTATGTTTCTGCAACCACTGTATTATTTGCATTTCATATTTAACTATTGATATAAATCGATCATGGTTGTATGTAATCATAGAGCAGAGGACAAAATTGAGAGTACAATCACAAAGGTTCATAGCATATAAGTTATCTGCACATATGTTAACTAATACAGGAGTGAAACAACACTACTTGCAATGTCACAAACTATCAAGAAGATGCGCTCTTTTTTACTCAGTCCTCGTCGTCAGAACTGTCATATACCGCAAGCAAGCTTTTAACCGGATTCTCAACCTGCACTTCATTTCTTAAGCTACATGGTCGACTTGAAGAGGATGGCTTGGCATGCTTTGGCTCTGGAAGTACCTTCTCCTGGACTGATTCATTTGCTCTGGCTGGAGATGGTTCTACGGTCTCATTCTTACCCTCGGACAGAGTTGATACCTTCTGCCTCTTAGGTCTGATTTCCACCAATCTTTTCAGTAAATCTTGCTGCCTGCATATAAATAAATACAAAATTAGACAAAATATTATGCTTACTCCCACTTCATATAACCAGTTACACAATTCCTAACAGAGAGAGAGCGAGCAAGACCTTATCCCGCTCTTCGCTTTAGGCTCAACACGAAGTGACAAAGGAACTGAAGCCGGAGAGGAATCAGCAACAGCCTGGTGCTAAGTAGTTAAGACAAAACACATATGTCTAACAAAACATGAAGCAGTTGAAAGAAAATAAATGATCATGTCACTTCTATAGTTTATTAAAAAGAAAGAATGTCTCTACATAAGGATATCTTGAATGCAAGAAAAGCACGTTTCTCAGTGCGACGTAGAAGACGTTCTGCATCCTGTTCAGCTTCCATCTGTTCCTTGAGATAAAGCAAATCATCACTGTCCAAGGCTGCAATTGGAACTTATCAGGAGGTCATGCACAGCTTTATAACAGCATAACCAGATAATTAGCTGCAAAAATTATGACCATGTGCAAGGAGCCAAGGACATAAAAAATGTTGTAAACAAATCATACACAGCAAACACGACAAAGAAAAACTATACCGCCCCTTCCATGAAGATAGCCTCCACGTTCTCCAGAGACATCTTGCATCTGCATATCAACCGCCCAGTGGGGGAGGCCAGGATCCCTGACAGGGCAAGTTATCAGATAACTTAACAAAAAATTTATGAAGTGTGTGTTTGTAATATACACCACAACGGTTGAGCTCACATATCTTGAAGAAGACAGCAAAGTAAAAAGAAAACAAAATAAAGTTGGATACATAAACTGCACTGTTCTGAAACAGATTCACTGTCACTTGCTCTCCTAAAGGATTGATGCCCGGTTCCTTAATAAAGTTTGTGATTACCCAAACTTAAAGGCCTAGTGGAAAATGAGCCACAAAAACTTCTTTAATGTATAGTTTTCTCACAGTTTCTGGACTACATCCTACCTATGTGTTCTGGCTTGCAAGCTCAATATCTCATCATACTGTAGACCATTGAATAATTCCCTAATAACTGATACTCGAAAATTAAATTATTCCATAATCCTAACTGATATCCACAATGCTCACAGCATTACTGAATAAATCCAGCCTACCATACTTGAAGAATTATGAGAAGGATGATAATAATAGAAAACTGATAACATGCACCAAGTATAATTCTCATTGAGTGATAATGTTTACGAGTTTGTAGACAATGCATTTTATGTGCTAAAACAGAAGATAAATACAATTAAATACTGCTGTAAAGCAATCGCTAACTGTATGCTATAATCGTGTACTCTACCGATATATAAACAACTAGAGCATGTTCAAACATACTGTATAATACATCGATGGCAGTAGTTTCATAGTAAGCAGACAATATAATATGAAAGGCAACTCAATCAAGTGACAAAGTACCCTTTTGTCTCAGGAACATAAACTCCAATTACCAAGTTGACCCAAATGTGAAAAGGACACAAACTTTAACAATTCAATGAATAAATTGTGAGCAAGGAAACATAAGTCATCTATAACTTAACATTAAGTTGAAAATATGAAAAAGTAGATTACCCTTTCATTCCTCATTGCCTTTTAAACTTCCATAATCCCTACCTGCACAAAACATGAACCTTTCGATTCATTTGGCTCTCACGCTTAATTAGGGTTCGTTTGGGTTGGGGTGATCAAGGTTAAATTTTAAGTTGACCTGGTCAGGGTTCTATTTTAGTTAATTCACCCCGATTCTCCTCAACAACTAAAAAGTTATCCAAACAACATTCTAAAACATTCACGGATTCACCTAAATTACCCTGACAGCCTGACCTAGACAAGTTTTAAGTTTTACCCTCACCTAAATTCACCCCAATAAAAACATACATAAAAGGTGACTTAACCAATGACAAGTAACCCTTTTTGTCTCAAGAACACAAACTACAATTACCAAGTTGACCCAAATATTCTCAATGAACAAATAATGATTAATGGAAAACACAAATAATCTCTAACCTTTGACACCATACGCTGAAAGGTGATTTCCTCCTCATCTATCTTGTCCTTCCCTTTTCCATACTTCCTGTCTAATCAAGCAAATTTAACATATAAATTACAAAAAAATATAAATAAAAAAAATTAAAGCCAACAAAAAAACAAATTTTATTTCAAGAAAACAAAAAAATGAAACCTTTAGGGTCGGTGAGATTAGTATACTCTTTAACTTCTCTTCCAGACATAATTTATTAGCAAAAAAAATACCCTTTTTAGTATAGGGTAGTTTGAGAATTAAGCTAAGGGTTTTATTGATTTGGTTGAGCTGATTTTGAACAGCAGAAGATAAAGATATGAAGATGAAGATGGTTTAATTGAGAGTTAGGGCTTTTACGAATAAAAAAAATTAATAGCATCAATTAAAATACAAAATTGAACATTATACACACTATCAAATGGAGGGAGTAATATGTTTAATTTATTAAGGAGTATATTTTTGTTAATATAATAAAAATTATTGACTTTTAAAATTTAGTATCAGAATCGAAAATGTATTAGTTTGAAACTGTATTTCATTCTCGTGACTTGTCTTTCAAAAAAAATTATATGAAAAATAAATATATTATTTTTTGAAATTTAAAGTTTCTTATCTAACTAGGAAGAATTGCCATTATTAATAATTTCTGAGTACATTTTGGAATATGTGTGGAAGTTTGTAACTTTAACCTCTCAATCCTCGATGACATTGAATTTTTATTTGATGGGTCTAACATTCGTGAAAACGATTAAATTTATTGAGAAATCTTTCAATTTAATCGAGATAAAGGAGAATAATGAATTCAAATATGTACATTACTTCAATCTTGTCAAAAATAATTTGAAATTTATCTCTCATCTAGGCTCCTCGGTGCCCTTATGTTTAAGTCCAAGTATGTTTAATTTCTTCCCGTCCCGCTCGATCATGTACATAACAAAATCTATCATAAATTTGGTGAAGCCCAAAAACAAAATTTGATGAACTTAATAAGTATATGGATTGAAAACTTAAGTCGAGTAATTCAATAACATCACTAATAATTGATGATTACCTCTTAATAACTTGGACAGTTGGTCATGGAACATTAAAGCTCACTTAGGTTATTTGATTAATCAAGAAGTGTCAATATTTCTCTTGTGATTTGTAGCACTTTTAGCTTATAAAATTTAGTCATGGACACGCAAATGTACTAAATCCCTAATACGATAACTTAAATAAAAATTGGATGGTAATTAACTTATTAAAAATCATTTACAATGCATTTGAAAAAATGTAGGGAATCTAAGCAAGGAGCCACAACTAGAGAAACAACCATTAACAATCAAAACAGTTGCATTATTTGTTAAACCTCGACCTTTGATCACTAGTGCATGAATTGAGGGTTGCAACCTTTTCAATTACACCTTTTTGACCGTTTTGTGGCTCCATAATAGTTCTTCGATCTAAACACATTTATTCTTTGAATTGAGTATGACCAAACTCACCAAAAACAACTTAGGCCTTTTAAACCTAGGCCAACTTTTTGGGGATGGAGGGAGTACCCAATCGAGCTAGCTCGGGTAGAGAACTAGTTAGCGAATCGATAAGTTTGCTCGATACTTTCAGGAATCGAGCCACATATTTGGCTCAAATCCAATTAATAGTCAGCAAGCAGAATATTTAAAGGTATAACATTCACATATTGTGGAAGAGACGAACAACCATTAATTTTAAAATTCGTTATAATACTATCAAATATATATTAATGAGTGATTTTTTTAGTACATGTCTCAAATATTAATAATTGAAATATTGTAGCTCAAGACACTTATTGACACAATAGAGTTATTGCGTGAAAAGATTGGTACATATTTGAAGGCAATTAAAACTTAAGCATCATTGTTTTAATATTATTATGAGCTAAACTTAGGATTTACCTTTCTTACTATGAGGACAGCTAACATGCGAGACTTACCTTGTGTTGACTGCATAGGGCCATCCATGTGAAACCTCCTGAAAAGTTGCAAGTTATGGGGCAGATAGGAAACTATCGAGTAAACTATTGCCCTAAACACTAGGCTTACAACTAGCTAATTATTCTAATAAGTACTATTCATAATTGCATGGCAAACGTTGATAATTATGATGATATCGATTAGTTTGTTTCATATTATTTTCATCAGTTAATTGATTATGTTAAACTAGTTATTTGGCGCACGCCTAATCCTCAGACAGCTCAATTCATTAATTTTATAATATATTTTTATAGTACAAATAATGAATTAAAATTATGTAAGAGGAGAAAAAAAGTGATTTTATATAATCTCAAAATTATACTTGAAGAAAATGCCAAATAAATTTATTATATGTGATGTAAACTCTCATATATACAAATTTGTTAATAATATAGGTGAGTAATTACTTAAATTAAGATATCAAAATTATTTATAAAAGGAAAATAAGAAATAATTAGAAATTTTAAATTCTGGGTGGTTAATTAAAAGGGTAAAATAAGAAAATCAAAATTTAGGTTCATTTTGCAACTGCCAATCCACCCCTCGGCATATTATATATAGAATAGATATACCAAGTCATATTCACTTTACATAATAATCAATTAAATAATCGAAAACAAACGAAGCCTAAAAAATAATAATGTCATTAGTGAGGAGAAGACCTAAAAGTTCGTCAAAGAAATAGAGTTGGTAGAATTATAGGAGTACTACTGATTGCATTCTATTGACGAATTATTTGATTCATATTGCAATGTTCTCATGATATACCAAATCCTTGTAATTATATTATATATGGATATGGTTTACAAAATAGAATAAAATATCAATACGTCATAACATATGGGATTTCATATCTTTTTCTTTCCATATTTCCACCTCTTAGAAAAGAAATTTATTGGATTAAAGTTTTTGACTTTTTGTCTAACAATATTCTTAGTGTACAATTAGATATACATACAAATCTGGTTGTATATCTACTTTAATAGTTCTACCATCATCAAATTATTAATCGGATTTTAGTGAGATCATTATATATTTAAATGATCTTTTAAGTGACCAACCTAGTTCAGTGACATGTTCTCCCTTTAACTAATTGATTGGATGGGTTGGGTTTAAAACTATGCTTTAAAGGGTTATCTTAAAAAAAAGAAAAATACTAAGACATGCTTCATAAGAGTAGTTTATTGAGTAACTAAACAAATCTAACATTTTCAACTAAAAAAAGAAGCATATAGATTTAGCACAAAAAATTAAAGAAGTGTACCACAACTAACGACAGTAGGATGTCGACAAAGACGACAATCTAAATATTAAGTACTTTAATAATAATATATAATTACTTACTGGTTAAATAATTTATCAAAACTAGTTGCCATTGTTTGGATATGGACGATGTGATCCTCAAGGATCTATAAACAACTTACCATATTAAAGTTGTGATCATCACTAAGTATTGTATAAGCGTAGTTATTAATAGAATGATTTTTTTTAGTACGTATAATTTTAATCTTGTTTTTTTTTTTTTTTGTTAATAGGAGACCCATAACCGCTCGTATAATTTTAATCTTGAATCCACCTATATTACACATTACTCAAAATTAAACATGACTAATTAAGTATGTTACTATATGAGTTCAATTAAGTACGTTACTATATCAGTTCTGTATCCAAGTAACATAGGTTGATCAGACCACGTTTATGGAGCCAAAAATCAATTACAAATTGAAAGGTTGAGAAGCTTCCCTTGTTTCTTACTTTTAGACTGTAACGTGTTATATAAACTTTATTAATTCTAACAGCAATATGCCAATATAGTATAGATTCTAGACGTGGGTTTATCAGATCTTGCAAATTCTAGTCAACCAAAACTTGTTCATCAATTAGTTACAAAACATGTTCACCTTTTTTATTGCTTACCTATTTGTGTCACATTCAACTCCAGCTTAATAAGTGGAGGAATTAATACAAGATGCTCCCTAATCGTTATCCTTATATAAAAATTTTGATTTCGTCACTTAGCTTGATGACGGTCAAATTATATATATAATCCTTAAATCTTGATTCCGTCACTTAGCTCGATGACGGTCAAATTATATATATAACCCCTTCATGCCAACGTATGTTATTTGCAAGTTTTTGTCCCCTCGCACTCTTCTCTTTCTTTGTACTTGTCAGGATAGATAATGATTATGGAACTTCATGAAGTTTTCTTGACTTTTGTAGTGCCCACCATTGTATTCTTGGTTTTTCTTCCAAAGTTGATGGGTTTTTATGCAGAAAAGAATGTGGGAAGTGGAAAGTCTAAGCTTCCTCCAGGAAGAAGGGGGTTGCCAATAATTGGTGACAGCCTCAACTGGTACAATGCAGTTGCCAGTTCTCATCCACCTAGTTTTGTTGAACAACAGGTTGCAAGGTATGAAGATCCTAACGAATATGTTATTCGTTCTATCGTTGATTTATTCATCGATAAATTTGACATTTGGGCGCATAAATTTCATTTAACGCTAGAAAACTGCACATGTGAAAACTCCTTATTAATGTATCACCTACTTCAACAGGTATGGGAAAATATTCTCATGTAACATATTTGGAAAGAGGGCAGTGGTTTCAGCAGACCCAAACTTCAACAGATTTGTGATGCAAAATGAAGGGAAGCTTTTCAAATCAAGTTACCCTGCCTCCTTCAGGAACTTGGTGGGGAAACATGGGATCATTACTGCACAAGGAGAGCACCAGAGGAAGCTTCATTCAATCGCGTCGAACATGATGCGATTGGACAAGCTTAAGTTCCATTTCTTGCAGGATATTCAGACTGTTATGGACCAAACCTTCACAAATTTGCAGGATAATCAAGTCATTCTTCTCCAAGATCATTGCAGAAAGGTAAGCCAATTTGCAGAATGTCTTAGCCAACAACTTTTTCCTTTTCTTTTTCCTTCTGTAATATTGATTTTTTATTCATGTGATGTTTTGTTCATCCAGGTTGCTATCAATTTGATGGTTAAACAGCTTTTAGGAATATCGAGTGAATCCGAGGTGGATGAGATGGCGAATCTGTTCTCTGACTTTGTAGATGGATGCCTCTCTGTACCTATCAATGTGGCAGGCATGGCTTACCACACTGCCATGAAGGTAATCAAGAAAATAATAAGTTGAACAATAATGTCTATTATGAATCTTAATTTCCTTAAGTTTTTTTTACTAAAGTTGCCACATGTTCTTTGATTGTTTCCATCAACTATTTTTCTTTAAATTGGTAAATACTTTATATCTTCTCTTCATGTGCTAAAAAAATGTTGCTACTGAACAGGCAAGGGAAAGTATAATAAGCAAAATCAAGAACATAACGGAGATCCACAGGAAGCATATGAATGCCTCTTCTCACAAAAGTGATAGTAATGTTGGAGATGGAGTGCTAAAGAGATTAGTGGAGGAAGAAAGCTTGGCTGATGATGATGCAGCTGCCGACTTCATCATCAACCTCCTTTTTGCCGGGAACGAGACAACGTCTAAAACCATGCTATTTGCTGTCTACTTTCTCACTCAGAATCCAAAAGCTATGAAACAACTCCTGGTATAATGCTAATTGATCATACTAGAAGCCTATAAGCAGTACTTAACAACAGCAAAAGCTTTTGAAATGTTTGCTCACTTTGGTTTTCATTATGGTTTATGAATATCGACAGGACGAGCAGTGCAGCCTGAAGAAGAACAACTCAAATGATGAGGAAATGCTAACATGGGAAGATTACAAAGCTATGCCCTTCACTCAATGTGTAAGTCACGCGATTTGAGCTACCTATACCGATTTTACTGTAATAGTTATTGGTGAAATCAAGAATGATCAGTAAGGCATAATTGATTGTATAAGTAACTAAACTAAGACAATTATATCTTCAGGTAATCGATGAAACACTCCGGCTAGGGGGTATAGCTATTTGGTTGATGAGGGAAGCAACAGATGAAGTCCAGTATGAAGGTAACCAGCATTACACCCCCACCCTAAAGGATTAAGATAGGGAAAAATAGCAGTATATTTGTGAAATCAGAAGGCATGCTGAATTACTATTAACATTTTTTATCTTGGTTGTTTTGCAGACTTCACCATTCCAAAAGGGAGCTTTGTGGTTCCATTTCTTTCAGCAGTTCACTTGAATGAAGACATTTACTCAGACCGTCTTGCTTTTGATCCTTGGAGGTGGATGATGCCAGAGAATCAGGTTAGTCAAGAACAGCATAACATCTTACTATTACCCCCCCAATAAGACCATAATCCTATTTTCTTGTGAACAATTTTCATCTAACAAGGATTCTTCTTACTGATAATCAAAGGATAAGAGAAACTGGAGAAGTAGTAGAGTTTTCGCGCCATTTGGTGGTGGAACACGCTTCTGTCCAGGAGCCGAATTGGCTCGCCTTCAAATCGCACTCTTTCTACACAAATTTGTAACTACTTTCAGGTGATCCATCAATTCATAATTCACTTAAACTCCAATCTTGACATTATTGTTGAAGTGTAATAATTAAGTCCTGTTTATGATATGTATTCAGGTGGAAACAACTCAAAGATGATCAAATGTCTTTCTTTCCATCTGCTAGATTGGTCAATGGCTTCCAAATCCAAATAACCAGAATAGGACAACAAAATTGAAGTCAGAAACTGAATTTTTTAACATATTTGTTTGTAACATTTTCTTTTGTATGAAAGTGTGAGTAGTAATCTGTAATATACTCTAGCTTGTAATTTGTAGCATCACCAGAAGACATCTTTCATGTAGAGTTGTTAACGAGCCGAGCTGAGTCAAGTCGAGAATTCTGTTCTAGCCAAGCCATTGTTACCACCTGTAAATAGCCAAAAATCGAAATTCGAGCCTTCCGAGCCTACTACTTATGAATTTTAAATCTTAAAAGCTTAGGTGTCACAAGAAAAACAATGTAGATTTGAACATTAATCGTCAATCGACAACCTGGGATATCGACACGATATCGACATCGATCAGATTATAATAAAAATTCATCATATAACAACACATCGATCCTCGATAATAAATTTGAATCATCATGAAAAAATATAACAAACCTGGCCTTTAATATATACTACTCATATAACCCAGCCTACCCCGCCTCTCTCGGGGCCAACGAGTTCGAAGGCCGACTCTCACCGGCTCAATATACTCTCACCAGCCCGAGCCTCGGCTTTCCGAGGCGAGCCGGGCTGTCGTTCCCTCGACTCATTACCAGCCCACCTTCACGTAAATACTACTAATTCCTATTTTATTTGATTTTATATGAGTTCGTCAAAGGATTAATTTGCATATCTCGAGTTTGACTTGGCTGCTTATCTTTTTTTTTAAACATCATGCTTACGAGGGTATTCTAATAATATGCCCATAATTTAATTTTTGGCCGAGACCCTATAATATAGTTTATTCTTTTCTACGTTGCTTCCGGTAAATACCAAAACATATAAAAATCAGATTTTTAAATTATCAAAAATACCAAAATCATATACAACGATATTATTAACCTACCTAAAAATAATAAAATTATATAAAACGAGTATATTATTGCCTATTAATAAATACCGTAAACATATAAAAAATTCGGCCTTACCAACCATCGGTAAATGTCAAAAAACATATAAAAATATTATTCTTAAACTACTGAGAAATACA
This sequence comes from Lithospermum erythrorhizon, assembly GCA_019722365.1. Lineage (NCBI taxonomy): Eukaryota > Viridiplantae > Streptophyta > Magnoliopsida > Boraginales > Boraginaceae > Lithospermum > Lithospermum erythrorhizon. The sequence goes on from JADFUC010001683.1 coordinate 52,906, forward strand.
AAAAAACATATAAAAATAGTAATATTAACCTACTAAAAAATACAAAAACATATAAAAATTATATTCTTAATGTACTGAGAAATACAAAAAATATATAAAAATGGTATTTTTAAGCTACTGAAAAATACTAAAAACATATAGAAATAGTATTCTTAAATTACTGTGAAATACGAAAAAATATAAAAATGGTATTTTAAAGCTACTGACAATTACTAAAAAACATATAAAACGATATTCTAGTTTTAATGCTAAATACCAAAACATATAAAACGGTAATCTTAACCTCTCGAGAAATACCTCAAAACATATAAAACGATATTCTTAAACTAATCGGTAAATACCAAAATATATAAAATAATGGTTATGCTTAAGCTTATCGAGAATATCAAAATATATAGGAAAATGGCTTTTAAATTAATGAGAAATATCAAAAACATATAAAAAATAATATTCTTAAGCTACCTGGTAAATACTAAACATATAAAACGAAATTCTTAAACAATTTAAATACTCAAAAACATATAAAACGATAATATTAACCTACCGGTAAATACCAAAAATATATATAAAAATCAGATTCTTTAACCTCCATCAAAAATGCCAAAAACATATAAAATCTGCCTTCTAACTTACTAAAAATATATAAAAATGGTTTTGTTAAACTTGTAAGAAATACCAAAAACATATAAAAATTGTATTATTAAGCTAATAAGAAATACCAAAAACATATAAAAATTATATTCTTAAACTATTTAAATACAAAAATTTAAACGTGGTATTACGAATACCAAAAACATATAAAAATTATATTCTTAAACTATTGAGAAATACAAAAAAACATTTAAACGCGGTATTATGAAACTACTAAGAAATACCAAAACATATAAAAATGATATTCTTAAATTACTGAGAAATACCAAAAACATATAAAAATGGTATTCTTAAGCTACCGAGAAATACAAAAAACATATAAAATGGTATTTTTAAACTTGCGAGAAATACCAAAAGCATATAAACATTGTATTATTAAGCTAATAAGAAATACAAAAAACATATAAAAATTATATTCTTAAACTATTGAGAAATACAAAAAATATATAAAAATTGTATTCTTAAACTGGTGAGAAATACAAAAAACATATAAAAATGAGACCATATTTTCTGCCCGTTTCTAGTGAAAATCATATTTTTGCCCAATTTCTACCCCGATAATGTTGTTGGCTCATTTCCACTGTGAGATTATTCCCAACATGTTAAAAACAGCCATATTTTTTGCCCGCTGATTGCACTATATTTTCTCGCCTCGCTTCGATTCTTTTTAACATATTTTCAATTCCTTTCTCGATGCTGGACTATCGTTTTGGCCTGGCCAGGCCACAGATCATATTTTTTGCCGCCGCCTGTGAATCATATTTTCTACCCGCTTACCGATCATATTTTCGCCCCGCTACCGAGATCATATTTTGACGCTTTCGCCGTAATCCATATTTCTCTCTCTCGCTTCGATCGGCACTATATTTTCGACTCCGAATATTTTCTGGCCTGCTTAGTCCCTGAACCAAATTTTTCTCGCCGCTTGGACCGAGACCAAATTTCGCCACGCTTTTGCCCTTTTTCTACTTTTCGATCCTAGACCTTATTTTCTACCAGCCGAACTAATCATATTTTATGCCTGCTTTTGACCTCAGAACCTTATTTCTACCTATTTACTCTATAACATATTTTTGTCCTGCTTCACGAACAATATTTTTTCAAGTCTCTATTTCCTCGATCAGCATTATTGCATGTTTCGGCCACGTAACCATATTTTCGCTTCCGCTTAGTCCCTCTATATCATATTTTTCACCTGCTGCCTCGAGATCGTACGGGATTTTTCGCCTGTAACCATATTTTCTTCTCGCCCGCTTGCCGAGACTATATTTTTCGCCAAAACAATATTTCCGCCTGCTTTCGACATTATGCGACTTTTATTTTCGGCGAAGTTTAGCAATCGAACTATATTTTCGGCCGTTTGGCCTCGAGAACATATTTTCTGGTCTGCTTTGACCGAGACCATATTTTTGTTCGCTTTACCAAGAATCATATTTTCTACTTCCGTTTTCAACTGGGACCTTATTTTCGCCGCTTCAAATCCAATACCATATTTTCCGCCTCTTTTTGACCAGAATCTTATATTCTACCATTTCGCCAGATACCATATTTTCGTCCTTGCCGACCCTGGGTTTATTTTCAAATTGCTTTAATTCCTGGGCTTTATTTTTGCCCCATTTCGATCAAGAACCATATTTTCGTCTCCGTTAGTCCCATATCATATTTCTGCCTGCTTCGCCGTAGATCGTATTTTTCGCCTGCTTTCGACTGAGACCATATTTTCGACTCCATTACGCTTCTCGGACCTCCATGACTTTGTTTTCGGATCGCTTAGCCCAGAACCATATTTCTACCTATGACCTCGAGACCATATTTCAAATGCTTGGACCTCAGATGCCATTACGGGTCCGTTTCAATTCGAACATTTTCTTTGACTAAGCGATCCGATACCATATTTTCTATCTGCTTCGATCCCGTATCAAAAAACTAAGAAAAAATGCTGGCTTCTATGCGAAACGGGTTAAAAATATATTTTCTGGACGAAAATGTCGAAAAATACAAGCACTTACCCAACTCGTTAACTAACAAGCGCCGAAGCCGGTTGCTATACACACACCCAAACAAGGCATAGTCGTGGGATTTAAAATGACTATTTTGCCCCCCCTTATTTGCAAAGTCAGACAAGCTAGTATATCCTTGTCTACGCACTGTTTGCAAGGCGAGACAGCCAGCCGCCTGTTGTCTGTTGCAGCATATTATTATCGATCCGAAATATATTTTAGCCTGCTGATCCGGTACTATTTTCAAATTGCTTCGATCCCGCATCAAAAACGGCAAAAAACGTATTCTGCGCGAACGGGCAAAATATATTTCCGGATCGGAAGATGTCGAAATATAAGACGTAATTCAACTTCAGCAACTAACTTGGGCAAGTTGGGCTGTTATACACACACCCAAACAGTGCATAGTTAGGGGATTAAATGCCTTATTATTTTGCCCCTTATTTGTCATTTCCCATTAAAGCGTGAAATTGCTATTTCACTAAAACACTATTCAAGCGGTGCATCGCATGCCCCGAGGCCGAGTAATAATGAATCGGGTCATCGAGCCGGTAATGGCTCATAGTCAAATTCCATTGGAACATAATTGGACAAGAGAGATACAAATGGTTTGAAGTTGAAGGGCGCCGTAGTTGGAGTAGTAGCAGCAAAAATGGGGAAGAAGCAGAAGAAACCTGGAAAAGGTAAAGAGAAAACTGAGAGAAAAACTGCAAAAGCTGATGAAAAACGACATCGTAGAGACTCCAAGAAGCTCTCTCCTGAATATGACATTGATGCTATTTTGGTACACCCTTTATTCTATATTTGTTACTTGTTAGATATGTACTCTGTTTGTCCCAAAATGATTGTCCAGTTATGGACTTATTAATTTTGATGGGTATCATATTCTTGAATAGTATGTCTAAAGATGGTATTGGCAGTGTCCTTTTCCATACCCAACACTCCACAATTCAGTCTTGTTAAGTATGTCAAAAAGATTGTCCAGTTATGGACTTATGAATTTTGATGGGTATATGTATTTTTGAATAGGATGTTTAAAGATTGTATTTTTAAAAATTTTGCATATTCTGCTCCATCCCAAAAGATTGTCTAGTTTTGAACTCAGATATTTTTGTACATTTTATATAATGTTTGGTGAAGAATATATTAAAGATATTACTTTTGACCTACTTTACTGTTATTAACATGATAATTTTGATTCAAATGAATGTTATGTGTAACGATTAAGTCCGCAATGTTTGATAATTTCGACCATTGTAGATCAAACTAGACTAACTTTGTGATATAGAGGTAGTACTTCACTGCAATGTAGGGAGTGTTTATCTTTTCCCATTTTTGTTTTGAATTCTTGTTGGTTTAGTTGAATATTCAAAAAGAGGAAGCCAAGAAGAAGGAGGTCCATGTGGAAGAGAATGTGCCCAGACCTTCTCCTCGTTCTAATTGCTCGGTAAGTTAGTAAAGTTGAGTTCTTTTGTGAATTGTTATGCAGGGTATTCTATTGTTGTTCTGTTATAATGTGACATGTTCAATTAATTATGATTTGATATTATGATTTATGGCAGTTGACAATTAATCCGTTGAAGGAGACAGAACTCATACTGTATGGAGGTGAATTCTACAACGGGCAAAAGGTACATTTCTTAGAACATGATATATTTATTCTGTTATATGGAGCTGCCTAAGTGGTCCTAGATAATTTTGAATATCTGGAAGAAAAGTTTCAGAAACGAAAGACCTTTAAGCATGTTTTATCAGATGATTAAAAAAGTAGGACGAAAAGTTTGAAGCTATAGGCTGCTAACTTAAGTGAGTTGAAAAGACTAGCTTTGAGATACTAATAGATCAATATGTTGGGACAGAGTGTTTTTATTTGTATATAGGAGACACTGATTATTGTGCATTTTGGTAATGCAGACATTCGTATATGGAGATCTTTTCCGGTATGACGTGGATAAGCAGCAATGGAATTTGATCTCCAGCCCTAACAGTCCTCCTCCTCGTAGTGCACATCAGGCTGTTGCTTGGAAGAACTACGTCTATATTTATGGTCCGTCAAATCATCAAGCCTTTGAATTCCTCATTATTTTAGCTATGCCATTATTCACATGTTACTATAGTCTTCGATTTATTTATTTATTGTTTTTTTTTTTAATTTGAAGGTGGGGAATTCACGTCCCCTAATCAAGAGCGGTTCCATCACTACAAGGTAACTCTTAATTTATTATATTTTGATTTTTTTTTTGTCGTTGTTGTAAGCTACTCTGCAAATTTATGTTCAGTTAGATGTAGCTTTAGATAATTTTTTGGTAATTGGGGTTCTAATGCAGGATTTTTGGGCGTTGGACTTGAAAACAAATCAATGGGAGCAATTAAATTATAAAGGATGTCCTAGTCCACGGTCGGGTCATCGAATGGTATGATGGAATACATTGTAATATTATTTGGGTCAAATTAATGAATTATCACCTTATTCTAACATCTATTTCCACCTATACCTATCATACTTAAAACAATATCACAAAATTTCCACCTTCCACTTGTTAACATGTACAATCACTAAACCACTTATTTTACTTTAAACCAATGGTATAATTTAAATTTGCATCGAGGTGACCACTTACTTAGAATTTGTGGAAAGTCAAGGTAGATCTTTCAAATAAAGATGAAGTGAGTATAGCTTTGAATTGCCATCTTGTTGTAAATTCTATATTCTAATGCATCTCCCCATTTGGATTAATCTCAGATTTTGTACAAGCACAAGATTATTGTTTTTGGAGGCTTCTATGACACATTAAGAGAAGTGAGGTTATACTTTAGTTCTCTTAAGATTGAACCATCCCTTTGCAAGGACTTTGTCGGACTTGTAGTATGGATTTATAATCAGCAGTACTGCAAATGTTGAGTTACTGGTTTATTTTATCTGCTGTTCTGGAAACTCTGATGTATTCATTGCCTGATTACAATATTTTGGTGCAGATATTACAATGATTTGCATGTATTTGACCTTGATCAATATAAGGTAAGCAGAGACGGTTGTTTTGGTTACCTTTATAACTTGAAGTCCATTGGATGAGATAAAATTGACATTGTTTTCCAATCGCCTTGACTATTGTTAATTCTGTCTTGTCTTGCAGTGGCAAGAAATAAAACCTAGTCCTGGATGCATGTGGCCAAGCCCAAGGAGTGGCTTTCAGCTGTTTGTTTATCAAGATGAGGTGAGATGTATATAAATTTGCTGGGAGGATTCTTGTTGTATAAGTGATGACCTTCTCCGAGATTACCTAATGCACCTTTTTCTAATATGGTCGAGCCCACTTTCTGTGAATTTTGCACAATACTTACTTTTGGCCATAATTTGCATTGAAATAATGCTTGAACAATCATGCTTCTTCAATTAAAATGCAATAAAATGGAAGTAAATGAACTTTTAATCTGATGTAAGCAAATTAAATTTTTCAATCAAGCAATCAAACAGTTCTTGTAGAATATCCAAAAGTAACGATGATACTTTATTTATCATATGGTTTATCTCTTCAAAAGTTAGTGTAATATGTGAATATATGTGTGTAGATATACTTTGTAGTGTCATCTATTGCCATCTTCATTGATGATTTCCAATTATTTTCCAGCTTCTATTTGTGATTCACAAAAATTAGGTTTCTAATCTTTCCCCCTGTATTTCAACTTTTTGTAGATATTTCTATATGGTGGGTATTACAAAGAAGTTTCACCTGAAAAAAGTAGTTCTGAGAAAGGTATTGTTCATTCAGACATGTGGTCCCTTGATCCTAGGACTTGGGAGTGGAACAAGGTCAGTTCTTTTATAATTTTTTTCTCAACTTTACCTTTTTATAGGCATGAGAACCGAACATTAAATTATGTACTCTGACTTGTGTTAATTTACTTCAAATACCTTTGATCAAACACCTCACTATTTGATAGCTCGTCCCTAAAATATTAGTGGCCATCCTAGTTGTATCTGCAGTTGTTACTCAGAACTAGGAAATATTTATATCATAAGCTTGTGTGTTTTGTTTTTGTTTTCGGGGATATGATGATAAACCCCCACCTTTTGGTAATGATCGAGCCCAACACCTTTTTCCTGGAACCGCTCATCTGAACCATGAGGCTTAATTTGACCTTCTTTTAGCTCTTACCAGTTGGAATTTGTTGAAAATTGAAATGATTACCTACTCACATTTTTCATTTTTTTACTCCATCTTTCTTGAAATTCATCAGCGAGAACTCTCAAGGAAATAGGTGGATGAATGACATATCTTTCCTTCTCTGGATTTTCTTATCATATAGAAAGTTAAAATTTTAGTCTCGCCTTCATATGTATATTTACAGGTGAAGAAAAGTGGTATGCCTCCTGGTCCACGTGCAGGTTTCTCGATGTGTGTCCATAAAAAGAGGGCTATACTATTTGGTGGAGTGGTGGATATGGAAATGGAAGGTCAGTTTTTTTCTATTTCTATGAAATAGACCTTTTATGGGACAATAATTAAGCATATACCTTATTACATGTGTATGTCTCTATTTTTTAAAGCTGTCTTGGTTGCCTCTATTGAAGATTTAAACAAAGAGACATGTCTTAACTTCTGTATAATGATATATGCTATATTTTATTCCTCGAGTTCATTTACTGGCCAATCATGATCACTTTTATGTTCTGATGTTGCTGTAAATTGACTCTTATTTTGTTGAAGCTTACCAGCTATGTCATGTACTCATGTTTGTTAGGATGGAAAACAATGAGAAGAAGATGACCACCTAGAATTTTAGCTTGCATAAGCTGGAATGATCTTCATTGAGTACTGTTCTTCAGTTGAAATAGATTATCATCTATGAATTATTATCAAGGCCTATCTGCCGAAACTGGAATTTCGGCGTACTTGAATAATGTAGAGCTTCCGTTTATCTGTTTAATATTTAGTGTTTTCGCTTAACTCCACATCTTCTATTTTTCCTTTGTTTTCCATTTACAATTCAGCTTTTGATGCAGGTGATGTAATGATGAGCTTGTTCTTAAATGAACTCTATGGCTTCCAATTGGACAACCATCGATGGTAATTCACCTTTGTATTATATAAAGTACCCTTCTATATGTAGCCTTGCTATCAAGATGACTGAGTTACAGCCCACTACTGAATTTGTTTATGTTTCTTGTGATTTGTAAATATTAAGCAGATTATTTTACCTGAAATTGTCCCGAAAATTTTGATGCTTGATTTCCTGTACTTAATGGAATACACTTCAATGCAATATTGATGCTGTGCAACAGGTTGTTCAATCATATGCTTATAATGCATAACTAACTAAATTGTATTTTCACTATTTAGGTACCCGTTGGAGCTTCGGAAAGAGAAGTCCACCAAAGTCAAGGTAAAAAATTTTGTCAATACATTTTTCATCTCTCTAGTTTGATTATGTTCTGGATATTCGTTAGTCATTTTGTCTAGGCAGTTCCTGTATACCCATGTGGTAGATGGGCTAAGTCTCTTCTTGTTTGTATCTGCAGTTAAAGAAGAATATTGACGAGAGCAGTGATATCGCTTGTAATACTAAGTCAAATCCAAATGACTTAGTAGCTGCAGATGACGATGATGATGATGATGAGGCTTCAGATTATGACGAAGATACCGAAAGAAGCATCAAGAATATTTCTATGAAGGTGAAGCAGAATCTTACTGTTGATTCCAGCAAGGAAATGATTAAGGCTGATGAAACAAATCGTGGCACTGGCTCAACGTCTTCTGTACAAAATTCTATATCACCTGAGGTTAGTCTCCAGTGGAACAACACTTACCTATCTTGAAGTTCATGAAGGGTCTTTTTCTGACATCACTTGTATTCAGATAGTGAAGCCTTGTGGACGAATCAATTCCAGCATTGTTGTGGGTCGAGATATGTTATATATTTATGGTGGCATGTTGGAGGTTAAAGATAGAGAAATAACTCTTGATGATCTATATACTTTAAATCTCAGCAAACTTGATGAATGGAAGTGCTTAATTCCGGTAAGAGAACTTTATGTTAGAGTTTTGATTGCGGATGCACTAATTTTTACCTTCAGTTCTTAGTTTATTTCTAACCAAACTATACTTCTTCCATCCAAATTTATTTGGGAGGTTTATGTCTTATTTAGGCCAAAACACTCCCTATACTCATTTCATTATGTTCTATTTTGTACCGACTTCACACAGGCATCTGAACCCGAATGGATTGAGGCCTCAGAGGATGAAGATGATGATGATGAAGATGGGGATGAAGATGACAGTGAAAATGAAGAAGGTGAGGGTGGAGAAGAGAGTAGTGATAGTGATGAAGATGGGAATGATATTCAGGTATTTATCTCTACAGTATGATGAATGACATCTCTCTTGAGAAATATTGTCAATTAAGAAATGGAGTATTTGATAACATCTGTTGACTTTACAGGGGACCAATGGTGGACCAATGGAAATGGGAGATGCTGTTGCTATAATTAAAGGTCAAGGGAAAAAGCTCCGCAGGAAAGAGAAAAGAGCGAGGATTGAACAAATCAGAGCCAGCCTTGGCCTCTCTGATTCTCAAAGGACTCCGATGGTAATCCTCTCTGAAAATCTGAAACTATGCCATTTTCTAAGGATGCTTGTTTGTGCACAAAGTGTAAGAAGTTTTCAAATTCAACCCTTATCACTAATCTCCTCCTTTTATCTATCTCACACTTAGTCAAAATAAGAAATACTTTTGAGATATGCTTAAAAGGAAAGCAAATCTAAGAATATGGCATGGATGGCATAATTTATTTTTGAGTTGTTTTAAACAAGTTTTACCTTGCTGTTTGTTTTCTCTTTTGTTGAAGCCTGAAGAATCTTTGAAGGACTTCTACAAACGTACAAATGCATACTGGCAAATGGCTGCTTATGAGCATACTCAACACACTGGAAAGGTAAAACTTTCTATACCAATGACATTTCAAGGCACATGTTAGATATATGCTTGGTTAATCTAAACTATTTCTTATTGTTACAACTTATTAAAAAATAATAATAGATTGAAGAATGATGGTAATAAACAGCATAAGTCGTGAAGAAGTAAGAAATACCTGCTCTCTTTGTAGTTTGTACTGATATTAAAATGCGCACAAGTAAGTCTCTGATTTGTGATGGTATTATCACTTAGATTTTGGCATCCGTTACTCTTGAAAGATAATTGAACCGCTGCCAGGAAAATATATGAAAAAATGTGCATATTAATTTGATTTCTTCGTCACATTTCCGTTTGTTTATTCTCCTCTTCGAGTATTGCAGAAACTGTTAAATATTTCCAGTTATCTTATTACAGTATATACTTCTACAGGAACTTCGCAAAGATGGTTTTGATCTTGCTAAAGGTCGTTACAAGGAGCTGAAGCCAATCCTTGACGAGGCAAGCTTCTGGTTTAATATTAAATTTTATTGTTGAGCGAGCAAAAATTACCATACACCATCTCTAACATCCAAAATATATGTATAACAGTTGGCGGTGCTAGAGGCGGAGCAGAAGGCTGAAGAGGAAGAAGGACCTGAGACTAGCAGTGCAACAAAGAGAGGGAACAAGAAGAACAAGCACTTAGCATCAAAGTAGTTCAAATTGTGCCTTTCTCCAACTGATGATGAGAGCATCAAGTCTTCCCTCGTGAAGTATTCTTTGTCTCTCCCTGTGAGAAGAGGAACGAGAAACTAAACCTGCCGATCAGCTCAGGTCAGGCTAAATATCATAGTAAGAAAACAGCATTCTGGTTCTTTAGTATGAGTAAGATTAGCCATGCCTGTGTATCTTTTTGGCCGAAATCTTGAAAGTTGTTGCATTGTTCATTTTATTTTGTTATGTATGGATTTATCCTTTTTGTGAGTAAATGCCAACATTTTTGAGGATGTGCGGATCTATACTGTTCACACAATGAGTTTTAAGTAAACACACTTTAGAGAAACCCATTAGAGTAACTATGTTTTATAAAGTACGGTGATGATCATTGATGAAAAATCCAAGTTCACAACATATCTGTAGGGGCATATAGTGGGCAGGACCAATCTAGACAATGACCGCCCTTTTTTCCGAGTCCTTTAAATTTCAGAAAATATACTCCGTAATAGTTTTCCTACTTTTCGTCTATTAAGCTTTGTTACTAAGACATGTCTCCTCCCCTAAGTATCGACTCATCCCCTGCGCTCTTTTATTTCAAGCAATGAACTGAAAGAAGGGTTACAAGACGTCCCATTAACGAACGAATTTGCCACCAGTTTGTACATGGCTTCAGTCAAATGAACACCATCCCAATTAACATACTGAGAAGGCTCAGCACAAGAGGTGGAGGTATTCGATCCACACGTCCCGAAAACATCAAAATTGTACTCGCCAAACCCTGAACCACAACATGCTTTGAAGGGCTCCTTGATGCCATATTTAGCTGCATCTTTCATGATGGATCGGTATGTACTGTAGTAGTCTGCGTACAGAATCATTGCCTGAGGAAATTGTTTCCTGAGACCATTTAGTTTGGCTTGTAGGGCTGTGTTATGTTCCATGCTTAGCTTATTTTGACTTCCCACACATCCCATATCATCTCTGTCCTCCTCTGAAGCCAAGAACATGGAGAGAGTTAGGCACCCTGTTGGTGGTAGACCTTCCACTATAACATATTTTGCACCTTTTTCCAGCATTGCCTATATCATGAGACATGAAAATGAATGGACGATTAGAGTGTCGGAAGTGCAAAACTAGAATGTTTATTTAAGAGGAGCGAATGAATTGATATCAGACAAATAAAGAAAAATATAAGAATTATGAATTATTGAAACCATACAATGGTTACTAAAGAAATTGTTACCTGTAAAAATCCAGCAACACTTTGGATAGCAAGCTGTTGAATCGTTGAACCAGAAACAGATGTTCCAAAACTGTATGCATAATCATTAGCACCAATTTCCCCTGCCCAAATCAAAGCGTCCTTGAACACATCTTCACACTGTTTTGGAGTATTTTTCGAATCTCTACAACCTTTACTCTCCAGGAATTCATTGAACCACCTAAGTTCAGTCCCTAGAGATTGAGGAGTGATGTTCAAAGTCATGTTATTCTTCACAAAGAAACTATGATCAACTGCAGTAGCTCCAGCCACAGCAAAGTTTGTCCCAAATGACTTGTCCATTTTTTTGTTACGATAAGGTGGCAAGAATGGTAAGGAAAGCGATTGCGCGATGAAATCGATCACTAGTCTTCCATCCGAGTATCGGTTGGTGGGGTGGTGGAAGAATGTGCGTCCGTAGGGTGGGTTTGAGACGTAGGTGAATGCGTTTGGACCGCTTGTGGACTCTGTGTTTCCGGTATCGGTGAAGGAGTCACCGAAGGCGTAGATTGCAGTGAATGGTCGGCGACGACGATGTAGTTGTTGTGGTTGATCGGAGGATGCATTGAGGGGAGTAGTCACGAGAAGTATGATGAGTATGGTAGTGAATGTAGTGTTGTTGAGAGCAGCCATTCTTGGTTTATGATGATGGTTTATGCACTTGTTTAGAGTGTTCTCTTGGGTGATTTATATATACAAGTTAAGTCATGAAAATGATTGAAATTTAAATGTATAGCATTGGTTGCGGTTTAACAGGATGTTCGTGTCATGCATGACACATTGATTATAAAAATGATATTATGTACTATATGTTTTTTTTATACATAATCCCTTAATAAGTGAATTTCATAATTTTGTAATATGTAATGTTATATATTCATAACAGAAATTGGTACAAAGTTTGTGGCGTAGGATTTGGAATGAGTTGAATATATATTTCGGAGAAATTGTGAATTGAATTTTCTGGCTGTGGCTATATTTTGATCCATGATTCATTGAAGAAGTTGTTAGCATTTACTCCATTGAATATAGGAAAAAGTAGTTGAATTATATGAATGATGCATTCTTGGCCCCACCCAATAAATCCACCTATCCTTTCAAGTAAATGTGAGAACGATTGAAGTTCAAAATTCCATCAATTTTAATATTAAAATTGGACGAAATTACTAAATTAATATATTTTTGATAGGTTAGTCCCTGACATATTTTGAAAATTTAAAGATTATACTAAAAAAAATAAAAATGTCAATTAAATCGATTGAATAGAGTATTTGATTTCGTATTCAATCAATGTAATTGAAAAAAAGTACATAACTTCATAGCCTAGTGACATTTATCCCAGGACTCCAACCAAGAGGTTTTGGGTTCGAGTTTCAACGAAAATATATTTATATTAGTTAGCAAATATTCTCAAATTTATAATATTTGTAATATTCTCATAAAAAAAATATAATTGAGAAAGAAAAAAAAAAAGTAATTGAGAGGAGTAATAATGAGGGGAAGATGGGAAGTACTTGGTGTAAAAAGAGTTTGAGACAATTAATTGCCACCATTCACCTCTGCAATAAATGTATTTACCTACTTATACATACCAACAGTTTATTTTATTTGGTGCTTTACTGAACTAGAATAAGAAATACTTTATTTTTATTTATAAATAAATACTCCCTTCATTTTTTTATTAGACGTTCTAGACATTTGCATATAAATTAAAGAAGATAATAAATAGTCAAAAACAAATTAAAAATATAAAATTATAATTATTTAAAAATTATATCATTAGTTAATTAGTTGATAATTTTATAAGAAAAAATAATTAAAAATATATTGAAAATATAAGAAGTATAATATTTTATCTTAGGGCGACCAAAATATTTTGAAGCTTGAAAAATTTAAAAGCTTAAGCGACAAATTAAAAGAAAAGGAAGTATCATATAAGTGTAGACAAAAGAAATGTCACTTATAACCATATTAATAACATTTTAATGAAGGTTACATGCTTGGACCCCCACACCCTCCCCTATCATCTCACACAATTTTGAATGACTACATTGTTAAATAATTCTCTAAAACATTGATCAAACAGTTATAATTTCCCATCTTATTCTTCAAACATCATCTTTTGTAACCACACAATCAATGTATGGTCAATGCAACTAAAATTGTAATATAACAAAACATTGTCAAGCATTATTGTGCACATGACATCCAGATAGCCAGATAGGGAATGCTGCATTTGCAAAGATAAGGTACTTTCATCGTCTAGCGTCGCGAACTACATAATTTCATGGATAATTTACAATAAAAACATGTCAGATTTCATTCGATGGATAGAAGAGAATCTATCGAAGAACAATTCGAGCTAAATATAATCAGGTAAACTGAATCCTATTACCCCAAAAGTCGGCCTGAAACTGCTAGCCGCAAGGAGGGTCTTTGCTAAATTGACATTCTTACCACCACCTCTTAAGCGACAGCATTGCCGAAAGATGATTGTTCGAAATCTGAAACAGATGAATGCACTGAATTGCCCAAGTGCTCTGGATGGTCAAATTTACAAGCAGGGCCGAACTTGCATATACCATAGCGCTGGTAAAATGAGCAGACAGCCTGATCCTAAATAACAAGAAAAAATTTCATGTCAAGCAAGAGTCGGTTTCAATCACTGGGTGATCGAGAGCCACGCTATATCCCCTCATAGGACAATTTTGCCTCGATAAAAAATCCTGATAGGACTTCTCATTTGACTGTCGAATTTCACTGACAGTGTACTGTTGGAACTCTATTTATTTTTAATTTTGGTTTATGATAAAAAAAAAGGAAACTGAGAACTTAAAGAAAATACATTCAACACACTTACAGGTCGGAGAGGCAAGCCTTTGTCACTGAGAGATGGGGTTGACTTCATAACTCTACTCTTTGGGTGGTGGAACTTGCAATTTGATTTATATTTACAGTCCCCGGTTTTAAGGAAGTAGCTGCATTCAGGTTGACCTGGTCGTTCAGGAAATTCATCGATAAACAACGGCTGATGGTGACGTGAAGGGAAGCTGGCCTCTGTTCCCAGATTGTTCATGGTGAATGCTGGTGGTGTCGGAAGACTCCTCTCAGTTGGCGGGTAGACCGGAGCCTCAATCAAATAAAAACAGGGTCTTAGGTAAGAATATACGAAATGTTTCAACCAATCAAACACATACAGGAGATGGAACACTTGAGTCAGTTGACGTTGAATACAAAAGCTCAACATACAGACAGGAATGAACTTGCCCAAAACAATAGTAGTCATATAGAAAGACGCGTGAAGAAATGGAGTGGGAGAACGGAATGCAATGATATGGTATTGTAACACTGGGGTACTTGGGAAATTTAACTTGATCCATCATGCAACATGGTCCATGTTTTTGTAGAGAAACAAAAGAATTCACAGTCGACTTTACTTGGAGACTATCAATCTATTGATGTTTTGTCTCTGTCTCCCATCAAAATAAGGTGCACCACATAGAAAAATCCTAAATAGAAAGACCCAATTGTAATTTCTTTATTTGTGACCAACAATTACATTCAATATTACTCGTGAAGCAACCTAACAGGAGATAGCAGTAGAAGAGTACCTGATACCCATTCCAATCAGTGCTAGAATGGATGCCCTGAGCTGGTGGATACATCATTGGCACAAAGGACGCAGCATTACTCAATGCTCTTGGAGATGACCATGGAGCTGGCTGGGATGCACCTGCAAGAGGTGCACCATTACGGTAGGGAGAAGAAGCAGCTCCTGAACCAGCACTTGGATCGGGATGATGAAACCGACAATTCGAACCATACTTGCAGGATCCAGTACGCATATAGAAAGGACACTCCTGTTCGCCCTGTCATATATAAGTAATATTGATGTATTCAGTTGCACCAATTTCGAGGACAACATTGTTATTTTAAAAGAAACATGTAATAGGAAAAGAAAGCTGAGGGAAACAAAGAGAGACGTAGAAAGTGCATTGATGTTATTGAGCTGCAAACTGCAACAACAAACTATAAAGAAAGAAACTTCTCTAGTGACAAAAGCGTAATACCGGCCGAATTGGTAAGCCCAGAAAGTTGAACTCCGGAGCGGGAGAAACTGTGCTTCTTTCTCTGCTATGGTTATATTTACAGGCTTTTCCGAACTTGCATCCACCTGATGACAGGTAATACTGCAAAGAAAGATAAAAAAAAAAAAAACTCAAGAGATGCTAAGGCATAAACCATCAACAAAAGAAGAAGAGACCCAAAGAATCATGATATCATACCATAAAGCTGCATACCTCAATAATGAAACAAAACAAAATATCAGCAGCAAATAACTAACATTCATACATATTGCAAGCCAAAGTCAAAAGGAACAAAATAAGGATAATTCTTTCACTTCATAAGTTCAGCCTTTTCAGACTCAATACAGACAGAAAAAAAAAAATTATCCAATAAACTATGCTGATGCACATCTAGATACTTAAAGCAATAACTACATGGTCTTATTGGTAATGGGAGAGTGAGAAAAACAAACATTAACTTGAACAATTAGCCAAAAACAGAAGGTGCTTATTCCAGGACTACACATAATTTGATGTTCGATTGGACATTCAGAAAGGAGAAACAAGGAACAAGGTAACCAATGTGTGCATGCTTCAACCTTGCCTATGTAATATCATGTGGAAACTTCGGCGCATTACAATTGTGCTACATCCCTGACCAACTGCTGTGGTAATTTGTGCTTGAAAACTTTCCTACTATGTTAAAAAATGTCTAAGTTGTGGTATACAACCATGTGAAAGCTTAAAATATAATTGCTGGTGCAACGAGATAAATGTCGTAAATAAGTATCACACTGAGAACAGAAACAATGCTTTTCAGCTAAAATAATGTCAGAACCTTGCACTCAGATTGTCCAGATCTTTCAAGGTGGTCTTCCCTGGGTTTTATCCTATCTTTAGGAACCTGCAAAAATAATAATGACAAGGCATAAGGTTAGAGAAGTAAGATATTTGACTTAAAAATAAAAATAAAAGGAACAGTGAGACATTCGAGGTTTATGACTATTTTGTTTCAAATTATCCTCAGAATCAACTATCCCATTATGAACACAACCCTTTTGAGATTTATAAGTAACAATCCAAACACAATAATGTAAATGGAGAATTAAAACCACAAGATACTGCTCAATGATTACTGGCTCTAACAGATGTACATGAGTACTAAAAAAGCAAGCTAATTCACATCATTGAATTTTCATTATGCTATATCTGCATTCAACATAAATGTCATGGCACATTTTAATTTGATTGAGCAAGCAATTTCATTACTAAACTTACACACCAGCATAATCTCTTCTGTTTCATTAAACTCTTTTGGAGCTTGTGGACCTCATATAAGCAAAACAAATTCAAGCTTTATCCAAACATGGTTACAAAATACCTGATACTTTCTTCTAGGAACCGGAGGGTGATTGAACTTGCAATGAAAACCATACTTACAGCTCCCAGTTTTCATATAAAAAGCACAATCCTCTGCATCCGGACGCAACGGATACATCATCTTCTTCTCATTAAACTTCCCTTCTTCTCCACCCCAACTCTCATCCCCATTACCATTTTCGACATTCCCCACTTCTTCAAATTCCTCATCTTCATACTCCCCCCATCCATTATTCCCCTCACCATCTCCATCAACACTACCCTTCTGCTCACTCAAAGCCTGCCTCAACACCAACCCCCTCAACTCCTCATTAATCATCCTCTCCACCTCCTCATCATCAAATTCCTCACCATCTCTCTGCAGACCATCCTCGTCAAGACTCAATTTTTCACACTGATCAGGCACTAAAACTGTAGTTTCCCCTCCAACACTAAATTTTTCATACTGATCATGCTCAACAACTGTAGTTTCCTCATCAATATTCAATTTTTCACACTGATCATGCTCAAAAAATGTAGTTTCCTCACCAATATTCAATTTTTCAGACTGACCCGACTCTAAAACTGCATTTTCAGATACTAAACCTAACTCAGCAACCTCATTTTCCTTAACCCCACCTACAACTACACAAGTATTTTGGTTCTTGATCATTTCAGGGTCATCAAAAAACTGTATTGCTTCATGGGTTTGTTGGGTTTCCTTAAAATCTTCTTCTCCTCCTCCTAGTTTATACATTATTATGAATCAAGAACGGATTTTTAACATTTGAATTTGATCAAGAACCCTAAATTAATTAATTTTTTCAGTTGAGGAATGAGTATTAATGTGAAAGGGGGGTTGGGGGGCTAGTGAACAAAGTACTGAGGTTGTTGTCGGTTTGTGTGAATAAGGTACTGTGTAGTTGTGTAGTGATAAATGGCGATATCAACGTAAAACTTGTCTATCAAAAGAAAGCACAAGGGTGGGAAGTGTGATCATTTTATTTATTCGTTTTAATTGATATTTTGATTTTATTTTATAAAATTTTGACATTATTTTTTTTATTAAATTGATATATTTGGATTTATATTAAGAAAAAAAAGTCATATGTTACGTGTGTTTTAATAAGTCGAAGTTCCCAAAGTATATGTTAGTGTTACATATTAAAAAAATTAAAATAAAGGTATTATTTACTTTAATCTTTATGAATTGTCTTCCTCTATAAGCATTAAATACGTTATGATATTGGTTTTTTACATTATGATATTAAATTTCTACATATTGATGATAAAGAATTTAACCGTCGCTATCGTTTAGATGGTGAGAATGACTAGCTATATGAAACTCGTAAAATAAAAAAAATCAATTAAAACATGAACGACACCACCTCCCATTTTCTATGGTCCATTTGAATGGGGTGAACTTGAGCAAATGCATGTTAAATTCTAAATCCATTCATTTTTTTTATGTTCTGAAATAAAAATTGAGTGAGTTTAAGCGATTCACCACGTTTTTCATTAACCCACATTTGATTGTAACATAAATGAATGATATTTATTGTTATGCCCTCATTTGAAAGTGTAATGTTTGATGAAGTTTTAATTAGTAACAAAATAAACATTTTCTCCTTATTTTATATTATTTGAATGTAAATATAATTTATCCCATCAACTTTTAAGTTTTGGACTATTAGTGATTTAGTGTTATGAAGTCATGGGCTTAAGCAACCAAAGCATGGCCCAAATTTTCTAATATATATACTATTACTATACATGTATTTCCATTTTTTACTCTTTATAATTTGAGCTCAATTTTATTTGTTTCAGCCTCTACCCCTCAATTATTGTTAACCAAAATTCAAGTAATGCATCATTTGGGCATTGTTTGTTTATAGCTATAATAAGACTCTTGCATTTGTACAAGTAAGCCATTTTTTGTGTTCCCTTTTTCATGCTTTGTTTTTTCTAAAATAATCAGCTTTCTACTTTTTTGCATGCATTGTTCGAAATTTCAGTGGACTCTACTTACTGGAACTTAAAATGATGATTATTTGTTGAATTTGAGGACCATTATCCTCTTAGGTTAGCATAGTGACCACGAGAATTATTACACCCACATGTATTACTCGTAATGATAAGGGCTCGGGATTGGAGCATGACAAGGGCCGGGTTTTTTTATTAAAAAAAGGTTATGGGTTCCTTCAGAAATGCTTTGTTATGAAAGTTTGTAGTTTGTTTTGTTAGATAAAGGTGAAGTTGATAGGTGAGGAGAAGTGGTGATCAGAACCATTTGAAATGGTGGTGCTGCATGT
The DNA here is from genome assembly GCA_019722365.1 of Lithospermum erythrorhizon. Classification (NCBI taxonomy): domain Eukaryota; kingdom Viridiplantae; phylum Streptophyta; class Magnoliopsida; order Boraginales; family Boraginaceae; genus Lithospermum; species Lithospermum erythrorhizon. Next base: position 72,167 of record JADFUC010001683.1, read on the forward strand.
GGGAATTGTGGTGTTGTTTATATGCTCGTTGTTTGACTTCCGTTTTAGAATATTATATATCATGCTCTTTCACTAAATATCAGACGACACATAAAATATAATTAATTTAAAAAATCAACCATCAAAATTCGAAACTCCACTCCACATGGGATGGAGTTAGTTCCTTTTTATTGATGTTTTTTATTTTGAATTGGTAATTAATTTATTCATACCCATTAACATCTTCATTTACGGATCTCATTAATCCCAGATTCTGGAATTTTGGTTACCAGTGAACAAAGGTTTTTAACCCTGATAAGTTATACTCCCTCCATCATTGAAGATTTTCCGGTTAACTTTAAAAAAAAATTAAGATGTAACATTTTAACACTAGTTAGAGTGGGTATGCCAAAAAATGCATTCAAAGATTGGTCAAATGAGATAACTTATGCGGAAAAAAGTGAACTAGACAATCTTTATGGTATGGAACGATGGAACGAGTATTAATTATTTTCATTATGGTATGTTTGAATCAAGATTACCATGTGAAGGTCTTGGATCCTCATATATATTCGTTGACGTTATTAGTAGACTTTGATAAACAGCTATGCTTCAGTTAGGATGGAATAGGCTTGGTACTCTTTTTGGCATCAGTTGTTTCGAAGTAGAATATATCAGACTGCATCATATGATATGCTATTTGTGAGTTTTATTTTCAAGATTATGGTATCTTAATAAACTTCTTGCATGAGCAATGAATTCAATGAAGTTGGATAATTGTTTAATCATTGTTCCCCCATTTCAAAATAATTGTTTTCAGGCGGTGGTACAATGAATTCAAAGAAGATTATTCCCCCATTAGGAAATATTGATTCTGGAGGGCTGGTTGAGAAGTTGGAATCAAATATGTCTAAGCCAGCTATGTCTCTGGAAGATCTTCATTTAACCGAGACAGCTCCTCCCCCAAAATCTAAGTCCTTGCAAAGACAAGAGTCTGATGAAAATGTTAGATTGAGTGCTTTGGCTACTAGCCATAGTAGCATCAGTTGCTTGGAGCAGGAATATCCGACGCTTGAGTCTATCCCTAGCACTGCATCTCCAATATCATTTACTCCCATTTGTCAGCAGTTCTGGAAAGCTGGAAATTATGATGAAGGGCTTGCTTCTAAATCGATCCTCCAAAGTGCTGCCTTTCCAAATATCACTTTTAGTTCTTTCCTGTTTCCAATATTCATTCTTATGATTGTGTGAAACTTCTAAGAATTCCATTAAGTTAATACTACCATTTGAAATTTGAGCATATTCCTAGCTTGTAGTTGTCCCTTAATGCTGTTTGGCCAATAATGTCACTGTTTAATTTTACTTGTGTTTATACTTCTGGTAATCTGAGGTGCTCTTGGTGGACAGATGCTACCGGTTATCTTCATATTCACCCGAAGTTTCTTCACTCAAACGCAACTTCACATAAATGGGTATTTGGTGGTGAGTTAGATTTACTTTCAGTTGTAAGAGGGTGGTTAGCTGAGCCTTTTTTCATGCCGAAAGATTGGAATTTTCCTTATTTTTTGTTTCTTCGTTTTTGTTGTTGTTTGTATTTAATTGTAAGTCCTAAAAGATTCTCATGCAATCACCCTCATATTTCCTTTTCTTATACTCGACACGATTTTTTCCCTTTCTTTCTCGTTCAAGTTTTATAAACATGTGCTTTTCTCATTTACTTGCTTTCAGCCATAGCAGAGTTGCTTGATAATGCTGTTGATGAGGTAACTGAATACCAACATCAAACGCTTAGTCTGAGATAATTTATTAGACAGGATACCTACTTTTCCAGTTTTTTGAGATTGTGAGACCCTTCTTATCTTAAATAATAATATGAGTCACTACTTCATACATTAAGCTTATTCTATATGTATGACACTTAAATCAATTCATTATGTCTAGATTGTTTTCCTTCATTTCGTGATTTGATCTATTTCGTTCCTTTCTTTATAACTGCATTTTGTTTTGTGTAAAGCACTAATTCAACAAATAAATAAAATGATTAACTATAATATAAACACATTAAAATCTTGTTGTTTTTATTGGAAGGCGTGAACCTTTTTGTTTGTTCAGGTATTTGTTTTCGTGTCTGGCGTTCTTTGTCTTTTTCTAGTGTATATTTAATATACAAAAATTATATAAGGAATTCCATAGGAAATTATTGACCTAAAATCCATATTAAAATGTGGTAGAACGAACTTTAACTAATACTTTTATGAGTCTAGTTGCCCTTCTCAATTGTGGTTTTTCTCTCTCTTTTTTTGAGTAGATACAACAAGGAGCTACCTTAGTAACATTGGATAAAATTACAAATCCAAAGGATGGAAATCCAGCTTTGTTAATTCAAGGTAACATAATTTGTTTTAAATGATGATAAACTAAGTGCTCTGTTATTGATCATGTGTTGAGAGTATAATTTCCTATAGCTATCACTTTGTTTTGGTTTGACATTAGATGATGGTGGAGGAATGGATCCAGATTCAATGCGCCGCTGTTTGAGCTTTGGATTTTCCAATAAGGAATCAAAATTTGCCATCGGTCAATGTATGGGAATATGTAGAAAACCTTAGTTTATGCTAAACAATTAGGAAACATGCATTTAATATTGTCTTATAACATTTCAGATGGAAATGGCTTTAAAACTAGTACAATGAGGCTCGGAGCTGATGCAATTGTCTTCACCTGTAGCACGAAAGAAAGGTTGCACTTATGTTTGATCCATTGTGCATGAGTCTCTCTGTTAATTTTGGCACTGAAGTTGTATGAGTAAGGGAACTTTTAGATCTTTCTTTTTCCCTGGAATTTCTGCAAAACAGAACCTCCAAACATCACAACCCTTTCTGCATTTTGTAAGACCTCATTGAATCCGGTTGGCTATACCAGAAACATTTCGTTAGGGAAATCCATAAATGCCTTTTTAAAGAAATTTGCTTTGCATGCCAATGAATATATGAAATCACTTTGTTGCGACAAGTAGACAAATCTGAGACACATATTGTTTCTCTGACAAGCAGGAGAATGTTTCTCTTATATCCGAGTAAAGTATTTTTCTCTTTATAGTCTCCCTAATATTATCTATTATATTGAAATTCTTTTGGCCAGGAAATTGACCCAAAGCGTGGGTCTTTTGTCATACACATTTTTGATGCAAAGTGGTCATGATAGAATTGTAGTTCCTATGGTGGGTATTCGTTACTAGTTCCAAGTTATTATCTTACATTTGTGATCTCTTTTTGCTCTGCTGATACCTGCTTCGAAGTGCTAAGATCCTTTACTAGTTCTTGTGGATTACATGTCTGTTTGAGCTCTTTTTAATTTATTAAGTTATTAACTAGCTTTTTTTTTAAAGTGCAGATCGATTATGAATTTGATGAATTATCAGGCACATGGAAAACGTTAAATATGGAGCAGCATTTTGAAAATAATATTTCATTGTTGTTGCGCTGGTCTCCTTACACAACTGAAGCAGAGCTTCTAAGCCAAGTAAAATTAATATCAGCAATCTCTATATTTGTGTACTCATATGCTTTCGGCAGTTCGAACATGCTTGTATTATAAATGCTTGTAACTTCTTTTAGAAATCTTCTGATTTGTTGCAGTTAATGTCTTTTCTTTAGTGGGATAATGCTTGGTTTTGTTTAATGTCCTTTCTAATAAATTACTATTCTATCCATACTTGTTATTATTTAATTCATTTTCTAATATTCTTTGTCCATGCCTACTGGGATAAGGGTATTCTTGATATGTGAATATTCCATCTTATATCAGCAAGAAAGTTAAGTAAATAAACCAAGTAGACTAGTGATATCTCTCAGGGAAACTGATGATTAAGTGATCGTCAGAAGTATGGGACCTCTGGCTGCACAATTTTAATTATTCTGAATAGCAAATTTAATAATGCACAGTTAGATGCTGTTGGTTCTCATGGTACGAGGATCATAATCTTTAACTTATGGTGTAACGATGATGGCCATATGGAGCTTGATTTTGACTCCGACCCTGAGGTTCAGCATTAATCTCCACTGCTCAAATTTAATCATTGTGATTACCATTGATTGAAGTGATATTTACATGTGATATGGTGGTTATAGGATATCCTTGTGTGTGGATACAAAACAGAAATGGAGAAAAGCTGTCCTCGCATGTTAGAGAGTAGTCAGCATCTTGCTAACCGCCTTCAATATTCCCTCCGGGTATGTTTATCTCATCAATTCATTATAGAATATACTTTTATCCATGCTTGAGGTGCTGGATAACTAGCAATCTGACATTTGCAGGCGTACTTGTCTATCCTCTACCTTCGTATTCCCAATGAATTTTCCATGTTACTTCGGGGAAAAGTTATTGAGTATCATAATATTGCTAATGATCTGAAATATCCTGAATTCATCTTGTACCGGCCTCACAGCAGAGGCAATTCTGAGGTAGTTTTACTCCTGGATGATAAAAGCTATCCCGCTTAATTCATTCTTCTTGGATAAAGTAGACAACTTTTAACTGTTTCATTTGTTAAAATGTTTAAATAGCATAATGATCTTGTATCCACCACTCACATTCAGATCCATTCAGCTTTTGCTATGTGAACATTAGCGACAACAAATTAGCTTCAAGTACACTTGCATATATACCTATATACTTATATATAATCTCTCTCTCTCTCTCTCTCTCTCTCTCTCTCTCTCTCTCTATATATATATATATATATATATATATATAGATACACATTAATAAATATGGGGAATGATGAAATGAGAGATGCTCGCATGTATTTTGAGGAGTTTAAAAAATACTGTATTAAGTGTTTCATTTGTTTCTAGAGGTTTGAGATTCATGCATCAAAATGTGAGAAAGAATCCTCTTATCGTGCAGCTTAAGTGAACTATACTAGAGATTGAATTACTCTCAATCTCAAACTATTTACTTTTTATTTTATGAATTACTCATTATTTTGTGATTCCAGGACCATGTTGTTACGGCAATCGGATTTCTAAAGGATGCTCCACATGTGAATATACATGGTTTCAATGTGTACCACAAGAACCGTCTAATATTGGTAGAACCCTTGCTCGATTCATCTTCTATTTCTAACTTCAACATCATATTACGTTGTCTAAATTATGCTGATCGTAAAAAAATCGTTCGCTCACTGCACTCTTAGCCTATTGAAAGTAGTTCCTCTGGTTTTGTTGCTGAGAAACGTTGCGCTGCATTCATGTGAATAGTTAAATATGAATACATGCTGAAGTGATAGTCTTTGGAGAGATCAAACAGTTCATAAAAGATTTTTTGTAGTGATTATGGTAATGGTACATTAGGTAGCAGAACCAGAACCAGAAAGCACAGAGAGGTTTGTGTGCAACAATTGGGTTGCATTTGGATGGAGAGATTCACTTACGAAGTGATTTGACATCTAAGGGTAAAAAAGAATGGATTTTAAATGTCTCCAAAACGTGTTACATCAACACACTATATTATACAACCATTGTTTTAGACAATTGACTACGGAACCTCGCTGGTTGCAGCTGACTTCGTCGAAATGTAAAGGCGATCACATTCCTTTGCTAGTCCAATCATTTTCTGTGAAACTGGATCAAAGACCACCTTATCGATACCATTCATGCTATTATTAACTAAAATAACGAGATAGTGTCAAAGATGAAGGATTTAACCATTTCATTGCTTTGTGCTAACTATATGCAGCCATTCTGGCATGTTGTGAGCTATTTCAATAATAGAGGCAGAGGGGTTGTGGGTGAGAAACCTCTTATCATATGGATCTCCGTTTCTCTTTCATTGTATTTTCTGCAGATGTCTCATGGGTTAATGTTAATCAGGTGTTCTGGAAGCAAATTTCATTGAACCGATGCATAATAAACAAGAATTTGAGAGAACTCCTGCATTTCAGAAGCTTGAACACCGATTGAAACAGATGACATTGGAATATTGGTAAGACTAAGATACACTGCAAATAATTGAATTTTTGCAGGCAAAGTGCTGTATTTTCATTTACCGAACTTTCTAGGATTTTTATCTAAAATATATTCATACAAGCATCCGGTATTGTTGCAGGGACTACCACTGTGGACTTATTGGTTATCAAGTTACGAAAAAACCTCGTGTTTGCCTTGTGACCTCTCAGGATTCCCCTTGTAAACTACTTGGAACTTACAAACATGTTCTTTTGAGTGAGAGTCCCTATGCTGTGCCAAAAGAATCTTCTGCGACCAAAATTGATGAAAATCAAGTGTTTCTGTCATCTCAGACCCCAAGTAGATCAAAACGGTCATCCAACTTCCAGAGCGATTCACACGGTAAGATGAAACCATCATAAACAAAATCACCTCCTTGGTAACTTTTCACTTCTATTGACTTTGTATTATGCCATATGTTAAAGGTGCACCTAATGAAAACAGAGACCACGATGTCATATCAGATCCAGAAAATGTGAAACGCCTAACTAAACTCACATCAGATGAATCCGTTCCTGGGTCACAAACAGAGGTATCTGTGTAGCGTTGTTCAGACTCCCACTGTCTCGACATGTTACATTTAGTCATGCATCTGTACATTATTCTTTAAATCCGCCTGCATTCCATTTTACTCAGATAGTCATTTTGCTCTCTGTTGGAATTTCCTACGAAAACGTCATTAGACCTGTAGACATATGACGAATGAAATGCCATCTAAGAATCAAGGGTGTCAAATGTGCCGGATACTGAAATAGTGAAATTCTTGCATCTCATCTCATCTCATCTGACTTGCATCTCATCTCTTCCTGTCAAATCTGTTTCATTCTTTTCAATTTGAATTTAATATGAGAAGGAATTAAATAATGAGCTCACCTTCAAGATAAGTGCTCTTATTTGTAAGATATAAGGTAGTTATCTTGGACTTTCCTTCTCTGTGATATTATTTAAAGTATCTTTCTTATCTTGGCAAATCCTTCCAAGTGCTAAATTGTATTACTTGACCATAATAATCTATGTAGTTCTGAAGCACCTTATATCTTATACATAATGCTTTTAGGGTATTTGTGGGCAGTAACAAGCAAATATCTTCACATGAATTAGAAGCTTTCCTTTGTGGTAAATTTTTTTCATTAGATAAATCTTCTAACAATGCATCTTTTTGTAGCTTGTTATGATAGCTGATGGGTTGGAAGGTCAAAACTCCGCTTCCGCTAATCTACTAAAAGAAAACCAACAGCTTCAAAGATTGTAAGTGTACAATGGATATGTTACTTGCATATGTATTCCCTCTTATCGGCCTCATTCATAGTTGCGACATATTCAAGGTCTGATATTTAACTGAACCTGTATGAACTGCAATTTCTAGTTTGATGGCTACTACATACAATAATGATGGTCTCATATTTCCTTTTACCGTTTCCTTCCAGCTGCTTGGAAGCGGAAAGGACGCAGGATGAACTTAATAATAAGGTATGTTTAGAATCTCTACTTGGATCATCTGAACCAATTAGTGTGACACACAGTTAAACATGATTTTTTAATATAAAAGATTTATTTTAATTTAAAAGTAATCAGTCAACCAGTTACAAGACGAGTAGACACATTATGTGTCGGATGATCCCAAGGCTAGTATCTGTGTTTTTGCTTATAAGCGAAACAAACGTTCAGGAGATGTGTAGACACATCATGTGTCATGTGATCCCAAGGCTTAGAGTCTCTATGTTTTTGCTTATAAAAGTGAATAAGCAAAAGAAAAGTTCACAAGATGGGACACATTATGTGTTAGGTGATCCCAAGCTTTCGAGTGTATGTGGTTTTGCTTATAAAAGTGAATAAGCGAAACAAACGTTCATGTTGAGCTACACGTTTTTCCCTCCAGATGCTTTTTTTTTTTTCCTTACAGTGGAGTTTTTATCCTTGTATATCTTCATTCTTGACAGCTAAAGAATCTTATGGTGGAGTTGAAGAACGCACAACTTGAGTATACCCACCTCTTAGTAGAATCAAGGGCACTGGAGAAAGTCAAGAAGATGAATGTAGGCATGTAGCCTTGTAAAATTGTTCGTTTTTGTACTGATATCTGTACATATTGGTTATCTGTGAATGGTTGTTTTATCATGGAGATTCTAAACCTCTCCATGAAAAATTCTAAAACTTAGATACATTTTTGCTATCTTGCTTCCATTGTTATCCTCTCAGCAACTCTCCCGAAGAGAGCGTTGTCCTTCTCGCCACCCTCCCCCAACCTAGCCACCAGGCAGCGTTGTTGATCACCTACTCGTCGTGGCTGTCAAGGGCCTCATTTCAAGGTTGTCCTCCATTGCATTTCAGAGGGGTACCACTTGTTCACCTTCACCTTTCATCTGCATTTTCAGTCAACCTTATAAATTTTCAGAAGATGTTACCGGTAATCATTTAAGCATCATGGAAAGGAAACAAAGTATCACAAGAATGAATTTAGGGTCAAAGTATCTCTTGCTTGTAATTCTTGGGCAATGGAACTTACATACTTTGCTTTATAAATCGATTGTTCGAAACAATCAGGTAATGACCCTCTTTCAATAAAAGCGGCTAACTTTTTGACCAGTGCAGTACGCTCAAAAGCCGACTCGATAGCCAAATTAGAAGTGGAAGGGTATAATTGGACATACTTGAATATAAAATCTAGTTGAGGAACTCATGAAAATGTACAAAGTTGAGCATTACTGCTAAAATCACACTTAGCTTGATAAAGAAAAAGGGGATGAAATTACTATTCTAGCCCCCTTTATTTGTAATTGTAAGTGTAGTGTTTGAGGAAGTTACATTTAGGATAAAATAGTTGTTTCACTAAGAATTTTTACTGTTTGGGGTGCTTTTAGTGGCTCTGGTGCTATAAGCACACCTCAAATAGTGTAAAATATGTGTGAAATTACTATTTTAGCCCCCATATTGTAATGGTAGTGTTTGAAGAAGTTTTATTAGGGACAAAATAGTCATTTCCATCATTCTTAACACTGTTTGGGTGTGATTTTTTTAGTCCCAGAAAAAGTCCCAAAGACTTAAGAAGACATCATAGAAACCTATTTTAGTACCAAACAATTACTAAGTACAATTTTTGCAACTCTGCTTCAAATTGCTGTCTAAAGACCAAAATAATGTCTGAATTTCACCACTGCCAACAGCAAACGATCGTTGACCTCAACGTTGACCCTCCTGATTTTGACTTCCTTGACCCCATACCCATTTCTGCTAGCACAACTATAAGGTTTGATTTCTTGACCCTTTTCATTTCACCCAAAAAAATATTCTAACTTCATGTTATTTGTAAAATAATTAAGTTTTTAACTTGAAATGAAGTATTATTGGCTTTTATTTATGCAGAACTATTGTAAAGTATGGTTCTTGAAATATATTTACTTCCTCCATTTCATAAAGATTGTCCAATTCGAATGTCTTTAGCACAACCATTTGGTTTGATTTCATGACCCTTTTCACTTTACCCAAAAAAGATTCCAACTTTAAGTTATTTGTTTAGTTTGTACCATAATTATTGTCCTGTTTTGTATTCAAGACATGATTTTTAACTTGAAATGAAGTATCTTTGTGTAGTGGATAGTTAACTCTATTGGCTTTTATTACTGCACAACAATTGTAAATTATGGTTATTGAAATATACTCACTCCATTTCAAAAAGTCAAAGATTGTATATTGTCTGGCTCTTGGATATAATCGAATATATCAAAATGGCTTATTACACTACCTACGCTTATTATATATTGGGAAGTACTAGATGGTGTATGCACTCCACTCTCGGATCAATTCGGAAACAGCCTCCTGTTTTATCACAGGGGTAAGACTATGTACTTTCCTTAGTCAGGAGACTCTTCAAAAGTATTGGGGCATGCTAATGTCATTGAAGTGCGATTGACTGAAATTTACTGTGTATATGTAACTCTCCTTGAAATAAGAACTGAAGTGGACCATCTGAAAGAAATGATTGGCAAAAGTAGATTTGTAAATGCTATGATGGTCGTTCTGCCAAAGATGAAAGTTCGGAGCTTTTTGTAAATGTGATTGTTTTCCCTTTATGGTCAATTTAAGTACACTTCACTATTCTATACATGCCAATAAAAATGGACATTTTTTATTGCAGACATAAGCCCACACTCACATCATAAAACGGATGAGAATCTGTCTTTGTAGATTTTTTTCTGATGATTTTATGTGTTGATTTAAGTGCCTTTTTAATTATGTTAATTTTATAGATATTAGCTGATGAGAGCTGCAAAGGGAAATTTCTTATTTTAGTTTAATGTATAATTGTTCTTATTGAGTTTAAGTTAGTTGGTTTACCTGTAGGGTGACTGATGATGATGTTAATCATAACAAGACCAGTACATTGGTTAAAGATGTAGACGTGACTGATTCAGAAGGTAAACAAATAAAAAAATTGAGTAGATCTCGCTCTAAAAGTGGCAAGATAGAGTACCTACCTGATTGTGGTGGAGCCGACTTAGATGCTGATCAGACCAATGGCCACTCATCTCGAGAGGAAAAAGTCTGTAGTCTTAAAACTGTGAGTCCATATTCCCCTCTGGTAACCAGCATATGACTGAACATGCGTGCTAACCTCCTCCTTACCTTAACATCTTTAGATTGAATCACATTCTTGACTCCTGCAAAGAAACAATACTGCAAGATTTGTTCGTACAAATCTCTTGAGAACTGATACATGGACATGTTACCATAGTGCATAAAGTTTTTTGACTGATCACAATCACTAAATCAGGATATGACTTCAGGTTTAGGTGTATATTCATATGTTTATGACTTTACTTTCTGTTGAACACCCTGAATAAGCAGTCCTGGTCCAATTTAATTTCTTCACTGATGATGTATGTCATGAACTCATAGTTGGGGCATTCCGTATATTCATACTTGTCTTGAGATCCTTAGCAATTTTGTGGATGTGGCAGCTGGATATCTCAAGATTGTCTAACTTCTACATTGAATGGATCTATTCAATTGTACATAATGTGACCGAAAAAGTATAATTTTCAGGGATTGATTCATGTTGCTAGGAAGATGCCGAAAAATGCTCATGCTCATTTTATTATTGGCTTAATGTATCAACGGATGGGTCAACCTCAAAAGGTATCCAATTGATTTAGCGGATCTTTCTTGCATTCCCTGAATATTTGGACATATTTTCTTACTGCTACAGTACTGTAGGCAGTCCTCGCATATGAGAAGGCGACTGAAATATTATTTCGATCTGAAGAAGATGTTGATCGGCCAGAGTTATTATCTATGGTTCAAATCCACCATGCTCAGGTGAATATTGCCATATATATTTCTGAAGTAACTAACCTTTTGATGAAAAACAGTTGAATGGATATGCTGTAGTCGCCCTGTTAAAGTTCAGTATGTTGATTGCTCCAGAACCAGGATTCGAATTGTGGACCCTTATATTGGCTTAGCTTGGTTTGGATTTATGTAAATAATTGATTACGATAAATGAATCGTGGAAAGATCATATCTAGATTCATTTGACGTAGTGCCAATTAGAATTATCACCTTATGAAACAGAAACGGTCCTATTGCATACCATATCGATATAAGTATCTTTGGTTAAGAAATTCAAGATCCAATTATGTCTTTGTTGTTTATGCAGAGTATTCTGTTAGGTAGCTTGGAAGAATGTGGCTCTGACAAGGGTCTTGAAGCTGAAGAACTTGAGGATGTACTTTTCAAACTGAAGGAATCTACTAAATCTGATGTTAGACATGCTTCTGTTTGGAATACACTGGGGTTAATACTTTTGAAAACTGGGCATGTTCAGGTGTGTAATACATAAAGTGAAGAATTATGCATATTCACGTGGAGTAACAAGTTATAACATGATAGTGCCTTGGTTGAACAGAGTGCAATATCAGTATTGTCTTCCTTGTTTGATGTTGCCCCTAACAACTTGGATTGCATTGGGAATCTGGGGCTTGCTTATCTTCAAAGGTATTTCACTGCTCCATCGCTGATAGAACCCACTGATTGTCAGAATCTAATAAACAGGAAGCCACTGATTGCAAGTATCTTGCACCGGGAATTATGTTGGAGAATCTCCCTTTTTTCAATATATTGAATTCTGATATAATATGCATATGTTACAAACTGACTCTTACTTGACCTTAAATACTACTAGAAGCAGTTATCAAATCTAACCCACTACCAGCATTCTATAAGTCACTACTAACATTATCTGACCAACTACTAATATTATCTGTATTATATAATATTATCTTTGCTAAGGTTCCTATCAATCGCTCACTCATTAGCTGTGTCAGTTAGAAGTAAATTCACTGTTGAATTTAAACATACACCTTTTCTTACTTATTTGTAGTCTCTGTAGAACGCAAAAGCTAGATTTCCTTACCAGACCTTCTAAGAGAATATATTAATGAAGTTTGAAATAATCCTTATTTTGTTTCCAATGGATTTTTTCCTGACAAGAAAGTGGAAATAGATAAATTTTGTTGCCCCCTTCTCCGTTTTGATGACTTCTCATAGATATAAAAGGTCAGTACCCTTATTTTCAACATTTCTCTTCAAAGTGGGAATTTTGAGCTTTCAGAAAAGTGTTTTCAAGAGCTTGTTTTGAAGGATCAGAACCATCCTGCTGCTTTGATAAATTATGCTGCATTGCTTCTCTGCAGATATGGTACCGTTGTTGCAGGTAGGGTCCCATTGATGATAAATACGTGGTTATATATGTATTGATGGCGTGCAGTTCATATTGGTGTCATCTGTGCTCCTCACTTTCTCTCCCTTTATAAAGTAAAATTATCCCTTTTCCCTTTCAGGTGCTGGGGCAAATGCTTGTGAAGAAGCTTCTGCTGATCAGGCTGCTGCAGCCAATGTTGCCAAGGAATGCCTGTTGGCAGCCATAAAAGGAGATCCAAAAGCAGCTCATATATGGATGAATTTGGCAAATGCGTATCATTTGATTGGTGACCACAAAAGTTCAGCCAAATGTTTAGAGAAGGTACTTTGACATGCTAGATGCTCTTATAATATTACAAGTCCCTATTTCGTATTTCTTCAATTCCTTCCCCCCGATCCTTACCCATACAATGAGCTGAACGCGAGCCTTCTGTTTTTGGGTTCTTTTTCTTATTCTGGATTTGGCTGTTTTATCATTTTGTAATGACTCTGCTTTTCCATGTAGGCTGGAAAACTGGAACCTAATTGTTTAGCTGCTCGATATGTTATTGGAGTTCACCGGATCAGGGATGCAGAAAGGGCTCAAAACCCAAGTGAGCAACTATCTTGGGCTGGAAATGAGATGGCTTCAATTCTAAGAGAGGGAGACTCTACCTTAGTCGACCCCCCTATAGCATGGGCAGGCATGGCCATGGTTCACAAGGCCCAGCATGAGATTGCAGCAGGATTTGACATAGGAAACAGTGACCTAGTAGATGTGAGGCAACGTTCTATGTACAGCTTCAAGCAGGTAGAATTATTTGTTGGTTCGGTAATAATACTTCTATGCAAATTTTTTGGTTTTCCTTTTGAGTTTTGACATTGGAGTAGGGATGGGTAATAAACTCATGCTTTCCAAGTCAAGTTCTTTACTGTTCTCTCACCTTGGATACATTAGGATCCAACAAGAGTCTTCCATGGTTGAGAGTGGATGTATATTAGGAGATTAGCCAGTAGCTTCACAACAAAAAGGTTTCTGTCTGTCTAAATTGCCATTCAGTAGTCTATTTCGTTTTGTTTCTCACGTGCTGGTATCTTTTACTGTTGCAATGTCACTATTGAAGAATGTGGAATCCAGTTACCATTAGAATCTAAGTAGAAGGCATTGGAAAGATTGAACCAGGAAGGTTTTTAATATGTTTGTACTTCATAGTTCACACTCAATATACTTGACATGTGAGATTGTTCAGGTGATAGCAGAGGACCCCGATGATGCTGTTCAATGGCACCAGTTTGGCCTGCATAATTTATGTACCCAACAATTTAAAAAATCAGAGACATATCTCAAGGCCGCAGTAGCTCGTCTCAGCAACTGCAGTTATGCATGGTCGAATCTTGGTAAGCGCCAAGCTATTATCATGTTATAAATGAATATCTGCTACTATATTTCTTCTCCAGTATTCTCAAGGTAGATGAATTGCTTGCTTTTTCTGCCTGCCTTGCCCTGCCCCTCTCCGTCCTCCCCTCCACCACTCACGCACACGCTATTTGCACCAGGTATATCCCTGCAGCTATTGGACGAGTCTTCACAAGCAGAAGATGTATACAAGCGTGCATTGACATTGGCGGCTCCACAACAGGCGCATACTATACTTTCCAACTTAGGGAATCTCTATCGCCAATTAAAACAGTATAATACCGCTAAGGCCATGTTCGCCAAGTCACTTGAACTGCAACCTGGTTACGCCCCAGCTTATAACAATCTAGGTCTCATCTTCGTGGCCGAGGGCTGCTGGGAGGAAGCTAAGTTCTGCTTTAACAAGGCAATCCAAGCGGATCCACTCCTGGATGCTGCCAAGTCTAACATGTTAAAGGTTGATATCCTTTGTAAAACATTTACAGGACCATCTACTTAAGATGGTCATAAAATTTTCTGTACAATAAATATCGTCTCTCATCTGTACTTTCAAATTGTATATATATATATTTATGGATAGAAGATCAATAAAAACACATGTTCATATCTGATAAATTTAGAAATGAAAAAATTCATGATGTGTTATTCTGGGAAATTTATATGAATTTTTATGTGAAGTTCTGTTGTATTTTTTTGAACATTGCTTATTATCATCATATTCTATGTGATGTTCGATAAATTTTTGGTAATTTTTATTTTTTTTTTTTAATTTATGCGAAATGTTAAAATACAGTAAAAAATGAAAGAATATAATACATTGTGTAATATCATATTATCCTTAGCTCGTTTATGATTTTGTATATACTAATTGCTTTGGTCCACCTCAATTACCCTACAGACAAACAGCCACGCATTGTCCCTGTTCTACATCATGTGGGCATTTGTCAACATGATAAGAACATATCAATTATATCATGCATGAGACTTACTTCTCAAGCAAATATAATTATGTTTATCCTACTTTCTATAAAGCTTCTATATGGATATAATGCAAACTAAAAGATTATCCAATTAGGATCGATTTTAAAAATATGTTAATTCCTTATTCATACTTATCTTATCGTTTATTTGATATGTTACAAGGGTTTAGTTTTTATCTCGGTTGCCCTTATAGTATTAATAGCATGCGTGGTCTACAAAAATATTACTAGCATGCCAGGCATCATGGGCAATTTTGCGCCTTTATGATATATAAATTAGATTGCAAAAATCTGAAATCTTTTATTTTGTCGCGAAATTAAAAGCTTAATTTAAATATTCGTTTTGAAAAAATAAAGGATACATTTCAAATCTTTTTAATATATGAGGACATTTTATAATAAATAAAAAATAAACTCAGCTCACCATCCTCCTTTATGACCACGACCCCTTTGCTCCAGCATCATGACCTACCGCCTTGCTCCCTTTGGCTCATTGCCCAACTCAATGACCCCCTTCCGTGCCGCTTGCTGGCCATGGCCGACCCAGTTGCAGCCCACTCCAGCCCTTGTGAATCCCTACTTCTGACCTATCCATTATTTCCCAGATTTCATAACCCCGACCCATATTTTGCCCTTGTCATGATTAAAAAAATAGCGATAAATCACCGGGTAGATCGAGATCACGTCTTATACAAAACAAATATCACATAGATTGAGAGAAGAAAGGTTAACCGATTTGGTTGACCCGGTGGTGATGTTGGAAAGGATGCGGGGAGGGGTTGGCGAGGATTTGTTGGTTGATTGATGGGGAGGGTGTTAGCTTGAGATTTTAGGAGAAGAGGGGAGTGGTGTCGGGTGTTTGGGGGAGGGCCGATGGTGGCAGTTTGGTGTTGGGGGGGATTTAGGGTGGGGCGGGTTGGAAAAATATTGTTGGATGTGGGGAGGGGTGTTGAGTTGAAGATGAATGTGGATGGGTCAGAGTTTTTAATTATTTGTTTAAAATATTTCAAAATTTTCCTCTATTTTTTAAGTGTAATGTTTAAAGAAGTTATATTTAGGGAGTAAGCTAGTCTTTTAATTATTTTATAATATATTTATGTTTATTTAAATGAAGATTGGGGTTCGAGGAGGGCATTTGAGATAAGAGAGAAAAATAGTTCTGAGACAAGCAGACAGAAAAATCTTTAGGGGCGACCGAGACAAAAGCTGAAACCTCGAGGCGATTAAAAATAAAGCTTTATAGTATAGGAGAAATAACAAATTAGCCTTAAAAATATGATAAATGATATTTTGTAGTCAGGTATGATTTTTTTATAGATGATCGAATCATATAAATCACTTTGTATAATATTGTAATCTGAAAGAAGAATTTTATTATTTATGATAGAGTCTGAAATAAAATCGCTGAAGGGGAAAATTTCTCGATTAATACGGGTTTTATCAAATCGAAGAGGATGGTATCTGAACTGGATCCTAGCGTTCTTGACGATTTGTGAATGTGACTTCTTCGACTTGAGCGATTTGATCTTGATAGAGAAAACGTGTAAAGGCAAACTTGATTTGATTTGATTTGAGTTTGAACTTGATTTAATTTGGATAGGAGTTTGGTACGGATAGATGTCTGGTCTTGATGGACTTAAGGCAGTACGGCGGAGGCAAGGATAGTTTCAGTCGGGGGCATGGCGGCGTATTAAGATTTTGGTTGTATGGACTTGATCTTGGAGTGCTTGGGCGATGTTGGGTTATGTTAAACATTGGTTACGAGTTTGCGTGTGGGACTTGCGTTAGTCTCTTCTTTGGTGGAACATGTTGGATCAGCCTGGCCTTGGTTTATTGTAACAGGTTGAGGCCCAACATGCTTTGTCGGCTTAGTGTCTTGATATGACAACTTGATTTGAGATTAAGTCCAGAAACTTTAATTTGTATGATGAGCAGTATTCTTAGCATATCTGATTCTTGTATAGCGGGTTTTAAGGATATGACCCAGTGGGAGGCTGATGAGATTGGCCTCTCTTGGGACTTGATTTAAGTTTTAACTGCTTCTGACATTCTTTGTAGAGATGATTAGTGAAGGTGGAACTTTCTAACTGTTGATAATCTTGGTCAAGCTAGGCAGGGGCTTTAGCGGCTTGTTTCTGCTAGAATCGGTATAGGAATTTGAGCAGTGGGTGTATTATATATCTAGGATTTGATGAATCGAGCCTGAGATTTGCTCAGTGTTCATCCAGGATTTTTGAATGTCGAGGCTACGTGGCTTAATCAAAGATATTGAGCGTTCTTGAAGCGTTTGTTAGATTCTCATCAGTTTAACTGAACTTGAAGAGATTATTGCGTTTGAATGCTATTTTGGCCACTGGAGGTGGTACGTGGTGTTTTCTTTGTGACTTTAGGGGGAAATCTCAAAGGTTTTTTTTTCTCGGAGTTTTGTTCATAAAGAAGGTTCGAATTTTTTCCTGGGTCAAAAATATTTTCTGATGATGGACATGATTTTGTCGCGTAACTTTTGGAGTCTTGATTTATACCATGCTTTTATGATGCTTGATTTCATAACGTAACTTTTAGATCTTCTTTAAACCGTGTTTTGTGACTTTCGGAATGTCCCAGCGATTTTAATCAATAAATTGGGGTTTCAGTATATTTAATTGACATTTAATATTGAAATTTTGTTTTCTTTGGGCATATTTAATTTAGGATTTAATTAATGTAGAAACAGCATTTTCCTTTGATTGGTGGGGCTGATTTAGGGAACTCTTTGTTAGATTGAGGTTTTAATTTGAATTTGAGGTTTAATGAGAGCACTGTCCCGACCCTGACATTTTTTTTAGTGGCTCAAACTCTTAATTAATTTGATTAATTAAATGTATCAATTTAATTATTTTTTTGATAAATTTTCGATGTCGACAAATATATTCAACAATATCCTTGAATACCTTTTCAAGTGTGGAACTCGGTTTCTAATGATCACGTGTATGAAATCAAGGGACTGACTCTAATATACTAAATTTTAACAATTCATAAAGTTAATTTTATTCTAAAATCAATCGACAGTGTGTGAAATAATTCTAAGATCATATAAATCATCTAGAACCTCGACTGGTCTAGCCAAGCAATCCACTGTGGTGCTTCAAACAATAAATTAAACAGATGTGAATTGAATGTATGATTTGTAACTAGGCAGGATTGGTTAATGTAGTATATTGTGGGCTATAAACGAAGTGATGTGAAAGTACATATTCTTCCCATGTGAAGGTTAGGGGAATATGTGGCATGTACATATATCTAGATAGTGAGTTTTGTAAGCCACAACATTAAGTGGATGATGAAGAGGTTACCAAGTTAGAATCAATCACAAATTGAAGCATAAAGGGTACAACTAACATGTTATGCATCTAATAACCATAACATGGCTATAGCCCTTTATTTGATTCTCACCTCTAATAAATAACCTTCTTCTTACGTTGACCTGGTCCAAACTCTAACCAAATTTGTCCAACACTTATCTATTCAATTATTTCAATATACATGCATCCATGCACTAAATGGGGTAGCACTTTTGTGTAATGGTAATAGTATAGTTAGGAATTGCAATTTTGATATAAAGTATATATCAATATCCTTAGTGCAGTCAAATATATAAGGTTTTGATTATTCTTTATTTATTGGTGTCAGAATTGAAATTCATAAACTCTTAAAATCTGTCTGGCGTTAATGTTAAAAATGACAATGAACCCAAAGATTACTTTTTTTTAATTTTTAAACTCTGCTTCTGATGAAAAGTAGTCCCCAATGTTGAAATATTTAACCAATTAGATGCATTCGATGTTACTTACTTTGAATTAACCTTAGATTGGTTTTAAAATTAACTCGTCACTTTCAATAATCCTGAATATGTGCAATTGAGTAGAATTTATTTCCTATTATCCCCAATCACGGCTAAAACTATTATCTCTAGATATGAGAATCTTCAAAGCCTTGAATCATGCTTCCATGTGAGAATGTTACTATCACCTTGTCAAATTAAATTTCATGACCAATATGTTACTCTAATTGAAGCATTTTGTGGATGGCATCAATTGATGGAGGACAAGTGTCACTTTCGACCGGAGACAAATGGCATCAATGGCGGACCTGTATATGCTCATAGTGGTTCAGTTGAATCACCAAAAACATATAAAGTTAGTTAGTAATTAAATATACTATATACTTGAAGTTTTTGGGTTCTACTATTTGCACCACATTAACACATAACAATTTCATTGTTTGATAGTTTATTATGACATAATTATAATTTAATTAAGATAACATTTATTCATTCTAACAAATTTTCTTACTCTACAATAAAATATTTCTTGTAAATAGTCTATTAATAGTTTTAAAATTGTCCAAAAAAAATTAATATATATTTGAGCAACGTCTTGATAAGGTTAAGTTCGTTCCTGAATGGCACCTTCTGAGGTTGACATGTTGGCATATCAGCATAAGATAGCCCAACATCATTGAATTATGCTAATTTGTGCCGTGGTTCGCGGGCCAATAATTATTTATTATAATTCGTTTTAGAGCGTAATTAGCTTTTCTTAAAAGTTATAATATGAATTAAAGAAAAAATTACAAATAGATAAAATGATATTTTTTTTAACTTTTAAATAACAGTCTACAAAAAATTTTCATCTATTTGAATTTGTACCATATAATATTTTTCTGCATAATTGGCGTTTTTTAACTTTACGTTAATGAAAATCTTGAAATATCTGTTTTTATTTTGGTGAATAATATAGAAACTGTTAAATTACATACATAACAAATTAACTCCTAAAATAAGAAAAGTGATGATTTTAATTTTTAGAGAGGAACTGGTATATGAAAATACTTTATTTTTATTTGTTTTTGTTTCGTTTAATAAATCAATAATTAGATCAAGGGTGGACCATTAACGTTGAATTTTGAAACCAAGGCATGTGCTGTTGTATGGAGATTTTTTAGTCAAATACAACATCATTGTTATCTCCTTAAATTATGTCCTAAATGACATTTTACGCTTGTAACTTTTGAACACAAGATTTACCATTAATTTGGGTGAATTTTCTTGATTCTGATTGCCTGTAAAGTCTATATATACGAAGCATTAAGTCTTATTTATTATTTATGTCACTTTCAATTTTTTTTTTTATCATAACCTGGCTAAGCACATGCCTAACACTTTCACCATATAGAGATTTGGAGTTTGATTAATTGCTAGGGGTCCAGCTATATATAGAATTGAACCATCTTTAAAGAATATGATTTAACACCGAAAAAGAATTAAACAGTTTATTTAACTATATATGAGGATGGTCTTTTATTTTTATTCTACAATGTATGTATAATGTATCAACGGTTCAATCACTAATCGTATATTCACAAAATCCTACGGCCCATGGCAAACTCCTTTTACTATATAATTCTCCTACTTATAAAAGTGTGAGTTGTGTTTCTTTCCTTTTATACTATTAATTACTATATTACTCTTATCATAATATGGGTTCAAAAATATATTTCTAATAAAATTTAAAAAATGACTCCTATAACAATTCAATAATTAATAAGTCCTAAATTTTTCTACTTAAAAATTACATAGCATTTAACATGGTTGGAGTTAATCTAACTATAACATAATGTGTGCAATAATTTTACCACTTTCATATATATGTTAATTATTAATATGTTAAATTATCAATATTTTCGTCCGATTGTATAAAAAATACTCGGCGTCTTAAACGAAATAAAAATGTTTGATATAATATTACTTTTACATTTTAATTTTATCATAACAATAAAGTAAATTTTATTTTGTCACAGTAAATTAGATGCCTTTCGTACTAATTTTTTTGTATGATAATTAATTCAATTATAATTTGAAAAATAATTTTTCTAATCCAAAAATTAGTATTAAAGAATATATATATATCTAAATTGTGTGATATTTTGTATTACATTTCAACAATTAAAATAAAAAAAATTAATCGAGATACATGTCTAATACTCCCTCAATCACAATAGATTGTCGATGTTTAAATTTGGTTTTCATGAAATTAAATGTTAGAATTGAATATTTTATTTTACATTGTGTAATATTTGGTGAAAATGATCAAATAATAATATTTTCCAAGTGCTTTAATAATGACATTAAATTTCTTCGAATCAAATTATGTTTATCGATGAAGACGTAAAAGTTTATGAATTTGGAGCACTTAAATCAAGCATTACAATCATTTTAGTACGGAAGGAGTATTAGGTTTGGATGTTTTATTTTAGAAATTTATTCTTTAATTATAGTATATATAACGTCTTAGTTTTTATGCTTAAACAAAAAATATCTTTATCTATAAATTATAGAGACAATAATTAGATTGAATTTAGATTCAATATATGAAGGAATTAAAAAAATCAATCTTACTACTTAATACTATTGATTTGTAATTAGTAATTAATAAGATTATATTGTCATAATACTACTTTTATTAGTTTTCATATATGAAATATAATTGATCGATATTATAGTCTAAAAATACATGCATGAATATGTATATTATAGATATATAATCCACTGTTGATTAACGTTCGATTGTACAATCGATACCTAGCTTCTATTTTGAATGACTTATTGTGACCTTTTATATTAAAGTTGTTATTTATGTCAAAATTTTTTAAAAAAATCATATTAAGTAATACTATGTATTAATCACATATATACTATTGAGGTTTAACTTTTTATTAAAAAAAATTATTGCAAATGATATACTTTTAAAAATTATGTCTTTATTTGGTATTTTGATATAATTCGTTTTGGAAGTATTCGCATTCGAACGAGACTGTCAATGTGTGACATCTTTGGATTTGTTTGTGTGGCTAAAAAATAATTGAGAAGAATTCGCTAAAAAGAAGTCTTTGATATTATTCAGTTTGTGCAAATCTTTTATTGAGACGATCATCAATTAAAATATGTTAAAATGAATATATAAAATAGAATTGAATGAAACTATGAATAACATAAGATGTATTTTTTATTAAAAAGAAAAAGTGATATTTTCTAATAACCATTAAATACATGATGTCAAATTCTTTTATTAAACCTTGAAAATGAAAATCTTATGGTAGCAAAATTATTTAAATCTATTATAAAAAATTATAAGGAATCATTTCTTATGAACAAAATGAATTATAATATAAATCAAAAGTATAATTTATAAATTTATTAAATAATTAATTACTTTATTTATTATCTCAATTTAAATATTTGAACCATAAATACTTACACACATATATTTTACTAGTCATTTAAAAACCTCAACTTTGATTCTTGATTAATTTCATTCAAATTCATTTCAGTGTTAAGATTTTTAACATATAAGTCATTGGTGTATAGTATTTAATGTTATGCACTACTATAAAAAACCATTTAAAAGGTACTTATATTGACACATCACTGTCAAAAAGCGTTGGCGCGAATTTTTACGTTATGCATCATCATTGGTGTGTAGTATTTAACGTTATGCATGATTTTTTTAATCAAACTCAAAGCAATATTCATGCATTATTGTTTTTAAAGTTTGTTGACTGTTTATTTTAAGAAAAACCTTCAAATTAATAAATTAAATTGTGCCGTTCAACTTATATAAGTTGAAATCACATAGTAAGAAATAGTGGGCAGTAACCACGAGCTCTATTTTTAATTAGATTGATTAAATCTTGTTTATAACTTTATATAGATAAACAGTCAAAGTGCCTAGTTTTTCTTTGTTGTGCTCTATGTGTCACTGTTAGAAGATAATATATTTGATTTTGTCATTTGTGATAATTGTGAATATCCATTGGTGATATGCTAATTACTGTTGAAGAAGAAGAGATGGAGCAGGTAAATATTATGAAAGTGCAAATATATTGCTTGACCCTAAAGCCAACAAATTTTGCAAGGGTCCCAAAAATCCAGTAGATGATTTTGGTGCGTGCAGCAAATGGACCTGGACATTAGATTGTGTAATTGATTTGGGGGATGATTGTGTTGTATATGTGGAAGGAGAAAGAGAGGTATTCAATTTTCTTAAAAAATATGTACAACGGTTAAATTAGTGCACTATTTAACTTAAGATGATCGTCAATTTTATCAAGTTTTACAAAAGTAACAAAATAATGCTGATGATCGAAAGTATAAATGCTAATTTCTCCTTAAAGTGAAATCAATGATCGTTTTGAAATTTTGAAAGAAATGTTAAAGTTATCAAAAAAGAAATCTTAATGAAAATAGTAAATGAGATTTTATAAAAATTCCTATTGCAATATCATGCTTAAAAATATAATCCTTTTATTCCACAAAATTGTTCATTTTTAATTTTGTTATATTTTAAGAAAACTTTGACCGTAAATATTTTATTTGTATTGTATAATTCTTTATGAAAACTATATCAATGAAAATAAATTTCAAACTCTTTCCATTGATATATTTTTTATAAATATTATACAACACAAACAAATATGTTAAGTCAATTTTAGTACTGTATAAAAAAAATGGAAAATCTTTATTGGATGGAGGGAGTATATGGAAATTGGGATCTTGCCACATTTGTTTATTGTGTTGTTAACTTTTTGTGGGAGTTTTGGAGTAATAATAATGCTTTAAAATATAAGCATTATTAGTTTTAAAGCATTATTAGTGGTCGATTTGATTGCATGCCAATAAAGGTACTAACTTGAAACAGAGTGTAGTAAGTGTACTATATATAGACTAGCTAAAGTTCCTAAAAACAAATACTTTTATTTCTTTAAAAATCATTAGTACTGTCGGTGCTTACTCAATTGCAGGTAATTACAGTTCTCTAATGTTAATTCTCTTAGACATTTACAAAATTCATATCATTAATTTCGTGGAAATTAATTTTGTATTCTACTTTCGTATCCGTTATAACAGCATCTATTTCCATCCCCCAATATTCTTGCAAGTTACTGTAATAAATAAATGGTCTAATAAATGAAATAGAGTACACCTTATAACTACTCCGTACAGTATACAACAAAAGTGCACCATATCACAGAAATATCGGATGTCTTTCCGAATAGTAAGCAGATGTCGTATTGATGTCACGAATGTGAACACTGCGCCGGATGTTCTTGCGTACTTGAGACCATTATGATTTCACGAATATTAATGGGGCAATCTTTAAGCTTTAACCTGCGGGCGAACGTGGCAATGTCAGTTCTGCGATCTTTGTTTAAGCAATCTCTTCGGTTTATAAAATGATGTGGCAGCGTCGATGTCATGCAATCTATCATGATGAACACCAAATAAACAGTTAGCGTAATGCGCTCAGTATTCATAGCGATATATCACTGACTTTGATGCATTGATGTAGCCAATATCATTGTAGTCCTCTTGAATGCCTCTTTTGCCAACTTTTTGTAAGTTCCGTATACTTTCTTTCAGGTAGTAGATAAAGTCATAGTGGATTGCGACATAACCTCAATTCCACAGCAGAACCACAAAAGAGTAATCATGTGCTTAGGTCGTAGATCTTACCGTGCATATATCCGGCGTAGTGGGAATCAGTATCCATGAATTAAACCTTTGATTATCGCGCGTAACAAGACCAATATCGGAGGTACATACGGAGATAGCGAAAAATCTCTTGTGACGCGATGTTAACTCGAAATTGACCATGAGCCTCTTGTATTTAATAGCGTGTACGAGAGATTAGGTCCAGTCTGGGACCATAACGTTACATCGAACTTCCCAGTATTTAGCGTAAGATGCGGCTTTCCATGTATGCACTTCTCGTTAGATAATTTGAGTTACCAAATGGAATAGGCAGAGGCCAGCATTTGTGGAACTAGGAGTTTGATTGGTTTAGCGGCTGACCCATGTAATAATCTGTCTGAATCTTACTTGACATGGCGCTACGTGATAAGAAAAACTTAACTTCTTATTTTATGTTTTCAGTAATATTATTTATGATTTGTTGCGTTATGAGTAGTAGCTAAATTCATTATTCTTGGGGAACTTGATGTAACTTTTGACGGTGTATTTTTTATCCAGTTTGGAGTTATTATAATTATCTTAGTATTAATAATTGAAGCTTAATTTGATTCGATTGTTTTTAGAATGCAATGGAATTAACATATGAGAATCTCACGAGTATTATAACCCTCGGCAGAAAGGAAGGCATAATGATCACTTGATTAGTTAATTAGTGGGTTCTTTATACGGAGAAGTGTCTGACCACGTTGATTGGTTGATAGTTTCCTTAGCGGCTGACGGGTTTTAGGCTAATTAATTTACATCCACTAAATATCTCCCGTACGAATTTTTTTCGACACCCAGATCGCCGTTTAGCTGGCCACTAAATCATGCTTGTTTTTTGAATGTCCGGGCTTATTGCAACTATAAGCATATCATCTACACTCTGAACTAAGTAGATGAGGAATTCTAACTAACTTGTTGTAGTAAACATAAGCATCATGGACTCTCGAATGCAATCTATCATTATAGCTATCAAATCTCTTGTTCATTTGCTACCGGTACATCGAAACCATACAAAGATTTCTTGACTTGAACATAGTCTTCCTTTCCGGGTTCGGAAACCGTCTGGCCCCGGTTAAAATAAAGTTAGCCTTCCCGACTCTCCATGTAAAAAGTTTTCTTGACATCAAAATTTGGCAGGCTCGAGTCTGATGTCACCTCTGATGAGCCTTACGATAGAAGTATGTCGACTATAGGTGAGAATATCTCATTAAACTCCCCCTTTGTTGAAACCTCATGACAGCTCTGCACTTTGTATCCCTCGGATAATAATAGCCCTTCTTTCTTCTTGAATATCCAGCACCAAGTGACAATCTTTGCCGTCTTTGGTCTTCAGCCAACTCCAATCAAATTCTTACGAAGTGATTCCATTTTCTCTCGCATGGAAGCAAGTCATTGGGTGACTTCCAATTACAGAGTTCTGACTTAACTTTATAAGAAACTAGCTAATGAGGATCGACCTCGTCTACTTATTTTTGTAAACAAAGGCCAACATATCTCATGTCGCACCTCGCCGAATTTTCAAGTATCTGACTCTTATGGGGCGATCAAAGAGCCACCTTGTAATGTTTATCGGATGGAATTTTGATGTTTACGCCTCTGGTGGCAGGCTGAAGAGATACTCACCATCGCCCATTCTGTAAATCTACACTCCGCTCTTCCCAGCACCCACATACCGCCAGGTGTGGGTGTGATTATTCAAATATCATTGCCTTCGAATAACTAGTCTCTCAGAAGATGACTCTTTATGTCGTTCTTTTTGTCATGGCTTTACCAAAATATGCCACTTATTTGCTTACTTGAAGTTTACTTTACCACTCGATTACTTAATAATAAAGTAGTGCCGTCCAAGACTCTCGATAAGTATATAATCAGTGAAGACATTAGACCATAATTCAATGAGTTTTGATTAATACATGTGTAGGGACCCGCGATTTATCGGATAGCGGTTGTGTTGTTCTTGACTGAAACATTCTCGTCGACTGACGTTTGAGAGCATACTGGCAGGCTCTCTCGGAAGTCAATGCGATTCATACGTTGCCTTCGCCCATTACTGGTTATGCTAGCAGGCATGATGCTTATGATACCTTGACCTTACAAAACTTCAATGAACTCTTGGCAGAGGCAATTCAGGACCGTTATGTCCGTTATTGCTTTCACTAAAATCTTCCAATCCAGCGGTAGCAGAAAGCATCACTGCCTTCATGTAAAACAAAGACCCGAGTCTACTCTTGAATAATCATCAATCAATGATAGAAAATACTGTGACCTCCCAAGATTCTCGTGAAGGACCCCAATGATCGGGTGGATGTAATCCGGTGTACCTTTGTTCTATAGTCGCTTTCGAAAATTTTCTCTGATGAAATTTTCCAAGAACCAGATTCTGCGTCCCAGAGTCTTTCAACCTACGCGCAAGAGATTTATGCATGGTAGAATGCGCATCCTCTCTCCGCTCATTGGCATTATTACATATGCAGGCTTGGTCATATTATCATTTCAGCAACCAGAGGATCTGGCAATGACAGTGGAAGCGTAACATAAAAATACAAAGTAGCTTGACATGCCTTCGAGAATAATCTGGAGAACCCACTGCGGAGCATTTATGCTCCTTCACTGCGAAGCTGAGCCACTGCATGCAGTAGACTCGGCAAATTAGATTCTTAGTCATCGATTGGAGCATTTACAAGTATCTTCTAAGATACAAAACTTACCCGTCATGAGTCTAACATTCAGACCTATCAAAACTACTTTGCAACAGAACTATTGGCCATAAAAATATTACTCTGATCCCAATTGCTCATAAGTCGAAAACCGTTCCCTCTTGGGACGGAAATATGATAAGATGCTCCGAGGAATCAAAGTATCCACTTGATGTAAAATGTGGCTATCGATAATAATCTTTATGTCATTTGGAGATAAAGTATTTTCGTTTCCTATAATTATGCTGTTAGACAATTGTAACAATTCATTTACTAGTTTAAGTTAAGTGAGATTACTCAAGCTAAGTGTTCAATAATAGTAATTATAAATTAAATGGAACTCCTGATAATATCAGGGTTATACGATTACTAGATCTACGTACATAACGATATAATAATCATAATGGTCCAATCTGTTATTGCCTCTGACTAGAATTCATACGGATAAAATGACGTTAGGTTATATTCCATGTATAGATTCATCGGAGTATTAAGTGGAGTTGATTTGAAATCAACGAGATACCCAATCGAGGGTTTACATTGATAATGTAAATAC
Source organism: Lithospermum erythrorhizon (assembly GCA_019722365.1). Taxonomy (NCBI): domain Eukaryota; kingdom Viridiplantae; phylum Streptophyta; class Magnoliopsida; order Boraginales; family Boraginaceae; genus Lithospermum; species Lithospermum erythrorhizon. The sequence continues at coordinate 100,034 of JADFUC010001683.1, forward strand.
AAATTGGACAAACCGAATCAATTAAATTGCTATTTCAATTGACGGTTTAACAAAAAGCTTCATTAGTAACTTGTTAGTTACTATAAGTTGTTATTGATTTAGTTAACGGTTTTACTTGAGTTGGCTCCGTTGATTAACAATCGAAGCTATTGACCGAAGGGGCTATATAAGGAAGAGAAAGATGAAAAACCTAATGATCATCTTTCTCCTCCCTACTTGAAACACGCCCGCCACTACTCCCATAGCAAAATTGAATGACTTTGACAGTTTGCTCTCCGATGCTAAACAAGATTCTAACGGATCAATCGAGATTGACCCGATTTTGGTGTGGACTAATGAACATTTATTTTTCGATGCTAATTGCTAGATTCAAGGAGGTTCGTGAAGATTAAGTTGGGGGTTTTCATTTGCGATGTAAGTACTCGTTTATCACGTATATGTATATATGTATTTTTAATTTATTAAGTTTATATACATTTATTAGATCTTGGGTGCATTTGTATATGATTTTATATTATGAACAAGTTGCATAATTTCCAATAATATCTTCCTCAGATTTTGTACTATACCGGCAATGATGTGATTACCCGGATGCATTAAATTTACAAGCGCTGCTTAGGACGATACGTTTTTCTAATGTCCGCTTCTCACTACGATGGTGTGAACGTCGCAGTTTTGATAGTTTGAATTGTTTCTTAGGAAACATCTTTTTCCCCTTAATAAATCCCTGATTACTATTGGCAAATAACCCAACAGCTTGAATATCCAAACTAGAACCACTATAGCTATGCGATTCCCACTGTTGGCGAAAACTGGCCAATTCCATGTTATGAAGAAGCGGCTACAACAGCAGTGTTATAGAATCTTAACAATAGTTATAGATTCATAGAGTTTTTCATATGATGCGGGTAGCGAAACTAACGAAATTGAGGCGGCATCACCGTCGCCGACATGATATTAAGCAAATCTACTTGATGTCGTATTTAGTTTATCTAGTGGTCTTGGGGCGTACGCCGCATCTATGAAGCAGAACAACGTCGTTTGGCCCGACAAACTTGTTGGTTGTATTAGACTTTCGGCTTAGCCTGATCCGTAGCGGTCTCCATGAAACTTAGTAATAATCTAGGTCACTCAGGAGACAAAAGTGTTGGTGTGACCTCTCGAGGAATCCTGAATTTTTTGAACGATGCAGGCGGATTCTTCATAAAATTGACGGATCCTCTGCATTCAATAATGCCGCTTGATTTCTGTAAATAAAGCTATTTCTCTTATCTCTTACAGGCCATTTTCACTTGGCTTTAGGTAATTAGCCAGGAATGAAACCGGATCACATTTCGATCGCAGGTTGTTATAAGCGAGATAGAAAGACAACGGGTGTAAAGAAAACGGAAGAGAGTAAATACTTGGGAAATTTAATGTGGTATCCACCCCAACGATGTGTTGGGATTAATCCCATGAACAGAGCCACCATAATTTACGCTATAATGAGAAGGAAGAAATATGTTATGTTGAAATAATTAATTAATCTTCTTAGAGTCTTCTAATCTTGGTATTTAGTCTGAAAAAATAAGCACTATATATGTCATATATATGAGCTAGGCGGAAAGAAAACATTTAGTCTACCAATATGGGAGAAATCCAGTCAATTTCAACAGATGCAATAATTCAATGGCAGTACTACCACTCTAGATTTTAATTTTGTTGAAACTTGTCTCTATACTTTTCGTAATTTATTTTGTAGCCCGACGAAATTTAGATAATGTTTCGAACTTCATCACTTTTTTTCGATTATTCAAGTTCTCCCAAATTCTAAGGGATCCACTATACACACACCACAAAATTTGAGATTGCACTTCCAGCGCCATTATATTCAGGCGCGGAGGTTGTTATACGCCTGTAAATAGTAAGTGTTTGAGGTGGGAAATGACTATTTTGCTGTTGTAAATGTGGTGATTCTGATGCCGGGGAATAAAATAATTATTTCGGTATTAAAAAAAACACTATTTGGATGTATTAGTGGATCCCAATGAATTTAATAATGGTTATTCTTAACAGCAGCTTCTTTTTTCCAAAGTCAGGTCTTTATTTACTTCACATACATAGAAGTGCAATCTCAAATTTTGTTCCCTTTTATTTGGGAGAATTTGAAATTCTCTTCAAATTCAAATTGTCACTTTTTCAAATTCTCCCCCAAATTTAAACATGATCCCAAATTCTCCCCAAGAATTTAGCAAGAGTCGGTCTTTTTTTATCAAGGTTTTATATCGGTTACTTTCCAAAGTCAGATACCATGAAAGTGAATTTGGTGATATAAAAATTGATAAAAAAAACTAATTAATCGACTTATTAATACCGATTGGAAAAATAAAAAAATTAATTAAATAATTCTATTTAAAGTATTTCTTTTAAAAAAATTAGCGATGATAAAAGTATTACAACTTATGAGAATATTACAAATTTTTGACTTTTTTGCTAATTATTACAATTAGATGTCTCTTTGAGATTGATCAGGGATCTTGGTTGGAAATTTTAGATGAATGGCTAGGGTATGAAGCGATGTACTAATTTGTTGTTGCAGATAATAAATAATCCGTAAATGATTAGATATTTAGTGCATGCAATGTGGTAGGCTTGAAGTATACAAGCAAAAGAAATCTGATCGAGTGTATTCGTTTTTAAAGGGAGGTGAAAGGAGAACATTTGCGTGGCTTGGACTTGGAAGGATTAAGTTCCTCCTTGATGAGCCAAATTTTTTATGTGAACTTTAAGTATCCTAAATTTTATATGTCAAACCAAGCTGGCCTTATATCTAAAAGATTGGTTCCTAGTGATATAAATCGAGTTGAGCTTGGCTTTTAGGTTCGTCTTTGAGCCAGAATTAAGTCGAATCTAGTACCCCAGTAATACTTAGCGGATTGATATGCTTGACTCATTCGTGGAGTAGAATTATTATGGGGTAGTTTGATTTTTTAAGGGGGGGGTGGTGTTGATGCCAGGCTGTCAGCAGTGAGTGTCAGGTGTGCCTTCTATAGCACGTCGAACTTGGCGCCTCGAATAACACTTTTTACCAACGGTAGCGTGGGGGGTGTCGATTCGAGGTGTCAGGTCTTCTCTGCTTCATAATCGCTCAGCAATATCTTACTTGTATTTTTCGTTTTATAACATTTATTTCATATACTTGTTAATAAATTTAATGTGCAATAAATAATATTATAATTTTTTTTAAAATATATTTTAATGTTTAATATTTTAATTATTTTTTAAAATATTTTAATAATTTTTAATATTTTTTATTTCATATATATTTTAAAGTATATTTTTAATAGTATATATTTTTTGAATTTCAAAATCATGTATTTTAATACAATAAATAATATTAAATGTTTTAAAAATAACACACTTAATATTATTCATCACTTTCGGAGACTTGATCACGTACATAATAAGCAAACATCGTAAATTATTGAAAACATATCTGATAAAACACCTGATAAAACATAGTAAGCGGGGTTTTTAAAATCTCTTTCGAGGTTCAAATTTATTGAGATATGGTCGGCGAGATCGCCTTCCAGCCCAGATATCTTGACCACATCCGTAGTCTTTGACTGAATATCGGTCGGATCGACGCGGACATAAGCTGAAATTGAGGGTGCGGCTTGTGTTTGGACATTGAAGAAACCCGAGCTCGACCTGAGATTGTTCGATGGTTGAAGTCGAGATTTTCAATTGTGAATATGTATCCGTTCATCTCAATATGTCATGTTATATAAATAATACATGTCATTATCTTACCTAAAACCTCGATATCGTATCTGGCTGGTTAGCGAATAATGGCAAAGCGTGTTTGGAGAACCCGAATGCTCGTTCCACATCTTCATGCGTAGTTAGCGTTGTTTTGGCAAACAATTTTGTTGCCTTGGGGCATTTGGTCCCATTTATTGCAAAGACGAGCCATTTAGGATGAATCTGAGTCGGCGAATAGTATGCGAATTATCTTGTCGTCCATTCACGGCCAGTTCACCTCGGGCTTCGCGGGCTGATGTCGTCAAAAACGGTGACATCTAGAACATTAATGTCGTTCGATTCGAGGCGAGCCAAAAAAAGCATGCGTATCCACAAATCATTGGAAGCCAGCACCGAGAATAGCGTTGCCGTGCCGCTGTGTCGGCTTGTAAAGCTAATCATACGCGAGGCCTTAGGGCCAGTTCCTCGCTCCCCGATGCATCTGTCCGATACTTCCAATCCATTCTGAGGAAGCAGCTCGACCAACTTGTAGTAGTCTCGCAAGTCCTCCGCGTTAAGTCGTCTTAAGTATTAAATCTTGAAGCAGGCAATTGCCTTTCGCTTTTTGCAAAAAATTTAAAAATTGTTGAGTCGCGATAGATTCTAATTTCCTTTTCATCATGGCTCAGCGAGCGCGTATGCGAGCATCTTGGCGTAAGCGGTATACCTTACGGATAGGTGTCGAAACCAAAACATGGCGTTATTCGCCTTTGAAGGTGATAGTTGCTCGTGGTGATAAAACTCTCTGATTCGTAGAAGCAATGGCGCTTCATTCGAAATCTTCGTCGAGCGCATTTAAGTGTAATTGCTATGGATCGTCGAAATAGTCGGCCGTAGGCCTACGATAGGCCATTGCGTGATCCTGCGCAGATTTTCTGCTATTTGATCGGTGTTTCGTCTTTAGACTCTTGAGGAATTTCTTGTTGCTGTCAGTATAAACCTTAGAATCCCTTTGTTGTTGTAACTCTTGAGACTAAAAAGATGGCTCGAGGTAAATCCATTAATATCTGAAAGAAGAAGATCTGAGCTAAGTTTTGAGTATTCAAATTATGGTACTCACTTTTATTTATAATGAATGATCGTCGAACCCTTAAGTTCAATTGTCAGATTGAATCGGCGTGAAAATATTGAAAGATGTGTAATTATGACCTATGACTGAATCACGTCATGTCGGAGCTATGACTAGTCACGTCATTATGAAACTGAAACTAGTCGCGTGGAGGCATGACTAGTCGCGTCATGTCGGTGTAGTGGGCCAGCGTTTTGGGATTATTAGATTTGGAATTTTGTGTGTTAAGACTAGTCGCATTAAGTAGCCGAGCTATGACTAAATCACGTGTCGAAACTAGTGGACTCATTTTGGATTATTAGATTTGGAATTTTATTGTGCTATGACTAGTCGATAAATTATCGTATGGAGTTGTCCGTCATTAATAAATTTATGACAAATGGCGTCGTGTCATTTATGACTAGTCGCGTCGTGTAGTGAGTGGACTAGATTTTTTGATTATTAGATTTGGAATTTTGTGTGCTTATGGTAGTCACGTCATGTAGAACGATGGCGATCACGTCACTTTGGATTATTAGATTTGGAATTTTGTGTCTTTAGGCCCAGTCCAAGTCATGTCATTATGAAAAAATCACTTTTATTCAAACGGATACATTGAAGTAAACATACATTCGAGATCCACAAAGTATTAGGAAGAACACGCCAACTTTGAAAATAAAAACCTGTGACAGAAAATAAAACCTTGACTTCAGCTGGTTTGAGAACAACTCCTTCAGCGACATTATTATAAATCCGGCTTAAATCAGCGTCGGCGTTAACTTTTTTGTTGTGGCGTCGATGGCATCTCGACTTCTTAACTGCGTGCATACTCGACACCATTTGTAGCGTGCAGTTGTTCTAGGTTTTCGCAGTGGAGGTTAAATTGGTTAACTTTCTTCATTAAGGGTTTCCTTTTGCTTTTTCTTTTGGGTGTCGATGATTTGCTGGGCTGACTCTGGAATTTAACGCTTTGTTGCGTCCTACCTCACCCGGGCGTACAAAGGAGGAGTGAGGCCGTCGTCACCGCTTTCTCTTGGATCCTTCTTTCGGATCGTTGTTCTGTCGAATACACAGGTTGGTGAACCAACTTGAATTCTTCTAGCAAGTAAACCTTTTACGCCTTGAGACTCTTGAGTCTGACTCTAGACCCTTGGATATGTAGTATTCGGACGGCAGCTGCGTTTAAATGCAAATGCGATGCAAGTAACAACCAGCGAAAATGAATGGTTTTTATTAATTTGGCCAGTGATGCTGGGTATGCAGAAGTCTGTGTCGTTTGCCATGTACATAGTTCTCATGAGGGTACTGCAGCTTTACCCCAAAATGTGTCACCACTTTTTGATTTGTCCCCAGATTAAGCTATCGTACTAACATAGAAATAACCATTTAGCAACATTTTGTTCTCACCGGTGATTACTCGGATCGTAAGTTGATTTCTTTGCATTGATTGGGTTGGAGGTAAAAAACTATGGGGAATATCTCAATCCCAGCATTCTTAAGATATTTGTGATGAAAGTGCAGGAGGATATCTGATGAATCCCAGCTACTAAAATGTGGTATGTTTTGTATCTCGAGGAATTAGTTCGTTGGACGGATTAAGTTTGAGAGGAGCATGGTTGTTTTTAGAACAGGTGGATGCGCATCTGGCGTATAGGGATGATTATATGGGTAGTGCGTACAAATTTGGTGGCGTCATATATTACAATGGCTTAGAGTGGGGTCCCCGGATCAAATTTTGAGATTCCCACTTAGTGTTAAAATAAAGAATTTGCTCCCGGATCAAATTTTGGTCACGTCATGGTGTCAAATTGAAATATTTTTCAATTGATCTCTATTTGTGTGAAATGATCTTGTGCTTTTCAATTGATCCTGCTGCACATAGCCTTGGTTCCTTGTTATAGTTTTGTCAGCTACTTTGCTGGACAGACTTAACGGCCAAACTACCATTTCGAGAGAATCTCCCTAAAACCTGTAATCACGGAGGAGCACAATGGTCCTACTCAAGTTAGTTTAATCATGCCCTTCTACCCAACTTTTTCCCCTTTATAAACCCCCCATTTCCCTCTACTCTCCTCAAACTCAATACATTTCCTACCATAGATACCCCCCCCCAATGGCATTCCATTTCCTTAGTCTATGCTTCTTTCTTATAGTAATAGTAATTCCTTCCCTCATTGCCTCCCCTGTTAAAGATCCTGAACATGTTGTACAAGAAGTCCAAAGGTAATATGTTACATGTCGAAACAATTCAATTCGGATTTTATATCATTTGTAACAGGACACTAGTATTTTATTCTTATTTTCTAGTTGATAAGTTTACAAGGTGTTATACTGAAATCAATTGATTATAGTTTAAATGTTACAATCTCATAATAATCTAATAACAAGTTGATGTTGATCCTGACCTGGAAACTTTTTATACTGCCAATGTGGAACATATCATATATTCATTATCTAACGTTATATATGTAAAAATGCAGAAGCATTGCAAATGCCACAAGGGCAAGGAGGAACTTGGGGTATCTATCATGTGGGACAGGAAATCCCATTGATGATTGTTGGAGGTGCGACTCACATTGGGAGCAGAACCGCCAGAGGCTAGCAGATTGTGCTATTGGGTTCGGAAAGAACGCCATTGGTGGCCGGGATGGTAAAATCTATGTCGTCACTGATTCTGGTGACGACGACCCTGTGACCCCTAAGCCAGGGACTCTCAGGCACGCCGTGATCCAAGACGAACCATTATGGATCATATTTAAACGTGACATGGTGATTCAATTGAAAGAAGAATTAATTATGAATTCGTTCAAGACAATTGATGGTAGGGGTGCTAGTGTGCACATTGCAGGTGGACCATGTATAACAATTCAATATGTGACAAATATTATAATTCATGGGATTCATATACATGATTGTAAGCAAGGGGGGAATACTATGGTGAGGGACTCCCCAAAACATTTTGGGTTTAGAACATTATCTGATGGTGATGGTGTGTCTATCTTTGGTGGAAGCCATGTTTGGGTGGACCATTGTTCTTTGGCTAATTGTCAAGATGGTCTTATTGATGCTATCCATGGCTCAACAGCTATCACAATATCAAACAATTTCATGACGCATCATGATAAGGTCATGCTTTTGGGACATAGTGATTCTTATGTTCAAGACAAGAACATGCAAATTACTATTGCCTTCAATCACTTTGGTGAAGGCCTTGTTCAAAGAATGCCAAGGTAAAGTTAACTTTCCATACCTTTTCTTTTGTGGGGTTTGTGTCAAGAACCAAAACCTGGCTAAAATTTAGGAGAGTGGAATTTGAAAGATTGACTAAGATTTGTTATACTCATAAATATTGATACAATTTGCAAAATCTAGGGAGTGGGTACCCCTACCCCTAGTCATATATGTTGGTGATTTTTAGGGTTGGGTTTGGCAATCTATTAATGTCATATAGGCAGGCAGGCAGGCAGGCAGGGGATGAAGAAAATCTTGTGTACATTATAAATGCAAATTTATTGGTCTATTTAAAGAGAGTGGGGGTCATTCTTTGAAATTTATGCTGAGGTAGGCAGTTTGTTTTGTTTGATTTCATAAATGCAGATGCAGGCTTGGATACTTCCATGTGGTGAATAATGACTATACTCATTGGGAGATGTATGCTATTGGAGGAAGTGCATCCCCTACCATTAATAGTCAGGGCAATAGATTTCTTGCCCCAAATGATAGATTCAGCAAGGAGGTAATGACCAATAATTTACATTATGGTGGTATATGTGGTTATTAATTTCTCATATATTTGTACAATTTGATTTGCCAACCATATACTTGAGTATAATTATTAATTGAATCCTATTAAAATTGGTGGGTACACTCACCAGTCACCACAAGTAATTAATTTATATATTGACGATGGTTACGCACAAAAGGGTCTAAAAATAGTTGAACTACATGCATCAAAATGTCTTTTCAATATCAAGGTTCTAAATTATTCATGACTCGTTATTAATATTAGGTAACAAAACATGAGGATGCACCGGAGGACGAATGGAAAAATTGGAATTGGAGAACCGAAGGCGACCTAATGTTGAACGGTGCATTCTTCAGAACATCAGGAGCAGGGGCATCATCATCAAGCTATGCAAAAGCTTCAAGTTTGAGTGCAAAGTCATCTACAATTGTTAGTGCTCTCACCGGAGCTGCCGGTGCACTCAATTGCAAGAGTGGCTCTCATTGCTAATACATAATTAAAAAGACCACATTATTTTTATTAGGTCATGAATTTACTAGTAGTAGTTAGATTTAATTAGTCACAAAAAAGAACGTACTGTACTAATATAGTAATTAAAAGGGAGGAAAAAAGGGCTCAAGAATTAATGGCTTGATGCTTTTACTTTTCTTTTTTACCCCCTTTAGACTTGTTTATGAATTACAACCTCTGGCCTGCAAAGCTTTAAGTATTGGAAGTTGTGGTGAACTTCTATTTGGCCTTTGTAAAAGCATGTCCAGAAGTGTTGATATACTATATATGAAATATATATCTACTTCCTTTTATCTCTAATGAATATCAATGTCATTTTCTCATTATATTTACTTCTCTCTTAGCTCGCGATAGTTGATCTTCATGAATTTATATACTTTAATTTCCTCCATATGGAGTAGTTTTAAAAATAAATAAAAAGCATGTACTAAGTAGTCAACTTACGTTTTACCCAAAAAGTTACACAAACTTGAATTTTATTGAATTTTGGAACAACTTTATGGGGCCATGAGATATTGAAGGAGTGGTTTTATCATGAAGAAATTGAAGGTTTGTGGAAATTTTGTTATGTTGGGACAAGAAAGTGTAATGGCACATGCATGCCTTCATCTATTATTATTAAAGTTGACTAGTCATTATATTGATTGCCTAAAATTGGTTATTAAAACTTCAACTATATATTTGAAGAAGCTACATTTATAGGTAATAACATCCCATGCAGTCTTAATCAGGCATGAATTATTTTCTCTACGGTTTCACATGATCGTCCCAACAGTTTGTCTCAAATTTGTCACTTTTGTTTAACTCTAGCCTTCTATTTTCTGAAGAAAGATTTTACCAGGAATCAATTCTGGTAAATTTTGTTTTGTGCCAAAAAAAATCTGGTAAGTTGACCAAAACAGTCTATGGAGTTTAATTTATGTTCATTTTGATTTGAGAAAAAAAATTCAAATCCTAATTGAAGTTGTGCTTTCTGGCATATATACTTGCCCGTATATGTCTAGATTATGTTCTTAAGTTAAAAATTATAAAAAACGATAATTCATTTTGTGGTTATTAATGTCATTTTGTAACTGCTAATTTTATTCAGATTATAATGCATTATGAATTTTCAAAGCAATTCAATAATATAAGAACTGTTATTAAACTTTATTTAAATAATGAAATAATAAATTCAAAGACTCAAGTCACAATTACATATTCAAACAAATAAAGAAGTGAGATTACGTACCACAATAAGCTTTATGTCGTCCCAAGCAACGATTCAACCCACTATTAAAAATGAGGATCCAATGCTTACACTTTATAACTATATGGTTTATATGATTAGACTTTAAAATATATTCACATTGGAAATTTGGTAACAATTAATGATTCTATGTGTTAGCATTATGTTTCATATCATTTGATTTTTTTGATGATTTGATGAAGACTAAAGTTTCAGAGAATATATAATTAAGCCATGTGGTAGCTCGCAAAGTAACTACATAGTAGAAATTTAACCTATGGGATTTGGACTTACTCGACGATGGAGTAATCGTCTTTGAGCACGCTTATTAAATAATCACATGCACCTACCAAAGACTATTGAGACATAACGATTCTTATAAACAGTGTGAAGTTAATTTCTTATGACCATTTCAATTCTACCTTCCTTGACACATATCGCTGATTCGAGGTGATGCAATAGGTTTTCTGAATCTCGCTGGTTCTGGATCTGGTTTGCTTGAAACTTGTATCTTATTATCTAGATTTTTGAGATATAAATTAGCGAGGAGTTAATATGGTTCGACAACTTGGGTTAAGTATGTCATAGCATACATGTAAAGAAAGGATCTCAAGAAAGAGTATGAATAGAATTAAGCCGTCGTGGTGGCCATGACTTATTCAGGCAATCAAATTAATATGTAGAATATTTAAGAGAATAGTAAATATGTAGAAAATAGTCATCATTCGGCTAATAGAGTGAATATTGTGTATTTATAGATGATACAAAAAGCAAGCCTACCCTCTGGATATAGGGAGAATGACAAATTATTAAAATTATAAGTATATAAAGCGCTTTTTAGTTGGGCCGCAGGACCGTGGGCGCAAACAATATTCATGCTTGGGCACTCTGGAAAGTAAGAATTTGGTGTGTTGCCCACGATTCTTGAGTATAAAAGCGATGAAAAAAGATACTCAAGAGTCATTTTTAAATGGAGGATCGCAGGTGATTTCAAATTATCGACATTTAATCCTACCTTGGAACACCGGACGTGTCCGTATCTGATTGGAGGAAAAAAGTGGTTGGAGTCTTTAAGCCAAGCTTGGTATAAAGGTGAGTGAGCCTTTTCACGTTTCCTTAACCACTCATTTTATTTCCACTTAAGGCCAAGTACTCCTCATTTTCTCAATCCATTTCCTGCTCGCCCCGCATTTTTCTACTCTTGGCGACCGTTCTTAGGTGGCAGCGGTCCCATGCCGCGTTTCACGAAACCCTTTTCTTGCTTTTCGGAGGGGTGCTGAGGTTTCCCTCGGAAATCATGCCGGCAGGTGTGGACTCGCCACCAGGGAGGTGTGACGTTTTCGGCAGCGTCTGCCCAGAGAGAAACTAACTTTAGATACGGAAGGAGGTGGAGTTATGAGTAGATGAAAGGGGTTGCCCACATTCTTGTTCAAGCTGACCGCCCATAGGAGGCAGATTTCCCTACGAGTTGTGATTGAGTCTCGGATTCCATATAAAGTTGTCCCTTTTTTAGTTTGGTAGTTTTCCCCCAAAATTGTCCATTTTGGGGTTTGATTGTTACTTGGTAGGGCCGATTTTTTCAAGTCTTGACTCGTTTTCCTTACTTCAGGAAATCACATAATGTCTTCGAACCAAGTTGACATATCCTCATTTGACCGCTTAGGCTGCATGATGCAGAGAGGTCGCCCAGCCAGACAAGAATTCGGGCTGAATCTGGCAGCCACCCCGCCCGAGGTGCTCTTGAGTAATTTTAAATACCTTTAATGATTGTTTGTTGAATTTTGGTCTTGTTAATATCTATTTCATCATCTGAGGAATCTCTTCCTTCGTGAGTAGTCTCGGCGACGGTAGCCCCTTGAAAAAAGGAAAAGGGTCACGGTAAGAAAAGAATATTAACCCATCATTTGCCCAGTGAGACCTAACTATAATAAAATGCATTTGCGTAAGTGTAGAGCAATCGACCCCAATTAAAACACTGGAGTACTTTCTATCAACCCCCACTTTATTGAAGATGAGATTGCGCTTGAGGCGGATCGATATGTCGTCCGCTAGTAGCGAGGCGTGTGGAGCCTTTGAGACCGAGTTGGACTAGTATTTATAGTCTTTTATGGGTTCGGCTTTCCTTCTTCGCCTCACATGACCTGAGCAGCGCCTTAAATTAAATCCCATGCGGCTTTGAATTACCGTTTTTCCAAGTAATACGATAGAATCGCTGGAGTATAACCAAAACGTACCCTTTTTGTCAGCTTCTTTCGTTTAACAAGGGGATCTTTCTGAACCTGTAGCCCAGCTAAAGGATAGAGGTATTTTATGGATGGGAGGCACAGGAGGAATTGGTTGAATCTCGTGGCGCTCCTGCAGTTGCTACTGAAGGAGGTATATGCGCTTGGGTTCAGGGTGTGGGTTCATAGAAAGTTGACAAACTTTGAGTGCCTCAGGCCGAAGACACATTGTTGCCTTGGAGAAGCTAAGGAGAATCTTTAGGCATAAGATGTACTGGAAGATCTTCTGTGAATAGGGGGTGTTGATCGGACGGATACGATTCCGACAAAAATTTGAGCTTTGTCAAATCCCGTCCGCATGGTATATGATTGATTCTACAACTTTTTAATCTATCCTCGTTTGTTAATCTGGATTTAACATGTGCATGAGACATTACGTTGGCGCGAAGGAACTCCCCCACCTTTGTTCCTCCAGAGCGAGCATGCGGGGTAAAAGGCCCATTGCAGAAGGTAAATAATAGGTGAAAAGGTGGCCTCGTCGACTCGTCCGCTTAACCCGGCAGCCTTGGCTACCCCACTTATTTATTCTCTGTGACGAACCTTACAAATCTGCGCCCATTGCGGCCGAGCAGTCCTCTGCTCCTTCCCTCGGCGTTGACTTGCTGCGTTCCTCCGCCTAACACTAAAAGAAGGCCTTGAAGCGGTTCCGTTACTCCAAGGAAAGGAAAGCGAGCAGGCTGCCAGACTACAATCCATGAAGAGTATTCACTCCTCTGGTTCGATCTATGATCAGCACCAGTGAAATTTAGCGGGTTTCTTTACCTGAGAGTTGCCTTTGCCTTATCACGTTGCCGAGAGGGCCAACAAGTGTGCGAGAATTACTTTCGAGTAACCTCCAGTCGCTTCCATGACTGTGAGTCACATACGGAGGTTTGTGCCCGGCTGCTCCGACAACTTTGGATCTATGGGGTCCCATGAAGATATGTGCTTGGCACGAAGCAGGCACTCTTCGTTCCTCCCCATTCTTTGTTTTATTTATCTTTTCTTGATCCTTACTCTTTCATTTTGTCTTGAGTAACGGAGGAGATATTTGGTTTTGGTGGCAAGGAGAGCGATTTCGTCGAGGAAAATAAGGACTTCAGGCTCGAAGCTCGGCCCGAAGCGGCCGTTGGGAAGGTGGCAGGTAAAAATGGAACTCGGCGAGCTAGCGGATCGACATCCTCCTTATCTTGAAAAGAAGGTGATGGAGGACTATTTGGGGCTTCGTAAGAAGTATGAGGTGACGCTCGAGCGAGATAAGTTCGAGGCGGAGAAGTTCGAGGCTTTGACTCCAAATCGCCCCCAGGTGAGCGGAATGCAGTGATCTTTGCCGTAACTAAAGCCTCGCATGCCACCCAAAAGCCCAGCTTGACTCGAGGTGAGGGAGTCAAAAGCCCTTGAAATTGGGCCGCCCTTGAGAGTCGGCATCACTGAGAAGTTGTGGGCAGATTTAGGGAAATTTGAAATCGTGAGGTTCGAAATTACCAGCTACTGCAGTATGGAGGCTGGCTCAAGGAATCTCAATTCTTGACACAGAGGCCAACTCACGCCTATGGTGCTTATAGTTTTGTCGAAAGTACAGGAGAAGTACCACGAAGCCAGCATTGTAGTATAGAGAAGTTCAGGGAGGATTCTGACCCTTTTTGGTTCGAAACTTGCAAGTAATTATTTACATATAATTATATTCTTTAACTGGTGTATTGTTGAATATTGGTATTCCATTTCAAACCTATTTTGAAGATAACAAATTGTTTAATGAACTAATCCCGTTTTCAAGTGAACATGTATTCGGGTTTATTCCTTGTATTGAGCAGCTTAAAAAAAATGTTGATCGGGATGTTCAAGGCTCATGGATGAGTCTGCTCAAGCCTTGAAAACCTTCCAGACTCGTGTTCTTTATTGTTTATAGGCGTTTGTGAAAACTCTACAGCTCACAGTATATTGTCGTTTTAAATACTTGAGTAATGACTTTCGATTTAATCTTATTGTGTTTTAAAATGGAGTGGTCGTAATTTCCGATCTAAGTATGGAATGATTCATGGTTAAGTCTCGTACAAATATTTGTGTCATTTAGTTTAAATTGGCTTGAAAACGATCTTTATTTTAGAAAAATTAGAACCATGAGACCCATCGAAGGGTTCTGGTCAGAATGGTCCGAGACCCGTCGCCTCTCGATAGAATTACTCTGAGAGCGGGCTTATGACCGTTTCTCTGATCATCGAGGGCTCGTGAGACCCCCACGGTCTCGGCGAGGAGTCACGATGCGGGCTCTTCAGCCTTTAATTTTTATTGCACTATAAAGCCTCTTCTTTTAAAACAAAAATAACTTTTGCAAATCTTTTTGTTGTTCTGAGCGATTGATTCATTGTTGTTCTGAATCCAAAGGCAAAGTCATAACTCCTACATTTAATTCATGGTTATCTTTTGTAGAGGTTTCCTAGTTAGCGTAAGAGAATTACATTTCTCGATCCTTTGTTGTATTGAGTGAAATCCTTGTGTGGGAAGCGTAAGTTTATTCTAGGTTGAGTAGTAGAGGTGAAATCCTGGGAGTGTGTTCTTGGGTTCTGGCTCTAGGTTGATTAGGAGTTGAAATCCTTAGCGGGTAGCTTGGGTCATAGTTGGAGAATTTAGGTGTTTGATAGTCTTGAGAGAAGTTGTTTGTATTAATCAAACATTTCTTTAAGAGCTGATTATCTTTGCCAAAATCCAGGGTTGGAAAGCTTGACGATTGACGATGCGAGGCAGAAGCTAGATAAATGTGTATCGTGTTCTTTCCTTACCACTTTACTTTCAAAGTATTCTTAATTTTATTGCTAATCAATTTGATTATTTATTTTGTTATTGTCGTTCTCGAAGCTTGGGTAGTTGGTCTATCGCGTTTATGCCTTCACTTTTGTTCATTAATTCAGCATTATTAAATTTAAGCTGAAAAGTTAATAGCAACTTAAAACCTGTAATTACCCCCCCATACAGGTTGTCGACTATGATTGTTACCGTGATTTTATCCTTTCAATAATTAAATATGTAAAAGGACAAATAATGAATGGACTATTGAATTGAATTTATTATCACCAAAATTTATAGTTACAATTATCATAATAATAAAATGATAATAATTCACAAAAACCAAAATTAATATTTTAAAAATGGATTAGGGTTTTTGTATGACGAGAACCGAGGAAGAACATTGTGACCGCTGACGACCGCCCGCGAGAAACATCATGACCTCAGTGCTCAGTCGAGCAGCGTCCAACGGTGGCCGGAACATCCCGTTTGGCCACCGGACGGCATACGGAAGAACCTCATAGTCGCGCCTACATTTTCTTGAGAGAGAATTTTTTGATTTTTTGATTAGATTAATTGTTTTGAAAACCGATTTGAAGATTTAATCTCATCTAAAATTCTAAAATTCAATATAGATATTCTCACAATTTTGTTGAACTTTCTAATTGGAATTTTGTCAAAACGTTTTTAATAATTTGTATATCGAATTAATACTCCAATCAAAAAAATGTTTTGGACCATGGCACTCAGAAAATTATGAAATTTTGGACATTGTTCTTCTTATCATCACGGAGTTCAAGAAAAATCCGGGCTTTTTGGCACATTTTAACGCCTAAATCAATTAAGCGTTTAGACTGATCGAAATATGTTTTAAAACAGCACTTTCAATTCATGAAATACAAATCTAATTTCAAATCATCAAAATCAGAAATATAATGAAGTTAGACGGCATAACACACATATAAATTGTTGAATCGAATTTTCATAACATTCATGGTCCGAATATATAAACATGAAAATGATGTAAAATATGTTCATCTGATAGAATTTTTATAAAATCTTATTCGAAAATATACAACTTAAACGAAACTCATGATACCACTGTTGGCAAAACTATGCAACTTGAATTCGCCAAAAATATAAACAAATGTATCGAGAATGGTTTAAATGTATATAATCGAATTACAATAAAAATAATATATGAATACAAGAAGCACTTCTGACCATGACGATATCACCACTTAAAGAGTAAATTACTAAATCGATATGTATTCAATTTAAAACGTTTTTCACGATGGTATTTGCAGTATAGATTTTGTCTCTTTTTCCCGTGCTTTCCGGCATTAAGGCGGGTTTGGGTAGGACATTCTTGTCTTGGACTTGTAAGAATATCTCTAACATAGAAGCTCCGCCGTTGGTTATACTCTTGGGGTCTAGGTTGATTTAATTGTACTAGACCTAGCGGAGTGGTGACGAAAGTGTAGGGAGTCTTTAGGAGGGTTGTCCTATTTATTATATTAACAGGCGGGGGGTGCAGTGATCTCGGTTTGTCGCCTTCAATCTTGTGTCCACTGAGTTAAATTCTTAACTTTCGCTTTGCTTTGCTTTTAAGTTCCTCGATTAGTGTGTTGTTCCCAACTGCTTTGGTTATTAAATCTTCGAGAAAAGGAGTTTTTAACAGCAGGCTTTCTTGAAACTTTCCATGCATGACTCGTTGAAAAAATATAGCGACACTTGCAATAAATCATGGGATGCCCAGCAGAAGATGCGTTGTATCTCTTCTGATCATTACTCAACGGGAGGCTAATTTGAGGCTCTGTTTTTATGTTGATGATCGGTGTTTGGAAAAGAGACTCACAGCGTATACGTCGGGTTGTTGGACGTTATGGTCGCTACGTGTCTTGATGAACCAGTGCTTGGTGGATCAAAAACTGTCTTCTTAAATTTCTGTTAGATCACTTGGTGCGGCCTTTCTTGAGGTCTTTGCGGACTTGACTACTATATCTCAATGCGGTCCAGTCTTTATGGACCTCGTCCGATTGGGTTAGTGGAGACTCTTGAGTGCTCGCCACTTTCGTGAGAGTATTGGGTCTAGCGATGGGACTGTTGTACTCGTGCGCTCATTTTGCTTGTTCCATGTTGCCAGTTCCTCGAAGTCGTTGTTGGAATATAAACCCCAGGCTTCCGGGGAGAAGAACCGTGTTAATGTCAGTGGGTAGAGGCGCTTGCATTAAGAACATTGTTGTCAGACATATTTGTTGAATGGGATCTTTAGATTCCCCATGGTGCAGCTAAATGATCACGACGAGGGTTTCAGAGATATGTGTGTAATGAGGGATTGATATGGTTCGACACAGGTAGGTCAGGTATATCTGCCTCGCCCTGAAAGGATCTCGAGAGGAGTGTGGATGGTTCGTAGTGGTACTGAAAGTGTGATAGCGTGGTGGCCAACGAAACATTCCGACGATCAATTAGTGTGTGGGTATTTAGAGGGATAGTAAATATGTAGGAAGCAAATGGCATTCACGTTTAATGAAGTGAATGTTGGTATTTATAGAGGATAAAAAGACACTCTATATACCGAATAGTGACACGTGTCATGAAACTTTAATTTGGACTAGGGCCATGGATCACAAAACAATGAATTCATGCGGGCTCGATAAAGTATGCCGTCACAAGATCTTACTGATGCTACTCTTTTACACTTTAAGACTCCCCAGTCCCCACCATACTGATTGATCGTCGGTCACCGGCCGATATTGGTTTCAGTTATGTAGACTCTCATTAATACATTACCATTGGAAGCAAGTTGTATGCAATAAATCCGTCTAATGGTCCAAGTCTATTCCAACTTCATTAGAAAATCAAGTACGAGTAGAAGAGATGGACAAATGGCAATGAAATTTGGGTGGGCGTGGGTGTTTGTACTATATGGGCCATAATAAATGGACATCTGGTCTAAATGCATTAAAGAAGGCATTAGAGCATACTTGTTCTCTGTATCACGATGTCACTATTGTTTTATCGAGCCACATAGAAATAAATGACTATAAATTATAATCTGTTATACAACATCAAGAGATATTTTTATTTCTTAAAGACTTAAATAAATGAAATTTTTAATATTTGGTTGTCTCCTATCACTCAAGTACTCAACGCCATCAATTAATAATATGTGCTAGTATTTTTGTGGTCATAATTAGACGAACGCATATTCTCTGAATACACGGCAAGGTCAAAGATCAATAAAAAGGGCCTTCAAACCTGGAGAATCACTCATGCTTGTTTATGAGACATCAAACATGTACTAACAAACATCCATGATTATACTACATGTTATGCATGCATGCTTTCATGATATGAGAGATTACAAAAGATGGAGTAATTTACTGTTCGTCGTTCATTTCAAAATTTATAATTTTTGCTATATGTTACTAAAATGAAGAAAATTTTATGGTAAAAGTCATTGGTGACAATAATAGGAATGTAATAAACATATTTCACAAATAGATCCGACAATTATAATTGTTCATTTTATTTAAATTTACTAACAAAAGATAAAGAAAGGGATATGCATTTTTATTTTCATCGAAGTTTATGCATCATCAGTATGTAAAAGTGTTGCCTCAATAGCAGAGGCAGTAACATTGTTGATGAGAGGAGCTATAAGGAGTTTTCACACAAGTGGAATTGTGTGTATGTCTCCAAAAAATCCTTTGAAGATATAATGTATAGCGGATCAGGGGATCAAAATATGTTTATATATATGAGAAATGAAATTGAAAAAGCTTTCAAAACATTTGCAATCAAGCATGTATGTTAATTCAGATGAAACATATATCTATGATTGTCCATGTTATGCAACCTTTTTAACAAACATCCATGATCATCGGGATCCAACTTATGCATGCCTTCATTATTGTACTGTGTTCCAAATATCTTGCTCATTTTGACTTTCTTTTATAAATAAGTGATTTAGTAACCATGTTAAAGTTTGTCGTCTCTTAATCTTTTTCAGGAGCCATGAATGTCCTAATAAAATGATTTCTTTTAGAATAATGGCAGAGTAAGTTGCCTTCTTTATATCATAAACGTTGAGCGTATCAACGTTTTTTTAAAAATGATTTTTATCCGCTTTCAAAACGATTATGCTAACCCAACTCTATTTTATTCGCCAAATGAGACACTCGTACTTAATTAATAATCCATATACGGAGTATATCGCTATCTAAAAAAACGTTTCAAGACTCATTAAAGGCCTATAAAGTGACATTAAAATAGATCCATTAATGAAAGGGACAAAGCCACATAAGCTTACTAAAATATGATATTGCCACTTGGAATTGATCTGCTTACATGGATGGTACTTTTAATTTTAAATATCAAAAGTAATTACAAGTAGGAAAGTGCAATAATGATAAAGTGGATATATACTATATAGTATAATAGTCTTAATGTATGCATCATACGTCCAAGGGGTGGAAGCTATGCAAAAGTTGGCTCTTCATGCCCCCTAAAGGTCGTTCACTTCATAAACATTGACCTCTACCATTTGCCTCTCATTTTGAAGCTTACCCTATCCATTTCATGTCACCAAATACCTCTAGCTAGTATACACAAATCTTAAACCAAGAATAAAGAAAATATCAAAAGTTCTAAAAAGACTTATCACCGAAAGTTTGGGATGGGCAATAGTGCTGAGTTATTCATACACACTAATGTGCAATGATTTTTAGATGCGGGGAAATGATTATTTTCTTGCTTATACAGAATAGTTATTCAATCTAAAAATGGCTATTCAGATGTTAAATATTATATTGATTCATGATAGTGTGGCAACGAAATCTCACGTCTTAATATATCGTGTGATAATTTATTAAATCCTGAAACATATGCTAATTTCATAATTTGAAGATTTTTGTCCATATATCATTTCAACTTTGTGAAATTTAACAGTTACATATATTTCATGCCCTACTTCACAGATTTCAGTGTTAGGCGAGTATGAGATGCAATATCCAAGCAAGTAAAATTTAATATAAAAATATACGGACGAAATATTGATTTCAACTATTTAAATAACTAGACACCTAGATAGTGTAAATTCTGTATAAAATTAATTTTTTAATTCATTATATTATAAAAAATTAAAAGAAAATAATATCATAAAATAAATTTTTAAAAATAATTCAAATACAACAATTTTATATGATCAAAATAAGTAAAAAATAATCATTTATGATGGAAGCTTTGCATTTAAATATGTTAATATTTGATTCCCCGTCTATAAATACAGGTTGATTTTTTTCTAGTTATTACAAAGCAAAGCATCATCATATATTATTACATCAAACTACTCTCATTTAATTTGATTAGATTGGAGAAATAGCAATAATGAAAGAGGTATTTCCGAGCGATGTCGACGTGATCACCTCCGGCCGTCTTCGCATTCCTGTTCATTCAACCATCCTGGTACTTGAATATATCAATGTTAATAACATATGAAATCAAATGTGATTATTAATATTCAATATTCAATAGTGTTTTAGAGTAAAAGTAATGATAAATCTAATGTGGTTATAGGCTGCAGCATCTCCAGTGCTGGAGAGCATCATAGATAGGCCGAGGAAGCAGCAGATAACTATCCCCATACTCGGCGTCCCGTGTCACGCCGTTTCAGTGTTTATTAACTTTCTATATTCGTCCAGGTAACTTCATATATTTTACTTTACATGTACAAATAATAAATATTTGATTTTCAAATTTGTTCTGTTTAGGTGTGATGAGGAGCAGATGGACAAATATGGAATTCACTTGCTTGCATTATCTCACGTCTACTTAGTGACACAGCTCAAGCAAAGGTGCACCAAGGGGTTGGCCAAGAGACTAACTGTTGAGAATGTTGTGGACGTGTTGCAGCTCGCAAGGCTGTTCGATGCTCCTGATTTGAACATCAAGTGTATGAAAATGTTGTGCAAGAATTTCAAAGCTGTTGAGGAAACTGAGGGGTGGAAGTTCTTGCAAGATAATGATCCGTGGCTTCAACTCGAAATATTGCACTTCATGGATGAAGCTGCATCTGTATGTTTAAATTCCACAACTCTGCATTAACTAATTCAGAATGTTTATTTTGTTGTTTGCTTACAATTTGAATATTACGTGAGATTAAAATTTGATTGACCAAAAGTAACAATCATGTTTTAATTTAGTATACTGATCTACTTGTTTAAAGAATTTGATTATGTTTCTGTTTATTCTAATTGCAATATTAATATAAATAACTATGACAGAGGAAGAAGAGGGCGAAGAGGCATATGAGAGAGCAGAACATATATTTGCAGCTAAGTGAAGCAATGGAGTGTTTGGAGCATATATGCACCGAGGGGTGTACCAGCGTAGGGCCATACGACATGGAACCAGGGGTGAAGAAGGGTCCATGTAACAAGTTCTCCACATGTCAAGGCCTCCAGCTTTCAATTAAGCATTTTGCTGCTTGCAAGACGAGGAAGGCTAATGGTGGGTGTTCGCGGTGCAAGAGAATGTGGCAGCTCCTTAGGCTACATGCATCCATTTGTGAGCATCAAACTGATAATGATAAATGCAAGGTTCCTCTATGCAGGTATGAGTCTATGACATATGATTATTTGTTGAATTCATATGCTTGCCAATTTGTTAAATTCATATGCTTGCCAACTACTTTTGTCTTTCAAATGACTTTTGTGAAGATCAAGCACAATATGACTACTCTTTGCATTCGATTTTCTTGTTGGTGGCCTGATGGGTGAATCCGGGTGATCAAATTCATATGCTAGTATTGTTAGGATCTAACCATCGTTACTGGGTAAATTAAAGCATCCTCTAATCAACCAAGTCATGTATTCTTATGATTTATAAAAATCAAACTAAATAGTGCAAGTGGTAATTGATTCCGTGGAAATCCCATGGAAAGAGATTGGTTAATTGGTTTGAACTTCTCTTCTTTGGGGTGATTGAGTGCATCTTTTCCTTTGTGGGAGAGATAATTTGGTGTGTTTTTGAAAAATCAAATTTAGCTCCATATTGGACAAAATATGACAACCAAGGTAGGTGGTTGATTGTCACACTATTTCAATCCTCATCAGATGATTTGTGAAAACTTTTTTCATTCTCATAGATGTAGTGGCTGGCTAATCATAGCATCATTTGGTGTGATATTTATGTGCTACATACCAATAACATAATAGTTTCAGATATTTATTGGACACTCGCTATAGTGTGATTGGAAAATAATAGGAGACATCCTTTCTTTCTTTCACACTAAATTTGAGAACAGATTGTGCCTGTGGGATCAATTTCATTGTCTTAATCATTCAATCTTTTCATTTCACATTATGGAATATTTTCTGCAAGTATCTTCTAATAGATCCTTTAAACTAGTGTCAAAACTAGTTTCTTGAAGTAAAATTCTGTCTTGTTTAATTTGCAGGCAATTCAAATTGAAGATGCAACAAGAAAGATTAGGAGAAGACGAAACGAGGTGGAAACTACTGGTGAGAAAGGTCATCACAGCAAAAGCCATATCTTCACTGTCTTTGCCTAAGAGAAAAAGAGAAGAAGAACCAAGGATTGTCATGAATCAAAATGACATGAAAGGAGTTGGATTATATAGAACTATGAAGGGGTAAAGTAGATAGTTAGTCAAGTAATGCATCATTTTGAAGACCTGGAGAAGAGTTTACTGTTGTAGTCTTGTAGATAGAGGATAGTGAGGGATTTGTGTCCAGCTTTAGTTTCCCCTAGTTATTGGAAGCAAATGGAGATGGATGAGTTGTAAATTGTGATATGGTGTGTGGTATGAAGGTTTCCACAAATGGAGAGGTTCTCAATAATTCTGTTCTCCATCAAAATTTTATTCTAGTTTCTAAATTACGAATGGTACCAAATATTATACTTTTTCATATAACGTAAATATTCAGAAGATGAACTTTAACTCAGCAAAACATTAATCAAAATAGTGACAATATTATTATTAGTAGTAATGAAGTATTTAAATTTTCACATATAAGTACATATATAAATAACATGTTTAACCAATTAGAAGTTGACTAAATTTCATCTGAGCGCGCGAATTATGAAAAATATTTTAAATAGGCGTCGAGCATTTGAGGAAACTTTGAAATATGTGTAGTTAATTTTGACGCGCCGACTTCACTAAAACGACTAACTGAAGGGGAACAAAATCTTAATTGGGTAAATAAAAAAAATTGATTAGATTTTTTATATTACGTTTTATGTTATTAAATTTTTTTAAATAACAAATTAACCCAATTGGTTAATGTTCTTCGTCAATCGATTTTAATTGATTAAATAAGCAAATAAAATCATCATTTTAAACTAAATCAAACTTTTATTACGCCCTTGTGCTTATGGGATAAAATCTTCTTACTTAAATGTTTATGTATATTTAAGTATGAGAGATATATATGATACTTGAAATTGTAAGCTTACCACAGGTTTTATAAAGCGTGGTGAGAAACTTAGAAATTATGGTGAGTACAAGTAATTTGCACACTCTTTCTTGATAGAAACGACTTAGGTTCAAATGTAGGTATGGTGGTGTCCTACATGTCTTGCGTTTTTCACAGGTCTTTTTAGTTTACTTGATCATATGCTCTTATTTTGGTTAGATAGTCAGATAGACTAGCGATGGCATACTTTTAGAAGGGGTGGGGAAAATTATTGGGTTGGGGGGTTGGGGTAGGGTAGGTGGTTGAAGATGAATAGTATTTTGACCCCATTTTAAATGAAGTAAAATTGATTAATATTAACGTGCTGGCTCTGGTATTTAAAAAATCACATAATATATAAATATACGTTTTGCCGCTTAAAGTTGCGTTATAGCATGTCTTGAAAAACTCGTTTTTGGGGACCGGGTCTTGATCATTATGTCTTTTATTTAAGGTTGAAATAGTCTTTTGTTGAAATGTTTTCAGTAGTCGGTCTTGTGGCAGAATTGCTTAAGTTTAGACCATACTTGTTTGTATATTTATAAAGTGGTAGAATTTCAGCGCGTGTGCGCGAGCTAGCAATCGTTTAATGTCTATGGCTTTATATCTTGCACTTGGATGCATGCTCTGAACTTTTCAAAATCATCTTTTTTTGAGTTATTGACCGTGTCGAGCAAGCGAGGCGAGTTAGTCGTATTGAAAAATTCTTCTTTTGGAGGTACAACGAGTTAGGGTGCTCTTATAGAATAAAAATGCAGCATACTCTCGCGCCGCGCTAGACAGGTAATATCGACCCCTCCCGTTCCCCAAAATCATCCATCACATTTATCCCATTTTCTCCCTAGCTTGCATTAGCCCAAGGTAGATTGTGGGAATTAAAACTCAGGAATGTAATAACTCATATTTACATGACATCAAAATTATAGAAATACAAAAATTAGATTGTAGAATCAAAACTCAAGAATGTAATAACTCATCTATCGAGCGTTGCAATGATTGCAATGTTCTCTGCTGCTTATTGGGGCACTATCGCATATATATAGTTTAAATATATGAGAAAAAGAAGAAAGAGTGTGTGAGGTTCGATTGGAGCTAGGGGTTTAGTTTCTTGGTTAGTTTGACCAGTTTAGCAATTTGATCAAATACACACCCCTCTTCAATTACTTTCAAAAGACATAATCAATTGGATAACTAAAAAATATTATATTTTTATTGGATATTCAATTATTTATTATTGTTCTGAATTGATCCAAAATTGTATGTTTTCTATTGTTTTAATTTGCTTTCGTTTTCTTTAGGCATTATATAGTTCAAAGTTGCGTGATTTTTATTAAGAAGATGGTGATGGGATTGGTGGGGAGAAATTGAGAAGATGGTGATGCTGGTGGCAAACGTTGGTGGGGTGGTGGCTGTTAATGTAGGGGAATTAAGATGTTTGTGTATGTTTGCTAATTAATTTTAAGCATTGATTTTGGCTGAAAATATAGGTGTCGCGATTTTGAAAAAGATCATAAATATTATCTTATATTTGAAAGGTTAGAATTGTTTAGTCTTTGTTGAAATAGACTACGTTAGTTGATCTTGTTAAATTGCTTCAAAAAATTTGATGTGCAAAATGATCAGATAACTTTATTACTCGTAAGATAACCTATCCCAGAATTTCAACCATATAATCCGGGTATTTGTGAGCATAAAATCATAAAAATAACTTGGGATAGTACTATCACAGATAAATATCTATCCAACTGCGAAAATATCCAAATCTAGAATATCTCATGAAATTACTTGTTAAAACTTTGTTATTAATGATTAAATATAAATTAACATTATTTAATATTTTCTTCTTAACTTTTGATGCATTTTAGGTAACTCTTGTCATTTTTCTGTAAGAAATTAATATTAAATTATATAGCTGTTTTTTAAACATAAGCAAATGCAATGTAATTTATTGACAAATTTTGAGTGCAAGCATTGGCAATTAAGTGTATAGAATAATTTTGATTACTTTTTTTTGAATTTTTCGGTGTTAGTCTTAGAATGATCTGTTTTAGTGATGTATAACGTTTTTACGTTGAGGCCAATTCACTATGGAGATTAATGGTAGTATGTATGAACAGTAGCAGTCATACCTCAACCTAAAGTGGATCCTTTAATTCCGAGGTAAATCACACTGAAAACAGTGTTGAAATATAATAAAATGACTATTTGCTAATAAACTCACATGAAAACTATTAATGTATCTTCCACCCATTGAAGCTTTCTCTCTCTACAAACATCATTAAAATTCTCAAATCCTTCTTTCTCTCTCTAGAAAATCAAGAACAAACAACCATCTTCAATTTTCTTTTGCAGCTATGGAAATGGAACACGTGACTGATTTCCCACACAATTTGATCAATAATAGGCCCCCAAAACGACAACGTTTGGGTTGGATGCTCCTCTTCCCTAAGGTGATATTAAATATAGTGTTTACTTTATCTAATCTGTTAAATAAATTATGGGTTTTGTTGGATTTAACTAAATATTGTATCTTTATTTAGCTTTGTTCGAGTTTATTTGTGAATTAGGTGTTATTGTTGATTTTGTTACTCGGATCCGTATTTTTATATGGTGTTTTGTGCCTCTCATTCTGGTTTGTATTGGTTTTGCTGGATTCAATCAAAGATTGTTTCTTTATTAACTTTTGTATGAGTTTATTTATGAATTAGATTGTTAATTATTGATTTTATTCATTTGCTGCATCTTACTAAATGTTAAGTGATTGCAAATATAGTTTTTTTGTTACAATTTATTGAAAAGGTTTAAACTATTATAGATTTGATAAAAAAAATTATAGATAATATATTTCCCAGCCCCCTCCCCCATAGTCCCTTACATGAGAATCGAACCCAGCACCTCAAGGGTCACCGGTTGCTAGTTCAACCACTAGACCAATGGATGGTCTCTAGATTTGATCATTGTTTCTGTTGAAATTAGATCAATCGATTTTAGCCCATTGGTGTATTATTTCATGGACAAAATGTTTAGGTCTATGAATATAGAATATGTAAGGTCTTCATTAAAATAATATATGGATGAAGCCTGGTCTTGTGCTATTTTGAATTTATTGTGCTGTTATTGTAGTTTTTCGTTTTTTAATGCACAAATTTGTTTATTTCAC
Organism: Lithospermum erythrorhizon; assembly: GCA_019722365.1. NCBI lineage: Eukaryota > Viridiplantae > Streptophyta > Magnoliopsida > Boraginales > Boraginaceae > Lithospermum > Lithospermum erythrorhizon. The sequence continues at coordinate 127,039 of JADFUC010001683.1, forward strand.
TTGTGGGTTTCTTGTTTTGGGATTATCTCTATTCTTGGCTATCGATGATCCAATATTTTTTTGGCGGTTGTTAAGGTTCAATGAGGTAAAAAGAATGATCTTTATATATTAAGAGAAATATGAATGCATGCCTGTGTGTAGGCTCAGCTAAAACTTTTATGTGGGCAAGATAATGGAAACCTGACAAGCTATACGACCCCAAAGACAACGTCAGACAACACTTTTTCTGATTTTGTTAAGGCAGTGGCCCGAAATGATTCCCCGCCATCGAGGGAAGATGACAAAGACGGACATTATATGTTTGAGCTTGGAGAAAATTTAACTTCTCGCTGTAACTACCTATTTCTATTATAAAAAAAAAGTTAACTTTTATTTTTATTACCTATTCATATGCCTACCTCAAGTCTTTCGTAATCCATTGCAATGGAGGCCTCCCCTTGGTTATTGCTTGCATATCTAAGAGTCTTACTCATTGATTCACACAGATAAAATTCACGGCAAGATGGGTGAGGGAACGTTTGGTCAGGTACTTGAGTGTTGGGATCGTCAGAGAAAAGAAATGGTTGCCATAAAAATTGTTCGTGGTGTAAGCAAATATCGTGAAGCAGCCATGATTGAAATCGATATGCTTCAACAGCTCGGTAAGCATGATAAAGGTGGAAACCGGTGAGCATCTTAGCTGTGTTATTAACTATATTTGGTTATGCTGATGACCATCTAGGTTCTGTATATTTATGCCAGTGGTTAAGCTTGTTTATTCCTTGCAGTTGTGTGCAAATACAGAATTGGTTTGACTATCGTAACCATATATGTATTGTCAGTGTTAGATTAATTTGAAGGATTGAAAATTCCAGCTTAACTGTGTCGGGGTTAAAATCATATATGAATTTAAATGGTTTCAACAGGTCTTTGAGAAGCTTGGTCCAAGCTTATATGATTTTCTTCGGAAAAACAATTATCGACCATTTCCCATTGATCATGTTCGTGAGATTGGCAGACAACTGTTGGAATGTATAGCATGTGTGTAGTAATTACTCTGGTTACTTTTAGTCTGTATTTACTGGAGCGCTGTTGTTTCATGAGTTGTAGTTATTTTGTAAAAATCAAACTGATATGCCTTTTTTTTTCTGATACTTAACTTGGTACTCAGACGAGTTTCTTCTCCTTGTTTTATGTCTTTAACTGACTAGTGTGCTGCATGCTACAAAATTGCAGTTATGCATGATTTGCACTTAATCCATACTGATCTGAAGCCTGAGAATATCCTTCTTGTGTCCCCTGGGTATGTCAAAGTTCCTGATTATAAGGTATCGGTATGCAGTTACCTTAAAGCTGTGCTTAAAGCTTCATCACTTCTCCTTTTCTCCTTTCCCTAGTTTTTTACTTGACAAATTGTTTGTATATCAGGGCTCTGGTAGGTCACCAAAAGATATTTCCTACTTCAAAAGAGTGCCAAAATCAAGTGCTATAAAGGTGATTGATTTTGGTAGCACGACTCGTAATAAGAAGGACCAGATGTATATTGTCTCAACAAGACATTACCGTGCTCCAGAAGTCATCCTAGGTTAGTTTGCCCCATTCAACAAACACTTTCTTTTCATCGTGAAGTGTGATAGGCATCGTAATGTGTTGAATTGCATACAGGGTTGGGTTGGACTTATCCTTGTGATATTTTTAGTGTTGGCTGTATAATTGTGGAACTATGCACGGTATGTGATGTGGATGTAGCCTGAGTTGTTTTTTTAGGCTTGATATTATCTGGTCATGTTGCTTACTTTTTGTGATTTTTGTAGGGAGACTCATTGTTCCAAACACACGAGGACTTAGAACACCTTGCCATGATGGAGCGGGTCCTTGGTCCGTTGCCTCAACACATGTTGAATAAGGCCGAGTAAGTTTCACTTTTCGAATTCTGCAGAGAAGTGATAAGTTTTAGTATTTAAGTGTTGCATTCTTGAGTAGATACAAATGTCTACTAATTATTCTTATTGGTTAATATATTAAATTATTACTGCAGCCGCAATGCAGGTAAATTTATTAGGAGGAATAGACTAGACTGGCCTGAAGGAGCAGCATCTAGAGATAGTATCAAAACTGTTTATAAGCTACCTCGTCTACAGGTATTCCTTCTTCTGTACATAGTTGCTTTGTAGATTTATCGACATATGCAACTGTAGTTGGTGACTGAAACAAGCCCCAATTGAACAGAACTTGATTATGCAACACGTGGACCACTCAGCGGGGGATCTGATTAATCTCTTGCAAGGGCTTCTTGAGTATGATCCTTCAGATAGATTGTCGGCAAGTGAAGCCTTGAGGCATCCATTCTTTTCCAGGGATCGCCGTAGGAGATGATAAAGATTTGTAGGGGAAGGTCTACAATGCGTGTTTATAATAGTTACATCCGTCTGTTGTATAAGATTCTACAGCGCTTTAGAGAAAATAGATAACTGTTGATAGCGTCGTTAGTAAATGATTAATTCATGCTGAGTGTTACATCTCTCAGTATGGTGTTTCAGGGTTTCTTGTAATTATATTATTTGTACATATAATAGTTTCTTGTGAGATTCTTGTGATGGTGTTTGCATCAGTTATTGATCAAATGCAAATTGTGGCATTTGTTAAGAACGAGGCATTATCTGCAACTGTCTATGGCTATGAAGTTCTCAAGTAGCTTGAAATGGCTATTCTTTCTATAGAAGATGTAGTGTTTTTGTTAGTTACTGCTTATCGAGACTGTTTGAGATAAATGTTAATCTCAATTGTCTATGGATAATTGATCATGCTGTTTCTTTTGCTCCAATCTGAAATGATACATTACAGGCATGACTTTTTGGGTGCGTTCTATATGAAGGAATGGATTTTGTCCATAATGAATAAATGAAATGAATGCATATGGAAGAGGATGTTCGACTTGTTTTTTTTTCTTTTCTAAAATTGATCCTTATCTTTATAAGGATTCAACTATCAGATCTCATCATTATAAGTAATATTTTGTAAAAATTGGGCTAATGCTAGTGGTTTGACTTGTTACATAATAAGACAATACACATTTTGTCTCAAATAATACAAAAGTCAAGGTTTCTTTTATTAGGTGTTCTTGGACAGACTCCAAATTGGTTTTGTCTTCGTTTTTTTCTTTTTGAGGTTCTTGAATATGGTTGAAGACCAGATTCTGTAGTGCCCACTAATAAGTCTTTTCTGATGAGTGGATGCAAAATGATCTAAATTTCCAAATGTAGACCATGCATATGGAACAGAGGAATAAAGTGAACGAAAATGACAAAATCAAGACCAGATTCTGCCTATGCCTCCTCATTAGTGGATGACCAAAGTTGATGTATGGAGATTGGAGAATATGGGATTTCAATACACCAAAGGTTATTTTTTGTTCTTACAAGTTATTTTTATGATAATTTTATTATTACGTTCAGTTTTAATTTATATGATCTAGTTCACTTTTTTTTTTTTTTACCTCTAATATTAATATTTGTCCGTTTGTCAGCATACAAATTATCATCTTTAGCATGTACGGAGTAATTCTTATAATGTTCGAATATCTCATAAATTGAAGTCATTTTTTGTACATGTAAAGGGAAATTTAAATCTTCTTCAGTTAAAAGAGAATGAGTATATGTTTGATGAATATCAGAGGTTGTTAAAAAAGTAAAGAGAGCTTTTAAAGACTAGTCATTTGGGAAGATAACTGATGGTGGGGACTAGGGGCATTTTGGCTATAAAGTTGCAATGACATTTTGGTGAAAATATGCCTCAACTTGAGATCTTGGTCCCTATGAAATAAAATGAATATTTCTTAAATATTTTATCGTAATGTTGTTGCTATTAAGAATTAGGAAGGGGAAAATATAAAGAACACAGAGCTTTGTGTAAAATAAGTGTATTTCACATGTCTGAAATAGAATAAAATCGTTTGAAGCTCAATATTAAGTTGAGATATCATAAAAGTGTGGACAAACTTCCTTAACACATCGTATAACCACTGTTTTCAAAAACTATATGGCACAACATCATCCAATTCCCTTGCACCTCAATGTGCATTATCTTTTACCATCTCAACATTAATAGCTGCGGCTTATATTACATCGGAATATTTGATTGATAAAAATATAGTCTTGAAATCTGAAATATCTTGTCTTCTTTATGCGGTATGATTACATTGGCAGGTTAGATTTTAAATAATAAACAAATTTTTGTGAAGTGATTAAAAAAAAATTAATCATAATTAAATGAGACGCGTCTCAATGCATCAATATTTAGAAAATATAGCCCAAGGGTTGATTAATGTGGTTTGGCATGGCTCTTTATGTTTATGGATTGGTGGGATATTAGAGTACCATAACCCAAAACAGAATAATATCTTTGTCAGTTGTGCATTAATTAAATTGCCATTGGTTTGGCATTTATCTGCACTTTTTCTCTGGTGATGATTAATGTTGTCAGATGTCTTTCTTGACCAGTTGACTTTTAATGCCTTTTCACCTCTCATAATTCCTCCCTCCCCCACCCCACCTCCCTCCTTCTCACCTATCTCTGCTACCTCAAGTTCCTCAACCTCATTGCCTCACTTCAGCACACAGTTTTAGCCTCTCAGAATAGCAAAACACACACAAAAATTTGCTCTTTTTTTAATAACTTTCTCTTTCTTTTACATACAATAATAACACCAAAAAAAATTCAAAAGTCTGCAAATTTTGTTCTTTTATCATTTTCTCTTTGCTTTGGGCTGTGTAACTTTAGAAATTCAAAATTTGTTCTTTCATCATTTTCTCTTTGTTTAAAATAAAACAGAAAATCCAAAAGTCTGCAAATATTAGAAACAGGACTTTGTTTTGGGACACACACCATAAACACACTGATATATATCTACATGGAGAAATCTGCAGCAACGGCTATGAAGGCTTCTTCATCAACTTTCTTGAATAAAGCACCAATCTTTGAGAATTCCAACCCTAGAAAATCAACCACCTTCAATTTTGCAAGCCCAGGTGGTGAAATACATCAACAGACATTTTTTCAATCAGACCCTTTTCAAAAAACTCAACAAAAAGCACAAAAAACCCATCTTTTTGTTGTTCTGCAATCACCTCATTCACTTCTCACCAAAACCAAATTATGGATCCAAACCACCCTGATTCCACAAAGGCAAAGCTTGAACATCTTATTCAAGAATTTCAGAGCCTTATTGAGCCTCTTGATAGAGTAAAAAAGCTTTTACACTATGCAAATATGCTTAATCCAATGCAAGAATCATTGAAAATAACTGAAAATCGTGTTCCTGGTTGCACTGCAAGGGTGTGGCTTTATGCTGAAATGGGTAGTGATCAAAAGATACGATTTTTTGCTGATAGTGATTCTGAGATTACTAAAGGGTTTTGTGCTTGTTTGATTTGGTTGTTGAATGGTGCAACATTTGAGGAAGTGATGGAATTGAGAACAGAGGATTTGATGCCATTGAGTGTGGTGGGGTTGAATAATTATCAGGGTATTTCGAGTTCGAGTCGAGCCAATTCTTGGCATAATGTGTTGGTTAGTATGCAGAAGAGGGCTAAAGCTTTGGTTGCTGAGAGGGAAGGGAGGCAGATTGGGGAGAAGTTTCCATCTTTGGTTATTAGTGCTGATGGTGTTCAAGCTAATGGGAGCTATGCTCAAGCTCAGGTAGGATTCTTTTTTCTGAGCTCATAATTATGGTGATATGTAGGACTTTGAACGAGTCGTTGATTGGACCCTATCTGGTTTGAACTCGGTTTGATAATTATAGAGTTGAACCTTATTTATGGCTTTTTTTTCGAATTGAGTACAATCAAACCTTGTATAAATATTTGTCTAGTCGAGTCAAACCACCATGGTATAGAAGCTAAAAGGAGCTATGCTCAAGTTCAGGTAGGATTGTATTTTTCTGAGCTTATAAATATGGTGATATTTAAGCAGGATGCATTACTTTGTCTATGTGTTTGCATAAATACTTGTACTTTATGCTTAAAGAATGAAATTTTATATATGTGGAAGTTGATTTTGCTTGTGAAATGTCAGGTTTGAGCAACCTTTTCTTTTTGGGAAGTTTATAAATATAGTGTTAAGTTAGCAGGATGAGTTACTATGTCTCTGTGTTTGCATAAAGACTTGTACTTTATGCTTAAAGAATGGAATTTTATATATGTGGACGTTGATTTTGTACAATGTTGAATATCTAAATTTAGTGTAATTGCAGGCAAGGTTTTTATCCCCTGATGAAAACAAGGTCAAGGAATTAGCCAGTTTATTGAAGGAGAAGAAAATTGGTGTTGTGGCACATTTATGGCAGACACGGCTGTAAAATGGCTAAGAGGATTTCATCACTGTTTGGGTGTGAGCATATTGAAGGAAAATATGCAGCGTATCACTGGATCAAGCTGGGTTTCAAGGGTATTTTCACTCCTTTTATTTGAACATCTTAATTTTGCACTTGACGCACATCTGAGAAATGTGGAACTTTTCTTTGATGACTCGAGCTAATCCATTAGTATTCTATTTGTGGTGGGCATAATTGATTATTTGAGCAAATACCATTTTGTTCATCAGTTGCCTTGAGATCGTGAGGCCAGTTGTGTACATTTGAATGTCGATTGTTTCAAATTCTAGTTTTCTAACTAAATGAAATTGAGTAACTTGAAGAGGGTCCATATTATACGTGTGCATTTTGTGCCATGATGTTATACTGTATATTGTAACCCAGTTCATCTGTTAAGATGTCACAATTTATGCATTAATATTGTCTATGCTGTTTCTTTATGGGATATAATTGATCCATCAAAATATTGTCGATGAGAATAATTATCTTTTTGGACTTATAGAGGTAGTTCCCCATCTTGTTAGTATATTGGCTTATTGTTTCAACTTTGTAGATGCTACCTACTTTGAAGGGTCATATACGTAACTACTTGAACTTTATACAGCAACTTGATATATTGTCACAACGGCTTAAACCATGTTTTGCTCCTGAGGATAAAATATTTCATTCAGTCTTTTGATTCATAATCGTGTAACTTTGCTTTACCTTCTCAATATAGAGTGTAGGTACTTAATTACTGTTTTAGCTACACTCTGGGTGATAAAATTTGCTTTTTAGTGAAAGATCAAGTCCCCTAACGGTTTTTCTTGGTAGATAATACTCCCTCCGTTGCTATACCCCGTCTTTCTAGATCAGCTGCTGATTAAGAAATCATACTAGAATTACCCTCTGAAGTCCACGAGAGAAAGTGTGGTAAATGATGACATTGTATCTACCTTCATCTCATGAAGAACAAGTGGAGGCATTGGTAATGTAACTGCACTTTAGTGGTTAAAGAAATAATGATAAAATATCATTGGAATCTTAGGAAGACAAGTAAATTGAAACAAAGATTTAAGCCTAGAAAGACAAGTATATAGGAACGGAGGGAGTAGTTTATAAACTTATTGACTTGAGATGTTTTCCAGAGGTTGGTGTATACAGGATGTCTGATGAACGCATTGGATGTTCATTGGCTGATGCTGCAGCCAGTCCTGCATACTTGGATTATCTTTCTACAGCTTCTCTTTCCTCTCCTTCTATACATGTAGTCTACATAAATACTTCTCTAGAGACCAAAGCATATGCTCATGAACTTGTTCCAACAATTACCTGCACTTCTTCCAATGTAGTCCAAACTATACTGCAGGTTCGTGAATACTTGCTGTCTCTTTACTTAATTTGTTATCTATTTGATAGTTTTACCTGTGAAGTATAAATTGTCTTGTCACTTTTGTTTAGGCATTTGCTGAAGTTCCCAACCTAACTGTATGGTACGGTCCTGATACCTATATGGGTGCAAATATTGCTGAACTTTTCCGCCAGATGATTGTGATGACTGATGAAGAAATTGCTGAGATACATCCGAAGCATAGCCGAAACTCAATAAAGTCTTTGCTTCCGCGCTTACATTATTATCAGGTTCTTATCTCTAAAACACTTGTCGATGAAAGAAAGCATATCCTGTTGGTGAAAATGTGTGTACTTTGGAGTTATTTGGTGATACCAGAAGCTTCTTTGGTTGTATGTATTTCAGTGATATATGGAGACTGATTTGTTTCGGTGAGTTTATGAACATTATCTGAAAAGAGTGGAAAAGAGAAGGCGAAAAAGAATGAAGAGAAAATATTGAAGTTTATGATGTCCTCTAACTCCTCTCTATAATGTTCTTATTTTTATATTTTCCTTTTCTTTTTGTGCCAGGATGGAACTTGCATTGTGCATCACTTATTTGGTCATGAAGTTGTGGAAAGAATAAACGAAATGTACTGTGATGCTTTCCTTACTGCCCACTTTGAAGTTCCGGGTGAAATGTTTTCTCTGGCAATGGAAGCAAAGCGTAGGGGAATGGGTGTTGTCGGTTCTACTCAGAACATATTAGACTTTATCAAGCAAAGACTACAAGAGGCTTTGGACAGAGATGTAGACGAACACCTTCAGTTTATCTTAGGAACAGAATCGGGGATGGTAACATCCATTGTTGCAGCTGTACGGCAATTGTTTCGTTCCACGAAGTCATCAGGAGAAAAAGTTACCGTCGAGATTGTATTTCCTGTCTCGTCAGAGTCGGTGACTAGAACACCAACAAGTTTGTCAACTAGTCAAAGTAATGGTGAAGCAGGGGATACCTTAAATATGGCTGTGATACCAGGGGTCTCAAGTGGAGAAGGATGCTCAATTCATGGTGGATGTGCTTCTTGTCCATATATGAAGGTTAGTGCATTCATTTTCTTCTGTGTAATGCTCTTTTTCCTTTCTCGTTATTAGGACATTGAGCGTCGTCTATATGCCCATCAAACAGCATTAGCTTTCCTAGTAACTTCGCATTAATTTCAATTAGTTAAAACAGCCAATGGTCACTGTAGATTAGTGGTTCACATGTCATCAGTATTGTTCTATACTTGTATTGGTTCAATTGTATCTTTTTTTCTGTGATTATGCTGCTTTCTTCTCGGTTCTTACCCTAGTCCTTTCTTCAGATGAATTCTCTTGCATCGCTTCTTAAAGTCTGCCAGAGCTTGCCCGATAACAAAACATCATTGATGGCATACGAAGCTGGAAGATTCAGTCTGCAGACTCCTAATGGAAAACAAATTGCAGACGTTGGCTGTGAGCCAATACTTCATATGAGGCATTTCCAGGTTCGTTTCTTGTGAAATTTTCTCGTATTGCATTGTGACGATGGTATGAGCTTCCGGATTATTGATCTTTAGCTCTATTAATTGTTTCTCAGGCAACAAAGAGATTACCAGAGAAGCTGATCAATCAAATTCTTCAGCCGAACAACAATGGCAGGGCGAAAACATAACCAACGAATTGCATCGATGTTTGGGAAAAACAAACACCAACGCCTTGTAGCCTGTAGGAACCAGGAAGCAGTAGCGGTTCTCCACTGTTCAACGTGAACCACCAAAATCCTTTTGCGGAAATCAAAATTGCAAAAAAGATGCTGTTGATGTCATCCAAAGATGCTTCTGAGCATTCACTTGAGTTAACTGAGAGCTGGAATGTTGAGGAGTCATGTAGTAATATTATTTTGGCATAAAGTTAATTGAATTCTAAATTCTCTCATATTTACTCACACATAGTTGAAATGTAAGTATTAAAATAATACATTTGTTAATTAAGACCTGAATTAATTTAGATGGAGTATTGAATGTTGTGACTTGCGACATGCCACATTATGGTGAACATGTTCAACAAAAGTTTCAAACTAGGACGTGCTTCTTACCAACCACCAAACTTCATTCAAGTGATTCAACAACCAACTTGTACACCTAACTTTACTACTAATCCCTTTCTCATAAATACTCCATGTTATTATAATCATACCTTCATCCCATAAAAATTGTACAATTTTATACAACTATTACACATAAAATTATTTCGAATCAAAATTATATTGTAAATAATAAACTTTGTTAAATTACTATTTCCTTCATTCCATGTTCTAAGGGACATTTGACTTTTCACAATTTTTTATGCAAATTTAAAACACATTCACAATTTCAATTTTTCCATCCATTCACAACTCACAAATTGATCGAATTAAGAATCAATTTTGGGATTTCTATTTTGAAAAAAAAAATCCCTAAGAATTGGAGATGGAGGGAGTAATATCTTTTGATATGTATTTTATCAAATTTTATACACGTATAAATATCTTTGAATTCAAAATTTAAGAAACGAAACATTAAAATCCAAATTAGATGATATTTTTAAAATCAAGCAAGTATGATATGTTTTTTAACTATGTTTTTTCAGCTATAGCAATTACAAATTACAAAAATAAAATATTCGAAATAGAATCTATGAAATCGTCAATATGTTTTTTATCCATAAAACATGCAATATTATTTTAATTTTAATTAATTAATAAATTCATATTATACCTTGTCCCAAAAAGATAGACCGTAAGTATAAATATTGCAATTTCCATAACCATTTCGTAATATAATTCCATTAAAGTTCTTGAGGCTTCAAAATACTCTTCAACAATCCTAAGTAAACACAAAACAATTCTCATAATCTAAAAAATCCCAGACAAACAAACTTCGAAGCTGCAGAGGTTTTTTTTTAGGTAAAACATCATTGTTTTTCGAGTTTCTTGAGGCTTTATCATGCACTATTATATGAATATGCATTGGTTTTTGTTTTTCATTGCAATATATGTTATGTTCTTGATATTTTAATGTATTTGTTTCAAACCCAACAAAGAGTTTGACGATTTTTTCTATGTTTTGGATCATATATGTGATGATCATCATGATTAAGGTTTATAATTTAATTTTTTTATTTTTCTAGAAACATAATTATATGAGGAGTAATGTGATAGCTATATTTTGATAAGTATTACAAATTTAGTTTAGAGTTGTAATTAGAACAAAACATGGTAGTTCATTATCTTATTAACAGATGTCTTTTGGCTAATTTGTTTATGAATTTATCCTTGTTAGTTAACAAAGTCGAAATAGAAAGATTGCTGCAGGGAATTTTCAATTGAGTTGTAGGATATTGAAGAATTATATTGAAAATGCAAGACTAACTTGGGAACAGCCTCTCTGTTATCACAGGAGGAGCCTGGAGTATAAAAGTGCTTAGAGATTATACACTCATTTTACATTTATTTGGCTCCTCGCTACACGCCCAATCTTTGCCATTTTCATTACCAACATTATTGTTAGATTGTTCTGTTGAACTTTTTTTCCTGAATCTTTCCTGGGGCATAGAATATAGATGTGTACTTAAAGATTTGATGAAAAATATTTTAGGTCCTTTGAATGGGTTCAATGCAAGGGATTATTACCAAGCAAGGAAACCAACCTCTTTTTACATTTGGAGTAATTTCTGATGTGCAGTACGCTGACATTCCGGATGGGAAATCTTTCCTTGGTGTCCCTCGCTATTATAGACATAGTTTTAATGTTTTACAGAGGGCTGTCCAAAAATGGAATCAGAAAAGGCCAACGTTTGTAGTAAATTTTGGGGATGTTGTGGATGGTTATTGTCCGAAGGACCAATCCCTAACTGCAGTATCCAAAATTGTTGACGAATTCAATACATTTGATGGTCATGTGTATCACATGATTGGAAATCACTGCCTTTACAATTTACCTCGTGAGAAGTTGCTTCCAATGTTGAAGATTTCAAGACGCGACAATCTTGCCTACTATGATTTTTCTCCCGTTCCTGAGTATAGGTTTGTTGTGCTTGATGGATATGATATAAGTGCCATTGGATGGCCAAAGGATCATCGGAATTCATTAGAGGCCATTAATTTTCTCAATCAGAAGAATCCCAATACTGATAAGAATAACCCAAATGGACTGATGGGACTGGAAAAAAGATTCCTCATGTTCAATGGTGCGGTTGGTAAAGCACAGTTACAATGGTTGGACCACGTCCTTTGGGAGGCAACAAAGTCAAATCAGAAGGTGGTTGTATGTTGCCACATTCCTCTTGATCCTGTTGCATCATCAACAACAGCTCTGTTGTGGAACTATGATGAAGTTATGAGTGTAATACACAGGTATGATTGCGTAAAGGCCTGCATAGCTGGACATGATCACAAAGGTGGACATTCGATTGACTCTCACGGTGTTCACCATCGGGTCCTGGAAGCAGCATTGGAGTGTCCTCCCGGTACTGATGCTTATGGATTTGTTGATGTTTTCCATGATAGATTAGAATTAAATGGTATTGGTAGAATGAAAAGCACGGATATGGAATTCTCCCTTTAGAGAAGATAAACGAAATATATATACTTAGTTCATCATAGTGCATAGTTGCATACTGAACGATGTAAGGGAAGAATTTTTAAGAATGTGAATTTGTTGATTGCTTGTATTAAGGAACAGGTCCCAATACTCCGTATGTATCATTTTCACCCTTATGCTTATTTTGTTGATGGAATGTAAAGATAATGCATAATCCACCAAAATAACATAATATGTATCTTTCCCTTGAACTATACACACCCTTTGTGCAATCATGACAGCATAGTAACAGAGAGTCGATGTAGATACTATCAATACAAAAGGGTAGCTTAGATTTGCTGCAATCAACCAAGTGAAGAATAATTGAACCTGTTGCAGGTATATTCTATAAAGAGGCTTTATTGCACCGTCAGAATCTTATGCAGTCAAATGATGCATAGTAATGAGAAGTCATCCTAAAGAATCCCTTTTTTCTTGCAGCACTCAACTGCTCCATCGTAGATATCCTCCAGGCCATACTTAAACTTGAATCCAGTGTCCAAGAGTTTCTTGGATGAAATTTGAGGTTCTCGGGTGCCTGCATAACTGCAAAAAAGGGGAAGAATCACATGGAAAAGAGTAGTAAGAGGCAGCAAGTGAACATAAGTTACTGTAGATCTAGTAAGGTAAGCATGGACTTACTCTAGGACTGGTATGTGATATTCAGGGTATCTGGCTGACAGAACTTGAGACAGCTTATCGACCGTGACATCAACGGCAGAACAAATGTACCTCCCTTTAGCATCTGGATGCTCAAAAAGGAATATGTGGGCACTGGCAACATCATCTATGTGCACGAGACTTGTATTGGAGAGATGCTTGTATTGTTCTTCATCACCTGCATATAAAAGAACAGTAATTGATCTCTAATATGTGAAAGTTGCCTCCATCCAGTAGCACAATGTGTGTATTTGAATGAAAATACTTCTCAAACTGTTGTCAGATGAGTAACAGTACGATAAATATGCCATAAATGCTTAAGACGAGTAAGCAAAACACCACATACCAAAAACAAGAGCCATTGACGCGTGAACTGAGCCCGGGCAAGATGGAGTGATGAAGGGACCAGTTATCCAGCTAGGGATCACGGAGACAAGATCCAAACCATGCTTTTCTGCAAACTCCAAAACTGACTTCTCTGTGAGTGTCTTGGTAATCATGTCAGAAGCTCCGAAAAACTTTGATTTTCTGATGAAAGCTACATTGCTCCATGTGTTCTCGTCCATATAGTCCGTGCTATTCTCGTTAAAAATAACAGTCCAGGCACTGGAGGTATATACAACTCGTCTCACTGTCTTTGAATTAAGGCACGATCTCAAGATTCCTAAGGTCCCATTAACGGCTCTTTTCGTCTTTGTTTCTTCAGATTCTTTGTCATGGAAATCACTCGGATGAGCTACATGAAATACACCAATGCATCCTCTGATTGCTGCATCATAACTTTCAGGGTTGTCTAGTTCAGCATTAAAAATCTCCAGTCTGTCTGATGCTCCCGGTAGATTAGTAAGGTAACTAACATCTCTCTTGCATCCTATTAAACAAATTTCCAACTGCATGACTAACCACTAGAGATGTCTACAAGCCTACAATCCGAGTTTCCATTCATTTCAACAGAAAATTTCATCTAATTATTTCAATATAATATAGTAAAATTTCAATGTATCGTATCGTGCTCTCTCTTAATCCATGTTAGAGTAGTTAATTATCATGAAAGAATTATTCATTTTTGGCCAAATGATAATGAAAGAATTCAGACAGTAATATTTACTATTTCATAATACTCTGTAATAGCAGGACTTCTTCCGTTCTGTATTTATCGAGATAAGATTGATCTTTGGAATACTAATGTAGGTGTTTAATGAAGTAATACCTGAGGACGAATCCGGCCTAATTGTGATGTTGACAGAGTAGCCATGTTGAAGAAGCCGCATGATCAGCCATGAAGCCAGAAAACCAGTTCCACCAGTAACACATACAGTTCCCTTGCCAACCTCCTCCATCATCATCATCAACTCATTGCCTCATTCTTGATTCTGTTTTTATTTGAGTGGCCAAGATTGAACTTTTAGAGACTAGTTTTGGGACATCAAGATAAGGAACTTGTATAATAGATTGCATAATGAGTTGATATTTTAGCTTGTTAGTTTCCCATGGTAGTAGGACAGATTAATTGTCTGTTTCTTGGAACTATTTTGTCATGTCATGGCTTTTGAGTAATTGATGTTAAATGATTTATCATGTTATCATTTAAACGCCAGAATCACACTAATTATTATTTTCTCGAAATTCTACTGCTCAAATACAACATCTTTATCATATTTTATTCAATTGGGGAATCTAATATGTATTTAACGACATTTTTAATTATATTTTTACTTACTTCAACTTAATTCAATTTTAACTTATAAATTATTAATTAAAATTATATTTTAAAACATTTATCTCGAATTCACCTCTACAATAATTTTGGTATTACTCCTATCAAATCTCACTAAAACCCTCTTAAAACCTCTTTCTTCGAAGAACAAGATATATCAAACACCACCTCTGTACCACCATCACCGAGCGTCTTGTTATCGAGTTGGATTCGAGCGAATATACTCGATTGGATAGATACTTTATCGAGTTTGATAATTATCCAATTATTTCGAGTATCGACCACCACCACCAACCATGAACCGTGCTACTCGGATGCTGAGTTCAATCCGCTTCTACTCAACTCACCTCATCAGAACCCCTCCCCCCCTCCCCCTTCCTCAGGTAACTCATTTCACCCCTTCCACCACCTTCAAACTCATCAAAATCATCTTTTCATCACAACCAGACCCCTTTATGGATATTATACTCTCATCTGATAATTGGTCCAAAGAATTAGAGGAAAATTTGAATGAAATAAACCCAAAATTGAGTCATGAAAATGTTATGTATGTGTTGAAGAAACTTGATAAAAATCCAAAAAGAGCTTCTAGGTTCTTGAATTGGGCTATTTGCTCAAAAGGGTTTGAGCCAAGTTCGATAATTTATAGCTTAATGTTGAGGATTTATGCTAATAAGGTCACTTTGAAGGAGTTTTGGGGTGTTATTAAGGAGATGAAGGAGAAAGGGTGTTATATTGATGAGGAGACTTATTTAACTATATTGGGTTCTTTTCAACGTAATAATTTGAAGGCTGAGGTTTCGGCTTTGAAGCATTTTTATGGGAGGATGGTTAAGGACAATGCGATGGACGAGGTGGCGAAGGAAGTGGTTGGGATGGTGGATATGGAAGATTGGTGTGTTGTGGTTGAGGCGAGGTTGCGGGAACTCAAATTCGAGGTTTCGGATAATTTTGTGCTGAGGGTTATGAAGGAAATGAGGGGAAAGGGTTGTCCTTTGAAAGCTTTGAGCTTTTTCGGTTTGGTTGGTGAGAGGTTGGGTTTTGAACACAATGGTGTTACTTATAATGGGCTTCTTAGAGTTATTTGTCAGGAGGAATCGATTGGGGAGTTTTGGGATATGTTTCGAGAGATGAAGAGTGTAGGTTATGAGATGGATCTTGATACGTATATTAAGATATCGAGGCATTTTCAGAAGTACAAGATGTTGAAGGAGGCAGTGGAACTTTATGAGCATATGATGGATGGACCTTATAAACCATCCTTTCATGAATGCAATCGGCTTTTGCCTCAAATAGCAGGGACTGTTTCTCCAGATATGGACCTGGTGTTTCGGGTTGTGAAGAAATTTGAAGCTGCTGGTTATTCCCTTTCGAAATCCATATATGATGGGATTCATAGATGCTTAACTACTGTGGGGAAATTTGAGGAGGCTGAGAAAGTTATCGAAACCATGAAGAATGCAGGATTTGAACCAGATAACATTACATACAGTCAGTTGGTCTTTGGACTTTGTAAAAGCGGGAGGCTGGAGGAAGCGAGTAAGGTATTAGACATTATGGAAGAACAGGAATGCATACCGGATCTCAAGACTTGGACGATTCTCATTCAAGGGCACTGTAGAGCAAAAGAAGTCGACAAGGCGTTATTTCTATTCGCAAAGATGATTCAGAAGAACATCGATGCAGATGGTGATCTATTGGACGTCTTGTTGAATGGATTTCTGAGCCAGGGGAAAGTACTGGGTGCATACCAGTTACTCATTGAGATGGTGACTCGGGCTCATATTAAACCTTGGCAAGCTACATATAAGAATCTGATTCAAAAGCTCTTGGGGGAAAGGAAACTTGAAGAATCATTGAATCTTCTTACGCAGATGAAGAAACTGAACTATCCTCCTTTTGTGGAACCTTTCGACGAATACATCGCCAAATTCGGAACAACTGAGGATGCAAGAGAATTTCTAAACGCACTATCTGTTAAGGATTATCCATCCATTTCTGCATACCAACGAATCTTCGAATCCTTCTTCTCAGAAGGGAGGCATTCTGATGCCAAAAATCTACTATACAAGTGTCCACATCATGTACGCAAACACAAGGCGATCTCTTCGCTCTTTGGCTCTGCAGAGGGACAGCCTTTTAAGTCAGGTCTTCCCAAGTCCAAACTGGTAGTAGAAGAAATAGCTACTTAATTATGCAGATTTAGCCACAGTTATTTACCTTATTCATTTAGTTGTTGTCACTTATGAACACATATTACATGTTTGAAGGGCATTTCAGTTGTGAACCATGCCACAAAGGCCTTTGATTTCTCTTGTAGTTTTATATTTCCAAATTCCAACTTTAATGGATTCAGTTGATCCTTGTCAGTAGATTGGCTATATTCTTACTTTCCTGTGCAAGTTCTGTGTTCAAGATAAAAAAATATATGGGTGTTCAATTTAGAAAATCATCAAAATTTAAAAAGTCAATATTAAAAAATGAACGATCTTTTAAGAATGAATTATTCATGGCATTATCACGATCATATTGCAAAGAAAAATCATTTGTTGTTTGGAAGTCGGATACCCTTAAGATGCTATATTATTCATCAATTAAATTCCAACTTGCATAATTGAAATATTATAAAAAGCAAGACTGATTTCTTCAGCAATTAAATCCCTCAAATAACTAAAGTAACTTGATATTATATAATATGATATTTAAATCATTCATCAAGTGCAAGGAAACATTTAAGGGTTCAAAAGAACAATAAGTTAACTAGCACATAGTAGCATTACTCCAAGAAACGATGAAAAACATCAGTAAACTATATATAGATATAGTTTATAGAGAACACAATTTTGGAACTACTCGGTCTCCCCGGCAATAAGATCCATGACGACCCGCTTGATGCTTCCATCGTTCTTCCTCAGCAGCCTCTTATTCATGGCTCTGTCGTAGAAGCCCTGCAACATGCAACTCATTAGAGAAACATCGATGGCAGATTTCGCGATAATGCTTAAAGGGCAAAAGAAAACTTACCATCTCTTCCAACTCCTCAAGGATGGGATCCCATTCAGAACCGCCACAAAGATCCTCAATCGTCTGCTCCATGTCGTACTTATTTATTTTAAGAATCTCCTTGTTAAGAGCAGTATGTTTGAAGCCCATCTCAGCTAGCTCTTTAAGAAGTTTCTCCTCCTCAGTTTGGGCACCTGCATCGACTTCATCGCTCGCCAGAATAGCCATACCTGAAGGTGCAGAAACAGTTGGTTCAATTTCTTCAGAGAGATCAATTATTGGATACAAGACAGATGATGACTGCCCAGAATGCCAAGTTCTATATTTATTCGCACCAACTAGCAAGCTGTCATCAATAGGGAATTTCGCCTCTTCCTTGCTCACATGTCCATTCACAAGAGGCTCAATTGTTTCCACAGGTGCATTAGAAATGTTGGGAACAGAGCGGTTCTGGTCCACTGCCGGCTCTGGAATTGGAACGTCAACTGTTTCCACGGAAGCATTGGACATATTCGTCTCAGGGAGGCTCTGGTTCATCATGGGCTCTGGAATTGGAACATAAACTGGTCTGACGACTGCATTTGACATGTTGGGCTTAGGGAGGCTTTGGTTCATCATGGGCACTGGAATTGGATCATCAACTTCTGGAGCTGTGACGCACTCACTTGCAGGGGGCAAGTTGAGATTGAAACCAGGTCCACCTGTATGGATAGGCTTCTTCAGTGAAGCATCAACCTGAGTGGACATGCAATAGATGTGGATAAGTTCATATCCAGTAATAAAGACTCATGTCGCTACCAAATGAAATAACATATCTAACCTCAATCAGAACCCAAACACGTTGACCGAATATCTGCCCAGTTGGTAAGGCCATCCTCCAGTAGGAGATATGACGACCATGTAGTACTGGAGCAATGAAATCCACTGCAACATCAAGCTCTTGGTCTGCATGCACACCAGCTGCAGCGATCTGAAACGAATTCTACATATAAAACCACTTCTCTAAATTGTAAATAAACTGAAACCAGAGGCATTATAGTGAATTAAAGGAAGAACAAGTGAGGTGTAAGATCACAGCATTGACAACAAAGACCACATGAAATTATTGCCTGGGCCAGATTTATGTGAATTCTCCATCAGGAGACGTGAAAAACAAAAATAAAAGAACAAGGATAATCAACGGTTGATAGATTAACCTTTAGTTCAATAGAAGGACTAGTTGCCATTCTAACTCCACCTATCCAAACAAGTCTAGTACCCTGAGGCCAGACAGTTGTACCATTGTTCCTCATACGCCAAATTTTTGTAAAGCTTGTCGACGGGGGCATGATGGTACCATCAAGTATGTTCACATCTAGGATGAAACGGCTGTCAAGTTCCAGAGGAGTTAAATCTGCATCATGGGCCTTGAATTTCGGAGGGAGTGTCCAGCTATGCACCCGACCATGCTATATCAGTAAGAACAGTAATTAATGATGGAACAGATTAATGCAGAAATATTTTTTTTTAAAGTGAGATGTTTGTTCGAGTTACATGACCGTAGGGCCCCTTGTAAGATAGAGGGTGACTGTAAACCACAGGGTGATCAATCCTCGTAAAATCACCATCATTACCCATCTCTCCGAAGCAAATGCTGCACAGATCGTAATCATCTCTCCTGACAAAAACAAAATTAAGGCAAAATGGGAAACAAATATAATACAAAATCCTTATCTCTCTGTAAATCCTAAAGAAGGAAGAAGGAACTGGTAGATATCTTACACTTTAGATTTGAACCTTGGACCAGTTATTGGGTATACACCACACCCGTCACAGCGGATACCCCTATGGAATCCATGGCTATAATTGTAACTTCTCCCAGGAATTTCATTTGGAGCACCATGTGGAACAGCTGTGTCATTTATAAAAGACATTGCTGTCAATGGGAACGGAGAAGTGGGGGGAACAGAAGAGTATTGTAAACCAGAAGCAGACTTCTTGTTTCTCCAACCTTCGACAGATGTAGCCCGACTGACATCAGATGGAAGCCACCAAGGACGAGAATAATCCATTCCACCGGAACTACCATTATTTGCAACTGGAGGGGCACCAAAGTACTTCACACCAGCTGTGTCGCTAGTCCCTTTGACCTCTTGTTTGTCCTTTGAAGCCTCATAAGCATTAGGTACAATTGGATGGACAGGCTGGCTAGTGAAGGTATTACCAGAGCCAGAAGCTGCACGTGAGCCCTTCATTCCAAAAGGCTGGGAAACTCCTTCAAAGATCACTCCGGCACTCTTAAAAAGTGATTTTGATTTTGGCAGAACCTTTTTGGTTTTACAAGTTGGCTTCCCGACACTCGCTCCAGAGGTCACCTCTGTAGTAGCAACAAGATTCTTTGAACCATCTGAATCCTTGGAAGCTTCAACTGACTTCTTAGATTCAATAGTAGATGGTAACTCTGAAAGCTGATTCAAGTAGTGCAATCCAAGCTTTGAGAGACTATCAGTAATTTCAACAAGATTAGATGCACCATAGGTGGAGGCCTTCTTTGCCAAGTCAGAAGACAATTTTGTCAATGGTTCCCGAAGAGGTTCTGGTAATGAGTTGAGGATTTCAGAAACATTAGAATTTAAGTTTTGAAGTTTTCCCTGCAGAGGTGGCAATGAAGGGGTCGAACTTCCACTTGAATGAGCTGCTGAGTTCAGACTTTTCGCAGTGCTTAAGGTCACAGTAATTCTCAAGGGATTCAAAGCCTGCCTCACCACATCACGAAGATCCTCATCATCAACTAGTGCAACAACATCATTATCCTCATCATTGTAAGTAAAGTTAAGTTGGGTATCAGGAGCAAACTTAAACAGATAGACGATTTTCTCCCTCAGCCCATCCATGTTAAGATCAAGCTCCCCATTTACAATTCGCGTGTTGAAACGCCTCAGCGTATCTTGGTATTTGACCTGATGCAACCAATTCAAACACCAAATATTAACGAGTGGGACTGATATACACACATCGTAGAATTCGTATCTGACACAAGTAGAATATGCCATGTACTAACAGGTGTATGGTGATCAAATATTTCATTTCTACATACATAAAGATGCTGACAATCAGAAATCTGTTGAAAATTCAGACAACACAAGCTATAAATTGAAGTAAAATCAACAAACAAAAAAGTCAACACTATAATCAGCTAAGGATTAGAAAAAAGAAACTACTACAAAAAAAAGTCAAAAACACAATCAAAACCAAATGAAAAAAAAAAATCCCAAAAGCTAAAAATCAAAATATAACCTTGATCACAAGTGATCATCAACAAAATTGAACAGAAAAAGTAATAATCATAGAGCACAAAATGAACAAAACCCATAACTGCATGTACATACAAAATGGTAAAAACTTGAAATATAAATAAAGATCACACCTTTATCACTATAGAAGACTTCACAACAAATATTGAACAAAACCCATAATTGCATGTACACAAAAAGGGAAAAAACCCCTTCAATTAAATATAAAAATCGAAACTTTATCACTATATATAACACTCCATAACAAATAAACAAAACCCATAATTTCATCTATAAAAAAAGGGGAAAAACATAAATTAAATATAAAGATCACACCTTTATCACTATTGAAACTACGTAACAAATAAAATTGAACAAACCCCATAATTGCATGATTATACAAAAGGGAAACATTTATATTGTAAAAAATATATATATAAATCGCACCTTTATAACTATAGAAGACTCCATAGCTTGATCAATTAGTAAAAATAAGGTATTTTAAGCTAAATATTCAGATAATATATATATTATATAAAACCCTTAGATTTATTGAGATAATATAATTGTGATAAATGGGTGGATTAAGAAGATAATTATGGTAACAGAATACTGATTTTTTCTTCCGAAAATATTGTACTACAAGGACTAGTTCATCATCTCTTGTATTTATAGTGGCCTTTCACATTCTATATTCATTTCACTATATTTTTATATCTTAATAGCTTTCACGAAAACATCGCCTAATTTTTAAATTTTGATTCATTACTATTAAACTTTCATGTCTTTCATGTATAATGTATGGTACTCACTATATATCAAAATATTAATTGACATTTTTAAATTTATTAATTTTTGATCATCGAAAATAAATTGTGAAAAATATTTTGGTTTTTTCTATGGCTATTCCAATTCAAAAGTAGATTGCTATTGTATATTTTATCAAATTGACGATTGGGACAATTGCTGCAGCAGCTTTACGATTGATTCACCTACCTAATACTTTATCATCGGGTCGAACCTAACATTAATGACTTCGTCGAAATAAGTAGCTATCTACTGTTTTCATTAATACGCCATCCAAAAATCTATTCACGCACACCAAAATAGAGTTACGGGAACGGTAATAAAAAGTAGACTTCACGATCTGCGCCCCAAAGCCTATTTTTAGTGATCAAATCGAAAACGACAAAATCGGATCAAGATCGCCTTCTAAAATGTGACGAAATTTCATAAAATTATTCACTCACTCCTAAATTTTGGCAACCTCCCTATTTCATGATTCCCCCTCCCCGCCTCATTTTACTATTATTTTTCAATTATATAAAAATAAAATAAAATAAATATTTTCTATATACAAATATAAATCTACAGCATATTTCTATCTAACATCCATATTTAATATATTATTTTATTCTTTTTTAATTTTAATTTTATCCTAAATTTCCTTATTGATATATATTTGAAATATTTAATTTTTAATTCTCATTTAATAATAAGTAGAAAGTCAAGTAAAGATCATATATGTAAAGTTTAAAAAAAAGCAAAAATGACATTTTATAATTTAGGAAAATTATAATAAAATGATATAAATGCTTTTATTATTTTGTTGTGTGTCTTCCTGGACAAGTAGAAGTAGCTCATTGGATTAAGGAAACCAGAAGTGGTCTATGATGAAGGATTTAGGTTGAAACTTGAACGGATTAAATGCATTGGGATACATGTTACATAATAATTGTTATTATAAATGCATTGTACACAGCTGTTATTTAAATGAATGGATTATTTTGTTATTGTTATGCTCCGTAGTTTATAATAAACTTATCTTTAAAATATAAATAAATTATAATCATTTTAACTCTCGGGCAAGTCCATTATTTTTTACTAATACATCGTTTTTATGCATTATTCCATGTCAATTTTATCGATCAATTATAAACATAAACAAAACATTGTAACTAGTATTCTAATTGTTAGATCAGAATTAACATTTGCACTCACACCCAGCTTCATTCAACTGATTCTTGAACAACATATTATAGATGTATGTGTTGTATACAAAGAACAAATCCTTTTGGGATTACATGGCCCTCTATAACCCTATTAACAAAAAAAATTATTCATAGTCTAGTACTAATAATTATTGCAAATATAGTTCTTTAAACATTAATCTGAATTTCCCTATTGGTGGTTTGCTAATAAAATCTCCCTCTCCACCAATTCTATGATTTCTTTCACTCTTTGGGTGAATTTCCCTATAATATTTCTTGAAATTCTCTGCTGAAATTTTGTACTCTTCAACCATTTGACACCAACAAATACATCACACCTGCAACATCTATGAGCCATAGTATTCTTCTCAATCTGATATCTAAGTAGAACCTGTATATGAAGGAATAAAAAATCTGTGAAAAGCCTGATTCAGTCTTAAAGGGTATATATTAACATGCCTTGATGCATTCGCCTTAGTAAGTTAACTGTTAAGGGGAGGTTGGATGGTACGCAGTCTTACCCTTGTGATAACAAGAAGGCTGTTTCCAAATTTGACCCAAGAGACATTATCTTGAAGGGTCTAGTTTGAATATCATTTCTTTAAGGAAACTAGGAGGAAGAGGAGTGGATACTTACACGAAAATGATCGTTGAAGGGGACGTCGTGAAGAACCATACTTTCATTCACTATACATCCTCCGTCACTCGAGCTGCCTGTTTTTTGTTGCATGCTCGTTACTTCCCCTCCGAAGATTGATACATGGCGATTGAATTTGTACGATATACTTCTTTCATATGTTTCGCTATCAGAGGGCAAAGGTTCCCAAGCAGTTGCAACGTAATGGAGACAGCCAGACTTGGTCATTACTTTGTGTTCTAAGTCCCCTCCATCAAACATGTACAATAATGATTTTATCTGCAATGTTCAGAAACAAATTCAACAGGACGACTAAAATAAAAAAAAGATCATAGCTTAACTGTTGTTTATTTTACACACATATGGAAAATAGAAGAAATTTAAACAAACCAACCAAATCAAGTCCTATCCCACTAAGTGGGGTTGACTATATGAATACAACGTCTCTATTCCGCTCCATGTTAAGTCGTTTCTTCTGTTAATCACCTAAACTCTAGATCCTTTGATATAGTATGTCCTTTGAAGAAACATAACCAATGAGAGAAAAATCACTTACACTGACAGGGAGTTCTGCGGAATAAACCTTTGTCATTTTACCATCTTCCGGATCCAAGAAGGACTCGGAAACTTCTTGGGGAACAGGATTTCCATCCTGCTGCTCTTCTTCAACATGTGTCTTCTGCTCGGAAACTAGAGCCCTTGTTCTCCACAAGGCCTTGATTGTCCTGCCAACCCATCAGAAATACATCTCTTAGATTAAAGCTGGTGTGAGTCCTAAACTATGTTGTACCAAGACCCTGAAAAGACTGTACTTCTACACTTCACACACTAACCTGCTGGCACCACTGAAGGATACAAATGAGTGAAAATGGAAATGCAACCTGCCTTCATCGTCTAGTGATTTTGCACCATGACGAGCATCAAGTCCTCGACATTTGTGTAGAATGATGACAAGTGAGGGACTCCCTACAGTTACCAGAGAAGGTGGAAGCACCTGAATATCTTCGATGTCTTCCCAGAGAAAGAAAAACCTTGTCTTATGCCCAAACAAATTTGCATAAAAACCTACAATTCTTGCGGATAAATATAGTCTCCCCTGAAGCCAATTAAGTTCATTAAGCTAATAAACTAAACTTCGTTTTATAAAAGAAGTGGTCAAATGTAGTAGATATTAAACAATAGAGAGATATATATAGATAGCTAAATGGATGTTTTATTATACCTGCAACGGAACTCTCCTTTTCAGAGAGCATGAAAAATCATTAATGAGAAATTCTTCAGGTGGCAAGCCAAATATCCTCTGAAACGTTGAATTTGAGTGCGGTGATCTAAGACTCAACTGTAAAACACATTTGTTTTTTAGAATTCTAATGAACGCAACAGGTCGCGATCAACTCAGATTAGAACCTAGTTTACCTTCTTTCCAACTTCCTTCTCCATTTTCATTAGATAATCTCTAATTGTTTCTACTCCATTCTTATTCTCTATGAAGATCCTCAAGTGCAACTTTGATTGAGAAGACTGAGCTGGTTTTCCCCTTAGGGAAACCCACATATCTGCCAGTTCTTCGGATGTGTGCTTCAAGAAATTTATTTCAGCATGGCCAAGTGAAGAGACTTGATCAAAGGGGCCTTCAAAATCAAACACCTCTATGTTGAGCACCGATGGAGGTTCTTCTGCAGCATCGAACTCAAGTATCTCTGCATAAAAGTTCTATGTAAGACGGTAAACAAGGGAAAATAGCAATAAATAAAGTACACGAAAAAGAGTGCAACACCATTCTCACCATTCCACTGTGGATCGAGAGTTTGAAGTTGGACAGAGCTTGTCCTTGTCTTCCCGTTGCAGGTGAGAACTACATATGGATCAGGTACAGTTGGATCCATCGATGGTAGGTTTGATCCCTCAATCAAAGCTACAGTTAGCACCCATCCATCACCCTGCGATTTGATCCCATGATCACTTCCTGGGCACCGTAATGTTTAGTTAAGAGAGTTTAAACTCGTACCGAATTATATCAATAAACAGATAATGACACAAAGAATACATGTGTAACATTCAAGTTAAAAGATATCAACAAGAGTCACCTCTCTGCAGCCGAGCTCCTATAAAGTGAGATATCATGTAGTAGACTCGCTCGAGCTGAAGGACTAGAATTGCACTTGTTATAATTTCTCCAATACTGTCTGGCAAATCAAAGCCATGAAACTCTAAGCCTTGGGGATTGCTTGGTCCACTATAAAAAATGTGTAGTAAGACATATAAAACCATGAACAAGGTGGAAACTACAGTGAAATTGCAGAAGTACTCAATTGCAAGTTCCCTATCAGACTGATGCTCGCTCTGCAGAGTAGCCAATACATGGTTTTTGTCTAAAATATCTTCAGAATTTAACACACTGACATGATTAGATAGAACCCTAGAAAATTGCTCGAAGTTCTCCTTCAACCCTTGTCTAGCTCCTCCTTCAATCATACATTTCATCATTGTGTTCTGATGGAAGTTAATAGCCCAGGATACTAGAAGACGAGCAGATTCTTTTCCGGTGGATTGCTCTGGTCCTGGCAGCATCTTATATAAGAGTTCCACCTTAAATGTGGTGCCATATGGAACCTCTGGAGTACTTACACTGGCAATAATTGCAAATTCAGTCCCATTAGCCTTAAGATATGTCTGCTCTTCCGTGGCTGTAACAGCCTTAACAAGTTTGGTTGCTGCTTTTTTATAGGTAATAACCCTAGTTAAACAAGACTTGTCTTCTGATTTCCATGACCAAGGTCCCTCTTGAATATCAGATGTTCCCTGCACTTCTCTCAGATCTTTCTGAAATGGAGATTCAGGACCAAAAAGAAGCATGTTTAGATCTTTTGATGTCACTACAAAAATTTGATCTAGAATAACTCCCCCGTGAAGATTGTTGGGCATTTTTGTTTCTTTTTCTGTTGACTGCATCATCTCAATCAACGCTTCAAAATTATTATTTCTCGGAGATCTCGGAGACAGCTGCTCCTCCATGCAATCATCATAATCAGAAGGTATTGTAGACAAATCAGAAGACTCGTCGCTTTTAGTTATCTCTTCATTCTTTTGAAAAAGCTTTTCCAAACGACCAGCGAAGGCTTTCACTAGTTGTTTCCCTTCTCCGATCTTTTTCAATTTCCTATGAAAAGGATCTTCAGTTACAACATGTACAGCCTCCCATTCTTTTAAACCGTTACTTTTGATGCTAGGTTGCACATGGAATATATTCTCGTTCAATTCTTCTGCATCCCTCTCATGCAGAGACAGCATCATAAGAACTTTGCCTGCAATCATTCGACAATGAGATAAGCGATCATAGGGATGCAGTCATGCAGTGATGCACATTTGAAAAACATGTGTTAACAATCATTAGTAAGTCAACTAGGAATTCAGAAAACAGTAAAATATGTTAGTAATAATCATTAGTAACTTTTTAAAAATTATTTACCAGCCAACTAGGAATTCAGAGAATGAGTTACAACAGTTCTCAATAATCCAACAAGAAGTGCTTTCTGGAAAGAGAGCAGACAGCATTATATACAATCACTATATTCTGTTTTCGAGATAGGAGAAATATACTTCTCTTTCACCTTAACTACTTCCCGATAAGTAGCTCAAGAATTTCAATGGGGTAAACAGCTCTAGTGAAACATTTCTAGTAACTTTGAAATACTTCCATTTCAAGTGCAATACTCAATTTGCAAGACCGTAGTCGAAAAATACGAACCAGCAATTCATGTTTCCATTCTGACTCATAGTTCCCAAATGCTTCAGTTTTTTATGAGCCACCTTTATCAGCAAAATGAAACCATTTGAGTATCATACTTGGGTTCATTAACATGTGGATGACTGAATCGAAGATGTATACTAACTGCAACATAAGCAGCACATTGGTAACCACCGATGAAGATAACGAGTCAACTTTAGCATTTTCAACATATCATCATTCAAGAGTAAAATTAACATCATCAATCAACTTCACTCAATCATTAATCCTAGCATGACTAAACTCTATATGCATGGAGACTTCAAAAAAAAAAAAGATGACTACCAGGCAATGTAGCAAGTTTCACTCAGTTTACAAAACATTGGATGTAACATCTGTTTTTTAACACATTTTCAATTAGCATTATCATTAAACACATCCCAGTCAGATATTTAGCTATTATTTTTATACCAGCGGAACTTTAATCAACAATTAAGAAAACCATCGACGTAATCTGCAGCAATGGAACTAAAAACATCTAGGACAACACAACAATGCAGACAGATATTTATGATATATCATATGTTACAGTTTCATAAAGACTAAATCCAATGATGTCTATCTTAAACAACCAACAATTTATCACAGGGTAAGATTACATACTATCCAACCCTGGTTACATACTATCCAACCCTGCCTCTTCAAAGGCATAAGGGCATAAGGCATTGGGCTGTTGATGTATGTTCACAATATAGAAAACTAGACAACTTTAAAGCAAAACAAAAAAAACAAAAAAAAACTAACCACAATCTTTGTCAATCGTTTTACTACTACCCTTAGCAGGCCTTACAAAAGAAAACCAAGTTGAATTAATACTCTGATCTTCTTCAGCAGCAACAGACCAAACAGGAATCTTTACTCTTCCAAACAAATCTAAAGAAGAATTGAAGAAACCAGAGTGCTCATTGTAGTGATAACCAGAAACAACAAGCTCATCATCATCAATGTCATTAACCTTAAACACAAACTCTTCATTCCATATTGGATTATCAGAGTTCTTGATCACCCTTGTTTTAGATTTATACTTCCCAACTTTTAACTTCAAATATGAGTCTTTTACAGGCCATTCTTTTCCTTCCAACAAATAAACATACAGTCTATTCATATTAGTCTATTCTATTCTTGTTAAAAAACGGAAATTACAACAAGATATTACTTTGAATGATATTGATATTGTTTGCGATAACAAGATATTACTTTC
The DNA here is from genome assembly GCA_019722365.1 of Lithospermum erythrorhizon. Classification (NCBI taxonomy): domain Eukaryota; kingdom Viridiplantae; phylum Streptophyta; class Magnoliopsida; order Boraginales; family Boraginaceae; genus Lithospermum; species Lithospermum erythrorhizon. The sequence goes on from JADFUC010001683.1 coordinate 155,610, forward strand.
AATAACGATAATATTATTTATAATATTAAAAGATTTAAAGTTAAAAAAGATTAGAGTTAAAAAGATATATTCTTGTTGAAAAATGTAATCTTGAAACTTGAAAACTAACAATGTGATCTTGAAACCAGAGGACGAATTAGCTTCTTATGTGAGCAAAAGGGTATTCATGAATTGAGTTTATAGGTAGTTTGATGATGGGAAAATGTGAGAATATTATGTTCAAAGAAACCCCCATGAAGAAAGAAACGTGGGAAGTTGCAAAAAGTGACACGAGAGCTAGTGCTGTCATGCAAACTTGTGCAACAAAACCAAATAAGGGCGGTTGCAGTTTTTATGGGATTCTTCATTTTGGGTAGTCAATTAAGTCTACAGAAGACAATAGTCATCCTCATCTTCCATGGAAATGGACAAATACCATCATTTTGGTTCTCTTTACTGTTTTCTTGAATTCATCTGGAAGCAATGTCGGTAGGATAGTGCCATGTGATCATCTCATGTTTTTATTGATTGAAGATCATAAATTTTGATCATTATGGTTAATCATATATTTACTATACAATTTAGTGCCTAAATCACACCCTCACCATATATTTAAAGAATTGTTGGAAATTTATCAGGTGTGGATTTGTATGGATGAACAAGGTTAAGACTATAATGAATGTGTTTGGATGTTCATCACATATTTAACCAAGTTTATGATTTACTATTTTCTATCATATTGAATTACATTTGTCATCAAACCATTACATTCTAATATAGTAGTAGAGTTATACATGAGTCGATCCTTAGCTGGCGAACATTTTAGCTATGTGAAATTAGAACTCAAAATTATGTTTTAACCATCTGTCGTGATCCTCAACACTAGAGTTGGACATGAGTCAAACTATATCAAGCGACTTGGCACAGCTCAATCAAAAGTGAGTCGAGCCTATCAAGCTTGCTTGCTTTTAGCCTCAATAGATCGACGAACCAGCTCGTTAGGCTTGATTTATCTTCTAGATAGAATAACCAAAACAAGCATCATAACCAAATAAACAAGGTCCTGTATTAAATTACACCCAACCTTCATGGTCGAACCTCTATGCACAACCTTATTTCAAACAAAGAACAATCATATTATCAGGCATTACATACGAAACGAATATCAATACTGCTAATAGACTGGCACAAGGAAAAAGACGACTTAGGCCACACTTGAAACATAATTTCGATGGCATATCTATTTCACAGAGCAATAACAAAAGCTTCATTAAAAGCTCAGAAACCAATCAACAAGGAGTGTAACCTTTAACATCAAACCTCATTACTACATATTATATTTCCTCAAACCAATTTTTACATGAGGCAAGGAATGTAACATAACACAAGAAAATAAGCATTCTAATGAAAATCAACCATTGAGTAACACAATAACACCTAGGAACCTAATCAAACCAAAAAGCTTCTCAGATCTTCAAAACGACACCAGAAGATTGTCAAATGCATTCAATTATACTACATATGAGAATGAAGTCATGAACTAATGTCAAATTCCTCGAATCACATCTTACAGAGTCAGTAGTTAATGAGCTTGTCCCTTTAGGATTGCAACGAATGATATTACTCCATTGACAATACTCAATCACCTAAATACATTCTCGACAATTTGTTGCTATAGAGATCTATATCAATAAACTATATCAGTCAATATGAATCATCTCCCTAACAATTTGTTGCTATACATCCATTGCACATAGTTCATCATCTACCTCAAATGATGTGGCTATCCTTGATAAAACAATTATGTAATGTCAACTGTTTCTTTTAATATTCAAATTACTAGAGTAAAATGCAGGATCGCAACAATACCAACTTTTGCTAATAGAATGCTATATATATATATCGATTGGCAAATAAACGGATACTCGTGATCTCATGCCTCCACTCCATTACATGTAACACATAAAAATTCAATCTATTAACCAATAACAATATCCAAAAAAAACTAAATGAAAATGCAAAATTCCACAAAACCACCATATACAATCACACAACATTTTGCAAAACAGAAAATATACGATACCATAAAACAAAATCCCAAAATACCACAACTTTCAATAGTACTTAAACATCAAAATTCAATCTTTTAACCAAAAACATAACTTTGATAAGTACTTGAACATAAATATTCAATCTTAACCAAAAACATAACTTTAATAAGCACTTAAACATAAATATTAAACCTTAACAAAAAAAACAACCTAAGCTGTAAGAACAACTGCACCACCAGCTTCCTTAATCTTCTTCTCAGCAACCTTAGAAATCAGCTTAGCTTTCACGACAACAGCTTTATTTTCAGGCAAAAATCCCTTACCTAAAACCTTAAAATACCCAAATTGAGACACATCAATGACAGGAACATTATCTTTTGTTGCCTTATCTTTGACTTCTTGAGGCACCATTGACCAAAGATTGTCAACGTTGACTATTGGGCAATGGAATTTATTGCGTAATTTGTGGAAATAACGCATACCCACTTTCCCAAAATACCCTGGATGGTATTTGTCGAAGAGGATACGGTGGTGGTGCATGCCTCCGGCGTTTCCTCGCCCCCCGGGATGCTTGCGGTGCTTTCCGATACGGCCGTGTCCGGCGGAAACGTGGCCGCGCTTCTTACGGTTCTTGCGGAGGCTGGTTGTCATTGCGTGGAGGAGGGGTAGTGTGAAAGTGGACAATGATTTGGGACATTAATATATGGAGATATTAGGGTAGGGTTCTTTGGGATGGGCCGACGCCCAAGTAGGGTTCTTTGGGATGGGCCAACCTAATATTTTGATGTTGTCCAATCGGGTTCGATGGAATTAGGGTGTCGAGCAATATTTTGTTTAGGTCCCAGGACTTTTCGAAATAAAAAAGTGACACACACTAAATGAAACGGGAGATGTCTTAGAGTCTTCTTGTATATACACAATATATTGTGTTCATTTCAATGTAACTGGATCTTTGATTATAAATTAGGCACAATATAATGAATAAAACTTTGGTGAAAAGCTGAAAATTGAATGTTTACTTTCCGCAATCCAAAGTTATTAAGTAATTTTGAGGGGAGAAGCATTGAGTACGGTTATGCATCTTTTAAACCTCACTCCATGTGTGCCTTTGAAGTTTGATGTTCCAAATTGTGTTTGGAGTGGTAAGGATGTTTCCTATGACCATCTTCAAGTATTTAGGTGCATGACATATGTGCAAATTCCGAAAGATGAGAGATCGAAATTGGATGAGAAGTCGAAGAAATGTGTGTTTGTTGGGTATGGAATTGATGGGTTTGGGTATCGATTCTTTGATTTGGTTCAAAGGAAGCTTATTCGTAGTCGTGATGTTGTATTCATGGAGGATTATACCATTGAGGACATTGACAAAGTTGAGAAAGCAGATCAAACTTTTGAAGACAAAAAGATAGTTGATACGGGCTCAACTACTATTGCTCATACCCCTATCATATTTGATGATGCTACAATTGAAAATCAAAGTATGGATTTAAATGTCAATAATGTTTTAAATCCTAATGATTTTGTTGATGTTGGCCCAGAAACCAATGTTGAAAATATGAGGTTGAAAGTGTTGAGCAACCGATTGTTTCTAATGAGTTGAGAAGGTCCACTTGTGATAGAAGACCATCGAACAAATATTATTGAATGAATAAATGAATGGAGTAAGAACCCAGCTTTTAAACTTTGGATTATGAGAATACAAAAGAGTGGATGGATGTCATGGAGGCCGAAATGCAATCGCCGTGAGAGTGAAGTTGCGGGTAAGAAGTGGCAGAAGAATCGATGGATTTGTCAGTTTAAAGCAGATAGGTGTACTTCACAAAAGGCGATTCAAGGCCGTTGGTGGTAAAGGGTTTACTCAAGGAAGGTGTTGGCTTTAGTGAGATTTTTGCTCGATTTGTGAAGATCGCGATCCATTCGAGTGGTTAGGGCTGGCCCAGCCTTGATTTGTAAGTAGAGCAAATGGACGTGAAGACGGCTTTCCTTCACGGTGTCCTACATGAAGAAATTTATATGGGCAATGGATTTGGAGAAAGGAAAAGACCATGTTTATGAGGTGGTGAAGAGTCTTTTATGGTTTGAAGCAGACACTTTCTTGATATGGTATCCAAAGTTAACTGTCATTGGTTGAACATGGGTACAAGATGACCAAGGCCAATCATTGTGTGTTTTTTCGGAATTTCTCCGATGGTGATTTCATTATTCTCTTGCTTTATGTTGATGATATGCTAATCGTTGGAGCTTCGAGAATTCAAGAGTTGAAAAGAGTATTTTAGTGGCTAAATTTTCTATGAAGGATTTAGGAGGCTCGAAAATTCTTGGAATTGACATTGTTTGGGATCGGCGGAAGAAAAAAGTTGTATTTGTCTCAAGAAACGTATGTGGAGAGAGAAAGTTCTTAAGCGTTTGGTATGGATAAGGCTAAAGTGGTGAGCATTCCATGACTTCTCATTTAAAGATTAGTGACTATGTCCATTCTCATCTACTAATGAAGAAAAAGTTGGTATGAATAACATTCTTGTTATCGGCGTTGGTAGTTTGATGTATGATGGTTTGTACAAGACCCGATATTGCTCATGCCGTGGGAGTGGTTAGTCGTTATCTCTCAAATCTGAGAAGATATCATTGGGAGGCCGTGAAGTGGGTGACTCGTCGAATTTGAGGTTAACTTTGGGACACAAGAAGTCTATGTTTGTTGGGTATACAGATTCGGATCTAGCCGGAAGCTTGGATGACCAAAAATCTACTTCGGGCATATGTTGACTTTTGTTGGGGGAGGCCGGCGATCAAATTTGAAAAAGTGTTGCTGCTTTCTCTGACAGTGAGTTTATAGCCATGATGACGTCGAAAGAGTTGTTGTGGTTGAGGAAGTTTACAATGGAACTTGGAGTCAAAGAAGAAAAGTATTACATGAATTTTAACATTTCTTCGGTACATGTGAAGCCAAATAAATAAGAAATTAAGAAAGTATTATGATAAAATTAAGAAAGTAAATCGGAGTTACATGAATTTAATCATTTCGTCCAATTTTTATGTAAATGATTAAATAAATTAGAAGTTATCATTGGAGTTACATGAATTTGATCCATTTTAACAATTTTTAATAATAGATTAAATATAATTAAGAGGAGTATCATGGAAATTTACATGAATTTTAATATTTCTTCAATTTTATGTAAAAAATTAAATAGAATTAAGAAAGGTATCATGGAAGTTACATGAATTTTTATGTAAAATGATTAAAAATAGAATTAGAGAAAGGTACTATAAAGAGTTACATGAATTTTTATGAAATGATTAAATAGAATTAAGAAGATATTGTTGGAGTTCATAAATTTTATCATTTTTTTAATTTTTTATGTACAAATGAATTCTGTAATTTGGCGTGCGATGATGATGAATTAAATAGAATTAATAGGTATCATAGGAATTGCGAAAATTTTATCATTTAAATTCAATTTTTTTATGTAAATGATTAAATAGAGTTAAGAAGTTATCATGGAAGTTACATGAATTTTAACATTTCTTCAATTTTTGTGTAAATAACTAAACAAAATTAAGAAGGTATCATGAGAGTAAAATGAATTTTTATTTAAACGATTAAATATAATTAAGAGAAGGTATATTAATGAGTTACATGAATTTTATCATTTCTTGATTTGTGTAAATAATTATGAATTAAGAAAGTATCGTGGGAGTTACGTTACTTTTATCATTCCTTTAATTTTTATGTAAATTAAAGATTGAAGAACGTAGGGATATAGGACATCGAGCATGTAAATATTTTTACTCTAAGGCAAAGATACTAAATATTTTAATAAAATAATAAATAAAATATTATATTTTACTACTGATAAAATTACATAAAATCCACGTACGTATAATTAACAGGTATCATCAGTCGCATGAATTTTATAATTTTTTTTAATTTTCATGTAAACTAAATATTAGAAGCACATATGAATATAGAACATTCGAGCATGCAAAATAAAAAACTATGTTGTAACTTTTAATTAAGTCGAACAATACATGTTTGATTATATATATTAGAACAAAAATATATGACTAAATATATTTTTTTATAATATAATACATCATTACAAGTTAATTTGAATAAATCTGATGAAATATAATAATATATGTATGTAGTTACTTCCATTTGTAATTACAACTCATTAAATGCTTAAAAAGTTCCATGACTTTCAACTTATTCCACCTTTGGTAATTACAAAAAATTAGTAATTAAGTAATTAAAATTAATAATTATATTTATGTATTTACATCATTATTAATATAACTCATTAAAATGCTAGAAAGTTACATTAGTACCGTTATTTAGCGTTTGAGAGTTACATGTTATTTGTTCATATAAATAAAAAAGTATTTATATCGGGTATTACAATTTAAACCTATCTCAACACGGAGAATGATATCAACTTTTATTCGTTTTCTTAGGATGTTTACATATTGTTGGACTATTTATGAAAGCTCATAATATTGTTATGTCTCCAATAATGCCTTTGAGTACTTTTGTCAAACACCTAGTATTCAACTTTTATGCAATTAATTCCTTCAAAAATTTGTTTTTCTAATTCGGTTGCTTTCGATTTGCCGTTCTTCTCTTTAACACTGACTCGATGTTTGAATCGACCGAATGCACATATCGAACTCATCACGACTCCATCCATCGATAGCCCCCCGATAAATTGCCGAAAAAATATACATTTAGACACAAATAACAAAGCGGCGAATTTTGGACATTATTCAATCCGCAAAACAAACAAATAACATATGCAGGTGGAGTTGGACATGCAGCTTGATCGGACCGCGGGATTTTCTTTGGTTGTTGAGGCAGATTTCACACTGCAAATTCCCCACTGATATTTTCAATACACCACTCTTTCTTCATTATTACCATCAGGCGATATGATTTGGGCTGATCCGTCAAAGTAATTAGGCTACCTCGGAATGTCCCCTTTTTTATTAAAGGGTTAGGGTTCTTAGTTCAATTTGGGGGGAAATCAATTTGGGGCTAAATTTGATTTGGCTATATATATGGGTTTCTAATTTAAGGGGAGGGGTTTCAGTTTTCATGGATATATAAGTAGACCCCCGAATTTAATTAAAATAACATTACATTTTAAAAATCAAGTTAACGGTCAGCCTGCTTGATTGACGGACCAGACAAACTGATTGATAGAATTTGAAATGTTAATGGGTGGAATGGTGAAAAATGTGGCATAAAAGTAGGTGGAATGAAAACTCCACGGAAGCGTGGATGAATTAACTACATCTTGCCCATAAATTAATGCCAATATGAAAAATCTATTCATAATTTACTATTTAAGGACGTTAATCTATGAAATTTAATATTTCTCATTATTATTTAAAGAATTCCAATAAAGAATATATGATTATATTATTTAGCCAGCCAATACATACATAAATTTATCATTATTATGAATTATTTTTGTATTTTAATAGACTAAACCTCAAAAATAAAATTTTTCTGTTTTTTTATCTACAAAATTATCATCTATTGTAGCGTAATATGTTCTTGGTTACTATAAATGTATATATTATTGTTTTAAAAATAGTACTAGGAAATATATATATAGTATAGTTCTAAATTATTATATATGAATAATCACAAATGAAATTAATTGAGATGAGCGGAACTTTATGTAAAAATCTTGGTTTGTCAATATATTTTTGCTTGTTATTTACTCCGTACTTTTTTTGAAGTATTGAATTTTCACTTCAATTGTTAATAATGACATTTCGTCTTGTATTTCAGATGCATATATATCAAATACTTCGTATATCAGTGAAGTGAAAATCATTATTGATCGATTTTTAATTTATTATGTATCCCCAAATCCAATTATGTTTCCAATTTCTCACTCAGTTCTCGCCAATAGTGCAAATGTCCAATTGGCATATGCATTATGCAATGTGGGTCTTGGCCATTGGGTATATGAATAGTGTCTATTGGTATCTTAATGTGGACCTATTTGAGTGAAAGCAGTCAATTTACAAGAATTTGAATCCCAAATGGAACAACTAATAAATAAACCCGTTGGTTTACAACTAAATGACCTTTTGTTGTCTCAATTTGACAATTGACATAATAATGTGATCTCCATAGCATTACCACATGCATGTGTTTTCAAGGTGGACAGTGATAACAAGTGAAAAATTATCTGAAAATCATCAACATACGGAGTACTGTATAAGGAAAATTGACTTTTGAAGTTTCATTCAAGCGCAATTGAGTACAACTGAGATATTTCAAACTCCTTTCGTTAATACCTCAATTATTAACAAAGTTAGTATCGAATTTTGAACCAATATTATTATAATATAAAAAATATTACATCAATAATTTCTACTAAAATTTTGTTTTTCCATCAAGGAGAAATCATTATATATTTAACATCATATCAACAATAAGTAAGATATGAATTTTTACAGTTGAGAGAGTTCAGAGCCTTATTTGATCATTTTAAGCTCCATCCCAGTTTGTGCCCAATAAAAATGTGATAATATATATAAAGAAATCAAAATCCAATTGAATTATAATACATACAATGGAAGAGTATATATATGTGAAGATGATCGATCATAATAATCCTTTATTCCTTTTTATGTTTCTTCTTCATTTCCACACACAGTTATCATTTTAAAGTGACACTTATATTGATAGAAAAGATCCTACATTTTTTGACCTATTGATGTCGGTCGACTTTAAATTCCTATTTAAGCTAAAAAGATTAGCCCATAAATCTCTTTGTGGCATAGAAATGACTCAATTTCTTCAAATGCATGCATTTAACACCTCTTTGGCCGATCACAGGGTGATGTTAAAATAAAATAAATTTCTCTTTGCATGTTAGCCCCAAAAAAGAACTTTAGTTTTCTTGTTTTAAATTCATATCAGTATATCATTATATGTCATGTTTAAGTTTGGAAACAAAGCATCATTATTCGAATGACTTTGATTATTAGAGTAGCTAGTTAGGAAACAAGAGTTAAGCTAAGTTAATTATCTTGATTACCAATAGTATTATTAGATGGTGTTATTTAAGGCTTTAGGAAATTAGGAAACAAGTTACCATTATCAACCGATTCATCGGTTTCATGAGCATAATATGTATATTAAGCTTCGGTTGATTCGGTTAATCTCATCGATAATTTGTGGTTGTCCTTGATCATGCTACCATTATTTTGACAATTTCAAGAATTGCTAGTACATTGTAATAGTAGCAAATTTATACCACAATTCAAACATTAACAATGTTCTAAGTTAATAAGCAGTAGTTAAAGCACGTACAAATGTACATCACTAATAAGTAAAATTGGAAACTAGAGCATCAAGCATAAGAAAATCACATACATAAGGTGAAGTCCCTAGCTAGCTAATAATATGGTTACCATCAGCATTGAATACTTGCTTGTAAGTAAAGACTATTTCATCAACAATTCAATTGAAAAAGCAAATTGATCTGAGAACGAACAATCACAGCTAGATACATGGATCGATCATCTTCAACATAGTGATCGATGACATATAAACCTATAAAACGGTCCATTATCATGACCACATTGCTGAATTTGAGGTTTCAAGTTTGATAAAAGCAATTATTGATATATTTAAGGGTCCCAAAACAACTATTACATGTATACACGTGTTGAATAACCTCTAGTTATTCTTGTCAAATTAAATAGGAGGGGGGAGGATAATGTCCCATAAGTCTGTTTAATTAATTATTAGTACTCTTCTTCAAGATATCTACATCACAATAATTATTCATAATAACTATATATAACTGTATTGTCACATTTATAAAGTTGTTCCCTTTTCCCTTTATTCTATAGTAGTATATATATTAATTTCTAACAATCATTTTTCTTAATTTTCAATCCATGCCAATATATATCACTTTTCTCCCACACAATTCTTCACTTTAGCTTTGGTTCCAAGTATAATTTTCTCAAAAATAATCCTAGCCACTTTCATAAATAAAAGTGAATAATCTTTGCTAATATTTGTTCATTAAACTTTGTTAGAAAGATATATCTTTAAACTTTTTCTATATAAAAGTAACACTGTTTCATTTCAATTATCACATAACCTTCTAGTTTTGTCAACATATTCATATATTACATAGCAAAGTGTGAAAGCATACAAAATAGGTGACAATAATATGGGACGCCACTCATGTTGTGTGAAGCAGAAGCTGAGAAAGGGATTATGGTCGCCGGACGAAGATGAGAAATTGAGCAACCACATTACAAGATTCGGCGTTGGTTGTTGGAGTTCGGTCCCCAAAGTTGCAGGTAAGTTTTTCATGAAATAACGTTTATGAAGTGCTATCTTAACTATCACATTGGTAACTTAAGTAACGCTTATTTATTTATTGTTCGGAATAAGTGTTATCTAAGTTCTTTTTTAGTAGTGTTTTGACTTATGCTTGTGTTAATAATTGAGTAGGTTTACAAAGATGTGGAAAGAGTTGCCGGTTGAGATGGATTAATTATTTAAGGCCTGATCTAAAGAGAGGCATGTTTTCTCAGCAAGAGGAGGATCTCATCATTAGTCTCCATGAAGTTCTAGGAAACAGGTACTGTGTTGAGAATTCTAACAAAAGAATTCAAGAAAAGGGTGTAAATTTTATGAGTCATATTCAAACATGCATGTTTACATTTTCAAAATTTGTATCATATTATCATTTTGTCATTTTTAATGCATATGCAATTTCGTGCACCATCTTAAATATCCTGATTCCGCAATTTGATTAGGTGGGCACAAATAGCAGCTCAATTGCCAGGGAGAACAGACAATGAGATCAAGAATTTTTGGAATTCATGTTTGAAGAAGAAGCTAATAAGGCAAGGGATTGATCCCAATACTCACAAGCCTATAACCGAAATCGAAATGTTGATGAGAAGAAATGAAGAAAATTACACAGATAAGAAATCTTCATCATCATCCTTACTAATACCACAACCAACAAGCCTTCCAAATCTTTCAACCACCTCAACCTCATCATCAGGTGAAATGGATGGCAATCTGACGAGTTTTCAAGAAAGGCCCATGAATAATAAACAACCCCTCTTTGATCCTCTGTTCTTGTTTGATTTACAAGGGAACAATGGTTCCCCTCTTTACAATCCAAGTTTCCTCAATTCTTGTACTCAACAAAACTTGAATAATTTTGGAGGGGCAACCTTTGAACTCAATAGTTCATTACCAAGTTTGATGCATTTGGATCATCATGTTATGAACATGGGAGAATCAGATTTTGCAGATAGTTCAAGTTCAAGAATCAGTCCATTTATGGTCAATAGTAATGAGACAAAAGAAAGTCTCAACACAAACATGTTGGAAAATTCATCAAATTTTCCTACATGGGAAAATGGTGAAAACCATAAATTTGAATCATTATATCAACAATATCAATTAAGTGAGGTAAAAGGTGATGATGAAGTCAAGGCCAACAATGCATGGAATCATCGTGAAGGCCAACTTCAAAGTCAAAATGGAGATGATTTTAGTAACTATCATCAACAGTTGATGACTTCTTTATCAGAAGACATGAGTGCATCCGGAAACTTGGATGTCTTCAACCAATTATAATTATTTTTTGTGTGAATTCATCATTTTTTGTTGATTATTATTATTTGATTGCACATACACTGAAAATACACAGACAGACAGAGATTGTTAATATATAGTAAGGATGTGACAAAAATACTTCAAGGAAAAGAAAAGCAGTGAAAAAAAGCTTGAAATGAGGATTTTTTATTTTTGGGGTTTGTTTTAGCATATAGTTTTGTCCACATACAAGATTTGAAAGTAAAGTGTAGATTTATCCTATTTCCCATCTCATCTTTTGTGTAATTATAGAAGATTTGGAAGTAAAGTGTATATTTATCCCTTTTCCATCTTGTCTTTTGTGTAATTATACAAAATTTGTAAGTAAAGTGTATATTTATCCCTTTTTCATATTTTTTAAGTGAGTAAAATATGAGAAATCTATACATACATTCTACTTTTATTACAAATATTCTTTCCTCCTCTTATTTTTTTAAGTTAATATTATAATAATTTTCAACCTCTTTTATCTTACAAGCAATATAATTCGAAATTTTAATCTCAACAATAAGAATAATATCTCAATCGTTAAATTATTCAATCATATCATCTCATCCTATTTAGTTACATGTATCTTTATTTTATTTTGGTTTTCTCTGCTTCATATGTAGGGTCTTGATTTTGACCCAAGATATATATTGGTGGTCAAATTTGATTATTGTCAATTATTGGCAAATGGACTTTACTTTCTCTTTTTGGACATGTATGGTACCAAAATTCGTGTCAGGTCCTGATATGTAATTCCGAAACAATTATCAGATGTCCGCACGTCTACTACTCTGATCTCTGGTAAATGGAGTAATTATTACTCCGTAGTTTATTACATGTACGGCTCCAGTTAGAATTTCGAGTCATAATAATTTATTACAATGATTTCTATATTCTAATATAATCAAATTTTTGAAGTGAATTTTTTATAATTTTACTGTAGATAGTCGAAATTTATTAAATAAATTTAATAAAAAGTAATTTATTTTGACGATTGAAATCGATTAAAAATTGATAAATGCAGTTGCTGGCGTGGCGATTGGGGAGTTCAAGTAATAAAATCCAGCATGGCAATGGAATAATAGGGTTTTCGAATTAAGCCCACGACATTAAATTAAAGTCAAAATTAGGGTTTCATGGTAATTAATCTAAATTTCGCTGACGACGAGGTTCTTTGAGAAAATATTTTGAATTAAATATTAATCGAAGCTAAATTTGAAAATCCCCAAATTAACAAAATACAGAGTTCAGGCTTCGGGCTTAAAATAAAGACTCTAAAATAGGGGTTTAAAACGGACACTCCCAAAAAGTAAAATTTAATATGAAAATGCATTTACAGCGCAAAAATTCGGAACCTTCTTGATTCATCAAAATAGAAAATATATGCTTGGGCAAAAATAATTTCCATAAAATCTAGCATTTCAGTCTTCCTCATATTCATGTTGAAGTCAAATCAGTTGTGGGATCGATCAATCTGAGGAAGAAATTCAGAAAGCCCTATAAATACCCCCACTATTATAGCTTAAATTTAATGCGGATACAACAAAAGAATCTGAGAATTTAGCATAAAGAACAACAAATATGTATTTCTTCTTGAAAACTTCAAGTTGTTTGTCAGGAAAATTGGAAATGAGTAAAAATACAAATCCTTTGGCAGGACCAAAATAGAGAACTAGGGTACAAGGTTGAATTGTTACTGCTTAGCAGTAATTTAGATAGAACCCATGATGAAATGGAGTGTTCATGGAAATGAATAAGCTACTGTGATTAAACTAATATGTCACATGTGAAACCATGGGATATTTATATCCTCTGTCGAGAAACAGGGGTAAACAACTTTAAGACATCGTCTTGGCGATACAACATATCCACGGATACTTTTAGAAAGAAGATCGTGATAATTAAGCACACGATTGATGGGTATGAGGATCAGCTATACAGCTGAGGCCAATTAAGTACAAGAGTGCATTTCAAGTCAAAGACTGAGATCAGTCTAAACAGTATCTGGTGCTCCTTTCTTAAGAACTTCTGAATCAATACAGCGGTTCACAAGCATAGAATTCAAATCAAACAGGATCATATAGCGGTTTAGGCACCAATCAAATACAATGAAAAACCAATCGGGCCTCGAGTCAAAACTATTAATCCAAGATCCATTTGGCAGTCAGTTGGTTCTCAATCTAGTTTGATAATTGTTTTGTCTACAGATAGGATTTCCCCAAAGGAATTTCATTAATTTGGTGCATATTCATAAATAATAAAATCTATCTAATGGTTGTTACTTTTCAATTTATAAGTCAAATACTTCATATTATGTTATACTTTAAATATGGAATATTATCTATTATACTTAGTTAAAATTATGATAATTATTTATTAGGCTAGCATAACTTTTTCATTTAGTAGGAATAACACCACATCGGGCAATTTACTATAGTCTAAAATACTATTAAATTCACCATATGCATGGGTAGTGCTAAAAGTTATTTATACAAAGCTTGATAGGAAAATGATATTGACCCAAGCTAGCTACATGTTTACTTAACACAATGTACTATACAACTATATTTATACGACTATAGACTACTCACCATACACCAATAAGTCTATAACAAATTAAGCAGTATGAGATAATCGAGTGAGAATGAGTAGCAGTATATCATTAAAAGTATAGTAACTTCATTTTCAAATAACATTAGATAATGTTTGCAAATTATCAGTAATTTGACTTTAGGCCCCCTAATTAAATATGGCTCATAAATTGTACAACCCATGTTTAATTAAGAGAGAGATGGCCATTACTCAAGGTCTCAAGCAATTAACAGGAAAATAAATAAAGAAACTAGGACATTACTCTGATGTTGAAGCTGTGCAATAAGTCTCTATCTTCATTCTTCAAGTTGTAAACTGACATAACATATTTCCACAGAGCCTACAGATCATATATATTGTCCCATGTTGGCTATTCACTTCTAACTTTAGGGTCTTTTCAATTTGGGACCAGTAAGTAATCACTATATATATATAATCTCTAGAAAATTGGCATGGATGGAGATTCATCAATGTCATAATCTGAACACTCAAGTAGGTACTTGTTTTCAAAAGATCATAAAAATCAGTAACAATGAAACAACAGCTAGCAGTCTAGCTCACTAAGCTAAGATCAACCACTTGAAGAACGAGGAGTCTTTCTCACTCGGCAACATCACACTCAACTCGACTTAACATGCTCAATCCTTTTAAGGCAAGGCTCGCCTAAGCGAGGTGTGAGGACAAGGCCTCAGCCGTGGATAAACCTAAGGTCAGGCAAAATCAATATAATTTCTTGGTAGTTTCGATGTTTTGTAAATGCCTTTTAATTTCATCGACTCATCATCCATCGATAGTTCCATTTTCTGTGTACTGCTTTGACATCACATGGATAAGGTAGAATACAATCATACACATAATCCTTCTTAATCGTCTTTAGGCGTTGGGACATGTTTACTTCATAGTGTCTGATAACATCAGCAATAACCCAGTAGGCCAAGAGCCAGTTTCATGATAAATAATCACTTGGCCTGCAAGTGCCGTGGAGCCACTACAATTGAAACAGCTGTGTGAATTAATTAACTTATGGACCTCATTGCCAAGTACTGAGAAGAATAAGCATCATTTTCATTTCTGTTAAGATGCATTATCTAATCACTGTTCCCTGATGTTAGGCACTCCCACAAAGAATAACAGATGATCTGAAGCCCTTGAAAGGTCCCCCTCGACGGCGTGCAAAGATTGTAGTTGTACAGCTTTATATAGTTCTAGCTACTTTCTCTTTTTTCCATTTAAGGGTGGCTAGCATTTTAGCAGTAGCAGTATACCCCTGATGGAGTTACCAGAGATGCACTTCTTGCTGTTCAATGTCACCTTAAGCCATAATTTTACCAAGTAGGGTCCAGTACATGATCAAACTAGTTCTCAACACAGAGTGGTTCATGTTTCACTTGACCAAATGCAACTATAAGTTACACCTGTTATAAATAAGTAAGTAGGACATTGTACAATTTATCATAGAACATAGACCATTCAAGTAAAAACAGATGAAGTATTAACTACTCCCTTCGTTTTTTTTAGTTGTCGTTTTAGACATTTGCACATAGATTAAGAAAAAAAAAATAGTCAAAAAGTGCATTGAAAATGTAGAATGAAAATCAATTGAAATAATATCATTGATTGGTTTTTAATTTAAAGAGAAAAAATAGTCAAAAATTACATTGAAAATATAAAAATACAATTTATTTCGGAGTATGTTAAAAGAACAACTAAAAAAACAAGAGATGGAAAAATATTAAGTATTAAGTATCAACAAAGGCTGTTAGATATGCTAATTCGGGAGTCTCGGCATACATTTGTAAGTATAAGAAATAGTACTATTTATAAAAAGAAGCAAACCTGATCGCCCACAATGATATTTTATAATTATAAAAAACAAACAAGCAAGTAAACCAACATAAACGTATATAAAAACATGAGATGGAAAAATATACTCCGGATTAAGTATCACGGGAACTGGTTTGAATCAAAGAGGAATACATTCAATTAAACAAACAAGAAACATTCTGGAACATATCAACATTCGACATTGGCGAAAGTCAATACTTGTACAACCTGAAGAAAGACATACCAAGATCGAGACTTGAAGTGAAGTATGGTTGTTTAAGAGAGTTTTATGACATTCATACTACTTCAGAGCTTGGCTATCAAACCAGGAGGATTCGGCTTCATTTCAGGATCGTCTTTCACATCATTCTCCTTGATTTCCATCTCACATGCATTTGGAGGCACATCCACAGCAGGAGAGCAATTGAAAAATCCATGTGGCTGCACAAAAATTTATAAGCATGATATAGGCATGGGAAGTACACACTTATATCAAGAAAATCAATGGGCAGATATAATGACCAATACGAGATGCAGTCTAACAACTATAGCATCCTTCATATTTAATCTTAAATGCTGTCAGAAGCAGAAAGAACATTATTTTGTATTCTTGTTTTCACTGGGGAATGGTGAATAGCAGTTAACAGAAGTAGGAAATGTCTTTCTGTCCTCTCCCCTTCTTTGTTTTATCTGCTGTTAGTAACTTGTTTAAAATGGAACTCAAAGCATAAGAGGCAAACTAAAAAGGAAGGAGATAAAACGGATGTTTATTGTTTTTATCACTGAACACCTTGTACAAATTGACATTGCAATATAATAATTTATAACCCGATTTTTTCAAACACGTAATTCTAGCCTCTAAGCTGGTTGTGTAAGTTAATCTAAAAACACACCTGGAGCATGAAACCAATGTGTTCCACGGGCATTACAGGCCAGTCTTCTAGTCGAGGAACATGAGTGATTCCAAAAACGTACCTGCATTGTAACAAATTTGGGGTTTACTAAGCATTATCCAACTCAACCCTCACAGGACAAGGCAGATTCGCAATTTTTAATAAAAGGTGATTACTAAGCTCCGCCTATGTAAATATTATTGCAGTATAGGACTGACCAGAGAACAATGTCAGTTTCCTCTAAAGGGCGATTCTGCTTAACCCATGAAGCTAATCCTTCACCAACACGTGGATTCTGATTAGGAAATTCTCCTCCTGGAAAATCCTCCCCTTTTGCGTATTTAGTAACCCAGAGATTGTGTTTCAGGAAAGCAGCTCTTCTCAAGAACATTGCATCAGGACCGGAAAATGGTAAACAGTTTGAACCGGGAACCAACTTGTAGCCTGTCAGTTGGCCTGACCTGTTGACAGTTCGAGTATTCCGTACCTACAATATCAATTGGTAATAAAAAGTCATGTTCATGTCACTTTATATCTCTTCAATTGGAAGATTTTAATGAAAAACCTACAAATTGATCCATGACAGACCAAGTCAACTATTAAAATGCAGGGGATGAGTGCTCGAATGTCAAGCCATTATCTTGGCTGGGGAAGAGGACATAAAGCAAGGGATGGGGGAGAATGATTAAAAATGAATTTATCTCTAAGCCAAACATTTCACATTTATTATGGCAACATCGCGACTCAAGAGGACCACAGACAACAGAAGAGTCAAAACAGCCCTCTTTAAGATACAATGGATATGACAAACCCTAATAGTGAGAAAGAACACGCCTCAAGAAGCTTTCTTAGTTAGGTATGGACACTTACAATCCAATGGCGAGCAGAACAAGGATTACAATCACGCATGGCTTCCAGTTCAGACTTGAGCAGAGTTTCTTCTGCAAAGAATGCATTGTTATGGATATTTTCCTTACCAGGTTCCTCAACTTTAACGTTGACTTCCACAACCTTGCAAAGTTGAAATTTCAGGATGTCACATAGATTATTATGCATATGGTTTGTCAGCCAAAGCTAATCTCATAAACCAGAAATACCTGCTACTATGCATGCCTCACATGTCTAACCATACCTGATTGTGTGCTTCCCCTGGCTTACAATCAACTGCCATGTCCATACGAGCCACAAAGAAATGTTGATGGAGTGGTGCATATAATCCGGGTGCAATCATTGTTCCATATTTTCTAAACTCTCCAGGTTGTAGAGCTCCCAAACTAAGAATGCCTGTAAGTTTCACTTCTGCTTCAATTTTTCCATCCTGCATTCAGCAGAAGTTAGCAAAGAAAACACAATTCTGAATTTAAAAAAAAAAACAAAACACACTTGCTAGTGAAGAATGGAGAGAAGATAACTACGGCAAGGAGTAGATAAATGAATAATAAACAAAATTTTGGTGGCTCTATTTAAGAATTTGCTTCCTGGTTAAGATTTGGGTAAGAGAGAATGATCTTCCAATGCACGTATAACTCTGAAACAGTATACCCTAAACCGTGACGATTTAGTTAACTGAAGAGTCAATATATCCAACTTGCCTGATAGAAGTGCCAGTAGAAGCCATATTCATAGTTAGCTACAGTGCACATGAATGAAACTGTAAGCCTCCTTGATCGACGAACTTCAGCAAGACCAGTTCTCCAGTCCTGATGCTTCCATAGAATTCCATGATCTTCTTCATGCATGCATACACAATTTTCAATTGTTTCTACTCCTCCGGTAAAATTTGTAAAATGTGCATCAAAGTATTTTATTTCTCCTAAGCAGTCACATCCCTGAAAAGTTAGTTATTGCATCATATATTGTGAATGAAAATTTGTCCATGCTTTCGACTAAATGTGTGTTTACTATGTAAATACTATATGCTTACCTTCTTAAGTGAATGAGCATTTTCTCCCAGTCCATCTTCCCCCGCATCAAATGCATTCTTTCTGTAATGTGGTTCATTGGGATCCCCGTAAGGCACAACCATCTCCACAAAACTCAACCTATGGGCAATGGGTCTTCGGCCTCTGCTACCATCAACATATGCAACTGAGTGGATGACCAAACCTTCTCTTGGTGTAAAACCAATTCGGAAATTCCACTAAAAGCCAGAAAACAAAAGGTTTTGGCATCCATCCAATTGTAAAACAACAAATGTGGTCAGATACAAGAAACAAGGAGTACCTTCTGCCATTCTACATATCGTCCTTTGACACGAAAACTTGGTCCCTCAGGCTGACTAATCTTCAGAGGTTTCACATCACTACGATCGACCCCACCCCTGGTCTCACCTGCTGTATAGTTCCTGAGTGGATCAGCCGGGGGTAATGGAACAAGCTTCCGGTCTTCAAACTCCAGAAGCACCATGTTTTGCATGTCAACAACTACATGAATTCCTTCAACAGGGCGTGCATAACCATTTTCCATTGGGCAATCACTCTCTGTTCTACAAAATATAAGTGGTTTGGCAAGCCTGCGGCTAGGAGCATCAACTTCATTATAATAACCAACACACCTGAAGAAAAATGAATGGGTTATACTCGAGTATCTCTTGGAAGTTAGTGACCTATAAAGAACTGTAAACAAATAATACGGAGTACTAACCAAGCATCAACCATCACAAGGTCCATATCTTCTATACCCCTCTTCTTCATCGCATCCCTAAAAGGAGGATATTCTTTGACAACTGCCTCACATTCAGCATATTCAACAGCATCCTACAATTCAAACAAAACAGGATCACATACAAAAGCAAACTGAATGGGCACTGCAAATTAATTAGAATTGAAAACATCAAATGGAGAACTACTAGAGTATACCATGGGAGGCTGAACATCAGGAATAACTTTAGATGAGATGACTTTCCCCCTATGATGACCACCTCGAGTTGCAGCATGTACTTCTGAGAGTTGAACAATCCATACACTGGTCTCATTTGACTTTTTATTGTAAACAGCAAGTCTAGCTCGCCTTGGCGGGAGTTCTCTTGGGATCATTGATCCACCTTTTGTTCTTGGTAGCAACGACGGCTGGAATGGAGGAAAGAAATATGCATCTGCCAGTGCAACAACTTGTTTATCTGGTTCCAAGAGAACCACTTCAACAAACCTCATGCTATCTCGAACCTGAACATCAAACCAATAAGTATTGGGTGAACAAAATGTGGTAGAGATAAAATTTATGCCATTTAGTTCAGTCGTGGTACTCTACTATCATAAAAAACTATAAAACACCCTGTAGGTTGTAACCTCAGGAGTAGCACCAGCAGCCCTGACTGTGGAAATAGCAACAGCAATTTCAGCAGGAGATAAAGGGTCCAAAGGGTGGCTAGTTTGAGCCCTCGACGTATATTGGATTCCTGCAAAGAAATACTTTTAGTTAACTGCACAAAGTACGCCAAAATAAATCACTTCTTGATTCATATTGAAAATATCCGATAGCTATCTCTCTATATTGTTTAAAGGCTCATACATCTAAAGTTCTAAACTTTAGTATCACTTGCATCGATTGATTGATTGTATAAACTTCTGTTCACCATTGAAAAATATGCTTTTTTGGTAAGTTAAAAGTTTTGAAGGCATACTAAGAGCAAAAAAATTACATACATGCCCCAATGTCTCTGGAGAGACTCCTGTTTAAACGGGGTAAGAGGCTGGATATTACGCAGCCTTACCCCTGTGGAGACTGTTTTCAAATTGACTGACGAGTGAAGAGCAAACACTATCTACTACCACTTCATAATAGAAAAAAGTGTAGTTAGTGTATTGTATCATTTCGATTTATTCAATTATAACCAAGCGCAATACAATATAAAATCTTTGATTCCATATGACAGAAACCATAATGTATTCAAATTACATCAACCATTCTCGGTTGAGAAATGCCATGAATATCATCAGTCAAAAGATTCTTAACCATCATATATGCTTTTGCTTAAACCAATAGCAGTATGTTAAAAACACTATCTTTTAATATATTTTCCAAACACAAAAAATACTTTAAATTCGAAATTTAAAAATTCAACCACCAAAACACAAAAGTAGAAAACCATTTTGAGATGTGTGAGTATCAACTAGCTAATCCATGAGATATTGAGTTAATTACATGAGCTATATTATTCAGACATATAATATACATATAAAGTTGAAAAAAGCACCTTTAGTGGTAGGCAAAGTAGCAGGTTCAGGAAGGATCAAAGAAACCACTGAGGCTTTCTTGATTTTGGAGTCTTCATCTCCCTTAAGGCAACACTCTGAAGTCGTTTTTTTCTGAACTGTGGCCATTGCAACTGATTTGGAACCTGTCTGAATACTACACAACAATGATGCAACCTAGAACAATCTTCTGACATACAGAAGCATCAACCTCCTGTGATCACAATTCACAAGGAACTAGGAAGATGGTAGTAGTGGGATGGGCTTGGGAAAGGGGAATCACATGGCTTAAAATGATAGTTATATTAGTTATGTTCTTTTTGTCCAAACTTAATCCCGAATTTTATAAAATAAAGTAATTTATGAAGTTATAAAGTTATTGTATAATGGACCTGTTCGTTTTCAAGATAGTTTGTATCAATCTGTAAATAACATATTATATTTTTATATGGGGTCTTGGCCTCAATGATATTAATTTTTTTATTAATTCATTAATATCTTAATCATTTTAAATTTATTTGAGCAATTCATTATGATCAAATCAAAATTTACTCACTTTGAAATAATCAATTTAATTCAAAATTACATTTACTTATTTAGAAAATTTTCTTATTGAGTAACAAAATTTGTTAAAAATACTTTATTAATAGTACAAAATCATACAAAAAGTGTTAATATATATTTCAATGCACCATCTTGCATATGAGCTAAATTCGCCCATGATTGTATATATGATCATTTTAACACGTATTTTAATTCTGAACAATTTTAGCAATTAAATTTCAAATTTTACAAACTTCATGAATTATATTAGTTTTTATTTATGACAAATTTTGAAAACTACTACAAACTGGAGTTTAATACTCCGTATAAGAGGACAGTGGACTGATTTGAGTAGTGGAAGAAAGAAACCAAACCACTACTTAAATTGGACAAAAGAAGAAAGCCAATAAAGGATATAGGATCGTGACTCCATGTTTGGTCCTGATTGTTAAGTTTATACTACTTTCCATTCATAATGTAGTCGATTTGGTAGTGGCAGGTTACTTATAACTCTGATACTTTTCTTTCAATTTATAGATATTGATGTAACTTATTTTTTCTTTTATTGAGGAAATTTAAGAAGGAATGATTATTTGTCAATAGATCTGAGTCGAAAGTTAAAAGCCTTTTTGGTGATCGTCACAGTGGAATCTTGTAAATGCCTCTTGACAGAAACGATAGGTAAAGTGCTTTTCGGATTACATAAATATCGGCGTTGAACTTCGTTAAAGTTAAAGGTCCAGCTTTGTCTCCTGCATGTTTACTACCCCTCTTAAATACTCATCTTAGCTTGATCGTCCCGGTATCGTGGTCATGCCTTCCGAACTCTGCGCGGACCACTGTCGAACTTACCGAGGTGAACCGTATCGACATTGCAGCTCGTATAGAGAAGAAAATCAGGATAGTGACGCCTGAGTTTCGAAGCGGCTAACTCTGTGAGCCTACGGAAGCCCATTGCATCATTTGGCTCTGTGCGGCGGGACCCGAATCCCGTTCAACAAATATGTACAGAATGACATTAACTTGATACCAGAGTGCCGAATCCATCGATTCTTAACAAGCGCCCTTCTTAGGAAGTGACTATATTCAACAACTGACATGGCGAGAGCGGGCATCGTAGGAGACAGAAGCGGAGTGCACAGTCTGGCCCGAGTCCCGTCGCGAGACCCAATCTCCCCACAGCGAGGCACGAAGAGTTTCATTGCGGACGAGTCCATGGCGCCTCGGCCGTGCCGAAAACATAAAAAATAAGTCGCGGCACCCTGGCGTAGGTACTGCGCCTCGAAGTAGATCGATTGCCCAGCCATTTATAGCAGCGGTTGAGCGACTTGAAGAAGATGATGACCTCGTTAAATCCAGGTGGTCGACTCCCCATCGACTACCGCTGACAAAGATGCCTTTACGGATCGGTTGGGCCAGAATCGCTTTGCGGCGGGTTTAAACATCCACAGTTCAACATATTGATGGAGGCGGGCATCGACGAGCACTGAAGGGGTTCGTTGCCTGGCGTGCATGCGTCCATAGCGAAGAACATATGCGAACATTTCCAAATAGCTTGATGGGAAAAACTGGATTGGTGCATGGAGCACCCTCAAATCCATTGATTCATATCAGGCCACGGCGGACGCTTTAGTCGCCAAGTTCGGTATTGCCATCCGGACATGCGGGATGAGCATCTTGCGATGGACATAAAGCGAAATAGGAGTCGTTGAGGTAAACATCATAAGAGATACAACGACCTTTTGCTAACTTTGTATCCCAGCTATTAGATGTGAGTTGATTATGACATTTTTCAATGGGCTTGCTTATGGGAAGCTCAAGAAGGCCTTATTGCTAAAAACCTCCCTCTCGAAAGATGCATTAACCAAGGAGGTTAAATAGCACATCGAATTGGAGGAACTTAAAAAGAAAGCAGGCGAGAGCACTGACCTTAGGGACACGGTGTTAAGAAGGAAGGCCAAAGTCACGAAGACCCCGTGCGGGAAAGAATCTGTGAGGCAGAGAGGACAACCTTCGAAAGAGGCTCGCTCCCGCCACCTACCGCCTCCGCGAGGCCTAGTATGATTGATCGACCCAGGACCCCAGAGTATAACCAGCGGCGGAGGCCTGCGGGAATCGAGTATAACAGCGAACCCTCACGAGAGTCGCCATGTCGGAGATATTCCTCTGAAGTGTAAAACGAATCTCCTACCCAAAACGCTCGAATGCACGGGCACCCGGGGAAAGAGATAATTTGAAAGCGGTAGATAAGCTAATCTTGCGATGATACTGAGGGAGTTAAGAGTGGGTGGGAGAAAAGGAAGGAGACGAGGGGTGCCGGTTATAGTCATTTTTTCTTGACATGATGGCTCATGAGAATCGAGTGCGAGTAATTATAGCCTCCCCAAGGGCCACAGGTCGAATGGATACTATCTCATCTTGAATAGCGGGGAGAGGGGGGTGATTCTTTGAAATGCGAAGTAAAAACTATTCTCGGCGGGGAGTGTACAGCGCCGGTGGAACGATCTCCGTAGAGGCGGAGCCCGCCGTTCTCGGACAGCGAGTTGAAAGGAACTAAGCTTCACGCTGATGACCTAGTGGTCATAGCCCACGCTAATCGCGAGCTTCGCAATAGAAAATGATGTTTTGTTCATCTGGGAAGTTCCACGGACATACTATATCTTAGCACTTATGATACAAATTCTGACTTGCCCAGCGATGTTCTGACATCGGCTACTCCGTTGGCGGTTCCTTGGCCATGTAGTATATCCTTTGGGAATTGCCATGCTTGATTTCACAGTTTGGACGGGCAACAGGACTACAACAATCAAAGCCCAGTTCACAGTGGTTGACATAGAGGATAACTTCATCTGGCAGGTTGATTAGGAGACGATCTTGCGAAGGCATTAAGAGCGTGGTTCCTCTACATCTCGAAGATGAAATCCCAACCGGCCGGGGCATAGGTGAAAGCTTGTGGAAACCGAGGAAAGAGGCTAGTATATGTTATCAAATCTCGATCCCCCCAGTGAAACAAGCCGGCGGTAGAAAGCGGAAAGAAAACAACATCGGAAAATCAAGCTGAGATAAGAGCGAGAAATGGAGAAAGAGGAAGACAACTCGTCGAAAGGAAAAAAGGAAACCGAAGTAATTCGGTACCACATGAAGAGGTAGAAGAATTTCATTCAGCACATAAGCAGTAGCGAGTCTTCGAATAGGAGCAAAAGTTGGATGATATTTATTCACATGGAGGCGATTTCGATTATTAGGGGAATTGAAATGTATTCTCGTGGGGCCCCAAAGACATGCCGAGAGTAGACCCAGAGGTAGCGATGCACCGATTACATATGGATTCAATGTTCGTCCCAATTAAGCAGAGAAAGTGAACCGGCGGCGAGAAAAATAGCGTCGGCAGATCGAAGCTGTGAAGGCCTATCATTACGAACAACGGTTCACTGAATGATCGCGAGCATTAGTGCTTGGGAAAATATCCAGCAACAAATGGAGGATGTGTCTTGAGTTTACAAGCTTAAACAAAAGCTTGCCCAAGACTGCCAGCTACCTGCTGGGAAGATTGGTGTCTGACAGCGGGCATGAAGTGCTTTGATTTCAAGAGATGCGTCGAGGGATACCACCCAGGAATCGTATATCGCTAAAGGATGAGGAAAACAATCTATGCTTTAGAGTGCGGCATGTTTTTGTTGGAAAGTCATGCCACTTGGGTTGAAACAGGGGCCACGTACCGAGAATGGTGAATCTCTGTATTTTCGAACCAAATGAACATGGGAAATTTACGTAGGCGATATCTTGGTGAAAAGCAGAGAGGGCACCGCTTTCTGAAACTTTGGGAGACGTGTTCCGAGCAATTTACGTGCAGCCAGTTCTTGAATCGACCAGGAAAGTATGTTGGAGTTACCTGAGTGTGATCGGTGAAGGAGTGCTCGAACCAAACCTTGACAAGATAAGGCGCCACAGACATGGCTTACGTCAGCTATAAAAAGACATCTTAAGTTGTGAGGTTGTTTAAGCGTGCCAGATTCATCTCTGAAAGTCGGAAACGAAACCTTCCATTCTTTAAGAACTTAAGAAGAGAATGAAGGAAACCTTTAATCGGGGCCGAAGAGTGTGCTCACACTTTTGATTAATTGAAAGAGTATTTGGGATTATAAAGTTGTGTCTCGATCCGAACCAATAGTGGAACTACAATTATACTTGGCAGTTTCAGACGGGCCCGATAAATCGGCGTGCCCCTCCGAGACAAGGGATCCTGAACCCGGCCCTAAAAAGGATCTTGGCGAGTCCGGCTCTCTCAAGGTGACTCACAACATGGGCAATTGAATTGAGCGAATTTGATATATCCTACGAGCCTTGAGCAAGCATCAAAGCCCAAGCCTTGGAGGATTTCATAGTGGGATGCAGCCCGAGACCACCCAACCGAAGTTAGCCGGAACCGGATAGAGTAGCCAAGAACCAACGCCCGAATGGACCACAGCATGTAGGCAGACTAGAAAGAGTAGAGGTCAGGGGCAGAACTCTTAATCTACAGGCCAAAGGGATAGAAATGGAATAGCCAACCTCGACAGCTGAGGCCACAAGCAGCGGTGAATATGAAGCTCTGTGCTTGATGTTGGAATTGAGTGCGATCTTTGGGTGTTCGTCAAATCTTGGTGAGATGGGACTCGAAACTGATGATGGATCAAATTAGAGCATTGTGGGATCAAATGAATCTACCATTAAGTATCGCGCTTGGCCAAACCACAGCGGAGCCGCCATGTCGATCTTTGAGCATATACCGCGCACACCGAGAATGAAAAGCAGAACCCGATTGTCAAAGCTGCCTCACTTATTATAAATTAATTGTCAAAAGGAGGTTTATGTGGAGTTCGAGAGGATGAAGGGCGACGAGGAAACCCCTTTGAAAATTGTCCTAGAGGAACCCCAAGATTGGAGTACCGACATAACTAGATTCTGAAGGAACATTACCCTCTTACATTTCAGCGAGGCAAGGAAGGTTCAACGAAGAAGTCTTAGGTTTTGCATGTATGATGGAGATCTATATCAGAAGTCTTTTGAGGACACTGTGTGTGACCCGAAAATGTTCAAAGGTGTTGTACAAAGTACCCGCAGCCGGATGGTGTGGTAACAGCGTTGGTGGAAGTCCACTATGACAAAACTGACCCTCATGGGTTTCCCCAGTCCCCGTGGTTAAAGGTCGGCGGACTTAGTCCTAAAATGACGTGTCGAGAATTAAGAATATTCACAACCAATCTCAACCACCATGACCCCTGGCGTCATTAGTCATTCAAATTCTATTTGTGTAGGGGAATAGACCTCGTGGGAAAATTGCCAAAGGCAAAAGATCGGTGGAATATGTAGTCTTGATGGACTATTTCGATAAATGGAGTAGAAGCTGCTACCATTTGCTTGAAGATTAAAAAGGGGGACATTGTGCGGTTCCTATGGAAAGAAGTCCTAACTCGCTTTGGTATCCAACGAATCTTGGTATTGATAATGGGGCACAGTTCGCTAGTTCAGCTTTGCCGGAATTTTGCAAGAAATACGACATAGAGCGGCAATTAAGCTCGCGTATATTACCCCGAAATGGCGAGTGGAAGTGATGAATCAGACAAATCTTGAAAGGGATTAAAAGATAAATTACAAGTGGGGCATCTAGGGGATGCATGGATAGAGAAGAATTAGCGGCGGTGTTGTGAATGCCGCAAACCACGCCTTTCCTTGCGCTACGAGGTGAAACCCGTTTAGCTTGGTGGCCAGCAGCCTTTGAAGTTGTTACGCGGCGAGTGGGCCTACCGGCGTGGAGGCGGGGTTCGGCGTGGTTCAAAGCTGTCGTGCTATGAAGAATAGCTAAACCGTTGATGAACTTAGGGATAAGCTTTTGTTCACCCATTGCAAAAATATAAGCACCTATTTCGTTAAATGCAATTGCAAAGTGAAGGGTCTCGATTTCGTGTGGGTATTTTGGTGTTGAAAACATACTCGGTGAAACCATCGAAAGATATTGAAACAAGCTCGACCCTAAATGGGAAGGACCGTATCGTGCAATACGTTCCCCAGGCTTTGAAACACATCTGAGTTGGAAGACATGGGCCAGTAAGCGATCCGCGGACTGTGAAATGCGCTCAGCTAAGCAAATTATTGTTAATCTTGGGTTACATTGCGAACCTATTTCAGTATCGATCAAAATTAATGAATGCTCGGAGTTATATAGCATTCGGAATATCAATATTTTGAATGACAAAAGCAGAATGATTCTCACGAGCAGCCGGGAATAATATAAATAAAGTTGTTATTCCCCGAAACTTTATCTCATGTATAAATATATTTGTTATGCATGAACGTTATCTGAAGTGCTAGTGAAACTATAATTTCCCTTAACGATGAAAGACTATCACCAGCGAGGCGATCACTTTCATGAAGACCTAGAATCGAGTATAGCCAAGGCATAAATGCTTGGCAGTCTTTTCTCCAATTATAACGACTTCGCTCCTGCGATCTTTGTCACCGTAGATGAGTCGGAGATGGAGGAGATATCCCTTGATGTGCCCGAGCGTTATTTGTAACAGCTCATTTATCTTGCTAAGACAACTATTACAAAGGCGAGAATATATTAACACAGAGAGTCGGTTACAAAAAGGTTCAAACAGTTGAAATTAAACAAAAATTCAATTACCTGAAAACCTTGGAAACAGCCCAAAATATGCATTGAAATAAAGAAAAGCATTATCCAAAATATTCAAACAAACGAACATTGTCAAAATATAGTTACAAAAGATAGTGGGATAAAAGATTGACAAGAATGAGAACTAAGCCTTTGGGAAGCGGCGTCGTTGGAGGGAGGAGCCGCTTAACTTGTCTTCTTAAATGCTTGGAAAGGCGTCGAGTTGAGGTCGGCAAACCGAGAGAGTTGTAATCCTCCTGGAACTCTCATTCGAGAGTGGGGGCTTCTTGAAACTCTCCACAGCCGCGGCGAGAAGCGACCTCGAGCTTCGAAAGGCGCTTATAATTCTCATGGCCCGGCTTCGCGAGCTTCTTAGGTCGACTCGTGGGCGTCCTCCAGACGTTTGACCTCGCATTGGCTGTTTAACCTTACGGGTGGCGAAACTGACTCTGACAACGTCCACATACCCATTTCGGTGGGTGATTTGAAAGTCGAAAGCCGAGCTCACCACTTCTTAATTTTATCTCGTTGAGGAGAATTAACTCCTCTCGTGCCTCTTCTGAAGCCCCAAAATAGTCTTCCATCAGCTTCCTCTTTTCAGTATTGAGGAGGACATTGATCCGCTGGCTATCATGAACTCTACTTCGCTTATTGCTCTCGCCCGGTGGCTACTTTTACCGAGAAGGAACTTACTCCTTGAGTCCTTATTCTCCTCCCCAAGATTGTCGGCCCTCCTTGCCAACTCAAAGCCAGCATTCGCGACCTAAAGACAAAAAAAAAACGGGTAAGTGATTGAAGAATGGGTAAAATAAAACTAGGGATGAGGAAAGAAAGAACATACAGATGAATGTATGCTAGCGTATCCTTAAACTTCGAGAGGATCGGGATGGATTGGAGTAACCTTGACCTGAGCCACTCGAAGCGAAAGGCCTCACAACATGAAAGGATTGGAGGTTGCTTTTGAAGGGAGTGCTGCATGCTCTGCTTGACCTACCGGAGTATAAGGCGGCGGGGTGAGATATGAGAAAGAAACCCAGCGACCGTGAAAGAGGGTCGTAGTATGGGAATGGTGGAAGAGGAATACCGCCCTTAGGAGGGTCAGAGAGGCTCAAAAAGCGTGCAACCGACACCGTTCACGAAAAACAACTTAGGTAGGAGGCCTGCTAGCGAGAGAAGTGGAAGGAGGATCATGGGGCAAGTCCATGTCTGGAGGAGAGAAGGAGGAGGGACTTGGTTCGACCACGGCGGGCGAAGAGTGGGGTGTCAGATTCGCCGAGGGAGCTTGGCGAGGGGGCAGCTCCGCCGTCGCGGAAGAGTGAGGCGAGAGCGCCTTAACCCCGCGATCTTCACCTTTTTAAAGGCGATAGGTGCTTTTACCAGCATCTTTCCGAGGCGTGGTGTTAGGAAGCGATGTCCTTAGCCGCTTGCGAATTTCACAGCCTTGAGGAATGAGGTGATATAGGAAGAGGGTAAATTAAATAAAAAGGTTAGAAGATTGATATAAACCCGGGGATGGGATTTCGGACAAGTCAAATTCCACAATAAATGGACGAGATAAAGCTCTGTCAGCCTGTTGTAAAGATCTTTCGGTGCATCTTTTACACAAAGATTCTCTTGGCGTCTACAGAGGCGGCGAATGTCTTTGGATGGAGGAACCCGTACCTTGGGAACTTCATTCATCACCCTCGCTTTAAGAAGAACCGAGGAATTCAACTATTCTCGGAAACACCTTCGGGTTTCTCGTCCATGAAGATGTTCCGCTGCAAGTTTGAGGGAAGTAAGCACCACTTTGTGCGAAATAAGTGAAAGTTGGTAGAAGAGGGCATTTTGGTTTACTAATGATTCTATAGATGACATAGACGGTAATAAAGTCAGCCTAAGGGGATGATTACGGCCGGGGGAACAATTAATTGCTAACAATAATTAGATTAGTAAAGGAAGAAATTGGGAAAGCGGCGCCATAAATAAAACACTACATATACATTACGGTCGAGCCGGGACTTAGAGGACCATCTGCCCAGATCACACCGGTACTAACTTGAGACGATATACTTGAGAATTACATTTCGAGCAATCTCATTTCGATCGAGGAAGGGATAGAGAAATACTCCTAGGTGTGGTTGAAGTCGGTTGTTCTACTTCTGGGGGAGGGACTTTCACCCATAATAGTAGGGTCCTCACCTTCTTTATCTTTGTCCTTAAGGGCTAGCGAGCTTTGTCCTTGAGGCGGTATTTGGGGGTAGGGAAGATTTGCTCCTGCGTAAGTCTCTTCTTAACAACTTTTTTTGTGAGGCCTCGCAATTGCGGCGAATAAGCTTAGCAAGCGGAAGCGATCCCCGACATCTTGAAAGCCTCGCGTTAGCAAAGTTCAACTCTTTGGATAGGTTATTAAAGGCGAAGATTACCTCTTGAAACGACCTCTGCGGGAATATTTGTTTTGCGCGATTAAAACTACAGTGCTTTTGGTTTACGGGGTGTCCTACCGCATAGTTTTGCGAATCAGAGTGGTCAGAGGACAAAAGACATGTTGTATTTCCTGAAACGAAGAGTCAAAATCTGATTAGGACAAAAGGGACAACCTTTTTGGGACAAATCACCTCGAAGAGACGTGTCAAAAAAACATCAAATCAAACTCCAAAGAGACAATCTTTTCGGGAGTTAACTGTCAAATCCGAAAGGGAAACACCCTCAGAGATGACAGTCAAACATTAAGGAAGGGGACAATTCCTTTTTGACCAACTTATAACCTCCCCTCTAAATAGAGCGGCCGCGCCGAGGGGTGAGGTCGGTGAAAAGTCGAGTTGCCTCCCGAAGGGCCCCCAGCTACGCCATCGTTCCCGAGGAGGGGGATGTTCGGGAAAAGTAGGAGAGTTACTACTTACCGGAGGAGCGTAAGGATGTCGTCGGAAGGCTGGTGAGAAATGGTAAAAAGGAAGTGGATGTAGAATTTGCACGTGGTTGCCTTAAATGGAAATGGAAAAGGAGGAGAAGAAATGGAAATGAGGTTTCTTTTATAGCGTTTTGGCTTTAGGTCTTCATACTTTTCCTCCAATGAATAGGGACACGTGTACTGGTAGAGTGCGATATCCCACAAGGAATGGATTAAATGTTTGACAAATTTAAAATCGATTTCGGGTACTAAATCCGTTAAAAATAGCGTTTAGTGTCGCTTTCCATGGCTTTATACTTTCGACAATGGGGGCAATGATGTAACAGCCTCTTTTATTGAAGGAAAGAATAATTGTCTTAAGCTTTATATGTCTGGTTAAGCTAAAAGGCCTCGTTAGAATCATTTCTAGTGGGGCAACATGCATCTGCCAGCAACTTGGTAGAGGCACCGGATCCTACATAAATACCTCAACATTCAACTTCATTAAAAAAGGTAAGACATTTTGTCTCTACGTATTAATCACATAGCCATCTTTCCATCTTAACTTGATCGTCGGAATATGCAGCCAGTCGCCCGTATGCAGCTTTTGGTACCACGACACGCCCTTTCTGGCTCTCGATTTTTGTGGCGGGATAGGATATACAGAGCTTACTACCGAGCGAACCATGTCGACCGCTACATTTATATAGAAGAAAGTCCGGATAATTGGCCTTACGGGTTTCAGCGTAGCCCAACTATTCAACGAGCCTCAGAAAACTTGTCGCATCAAGTATCATTTTTATGACTTTATTCATCCAACATAATTAATTAATTGATAAAAGTAATCCAAAATAAACTAACTCATAAATTTATCATATTTGTGGACATACATTGGTTAGGGTAAGTCAATTGGATCGTGTGACTCGTTTCCAATGTTGGTAAAAATTGAATGCTTAACTGGTGATTCTCATATTAGGAATTTGGAAAAATTTAAAAATAGTTGTTAAGAGTTTCAATGAACTCTTAATAACGACAAGAGTTATATTATGATATAATTAACGAAGTCACGCTTATAACACTATTTAGGGTGCATATATAAATACGTGTTATTTAGAACATCTTTTACAAACCACCTAAAAATTCCAAAATCATTCAATAAATACAATTGTGAGGTCATCATCGCCACTATCACTCTTATTAACGATGAATTTGATCACATAATCATGATATGCAAGCATTTACACACTATATATGAAATATTTTTTTATACTCGATCATATATATTTCAAAACATTGATATTTTTTCAATGTAAAGTCATTTAAAAAAATTAATATGGACCATAATACTTTTTATTCATTATTTTTAATATACATAAATTAGATATAATTTGACTTATCTTTAAAGAATTGTAACAATAAATTTATTTTAATTTCTCATAATATAAGTACAAAATAACCAATGGTAAAGTTTTTACATGAAAAACATCAATTGAACTTAATTGACGTTAATAATCCGTATTGAACGTGACTCCCTTTCATCTAAAGCACCACAGGACTAAAAGCTTAACTGGAATAGTGCGCGAGGAATCCGGAATAGGATTTGAGTTTTGGTTC
Source organism: Lithospermum erythrorhizon (assembly GCA_019722365.1). Lineage (NCBI taxonomy): Eukaryota > Viridiplantae > Streptophyta > Magnoliopsida > Boraginales > Boraginaceae > Lithospermum > Lithospermum erythrorhizon. The sequence goes on from JADFUC010001683.1 coordinate 188,469, forward strand.
AAAAGAAGTGAGCTTCGGTTTGAAAAAGTTCGACCTCATGGTTTGATTCAATTCAAACCTAAAAAATTAGGTTCGATTCGGTTTGATTGAAAAATGAAAATTCGAGGTTCGAGTTCTATTCGATACTTTTCTCATCTCGCATTCAAAACTTTGATTTAGGTGTTCAGAGTGGTTTCGGCCACATGTTAGAGTGTAATAAATTGATAAAAGTCTAATACAAGTTAAAACATAACCCGAGCCTTCAGCTCGGAGTTCAGCGAAATTAATAAATATATTCGAATTCGTTCAAATTTGTGAAATGACACTTCAAATTGAACACTCTATCAAACCGCCTAAAAAGCACCATACAATAACATCCCAATACTCTCTACAGCGAAAAATGGCGGGAACATCATCAGCGCCACCAGGAACGATGACGTGGCAGGTGGAGTACGCTCGATTCGTAGCAACTCCGCCGCGAGAAAGTCTCCGGCCAACTCACCCACGGCTGGTCGCCGGAAACAATCGCACACACTCTCCGTACGATGGTGGCCAGTGGCTCAAAAACTCGACCACCTCCGCCGTCGCCAAAATCACTTATAGTAGCTATTATGATGCCGTTCTCATCATTTCACTAAATCACAGAATCATGGTATTCAAAACTTTACGTAAATAATAAATATTTTTAGGGGAATTTATGGTTTTGTTTAATTTTGTTATTATTTTGGTTTAAGTAGTTATTTATTGGTTTGTTTAATTGTTGTTATTATTTTTGTTTAAGTAGTTATTTAGGGTTTGGTTTAATTTTTGTTATCTTTTACGGAGTATTATTAATTTATTATACTCCTTATGTTCCAAAAAGATTGTCCAGTTTCTCATCATGTTACCATTATAATTAAAATGGTACTTTTGATCTATAAAAAAATGGGACTTTCTATATTTTTTTCCTTACTACTTCTGTCCCAAAAAGATTGTCCAGTTTTGAATTCATTGCTAGAAGCTGAAGCTCTCGGTGGCAGTGTCAATTCTCGTCATTTCACTAAATCACATAGTCATGGTATACGAGTCTTAACGTTGGGTTATTTCTGGGAATATATGGGTTGTTGAATTTTTTGGCGTTATGTACTGTTTATCATGATTCTCTAAATTGGGATTTTCATACTCTTCATTATCATTACATAGGTACCATATTTCTTTGTGAGGTTGGGTATTAGTATGTTACTTTGATAAACATAATGTGGTAAAAGTTTACGCCAATTCAATGATTTCTTCAAAATGGTAGTTTTTTATATTAAATGTGAATGCCATATATGACCAGGAGGAACATTCTGTTATGAAGCTGCACTTCTCTTGGGCACAGATGTCATGTGCTTCTCAGACAGCTGTACGAGGTAGCAGAGCTATTTTCGCAAGCTTCAAAGATCCTGCCGGGCAGGTAGTCACTCTATTTTTCATATGCTTAACTATTGTGCTCTTCCGATGATCTTTCTTTTTTCTACAAAATATAAGAAATCCACGTAATGTTGTGACAAAATCTTGGAAGCGCAGGAGTTCATTGTTTTCAAGTTAAATTTGCAGAATCCACCAATTAGTGATACACATAGATTTTAACGATGAGCTCCTTAGCGGACATATGTTATTGTTTCATCTTTGCTTTTGCTTAAGATTCAGAAAACCTTATTCACTTACTGAATTTTGAGATATATGGGTGTCGTTGTGTATTTTGTTCAAGGGTGAATGGCGATAGGCATGGTAGCGTTCAAAAAATTAAAACTATATATTTCGTGTTTGAATCGTATATGATCGTCGTGTTTAAAGATTCTGCATTTCATTGCATACTGTCAAAAATAAACTCATTAAATGTTGGAATCACATTGGTTTAATGAAGGATAATTTAGTCAGATTTAAATTTTACACTTTTAAAACACCCAAATCTTCTTTATTTTACACAAACATCTCAAACCCTCTTCCCCTCATAAACCCTCTTTCCCCCTCATAATGAAGGGTAGTTTAATGAAGGGATTAGAAAGTGCCATGTATGAGCTTCTTCCTGGATGTGAACATAGGACATGTGTGCAACATTTATACAAAAATTTAAATTGGCTAATAAAGGGGGAGATTTGAGAGATAAACTATGGGAATGTACACAAATTTCAAAATTGTTGCTTTTTTAAGAAACTGGACAACCTTTTTGGGACAAAGGGGGTATTTATTGTTGGTTTGTTGTACAATTTCATTACCTGGTAAAGAAAGCTTATTTTTGATCCAGTGCTTCAATTCTTGAGAGTGGTTGTTGTAAAATTGTTGTCTTTTGAAGAAACTGGACAATCTTTTTGGGACAGAGGGGGTATTTATTATGATGGGTTTGTTGTACAATTGTTGTCTTGTTGAAGAAAATGGACAATCTTTTGGGACAAGAGTGATAGCTTTGCGTCGAATTGAGTGGGGAAACGAGCCCAGAGGGGTGGAACTCCAGTAGTGGTGAAAATGGAGACACCCAAAAACTGGTCCATTTCAGAAATCCAAACCCCCTTCTGATGAAGAATATTTCTACCCAAATGAGGATATTTTACCAAATGAACAATCTACTAAGTTAAGGAACAAAAATGCAAATCAGCTTACTTGGGTTCTTCTCCTTAAAGCTCACAAAGCAGCTGGTTGTTGGAATCTGTTTGTGTTCACCAATCTGTGGGTTTATGAGGGGGAAGAGGGTTTGGGGTGTTTGTGTAAAATAAAGAAGATTTGGGTGTTTTAAAAAGTGAAAAATGTAAATGGACTAAATTACTCTTCATTAAACTAACAGATTTCAACATTTAATGTGTTATTTTGATAGAGGTAGTCGAGTGGGTAACTTTTTAAACATGAGCGATCTCGTATGGTGGAGTGAAGCGTGAGTGATATAAGTGAAATTTTTTTTTGAAGCGTTAGTGGCGTCTCATAATTCTTGTTCAAGAATATCTCTATTATGGGGACTAGCTGCTCTCATTGAATGAGGGAAGCTTATTCTATTCTGTTTAATGTTCAGCTGTCTCATCATGTTGATTATATGAAATCAAGTCAAGAATTTCATTTATAGAATGGATTTGTATTAAAATGAACTTGTTCTGTTTCATTTATAGAATAGACTTGTTCTATAACATCCATCCATATCCAATCCTTATGCTGCAGATACAAAAATTTGCAATGCGGTTCCTCGATGCCTCTGAATCACAATCATTTATCAATACATTGAAGGTATATGATTAAGGAACCTTTATTGACATGGTTTTGTAGAAACAAAAGTTGCATATCTTATAATAAGAATGTTTATTGCATGCTGAAGAGGAGTTTAAAATACAATTCAACTGTTGGGACATTGAGCAACAATTCCTCAATGAATATGCAGTCAGCTGGCAGGCTAATAACTATCGCTGAGGAAGCCCACGTAGAGTAAGACCCGTGACTTCTTAGAGTTGCTTGATGTAACTAAGAGATGTACTGTTCATAAATTACATCTGTTAATGCTATACAACTATGATTGTTGCAGTACTGATGTGGTTGATCATCCTCATCCAAATACTGTCGATGTCCCTCTCCAACCGTCATTTGCTATAGTGGAATCTACAATTCATGATGCTGAAACTTCTCGGGTTGGTGAAAATCCTGGCTTATACTCCAGCTTACCTCCAAGTGTCGCCAACTTCCTTGCTCGTTGTTGTACTGAGGCACGGCAAGGTATTTCAGCTTCTTTGTACGCATTGTAAAGCTGCCATTTCTCTCTTACAATTTCATTTTTTATCGAATACATAGATGCTGCAGAATTGCAAAAGGTCACCGACGAAGTTCACTTTGACTATAGCTTCACGGTAACTTCCTTTATCAGCATCGCTTATCTTACTCAATGCCTTCTTTTTTATCAACCCCGTGCTTAATCTTTTAGCTTCTTCGTATACATTATTACTTACATTTTTTATAGAGCTTATTCATCAAGGGTTCCAACTTTCATGAAACTCATTTTATATGTATGTGTTTGCTTTTGCAGAACCACATGACGGCTTCTTCTTTTAATGGTGAGTATTTTCCTTTAGTTCATTTCATGAAAATAGTTTCTTTGCACACAATTTCTAATTTTATATGCAGTAATGAGTGTGTAATTGTGGGTTATCTTGCTTTGTTGGCAGCTATGTTGAGCAACCTGGATAGAGTCATTTATGATTTGGGAGGAGACTTGGCATTATGTTGATATGGACATTTTCATCTTCTTTGTTGAAGTTTTTTGTTCTTTTTTCTGTAGGTTAGATTAGTTATAGCCTTCTATGCTAATTTGAAACCATGTAGTTAATCCATTTGGTTATGTACATATAACATAGTGATGAAGGACAATCAACCTCATACTTGCAAAAATCATCCCTTATTTTAACTCAAATGTTGAAAAAGTAGTTGTCTTCACAATTAGAAACGCGTTCAAAACAAATTTAGAGTTTAAAATTATACAACTAAGTTGAAATTAAAATTTACAAAATCTAACAGTTAAAACTCGAAACTTAGAATGAATTTGAGAATTTTCTTCTGTTCAAGAGAGCAATTTTGTTGTACATTTCATAAATTATAATTAGATCATTGGATTGATTCATTTTAATCTTAATTTTTAGTTTAATTTTATTTTAAATGTATTTAATAGTAATTATATAGTCAATTTTTATCTGAAGTATTATACTGATCTTGGACTAGGATTATAATGATGAGGTCTCCAATTCGAATCATTATAATGACAAAGGCCTAATTTTTCGAGGAAAACACTGATCTTCAGTACTCTATTTCAAAATGTAACTATTGTAACGTGTATTATTTGTTTAAACGATCAATTGAAAAAGAAAAAACAAAACACAATCCGTTCCATTCATCCAAAGTCAATTTAAAGATTCGCACACTTCTAAATTCACTTCGAACATCTTACAAGAGACGTCCGTTTTGTAATCGAACATTTAGTCCGAATGTCCAACATGTAACAAAAACTCCACATGATAAGGACAAAATTAGAAGAAAAAAAATATATTATTTGGTGTGCAAATAGCACCTCATCTTCCTCCAAAATCCTACTACTACTACTAGGGTTTTGAAAATCAATTCAATTGAAACTATTCCAGAATAAAACAATTTCAAATTGACAATTAATCACTTCGATTCAATCATACTAAAATTCAATGGAAGTGAGTTTCTTTCAGCTCCAGTTCAACTTATTTTTATTTTTAATTGTTTTGCAGCTCGATTATTGGTTTTTTAGATTAGAACTATTGTTTTTTTGTTGGTGGAAAATGGAAGACGATGATTTTGGAGGAGATTTTGCTGGAAATGGAAGCACTAGGCTATCAGGTTTCGTTTATTATTTTTATACCAAAAAGATTGTCCAATTTGATTTTAATTGAGATAGGTAACTTTGATTTGAATAAAAAGTATGATGTTTATTGTAAAGTAGGTTAAAAAATACTAGTATTTGATATATTTTTCAGCTAATATGATACAATATGTATAAAAATACATGAGTTCAAGTTTTAAAAAGTTGACGATTGAAATTTGAAAGTGGACAATCTTTTTGGGACGGAGGGAGTAGTTTTGAAGCAATTGAAGTTGAACATTGTGATATGCTTTTACAAGTAATTTGCTCGGTAATCCTCGTGGTTTTTGTTATTGGAGTGCTAAAGGGCTTTGAGGATCTTGGCGATGAAGGCAGCATTTTAGTTCCCAAAACTCAATCTAACTAGTCATTTAATGATGGGTACTTAGCTAATCATTTCAATGACATTGTCAAAGTTTAATTTTTGTTGCGTTTGACTTGTTGTCACATGATTTTTGAACTTGTGGAAAACCGATTTTAAAGCTTTACATTGCTTCAAATCCAGGGCAACTTGAAAAATGAAGAAACCGCGGTACCTGGGGGTACAACAGGGATGATACTGTCTCTTCGTGAGAGGTTCTGGTTCTCAACCTGTGTCTCTTTTGATGTAATGTTCTTTCCTGCTTGTATCTGAGGTTCGCATCTTAATTTTGACAGTCTCCAGAAAAGTGAGGATGATCTTGCAAAGTGCCAGGTATGTCATGTATTTTATTTCTTATAAATATTTAGTTATCTAGCATGAACGATTAACCAGATTTTACTATTGATGGAATACTGGCATTCTTTTGAAATGTATTTGGTTGAGGGTAGCCTTTATTCCTTTCTTTCTTTCCCCCACCGATGTTACATGTTTCCAAGACATGCATATTATATTGCAATTGCATGAGTATTCTACTCAACCATATAATATACATAGATTTTATTTTAGGCCTTCCTTCTGTATGTCATGTAACTGCACAAACAGCTATTTTTGGTCCTATAAAGCTCAATCGTCATGCCAAAACATTTCCTTTTGCTCCAAACGAGTTTCATAATCTTTATGGACCTAGTAAAAGATTAAGTATTCACTCTTATATGCATTAGGGGTGTGTACTTTTTTGTTTCTTACAGTACTGGAACCAGAAATGTGTTTTCCAATTTGTTAGGACAACTTCTGAAAGATGTGTATATTTCAGACTGAACTTGAAGCTGCAAAGTCTGAGATTCAAAAATGGCATTCTGCATTCCAGAACGAGTCATTCATACCGTTGGGAGCAACCCCTGGTTTGCTTTTCTTCTTCTTTAATATTCTATCTTTTCGAATTTCAGTTCTTAGGTCGCCTAAGTTCAAAATATTTCTTAAAATATTTGCTATTATTGGGGGATTGTTTCACTCTTTATGTTACACCTTACTCTTTTTTCTCTTTTCGTTTTTTTATGTGGTTTCTCATGGCTGAAGTATAAGTCTCTCTCTTCTTCTTTGTTAGAGCCAAGATTTGTGGTCAACCAACTTCATAACTTGAGGTCCTCCGAGGAGTCACTACGAGAGCAGGTTTGCTTTCATGTTTTTGTTTTTCTAAACAACAATTGGATTAGATTTGTACCTTAACTTTTGTTGTTATATTAGCTTGAGAAGGCAAAGAAGAAAGAGGCAGCATTCATAGTTACTTTTGCAAAGCGCGAGCAGGAGATAGCTGAATTGAAGGTTTGTTTGATTTCCTTTTGTTCAAAATTTGATACAAGTTTGTTCAGATGATTGATCATTTTTATTCTAATTATAACCATTCCTGGAACATTAAAATGAGATGGATGCATATCAATACCTCAGGTTAAAGGGTCATTTGTTTAGAATTTCCTGATGCTTTTATCTAGTGAAATTTCGTTTAGCTATGTTACTTTCAGAAATCGAATTTGCCCCTTGAGTTACTGATGTAAGAGAATGTAAGACCTGTCGCTGAGTACTTGGCTTGCATTGAGGACTTTCTAATACTCCTTCCAATCCATTTTAATTGTCGTTTGACTTTTTGGAAGTGGGGTGACCATCAATTACTAAATTATTCCTTATTCTAAAAAATATTAAATTTATATATTTGGATTCGTCTTTTAAAATCTTTCATGTATTAATTTTTTAATTTTTTAATAATATGAATTAAGTAATTGAAGATCGAATTTATTAGAAATGTGAGAAAAGCAATTAAAAATGGATTGAAGAAATGACTGACTATGTAAGAAATGGAGGCAGAGTTTCCACCCAGTTTAGTTGGTTCTTTCTCACAACCCATCTACATCGATCTGTCTGATCTGTCCGGGTTGAGAGCTCAGCAAACCACCATCAATGCAGGTAATATGTGAAAATTTACTAATATTCCTCGTCTTCTGTGAGAGCTGTATGCACTAAGCAGGCTAAATTTGATTGGGGGAAGTTATAAAAATGAGAGTAAAAGCTAGAAATTGCAGTATACTATGTTTTTGTTTAGTTCTTGATGATGAATTAATTATATTGCCCCTTTCTATGCTGAAATAGTTTCACCTTCATAAAAATAAATATCCTCCTTTTCATTAGTTAACATATATTTGCTTCGCTGCTATTTGCACAATCAAACAGTAGCTTTGTAGTTCGTTTTCTCATTCTACCCCTGATGTCCACAGAGAATGTTTGCTCACATTATGGACATCCAAAGTAGAATTTAAAGTAAAAACGAATGTTCGAGTTGGTAGTTCAATATTTGGGAAAGAAGACCAGTGAATGTAACGAAACAGAAAAAAAAAACTAAACTAAAAGAAACGAAAAATAAACTATGAAAGATTAAGGTAAATCAAACTGCAAAATTGAACTATGTTGCCAATTTATCATCACCCGTCTCTTTATTTGAGATGAAGAGTAATAATCTGCTAACAGCTGCATTAGTAATGGTACACTGTTGTCGCTTCAACCTTTGGTCAAGGTTCTATATTCAAAACTGTAAAATCTGTACCTCCGTTTAATATTTGTGTGTGTTCCAATGATGTGGGTGTCCTATATTTATACACATGTAAACCTCATAGAAAAGGAAAGTTAAGATATACTCAATATTTTAATGCTCCCCCTTAAGCTGGATCACAGATGTTAATCATGTCTAGCTTGTCACATAAATAATCCATCCGTTATTCCCTTTAAAGCCTTTGTGAATAAATCTCCCAATTGATTTTCACTCTTCATATAACCTTTCACTCTTCATATAACCTTTCATATAACTTGTAGTAATCAACCCATCTCACCTTATCACGAACAAAATGACAATCTCTCTTAATGTGTTTAGTTCGTTCATGGAACATTGAGCAGTCTGATTGTAGTACCATAGTTTAGTCGGAATTGAGGCTTCATGCTTATCTCTTTTAAGATATGAAATATCCACATAATCTCACATGTTGGCCTCGCCATAGCCCTATATTCTGCTTCTGCACTTGATAACGATACAACATTCTGCTTTTTGCTCTTCCATGAAACCAGATTTCCTCCAACAAACACACAATAACCAGTTGTTGACCTTCTATCAATTTTAGACCCTGTCCAATCTGAGTCTGAGAAACACTCAATGCGAGTGTGATTATGATTAGCATACAAGATACCTCGTCACGGTGCTCCTTTGAGATAACATAATATATGTTCTAGAGCCTCCCAATGATGAACAGTTGGATTCTGCATGAACTGACTAACCTTACTGACAACAAATGTTATATCAGGTCGAGTTACTCTAAATATAATTCAACTTTCCAACCAACTTCCGATACCTATCAGGATTGTTAAATAATTTTCCATCTTGCGTAAGCTGAACGTTGGAAGCCATTGGAGCACTACATGACTTTGGGTTCCGTAAGCAACTTCATCACATATTTTCTCTGAGACAGGAAAATGTCTTTCTTGCTCCTGCTAACTTCAACGCCCAAGAAATATTTCAAAGTACCCAAATCTTTACTTTGAAACTGAAAGACTTCAGAGATGCAATACCGACACAATCACTCCCGGTAATAACAATATCATCAACATAAACCACAAGTAGAATGATATCAACACCAGACCGTTTGTAGAACACAGATTCATCAGACTTACATGTCAACATCCCGAACCGTTTGATAGCTTCACTAAACTTTCCATACCATGCTCGTGGACTCTGTTTCAACCCATACAAAGATTTTCGAAGATAGCAGACTTTCTTCCTCATTTGCCCATACTCCCCCTGAGCAACAAACCCAGGAGGTTGCTCCATATATACTTCTTCCTCAAGATCACCGTGAAGGAAAGCATTCTTGATATTAAGTTGATACAACTGTCAATCATAAGTGGCAGTCAAAGAAAGGAACAATCTGACAGATGTTAATTTAGCAACAGGAGCAAAAGTATCTTTATAATTAACACCATAAGTATGCCCATAAACCTTGGCAACAAGACGAGTTTTTAACTGAGCAATTGACCCATCAGGATTAGTTTTAACAGCAAACACCCATTTGCAACCAACAACCCGTTTCCCTACAGGCAAGTCTACCATCACTTAAGGCATTCATTTCTTCTACTATTGCAGCTTGCCAACCAAAATAAGCTAAGGCTTCATGAACAGTTTTAGGGAGAGTGATGGAATCAAGGGAAGCAACAAATGACAGAGATGGAGACAAATGATCATAAGAGAGAAAAGAAAAAATAGGATAGGTACAACTTCTTTTACCTTTACGAAGAGCAATAGGTCGATCATCGTCCAAGGCCGGATCTTGCGACGGAAGGGACGGGGCTGGACATGAATCGGGGACAGGAGGATTGGGAACGTTATTGAGTTTACGTCTCGTATACACGTTCGCAAAGGGTTCAAGTGAGGAACTAACCGGGGCGTCCGGTATAGATGGAGCACCAGTATGAGGCAGAGACACACTTGGAGGTACACTATTGTGAGGAGCTTCAGGAACAGACTTAACTATGTGATACAACAACAAATCATCATCCGCCCCCTGAGGAAGTGCATTTGAGGAGGAAAAGAAAGGTGTACTCTCAAAGAAAATAACATCAATTGAAACAATATATCTCTTTAGAGATGGGGAATAACATCGGTATCCCTTCTGATAGCGAGAGTATCCAAGAAAATACACTTTAAAGACTTGGGATCTAATTTAGTAATCGAGGGACGATCCCGAACAAAATAGGTTTCCCAAACACTTTAGGATCAATAGGGAATAACGGTTTCCCAGGAAAAAAAATATGATAAGGGGACTTACCATGAAGAACAGATGAGGGCATACAATTTATTAGAAAACACGCAGTGGACACAACATCAACCCAAAAAAGGTTTTAGCTGTCTGCTTTTGAAATAATAAAGCTATAGCTGTCTCCAGGAGATGTCTATTCTTACGCTCTGCGACACCATTCTGAGATGGAGTATCAACACATGAGGTATGGTGCAATATGCCATTTTGAGACATAATTTTGAAAACATCCGGACACATATTCTTTTGCATTATCACTCCTTAGAATTTTAATAGAGACATTGAATTGAGTGTTAATTTCAGCACAAAAGGTACAAAAAACAGAAAATAATTCAGATCGATGCTTTAATAAAAATAACCAAGTCACACGAGAATAATCATCCACAAAAGTAACAAAATACCGATGACCACTTTGAGACACAACAGGACAAGGACCCCAAATATCTGAATGAACTAATTCAAAGGGAGCAGTAGCTCGTTTATTGACTCGAGGACTAGAACTAACACGATGGTGTTTAGCAAACTGACACGACTCACAATCTAAAACAGACACGTAATTAAACTGCGGACACAACTTCTTCAGGGATGATAGAGACGGATGCCCCAACCGACAATGAGCTTCATAGGAAGACGTCACACTTGAAGATGCTAACGGGGTAGATTTGGAGACATCTAGCATGTATAATCCTCCAGATTCATGTATTTTACCAATAATCTCCTTCGTCGTAAGATCCTGAAACAAACAATAGTCAGGATAGAAAGATACACAACAATTGAGTTTGCGGGTAAGCTGACTGACCGACAGAAGGTTAAAGGAAAAATCAGGTAAATGTAACACATTAGATAAATATATTTTAGGAGATAGGTTAATGATTCCAGTTCCAATGACTTGTGAATGAGTTCTATCATCCAAAGTGACATTGCTAGAGGGATTGACTGGTAATTATTAAAAATATTGGAATTACCTGACATATGATCCGTGGCACCAGTATCAATGACAAATTTCAAAGATGAAGAGATGAGGCATGTATTCTGGTTACCTTAATTGCCAAGAGAAGTGGTAGGTGTATATGAATCCTTTAAAGAATCTTGATACAAGGTGAATTTGGCAAACTCATCTGTAGAAATCATGACAGATTGATTGGATCCACCAGTGCTAGATGCAACATGAGTAGAGGAAGTTCTCCTATTGTTGTATTAAAGTATTCTACAATCATGCTTCAAATGACCAGACTTGTGACAATAGTGACGAACAACACCAATCCCATTAGTATTTGCCCTACGTGGATGTCGATATTCAGTTCTTTGAGTAGCATGGGGACCAGGAGACTGAACAATCGGAGGAGATGGAACAATTTGAGGTTGTTCAGTGACTTTACTAACCAATGCACTAGGAATGTGAACAGTAGTAGGAGACTGTTTTGTACAGATAACCCGAGAAAATACATCTGTTAACGAGAATTCTTCAAAAATTGTCAAGATTTGAGATTTCGGATACTCGAAATCAGGAGGAAGTCCTGCGAGAAAACTCATGACAACCATTTGTCTCTGTTGTTGTTGGACCTTAATGTCAGAACTAAAGGGCATTAACTTATTCAATTCTTCATAAATCTTCTTGAAGTCCATAAAATAGTCAGTTAAGGACTTATCGTGTTTTTCAGTACGGTAGAAAGCTTTACAAACATCATATATACTGGATATATTTTCTTTCCGTAATACAAAAACTCCAAATATTCCATTAATTCTTTGACAGTTTCACAATGATTAATCAACCCAGGAACTTTTTCCTCAATAGAGTTTCGAATTTGTAAAAACAAACGGGCATCATCAAGAAGCCAGACCTTACTCTTCACCTTGAGGAGTATTTTCAATCATATGATCGTCCTTATCAATACTATGCAAATACAATGTAATAGTTTTGTACCAATCATGATAATTATGAACCCTCAATCGATTGATGATCATTTATTTTAGATAATGTAGGTACAATCTCAATACTTGATTTACCTTCAGACTTATTTACTTTCTTGTTAATATTTCCACCAGACACCGGAGTATTAGACATTTTGATTGAGGGAAAAAACTCACCAACTAAAGTCACTAATATATCTTAAAACAAACCAATCAAATTCGAAAGAAGAGAAACAAATTAAAATACCAAAATAAATCACCAAATCACAACCCTTCAAAATCTTTTAAAATAAAAGTGGAAATCTGTTATCAAATCAGCACAATAATGTGCTTACAGACGACAGAGGAAGACTAGAGAAAACCGGAGTCGAAATCTGTCCCGGAAGACACCTCACGAGGCGGTGCGTGGCGGCGGCGGAATGTGGCAGCGCGTGACGGCAAACGGCGGCGATTCTGACCGGCGAACCAATTGGGCTTTGGTCGCCGGAGTGAGCTGATTCCGATGGTGTAGGAGGTGAGATACAAAGATTAGCGATTAAGGGGCGATTCTAATTTTAGTAAAGAACCCTAAACATAAACCCTAATTTAATTTCATCCCAAGAATGAATTTTGGCTTTGTACCATGTAAAATCCGTACCTCCGTGTAATATTTGTGTGCATTCCAATGATGTGGGTGTCCTATATTTGTACGCACGTAAACCTCGTGGAAAGGAAAGTTATTAATGACAAAATATACTCAATATTCTAACAAAAAACAAATTCACACTCCCTCTAGTTCCCTTTAGGAAATAGAATGTTGGATTAAATGTGGTAGTATAATTTTCTTCCTACAGAACTGATTATGTATCTCGTCATCTCTGTCTGTCTGGGTTTTAAAATATTTGATATGTGTTTGTGCAGGCGAGGAAATTATTACTAGATCCTGCTATCTATGAAGAGTTCACAAGATTAAAGGTAAAGCTTGAGACTCATAACTCGATGATACTTAATGTTAATGTTATAGCCTAACTTTTTAGTACATTGGTGATATGGCTGCAAATTTAGTGTGAGAAATTCTTTTTGTATCATAAGAAGACGCTGTTTCTACCAACTACCAACCAAAAATGGAACCTAAGAGAGGGAAGGGCTCTGTGCATGCATCTTTATTTTTTGTAAAATGATTGAGCTTGATAAGATTCAGTTTTCAGACACCGTCTTCAAGATGGCCATAAAAATTATAAGCAACCTAGACATTTTTGCCATAGATGCTTCGAGCCATTACTTCATAATATTTTTATCTCTTACTCACTGTAATAGACCTTTTAGTTTTTTGTATAACTATTGCGAGGACAGAATTTGGTTGAAGAGAAGGATAAGAAAATTAAGGAACTCCAAGATAATATTGCAGCTGTCAACTTTACACCTCAGAGTAAGATGGGAAAGATGTTGATGGCCAAGTGCAGGACGTTGCAGGAGGAAAATGAGGAGATTGGCAACCAAGCTAATGAAGGGAAGGTAAGGAAACACAATAACATGGTCTCTTATCATATGCATTCATTTTTTGCACAACGACAGGACTGCCGAACGATTGGTGTGGGTATCCCTTATGGAATTGATCTTTGCATTCAAAATAATCTAGTTAATCTTTTCATCCGTGTATTCTATTAGAAGGTTTCCTTTAACAATATTACTGTACAATTCCATCCGAGTGTACAATTATCCCTCCCATCTACCTCGCATATCATAAATTTATGGCTAGTACTTTATGTTTATAAATGTTTTTGCAGATGCATGAATTATCTGTTCTCTACGCATCATTAACTTTCTTGGGTTACTGATTAATCTTTAAACTATTTGTTTCTAATGGCAGATGCATGAATTGTCTATGAAACTAGCATTGCAGAAATCTCAGAATGCGGAGATCAAGAGACACTTTGAAGGTGCGCTAATTAATATTGCTCCTAAACTATTGGTGCAAGTTGTCTACAAATTATCAGTGATCATTTCAGTTGATTACTCTAGGCGGTGCCATTTTCTGCCTTAACTTTCACTTTTTCTTGGACTAAGCTCAAGACAACAATTAGTTATATTGTACTCCGTATATCATATTGACTTAATAATTTCTTGTCTTTGTTTCTGATCAGATTTTTTCTCTGTGTCGAGTGATTTGAACATTCTTCTGGTTTTTTCTTTTCTCATTGCTTGTTTTGTTTGTACAATATCGGGATAGAAAGGTTGTTTTGTCTTGATATCATCTTTCAGCTCTTTTAGAAAGGTTGATTTTTTTAAAAATAATTATCTTTTTTAAGAGCAAATGAGCAATATGTAGATGAATCTTCTTGCATGTACTGTAGCTCCCTTTTTGTTTTTGTCTTTTAAAAAAGATGTTTTAACTAACCATCTTTATTGTTTGATTGCAATCAGAACTGTTCAAGAAAATGGATGTGCTCACAAGTGATCAAGAAAGATCAAACGAAATGGTAAATGCCAATCAACGTAGCTTTCTCGTTCCTTTACAACTTGATCTTTTTTCAACTCCTAGTCGCCAATCTGTCAAGAGATTTCAGAAACCATATCATTTGCACCATCCAAAAAATGTAACCTAAGGCCAAGCATGTGTTATGGTACATTCACTTTCTAGAAATTCTACATTCTAATTATATCTTGTATTTTTATGTTGAAGGTGCTTATCTTACAAGGAAAAGTAGAGGAAAAGGATGCCGAGATTGAAAGGTTACAGCAAGAATTGCACCGGAAAAGGCCAGGCGATGAGGAAATGCCTGACTCAGTCCCTGTTAAGAGTACAATCGATGAAGAATTGATGTCTGAGCAAGTAAAAACTGAAAGTTGAGATGAGGGTAGCATTGGAAATACTTTTTTTCATCTTCCTGTGCTTTGTACACTAATTTGATTATTCATGGCTGTTTTGGATTCTTTTATTGATGATGATGGTTCAGAGCTGTTCTGCTTAAGTTTTAATGTTATGTCATAATAGTTGTTTGAACTTTGAAGCAACCAGTGTGAACAGGGCTCGAACACAAAGATGGTTTTAGTTGCTCGAAGATACATTATTTGTTCTCCAATGCATTCAGGACTATCATAGAGATTAGGCGGTGTGAATGTAATATATAATACATGTGGTTGATGCAAACTAAACCAAGTGAAAGCTTATCCCATTAAATGAGAATGATTATATAAATATTATGTTTTCAATTAGTCTTTGTTAGGTCTATCTTTATCTCTACGTCTATTTGTAATTATTATAATTTTTCTACGTCTATTTGTAATTATTATAATTTTACATTTTCTTACTGATACATCTATTGGACATTTTTATATATGATCATACCGTTCTTGGAGCATAGCTTAACTGATAAAAGTTTGAGTGTTAGGTATCAGTATCCTAGCATTTTCATGATGTGTGAGTTCGAGTCACGCAAGTGACATAATTTCATATTGAATTGGTTTAAAGGAAAGTTCAAGTCCCAAATCAATTAAGGTAAATCTCGTGATTTAATTTTTATGTGTAGTTCAAGAGCATGGGTAACATAGTTTATGGGTAACATAGTTTATTAGGTTTGGCTGCTTCAACCCCACTTCTGCTCAACATCGATCCTATCACATACTTCCTCAAGCGGCGGAACACTCAATGCTCAGGCGGAACACTCAATGCTCAAGCAGTTACACGTTGAAGATTTCAAACCTTTTTTTATATATGATCATACCATCTCGGTTGATGCCAAACCTAATGAAAATGTGATCACCAAACAAATATGGTAAGATATTTTTACTAGTTAAAGAAAACACCCATACAACTTGAACTCTTGCTTTCAAAGGATAATTCCTCCATGATTTTGTTTCCTTTTCCACGTGTCAGCTGCCCACCATAATGACGGTCAATCTCAATTCGAAAAAGTCAAACTAGGTATTGTCCACAATTTACATAGAGCTAAATATACCAAAATTTATCAAAAGTAGTCAAAGAGTTGGAGACCCTCTTTGATGTTGTATGACTTTTATCAAGTAGGGGAATCTTTAATGTCAATACCCTACTGATAATCCTTCATAGGAAATGAGATTTTATAGCATTATTAGCATATTCTTAAAAAACTTCTTCCTTAACATCTTACTAGTTATATCAACAAATTAATGTTGAAATTTCATACTAATATCGTAATAAAGTAAAAAAGGGACGCTCATTAAATTAAGACACATTTTTCGTTGATATATCTTTAATATATAAAACAATTCTTGATAACAAACTTGTACGCATAAAATAAATCCCCTGAATCGTTCTTAAAAGGAATTTCCTTATCGACATTATTTGTTAAAAGGAATTAAGGAAATCCACCAAACACATTAAATGAGTACATAACACCATGTATATTACCCATTCTCTACATTATTTGGTTGCCTTTAATTTACTAGAGGCATTATTACACATGTTCTTAAAAAAGATTTATATGACTGAGCTCTCATGCTTCAAATTAAATATGGTCCCGTTTGAAGATAGAGAAACCTCATAATTTTTTTTTTTTGCTGTTCTTTCCCAATCATCTCAATTTTTTAATTCCTTTTGCCCCTTCTCTTAAGGTATGTCACTTCTTCCTTATCAAGTCTGATAGTGAGACATGTTCGTTTAACTATGTTTGACTTAAGTATGATTAGGCAAACGTCAAACAACGACAAACTTTGACCCTTCAGGATGATGTCAAACAACGACAAAATACGACAAATATAGCAAACGCGACGACTTATATGCGACAAAGGTAAAAGTGCGAACTCGACGCATAAGCGGTATAAATGACAAAGAAGGACATATTCGGCGTGTTGTTTTAGTCTTTTCTCTTGTAGTGAATGTTTTAAGTTCAATATTATGTACAATATTATTAATTTGTACCAAACAACGACCCCAATATCATTAGTTTGATTATAATTATGCATAATTTAATCGAGTAAAGTGCATTATGAATACGAAATAGTAACCGAAAATAAGATTTAGCATCATGTTTATTTAATTTTGATCCTTATTAATTTCCCAAAACAATCCCATACATACCAACAAGAAACATACAAAATTTGAAGGAATTGAACTTTACTAGTACAATGTTTTATTTATTTATAATTATTATCAGATTTGGCCCTTGTAAACACCTTTATTATCTCCACCAGTGCGTATGTTTGCTCTTTACACGTGAGATTATTTTTCTTTCCTTTATTTTTATATATGAATGTTCTTCCCTTTTCTTGAGTCTTATAAACAAGGAAAAAAGACAACAATTTCTAGAGATGCGTGAGCTTTAGTTTAAGTTAAGAACAAAATTTAAGTTGCATTTTCTCCTCTTTTTTTTTTTAATGTGTAAGGCTTAATAAGGTACAACCAAAATAAGGTGATTTATGCACGCACTTAAAAGCAATTAATTATAAATAAATAAAACTGATATATTATTAATTGATCGAAAGTACTTATTAATCAATCATGTGAGACCTAGTCTTTTATTCTTGGGCAGGTTACACAGGAAACCACCCATTGCCGGCCCAAAAACTTGGACCGAGTATCAACCAAGAAAGGACCCGATCCGGTTACGGTCATAAAAGATGATCCGAATACTGGGAGACGATTACCCGAGGTAATCCGGTAAAGTTGGTATATATATAAACTTAAGAATAGGGTTTACGCTATGTGCATTTACATCTTTTATTTCTTTATATTTCGTCTCACGATCTCTATCTTTACATTATTATGACCACTTTGGTCGGCCATATGAGGTTAGAATCATCCAAAATCGTGAAGCAAGGTCGCAATTAGATTGATGACTCAAATTTAAAAAACGCCTATCACGAAATAACCTAATACAAAATAAAATAAATGCAGAAAGAACGGGTTTTGAAAATGATCCATCCGTAGTGTTTCTAACCTTTAACTTTATATACAACAATTAGACTAGTACAAAATATCAACTTATACATTTCGATCTAAGTAAAAATAAACAACAAATAGAGGAATCTCGAACTACAATAAAAACAACGACAAAATTATTAGGATCTGGCATAAATAGAAGCTAGTGTTGCGCCCCCGAGGAGCTTACTCGGTCGATGAACTTGCCTTGGCTTAGGTTCACATGGTGAGTCTTCAACTCTCGGCTTCACATTTGAGCCATCCTACTCTGGTGCAATAGAAATGGCGGTGCACGGAACTGCCTCAAGCGAAAACTCCACCTCCGCCGGCGTGGCAGCGGATCCTGGGGAAAAGCCATCGACATACTTTCGCGGGAATATACGAACATCCTCCAATCACGCTCTCGACTCTCCCGAATTCGACTCATGCGAAACCCAGCCTAGCCTTTGCGTCATCAACTGCGGCCTCGAAGTGCGGAGGAAATGAAACTGCGATGGTAGGATCTTCCCTGCTCCACAAAACACGAGAATATCCTCCAATGCATCTCCTACATCTCGAGTATTCACGTACCCACAGCCGACACTGACAACAACTTCACGGCCTCGAGTGCGGAAATGAAAATCGATGTTAGGATCTTCTAACTCCACAAGCAAATATCAGTCTGCCGGACTGCATAAAAGATGATCTCCCTTACGGTGATCTTGGCGTGATTTCCTTGTGCTTGATCCCTTACAGAGATAGATCAAAGTCTACTAACTTTCGGAATGAGTAGGTCACCTTCCAACAACTGGTTATTCACACTCAAGGGGCAATCTACCTTAGCTTTCATGTCTACAACCTCAGTATACTGCGGTGTCGGGATAACTTGGTGAAAGCAAGTAAAGACTCCGGTAGGTAAACATCAACAAAACTACGGAAATAAATGAGTGGTAGCTCCGGAATCAAAAAGTACCACAGCCTCGAATCACGTAATAATAAGGTAAGCGTCGCCAACTCTAGGAGAACCCGTCCCCTCTGTTGAGTGATTGCATGAATCGGCCTCTACCCCGAGCGCCACTCTGGGCGCTACCGACTCTGACTCCTGAGAGCCTCTGACTCCTTGACACTTGGCCTCAGGCCTCTAGGTATCGCCCACGACCTCTAAAGTGTCACCTGCAAGCCCCCCCGATATACCTCTCATGATTTGGGCGGGTGAAGATGTATTGGCGCCACCCATTCACAAGGCCGAGACAATCCACCATGAATGTCAAGCGCGACAAACGGAAGCAGATCATCCTATAGAAAATCCATCCTATGACGATCAGAGCCACAACGGAAGCATTTGACATCACCCGGAACTCCGAGTGATACCTCCCTAAAATCCACCGAATCACAGCATGCAATGCGTGAGTGCGAAGAAGCTACCGAAAAACTCGGACGAACAACGGGTCATTGGCCGACTACGGCACGGGCCAGTCTTTGGGCCGCTCCTGCGAAATCTCCAACTGAAGGTCACGAGACTAGCGTACTGCTTGTCATCCCTGCCGCCCATGCCGAGGCTCCGCTAACTCTATCTAAAACGCCCGATGCGGCGTTCCTCGGCTTCGTGAAAGCTGGCGAAAGTCATCAATGATGATACCGGTGGCGGTCTCCATCTCATCCCGTCCACGGAATCTACCGATCTTTGCCCGCCTCGCTCGGGTGACGAGGTAGGGAGCCGAGGCCTTCGCTAAACCTTCTCTCGTACTAGTAGGCGTCTTCGCCCCCGAGTCAACAAAATCAACTCTCTACTCAGAAAGCCATATGGGTACTGAGGCAGTGGTCTCCACTGAGCAGCTTCTGCAAAAGCTTCGCGGGGCGCGGATCCTCTCTGCTTGATCGAGGATAGGCGCGAGATTACCCCACCAGTCACGTGCGCCTGCATGGAGTCTATACGTGAGTCGCCTGACCCTCAAAACCACCTTCTATGCCCATCGGCTCAAAGATAGTCTCATATCTCGGATATTTCAGTCGCCTCGATAGGAATACGACTCACTTAAATTTAAGGGGATACTATAGCCGAGCTTGATCAAAGAGCTTACTGCGAGCTCAGCCTCGTCTTTGTATTCTTGGCATTACTTGTACAGGATCTTAAACCCTACCTTGTCCACACGACCTTGGGGGATCAGCTGGGGGATGGGATATACTGGAACTTCTAACATTTCCTTGTTGGGCTCGTTCTACTTGAAACTCTACTAAGCATGCTGCCCACCTGCGAACACCTCCCGACACTCCTCGGTCTACCTCGAGCTCCTCTCGTGGCACCGAGGTCGACTCTGTGGCGTCTACTCTTGATGGCATCGTCAGCGGTCTAGGAAAAATGAAAGAAAGATTGAGACCTCCGAGAAAAATTCACCCAGACAACTCCAAAGAAAACAATTCGGGAATGGGCGCATAACCACCTGAGACAACCAAAATGGAAACCTACGCTCGTACCAAAATTGTCAAACCTTGGTCGGCCGCTCACGAGTTAGAATCATCCAAATCCAGGACACAGAGTCACCAGTCGATGGATGACTCAAGAATTTAAAAGCATGTCTTGAAATAACCCAATAAAACAAAATACATACGAAAAGAAACGGTTTTTAAGCTGGTCCATCGTAGTATTCCTACCACACAACACAACATATACAACTGATCGACCAAAGTACAAAATATCAATATACAACTCGATGCGAAGTCAAAATAATAACAACAAATAGAGAGTCGAACTACAATAAAAAACAACGACAAGGCTGTGAGGGATCTCTGCATACTGTCATTTCGCTTTGGGCTGCAGGCACGATCACTCAGAACCCAGGACCGAAACAACTGCGGCACCACCTATCAGCTGGCACAAATAAAATTACGCCCACTTGAGTAGTCTTGGCTCGGGTGGAAATTAACCCTTTCTCGCTTAGTGTGAGTGCAAATAATTAGTTTCGTAGATCAGATGGGTAGTATAGAGATGTTATCTGATAAGGCCGTAATGTATAAGTTATTAGTGAATTAAATTTATCAAATGCGCTAAATTTATAGGCTCGTTAACTAAACATAAACATACTAATAAAGGACAATAAAAATGATAATCACGCATTTCAAAGAAATCGTGTAATCGTACCCAAATGAGTCGACTACTCTATCAACCAACCTGCGATAAGACATCACGACTAGCAACTAAACCTTCGACTCGCGCTTGCCCATGGCGCTGATGCTTCTTTCGAATCCCTGATATCAGCTGATCAACTCGACATTCGAGCCAGCGACTACCGCGACTCGATCAATTCGACATTCGAACTCACCCCTAAACACTCAATCAACTCAGCATAAATTCAGATTTCTACAACGAATGCGCATATAATCAACCTCAACCTGCAGGGAGAAACTTATGCCCGTCGACATAAGCTAACAATGCTCTCGTAACGAGGTACAAGGCAAAATACCACGCTTATACCAAGGTATAAAGCCAATTACCGAGATAATACAACTTCGACATACATCATCAACTCATATACAACTCATCTACCTGGCTTCAAACTAACAAAACACTAAACATCCAAAATGACCAAGCAGCCGGGAAACCACTTATCTATCGACTAAATTTCACCTCAAAAATGCCTTGACTCCTGAAACAACATACAATCCATATCCAATAGTAATTCATATTCAACCACCATCAACACAAAAATATACATACATATATCTGATCCTGATTTGGTAAAGTTAATTTAGGTAAGTACTCACCTTGGCACAGAATATAATATCGCGGCGCCGCTATTTAGTCCGTGCCTGCTTCCAGCGGCTCCCGTGCCCGAGAAGCGCCCGCGTCCTTGAGGCTTTTGATCAATTGTAATTACAAACTTACTACTATTTAACTCCGATTTTTTTAATTGATGTCCTAAATTTTCAACCCATTTGTTACAAATTATTGACTTAAGTATATAAATTAATGTTGATGACAATTAAATGAGAATTTCAACAAAATCCGACTAAGCCCCCATAATCGACCAACAACTTAACCACAAGTATAACATTTTAAACCAATTTTTAATCAACCTGAAATCATTTCCTCGACTAATTTATCCGCTTTATAACGTCTTTAATGAAACTCCAAAATACTACTCACTTTATCGCTCAAATCAGCATAATCCTCTGCAGTCCACATAAAAATCAAAGCTTTATACTCCGAAAACAACTATATTAAAGTCCGATAACATCATAATAAAATTTAAAAGGAATTTGGAAAAAAAATCAATAGTCAACTCGAAAATCAACATTCAACCCCAAAAATCGATTATAATCACACTCAAATCACTGATATTATTTGGAGTAAAACCTATACATGCCATTTAAATTAAATTTAAAGTCAATAAAGTCAAACTAAAGTCCCTCGTAACTTAAGAAAATATCCTGGCTTCAAACTTTCTTACCTTGAATTTGTAGAAGATGATGAGGAGAAGATGTTCAACAAGTTATAGGCTTGAGCAACAGTGGAGAAGGAAAATGGAGGCCAATTTTCCATAGGAAAATTTAGGCATGAGCGGGAAGGGTTTTGGCAGGGTGTCTTTGGATGATGATGAATAGTGGGAAGGAGAGAGTTGGTGGTGGATATTTAGTAAAGTGTTAAGTCCCGTTTGGTTTTGCGGTTTAAGCTTCGTCTCGTATGACCATGACTCGAACATACGCTTATTTACGCGAAGCAATATTAAAATAATACTTATATGGAGCAGGGTTATTTGATACCCGCTAAACCAAAATTCGTCCTCTTTACTCAACTCGGCTTCTACGGAAGAAAGCGCTGTCTGACAAGCGGACATATAGCATTTACTAAAATAAAACAACTCTGACAAGCTAACCTCACCTGCGAAAAGTTGCGGGTAAAGCTCTTATTGTCATCACCATGGCTCACACGTATAGAGCTCACTACATGCATTGATTTCTCACACAAACTTTCACCAGGCCACACTTTTGTTTCACCGATATCTTTTTCCTTCCGTTAGAGAATCTAGAACTTCCTCCTGAAAATTGGAATCCTCTCAAGTTCCACGGTGCCGGAGCTAAGATGAGATTCATCCGAACGTACTTCCTCGAAGCGAAGGCATAGATTCTATCAATCCATGAAGCTGACGCGACGGCCTTCTACGGATCCCTTTCACCACTTCTCAAGCGATTAGATGCGGGGACTCAACTTCCCGCCTTCGAACCGCGTTACCCATTTCCATGGGTATCCATAAGCGTCCTTGCGACTTGAAAGACAACAATTCCCACGGCGGCTTGATCAAATTATTTCTTACGCATCTGTCTTGGTGTTGTTATTAACAGTCCTCTCCATGACCTTTCCACTTCACTTTCGGAACCACCACGTAACTTCTTCTGCGCCATTTCCAGCGAAATTTGAGTTCGACACTTTCGCCCGTATAACGCCTCGAATGGTGCCATACCGATATTAAGCGTGAAAACTATTATTATACGCGAACTCCATCTTCAGGTAACTTTCAAATAAAGTACTCAACTCAAACTCATAACGCAAACATATCCTCCAAAGTACGCATCATCACTCTTTGATTGTCCATGCATGCGGGGATGGAAAGATGTACTCGGCTTCGGCCTCTGGTTCCCCGATGTCTCTTCAAACCTCTCCGAAATCACCGAAGTAACCTCGCATCACGATCGGAGATAATCGACACTGGAACCCCATACAGTCTCACCAATCCCGGTCAACATACATCTTCGCTAACCTCTCTAGTCCATCGGTCGATTTAATCGGTAGGAAGTGGCGGAACCCGACAATCCCCATCGCGTCGCTTTGAATCCCGTCGTTCGCCTCGGCGATCTAGGAAGTCAAATGAAATCCATGGTGATATTCTCCCGTCCATTCGGGGAATCGGAAGTGGGCGCAGCAAACCTCTGCAGGGTGTCTATGTTCAATCTTTACTGTGACAAACCAAACACCTCGCCGCATGAGCTACACTTGATCTACCTAGCCCGTCCCGTGGCGCTGATAGCCAGCCTCGAGTCCCGATGCATGCCGTACTACTGGATGCATACTATAAGGAGCATTATCCTCATCAAAAGAATTTCCTTCTTCAACTCCTCAGAGTCACGGCCGCACAACCTTCCATTCATCCTCGAGAAACTCCAACATAAATTGACATGAGAAATCCGATCTGCACCATTTATTCAGCAACAATATATACATGTTCTCATCTATTTCTTTGAAGCTCCAAGATACGCTCAAAATGCAGGTCGAACCTTCCACGCGAGCCAACTTAACTCGCCGCTACTACCAACCTCAAGATCAACTCGAGTTGCTTCGCCTTATATTCACTTTGGATTCTTTCGCGCTTTCCGCCCTGTGGCATACGCTCTGACATTGTCTTCCCCGGGGTACTCAATAATCACATCATAGTCGCTAATAAACTCCATCCATTTCCTGCGCTTCAAATTCAAGTCTCTCCTACTGCGTTGGGAGATGCTTGACTCTTATGATCGGTATAAATTTTGGCGTAACCATCTCAAATGTGCTTTCGCTTAACTTTAAGCGTATTAGAGACGATCGGCTACCAACTCAAGATCGGCCCCAACATGTAATGCCTCCATACAACTTAAAATTGTTCGTTCTTCGATTTAAAATTGAGTTTTCATTTTAGTTTTGATTAGGGTTTTCTGATTTGGGGGGTTTGATTAGGGGTTTTTCAATTTGGGAACAATTAGGGTTTTGTAATTTGGGGATTTCAATTAGGGTTTTCAATTTAGGGGTTTTAATTAGGGGTTTCAATTTGGGGGGTTTTCAATTTGGGAATTCCAGTAGGGTTTTCAATTTGGGGGGGTTTTAATTAGAGAACTCAATTTGGGGTTTTGATTTGGAGTTCCGATTGGGTTTCTACTCAGTGCAGGGGCTTTAATTATGGGTTTTTAATTATAGATATTTTATTGTTGTTAGTACTATTTTCATTTAGAAATTCATTTATTAAAGTTTTGATTTTTGCCTTTTATGTTATGTATTCTCAAGATTCATCAGTGACTCCAATCATGGATCAATTTGATATGTTGATATTGACAACGATGAAGATGTTGGGGAATTGAGATTGGGGAGTTAAATGATTTGAATCTTAGCAATGATGTGTGTCGACGGCTGACCGATTCAATCGGCAAACTTTGGATAACAGACATAAGCAATACTTATATAGCAGTGCAGTAGATGCAAAAAATCTAGGTACACCTGAGAAATGGAAATCATTACCCTACCAAATGGCACTAAAAAGTGGAAATGCAAATGGTGTGGATCTTTGTATCAATTTGATGAAAAGTACAAGAGCATATCTAATGGAAAAAAATACTTAGATAACTATTTGCAAAGGAAATTGAAGTTGAGAAATAGTGAAAAAAACTATAGTCTGAGGCTAAGTATTGAGTATTTGATACTCTGAAATGTTGCCAACAGCAGTATAATCATCTAAGGTGAGGGGTGTTGCGCATGGTGATAGCCATGGTTTCCACTTTGCCTACCATAATGGAAGGGTAATATTTAATACGTTTTTAAGAGTTATCCTTGGTACCAAGGATTTTAGACACGTAATTGAAAAAAAATACTCAGGAGTTGTTATGATGAAGAGAAGGTTAAGATGAAAAAGGCAATGTCTTTAGTGAATAAGATTTCTCTGACCACATATTTGTGGTGGTCTGGTGAACAAAAAATTGGATACATGGCCGGTCGCTAGTCATTTATAGATGTAAATAATGATTAATAAAGAGAAGTCTTAGGCTTTTTACTAATGTCCTCCGCTTATTCGGGGAGGTGCTGCTTTAGGGAGTTGTTGAGAGTTATGGATGATTGACATATTAGGGATAAGGTGATATCTATTTCTATGGATAATGCTTCTTCTAATGATAATTGTATTGCTAGGTTGAAGGTTGATTTATTAATAGAAAATATGTCTCTAGAGGAAGCGTTTCATGTTAGATGTTGTGCACACATCTTGAACTTATTAGTTCAAGATGGACTTGATGTTATCAAGCCATGTGTTGATAAAATTAGAAATGGTGTTAGTTATTGGTCCCGAAACAGATGTAAGCACTTGAGAAAATTTGTTGATTGGTTGGGACTTGAGGTAATTTTGCGGGTTTGGATACGAAACTAGGTGGAATTCCACATGGTTGATGTTGAATACCGCCTACTTTTATAGAGATGTGTGGCCTTGATATCTAGAGGAGAATGGTTCATTTTGCACTTTTGATCAACTTGGTGGGAGATAGTGCCTTGTTGCAAATTCTGCTGAGGTGTTTCTTGATGTTCCTTTGCACAATTATTAGTGGCAGGGCTTATCCTCTTGTGAACTTCATTTTTTGGTTGGCGACTATACCAGGGGTGAAAGTGTTGGTGTTATGAGAGTGGCGAGAGAATCGTTTGCAAATCTTGCGAACTTCACAAATGAAGGTTAAATATGAAAAGTATTGGTCTCAAAGTAACATTTTGATTTCTATCGGTGCTGTTCTTGATCCAAGGTATAACCTAGTCTATTTGTTGCCTATTGTGCTTGTTTCCTAATGCTGATATTGAATACTGCCTACTGGTTGTGCCTAATGTTGCCTATTGATGTTGATGTTGATGTTGAATACTGCCTATTTGTTGCCTATTGATGCTGATGTTGAATACTGCCTACTGGTTGCCTATTGATGTTGAATACTGCCTACTGGTTGCCTATTGATGTTGATGTTGAATACTGCCTACTGGTTGATGTTAATCTATTTGTTGCCCATTGATGTTGATGTTGAATACTACCTATTGGTTGTGCCTAATGTATTTGTTGCTTTAATGTTCGTTGTGCCTATGATGGCTAGATAGAGGAATTATTACTAATATCATTGTTGTTGCCTAATCTACAGTTGTGCCTATTTGTTGTTTTCTTGGTTGTGTCTAATGTTGTTGTTGTCTAATTTGGTTGTTCGCTGGAGTCTAACACATTTTCAATACGGTTGTGCTAATCCCCGGTTATTACTTTATGATGACTTAATCTGAGGCATTGTTGCTATTGTTGCCCTAATCAGTTGTTGCACAATGCTGTTTGAATGCCAGTGATGAATGATGATATAGTTGCCTAGTTGTTTGGTCGGCTTAATGCAGAGGCATTACGCTGTTATTAATTGATACTTGGAACAAAGATGATATTTATTCATGGGTTTATCTACATAGCATGCAAAAAAGCATTGAAGAGAATGAGTTGTCAAGCCACTTATTTTCCTTGTTTAAGTTGTATGAAGAGTCATACCAAAGAAATGATCCTCAAAGAACAATTGATCAAGCAGGGGTAGTACTAGTGATGTTTCTGGTCTAGGGAAAAGGAGTTTTGAAGCCTTTCTAGGCTTGTTGTTTGAGTTACGTAGTGGAGAAGGGTAGATCTTGAGTGTTATCTTGATGGGTTCCTTTGAAATGTGCCGATTCAGGTGATGTGTTGACTTGGTGGATGGCGAATGAAGCCAAATATCCTATTCTAAGTACAATGGCAAAGGATATCCTCTTTGTTCCCAATCGCTCACATTTCGCCGGGCTTGACATTTAGTGCGAACCAAAAGAGTTATTGATCCGAAAAGAGCCTCTATGACTACTAAAACAGTTGAAATGCTTCTTTGTGGAGGTGATTGGATTAAAGAGATGTATGGAATCAAAAGGGGGCAATCACAAAGTATTGTAAGTTATTAACTGTTTCAATATTATTGTATTACAACATGCACATAATATACCTATTTACTAGATTATCATAACTAATTGATTATTGTTTCTATTTTATTAACTTGAAGCACCGATTGACTGATCCTTACAATTTCATTTTGAAAGACAATGCTTACCTGACATAAGCCTTAGCCAATGATGAATATTGTGACATGATTTGATGTAATTAAAATTCGATGAATATGTTTGTTTTGCGGTGTTTAATGTTTGGTATGAAAATTCATGAATTGCGCTATTAGAGGGTGATGATGAATATGCTTGTTAGGAATAATAAAACAAGCATTAGGCAAATTGATGAATATGTTTGAATGATGATGAATATGCTTTGTATTTTTTGAGGTCTGAAAAATTGGTAACGGATATTTCGGTCCGGTTTGGATACTTTTTGAGTGTTTTTGTTATGAAAATTCTTTATCAAAGATTGGACGGTTGCAGGCCAAATTATCTACGGTCAAGTTTCGGTCCTTAATGTCAGTCCGAATTTTTATAGGTCGGTCCGTTACCCAAAAATTTTATCGGGGGCTCACGGTGCCGATGCAGTCCGAACCGAACCGAGAACAAATGAGAGAGAGTTTTTCAATATTACATTGGGGTGAAGTACATATATAAGGAGTTGATTTCTTCGTGATATCGTGTTAAAATACAAAATATTCATATTAAATTCAAAATTGAGTGGTACTCAAACTGATATAATATATTACCTATTAATACACCTCATACATATATAGTCTGCTCCCAGGAAAGTGGACAATTTGCTGTAAAAACTACTGATTTCAGCTTTTAAATTCTTTGTATACTTTATTAAACCTCCCCCTTATTAAAAATCTCAATTTGCATCTTCTTTTTTGTTCTCTTTAGGCTTAGGAATTTTTCAAGAATATATATATATATATATATATATATTTCACGATGAAAACAAACAAGGTTCAAAATCATTGTCACAAGCAGCAGAAGAAGAATCACATGGCTTTATCAATGAAACCATTTATTGTTCTATCAGTAGCAGTAAATGTTATGCTTTTTATGAAGCAGTTTTCTTGGAGTAATGAGCAAATGGATGAAAATGCAAAAGGGGTTCATTTGAAGGAGGAAAAGATGAGAGTTTCATCTTCTGCAGTCATTGATGATGGCAAAACTCCAATTGTTCTTGATCAGTAAGTGCATTTTATTGAGTCCTTGCAGGAATTTTTGTTGCTATATTGTTCCCCTTTAATTCTACATTTTTTTTTTAAAAATTAAGCTCTTAGTATTGTAAGAACTGGAATACATATTTTGTTATTACGAATAATATTTTATAACCATTAGTCTAATTAGGGTAGTTAAAAAAACATATCATTTTTATAGTATTATGGGATGCCTTGTTGGTCATTGCCCCACTTCTATGATTTTGGTGAGTGACTGGTGTCACTTCTGGTATTATGTTGCTTAGCATAATTATGATATTTCTTATGATTGTTGATATGAATTATGTTAATATGGGTTGTTGACTTGTTAAGTACAATAAACATATTGTTTTCCTCTACTTATCTGATTTTTGTTGTTGTTGCCTCTTATACTAAATGACATAATCACATATATTCAAAGATATACTCAGGAGTTCTATAATGGATTTATGGTGATCTTGACTATTACTGAAAACACAACAAAAATTGATTACTTAAACTACAATTATTATTCTGCTCATTTGCTCAAAGTTACTGGAAACTAAGGGAGTCGGAACTTTATTTTTTTCTGTGAGGGAGGTAGCTCTCTCTCTCTAGAACCCAGGTAGCTTAAATTAATAAAATAGGGATGTTCCATGTATTGATTAAATATTTGGAAGCTTTGATTATAGATTAGTTAAACATTTTCATGTTTGATTGTTTTAATATCATGCAACTCTCATAATAATGTTATCTAACTTTCCTCCCTTTATTTTTATTTTGTTGATTAAGAAATAAGGGCACTTTTTAATCAGGATTGTCTCTTTTTGGTTGTGCTTTTCTTTTGGTGTGGGGGTCGTAGGAATAAAGAGTGACAAACTAGAATATTAGATTATAGTAATAATAAAAAATAATAAAAATTGACTAAGATTTTGTGGTGTTGCTTTGGATGTCTTTGAACAACTGAATTTTGATGTTTTAAATAGCTAAAAGAAAAGATCAGAACAGCTTAGGCATTCATATAGTCATACTTCTAGTTCTAACATTGCCTTAGTGCTATTGGATTGTGATAACTGTTTTAAAACTTAGCGTCTAAAAATAAAATTCTGAACATGTGTGATATAGTTTAATATATATTGAAGATCAGACTTGTGATTTTTTGTAAGGTCGTATTGGGTACAAGGTGAGGTTTGTTTCCTTGACGTCATAAACATGGTGCCTCTAACTCTGTTTATTCTAGTATTAATACTATGGACATGTTCTGCAATAATGTCATTCTTGTTATGTACCTTCTTGGATCACTTATAAATTAACAGCTTTTAGAGTTCTGCATCTTTTGTTACTACTTTCCTTTAGCAATTAAGTGTTGAAAAAGGAGATGTTTTAGTGCATATTAAAGAAAATTGATGTGGCAATTTGAATTGTCCTGCCAATATTAAACCATGTTAGGCTAAACTCTTAACTACTAGTGTACTTCTCATAATTTGATGCATCTTTACAGTTTAGAATCTAAATAATTATGAATTTGCTTTTTAGACACTTTTTTTGAGACCATAATTCTTTTGCAAAAATATTGATGGGACAAGACCAAGTCTTAAGTAGGTTTAAGGCTATCTTTGGCTGGTTACAAAATTGAATTATTTTGGTCTACTATATTCAAGAATGTCTTCGTGACTTGACATTAACCAGTTATTGAATCAATCATTTGATCCTCTAATGAAAAAGTTTACAAGTGATGTCTTCACACTGTATGCTAGTGGTTTTGGTGCAGTGAGGAGGACCAGTTCACTACTGTCTACATTGTGGACCATTTACTGGAGCACATCAAATGTAAATGCAGTTTTGCATGTGACTAGGACTCAAGCTTTTTTCTTTTTCTTTTTAAATATAGTTTCCCACTTAAGGCGTATTTTAGAGCGTGGACATTCTGTTGTTGTTCTTTTTAACTGCCCCGAGTTCACATAGCTTGATATTTTGAAACTGTCATATTTAGCGTCCTTAATTAAAGAAACATCATCTGTCGTCGGCATGGATTAAATTGGCTATAAGAATTCGAAGAAAAAAAAAATTCAGTTTGCTGGTTTCCTTAGAACTTCATATAATGTAGTTTCGCTAGACATTAAGTGAAGCAGTCTTAATGTGTTGTCTTAAAATTGCAGTGGTGATCCTACCATGTATGAGGAGTATTGGCATCTGGTTGGAGAAAAAACCACAGTTGTCATACATGGGCAACAAGGCATCAGCTATTTCAGCGATGCAAGTAAAGTGTGTTGGTTTCTTGAACCACAGTTAGAACACGCTGTAATCAGGTTGCATAAAGTTGTAGGAAATGCTATAACTGAAGGATATCATATTGTAGTTGGCACAGGATCTTCACAACTTTATCAGGCTGCTCTTTATGCTCTCAGTCCCAGTGATTTATTGGAGCCAATTGACGTTGTTTCTGAGGCGCCATTCTACTCAGTGAGTTGTTTACTCATTGGCATAAAGCAATCCTTGGGCCTTTTCTTCTTCCTGTTAGTGTATAAACTTAGTCGCATTAGGTTCAATACGTAAAATAGCTATGAATCTGATGATAACACTGACTCACTCGAAAAAGTTTAATTTATTGAATGATGAGAAAGTTTAATGCTGAAACACTACGGAAAATTGAGATTTGGATTCTGTAATTCAAAATATGATTTCGCTCTCTGGTTGCAGTCTTATCCGCTCATAACTGACTTTCTGAAGTCTGGACTACATCGATGGGCTGGCGATGCATCCAAGTACGATAAAGATGGTCCCTATATTGAGATTGTCACCTCACCTAACAATCCCGATGGTTCAACAAGGCAGCCAATGGTAAATCGAAGTGGAGGCATGCTAATATACGATCTTGCTTATTATTGGCCCCAATACACACCAATCACTTATCCTGCCAACCATGACATTATGCTGTTTACCATCTCTAAATGCACTGGCCATGCTGGATCCCGCATAGGGTAAGAGTAGCCAAATTCTAAAATAAGTTTTTAATGGCAATGCAGTTTGCTCTTTATCACTTTATGCAAAACTTTGGCTGATTTTTCAGGCTTTTTCATTGCTTGTATGACCAAGTAAAGATAAAATGTTAAATTTGTTGGTATTTTAAAGGAAATTGCCTATAAGCTTGTAAAAATAGCGAAGTAACTACTTAACCTTGATGTTCTAATCATATTCTCCGCCCTTTTAACATCATTGTATGCAGCTGGGCTCTGGTTAAAGATGAGGCGATTGCAAGAAAGATGACCAAATATATGGAGATTAGCACCATTGGTGTGTCAAAGGACTCACAGACACGAGCAGCTAAGGTCTTGGATGTCATATCCGACAGCCACGTGCACAAGGGTAACTTCGATGGGATAAGTCCATTCTTTGATCATAGCTATGATCACATGGCCTGGAGGTGGCAACAACTCCGCGAAGCTGTTAACAAGGGTAAACTTTTCAGTTTACCCGTCTTCCCTTCAGCAACCTGCACTTTCAGTGGTAGAACATTTGGACCCCTTTCAGGTGAGTAAAGTTCAATGTACATTTCCAGAGGTTCCATTCACTCGACCTTTATTCTGATTTTCGACTCACTATATCTATTCATTTTCATGGCTACAGCGTTTGCATGGCTTAAATGTGAATCCGAGGTAGAGAATTGCGCGGAGTTCTTGAAGCAACACAATATTTATGTTAGGGATGGAAGCTTTCTCGGATCGAGTTCGAAATTTGTTAGGATCAGTATGCTGGACAAGACTGAAAAATTTGAACTATTTATTCAAAGATTGAGTATTATGAACACTGCTATAGCTTAGACTATTGGACCAATTCAATTTATTTCAGGGGGGTTGGCTAAGTGTAAATTCAAGTGAAGTAATGCTATGCAAAATATGTTACAGAAATTATCTGCTAATTCTACAAGTTCTTTAGATCTTTCCTCTATCATCCTTGAAACCAAAGAGTCCAATCAGCACTATAAGTTCATGAGTTTGATTCTTATTACAATATTTTTTTGATCGAGTCTGTCACACATGACTTATTGAGTGTGGTTTATCTGGCTGACGTGGTTTGTAGTTATTGCGTCAGCCCGAGATTTACCCAGTGCGCATTCAAATAGTAGTGGTTGCGGGTCCCCGTTAAAAAAAATGAGTAAGATAGCATACACATATGCACTTGTTTATGGTATTTATTACTTGTGTTGTCAATGGAACGAGTAACCCAACAACTACCCATAATCGACTCTAAAAACTCGATTCAAAATCGAACCTTAGTTTAATTGGTCATACTCGAGTACAAGGCCTTGCTTTGCTGATACAGTTATACCTTAAAAAGCGAGCAGTTATCCAACTCGATAAAATGTATACCTTACCGAGTAATCCGGTAGCAGCTCGAAATCAACACTAAATTCTTATTATTAATTTACCAAGACTAGCACCAACTATTTATATTACCAAAACTAATTAAAAAAGTAGTAATTACATTTGAACCTTAATTTGTATCTAACTATAAAGTTGTATTAATTTTTTTTGGTTAAAAATATATTTTAATACTATTAAGTTGAAATTTGTATAATCTAATTTATAATCAAATAAGTGCATTGAATTAACACTTAGGGTATTATTCGCCAATGAGGAGTTCAATTATGTCGAGTCTGAGCTGGTACATTATACACACCCAAATAGTGTTTGAGTTTGGGTGTGAAATCGCGCCTATTGCCCCCCTATTTGTAAGTGTAGTGATTCTGTGAAGTTTTCATTAAGAGGGCAAAATTATTAAGATTTCATTAAAAAGTTACTAATACATTGTAGTGTGTGTGCTTAGTCTTTGCCCGATCACAGAAGGTAAATAAAAGGCATTGGCGAGAAAGGCCTATCTTTATGGTTTAGTGTCTGTCTTATTTGTACTATTTTTAGTGTGGGCATTTGAACTAATCAGGCGGGCCTTTTTAGTGTGTACCCGACTCCCATTACACACCTAATTTTCATTAGTAAATTACTATATTACCCAGCAAAATACACATTTAGGTCACATTAAGGCAGCTATTTTGTCCACAACACTAAAGTATAAGATGTGAAATGACTATTTTGCTTTCTCCCTATTGCCCAAGTGTAGTAGTTAGGAAGTTTGATTTAAGGGTAAAATTGTGGTTTAATAAAAAATTAATATAAAGTGTTACTTACATTACACTACCAGCCCGCTTTAGTACCCATTCTCTTTTCATGGATTAACTTCTCGTATACGTCAATAGTCGGTGCTATATATTAAACAGTAAGCTAATTAGACATTATACGTTATTAGAAGCCTTAACCATAGCATGAATAATAGAATTGTAAGGGATAATAACAGCATAAAAAGCCGTGATCTTTCGTGGCGATAAAGCTTTAACGATCAAATCAAACACTCCAGTAGGTACGAAACTGGTAGGTCTTGAGCTCGCGGAAAATAAAGCGGGTCCGCACGGATGTTTGAATTAGCGATGATGCTGCAGCAGTGAGTGGGCAGTTTTGTAGAGGTTGAAATTGGTGAGGATATGGAGGGAAATGCAAATGGGGTTTAGGTTGGTGTTGAAGAAGGGGTGGGGTCGGGCCCAGTCGATGAATTTGAGGGCTACGGGCTTGTGGGATTGAGCTGGAGATGAGGCGCTTGAGGGGTGAATTATGACTAAGGGGTTGGTGCTTGGGTGGTGCCGACTCCCGGGATTCTTAGCTAGCTTTGCTCACTAACACGGCGTCATTTCTTTGGGTGGCGGAGATAATCTACAGGGTTCTCATAATCACTGAGCCTCCGCCAAATAATTAGCCCCACTTGAGATCTTGTGCACCCAGTGATCATACAACTTGAAAATCTTTGTGAATTATCTTTTGGAAGCTGATCTTCCAAAATGGAAATGGTTCTTAGCCCATATTTGGAGGCCAGGTGCCGCGAGGAAGGGTAGGGGCGGTGGGGGTAGGGTGGGGAAAGGGTGAAGGTGGGGGTGGAGAATGGGGGATGGTGGTTGGGTTTGCATAATAATAATAATATGGTTTATGGCGGGGTGGTGGTGGTAGGTGTGATTGGGGAATTGCAGGGCAACATACCTTTTAAACAATTTGCCTTAATGAAACTTCCCCAGCTATTCTTACTGAAATAGGAGAGGGGCAAAATAGTGTTTCACATCTTATACTTTAAGTGTTAGGATTCAAAATAGTCATTTTATTTCTGATATGTATATTTTAAAGGGATATAATAATTTTGTGAAAATTAGGTCTTGTGAGTCGAGTGTGTCTGAGACACTCCACAAAAAATCTGGGGCCTCTTGGGATTAAGTTCGAGGGTGTGCCCGGACACTAAAAATAGTACCGGGGCGCGCCAGGCCTTCAAGCCATAGTATAGGGGCCTTTCTGTAAAAAGCCTAAAATTAAAGTGCATTGAATCACTGGCAGCAGCAAGACTAGCCCTAACCCTCTTTCTCCGTTGACCTCTTTCTCCGTTGACCTCTTTCTCTTCAATTTTGACTTCACCAAGAAAAAAAATTTGGTACTTTTTCTTCAATTTTAATTATTGTAAGAAAAAAAATTGTGCTTTTTCTTCAATTTTGATTTCAGGAAAAATTGTAAGCTGTTTTTCTTCAATAAAGAAGCATATTGTATAAGCATTGCCAAATAATATTAATTTGATTTTTTGAGAATTGTTCTAGATAGTGATATATGATGTTGGTGTTCTGGTAATTTTGTGTGATATAGTTGTGTTTAATATTGAGGTGACAATAGATAGTGGATATTTTTAGTTGGGGTATTTATTAGCTGTGATATGTTATAGTGATTTTCTGATTGTTTTATGTGATATAGTTGTGTTTAATCTTGATAATTGCTAATAAATTAGTAAATAATTACTTAGTTGGATTGATTTTATTTTGGCAATTATTTGTTGGCTATTGATATGTTATAGCGATTTTCTGATTGTTTTGTGTGATTGGGTCGTGTTTAATCTTGATAATTGTTTCACGTAATTATTTAGGTAGCCTTTCGCAGCAATGAAGATGATGAAGAAGAAGAAACGTTATACATGGGTCCGTGGCCTCTCGACTGTTCCTCAACAGAACCCACCGCAGTTTCCCCGATTCCAAAATCCTAACCCGATTGATTTCGCGATTCAAAATCCTAATTTGGTTAATATCCAAACCCCATCCCAGCAACAGCAGGCGTCCCCATCCCCGTCTTTGAGAGATCACAGAGATGTTATTAAGCACGCTAACAATGCTGTTTTGAAGGCGCGGCGTGAGCTTTTAGCATCTCGAGAAGGCGTGACTCTATGGAAAGTGTCACAGGCTGCTCTGCTGACACTAAAAGTAAAGTCATGGGAATCTTTAGGGATTTCAATGCAGCTAGTGCCTTCTTTACGGAGCCTCATAGCCATTGAAGGAAAGGTGCAGAGCGAATTTTGAATACAATCCATATACGTGGAAACTTCGTACAACAGATAGACATATGTTTGTATATTTTAATTGACATGAAATTGGTTGCATTTTACTTCGTTGATATTTTCGTTGTTTTCGAGTGTACATGGCTTAAAGAATGAGTATTTTGAATTTTAATTGGATATGAATTGTTAATAATGAATAAATGAATATGACATATTCCTCCCCCTTGGTTTGTTTCTCTTACTCAGGTGAACACATTCATTCACTGTTTTGTTGCAGTCAGGAACATATGTTCATTGTATGATATGGAAGTTGCATTATGTAGAATTAGGAATTATTGAACAATTGAAGAGCAGATGGGCCCTCAGTCAGAAACACCCCCTTGCTAGCATTGCACTATTTTTTGTCTGAGTTCGATGCGCTAGAAGTTTACAGAGGCTACTGACCGAAGATATAATTAAATACCTCCATGGGTTCGTGAAGACTCTCCATGGTAAGGAAGTCGACTTTGATGTGTTCCTGAATTATGTGGCTACAAAGCGATTTGCTACAAAGAAAGATAGGCTTAATGTGCGTATTCAGGACTTGGGGTATGTCTTTCTTAATGGGTCATTGCCGATTTCCTTCCTCTTGGAATCCTTGATTTTGCTACCTATAGTCATTTATGTTCCATTTAAGTTATAGATCTAGATTTCCTTGTCTATCAGTACTAATAATTGCTTTTTGGTTAATGTTGGTTGAAGGAGCTCCATTTATAATGCTGTAGTCTTTTCACTTATCCAAATATGAATGTTGCAGTCTTCGGCTTATCTCTCTGTTCAAGCCAAATTAACAGCTCTGTTTACTTATTTCCTTTACATTTCAAACATGTCTTAAGGCAGGAAATTTTTAATGTATACTGTGCATATATGTATACTGTGCATATACCATAAGTATTTCAAGATAAGTTGCTATTGCTTTTTATAAGCTTAAGAGGATGTGCATTGTTAATTTTGATGTTTATAGCATTAGTTATGATTAACATCCTTGTACATTAACCTGTGGAATAATTATTTCAGTGTTACTGTTACTTTCAGGAGGCACGTTACTAAGCTCAGACAAGCAGAACAGTGGGAGAACACTGTTCTAAAGAAGTATATGAAGGGACTTAGAAAGGATAAGGTCAAAATTCGTCCTTTTCTGTCTCAGAAGAAGAAGATGGATGATCGATTTCATGTTTTAACAGATCGGGTGAAGTCGTTGTCTTCAATGATTTCAGAGTATACTGGAAAGAAAATCAGGTTCGGAACACCCAGTTCCAAAGGTGAAGATGATTATGATGAACAGTATGATGATAAAAGAAACAGTGATTATGAAGATAATAATAGGATGCATGAAGAACAGAGCCATTATAAATCCACATCACTGAATGCCACACGTTTAGACCTTATGAGTACTTGTCCTTATCCTTTAGTGAATGAAGAAATGACACAGCTAGGGTTAAGGACTGAAGATAATCTCCCTGCTAAGTGTGCTAGTAGCAGTGGCAGAGGCACAGGCTGCAGTCAACCTTCTAAGAGGAAAAGGAAGTCTTTATCTACTTCTCACAGTCTCGTTGATGGAGATGTGTATTCGAACAATCTTTTACATGAGTCAAATTGTGTGAATAAACGTTCTCGTTCTAATGATGTTCTTGGAGAGAAGTTTTGGTTATTTGAGTCAAAGAGGAAAATATCTAAATCTAAGAGGTGGCATTTGTCTAATTATACAAAAAATGACTGTCTTTCAGTAACCAATGATTCTTTGAGGCTCTTCATTGCAACTTGGAAGGAGGCTTGCGGGCAAAATAATTTAGAAGAGGTGTTTTACTATTGAACTATTTTATTTTCTTTAGATATTAAACATCTTTTTCTTGTAACATACTATTTGAATAAACCTTACTTAAATTGTATGTTTTGCACTTTTGCTCCTTCAAAGAGTTCTTGCTAGTCTTTTTGTGATGTGTGTCTTCAATACTGAAATGTGTGAAGCACTCAAGCAATACCTCTTTGTGTTGATTTTTTTAAAAATTCATTCCTACTCTGATCTGCATGTTTGTATTGAGTATATAGAAATTTGGCTCTATTTATTATATTTTCCGTTGATGGTTCTGGTTAATATGCACTTATTCTGCTTAATTGCTACTAGGTAATTTTTTCTGAACCAATTTCTTAGAACTTATGCGAGCTCTTAGGCTCTAATAGACTGATATTGATTACACTTTTGAGACCTCTTATCTTAGATATTTTTAAGTCGTCCAACACCGAAACTGTATCTTGCCTTTAATTTCTATGCTCTAATGTGTGATGTACCTGGGCTTGGTTAACCCTTTCCATGTTGATTTCCTTGGGCCATCCATGCTGTGTAAAATGCACATCCATTTCTCTATTCAACATGATTTTTCCATTGTGCAAAATGTTGACACTTGGCTCTCTTGCTTGTAGGTTTTCCACAGGATGCTTGTTTTTTATAAAAACAAAAAAAAGGATAGAGCGAAGGCCCTCTTCTCGTCATACCCGTATATTGGGTTGCTCAATGTTGCTGTAAGTAACTTATCTTTAATGAGAACTTCATGTCATCAATACACTATCTTTTATGTTCAGATTTAATACTTGTTTATACTCGAAGTTACTATCTTCGTAATTGGCTTATATGATTTCTCTTACTTTTTTACTTTTATGTGACTTTTATGTGGATTCAGTGAATGAATTTAGAGATGCCAAAACCAAGTCATTCCATATTCATAAACATTCTAGCCATATTGGAAGTTCTATGCTGGTGGTTGTCATCTTCCAAGAAAAGGCTTATGGGTTCTTGTTTTATCATTTTTTGACCATCATGTTTTGGTCTTAACTATGAGGATATTGTCATAAAATTTACTGGTGCTTGTTGCTGTTATATGTTACTTCAATTTGTAATCGTCTCAGAAGAGTTTTTATGTTGCTTAATTTGTTTGTATCATCATCAATTATACAGGTCAAATCTATTAAATATGGAATGTGGGATAGTATGTATGATTCTCTACTAACAGTTGACCAAAATGGCGGTGTTCAAACAGAGACCCGAGAGTCCCGCTTAAGCATAGAGGATGAAGAAGGAGCAGTGAGCGTTCCTGCTTCAGTAGAGAAAACATTTACACAAAAATGTGGTAAGTTGTAGATGCATTCGGTCACTACTGATATACTTAGTATAGAGTTTCTAGTTGTATCATCCCATTAGAAATTGGTGTGCTATCATTTCATTCTAAAGCAACGGTTAAATAGTCAATGTTCATTGATTTCACGTTCTTTACAGTAGTTACGAGTGATGATGTCATAAAGAAAATAGCTGCATATTTGGATGCTAATTCTGAAATCACATGCAACTTAAGTGTGCATATGGTTAAGAGATTGGGCTGCTTTAGGATGCTTGACAAGTGTGAATCTTGGCTAGGCACACAGTTTCAAGTCGACGAATTTGAGTCCCTTGGGTTTGGGGAATTTCTGAATTTCTTAGAGAAGAATATGCAATTGCTGCCTGATGTGTTTCAGAAATGCATGACGAGGATTGCAGGGGAGAATGTTCCTTTGCATGTTTGCATAAAACCACGTCAATTGGATGTCTTAATGTCACAAGCTTCAGAAAATATGGGGGGAAATCGAAGCATAAGCAAGGAGATGGTGTCAGAGCTCCTAAGGAATCAGTTTCCTTCGATTAGCTTTAAAATAGTAAAAAGTGATTCCACAATAAACTATCAGAAAAAATTGAGCAATTGTAATGCAAGTTGTAGTTGTGTCTTATTCTCAGCTGCACTGTTGAATTTGCATTATTCTGGGGATAGTAGCGCCCAGAATAAAAATGAAATAGCTGATGCTACCGGCTTGAGCTATATGATAGGAATTCTTGGTAGTCAAACTACTAAAGATGCAATTGAAATTTTACTTGGGGCTCCAATGTTGACTGATTTAGAGCTATGGTCGCATTGGGACTTATTGTTTGCTCCATCTCTTGGGCCTCTTGTTGAGTGGCTGTTAAATGAGATCAATAATAAAGACTTTCTGTGCTTGGCAACAAAAGGGGGGAAGATTATTCGGATTGATCATCTAGCTACAGTTGACTTATTCTTGGAGGTTATCCTTCGGGGTTCCTCCTTCGAGACTGCTGTGCAGCTTTTGTCTTTGCTTGCATTATATGGTGGTGAACAGAATGCTCCAACCACACTACTTAAGTGTCACATACAGACAGCCTTCAAAGTTTTCATAACAAATTCAATGGAAATCGAGATGAATGATGATCCGAATATTATATTGCAGAGGAATAAATCACATAATCATTATGAGCATAGTGCATGTGCCAATCTCAGTTCCTTGCCAAATATGAACTGTAGCAGAGTAAATAAAGTGGCACCTACCATGGCAAGATTTATAGTTGATTGCTTGAGCTATCTGCCTTCTGAGTACTGCAGTTTTGCAGCAAAACTTTTTCTTGCAGGATTGCAAGATTTTGTAAAAGATGCTCCACATGCCATCTTGGTGGAGTGCAGGGTAATTCAGGAGCGCCTCATTCTTCACGAAGTTGGGATAGAACTTGGTATAGTGGAGTGGATTAATGATTACAAGAAATTTTGTTTCTCAGAAGACTCTCATTCCTTGATATCGTCCAAGTCATATTTATTCACTTCAAGCTTAGAGTCTGAAAATGACTCCAAGTTTATGTGTAAAATTTCAAACAAAAACCCTTCTGAGGGCAAGGTGAAATTCTCAATGGAAGCAGACCAAGATGAAAAAGGGTTTGGCGAAACCAATGGCACAATCTGTGCACCTGATAATCCTAGCAGCATTCCTCTGGGTAATCCTGATTTGCACATATCTACATGTGATACATATGGAGATCCTGCCAGAGTTATTGAAACTATTAGGAAAGAAGAATTTGGTATTGATCCTAGTTTTTCTGACTCTGAAACTAGCATGTTAAGAAAGCAACATGCTCGCTTGGGCAGAGCACTTCACTGCCTCTCTCAGGATCTATATTCTCAGGATTCACATTTTCTTCTGGAACTGGTAAGCCTAAGGAGATTTTTTATTTTATGTTTTCAATTTTAATTTGATATTTGTTTCCCTTCCTTTGTTCATTCCATTCTTGTTGATCTTATTAGCATTTATTGTCCTGTTATTTATGGTCTGAAACCTAACCTCATATTTTGTTAGACATTAAATACCAAAATGTGGTGTGAAGATGAAGCTAAGATTGATCAGACTTCCGTATGAGACCACCATCATAGCATCTGAGAAATTGTTATGTAAAA
This sequence comes from Lithospermum erythrorhizon, assembly GCA_019722365.1. Lineage (NCBI taxonomy): Eukaryota > Viridiplantae > Streptophyta > Magnoliopsida > Boraginales > Boraginaceae > Lithospermum > Lithospermum erythrorhizon. Next base: position 230,395 of record JADFUC010001683.1, read on the forward strand.
TTATCAGAAATGGATCTTTTCGAAACTTTCCCCTGAGGTGACAGAAGTTTCAATTGGATGTTTCTCGTCTCACCTAGATATAAATGAAATAAATTTGCAATTCAGATTGTTGTCCTTTTATAGGGTTGTTTATGCATTCTCTACTGTAATAGAAGTATGGTTTAGCATGGTAGGCCTTGACACGGTTTGACTAAATCGGTTAGTTTCGTCAGTTTAATTGGAATGCGACATCGTGCTGAATAGGGATATCTACTCGGAACTATGAGTGTGTTTCTTATTGCATATTTGTTTCTAGAGAAGCATATGATATAAATTCTTTATTTGGTGCACGCTTTCTTTTTGCCTTATAGAATGATTATTCCTTTTTTGTGTTCTGGAATTTCGTTCATTTACTCACCGATATGCAGTAAGAACATCTTCATGTTTCATTGATCTTTCAAAATATCTTAAAAGTGCCTATGGCTAGCTCCCATGGGCCAACAAGTTCATAAGACCAATAGAAGTTCAATTTTTATCTTGCAATTACTTCTACATCGAGGCAGGTTAGTACATCAATATCGCTTGGTAAACATAATATTAGGATAAGTAGTATCTAGATGCCCACTTAGTTAGCTAACTCTAATTACTTCATTCAATTTAATATCTGAGTAGTGGTTGCTTAACGTTTTTCTCCTATCCAATTTGGCAAAAAACCGAGAAGATTTCCTGTTGAAAATTCACTTTGGCATCATCAGATGCCCATCAGTGCACACACACACACATTTCTTATCAAATTTTAAGTTGGCCATTGAAAGCTTGTGCCTTGAGTGTTCTATTGCTGTTCTCTTACTTAGAATCTGCAAAATATAGCTAGCCTGTACTCCCTCTTTGTCTACTGTATGATTGTTTGCAAGTCTTTTTGTCATTTTCTTACTGTTTCACCATCTTATCAATGTTAAGACCCATTATTGTGAGGGGACATAGAAATTTAATGACTCAGCTTCAAGAGAGGATATTATATATTCTGCTTGATTGGAACTAAATGTTTTTAAGTAGCAAAAACTTTCCTTGTTCATTTTCTACCTTGTTTTCTTTACTCTGCATTTAAGCCATTTACTCGACCATATCGCCTTGTTCAAACTTTATTGTTCTTTGCTATCTTCATTAATGTTCTTTAGCTGGTTAAAATATTGCTCTTCTTTTATGATGTTAGATGACCTATTTGTTTCTGCAAAATGATTCTAGGTTCAAAATGCTGATGACAATGTTTATCCAGGATCTGTGGAGCCTACATTAACGTTTATACTTTTAGAGAAAGGTATAGTTGTTCTCAATAATGAGCAAGGGTTTTGTTCAGATAACATAAAGGCACTCTGCGATGTTGGAAATTCGACAAAAAAGGCGCAGAGTACAGGATATATTGGCAAGAAAGGCGTTGGTTTCAAATCTGTATTCCGGGTACTGTAGGCATTTGTAGAAAACACTTCTCTTACTGTCGGCTATATGTTGTGTCCATATCTGTTGGTTTCTATTGTGCCTATATGGTTTTTGTGTACAATTTCTTCATAATGTCTAACTTACCTTTGGTTTGAGTATATGCCATGTCATCTAAAGGAGTTAAGGAATGTATCTTCCTCTTGTTGAGCTATGCATATCTTTTTACATTTTTTTCGTGCTTATATGATGTTATATTTCTTTTATAAAGTACCAACTTTCCTTGAGTTTGAGTATGCACTGTGTTAGGTTAGGACATTTCCTTTTTCCCACTTGCCTATAGTACTCGTGATATTATTTGTGGTTCTGGTTATCTTACAAGATTATATTATTTCATGTGACTTTCTCCTAAGGAGAATCTAGCATAAAAATGTTTGCCTGCTTCTCCAAGTAACAATTTATGATATACGGAGTATATGTTTGGTGTTGTTAACTTCATTTTACGAATGATTGTAACTAATTCCCATTTTCCTTGTTCAGATTACGAATGCCCCGGAAATCCATTCTAATGGGTTCCACATTAAATTTGATATTAATGAAGGCCAGATTGGTTTTGTTTTACCTACTGCTATCTCTCCTTGTGACATGGAGTTTTTTAGTAGACTTGTGTCTTCCGATGCCAATCACATGGATGAAAAGTATTGGAAGACATGTATTGTGCTCCCCTTTAATTCAAACCTGTCTGGAGGCTTGGCTTTAAACAACATAACATCAATGTTTTCCGATCTTCATCCATCTCTGTTACTTTTTCTTCACCGTCTTAAATGTATCAAGTTCCGAAACATGCTCAACAACTCATTTGTCATAATGAGGAAAGAAGTCGTTGGAGATGGATTAGTGAAAGTGTTTCTTGGAGAAGAAAAAAGGACTTGGCTGGTTGTATCTCATAAACTCCAGGCTGATACCATTCGGTCTGATGTGGAAACTACAGAAATTTCAATAGCTTTTACACTGGACGAAACAAATGAAGGTCAATATATACCTCACTTGAATCAGCAGCCTGTTTTTGCTTATCTTCCTCTAAGAACATATGGCTTGAAGTTTATACTCCAAGGTGATTTTGATCTGCCTTCATCTAGGGAAGGGGTTGATGGTGATAGCCCATGGAATCAATGGTTGTTATCAAAATTCCCTAGCTTATTTATTGATGCACAGAGATCCTTTTGCAATTTACCTTGTTTCAAAAAAAGCCTAGGAAAGGCAGTTTCAGCTTTTATGAACTTTCTACCACTCACAGGGGAGGTGCACGGATTTTTTTCCAGTCTACCTCGGATGATAATAACCAAATTACACATGAGTAACTGCCTTCTTTTGGATGGTAGTCGGCATGAGTGGGTTCCCCCATGTAAAGTAATCAGAAATTGGACAGAACAAGCTCGTGCACTTTTACCTGATAAGTTGGTGCTTGACCACCTTGGTCTTGGTTTCATCCACAAAGATATTATTCTATCAGATTCTATAGCTAAGTCTTTGGGTGTTGAAGAATATGGCCCTAAACTCCTACTTCAGATTATAAGTTCATTGTGTCTTTCAGAGGATGGTCTAAGATCAATGGGTCTGGGTTGGTTATCTGCTTGGTTAAGTACCTTCTATGAATTGACTTTAAATAGTGGGATCGGCTCAGATCTCACAAGTGCTCTTAGGAAGCTTCCATTTATTCCACTTTCAGATGGTACATACGGTTCACTGGACGATGGAATTATTTGGTTGAATTCTGAGGCCTTAAGCCCAGGGGTAAACCATGAGTATGATGGAGAAGCTTTCCCCACATTAAATTCGCAACTGCGAATAGTCTGCCCTGCTCTTTATTCTGCTGATGCTGCTGGTGGTATCTCTGGCTCCAATGGATCCCTAACTCAAAATGTTAAACGTATGCTTTTGAGAGCTGGTGTTCAGAGGATATCTGGACATGATATTGTGAAAGACCACATTCTTCCTGCCTTCTCTGATGAAACAAATGCACTTAGGAAAAAAGATTTGGCGATAGACTATCTGGCCTTCTCTATGTTCCATCTAAATTCAAGTTGTGCCTACTGTGGTTATGAAAGAGATTTGGTTATTGCTGAATTACGTCTAAAGGCTTTAATTTTAACGAATCATGGCATCAAACAACTTGCTAAGATGCCAATTCATTTTGGCAAGGATTTTGGTAACAAGTGTGATATGAAGAAGTTAACTAATGGTCTAGATCTGGTATGGCATGAGGTTGACAAGACTTACTTGGAGCATCCAATTACCAAATTTGTGTCTGGGGGTATTCCCAAGTGGCGGACTTTCTTACAGGAACTAGGTGTTACTGACTTTGTCCAAATATTTCAGGTTGAGAAGTGTATAACAGATTTGTCAAATAATATTCAGAGAAGTATATTGTGGGATGAGGGATTAATGTCCATGAACTTATTTGTTAGAGATTGGGAATCTGAGGAGTGCAAACATCTTCTTTCCCAACTATCAATAAGAGGTGATCGGGAAAAGTCCAGATATTTGTTGGAGATTCTTGATGTGCTATGGGATGATTGCTTTGGTAGCAAGGTTAACGGTTGCTGTCTTCTTCCTTCAAGTGGAGAGAGCAAACCATTTAGGTCCTCACTTGGAAGCATGCTTACTGAAGTTAGGTGGATGACATCCAGTGTGGATGATGAGCTCCATTGCCCGAGGGATCTATTCCATGATTGTGAAGCAGTGCGATCAGTCGTGGGTGATGTTGCACCCTATGCTGTGCCGAAGGTTAGTTTTGTTACTAAATAGGAGTATATTGCTTCTAGCAGTTCGTTTATTATTTAGCTGCTTATCTGTTGGTGGTAGGGGCACCTTTAATTTTTGCAGCTCTATTTCTAATTTGCATTCAGAGTGCATCTATGATATGGGTGAATATATTTTCTTACAGGTGACAAATGCAAACTTGCTAAAAGATATCGGTTTAAAAACTCAAGTTGCACTTGATGACATGCTATCCATTCTGAAAGTTTGGAGAAAATCAAAGACACCTTTCAAGGCTAGGTATGCATTTATATTTGTTACTCATTAGCCATTTCCTGTTTTCAAATTCTCCTCACGCTTCATTGGGAAGTTTCTAATTGTGAATTGGTGATGATATAGATTTAACCTCTTTTTTTAATCAATTCACAGTGACATGCATTTTATCAGTACCTATCGTCCCATCTCTTATCTGTTGATTATGCATTCTCACACCGGTCCATTCCCGACTTGCAGTACTGTAGCAGCATCTATGTACTTGAATTATTTCACTCGTATTTCATTCATGTCATTCTATATACCATTTAACTGATGCTGAAAAGTAAATCATCTTTTAGTTCATCGAAAGAAACTTGTTTTTACCTGTTCCCTATTATCATTTGCATATAAATCAGATTAATTAATTACTAATCATGGTACTGGATCTGTTTTGCATCCAGCATATCACAAATGTCCAAATTTTACATTTCTATTTGGTCGAGATATTTTGCCGAAGCGAAAGCGATGGAGAAGAACTACTATCTGAGCCTTTCATATTTGTTCCATATGTATGTGGTTCACACGAGGAAGTAGTTCCTGGTGAGTTTTTGTCTCCCTCTCATAATCGTCTTAAAAATGCAAGTCACCACTGTTCAAGTAAAATACTAGGCCATGTGTATCCTAGGCTTTGGGGTTTCTTTGTGAATGAATGTGGAGTACATGAGGCCCCACCCTTTAGGAGCTACCTCGTTGATCTACTGAAATTGTCAGCAGTTTCTTTGCCTTCCCAATCAGCGAAAACAGTAAGTAGATCTCCACAAAATAATCTCGCTCCTGAATGGACAGAATATGGAACGTCCCTATTTATAATTTGTTTTTTCAGGTCTTCAATATTTTCCTGATGTGGGCTGATGGATTAAAATCTGAATTGCTGACTTCTGAAGACGTAGAATACTTGAAAGGAAGTCTTATGAAAAAGGAGTTTTCTGTGCTTCCTACAGTCCTAGATAAATGGGTTTCTCTAAACCCGATTGATGGCCTCGTATGTTGGTCCAGTGACCAAAAGTTAAAAATGGAATTCGAGGATCATGAAAACATTGATTTTTTGTATTTTGGGGAACTCAATGATGAAGAAAAGGAGATATATTACACAAAATTTCCTCTCCTCATGCAAAGATTAGGAATTCCTTCGGTGTCACAGGTACTCTCTCTCTTTCTGAATTGACCCAAGATGAAGTGCAAAGACTATCTACTACTACTTCACAATATATAAGAAGCTTAGGTAGTGTAATGAGCCATTTTGATTGATTCCACTATATCAAGAGCCAGAGAATGACTCCAAGTTATTAGTAAAAAATGCTTAATTAACAACTTTTGTTAACCTTGCCACTTGTACCACCATTGATTACAAATTCCTCCCAGGAGAGGGGGGAGGTTTGAATATTTTTGTTTCTTTTCATCTTTTGGGTGGTGATGAATTGATGATGTTGTGTTCATATTAACCCAATGTATCACCATTCTAAATTTGTTGGTTGTCACGTTGTCAAATAAGTTTCTTGTATGAGGATATTTACAGTTACTGCGAAAATATTTCACCAAGAATAGTCCTACCATCCTAAGGTTTGGAATGTGTATGCCTGTCCCTACATAAGCTGTGGCCTCTGTGTTTTAGCTTATTTTAGCTTGCTTATAACCAGTTATAAGGCTGATATGTAACTACTAGCGAGCAATGTGTGTTTCATTATCTAATTGGGTTGGGAAGGTGGATCTAGCCCAAGATACAGTTTGATATAGTTGAGTATATAAGCCAGTTATGAAAAACTCTCTGACGTCCTGCTTACATGCAGGTTGTAACTCGCGAAGCCATTTATTATGGTCATGGAGACAACAGTTTTAAGGCTTCACTGGTTAACTGGGTTCTTCCTTATGCTCAGCGTTATATATGCAGTGTACATCCAGATAAATACTTGCAGCTTAAGCAAACTGGTTTATCGAGCATGGAAATGCAGATATTTGTTGTCGAGAAGTTGTTCTACATGAACATCATTAAGAAGTTCGGACTTTTTTCTAGAAAAAGACACGAGTGTTCAAGTCTCTTGCAGGTAATTAACTTGCATATTGAAGGGTTCTTTTATCGTTACTAGGAAATTTAATCATTAATGGTCTGATTGGTTTTAGGTGAACCTAGACAAGGGTAGATGTTTACCTTGGTTAGCCCCGATGAATGTTACTAAATAGATGCCCAAACTATTCTCCTCAATTCAAGCAGAAAGTGTAGAAAGCTGGATAGTTCATTTCATTGTCGTAAGGACAATGTATGTGGAAAACTTAACGAAGCTCTACAACAACAGCTTTATCTCCATTTTTGGAATCTATGTTCTTAAATTTGATATTTAGAACTTCTGTCAACTTTTTGTTTCAGTTATTCAGTATCTGGGTAGTGGGTTTGAATTGTCGTAGTGGGAGAGTAGGTTCACATGGGATTCAATTAGGGTTTGAGTCTTGTGATAGTCATTCACCATAATTGCTAAAAAAAAAAAATTGAAAAACGAGTTAGTTTAGAATCTGAAAACTTGCCGACATTTGTCCTTTGTGTCAACAGCCAGTGTAATTTTTAACAAAGCCAGAAATTTGATGCTTAAGTTTTAAGATCCTTTGAACCTTCACAGGGAACCATATTGTACCACTCAGGTGGTTCTCATAAATCTTCTTAGGTTTTCGTCTGTTTTTGGAGAACCTGAATTACATTTAGCAAATTTTCTTCACATGATCACTACCATGGTGGAATCTGGTGCTTCCGAGGAGCAGACTGAGTTCTTCATTTTAAACAGCCAAAAGGTGCCAAAAATTCCTTACGGAGAACCTGTTTGGACTTTGTCAGTCCCCGGATTCAATGAGAATCAGTATCCCAATTGTGTTCCATCAGGTATTGATGAAGCAGAACTGTTGGAATGTAAAAGGCAGCCTAGTATGCATTCGAATTGGCCACCTTTGAACTGGAAACGATCACCTGGATTTTCTGCTCTTGCAATTGATGTCAACACCCAAATAGCGAAAAGTTTACAAATTGAGAATGGAGGTACTGTGGAAGAAAATGGAGTGTCAGCGGACCTATGTGATCGGATCCGCATCAGTGAGGAAGGCAGAACTGAAAGCAATCAGGTAACTAGTATTTCAGGAATCAGTTTGGATGATTCAAGAGTAATGGATATGGAGTTTCCTCTCGAAATCAATCCCAGTGCTTCTGAGGACGTAGAAATAGGTTCTGTAGATCCTGTAATGCCCTTCGATGGCTCCGGTTCAGCTTTGGGTAACTATAACAAGAGATATCAACTATCCGTTGGCATGATAAATTCTCAACAGGCCATGATAACAGGAAGAACAGGAGAATCTGTAGCATACAAGTACTTCCAGGCGGTAGCTGGTGAAACAACCGTGAAATGGGTGAATGAAGTTAAAGAGACCGGGTTGCCATATGACATAACTGTGGGAGACAACGAGAACATGGAATATATAGAAGTCAAGTCAACCAAATATGCAAGAAAAGGTTGGTTTTATCTTTCTGTTAGGGAATGGCAATTTGCAGCTGAGAAAGGCGAGTCTTTCAGTATTGCATATGTTGTGTTATCCAGTAACGGCGAGGCAAAAGTTACCATATACAAGAACCCATTCAGATTATCCCAACAGGGTAAGCTTCGACTGGCCATGATGATAACAAAGCAGCATCCCTGGAATCTGCATATCGGCACCTCTTAGGATCATTTGCTTTATCTGAGAGGATCATTGGAGTCTGACTTCCTAAATACCATATTCCTCTATTCACCATTTCTTTAGCGGATGTCTTGTTATGTGAGATTGAGCAAATGATTGTTTACCACAATGGACAATAACGATTTGTCGTCTGGCTAGAGTTGCATCTCCTGGCAATATAAGTTACAGATCTAGATCTTCATTGATTCTGTAATTTCTCCCTTTTTGAGCAACTGTATATGAAGCTAATTGTACAGACAAACTTATAGAACTCAGATACATACATTTTGCAATTCGATACAGCACATGCAATATGTAAAGATTTTATTCCATAGATTGTAAATTATGTGAAGCATATACTGCTTATTACCATCTTATTGTATGTTTGATTACAGAAATGGAACATTCATTGATTTGAAGTTCCTTGAAAATGGTAGTGATAATTAGAAAATTTTGGTTAACTAGCATACATTTTGAATCTATTTTAACTTCTATCACCCTTTTTATTTTATTTTGATATTTAACACACCAACATCAAATCTGGCCATCACCACTTATCCTTATTCCGTACTCACATTCATCACATTCTTTCACTTAGTTCGGATCTGCAGCTTTCCTACCTCCTTTCAAATCCGCCACAGCATCCCTCCGTTCGGATCGTGAAATCATTTGGAGTCGCAAGGAGTTAAAGGCGAGGAGGTCGGGAACAATAATAACTAATACTTATTATATGAGGTATATTCTTGTGAAAAATAATAATAATTACTGCTGAATGTATGATTATTTAAGCTATCTATAATATAACAATAATAACATTTCTACGTAATAATAATAATAAATAATATGTAATAATAATTCTCTGAAAAATATAAGTTATTTAACTAAGCCTATTATAATAATAATAATAACAATAGTTCTACATAAAATATATTATTATTTAACTAATATCAATTATTAAATATTGAAATGACATATGATGAGAAAATCATATTGATGAAAGGAGTAATAAATTAATAATATATAATATATGAGGCATATTCTTGTGAATTGAATCATGAAAGTTATAAATTAATAATATATAATATATGAGGCATATTCTTGTGAATTGAATCATGAAAGTTATACATGCAAATTGAGCAAAAATAATTGTGTTATTCAATGTATACCTTTGAATCATTAAACATACATTGAAGATAAATAAACAAAGTTAATTAAAAGTGAGATCTTGCGTCAATTATAAAATATATATATATATATATATATATATATATACTCCAACAATATATATATATATATAACCATATATATATATTCAATGTATCCTTAAACAATAAATGTGTGCAAATATAAAAGTATGATAAATACTTAATACTCTTATTTTTTATTTAGCGTTTTACTAAATGTCTCAGTGAAGCTTTGACTATTAATTACTAATTACTTATTATTTTAATCAATATAAAAGTTATATGATTAGATTCGTCTTTGAAAATAGTTTCATAATATTATTTTTTGTAATTTTTTAACATATAGTTTAAAAATAATTGATAGTCAAAGTTCCACCTCCTCGATACTCTGAAAAGTCAAATAAAAAAAAAAGAAAGGAAAATATTAGTTAATTCCTATTAAAACTCCTAACTTTTAGATTTTTAGAGAGAATGATAATTTAATAATTAATAAGGAAAGAAATACAATTCTTATTTACACTTTTATATATGTTAGTGATTTTCTTGATAGTATTCTCAATTTATTTTAATTGAAGGTTTGATATGAAGTTTTAGCTATGGTTTATCTTTTATTGCAATAGATTTAGACTTTTAGTTGTGGTTTACCTTTTATAGCTCAATTGAGATTGATACTTTCATTCATAAGAATAGGCATGCATGCATGCATCCTCATACCCTTTATATGGTAATGGTAGATAGTAGTACGAGGAGTTGTATTTAGATGCTTCTTTATGGTTGTAAGTATGGTGGTTACAAGACCCAATAAAATTAATGCCTCTATTAATTAGTTTCCTTTTGTATGGTAATCTTTCATTAAATGCTAATATTAATCCTCTATTAATTGGATTCATTTTGTAATAAATTCTTCGACTAAAACTTCCTAAACCCAAAAAAACTCTAAATTTCAGAAAATAGCAAAGAATAAAACTCCATTGAAACAAATTCGAAGTTAAAGCTTAATAATCAAACCCAAATTACAAAAAATTGAATAAAATGGGTGAAAAATAAGCAAATAGAAAGCGAGGTATTTTTTAAACCATTAAATTACTAAATTGATTGAATTTTTTTCCTATTTAAAGTAAATACCATGTTGAAATTGACAAAACATGGTTGAATTGCTTTGGATTATGCTGCATTTCGTTTGATGCAGTATTAGATGTGTGATGTTATTATTGTTACCTGTAATTGTTTTTTGAAATTTATTTGTTAAATCAATTTATTGTAGTTTTGTATGATGATGCTTGAAGCTTTAGGAGTGTGAATTAAGTAGATCAAGTGTTATGATTTTCTAATGTAAGGGTGTTATTAGGGCTTGGTTGGACTCGGATAAAAAATCGATTTTTGTCGAATCGTGCAGTAGGCAGTTTTCGGATAAAAACCGGCCGGACCGGACCGGTTTTTTAATAGATATTTTGGATGAACCGGACCGGATCCGGTTATCGGTCTGGACGGGCCGGATTTTAACCGGTCGGTTCATTATTATTATTTTTTTTTAAATAAAATTATAAAAGCAATCCCCAGCCCGTCGACCCATCCGTTTCTCACGGCCAGCTACGATTCGAAGCATGCGTAGGGCTTCTTGTGGCTCTTGGCTTGACTTTGCCCTAAACTATTCTCCCCCACTTTTGCCGATTGACATTGAAGCCAGGAGACAAGCAGCCTTGTGACATTCCTTCGCCCGACATACCCATTCTCCCCCTGACCCCGATTGCCGACTCAAGGCCCTTGCTAAGGTCAAATTAGTTCATTAATTTGTATTAATATCAGTTTATTAATTTTAAGTTATGATTTCAGTTTATTAATTTGTTTATTATTTGTATTAATTTTAGTTTATTAACTGATTGGTTAATTAAATGAACTTTAATTTATTAAGCGATTGGTTAATTAAACTAGAAGCTTCTTGAGAGTTGCTTATAATGTATTGATATGGAAGTGAGGATAAATAATTTCTCTGTTCTTATTATATATTTTCTTTATATTTTTATATTTAATCTTAATATATTTATTTAATTTTTGTATAGGTGAATTTTATTTATCTATTTATTCGATATTTCTTGTATTTTGGGCCGTTTTGGAATTTATTAATAATACGATATTTGAATGATTGAGCTTATTATTGTTGTGTAATTTGAACATTTGAACTTATTATTAGTATTTGGACATTTCAATTTATTATTATTCATGTTTTTAGATATTTAGAGTTTTGAATTTTATTATGTTACTATTTTGGACTTTGGAGTTTATCATTATTTTTATTATAAATATTGTATATAGTTAACCCAAAAACGAGGAAGCAGAAATATAAATAAAAAATGCAAATCTAATAAAAATATCAAACCATAAACCAAAAATCGCCCAAAACTAATAAAAAAATCATTTAATAAAGCGGGCAAAATCCGGTATATCCGAAATCCGGTCCGGAAATCCGGATATCGGTCGGCCGATTCCGGATAACTTGAATTTGGATTTTTTCATTTTAAAAATATCAAATGGGTTTCGGATTTTTTTTGCCCTAAAATCCGATAATCGGGTCGTCCTTAGGTGTTGTAGATTTGGGGAGATGACTTGATTTGATTGTCCAGAATTGGCAGTGTTGTTAGTATGTTTGATATCACAGAAACTTTTTGAATGTGTAATGATATGCATTTGATGAATATAATATAGCCTTGACTATATAATTAGGTATTAATGTCTTGAAATAATATATATCGTACCCTTGACACAAATTGTATAGCAGCATATTTACATATAAAATAAAAATTACTTTGATATTATATTATCCAATACCGTATCGATGCATATATTAATTTTGTGTAATAAGCAAAAAAGATCATCCCATCCTTACAATTTGGTATACCATATTATTGAATATAATTATATTTATTTTGATTAATATAATACCATGTATGGTATTTAATGGTATTAGCGTATGTAATTTGATTATTTTAATTGGAGGTATTTTATTATGCATTTGGAATTCGTAACAATTAATGTAATATCATATATGAAAATATTGTATTTATGTAATTACGGGAATCTGATACAGTGAGTGTAATGGTATTTGGTTTATTTTATAAAATACCGTACATGTATACATTAGTATACAGCATGAAAATCATTATACCACATGTGATATTATTGGCGTAATAACATTTTGAATCACCTTGGCTAATGATGCTGCTTGACCGTAAATGGAAATATCCGGCGAATTATAGGTAGAGATTAACTTTAAGAGATGAGGAAGTATATGATAGAAGATCGGAAAAAACTAAGGAGCAACAAATTTGAAAAAAACAAATAAAAATTGATGTGTTGAATGTTTAGGAAATTTTCTTTAATACAATTTGTGTAATACTATATGTTATTTTTTATTCTATTTATATCATTCTCTGATATAATCTTGCTTGTATCCTTAATAAAACTAGTGTATATCATTATTAAAAAATAGATAGTATTTTAGTACTACTTTTACATACCATACCCATAATAGAAATGGTATTTCAAACATAATCAGATACAATTTTTCCGCAGTCTTATATAACCTTACCATCATATTATAATGATGTTTTAGTGACAATTATTCACATTACTTAGATATCGATATGATATTATTAACATATTCAAGTATAAAAATCTTATTGGATTTTCGAATTAATGAGGAATTTTCTAAAATGCGGTGATATCATTGGTAAAAATATAATGGTATTTTGAAATACATTGGTACATACCATACCCAAAACACAAACCATACAATTTAAATAAAATTAAGTCATTATGAAAACTAACTTGATATTTTTGTATTTATTTGAAGATTTGAGAGGATTTTGATTGATTTTAAATTTGCTTAAAAATAGCATGTTTATATGAATTGATTGGTTACAAATCTAAAGCAATTTTAAATTAAATAGATCTAATGCAAGTCTAAAAATAAAAAGGAATCAAAGGAAAAATAGGCAAAATAAGGCCACGAGATATGCAATCTGATCTTGCAGATTTTTAAAAAATTAAAAAATTCGAATTCTCAAATTGTCCTTATTGCATATTAGTCATTGGATCAAAAGGTAAGTGATCCAAGCGGTGAAATTAGATTTCAATATTATAAATTCAAACTCTTAGCACCAAAAATTTACAACCATGGTTGAACAAGATATTGGAAGAAGCCAAAATGGTTCGAAGGGATTTCACACACAAACAAAAGGCAAAAGAAAAGAGTGTTCAATTATATTACATCTTATCACTCATCAATATAAAATATGAAATAAAAGGGAAATATAGAGAAGGAGAAAAAAGAATGACCAAGAATGGGGAAAAGTTGTAGGCTAGCTACTACATACTCTACAATTTAATATAAGTGATTATATATAAGGCCACCATTTTGTTTTATGAGCATCTCATATTTCTCCCAGGGCCTCCATAGTAAAAATAGTTGCCCCAAACATTATTTCTACCAGCTTTAATGTTGTAACAATTTGGATGATCAGCTAAGAGATGTAAATTAGATAAAGGGAGCAAATTGTTATCCCAATCAACAACTTGTAAATTTCTGAAATATGATGCTTTGCCAAAGCCTTCATCAGCAAAATGACCACTTCCCATTTGGGTTGATGTGTGATATCCCATTGATCTACTATTAACTATCTCCCCTCCAAATTGAACCATGCTTGCATGGTTTCTCAGGTGACTGAATAAAAATGATGGCCAGTATCCAACTAGAAGTCCTGGACCCAATTCTAGCCACCAATGCCCATGTTTAGGATCCTACTCAAGAAGAATAAAAATAATTACTTATTTATATTATGGTCATGTCCGTTGTATAAAAGAAATACGGAGTAGATTATAATCACGATCTAATGCTCAAGATTCACTTAAACATCATGCTTACGAACAAATCTTAAGCCTCTAAGCGTCAACTCATATTAACTCTTTTTAAGAAGATTGAATTCATTTAATGATGCTTGGATGGCTTTTTTTAGGAGCCTAGGGAGGTAGGGTAGGGTACCTTCCAAATCATGATACCAATATCAAATTGTCTGCCATTGAAATTAGACCTTGGAGAAATAGCTGCCCCCATAGCTATCTTATTATTTGTTTGGACAAACCCTGAGCATAGTAAGTTGTAGCATCCAGTTGCTTGGTATGCATCCGTCTGCATGTTCAAAAAAATTGTCAAGTTTAATTTTAAGATGGAAAATGTAACAATCTTGACAAAAAATTATGACCAAGAGAATAAAAACTAATGATTCCACGATTTATGGAAGAAAATATAAAAGGATCACTTACCGTCCAATAAGAGAAAAATCTAGGATAGTTATCGCCATATAACTCAGGACTAACCTGTACAAAAAAGAGAGAAATGTGAATAAATGCCAATGACCAAATGATAATGAAATGAACCATTGTTAAAAAAATTGGATTGTGAAAATCATTTGTCAATAACAGTTTGAATTAGATGTTTAAACATATATGAAAAGTACGGTGATTAAATTCGATATTATAATAAAATGACTATTAATTACCTGCCAACCAGCTTCAATGGTATTAAGATCATGACCAAATGTACCAGAAATGACCCAAACTTGTGATAAACTAAATTCATATTGGTCAGTTACTCTTGGTGTCCACACATTTATGCTCGCCTTTGCTCCATAATACTGTTCTCCATGAACAAAAGCAACTGCATGCTGTTTTTATTCAATCAAATTAGTACTCACAAACTCAAAATTCATTATTTTCATCATTAGAATCATTCCTAATTTATTTATGACATCAAAATTCAATGAAATTGGTTAATGAATGAGAAATTTGAAAAATTAATTAATATTCGTAGTTCTTAAAAAATATATGGCAATTTTCAAAATTTTCAAAATCGAGGGAGAAGTGCGACTTTCATTATTATTTCCTCATTATCACTTATCACCCCTAAATTCCTCCACTCGGCTCTCCTTAGTTCCACCACTGAATTAATTTCTAACCTCATGATCACTGCTCGTAGTGTCACGACGAACTCGTCTGATTTTTCTTCCAAATCTGTTGATAGATTTATCATTAGCCCTTAAGATATCTTGCTCAGTTGTTCTTCTAATAGGTACAGTTCCTTTCGGGCATGATTCGCCTCCATTGCTCCATAACTGCATCCTCTCAGCCATCCTAGTTTCAGTAGAGTTGGGGGATCTTTTTGGCCCTTTTGGTACCTCCTGCATTTACAATATCAACACTTCACTCTTGCTGGTGAATCAAGAAAGGTACTATAACATAAAAATTTGTGTAGTTTGAGTACCAAAGGCTTGTGCCCTTTAAGCATTGGATGATCAAAAGCTGGCTGGAGGTGAACAGGAACACAGTCTATAACATCACCATCTGGACTCTGCAATCATATGTATATGGAACAAACAAACAATGCAAATTGTCATTAAGTTCAAATTCATGATGGATGATTGGATGTATTAGTAACATACATTTGCAATAATATCGAATAATATCAAAATGTTGGACGAGTAATATTTTCACTAATCGTGATTAATGTTACAGAGTGTAACAAGTACATTATATTGAATAATAACAGATTGTTTGTTGAGTATCATGCACACAAGTCAAGACTAATTATGCATCATGCATCAATTTGAGACTTATGACTAATTATGCACCAAGACTATTTTATTTAAGTTAGGAGTAATATATAACATGTATTATCGTCGATTTCATATTAAATTCTGGTTCCTCACTATAACTAGGAGAAGAAAAGCATGCCTTAATTGTCTTGACAGGAGGTTTGTTGATTTTCTTGAGATAGCTTCTCGCTCTCTTTAGTCTCCTCAGTTGTTGGTCTGGCCTGAATGTTTGATTAGTAGCTTGAAAATGACTACTTCTTGAAGCTTGTTGATTTGGAACAACATCAGCAGCAGAAACAGAGGGAATAATGGAAGAAAGAATGACAAGTGGTAATAGTAAAGAAACAACATATATGACAAGAATGATTTGAGAAGAAGAAGAAGCCATAATTATTCTTGAATGGTGTTGTTTTGCTGTTGTAGTCTTTGTTTGAGTTTGGATTTGGATGTTTGGCATTGTCCTATAGTATGATAATGAACAAACTAATGATGGTTTTATTCCAAAATTTTGTCCATTTTTAGTGGAACTCTAATATTGAATCCATCAACATATGATGCATATCAAGACACAAGGAAAGAGTCAAAGACAGAGTTAAAACCAGACCACTATCTCACTATTTTCAACCCTTAACTAATTGCAAATAAAAGGTAGTACTACCTCAATGGTATGTTCGTATTTAAATATTTTATCATTTAAATTATTTTATTAATAAATAAAACGTTTATGAAACAAAGTCATAATTATTTTTAAATAAATTCAAAGACGGACCAACTTCTTAAGTAATGAAAATAGAATGAGACAAAATAAATTTAAATAGTTATTAAAAATATAATTTCAAGAAATTATCATCAAAAAAGTAAATGATCAATTAAAAACCAACAAAATATTGTTACTAAATAAGCAACTATTTCAGGATGGATCAATTTTTTATTGATGACTCCATTTTGAGTTTAGACAGTACTCTTTAAGTAGTTATGTGTCTAAATTGAAATTTAATTGTGTAATATTTGATTTTGTGTTTAAAGTATACTTGCAAGAGAATTAAAAAAGACTTAAAATTTAAATCTGAAATTTAATAATTTAAATAGTGATATAAAACACACTACACAACAAATTGATAGTAACATCACAGTCGCTCCTCTATTTCAAGCACGACTATATGTTTTACTCTATGGTCTTTGGCATCATCATCATTTTTTCATTCCCCATTATTAGTCGGTGTCTCTATCTCCGCTAGCTCATAAATGGATATCTGTAGTAGATTTTATTATTAGCAAATACTGTAAATAATAATCATGGTTCAATTTATCCATTTTTGTGCCCGATTATTATAATTCATGTTTTCATTTATTGAAAATTTTGTTTCTAAAAATATTTTACTACAAAATGTGTATGTTCAATCATATAAGTAATGCGTATGCACAAAGAATGTAGGGGATCTCAACTTCAACTCAAAACAATTTTAATTTGTGAGTTATATATGTTCTCCCAACAAAGATTGAAATTTCAAATTGCATACACTAATCTAATCTAATCATGGGGCATAAGCTCTCGATATTCATATTTGTCTTATCTCTAAAGTTTGTTGCATCCTATCTTTATCTAATTAATTCATCAAGTCCACATCACAATTAAAACCTAGAAAGTGAGGCCAAAATCACATAATATGAAGTTGAAACCTGTATGGTATAATCGAAATCCTCCAAGAGAAACTGAGACAATCCCAAAGACCCTCTTTTAAAAGTTATAATCAGATACCAACATGCTACAGAGTATTAGTCATTTTATGAATTATGTGATTGAGTTATGTTTCGCTATATGATTGTGATCACCAAAAGTCACAAAGTATACTACTCCAATAATTTGTTATTTCACTATTATAATTTCATCATTAATATCATAAGATTCAAATGCTAATGATGCTTCTAATAATTAGCACATTTAAACTCAATTAATTAATCCCTATTCCTACTCAATCTTGTTCCTCTAGCATGTGTTTGGCACTACACATGCAAATGGTACAAAAGGCATGGTATGGTGCCTTAAAAGAATCTACTTTAAACCTATATTGTAATGGGGGCAACCAGCAAATTAAAGTTGGTTCCCACTTCAAGAGGTTCTGCTTTACTTGCAAGCTGCATTACCTTTTAATCAATTCTCTCTATTCTTTTTAGAAAGATGAGACCCACTAAATATTCCTATCATATATCTACCTCTGCTGGTGAGCAAAGAGAAGTAGTGCTAAGGAATATGACCCATAAAGTGTCAGTCTCATTACTCACATTAGCTAGATAGAGTAGTATTCAAGTTCTTGAATTTAAAGCCATAGTGGCCACAATTTTATAAAGTTGGCCTGTAAAATTTACAGATTCCACCACCTACACCTATAGAATTTTGGTATTTAATCTACATTTTACATGTGGATTAAGCATAATCACCAATTCACCATGCTAATATAGATGATATCTTCTTAAAGTTCGTGTTTTGGTTTTGATAATATATCATGAGTAGCTAATTGTTACTATTTGTTTAGTTGAATGATTGGTTTTATCGAGTCTGATTTAAGTAATGATGCTATGCAAATATGATGTTTATGTTCAAATGTTTGATATCGGGTATAACTTAGATTTTGTACCTTAAATGCATCTAATTAGGATATCATCTGTCCAGATACAATAATGAGGTTAAAATAAAAATATATATGCCCAATTATGTATAATATGGGCACAAAATCGTTATAGGTATTAGGTACCCAATAAAGGATGTGCACTATTTAAATCCCACAAATTGTATACTATTTCTAGCACATGGGTATCATTTGTTTCTAAAGATGACTCACTTTTAAATATTTGTGTAGTCCTTCATCATAAATATAAAGCGATACAGTAATTCATGATAACTTTTTTTTGATAAAGTAGGCTATTTAAATAACAATGTATGGTAGATTCCATAGCAATCGTTGTATATTATTGAAATTTTTAAATCCTTATTATGATTTCAACATATTATATACGATGGAGATATAAATGATTTATTACTCTTAAACCAATAATACACATACATAGTACGAGAATAAGAAAAAAAGGAATAAAGATGAGATGATTATATCTGAGTGGAGCATTCAGTTGGATGTTTTTCAATATATGATATGATGATGCTGATATGTTTGAATCTGAATAGAATTTATGCTCCACATTGACAAGCATGGGTACATGACTAGGCATTTCACTCTTACTTTTGGGATACATAAATAAAAAAAATCTATCATATTCCAATTTCCAAGTTGAAACTATCCAGTTATTGTAATCCAGCATGGAAATCTCAACTAAAAATGCAGCAAAAGCAAGAGTGATCAAATGCTGGACAACCACATTTGGTTTCCTAGAACAAGAACACAGCCTTCAAGAAAGCTGTTTTAATATTGTTCTAGAAATAAGGAGGAGGAAAAAGGACGATGAATTCGATAATTTTGAAAAGAAATTCATTATAATATAAATATCGGTTAAATATTTTTTTCCGCCATAATATTAATCCAAGGTCCGCTATTATATTTAATACTTTATCCATTGTCCACATACTAGAGCATTTTATGTCTAGTTTTCTTGAATTGTAGATGGTGATAGTACATGAGAAAAGTAATGTTGAAGCCATGTGATATATATTCATCACCTTTTTCAAACTATTTTACTACTTTATGAGTTATGAGAGTACTTTAAGACTTAAGTTGTGCTTAACTAAAAGTAGTTTGGCTTGCTTGTCTCATATCTGACTAAACCTTTTTTGGGTCTTGATGGTGAGGTTTTGCTCTGTTAGATGAACATTTCACCAAACAAGCAGTTCCATCCAACTTCAAAGACTGAAGTACAGATATTCAAACTCTACAAATTGTTGAAGCAGACAGCTCAATATGATTTGAATACTTTCATGGGCTCCCTAATGATAATTATCACTTTACTATGGCGAAACTGGCTCAATAGCGAGTTTAAACTGGCTGCTGTGATGTCGAGTTAAGTATCAAGTCCATCCGTAAAAAGGAAAAAAAAAAAGAGTCAGCCTGGCACGGGTGCTTCTCAGCGCAATTCAATGAAACTGCCTTTTGTTCGAACCTGACTCGATGCTAAGCATGTATATTAAGTTTATTAACTGTGTAATTAGACTAGTGGCACTCACGGCCATCACTAGTTTTGAAGGGACGTGGCTGATGTGATCTGGAGCCTTCATAGGGAATCTTTATTCCTTATGCAAAACCACTTAGAAAGGGAGTGCCTAAGTAGGTGTCCTTCATCTCCACCGCTTCCATTGTGTACGAATGTACGATGCAGCGTGACAGTTTTTCACTATTGTAATATTGTTTTCTTGAATGACATAGTGAAAAACTGTCACGCTGCATCGTACATTCATACACAATGGAAGCGGTGGAGATGAAGGACAAACCATATCGGAAACACAGAAAACAGCCTCTAAAATGACAGTCAATTAATATTTTTTGTACATACAACAGGGCATTTATATTTTTGTTATCATGACATTTCAGAAGCTTAGATGACAAAGTGAAACATCTGCCATGATTCTTGGCTTGAAATCCAAAATATCATAGAATCAATGAATGGATAAATAAGCCTTAAGGCACCATAACATCATGCTAAATTAAATCAGTTGATGTATGATATGAATAAATCAAGGTTGATGTTTAGGACCAAGAAAAGAGGGTAAAGATGATGACCTACCAGCAGTACCAATGACGCCCTTCCTTCTGGTTCCAGGCATCGGCAACATCACTTGACTATAATAGACAATAACTAGAAGGCAACAAAGTAGCACAAAAATTATAAAAGGTGAACTCATCATCATCTCTTTGAAATTCAAAGGTAATAATCTCCAATTAGTTCGAGTGTTGGTATAATCTATCCATAGATAATCTCCTTCAACTAAAGCTGCACCTAATGTCCAAGAAATATCTCCCGGACCAAATAAGATCTCCGAATAACTAGAAAGGCACAGGACATCTTCAATTAGAGATGTGATGTAGGCTGCTCGAAAACAATATAGTCCCCCGTGAGGTATTGTCTTATTAACCCATGCTGCTGAACATAATTGTTGTCCTCTCTCCCACATACTGGTCACGTTAGCACTTGGCCCTAAATTAAACATGCTGTAGACAGCAAAAAATGCTGAGAGAGCATGATAACGAGAAACGGACCGAGAGGCTTTCGTCAGGATAAGTAATTTATTGCCTATACAAGATAAAAATTAAGTCATATAAGTTCAAAATCTTGTAGATATATATAGGGAAGTAGGGAACAATATATATAGGGAACAAAGAACATAGATATAACACAAAGATTGCTAATTGGTAGCTTCTTGTGTGTTTTATTTCATCAACAATATCTACTTTGCTTCTAATAAACAGCAAGTCAGACCACCAAATATGTGATACAGTAAAAAAATTAGCACTGGTGGCAGGTTAATCTCTACCCAAGGTTAGCATTCATCAAACAACAACTCATATAAAATGAATGAAAAATTGCAAAATAATACTGTACTTAAATCTTGAAATAGCATGCCAATAACTTCTTCAAAATAAGAGTCTTTCGTGATTACGCAAATTCAACAATCAATGCTTTAATTTAACTTGATCACTGTTAGTGATGATGGATGTTAAGGCGCTCATCTGAAATAAGTTATATGACATAGGACTGAATCAACCTAACTCCGGATCTTTCTACAAGGAAGACAAATAAATTGTAAAAGGTTTGGCAAAACATGGACAATGTTTATTACTCAATGTTTCTGACTAACCTCTATAAGAAGACAGTCCATTGCAGCTGGAGTTCTGTCCCCCGTGTGATAACTCTAGATTGCTTGCGTTAATGGCAGCTGCTCTTACAAGTGCTTTACAGATATCCCAATCTGGGTTCCCCAGGAGAAAAATGGAGCTTAAATCGTTTTTTGAATTTTTCGAAGTTGTAGAATGTGTACCAAAACAATCATTGCATGTATAATTTCGTGAAAATCCAGAACCAAGACACGGATGTCTAACTTCAAATGCATTGTCTGCATTTTCTGCAAGAGAGTGACCGTGACTAAGCATGACTACAGTCCTATCAAAAGCTTTATTCAAACCAAATGCTGGTAAGGAGTATGCCAGAAGATGATGCTTCGATGCACCAACTTGCGACTCCAATATATGTTCACCCTCAGATGGTCCATCAGTTTCTGCCACCAACTGCAATGACGAACCTCCTAAATCAAGAAGTCCCAGTGTAGACTTCCTAGACGAACTTCCCAACACTCCCATCTTATAATTTAGTGCGACCCATCCATAGTAGGCCTCTTCCCTCCCACTCAACACCCTTATCCAGCTCTTTCTATGCATAAAACCATGTTGCTTAACAACGCCCTCGACATCCTGTAAAATCCTCCTAGCATCGTCTTCTACTAACCTCCTCATACCTGCAGTAGCCAAAACAAATATCGGAGTGTCACTGCGCCTTCCCACTGGCACCCATTGCTCAGCCCAATGAATCAAAGGTTCCACTGACCCCCTCACCCCAGTAGCATTACCAACAAACTTATGTAATCCTGGCTCTGTCTGCATACAATGGTACCGACAACTCTCACTCTTCCTAACATTATCAGGATACATATGCATTAGAACTGGTAGATTCCTTTTACTACTCTTGCTGCCATCTTCCATCAACCACTCATACACATTCACTCTAGTACCTGTGCTTCCACAATCGACTACAACAGTATAATAACAACGACTACCTCTTCTCGATACATATTGTACACCATTTGGATCATAGATCAAATACCCACCAACCAATAACAACAATATGATCATAAGGGCAATACTAATCTTCAATACTCTATAATTCTTTACACGTAACATTGCTTGATTTTTCGATTTCGATGGAGTTTTTGGTTCCATGTTCAGATACTAAACTAAAGTTCCTTTGCCCACTTAATAAAAATCTAATCTTGATCCAGAAAACACAATTTTGGGTCAAAGAATAAGTGAAAAACAGAAATCACATCACTCTGCTACACTCAAAGATAACCAAACAATAACACACCAATTCCATCAAAATATCAGATGATAGTAATACTATATATACATAACAAATGATGCCCACTTAATAAAAAACTGATCTTGATCCAAAAAAGACAATTTGGATAAAAGAATAAGTGAAAAATAGGGATCACATAACTCTATTACACTACCAGATAACCAAACAAGATTTCAGAACTGGAATGTTACCTTAGTGTGAAATATCCCATGGATAAAGTGTCTATTCGATCGATTTATACCTGCTCGAACTCAATAGTGTCCCTGCCTAGTCACTTATATTTTCCCTCCAGGAAGGAAAAAGAACAAGAGATCTGTACGATTGTACGACTGGGATATTTTCTTTAGTTTTCTCAAGTTCGACTCAATTCGCTTGGTCTTGGTGAGTTTCAATCTCATCACGCCGGCTCAATTTCGATTGGATTTTAAGATCACAAGACGATGCAAGCTTCCTGCTGTTCTCAAAACGAACCCTGGTATTTTGTTATTTCTCAAAATCGAATCTATCCGGCCGGCTCCTACGATTTCAATTCATCTGCCTGATTCGATTTTGATTTTAAAGTCACAATTGACCTATGATAGTTAGCCAATTTTCTCGTGCTATGATCTGTCAAGTCAGAAGTGTTGGAATGCTACAAATATTTTTCGAATTTTACGTAAAGTTTTGATAAATAAATACTTTTTATTCTTCATTATGATAAATATAAAATAAAATTTATACAAATAACGTTATCTAAAAAATATTTTGATAATATTATTTTTTCTAACAATTTTGATAATGCAATTAAAAGATTATTTATAATGTTACTTCCACTGCCGAATTACAAGAATTAATTTAGTTCATAAAATGAATTGTCGACCGAAACATGTAAATTACAAAGCATCTAACCCGATTAAACGGCGGTAATCATTGCTGTTGATTTCCATCAGATTTTTCCATCAGTAAGGAGGGAATTTGGTGAGTTTATTAGGTACTGAAAAATGTTTTTGACAGAAAAATAGGTGATGAAACAAAACTCAACCATTTATAATGTTAAGCATTTGTGACTAGAAAAGGAATTCCAAAATTTGAAAGTTTATATCCAGTCTTTATTTAATGCATATTTTGAAATCGAGTGGAGTGCTGACTATGTTTATTAAATGAGATAGTATTGAATTGAGTTACATAAAATATCGAATCACATCTTTAACACCACCACCACAATTCAATCGCGAAAGTTACTCATCTGCTGCTTCAAATTAATAAAGCTCTTTAAAAGCTTGATAAATAGCCTTTTTTCGAATCCAACATTAATAAACTCTTTAAATTAAGACTCGATAAATTAATAAATTTTACTATTAATTCGTAGATTTTTTACTGTATATATAAACTAATTTGAGTTTAGTGTTCAATAAATATCCCTTTTTTACTCAGATAGAGATTGCTGATTGATCCGTTTGATTCTCGTATTTCTATACATCTGGTTAGCTTACCGTTTTCCTTAATTTACTTTCAATTTGTTTGATTTATTTAATTGCAAAATCTAGGGTTTTCAAATTGTGTGGAGTTAGTAAAATAAGTGTTCGAATATAATCTCTAAATTACAAAATTGTCTAGTTTTGAAATTTGGTTGTTGAATTTTTACAGTTTGAAATGTTGTGTAATATTTAGTGAAAAATATAATAGAAGATAGTATTTTAATATATTTGACTATTAATGCGATATTTTTATTCAAATCGATGTTATGTGTTAGTTAACACACTCCAAAGTTTGTGAATTTTGACTATTGAAAATCAAAGTAGACATTTTTTAGCGATGGAAGGAGTATCGGTTTAATGTGGTTATATCATGTTTGAGTGGTGCAATCCTATTTATCGATGATTGATAAGTGATGGATGTAGGTTAGGTTAGTTTATTGGAGTTGATATTGTGTAATGATTGTATGTGGAATTTGGGTTTGGAAAGGAGAACGGTTTTGCTTTGTATGCTTTCTGTATGAGGGCTCGTAAAATCTCAATGTTGATGTTTGAGGTGATCATGGAATTTTTGTTGCGTTCGTGAATATGAAGAATATTGTAAAGCCAGTGTGCGAGTGTATCAAATTTGAAATTAAACTTAGGTGGAGTAAGGACTAAGGATGAGTGTTTTCTTTTAGGTTTTTTCTGCATGGCCAGTAGTTATAATTATCCGTCTTACCCGGAAATATGCTTGCACCTTGGTGAACATATCTGTTGTACTTAGTTCCTCCTCTACGAGGACTAACAATGGGCCCTCAATTCTATTTGTATTTCATTCTTTTAGTTAGTCTTTTAATCTACAGGTGGTTTATCTCATTTTTCATTCTATTTGTGGTGACCCCTACTTCGTCGAATAAGAGTATAATACTTAGTTTAGCTTATTCATAATACATTGTGTCTCCATCTACGGTTCAGGCATTTTATTATTTTCTTGGATGACCTGGCTACTTGAATTGGGCAATGACATCAACTGCGCAGACTGGAGAGCGGAGGTATCATAATGATATTCTGTTTATCATGTGTGGTATCAGAAATTATGTCATATTTATGTTTTTATATATGTTCTAAAATTTAAATTACTATCTTTAGATAGAAGCATTTAGGAGATACTAACCTCAACAACGAAATTTGCCATTAATGTTTTCAGCTTGATTGTAGACACATGAGTAAACGTTTCTTTATGGCTGTCAAATTGGCTTAAAATTGGACCAGCGTTCACCCTTTTATGATTCCTTTTTGTAAAATACATGGACAAAAGGGAACATAAGGTAGGGCTAAATAAAGTAAATTTGTGTATCAAGCTCTAAAAATGTATTATGAGTTTATGACATATATACACAACCCTGTATCTACAGATTTTCAGACATCATTTCTTCTTGAAGTAAAAGATGATAAATTAGTAAAATTACTACAATTATGTTCATATACGAATCAAAATGGCTCTTGGATATAATGGAATATATCAAAATGGCTCATTACACTACCTACGCTTCTTATCTATTGTGAAGTAGTAGATAGTGTTTGAACTCCTATTGGGTCAAGAAACAGTCTCCTTGATATCACATGGGTAAGGTTGCATACTATCCGACCCCCCCCCCTTACGCCGCTTAGGAGGGAGCCTCTGCGAAGGCATTGGAGCATGTTAATGTTAATGTAATGTTCATATACGAATCTGTGGTATAGAGGTTATTAAGTCCCCTTCGTAAAAATTGCTGCCGAAGTCGTGACAAATTATTGCTCTGATAAATTCTACGGGAAGACAGTTTCTCAATGAGTATACTAGAAGATGTCAAATGGTTTCTCAGAAAAACTTCATGCTGACAGTTGACCATAAAGTAACTAAGTCAATGAATAAAAATAAGTTATTATTTAAGTTTATGTTGCATGTAATACGTGTCTACTCTTTCATAGAGGTTCTTTTGGTTTTGTAAAGTTTTCCTATGATGGTGTATGTTTTATAGATTCCTTTCCTTTCTCTATTGTTATAATTTCATTTCAGATGGGGTTCTGCAAGAAGAAGCGGAATGACTGTTCTGGGAAAAGTTGCTGTGCCAAAACCATTGAACTTACCTAGCCAGAGGTATGGAGTGGGATGAAATTGGTCCGTCATTCTTCGAATTTTTTTTTTTAACATTCTAAAATCATGTGTCTTGTTTCAAGGTTAGAAAATCATGGCCTGGACCCTAATGTTGAAATTGTTCCCAAGGGAGTTGCTCACTCTGAAGCTTAATTTTTTCTCAGGCATTCACCTCTTATCAGTTTCTTCTTTACTTCGAGTGCCAGAATTTGAGTATCACATGTTATGTTTTATTCAACTTAAATATTTTTTTTTACAAGTAATGAATTTCTTTCTTTCCCAAGGGAGCCCTTGGTTGGGGAAATCACTCTTCTTCCTCTGCAACAAATGCATGGGGTTCTTCAAGTGCAGATAGTAAAGCTTATTCACCTGGGCGCCCCTCATCTGGTGGAAGTGGCACCCGACCATCAACTGCTGGCAGTGATAGAGTAAATGAAACTTCTGGCAGTGCGTGGGGTCCGAACTCTAGGCCTTCATCAGCTTCTGGGATATCATCATCAAATCAATCATCATTGACATCGCTACGTCCTCACAGTGCAGAACCAAGGCCAGCTAGCTCTCAGCTATCACGGTTTGCTGAACCTGTATCAGATGGTCAAGGAGCATTTGGTGCCAGTGGTACCTCAGAAAGATCGGTATGTTCCTATGGTCAACCTTGGTATTTGTCATGCTCTTTTTTTTTGCTGGTACAGTTACTGTATTGATGTGGTCATATTAAATTTTAAGTGGTTTGATTATATTTAAGTAATGCTCGGTTACACTGTAGAATAGAATGAATTCTAAACATATTGATCGTTGTCAATGGTGTATGTTACACTATTATTCTAATGGTTTATGTTATGCCATCATTCTAATGGTGTATGTCATGCTATTATTCTTTCTCTTTTATTGTCCACTTAAAAACTTCATAGTTCATCTGCAGGGTATGGTTTCAGCCAAGAAAGAAGACTTCTCTCTTAGTTCAGGAGATTTTCCGACTCTTGGTTCCGAGAAAGATCAATCTAGCAATTTTAGTGAATTAAAAGGTAATGCCTCCTGTTTGTGATACTTCTATTGCATTATCATGGCTTTGGTTTGCTCTATTGATAATCAAAATGTTTGTGTTGCCTTAGTAAGAATAACTGAGTTGGGAGATTATATTTGATTTTTTATTGCCGAGTGCATGGAGCTAGTGCATGTTCTGTATATTTTCTCTCATTCTGTTTACTTAATATTCTCTTGACATCATACAGATCTGTTTTTTGTATACCAACTGCTCTTACTTACCTTTTTTGATTCTAGATCCTGCTTCTCGTACCATCCGTAGCCCAGTTTCTGGTGAAGAAGCACCGGTGAAAGGTGAGACTGTAAAATGTCATGCAATGGGCATTAATATTGGTTGTACACTTCAGTTCCATGCTTCAAAACATATAGAGTGTGGTTTCTCTTGGCACCAAAACATTCATCTTAGTTTGTTTTATTAAATACAGATGAGATGGACTTAGCTTTTGATAGATTGAAGATAGATGGTTCTGAAAGTTTAGGAGATGGCCCGCATCCAAGTATGGAGAAATGGCAAGCTGAACACCAGCAGTATTTTAATCCCAATATTCCACCTCAGCATTTTGATGCATGGCGTGGTCCTCCTATGAATCCCCCATCTGGTGTATGGTACAGGGGGGGGCCTCAAGGGGGACCACCATTTGGATCGCCGGTTGGTCCTGGTGGGTTTCCTATTGAACCATTCCCTTATTATCCTCCTCAGATTCCGCCTCCGGCTTTTGCAAATTCACAGCCAGTTCCTCCACCGAGGGGTGGTCCTAGGGGACACCACCCGAAGAGCGGAAATCCCTACAGACCTCAGATGCACGATGCTTTTGTGCATCCTGGCATGTCATATAGACCTGGTTTTTACCCCCCTCCTATGGCTTTTGAGAGCTACTATGGGCCACCTAGGGGATATCGCAATCCTAATGAACCAGATATTCCATTTATGAATTTGGGGACGAATCGCCCAGTTTACGACGGTAGGTATTCTGCCCCCAATGCACCTGGTCGTAATGATTCTTATACCAGAGCTGGGCGTCCTGGTCCTGCTGGTAAGAGTAATTCAGAAGTGGATTTTTTTCATTCTGGTGATTCCCAGATTCCGGTTAAATTTCTTTCAAGGCAACAAGCTGAATGGGATGGAAAAGGGCAAGCTGAAAATCGAGAGCATATGCCACCATATCTTGCATCAAATCCTGTAAAGGCAGAAAAGAATGTAGTAAAGCCACGAAAGTATGAATGGGGAGCTGAAGACGATGGAGATGATGATATCAATCCAACCGCTCATTTTAGTGGCGGTGGTAATTATGAAAAGCCTACTGATCAATATAGGATTAAGAAGTTGGTAAGCATGTCTACATCACCTTTAGTATCTGCTCCTAAGGAGTTGGAACATGCCTACCGCCCTACAGCAAAAGGTTTAACTTTGATGCGGAAAAGAGAAGATTTAAATGCAAAAGTTCGTTCTGATGGGAGTGCTGATTGTTTTTCCAGTGGAGAAGAGCAAAAGTGTGGGTTAGATGCTGCTATTGATAAGGTTGATACTTTTCCTCGAAAATCTGGTTATGCTCCACCAATTCAAAGAAGCTCAATTTCTGAGGTCGTATTCTCCCATGATGTAGTTGGTCCAGGAGATGATAGGGTGGTCCACCACACGGCAGCTCCCATGCTGAGGTTTGTTATAGTGCAACTGCCTGTCGTAATTGTCTCGGATCACTGTTTTCTTAACCTTCTCTCTTACCCTGTAGGAGACCTTATCATGCTATGCCGAACAAATCTGACCATGGTGATAAAGGGAAGTTTGGCAACCAACCTGCTGATGGATTGCAGATGAGGCCTCTGGCTTCAAAAGTTGAATCAGATCGTAATTTTGTAGAATGTGGCTTTCAACAGGACATGGAGGTAGCTGAAATTCACCAACCGTCAAAAGTTGAAGGGGGGTTCAACACAAAGTTGCAGGATTCAACTGGTAGCCAAGCACAGGTAAAAACAAATGTGTGTTAATCATAACAAATGTGTGTTAATCATTGATGACATTTACTCTTTTCAAGTAAGATCCTCTCAAAATCCATGCCATGCTGTACGATTCTCTCAAGTTGCATTGAGATTTAAGGAAAACTGAGATTTTATGAAACAGTCTCCTTACAAATTGAGGAATGTGATTGAGAAAGATAAGAACATGGGAGAATTTTAGGGGCTGGAAACTTATAGGATCGAAGCACAATTGCCATATACTTTTTTGGATCTGTTGATAAATTACAGTATTATATTTTAATCTTCCTTTTTGGGTCTCTTGGATCAGCGTGCTAAGATGAGAGAAATTACTAAGCAGCGTGCCATGCAATTACAAAGAGAGGAAGAAGAACGAATAAGAGACCAAAAGGCAAAGGCCCTAGCTAAACTGGAAGAATTAAATCGCCGTACCCAATCAGGAGATGCTTCAAATCCAGTAGCTAAGAAATCTGTGTCAAGCAAAACTTCTAAGGAGCAGCAGGAAGGGGATGATGTGGAACTTACAGAGTCCGTTATAAAAGTGGACTCTCCCAGTCTCGTTATTCAATTGAAAAGTGAAGGTGGTCTGGTTAATGATGAGAATAAGAAAGTGGTACTTGGATCATCCATTACTTCTAAAATCGTCCCTGTTGAACCATTAAAAGTTAATGAATCTGCCGAAACTGTACCATTGAAGCATGTTGTTAATGCCGCCATTCGTGATGGTGCATCATCTCATGAGTTGGATGGCCGGTGGAACAAATCCACGAGCTATAAGCAAAAGCAGAATAATGCAGCAGTGAAGAACTATAATGAAAAGTCAGTTTCAGTTGATTCAAGAGAGGGGCGAAAGTCACCCACTGACACAACTGTCAAGGATCGTGAGCCTGATTTTACTTCAAGTGATGTATGCTCAAGTAAAAAGCCCTCAGTAGATATTCGCAATGATATATCACAGTCTTCAGTAGAACATAGGAGAAGCAGCAGGAGTTCTAAGAGCAAGAACAAGCATGATGATGCAGCACGTGTCTCAACTACAGTGGCAACAGGTCCCACTCAAACTGTTCCCTCAGAAACTACTCATAAGATTGTGATGCCCCAAGCCCCTAGTTTACAATTAAGTTTTGGCTCAATTCAAGTAGCAGTCAATGGCGAAAGTGGACTGGAGATGCCTGACCAGTCCTCTTCTTTACCAAATGAAGACACTCACAAGGAGGTGAATAGTCGGTTGAAACCCCAGCATACCAGCAGGATGCCAAGGGTTCAGCAAGTTAATAACAAATTGAGCGTGGATGATGCTGCTGTGTGGGCACCCGTGCGCTCACCAAACAAGGTTGGTACTTCAGAAGAGGATACAGCTAAAGGAGATCTTAAACAAGGACCCAAATCTGGTACTTCAGGCAAGAGTGCTAATCTTGCACAGAATAGTTCAAGAAGTAAGAGGGCTGAAATGGAGAGATACATTCCAAAACCTGTTGCTAAAGAGCTTGCAGAACAAGTGGGTACTCAACCAATAGTGTCTTCTGTTTGTACATCAATACTTGATGATCTTCCGAGTGTCCAACATGTCGGCTCAGAAACAACAGTGTATGCCGGATCTTCAGTGGAATCAGGGCAGGGGCTGATGAAACATAACAAGCCAGGAAAAACTCATGGAGCATGGAGACAGAGAGGCTCCACAGAATTTTCACATGCAAAGAATATAAGGAAAATACCATCTGATTCTGATCCAAGTAAGAGTTATTTGGAAGATGTCTCTTTGAGCCAATCAAATCCTGAATCTGATCAATTGCAAGCTGTGACAAAGACTACAAGCGGGATGATTGATTCTGGATCATCTCTAAGTTCTGATGTCCGTGCTCCTGAAACGCATCATGTTCCAAAAGATGCAGTGGTAACTGGAAAAGGTAGACATTATTCATATAGGGGGCATAAGAAGTCGGACAATTTCCAGAATAATGATGATAGAAACATCAGCAATGCAGAATCTGACAGATCTTATGCCCAAACTCCTTTTCCTGATACCAATCAGACTGATAGAGCTATTACCCCGAAGGAGGATCGTGCTTCTTCAGAAAGGGCTTCATCTCATTGGCAACCAAAGGTTTATGCTCATTCTGTTAGTGGCCAAAAAGTAGGCAGGATTACTGGAAGTCAAGGTGGTGGTGGGGAAGCCAGTACAGATAATAGAAAGGATTATCCATTGCAACAGCAAGGACGAACTTCTCGACATATTGAGAGCAATGACATAGATGTGTCTCATAGTCAACGTGTACCCGAAAGCAAAGCCGAGGGGAATCATGAGCTTAGAAGGGGAAGAAAGTTAATTTCATCCAAATCTTCGAACTATAATACTATAGATGAGATCGGACATCATCATAGACCGAGGCATATGCATTATGAGTACCAGCCGGTTGGTTCACTTGATTGTAAGAACAATAACTTGGAAGGGCAAGGAGATGGAATACGTAATGCAGGTTCCAGGAACAGGGGTAGAGGCCACAGTCACCCAAGGAGGGGTAGTGGAAATTCTCGTTTCCCACGAAGTGAACACCACCAGTTAGCGACAGAATGATTTGGGAAGGTGGAATTTGGCCTTGGTATCTTCTTCAGCTGAAAAAACATGCTTACTGGAATGCACTGGTCATACATTGCCGGACTAGAACGTGGCAGGTAGTAATTTTGTTTTGAATTAGCAAGGTTGAAGGTTCTCCACTGGTGAGACAACTCTTATTATGGGGAAGTTGTTGCAATAGTTCAACTCTCAAGGCAGAGTATGGATTGCATTTATGGAAGCTCTATGAACATTATAGTTAGACTTGTAATGGACTTGGATATTGTTATTTAATCCTAGTTTATAAAATATTTGGCCACGGCAAGAAGAATAATGGAAGATGTGTAATTGAATATCTAATTGATATTTATGTTAGTATTCTCTTCTGCATACATGTTTTATGTTTATAATGATTTATGACGCATCATAAAACCTGTAAAGATACACATAATAAACTCAAAATGTATGACACAATTTGTCATTTTCACACATATTTGAATGTCTCACAAAAAGCACATCGACATTTTCTTTTACCATTATACCATCTCGAAATATGAAATTTATAATCGAAATTATGTTGATTTTGTTTTCAACTCATGAGATAATAAATTTATCCAATAAAAAGTAACCTCATGCTCCATCAAATTCATTTAAATTTATAAAATTTTGATCATGAATATCATTTTAATAATTGTAATAAAATCATAAAATGAAAATATTCTTGAAAACAAATTCAGTGATATCATATTGCCTTATATTGGAATAAAAATAAAAAATAATTTATCTTCATACATATTATTTAATAAAAATTCGAAAACGTCAATTAAAATAAATTATATGAATAAATAATACTCCGTACTTTATATATATAACTCAATCCCAATATTTTTCTCTTAGTTTCTGATGTTGTCTATCCAAACCCCAGATAACCAAAAACTCCCAACCAATTTCTAGCCTTCCTTAACCAATTCGAAACCAATTAATCATTGTAAGCATCCAATTTTTATCTCTCTCTCTCTCTATATATATATTATATGTATAATTATTTTTGTGGAATATGTGTATGTTTGCGTATTGAGGAACAATTATTTTTATATTGGAGCGAATGGATTGATACCAGACAAATACGAAAGAATATAAAAAAAACTTCGGGCGAACCAAATAATTTTTGGAAAAATAATAGTATAATCATGTTTTTTAGAACAATTGGGGGGGGCTTTTATGTAATTGGAATTAGTTTTTTAGCTGGAAAACGTTATCTTTAAGCTCAGGTTGTGAAAATCAGTTGTATAAAATGTTATGGTATTTTGGATTTTTGATTTAGCAAAGATGCTATTTTTATTTTGTTTGTGCTTGTGATTTTTTGCAGGTTATTTTAGGAAGTGGTATTGGGTAAATGAGGGTGTGTATTCGATAGGGAAAATGGCGTTGGCGACCCATCATTTGCAGGTAATTAATTGATAATTGTTGTGGTTTGGTTTATTGATAAGTACTCTGATACCTAATTTAATGGTTTATTGATAAATTTTAGCCCTAGATGTTGGTTATGATATGACTAACAAAAAAGGAAGTATCTTTTCTGCTTTATCTGTTATTCCGTTTAGACGTTTTCGTAGTATGAGATGATATAACGAATGGATATATTTTCATTGTTTGTGAGCACGTCCCATATGTTGTTCGTTGTTGCAAAAAAACAAAGATATGCGTATAGGTGCACTTGAACATTTCAAATTTATCTTGACAATTGCTAGAATGAATATTTGTGAAGAATGTAGAGGTTTCGTATATTGTCAGCTTTATATCGATGCCATAAGGGTTAAGACTAGGTATTTTGAGTGTCCAGATTCTTTTGTTAAACACTGAATTTGACTCCAATGAGGGTTGGGCTTCTAATTGGATTGGTCGACACCCTTTAGCCAGTTGATTGTTTGGATTTTGAATAATTATGATTGGTACACGACATAGTTGAATTGTTAGTTGATGGGGATAAAGGAAAATGCAGTTAAGTCTATATTGACTCGTAGATCCTTACACCTGTATTCCAAAACTATGAAACCCATTCACTGTTTTTCATGTAACAGTGCTTCAATGATTAAGAAAATTTCATTGGTGCTTCTATCATGTAATTGTCGTCCCTTTCTTCATGGATAATACCATGTGCAAATAGGTTTAGTTGGTTCATAGTTTGATTTGATGCTTTCTAATATTGCTTCCCTCCTACTAACTCTTACGATACACCTCTCTCAGGGTTATAAATTACATCCTTGGAGGCCTTCATCTTTTAGCAGTGAGAGCAAGCTGAAGCACTTAGAAAATAACCTTGCAATAAAGCCAAAGGAGAAGTTTATTCATTTGAAGTGCAAATCTTATGTTGTAAGGTTAGATGGGTTTAGTTTGTATGATACACGATTTCTTTTCCTGAATGATTTCAATAATTAATAATTATGCTTTACCCCTTATTTGTGATTAGCATTTGGTCATCTTTATAATTAATAACCTGAATGTTTCCAGGTTAGATGCCCCTGTCCACCGTGCAAGAGGAAAACAATTGAAAATATTAGCTTTCAGAGGTAGTGGTGGACATAGTGGTGAGTCCGGGAGAGATAGTGGGTCGAAGTCCCCGAAGGGCTCTATTAAACTCTCTTTTTCTCCCAAGGAGGGTGAAGAGACATTAGTGGAATCTAGAAAGGCAAACAATGTTCCTATTTCTTACACTTCAACAGATCAACCATCAACTTATTTACTTTCTATCCAAAATCTATTTAAGAGCTGGCTAACGTTCACAGTACCTGCCAATCAAGAGGCTGAAGAACCTACTGAAGAAGTATCCTCAACTGACATATCAGAAGTAAAGACTACACCTGAGAGAAAAGACAGACTTGAGCTTGCAAGGGCTGTTCTTCGCTATTTCGTGGGTCTAGATGCAACAATAGTGATACCTCTGCTGATATTGTAAGCACGAGTTCTTTCCTTTATGCGAGTGTATAATTGATATCTGTGCCTGTTCACTTCCCTTAAACATTATACCATTCCTTAACTTGGACATCGTCCAAGCAGCCTCTAGTCAGAAACTATCAACATCGTCCAAGCAGCCTCTAGTCAGAAACTAACATATATTTGCATACTATTCTATGTTAGTGAAGTTCCATCAGGTTTTAAGCCTTCAAGCCCTCCTACGGGTCATTTGTTTTAGATGATTTCAGACCTTCTCGAAAGAAAATCTGATCTATGGATGCTATATTAATACAGACCGATACTTTTTTTAAAAATTAAATGAAAAGAATTGGGTGATCTACACTTCATTGAATTTGGGGATCTGAACTTCTCATTCTTGGCTTTAATGATCTGTATGTGTTTCCTTTTTGTATATTTAACTGCTACATTATTAAATTTCTTCTCTGAACTAATCTTGGCTGTATTTTGCAGTGTTCCTTCGTACTTGATGGTCAATTTAGTTTATGGAGCCGAAATTTCAAAGGAAGTTACTCCTTTATGGATTTTGGGTCCATTGATTTGTGCTCTCTACATAAAGATGTTGCGTGGGGTATTTGCTCTCTATGCATTTAGCTTCAATCAGACCGTCAAGGTAGTCAAGAACTTACCTACCTATTTCCTGGCAGTTTATAGTTATCTTGCTCGTGGACAGCTTAAAAAAGACATCCATTTACGTTTAGTCCAACCGTTGGTTGATATAAAACGTTTAGATTACAAAGAAGTATCAAGAGCAAGATTGAAAGAGCTGCAAAGCATTTTGATGGATAAATACTTGGACCTTGTGGAATCTATATGGCCTTACTACTGCAGAACAATCAGATTCTTGAAGCAGGCGAATCTAATCTAGTTCTGATATCTTTTTTGTATTTTGGGAGAGCTTAGGCGATTTGTTGTTTCTCCTTTTCGCAGTTATTACATCCTTTAGCATTCGATTTTTTCCATCCAAGTTACTGGCAAGCAATGATGTCAAGATCCCATTTTGATTGGGGTTTCGCAAGAGCAAGAGTTTTGAGCATCATTACTGTAGGCCCTGTGTTTTATTGATTATCTTCTTAGTCTTTGTAACTTAGATCACAACATTTTGAAGTGTATAATTAAACAACTATTGTTTTTTGGGTTTTTTGTTAGTAGGCAGACCCCCTTCTCCACAAGTTATGATATAAGTGATGGGGGTTTTCTATCTTATGCTTGTTTATCTCATACACTTTTTGTCTAATGAACACCCAAAATTAAATATTTTTTTTA
Source organism: Lithospermum erythrorhizon (assembly GCA_019722365.1). Taxonomy (NCBI): domain Eukaryota; kingdom Viridiplantae; phylum Streptophyta; class Magnoliopsida; order Boraginales; family Boraginaceae; genus Lithospermum; species Lithospermum erythrorhizon. Next base: position 266,862 of record JADFUC010001683.1, read on the forward strand.
CTAATCGACTTGTATAATTTAAAGGATTGATCGGTCAACAAATCTGCTTAAAATAAAATCATGTACATAGTAAAATACATTGTGTTTGAGAATTGTGTCGATTCGTCAAAAGGGTTAGTTCACAATTTTTGTCTATCGAACATAAAAAATTAAAGAGCTTCTTTTTTCTACTAATCAACTTTTATATTTTAAAGGAATGACCGGGGGAAAAATTGGTTCGAAATTAATTTATTATAGTAAAACACATTTTTTTACGAATTATGCTGATTCGGTAAAGGGGTTAGTTCATAATTTTTGGAATGAGAGGACAAAAAATTGACTTGAAATAAAATCATTTGTATATATAGTGAAACACAATTTTACGAATTGTATTGATTAGATAAAAGTGACAGTTCACGATTTTTGTCTATCGAACAAAAAAAAATTAAATTTCTTCTTTTTTCTACTGATCAACTTGTATATTTTAAAATAACGATTAGGAGTTCGGTAGACAATAACTTTGAATCAATCAGATATATAATTTTTATTTTGTTTAATGATTAAGGTAAACTAGCATTTGGGTACACGCGATGCGTGTAAATTAAGATATTTACCATCAATATTTTTAACATAACGACATATGAACGTCATACTCGATTTTCAATGGTTCTTTTGTTTGGTGCATTATCTGTCGATTTTATGACATATATGTAAATATAGCTTGTGTTTATATATAAATAGATATATGATGTAGTTAAAAGTAGATTAATATGCTATATAGTGGGAAGTTATTATGCGGTTATGAAATTTATTATGCGAATTACTATTTTGTCCTCAAATTGAAATGTGATAATCTATAGTTAGTAAGGGCATTAAATGAAAGAAAACTTGTTAAAGCCGAATAACCGACTACACCTATTTGCTTTATATAGAGTATAAATGATAGAACTTAAGAGAAATGAAGGTGGGATATGGCCTCTCTCAATTAAAAAAAAAATACATTACTATATAATTATTATGGGTTATTTTACAAAGAAATATATTGTGATAATTATCTCGCGTCAATAATGTTCACCCCACACATACACTCCTCTAAAATTTTGGTTCAAGATTTACCATTACTAAAGACTAGTTAGGAGTGCCACTTGCGTCAAGAGGATGTTTTATTGATAGTTAATTGATACTGCCGGTTGATAATCGCAAATATACATATAACGAAAAAAAGCGATTCGTATAATGCGTAGAAATAATGAAAAATGAGCAGAAAAAAACACAATTATTAATTTAAAATCGCTATAATGAGTCGGAATGAAAATATTATCTTAGAGAGTTTATTAAATAATCGAATATTAATTTATTGAGTTTCTATTGTAGTTGATAATTAAAATGACAATTGAAAATATTAAATAAATACAGTATTAATTTATCGAGTTTACTTGTAGTTGATAATTGAAAAAAAGTTAAAATAAAAAGAAAAGAAAACATTCACTTGAGAAAAGGCAACGCGTGCGTATGGCCGGAGTGCGTAGAAATAATGAAAAAGAGCCAAAACCGCGAATTATTAAATGAAAAAGGAACAAAAAAGAGCACGAATTATTAATTTAGCACACATCCTGAGTGGAATGGTAAAAATATTATCTTAGAGAGTTTATTAAATAATCAAGTATTAATTTATCGAGTTTCTAGTGTAGTTAATGATAATTTAAAGAAAAAAAACATTAAAAAGGGAAAAAATTCACTTGAAAAAGGAACAAAAAAAAGCACAGTCACATATGACCGTGCGTAGAAATAATGAAAAGGCAACACGATTATTAATTTAAGCGCTACTATTCGATGGACGGGTCAAAAATATTATCTTAAAGAGTTTATTAAATAACCTAATATTAATTTATCGAGTTTCTACAGTAGTTGATAAAAAAATTATAATTGGAAAAAAACCCTGAAAAACAAAATAAAAAGATTCATGGCAATGATGTCTGGCGACAAGCGAAAAAAAGCCGCGATGGCATATGACCGTGCGTAGAAATAATAAAAGGGAATAGAAAAAAGCAATTATTAATTTAGCATCATATCCCCGAGTTGGGACAGACCAAAAATATTATCTTAACGATTTATTAAATAATGGAGCATTAATTTATCGAGTTTCTACTATAGTTGATAATTAAAAAACGATAATTGAAAGGAAAAAGCGATTAAAAGGGAAAAGTACATGTGAAAAGGAATAAAAAAGTCTAGTCGCATTATGGCGGAATGCGTAGAAATAATGAAAAAGAATGAAAAGAGCGAATTATTAATTTAGCCTTTATATCACTCAAGTCGGGATGACCAAAAATATTATCTTAGAGTACATTAAATAATCGGCGAGTATTAATTTATCGAGTTTTACACGTAGTTGACAATTGAAAAAACAAATAAAAACCAAAAATCAAAAAAAAAAGAAAAAGAAAAAAAAATGATAATTGGAAAAAACCCAAGGAAAACAAAAGAAAGAAGTTCACGGCGCTAAGCGATCCATATATTAAAAAAGCAGCGTTGACATATGACTATGCGTAGAAATAATGAAAAATGAAGCGAAAATATCACGAATTATTAATTTAGCGTCATGCTCGAGTTGGAATGGTAAAATATTATCTTAAATATTTTATTAAATAATCGGCGTTAATTTATCGAGTTTCTACTTATGAGTGATGGATAATTAAAAAAAGCGATAATTGAAGAAAGAGAAAAAATGTTAAAAGGGGTTAAAATTCGCGTGAAAAGACGAGGAAAAGAAAAGCCTTGATCTCGCGATCCACGTATGACCGATGCGTAAAATAATGAAAAATGAGCGAAAAAAAGAGCGCCAAATTATTAATTTATCGTAAATATGCAAGTCGGGATGACTAAAAATATTATCTTAGAGAAATTTATTAAATAATCGAGTATTAATTTATCGAGTTTTTAATGTAGTTGACAATTGAAAAAAAATAATGAAAAGGAGCAAATGCTTGAATTATTAATTTAGCACTATATACGAGAATCGGGATAATGAAAAATATTATCTTAAAAAATTTATTAAATAATCGAGTATTAATTTATTAAGTTTTTGCGTAATTCTTGATTGAAAAAAGCGAAATAAAATTAAAAAAGAAAAAAAAAATTCTCACGCGCGCGGTCCCATGACCATTTCGCGTGGCCAACACGCATAGCTCTCTTTATTAACTACTACTGATTATTTCTAATATGTGGTCATACTATCCAGTTGTGCATATGTGTCGATTATTGTTCGAGGTAATGATCTCCAGTCAAGTGATAATGTAATTTGAATAATCTATTTATATGTCATGTAATGAAAAATATTGTTGACATATCAACATTTTGAAATGCTTGAAATATCAACATCGTTAACCTTATCTCAGCCTTCACATTATTAAGGAATAGAACATTGTCTACTAAGCTTAATATTAGTCGGCTGTTAGTTATATATTACAGCAACAATAAAAGGACATTATGATGAGGCCTCGAGTGCAATGACGAGGTTTTGAATTCGTCTCCTTTCAATGACAATGATCATCTCTTTAAAAAGCATATAATGTGTAATTATTAAGAATTAATGAAAATTTCATTATAAAATCAATTGATAATAAGAATAATAATCGTAGACTTTAGCTTATAAATTAATTTGAATTTTCTCAATCTTTCAAAGTATGAATATTCACAGTAACATGTTAGCTGACAAATCTAAGGAGGTAAATTTAACAATGTAAAAATCAACCTCTTTAGATAGAGTTAAAGTACCTAAAAGGTACTATAACCATTTTTTAGCTTTCAATTTGTGCAAAAGATGGCCGCTTTGCCCATTATGTGTTGCATGCGGATGGAAGAATTTTGCGCATTATTATCTTGAAGAAACTTTTGTTTTCCCCCCTTTTTTTAAGAGATTCTGGCCAATAAAGCATTCTACGTGTGGTATGCGTAAACAATTTGAAATGAATATATTTATATATAACAATCACGTCCAACAATATAAATGTTAAATCTTATTAGTATAACAAATTAATTAAATATAAACATCAAACTATAATCAATATTTTTGTTTATTCTAAAATGTGTAATAGAAACGATAAGCGGTTGATAATATAATTGGATCGAGAACTAATCCGAAATAAAGTCGATCTAAAAATAGGCGTGATATTTGAGAAGTACGCAAAATTATTAGTGGTTGAAAATATACCAAGAGTTCAATTAGAAGAAATATTATTGAAAACTTTGCTTTGGGTGTTTAACTGCTTCAGCATACTTGATATTATGAGCTTTTTCATTAAATAGCCCAACATGTAAACGTCCTAAGAAAGCGAATAAAATTTGATATCGTTCTGCGAGAATTGTTGAAATTGTGTAATCACTTATTATAAAATAATTTGTTATTTATAGAAACAAATGTTATGTAAAACACCTCAAATTGTGAAATAATGAGACTAATGTAACTTCCAATTATTTTAATGAGTTATAATTACAATGATGTAAATACATAAATACAATTATAAATTTTAATTATCATTAGTTTTTTTTTTGTAATTACCTCAAAAGGTGGAATAGTGAGAGTCATGTAACTTTTAAGCATTTTAATGAGTTGTAATTACAATGAAGTAAATACATATATATATTATTATATTTCACTGCATCGATTCAAATCGAACTTGTATGGATGTATTATATTATAAAAATATATTTAGTCATATATTTTTTGTTAATGTATATATATAATCAGCTTGTGTTGATGGCTTAATTAAAAGTTACAATATAATTTTTTATTTTAAATTACTCGAATGTTACATATTCATATGTGCTTCTAATATTTAGTTTACATAAAAATTAAAGTATAAAATTCATGCCAAAACGATGATACGCTTGTTAATTATCGTCATTGAATTTTTATGCAATTTTATTGGTAGTAAATATAATATTTAATTTACATAAAAATTAAATAATGATAAAAAGTAATGTAACCCGTGATACTTTCTTAGTCGATTTAATCATTTACACAAAATTGAAGAAATGATAAAATTCATGTAACCACGATACCTTCTTAATTATATTTAATCATTTACATAAAAATACATTTTCTTTCGTGATGCGCTTCTTAATTTTGTTTAGTTCTTTACATAAAAATTGAAGAAATGTTAACATTAAACATAACTTATATGATCATGCTTGAATTCTATTTAATCATTTACATAAAAAATAAAGAAATGATCAAATTCATGTAACTCAGGTAATCATGTCTATTTAATTATTATATAAAAATTAAGTATAGCTAAGCTGATCATACTTAATTATTTATTTTTTACATAAATATTGAAGAAATTATAAAATTCATGAAACTCCACTTAATACATTAGCAATTACATTTAATCGTTTACGCCCAAAAATTCGTATAACTCATGTACATTTTTAATTCTATTTAATCATTTAAATAAAAATCCATTATAACCCATGATCTTTCTTAATTATTTATTTCTTTACACATAAAAATTGAGAAATATTAAAATTGATGTAACTACTTGGTATCTTCTTAATTCTATTTAATCACTTACATAAAAATTGAAGAAATGATCGAATTCATATTCTTTCAGATGATATCTTCTTCATTTTATTTAATTATTATATAAAAATTCATATAACTCCCGATACCTTAGTGCCATGATAACCTTTGAATTATTTATTTTTTACATAAAAATTGAAGAAATATTTAAAATTAAATTGTAACTTTTAAAGCGTGCCAAACCTTGTGAATTCTCTTGGTCGTTTACATAAAAATTGAAGATATGGTAAAATTGAGTAAGCTACATGATAACTTATTAATTATATTTAATCCATCGTTATTAAATGCTTGAAATTATGCAACTTCATTTGTAGGAGTATTTTAGTCTTGTGAAAATGGAAAAGCAACTTGTTGATTAGCGGCTTTTTAGAAGGTACATAGATATAGATTATTCGAATGTAATTGAATTGGAAAATAGGTGTAAATCTATTAGTCTATTAAGTCGAATCACATAATTAAAAAAAAGGCAAAAATGCAAAAATTAAAGCAACATAGTGTAATATGTTAGCTGTCAACTCTAAGGAGGTCAATTTAACATATTAAAATCAACCCCTTTAGACAGTGTTAAGTACCTAAAAGGTTCAAAACTATATTTAGCTTGTTTCAATTTATGCAAAAGATGGCCGCTTTGCCCATTATTTGTTGCATGCGGATGGAAGATTTTTGCACATTTATAGTATTATTTTTGAACAAACTATGTCCTTTTCTTTTCTTTTTTTGAAGATATTATTCTAATGAAACTAAATAAGCAATTAAAGTATACATCTACCAGTCCACTAAGTCATCACATAAATGACCAGCCAGTGTACTTAATTCAATGAAAAAATAGAAAGAAAAAAAACACGATGAAAATGTAAAACGAATAAAATCTTTTACCTCTTCTGGTATCAAATTATCATATTTATTGTTTTGTTTGATTGTGCATATATTATAAACATCATATAATCATGACTAATCATTCAATACACATGATATAGAAATTTATGAATCATGAAAAGACATCATAGATAATTTCCAAAAATAGAGGTGCAAAAAGTCCAACTAAAGTGAGCATCTCAATACTCACATGAGGTACAATAGTACCATATGTCAAAGTTCATCATAAGTTCTGTAAACAACTTTAGAAATCATTTCTATCTATATAGACTTTCAAGAACATAGATACTTCTGTTACAAACATAACAGTTTATAAATAAACTTATTGTGTATGAGCTATAGTTTGAAACTTTTTTCTACATTATAACAATGGATTTAAATTGCATTAGAAATCTTAGCCAATTCAAACACTTTCCATATATAGCAACTACTCCTAAAAATTTGACCAGAAATGAAAACACAAAGAACCTTGGAAATGAGACACAATGAGCCTTCAACAAATGAACTTAATAAGCAAGAACGGCTAGGTGAGATTTCTTAGGGTTTAAGTACATTCTATATATAGGAAAAATCAGAGGGGAAGGAATGGGCAGCGGGCAGCTTCAACTCTATCTGGCACACAAGTTGAACTGCCCTGTCCCCTGTTATATCCTACTAGTAATAAAATAAAGAAATGTACTACTAGTAGAAGCATATTCCAAAAATTTGTTCTGTTCTTGAAATTTTGTTCATTTACAATGATGTACTTATTTTATATATTCTTATCTTATAACAATTATTTGTAATGTGATTTGTAAGAATAAATATGTTCAAAGTTCAACTATAGAAATGCAGGTACCAATTTTTTTATAAAAAATAATAGCTCTATGAAATTATTGGTATATATGACAAGATTAGGTTAAAGATTGCTTGTGTGTGAATAACACATGCACTAGGATAATAATAATAATAATAATAGTACATAATGGTTACGTCAGATAAAGTGAAGATTAAGATGAAGCCATGAAGCACAAGAAGACACGAACAAAGTAATACAATCTTGTAAATGTATCACTGGGCACAAAATATAGTTACATTACAAGCACCAGATAATATTCTAGCACATGTATGCCATAGTCTTTTTCAGATAATTGTTCATGAGTACACTGATGAATTAGAAGCAACAGCTCTCAAGTTAAAGCTTCCAAGTATGTGTTTTCTTCCCCTTTTAGCATCTCATTAATTAGAGGCCCTGAACTCCCACCATTTGCCTCCCCGAATCCGCCAGCTTCTGAGATTTTCGTTATCCTCTGTAACTCATCTGATGCATTCGAAGATTGAGACAGCAACTGATCATCGGTCAATTGTTCTTTCTGACTTTGTGGCTTTTTCGGCTCTCTGATGGCTGCGGCTGCCTCAGCCATCGCAACAGGGGGTGGAGGAGGAGGAGCCCACGATCTAGGGACTGGTCCTTTGGTAGACAACACAACAGACGATCCCATTTTCTGTTCATCTTCAGTTTCAATTTCTGAAATCTTTCCATTTTTCTGCTGCCACCAAGGTGCTGTACTTGTCCCATTCAATCGATTATCTCGCAACTCAGCATTTGAGTTGCCATTTCCCTGTGGTGGCTGGAACACGTTGCTTGAGGTGTATGGAGTTTGAGAAACTTCCCAAGGCTGGTCAGAAAAAAGGGTAAATAAAATAACTCGTAAGGAATTCAGATTAGGTTGAAAAGAAAGTGATACTAGAATCAACACATAGAAAGCCGACATCATTAAAGTTCCAAAAAACACTGATTGCGTATGAATTTCTAGATACAAGTTTCTATCTGATTCAAGAAAACCAACTCTGAAGATGTCAACGTTTCTGTATTGGAACTTGTATGCCTGTATCAATTAGGGTCTTCTAAACCAAAATTAAAAAGAAAACATTGATGACTTTTAACGCCCCATGAATTATTTAGCTAATTAAATAAGGGAAATTAAGTCTTGCACCTTCATTAATCTTGATAAAATGATATGTAATGCCTAGTAAAATGAAAAATGAAACGGAGTACTTATCAACTTTCAGCTACAACTTTAACTAGATTGTTTATTCTGGGTAAGAGGAAGTAGCGAAAGAACCTTAGGCTTTGGGGCAACACGAGGATTAGGTATGGGCTGATTAGGATTTGGTGGCATGTCATCGATCTCCTGAAAAGAAAAGGTTGGATCAGCATATATTGTCGCCAGCTAATGACTGAAATGGGAATTCGTAAAATCTCCACATTAAATAATGAACTTACTCGGATGTTGGATGGTTTCTCTCCTCTTTGAACCATAGCCATGATCTGCACCAAAATTACTGCTTCACAAAAATGTAATTCTATAACATAGCTTTTAAGATAAACATACAAGAACAGAAAACTGGGTTTAGTGAGGGGGATCTCGTTTTGTAACAAAAAACTCTAAATAGAACAGCCCCTGGCACCTCAATATGGCACCTCAATCAGCATATTGAAAGAAACTACTGTATTAAAGATCAAAACAAGATAAGAAAACTTCTTCATATAGATGTTTCTTCAGGATGCTTGCTAACCACAACAGCTACAGAGCAGTAAGTGTGCTAAAAATTTCAAACATGAGCATCTTTTTTAATGTCAAAGAAAAGGAAATAATTGCTAGTTACCTCCATATAAGATTTAGGATGGGGAGGAGCAGAGGATTCAGCAGATGCCGATGGTGATGAAGATCTCACTACATGGAAAATTAACACCAAAAAGTATATGTTAAATAAACTATAAATGACATACCGAGAGATCAGCTTGAGAACTCTGCTATTAACCTGAACGCGAGTCAACATCCACCTTGCCATTTGTATAAGATTGTTGTGGAAGCTTACAAATGAGTTCATACAGATAGTCAGTCACCAAATTATTTACATACATCAAGAATAAGTTAATTTCGCACTCAGAATTTCTGTCAAAGCAAATCATTCTTTAACTTATGTAGCTGATAGCTCACCCTAGATGCAGAAGCTGATACTCTGTAATCATCAAATTCAATTTGTGTATTCCTTGAAGCATTACCTTTCCCTGGGAAATGATTCAATATAGAATTTGTTAGCAACCGATAACAATAGAGGAAGCAACAGTTATACGAAATGAAAAATAAGAATGGACACAATCCCATGCCTCTATAGAAGACTCCATTCCAGGGCCTATTTAGTTGCTTAAACTCATATAAAAAAAGCATCTCATTATAGTTTCCTAGTTTTAGATATCTCTAATTTTTAAGTTAGTTCAGGATCTTCTCAACTAGACCCTTAACACCAGTCCTCTAGAAATGGAGAATAGGAATGCTAAGAATCATGGTGGACCAGAAACAATAGAGGATCTTCCAGATAGATGGAACATATGGTGTGCAATGTATAATTCTGAAAAGATTTCAAGCAATTAGAACAATCCTTATTCAGATATCGCACAGTTTCTATTGCATCTTCATCCATTGGATGAACAGTTCTTTAGGTCGAAATTTGGGAAGAAATGAATCTAATGTGCTGTAGGATGTAGACATTAGAAACGGAAAGCATTAGAAGCAGAATAGAGAAAGAGAGATTTAGTGGTTAAATCGTAAGTGTTCATACTAGAACTGATGTTACAAAAAAAAGATCAGATTGGAAGGTTTTTGAAGTTCATTTTGCACCCCAACAAACATTGTAATTCACACTAGGAGATAACCCCCAATAAATAATACTGCTGCTCCAAGAAGTTGCCATGAACTAAAATATGCTTAGCAGTTTCAACTAGTAAAAGCATCTCCCAAGTCCCAATATACCTTCCATTTTTTGTATAGCTTTATTCATCGACTTTATCTCATGAACTTGGATGTCTAACAGCTTTGTAAGATCCTCAAAGTATTTCTTATCTGGAAAAAGTAGCACCAATGGGTATATTAGCTCAGTGTAAAAAATATGAGACCAAGATAAGCAACAAATTTAGCTAAGTACCTTCCCTATTTGACAACAACATTTCCTGGCTTGCTCGAGCTACATCAGATGCTGCAGCTGCAGCAGCCTTTGCTGCTGAAGCAGCTTCTTCTGCAAAACTTGTTGTTAAGTTGCTTCTCTTGGGAGGACCCTCTTCTTCCTCTTCAAATACAATCTTCCTTATCCAAGACTTAAATTTTGGTATAACGACACTCTGAAACAAATATAGCGATTACCTTGTTATAGTGTGCAAGTAGCTTTAAACCCACTCAGTTGAAAGTACTAAAATTCACTTGTTCCTCCATGTTTTCCATTTGAATAGCCTCATTCTAAAATATTTTTGCAAGGATAATGATGCACAATCTATAATTATAGCTAACCGTCACAATGATGGCCTCATTCAATACCTTTATAAGTACAGCTGTTCCAGCTCCAGAAATTGCCAATACACTGACAGCAAGAAGGGCGTGAGACCAGTGGAAGTTAGAAAAGGTCCTCTTTCTTGCAATCCTACCAGTAGGAGCTAGGTTAGATGGTGACACAGTTTGCCCAGGGGCTCCATTCTTTATACCTGAGGATGATTTTTGTTGCCCATCTGTCATTGGGAAAAACATATCAGCTATAATTCCATCCTATTTAAAGGTGGTTCACTTTCTAACAGAAACTCCCAAGTTATGAATTATGTTACCTTGATCTGCAACAGCTGTTTGTGTGCTTGAAACAGACGGTGTAGGATCCTGCCACAACATATGACCAAATTGTTAAACCACACAATTGTGTACACACAAAATTCAGAACAAATATGCAGAGAATATATAGTTTAAGTTGTCCCATAAGCTTGGCATGCCTATGCAGATGGAAATTGATCCAAGAGCTTGTCACAAGAGAACTCACAGGAACTCGACGAAAAGCTTCATCGATCTCCTCCTTCGTGAGCCCCTTCTTCTCAAGAAATGACCTACGGTAGATGACTGGAGATCCTTTAACTTTTGGATGCGAAAGGAATTTTACAGCATTCTGAACTTGATCCTCCCTAATCGGTTCAGAATTTACAAAAACAGAAGTCGGTGAGGTCTCCTTCACAGGTTCAGTCTTATCATCTTCGTTGACTTGAGTAGCTGGTTGTGCAAGAGAATCTGTGATAACATAAATTAGCAAATGAAGTTTGACATCAGTTGACAACAATATACATGGAAATTTTCACAATTTTGGATTCGAACAATAAAACATTCTTAACCACGCCAAGAAACAGTTCTAATCATCAGTAATCTAAAAGCACGGCAGAAGTCTAGTATATGCCAATTAACAGGATCAACTATCAACACCCCCCCGCCAACTCGGTTGATTTGAGAATTTAATACTAGCTACATCCCAAAAGATCATCTAGTTTAATTTTCAATTGTCGAAATTAACAAACTTTGAGTCCTAAATTAACACGCATAACTTTGATTGAATCAAAATTGCTATGTTAAAAGTAAGCTATGCTAAAAATACCATTTCTATATATAGTTTCACCCAATATTCTACAACATATACAAAAAAAGTCAACCATAAAAAAATTCAAAATAGCAATCTTTTTGAAATGGAGGGAGTACAAAACTACAAAATAAACAGTAAACTAGTTCATGGCTACACAGACTCAATCCAATCACTATTTTCATCAAAATAAAGCAAAACCAAATAAACAGAAGCTGTAAAAGATAAAAAGACAAGTAGACAACAACTTATCATTATTTTCATCAAAATAAAATGAAACCAAATAAATAGAAGCTGTAAAAACTAAAAAAGATTACAATTTTATGCAAAAAATAGCAAAAACTCACCTGGGTTTTGAGGTTTATTCATATTGATGGACAATTGAATTGGGACAGAAGTCACTCAATTTTACATTTGTTCATCCCCAAGCAAGGCTAAAAGTCTTTTTTTTAATATGAGGTTTATTCATATGATATAAATGTTGCAACTCAATTCTTTTTTTAATCCTCTCCGTCCACGTCCAGCAGGTGACGTAAATATTGTTGTCTTGATAAGCTCTTTAATTATATTATTAAAAATTAATATTATGAAATTATTTTAAAGAGCCAATTGATTATATAAATTATATATTTTAAAATAATGAATAATTAATAATTGATGATCGAAGTTGATTTAAAGAAAAATTAGCTTGACCAATTGTTTTTAGATTGGAGAATCTTTAAAGTGTGCTTAATCCTTTATTAATTGGCTGTAGATACTGTTTTTGGAATAGTATGGAAGAGTTAATCGATGTCTTGCTTAATTTATCGATCTATTAGAGCTTTCGCTTTTAAGTAATTCAAGACAATGTTTTTTTTTTTTAATTTAAATCGATGGTTTTATTGAAAAATTAAACTTAGCACCAACTTACAAGTCTCAACATGAAAGATCAGTTAAGAGATAAACTCTATACATCAGCCAATTGCACATTCTGTACTTAGAATCCTAGCAGAGTGCCTAAATCTGTCCAAATAACTCCTAGCAAAATCTACCACCTCACAAGATTCTTCGCTAAGAGCTGCATTATGTTAAGGATTCATCGCTTAGGATAAGGAAGAAGAATGGAGTTGTACAATGCATAGTCAAGTTCTGCTAGGATTCGGATGCCAAAGATGGAAGCATTGCTGATTGATATGAAGTCCTATTCATACTAGTTGTAGGATTCATATTTGTAATAGAATTAGGATTAGTCTAGCTCTATAAATAGCATGCTTGATCAACATATTCAACACGGTTGAATTAAAGAAAACAAGAGTGATTTTATGTGTGAGTTATTTGAGAGATTTAAGATTGTAATCTTGTTATTTCAATTAATCAATATAAAACTTCTTAGTAGGGGGAGGAGGTGAATCCCAAACCACAACCAATTGTTTGTGTTTTAATCGTTTATTTCTTCTACTCGTGCTTAATTAGTGTTTCGACGAGTTGCACGCATGCAAATTAGGTTTAGGGTTCTTATCGATTAGGTTGAATAAATTGAATTGGGATTTCGATAATTGATTTAATTGAGTTGATTACATATAGATTAACACAACAAATTAGTATGAGGCGACATTGATTCGATATAGGGAGGTAATAATAAACCTAAGATGAGTGTTAGCTAACCTACAGCATTACCATACTGGAAGACAAAGATGTTGGACTGGTTAAATGTAAAGTAGCTAGCAAAACCCATAGAAACTGAGGGTGTGAAACCGAATGATTTTGTCCAAGACTACTAGGTGGAGCTTGATCGAAGATGCATTGGATACATAAGAGACCACATTGACTCAGGTGTTATACACCATGTTGATAATGAGTCCACTCTTGTGGGTCTTTGAACCGAGCTAAAGTTGTATGAGCGAAGACTCTGACTCCTGAAAGTAGGGTTGGTAAAAGAACAGCTAAGCGATTGAGTATGAAGATGGTCAGCTGATCACTCAACATCTTAACCAGTTGGAACACTTATTCAATCAACTAACTACAATAGGAGTAAGCTTTACAGATGAGGTTCAGGTATTGTGGCTGTTAGGAACACTTCCAGAATCATGGGAAACTCCTTGTATCTCTTAGCACCTCATCTCCAGATGGAACAATAAAGAAGGATGTTGTGATCAATGCAATTCTCAATAAAAATCTTAGGGAGATAACATGTCTTTGAAAGGAAAGCAGGTTCAATATAAGGTGATACACTTTCGTATTTGAAAAGAGAATAAACAACTTCAAAAGAAAAATAAAATTGTGCAGCTGAAATCCAAAGGGAAAAATAAGAAGGATGATAAATGTCACTATTGTGAGAAGTTAGGACATTGGAAGTTTGACTGTTATTCTTTCAAAAGAGATCAAGCAAATGGCATAGTGAAATCCAAGAAAAGTAGTAACAATGTAGCCATTGTTGATTATTATTAAGATCTGATTGTATTTGATGAAACAGGAAATGTGTGTTATCCTTCAGAAGAAGATGAGTGGGTGATTGATTCAGGAGCTTCATTAAATGTTACTCCTCATAAAATATTCTTCAGTAGCTATGAGTTAGGAGATTATGGTGTGGCTAAGATGGGGAAGCTTGATGGAGTATCTGGAATTATTCTTTGTTGGAGATATTACATTTGAAGGCGTCGAGGACACGCTGTATCATTTTAAAGAAAGTGAGATATATTCCTGATTTCGGGATGAGTCTCATCTCATCAGGAAAACTAGATGATAAAGGTATGCACAATATGTTTGGTAATGATCATTGGAAACTACTTAACAAATCAAAACTGATTGCTAAAGGAGCCAAGAATGGCCTTATTTGTATAAATGCAAGTTCGTGATCACGAAGAATATGGCGCTTATCTTTGTGAGTACAGGAATTGACATATGGCATAAGAGGCTATGTCATATGAGCGTGAAGGGACTAGCAATTCTGTCTAAAAGAAACCTAATTCCAGCCCTTGATGAAAATATGATGCCTAGGCTGTGACATTGCGCCCACGATGGGAAAAGCTTGACCGCAAGCAACCGTTCAACCAAAGAGCTCTTTGCGAGGAGAAGAAAACAATATAGAGTTAATATCTTTCGATGTTTGTGGCCACACTGAAAGTGTAGACCTTAGGAGGATGTTCATACTTTGTGACATTTATTGATGATCACTCCAGAAAAGTATGGACATATCCAATCAAGAGCAAAGATCAAGTAGCCAATATTTTCAAGATGTATCATCAAATGGTGTAAAGAGAACTTGGATCAACTCTTAAATGTATTAGAACAGACAATGGACGGGAATACATAGGAGAGTTTGATCACTACTGCAAACTCAAAGGGATTAGACATGAGAGACTGTCCCAAAGACACCACAACACAATGGAATTGCAGAGAGAATGAATAGAACTATTATTGAGAAAGTAAGATGTATGCTATCTCATGCTTGTTTGCCTAGAAGTTTTTGGGGAGAAGCTATGTGTGCTGCAATCCATGTTATTAATTTGTCTCCGACTGCTGTATTAAAGGGAAAAGTACCAGAAGAAGTATGGTCAGGGAAGGAGAGATCATACAAACACTTGAGAGTGTTTGGCTGCAAGGTATTTGTCCACATTCCTAAAGATGAGAGAAGCAAACTTGACAACAAATCAAGAGTCCGTATCTTCTTGAACTATGAAAATAAAAAGTTTGCATATAAACCTTATGATCCTATAACTAAGTGATCAGAAGTAGAGATGTGGTGTTTGCTTAAGATCAGAAAATCAATGACATTAACAAGTCAAAGAATAACAAGGTTGATGATGATTTGATTGATTTTGATTCAAAAGATGAGAAAAATAACAATGATCAACCTACTTATGAAATCAATCATGAACACTATGCTCAAGATCAGGCTGATGTTCCTCTTGATGTTTTTCATGATAATGTGCAAGGTGATGCTCGGGATGAAGGCCTGAATGAAGATCCACCTAATACTCAAGGGCAACAGGCAGACATTAATTCTTCTCCTTCTGTCAGAACCTCTACAAGGGTAAGAACTGCTTCTACAAGATATCCACCACGTGATTATATATTACTTTTTGAAGGGGGAGAGCCTATATGTTATGAAGAGGCTGTTAGGAGTGATGATAAAGACAAATGGTTGCAAACTATGGATGAAGAGATGCAATCTCTTTACAAGAATCTGACATTCAAGCTAGTTAACAAAGTTCCTGACTCAACTGTCTTGAAGAACAAATTGATTTACAAACTCAAGAATGTTGCATGAAGTAATCAACCAAGGTACAAGGCTAGGTTAGTTGTGAAAGGCTATGAGCAAAAGCATGGAATAGATTATGATGAAGTATTCTACATGGTAAGCTTGAGGAGGACAAATACATGTATCAACCTGAAGGCTATGTTGTTCAAGGCAAAGAGAACATGGTGTGCAAACTGTAGAGAAACTTATATGGACTAAAGCAGGTACCAAGTCAATGGTATAAGAGATTTAATTATTTTATGTTGCACCATGGTTTCAAAAGAACTTTAATGGATCACTGTATTTATATGAGAAAGAAGACTGCTGCAGAATTCATTGTACTCCTATTATATGTGGATGACATGTTAATCATGGGAAAGAACACCAATGAGATAATGGATTTAAAAGTCAGGTTAAGTGAAAACTTTGAGATGAAGGAACTTGACAGGGCAGAGCATATCTTAGGTATGGAAATCAAGAGGAATAGAGCTCAAGGATTACTATGACTATCTCAAGAAAAATATGTACTTCGAGTCTTGCAGAGGTTCAACATGGAATCCTCCAAACCTGTAAGCTGCCCTCTTGGAACTCACTTAAAAATGAGTTTACACATGTGTTAAGAATGATTTGAGCCTTGGCGGTTATGTAAAAGATTTCATATGCCTCTACAATTGGAAGTCTTATGTATGCCATGATTTGTACAAGACTTTGATATAGCCTGTCTGATAAGCCTAATAAGCGATTTACTTCGATCACGGAAAGAAGCAACGGGAAGAGGTGAAATAAATTCTCGGGTATCCTCGAAGATACTTTCAATTTGTGCATCACATTATGGAGGAAATAAGGATGATCTTCTTTGCTTATTCGGTCGATCTGGTGGTGATGTTGACCTGATGAAATCGACCTACGGATATCTATTTACATATGGAAGGGTAGCTATATCATGGCAATCAAAGCTGCAGAAGTGCACAACTTTATCTACCAGCGAGCGAGAATACATTGTAATGGCTGAATCTGCAGAAGAGATGTTGTGGTTGAAGAGGTTTTTAGAAAGTGGGGCTGAGTCGACAAAGTTTGTTGTGCGATGTGATTCCGCAGTCTTTATTCACTTGTTTTTTAAAAATCCATCACTGCACTCTAGATCAAAGCATATCCAGGTACCATTGGGTTAGGAAAGTTCTTGAGGAGAGAGGTGATTCACTTGGAAGGTTAAATACAGAACAATGGGCCCGGCATCTTTCCATTAAGTTGCCTAGGTTTAAACATGACACATGTTATGTCGTAAGCGGGATTAAGGAGCTTTGCAATTTTTGAGTAGTAGCTTTCGAGACAATTAATCTCTTAACCTAAGCTCGAGAAAGGGAAGATTTGTTAAGGTGCTTCGCTTAGGATAAGGAAGAAGAATGGAGCTATACATTGATGATACATAGTCGAGGTTACGCTGGGATTTGGATACCTGCCAAAGATGGAAGCATTGGCGATTGATATGAAGTCCTATTCATACTAGTTGTAGGATTCATATTTGTGATAAATTAGAGGATTAGTCTAGCTCTATAAATAGCATAACTTGTCAGCGTATTAATGGCAGTTGAATTAAAAGCAAGTGATTTTATGTTAGTTATTTGAGAGATTTAAGATTGTAATCTTGTTATCCAATTAATCAATATAAAACTTCTTAGTAGGGGGTGAATCTCGAGCCATAACCAATTGTTTGTGTTTTAATCTAGTTTATTTCTTCTCTTGTGCTTAATTAGTGTTTAATGAGTTACATAAAGTACAAATTAGGTTTAGGGTTCTTATTGATTAGGTTGAATAAATTGAATTGGGATTTCGATAATTGATTCAAGTTAAATTGGAGGGTGGGGTGGGCTACTGACCTCTACACTAAATCATTGAACCAGTATCTTGCCATATCTGTGATATTTCCATTGCCAAGTACCCACTTACACCCTTTCCGTAGCACATCTTTGACTTGAACAATGCTTATAAAATTGTGAATGATGGGCAAGACCCCCGAGGTAACATCGAGCTTCGACATCCGGGAAATACTTAGCTTTGTGTGGTTGGGCGATTAGCACTTCGGATGATCAACCCCGACCTCTGCAGCTTGCTTTGGCTAGTAGTGCGATGATAACATGATCCGTTGCCATGAACCACATACCCGCTTATCTTTTGTTGACACAATTTCTCCCACGACACCCAATGAGTTTTCTTTGCATCCACCGTCGAGCCTCACCAGAATCTAGCAAATATTGACTCCAATTTCAAGAGCATAGCGTACTTGAGGAAGCTTGAGCGCTACATGGCGTAACATGGAATCGGTTGAGCCACAACCTTGATCGGAAATAACCCTTACCGCTTTGGATAACATTTTTAGTCTCGACCCTCCGACTTTAGTGCAGACTACTTTAGCGGGAAAACACTTCAGATTTTGACTTTCCCGCCATTGTTGGCAACCCGAGGTACTTATCATGTGCATCAACTTCCCTTGACTCCTAGCGTGTCTCCAGGTACATCATGACTCTCCTCTCCGCGTTAGGACTGAAGCAGAGATAAGCGGAACTTTAACGTGAATTCACTTTTTGGCCAGAGATATTCTCATATTGTTGTAAAATCCCGCTAACTTTCACGCTCCTCCGCGCCTTTCCCGAAAGTGAGTCATCATCGAATAAAGGTGCGAGACGCGGGCCCGCTACCAACCACGGACCCGTGTAATTAGCGCAGCCATCGCCTCATTAATGAGAGAAATCAACCCTTCCGTGCATAAAATGAACAAATAAGGAGATAGCGGGTCACCCGGGCGAATACCTCTAGTCGGAGTGATATATCCACTTTGTTCTCCATTGACAAGAATAAAATAAGTCACCCCAACAACAAAATCCATAATGAAGTCACATTTGATGCTTACAGGGCCCCACTCACTTAACATCATCTCCTTGACACATTTTAGGCGGTCGTATACTTTCCGTATACAATTTCAAAGCGACCATTGTTGATCCCCTGTTTCTTCTTAATGACATGATGTACTTTATACATATGACACATTATAAAGTGATTAGCCGTTCCGCCCCGCAAAGCGCACTCTTATTTTGATTATCCCGGGGAAGAACACCTTGGCCGATCCGCTATGCTCTTACGTAATATGCTTATGTACCCAAATTTCAGAGGAACAACACCTTGATTCAGCGATTACGAGGACCATATTGCTCGCGTCCGCCCCAACCCAATGTCCAATATTGCTAAAAAAGAAAAACATTCCATAGTCGGTACCTTCATCGCTACCATACCTCGAACATGACTTTGTGCCTCTCACTTATGAATGCATTCCGATATACAGCTTGATTCGAAGCACAATGTTGCTCATATGAGAGTCAAACATGACTGCGTGAAAAGTCGAGTTCAGCACTTAATGTTGTTCTTTTATGAAATTAAATCTAAACCCACCATGCGTGAAAAGTCGAGTCTTGATGCTTACTTGCTCTGAATTTTTTCTGCGATTGGTATGGCCAAAGGGACATAAAAGAACTTGTAGTAAAAAATCTTTTTTTAATATGGTAATGTGTTTGTATGTTCAGTTATAATTTTATACATCGTCTAACTTATTTTGATTACTTTTTCAATTAAATTTGATCATACATTACTTTTAAAATTAATACCGAGTATTACAAAAATGATATCATGACACACTTTTAAACATATAATCGTGGGGCTCGTTAAGATAGGTTTCAAGCCATAATGATTATTATAACAAATTCCTAGTATATCATGAGATTACCAAGAACTTAACTATTTAACAAGTTCCTAGATTATCATGAGACATAACTATTTAACAAGTTTCTAGAACTTATTTCTATTTGCCGCATAACTCTTGATTTGAATAAAATAAAGTACATAAAACGTGACCAAGCCTATTTCCAAGTCAAAAGTATATATATGTCTTAAAAATAGTCTTGAAAAAGAGGTGTGTGCCTTGAAAATAGTCTCACCCATAAAACGCCATACAAATATAATTTTTTCTTTGAATAGTAAGAAAAATTTAAGTTCAATTAACTTATCAAAAGACAAAACCAAACAAAAGAAAACACTTTGTATTTGCATTACTTCATTACAATACTATCTCCTAGCTAAACGGTAGCTAGCAAAATAGATAGCAATTACACACTTTCTCCCTGCAATCATTTCCATTCAAGCTAAAGGAAAGAATGGCTTCAAAATGGGGATAAACAATGGAAATGAATGAGAAACTGTTGTTACATTCCCAAGCAAAGTTGCTCAAATGCTTTTTCAGGGTTCTTTGCATCAATCTCTGAATGGTGAGGGAAATCGTAGGGCATCTTAGCAGCAGACAGCCATGCTTCATTGAAAACTTTAATAACTTCTCGATAAACGATTGCATTACCTTCTGGTGTCAGGTGCAAGCCATCCCTGTGCACCACAAAGAAAGCCTTGAGGATCCATAATATCAATCTTATAAATTGCATGCTTGTAAAAGCAGATATGTACAATCACAGTGAAAGCACAACTAATCATATCTACCCAATGATCATAAAATACTTGTACAGAGTCTCATATTTTCTCATTCTATTAATACTTGGGCACTACAGAACCGGAATGTGCTTTTTGGAGATAATAAGTTGGCAGCATGCAGATTGCTAAATCACCTCCTAAATAATCAAGATTTCAGAGAACAAGGCAGGATGGTAGAATTAGTGCACATTTTCACATAGACGTGCTACTTGTATTATAATCAAACGATTTAAATTAAACTTATTAGTGACTGAACTGCACCGAGACATCAAATAAACACACTCATATCTATTAGTTGAAATATCCAATCAACTACTTCAAGTATTAGACTGCACTTGCACTCTGAACATGATAACACATAATATGAGATTAGTTATATCAACCTCGCAACTTTTACTAGTCTGCTTACATGTGAGAGAAATAGAATATCTCGTGTATTATGATAAAAAGAAAATATGCTTTAGAAGTAGAGATTTGGTACCTTTTCCAGACATGTATGAAGTATTACGAATTCTCTCTGATTAGAGCTTACCTATACTTACTACATAGACAACATCACTCACCCCAAAAATGTTTTCTGCCAACCCTCTGTTTCTTGCATCTTAGACCACAGATTTATGGAAGGAATATCAAGTTCCCTGGCCAGATCAACACATTGTGTTGCATAAACTCCAGCGACTTCATTTGTTCTTTCAGGCAATTTCATTGCTTTGTCTCCATACAAGGACCGAGCATATTCTTTACGCCCTTCTTCATCAACTGGCGGTGGGGTTATGAGAACAACTAGCACGCTGGGGGAGCAGTCCTGCAGAAAGTTCTTGTGACAGTAAACAACTAGAAAACTATCATTAAGATAATTCAACACATTCAAGAAAAACATAATACGAAGGACCACAAGTACCATCAGAACATGTTAACAATCTAAAAATACAAGGTTCTTTTCCTTCACAGCTACATATTTTCGTACATAATCATTAGAAATGAATAATCACTACATCACTTCACATAAGAACCAAACATGTAGAACATTGCAAGTACAGAGCCAGTTTTGCCAAATAAATTAAACCTTTAGATGTTGAACCATTCTTCTCAAGTTTTCCTTATATTCTTCAACAGGTACATGTTGCCTTTCACTAGTTCTTCCAGACAGTGCAGCATCATTAGCTCCGAAAAAGATAGTTACAGCAGCAGGGGGTGTTCCTGATCCCTACAGATAACAACATCAGAAATCCACCATCAGGAATCAGGATACTACAATACAATATTTAAAAATACAACTACTAAAGAAATTTTGCTGGTTATTTTCATTACAGAGCTGACACCAACATCATGCCCCAATGCATCTGCCAATGAATCCTCTATTACACTTAAGTCACTCCGCTAATATCATGACAAGTGCCTTTGATTGTTTTTATAAATTAATTAAAAATAAAACATGTGTCGAGATCTTAACGAAGATCGAAGTGTAACTCAAAATATAATATACGATCCGAACACAAATAAAGAGGCTACGGATTAAGGTGGATAAAGGGTAGTATTGTATGCAACCTTACCCCTGCCATAAAAGGAAGGCTCTTCCTGAATTGATCCAAAATGAAAAGCAAATACTATATACTACTACACAGTACACAATCACATGTGAAATAAAAAAACTCTCGATATTGGGACGAAAATTACGATAGGGAAAAGGTGGTGCAGCAAGAATAAAGCCCATCTAGTGTTGTATCCTCCATATCCGCGTACCAAAACATCAGCCTACAAATACACAAAACCAAAAAAATGTGATCTTTAAATAAATAATAATGCCAATTGCTAAATTCCAAGTGATATTGAAATCATATACTACCCCCATCCTAAATCTCATCGTCTCATTTGATTTTCAATGCTCAAAATTAACAAATTTTACGTGGATTAAAAAAATAATGGTAATACTAGATAACATTATAATGCTACCATTTTTTTACATTTTTTTTAACATTAAAATGCTACCATTTAATATATACTAACATATAAAGATAATTGAGCTCAAAATTTAACAAGTGAAGCATAAAAATTGAAAAGTGGACAAGCTTTTTGGGACAAAAAAATGATGTAGTAGTATAAAAATGCAAAGGTGGTACCTTGCGAGAGTAAGTATCCGCAATGGCAGCACCCCAACCTCCACATCTGAATGATTGTTCAGTTATTGAGTCCCCAAATAATACTATCTCAGGCCTCATTTTCCCCTTAGTTTCTTCACTTTTTAAATTTGTTCTTGATGATTATTTTGACTTTCTATTCAACTTGATTACCTTATTATAAATTAGTTTCAATTTTTAGATTCAACTCAATTCATTCCAACATCCATGTCATTTAGCAGAGTGTATCTTGTCTTTTGTAAAGTGCACATTATGAAATATAAGAATAATCATAACTCAAATAATTATGTAGTAATTGAGAAAGTTTAGGTAAGTCTGAAAATTCTTGAATTCACGCTAAACAAAAACACTATTTGGGTGTGTTAATATAGTGTTCTTTCAAAATTCGCATTGTATAACAGGAATGTCTTAGTTTCTAATCAAGAGTTATCTCGATTAATAATTGTGTAATTATTACTTTTTGAATGATGTAGAAATTAATCACTTATGAAAAAATATATCTCCCTCCATTTTTTCAGTTGACGTTTTAATCTAAATTTTTTGTTTGAAAATAATTATCGTTTTAGTATATCAAATTATATTCATTTTTAATATACTTTTGTAAAAATAATCGAAGAGATGGTACAGACATTGTATGAATTTTTAAAGTTGAAATTACTTGAAGAATATTCTTACAAAATTTGATATATCTATACATCTATACAAAGTCGTCCACAGTTTCTGAGATATGATAATCTTGAAAGACATCTGAGTCCTGAGATAACATGACATGTTCTTTGCATAACCAAATCGAACTCCACATCCATAACCTGATATGGTGTTTGCATCTAGACTCCAGCAGTTTTCTTCATAACCAAGCTCCCCATCCAGGAAACATGTGGCACAGTCGATCAGAATCAGTCGCGTCCTGTATCAGCTGTTGAACCTACATAACAAGTATACAACACTAGAATCTTGCAACAATTCAGACTGAAAATGAAACAGAATACGCCAACAAAACACACAAATAATAAGAGTAGTGCAATTTTAAGAAGTAAATTACATCAAGGCTAATTGATTGATCAAGCCTCCCAGCTGATACAGGATGCCACTGATCCATGTTAGATGAACCTATTAGTCTATTACATATGCTAACTACTTTGGAGACTGCATTCACATGTTCACGACTAGAGATACACATATACGGAGTATCAAATAATGGGAACCTTTCTACAATCTAACATATTAGGAACCACAATGATGAAATAAAAGTTGGGGTTGAGCTTTATGTTAGGTTATATATGGTATAGAACATCCAAGATAGTGAGGTCATTAAATTAAGCTTTGCTTCAGGCGATTACCTGTCCATGCACGCTTCTCATTTCTCCCTCTTCATATCCATCTAGCTTTTGTTTCACCCGCATCAGTGCTCTAGCAGCATCTTTATTTCCCTCGTATTCTTCTTCTTCGTCAGACCCTTCTAAAGTTGTGCCCAACTCATATTCAGTTTCCTGACAAGAAGAACAATCAATTAGCGTGCAGCAACAAATATTTCAAATACATACCAAAACTTTACATGGGACCTTTTTATAGAATTAATACAAAATGTTTACATATGCAATATAGATTATTTTTAATCATACTTTGGATTGTTGAACCTTTAGGCATTATATTTGATGAAGAATTTAAAAATAGATAGTATTTTCAATGTTCTTTATTACGAAGTAATATATGTCTTTGATTTAAATAATAGTTAACTCTGTCAATTTAGGCCTTAATTTTTTACTATCAAAAGTCAACAGAAGAGGGGTATAAGAAAAGCATAATGCACATATATATAAAACAATTTTATCACTTCGAGTAACTTGTAATGGGCCGAGCCAAAAGTTTGAGAATAGGAGGTCAATTAGTAAATTTAGCAGAACATATTTTTTTAGGCAGTATATTGACTGTGGCTCCAACCAAAAGGTAGTGGCTGCCGGCTTCGCCCCTGCATTTCAGGTAATATAGCATATGAATAAGCAAGCACAATGATAGCCAAGTAATTATATACCTTCTGACGCTGCAAAGCTTTTAAAGGGGATAAAGCCCACTTGTATAAGGGATCATGTATAAAAACCTGCAAGCGACCCAATATACTTCAGTAACGCAAATGAGTGCAATCAAAAACAGAACATGCTGTTAGGTAATGCACCTCTACAATCGTTAAAAGTGCTTCTTTATTCATACGCATTACAGATAATGTTTCCTCGCAGCATCTTCTAAAAACACCTTCCACTCCTGTTACTCCCATACCATCAATGATATCCCGGGTCAACCTGAATGGTACCTGTAAATGATGGTTGACCAGATGGATTAATAAAGGGATAAGATAACTTGAACGATCAGTAATGATATTATTAAGATGCAACGACAAACCCGCTCAGGTGTTTTAAGCATCAAGCCTTGCTCAAATGCAACACCAAGATCAATATGGACTACTTCTGCAGTAGTTTGATCAATAAGAATGTTCATGGAATGACGATCTCCAAGGCCAACAATGTAACCTACCTGCAGCATGAAAGGGAAACAACAAGATTGAAGAAAAACTAAGATGAATCATGTTCTGCACCATTAACTTGACCCAATGAATATGACAGGAGAGACTGTTGTTCCCATCTCCATTGAAGTCTAAGATGCATAATGAAAGGTAACATCTCACATCAAGAAACAAATTCAAACTGATATCTATGTCCAAATGATGTGGGAAGAGAGTTTCATAGAAGACTTCTATAATGCAATAAAGATCTATAACGTTTTACTAGTATTACACTGACCATCATGCTGTTTCTTGATCAGAACCCTCATGCAGTGAATACATTATATCATAGAAAATTTATCGGACCAACTTCATCAAATTGTTTTATTTTTAATATAAAAGTGGGGCAAACCAAAAGGACTATCATCAAAGAAACTTTATCTAATTGGAAATTGCAACTAGTTTGATGAACTGCTAATTATTTTATTGGTTTTCTCATCAGCTGGACATATGTAACAGATAGCTCGATAAAATAAAATTACCATTGAACTTGCAGCTACACTTCTTGTATAAGCCAACCTCTTATCAAACCAATCAGCAGGATGTAAAAACCTCTCCAGGAAAAAGTAATGCATCACAGGCCTGCATGCCAATATCTCCATTTGAACAATTGGACACTAACATTTAAAGGACCAGATTCCAGCAATGCTTTTGCTAACCTGAAGTTCTCAGAGACTTCCTGGAATGCCTTCCGCTTGTCAGGTTCCTACAACAAAACAGAACGTACAGTATAGTTAGTAACTCAATAACCGGGCTGCATACTAGAGGCAAGGTACTTTAACACACTCTTTAGGAGAGATAACGAACTATTATTCTAAGAAATTTGATGCCTCGATCTTACAAAGGATAAGATAATGTTTCCAAACTAGTGAAGGGAAGAGACAATATGAACAACTTGCCATGGTCATGTGTTGCCGACATTTCAGGAATATCCAATCACCTACACCATAGCGTCCATGGGCACCGCCATTTCTGGCACTGACATTTAAAGTCATAATTGTTTACCTATAATTTATCTACTTGAAAAGATATGCAAAAAAACATAAAGAATAGAGAAGCTATACTGACCTTCCGATAAGGTATTCGCCAAGTGGAAGAGTGCCATTCACCCATTCAAGGACACCAGCACTTGGGGTAAATGGAACAACCTGTTTCAGTTATAGAATCAACATTTACAAGGATTTCTGTGATATCAGAACTTGTTCCGATTATTAGTTTCTGATGTTTGAAGAACTTGCACAGGCTATTACCATTGCAATGAACATGAAACAACACAAACTTTGATATCAACACATAGAGTCCAACACTCCAACCCCATATATCAACACAATTAGAGCATCTAACAGTTCCAGGAGGATTTTCAACACTAAACAATTGGCCAGAAATCCATAGTGTAGATGAAGAAAGCATATCTCATACAAATACAGACTACACCTAAAGAAAATTGATCACCAAGTAATTCCAAGTACAAACAAAGTGTTGATATTGCGGACATTCATCTTTGTTGATACAATATCCGAGGGCAAAAATATGAATAAAATACCTATCAAGAACTTCAAGTGGAAGTAGTACCTTATACGTACGAACCCTCAATCTCCGTTTCCAAGTATCTCGATGGTTCTGCAAGAAGGTATTAACTAAACCAAAGAATTGCTCCATCACCTGCATATTATAACAAAGGAAAAAATCACTACAAAAAAAGTTGACGGATATATTCCCAGCTGAAATCCTCTTTCAAATAAAGGAAACAAGACTATAAAAAGTGCACCAATCATAACCTGATGAAAAAAAATAGGCATTGTGAAACATGCAATGAAGAGCGCTTAATCACGAGTTTATAATAGCATCAGTGTTGTTTAAAGAGAGTTGATATCAGCCTTATTAAATCAAGCTGCTGACTAATACAGGAATATGGAAAACAAAAAAAAATGTCTGAACATAAGTATACAACGACCCCATTCTTTGATATTGTTGGTCTCTATATTTACCCTTGAAGTATCTCTTTTTTGAACTTTTTCCACATTCCTCGGTTCTCTCAAGTTTTTTTGGAGTTTAGTGTTAATAGTAAAGCAGAAGTGATATACATATCTATATTTTAATTTTCTCAGTATATAGATAACATCAAGATCTATGACCACAGAGAAGACTTCCTGTGAACTTTCTGCACAATCTAGTGGCAAAGAGAGTATTGACTTGATGTTTCTTTAACGAAGAATGTGAAGTGAATGTCTTACTCTCTAGGTTTCAAGATGCATCCAAAGATTGCTTCATAGTTAGTTACAGGGCATATGAATAATAGATATAGTTACTCATTTACAACATTAGTTTCATACCCATAGTACTAAATATATTAACAAAATTTCACACTGTGTCTGGAAAAAAGTTGAAAATCTTATGGGTGACTTGTTGGGAATATAGACCTCAATATTTTCCATCAAGTGAGATTGTTAAGTTCTCCTAGTATGCTATAATGCATGTTATTATGAAAACTACGACATCATCAGATTCTATAATTAATATCTTCCAGAAGATCAATTAGTTTCATCAATAATTGTGGAAAAACACTTGTAAGTCAAGTCAATAGTTCAATTATATACTCATATAACAAAACTGAAGATTGTAAGTCAAGTTCAAATCATACAGCATCTTGTCTCAGATCATCGTTTCCAGATTTTGCAAGTTGACGGTATCTGTTGCCATCAGAGCCTAAGCACTCCACGACTTTGGGGGCATTGATACCATTCATAATGCTGCATAATAAACAGATAAAAACAAGTTATCAATTCTTATTGTAGAAAAGAATCTCTGAATGGACAGGAATAAAGGTTTCCTGTTGTACAAGACTAAAACCAATCAAGATATACGTACGTCACAGAATCGGATAATCCTCTAAAATGAGGGAAAGAACCTTGCTCATACTGACAACTTGGATCAACAGGGAAAGATGATGTCACCACAGGAACCTAGATATCAATCATAGAGTTATAAATCCGATAAGAATGACTGAATGATAAACAAAACCAAACCAAACCAAGCCTGAGCCCATTAAGTGGAAGAATGACTGAATGATACAGTTGCAAATTTTACCATCAAAACTCAACTATTTAGCTTTAATATCAGAGAAAATTAGTAAGCTAGTTTTTATTTTATTAGTAAGTTCTTACACAAATGTGACTAAATGAACTAATATTTCGAGAAAAACTCAGGATATTGTTTCCAACCTAGGTTACAATTGAATGTTATATGTGGAGGGCTGTGGCACTTAGATTATCATTTTTAAGATACTTTGTGGTACGAGGTGTACTCGCTAAATGAAGTACTTTAGATAGATAGACAGACAGATAGATAGACAGAGAGATAGAGATAGATAGATAGAGAGAGACAGAGAGAGAGACAGACATATATGTATGTATGCATGTATATATATATTCAAAAAGGAGCTGGGAAAATATTCTATGAAATACTTTTACCCTTGAAACTTGAAAGAGGACTTGCAAGAGTTGGCTACTTGACATAAATATTAGAAACAAGTGAAGGACAAGGTGTTTAAATGAACTAACAGGTGAAACAATGGTCCTATCAATGAAACAACTATAACATAAGTCAATAACTCGGAAAACTATGCCATTTGCAATGAAACTCTCATTAATATCCCTTTTCAAGAAATTGAGGAGAGGAACCCAATTATCCAGTGCATACAGTAAAACATGTGCCTGGATATTATCAGTTGAGACATACAATTTTCAAATATGGTGTGCCTAATAATAACTTTATATTAAGATGCAACATCAGAGACTTACGAGTTCCAGTTCTCTGACACTGCGAATATCTCTTGGAAGAGTGATCCTTTTGTTGGTATCCTGTCACCTCATCTGGTAAGAAACAATAAAAGGAAACCTACAATTTGATTGTTGCTAGCCCACTATAATACAATAATTAATATACCTCTTTTTTTGTTTCAAGTTCAGCAAGTTTAATGTAGAGCTCCACCATCTGTCTCATCTAGACAATATAGAAAAGCATGAAACAGAGATCAGAATGAACAAAACAATTTGACACATATTCCTAAAAATCAAGGAATCAACATGGAGTCATGGACCCATACTTGTCTAATGACTGCTTCATGGTATTGTAATAATTCTTTCAGTAAGTTTTCAGCAGCCACTTTTTTGTCCAAATCCACCACAAATGAGTTCTTACTTCTCTGCTTATCCTTGATACGATCTCCATTTGCCAATGCCAGCAGCTAAAAAACCAGAAAGAGAAATCGAGCACAAAATAAACCTAATTGCCAATTGTGACAGATGAAACACCATATCCATGTTTCTTTCATGACTTAATTTGGTACAGTCTAGGAGATCAACGCTAGCAGAAAATATGAAAGAAGCAACAACAAAATCAGCTAATATATTTGTCATAAACCTAGAGTTCAAAGAAACCATTAACTAAACTACCTGAAAGATGGTATGATAGGGATGGTCGATGGACATTTTCTTCACAAGAGAAACCAATGCAAACTGCAAACAGGAAGAAAATGAAATTGCTAATACACGTAATAAAATAATAAGGAAAAATTGTACCAAACTGGTACAAGACAAAAAGCTTCATTTTTATACCTGAAAGCTTCGAGGTTCATGAGCATTTCTTGGCCCACTCAACCTTGAGGCAATTTGGTACACCAAAGGTATAAACTTGTAAGACGGAACCTGCAGAGATGTACATAAAAATTACTATGTACTTTTTTACTAGTAAAAGGTTAATCATCCCCTATTTAGTTGACCTCCTCAGTAGCAGAGAGCATGCCATCGACAACAATTGATGTGGATGAGAGACCGAACCAAAGGGAAACAAGACGGAACACCTGGAAAAGAAAGCTCAAATCTTCACGAAAGTACAAAAACCTGTTTCTTCAAAGTCAAAATAATAAGGTAATCTCTCGAGACTAATTTCTCTCAAAATAATAAGGTAATCAGACATCATTAAAAATTTGCAAGGATCTTTACTGGTTTGACAGTCAAGCTTGAACCAGTCGTGAAACATAATTTGGTTAGTTCAATAATCTTGACCATAGCATCCAAACAAGACCAATATAAGCCTCTTCCATTATGTGAGGTCCATCCACACTTATTTCTATCATATAGAAATAAATATTAAAGTGAAACGTGCATGTTGTACAGCAGTATTCACAAGGATAGCAGATATACCACTCTGACATCATATTTATGTCCTAAGACCAAGCATCGGGTGTAACCCTCCAAAGCCGTGCATAAAAATTTGTCCCTGTCTTCCTAAGATACCAAAACACAATTGTGAGATGAAGAAGTCAATACAGGTAAGCAACATAGTTACAATATTTTTTTGAAGTCCAATTACAATTGATCTTTCCATCAGAAAATGAGCATATATCATAAGTAAAGGCAATACATAATTTAAGGCATTTAAAACATCCTACACCCTCCTCCTCTAGATGAAATTAGGGAACAAGATCTTAAGCACACATAATGCCTATGACAACGTCCATTTGGAGACGAGCAGTCTCTACTTATAACTAGTATGGCCTCAACAACTTCACATGGCTCTACACAGAATATAAACTACATTTTTTGTCTCTGGGAAATGTCAGCGTAGGATTTACAGTACCTATTTCAGGAGAATAGTAAGGCTCTACCCTCATAGTGCATAAAATTTATTTCTATTTTATTTTGATAGAGATCTTTAGATTTTAAGGAACCAATCAGAATCAAATATGCAGATGTATATCAGAACTCCAGCCCCTACATTGAACCAACAAATTCTACCTGCAGTCTTTCAGCCTCTTGTTTATCCATTGCAAGCTGTTTTTGCAACTCTTGAATTTTCACAGAATAATCTATTTGTTGCCCCTTTGACAATAAAAGAAAACCCGCTCAATAATGAAGCTAGCCCTGAAGAGGTTTTAATAATCAAGTCCATCGCAGACATACTCTAGAGAGACAAGCGAAGAGGTATAGTTACAGAGAGCTATATGTACAGCAACACAAATTAGTTGAGATGATGCACCTTTGACAAATTTCTCAGTCGTCGAATAAGTGCCTCCAGCTCCTTTGTCTGCATTGTAAAAGATAAGTTTATTCTGACCAGTAATTTTTCTTTTCGGTAACCTGTCAGGCCCTCTTCCCTCCTTTGAAGGTTTTAATGCAAAATTTAAAGGAACAGTTGCACATACCTTGTGCTTCCTCAGTCGCATGGCTGCTTGCCATTCACTGGAGTTCAGTCTTTCTTCATAACTACGGAACAAAGCATCAGCATAGTGAGCAAGATGAAAATGCATTTTACTCCGTCTTACAGAAACCTCTTCGTCTTTAGCAGCATGATTGTCTGCTAGAGTAACAGCGTGTTTAAGATATTGTTCCATTATGGTCCTAGAACTGCAGAATAATCAGACATAATAAGCACCTTAGATAACATATTATCCTACCTCCATCTCAGTTTAAGCTCAATTTCGACTCTAAAATAATCTTATTCAAATATAAAGTTTTAATATTCAATTTTTTTTCATTGAGTATTTGAGTTCTTGTACTATCAAATGGTATGAATCTTAAGATAAAAAATCGAACTTATATAGATGAATTATTGCTTGAAAAGTGGGTTGACTTTTGTCTGATAAAAATTCCTAGTTACATTGACATGAAGAGAGTATAAGATATGAAATCTCATTGTTAGCAACTAACTTGCTTGAACGAGTGTCTGCCAACCACTTCCCAACTAAGCGAAAGACATCTGATGCATCTTCATTTGGCGGGTAATTCCGTAAAATATATTCTGCAAGGTTGATGGCCATCTTATGCTGACCTTGGGTGCGAAGAAGACGGGCTTCTTGAAGCTGGCATGGTACAAAAGTACATATAGATGGTCAAAAGTACCAATAACAGGTTAGTAAAGGTTTGAGCAGACTTTTATAGAGATAGATAGAGAATGTGATAATGACTAATTGAAGCAACGGTAATTTAATTAACACTACCAAAGGCATTCGCTGATCTAATGCTAGGAACAACAAAAAAAGGATAACAAGACAACAATTATACCCTTCCAAGCCAGTAAAAGCTGGAATGTTCATTTCCCGTTCCTGTGCATAGAATCTTGAACTCATGCAGAGCTGCAGCTGCCTGAGAAATTTGTGAACCCTACAAATGACATGGCAAATGGCTTGAGAGATGACATCAATGATAAAAAATGTTGGAAAATCTAACAAATACCTTGCGAAGGGTGCTAGCAGACTGCAGAAGATGTTGCATTACACATTCCTTGCAGTTCAAAATTTGCAGCAAGATTCTTCTAAATGCAATGAAAGGTTCCAATAAATTCATATGTAGCTGGGTTCGCTCCAGGATACGGTTCCAATCCATGTTGAGCCATGACAACTACATTACATAGATTCAAATTGAATGGACCTTTAGAAGACTCGATACAAAAAAAGTATACTTGTCTTATGCACAGATAAGCTTTAGAAGACTAAATAGTCAAATTGGTGCGTTAAATAAGTTTATTGGGGAACATGGTTACCTGATCCTTAGAAGGCACAACAGGCTCACAAAACAATCTGCTCGTTTTGTGCGACTCTATCAGGTCATTAGATGATTTCCATCTCAAATCCCAAGCCTTCCCAAGATGATGAAATATCTACACAATGTACCATAAGATACCAATTAGAGCTATGCATGCCTGCTAACTTTAGCATTTCAATCTTTAACAATATCATTTTATGCAGATCTTAGGTTAATTCCAACTTTTAACAACTTAACATTGGCCATATGTGAATGGCAGTTTGTTGGTTTCAGAACTGCAGAAAAGGTTAAATTGCTTGCAAGAAACATCATCATGTCTTAAATCATATTACATCCACCAAGGTAAGGTGAAAGGAGATACAAGTCCTCAACAAGAATAACCAAAACATTCAAATGCCAATTTGACCCCTCTACTGCATTTCTTGCACTTAAAACAGGAAGTCAAGTACCTGCAGTCTGATTATTGTCGAATAGATGTACTCAGTACTTTCATTGCTTGTGTGGCCAATGGATAGCAAGAGATCCTAAAAAGATGACACAATACACTCAGGCAACAAACAAGCAGACCAATAAGGAAGTGAAAGTGTGAAACAAAGGAAAATATAAGAAACTATTATCACCTGCTTTGTGTTCTTCAACTTAGCCTGAAAATCATACAACTCGCCCTCTACTAATGCTTTAAGACAACTACATTACAGAAAAAGAAAAATCAGTTGCAAAATTCAACAATCTGCACTCTATAGTATGTTGACAAGCCTAACATTGTGTTTGGCTCCCATGAAACGTGACATGAAAGTGAAGGGGAAATGGGGGTGGGACTAAACCATTCTTGTGTTTGGTTGCAAAGGTGAAGAGGGGTGGGAGTTAACCATGGATGGGAAGCTTCCACTCCCTTTATTCATAAACATTTGTGGCACTCAAATGCTAATGATTAACAGAGTTACCTGTGCAAATTTTCATTGAAGTGACTGCCCCTTGTGTGTTGACTTGAAACATAAGTACAACCAACGCCATCTTGGAGTAGAGAGAAATCCCACTTTCCAGCTCGCCATGCTGCTTCATACTGCAGGAAGTTTATATGTTTGTCACAGAGTTGATCATTTCGGTAACACTAAGTGAATGTAGGTATGAGTAGGTTTGTTGGCATCTGCGGTACGGAGACCAGTTTGGATAGAACCAAAGGGTACATTGAGCCACTTCAAGATATCAGGACCAGTTTGGACCAGCGAGATCCCAAAATGGATTAGGGGGTCACATACCAAGATGGCAACTGAGTGGTAATAAACATAAAGTGTTGAATGATTGTCCCTTATCAAAGTAACAATCTTTTTCACATATGCATGGACTGAAAAGTTTGAATGATTGTCCCTCATCAAATTTACCCTTACTGGTTTAGTTAGCTAATTGTGCTTTTAATCATAGAGCTAGAAAACATTTATAGAGAGATAGTCTTGTCATAGAATTAAGACATTGATTTATGTATATCCATTACTTAGTGTTTCTTGAATCCATTGATTAGAGTTTCTTATTCTGAGTGAAAATAAATAAATAGTGCTTCTATTAATTTGAAACGCAATAAGTGAACAGACATGTGAAGACAAACCTGCAGCTCAGTAAATTTTAAATCCTGTTGGACCCAAGCATATTGTGATGATAGACCTCGGCAATACACATCCAAAACATGAGTGCAGCCTATCTGTTGCAAGGATCTAATCAGCCCTTGGAAAAGATTTCTTGGCATTGCATCCCCAGCTCCGGAGTTGCATGTATCAAATTCTTCAAAAGAGTCATCCCGAGCAGCATTCATGGATGAGTCGCCAACTGTCATATTCTGATCAGATCGTACCAGCAGATCATAATACTCGAGAGCTCTAGTCCAGTTTCCCTCATGCTCAAATGTCACAATTTGAGATGCCAACTAAAATGTGACACAATTTGAAGAATAGACCAAAGGTTATGTAGATGAACTGTAATAATGTTCAGTAAAGAAGTGCAATGATGTAGGAACTCAAGCTAAAAACTTATTACAGCCTCAATAGTAGAAACTCAAGCTAAAAACTTATTACAGCCTCAATTTGATTGGCAGGTTCTGAGTGTGGAGGTCCAATGGTGGCCTAACAATAGTAATTTATAAATATAACATATTTTTGGGACCTCAAAAAAAGGTAAACATGCCAATAAAACTGGGAAGGAGTAGTATGCTAAATCCACTATGAGTCTGTGACAACTCCATGAAAAGAAACCTTTGCTTTGACATTTCACCCTTAAGCTAGTCATCGTCAAAGGTCTACCAAAATTTTCGCACATTCCTGCGTACTTTCAGTTCCGCCATATTATCTTTGCATCCTT
Source organism: Lithospermum erythrorhizon (assembly GCA_019722365.1). Taxonomy (NCBI): domain Eukaryota; kingdom Viridiplantae; phylum Streptophyta; class Magnoliopsida; order Boraginales; family Boraginaceae; genus Lithospermum; species Lithospermum erythrorhizon. The sequence goes on from JADFUC010001683.1 coordinate 302,059, forward strand.
CATGTAGAAACCCAAGATTGTGGCTAAGTTCAAGGCTATCAAAGACAATGTCATATGCAGGGAAGTGGATCACATAAACTTGGCTTCCGGAATATAGTTTTCAGAGGATTTCGTATGACAATAGGTCATTCAAAAGAGATTTATGTACAAACTGTTCACAATAACAGAGTTACCCTTATAAAGTTATTGGGGATTTGGCACGGATCAAGCTGTATGATAATTATCAGTTAACAAGTACGGTCATTAGTAGAGTTACTTTCGAAGGCTAAAGTAACCTTTTCAGATCGTACTATTACTTCACACTGACAAGGAAACAGACGGGAGAGGATAGTTAAAAATTGAAGGCTTGAACCTTGTGAGATTGAATGATCCCGTACAGGCTGTCCGACTCATTAATTTGAGTTACAGCTGATGCTAGAATTTCAACTTGAGGCGGCAGCTGCAAGCAAAAGGACGAACATTCATTCCAAATAATATATAACCGCAAACACACACACAAGACATATGCACTTTTCACAGGAGAAAGCTTCTAACAGAGTATTAGTTTACACTTCATGTTCCATTTTCCAAAAAAAAAAAAAACTTACTACTTCATGATGGGACATATCAGGGCTGCCCAAGGTAAGGCATTTAAAGTTCTCTTCACACCAGTGCTCCACATACATCACGGCAGTAAAGTAAGAGCCACATTTCTGCACATGAACATAGAAATTGAGCAAACTAAGAAATAATTGGATTGATCTCGTTTAGATGCATATAACTTTGATACTTACAATAGCAGCCTTAGCAACCATGAGATAATCAATTTGTAGCCAATACACCTAAAAAAATTCAGCACAATCAGCAAGTATAAATTGAGGCATGCCAGCAAACACTGATTGCATCTTAGTTGGATATATATATAAATTAGTGTGATCTGACAGCGTTTATAAATTAAATTTCCCAGTAATTTTTTTATGATATACCATTAGACCATCTTCTTCCTCGTAATTCCTCCACCCCCACCCCCACGATCAAATACTAGTCCCGCATTACTACTCCTATTTGGGAAATGAATTGTCATACATCACTATCACTGACCAATACCTTGTCCCACAGGAGGGCTGATGTAGTTTTAGAATGATCCTTTAACTTCAGTGAAGGAGAACGAGACTTTGCTACAGAACCTGAAGTTCTAGGATTCTGTAAAAATGATTCAAGGAATAAGATACATATTTTCTCCAAGTGACAAGGAATAAGATATTTGGACCATATAAGGAGACACTTAAAACACTTCAAATGAAACAGGAACACAAGAGAACTGCAAAACGTCAAATTTTTATTACTCTATATTTAAGTCATAGTAAGAAGAAATAAAATTGAAAAGATGCAACCGCGAATACAGTTTCGAACAAATAAACTCCATCGAAAAAAATTATACTTACCTTTGAAGTTTCTCTTTTAGAAGCATTTGAGGACAAGTTCGCCTTTTCCATAACATGGAACAACCGAAGTGCATTAAGGGCATCCAAAATCACCTGAATTGATCTCATCAACTTGTTCGACTCAATGAATATATTTTCTTGCACCTATACTAGGGCAGAAAATACAAAGTCAATTATACTAGCTATAGACCAAGGCAGATAATACAAAGCAATTAACACTAGCTATATTATAGGTGCTACTAGATATCAACGGTTTGGCATGTAACAACATAAACGGGATTATGGGGCTATCTACTGGATGGAATGGTTTATCACAAGTTATTAAGAGTAATTTTCAAACATCACGAATATCTATGATCTACGTATCGAAAACTTATGTGTTATAATAATGTCATAACCGATCAGAATGCTGTATACAGATGCTACTATAGCCAATGCGGTACAACTTCACTATGCATCTTGACCAAGCATCCACTGGGTTACGTTCCGCAAACTATATACCAAAAACATATACTCCCTCCTTCCCATGGAGATTGTTTACTTGCACTCTTTTTTCATTTCCCATAACTTGCCCTATATTATGAAACACGTCAACTTTAACTAGTATTAAATATGTTCTCTTAAGTTTCTAAAAAAGTCAAAACTAGACAATCTTTATGGGAAGGAGGGAGTATTTCACTACACACCAAATCTTCTCAGATACGAGACAGAAGTATGGCCAGAAAACTTCAAGATGGTGAAAAACTATCACCACGGAGTTAAATAAATGGAAAAAAGTGTGTGTGCACCTATGTCGGGATTCAACAAATGAAAAAACTGGACAAACATGTATACCCATATGTGGATTTTATCACATGGAAGAGAAAATTAATTGTACAAATTAAAAGATGAGAACAAATTTTATCAAGAAAAAAACAACTCATGTAGATGTGAAGTTGCGAGTGGAATAAAATAAAGGTAATTTCCCTCATATAGTTACCCGTGAGGAAATTAACATGCAAAGATCTTGATCTACAGACTTCTGTCCTGACAGATTGAGAAGGATTACTGGAAATAAAAGCTCAGCAACTTCAGCTTTAACCGACACAATATCCTGGCACAATCTGGCATAAATATGGATGTATTGAACAAATGAGAAGAAAGATAAACTTGAGTAATGAAAAAGCAGAGCAGGATTTGGGGGAGAGGTTGCTTATTCAAGGTGTACCTTAAAATAATATCATCACAATAACCAATCAAAGCATTCACAAGAGGACAAATCCACATTTCAAAAGTTTTATCAACAGCACTCCACAAAGGTGTCATCTCCACTGAAATATCTCTAGCTGTCAATGAGAACATTTTGATCAAAGCAGATAATGTTGTAATAATTAAAATGGATAACTTATGAAACATGGGAGAAATGTTGATGTAGCGATGGCATTTTGAGTGATTCCAGAGAGGTATATATATATATCCGTCCATCACTTTTTCTAAAGGATGTTTACTTTTGCAGAATATTTTATGCAATTCAAATTGGACCAGAAACTTATTTTGTCCATCCATCTTTTTAAACTGAAACAAGAACCAATTTGATTAGAAAAAGGGATGCAGGGAGTATATATTAACAATTAAGCTTTCGTCTTCCAGGTAATCTGTAGTTATTATTATATTTCAGATGATGCAGAAATGAGCAGATCATAAACTATAGTTGGGGCAAAACATATTACCGGTGAACTTCTTTTCTAAATCACTGCTATATTTTTGCATTTTTTCGATATTGACGCCCTTGGAATGAACCTAAAACAAAAATGAAGAGAAGGAAGTGATTTTGTTTATGAATCAATTAGCAAAATTATCAATTATAACAACAATGAAGATTGAAGATGTTGGTCTCAGGGCACAACTTAGACAATGTCATCATAAAAATTTGAGCAGATGTATTAAGTTATCTTATTTAGAGTAAATTTATAGTTCAGTAAGGTTTTTCTTATCATTCATTGTCAGAATGAAAAGAGAAAAGGAAAATAATGAGAAAATATGATCAATCCATCTAGCAGAAAAACATGGAGAAGGCCAATCGATCACTTACTGATATATAGATTTCTCTTTGTACATACATTCAAGGTTGCATCATGCATGATCAAAATAAAGTACAGAATATCCCAAAATCATTGTAGTATATTTTTGTAGCATGCCATAGCTAACTCTAAGCAAGTGCATGATATAAGATTACATATTCAATACTGATTCTCATCATCAGAATAAAAGAAATTAACATTATTAAAGGAGGACCCATCCCATGTAGAATATACCAAAGCATATGAGGTGATTTATATGGTCCAGGGTTACTCCCTCTATTGTCAATTGGTTTTAAAGTGGAATCCCATTATTATTAGCATGGTATCATGAGTCAACCCCTTGATTTCATTCACATTATCACCCGAACCGATTCCACGTGTAGGAAGGTATTGAAGGAGGATCCAAGTTACATTAAATATGCCAAAACATACAAGGTAATTTATATGGTCCTGGCTACTCCCCCTATTACCCATTGGTGCCCCTGTGGAACCCATAATTTCTTAACAAACATACATGATTTTCCTTAGAAATTAGTTGCCACAAACAAAGACAATTAGAGAAGTAAAGGAATGTGCCAAAGTATGAGCAGTATAAGTAGGTAGAAAGATGAAGTACAATAATCTTAGAAAAAACAAGCATTAAACAGTCTTGTTAGGAGAAATCAAACCTCAATGAGAGACCTTTGATGAGAATCAAATACCAGCATAGCCCGTTGACCTTTCTTCGTTGAAAGAATCCCCTGCTCATGGATGAAATATACATTCAACGAATGTAGGGAGGAAAAAAATGGAGGAAAAAAATGGTAAGAATTTTATAGTAATTGAAGCCAGGGAAAATTTGAGCAAACTGATCAAGCTTAGAGTCTACAAAGGATACTTATTTCAGTCCGAGTTCAATGATGTTTCACCAAATGTACCAGTATTGTACCTATAACTTGAGTGATATATAGTGACTAACTTAATTATTAGAATAACCATTCCATAGAAATAACAAGCTTGACTAAAGTGAGAATTATATTATTCGTTAACAACTTTACCCTATATAGAGACCACTTGCTATTAATCCTAGAATGTCAATAATGGGTAGCAGAAACTCATTATCATACACAACTCACAGGTTTATGCGGTAATTGGTATAAATAGCAGCAATATTGCTCTTCATCCAATAGGTCTATGAACTATGTGTAGTAGCACACAGGTATGTATCGGTACACGTATACATTGATTACCAAAGGAACTAATTTACATAGTCATCATATAATTTGGACATGATGTCTCCAGTATTACTTATTTCTTAAAGTATAGAAATTCGGATACATTGCTAATTCTTAAATGTCATTTGATTTATGCAGACAAAAAATAAAGGTCGCCAGAAGAAAATAGAGAAGAAATGCACATCCTCTCTTATTTCATTAAGGTTTCCACCGAGGACAATGGAAATGCAATTACTTTTATTGGACCACATGAATAACTCAATGTCATCATCCAGAGAGGAAAGAATAAATATGATCCACTAGAAACTCACTCTTAAAGCTTGTGATGCCATGTCAATTATCTTAACAGAATCATCCATCAGATATGTTTTTAAGAACCCCAGCAACGAAACTAGTTGTTCTTCGGATATGCATGTATCCATGTGAAATCTATGATCTGCAACGCCATCAGCACTAGAAGCTCCTCCTTGCTCATGCATATAACGGGTCAACCTAGGTAGATGGAATACAACGCTATGGGGATCCCCAACACCAACCTATAAGAGTAAATGAAGAAAATCTAGTTAATATAATCACCTCATGAGATGTCAAAAACAACAAGAAAGCAATTGTGTAGAAAATAATTTTTCATATGTACCCTAGATACAAAATCTGACAACAATGCAAAAGAATCATCTTGATGAGTGAAGCTACACAAGTGCACAAGATTCCAGACTGCATCAACAATTTCAGGGTCAAACTGCCAAACTCTGCTTTCAAAAACATGTCCAGACTTATTGTCTCCAGGACGATCTGTAGAAAACAGCTTCTTGTGTAATGCTTTTAGGCTGCAAAGAGAGTAAGCACTAAATTAAGGATTGAAAGTATAACATCTTGTCACTTGCTAACCTATAATATAGATCACCATCCCATTTTCACTAAAGGTGACAGTATTGCCCTAGATAGACTAATCCCAAACAAAAAACAAAGCTATTAATTCAGGGGTCAATGAACATGACAAACTTAGGGAAACCTTAAGCACAGTGGCCATGACAAATCACCTACTCTTCATGTTAACTCCTTCAGGATGAATTTGATGCACCTCTCAAGAAGTTGTCAAATTGATTGCAATTTATAAAAATTTGTACAATCTAACCCATTTGTACAATCTAAACTTGGAAGAATTAATAAGTTTTATAGGCTAAAAGAAAGACAGGAGGTACGCCATAGGATAACTACAGCACAACAAACTAGGAGTGGAGAAAAAGAAAACCTCCAAAAAAGTAATCTCGGTGGAAGAAACTGGGACCGCTTCGTTAGCTGAAAAAGCACAGTAAGTCGGTCAGGAGATAGTAATGCTCAAGACTTGAAAAATAATAATAACACAGGATTGAGAAAAGAAATGATAAATCAGTCCTGAACTAAGTCTTATCTTATTTAAAAGAAAGGCGAATCATAACTAAACAAATAATGAAGAGCTTTTAATTGGTTGCTCACACTAAGTATATGATTCTTTGGTGAATAATTTTGACAGACTTCTTCATGGAATACTCTTAAATCCTCAAAAATCTGAGATTCTGGAAATGGATTCAACTCCTGCAATAGTTGCAGATATATAAACACCAGAATAAGGACATATTACAGGGATTCATACAAGACACCAACTGATACCATAAAGGGAAAAGAGTAACATACTTTAATGTACTCATGGACTGATGGATCGACACCCATAATAAGATGTTTGAGCAGGGACACAACTTTAGATGACTTTCTAATAGAAAGTTCGCCTTTACGTTCAGATGAAGTGCAATATGTAACCAATGTGGGTACTAAAAACTGAAGGCAGAAACAAGAAGCAGCACAAAGCTTAGCCTAGAAGTAGCACATAGAAACTAGAAGAGTGCTGCCTGAATTCTAACCTGAAGTTGCTCTCCAAGTATGGTGGTTATCTCTGCTGATGGATGCTCCTTGAATATCTTAAGAAGCGAGGACAAAACATCACATGACTGTCTAAGGGAAGTATCAGCATCAATAAATTGGCAAACCAAGTTCAGCAGGTAGCTGCACAGACCAAATGCCGGACCTCAAGGTCATTAAAACCACATTAGACGTTTAGCAAAAAAACCATAAAATTTGATATCAGCATTAGAATCTGATCCGACTTACCAAGTGATATCTGGCAGACAGACTTAGTTTACAACAAATAAATTCATTTCAATCTGACCCAAAGTTATCAATGATACTCAAAATGTAGATCATACTTATTACTAATGACTGCTAGATGGTTGATATCCAAGAAATGCCCATCTTACAATTTTATTGAAAAGGGCTTGACTTTGCATATAGCTTAAGTGAATACTTAACTTCTTCAAATGAATAATGAAGCACTCAGCTTCCTAAACTGATTCTAAAGTATCTTTTAAATACACGAAATGGGTAACTTGCAGATGTCAAGCAACTCAATATTTCTCATTCAAAATCCACCTAAGATCTATTAACTGGATTATTATCTTCTACTTTATGGGCTTGAGGGCATTATCTTAGAAATTGAGTGCATAGTTTCTTCTAGGTAATACCACCAATCAGTTGAATTCGTGAATTCTCTTTTTTTTTAATCAACACAAATGAAAACATGTTTCCTCAGCGGACGTAACAAGTCGCCAGATATACACAGACATTGGCATTCTCAAGTCAGGTACGAACAATGCCTTGAATGTTATTATGCTTCATTTTGCTTCTCTAGAAGACGGAAGAGATTTGTGTGGTTTTCAAAGGCATTTTGATTTAATTTTGCAGTCGGCCACTAAACGAGTACTCAGACCAAGAAACCCATTAGTTATTCACACTACACAACTATCACATGTGGACTCGATAGGAATGCTAAAATGCTACTCCAAGGTATGAAAGTTATTGCAACCTGCCCCCCTCATTGTTAATTTACCATTCAGCTAATTAACCGGAATGGTGGTGTATAACCCAACCATCACAATTCAAGGGGGGTATGAAACACAAGAAACGTCTACGAATGAAAAACAATTGGAGCTCAGTAAGAGCTGTATTTAGAACTTTACTTGAAGGTACTAGGGACTGCAACTCTATGACCAAGAATAACAATAAGCACCTCCACTGCCGCCAACCGATTACATCTATGTCGATAGTGAGCAGCTCTGATAACTTTGTAATGCATTTCCATAATAAACTGTGAACCAATAGCAGAAGTAATAATTATATGCTGGCATCAACTGAAACAGAAGGAAAGGATCCACAAAAGCACTGGGCAAACTCATAACTAAAGGATAGAAAAGTCTTACCATGAAAACTCTATCAGGCCTGAAAATGTTAATCTTATCAATAACAACAGGGCTCTGTGCATGATCATCCCTATTTTCAAAGAATAAAAATGAAGATACAGCCTTAGTTAAAGAAGATGGAGGCTAAACTAAAAGTTCAAGAATATAATGAACATACAAAGCCAAGAATCCATCAACAATGGTTCGGATACAATGAGCAATGGTATCTTTTGGAAATGAAGGAATTAAAGGATCTAAATCACCAGAAGAAAGAGAAAGAACATGGTTGATAATAGCCACCTGCACAGAAAAGGAAAGCATAGGGAAAATGAAAATAAAGAAGGGGATTAAGTTTACAACAATCATAATGAGTTCACAAGAACATATAAAAGATAGTGTCCATAAAAAGATCGAGAAGAAAAGAAAGTAAGATAAGTAATTGTCAGAGTTCATCAAAGGAATCTCATAGAGCAGCATTGAATATTCCTCATCTAACACCAATTACTTTAGCAAACAATTGTGCAACATACTGTGTGTGCATGCTAAGCCATCTCTGTTTTTCTGGTTTGACAAGGGACTACGAGATATCAACATACTGTATGTTACACAATTGTTTGCTAAAGTAATTGGATACTGTGTGTGCATGCTAAGCCATCTCTGTTTTTCTGGGTTGACAAGGGACTACAAGATATCAACATTTAATAGGAAGGAGAAGGTACCATATGCTTTTTAATCAGTTTGTCTCTTTCGGTCTCCGTTATTGAAGTAAACTTTAGAATCGAACTTCCTAAAACTGCTGAACCTTTCTCCCACCCATCCTTCTTACTGCAATGTAATGCCATACAAGTCGAAAATATGTGCACAAAATGATTCTTAACTAAAAGGGCAGCAGGCTGACCAGCAATCTGCAAAGTGTGAAAATTAGGAAGATTGTAAATGTACTGGAAAATAAAATAGATATATGGAATACACAAGCTCTGCTCAATTACCAAATGTTTAACTTTGAATAGGCTACATATTTCAAAAAGCTTAATCATGGTCCTACAGTTTCTCTACTTCTTTTCCTTTTTCTATAGTAGGCCTCAAATATATTCTCCAGGGTTTCTAATACAATGATTAGATAAACTAGAAACAATTATATACTCAAGTAGTAATATTAGCACTCCAAGTTAAAAACCACACAGCAAAAGTTTGTTGCGTTTCAAGTATACCCACAACTTCCGCTATCATTGAAATGTAATTTGACGAGGATAGGTTTGTATACTGACATCACATCCCGAATGTGGTTATCAAATTTGAGGACCAATAATCACCTCATCAATCGAATAAACAGAATGTTCATTACCAAATTCCTACCTTAGAAACCCAATCAACATTGGAGGTATCTTCATTGATAATCAAAGCTGGAAGAAGCCAAGTGCAACAATACTGCATGAAAGTTTTTGCGTCCACATTGAGGCCTAACAGATCCCTGATCTGCAAGCTTTACGTCAGCCATTGCTAAGGAAATATTTACCCATGTTGTGCGAGACCAATTGCCACAGTTAAAGGAAGTGATACATACCTCAAGGAGAGCAACCAGACTTACACCACAAGCAACCCAGCAAAAGATAATAGGCCCCATAAGTTCCTCCATGTACTACAAATTTATACCAGATGCAGCATATGAACATCACATAGAACTCAACAACGAATTATTTTAGCATGCACATTTGAAGAAGCATAAGAAAGCAACAGCTTTTGAAGAAAAGCACGGACCTTTGCTCGGGTAGTATATTGTAATTTCATTGATAGACTATCAAGTAATGCGCCAACTAACTCCCTTCAATAACCAGATCTCTTCAGGCATGAATTAAAAAATGTGTATACAAACATAATCAAAACACTTGCAAGTTTTACCTGTGACTTGGATCAATTGCAGCCACAGCACAGATAGAAAATACAGCCTGCAAATACCATTTGAATAAGAGTGGGCCAGTTGGGAGTTTTGTAAAATAGTCAAAATGCATTGTGATTGAAGTGGGTAACTACGAACAAGTACGACAGCACAAACCAAAGCGAAAGGGAAAATAGTTGAGCAAATAAATGAGGCAGCCGAACTTTACAAGTGAAAAATAGCTAATAAATAAACTAGTACGGAGCATGTCGGAGTCATCAAGTTGGACAAATTAATCATAAAGAAACTGTCACATTTGTCAACCATACACAACCTTTGCAATAACCATATTACAGAAGCCTAATGAATGTCTGAGTAGGTAAGAAAAGGTCAAGCTGATCAGAACTCTCATTGTCTACCATTCAAGAAACGACAAGCTACAACGACAAGAACCAAGTATCTCAGTACTGAGCAAATTCTTCTCAACATACAATATATCTGTTTCATCTTGATTATTTCATAACAAGGGAACTTAAACCTTTTTCCAATGTATCTATTTTCATTATTGTTTCTTGTTGGTTGGGCCATTTTACCTTTCCAAGTTTAACTCTTAAGGGAAATGCTAACATAATTGACTTGTAAGAAGTCACTCTAATTAAAGGAATTAGCAGATATGAAGCAAATCTACAACTGATGTATGAGCCCCTAACCACCACTAACACCCTCCGACACACACAAAAAGAGAGCTGCTTAAATCTCTCTAAATAGGAACAATTTTAGAGAAAACTATTTGACGTAATACTGGTGTCGAATTCAGTTGCTTCAGTGAAAATCCACATTATCAACGATAAATGGTGACACAGCTTAAGGTAAAGGTTTACAAATACCAAGATGGATTATTGTACCTGCAGCTCAATATTCTCACTGTGGAAAGCGATATACATGAGAGTTATTACAGAAGTCTCCAATAACAGATGAGGGGCTGGACCAGCAGCTATAACCTCCTTCTCTGTTACAAGTTCATTTTGCATGGAATATACAATCTTCAGGCCAAAATTTTCACTGTGACAACAATACCAAACACTTAGCTTCTTCTGAAATTGTAGAATCCTTGAAATGCAAAGATGATTGTGATGATTGAAGTAAAGCAAGAACTCATAGCCACTAAGTTATCATAAGCATGCATAAAAAGTTGAAAACTGATTCTTAGATTTGCTTAGTGTGGCTTGAAGGCATTAGTTGCTTCTCATAAATTCCTATTCCTCCATTTCAACATCTAAGCCCTTCATCAAACATGCCGGGATCCTTTTATTGTAAGCAAAAATTTAGATTTTCTTTCATAAACTTAATGGAACTACAATTTGGTACAAAATTTATTTAAGCGCTCTCGGAAAAGGCAACCTACCATATATCCAAGAAGAGCCCCTCATGGCCATCCCATGTTTGGAAGAGGATGCCAATCTTTTGGGCCAGATAAAATCTCACACGATAATCAGAATCTCGAAGCATCATGAGAAGTTTCTCAATCATGGACTACTTCCCCATTATGACATGAAAATAGAAGAATTTATAGATCAGTAGATACGAAATGGGACTATAATTGGAAAATATTTTTTAATACTAATTCGAGAACAAATTACCTGACCAATTTCAGCTTTGAGAGGTAAAAAAGTGCAAATGCAATCAACAACCCTGACTCGATCTAACCAGTCATAACACCTATCTTCAGCTATTGTTTTTACTAACTTCCCCAAAGAAACCAAAATCTGAAATATTCCATGAAGGTGAATGGTTAAAGCAGTACAACTGCTTCTATTGGCCAAAAAGATACACAGTAAATAAGAATGCACAAAAATTGTGAAAATTAAAATAGCTGACATCCAGCATCTTTCATGGTTAAGCACTCAAAAGAGTATAACAACTGTCATAGATTTAAAAAAAAAGCTGATGAACATCATTCTCGGCCTTAGGTTTTCATGGATGGCTCTAAGATTGTTTTGTAAAGGATGGGTAATTGCTCTAAGATTGTTTTGTAATGGTGAGATAAATTTGGATTCACTTAAAACATTGTGCAAAATTAAACATTCCTTGGAAAAGGGGACATAGGGAGTATGTTTCAAGAGGATTTATTTTAGAGAATGTACAGTTAATTTACACTGAGATGCTAAATTAATTTATCTATTGGGACTTGAGCATTGATGCTCTATAAGACTACTGGCTTCTAAGATTTTTTTAGGATGTAACTATGGTACATTGAAGATTGGATAATTTTTATTTTCCTCTTCTAAGAAACTCATTCCTCACACACTTAATTGATTAATTCTATCGCAGGACAGGCAGTAGGAACTACAAAGCTGTAGGATTATAGCTCAGACAATTTCAAGTGGGCAGGTGAAATGTGTTGACATTGGACTGAACAGAAGGGTATTATGATAGCTTAAAAGTGTTATTTTCAGAAAAAAAGAACCTACAAATTTCAAAACATAGAGTCAGGTTGGCCCTTGCATGTAGTATGGACCTGTAGGAACTTTATCTGATGCATTCCCCTTCCCCTCTTTTTTATTACAATCGAGTCTTTATGAGGAGGCTTGATTTACAAAAAGCAATACCTGGTCATTCACTGTGTCACCTGAAGATGCAATTTTTCTCTCTCCAGAAGTCGTGTCCAAGGATAATAAGCTCTGCAACAGACTAGAAATGGCAGCTATGAGATTTAAAGATTGAAATTTGATATTTTCCATGGTATCAGACACAGTGTGTAATGATGAAACCTGAAATTAGATAAGCAAAGAATAAGTAAGGCATAAATTAGAAAGAGCAACGAAAACAAAGATCTACGGTCTCACAACTTCCATACCAGGTTTGATAATCTTTGACAAGAAGACCAGTAAGGATTTTGACAAAGATGGAGCAAAAGGTGGCAGAGCACCTGATTGAACAATTTCGATTAAATCATGTTCATGTTTACACAGGCAAATACAGAATACAAAAGAAGCTTGTGAAGAAAACACAGATCAGGAACAACATACCCTTTGATCGCTTTCTTTCTCGATTAGGAAGAACAAGGTGTCCCATGTCATGCGTGGAAGGACTGCAAAGAAACTTGATATGATCGATATGAAATGTATCTTCGGACTAACAGATGAACCAAACTTAGAGCTTGATGAGTTCCTTGAAGAATGCCCTATATCTAGGGAGCCTTCAGTGGCATCTAGTTCAACATCAAACGTAGCTCTATCCTCATTCATCGGATTGTTCACAAGGCCCCAATCTTGAACAGAAGCATCAATAGACACTGGGATATTCTTAACAGAATCCAAAACCCTTCCTCTATCATTACATGTTTCAAATACTCCAGCCAATGTCTTCAAAATTGTTTCACAACATTGAAGTATTGCTCTACTGAATACGATGTCAATAGCGGATTCACTGTTCCATTCTTTGCTAAATAGTGGAGAAGACAAAAAACACTTGAATGCAACTGCAAGAGAATGCCAGCAGTTAGGGGTAAGTTTTGAGGCCATAAAAGCACATCCAGAATCATCGCCAGTCCTTTGCATGATTGAAGCTGAAACATTCAACAATCTTGACATATGCTGGCAAATTTTCGAAGTGAAAGAGGAATCCTTTTCTCCAAGACTGCATACAAACATATAATCAAATCATAGGAATGTGATAGAGTCAGTTTAAGCATTATGATAGAGTTTATTGGTGTTAAACCCTAAGAAAAGTTGATACAGAAAAGTTAACTCATCATCTCGCTACACTATCAAACAGTGAATTTTTGGTAACCAAGTTTCCAGAATGTTAAAAGGCACTAATGTGATAACCAGGCCGAGGGAGGCAGCAGATTTTAGAAGGCATATAGCTCAATACAGAATCCGATAACTCATGAGACTTTTCACCAATAAAGGAGATTGGAAGTAACTAGACATCGCAATCATACCAGATTCCATCGGATTGTCCAGCGGATCATCTAATATCAGATAAATAGTAGGACTGGACTGGACGTCTGGACCCCAATCTCGGAATCTGATTCTGATAGGTTACCTTCGGACCCTTGTCTGCTACCCAGTGAAAGTTCGATAATAACATGATACTAGTAATAACCAACAAGGGTCTTGAAGCAGAATGATAAGCCACAACGGCTATATCTCTATAAAGAGATATCTGGTCCGATAATTACACAATAGTAATTACATGTTGTTAATAGAAATCTGGTTCAATAATTACATGATAGTATTTACCACCCAGTCAAAAACAGATGATTGGAGCCTTTTTGAATTGTAAAAGCTATATATTGACATGAAGTAGTCCAGATTATCTGACCTCTTTCTTGAAACATTATACTTACTCTAACACTCCAAACTAAAATTCCCCCATTCAAAGTTGTCCAAAGTTTAATATATTGGGATAGACACAGAACGAAAAAGACAATTAACAGAATAACAGATCGGTTGACCAATGAAGCAGCATAACATTCAGTCGAGCAACACACATAAAATCCCCAAAAACATCGTATATGTAAAGCAATGTAACTTAGACCTAGAAGTTCACAATGTTGAATAACTATTTTCCAAATACAAAGGATGAATAAACATCCAGACCAATTAAGAGAAAGATAAGACATACCATGTGACACGATAGCAATATATGATGTTAGAGAAGAGAGCACATGTGAACACGATATCTGATCCAAGCATGGTATCGATTTCAAAATCCTGAATAGCTTCAATAATATAAGCTTCCACTTCATGGCACAGTTCAACTTTCAATTGTCGTGGAAGACGGAGATGATGGGAGCTTTCATTGATGGCTGTCTAATATTATTGAAATGGCAGACCAGGTTACAACGAGAGAGATGAAGTTCAGGGAAAATGTAGAGCAGAAGAGACTTGCACCTGTGTAGCAGGACCATGATCAATCTTAGCAAGGACTTCTATCGAGCATTCAAAGGCATCAGGCAAGATTTCAAGTTCCCATTCTTCTCCCTACAACCATTGACATCTAATAATCACTAAAGAATAGCAAACGATGATCCTATGTTTATAAAGATGTTGTGTACCGCCATCCAGATGTCAACATCTTTAGGGCCAGAGTCTCCAGAAGGAACATAACCAGCACATAGAGCATAAATAGCTGACGGCAACCAAGCAATTAAATACTCATCCAATTTGTGGTGTTCCTACAAGTGAAAGTCGGTAATTAACTTTGCAAGCAAAACTATTTATATAACTCGGTTTCCACAAGAATGAACAAGGGGATATAATCTAAAACAAGAACATATCGCTGGACTTAAACAAGACTACTACCAAATGCATAAAGGAAAACAGTAGGAGCAGAGATTAATACAAGAACAGCAAAAACTCCACTCCTGTAGTTTATGTTAACTTTGATGAGACTATCTTCCATTTGACGAAATACCTTCAAGTGAAGAAGAGGTAAAACAGCTCTTAATAAATTTCGCCTCAAATTTAATGCATGTGTAAGATCACCCTGTAGGGAAATTAAAGAAATGTGAGTAATTTATAACATAAAAATATAAATACATATTCAGAAATGAAAGTAGAGGTGGCATTTCCAAATTCAAACAATGGTGAGGAAATAAATAATTACAAATAATAAATGAGACAACATAAAGGCTCAAGCACAATCTCAAGCACATGTGGTCAACTCCAAAAGAAAATGAACTAAGCATGCACAACCACTACATTCTAGTCTGTCATCATGCCATACTATAGTAGAAATTTAAGTTTTTTATTGAAAAGTAATCATCACTGGATGGAAACAAATGATGGCGGAACTCAGATTGTAACATTTAGCCTTCAATGAAGCAGTGCATTATTAGAGGCAAAAAAAATTGCCTTCTCTTTACTCAAGAGGTTCCAGGGACTGCAAGACATCTTTAGATGGCTAACCACAAATAATTTAGAATGTATTATGAGTGATAAATACTAACTTACTAAAATTCATAACTTGTTACTTAACTTTCTAAAGGTATACAGTATACTGCAGTATGTTTCATTAAACTATAGTTTTACTCAATATTAATCAAGTATACAGTATACACTAACAATAAGTTGGACCGTTTTGGGGACAAATTACACGGATTTCTCCAATAGTGATGACAATCGATCAGCTAAAAGTTCTGGAAGCATCAAATCCATATTGTTAGTGTTCCATAATACCCCTTGACCTCCAGCCAATGTGAGTTAATAAGCCTATGATAATCCAGACTCACCATGACAACATGTGCAAAGTTCTCAATCATCTTCTCGTCTGTGCCCATTTTTCATTCTGGTAGAATCATGTAAGTCTCTCATTTGGTGGGGTCAGGGGTGAGGTATGGGTGGAGGGGGGGAATGTAAATTTTTGCATCATGTGCGAGTGCGTGACAGTCATTACATAGGTTTATCGCCTGATTAGACCTGGTATGCTTTTCTGATACAGGTTTAAGAAAATTGATATAGATATACCTTTTATAAATGTTGATTTTCTAAAAGATACATAAGTATTCCATGTATTTAAGATATTTATATTTCATACACAGATTTTTTTCGTCCTACACATGAATCCTTGATTTCTTATTTTATTCTTGAAGTGTGGCCTGCCTCCAAAAGATGGACACTACATCACTATCACCAGAAAGCTTACTATTATGTTATAAACGAAATTCTAATTAAAAGACCTCCAAAAATTAATATCATGAAGAAAATTTGAGAAAAGAACAGCCAAACATACTTGAGGCGCTCTCCTTGAAAAGTAGCTTACAAGGAATCTCAAAATTGATCTGAAACAATGGACAAAGCATGGATATTAGGTCATATTTTGTGTGTGTATGAGGGAGAGAGCAATTAAAAAGAGCACTCCGTGAAATGGTATAATCTAACACTTCAGACCTACAAATGATGTTCTACACTTTGTAAGAGAAGATCAGATAGTAAACCAGTGTGTTCCAATGCAGAAAATGAAATGCTGAGAATACCCAATTAGGTACTGGAAATATTTAAAGAATTCAAGATATAAGTACACCAAAACTAGCATAACATAAAATGAGTGGGGAAAGTGTTTTACAACTACTCTATTTAAGACTTCAATAAGCATAATGCAATGGCCCGGGCTCAACATCGAATATAGCTATACCTCCGCTTAAGATGAACTAGAAGAATAGAATACAATACCTTCATCATACTAAAATAAATAAATAAATAAAAACTTGAAGATGTTAAAAGTTCCAAATTAAAGTAATCTTTTCGCAAGGAGTCTCAAAGGAGAATTTGTCAAAACTTCTCATACCATGGGTGCTTTATATTTGGAAAAAGGTAATCTTAGAAGTTATTTATTTGATTTTACTTCAGCTAAATTGGGTAATGAATTACACAAGATTAATAATAGAACCACACAGGTTCAGATAACCTCATACAAGAAACATTTTTAGTAGGAAATCACAGTAAAATGTGATTATGTAAACATTGAATCCAAAATCGTGGAATTAATGATGATGCACACTCAATATATCAGCTGCATGCCACACCCAGAATGCATGTTAATGATCGGTTCTTCTCATAAATGAGATGTCATTATTTTCATGTAGAAGAATGAAGCGAAAATTACGAAGGGGGTCTGAATTTCTAGATAGAACTCAGATGATCAGGGATAGAACAGAACAAAATTAGTTAATAGAGAACATAAGACAGTAAGGTGAGATGGGCACAAAACTCACATGGATGGACAACGTTTGAATAATTGAAGATCCCAAAACTCTGCTGGGAGAGCAAACGAATTTTCTGTATCCTGGAAAGTGCATTTACTTAGGTTGACAGTCAAAATGCATCAGTTGCAATAAAACTTCTATAAAACAATTATATTTTGAACAGCTTACAGAAACATTGTATACTTACTCTGACAATTATATTATGAACAAGCGTCAAGGCAGCATCAGCCTGAAAAGTAAGCCAAAGGAAACAAGGTGAAGTTGTTTTCAGGCAATCTAAAATCTCTGGCATTCAACCTAAGTAAATGCACTTTCCAATCGTGTTTTAGGAAGTTAAAAGGAATAGATTAACAAGTCAGTGTAAATTCTACACGTCTGAGTTCTGACTGCCTTAAAACACATATCGTGTAACTGGTAAACCCTCCAACACGGTACTGCCAGTTTTTTAGAGTAACAAGAAAACAACAGAGATTCCATTTCCAAGGATGTCTCGCCATCGTCACTACTTCAGGCTATATAATTCAGAGTTCTAGGTCGTCACTGGTTTTCAGAGATTACGTAACACATTAATTGAGTCAAATGATCTCACAGATACAAAAACAAAGACAAACAGAGGCTAGATTACATTATTAGTATTTGTAGGCATTGGGTGAATCACTAGAAAGCAGAAAACAGCATCGGCAATTGAGTCGATAGTACATATTATTGGTAAACAATGCATTAGACAGCTCCATATGGTACGCCACCATCTGAAAAACTGCATTAAAGTATTGTTGAACTATTGAGCAACCAAAAATAAAACAAATTACACATTACAAGAAGTTTGCAATTCTTGAACAGGGGAGTGGAGGATTAGTGATTTCATGCATAACATATAAATTTAAAAAAACAAAAAAATCCTAAGCACAAGCTCTTCAGAATGCGAAGAATGATCTTCCCTTGAAGTTGAAGATCTAACTAGAAGTACAATGCTGTTTCACTTAATCATCACCAACCCACTTCCTGAAGAGAATGCATTCATGGCTGTACCAAGTGAAAAGCCTTCGAGGGATTATTTGTAACAGTTAAAATGTTGGATAATGCATTAGTTAAGTAGTCAAAGCATGCAGAGATACAAGTCAGCATATCTTTGTTACATTACCTTATCCTCCGTGTGAGATGAATATGATGGCATATTGACACCTGGAACCGGGAAAAATAGCAACGACGATAATCCGTGCAGGCTCCTTCCAAGACAAATGATGCCCGTGTTAGAGAGGTTAGATTGTTAGAAGATAATCAAAGAAGTCAGAGCACTTCTAGAATTAATTAATAACAGCAAGGGAAGACATGGTGTAAGAGCAATATGTGTTATTAGCATGAAGTGACAATATGTGTCATAAATATCTTACCTCAAAGTCCACAACAACCCATCATAAAGATGCTCCGTATTTGCATTGCGGATGATTCTGCACTTCAAAAAATAATCTTCAAGTCAAAAAGCAATTTATTTCACTAGTAGTTTACATAACTTCCATCTGCATATGCACAGAGCATAATAACCAGGCTATGGTGGCCCCTTGGAGTGTACAAACAATGACGTTTTCATCTCAAACTGATGGTAATCATTCAACCAAATATACACGATAACAGATGCTGAAAGCAAGCATATAAAGTCTGAATCATTCATGGGTCGGAAATTAAAATGAAAGTGAGTGAGGGTATGTTTGATATTGCTTATGTAAGTAACCAAGCAGACTAAAAGGTGGACTTAGGGACACATAAAAAATGTTTGATTTATCTCTTCAGTATGTACTACCTCTCTGGGACAAGCAGGTTAGAGAAGATAACAACCTAGATATGGTAAATTGTAGCAAATCCCCTTGTATACTTTAGAAAGTTGCACTCTGCTGTCATATGCACACAATACTTGCTCCCTTGTGCTCTTTGTAAAGTTTGCATGACACCTCTCTGTATTTGTGAGGATCGCAACATATGCCCCTGTAATGGAATGAAAGTATACACAATGCCTCCCTCTAGTTTCTTGACAAATGTTAACCTATGGGGTATGGTAATTACAGAGTGTTGCGTACAACACTACAACTCTACAACTGTATGCGTAAAAATACGAGGTATGATGCACCTTTGGAAAAATGGAGATGAATGAGGGGGTGCAATTTACCAGACGCAAAATAAAAAATATGCATGCAATAGCATCATAGTAGCAGCAGAAAGTTTCCACTGTCACAATAGCAGGAGTAACTGCAGGGTTTCAAGAAAACTTGAAAAGGGAAGATGGAGAAAACAGTCTCTTTACCAGCCCAAAGGCCACACTCATGCCTCACCGTCAACGACGATCATAAAATCAGGGTTCTATATATATATTATCACACGTATATCAATATCAAAGCACATCAATAGAGAGTCACCTGTCCAAACTGTCATGTATAGTTTCAAAACAGTAGCTTAAAACGTCCTCTCTAATGCGGATGCCATAATTCCTCATAAGAAAACAGAAAGCCACATGCCTGTCAGAGACAATAATATCTAGTTAGCAAAAGAGCTTGACAGAAAGTTTCAAATGTGAAAGTTATAATACATTGAAAGCAAACATACAAACCAAATCCAAAATTATGATGCTATTCTTCTACTACAACAATGGAACAAACTCATCATATAGTATGTGACTTACAATTCCACCAAACTCTGATCACAAATAAATGTATATCCACGACAAGTTTTCAAGAATGCAACCAATTATAGCAGATGTTATGACCCCTGAAGCTAATCATAATTTTTTCTGGGATTGAAGTCATTGAATAAGAGAATTATGATGGAGTTAATGCTTTTAACTTTTTACGAAGTGCAGCCTTGAAAACAAAAGGTACATTTCAGAGCATGCATTCCAGATGGAATGAAGACAAACTGCTGGGATCAATAGGTGGTTTATCATTAGATCTATCAACTCAATGCAAAGTGACTGTTATTGCTGTTCCCATTAAACAATATATAAAATTCGAAAACTAAATAAATAGAGGTACATTTTAGTAATGCTAACAGGAAACCGAAATTACTGCACGCCAGCATGCTATACTAAGGACAAGCAACAGAAATATCAGAAAACATACATTAATAGCACCAGCAATAAATCAATGTTATATGAACTGCCAAATATAAGTAAGCTTGAACCCACCAGGGCCATTTTCCTTTCTCAAGACCCTCTTTCATCAAAACAACAAGATGCTCCTGTCTAACACGTTTCATTGATACTGAGGCCTTTGGAGCACTTATACATGCCTGCCATAGATAAATCAGATCAGTTGGTGTCCAGACTATGACCTAGATAGAAAAGGAAGTCAGTTGAGGCAAATTAAAACTTCTCCGGCAAACGTACTCCATACTTTTTTAACAGACTATGAAGGTACGCATTGACGGGAAAATGCAGGTAACCACATTAACCATGGATGAACTATATCTAGATATACATATATGTGTGTGTGTGTGTTCATTCATTAGTTACATACTCGGTGAAAGACATGAGCTGAAAGCTCCAAAATGCCACGATGAGAAGATGTCAATGTCCCATACTTGTCATCCTTGGTTATATCATTCCTGATACAAATAACGATCAACACTTTTGTAACCTCTCCCGGAACCATATAAAGCATTGACTGAACAAAAACTAACCTGGTGGAACTCAAGGTTGAAGTGTACATATTTTCAATTTCCTTCACAAGTAATTCTATTAGTTTTTCTGAGAACATACTAGCATCAGAGGAACCCCTTACTAAATTCATTTGTAATCTTGCATAACGAACAAGCACATCCTGTGATAGTTAATTATCAGGTAAACTTCAAGGTCAAAGTCACAGAAAATCTGTTAAGCCAAACAACTAAAATAGGTGCAGTTAATTAAACTTCAAGATGTAGCAATAGTATCTTCGACTAACACAATATACTGTACAAATACGGTGGACACCTTTACTCCATGGTCGGGGGCTGTTTTCCAGCACTGAAAAAAAGACTGCTCCAGAGCTTCATGAATTTCAAGCGATTTAGAACCCAAATTAGGGCCATCCTTTAACAAATAGCTGTTAACACATTCAATCAATATCCTTGTGATTTTCGCATCGCCACTGCAATACAGAAACAGAGATAGAAAGGGGGGAATGTCAGTTGGCAGGTGAAAAATATAAAGCAAAATTAAACAGAATCATAAAAACCAAGGGGATCCCCAGCACATTACCTCACATAAGAAAAAATCCCTGCAAATCCTTTTACTACATCTTCTCGAAGATCATCTGAATAATCTTCAGGAGGATTTTCAAATAGTAATTGAAGGGTCCGTATAAACCAAATGACATCATCTGTGGGCTTTAATTGGCCAGTGGATGTTGCACTTGTCTTGACCTTTTCCAGGTACAGACGTACGAGACCTTGCATATAATTGCAAAACAAGAAAATACTGAAAGGTTAGAACTTTATAGCCTCTATAAGTGATACAAATAACAATGAGATGCATAGGTGGAAAGATACTCACAACAGTATATCCGGTTCCTCATGTGAAATCGATAAGTCTGAGCACGTAAAAGGTGCCGTAGAATACTCCCATAGTCTGATTGAAAACTAGGAACATCCTTTAATACTTCCCAAATATGATTGAAGACCAACTTAGCAACAGGCAAAAGGAGCATATCATGCCCTGTTAAAAAATAATGAAAACATAAAGAAATTACCAAAATATACCGAAATCATGCAAATGTGGAGAAAATAATCAAATCAAATTTCACTATTTCCCCAATCAAGTGAAAACACGAAAAATCAGACTTGTAAATATCATGTAATTTGGTTCCCGAATCAAACTTGGTCACTTCAATGTCCCAACAAAATGTGGCTGTGTTCCATTAACAAGATCAGAAAATCACAATCTGACATTTGTAGAGATAGTAATACTGGAACAGTTAGAAAGGGCTGAAACTAAAACGAAAAGGCCTCTTTGACATATATAAGAATATATGGAACTTAAAAAATACTCCCTCCATTTCAAATATATGGTCCAGTTTTGCATTTTGATAATCTATACTATATATAAAACCTAAGGGTCTTGTGAATTCTGCTGGTGAAGCCTATAAGATCATCTAAGCTATCCATGTGGCATCACATGCATTTGCCATATGTCCTCTAATTTTTAAAATTAATTGAAAAAATAACCACCCATATTATTCACTATGAAGTAGAGTTATTACCAATGCATGGCTGGAGTTGGTTACTACATTATTGTTCCTTGATAATCAAAATGATTATATATTGGAGAACAAAAAGTAAATGCAATAATCAACAAGATCAAACTAAGCATTTTGTTTCGCCTAAGAATCGTTTCCTTCAACTTATTACTTATATTCAAACTCTTGAGTTCTTATATGTTATGAACTTTTCACCCTTCATAAGATTATATTTGTATGTCATTTACTATTAAAAATAGTGGATAATGTTTCAATTAATGTTCATATGTTTATATCAAAACATTTGATATTAAAGTGTATTTATTCAAATGGATATGTTCAAATATAAACTTTAATTTTTAATTATATTATGATATTATATTTAAATGTATGTAATTACTATATTTTAAGGATTATATAAAAAATTTATGAATTAATATTTGAATAAAATTGCAATAAAAGTTGACTGCGGCAATCAATTACTAGTTTAGTTTTTTAAATTTTGAACTTAAGTATTTTTATATACGTTGTGTTAATACTTGGTTTAAAATATCTCAAATGCTAGTGTTTTCAATGTACTTTAATATGAACATGCTAATTTTGATTCAAATCAAAGTTACAAGTGTCAATTAAGGCTACGGAAGTTAATTTTGACCATTGAAAATCAAAGTAAATGACCCTTTTGAAATGGAGAGGGTACTTAATAATAAGTAATAACTGCAAAGACAGTTTGCTATAAGTCTATAACCCACCAGTTCGTGCAATATTACCGCTTAACTGTACAGAGTTAATAGCTCAAGAAATTGTTAAGTTGATACTGCAATAAAATAAAATAAGAAGGATCGCTCACAAACCAGTAAACTGAGAATCACTCGCCCGTTGGATAACAAGTTTGAGCGTCTTCGCATAATCAGACTTTGGCAATCGTTTCTTACTTCCTGACACCTCCAACTTTACACATTGGATCAGCAATTTAATCAGAAACGGCCATGTCTCCGCTGCACAAGATTAACATGGTACTTTTAAAACCAGTCCAAAATATTCTAGGCATGACATTTTCCATAATCATTTCTGTCATTGAACTCGAATAAACAACTAAAAATCAGCAATGAAAATCAATTCCAGCTCCGCCTATTTCAACAAAAACAAAATATACCAAGATGAATTACGCTTACAATGAGGAAGTTGGTTATGATTCAGGTCGGCAGTTTGCTTGGAGATATATCTACAAAACGCAATCGAATGCTGCCCACTAAGCAATGTATTCAACAACAGAATCCCCTCCTGAATTCGCAAAAGAACAACAAATACACCAAGAACAAGTTCGATCAATCTCCAAAACGTTGGAAATTTAAAAACAAAAAAAATCAAAATTCAAAATAGAAACCTGAACAATCTTTTTAGGATGAATGGAGCAAACATTCTACTAATACTACCTCCGTCCCAAAAAGATTGTCCAGTTAAATTTCCAATAACCAGGATAAACAAACTGGTTATACTTCACACACCTAACTTTAATTTGAATCAAAATTATCACATTATATTAACAATAATTACAAAAAAATTACCTAAATACTACTACCTCCATTTCAATTTAAATAAGAGGTTTGAATTAACAATAAAAATACTAAAAATTTGACGCTAAATTAATTCGATTTAAATAATTTGTTATTAACGTGCAATATGGTACCTCGGTTAGTGCGTAGCATATATTATCTAATTTTATTAATCTTTTTTATATAAATATAAAATTAAACGAGTGAACTATACTTGTAAATTACGTTGACTATTTGTTGACTAAAAATGGAGTACTAAAAGCTGAAAAAAACTAAAAAGTGAAAATTGGACAATGATTTTGGGATATAGGGAAATTACTTCACGTTGTTTGGGTTTAGTAGCAGAGAGTTTAAAGGCGATTTCCTGAATTTCTCTGGAAATGTCTATAGTCGTCATTTTTTGGGGGTTTTATCATGAAGGATTTTGATATGAGGAAATGGGGGTCAGCGTACTGGAGAAAGTTTTATGGCTTACCTGAAAGCAATGATGGGGAGTAAATGTTTCTTTCTTTGATTGAGGTGATTTAATTTAAGCGAATTTTTTTAAAATGCTTCTGACATTCAATATTATATATTTCTAGTCCTGACTCCAAAACTAATCTAACTAGTTTTAACGTATCGGGTTATCCTGGCCCACTCACGAATATAATGGTGGCTATGTTTTATGGTTAGCGTTGTTATCGTCGGATTGAGTAGCTATCGATAATTGATCGGATAGAGAGCTTGTTGATTCGGGAGTCATCCGATCCTTTTGAAAAATTTACTTGGATGTCGGTCAAGCAAGTAATCGAGTCATATTTTAGTAATGTACGGAGAATGGTTAACCAGACAACTAAACGTGTTTAAGACTTCCAGAAACAATTGGTTTTTTCGTGAAGCGCAATTTATATAACCCGATCAAATCGTGTATGAAGTCATTTAGTCTACACAAAAATATTATCCTCGATTTACATCCATTCAACCTATATATATCATTCCAATCAGTCGATCACTACTTAACGTGCATAGGTAGTTGAACACAAAATGTACCTGACCAAAGAGCCAATGGAAGTGGCAAAATTTCTCACATATACAAAACAGGAACAAAATTCCTCTATAACAAGTTTACTATGCAATAACACAAAACCCGAGGCATTAACAGGGGTCGGAGCTCATCCCCGTGAGAAGCGACGCTACTCGGGTAACTTCAACCGATTGAAGAGCACAAGGAAACTCTGGTCAGGAACGACGTAAAGGAAACCAAGGTCTGCACCTCTCACATATGGACCCAAGCCCTAATCAAATAAAAAGCGGTGTGATCAGTGAAAAGTTTGGAACAACTTATATTAAATAGACAAGAGGAATCATAAAAAAGACGGAGTTGATCCTTGTCCCAAATCGCATGCTCATGCATGACACATACTAATCACGTTTATTAAAGTGCAAGAATTCCACCATACCGACTATTTCCAAGTTCCAACAGAAAATACAGAATGGCATGTGTATGTGCGTCACAAATTAGGACGTAACGGGTACGGATGGCTGCTCGTATGCCTAGGAAAGGATATCATAGCAATTTAAGTGCTTTCATTACCTTGCCATTTAGCTGGAGAAGTTCCCCTTCGACCCACCTTGGACTTTTAAATCCAAAATCTGCAATTCTTCCTTCCCCCTTGTAGCTTGCCAGCTGCACAAAGTTAACCTTTTCAATCATCTACTCATTAAATAACACTAGTTTTGAACTTCAATTAGTGAAATAGTGAACAATAACAAAGAGGTGCTGATTACTAGTACTTCACTACTTCCTATTGATGAATCTCGACTTCAAGATGATCTAAGGTCACCTTATTAGTTTAGTCATAATTGCCATGCTAGAGCCCGAGCTCTTGACATCCTATCATAGACAACGTGTTCCAAGATAAAATAGGACATACTATTACTAACCTGAACTCCATATACAAAAATCAGGATTCAAATGCCTGTACATAACTCTACTCTCAATGTGCAAAAGGGGGTGGGGAGAGTCTTTTGAGCATTACCACTCCTAGCTCGTCAGGATACTTCCCTCGGTTTGAGTGGCGATTCCCTCTTCCAATTTTAGCTCGAAAAGTCACCTACAAAATAACAAGGATTAATTACATTAAAAGAAAAGATAACCACTAAGCAGTAAACAACAGATGGATGTAAATATCTATATACCTGTCCAGCAGGGACATTTAGATCTCCCGTCAACTTTACGGCTTCAACATACTCATAAAATTCGGTATTGGTAGGTTCATCAGTATCAACCGCGTTCCAATTTCCATATTTATGCCTCAATTGAACTACTTCGGCACCATAAGGACCAAATGCTCCAATATATAGACCTGCGAAGACATAGAAGTTAAAACTCTCGCAACAATTGTTAGTATCCAACTTTATACGTCCTTGCATTGGACATGCACTTGTATGAAACATATGAACTCACCTCCCCTCTTTGAGGAGGATAAAGCTTACCTCAATGTTTTTAAGACAGAAAACACAGTCCTGGGGCCGTTTTATATGTTAAAAATTGCCAGAGAAAGAGAGAGAGAGACCTTCGAAGGGATCCGAATCACCTCCAGTGGTAATAATCCGGTTGAAAGTCGTGTATTCAGAAAATGTATTCCGCTTCTGGGCCTGCTTAAAAGCTAGCTTTACAATTTCTCGTACATCTCTTGAGACCTGCAATGAAGTCAAAGAGTTAAAAAGAATTTAGGTACATTTTCAATTGAGGTCAGGGTTGTCTTTAATAGAATATATAATGGGAGAACTAATAATAATAATCTGAACAGAAATTCAATCAATATATTATTAAACAATCGCTATGGTCTGTCACAATTACATATGTGCAGCCGTGTGCATATATAGACATACAGGACAATATAATATACAAACATGGTAGACAATAATAGTTATGGGCCAATTAAACTACACCAAGTTTATCAAAACTTGAATTGGAGTTCTTCATTGACTGGTATTCTCCACACATTGAGTCCTAGTCGTACTCTGTCTAACAGTCTTAAAAGAAAAGCAATAATGGTAAGAATTGGATATCATTTATGTAACCTCATACTAGCTAGTATTACAGATTAAAAATAAATAAAAATCGTACCTTGGGAGAAACCTTATCCGAAGTCCAAAATGCTTTTGCCACATCAGGAGGCATAAGTTCTGAGAAACTTTGAGCAGCTGCTGCAGCAACCTCAGCACTTGCGTCTGAAATTTTATCAGTACTATGATCTTGATATCTCTTGGGAATATGAAGCATGAAAGAATCCCTCTCAATATCTTTAATTCCAGCAGGTATGCGATAAAATTCTTCTTTTGTAGGATTATCTTCTTTGTTATGTATAAGCCCACCAATAAAAAGCTTCATATCTTGGCCCTTCTCATCTCCCACACTATCACTTCCAGCAGCAACCTCGTCAGGATCAGTTCCATCCAAATCGTTAACTTCATCTTCAGAGTCCTCATCCTCACTTGAAACAGTACTTCTGTTGTCATCTTCCATTACCTGTTTCATAGATTCAATATCCTCGGCAATTTCATCAGTTATTGTAATCTTCATATTAACTTTCAGTTCCGGAATTTTTTTCTTAAGAAAGTTAATGACACTTTTTATCCCTTCCTCGGCAGCTCCCTCAAAATCTATCATTTTGTCTTCAGCTTTTTTAGCTTCATTCTCCGTCACTTTGACATCAATAACTGAATCATTTTCAATTTCATTAGCTGACGGGTCATTCGTAGGTTTTGGATCCAACGGTGAACTTATATTTGTTTTACCCCGTCTGCTTTGATGCAAATATGCAACCTAAATAGAAAAATGATACAGAGAACAAATTTTACATTAAGCATAACAGAATTCATAACTCGAAAATGGTTATCAGACAACAGATAATGGAGAGAAAGGACTCACTCCATTTTAAAAAGATCGTCTAATTTTAACTTTTAAGGGATGGCTTTCTAAATTTTGAAGTCAAATATACTTGCATATGTTGCATAAGTTTTAGTGAAAATATATCAATAAATCGAATTTCCACCTATTTTACTATTACCATGATAATTTTGATTCAAATCAAACTTAAGGTTTCAAAGTTCATAATTTTGACAATTGACGAACAAACTGGACGATCTTTTTGAAATGGAGGTGATAATAAATAACATTGTAAACATGAAATTGGGGACATGAAATAGACACCCCAAATAATATTCACGGAGAACCAATATGTGCTTGCTAATACATTCAATGGTTAATATGATTGAGATTTGGGAAAAAGGAAATTATATTCGATTACATTTGGAGAACAAATCACGATAGACAAAGAAATCCGGGATCAATCTTGTTTGGGAGCCATCCAAGTCCCAAAGATTGTTGCCAAAAAACAAAGTAAGTAAAATGACCCTTAACAGAAGTTCTCAGTTGTATTTTTATATAGCCACAACAGAAGATTCATCACCTGCAGGGTATATGTATCATCAGCGTCTTTGACCACGAAGATTTCAAAAAGAGGAGTCCCGGGAGATGCAGTAACAAGTTCTCTGTCAAGTAGAATAGATATAATAGTGACAAGTATTTCCAACTAATTAGAAATGGAAAATCAAATAATTAAATACTCTCTCTCATTTGCTATAACCTAATAGACCATAACAACCAAACCAATTTTTAGCACCCACCGGTCTCTCACACTGTCGTCTATAATTGTAAGAATATGCTGAAATGAATTACCTGGGACTATAAGTTTTGGCAACAAATCTTCCCATACCAGGAGTTATACGCACTACTTTACCGAAAGGATCTTCTGAATCCTTTGAATAGCCAACCCACCAGCCAATCTGAATATTACGGGAGGACGAATGGATCATAATGTTATGCATAGGAAATGAAAACCGTAATTAAACATTTAAACTCAGTGAAGTAACTGGCATCAAGGGCATAGTACACGATTATACACTTTAAGGGAGGGTGGATATCTAACAAATTTCTCGGTCGAGAAACTTGAATAAAATCATGAATTTATGTTAGTATTTTTTCTATCCAATAGGGACTAAAAAATAGAGTCAAATAGAGAAGAAAATACCAGCCCGCTTCCTGTACTCTGGGATAATCTTGAGGCATCATGGTATCGCTCTTCATTAATGGCAGTCTATACACACACAGAAAACTCTGATTATGTCATTCTGCAGACACGTATCACTTCACATATGGCTAACTCGTCCAGAGAAAACAAGTTATATATTATCGAAGCTGATTTACCTTTAATTGCGACAATATTTCGGCAATGCTATCCTTTTCCGTCACTTCTGCAAGAGATTTCTTCAAGTTTGCAGCTTCACGAAAATCTTCCTTTTCTATCGCCTCTTCAAGTTGGAACTGCAGATACACATGGGAAATGCGTAGAACCTCTCTTAGCACAAGTTTTGCAATAGGAGACAATCTTGAGTTACAGTCACTACACGAACAATTTAATCGATACCAGATGCTTAAAAGTTCATGTTTTTAGCAAGGCATTTTTTCCGAGGGAAATCAAATTACTACAGAACAAGATACAATCAAACTTGCACAACTTAATTGGTCACCAGCTAAAATTTGGAGTACATTGTACAAAACACACTACTGTAGACATCAACGAAACGGTTTTGTGCCACACCCACGAGAGAGAGAGAGAGAGAGAGAGAGAGAGAGAGAGAGAGAACTTCAAAAGTACAATAAAACACCATCCTAAAACCGATTGTTATTAGGTAGGGTAGCTACTGTACTTGGTTTATAAAGTAGTAAACTCTCTCCAATCAAAATTATCGTGTCAATACTATAGCACCTTTAAAATACTACAATATATTTTTGTATTTTACCCAAATATACAACATATACACAAACATACTATCTTTTTGTATTTTTGCCCTCAATATACAACAATAATTGAGTTCAAAATTCCAATATTAAAAAGTGGACAATCTTTTTGAAATGACCTTAAGAAAAGAGGCAAAATTCTCAGCTTGTTGAATATGAGCAAAATGAGTAGTCCATCTATTCCAATCCCACTTAGCTGACGTGGCCAAAACACTCTCTTCGCTAGTGATGTTGGATAAGTTATCTTCTTTAC
Source organism: Lithospermum erythrorhizon (assembly GCA_019722365.1). Classification (NCBI taxonomy): domain Eukaryota; kingdom Viridiplantae; phylum Streptophyta; class Magnoliopsida; order Boraginales; family Boraginaceae; genus Lithospermum; species Lithospermum erythrorhizon. The sequence goes on from JADFUC010001683.1 coordinate 332,474, forward strand.
AGCAATAAATGAGTTTTGGGTGTTTTCTTGATTGCCTTAAAACAAGGTTTTTAGTGAAAATGGATGAAGGGTTTGATAAAGAAGATGATGCTGAAGAAGAGAGGGGGAGGCTTAGATGTGTTAAAGGAACTCTGGTTGTGTGCCCTGTTGCCATGGCGGGGGGCGGGGGGTGGATAGTAGAAGATAGATAAGAGTTTGCAAGATAGTTGTTGAACCCAAGAGATCTTGTGGCATGTTGTTAACGGCGTTCTTACGGTGGTAACATTTTATAGTAATAATATTTTTTTCTTTAATTTATTTTAAAAGTTTTAAATACATGCATGTACAAATGTAATTTAAAAAAATATTTATGAATAAAAAATAATTATAAATATGGGCTTAACGCTGGTAGTCTCCAGATACTGCATGCATAGCATAAATGCATCTCTGCATCGCTTGGCCACGATCGACGATAATCAACTCCTTAATCAACCTCGTCCAACTCTAATGATCGACCGATCAATATTTAAGAAAATTATCACGAGTTAGCATCATATTGATATTAGCACATGATCAAATTGCATTATCAACTACCACATACAGTAGTACCCTATACTAATTATAGTTTTCCGTATCACAATATCGTGATTTTAACTTATACAAGAGCTTGTAATGCTATACACGTAGCCGAAGCTTATATCAAACATTTTATTTAGTTGGTTAAATTTGGTGAGACGAAACTTGAAGCTCGACTCGATATAATACCAACATCCAAACTGCCGATACCGTGATCAAACATTATATGTACTGTTTGAAGCTGCATGAGCCTTACGACCAAATGTCATAAAGCTCTCAATTCCCCTTATCATTGCTTTATCGGTCGAGTCTCACACCGACTTTATCTCGGTGCTTTTAACCAGAACGCGATACAGAAAAGCTACGACGCCAACCAAGCGCCATCCCAAAGGTAAACTGAATGCTAGGCTTCGCTTACGTCCCATATGAAAAATATCAAACTTTATCCTATTGAGTATGATTGTTTATCCGAATATAACATTGTGTTTATGACATTTTATCTCTTACACCCTATACTCTTATCACTTTTTACATGTTTTAGGGTAGTTATTTTTCCCATTTCGAGTGTGATTAGTATTTATTCTTTGTTTTATTTTCCAATCGAACTATCTATCGATGTCAATTATTGACGGTTTGGTTTCGCAGTCGTATAAAGTCAGACATCGATCCCGGGGCAGTTTCATAACTAGCACAAATACCCTCAAACGCATACATCCGAAGCATAACTGATCTCGCTTTGGGGGTCAAAATATAATTTTTGAGATTTGGGCCCCCATTGCTCCTAATTCTTGAAATGTATTTTTATTGAAAATATAACTTTATTGGATGTATTTCGATTGTGTAATATTACAAACTTAATGGGGCCAAAACTCAAAAATTGCGCTGACCCCAAACTGCCTTTTAATCGGGATCTAAACGTTAAATATTAACTATATTTTAAAAAATGGTAATTCAAATCAGAATCGGACGCACACTTTCAACGATCATTTACGCTACATCATACTCATTGCACCAATACTACTTAATTTCATACACTTATCGACCAAACCACCAATTAACTCCCATACAAAACAAACAATTAAAAATGTGGTTGACCGATTAAGCCAAGATAAAGATGATCTACTATCAAATACTCCGTACTTTAAAAGCTTGGACACACATATTAATATGCGATTAAAGTGGCCTTATTATGGCCGGGATCCTCCAACTATCATCACTTCCACTTTTCGTTTCCTCAACTTTTTGCCTGCCTCGCGCATTCCCTCGGCTGCACCCAACTTTTTTTCAGATAGCCACCCCCTGACCCCGAGACTTAATTCTCTTTCAATGCCACAATATAAATAAACGATTATATTACCCCTAAAATATATATCAAATGATTGGGCTTTACAAGAACGACTATTTGTTTCCTAACACTGGTGCATATGTGTGATTAAAATAATCCCCCACCCATTTCTTAATACATCTCCCTTATCTCAACCCCCACCCCATTCGCAACTTCACCAAAATTTAAGATTGAAACAAAAATAGACAACCGAAGTTGTCGGATATGAAGTCCTGATTCTACTGTTATATATGATCACTGCTTCATAAAAAACACACAAAGTTGCACATTAAAATTCCAGCAAAACCCAGTTATAAATCCTAACAAAAACATTAAAAAATTCAATCTTTTCATATGCAAATATAAACCCCATTTCATATTCGTAAAAGAATTTATTCAGCCAATTTATTCAACTAAAAAATTCAAAAAAAAATTATAATCAACTTACAAAACAAGAGTACAAAATCCTAACAAAACATTAAAAATTCAATCTTTTTCATACAAATATAAACCCCGTTTCATATATTCAGCTAAAGAATTTATTCACCCGTATCGACGCCGCTGGAGTTTTTGTGGGTTTGTTGTTGATTTGAACAAGTCGCCCGATATCTAAGCGCGGCCAGGGTTGAAAGGCTGGTAGGCTTCAAGGGAAATGGGGGTAGGCGAGTGGTCAAGGTAAGCGCAGGTTGTAAAGTAGCGTGATGCTAAAAGCAAGAAGTTTCGACAGTGCTTATTTGGGCCTATATTTCTGGGCCCCTATACTATATCAAGGTTAACAAAATACCATTTTACTATAACATTGGGCCACTTCAACGATATTTTAATTTCTGTAATATACTATTTCACTATATATTATAAGAAAATTGTGCCCAGGCCGTGCTACTCTGGGACAGAAGGAAAGCTCGCGTATACCCCGGCGAAAGAATCGCGATACGCCCAAACAAGATAAAAAATTCAATGACCACATAAAAATAAACGGCGGGGCTCGCGTCTCTGACCAAACAGCCTGCCTTATATGTAATGGCTTTTATTTTCATAAAGAGTCATGTTGTAATATCCTTCAGGTTGTTTATTTATGGTATTAGTGAATAATTTATTTCAAAATTTTCAATTCTATCTATAATAATTCTATGATTTATACGGAGTAAATAAATATCAAATACGGAGCATATGGTAAAAAATGTCCAATTAATAAACCAAAACCCACAAATTTTTTTGCAACCTAAACAAAAAGTCATAAACCATGCCGGGCCCAGGCCCGCACATGCTATACACACTAACTTCGGGCCAAGCTCTCCTGACAGTCTCAAACGGGCGATTCGGGCCTCACCACTGCCTTACCTACGCCATCAACGCCTTCTTCGGGCCGGACATCGGGTCGTTCTCGGAATGGGTAACCTCAACATTGGGCTTCAGCGAAATGATGGGGTCTTCAGTTGAAGAATGGGTTCATGATCCATTTTATTATGTTGTTGTTTTGGGATTTCCTCTTGCTTTGTTATATACTTGGGTTTCAAAGTTGCTGCTTAGGAAACGTTTACTCGATTCATTTTCTGGGGTATGTGTATATATGTCAACTTATCGAAATAATTAAATAACCTAGTGAAAACCCATATTTCTAGATGGTTCGAAACTCAACTTATCGCGAAAAAAAAAAAGGGATGTCTAAGTTATTGATAACTAAGGCAATATATTAAGAAATTGCGGTTGTATCAATAATAAGCTGCATTTTGCTGTATAATAGTTGCTCACTTAGAGGGTAAGTCTTGGTTTGGTTTGTTGAATATTGATCACTTTATTCATGATCCCTTTACTATGTTCTTGTTTTGGAGTTTCCTCTTGCTTTGTTATAAACTCCAATGGATTCTTAACGCAAGTTAGTTTTGATGTTTGACTTCAAATTTCGAGCTCAATTATATTTGAGCTCAATGTGTAAATGTTGTTGTATAATATTTGGTGAAAAATGTAAGAAAATATTGTATTTTTAGCATGTTTGGTGAAAAATATATGAAAAGATTGTATTTTTAATGCAATTTACTATTAATATTGTAATTTTGATTTGAATCAAAATAAAATTATGTGGCTAATTTAAGGTTGTAAAGTTTGTTAATTTTGATCATTATGGCAATTTGTAGTTCTCTTGATATTATCATTTGAGTATATGTGATATGGCAATTTGTAATTCTGTTGATATTATCCGAGTGTAGAACTAAGCTGATAAGAGGTTGCTATTAGTTTAACTCACTTTTATTGTTGAAACACACTTTAGTGTGATGTTATTTGATGTGGTTTAATTCCCAATCTTACAAGGAGTTTAAGAGTTGGTTTTGAACATTTTATGGAGTTTATAGTGAGGAAAAGGGGATGGAAGTAGGCAGTTTGATAGATGTGAATGGATTGGATCCATGTCCAATCTACTTGCATCCTTGAAGGTGCACTCTCTTAGCTCTTAATGTTTAGCTATAACTAATTTGTTGCCTTCGGGTGCTAGTTTGTGTTACAGTAATAGGAAGAATGTTCAATGTTATGTATAGAGTTCATCATTTTGACACCTATATGTAAAATAAATGATAAAGGTTAGTTCCTAATGCCGGCTTCTGTTATATTAACGTCATGATGTAGGTTCCTCTTACTAGGAAGCAATGCTTTATGTTAATTTCAGCCGGCTCCTTATCGCACTTCTTCCTAGACCACTTATTTGAGGTATGTAGCATCCATTGTAGTCCACTTCTCGAAATCATTTTGCTAGACATATGTGATGGATTCAATAATTTGAGCATTCTGTTTTGCATATATTGAGAATCATCAGCTTTGGATGTAGTTTTTCATGTATTATCTCTGCTATAAACAAGTAAACAACAACAAGAGTCTTCCCTTTTAACAACATAAGAAGGGTTATTTAGGCTGTGTAGTAGGACGACTTCCATTTGTGATCTCAAGATCCTCACAGATATACATCAACTTGTGCTAATCCTTCATCTCTATTAACTATTTGAATTTTTATTTTTTTTCCTTTTACTGCCACTCTACTGAATCTCCACAAATAAGATATAATACCCATAGTTTCTTTCAGCTGAATTCCTCTTTGAGTATTTGTTGTATTTAACTAAAGTTTTTCATTGGTTAATTCTGTTTTATTTACAAATGAGATGTGACTTTGAGCGAACAGGAGAATGGACAATCCTCTATGTATACTTGGGTACTTAGTACTGGTTGGTGGGAAGATCGAGCACCAGTAAATCCAGACGCTGTTATCGTCATAAGCCTGTTGTGTACCAGCTTAATTGGTGGTTTTGCTTATATAAATAGGTAATTTTAACAAACTACTTATCATCAACATGTTTAACTTAATTAACTTCTTTATGGACTCATTGCAATTCTTACAACAGAGTGAAGTCCACAAAGTCGCTAAAGGAGCAATCTCGTCAATCTTTGACACTAATCCTCATCATTGCAAGCTTGTACTGCTTATGGTGTGCATCGCAGATATACTTTGTTACTCCCAGAAGAGCAGCCGTCGGGGAGGAAGCTGATTTTGGAGTCCTTGTATTTCTCGCCACATTTTTTTTCTTACCTCACTGGCTATGCATCATGTCAATGAATCCAAGAGATATTTATAGTACCACAGATCAACTCCCCCTTTAGCAGAGTTGTTAGCTAGTTGCAATATCAACGTTTAAGAGAAATGCATTATGTTTGAGAGTAATGCATTAAATTTGAAGGTGAGTTGTCAAGCAATGTCCTCTCTATGTTATTTTTTGTGGTTAAGCTAGATACTCATCGTTGGGTTTTTTTTTTTGTGTGTACATTCCTTGTATTATTTGACCGGCTTGCATATGTACGTTGAGTATAGCAAAATAAGTAATTATGTACTCGTACTATTTTCCTAAAGTCTTAAGTTCGACTTGCCTTGCCCTTTTTAAGCATATGTTATCATAAAAGAAGCCGAGAGGATGGCTCCTCTCGACTTCTTTTATGTTTCTGACCCGAGGAGAACTCATCAATATTTGTTCGATTCACAAAAAATATAGAGTTGGGACTTATTGGATTTTTGTTATATCCATGAATAATCATAGGGCAGAATGATTAGATCATTTAGATGCGAATTCAAACACTTCTTTAAGAAAATTATGGCCAGTTCGTTCTCTTTCTGCATGTTTGTTTCTCCATTTTTTAACAATTGTTCTTCACATGGTTTACTTATTTCTCTTCCACTTTATTTTGCAACGTGATGATTTCAATTACTATATATTGCCACCTACTAATGTGCATGTAACAATCATTCTCTTCCATATTTTTTAACGTCTCGTCACTCTAATCTTTCCACCATCATCGCCATGTGGTTTAGATAACTAAAAAAGCGAAGCACGAATAAAAATACTCGGTATAAAACAGTTAAGGAGATGACATGACATAGAACGAAGAAGAGTTTGACATAAATTACATCAAATGACATAGAGTTCAGATAACTGAAAAAAGGCGAAGCACGAATAAAAATACTCGGTATAAAATAGTTAAGGAGATGTCATGACATAGAACGAAGAAGAGTTTGACATAAATTACGTCAAATGACATAGAGTTCGGATAATTGAAAAAGGCGAAACACGAATAATCAAGGAGATGATATGACATAGAACAAAGAAGAGTTTGACATAAACTACGTCAAATGATATAGAGTTCGTATTTATATAGCCGATATGGCGGTACTTAGTTTTGTTTGGTTTGGTTGTCAATTTCAATATAAATGTAAGATGACATTGGTGTAGTTTATTGGAAAAAATAACCAACTTGCTAATTCGAATAAAAAGGTTCTGCCAATAGTGTTAACATATTTAGAATTTTAATTGTTTTTGGTAATGTAAGTTATAACATCCTCGTCCTATGTGACAGCCTGACATGTGCTCTTGGTGAATGGGGAACCTCATCATTTTGGTAGCATCCAACGACTGATAATTTTATTATTTTCCACATAATATAAAGTTTTATGTAGATATAAATAAAGGATTTAGAGATGAAATAATTATTTTGTCTTCTTATTTGCAAGTATAGTGATGAGGAAATTATATTTAGGATAAAATTATTATTTTACTAAAAAAGATAATATTTGAGTGTTGTCCAGCATCATCAGTGAGGAAGTGAACATGGCTGCCTCATCAAGAAGACTTTCTTCATTGCTTTCTCGTTCTCTCTTCTTCCCTTCTGTCTCTGCTTCTTCAGGTAACCTCTTCTATATGACTATGTGTACTATCCTATTTCAGTAGCGGAATCAGGATTTTAAAATATAAGAAACCTTTTAAGTATTACCCGAAATGGTGGTCAAGTTGAGTTTGAGACGCAAGGTCATGAGTTTCATTTCCTACCAACAATTTATTTGTCGAGTATGTTACATGGGACTTGTAGCTATTGACGGCTGCATATTTAGCTACAGTATATAAAAAGGAAATTTAGGAGGGGGTGAAATAATTCTTGAAAAAATGAATATTAAAGTTCTATTTAAAAAAAAATATTAGACTTTTGAAGTTAAAGAGTGAGGGAGTAACTTTTTGGTTCATGGGGAGATTCAAGAACAAATTGCATACTGTATCTGGAAATTCCTTGGGGGGTTTTTGTTTCAGATGTAAAGAATCGATTTTTAACTTTATATGTAGGATCTGGAGTCTAAATAAGAGTATGTTTCAATTAATGAAGTTCTGAAAATTTCTGCACTTCATAAATAGTTTACTTATTTTTGTTTCAGTGTTGAAGCATTTAAGGCAGTAGGGCATTGTTTCTATCAGAAATTAATTTCAGTTGCTATTATTTTTTGACATTGTTTGACTTCTGCATGACTTGATAAAAACATCTAATTTGGCAATTTCACCATACAATATGATGCTGATCTACTATTATGAATACTGGAGTTGATATACACGGATGAATAACTTTGACTAGAACAAATTAAATTGCAGGAATAACTAGAGGAAGGGGAAGGATAATCCAAAAATTTAGTACATCTGCCTCACTTGAGGAACCGATTGCTCCAGCCGTTGAAGTTCAGCACACAAAGCTGCTAATTAATGGCAAATTTGTTGATTCCGCTTCAGGTAAATAATTAGTGTGGTTCTCTTTATTTAGTCCCTTTTCTCCTTGAGCTTGGGTAGCACACATTTTAGACATGTAGAAACATATATCCAGAAGGAAAAGGGATTTTGAGTTGCGATGCGTATGGTGCAGGGAAAACGTTTCCCACGCTGGACCCCAGGAATAGCGAGGTGATTGCACATGTTGCCGAAGGTGATGCTGAAGACATTGATCGTGCAGTTTTGGCTGCTCGTAAGGCATTTGATGAGGGCCCGTGGCCTAGAATGAGTGCTTATGTATGTATTCATCCTTTTGTTTTCGATAAATTATCCAGTTCATACTGGATAAAACTGTCACGTGAAATCGTATCAAACCATATACTAATATTTTACTGGTTATGAATTTAAATTTCGTACTGATTAGCCTTGACACGGTTTAGGAAAGATCACGGATTATATTAAAGTTTGCTGATTTGGTCGAAAAACATAATGATGAACTTGCTGCCCTTGAGACATGGGACAATGGGAAGCCCTATGAGCAAGCTGCCAAGTCTGAAGTTCCCATGTTCGTGCGTCTTTTTCACTATTATGCTGGTAAATAAGTTTCCACAGTCGAATGTATTCCTTTCTTAATTTGAACTCCACACGGTTGATCATATGTAGCTTGTTTTTGAATGATATGATGTATGTCTTGTACAGGCTGGGCAGATAAAATCCATGGTCTAACAGTTCCAGCTGATGGACCACATCAGGTGCAAGTTTTGCACGAACCTGTTGGTGTTGCTGGTCAAATTATTCCTTGGAACTTCCCCCTGCTGATGTTTGCTTGGAAAGTGGGTCCTGCGCTTGCATGCGGTAACACAATCGTTCTGAAGACTGCAGAGCAAACACCACTGACTGCTCTGTATGTGGCAAAACTGTTTCATGAGGTTAGCAAACACCACTTACTGCTCCTTATGTGGCAAAATTATCCAAATGAAGCTGGGCGGCTATCGATGCTATTAATAGTCTTTTCCATTTGAGTAGGCAGATAACCTTTCAAGTACTTTGGAGAAATTCATGTTTGCATCTCAGCTAATGTTAGAGTTCTACAGGCTGGTCTTCCTCCTGGTGTTCTGAATATCGTTTCTGGATTTGGTCCTACAGCTGGCGCTGCTCTTGCTAGTCATATGGATGTTGACAAGGTTGTGTCTTTTAACATATTTGGATGATTAAAATGTTGTCATATGTAAATTGTAATGCTCTTTTAATGATACGAGTATATCCAAATAGAGTATTCTGTTATAAACATAATGATATGACTTGCTAGTGGGATGACTAGCAATAAGAATATCATGCTAGATATTATATAAGCAAAACCAGGAAAACAAGAAAATAAATGGAAGCATGCCAAAAGAATTATTTGCACTATAGCTCTAAAAATATGATGACATGCACAACATTGTGATACATTACTACATATGAAAATGTATGTCGTAAAAATTTTGGGTAAACTTGCATTATTGGTTTTTTTGGTTCTGTAGCTCTTTGGTTGCATGATATACAGTTTACGAGAGCTTGAATTCTTTCGACAAACTTCCTCCACTGTATCGGGTGCACTTATTTTCTTCTCATGTATGGTACATAGATTAAATGTACTGACTACTGAGTAGAGTAGAAACATTTTCAGTTGAACTTGTGGTGTTTTCTTAAGAATTCATGTTCGTTCTGCAGCTTGCTTTTACAGGTTCAACTGAGACTGGTAAGGTAGTACTTGAGTTGGCTGCAAAAAGCAACCTCAAACCAGTAACATTAGAACTTGGAGGAAAATCACCTTTCATCATTTGTGAGGATGCGGATATCGACAAAGCTGTGGAACTAGCACACTTTGCTCTGTTCTTCAATCAGGTATTTGACATGATAGGTTCTATCAAATTGCAATCTGTTATGGGATCCCTGACTTTTATGTCTTTTTACAGGGGCAATGTTGTTGTGCTGCATCTCGTACATTTGTCCATGAACGTGTATATGATGAGTTTGTTGAGAAGGCAAAGGCACGGGCTATGAAACGTGTAGTTGGTGATCCCTACAAGAAAGGTGTTGAACAAGGCCCTCAGGTAAGTCTAGACCCTCAGCCCTGCCAACATACCATCACAAATTAAGAGAAAATTACAGTACATGAACATTAAAAGATAACATAATAGTGTTAGTTATAATGATGTATCTGAGAATCTGGACATGTTTCTAGACTTCTGCATGTGTGCTCCTGTACTAGTGATAAAACATTGTTAAAGCAGCTTGCAACATTTGGCTCAAGATCATGATTGTACTAAAACAACAATGAAGTCAGTTGTATGTGTTCTTCAAAAAACGAGTATGCGTGATAGCTAACGTTTACAAAGAATATCACAGATTGACTCTGAGCAATTCAACAAGGTCCTTAAGTACATCAAATCAGGCGTTGAGAGCAATGCTACTCTTGAATGTGGCGGTGAAAGATTTGGATCAAAGGGATACTTCATTCAGCCCACTGTCTTCTCAAATGTCCAGGATAATATGTTGATAGCTGAAGATGAGATTTTCGGCCCTGTGCAAACTATCTTAAAGTTCAAGTAAGTTACACCTGATATTCATAGTATTACTTAAAACCATATCAAATATTTCTCCTGGGGTATCAGGGCATGATAGTATTTTGCGCTCACTCACTTCTTATGTGGAACCAGCGATATCAATGAAGTGATTCAACGAGCAAACAAAACTCGCTATGGTCTAGCAGCTGGGGTGTTCACAAGGAATATCGATACAGCTAACACAGTATCCCGAGCATTGAAGGCTGGAACTGTTTGGGTCAATTGCTTTGATGTATTCGATGCTGCAATTCCTTTTGGTGGATATAAGATGAGTGGAATTGGCAGGGAAAAGGGCATTTACAGCCTTAACAACTATTTACAGGTGAAGGCTGTTGTAACTCCTTTGAAGAATGCAGCATGGTTGTGAAGTAGTGGCCCCATTGGCATAGTTATCCAAAAAAGAAAAAAAAAAGACTGAAATCTGGATATGCTAATGTGATGTAATCAACCCCCCTCGTTTGTGTGTGGCTTGTTTGAGTTTCCATGTTATATGAAGTTAAAGACTTTATGTTATGTGGTTCTTTAATAGAATGAATTAAATAAAAATAGTCCATACTTAGTTACACCAATTAGACTTCTTATTTACTGTAAAACACGGAGTATGGAGTATTATATAATTATTGCAGTTCATCTTGGGGTCAATTCGAACACAACAAACCCATATTGTTTAAGATCATATGACCTATTACCTATTCAATACTTCCTCATAAAAAATCCCATCTTGATTGCCCTTCACAAATAATTGAATCAAATTCGAGTAGAAAATATAGATCAATATTAATACAATCATTTAATCACTCAATCCGATAATGTGCAAATATCAATGTGTAAAAACATGACTCCTTAGAAGCCACAAACACCCTTTGAAGTGCAAATTGCCTGATTAGCCCATCCCATCTAGTACTCTGTTTAAAAAATCAACTTAATTTTAATCGCGTGAATGAAAATCATTGATTTTTTTTAAACATAATTTCCTTTATATTATTATTATTTCACTGGACTCATGAACATGTCAAACTGATTGTTTTTTATATAAATACTCCCTCCCACATATTTTACTTGCCATCCTGTGAAAGAATATACATAAATTAAGAAGAATGAAAAAGTAATGGGTGTCAGACTGAAAATACGTGAATTAATAAATTAATCAAACTATATTATTTATTTGATACTTAATAATAAAAATAAGCCAAAAGAATATCAAACGTGAAAACATTAATTTTCTATGCTATAATAACAAATAAATATATCCAATTTTTTTCAAATTGGGAACGATGAACGCCATATGGTGAAGGCAGATACAACTGCAAATCGCGAAATATTCAATTACATCATTATCCCTCATAGACATTACTACGATCATTACATTCTATCATCACCCACTAAAAATCACTTATAGAAATGCCAAAAAGATTTAAAATACATCTGTCATTAATATGAAACCATTTGATGTTTCAATTTTGTTCTATTATTGTTCAAATCACATACTCTCCACTGTCCGCCCCATAACCGGCTGGTCAAACCGATTGTTATAATATTAATAAAAAATCAATCGACCACCCACTATCGAATCATACTTTCACTCATCCATCCCTGTCAAACCTATCATATAATAATAAAATTTCTTTTTTGGTAAAAAATCATAATAATAAAATTGAATTGACACACAAAATCAACAACACTAAGACCATATGTTGTTGGGGGAAACGCAGCACAAAAACGCCACGCTGGCCCAAGCCGGCCATTGACGCCGACCGGGTTTGGTTTTTTTTTTTTTTTTCTCTTCTTTTTGTTAACAATTTTTCACACAATAATACAAAAACAATTTTTTCTACCATTAATTTTTATTAAGATCTATAAATGTGTTCCTGCAAGCCAGATCATTCGAACACAATTTTTTTTTTTTGTTTTACATCATATTTTCATTTCATTTTTCTAAATCAAGCTTTTAATCTTCTCACTTTCCTCATAATATCCTAAAATTATAATTTCCTTTTCTCAAAACTAACTTTCTCAAAACTATAAATGAATCAGAATTATAAATTAATTATAACATAGCTACAAGTGATGAAAGAAAGTTTAAAAATTAATCGACTAATCAACAATAGCTTAAAAGAAATTATAAATAAAATGATAAAATTCTGATACAAGAGAAAGCGAAAAAATTAACTACCTTCTTCGTCTAAAAATAGTCCAGTAATAATCAAGAATCATGTGATACAACTACAGCTACAAGTAATAATAATAACCCATAATCATAAACTGTCAATTCCTACCAAACCACCTCCCCCCTTTATTTTCATTTGTTAAATTATTATAAATTTGGTTGATTCTGTGCTACTATTTATTTGCAATTCATAAACAACATTTTTTGAGGTTCTTGAAAAAAAGATTAAATTTTTAATGGCTGCAAATGCTTCAAGATTCATAAAGTGTGTAACTGTTGGAGATGGTGCTGTTGGCAAGACTTGTATGCTTATCTGTTATACTAGCAACAAATTTCCCACTGTGAGTTCACCCTTTTCTTCATAAAATTCATAATTTTTTAGTCACTGGATAATGGACTTTCCACTAGGCTAATCCATTAACTCAAAGCTTAATTGGGTTTTGATTATCTTGGTTGTTTGTTATTGTTCTATAGTGTGGGTAGTTAGGGTGTAGGGTATGTTAGTGTATACTGACTCCAACTAAATTTGTTTGACGATTTCGATTTTCGAGTCGAAATTATCAAAACTAGTTTGGATGTAGCAAAAAATATGTTCTTGCATACAGAGTATGATTTATAGTAGTGTAAAGTTGATTAGTATGATTTGAAGTAGTATAAAGTTGCAGCCTTCCGGGTTTCTCAAGATTTTTTCCCAAAAGAGCTTTCATAATGATTGGAATCTCTTAACTTGGACTATCTAGTTTTTTCTTCTATTTTCCTGGATGCTTTTTTTTGCTTTTTTGTGCAATGATATCAAAATTTTGGTTTGGAATTTTCAGTAATATTGATATTCCATTGCACAGGTGTACTCAAAAGAATTTTGTTCCCTTTTGTCCATTTATTGATTACTGTTTTATGCTGTTCTGATCCATGTGTTATGTCAAAAAATCAGGATTATATACCAACAGTGTTTGATAACTTCAGTGCAAATGTGGTCGTCGAGGGCACTACTGTTAACTTAGGCCTTTGGGACACAGCTGGTAATTTTTAAATAAATTAGAATGCCATGTTTGTCATTAGCTTATTGTTTATTCATTACTATCTGGTTCTTGCGAGGTTTTATGGAAAAGTGGAAATCATATGTTACATCCAAGTTAATTTAAACGAAATGAGTTTAATTTCGTATTCTGTTATTGTTGATAGGGCAAGAAGATTATAACAGATTGAGGCCCTTGAGCTATCGGGGAGCAGATGTGTTCGTTTTGGCATTCTCATTAGTTAGCAGAGCAAGTTATGAGAATATACTTAAAAAGGTACATTTGGTAAACATGTTGTTACTTACCCATTTTTTACTTGACATATTCATGAAAAATTTGGTGTCCTTTGTTCATTGCTTATCAGTGGATCCCAGAACTTCAGCATTTTGCTCCGGGCACTCCTGTGGTACTTGTTGGCACTAAACTTGGTAAGTTCAGGAGAATAAAGACTTCAATTTGGTTTAATGTTTTCATTTCTACTTCTTATTTCTTCTTTCTGCGTCGATTCATGTTCAGCTATGCTATAGGAAAACTGTATACTTGAAATTCTAAAATTTTCAGCCTTTTCCTTACCAGTATACTCTAGAATGTAGTATCCTCTTTTAGATTTTGTTTTTGTTTCCTTTCCAAGGTAAACCTGATGTGGATATTAGTTGTTTCCAAAGATACATGAAGCAAATTAACTCGGTTTTAGTGGACACCCGATTAAAAATTCTCTGTCAATAGATTCAGTCTGCCTATAAACTGATGATTGTGATTCACTACGCAACAGACCTCCGCGAGAATAAGCACTACCTGGCCGATCATCCTGGACTAGTTCCTGTGACCACTGCACAGGTCTGACATGCTTATACGTTATACCTCACCTACACATTATCTAAATGAAACAAATGACTGATCATAATCTGTAAATGATCAGGGCGAGGAATTGCGGAAGCAAATTGGTGCTGCATACTACATTGAATGCAGTTCAAAGACTCAACAGGTAACTATTGATGGCTAATCTCTAAGACTCTACTACCCTCCCCAGCTCCCTCCTTTCTTTATCTTTAAATCTAGTTATGTTCTTATATAAGGCTCCACTACAATTGCAACTATCATGTAAGGCTGTTAGAGTTCAATCATGGATTTCCTGAAATTTTGGAATTCTTAAATTCTCGTCAACTTTCTAAAGCTATTCGAGTGGGTAAGTCTTCTTCTAAATTGAGTTCCATAGTTGGTTCATAGATGAGGGAACTTCAGGGTTCCCTTTGTTTTCGTCAAAACTTGGTCAAACTATTTAATTATACTTCTGGAGAGATGTTAGTTAAGTTCATGCACATTTAGCAATGAAGCATGAATTAGTATATTATCTGTGTTAGGATTCAGGATGGAAGTCTAGTACTGATGTCTAAGTAATTTATTCTTCATGGTTATCCACGGGAAGGATCCAGGATATGTTTTGAGACACTGACAGAATGATCTTTGATTTTTTAGCTCATGCTGTACCCTAAGTTGCCAATAGTTTAATGTTGATTTCTTTCTTCTAGTCATATGGCAATGGCCATAACCAAGAGACTAAAACTCTGGCAGTCCATCTTAGACATTTTCTTGATATGTCCGGTTGCGGTCTCTCCATGTTTTGGTTGTAGCAGCTTGGTGTGACTCGATTTCGTTTTTTTTCTTCCTTCAGAACGTGAAAGCAGTCTTTGATGCTGCCATTGTAGTAGTAATCAAGCCACCTCAAAAACAGAAGGAAAAGAAAAAGGCAAAGCCACGTCAAGGATGTTTCTCGTTAGTACTTTCTTAATTAAAACTTCCAGTTAGTTTGTTCACATGTTTTTTTATTTGTACTCCCTCTTTCCATTATGCAGCTAGGTGTGGCTCAATTTTATTTAACAAGGCAACAAACATGATAGTACTAGTTTTGTTATTATCTCATACATATGTTACCAATAAACTGATCGTAATGTAATCATTCTAGCCGCTCTATTCTTTGGTCCATGATGTTATTGTTCTACCATATTCACTATGTTGTCTACCACTCTACCATTGAGGCATTTGCAATTCACTTAGCACGTTTGACGTTTTTTTGTAGCATTAACTAATTGAAGTCGCTTTTCAATTGCAGAAGTCTCTTTTGTAGACGGAAGCTTGCCTGCACAAAATGAATACATACACCCAAAGAGATTATCCACATGACCTTACTAACACAGTGTTGTAACATTCTGTCATAGATCTGCTAATATATGCTTTCACGTACTGTTTAGGAAGGGCAAACTAGTTTCTTTTCCTAACGTAGTTACATATCTCATGTATTAGATGCTATTAAGAGTGTTATTGTATCCAACATATTCTGACTTGGTCTCGAATCTCCGATGACGAGAAATATATTGTAATATTTCAGCGTGATGTCCTATTTATTTCTTCTCGTTCTCATATTGAATCGTGTCAGATGGCATCGATCGTTATAATATAGTAGAGGAGTTTCGCAATGATTGTAGAGGTTTTGGATTCGACTTTCATCAAATCGTTTCTGTTTACTTTTTGCTTCATCCAGGTCTTGAACAAGATTTTGGAGGCATTTCTCTGCATCTGGTTTTGGAGATTTAAGCATGAAGTTCTCTGCAACATCAGCAGGGTAATCTTGGTCTCCATCATCAAATGTTCAACTGTTGTGGAAAATGCATGCTTCTCTTCTGTAAGCTAGTACATTTGACTTCAACACTAAAACAACAATATTCTTTATATTACTACCTCCATCCCTAAAATACCGATCAACTTGTTTTTTTAATGTCTTAATTGACATAAGCAACTTCAATTTGAATTCAAATCATGTTAATAGTAAAGTAGGTTGCAAATATTATATTTTTGTTTTTCTTTTTGCATAAATTTTAGTATATAATAGATAAAAATATTTGAGTTTAAAATTTAAAAAGTTGATTCATTAAAATTTAAAATTGAATGATCGTATGAAAACATTTTCACATCATGATAGCATGAAAACTATCTTGGGGGCATGTTGGCTTCTCATGTGCATGCTGTTTCTTTTATTGGTTAAACATATATATTGCTTCTTCTAAGATCATTCTTTTCTTACTTCTGAACAAATAAATTAAAGAACTTGTACATTCTTGTTTCATGAGTAACCAAATAACTCACCCAATTCTAACCTGATTCAAAGCATTTAAAAACCAAAACTCCAAGAATGCAAATGATGGATTTTCTTTTAATCTCCATTCTTTAAAGATTCATCAATCTCTCATGATTAAGGTAAACTACTTTTTACATGAAATTCTCATGTTCTTCTTACCTTATAGTTTCTGTTAAAAGTTTGAAGCATTACTTCTCCATATTAGTATAAGTACTACTTCAATTAGTTCATCTCTTTGCATCAAGATCCTTTCTCTTAATCTTCCTGTAATTAGTAGAACTGGACAACTATGTCCAAGAAAGAAGGTATGATGTAATTACATGCAAACAATTGGTGTTGGTACTTGGTAGTTCGAATTTTGTTCTTAAGCTTAAAGTTTAAAAACAATTATTAAATTTTGCATGCGATGTGAAACAATCAGAAACATGTATTTTATTCATGTTTGTTTCTATAAGAAATTATTGCATTCTTGATGCGTGAGTTTCTGTTTCAGAATTAGGTGGAAGACATGGAAAGAGTGGCAAGCTCATGAGGAAGACTAGTGATTGTTTAAACCAGAGTTTCACAAATCAAGAAGAAGATTTGATAGTCAAGCTGCATGCTGCTATTGGAAGCAGGTAAGAAATCTGCCAACTGAGAATATATAAGAATGATAATCAAGGTTTAATATTATGACAAGTGGCGGAGCTTAAAAGGGATTAAGGCCAACGATAACCGCACAAGAACTTTGTACAATTGATATTTTACTATACAACTATAATATATTTATGACAAAAAATATAACTGGCTCACATCGATAATGAAATTGATTAATGTTTTGACCTCCTTAATAATGGATCAAGATCCACTACTGATAATTTAAGATTCATGTTTTTTGTATTTCAGGTGGTCTTTAATAGCACAACTTCCAGGAAGAACAAAGAGTGAAGTGAAAAACATATGGAACACAAAATTGAGGAAGAAGCTCATTGCAATGGGAATTGATCCAGTTACACGTATGCCATTATCTCAAATTCCTGCTGATTATGGAAACATTAGAGCAAAATTGTGAATAGCGCCACGATGACTTAGCGCGTCATTGTACGGTGGATTTCAAGAAATGTCGTTACAATACCACTATTTTTCGCTATAGCGACGTTGCGGTATGATGGACTCCAAGAAGCTGATACACCACTATTTTTCGCCAGGCGGCCGCTGGCTACACGTTATGGGGCCAGTAGCCTAGAGCCAACCTTATCGCATCAAGCTTTTTAAACCCCTACAATTCAATTCAAACACATCCTTCCCCTTTTTTTTCTCTCTCGCCCTCTCCTTTCTCCTTTTTTCTCCATTTCTTCTCAATCTTCTAAACCCTAAACAAATTAAGCCACCTCCGGCCTCGGTTAATTTATACTGCAATATACTTTTAATTTACTTTTAATTTATTTATGTTTTATACTTTTACTTCAATTTATTTAATGTTGGTTATAATTAGTTTATAATCTATTACAATTAATCGGCTTCTTTATAATTAATATGTTATATAATTAGTTTAGTTAATCCATTTTAATTCTATAATCTATTAATGAAAATTCAACAAAAATGGTTAGTAATATTATAAAATTTGTGTCATGTATCTATTTATATATATTATATAAGAAACTCCAAAAACTACCGCTATTCTATACCGGCATGTCAAGTAATCCCGCTACTTTAACACCAAACGCTAAATGACGTGTAAGATACTTATTATATCCCAACGCATACTTATCAAATCCTATATCTACCTTTTGGCCCGTATCTTGATCTGTTATTATATCTATAATAATAATGTAATTTCAGTGCTGATATACATTGCATTTTTTTTCTGCTGTTAGTAATAGTTAACATGTATACTGTATAACATTAAAGGATTTATGTAGTACACTAAACTGAAAAAGTAAGTACTAACATGATTGAACATAAAAGAAATTTTCTTCTGGTGAATAATAGGGAATTGTCGAAATTCGGCCTCATTAATCGCTATTTATTACGCTGATTTCCATAATGGGGCCAGAGGACATCGCTACAACGATCCCCTTAAGCCACAGACGTGCTGCTAGTCAGCTCCTGCAATCAACGCGCATACCCTCGACGCATTTTCAAGAGACGCGAACTTTTTTAAAATCATGATACCTATATTTTTCAAAAGATCAAATCAAATTTAATCTATTAATTTAGCTTCAAACAACTCACTCCCTCATATCTAACTCAACCACATCATTCTTTTTAACTCACCCAATTGAAAATAGGGGAGGCATTATAATTTCACAAGTAAAAATCACTACCCCCTCCCTCCCCGAAGAAGAGTACACACACACCCAAATAAGACGCTGAGCCAAACGACTATTTCGGGCCTCATTCGCAAAGTCAGTAATTGTGAAGCTTTCATTACAAAATCGCCATTTCACAAGTTAATATTCCGGAGCATGCTGCATAAAGGCCGCCTCCCTCCCCGAGCCGCCTTTCCCTCATCCTCCTCCTTCCCCATCCCTGTTATTTTGGTGTATGGAAGTGATGGAAAGTCAATGTTGATGTTTATAGGCTTCTAAATTGGTACTCCAATATAATTACTGAAGTTATTTGTTAAAAGTTCATTGTTTCATGTAATTTCCAATTAAAGATATCTTATAGAATCCATATCTTAGTTTATACTTTATCGAGTTAGTTTGATATTGTAAAACAACATATTAATGTTGATTAAGGCATAGTTGTTTGGATTTTGGAGTAATTAGGATACCATGTTGCTACCTTATGATATGTTTTTAGTTTTATGTTCATGGCTGATGTATAAAAGTCAGAATTTTTATAGGCAAGACGGAGAGCTGTAGTTCCATCTCTTCACAAGAAGTACTTGTCGATAATTGTTGAACGACTTTTAGGTGGGGTAGGGGTCGCTATTGGGAGGGGAGGGGGTTGGGTGGGGTGAGTAGTAGATGGGTTGAAAATGAAATAAAAGGTGTCTCAATTTCAAATTTAATCCGTAAATAGACTTTTTTTTTACAAAAAATTATAAAAATACTTTTTTTAAAAATTATAAATTTAATTTAAAAATAGGTTCATTCTTTTTTTTCCTAACATTTAACTAACTGTTAATTTAATCATTCAGATATCCGATACACACTTACGAAGCATCATTTACGCAAAGATCATTCGAAGATCATTTCGAAACCAAACTCCAACCATTACCCTGGGACCATTTCAACCATTGGCTCCATGAATTGGTCTACAAATCATAATATCCACTCATGCAAAATTCTTCCCTAGATTCCACGGACGACAAATGCTAGCTTATTGACAAACCATGAGGATCACCCAATGAAGATAATGTACAAGCAAATGGTCACGCCCACAAACTCAATTTTGGTTCTTTTAAACTACATGACATCTCTCATGGCCATTAATCAATGGTTTAGATGTCGGCCGGTGGAAGCGACAACCACCACCCCCTTCACGAAAGGCTACCGGAGCCACCTAGGCACAGCCTCGACGAGCCAACAACGCCACGAGTCCTACTCATTTTATCATCCGTGGTGGAAAAGCTCGTGGCACGAAATGACAAGCTAATGGTCGAGCTGAAAAGTGGCTCTTCCGTAGAAAATCATCTGCGGAAGAGCCTCGACACGTTTCATGGTGTCAGAACACCTGGTATTAGCATTTCCAAGTATTTGGAAAGGATTTATAAGTATACTAATTGTAGCCCATCATGCTTTGTAGTAGGGTATATGTACATTGATAGATTGGTGCATAGATATCCTGACTTTCTTGTAGTTTCTCTTAATGTCCATCGCTTGCTCGTTACGTGTATCATGGTGGCTTCTAAGATGCTAGATGATGAGTAAGTTCTCTTGGCCTATGAGTACATACCTAATAATATGCATATTACAAATAATACTATATATATAAATGTAAAGAAAACAAAGTCATAATATGTACTCAATTTGATTCTGATGAATTGAGTTCTTAGGCTTAAACCTTTCGAACATTTAGTGACATTGTTGAATCATTTTGAGTCCCTATATTGATTTATATAACTCACAATAGATGTTTTTTGTCTATCACTAGATTGTGTGAGACATAAAAAATATTCGAGAAGATATATTATGAGTAACAAAAAATAATAATATTGTAACAAAGAAAATAATTTTAGAACCGCTCTTCTTAAACTTTGTACTTAAGAAGCAAGTTCATTGTCATTTTTGTTTAAGCATAAGTTACATTTTTTTCTTTTTCTTTTCTTTAAGCATTAAATTCGAAAAGATTTATGTGTTCCTATAACAATTTTGTTTTATGAAACATGATCAGGCATTACAACAATGCATTTTTTGCCCGAGTAGGAGGTGTGACAAATGCAGAATTAAACAGGCTTGAAGTAGAGTTGTTGTTCATGTTGGATTTTGGTTTGAATGTGAGCTCTGGAAACTTTGAATGCTATTGCCAACACCTAGAGAAACAAGTTATGATATTTGATGATGGCTTGATCACAAATGGAGTTGAAAGGCTCACCATCACAAATTCCATTGATGATATCACTGAACTCTCTGTTGAAAATGATGTTCAAAGTTCTTCACCTAGTGAAATATGAGCATGGATTTGGGACCCTTGGTCATGATGGGTCGTTGTTCAATGGCATGTTGTTGAGGAAGAATTGGAATATCATTTTTTTGATTTATGCATGGTTGTGCTGTTTACTTATGTCCATGTCACATCAACTTTTTATACATTTTGTAAATAATATGAAGTACTCCGTATTATCTATACAAATCTGATCTTATATATCCAACCAATAATTTTATTCTTGAATGTAGGGTCGACTGTCAATACTCGATAGGACCATTTCAATCAAGGTCCTTGCTAATCTAATTTTCTTGTCATGTGAAGTGGGGCATTTGGATTCATGTCAAATTGGAATCTCATGTGATTCATAAACCTTTTGATATTAATGTTTTTTTTTTTTATAGAAAGGGTCAGGTTTGGTCGGAGCTCACTTTGATTGTTACTTATCATTGTAATACTTGATCGTCCTGGAATATTCATTTCATTACTTAGGATTATAACTTGCTGCACTTAATTTGGATCATCAATTATTCAATATTATAGCTAGCAGACGACTATCTACTATTACAAATGTAGAGTTTCCAGCACCTTAGCTCCGCGATACCTCATTTTATACATCCTTCTTTCTTTCGAAATTTACACATCATGCATAACTACTTTTAGTATTTTTAATGTATTGTGTATAATATTCTAAAGCGAAGGCATATAAGGAGACACAAAAATTAGGTAGAAGATTTTTCCCGCCTTAACTAAACTCGATTGTCCATCCTAACATCCAACAATTCGGTAATGATCCTCTACCTCCTTCATATGCCTCCCATTATATATCCAATTTTAAACATTTGAACAATATGCATTGGTGGTTACATTATAACTATCAATGTTATCCAAAATACAAGTTGTACAATAAATTAAATTAAAAAAATCACAATAGGAGACACACAAACAAGATAAATTGATCTTAATAAAAAAAGGATGTGAAATTACTATTTTAGCCCTCTTATTTATAAGGATGTTTCACTAATATTTTTTACTGTTTGGATGTGCTTTTAGTGGGAATCGGTCAAAATGGACAATTGATATATTTGGGCCAAACAGTTGAGCCCAGGCCCAGTAATAGACAAATGAACTCTATTGGACAACCACCACAAATCCGAATCTCCGCCGCGAAATGGAGGAAGAAAAGGCGGCGGCGTATTACGACGAACTCAGTCGCAAAGGAAGCGGCGCCGCCAGGTTTAAACAAGGCTTAGGCTTCTCCACAAACGACGCCGCTCTTCCTTCTTCTTCGTCTTTTGTCAATACATTCGTTAAAGCCTCTACTGGAGTTTCCGAAACTGATGAGCTTGATAAAGGAAGTCAACTTCGATCTATTCAAAATAAACTTAATTCGAAGTCAAAATCAAATACTAAAATTGAAAGTCAACCGAGGCGAAGCGAAAGGGATTCTAGGAGGCGGAGCCGTGAGAGAGATGAAAGTCAAGGGTATAGAAATTCCAAGCGAAGCCGAAGCCGAAGTGGCAGTGGGAGAAACGAGACGTCTCTGAGAGGAGAAAAGAGTGTCAAGGATGAGGGGAATGGGAGGGTCGATTATACCAAATTGATCCAAGGTTATGATCAAATGGTAATTCAACTCGTTTTCGTATATAATGGAAATTGATAGTTTTGTATTGTGTATGATTTTCGTTGCGAATGTGCTTTAGTTGCACT
Organism: Lithospermum erythrorhizon; assembly: GCA_019722365.1. Lineage (NCBI taxonomy): Eukaryota > Viridiplantae > Streptophyta > Magnoliopsida > Boraginales > Boraginaceae > Lithospermum > Lithospermum erythrorhizon. The sequence goes on from JADFUC010001683.1 coordinate 355,622, forward strand.
TCTTTGATATTGAGATGAATTCGTATGTGCTAAGAATGAGAAAAAGATTGTGTTTTGGATGCTCGGTTTGATTGCTTGAAGATCATTATGAACTTTGGTTTTTCATAGTTCAGCATTTTGGGTTCTGTTCGTTGCGTTTTATCTAAGTGATGTAAAACTACAGTGAAGCAAGGGGATTTGCACATGCTCGGTAAACCAAGGTTGTGTAAGTGAGGAGGTACTCGGTAGGAATTATAACGATGCTTATCTACAAAAGCATATACCTTTTTGAATTTAATGTAGATAGTCTATTGAAGTAGAGGGAGAAGAAAACTCTGACTGTCGACAAGATACTTTTGTTAAATGTATATCTGGCTTTACTTATATAATTGAATTGATGCAATATTGTTTTAGTAATACAGGGTTATCCTAATGCAGATTCTTGTATGTTCCTATTTATTGTTAGTAGTTATTATGATTGCCACTTAATAGTTGATGAATTATATATATCGGAAAAGGAAGAAGAATTAACTTTAATGAAGACATGCCATTATTTTTTAACAGGCTCCAGCTGAAAGAGTCAAAGCCAAGATGAAGCTTCAGCTTACTGAAACTGGTATGCTGTTGTATTTTACATTCATCTGCCTTCGTTGATTAGATTTTGACATACATGTTAAGAAGCATGGAGAGAAAAGAAGGTTAATCAGTTGAAAATCTTTCCTTGTGAATCTTTTGACATATTTTCCTTCACCGAGGATCATAGCTGGTATCAATAGAATATTTTGGTGTTTTGTTTATTACCTATCTCATAGTTCTCGATGTTAAGCTTTGTGCAGTGGGTCTGAAAAAAGTGAAGCATAAATCTGCATTTTTAGCTGTTGTGATGGCTTCTGCAAAGCCATGTCCATTACCTATTTTCTGATGATTTGTAGCTCTCCTAAAGCGATACTTTGTTAGCTTGAATGGCTGCTAAGATCTTTTAGACGCATGTAACCAAGAAAGGTTGCAAATTGGATTAGCATTTTAACTGTTTATTCCATCATAACCTTTTCTCATGTTGTTTAAACTACATCCTGCAAGGGAATATTGTAATAGAAAACAAACTCTAGGTGGCTGAAAAAATGCCATAATGAAAATGATCCGCTATTTTTGGAAATATAAGACCATTCCTTTTATATAAGTAGTTGAAAATATAAGACCATTCCTTTTACATAGAGCTGAATGCATTCAGTAAGCTTTGGTGAGTTCTTGGAGCTATGTTATGCTCTTCTCTTATTTAACGTAAGATAAGTTGATATTATTAAGTAAATAAAATGATATTATGTTGGTAGGCCTCTTCACACGTGCATCATTAATTGTTCTCATTTCTGTAATACCTAATTATGTGTTTCATTGTAGCGAAAAAGGATCCAACTAGGGGTACAGGCTCTGGATGGGAGCGGTTTGCCTTTGATAAGGATGCGACATTAGATGATGAAGAAGAAATTGAAGGTCATGTAGAATTACTTTACCTTACTCCAGTAGCTTGATTAGCTTTTACATCTTTAGCCTTGCCGAAGTTTTGTGTTCCTGAAATCGGTTTGTTTCTAAAACGATACAGTTCGAGAGTTTGTTCTATGTCTGAATCTTATTATGACTTCCTTTATAAACTATGCTTGAAGATGAGTTCCTTTTTTGTGAAGTTAGTTTGCAAGCCTGAAAAAATCTTCTCATGGTGCTAGTTCATCTTTGAAGGCAAATGGAGATTGATCTACTATCTTAATAATTTATCTAGTTACAATCAGATAGTGGTAGGATTAGGAATTTATCTTCCTCTTCTGGACCCTCTTGTGGGTTCCTTTGGTCATTAAATGAAGAAAATGCACTGAAATTTATGATTCCGTCTGCAGCTGCTGAGGATGATACTGCTTTAGTCAAGCACATAGGGCAGAGCTTTCGGTTTTCTGCAATAGAGGTGAAGATTAAGTCTTTCTAATTCTAAATAATGTTTGAATGCATCTTTTGATTGATCATGAGGGCGTGTTTACATTTTGAAGGCAAGGAAGGAGGATCAAATTAAGGCTGCTCATGATGAAGCAATGTTTGGAGCTCCAACACTTCAGTCAACTCCAGATACTAATGAAGAAAAAGAGAATAGCCCAAAATGCGCAAATGATACTGCCCCTGATACAAGCCTTATAAGCAACCAGGTTACATTTCACCACCATTATAACTAATTGCTGTTCTGTTTTTGGAGTAGAGCAATTTTCTTACTTTGTTTGTCAAACAAAATGCAGGTGATCTCAATGCAACAAGTGTCTTGGCGTGATCGAGTGAAGAAAATGTGATCCGTTGAAGACAAAAGAGAGATTGACAGACGAGAGGCCGTGGATATTTAGCTTTCCTTGCTGCAGTGAGAATTTCAGTGTCCCTTACATCCACTCGTTTGAGAAAGTGAGAAATCCGAACTAACTTGTATTTATGATGTGTAATGATGCTAAATATAATAGTTGATCAGTTTTCACCTTTTGGAATTTTTGTTTTAGGTTGTGCACTTGGCTCTTAATTTTGTTTGTTTTAGGTTGTATACCTTTGGAATCGAGTAACTGTCGACCTGGTTGTGAAGTAACCTAGTTTCACATTGATTGATTAAAAACTTACGGGTATACTAATACAGTCCCAAGCTTTAATAATTCCATATTTGTTGAAAAACTTACGTTGTGTACTCCGGAGCTTTAATAATAACCCCCACGGATTCTTAAAGCCGATTATGACAAGCTTGATTTATTAACATTTTGAAGGTAAATGTGTATTGAACGACCGAAGTAGATATGCACATCAAAATGGGCATATGGTGTCTTATCTATAAAGTTGTACATGTAACAATTATAGAGCAAGTACCCCAACAAAATTAAAAGAATAAGGAATGTCTAAAACATAATCAAGAAATTGTGATAAAGCCTATACAAAAGCCAATAAGTCATTATCTTAAATTCTTAATCTTGGTAACTAAAGAAGGGTAGTTTGCCTCTTCGTATTACAGTTACAGAAGTCTACAAGTTTGCTTCCTCTAAAGGTATTTCAGCAGTTTCTAAGCTTACGCAAATGCTCAGCTATTTCTGATAAGAGTTTTGTTCCTTCAGTACCCTTTTGCATAGTCATAGCTGCATGTTTCAAGAACCCACTTTCTGCTTCCAATGCTCTTAACCTCTCTCTAATAGTTGACATTTCTCTTGTAAGAATTGACTTCTGTTCTGTTTCTGCAACACAAAAGATTACTTATAACAATTAGTTTCAAAATTACATTATAAAGGTAAGCAGAAAACAGAACTTTTTTCGGTCTGCAGTTGATTCTAATGTCGGAAACAGCCTCCCCTCAAGTATCACAAGTGCAGCGCCGCGCATCATCCCACCTCCGCCAGTGTTCTTTCGAGGCACGGTATGTCGGGATGTTGATGTGCATTCAGTTCTGACAATGATCATGCTTACCTCTGTCAGGGCTTGAAGAATTCTGTTGTTCACTTGAAGACTCAACGTTTTTCTCAAGGTTCTTTAGCAAGCCAAGAAGGTATGATCTCTCGGCTTCGAAATCTGATGTTAATGTATCTTGAGAACCAACTCCACCTTCTCCAGAGTCATCAGAACGTTGCTCGTTCGCTCCCATTTGGGACGATCCCTTAGGACTATCAGGCTGTGATTTCTCGCTTGAGGATGGCAATGATTGCGATTTCATCTCTTGGTATTCTTCAGCATCACCTTCACAGATTTCACTACCTACTACTGTCTTCATAGCACCATATTTGTCTCTGTAGCTTTCTAGTTCGGACTCTAAAACATCGATCTCTTCCTCCCTTTTCAAGACCAAATCTTTCATTACTTGTACCTCTTCTTGATCATATTCTGCCTGCTCTTCCATCATCCTTTGATACTGTAAAGCCTCCATTTGTACAGCCGCTTTTTCTGCTTGCAATCTAGTTATCATAGCCATTGCATTATTTGCTGCAATTTCAGAAGCGTTTCTTTCTTCGTCTAACTCCATATACAACTCAATGAGAGATCTGCGATCCAAACGAACTTCTCTTTTCAACCGATTAATAATGTGATCGCCATCCACTTCATTCATCATTGCATCAACATCTGTAGGCTCCGGGACGAGTTCTACCTGATCATCAGCTGATAGATGTCTACTCATTTTCCACCTTGGAGTCGTAGTGGGAGATTCAGTCAATGGTATTCCACAAAAACTATTAGTTCTTCTAGACATAGGAATTCTATCCTCATTGAGATCCTCAGAATCTTGAACTACTGGAGCAGCAATACATTTGTTCTCTTCTTTACCTGTTTTTGCCCCAACCATAGTAGAATTTTACTTGCATTGTCACAATCAAATGATGACAAATGGATAGAAAGGTTAATGGAATCATCCAAACAATCAGTATTTCATTGCCATCTTTTCTAAGATGAAATTCATTGATCTATAATCTGTTTATACTATAGCAAACAAATAGCCACAAAGTAGTTACTTATGGACATTTTCATGAGTAAATTTCAAGAAAGACGAAACAAAAACGAAAAAGAATAGCAAAAATATGTAATAGCATACATACCGGTGGAGATTTCATCACCATGTGGAGTCTTTGTTGAAACAAATCTAAGATTACTGCTACCAATATTAAACAGCTCTGAGTTGCGGAATGAGTCTGCCTTCCTCAAACGTCCTCTCGGAGATGCCATGGGAGATTGAGAAATAAAAGATGATTTTATCGAATTGTTTCGAGAAATAAAAGATGCTTTTATCGAATTGCTTCGACTATAGTTGGTTGAAGGTCTGGCCTTAAGTGTCTCCCCACAACAAGCACATTTTTCTTCCTTTTGGAATGGTTTCTTGTTGTTCTCTTCACCAAATGTTCCAAAATTGTTGTCCAATATTCCAGCCAGAGTCTTATGCTTCTCATAATCTGGATTTCTTTCCGAGGCAAATGAAAGAAGACACCCCTCACACAAGTTTTTGGTATCAGATAGCTTTTTGTGCGTCGTGCAATATGCAAGGGACGATATATTCTTCTTATGTTCCTCGCATATCGAATCATTGTAATAGAAGTTTTTGTTCCGAGGAACGAGAGCATGATCGAATCTTGTACACAGCAAACAAGGTGTTTTCAATCCAAATACCCTTGCAATCTCATTGGAACAGAATGAAAGAAGGCCATCAAGGAATAGTATCAATATCATTGTCCATTCTAAGATTACATATTTTATGAAATTTCGGAATTTCCCTATTTTTTCTTTGGATGATGACATGATTGTTTGGATTATATAAAAATCTTGATTCAAGAGTAGAAGATAAGCCAGAGATAAAAACAAGATTTGGATTATATAAAACTCTTGATAATTCAATGAGATAGATCATGATGCCTTTGCATTCTTGTTCTCTCTCATTATTTTATATACATATCAACAATTTAATTTTAGTTAGTAAGAGTACATTAGTATGCAACTTAATTAATGGCCTATCACAAGAAAATACATTTTCACCTCACATCACCAAGGCAAAAAGATAATATTACTCCTACCATTCAACCTCTAAAATCAACACAACAAATTAAAAAAGAATTGCTAAAATCAATAATCTAATTAATTAATTCAAAACAAACTAAACCATATAACGTGAATGTATCGAACCCCTAATGATCAATGATGACAAATAAGACTTCCTAACTCTGTAGGTGCAGAGGCAGAATAGAAGTTGATCATTACCCCTCAATTTTTCTCTATGAAGGCAAAGTTATCAGTGATTTTTCAGAAGGAAAAAACGAAAAAAATGTTTTCATCATATTATACACAAATGATAAATACCGGAGTCTCTTTTGAGATAGGGACTTATCTTCTCTTCTACATTTTTAGAAAGTAATATTGTTACAAGTAATTTACAAGGATTTTATGTTGATCTCTACAACCAAACATCAACATGTACTTCATCTAGATTTCTATATCTTCTAAATTTTGGGGTGATAACAAAAGAGGCCAGGGGAGGGGGAAAATGTTTTCCCTTTGGTACCTGGGCACACAAAAAGACCAGGAAGCGTAGTCACAAAACAACCGTGAGCATTTTCCTCAAAGAACCTGTTAAGATTCTAAGAACACCCCAGATTGAACTCTAGTAAATCCCTGTTGTTCCCGGACCGGCTGCTTTGTTGAGTGAAGTAATGGCTAAGTCATAGGATGTCACAACCTGATTTTATTTCTTTCGGAAGCACCAACTATGGGAACCGCAGGCCTTAGTGTTCAGCTGCAGAATTCACCACTTGCTTAAACCGCACTTGCCATGAGTTCACCCCTTGTTTTGTTGCTCTTTCCAGTATCCATCTCACTGTCTTGACCTTTCTCATCACCCACCATGGACTTCTTTGAATATAGAGAACTGAAGGGAATGTTTCTCAAGGTGATCTCACTTGTTTCTGACTCTGTTTCAATGCTTGGGAGGAGACGCTTAAGCTGAGACTTCTGACAAATTATTCGCCCCTTATTCCACCCAGGGAAAGCAAACAACGATGAAACACTATCCTTCAGCAAAGAATAAGCAGCCTTTGCAGTTGGAAAATCTCGTGCTGTTGAACTCTTCTCCATGTGACCACGACTAGATAACAGGAACAATAAATGTCACTTGAAAACTAAACCAAGAGACTGACTCGGAAAAAATGAAATGTCTAAGATCAGAAACGTGAAAGAATACACTTACACTACAACAACTGCTCCGAGATGTGGAAGATCCTCGCCTTTACTCAACAGATCTTGCATATTATTGAGCCATACTGCAATTGCTGTACATGCACTACCAGGCCACATCCTAAACAGTGTGGAGTTAATCTCAGAAACATTCTCACAAATTAAACCACTAGATAGAAAGACATAATTTAAGTCCTACCTGTGTACATCCACAGATGATACGAGTTTGCTTCTTCGATATAGTTCAGGGAATAACCCTCTTTTTGTTGCTTCATTCAACACTCTAGCAGCTCTTTCTTTCTGGCCGAGGCACCAAAGGGCTTCAAGAAGTGCATTGTAGAATTTCATCCCCAAACCACAGCCTTCAGACTTCAGTTTGTCGAGAACATACTCCACTATCTGCCAATTATTGTCATCATCAAAATCTCCCTTGATCATCTGCCCAATTACCTGATGAATATTGGAGTCCCTATTCGTTATCATCTCATCCAGTAATTCAGAGACCTTTTCCCATCTGGAAATATGTTTGGGATGTGAGTATACAGATAAATTCGATGATGCCTCTTAAACAGACATTTGCCCGAACTTCCAACTTTTAAAGCTCTATAGAACTTCATGAATGTAATTGATCATAAATCAAGTTAATACTAGTTAGGGGTTTCTGTTTTAGAGTGCATAACAGTTGCCCTACCTGTAAACTGAAATGATGTCTGTAAATATACCAATACAAAACACACATTTACGAAACAAAGAAATCAATATTGTAAGTAACATATGTCGTCTTACCTTTCATTTTTCGCATAAATTGAAAGCATCATGCAGTAACATATGACACTTGGCAGTATGCCCAACTCCCTGATCTCCCTAAACTGCTCCTCGCTCTCGTCAACAAGCCCAGCAAAGCAATAAATACTAAGGACTGCTTCAAGGGTATACTCATCTGGATCACATCTAGCCTTCTCCATTTCATCGTAAGTCTTTATGGCTTCCTCGAACTGGCCCCCATTCTTAAATCCTTCAATCATACCATTAAAGGAATCTCTGTTCCTCTGGACTCCGAGCTCGCCCATTCTTGTCAATATTGCTTCAGACTCCTTATACAATCCCCCTTTAGAAAATGCATTAATCAGTGTATTGTATGTCTCGACATTCGGCCTGCTCCCAACCTCATTCATTGTGTTGAAGGCAACAAGAGCTTCCTCGTATAATGCAGCCTGACCATAAGCTTCAATAACTCCTTTATAGACCTTCGAACTAGGAACCAGCCCTTTCTCATTCATGTGAAGCAGAATTATTTTTGCATCGTGATGGAGTCCTCCCTTCCCGCAAGCATATATCAACCCTTCATAGGTCTCCATATTTGGCTCCACATTCTCCTCGATCATATCGTGAAACAAAGTCACTACCTCCTTGAAATAACCTCCTTCTCCAAACACCTTAATTAGGATATTATATGTTGCCACATCCGGTTCTGTATTACTCACCTTCATCTCGAGAAACAAGTCCCGCACCTCATCATACCTCCCATTCTTTCCATACAAGTTCAACAAAATGCTGAAAGTCGTGGCATTTGGCAGGCAACCCGCTCCCTGCATTTGCCTAAAGACCGCCATTGCCTCTTTTATCTCTCCTCTATCAGCATAAGCATCCAACAACACATTGTAGCTCGTTATGTCTGGCATATTCCCCCCACTCTCCATCTCCCGCAACAATTCCCCAACCTTCTCCAAATTTCTCAATTTCCCATACGTCTCCACTAAATAACTATAAGTCGTTATATCCGGTAAAACCCCTCCCTCAATCATAGTCCTGAACACCATCTCCGCCTCCTCCCCCAACCCCCTACTCGCACAAGCACTCAACAACGTATTATAAGTAACCAAATCCGGCTGTATCCCCTCATGCCTCATTTCACCAAACAAACTCAACAACCCCTCCCAATCATACCCCCCTCGAGCACACGAATTAAGCACCGTATTATAAGTCAAACTACTCGGCACAATCCTCTCCGTCTTCATCCTCCCCAACAACTCCAACGACACCTCATATTTCCCATGACGCCCATAAGCATTAATAATAGCCGTATACGAATAAACCGACCGCGTAACACTATTCAGCGGCATTTCATCAAACACCTCATGTGCTTTCTCCAACAACCCCTCCCTCCCCAAAATCGATATCATAAGCGTATAAATATGCTCATTGGGTTTGCACCAAATCTGCCTCTGCATATATTTGAACAACCTAAGTGAGCGTTGCCAATCCCCACGTGCTGCAAATTCCTTGAACACGTGCGTAAAATCAGCAAGAGATAGCTTGTTCTTGAAGGTATCTAGACAACGAGCAATACTGCCACGTGGAGGGAGACTAGATAATTTATTGATTAGTGTTTCAACATCGTAACTATATTTTCCTTTTTCAACTGTGAAAGATGGGTTGCCCAGAATGAGTTCTTTGGATTTAGCTTTTGTAATTATGGTGAGGTGGCGGTGGGTATGGAAGTTTCCGGTGAGGTGGTGGTGGAAGTGGAAGTTTTCGGCGAGATGGTGGTGGTGGAGGGGAGGGAAGGATGGGGTAGGAGGATGGAGGACATTGGGTGGGTGGGGGACAAAGATACGGTGGTTCGTGTTGTGGATAAGGAAGTATTTTTGTCTCAAAAAAGGTTGTCTGGTTAGTTAGGTAGTTAGTGTACTAAGACATGGGACTTGGGATTAGAGCTTAAGTATTAATTTGCCGCCAAATTATGTACTTGAACTCTTGAAGGGTGGGATAAAAATGCATTTGGGAATGAATATGAATTATGAGATTAAGATAATATTTAAAGTTTCCTATTTAAATAGGGTATTTTAGTCATTTCACATCTCTATTAAATCAATTCACCAATTTTAAAAAAAAAATGAGAAACAAATCCCTTAAGTTTCGATAATCTCCCAAAAAATAGTTATATTCTCAATTACTCACCCAACTCCCCCCTTGATTCTCACAAAAACCATTGATAATTTCAAAGCATCCCAAAATCGCCCAAAAATTCAGAGATAAAGCAGCCAAAATCCCACTCCATTTTACACCATCGCTTTCACCCTAAACCCTCCCACAACCCAAAACCCCCAAAAAAAATTGAGAAAATTCCATAATTCTCTTAAAAGCACCAGAAAATGAGTGGGCATACCCTTGCACGAAGGCTATTCCAAGAAATACATTCCATTGAAAATCATTACAAACATCGACTATTACGGAAAAAAGACTATATGAATGTTAGTTATAATTCAATTTTTATACATGCATTGTCATAGAAAAATCCAATTTGCTAGTTGGGTTATCATGAAGAAAATGAATTTTGTGTTTTATGAATTTTTTATTTTTTAATATAGCTCAATTCTATGGTTTGGTTTTTTATTTTTGTGGTGTAACCCAAATTTTGTGATTTATGGGATTTTTGATTTTCAATATAACCCAATTTGATGGTTGCGTTTACTAATGTTTAAGCTAACCCGAAATTCGTGTTGAATGGGTATTTTGATTTTCAATATAACCCAATTCTATTTATGTGGTTTCGAATTCTTTGATGTAACCCGATTTTTGTGATGTATGAATTTTTAATTTTTTAATATAACCCAATTTGATGGTTGCGTTTACTAATGTTTTAAGCTAACCCGAAATTCGTGTTGAATGGGTTTTTTAATTTTCAATATAGCCAAATTCGATTTATGTGATTTTGAATTCTTTGATGTAATCCGAATTTTGTGATGTATGGGTTTTTTGATTTTCAATATAACCCATTTTATCGGCGATTTCATCTAACGCGCGGTTTAACCGAATTATGTGATATATGAATTTTTTGATTTAATATAACCCAACTTCACGGTCGGGTTTTGTAATGTTGAATCTAATTCAAATTCTCGGCAATAATGAGTTTTCTAATTCTCGATTATAACCCAAATTTTGTACAATTATCAAGTTGGTGTAAAATATTTAGTTATATTGAATTATTTGTGTTAAAGATTGTGTGGAGCCTTCAAATAGTTTTCTTGACATGTTTTGGTGATTTTGTACATAAGGAGTCAACATTTCAACTTCAGATTACAATATTTCAGGGCCGGATTTAAGAAAAAAGCGGTTCTAAAGAAAAATAATATCATACTTCAATTATAATTATGACGGGTTACGGTATTAATATAATCACTATGATAATAAATATCGATGGGTGTGGCTATTAATATAATTATCACAAAAAATAATATCAGCGAAGTTATGATTTCAATATAATTACCTTGATTATTAAACTCGTTGTTGGCGAGTTATCAATGCTTTTTATCTCGATTACGACACTCGCTTTCTGCCATGAGGTATCAATATAATTTACTCGATAATACCACGGTGGGTTGCTGGTATCAATATAATTACCTAGATAGTAACATTTTGTGGCTTAAGTATCAATATAATTATCATTTCAATGATAATCATGATTAAATAAAGATAAAATAAAATTAAGAGGTGAAGCCTCTACAGAATGAGTGTGACAACTATTCTAAAATAACTCTACATTTTATACCAAAACGATTCAAAATTAACAAGTATTTTATAGAAAAAGAAATAAATGCAAATAAGATCCAACACTTAGCATAAAATACGAGCTAAGATTTTGTTGCCATAATTCTTGATATGATAGTTATAAATAGTCACCACTAAGTTGACAAAATTGATCCTATTAAAAATGAACCATCAAATTACTTTTAACAACAAAAATAGTGATCTAATGGTCCAAAATGATTTAAGCATCCTTCTTAAACTCAAAGCTTAAGACCATAAGTCAAAGCCGGAGTATTTTAAAAAAACATTGAATGATATTTAATAAAAAATACGAAATATATCAAAAGATAATATTTTAAATATATTTTACTATAACTATTCATAACATCTACAATATATGTAATGCAATTTCATAAAACAGTAAGGCGCCAAAAATGTACGAAAATGAGATATAGATCTCTTTCGATCATTAAATTGTATTATGAATTTATGATAAATGACAAATGAGTAAAATACAAGCAAGGCCTTCCCACCTATATTTACCTTAAGGCTTAATGGTCCCAATTCCCAAACGGGACCTAAAATATTTTTTGTCTGGGACTCTCGGTATCTTCAGGTTAGACAAGGGGTGGGCTAACAGACCTGGACCAACCAGGTCATCTCCAAAATGGAACTATAACTCTCAAGGATTATACTAACACATCCCATTTAACACTTAAATTAAACACTACTAGTTATTAGTGAATTACTAATAAGGTACCAAGCTGCAAGTCTGCAACCAAACATATATTGGTTATTAACCTTACAACTTAATAATGTGTTTTAATCATATGATAGTTGGCCAATTACATTAAACCTTAGCATTTCACTATCAATCTAGCAATTCCGTCATCCAAGGTCCCTATAATTTTGTAAACCATAATATATATACGTACTTTTGGTTACAATCAATTTCTATATAAAATACAAATTAGTCGAACTAAAATATCATATAGGTTACAAAAACTCAATATAACGGTTGAGAATTTAATGTAAGACTCATTCTTAAATTTAGAATTATATATGAATCTTATTCAACCTAATTCATTGACATAGTAAAGAAAGAATATGTTGGGAACAAGATTTGGTTGTAACATATAAAAAAAACAGAATTGAACTACTGCATTATATATATATATATATTTAAGAACAATAGGAGGTTAATGAACGTTGAAAATGACCTGCATGTAATAATATAATTTGGTGAGCTAGATTCTAACATAATTGAAGACATCATTGAATAAGAAATGGTTTAAGAGAGGCACACGCAGCATGTAAATGAACATGCGCCATGCTGATGCTTAACACGAGCATTAAGCAACCTCCGTGTGGGTACTAATTAAATTTCTAATCATTTATTTTTTTATTTTTTTATTTCAGTATTGCTTCAATTCCTCTATATATCCCAAAATGAATGTCAAGTTTTGAAAACATGTTGGTCTATTAAAAAACGTAATTCCATTCATTTAGTTATCAAATCGCACTCTCGTGTAAATTATAGGGATAATAATCGATTTGTTACACTCACTAATACATACTGAGACTAAATTTACAATTAACTTTAAAATTGAACTTGTCAATTCTTTTGAGATAAAAGGAATAATATGAAAGGCAAAGACCATAATTCTAGTTTATATGGTCAATTAGAAAATGACAAGGGCGATCTTTTCATTGAACTATTTTTTAATAACCATTATATTATTTATTATCATGCCTTGTGATATTTTGTTTAAATAAACATTCCTAGACGAGCACGTCATATGTACGTTGTGGATTCGTTTTGAAAATCACTTCATTTTATTCTATGATATGATTTCGTATTTTAGTTTAAATTACAGAAAATATTTTGGACCTAATAAAATGAATCGGAAGTTGGACCGAATAGTTTCAATTATTTTGTAAATTGAAACTGTTATATTTCGTTCTTCATTGCTTGTCAAGAATTTAGTTTACATAAAGTTTTGAAGCTAGGTCTTTTACATGCATGATAGTTACGATTTCTTTTATTTGCTTGCAACAAATTTACATAATAAGCATCTATGTATGCAGAAGTCATTAAAAGGTTGGTGCATGATTGGGTTTGATGCTATACCAACTAATAATTGTAACATGGGACATCATGAGTTTAAAGTTTAAGCCTTAATCTACAATAATGCAATATGTTTACGATTATAAACTAGAAAGTTCGTCAAGTTATTATATAATTCGAGTAATTTAGAAAATTATCCCGTTGTATTGCTATTTTGAGCCGCTTTATTCTCATATTTTTTCTTACTTTACTTAATTATACATCATGTATTGTTTATATCATAAGTAATTCGAAATATAGCATAAAAAAGAGGTAATTTCTACAATTATAATGACTCGGAGACAACACATACATGCATCACTCCATGTTATCCTCATCCTTTAAAGTAGTTAATTGAAAGAGTACCTCATATCAATTATGGCAAACGATTGAATTGCATGAACTCCATTATTACAATATTTATCTCAATTACCTTATTGGAAAATTCAAATGTATCTTACTTTGGGCAAAAGTGATAATAGAATTATAGAAATGATATAGATATAAAGGCAAAGGTGATAAATAAAGTGAGGCAGTACCCCGTTCTTGAATAATGACCAGACATTGTGATTTTACGAGATAAACTCAATGATCGAAACTCATCAATAACATGTATCAATCTCTTTAACAAAAAAAAGTTTACTATACTGCATTTCACAATTTATGATACGTATGTTAGATATACTTTTCAGAGATAATTATAGTCTCACGATTTATTAAAAAAAATCGAGACTTAATCCATGAAATCAAAGTTTTAGTTGGAGTAATAAATGGATTTGTTGGAGTTATATAATTGTTGACTTAATAATACAAATGTAATTACATAAACAGTTCCTGAAACTTGTCAAGAGTCGAGACTTAGTCCATGTAGTTGGATTGGTGCAATGGTGGAGTTATAACTTTGTTAAATAAATATTCATTTTTTTGGGTCGTAGTATGTAAAATGAGGCCTACCATTGAACCAATGCAAACTTTGATATTTTTGTTCAACAAGTTTGTGACCGTAGACATAATTTATCAAAAATCAAAGCTTGATCCTCGGAGCATGTATTGTATCCAATAAATCAATAACTATATGTGCAATAATAATCACTAAGCAAGCACTAAATAATACAAACGGTATATTATTTATAACGATGATGCCCCGAATCAATACTACAATAGTGACAAAGGATCATTTTTTTTTAAAAAAAGGCTATACGTGCAACAATTGAATAACTTAAATTAGTAATTGAAAATTTCATGACTAAAGTATCTACTTTAAGTCTAGAGTACAATTATTTCAATCTTTTTACACAGAAAAAGTGTAGACAACGACAACAAAACAAAACAAAAATATTAGCCCCCATCACCGTTTGGCAGTGTTGCTATTGTGTCCCGCTCGATCGTTTTAGCTAATTGGGACCCGACGATCCGGTGTTTGGCCCATCCCCGATCGAACCGAAACTAAATTCGGGTCCAAAATTTGATTTAATCTTAAACGGTCCAAATCGGCTCGGTTCCCTTGCTTATCCGTGAACCGATCGCGCCCCTAGATATCCGAAATCTAAACCTGAGCATCGTGAAATCGAAACCGATATCCGAAATCGAAATCAGATCCGAATTGAAATTGGGATTCAAACCGAATTAACTCCAAACCCGAAAATAATAAGTTAATAACACAAAAATAAGAATTAATTCGAAACCCAATACTAATAAAAAAAATCAAACACATTTACAATTTAATTAAAACTAATTAAAGAATTTTAATCAAACATATTTATTAAATTTTAAGATTATAATGAATAAAGTATAACAAAATTCAAAAAGAAATGGGGGTTGGTAACTAACAATTACTATCGGCAGGGGCGTAAGCATTTATGAGCGAAAGACAGAACCAACTAAGTATTTTGAGGCGCAAATGGAATGGGGCGAAAGTGGGCGTTTAATGGACTAAGTCAAGTTTACCGTCCGGATCCGCTCGATCATGGATCAAAATTAACCCGACCGAATCCGGCGTTATAATTGGGATTTTTCTGACCGATTCCCCACCGAGCCTAAGCTCGCCTTTGGCCCACCAACATGACTACCATTTGGGATAAAGTCCCAATCAACCACCGTGGCAAATCACGTCATGCCAAATCCTCCCAACAATTTATAATTTAGCACACTGTACACATTCAAGAACCTTAACTTCATTCATTTTTCATAATTATATAACAAAAAAATATTCAAGAATCTCTGACACAAAAATGAAACTATAGTTTATAATCTCCTATAATATTAATATTTGTTTTTATAATAAATTACTCCATAAGGTTGAATTTTGACGGAACAGGCACAACACAGGCCTTGTTGGCACTAAAGAAACTGCCCCAAAAAACCATTATATGCATCTGATATTACAATGATTGTGGTCCTCTTTTTTGTCCCTCTTGTTGTTCATGATAGGTAGTTGACTTGGTGGTGCTGCAGTGGTGGAACTAGAGAAATACGGAACAGTCGTTTCCCTTAAATTTTTAAAAAAGTATATATTTTTCGAAAAATTATATGGTTCGGTCAGCTAAATTTTTATAGTTTTCCTTATTTTTACTGTATAGAAATTATTGGGTCTACTATACAAAAATCTGGTTCGGCCACTACGTGGAAAATCAAGAAAGGAGGAGGAGGATACCATGTTGGCATCATCATCATTGTCACCAGGAGTTTTGCCAAGTGGAGAGCAGCTAGTTGATGCACCTGTTCTGTTTCTTGTTCTTTCTCATAAGGCATTTAGTGAGGAACTTGCCCAACTTTATGGATTGGTGGTGGAGGCTGCAGAAATGGGTTTTCTTAATAAAGATTGTTACTTTGAGCTAAATAGGAGGTTTAAGTTCTTGAAGCTTGTTTACAAGTATCATTGTGCTGCAGAAGATGAGGTATTTGATGTTTTTTTGTATATGACTTTTTGGTGTTCTATGTTTGAGTAATTTGTTCAAGTTGCTCATCTAGAGATTTGATTTTACATTATGTTTTTTGGGTAGTGATTGAATTTTGGGATTTGTTTTGTCCAAAAAAAAGAGCCTTTCATGAAATTGATGAGATTTATCTTGAAATCATTTCTCATGTGTTCAAGACCATAGGGAATTATTTAGCACAAAAAAGAACTAATTATAATGTTTATAGTTGCTTATGGATGTTAGGATGTAGGAGAAAGGTTGACTTTTTAACTATGGAAAGAAAAACAGAAAAATAACATATAAATGAAGTCATAAATCGTCGATCGATGAAGTTGAATTGGATGGTTTGGGACCTTCCAACTATGATGCTAGATGGTTAAGAAACAAAATGGAACGTCCTGCAAGGGAAGTTTAATTAAATCCAGTCTTGTTAAAATGTCTCACTATGTATATCTATTAAGTAATTTTGTAAATGGTTAATTTTTTATAAACCTGGCTTCATTTTTCTAACATTGATCATGTGCATTGTTAATGATACTTCCTGATAGTCTCAAACATATAGTTTCTATGAGATCATAAGCTGAATATGAACTGGAAGTACGGATATTTTTATGGAATGGAATGAAACTATCTTTGCAAAGACCATAGACTGTAAAATGATTGCTTCTTGTGTTTAAAAGCGAAAGAGTAATATGATAGTTGATATTGCAATTGTTTACTGTTAAACAGAAGAATGATAAATCCACCCTTGATTGAGATCAAACAGAAATATAAAGCTAGGAAACATATATGGTCTTCCTTCATTAATCTTCTTGTTTCATGTTATCTAAAGAGATAAGAGAACTCACCATATTAACATGCCAAATATTATTATGGGATTTTGCATCTCTTCAAGAAACTTACTCATTTTTCAGGTTGTTTTCCTTGCACTAGATGCAGAAGTAAAGAATGTGGCACCCACATACTCATTAGAACATAAAGTCATAGATGACTGCTTCAGCTCCACCAGAAATGTCTTAAATCACTTAATAAGTGACGATACACATAAAACCGAGCAGCTTCAAGAACTTGTCTGCTCCATAGGTGCACTCCAGGAAAGCATCTGCCAGCATATGTTTAAAGAAGAACACCAGGTACATGGCCGCCACTTCATACCAGTAATTATATAACTAATCGTGCAGTTTGTTAAAATATTACTCTTTCCATCCCGTAAAGATTGTCATAAAAAGATGTTTTAGCTTAGTTCATAGTGCACAGAGCAAAATGTGTCTGGTTGAGCAATATTTGGGCGGTTAACGATGAAATTTTAAAGAAATTTAGTTTAGTTAAAATTGGAGGAATAACAATACAGTAAACTTAAGAAATCTTTCATGGGACAGTATAAAAATTGAAATAATAATAAAGAGGAATCGATCAACTTGTGTTGACAGTTTGTTTCTACAGAGTAGCATCCACAGTGATTTTAAAACTAATTGTCATGTGGTTTTAGCTATATTCGCATAGTTAATCAGAAGCAACAGGCTGGTAACAATGCTGTATTATGGGATATCCATCGTTGTTGATTTTTCCTTCTATTTCAACTATAATATTGATTCCAGGTCTTCCCATTGTTGATGAAAAAATTCTCTTCTGAAGAACAAGCTAGCTTAGTATGGAAATATATCTGCAGTGTCCCCATAAAATTACTGCAAGAATTTTTGCCATGGATGACTTCTCTGTTGACAGATTACAAAATGGATCTTCTCGGTTTCCTAGAGTTTGTTGTGCCTAAAGAGACTTTGCTTCAGAAGGTAGACAATAGCTTTATTTTCTTGGTCTACTTGTTTCGAAATTCCCTGTGAAAACACTGATTTCTTTTTCCCTAGGTGGTGATTTCATGGATTCATCCGAAGGATCCTTTTTGTAGTGGTATAATCAGTGGCATGCATCAGGAAGGACATGAATGTTATGGTGTGATATGCAGTTTTAAGAATATCCTAAAACAGTATCCATTAGTTGTGCAGTCCAAACATGAGAGAGACTTCAGAACAGAAAACTCAAAGCACGGACCTGATGGACCCAACCCTACTGATGGAGTCTGTCTTTGGCATTCAGCTATCATTAAAGAACTCCTGGTCATTCTTAAGGAGTTATATCAAAAAACTTCCTCTTGTACTTCAGCGTTGGCTTCAATTATTGTTCAACTGAAGTTTGTTTTGCATATCCTGATGTTTTACAGGTAATGATCAATCTTTGAACTCACTAATATAATTGACCATGAAATCTTGCATCCTATTGACATTATTTGCATTTAATCTCCTCGAAAATGTCACCAGACAGTAATAGTAATATCAGAGCTTATATGGAGATTCAAAAGACAGTTAGGAAATGATGGCCACCAGACAAATTTTATGTTATGAAACTTTCCATACCTCTGTTGTCTCGTTTAAGGAGAAATACTTTCAGTACCAATGTCAAGGATATTGGAGTAATTATTATAATTTTTTTAAAAATTGATTAAATTATGGAAACCGACATCATAATCTTGTACTCTATAATTTTTAATATATTCACGTAGATTATCCTAAAATTTGCAGCAATGTCTGGGATCACATCCTTTACCCTGTCATAGTTGAACTTTCGCCGAATGGCTCATCTCCTCGCGGACAATTTTTTGATAAGAGCCAAATTGAAGGCCTAGAACTGCTACTGTATTTCAAGTTGGAAGACCTTACCCAACTGAGCACCTATGTAGAAAAGATCTGTAAGGAACTGGATTCGTTCATCAGGAGAGTGAACACATGTTTCAGTTTTCTTGAAAGAGAGGTATCATAACTGAATGAAATATTTTCTTGAAGACTTTAATTGATTGCAACTGTATGATTAGTGTCTCCATTATTCATACCTAGCTTTCCTGCATATCAGATTTTTCCTTTCATCAGCGACAACTGCAGCTGTGAAGCCTTACTATGGTTGTTCTACTCAAGTCTGCAAATGATGCCACTTGGATTATTAAAGCAGACAATTTTCTGGTTTTCTTCTCATCTTTCCGATGAACAGTTCAAGGCCATTCTGAATAGTATAAAACTGGAATATGATGCAGGCAGTATGTCATTTATTTCTCTTTTGCATGACTGGGTCCGCATGGGTTACTCAGGTAAAATACCTATCGATAAGTTTAGACAAGACTTGAAAATTATGTTCAACAGCAGAAGATATCTCCTCTCAGAAGAAGCAAGGAAGGGATCCAGTTCATCTGACAAGAAGTCGCATGTTCAAGAATTGGATAACGGTGGTGCTTTTCTGTCCGGATCAAGATCAGAAACCAGGGCTACAAACAGCATGTTGCACACCTCATCTCCAACCTCCAACATCACTGAGACTGATGAGATACATTATTCCAGTAAGATGAATCGACGTGTATTCTTCCCGCAGGTTTTACGAAAAAATCCTTCAATTCAAAATCATCATGCTAATTCCATGTCTGTCAACGCATTCTCTGATCTTGAATCGAGACCTATGGACCATGTCTTGCTCTTTCACAAAGCTCTAATCAAGAATTTGGAATGTCTTGTCAATCTTTCAGCTAAGTTGGCTGAAGATTTTAGCCTTTTGGCCGACTTCAGAAGAAGTTTTCATCTTCTTCAGTTGATATACCAAACTCATAGTGAATCAGAGGATAAGATTGCCTTTCCAGCTTTAGAATCAATAGGGAAGCTCCAGAACATAAGTCATGCGTATGTCATCGACCATAACTTGGAAGTCGAACAATTCAAGAAGACGTCTCATATATTGGAGGAGGTCACTTTATTCCAAAGCAGTCCAAATGCACCAAGTCAACGCATGCAAGGATATCTTCTGTCATGCTTAAAGCTTCACGATGCATGTATTTCAATGCATAAAATATTATCTGATCATATTTACCGTGAAGAGATTGAACTCTTCCCTCTTTTTAAACAGCACTTCTCCATTAAGGAACAGGAGAAAATTGTCGCACAGATGCTAGGATGGACAAGAGCTGAAATTCTACAAGAAATTATACCTTGGCTTGTGGCATCAATAGCACCAGATGAGCAGAAAGCTTTGATTTCTTTGTGGCTAAAAGCTACAAGAAATACAAAGTTTCATGAATGGCTAAGAGAGTGGTGGGTAGGGATGTCGAACTATGACATAGTTGAGGATGCAGGCTCTCATTTTCTTGCAGAATCAGAATCTTGCACCTTGGATGTCGTATTGGCGTACTTATCTGAAGGAAGAATCGAGTCCAAACAGAACTGGAAGAAACATCCACAAGAACAAAACTCTAGAGATCTTATCAAACAACCTGGAATTACTAGTGCAGATAAACTTCATCTGAATGGTGAAGGTGACAATACTTATCAAGGTCAAGAGCCAGCTACACTTTCCAGTCTAGTCAATGAGAAGAGAAATACTAAAACTCTAGATGGTTCGAAAGATTCTGAAGAAGTAGATAAACAAGTGGAAGAATTGAAAACATTGATGCCTGCAGAACACCCACTTGTGATGAACCAACAGGAGCTGGAAGATACAATAAGAAGAGTTTCCCGTGACATCACTTTGGACCCTCAAAAGAAGGCTTATATAATGCAGAACTTGCTGATGAGGTAACTATAACTATGACGACCTTTCATTTTAAAGTCCCCTTTTATTGTATTTATGAGATATTAACTTTCTGATCTTTAATTTATGCTTCCTCTGTACATGGTTGAAGTGATTAGTTGGTGACTATCAGAAGGCACCGAGTTTCCATTTGATATGCTACAGAAGGCATACTTTTAAATAAAATTTGAGCTTTTGAAATGTGCCTTTCAGTCGTTGGATTGTAACTCAACAAAGATTCCATGAGGACAATGACGAGAGAAATGACAAGGAACAAATTCCAGGCCAGTGTCCATCTTACCAAGATTCTCTTGGGTCAGTTTTTGGTTGCAACCACTACAAGAGGAACTGCAAGCTTTTGGCCCCTTGTTGCAATAGGCTATATACATGTATACGTTGCCATGATGAAACGACTGATCACGCTGTGGAAAGGTAAGCACGCTGTAGTGCCTTCTTCAGTTATATCTGAACTGAGTTTCAATATCATCGGTCTAGTTTATATGTCTATTATGTTTATATGCAGAAAATCAATAACTAAGATGTGTTGCATGAAGTGCTTGGTCATCCAACCTCTTAACAGCAAATGCTCAACTCTGGCTTGCAATGAATTCAGCATGGCAAAATATTTCTGCAAAATATGCAAATTATTTGATGATGAAAGGTAATATAGTCATGCCAAAAGCACATGTTGATTAATTGGAGACATCACTACTCCTTGACTTTTTGTTGCTATAGCATATATATTGTGACCACAAATTTTAAAGTTCAAATCAGTTTTACTTCTTGAAACTGCTAATTAGAACCTCAGGGTCGTTCTATCTTGAAAATCAAGCTATCCGTACCTAGTTAATAAATATTCAAGTAAGGCGAGCATGCACTGTTGGACTATCCATATAAGGCAAAGATGGCTTTTATAGCCTTCTTATTGCAACAAAGAAATATTCTTTTTCTATTGAAAATGCTAAAACGAGAGGCAACTTACAAGATAATTAAGACAGATACATTAACTTGAAGCTACATCGAAAGAAATGTTACACATATAAGTATCATGTTTTGAAAGAAAGCTGCTGATTTTATCAATCCTCAGATTCTTAGACCGAACTGTTCCTCAATGTGATTTTATCAGCATGTAGATCCGTGTACACATGTCACTGATGTAATTCATCCTTTTTTAAGTCTATCAGTGCCCGTTATTCCTCTGAGCGGTCTCAAGTAATTTTCAACTAGTGACGTTTTGTCTGTTTTGGTCATATCTCTGACATGGAGGAATAATGGACAGGCAGATATACCATTGCCCTTACTGCAATTTGTGCCGAGTTGGGAAGGGATTGGGTATCGACTACTTCCACTGTATGACTTGCAATGCTTGCATGTCACAATACCTAAAAGTGCACGCCTGCAGAGAGAAATGCTTTGAGGATAACTGCCCTATCTGCCATGAATATATATTTACCTCAAGCTCTCCTGTCAAGGCACTTCCATGTGGTCATTTGATGCACTCATCATGTTTTCAGGTGTTTCCATTATCTCATTTTTAATTGTTGGTGTGATTGTGTTTATGCTCCACTAACAGACACAATCTTATCATGTCTAGGAGTACACTTGCTCCAACTATATCTGCCCAGTTTGTAGCAAGTCTCTAGGAGATATGCAGGCGAGTAAAAAATTCAATTCAGTTTTGCCTCTTCCATGCAAGTATATTATGAGAATATGAAATGTCTATTCATTTCCCAATATATAATTTTTTGTAAACATCTGGGAGTATCTAAATTATTGACCACATCTCAATGCTTTTGACCAGGAAAACATAATCATGCTTCTGCTCCTAGAATTTTACTACCTACACAAAATTGGAAACTATGGAAAACGTTGAAAGAAAATTGCTCTCTTGGTTTTGCTATTTGTGAGATGATGAAAATTGTGAACTCTATACCAATATGGCTTTAGGATTTCTTACTTTTAGCTACCGTTCAATACTGTCTTTCAGGTATACTTTCAGATGTTGGATGCTTTGTTAGCCGAAGAGAAAATTCCAGACGAATATTCTGAACAGACTCAGGTAAGCCAGTTAAGTTGTGGCTAACATCTTTATTCTCATATTTTCGACACTGTATTAATCATGTAACACTTTTTCCAGGTTATACTATGCAATGATTGTGAAAAGAAAGGAACTGTTCCTTTTCATTGGCTATATCATAAGTGTCCATTATGTGGTTCATATAATACTAGGCTTGTTTAAATATTTCTCTAACCGAAGGAAATGATCATGTTATTCTGCGATTGATTTACGCCGAGCATAGTTGAGTTTTCTCATGGGGTTAAATTGAAATCCTCCAGCCTTATGTTGGAGATGTATCTCATTGTATCTAGGTTTGTAAGAGTAGTTATTTTCTGACTAAGCAAGGAGCCATATTGCTCTTGCAACATAGAGATAGCTCTGTATAGTCTGTTTTCTTTTACTCAAAAACAGAATTATTAGTGTAATATTTTATATTAATTATATGAAAATATTTATATAATTGATTGCAAATGCTCCTTATATTTCACTTTGAATGAGTTAGTTTGTCACAAGTAATCATAATACTGAAAATTAATGAAGGCCAAATTCAAACTATGTGTTTTGGAGGTACCTTTGCTAATACTATGAAGGTTTTGATTCATGTCATTACTCAAAACAGAATCATTAATGTAATAGTTCCCTATGATTTTCATACCAACTATCAAATTCGAGCATTTATTTTTCTTAAAAAACTCGACTCTTATCATTGGAATGACTGAAATCCGAGACATTGTCATTGAGAGTAATATCCCGTGTCTACTAGGCTAATCCTAGTGGTTTTATCAAACTCGAACATGAAACTATGTCTTAATCAATTGCCTGTGATTTTTTTATCAATAATTTACATGATGCTAACTAAAGCATTGAGAAAAGAATAATTCAACATGAATTTCCCATTCATTTATCAACTACAATAATAGACTCCTACTGAAAAGAGCATAAATAGAACGAACTAAGAAACAGAAGCACATACTGCTTAAATCCGTCTGTGAATGAGAGAGTTGAGTTGCATATGCAGCCTAGCAAAAATATGGTAAAAATAGGACTGCTCTCATGCAATGGTCTGGAATCTTCTCCGATACTACAACAAGTGCATCCGCCTACTAAGGGCATCCCCGCAACCTACAAAACATCCAGAATTGCCATTTTCTGTATAGAAAGGGAAATAGAACATCTTCAGCAAGTCCTGCACCGCCTGCCTAACTAAGGATGTCCCAGTCACCCTGCTCCTACGCCCCCAACCTGTCACAATATCTATCCGGTTTGGACATGTCCCGGAAATGATCATCTGTTTGCGAAACCAGGCCAATGTCCTTGAGAGAGCAGTAACAGCAGTGCCGTCTGACATCACATGCAAGTTAATGAGCCAATGGCATGAGCTTTTTTCTCTTACTGCTTCTGGATAGACGTTCTTCTGTGCAGCCACTTCCCAGACAGAACCGGCTTCCTCCTTGAGCCCGTTCTTGTGAAGGAAATCAACCACTGCATCAACCAGCCCCCTTTTGCTCTCTCGATCCTCGCGATCCTCGCTGTGCATCAGATCAAAGAAATTACTGGCATGGTCCCTTACATTCTTACCATCAGGCCCCGAAGCAAGCATTGTCGATAGGAATGTGTGGGCAGGGTGACATGTCACAGCCATAAGCTGACAGCACAATAACATCTCAATTGATGTTTGGGCTTCTGTACAGAAACTAAGGAGAAGAGTATAAGTCTGCAAAGAATGGTTCAAACCCAAGTGGAGCATGTCCTGGAGCAAGTGAAAGGCCTCTTGGAGTCGATGTACCCTCAGGAGAGCACTGAGTCGGGAGTTACAAGTGGGCACATTGGGGCGCAAGCCAGCATTAAGCATGGCTTGATACAGGTCAACCAAAAGTCCATATACAGGTTCATCGGGAACCCAATGCCTTCTTTTCATCTCTACAAAAACCGCCTCTGCTTCTTCTGAATAGCCACAGTGGCCAAGCACCTCCATAACGATGCTATAAGTTACTTTATCTGGCACAAAACCAGCATTCTGCATGTCTCTATACAATTGAAGTGCAGCGGAGTAGTTCCTTGCCTTTGCTTGTAAAGCAATCATTATATTATAAGTCACCAGGTTAGGTACACAACCCTGATTAACCATCTCACAGAATAGTTTATGGGCAGCAGCCAGATGCCCCGCTTTTCCCAGACAATTAATAATGACACTATAAGTGAAAGTGTCAGGGGAGAGTCCAGCTGCTTGCATCCTCTCATACATGTCCAACGCAATATCCAGATACCCAGATTTAGCATGAATATCAATTAGAGTGCAGTAAGTCACACTGTCAGGCTCACATCCTATTTTCTGCATCTGATTGAAAACAGTCATAGCTTCATTCAAATAGTTTGCCCGCCCATAACTGTGAATGAGACGGTTGTAAGTCACAATATTTGGCTAGCAATTATCCGTTAACATCTGATCCAGCAACTTGTTTATTGCACCAAACTGCCTTGCACGACCAAGGATCCCCACCATGGTGGTATAGGTGTGTCCGTCATGCTTGAATCCTGGTTGCTTTTTCAACCAATAGAAAAACCCAAGAGCCACATTATAATCTTTAAGCTCCTTGAGAATTTGGTTTGCTTGGTAAGCATCCATCAAGTAGTTGAGTTCCCCAAGTTCTTCTTCAGTTGCAGGCCCCCAGCTAAACTGTGAAGATTTGAGATACATTTTCGACAATAGAGGCAGAGCCTGCAAATCGCCTCACCATTGGAGCAACTCCATTTTGCACTCGCGTCTTTTTTATGGACATGCTAGAAACGTTAGCAAACATGCCTATGAATTTTCTCTCTGTATTCTTCACATCATTCGTGCACTGATTAGAATAATTATTATACCTTTGTGGTGCAGTTTGTCTTCTATCAACAGAATTCGGGGAATTTCATGGGATTTTCCCGAGTTCCCAGGACAGTGATCTGACACATTGTCAAGACTCTTAACTGGAGCTGATTTCTCAGCTCTTCCTTTAGGGACACAAGAACTGCTAGTAAAATTTGATCCATTTACTGCCTCAGCTGAAGAATCTACATGAAGTTTCTCTTTCCGCAAAGTTTTAACGTTTGGAGACCTAACAACAGAGACAGGTTTACTATTGTCAACCATAAATTGGGAGGATGAGCTTAATCCTCCACTCCCAGCACTCGTAGGAATCCTATAATTTACAATATCAGGGAAATGACTAACTGCAGCAATGCCTACTTTAACAAACTGGTCAGATATAGGAGTCGACTGTTGCATCACCTTACTATCGCTAGCACAGACGACATAATTTCACATCCCACTTTGCACAGTGAGGGAGAGCTCGATATAACCTGTGGCTTGGAAACAGAGTGGTCAACACTATTAACCTCTTGCAAACTTACAGTTTTACCTCCACCTGCAGGAACTACGGATCCTACTGCTGAAGCCTTAGATACTGTAGTGGAGGAACTGCGAGGTTTCTGAATTTCATCCCTAGTCTGAGGCCTTCTAGAAATACAAGTTTCATCTTCTGTACATGTGCATGAACTTCCATCTGGTGTGTTACATCTTGAACCACTGAAGAAAAAGGATCTAGCAGACTGCGAAAGATTGCCAAGTTGCTTTGCTCGCAGCATACTCAGCAAGTCATCATTCAAAGGGTTTCATTACTTAGAATTTCTCAGATGCTCAACATTGAAAAATAATCTTAACTAAGTCTTATATTACTAAGAGTGCCTGATATACGAATAATGACGCTAGCTCATTCACGGCATTTAAAAAATTTATATCTATATCTATATATCTATATAACTTCTAAAAGTCATGATCACATAACGCTGTTTCTTCCATTTTTACGTAAGACAAAAATAACCCTACAAACGAAGCTATTTTATTTAAAAATAAATAATTACATTAATATATTTTATTTACAAAGCATTACGCCATATATTATATATTATTAATTTATTATTCCTTTCATCATATTGGCTTTTCTCATTATTTATCATTTTCAATCTTTCATAATTTATGCGTAAAAGAATAATAATACTTTTATTCAAAGATTGCCCATCTGACCACGTTAGGCCAATCAACTTTGACTGCAAATATTTTTTCATGCTTATAATACTACTAAAAATATATATCAACTGAAAGTTAATTTATTTTTATTTTTTCGATATATTTTCTCAAAATATTATAAAACACAAACAAAATATCTACTGGCCAAAGCTCACCATGCTTAAAAGTTTAAAAGTTTTACACCCAAGGGATTATGAAAAGAATATATTTTATGTGTAATTATTGTTATTATTATTATAATAGGTATTAGTTAAATAATAATAATATATTTTTGTAGAATTAGTTTATTATTATTATGTAGAACTATCACATTATTATTATAATAGGTATTAGTTAAATAACCATATGATTTGAGTATAATTATTATTTTATTATTGATATTGTTTATTTACTTCCATGTCGATATATGAATTTTATATATCGGAATTCACAAAATTTAAATTATACTTTTAAACGCTACCAATTTAATCACATAAAGAAATAATTGACGATACAATATCACGATCAATTCTCAATACATTAAGCTGAGGGATATCAAATTATTAAAATAATATTTTTATCTCCCTACGACATCTTAGTTTCGTATAATATCTCTGCGAATATCGTGATTTTATTGTAATTTTTATATTATATTTAAAGCAGTTATTTCATAAGTATCCCTTCGTAAAATATTAATTAGAAAAAATTCAAAAAGAGTATAAGTTTTTACACGCTTTTAGAATAATTTGAATTAAACATAAAAATGTATCAAATATTTGAAAAAATCGACAGACGTCGCGTGATCACACGCCTCTTTTACTAAGATTAAGAAATGTATGAAAATAGGTATATAATATTTTCGGTGAAAAATGAGATATTTTAATGAGTCGAAGAGATATTATTTTTAGTGAAAAACAAGATGGGTAGAAAAATAGGCGATCTTGAAAAAATAATATATCTCTTCGACTTAACAAGATGGCGAGAAAAATCGATAATAGATCATTAAGCTTCTCAAATAATGTTACCAATATATTTTAATAAATAGTTTTATTTTCTGTATTTTTATAAAAAGGTAGTAGTTTCGTGGCATTATTAGTACTTTAATTCTTTAAAACATCATTATACTCATTATGAGAAAAATAATTGGTCTTTGACCTAATCATATACGGAGTATAAGTACTCAATCACTTAGAAAAAGTCTGCTAATAATGAGCATGGTAAAGTTCAAACTCTCAAGATTGTACTCATCATTTTGTTCTCACACTAAATTTTCTTTATATTTGACTAAAGTGTGTCATAAAACCCTTCTATA
This sequence comes from Lithospermum erythrorhizon, assembly GCA_019722365.1. Lineage (NCBI taxonomy): Eukaryota > Viridiplantae > Streptophyta > Magnoliopsida > Boraginales > Boraginaceae > Lithospermum > Lithospermum erythrorhizon. The sequence continues at coordinate 383,876 of JADFUC010001683.1, forward strand.
TGAAAAATAGAAACACAGCCCACATCTTGACTTATAAGATATCATACACATAACTACATTTTTCCCTATGCACGCAGTAAATAAGCTACATTATATTGTCAAATAACACTTCCACCAATTTATGTTAGTTCACTTTTATCTGTTCTAAGAAGCATATTTGACCGTAGATGCATTCCTATTTGAATATATGTCACATTGTTAATATCGAATTTGTTAATAAAAAATAATACCATTGATTTTTTTTATAGTAATGTCATATATCATATACTCCTATAATTTTATTATTTTTTGACCAACAATGACCCCTAAAATAGCCATATGTCAGATGCATGGCGTTGAGAACCGCACAATTAACCGTTGTTTTAAATACATGATTAGAAATGATAAAAATTAATTGAATGAGTTAATTTTAAACACGGTACACGTATGATCAAACAAAGTCCAAGGTCGAACATGTACGAGTCGAGAATTTCACTCTTATTTTCATCATGATGTGATTATCCAACCATATAGTCAAATTAAGTTTTTGTAATCCTACAGAAGACACAGACAAGATTCAAGGAATCAAGCTAAAAACTCTCAACATCTATCACTTAAGGTGTACACATTTTCAATTTATTTCTGCAGGGCCAACACACCCCACCATCAAGAATACTCGTTGCCATCTAATTGAACTAACAAGAAAGTTTCAATAGCAATAACAAACAAGATCGAGCTAATCAAACCATTGGAAGTTGAAAGGGAACTTTTATTGCTCAATAGAAAATCGACAACATCCACATATTGTTCTGTTCATATTAGTACCATCTTCATCCAATATCCTCTCATAGATTTCATTTCAATTCATGACTTATCAAATTCACTCTTTGCATGTGACTAAATTTAAAGGAGTTCGCCAAGAAACTTGATTGCATGTGTGACCCATCACCCACCTAAGGTGCCCCAATGATAATAACACATTCGATGAAATTTTGATCCATTATCTTTTAGTTTATGGTAAAACTATATAATGACTTAAGTCCATTTCAGAATCCTCAACCAGAAACCTTTCACATAATGAGAAAATGAATATGAAATTGATTTATGTGACTTGCCATTAATTATTGCAATACATGTGCACTTGTTGAACTTTTATTAGTGGCACGATGTGATTTGAAAATAAAATACACTTATTGAGGGTGTATGTTAAACCATCAATCCATCATAGGGTTATCATCGACAAATTCGGACATTTATTGAGGGTGTTCAAGCATCATCAGAATGCCTATAGATTTTTCTAATGTCTAGTTTTTTAGATAAAAATGTGAGAACGAGATAATTGAAGTTTTTAAAAAAAATAAAAAAATCCATAATCCAATCAGTCCTCACGAAATAATTGAAGTTGATAACTACTCAAATAATGAAATTTTTGTATTGGAGTATTAAACTTACACAAATAAGATGCTAAAATTTTTACATTTATGAAGCAAATGGTGTGAGATCACCCATTATCAGACAAATCTCGCCACAAGCCAAAGGCCAAAACGCTAATCAATATCGATAAAATAATCTCAATTTTTCCTGCAAAACACACGTATGTTCCCCATTTATGTGTCAAAAAATAAAAAAGGAAATGTGACTGAGAATCTATTCCAGAAGCAAATCCAATCCAATTACACCATAAAGCATCACATCTTCTATAGTTCAATTCATAGTGAACCAATCATGTAAAACTTTAACATTCAAACAAAGAGCAATTTAATGTATCAACCTAATTAAATTGCATTATTATACATTTGAACCTAATTTACAATTAAGAAGATATTTTTCCCCTAATGACAAAGGAATAGTTTTATGTTTTTGTCCCTTTCTAACATTTGTCTGGACTAAAACCAACAACATTATTAGCCAAATCATAACTGACACGTGTCCCTTGTTGCTGAATGTTACCTATGATAGCCAGTGACCCTGACGTCGGAGCAAAAGCAAAACAATATTTTCCGGCGGAGTCCACCGGAATCAAATAATTCTTTGGATGCAACGCCACCGTTTTGCCACCGCCGAACCTAAACGCCACCGTCGGAACCGTAACGGAACTCATTGATGACAAATCATAACATGTATCGAATAATGCAAATGAACTCGACTTCGGTAAATGTTGACTGAGTTTGACGAACGAGTCACGGAGTGAGTTGTACGCCGCCGTCTGCAACCGAGTCACGGCGGTGCCGGAGTCGATGATCACGCCTCCGTAGCCGGAGGAGTCGAAGGCGAAGACCGACTCCGGCAACGACACCGGCCGGCCGCCGACGGCGAGTCCGGCTAGGGGGAGGTAGTAGAAGGTGTTGATCTTCGGGTTGCGGAGGAGCGGCACGGTGACCGAGTCTCTCGGGGGAGCGGAGTCGAAATCGAGGGTGGAGGACGCGGACGAGTCGCGTTGGACGAGGCAATATGAAAACGAAGTCGTTTTGATTTGGGTAGGAAATGAAAGTTTTCCGTGTCCGAGGCCTAATAAGCCGGCGGCACCAATGAATAATCCTTCGTTTTGGTGTCCGCAACCGATCGCGACGTTCGGAATTGATTTTGCCGAAGCGGATCCGAACGTGACGGATTCGGTTGCGAAATCGCCGACGGTATAGGACCCGTCGCCATAAGAAACTTGGTAGAGGCAAGAATTAGCCTGACAAGCCGATACCCGAAGAGCGTTACATTGCTGGGAAGAACATCCGACGGATTTATACGTCGTCGAAGAACCCGGGTTGAAAATCGGGTCGGATTGTTCGTAACATTCGGTGCATGGTTTGCATTGGAGCCAACTGATATCACTTCCAGTATCTATAACCATGTAGAATTGCTTCACGGGTCGACCTACCCCGACCCTTGTGAAGTACTCCCCGCTTCCCTGATTCGCCCCGGATGTTAACGGAGCCTGGATTTTTTCTGGCCCTAAACTTGTATCCGCCGGGTTCAAGTCCTGTGTGGTGAGATTCTTGAGGGAGAGTTGGTGTTGAGTCATGAGTGATGCAACTCTAGCTGAGTCACGAGCTAGTCGTGCTTTAGTCACGGCTGCATAGTCTTTCTCTTTGGGTGCAACAATGGCTGCCCGCGGATGGAGTGTGAACGATAATTCAGAGGAAGGCGTCTCTGCAACGCCCTCTTCTTGAATGGTTTGGGGAGAAAGATTGAAAATAGCTTTGGTTTTTTGCATGGATGATTTCACATCAAGTTCTTGGTAATGCATGGAATCTGTATACGTTGAAGAACGAGAAAGGGCAAAAGGTATGAGATATAGGACAAAGAAAGTGGACAAAGGGAAATGGTTTCTGTGAATTTGAGCCATTTTTGTGAAATCTGCAAGTGAAGAAAGATGAAGTGAAGTGGGAATATATTGAGAAATGGGAGGGCAGAGTTCTTGGATTTATGCTGATAGAAAAGAGTGGGGACTAATACCCATCACACATCAAGGTTGTCTGGAGAGATATGGAAAGCCATAATAAAGGTGCATAAAAGCTGGTTAGATCTAATTTCAGAGTAAGCAAAAAAAATGGAAGTGGTTGAAGCAATTAATTATTATTGCTAAAAAGGTGTGGTAATCTACTAATCTCTACTTGTATTTGGTGCCTATTCCTTGTCGTTTTCACATCATTTGAATATGCAGGTTAGAAAATGTGAGAAACTTACCATATTGTGTTTGATTATTGGATCCGAAATTAGCATACACGACGACCTGAAGGTTGATGGTACATTTCACTAGTTAGAATAATAATCTCGACCTTATTCCACTACTAATCACGACGTACTTATGTACTTAGTTAAGTCGAAGAGGTGCTTCGACATGTCTGGTAGGTTAGAATGTAATGAAGAGATTTAATGGAACGTCGGCTACTTCTATGAAATGGACATTCCGTGCAGCTTTCAACTCCAAAAATTTATGAGTAATGAATTGTACTGTGGTCCTAAGTTGTAATGAGGTTATTAGTTTGTCATTTATGTAAATAATGTGATGCTGAGAAATTGACAGGTCTATTGTAAATTTTGGAGCTTGAAGAAAGAAGAGGACACTCTTGTAAGTTGTCAGATATGTTTCTGTGCTAGAGATGTTGATTAGTGGTTACTGGTTGGACATAAAACAATGGCAAGTCACAAGTGGGTGGTCTGGGCAGGTGGGTATTCATTAACCAATCCAAACTTGAGTCATGGGTCCAATTTGGGGAGAGAGACAACCATCATTATTTGTTTATTTGTCAAATTGTTCAATTATGGGTTGGTAAAAAATATAAATATTAAAAATTTGTCTTTATATTTAATTTGTGTTAAATGTTTGAATCTGCAAAATTAATCCTTACATATCCATCGTGGAGGAAAAAATACAACACAACTGTACGTGTAAGTTAACTATTCCCTATGTTGTCCAAAAAAACTTGAAAAATTATGTTGATATGTTGGTATTTGATAGTTAACAAAACTACTTCATCAACAAAATATGTACGTTTTGGGCTTAATTAAAATAAACTACGATATTCGAATAGAAATTATAATAACTTTGATAAATTTCACATGCATGATGCTAAATAAACAACGACTTATTCAACATTACTACTGATTGGACGATTCTTAAGTCTAATTTAATTTACCTATGTCGCTGTCATGATCTCATTATTATTAATAAACATTCAAAAAAAAAAAAGTATTTTCTCCGCCATTTTATGTACAAAACATAACCGGTCTAAAACTTCTCCATAAGTAAAGGAATTAGTAATCACAAGTAAATCTAAACAAAAATGGTACATGAGCTCCAACATTATCTTCAATAACATATAACTTCCACGAAAGATGATCAAGAACGTCATCTAGCTTTCGACTTTGAACAACAAAAGCATGAGAATAAAACTTTTAGTGCATTCCTTAGGACATTCCCCCTTGCAGGAATCAATCGTGGAGCGGAGGTCGAGGCGGCGGCGTTTGTTTTGAACACCTGACCATGCGTAACACCACCACCAAAATGTCCCATTTTTTTTTTATTTTTTTTTTGTAAATGATGAGATTATAGGAAAATTCTAGGAAAGGTTTTGTGAATAATTGATGAAAAAATGTGAGCCGGCCGACCTATATTTAAATGATAGTGTAATGCCCGCGTAAGCCGAGTCAATAAGCGAGTGTGGCCCTACTATTTATTTTATTGTTTCAAGCTAAGTAGTTTACTTATGTTTGATTGAGTCCTGTTCCCTTTTAGCTTGTCTAAATTCTCATACGTTAGTTTGATTTAGTCCACTCGAGATCTATGGTCTTCTAATTCTTATTTTTTCATTCAATTCAAGTTGGGATGTGTATTCCTTGGTCTTGTTTGGTTCATAAGGGAAGAAATGGGAAAGGTTGGAAATTTTGTATTGGATATCAAATATGACAATCTTTCGGCTGTTGGGACGCATACGTTTCATACTAACTTAACTCATGGGTGACATTCTTGTTTTATGTTTTCACTTGTTGATTTCTTTTTTTAACTTGTATGTGTAAAGTTTTATGTTATGATTTTGTGTTTTTAGTGAGTTTCCTATATATGTAACATACTAACATATAATGATGAGGATGTGTACTTTAGTGGTTAATGGGGAAATGCAAGAATATATACTTCGAAATTGTTTGATATGAAATTATATTTTGATTTTTTGTATAATTTTGTTCATAATCATTTTGTAGATATACCATAATTACTGTCTTATGAATATTTTATACATAACATGGACACAAAAAATTAAGGTAAATGATAAAAAATATAAAGCTATCGATCGTAGTTTTGTTATACTCCCCCTTTACTTATGTGACACCTTCTATTTTTCATATTCTTACAAACTCTCATTTTTGGCATAAAACAAATATGAATATTACAACAATATAAAATATGTCCGATCAAATGAACGCTTTGTTACCGTTTATTTTGATGGTGTGAAATGAACCATTTTGAGTTCGTGACTGAGGTAAATCCAAAAATGTATAGTTTTATATTTCAAATTTGTCTGGCATGAGATTATTTGAAATTTTACTTTTCATATTATTGAATAATGAAGAATTAATATCAATATGCTCCAATATATTATCTTAAGAAGCTCTCGTTTAAATGGAATAAGCCGATTTACTAAATGCCTTTTATTAATGAAACAACCTTTGGAGATTTAAATTCCACCATTGCATGGCTCCATGCAACCTTTGGAGATTTTTAATGAAAACTAGCTAGTAGGCTGTCCACTGTATGAAACAAAATGGTTACTTTGCCAAATTCAACAGAAAAAAAGGCATGCAATGATTGTTCCCATCTCATATATAGTGGAGTATCAAATTGCACCATCAACTTTACTAAGAACACAGATAACATACTGCAGACATAACAAACAGGACAAACTCTCCACTACTCCAAAATAGAGAAGCAGTTTATCATATATAGTTAATGTTTCTCATCTGAGGCAACAAAGGGGGTAACCCGACACAGGTTTATGACGACTTCTATTATGTACAAATACGCAGAGTACCTAATATTTAACCGGGCTATGATCCGGAGGTGCATAATTAGCAGCCTCCATCTGCCGGCTCAATTGAACTCAAAAGACCATTGCTACGTAGCTGCATGCAGTGTTCTTCTGCATCAGCTTGAGCACAGATAATCACCACCGACATGCCATTGTGATGTGCTTCCTGCATGATGTTGACTGCATTATCGACAGTCATCCCAGGTATAACCTTCATCAGCACTTGTACTACATACTCCCTCTTGTTGAAGTTGTCATTATGCAGTAACACACGGTAAGGCGGGGACATTTTCTTCGATTTCCTGGAAAGGAAAAAAATCAATACCTAGTAGTGTAACTAATTGGGTTTTGTAAGGTACACATTCAAACAAGCTATAGAAACTCTATTAAATCGATCTAACATTCAACAAATAAAAAAACCACAACAGAAGCTCAACTTAGAAATGAAAAACAAAGGAAGGTGTGAATGGAAAGGGACATTTCCAAATTAGCCACTAATTAGAGAATATACCCTTTAGACGGAGGAGCAACATACTGCACTAAAAAAATCATATGTAAGGGTAGGTGTTTCAAAACTTTTCAGAAGGAAACAACAGTCGACTTTCCAGCTCTAAGTAAAATAAATAATAGTGTCTAATCATAATCTAAAACAAAGTAAATCTTTAGATATAAACTTCACTGATGTCTAACGATGCTTTATCTGCTAATAATTTTTGCGGATTATATGACATTTTAATATGATTTATGAAAGTGATAAGGTCACCACATCTACATTAAACTGTCAGATACTCCTAGCTCACAACGTACATGTAACTAGTCTTAATTTTCACATTCCTTTTGGTTACTATCTAGTTTTCCATTGCTTAAACATAGGAGCTTATGCCTGTTATGCCCACCCCTTGCACCAAAAACCATGGGGAACTATAATGCCTACCCAATATTACTCCTATTACCAAAACCTCTGGACATCAATGTTCACCAAGTTTTTCTGTCTTACTTTGGTTGAAGTTGTTTCCCATGTTGGAGAAATTCATCCTTTGGATAAACATTCTCTTACCCATGCTTATGGCATGTTGCAACTGCTCTGACATGGATTTAGGTTCTAAATTTAGGTGACTTCACTTATGTTTCCCATTAGGGGGGGGTGATAATGATCCAAAAGAAAGGCATTCCTATTGCTCCATTAATACCTAAGGTCAAACTCAGACTCGCGGCCTGGAGTTGTTTTCTCAATCACGGGCTTGTCCAGCACGCCTGCACCTTTTCCTATCGCTCCAAGTGGCAACGTCATCAGTGTGCTTCTGCTCCCATATTGTTTGTAAAACGAGTATTTATCCCCTGCAGCAGCACGAATGTATTTGAGCATTAAACTCGTAGTCTGGAATATACTTGACGAGTCACTCTAGATAATCACTTGCGCATCTAAAAGTGAAAAATCTGTAAGTGCAGTGAAGCTACAAATTACAGAGTAATTTTGCTAGAAAATTCAAGGAATATAAACTAAGTGAAGGTTCAACAACAATGGCAGCGTCTAACACCAGAAATTGACATTTGTACAGGAAATGGAAATTTTCTTTAGTGACAAATCAACACTAGGTTTAAGTCCTGGCAGCCCGGTGGACCCCAGTGTTCATATAAAGTGAGTAGCAAGTACATTTTATGCCCTTTGTCAAAACCTAATCAACACGAGTGAGACTTTCTCTTGGTGCTTTTAGCTGGCACCTGATGTATGTGAGTTACTAAAGCTCTTAACACACACATAATTAAAGCTATATATAGAGAACTCTCATCCAGATCAGTGGGAAAAAATCAGTTATTACATCATTGCTTAAGATATCAACATACATAAAAACAAAAGAGAAGAAAAATGACCAGGGAAACTATTGGTCACTCTTATAAGCAAGCAAATGTGTGCATTACTCGACTTAGGTGCGTCAGAAAAAAACATATCATTTTGAACATGAGAATTTTACCACCAAAATTTTGCTCTAAACGAACTATTTTTTAACAAGAAGAGATGCGAAAAGCAGAAACCAAACATCGCCTTATGTCGAAACAAAAACTTGATTTCTTAAAACCTCGTTGGTCCTATCAGAGAAATAAGTTTGAGATCCTCACCTCTCAACACCTACTGAATCCCTCCCTACAATATCTAAAAACAATACCCATCATCTTTGTAATTCGAAAAATCGCCCTTTTTAGAGGGAAACATAAAAAGATAACCAGAAAAATCTTCACTTTTTTATTCTGTTATTCCTTAACACTCCAAGATATATTCACTTGGATTCAAGTACACCCTTCTTCAATAGTTATTTATCAAATCTTTTACTGTTTCCCAATATATAAAAAGCTCGACTTACATAACATCTACAATAATAAATTGCTAGCAATGGTCTTTAGTCAAAACCCAAATCAAGACAACATTTTGATAACCCAAAACAAACAAAGAAGACATTAAAATGGCAAATAAATAGTTTTTCATACATACAACAAACTTTTTCAAGTCACAATTGTTGAAATTTGGCTCCTAATAACCCAAGAGTTCCAAGAGTTCATATGTGATTGTCCCACATTGAAAAATAAGAAGAAATTCACCACTATATAAGCCTAGGAGATGATGTCTTTTTGCGCTTATGATCCACATCCAATCATTCAAATACAAACATTCAGAAAAGATAAAAATATATATATCAAGAAAGTTGAACTCACATATAAAAAAAAAAAAAAATTGAACTTGAACAACAGTTAGCTCTCTACTACAATTTCAATCAATACCCAACAATCAAAATAGACTAAGTAGCACCATCAAACTATACAAACATAATAATCTCAAAATCCTATCTTAAAAACCCTTGATTTGTATTTTGAAAAATAAAACATGAGACATTTTAGCTTGCCGCTTTAGCCATCACATAGATTAAAAAAAAGAAAAATTAGTAAAAAATTATATTAAAAATATAAAATTGTTATTTATTATGCTAAAACCACAACTATTTTCAAACAAACTTAAAAACTAAAAAAAAGGAGTGAGTAATAATATACCATTTATGTTGGGTTGGAAGACATTGTTGGAAGAGAGAGGGAATCGACCACAGATTGCAGTCTCCATTTCCCACTCACTCTACAGTCTACACACACAGAGAGTCTTGGGTATATTTTAGACTTTAGTATATGTTGCTATTATGTGTGGAAATGAGTTTGTGTTCTTAGGTTGTATCAATAAAGATGATGATTATGGTTGGTATGGGGACTCTTTATTTTTTTATTTTTTTATTTGTGGATGTTGTTGCTCACTTGTCCTACACCTGTAAAAAGTATACTACAAACAATTAATTTGAGCTAATTGTCCGCTCAGCCTCAAGATATCGTTTATTCGTCAATTGCCCTCCGACTTTGGCCATCTCTGCCACGGCGCCTCGAACTTCTACTTACAAGACGCTTCCCGAACTTCATTATTTGCCGATTGCCCCTCAACCCATTTTTTTTCACATTTTAAAGACAAAAATTACAAAATAAGGAAATGACTAAATTACCTTTATATGATCGTGACGCTGCTCTTTTTTGTTAAGAAATTTACAATACCAATTACAAACATTATTTCCAAATTCTTTCTTTCCACCAATCAATCAAGAGTCAGAACCCTTCATCTCCCATTCTCCTTCTCAACAAACATATCAAACCCTTCATCTTCAAGCAAAATTCTTCAAAGAACGGCTCGAAAAGAAAGTCACAACGCAATGAGACGCATTTATAAACCCGAACGCGGTATGAGGATGTTAGTGATTCCGAGAAATTTTGGAGAGAAGACGAGAGCTACAAGATATTTCTATAAAGATAGGTGTGGTTTAACTAATTTTTTCTACAATTATGAACTGCATGCTCAATTTAGGGTTTTGGTCATATTAACAACATGCATTTCAAGCCAGTAGGACAACTACTTCTTCACTATAAAGCTCGTGGTAACGGCAAATTCTAAGAAGTTTAATGGGCGACGACGCACGCCAGAATGTAAGCCAGTATTTAGAGCACTTTGGTGGCCTGAATTACGGCTTATCTGGGTTGATGACCGTTGCGGAAATTGGATTTATAGGAATTTGCTTTGTATTAAAAGAAGTTCTTTCATCGGGTTTTGGATAATTTGGTTAAGACATCTTAAGACGCGCAGTTTCCATTGATTTATACGGTTGGGGTTTGCAAAGGGAGCTAGTGAAATAGTACGTATGTAACCCAACTAAATGAACGATTGCTAAGAATATGCTTATCGAGATGGGCAATTCTTAAGATGCTGGCCCAGCAACATCATTTATCATTAATGTAAGAAAGCCAGTTGTTGCGCTTTCAAGAAGCGCTGGGCGAAATAATGACGCGGCTAAGGCAAAGTCAAGGGTAACAAATTGAAGGTTACGTTGTCGAGCGGTATCACATCGGTGAGTCTCAATGCAGGGAGAGAACTAGGCTAAAGGCAGGCGCGTAAGCATAAGGGAAAAGTAGGGGGCGTAAGAGAAGTGGGCCGCGATAGGGAGAAGTAGACGCGGCATGTATAAGGTAGGGGGCGGCGCAGGCTGGCAAGGTAGGGAGCGGCAAGTGTGAAATGCAGGGACCGGGCGGCGAGATGTCAGCGGGTGGGCGACGAATTGCCAACCACAATGTAGTTTATGATGATTTCGATGTAAGCGATCTTTTCTACGGTAGAGGATTGGCTTTGACGGGCGACTACGAACCTTTAAGATCTCTAAGACGCGGAGGAAAAACGAAAAGGGAAAAATGCAACCCGCATGTTTTCGACAAGAGAAGCCTTGTAGGATGAAACGGGGCACGCTTTTACTCGATATCGGGTCATTACCGCGAAATTTGAGACTTCTGAGCATCTTGTAAAGTTAATCGAGATGACGGTTAAGCAGGTTCGGCTTCAACTTCAGGAGGAAAAAGGCCATTACCGCATTGCCAGATAATCAGTGGAAATACACTTAGCAAATCCAATCATGTCTTACCACGGTGTTCGTAATACCGTGAAAGCTTGTGGAGCTAATCAGCAAGACGCCAAGCACGAAGAAATCTTTAAAGTTTGTAAAATGATGTCGAGAGCGCATGAAGATGTCGTCGAGGGGCGCAGATTCATCAGATTCTCGCTCAAGACTTAGAAAGCTCCAACAACCCGGCCTATCAAAAGTACGGTACAACATACTTCGCTGGAGCTCAATTAAGATTGAGCATGGTGAAGTGAAGTTCTTGGCCGTAGCAAACAAGATTAGGCGAAATCCAAAAATATCCCTAAATTTTTTTATTGGGGATATCTATGATGACTTGAAAGTTGAGATTAAGGTAAAGACAAAGCATTTTGCAGCCATCAAAGCCGTTTGCACTGCTATATGGAAATGAGAATCAACAATTTGCTCACATGGAGTTACGCAAGAGTCATGGACACTATGCCCGGTTCAACTCACATCACAAAATCGATGAACAACAAAAATTTATGCGAATCTATATCTCTGCAGCCATTGAAAAGTGGATTTTCTCGATGTAAGATGACCCCAGGTCGATGGTTGCTTCTCGGGCGAGAGCATTCAATGGACAACTTTTACCAAGTAGCCAGCGACGCGACAATGGCATCTACCCAATTGCATGGGCCGTGGTTGAAGTGGAGAATACTGAATCTTGGAAATGGTTCATCAAATTGTTAAAAGAAGATCTCCACATGGACCTAAGCAACTGTAATCACGGGTCTCACTTGCACTCTGATCAACAAAAGCGTACGCCTGAAATGTATTTACCCCCTATACTGCAGGCTCCCCCTATACTATGCCCCCCATACCATACTTTGGCACAATATCGCAGAATCTCGACATACATGTCATTACAGGTCTCAAAACGCCATCGTTGTCGGAAGCTTCCGACGCGAATACGCACTACGCAGTTAAACATCTTCATGCTAATCGTCAAAGAGATTCCCTAAAAGACGCATTTAAAGACTCGACGCGAAGGCGGCTACCGCTAACGCCAGCAATACTGAATACGTAACGCAACCGATAAAAAGTTAATGGGTCGGGCCAAGTAGGTTGGCCGACTCCTGAGCAGTAACCGAGTTTGCCAGATCCTGGCCCGGCCCGGCCGATGATAAAAAAACCTACTGTTTTTTTTATCATATTTTTGACGAACCGGACCGATCCGATTATTGTCCGACTCGCTGCATTATATAACAATCTAGCCCATCGACATCGCCTCATCCATTTCACCCCATCAAATTTCCATCTGGACGGGCCTCTTTGCCTGCTGGCCATCGCCCTACGATCGCCCCAGAACGGCGTTCATTTTCCCATCGTGCATCACTCATCGCCTCAGAGTCTGTAGGCTTCAAAAGATACAACATTGAAAGCATACACTCGATACAATCAGAACACTAACACCATTCTTTTCCCCACCCTTTCGCCGATTCAAAGATAAAGTTTGACAAAGACAGCGCATGCTAAAGATTCTCCCCCTATCGCCGATCACGACTCAAGGCCCTTGCCAAATTAGTTTATTTATTTGTATTAATATCGCTTTATTAATTTTAAGTTATTATTTCGCTTTTATTAATTTGTTTATTATTTCAGATTAATTTTAGCTTATTAACCGACAAGTTAATTAAATGAACTTTTAGTTTAAGTATTATTCCAAATGTTTATTATTTTTAAGTTAAGGCTTCCAACGTTTATTATTTTTAAGCGGTAATTTATATCATTATTCTCAGAATTATGTATTTTTTTTCTTTTTATATATTTATATTTAACACTAATATATTTATTTAATTTTGTATGTGAATCTTATTTAGATGCTTCTTCAGACTGTGTTTCTCAATATATCGATTTATTTCGATATTTTCGTATTTCGACATTTCCTGGAATTTATTAATATTCCTGTGATTTCGACACCGAATCCTATTATTATTCTTGTATTTGGACATTTGATTTATTATTAGTATTTGACATTTGAACTTATTATTATTATTCATGTTAATAGATATTTGAATTTTGAATTTTTATTATGTTATTATTTTGGACTTTCGAGTTTACTATTTTATCAGAATATCAGATATAGCTTAACCCTAAACAGTAGTTCTAAAAATATAAATAAAAATCTCACTAACCTAATAAAAATCGCCCATAATAAAAAATCCTACCAATAAAATGCCGTATCCGTCCGAATTTATTTCTGGATAACCTGACCTGATTTTTTTAACTCTAAATATCCGGAATCCGGTTTCGATTTTTCGCCTCCAAAATCCGGTAAATTCCAGTCCCGATCGCACCCTAAGTCAAGCATACGAGCACCTGATGTAGATGGAAGTGAAAGTTAAGTCGCGATTTTGAGGCGCAAGATTCCGTCTTTAACAAACCGCCCGAACTCGCTAATAATCGGGCTTTTGGCGATTAACGTGAAGTTCATAACGGGGCGCCGTGGACTACCTAATCATCACAATGCTCAACAACATATATCACACACCATGAATAGGATGCATGCGAACGCCGGCAAGCCACAGGAGGAAATGTGTAGTCTCAGAGCGATCGATTTATGCTAAGCTGGCGAAGAGAGAAGAAAAAATCTTCGATTTCATTACGAGACCTTCCAGATCTCTAAGATATGCAGTGACCTCTGCCAAACATAGTTTTGTTGTCGATAATGGTAAGAGGCAAAGGCCGCAGATTGCGGGCATTGGGAGGCCACTCAGGTTCACTCAATTCCAGGCAGCATAAGTTGCACACAACAAGGACTCCAAAGATACTGCTTACAAAGATTACCTCAAATCCACATGATTGACATTTTATAGCCACTTCATAGAGCCTTTGCGTGGCCCTATATTCTGGAAACAAAGTCCATACCCTCCCATTCTACCATCGGACGTGAGAGTTCTTCCAGGGAGACCCAAAAGATGCCTAAAGACGCATCGAGAGAGCGTAGTTAGCTGCTAAGATTGTTCGAAAGAAGCTGCTAAGAATCCATTTAAGTTTTTCGGGCTCCTCACCGGTGATCCCAGAATCCAATCGCCAAGATCTCGAGCTCCTCGGGGCCATAACGCCGAGAAGCTTGTCCTCGCAGATTCTTACCATCTATCGTGATCTCGAAAAGAGAAGCTCTACCAACATCATTCAGAAGAACAACAAAGTGGAAAGCGCAATAGCCAAAGAGATTCAACCTACACCGTGGCCATCAGAGATTGGTGCCTAAGTCAGCAACAATGCAAAAAGAAAAGAAAAGCGGAAAACAGATTCAATAGGTCGCAAGACCATATCCGGATTTCAGGACCTTTCGGTGAACCGAAATGTAATGTATCAAGATGCCATAGATTTATGGTTGGTGAAACTTTATGTCTATTGATTGTGTAACAATTGGTTAGTGGGAAAGCTTTTGTTTTGTAGTTAGTGAATATTTATGCCACCAATGAAAGGAATATTGTGTATTTTCATACCACTTATTTCATACCACTATTATCTGTCTTTACCTTTGTCTATAAATAATTGGCACCGTGCATGTACAATGTAATTGACATCTTGAAAAACAAAATAAATATAGGGGCAAAATTTAGGTGGTATACTTTGGGGTAAACTTCAAGGGGTGTGCTCCAACAATAAAGCACTATCAGACACAAGAACACGATTCCATTCGTTACCACGATTGCAAAAGTACAGTTGCTAATTCAACAACAAACTAAGCCATAACATTACAATCATCCAAATTGTATGTAGCTTGCTAATTCAACACAAAAATGTCATAATTCAACATCTACTCACTACCGTACAATCAAGCAAATTACCAACAAATTAATCTAGGGTTGGAATTGGCTATGACCACAATTGCAATTGCAAGTGAAATCCTCAGCCTTATCTGAACCAAACATTAAAAACACAACAATTGACAAACAAAACACCAACAAGAAACCCAAAATCGAAACCCTCCTTAGCTCTTCCGCACTTCTCACCCATAACGTATCCGGCCATCAGAGGAAATTGTGTTCATCTAGCCACTCCCAGAATTTACATCCATGAACCCCATCTCGTGATACCTAACAAACCTTCTTCCCTACTCCTTTCTCCGGTGGAAACTCACCCACTCAATAGCATATCTCCACACTAACACTTAATATCGACTCTTCCTGCAAGTGTTCTCATTACCATTATGCTTGTTCACCTACCGACATAACAACCGGTATATGGGGAAATCTACCGAGATCAGACGCTTCACCTGGGGGTTTTTGATTAATTTGGGGGAGACACAATAGTGTAGTTACGGTGTACTCCGAGATGGGAGAGTCTTTAATAGTGTCCACTCAATTAAAGAAAATATGAAGTTACCAATTTACCCTTATTCATGAAAGACATACCTGCAACAACCGAGAGTGTGGAAAGAAATTTTTGTACTTTAAAACGAAAAACGGGTCAAGGGGCAATCCCAATGAAAGTTCTAAGGCAACTCGACAGCAAGAGTGTGTCTGTGGGTACCCTACTGACAAGATGATAAAGTTCGGGGCAACGACAAGATACCGATAAGATAGGTAACGCCAATTAGGCCATTAATTTGTTAATTTCTAACACAAACAGACTCATAAAAGAATTTAATGTCATACCGTGTGATAATCTCTCTTATACTAGAATTTAAGATGAAATGTCTCAGAACGTGTTAACGGGCCGACTAATGAAGAGTTGAATCAGAATCTAAGTTTAGCGAGCCTCGATCTACATAAGACGGTTTTCGTGATTATTACGCCAAGACTTCACGAGTGTCGCTTTCATGAAGTTCCCCGTCACAAAGCATTTAAACGAACTCCAAACTTTAGATTGAAAATTTGAATCGAAAATTGATTTGAAACAAGATATGATCTGACTCTTATCGAGGTCCTACTCTTATCGAAATTTGAAATCTATGTAAGAGGCGATAGGGTAACCACGACCGGATCAATAATACCATATTCTTTATTTATTTCTTGTTAACTTATGTTGGCTAGTTCATTTATCCTAAAATATAATTTATTTTAAATTTCAACTTTAATCAAGACAATAACTTTCATATGAATCAAAATTAGCACGTTAAGAGTGAGTGAGTTCATAGTGCGAGGCAAAGACCATAGTAGAAACTCTTTAAATTAATAATCGATAAATTAATAAAAAAAATTCGATCAATACATTAATAAAGTCTTTAAACTATTACTCGATAAATTAATAATTCTATTCTATAAATTAATAAATTTTACATTTACCAACATTATTAATTTATCGATTTTTGATTATAGTTTGAAATTCCAATCTCATATGTTGATAATCACAAGCGAATAGTTATTTTTCATACTCAAATCAATCATATTGTTAAATTTGAAGCATCGGTGTGGTGGGCTACTATAGAGGCCCAATAACACGCTCACTCCTCAACCCAACTAGGCCCACCACATCACCACGCCTTTTCTCCATCAACGGCCCACATGCCTCCACGTCATCATCTCCCTCCTCCATCAACGGCCCACATGCTTCCACGTCATCATCCTCCTCCTCCACCCCTTCTCCGCCGCCGCCACAGCTCGCCGGAACTCACCCGCCATTGGGTGGAAGCTAACACCAATACCTCTCACATTTCAAAGGGTACTAATAATATTTTTATGTCCCAAAATGTTGTCCAAGTTGACTTTTACTTGTCAAAATTAATAAAGTGTGAGGCTTGACAGTATAATTTTGATTCGAATCAAAGTTGTAATGCTACCACATATTAATATAATCATTGTTTAGACTAAAAATATTGTCTCAAAACATTTTATTTCTTTGAACAAAATTGATATTCTTTCATTACCTATAACGTTTGATTCTCGTCTTAGAGTGTAATGATTAGCTCTAATTAATGAAGGGAAAACGATAAATTTTGCATACATACATAATAAATTACTTTTAGTATAAACGATCAACTATATTGTTAAGAAGAGAATATTGTACATAGTACATGTCAAAATGAATAAAAAAATGAACTTTATTTTTTGTTCACTTAAGTTTTTCTTTTTTGCAGAAAGGTTTAGTGTGGTGTCATATAATATACTGGCTGATAAAAATGTAAAGAATCACAAATATTTGTATAAAAACGTGCCATCGGAGTACATAAATTGGGAGCATCGAAGAAGGCTTATATCCGAGGAGTTGTTATCTTATAATTTGTTTACAGGTGAGTTCTTATAGTTCTATTTTATGAAAATTATGCGAAAAGTTGGTAATTTGGTGTTATCATATGCAGGAAGTGGATAAGTATGATCATCTTTTAAGTGTCCTGGAGAATGCTGGATATGTTGGCTCTTTTAAGGTTTGTTGCTTAGCATTTTTAGTTTGGAGCATATTTGGATAAAATTGTAGAGATTATCTATCTCATCAATCATTGAGTTGGGTTTGATATGAGGTAAACATATACGAGCATGGGCTAAGTTGTTTTTCTTTTTTGTATTGGCTCTTTTAAGAGACGCACTGGAGGCAATGTCGATGGATGTGCAATGTTCTGGAAAGCTGAAAAGTGAGAGTTCCATTAGAGGTTTTATATTACAAGTCTGGATTTTTTTAAGACCTGCTTGTAACTGTGACTGCATCACTGCATTGGTTTACTTTACACGAGTTCACTTTGTTGGCAGATTTCGGTTGCTTGAGGGAGTGAACATTGAATATAAACAATATGGTCTTCGAGATAATGTGGCCCAACTTTCTCTTTTGGAGGTATTTCTTTTATGGGCATTTACTGAAGTCAATTACTCCCTTCAATAAATACTCTCGAAGCACATTATTTATTTCATGGGAGTAGAATTTTTTCTCATATTGATCACTCAACTTATCAGTAACCATTTTCCGGGATATCCTGTCTGAATATACTCAAACCAAACTGGAAAGAAGCATTAGGAAGAGAAAAGGCTTAGAGGGTATTTGGCTAAGCTCTTTCTCTGCAGCTTATAGTTGACGGTATTTCAAAAAAAGTTCTAAGTCCGAGCTTTTTCGGCAGGGTGCTTAACTCTAAGCTACAGCTTTATAGCTGTATCCAAACACCCTATTTTTTGCACGCCCATCTTCATAAAATGCAACAAAACCCTAAATATATTGGATTCAAGAATCACACTTCATCTGAACTAGTTGAGTTGTCATTTGCCAGTAATCTCAACAAGTTTTGCAAATTTTCTCAGCCTACAAGAAATTGTTTTTCCTTCCTTTCTTTGTAAAGTTGTTTGTGCTTGTAGACCTAATGATGGAATGTTTATCTTATACAATTCTGTGACCTTTTTTGTACTTCAACACCTATCGTTCAGATTCGTTCTCTCTCATTGAGGGCACATATTCTTTCTGAGAAGTGGGGTGATGCACATGTTGTACTTGCTGGCGACTATAACAGCACTCCTGAGGTATGATATAGCAAGTTTCTTCGAACTTTCTGTATGAGACTTTTGATCTCCTTCCAATGTTGTTACCTGATTTATCATTTCATTGACAAAACCTCTTACAAAGTGCAATCTACAAGTGCTTGTCGTTGTCTGAGGTAGAATACCCTCCTTCCTCTTTGTTAAGATGGTTGATGACTGATGCATGGTAATTGCATTTACAGTAATGTTTATATTGTGTTTCTATATTTGGCCTCCGGTGCAGCTCAATATTCTCCTCTACGACCGAAGAGAATTATCAGGACAAAGAAGTTGCAATCCCGCTCCCATTCTTGGTATTAGAAGAGAAATAAACATTCTGTTTGCTTTGATGAACAGGTAAGATGGTGCACTTCAATAGTGATCCCTTCTGTAAGTCATCTTTCTTAATTCAGAAACTGAAGTTAGATTCCTCATGCCAATGAGGCAATGACTAGCCGAAGTAATGATATTTCATCCTCATATTTAAATGCTTAGAGTGCTGTCTCAAAGATGTTCCTAAGTCTTTGGACCTCATGTTATTTATTTCCTCGTAAGGTGGATGATCAGTCGGCAAGAAGGCTGCAATAAATGAACCGAAATAATAAATAAAGTGCATATCAAATCGTCCTCTTTCTATGCATTCAAAAAGAGCTTGCGTGTTTGAGCGGTTTCTACTTAATAATCGCAAAAATGAAGTAGTCCCTGTATTTCAACTTTGTGGGTCATTTATCAATCTATCTCAATAGTCAATACAAATTTTTCCTCATCTTCATCATTTCACAATTGGACGTCGTATTGCCATTTCCCACAGAGACAAATGCCACATACAAATTTAATGGAGGGAATATCTCATTGTTACAATTAACTTACTAACTCAGCATAGTGACATCTCTTGAGTTTTCTTTTGGTCTAGCTGCCACGTTAGAGTAGTTTTCTGTATTGCCTTAAAAGCAGAACAAATGTCATATTGTATTTCTTATAATAACACGGTTCTGTCCGAACGAGCCAGATTCGCTAGGGGTAGCTGGACAGATGAAGAGGTTAAAGTTTCAAGTGGAAGTACCAGTTCTCTAGTCATGCATCCTTTGAATCTTAATAGCTCTTATGCAACTGTGATGGTATGATTTCTCTGGAAGCATTCAAGTTGTTTATTTTCTTCTAATTCATCATACTATAGTAAATTTTCCAGTTAAGCAGAATTTTGTTTTGGGCATATCTGCAGGGCTCTTGGAAAACAAGGGGCTCTGGTGGTGAGCCTTTGGCAACATCTTACCACTCAAGCTTTCTTGGAACTGTTGATTATTTGTGGTACTCAACATCAGTTTTCTCTAACTGCAATATATTTTTCAGTCTTCACTTGTGTTGATCTTCATCAATAATCATATGCAGGTATTCTGCTGGTCTTGTACCAGTCAGAGTTTTGGATACTTTGTCCATTGATTGTCTTAGGAAGTTAGGTGGTCTCCCATCTAAGGTAATTTTGATGTTTGCTCCCCTAGAGTTGTATATGCACTAGCCACTTTAGGTTTATTCATGGAATGCTCCATTCCTTCCCTTTATTTGCATGATTTAGGAATTGTCAAGTGCCCATCTTTTCTCATAACAGAACTGATATTTACTCCGTATTATTATGGTTGAGCTTATTTCACAAAGTATTATATTTTCTTTGTCGAATTAATTTGACCTTTTTCACCTGCTGTAGAAATTGGGTAGCGATCACCTAGCATTGGTAACCGAGTTTTCCTTCAAGCAAGACGAAGCAGAATGAATTGTTAATACTGGCAATTTTTGAGACAAGAAGCAAGATGCAGTCAAACGATGAAAGCAATGTTTTTAGTCTGACCAGAGAGTATATATAAGCAAGTGAAGGAAATCAGGTGGCTTTGAACCATAAAGTTGTATGAAATGTAATAGCAGAAAGTAGAAGCAAAGCTGTTAATTGAGGGCTATTTTGCTACAGTTTTGACTGGGCCATCATAGCATTCATGTGATATATATCTTGTTGTAAGTTAACTTCATTGCCATCTTGAAGTTAAACGGCAAAATAGAATATGTTGAATCAATTCAAATTCATAGTCTTCTGCTTATCGACGAAATTTTGAACAACTGATCGAATGTGAAAGCCATGCATGAAGAGATAATTCATTAAAAGAATGAGTTCCAACTCATGCCAGTATCATTTACTCTTACCTTCATCAACTAAATGATGTACAGATAAATTGCATATTGCACTTTTCTTTGGTTAATCACAAAGTTTACATTCGAAGGTGTCACAAAAATCATACAGCTAAATTCCTCTAACTATAGTATTAGACTAATAATACACAGGAGAAACATGACAAGTCCATGGATCAAGAACAATCATAAGCAACTGCAACCTATAAATATATGACTAATCTCGGCATACTTACTGCTGTCCAAGCTACAAATCTTTTGTAGCTTGAACTTCCAGGGGAAATGTAGACCAGGAAAATAGGAAATGGAAATTATACATCATATACTTGTAACCGCTCTTCAATTAAAGCACGACATATGGGACACTTCTTACATCTCTCGGAGCAGGCACTGTACCAAGTCAGAGTGAACGAATGAACATATATACACAAAGGAGTGACAAAATGCTGTTGAATGACCTGGAAACAAGAGCGAAGGTGGACTGTACCTGCAAAGAATCCGATGCCTGCATGGGAGGAGAACTACGCTAATCTCTCCATCGAAGCAGACTCTACAACTCACCTTTTCCTGAACAGCACCAAAGCAAGATTAAGGATGAACCACATATGTCATTAGAACATCTACCATATTTCTGAATCTGCTGTTATCAGTTGGCAATGTTGTTGAAAACCTGAATGTGTGTCTATGAAAATATGAAAATCATCTGTTCCCAAGTGTTCTTGAAAGATACTGTAATTCATATCACCTAATCATCTGCACTACTCTCAAGATATCTTGACATTATGTCACAAACTTACACTTTGGAGTCTTTCATATTCCTGCTGGCTAAACTTAGTGATTTCACTTTGCTCTCCCAGGGCTGCTTGAAGCCGCCAGACCTGAAAACAACACGATAATCAACAACTACTGGATGTCCATATCAAATGAAGAGGAAAAATGATGAACAGCATGACATATTGCTTTCAGATGGAAAGTGTACCTTAAGTAAGTGTAAATTAAGAATATTATTTGCGTCGATTATATATTTATGCCAGTATAAGACTGACCTCCTCAGCGAGATCTTTCTTGGGCATCTTCTTCACCACTTCAGGTGGATATTTGCAGAAGGTGTTGTAACTGCATTTTCATAATCACACTCTGTTAATAAGATTCTTACAATATTTGTGCAAACTTCAGCATATTGTTTTTCTAACTTCAATTAGCATCACCTTGACTGATAAACTCAGATAAAATGGTCAAATTAAATGGATACTTTGGAATAGAGATGATGCCGTCAAGAGAATTAAATGAAGAAGTCAAAGAAAGTTGGATTTTAATGAATGTGACGTGAGAGATCTTCTCATACCCTGGGGAGTCAGCACTACATAAGTGTGACTGTTCTTCTCGGCTTGCTTCATCTACAGACCACCAACCAAGTAGCCTGCCCATTGCAGTGGTCGTAAATTTAAGCTTCGTATGTTATTGCAACGAAGCACTACATTTCATCTACTGTGCAACCAAACAGAGTTAAACGGTTTCTGTTCTCTGCTTGTTTTCGTTCCTGTTTCACTCTTTCATCATTTTTGTTTGGATTGTGTAGGAAGTTGTGACTATATTCAAGCATGCTTAAATGAATCGTCCTACCTGGAACCACGGTGAAGAAACTCAAATAGCTCATAAACCCTTGAAGAGACTGCGAAAAATCTTCCAGCCTGGGAACCTCCTCGTATGAATATAACAAGGTTCTCCGTAAATCTAGATGCAACAAGCAAGACACCGACTCCTTGCAATAGAAATAAAGGAGAAAAGAAAACTACGAGGGGGAATCTTTTAGCACTGGAAGGGGTTCCCTGAAATTTAAGATAGCAACAAGTTAATAGTAATAAATAAAAAATCGAAGTTACAGGCCCAAACTCAACGCCAACTCATACGCTACCTCCAATCGCATACAAAGGAGGATTTGGAAAGCGACAAATGGGATTTTCATAATGTGCCCCCCAATCTCTGCCAACCCACAAAGTCCTTCCTGGGATTGATAATCTTCAGAAACCACTAGGCCACTGTTCCAATCAAGATATTGAGTGGTGGTAGAAGACGAGCTTCCTTCTGGAGAGTGTGAATTTGTATGAATCACAGGATTGGACCACTTTGTACAGACTAGAAAAGCAAAGCACTCGGCAAGACTGTAGAAATGGCATATCCATATAATTTTCATCAATTCCATCAGAATGGACGGGTTGAATATTACAACGTAATACAGAAGACAAAGTAATACCCAAAATTAATCAATAGATCCCACCAGCTGAGAGAACCTACATCTCCTGCAATTCACATGCCAGCAATAGACCTTTTTGTTATAAAAAGTAATACATCAAAGGTTGAATAAAGGACATCAAAGCATAAACAAAGAAATGAAAGTGATATTTCATGTCTATAAGACATCATGTGAGGAGCTCAATCTAGAAGTTTATGAACCACAATATTTAATTTAGAAATGCTAATCGAGTAAGAAAGATACTTCAAGCTTAAAACAGAATGTCATCATGCTCTAAGAAAATTTAGTCAAATGAGTTGGTGAGACAACAGAAAGATTGAGAGTTACCAGAGAGCTTCAGGAGAGTTAACACCGTGGCAGCAACAAAGAGAATCATGGAGATTGCCACCCAAAAATGCTAGCAAAAGAAGAGTGTTCATTTAGTAATTAAGCATGCTAATGTTTGTATATATAACCAATACATTTAAGATATTCCTCGAAATAATATACGAAAACTATGAACAATAACACTTAACATGTGAGATTCCTTTCTTGAATTGAATAATCACCAAAAGTTTCCAAGGAGGTGTTGTTAAAGAAGTGAAAGAAAACATAACAGTATAATGAGCTATTATTGCCAGGCTAGCCCTCAGATTTATTCATGTTTGATCACCTCGAACTTCTAGATACTGTTACCTAAAGTTTTAGCTCCAAAATATGATAAATGTGCATACATAGTAATCTAATCCAAAACCTTGAATATTATGGTAAATTATAAGGAAAGAGAGACGAAAGATCGAATGAGTTCGGATGGTGGAACCACTTTACTAATGTATGTCAAAGATACACAGTACAAATTATCTATCAGAAATTTATTGTAAATGAGAAAGGTATTTGTGTATCGCTATTCACTACAAAGCATCACTTCTTCACATTAGAAATGACTTACAGGAAGAGCCTCACATATTGCCTCGTCACTCATGCCTTCATCATCACCTGGCAATAAGGCCTTGCACATCCTGCAAAATGATGATAGTAACATGTGGTGAATTTTCATCAGAAAGTTCGATCAATTATGTGCCTGTATGTCATCATGACAGAAGGATCTCGTTGTACTGGTTTAAATCATATGACCCAACCAAGTTATTTTCTTCGTGAATAATACCTGAAATTATCTACCAGGATGGTCATTTCAAATGCCAATAGAGGCAGGAATAGAATCTTTAAGCTCAAAGCTGGATATCCGTAAGCTGCACAAACAAGTATACAGATAACAAAATAAGGATACAACGATACAGTTCCAACAAAAGTCTTGTAGACGAATCTAGAGTATTGATGTTGATAGGCCACGAGTTAGCATGAGACAAGGATCAAAATTCAACCTGAAATAATGCTTTCAGCTGCTTTTTATGCAAAGAAAGATGGGGACACGGGGTGGAGAAATTTTGGCATCACGTATGACGATTTCAACTATACTTTTTTTAAAAGACCTTCAGTTTCTCATCATTACTTTGAACAATTTGAATTTCATTCCTTTGATTTTTCCAGTAGGATAGGAAACACATGACATTGTTGCACGGTCAGGATGCTAATACAAAAAATGAAGGCAGACTTCAACTTTGTTTCCAACCTGAAGAGTTTCAAGTATATAGTCTTACCATATATGCTCTCCAGATATATACAGAGAAGCAGCTCAGAGGCAATCAGCAAAGGAGTCGCAACTATAGCATGACAAGGGGCCCACTGTGAATTGCAATAGAAAACAGTTAACAAGTTTTAGAATATGTGAAATTAACATATAATATCTTGAAACAAAATTCGTACATGGCGATCATGGGGAACAGAGGGAGCTGGTAAAGAGAACCTTCCTCTTGCAACAACTGCATGAAATATCCACAATGGAAGAAAAACGATCCTGTAAAAGGAAGCCACCAGTAGAACATCAAACTGGATAACAAGAAAACTAAGGACCGAGATATCAGTTTCTATTATTAGCCAAAGACATGTGTACACGTTATTTAATAAATTCAAAGAGATAATATTATATCTTACATGATTGAAGGCATACATGATATAACACTATAGTGAACGCTTGATCAAAGTGTTTTTTGCGGACTAATTATATGCACACAACTAATACTAAGATCAAGCATCTGAAGATCAGGAAGAACTTCCATAGAACATTAGTCCATCGTCGTTGATGGGTAATACAGAACGATCAATCAACTAGATCAGAAAAAAAGTCATGTACAAACTGCAAGATATAGGCCATGAGACTTATTCCCACCATAATAATACATGCCTTTCACAGACTAAGATAAACCGCTCAAAGAATAGAAAGCCTTGAGCAATGTTTACACTTGCGGCTAATATAAGCTAAGAGTAGACATTTTATTCATCATTATATATTACATTACGACACTACCTTGAATTTTATAGAGAAATTATTTACTTACATTCAGTTTGTAAAGGTGGTCTTAACCAGCTCAACTAAACCAGAATTCAGATGAACTTATATCGTGATCTTTATGAATAGTATCCATGCTAAAGTTCTGTTATGATAGCAATCCCAAAAATTCGACCTGAAATTCAGTTTGTTTAGTAGAATTCTGTCTGTGGGACAAAACCAAGAGATCGTACACTTTGGTTTTCAGTCTTCTGTGTAAGGCCGATTAAAAACCAAACCAGCATATACAGACTCAATCGAAAAATTAGCCTGACCAGTCTAGAACAAGAAAATCCATTCTAATTGATGAAGGTTGCATTTTACTCTTAATTTCAGATTACTCATATCTCGATTTGATACATGAGTCCATCAGAAAACATTCACAGAATCAATAAACGTTCACATCGCCAACTCAATCAAATAAAATCTGGAATTCAATCATCAAACAGCATATAAAAATTTAACCTCTGAAGATTTACTTCAACCTCCTCGCTCGATACAGATTGTTTTGCATTCAATGATATACAAAACAAAACAATAATAAAAACCATAAATGTATTATGCAGTATACACTTACATAAACATCTCAACCATTTCTCTTCTGAAAAACAAAAAGCACACATATACATACATATATATTGGCTATAATGAAGCTACTACAACATTCATATTCATTAATATCAACATGTCCCAATGCCTCTGAAGAGGTTCCGCTTAGGGTCAAATAGTACGCAACCTTAACACAGTCATAACACAACACGGAGGCTGTTTCTGGATTGACCAATAGTGAAGTGAAACACCATCTACTTCTTCACGATAGATAAGAAGCATAGATTGTGTAATGTAATATAACACTAAAAAAAGAAGTAAACAATGAAGTGAATTATGATAAAGAAACAGTCTTTACCACCAAGAATAGTTGACATTTTGATCAAGCTTAAGCATAAGCAAAATGGTGAAAGCTAATAGCAAATTATGAGCCATCAAAGCCTGCAATGACTTCCCCAACCTCCTCCAGTTCATTGTTCTATAAGTCTTTTATATATATAAATAAATACTATATATTATAACTGAATATACACTTTGTTATGTAAGAAATGGACTTGAGTTTTGGGACATAAAAACAAAAGGTTTTTTTTATAGAAACATATGAAATTGAGAACTACGAAAGAATATATTTAGTTGATTATGTAAGATATGGACTTCCATTTTGGGACAGAGATATAACAGATTTTATAAAAATGTAAGAAGAAGAGTGTAGAGCGGGGAGGGGGTGGCATCGGGAAAACAGTCGAAAAATACAACATGCTATTATTTATCTCGAAGTTTATTCAATATGTACACGATAATTAATTATAATCATTTCGAGATTTAACCAGTGCATTCGATAAGTATTGATGGTGGGTCGCGTTACAAAAGACAACAGTCTAAAGATTGATGGATAGATACGAGGGTACAGTGTTGTGTACGTTTGCATTGCACAAGTCAAGAGTGTTTACATCAGCTGATTCAGCATATTAATTCACTTACTAATCATTTACAACAAAAAGAATCAAAAAATTAGCAGGGTCAATTATATGTGTTCCCAAATTTAAAAGCTAATGAATCATAACGTGAAAATAATTGACCTATTCTCCTTACTTGCTACTTTATAACATGGTGATTGAATTGGTAATGTATTTGGGGCATCAAATAGTGGATATTATTAAAGTAAATTCATTATTATTTTTGCTCAACTAAGAAAATCATAGGAAAAATATTTTTATTGAAAGTGAAGGGCAATAAAATGGTCAAGTGGAATCTATATTGATGCAATAATTTATTTTGCTTTTACCATGACTTCAACAAAATACTTTCTCCGTTGTTTTTTAATTTATCGTTTAATAATTTACCGCTGTAAATTAAGAGAAAAATAAAAAATCTTGACTGTCGGTTGAAGCTATATCGTTGGTTGGTTGATAATTTAAAAATAAAGTGAGTCGAAAAAGTATCTGAAAATATAAAAGTCCAACTTTTTAATTCATGATATTAAGTAAAGGCTTATCGATAGTAAGGCGGCTATTACATGAAACCAAATTAAAAGTAATAATAATAATGTCTTTCAAATTTAAAAAAACAACAGCAGTGAGTAGCAAAAAAAATACCGCCAATTCTTCATTCTTCCTTATTTGAAGCTTACGGCTCTGTCGTGATTACACAAACTTGTGATAGTTCCTATACCAAACTTGTGAAAATAAACCATCAGTAATGATATAAACCGAATGAAAGCTAAGTTCTTTGGTGAGGAGGAGAGTTGTGAAAATTGCTTCGCCAACGGAAGCTAGAGAAAATGAAGTAGGAGCATCCACATCATCAGAGTTGCCATTGTCAGAGCTTAAAAGATGAGATCCTTCAATAGTTGTTCGGACCCCCTTGATAAAGATCTCTAAAAGCCACTTGGGTCTCTTGTCATTAGAAGTACCAAGATAAATCTTAGTATCCCTTTTTCTACAAGATCTATCACATCCGTTGGAAGATAAAGTAGATCTATGATTGAAAAGGAAAGAGTGTGTCCGTTGAGAATCCTCCTGCAAGGTTGAAGTCTTACTAAGTGCTAAGAGGCTAATCTTCTTTGAATGTTGAAGCCATTCACGTGCCAACTTCGAGGCTCTCCCAACTCCACTTAAAGTACTATGATCGACATGTTTAAAGTGAGCTTCCGTCACGATAAATTAAATCTTACGAAATCTTACCAAAAGAAGGAGCTCATAAATATTGTTATGTGTCCAATTTTTTAAAATTAAAGAGGAAAGAAAATTTTGTATAGAAGTAGAGGTTGGTAAAATGTTCAAACCAGACCAAATGTCTTAAATTAAGGAACATTCAAAGAAATAGATGTTGACTACTCTCATTATCTAACGAACAGAGACAACAAAGGGTGTTATGCTAATTTTAGTTTTACATGCTAAAAGGTGTGGGTAATCTATTGAGAAGGAGTTTCCAGAGAAATACTTTAATTTTTTGGGGGAAGGGGAGTTTCCAAAGTTTATTCCAAGCTTGAAGAGGGATGGATGAGAAGGTGGAGGGAGTTTCATGTTATTGATGGAAAGTTGTGTGAGCCTCTTGTAGAGGTCCTTGGATTGAAACGAGTCTTTGGGCCATTTTTTTTCATCTATCGTTCTGTTGGACAAATTTTGAGAATAGCAGAGACAATATGGGGAGGAAAAGAGAAATTGAGGAAAGGTGTATTCTAGTGAGAGCAGTTAAAAGAGAAGTTCGAGACAAGATATGATATCTTGGGCTGGTGAGGTTTAAATAAGCATTAAGATTCTGTCTTCATACGGAAGCCAATTTATACGTTCCAAATATTGATAGAGGAACCATTACCAACAATCCATGTCATTGAATCTGATATACACATGGTGCCAGAGTGAAGACTTTTTCAAGTCCAAGAAGAGTTTAATTTGATTGGGATAAAGAGGGGTGAGGTGTAAGGAAAATATTTTGATTTGAGGGTAGAAGGCATGGGTATGTTGGGGTAGTGAAGAATACGCCAACCATTATGTGCAAGAAGAGAAAGGATGAAGTGGTGAAGATGTTTGAAACCAAGGCCACCTTTGCTAGTCTCGAGGTGAAGAAACTCCCAATTAATCCAGTGTATAGATGAAGATTGAGATCCATACAAAGAAAGTTTGTCAAATCGATCAATATCTGAAGGACGTGAGAGGAATTTGTTGATACCCATTGAATCTTAAGGATGGATTGAAGTCTACGGACTTAATCAGTGACATAGCCGACAAAGTTGAGGAATTTAGTTTTTCAAAAAGGATTTTCTTTTTGATTTTGTCAATGATATTTGAAAAAATTTATTTTCTATTTGTAGTAATGTCCAGAGGGATACCCAGTATTGTCAAAGCCACATTTTTTTATCAATGAAGGTGTGCACGAGCTGAAAGTGATAATAGATTTGTTAAAGTTGATTATTTGACCAGAGTCTTTATAGAAGGTGTTAAGAGTTGAGTTGAACATGTTTAGGCTTTTACTATCAAGGTGTATAAAGAAGTAGCTATCATCTGCGAAGAGGATGTGGGAAACTTGAGGTCCATTTCTAGCAATAGAAACTCCTTTAAGATTCTTTATGTTTTGGTAATGGAGAAGAGAAGAGAAGGGCTTCGGTGTAGAGGGGCAAAGAATGAGCGAGAGAGGATCACTTTATTACAGGCCCGCAGAAGGCTTGAAGGGTTCGAGAGGTTTGACCATTGTATTATGAGTGATAGACAGTAGATGTGCATTTTTCAATCAATTGAATCCAATAGGAGGTCATTTGAGTTTTTGGAGGAGTTTGAGAAATCCCATCTAATTCTATCAAATGCTTTGCTCATATCAATTTTGATGGCAGTCATCCCATTCTTTTTACATTTGGAGGTTTGATGGTGTGTAAGTTCTTGAGCCATGATGATGTTGTCCTGAGCCCCTCTACCATGCACAAAACCATTTTGAAAGGGAGAGATAAGGGAGTTCAAATGCGGTTTCAGATGGTTCATAATGACTTTCGAAACAATATTGTAAATGGTATTACAGAGAGACTAATTGGTCGATAATCCCCAATCGAACATGGAGAGTCGACTTTGGGAATCGGAGTGATGAATGTGTTGTTAATTTCCTTCAGGATGAGTCCAACTTAATATGCTACGTTAATTATTTTGAAATAAAAAATTTAAGTTAAAACGACAAATAAAAAAATTCAATAACAATTATATGATGAACCAAACTCACCAAATAGATATGAATCAAAACCGTTGCAATTCTTATCTAAATCACTGCTTTCTCAACTTGGCGGTTTCTTTCTAATCATTCAAATCTTGCAAATAAGAAGAAATAAATGTGGGTGGAAATTCAACCAATGTCCAAGCAAGTAAGCAATACGTAAGTTGTTGGTACATGAAGACTAATTACTAGAGAAGTCCGGATTACTTTAGAAGTCTAATCACTTAAGAAACTAATTGGGGAACAAGAAAAGGAAAAGTTTATTACCTATTTGAGACTCTTTTTGGGGAATAATTAATTACTACTTGGTAAGTAATTAATGTGACTTTCTCTTGAAGAGAAAGTAATTCTTTTATATTAGTGGTAGAAATCTATAAATATCATCTTCTTGTGTAGTATTTAGTGTGTGAGATATCACCACCTCAAATGTGAAATTAAAATAGAGATTAAGCTGAGAGACTTAAAAAGAAAAATATTCGAGAGGCATGGTGGGGTTTTCATGTCTATGAGAAAACACTCAATTGAGAGATCTTGTTTCTAGAGATTTGAGTGTATTAACACATCAATTGCTAAGATGGTAGAATAGGGTTCTTGAGTCCTGTAACAATTCTTCCGGTGATTATTAGTGTATGAATCTGTTAAGAATTTGGATTAGCTCGCGTTGAGGGTGAACCGGGATAAAATTCTTGTTTATTTCCACTTAATTTATTCTTTTACGATTATTGTCATGTCGAATTGTGGATATCAATCCCGATAGATCTTAGTAATTAGTGTAATTGATCATTACCACAATTATCCATAATTACAGTAAAAATCCCGTCGTTATTATCTAGGAGGATCAGAGATTCTTGTCAATTATGGGGTTACTAATAGCGGTATAGGATTCTAACATAAGTATCTTTACAATGTTACAATTTCGATCTTTTATGATTCAATATCATGTTATTTCAATGAATCGTGTGTCCTTGACTCGAGATTGTCTAAACGCTACTTTTTGTTCTGCTTCGTTTCCTTAACTACTTTTGTAACTAAAAGAAAAACATGTAGCCGCTACTTTCGAGACAATTGCCCACTCAATTATATTTCAAGGATCAAATGAAGAATGTGGTCAATTCCAGCTCAATTGAGGCCTACAACTTTTACTAGGCTAACCCAACGTAATAGCCTAATAAGTAATATGATAGGCAGTAATACTTAGATGCTTACAAGAGAATTGTAAGCACCATGCTTACAAGGGTAGAATTGAAAAAATATATTTTTATTAAATATAGAAAATCAAAATCACCATCCCCGTTTCCACCAATTTATCCCTCCCCTCAATTTTGCCTCGTCCCCAAATTTAGCCTCAGTCCACAAACTAATAATTAATTTTCTTCTTGAACTAAAATTTTCAATTAAATTATATAATCAAATTGAAACCTTTTTTCAAATATAAAAACAAACCACACAATCCATAAAGTTGGCAGAAATACGATTCCATTGATACAAATTGAATTTGAGGAGCAATTATCAAGCCGAAATTACAAAAAATGAAGAAAATGAAGAAAAACACTAAAAGTGCAGGTATTTTTTCGAACCATTAAAATATTGTGTTGTTTGTTTGATAATACTATGTTGAATGGGTTTGATGTCTATAATGAATGAAGCAAATGGAAAGAACACTAAAGTCTGAGGAATACATTTTTTCGAACCATTAAAATATTGATTTGTTTGTTTGATAATACTATGTTGAATGGGTTTGATAATACTATGTTGAATTGATTTCTTACAATTAAAGTATTGTGGTGTTAGAATTAATTGTTTTCATATTTAGTTGATATGCGAATTGTTAAACATGATTTAGAAATTAGTTAGATATAGTAAGACATTATTTCAAAAATAAGTTTTAGACGATTCACTAGATTTAATGATTCAATTTTTTATCAATCTAATGAATAATGTGTTGAATAATAGGATGAATAAGGTAAAAAGCTCCAACTTCATCTAAATAATATAACTTTTAGATATTCTTTATAATTTGTATGTATTTCATTTAGTAGTATTTTGTGTTTTTGTAATACACATACTATTCATTTAGTGGTATCTATTTTATTATATGAAATACACATAATATTCACATTTGTGATACGTAATAAACATAATACTCATGTATCCATTACGAGATCAAAATACCTGTAATGGTGTGCGTTGGTATTGGATTTCCATACCTAAGTGTTATTGTGTTAACCGACAGGTGTCAAAGCATGTTGCCCATTGCAAGATCCAAATAGAGGAATACCAGGAATGTGTGACAATACTTAGTAGAAGGTTGAATGATTTCGAGAGAGAGAGAATGTAGAGAATTAAGGAATGAGGATGCCTCGAGAAGATTGAAGAAGAAAGCAACACCAACTGCAAAAAGAACTTGGACGTCACTCAAAAAACCACTTAGACGTCACTAAAAAATGCGGTAATTTTATGCGATGTCTAAGTTAAAACACTTAGACGTCGCTTTTTGACGCCGTCTAAGTTATCGCGGAGCGCCGTCTAAGTTAAATCTTATACGGCGCTCAGTTATCTTAAGGCAGCAACTTTATGAGTGTCGTCTAAGTTAATATTCTTAGGCCGTTGCTTTTTAGCGCCGTCAAATCATTTATCTTGTTTTTTTTTTGCATGCTTTTTAGCTATTTCACCCAATATTAATTTATATACCTAAAAAATTACTACTAATGTCACAAAACATACATTCATTCAAGTTAAATATCGATCAAAAAATATATCTCGGCATACATAAAATCAAAATGGCTAGATAAGCATGATATTTTATGACATACGTCAAGTCAAAATATAACTAAACATACATTTATCCCAGCAACATATATCAAGTCAAAATATAGCCCCTAAGCGAACATGTCTCAATATCTAACAAAATTAATAATTTTCATACCACAAATACTCGAGCTAGTTATCTTTGACGAGATCAATGAAACTCTTGCATACTCTATAATGGTCTTGAAGTATACATTGTATAGATATCCACATCATCCATCTTTGAACATGAATAGTGCATTATCCACTTGAGCTATCACACACGATGCTTAGAATACGAAAACTTCAAGAACAAATTATATATTTCCATAACTTTGACTTTTAATTAGTATCAACATCCACATATTTAAAAAATGACTTACAACTAAAAAAAGAGTGGTAGTTCCAGATTCTAAAATG
Source organism: Lithospermum erythrorhizon (assembly GCA_019722365.1). Classification (NCBI taxonomy): domain Eukaryota; kingdom Viridiplantae; phylum Streptophyta; class Magnoliopsida; order Boraginales; family Boraginaceae; genus Lithospermum; species Lithospermum erythrorhizon. The sequence goes on from JADFUC010001683.1 coordinate 417,565, forward strand.
TCCTCCATAAACAAACAGACATAGAATCCACAATAGGCTCTAAGCGGATGCTGCTTTGGGCACTAGATAGAATCATTCAAAACAAAGTTATAATTTGCATGTAATACTATTCAAATGATTGTTGCTAGAAAAAAGTTCAAATATACCTCGGCTAACTCAATGATTAGAAGCTCGACTTAACTTTAGGCTTGAACTATTTTATTTCTTATTTCGATAGGTAATCATAACACTAAAAATAAACAAATTCATAAGGAGAAGTAATAAAAATAAGGTAATATATATTATTGTTAATAATCAGATGAATACCTGTTGATTTTATGCACCAAATCAGCTCGATCTTTATGGGTGTGATGTACTCGTAGCGGATCCATATAATATATATATTCATTCTTGGTGTTGATGGCAACCAACACCCAATGATTCCTACATTACTTCAATAATCTTAATTAGTATCGGAAACATTTATACTAACATGGAACTATCTATTAGTTCATTTATACGAAAATATTACTAACCGGATATTATATGGTATCATGACGAGATGATCTTGTCCTTCATGCTTTTGTAATATATCCACCAAATGAATGCGCTCAGAAATTTTGCATATGTGGAGAGATAAAAGAAGAACCTACTACAAGCACCATATTTGTGTTGCTTTATTTGTTCACTCTCATTGACCAAATACACATCACATAAGTATCTTCGATAGAAAACAGCCAAGTAACTACATATTTTAGATGGATATGTGAAACACTTAGATAGAATATATTATTGTGTATTATTATTGAAAGCATGTAAAACATATAGTAGAAGCACTAACCCATTGTGTTATGATCTCTTTAGCGTTGCTCGAAGAAAGACGATCGCGAGCGCAACGACTTCCGGACATTGAAATAGCAAACAAATCATCTCTTTCAACATAAGCCTTACAAAGAAGAAAGCACGCATGAGGGTCGAGGTCCGCAGTTCAGCAGGTTGCTCGAATCTTTTTAATTTTTTCCAATAATTGAGGATAATAATCAATCAAATCTTCCTCCGATAAGTTTTCTTCCACACCATTAACACACCCCTACGTTCCACTCTCTCCATTACCTAAAATCAAACTCAAGCCGGGTAAATCTAGAGTCAAAAGAGTTTACTCTTTACCATGATTTGTCTAACAAGTGTAGGTTGTGTCTATCTCGAAGCATTATCAAATGATCTTCTAGTTCATCCTCATCCTACTTTCTTATGATTCAAACACTTCGACAAGGACACGAAATCGTTTTTGTTTTAGGCATTCATTAGAAACAAATCAATTCAATTCCCTCGCACCTTTTTCTTATTCTTGTGACAAATGATTAGCAATCATCCACTTTAGATCCATAATTATCAACTACAAATATAACATAAATACAACTTGACATATAACATATATACAAATAGTTGACACATCACGTATCACATATATATGTAAAAACAACGTATCAATGTACTCATATCACGTATATATAACTGGATTCCACAGCTTATCGCATCAATGTGTCCATATCACATATATATAACTAGTTCACAACATCAAATCAATGTGCCCATATCACGTAAATATAACTAGTTCAAATTTTTTAATAAACTTCACAAAATTATCATAAAATCAACATTGGACAAGAACATAATTTATCCACTAAACTTAAAAAATATAACTAGTTCATATATCAAACAAATTAAAAAACAACACAAACAAAATTAACCAAACCATAAAAATTAAAAAAAATACTTCAATACTACACTCAAGCCAAGATTAAACTTTTAATTGATTATTCAACCCTCCGAGCCAAATTAAGACATGGGCAGTAGTTAAATTCATCACCAAATTCAACAACAACACAAAAAATTAACAAAACCAAACAAGTACTATAACACAATACTAAGTTAATATCAAGATTAAATTTTTAACTGATTATTCAAACCTCAATGACTAAATTCTGGCATTAGAGGTCCTTGCAAACAAATTCAAAAACACCATAAATTAATATATAAAAAAACAGGTACAACCTGAAGACTCAAATAAATAATATATAAACGATAGATTTTGGGGGCAAAACCGTGATGAATAGTTTGGCAAGGCCTTTATCAGAGCAAGGAATAAAGTCTAAATAATATATAATGCTTTTTCTTCCATTTTTATTTTATTGAATTTAATGGAAAAAATTGATGAATTAATAATGGTTATTATTGAGTTGTTTTTTCTTCATCATCTTCTACCTTGAGTTAGTGGGCTAGGGTTATTAAAATGAAAATGGACAATAATTTTGGGACAAGGGGTTACACTATGGAAGTAGGCGGGGAGAAATGAATGTCAAACTTCGATCGTCTCGTATTACTCCGAGAGGTTAGGGGAGGCTTAACGGAGGAGAAGTAATCCAAACTCGGTCGTCTCGTATTACTCGGAGGTTGAAATTTGAGGTTGGTGGAGTTACACAGGAGGGTTAGGGTTAGGTAGGAGGTAAAAAGGGTGAGGTCTGTTGGGAGATAAGGGTATCGTTGGGGTGGGGTGGGAGTAGAGGTAAATAAGGGTGGATCGGGGGAGATGCTGGGGGGTGGGGGTATACGTTGGGAGTGGTAGCGGGTAGGGTGCAGGGTTGTGAGGGTGGTCGAATATGAATGATGGAAGGGATGGAGTGTGATACGTATATTATTAGGCTTTATTTTCACTTTTTTTTTAATAAAATAAGATATTAACTTGAAGCGTCGTCTAAGATATAAGCGGGCGTCTCTTTTAAGCATTTGTCTAGATTAACCCAGACTTGAGGCATTTCACCTTGGCGTGTCTGAGTGAAGTGTCATCTAAGTTAATCTTAGATGGCGTTTTTAACATGTGGCGTCTAAATAAATGGCGTCCAAGCGTTATTTAACGGCGGCTTCAAGGCATCTAATGAAGCGGCGTGAGCGCCATCTAAGTTAATCTTAAATAGCGTTTTTTTAACATATGGCCGTCTAAATAAGTCTAAATAATTGGCGATCCAAGCGTTATTTTGTAGTAGTTATTTTGCTTAGTAGTAGAAGGCAACCAAAAATAAAAAATAGTAAAAGAAAAAAAAAGATTAAATAAATAAATTATAATTGTTAGACATAATTTTTAAATACTTATTCTTTATGATTTGATATTAATTTTATCATTATTTTTTCTAAAAATTCATGTAACTAACATATAATGACATGAAAAATAAAATATCATAAAATTGATAAGTGACATTGTTGTCCATATAATTAATTCCAAATACCATGAAAGACTATCGGTGATAGTGATATAATAAAAATAAAATCATATTCTATATTTGAGTTAAAATTTTAGAATGCATGATGATGGATAATTAAAATTAAATAATATTAAATATTTTACAAATTAAATTATAAATCATCTAACACATCAAATATAATCTAAAAGAAAATAAAAATAAAAACATGAAATCAAAAACATAAAAAATCACATAATAAGTACCGAACTCTAAGTATCTAAATGATGAGTTGAGTAGTAACTAGTAAGTATATAAAGGGAAATTCATTACGTGATTAAAATTAGAGATTGGCGATAGTGCAATTTAGTCTCGATAAGTGACAACATTGCGATTTAGTCCCAATAATTGTCTTTTTTTATCGCATTTAGTCCCTAAAATATTAATTCCGTTAACAAGTAACGTTTTATAACGTTTTGGATCAATTTTGGGGTGATAATATAATTTTGAAGACCTTTTTGGGATTAAAGTAATTATGAATACTTTTGGACTTTTTTTTGATGTTTTCCTTCCAAATATCATGAAACTCCAACTTTTCCCACCAAATTCATTAAAGTTTCCCTCCATTTAACAACTTATATCTACCCTCCTTTCACCCACTATATTGTCATACATACACCTATCACTCATTCCAAAATAATGTCACAAAGTGAAATTTCTTCAAACTTGGAAGGCATTGACAATGAAGCCTACTATATTGTCATACATACACCTATCACTCATTCCAAAATAATGTCACAAAGTGAGATTTCTTCAAACTTGGAAGGCATTGACAATGAAGTAAGGAGGTGCCATTGTAGATCGCAGCAATTACGTCATAGAAAAGTCATGGAAAAATGATCGACGGTTTATCAAATGTCAAAGAGTGAAAGAGTGAAAGGAGGATAGATATAAGTTGTTAAATGTAGGAAAATTTTTAATGAATTTGATGGAAAAAATTAAAGTTCATGATATTTGGAGAGGAAAAAACAACAAAAATCCAAAAAGTATTCATAATTACATTACAACCATTAACCCAAAGGTCTTCAAAATTATATTATCATAATTGACTTCCCAAACGTACGTGCTATTAGCGAAATTAATATTTTAGAAAGTAATATTTAGATCTTGAAAATGTGATAAAGACAATTCTGAAACTAAATACTGCAGCCGATACTAATTTCAAATCGATATCGACGGGGACACAGATACAATGTCCTTTTAAATTATATAACAAACTTGTTCTCGTTCAAACGATTTGACAATTAATCCTTAAAATTTGGCAAAAGTCGGAGATTGAGATTTAATTTAGTCAATAATTACGAAAACATATATGTTTCAGAATTGCCACATGTATCATGTATGAGAACAGCATTAAACATATTTTATAACATCAAAAGATTGAAATGATTCAGAACATGAAAATCTACACAAAATTACAAAACCAGTACGTTCATCACATGCATGCACTGATGCACCGTTTCTTGAACCTCAAGCTCCAGGAGCTGCATCTTTAACCCTACTATGAAGATACCCACCATATTCCCTAGCATAATCCTTCACATGGGTAGCTGTATCAGCAATCCGGCTTCGAGCATAATCCACCCGGTCGGACCCAACCGGGTGGAGTCCCCGGAAGTACCGATACAGCCACGAAAGCACCGCAGCACTCGTAACCCCAAAGCCACAGACAGATAAAAGACCGGCCACGACAACAAAGAGGATGGTGCCTATAGGGAGCCATATAGGGCTGATTAGGTACCACAGGCGCAGAACGATAGGCGAAAGAACTGCAGCAGTGAGTGGCTGGCAGTGAAGCGAGAGCAAAATAATGAGAGATCATTTAGCGTTAGTAGACCGAGTAGTTGTGTTGAGTTTGGTGCATGTTCTTGGAGTTTATGAAAAATGGCAGATATAGGGTTGTTGCGGTGGTGACGTGGCGGTGGTCGTTGGTATACTCCGGTGAAGGCGGGGTGGCGGTCGGCCATTTTGAGATATGGTTTATGAAAGTAAAGAATTCAAAGATAAAATTGAACAAAGGGTCTATAGATAGAGAGGAAAGGGGGGGTGACACGTGTGGATGTATTGAGTTAAACGTAGAAGACATGCAAAGAGTACACGTGTGGGAGTTGAACACATTGGCATATTCCCTTTTATATTATTGTCGTGGTTGAGGATAATAGGCTATGAATTCCATGTTACATTTTCATGTTTCACTTTCTGTAATTTTACGTAATACATGTAATCGATCGAGTTTCAATGAGAAGAGATGAATTGTAGTTGTGTCTTGTTAATGTCACTTGATCTAGACATATAAAGCAATAAGCATTGAAGAACAAGAACGTTCGGTATTTCCTTCATGAAATAATGCATATATCTCGATGGGCTATATTCATATTTCCTAAATTCAACTACTGCATTATTTCCTAAATGCATTTAACAGGTCATAACTCATAATCATTCAATCCAGTTAGAATGGTAGAGGTCAGTAAGCTTTAGGCCACCTTCTGTCTTTTTACAAGAGGTAAATTGTAACTTTGTACAAGGCTGTTCTTGTTTCTGTATCAGATAACATGAACAGTTTGAACAACAACAGTATTCTTTTTCCTTGTAATGACTGTATGATTAAATTTTCATCTTCTGTTAACTATGTTACATGAGTCACTCGAAAACTATACCAAGTGGCGTGTGTAAAAACAATGGTGTCGAAGTTGGTCGTCTCCTCTTAGGAAATGAAATCGTGCCTTTGTTGGTTCAAATAATTCGTCGTCTTGATCTCCACATGATAGCTGATGGATCAGGACATAACTGATATGGGATTTTAGGTGGAGGGGTTTCAGGAACACTGCAATGTAATATCCAAAAACACAACTCCATAAATTCAAACTCTAGAGGACATTAAAGTCACAAGAGGGTAGGTAAAAGCCACTGAACCAAATTGAATAAATAGTACTTGTAATAAAATCAAGGCTAATTTGCTTTTTGGTACTATATTGTCAGCGTTCTTTTTTAGTTGGTTCTTTATCTTATCAATTCTTTTTAGGGCTCATTTCAACTTATCTTTTCTCGGATAGTCCCTATCCCCGATTTTAACATCGATAGGTATTTATCTTATAGTTTCTGGCAAAATGACTATTTTATCCCGACATTAAACTAAAAGTTTAGAGTATATTTTACATAATTAAAATATGCTCCGCTTCCCCACATACAAGCTTTTCCCTATTTTAATAAATAATTTAATATTATTAAAAAAGCAAAATAACCCATTTATTCTTAACTATTCATATTTGCCCCCAATTTCTTCTTTTCCATTAACATCTGACCTTGTCTTGATAATTAATATTTTTTATCCACAGCCCTAACTTCGAAGCGACACAAAATGAAAACATTTACAAAGCCGCAGTCGTTAAGCAGCTCCCGTACCCCTCGAATCCCAAGCGGATGTCCAAAATTAAAAGTACACCAAAGAGACGTTACAAGCCGCGATTCATTAACCCTTGGAATTACGGGCTATAGTCCACCCAGAAGTCCCCCCGAACTCGTGGCGAGATTGGAGGTTGTGGTTGTTATTGGCATGTTGGTTTGGCTATTTAGGTTTACAAGACATCAATGACTTTCAAAAAGGCATTTGTAGTGGTGGACAATCAGCTAAGAGATATATCCAACAAGATCCATGATAAAGAGAATTAAAGATATATGCTCTACCATTATTCCCCTGCGAAGTCCACAAATTTCAGTATTATAATAAACCATGAAAATCCAATATACTTAAAATCACTCTGAAATGCCAAATTTTGGAGACGGCCAAACAATTAATTTAGAAACATATGACAAATAATAAGAAACCGTAATTTGGGATACAGTTTGATCTTTGGACCGAATAATAAAGAACGGGGGCAGTGGAGAGGGTAGAGGCTTGGGAGAAAATGTGGTTGGAGGAGGAGAGGGAGGGAGCAGGTGAGGAGGGAAGTATGTTAGTGCAAATATAGATGGTGGATGGTGAGGTTAGTTTGGAATTGTCGATCGTCAAATCAGTGGGTGCAGACATAGTGTTGGGGTGTAGTGGGGTGAATTGGTGGAGACCAAGTGATGGGAGAAGGGAGGTAACATGTGTTAAAGAAGAAAGATGTGGGATTCCATTTAATTATGTAAAATGTATCTAAGCTTTAATTTAGTATTGAAGCAAAATATTCGTTTTAATGCGAGAAAACGATAGTATAGGGATCATTGATGTTAAAAATAGGGATAGGGACTAAATACAGGAAAAGATAAAAAGCTTGAGGCCCAGGAAACTTGAAAACGTATAGTATGAGATAGCGAGAAAAATGTGTGATAGTATGAGGGGCCAAAATTAAGCTTATAAAATCAAACCTTAATGCATCTATTTCAATCTGTGAGAAGTCCATGTTGGTTGAACTATAGGGTACTGGAATTGTCCTTGTCAAAGAATTTGGTTGCCTGATAGCAAGTATCTTGCAGTTCAATATTGCAGCATTATTGTGGGCCATTGCCAATCTACATACCACACAAGAAAACAATGATCTCAGATCTCAAGCCCATCAGTTACGTTCATTTCCCACTTCCATAAAACCCGAGATGTCACATTTTCGGATAATGGAAACAACAATCTCATAAATGGTTGAATATTCTCAATTATTATTAGGCATTCAAATTAGATTGATAGGTTAATAATTGAACATGCAATGCTGATTAAACAATCTGCAAATAGACAAATCACAAATCCCAAATTGATGGGGACCAGAGTGGGATTTCTGAATCTTAGCTTATTAAGGTGCACTGAATTGTACAAGTTATCCCGGGTCATTGATTCACTATATAAGACTGTATGGACCCTTCTCTCATGAATAATTATAGGATCATAAACTACAAATGCATAATTTAAATGCACCAGAACAAATTTTGGACAACTTGTATCCTAATAAGGAAAATACAGATTGAGAGTTGTCTGCCTTAAACTTAAAAGCTAGTGAAAGTAGCTTTCGCTAGACTTGCTAATCTGGATAATGAAAATCGGGTCTGGAATCACTTCTTTCTACCTCTGGAACATATCAACCAAAACTTTCACCTATCCATTAAACGAAAAGAATAACAATAAATAAATTCCTTCACGAAGGCATCTCCTACCTTAAATAATACTATGCACCAACACTAATACGGCTATCATACTAACAAATCTTGATAATTTCGACTCTCTAGAATGTGAAATGTACCATTTAGTAGTTCTGTTTGCCAGCCGTCAACAACTTACTAACTATGCAAAGTATATATATTTGCAGGCAATTCAATCTCCATAGAGGCATAGACCTACTTCTTTTGTGGCGGAATCAAGACAACTAAGTAATCTTCAACCTTCATATGTAACTATTACACATTTCGGGCTCAAGCACAACATAGTAGAAACCAACTACATGTTTAATACAGTTTTAAGACTGTATCAGACTGCCAGCTTATTAGGTGTCTTCGGTAAGAGGCAAATTGAAACATATGAATCACTTGTCAATACTTCGATCGCATATGAACACAAAGTCAGTGTGGAAACAAATGAATCTGCTTCAGTATTTACCAACATATTTTATTGATATGTGCAATAATAATTTCACTTCCTATATCATTATGAGCTCTAATGTAAGCTCATGCCCTGTCCTCACCCTAAATACCAGATAAACTACAGGCATGTACTATTGCACACAATCACACTGTTCATATTATTTCCAAAACAGTCTGTTTACTATTAATCATTAGGTAATTCTATCAAAAAATGACTAGTAATCAAATTTTCGCTTAAAACTATTCAAGAATCAAAGAGTAATTCGAAAGGTACAACCAATTATATGCTAGGCTTACTTGTAAAGAAAGCTCTGATCATGAAGTCCAACAATAAGCGTCGAAGCACCAATCTCTCTAACTAAAGAAGCAATTCTACCACCTTCTTGATCTCCTTCAGTGACCACTATCTCAGTCCTTGTCTGCAACATAATTAAGTACAACTATAGCTTAAATAATAAAGATTATAAAAACACAACATCAATTTATCAGAACAAACAAAACCAACCTCAAAAATCATCAATTTAGGTACTACCTCCTTCCCAAAAAGATTGTCCAGTTTGGTTTTCAATGGTAAAAAATGATAAAGTTCATATCTTTAACTACACACATAACTTTGGGTTGAATCAAAACTATCATGTTAACATTAAATTACATTAAAAATGCTAGCATTTGACATATTTTTCACCAAATAGTATACAACATGTATAAAAATACTTGGCTTCATCAAAATTCAAAGCCAACCAATCTTTATGACATAGAGGGACAAAAAAAATGATCAACTTTTTTAGGTGAGCTGAAAAATATATAACATATAAAAAAAATTGGGTTGAAAATTTACAAGTCAACTAGTCAACCATCAAAATTAAAACTAACCAACTTCATGAAATTAATGGACTACAAAAAAAGATGACATTTTTTGGAGGTAAGCTTGAAATTTTCTTACATTGGGGTAATTCTTGCAGAGGTTTTGAAATGAGAGAGCCAATTGGAAGCCTTTTAACCTTAAAAGTCTCATCTTTTTCTTGCTTTTGGACAATGATTTTGGGACAACATGAAGCAATGTTATCAAATCCCCATACCTTAAAATGTTATGAAGTGCCCATTTAAGTGCTGTTCTAGCTACTTCAACATCTTCCACAACTACCACTATTTTCCTAACATCCATCAAATTATTCAAATTCACACAAATTCATACAAATTGGACAATTTTGTGATTGTTTTGAGACAGTGGGCTTTTATTTATATACTTGCTTTCCAGTGATGCAGAAAATTATCGACAAGATTATTATTAACACGTCTTTATTACAATAACTTGAAATGCTCATTCACTTTAAAAGATTTGGATCTTTTTATTTTATTCAATTAATGTATAAATATGTATACTTGCTTATTTGCATTTGAAAATATTAAATAAAAGTCATACGTTTGGATGACAACTGTCTCTTTCCATATCCGAATACTCGAGCGTTAGGAGATTAAGGATTTATTTTAAACACCATGCTTATGTGAAGTATAATTATTGTAAATTCATTAGTGTTTGATTTGTTTTATTGACTAAATATGTTAAAATATAAGCGTTTTCGTGACAGTAATTAAAATAAAAGAAAGGAGGAGAGGGGAGGAGAGAGAGAGGGGAATCGGCTTATGATGTTCTTATAGAAAGTTAAATATTGCATATTATTCATTATTTTCAGATTATACTTAAGTTTTATGTAGATGATGGAACTACACACTAATCCAAGTTTCGACAATATTTTACTTAATGTTCGACTTGATATAGTCCAAGACATGTCCTACATTACTTTAAGCTCAATTTATTATGAATCAAAGTCTTTACTAAACTCAATTTATATAATATATGAATATTAAATTAACAATTTGTACTAATAATATATCTGAGCACATAAATCAAACTTTTAAAGAGCAAATATCAAATGGTACTCATTTTGTTATATGAATCGTTGTTCCCCTCCAAAGGTAAGGGATGTATCATTATTAGGATTATCTAAGTCCTAATGAACTCAATCTTCACATCTCACTGATGGAGTAATGTTATTTTGGAACACTCAGATTTTGTTGAATTCTTTCACTGGTAAAATAAATAAAATAATAGAGTATATGATATCATGATAATAGTGATTAGTAAATGTTATTATTTGGCCGGCTACACTGACTAGAGAAAAGGGCATATATGTCGTCAGACAAATATGGAATTAAGGTTCTTGTTATTATTCTCATTTGTCCATGTCCATATCTATGTTCTTCCTTGTTCTATGCATTCGTGTATTGTTTTTAACATTGAAATTAATTGCAAACAATACTAAAACATTTTAATACTAACATGAAAAGAACACAAGTGTTTAAAAAGTAAATAGAGGACCAAATCATTGTCAACAAGATGTATGATGTTTCTTTTTAATTATAAATAGGGCAAATGGCATGAAATATCCCATTTTCAGAGTTCGTTTGTTATCGTTCGTTGATTATTCGGATCACTTGCCCGATCCAAATCGATCACTCAAATTCATAAAACAAATTAATCAACTACTTCGATCCATTATTTACTCCGTTAAAATGAAAATTTTGTGAAATAAAAATCAACGGTCACAGCGTACACAAACCGCCACGCCAGTTTGTTCCACTGTGATTCCATGTTCCTCGATATGAATATTGCAAGAGGTACCCTATTAGAGGCAAAAAAGCGGCGATAATTTCGCCGTGATAAAGTCTCGCGTTGTCTGTTGTCGGTCAATGACACTTGTAAACTAGGGTTACGGGTCTTGACTTCGGTATTTGGAAATAATGAAAATTGATTCCCTTTATTATGCCACGTTGCGACAATTGTATCAATTCGTTTACCGGGTTGGTTAAATCGATTCACTTGGGAGCTTAGTGTTGCCTTAGTAATTGTATATTACTGAGTGTGAGTTCAAGTAATTTAAGGGGTTATAGCGATTGCTAGTTCTTTTCGTTAATCGTTATAATAATAGTAATTAGTCGATTATTATTATTATACAACTAACTATTATCGAGCCTAGAAATCACACACATCTGATTGACGTTGAATTATATTTCGTAACATGAAATTAAACTACATTTAACTGGGGTGAGAGTTGATTTGTAATCAACGAATATTCTCAATTGGGATTTTACATTAATAATGTAAAATATAAATTGGATGAATCGAATTAATTAATTAGTCAATTGAATTAATTCGATAGTTATTTGAGTTTGTTAGTAACTTATTGAATTTACTATTAACAACTTGTTAGTTTGATTTTATTTAACGGTTAATTAAATTTAGCAATTAGAAATTTCATTAAGCTATTCGGTTGGGCTTTTAGGTTTGACCTATATAAGCTAAGCTTATTAGGTTTTCATCATAATTTTTATGAAATGAAAAACAAAAGCTAGCCTCCTCCTCTTCCTCTCTAATGGCCGAAATATTCAAGGGAAGAATTGAAAATTCTTCTCTTGATTTTTCATCCAATTCAATCCCATGTTTCTAGCATAAGAAAATGTAGATTGACCTCTCACAGTGTGGACCAACTAGAGGCACTACATTTGAAGTGCTCAACGATGGAATTAAAGGAGAAGCCGTGAAGATTTGGAGATGAAACATTGGCATCTGTAAGTACTCGTATTCCTTATAAGTCATTATATGATTTCTAGATAATTTATATCATTTTTGAGGATCAGGATATGGGTGGTGTTTTATCACAAATGAAGTATACTTTTAGATTCTAGCTTACCATTGTGCCTCCCGACAACTGCTGAGAAACCCAGGCTTGAGTATGCAGGAAAGAAGTCTCGATGCTGAGGAGTTAGAACAAGGGGCAGGTGCGTCCGCTAAAGGTAAATAAACACGACAGCGATATGAACAAATGTAGGGTATCTTTGGATATCTTTGTTACGATGATGTTACTCTTAAACGTGGTGACAACCTGATAGCCCCACTATGAATATGGTACCGGGTGTTGAAATATGTCAAGAATCATCGATGGTGATTTAATATGTCGTATAAATATCATAGGTGGTTTAGTATTGGGTGATGTAATTTAACTGCCTTTTGAGAGAAAAGAAAGGAGGTGACTACTTTGGTGAAATGGTGGAAATAATTTTGACTAAACTTTTAATATATAAATATATTAAAGTCTTTTAGTCTTTCTTCTAAATTCGATCTCCTTTCTAAGTGGAAATAGGAGTCTAGATATAGAACTAATACTAGAGAGATAGAAAGCTTGCAATTATTAGATGTGGGATGTGTATGCTTATAATAAGCATCTAGATGAGAAAGTTAGTGGTTTCCAGATTTATGGGATATTAAGTTTTGAAATTTGCTTGTCATGTACATGACTTTTTCTCTCATTTCTGACCTTAGACACTATATAACTTGTTTGGATCTGCTAACATTATCATACATTTATATCACAAACACACGAGAAGTCAAATGAAATCGTTGACGATTGCATAGCGAGGACATGTTGAGCGTCCCTCGCCATTATTAATGATCACCAGTGTTCCTTAACAATGCCCCTTTGGCTTTGAAACGAGCTTTGCTTCACGGCGTAAGACACATACTCTATCGTGGTGATTAGTATTCCCTTTATTCGAACATACGTTCAGTATACAAAGGCATTCGCCTTTCGTTGGACATACGTCTTTTGGAACATTAAATTCCGATTATATAGAGGCATCAAGCCTTTTGTTGGACCTCGTCCTTTCAGACATTTGTTCCGTATGTAGAGCATTCACCTTTTTATTGGACAGCCATCCTTTGGAATATTAGATTCATTATGGGCATTCGCCTTTTGTTGGACATATATAGCACAGTGATCGATTTGGATCGAAATTGACTATGAGTGATCGAAATGGTAAATAAATGAAACTCGAGTGATGTTCAAAGTCATTTGCCCTTATAAATAAGCAAAGAATGAAGTAGTTATTAGCTACCACTTTGAGGACATATATGGAATTGGTGGCGGTTATGAGCAGCACTAAGCTGAAAAAGAGCAATTGTTCGCCCAAATGGTGATCGCGATTAGACGAGGAGTAGTCAATATCTTTGAATTGAATTATATCACATGCATGCTTAGTTTAGTTTGGATAATATCGAGGCTGGAGCTCTTTGAGAGACCAAAGCGGGTCTCGGTCCGTGCGATTTTTTAAAATGTTAATTTTATTTTAATTTTTAAATGTGACATATTTCATTAAAATTTTGTAATCTACGTTATTTGTTGGATTTAAAATCTCTGATTTTTAACATATATGCCTCACTCTGTAATTAATTTAAAATTTCATACGAATAATATGTAACAATTGTTAATGCATGGCAAAGTTTTATACATAAACAGTTCTTTTATGAAAATTTAGTTATAACTTGAATTAACCAATCACCATCCTACGATAATAATTATAGCATAATAATAAGATGTTTCACCTCTAATCGAAAGTTGAAGTAAACAATAACTCACTTACAACAGTTACAAATAAATGATAGTTAGTTACGTATCATAAGATAACTTGGTCACTGGACATGTTTCATTGCTCTTTTGGTGGAAACGAATAATATCTGAGTTACATGACTCGTAGGTCCAAGCATGATTATTGAAATTACAAAAAAGGAACAAGACTAGTGAAGGGCATCCAAAGGATTTCTGGTTCTTGTTTTCCTTGTTTGTGCTGTCCCCTATCTATATTAGCTTCCTTGTTCTGTACTTACCATTACATCTCAATAATGAGTTGTATCTAGCTCAGAACTGGGAATATTATAAAGCAGAAAACGAAAAGAAAGAGAGAACAACAAACAAACAAGCAGAAGCGTCTCTAGTACTTTTACTAGAGGGAAATTGTTTAAGCATATCTTATTTAACTGTTAGCTTAAGAAGTTGTGCTAAAGTATTTTCCCTGCACTGCAGATTATGACTGTAACATGATCGCTACCTTCTGTCACCGACAGCCTTCTATATCCCGTAGAGCTTCTCTAAGTAACACGACTGTAGACTGTTCTTCCACGACCTCTTCCACGGTGATCATATCCCCTTCCCCGGTATGAACCTTGAGATCCGCCTGCTCGGCGTGAACCCTGGATTCCACGTCCTTGTTGATGTCTCTGGATCTCACCAAATGTCTAAAACATGTCATTTAGAAGATTCAGAACCGAATATACTTGTGTGGAGGTACTAAGGAGGCATTGACAAACAAAAATGTCTTACAGACAATACCTCGCTGTCTAATTTTCTTCTTTCATAGAACGTCACTCTCCCTCTTCCAGACTGTTGATCAAGAGTATTGCTAGAGAGTGTATCGAAGAAATCGTCTTTACAATATACTGGCTGCGGATCAGGGAACGAGGTAACCAAAAAGTTCTTATGTGAGGAAAGAATGAATTATATAGACACAAATGGGAGGATAGAAACAGGAGTGGAGGGAGGAGCAAAAGGACAAACATCTAACCGTGTTATCAACTTTTACTGGTCCATCCTCTTCGGCTTCTGGTGCACCACCTATATTGGTATCAGTTCCATCAACATTTTTATGTCCTGATATGGCTGCAGTAGTACTTTCACCAAAAAGACCCCAAACTTCTTCCTTATTGAATTTCTCATTCATCGCCTCAAAATTAAATTCTTCAGTAAATTTTTCAACAGGACGTAAAGCCTGTAAGCAGAAAACAAGAACAATTATGAAATTCCACTAGAAGAAAGGTTCACTGATACTGCTGCATACAGAGCTTCAGCTTAGCCACAAATGAATCACTTTTTTAGCCTCTCGGGCTGAGAAAGAACACTGTAACTTGCATCTAAGGTAACCAACCAGACAGATGCTAAAATCAGTAAACATGTTCAAATAGCTTCATAATAAATAAATAAAAAACTACTTCCAGAGACAGAGATAAGCACATATTTGGTCCTTATTTTGTCCATTGAACTAACAGAGGCCAGCCCTCAAATAAACACGAACTACTTATAAATCAATTTGATATAACAGTACGAAAAAATACCAGAGATATACAATAGCATAAGGAACATCCAACCAAGAAAGCCTACAGTTGCAAAATATACATAGAGAATCACCTTAGTCCTTCCACTTGGATAGCCTCTCCCATGAAGACGAGTAGAAACCAAGAAATCATAAGACTTCAATCATGCAAAAACAAGAGACAAACATGTCAACTGAGGAAAATTATCAACGATAAATGTAGCAATAATACTGAGCAAAAGGAATAAATCAAAAGAGATGAGAACAAATAAGATCACAATATGATCCCCTATTATTCTTTTAGTACTGCGACTTGCTTGTATAGTAGATCCATTCACATGGAAAAGGCGTATCAGATTAAAAAAAAAAATAGCAGTTACAATTTGTTCATTGGATTTGAATTAAAAGACTTGGTGATTGAGGAACAGAGGAAGCATATCAGCGAATGTAAAGGCAAAACAAATATTTACAGCATAGAAAAAGTGAATCACTTCAACCTCATGTCCTCTTGCTTTCGCATAACTTCTGTAACCACATCGAGCACCTCGATTTGGCTAAAAGAAAGACAGCATGTCAATAAATGGAAAAAGGAACTTATATTATTTTCCTACAACCAACAGAATTAATATAAAGGCAATCTTAATGAACCCATAGTTCAAAGTATCCACTTACCAAGTACTCTCTTCCTCTTTCATAACCATGATGACTATGAGCACCATGCAACCCATCTCTTCCCTTCTGAAAGAAACGCGAGACAGGTAAGATGTTCATGACATGGGATACTGGGAGTGTAAAAGGAATAAAATTAATTTCAACAACTCAAAAAGAATGAACCATTATTACTTCATGTCCTCTGGCTTTGGCATGAGCTTTGTAGCCATATTGATCATGTAAACCATCTCCATTTGGCTAAAACGAAAACATCATATTAGCACATGGAAAAGAGAACTTTGATGTTGCATACAAGCAATTGAATTATTATAAATGTGAAATATTTTAGAGGAACAGTAGTAAATGCAGCTCAAAGTATCCGGCTACCAATTTGGGTCTTCCTTTTCCATAACCCTGATCACTAGGACGATCCTGAAATACATCTTTGTCCTTCTCAAAAAAACAGGAGATAGAAAAGATGTCCTCAACTTATTATTAAATAAACTAATCTGAAATTTTAGTTAAACCTTAGCATTTAATGGAATACCTCATCCCTAGGTCTCCGAGAATGGTATGTTTTGTGGTATTGAGAGGACGCTGTGGCTCCTTGCATCTAAAAGTAACAGAAATCCAAATGCAGAAGCGAACTTTATCAGGTACATTAGACACTCAAATTGGTGCAAAAATGTCTTATATAGAGCAAGTTATCTCTCTGACTTGGTGAAAACTCAGAATCATACCCAATTAACTTGTCCGAGATTTGTGGGAATGGCTTTGGTTGCCAAGCTTAGCTGCAGCTAAAAAAATCTTATCCTTTCTTTTTCTGACATGCTCCTATTGTAAGTCATTTATTGTGGGATCTGTCAAATAATCCCTTTCTTATGCATGAACCTAGCTAATATGATGAAACTTTATATTTTGTTTATTGGTTATTTCATCACAATAATGTTTACGCTGATATTGCCCTCATGCAATCATCTTTAAGTTGACTGGTTGTATATACCATTGCCACTACAGGTATGGTTCATCTCCATTTGAGTATGCCAGGGAAGAATCAGGCGGAAGCTTACAGTTGGCCATCGTAAATGCACAAATAAAATGGCCTGCTGGACCTAATCCTCCCTATCCTGAAGCCCTTCACCAGTTTGTGAAATGGATGCTTCAGCCACAGGCAGCAGTTCGTCCACTCATCGATGATATCATCATTCATGTTGACAAGTTGATCTCAAAGTTTTCGGAGGAGGGTGCACGCTAGAGTGCCAGATTAGTACAATTCCAGTGTGAGTTACTATTCTTTCATCACCCCCTAGTTCCCCCCTTCCCCGGCACTCGGCTTAAACTGTTCGTTAAATTTATGTGGTAAAAGAAGCAATAGCAGGTTCTTGATATACATGTTGATAGATATTCTGGCAGTGTTGTATTAGTAATATTTTTCCAGTTGTAATTATTGATGATGGTATCTTACACATCCAACCGATTCATATTTGAAAATATTTCTAAAGAGTAATAAATAAATTAAAAGTTTGTTTCCTAATTCTTTTACTTTATTGTGTTTCTTCATTTTAGACTTAAAACACAAGCTATAAATTTGATTACCAATAGTCTCCACACGAGCATAATCCATTCTTGAAATGGTGAAATCTCTTGTTATCTCTTAGAATTATATCCCTTTGGACAACTTTAGATACCAATTTGATAGCATTGTGGCAATCTCCACAGACGCGCAAATTCTTGCAGACCTTAATCGGAACATTGTTTGGCGAGTTTAACAAGCCAAACGAAACAGCCAGTTTCTCGCTGTGTCCCCTTAAAATCTCTAATTTCTCATCATCTGGGAGTTCATGAAGAACCAAACTTGTGTCGGGAACATATCCGATTTGGCGTATTCTTTTCTCCAATCTCTTCCATATATCCTGAATTAGTTCAGCTTCTGCCAATGATTTATCACCAACAATGAAGGTATAGTTTTTCCCTCCAACCTCGATCCAGCTACAACCAACGTCCTTTTTGAGGTCTAGCGCCTTCATCTTTCCTCTTATGCTTCTCACTTCATCCCATTCCCCGGAAGCAGCAAGTATATTCGACAGTAAAACATAGGTTTCCACTCTTGCAGGTTCTAATTCTATCATTTTCTTGGCAAGTTTTTTTCCCAGGTCCAATTGACCATGATTTATGCAGGAACTAAGCAATGTGATTGAAATGCCAGTAACAAATTCCTGAGGCATCTTAGCTACAAGCTTGAGAGCTTCGCTAAATTTTCCTGCTCGACCAAGCATATCCACCACACATGCATAATGTTCTAACTTAGGTAATATGCGATGCAAGGACTGCATCTCGTTGAAATACCTTAAACCTTCTGTAACTAGTCCTGCATGGCTGCAAGCAGTTAGGACACCGATAAATGTAAAGCCATCAGGTCTCGATCCAGATCTTTTCATGTCCTCATATAGCTGCACGGACATTTTTCCATTGCCATGAACACCATAGCCTGATATTAGAACTGTCCAAGAGGCTGTATCTTTCTCTTTTAACAGGTCAAAGAACCTCTTTGATAAATGTATAACACCACATTTGGCATACATGTCTATGATTGCACAACTAACATAATTGTCCCCCATGAGACCACCTTTTAAAGCAAAACAGTGAATTTCTTTCCCTAGCCGAAGAGTAGACAACTGAGAACAAGAACATAGGGCACTTGCTATGGTAGTTTCATCAGGTTTTATTTCTTCAGAAACCATTTGCTGAAGAAGAGATAGAGCTTCATATGGCATTCTATTATGTGAGAATCCTGAAATCATTGCATTCCAAGCTATTAAGCCTTTTGCTTTTCTCCCCCTAAAAAGAAGCTCCGCTGACAGAGGATCATCACAGTGAATGTAAAGTGACAGAAGTGAAGTGAAAATATATGGATCTTTATCTATCCCTTTCCTAAGAACAAAACTATGAATCTGTCTCCCATATCCTAGAATTTGTAAGCGATCACAAGCTACAAGGAGGGTTGCTATTGAAATCGAGTCAGGGTTGATGCCAGAATCCATCATTGCCAGGTAGAGATCTAAGGCCTTCCCCGGCTCACCATTTTGCACAGATCCATTAGTGAGGGCATTCCAACAACTCACACTCCTACTCTGTATTCCATCAAATACTCGTCCAGCGGAAGTTAAATCACCGCACTTTGCATAACCTGCAACGAATGCATTCATCACCAGGTTATCACTATTAAAGTAATGTCTAATCGAATATCCATGAAGTTCTTTCACGCCAAATAGCTTTGACTGTCCTGAACAAACAGGCAAAACACTCAGAACAGTTACATCATTAACCTTTTCATGCTCGTTAAGTCCACACATCTTCCTCAAAAGATCAAAAGCTCCACTGACATCCCCTTCTCTAGCATAGTCACCTATCATTGAATTCCAGGAAACCACATTTTTGTTCTCGTTCATCTCAAATATCATCCGAGCTTCAAACAAATACCCACATTTCGAATACATATCCAGTAATGCATTCTGCACCTTCACCTCTTCAATAAGCCGAAACTTCACAGCTAAACAGTGAATTGACCTCCCCATATCCACATCCTCTATCTCTGCACATACCGGCAACATAGTCACCATAGTAGCCACATCTAGAAACAAGGCTTCACCCCCCTCCATCATCTCCTTAAAAAACTCAAAACATTCAATAAATCCGCCATTTTCAGCAAACACATTCAGAATCGAATTGCATGTCACCAAATTCTTCATATCCATAACCTCAAACATTTTCACCGCCTCTTCAACAACCGCGAAATCCCCATACATTGAAATCAATGCATTCCCTACAAACACATCATCACTCAACCCATACTTCTCCACCATCCCATGAACACATTTTCCTAATCTCACATCCATTATCCTTCCACAAGCCTTTATCACACAAGGCATTGTAAAATTATCCGGCTCAAAACTCGACAACGTGATAAACTCAGAAAACAAGATAATCACATCAACCCACATCTCATTTTTCACTAATCCGCTCAAAACAGCATTCCACTGATACAAGTTCCTTGTTTCCAAGTTCTCGAAAACAGCTAAGGACTCCAAAGGGTACCCGCACAAAGAATACATTGTAATGATTCTAGTACTAATAATAGGATTGTTAGCTAACTCTTTAGAGTTGCATACAAATTCATGCAGTTTTCTCCCTGTGAAAATGTCATTTTGTTGGGCACATGCATGCAAGAGTGAACTTAAAGTTTCAAGAATGGTGGTATTTTGGTTTTCTTGAAGTACAGTTAAGGCTTGAGGAAGGTCTCTGGAATTGCATAGGTTGTTTATTTGTTGAGATAAGGAACATGGTAATGAAGTAGAATGAAAAATAACTGGTTTTGAAACATGGGTTGATGGACTTTTGTGGTGGTTATCTAAATTGGTGGTGGTTTTACAATGGAGGAGGAGGTGGTGGTGGTGGTGTGGTGGTAGAAGTGGTGGTGAATAGGTGGATGTTATTACCATTGATATGATATGTTGAAACTATTACATATGTAATGAGTGGATAATTGTCAGCGTATGAAATGAGGCAAATCCTAATCTTGTCACCAAGTGAGTGTACTTGACATTTTTATGACTCTCATTTCTTTATTTTTTTCTTATTTTTAGAAATTCAAAAAAATAGTTATTGTTCATTGTTGTAAGTAAAAGAAATATATTTAGGTAGAGGGAAAATTGATATGTAGAACAATTTTTTTTTAAAATTTATGTTAAAGTAAATAGTTTTTACAATAAGGATGAAGATATTTTTATTTATTATTTTAAAATATATATATAAATGATATAGTTATATTTGTTTATAAAATTATTTTCTCATAATTATTTTATTATCATATTTCGTGATATAACTGAAAATGTTATCATGGTAATATTTGATGCATAAATAAGGACATGTAAAGTGAAAAATAAATAAATATTAGTGTAGATCAAATAAATGGTATTCCTTAATTTATGTAAAAATTATTGATGAATAAAAATATTGACTCAATTAAACTGGAGAAGTATGTGTATGTTCCCATAATAATACATTTTAAACTCTTGGATTGGTCTAAGTTATAATTACAATATTGGCTTCATCAAACACCTTAATTAACCATTTAAAGTGTCAAAATCTTCCCTATGCCAATAGCCAAAAGTTCTTGTGACGTTTAGTGGTGATCAAATATCCACCACCTTTCTTGCTCTTCCTCCTCACTGCAATGGTCATACAATTAGCATTCTGGATGCAGTAATCCACAACTCTAGCTCTTGCTCTATTCTCTGCTGTCCATATCATCCTCAACTTCCATAAAATCGACCTTCTTCGTTGTCCCACTACCAGTAGAGACACCTTCAATCTCTTTGCTGCTTCAACTATTACTCCGCCCTTATCTTTCCCTTCTTGTATTGCAACCTCCACATTCACCTATTTTATCAAGAAATTTGGATTAGAATTGCCATTGTATTTATCATGCAAAGTTGTTAAAACTATGATTTATAGGTTCAATTACTCTTGATGCCAATTGGCAATAGAAATATGGTCCTCATATGACAAAAGTACATGACAACACATGCAACATAGACGCTTCAACACTAAACGAAATATCAAGAGTTCGAGTTGGAAAAACACATTAAATGCAATAGACTAGATTTTAACGAAAAATGTTCTTACCCCTGGTCTTTTATCGACGCATAAATTCTTCAAAGAACGTAGTACTTCTGTGGCTCTTTCATTTTCTAATCCAGATTCACCACCTACAATCAATTGAGTAATTAAATATCACAACTTCATTAACTATCAAGAAAAAACTATGTGACATCATTGTCAAGTTAGTCTCTAGAAAGTGAAAATACATGCACTATAATTTTCGGAAAAAATGAAAATGATTTCATCTAAGGTTTGTCACGAAAGCAAAAACATCAATTAATTTGAATTGGAGAGAGTCGATAATGCTACTATCACATGCACACACCTGGTTGTGGTGGCTTGATTACATGGAGGAGGACAATGGTGTCCTCATGAGCTTGAACAGTATGAGAAAGTGCCCATTGCAATGCACCTCTAGCTTCAATACTTGAATCAACAACCACCATAACTCTATTGCCTTTCTCAGAGTCCCCTGGCTTTGAAACATAACAGTTGAAGCTCATCTCACCCACACCCTTAACAAAGTCCTTCTTCTCATCAGGTCCAATCAAACTATTCGATTTCCTGTATTGGATAGACTGCGGTGAGGGTACTCGAACCCGAGGTACAGCTCGACTCATGCACAATCCTGACATCGTTTCTCTTACTCTAACCATGATAGTACAATATTGGAATTTGGAACAATGATGGCTATATCTAAAAGAGCTTACTTATCATACTATATGTCATCTTTAACTATAAATAAGATGGTTTGAAGTAAAGGATCATGAAGAATAATAATCAATTATTATGTCTGTTTCCAAAAGATTTTCCAAGAGAATGTGGGGGTGCTATTTGTTAGACGTGCTTAGCATGAAGAGATTTATCAATAGATAATACTAAAACTACTATAGTAGTTGAATTTAATAAGGATACCTATTACCTAAAGAGATAACGGAGGGGACATATTGAACAAATTCATTGAAGATATACTACTATTAGTACTATATACTCAATATGTTATTTTGGAGACTTTTCTTTTTGCTATGAACTGATGTCTTAGTTGTAACCACGTTTAGAATAATAAGCTAAGCTGCCTCACTACTTCGCTTAAGTCCAATTGTTTTTAAAATTTTCTGTAGGAACTTTGCTCTAGAGTCTAGCTCCATGGATTGTTCCATTATCGAATTAATTACCAATTCGATTTTAATATCATTATGAGAGCTCAAGCCATTTAAAGAATGTCAATCAATAGTGAATATAGGCTTCAACTTCGGTTGGTTGGTTTTTTAAACCAAAACTATAAGCGAACCTATTTCATCAGTTCTCTCAAGGTCGAACCCTAAATTGGTTCAGTTCGATCGGTTCCAATCCTACTCAGGATTACCAGAAAAATCGGTTTCGGTTCGGTTTCGGTTTGAGACGATTTTTAGC
This sequence comes from Lithospermum erythrorhizon, assembly GCA_019722365.1. Lineage (NCBI taxonomy): Eukaryota > Viridiplantae > Streptophyta > Magnoliopsida > Boraginales > Boraginaceae > Lithospermum > Lithospermum erythrorhizon. Next base: position 441,093 of record JADFUC010001683.1, read on the forward strand.
ATATCGTCTTGAACTCAAAATTAAGTCCTTAAACTAGATTTAATCCATGTAGTTTCGAGTGAACTCCTTTTAAGATTAATTATATAATCATATACACATTCAATACACAATACCCTCTTTTACATATTTTGTATTCCCCATATTATTAGTTTAGAAAGATTTATATATATTTTATTCGTTATATCAACGATAAACAAAATTAATCTAAATTATAAGCCTTTAAAATGTACACATGCAAATACTATAAGATCTTGAAAGGATAATAAATTAAAATTGAAAATCTACGTAAAATTTAGAAATCGGTTCATTGAGGATTGTTAACCGAACCTAAATTAGATTCTGTTCTCGGCCGACACCATCGATTGATTCCGTCGATTAAAATTCGGATTTTTCGGTTCGGTTCGATTCGATCGGTTCAGTTTTGCGTACACCTGATGAATATGTACTGCTACCTTTAATATATCGCAGCCATTTCATACTCTTTAACTTTAAAAAATGCCATTGAAACACCAATCACAGTTCAAGACAAGAAAAGCATCGAGACAGATTAATTCTATACTTTTCGACTCTCAAATATACTAGAATAAAGTTAAAATAGTTTATTCTACGCAAGCTTTTTATTTATGGTGAAATAGTATATAGTCTTTACCATTCATTTTGGATCAACGTAACTCGAAAAACAATCTTCTTGTTATTACATGGATAAGGATAAGGACGTGTTCAATTAAATTCGATATGCTCTCTTCATTCTTTGTTATCAAAGTAAGATTAATATAATCTCACGCCATATCTTGCTTAAGCCGAAACTTGATGGTCCGTTTCAATTCCCCTCCCTTTACCTCCTTATTTTTACATAAGTAAGGTTGTGTATAATCCCAACCTATCTCGTCCATTTACAAATCACGAGCTTATTAGTTCTTGAATAATTTAATCCATTTAGACACTAACCTATTGGGAGATTGGCTGAACTGTTACACACACCAAAACAGTGCTTGTTTTGGGATGAAATGACTATTTGCCCCCTAATATTGTAAGTGTAGTAGTTCACGAGAAACTATGCTCGAGGTAAAATAGTCATTTCGATACTAAAAAACACTATTTGGGTGTGTATATTGGATCGGAGATTGGGCATGTCCTAGGTGCCAAACAAACAAATTGAACAATCTAAATTTGGTTGGAATATTCCAAAAACTTTTAGATTCAAATCATGTGCAACATACACTTCACATATGTAGTCAGCCATCCTCACTAAACTCTCCAAGTCTTTGTCAGAGATCTAACCAATAAACAACCTTAAAAGGGTACTAATTTATTTACATGTTCTTCCTCTTTTGCTGCATAAAATTCACATAAATTAATTTGATTTGTTTATTATTCTGTGTTTTAGCTTAAAGTTTCAATTTTTTTGTTGGGTTTTGATTGAAATTGTTTCAACATTTTTCAATCCATTTAAATCAGGTAATTTTGATATAGAGTTTGATATGTGCAAGAATTTACCTAATTTGTCCAAATTCTTTGAAGATAATCCCCCTTTGTTTATTGTTCTGTTTGTTTTAGCTTAAAGTTCCAATTTTTATTGGTATTTGATTGATATTGTTAACATTTTGCTATACATTAAAATCAGATTATATTAATGGAGGGTTGATATGTGCAAGAATCAACCCTATTTGTATACATGATTTGAAGAAAACCCCTTTTGTTCAGTTTGTTTTAGCTGAAAGTTTCAATTTTTATTGATATTTGATTGAAATTGTTAATATTTTTCAATCCATTTAAATCAGATAATTTTGATGGAGGGTTTGATATGTGCACGAATCAACCAAATTTGTCCAAATTCTTTGAAGAAAAACTCTTTTGGTTCGCCAGCATTGTCGCCCTGCTTGGCTAGAAGAGTTTCTGTCATTCATTTTGGGACGATGAGTAATTTTAAGTCTTTTACTCGGGTGGCTACTTCTACTCAGCCATTGGAAACTACAACCATTGGGCGTTTCGATAATACTTTGCCTTCAAAAGGTAAGTGGGAGGCGTAATCTAGATTTGTTAACCGTTTCTTGATAGTTGATTATATGTAAGGCATGATTCATTAGACCGTTGGTCGGTTTCAAGTTCCTGCCCAATGTAGAACGTTGTGCTTGAGAATGGGTAGGGGGGGATTAGAGGAATTGAAAAATAAAGCAACCTCTGTGCCTAGAATATCAGCAAGTTTGGGTTTCGATGATCACACATATGATCTGAATCAAAACTACCACTCTGAGTTTCAATTTAAATGGACGCCCATCAAAATTCAACAGTTGACAATCTTTTGGCGTTGGAGGTAGTAATGTTTTGTTTTATTTATTTATATTGGCAAATCCGTTCCCTTTCATTATCTACCCAATGGATCATAAGGCAGTTGGTGGTTGGGATGGCCAGACGTTATAGAGTGCCTTATGGAATTGCATATGGTGTATTATATTTGTTTTCTGATCGTGAGTGTCTTAAATTTTCTAGAGGTTCTCGATGTATGGAAAAATGCGAGTGCTGTGTGCTTTGATGTAGATAGTACAGTGTGTGTGGATGAGGGTATTGATGAGCTTGCGGAGTTCTGTGGAGCTGGGAAGGCTGTTGCCGAATGGACTGCCAGGTGAGACATTCTCTTAATTACTCATTCTTAAAGCAGTTTATTTTTCCTACTCCATTTAATTTATGAACTCTGTTTCTCAGGGCTATGGGTGGTTCAGTGCCATTTGAGGAAGCATTGGCTGCTAGGTTGTCTCTCTTCAAACCTTCTTTGTCACAAGTCCAAGATTTCCTCGAAAAAAGACCTCCAAGGTATAGAGTTATATTTTGCCGTCAGTATCATAATGATCATATTTATTGATCTAACGAATTCTCGTACATAATAAAACTTAATTTGAACAACCGTTGTTAGGCTTAGTTTTTCATATGAGTTGGTTATTCAAATTTTTAGCATTTTTTTAATCACCATTCACCCAGACATATGAGGAGTGTTATTAGAAAATTTATTTTGGATCCTTCATTTTCATTTTCTTTGTCCAGCTCCTTGCCTGTGGATATTTATGGGTGCCCTTTTCACTATCCCTTTCCTATCGTTCAAGAGATTGCCAATAAAAGGAGTTATTTAGACTTGTTCGCTTCTTCGTAATATATGGTTACCTTTCTTCTGTTCGTCTTCTATATCTCATATTACCAGTAAGAACATGTTCATGCAAAAGTCGGTTGATATTATATCTTTGAACTTTACTTCCTTGGTTGCATTGTGGAAAGACGGAAATGGTAACTTTCTCGCCCATGCTAATAGTTCTGTAACCTTTACTTCTGGTTATCTTGTCTATAAGGTTAACTAGTTATTGTTATGCTATTCATTGATCAGGCTTTCTCCAGGTATTGATCAATTAGTCAACAACCTGAAGCTCAATAACAAGGATGTTTATCTTATCTCTGGAGGCTTCCGCCAAATGATAAATGTAAGTCTGACAACTGTGCTTACTATGTTAACAGGCATAACAGCATATTGAGAAGTAATATGTTATTGTCAAATATAATATATCTTTATGTTATATGTCGATTCAACTACATAGATATATCCATGGAAGTTGCTAACTTCTCAACTGTCTCATGAAGCCTGTCGCCTCAATTCTTGGCATTCCACTGGAGAATATATTTGCAAACCAACTTCTATTTGGAGATTCTGGAGAGTTCTTGGGTTTTGACGTAAATGAGCCTACTTCAAGGAGTGGAGGAAAAGCTGTCGCTGTTCAAATAATAAGGAAGGTCAGTCAAGTAACTTATTCTGCATTGCATGCTAAAAGAAATGTTCTGAAACATTGATAATCTTGTCAGACTCATGGATACAAGTCACTGGTCATGATTGGAGATGGTGCAACTGATCTTGAGGTCAGCCTACTTTCAGCCCCATTCTCTTCCAACCTACATCTTCCTATATAGGAAAAGAAAAGAATGAGGAAACTATATTCTTCTGTCAGCCAAACATGGCCTCTTGTATTTGCATTATGCTGCTTGTCATTTTACGACTTAGTTCTCCCTGATTGGGACAGTATTCATTGCTTTATATTTCTTGTTGTCAAATCATTAGTATAAACTAATTAGGATTTCTGATTGACAAGATGGCTTTTTATTTCCATGTGACATGTATCTAATTTAAAACTACCTTTGGCAGGCACGGAAGCCAGGTGGGGCTGACTTGTTTGTCTGTTATGGTGGAGTTCAACTTCGGGAAGCTGTTGCCGCTAACGCAGACTGGCTAGTGTTTAACTTTAAAGATCTAATCAATGCACTGTAGTGAATTCAGAATTGCAATTCTTTATCTTCATTATTGGCCTGGAGGGCATCCTTTGGTAGTGGTAGAGATGTTCCATTGTCCCTGAAGATCACTGGTTCACTCTGGAAACGTCACCTGCAAAGCCTACAGGGTATCGCCATATACTCTAATCAATCCACCTCCAAGAAATGAAAGGAGCATCGATTGTTGTCCAAAATTGGTTAAAAAATGAACGATTTATCATTGTAATTGAAAGCATACATATTAAATACTCCGTATTTGAGTATACCAATCTTTTGAAGAAATCTTTATCCGAGTGTGTACTGATTTAAAAGTATTTGAGCTATCTATGAACCAATTTTTAAAGCTTTGATGGTTGTCTAAATGTAGACAAGCCTGAACTAGATTTCAACATTTGGAACGTTTCTCAAGATACAAAGGAATATTTAAACTGTTACAGCTCATTATTTACATCATAACAAGCCTGAAATTATTCCTCAATGAATAACTGTGTTAAAAATGATATGTGCACTTGGCATCAGGGCTTTGAGAACTTGGAAATCATCGATGCAATCTTTTCGAGCAGCTTATATGCATCTTCTTCTTCTCCTGATGGATATGGAGATGTCCATTCCTGAAACTGATGGAGGCTTCCAGTAAAATCTGTGAATAATCCATCAACTCCTATCTCGTTTATCCAGAAATTGAACTCATTATACGGATCTTGACTGAAGTTGAAATGCAAGAAATTAGCCTCATTGCGGTATGTGTATGGGTGCACCTGGAGGAGTTGGATTCACTTTAAAATGCAAGCATATATATGTACACTTACTGTTTCGAACGAAAACAACTAGCGTACCTGTAGATTAAAAGTGTGTGCTCGAGCCACCAGATCGGTAGGAGTCTGCAGATAGTTATTCGATACAGGAACTATTGTATCCTTCCATGGTCCAATGCCCACCACATAATTCTTGATGAAGTCAAAGTACTTATCTGAAGTTATTTCCCAATACGACTGACATACACAACAAATGCTATCTTAGTGGCAGAAGAAAACAACTTTTGAGGTCAAGAAGAAACAGAATGAATACCAGAATGATGTTAAGTTAGACAGATCGAGAAACGAATGTATAAACGACAATGATACTAGAAAATCATAATTTGAAATTTCCATTTCATGAGAGGCTTATGCATATATGTACAAGCAATCAAGTTTTATCAGTCAGATGACAAAAAAGTAACATTAAAAAATGCGGTACGAGAAAGCAAGGCATGTACGTACAATTAGCATGGTAAAGACTGAAAGAAACCTGATTTGTGTCCTGAGTTGGCATTGTAGCATCATCAATTAGGAAGATCTTGGGCAGCTCTGTCCGATTCGATATGTAAATAAGAGATGTTGGAGCAAAGGACTGAATAAATGCAGGTTGTTTTAACCATTCATTTGACATGTAAGAACCTTTATATCCATACTTTTCTAATGTTTCAACAAACTTGTCCTCGAATCTCTTCCCATGTGACCATTTCACCTTCGGGAAGTAAATCGACATAAGTGTTAGAGAGTGATCTAACATTACACTTCAAATAAATCTAATGAAACATACAATCCACATTACTGTTTGAAGAGAAGGGCAGAAATAACTCACCTGCTGGTTAATAAATACTGGATTTTTTATCTCTGGATATATTCCAACAATTCTAGGGGCATCAAGTGCAATGGAGATGAATTCTTCAAAGGTAATAATGGAGAACTTTCCTGCAGATTAATTTGTTCACAAAAATCAAAGAGCTTCCTTTTATGGGAACATGTCTCTTTTTTTTGATAACCAAATGCATAAAGGATTGCATAAAAAGCATTGACAAGAATCAAAGATTATTAATTTGTAATCAGAAAGAAGAAAATACTGCATATGGAGATTTACATGCCTAACAACAGCAACACATGATAATGTATGCACAGTTCAGGTTAAGAAGCTGCATCAAGATATTTCAGATTATTAATCGAGGACCTACCATTATATTGAGAATCTCGGTAAGGGTACCTCTGTTTCACGCGCAACGACTTCAGCTCATCAAGTGTAAAATCAACTGAAAACAACATAGGAAATTAATAAGATTTCAGTACCGATAGATCTGATACAAGAGGAAGCTTTATTTCCATTAATTATCTAATGAAAGAGGAAGCTTTATTTCCATTAAATTCTTACATGGCTTTAGAAAACTTTAGAACATGGAAGTCGGTGATGGAAGTAATTGATTCTTATAAAGTGCTCAGTACTTGGAAAACATTTATGTTTTTGCAAGAGTAGCATAGACAAGAATTATCAAAAGAACCAAGAATCAACAATGGAACTATTTGAGAAGGCAAACATGTAAATAACTCAGTAAATGGTTTATACTCATACCTAAAAAATAACCAGTTGTATTGACACCTTGAACCTCATATGTGCGCTTTCTGCCTGCGAATTTCTTGTGTTTATCTATATTAGTTGTGCCATCAAGAACTAAATCATGGAAGCACACCAGAGCACCATCCTTAGAGGCTGTGATATCTGTCTCTATAAAGTCAGTGCCTTCTTCAATGGCCCTCTGTATTTAATTTAAATCCAAACCAATATATTAACCAAAAATCCCAGTGTAGAAAGACTACATCATTACCACTAACTTCGTAATAAATTCGAACACTTGCAATCGATAATCAAGAGTATTTGAAACTAAACCTATAGGTCCATAATAACGTGATTAGTCGTATACAGTACATACCATGTATGCAGCAGCAGTTTCTTCAGGGATTTCTCCATTTGAACCTCTATGTGCAATGTTATAAGGACGAAAAGTCTGCAACGGCTTTTTAGTTCTATCATTCCTTCGACTGGGTAGTGGATAAAGAGGTCTTGCATAGCACCCAGCAAAAAGTAATACAAAAATTAAAGGGAAAACACCTATCCAATTCAAAATGAAAACATAGCAATATTAATAATGAGATAGTTCTTATTAAAATAATCAAAGACCACCCGATCAACACAATAAAAATGGCAGCTTTCCAAGTCAATTGACCAGTTTAATATCATGAGATTCACAAAGTCCACTTCTTTTATTACCAACTTGAGGGACTATCAACTGCTCGCGTAATATCATCCAAAACATAATTTACTATGCAATGCAGATATATCTACTTCATTTTAAAGAAACCAGCTTTTATTTATGCTAAGCGAGCAGTCTGAAAAAAATATTTCAACCTAATATTCTTAATGATTTTCACTAATAATTAGCTCAAGATTGGTCCAAATACACTAACAATAACAGTACTTGAATACATGCAAACAACATTTGATACCTGAAAAATATTAAATTTACAAAAAAATCGAAGACCATTCTCAATCACAACAATCAAAATTGCTGATATACTAGAAAATTGAACAGTTGAATATCATGAAGGACTAAACAATCAAAAATCTAATTTGGTGATTAGCAACTTAATGCATTATCAACCACAAACACAATCTCATCCAAAACCATATTTTACTATACAATGCAGAAACATCCACTTCACTCCTAATAAATCATCTTTCATCAATACTAATTAAAACCCAAATTCTTAATAACATAAACTACTGATTATATCAAGATTGGCTCATAAACACTCCCAAAAAAAGGTTCTTGAATATTAGTAAACCACATTCAATAGCTAAAAAGATTCAATTTTCCAAAAAAACAAACAAATTAGTTAATTGGGTTTCAATTTCAAACACTTACAGTAAGTAGACATGATAATCTTGAACACTCTCAAAAAGGGTTCTTGAATTTATATAAAACACACTTTATAGCTAAAAAGACTCAATTTTTTCAAAAAAATCAAACAAATTATTATGTGGGTTTCAAACACTTATAGTAAATAGACATAATGCTCTTGAACACTCTAAAAAAGGGTTCTTGAATTTATGTAAAACACACTTTATAGCTAAAAAACTCAATTTTTTCAAAGAAATCAAACAAATTATTATATGGGTTTGAAAACACTTACAGTAAATAGACATGATGTTGATTTTTCTTGATTAGTTTATTGACTTATGGCTTTGAACATCACCATATATAAGTCTTAGTGTGAGGATTAATAAAATTGATAATGCATATTTATTGACGTGAATTTAAATGAAAATCCATGGAATATTCTTTAAATTCTAAATTGATTAAGATGTAAGTCTACTCTTTGATAGTGAGGGTCTTCTGTATGTGATTTTAGGAGGTTTTGTCAAAGGTTGCATTGGGAATCTCAATAATTATGGAAGTGGGACCAATATAATTTTGGTCAATTTAATACTCCCTCTTTCCGGTTTCGTTTTAGTTGATCATATGTATAAAAATTCTTTATTTTAATTGATTATATGATTTTAATACAAAGAATTTATCTTGAATTTTTTTAAATTTATTTATTAATAAAATATTTTTTATCTTCATAATCAACTAAAATGTTTGAAAAAAAAAAATAATTTTTAGGATAATATAATATTGTACGAAGTAATATTGTTTAATCATGTAATAAAGTATTTTTTTAATTCTATAATTAAATAAATTGAAACGAAAAGAGTAATATAATTCTTTTTTAGTTGTCATAGTAACCATTTAGACATATATTAAGAAAATGAAAAAATAGGCAAAAGATACATTAAAAATATAAAATGACAATTAAAACTATATCATTGGTTGGTTGATAATTTATTTAATAATAAATGATAGTTAAAAAACAATTTTCTACGTTAGAACGACAAGTATTTATGTTGGAATAATAAGCAATTATGTTGACAACATTATGGGACAATGTGATCTAAATAACTCAAGAAGCTAATCTATAAAGCGAATTAGGAGCAAGTGAGATCGGTGATAACAATGTCTGGGAGAAGCTAACAAGTTCAATAAATTCTCCTTGTAATTAATGCCCATGCCACAGCAGCCACGGCGGCACCGCCTAGGTGACTTGCTCCAGAAATCCGAGAATCTCCCTGAAACAACCAAATGTCACTTAAGCTAAAAGAAGCGTAATACCGTCGTTAAACGTAAAAACGTCACTGCGTTATTATCTGTCGACCAGATGATGAAAATCGCAAAATAAAAGCTGGTCGATTGTTAATCATGTATTGATCAGCCCAGAAAAAATGTAGATATGCAGAGTAAACAGCATTGACAAACTGATAAAGGAGCCTCTGAGGGACAAGCAGCGCATAGGTATGAAAAACTCGAGGTAAATAGTATTTCGAGGAAAGAGGAATATCTCAAGTAACATGATTGCATTCACTGCTCCACTAGCTCCCTGATATCCAGAAGGTAAGATTAGTGAAAATTTGAGGTAAATACTTCACACGAAAGTTGAGACCTTGCATTTGATACTGTTATGATATGAACAATCTGCTTGAGAACCATAGTTTTGCTACTGTGAAAAAAAAATGCTACTGTCGACTATGGCTCCGAAGGTCATTTCTTAAGCAGACCATCTGAGTGATAAGAGAAGCAATGAGAAGATATGATACAACTAGTTCATCACTCCTATTCCTATTCATAAAAGGCAACAAGAAACAGCAGGCACTACTTGCTAGGATATACTGCCCCAGAAGACCTAAAAGAGGAGCACATGATTCCCCGGTCAACAGATAACATTAAAAAAAAACAGATAACATTTTCACGTCATTGCCATCAAAAGAACCAGATCTTGCCACCCATAAAATCTTAGTGCCCACAAATACATGGTATTGTTCTGAATTGACATTTATCATTTCACATCTATAACTTTCATTCACATTCGTATACATACATACTCTGTAGTATTCTTCTGTATGTTTCCATTAAGAGTCAAAAAAGAAAGTTTTCAGAAAAGTTCATAGACTTACCAATGCCGAAGAACCAAAACCCTGAAAATATGGAAAAGATAAGAAACAGAAATCAGTCCATTGATCAACATACCTATGCATAAAAATGCTGGCCTAGCTAACGGAGTAACAGACTATGCTTCATATTCAACATTTAAAACAAAAAAACCTATAAGTACAAAGACGTTCTATGTGTTTCGCTTCTTCAATGGTGGAAGAAACATAAATTTCTGTTTCATGCAAAGGGGAACTTTTTGTAGCTCAACCTAACTACAATATCTACATACCATAGAAAATAAACTTTGATTGGTCAATGAATATGAAATAAACCTTTACGTAGAAATGGATAGCTTGAAATGGAATAACTTTCACTCACGGCAAAACATATGCATACAGCAAGTGATTTTGAAACTTATCTATTTTCCACCTCATTTCTGCATATGACTACATTTAGTACTTATAACCAGAGGTCAAATGCCTGAAAATCGATGAGTACATTTAAATATCAGAATGATAAGAGATGTTCCAACAAATCTATTTTGGAACCAAATAGGAGTATCAGCTAACTGTGCATTCACAATGTAAAATGTGCATTTAACCCTATTAATTATGTTGACCATATAATCCTTACACTTGACTTTTAGATCATGGTACAATTTCAGCTTTATCACTGAGGTGTTACCTTCATTGATGGCGATGTCAAGGCGTGATAACCCAAGTGAAAAACTGCACCAACAACAGCTCCAGCAAGATATAACTTCAGAAGATATTTAGGTCCAAAATTTCTACCTATCTGCAAAACAAAATGAGATGAACAAGTCTCTATAATAGACCAAATGAAATCCTAAATTTCTATGAAATAAGTAAAACAGAAGAGCAAGTTCAACTTATTATGCAAGTAGCAACACTATGATAAATTGTAAATTCTAATACTCTAATGTGCAGGTCTTAGTTCTGCTTCAACTTTAGCTAGAATGCTAGCAATCTGTTTCTACTGATATCAATCATGGAAGTAAAATCTGCAAATCTATAAGTAATTGACCATAATGTTCACCACGTACATGTTTATGGGAAATATATACTCCAAATAAATTGTTAATAGGCAACCTATGAATAATTAGTCGTCAATTAAGCAGGATCCGTTTTGATAAGTGTCAAGCTCTGGAGAGTTCATTGAATAAAGAATGACAATAGGGCCCTGACATTTATAGGATGCTTTGTCTAACACAAAACCGATCCATTTACAATGAATCACATATATTATTCATCAGACAACACAAGATAACTATTACTCAACACAAAATATTTATAAAAGAGCAATACCCTGAGCTCTTTCTCCACCTTAAGCAAATATTTTATCAGAAAGAAGGAAATTAATGTATCCTCCTCTCATTCTTTAAATAGAGTGCATAAACAAGTCGTAGTCTGTCATAACCTATCTGCATATGAAAAGAGCTTATGGTCTACCCTTCATACTAACATTATTGATTCTGTGAAATAAGTGTTGTACGTTCTTCTGATGTAAGATGTATCATGCAAGACCATTAACTCCATAAGAGATAGAATAATGGTAAAGAATTCAAGAAACGAAAGCTCACACTAGTCCCAAAGAAGTAAAGTCCAAGCATGTTGCTGAAAAGATGGGACATGTCCATATGACTGAAAGCATGCGTAATCAATGTATGAATTCGCCCATTCTTTAAGTTGTCAATTGATATCTGAGAGAAAGGACATAAATGGAGTTGGAACAAATTCTTATAATTTTTGCAGACACTTTAAAATCTTACAAGTCTAATATCACATAACCATAAAGTTCTTGGTCATAAAGGAGCGATCTGCAACCCGCCATAGCATAAAAACAGCTACGTTGGATAGAATCAGAGTCCAAATCACACCATCACTTGTTAGCCTCTGAGAACCCGATCGCCTGTAAATACAAAAGGCATCTTTTGGTCGGGATTATGTTGAGAATCTGAATTCTGCTTTCACTTTATAAAAATTAAACATTCTTTAAAACCCGGCAGTGTGTGTATCGGGCTATCAGCTATAACACAATTGATACAAAGTAGGCTACATCTTTCAAAGCTAATATATTTCCAGTTGCAAGAACTTAGTCTGAAAGATGAAGACAATACAAGTAGACAATCAACAAAGAACCCCCTAATTTTTCAAAACAGTTATGCATGGTCATATCAAACCTTAAGATATCCAGCATTCAAACCTTTTGTGGTTTGGCTTAAAAACGAAACTATAAACTTTAACGTACGTTTGGATTGGGGTCAACCTAGGAGAATGTAGGTTAAATTATAAATTCACCCCGTTTGAGTTCTATTTTTATGTTCAACTAAGTTAATTGATGTTAAATGATTCACCTCGATTCACCTAAATCCAAATTGGGGTGTAACGTGGAGTGGGCAATCGTTCAAGTATCTTCACCTCCATTCAGCTCCACCAATAAAATAGCATTCAAACAACATTCTACAACATTGATTCACCTCAACATTCTACAGATAATGTGTACAATTATATGCTATACTAAAAATTTCAACTATCTAATCAAATGGATCATATACTCGCATCAAGGTATCATAAAGCTATAACCTTTCTCACAAAACCAAACTTATTATCCCATTTTCTTGAAAAAACAATTAAACTAAAAAAAGTAGAAAAATTCAAGTATTTTACCAGCCACGATTATAGGAATTCAAAGAATGGAAGCTTCTTGTTGAAAACAAAGCTTTAACATCCCCATAAAGGGTACGATAAACTCCCTTATTTTGGCATTTTGAGAGTATGTTTGTCAAGAAATGCTTAACAAATGGTGAATTTGACAAAACCCCATTTGAGAAATTGTTGGGTTGTGTGATGAGTGCATTTTTGGAGTGTGGGAAAGTGGTATAGTGTGTGAAAAATCCATTCTTGGAGGGGGAGGGGGAGGGGGAGTAGAGAGGTTTTTGGGGGGTTTTGGTCAGCAGCTTGTACATGAGTCTCTGCATTTTCTGTGAATTGCAAATTCTGCAGAATCGCAATCAAATCTTCAACTTTTATGGCAATTGTAATTTGTAAATGGGTTCGTTAAAATCGATTCCAACAACAAGATATGATAGTCGGAATGGAGTGCGCTACGGTCCTCCGGCTTATACAATTATGAATTGACTCAATTACAAAATCTCGCTGAATATTTAATTGTAAATTTCGCTGAACTTAGGGACTCAATTGCAAATTGTCTCGTACATCTCATATTCATATTATTCTCATACTCCTCAATTTCTCCGTTACCGCTGATTTTCCGCCACCGCCGATTTCTCCGCCGCATTACTCCTCCTCCTCCAACTTCCGGCGACACTAAAAAATGGGAAAAGAAGCAAAAAAAAAAAACCTTATACAATCAAAATTGATTGGTGCAAACAAAAAGGTACATTTTAATTATGAATTTATATTTTCATTTCTTATTCTGTAAATTAGGGTTTACTTTTGTGATTTTGATATATGCATTCATACGATTTTGTGATTTAATTGTAAATTTCTTGTAGGAGTAAGAATATAAATATTTTGATATACATTCATCAATTGTCAACTGTTTGTTAGATAAAGAATATAAAATATTTTGCTTGTTGTATATATGAATTTTGATGCAGTGAGCTTTCTGAATTCAGTAGTAAAGATTGAATAGTTTAGTCTTTGTCCCCGACAGTTCTTGTTTATTGGGTATGTTGGAAACTTTCAGATTTAGCTTTACAGATTTGTCGACAGTTTGGCTTTTAGAATAACGTAAATTATTGATTTACAGAGATTTGATTGATCTTGCTTTTACACGTGTTCTTAAAATTGTCTATTACAAAAACATGACAATAGTTTTGTGCTTTTAGTATAGATATATAACAAAGAGATTATACGTTTTTGTGAATTTTATGTAGATATTACAAATGTTACATATATTTTTTGTGAATTTCACAAATGTGGTGAAAATAACATAAGTATTTAAACTTCTAGAATTTGATTGATCTTTAACTTATACATCTTAAAATTGTCTATTACAAAAACATGACAATAGTTTTTTGCTTTTGGTATAGATATAACAAAAGTTGTATATATTTTTTTGTGAATTTTATGTAGATATAACAAATGTTCTATATATTTTTTGTGAATTTCTTATGACATAAGAACAACATCCGTTGGGCAAGTAATGTTGAGGATGAAATATCTTCTACATTAGATAGTAAAGTGGTTAAATTTCTTGAAGATACTGAGAAGAAAACTTCTGATTCGATAGTTGCGTCTTTACGATGTGTTGGATATAGCGTTTGTAAATACAAATTTGCAACTTCGTTTGTGTAATGTCGATGAGTTTGTGTGCAAAAGGAGGCAAAACCATTAAGTTTGAAAAAATTGAGTTATCGAATTTGGAGGGAGAGTGGGAAGGCAGCTTTATAAATAAGGCTCTAATGAATCTTAGTAATGTAATTGACTCTTTTATGCAAAAACGTCTGGCCAGTAGGGAGGTGCAAATGAGAAAAATGAGCTCGAAAATTGTGAATCAGTGCGTGTGCATGATGTACCAACTAAATGAGAATAATTTATTTATGTCAAGATAGTGTGAATGAGGATGAATTTTATTTTTTGTCCGTGATTCGAATTGATTGATTGAATTTATTTATTTCCATGATATTATATGTAAATGAGGAAGATGGGGATTTGAACATTCGCATAATTAGTAAGTAAATAAGCACGATATGGAAATTTAACTCGCGCTTATTATGAACACTTGACAAGTTGTGGGTTACGTAATAAGAGGTAAATAGTAATAATAGTCACTTTCGGTTATAGGTCCTTGGCAGGATTGTGAGTTTTCTCTTTGTATGGGTAAATAATAATATCATTTCAATTATATAATATTTGACATATTTCCGATTATCTATAATAGGGGAACATATAACAAAATACATATCAAAGTGAGAAAAGGATAGAAAGATATCTAGTAGTGAGTACTTTCGATATAGGCGACTCGTCGCGATAACGTGTTATAAAAACCCGGATATTTATAGCTTAAGCTACTATATTATGTTACTCTTATATTACTATTACCAAGCAATAATACTAAGATGAAATATAAAGAAGAAAAACAAATATTAATATAAATTGCTTCTTGGTGTGTTTTTATTTGTAGGAAGAGAGATATTTATCTTCTGAAATTAAGATTTAATACTATTCAAATATCCCTATTATTATTTATTTTACAATTGAGTATATATTCCTTACACTTGATTTTTACATGATGAATTACAGTTTTGACTTTATCAACGATATGTTACCTTCATTGATAGTGGTTTAAGGCGTAATGCATCAGTGGCGCACCAACAACACCACCAGATATAACCTCTGAAGAAATTTAGGTCCAGCTTGTCCATGATCTAGAGTATCTACAATAGACCAAAATGAAATCGAGAAATTTCTACGGAAAAAGTAAAATAGAAGAACAAGTTCAACTCACATTGTAGATAGCAACAATATGATAAATTGATGAATTCTAATGCCTGTGTAGGTCTCACTTCTACTTCAACTTGAGCTAGAATGCTAGAAATCAGTTTCTAATAATATAAAAAAATATTTATATATATAAAAAAATCAATACTACGAGCTTATTATCCACCTTAAGTATATATTATATATCGAAAGAGAAATTACTACTCATTCTTTAAATAGGCGCATAGACAATTGGTAGTCCGTCATAAGATATTTGCATATATGAGAAGTGAAATAACCCGAATTTTATGATTCAAGTAATAATGGAATATTGTTCTACTTAAAACAAATTCGAACTAAATAAGTATATAAGCTAAAATCACTATTAAACAAAATCACACCTCATAGTTCACTTCTTAGACACCTCGTGCTTGCTTATTTTACTTCAAAAACTGTCAACCTCATTCTAATGAACTACATCCCCAACTAAGAAAGAAACACACACAAAAAAATTTCTCACTCCAGCTTTCTCTGTTAAATTTTGTGAACTTACTCCCTTTCCCTAAATTTTTTTCTTTCTTTTGTTGTTATTCTTCTCTTAAATCGCTAATTTTAAAGTTATTTCAACTTTCAAAGAAGGGAAAATGTATAAGTATATCATTTTTATTGGTTATATAACTAGTTTATAATTATGTCAAGTTACTTTAATTGGCGAAATTCATCAATTAATGCTATTTAGAGTTCATATTTAATGGTTTAAATATAAATATATTTGGTTATAGTGCTAGAATTTATCTAATTAAATTCTTGTTGAAGTAATAGTAAATTGATTACTTATAATATACATAAACTAAATTATAGAATCATATGTTAATTCTAGTTTAACTATGTAATAGATTTTGGATAGTAGTATTCAATTTAGATTCTTGATATAACTAATATAGTTTGGATATAGATAAAAGTTAAAATGGGTATAGTAGTATATCGTAAAATGGGATGAAATTGCATAAGTTCAAGAGTAGTTCACAAATTTAGTAGCTATTGTTAGTTAAAGTTACTAAAATAAAAGTAATTGTTATTATTATGTTCTTTAGGTGTGGATATCATATAGTTGTTTCGGGTAGTAAAGTTGATGATATTCGGCAACTGAGGTAGTGTTATATCACGTGACATAATCTTTCATATATATTGTGTATATGTAAGTTGTATAGTTTTTACTAAATGATTTATATAAGTGACATATGATGTTGAGACTTGCATTGAAATATTATATGATCAGTTGTGATATTTGAGTTGTGATACCTGATGATGTGATGATTGTTGATGTGATTTGTTGTTGAACTCTATTTCGGTTAGTTGGTTCTCTTTGTAGGTTGAGATGTATTCTGTCTACCCAGGTGTAGAGGTGGCGAGACGAGTTGTATTTGTTGGTCTTACGCTTGGTGTAGAGACAACGAATGACGTTGTTTTTCCTCTATTAGGGTGGTGTAGACTCTAATAGAGGGTGAACAGAGTTATTGATTGCTTTTGTTATATTGATAGTACTTGATTATCACGATTCATCATTATGTTGCAGTATTATGTCGTATTGTTTGAGTAATAGTTGAAGTTAGTTGTATCAAATTATTGAAACTATATTTTGACATGACTTTTAGCATGTATAAACTTCTGAGAAATATGCGATTTTGCGTATGTATATATATGTGATTAGTTATCTTCGTTATATGAATATTTATTGAGCTTCAGTACTAGCCCCACTGTTAGGGGACCTCCCAATTTTGTAGTTGAAGAGACGTTCGTGTGGCACCATCTTTGCGGCGAGTATAATCGTAGAGTCGGTTCGGGTTGGTAGTATATCCCTCATGGTCTTATTCTTCTTCGATCCTCATATTTTTGTAGTAATTTTGTGAGTGTTGGTATTTTGATCGCGTTATATATATATATATATACATATTAGATATTGTTTAAAATGCTTATTACACTTGTATATTTTCTTTGTCAGTTTATACCGGGTATCACGATGACTCGATGTAAGTGCTTAACGATCTTGGTCTTGGATCTTGGCCGTGCCAGGGCGGTTCATTGCAAAGAAGATCTGAGTCTACCTACATTATAGATTATGTTCTTCTGATGTAAGATTATCATTGCAGATCAGCTCCTAACTCCTTTATGGTACTCTTATGGATATAGAAGATAGAATAATGCTAAGAAGAATTCAAGATAGAAATCTCACACTTTTCCCATTCTTTAAATTGTCAACGCTGATATATGTGACAAATTATACAAAATGGAGTTAGAACAAATTCTTATAAACTTTGCTGACGCTATAGGAACTTTTAAGTCTATTGACGATACAACCATAAAGTTCTTGATCATAAAGGAACGTCTGCAAATTGCCATGTAATAAAGCAAGCTACATTGGATAGAATCAGAGCTAAACCACACCATCGCTAGTTAGCATGTGAGGGCAGATTGCCTGAAAATGCAAAAGGCATCGTTTGGTTGGGAATTGGGATTATGTTAAGAATCTGGATTCTGGGGACCAGATAACTCAACACCCGTTTAAGATTAACTTGAGTCGAACTTCGAGTCATCTTTATCTCGATAATTTACCCGGTGAATCGGGATCATTTGGGCGTTTCTTTCGATAAAAAGAATTAAACAACGAAACATAATACTTTATGCAGTCGGTTAATTATACGGTTGTTTCGGGTGTCAGTATAAAGTTATACTCGAGTCTGATTAGCAGCTTCTGGGTTTAGATCGACTATTTTTTCGCCCGTTACCGAGCTTGTACATGAATATCTTCGAGTTCGGCTTGAGCGAAACGGAGAAAATCGAAGTTAGATTAGATTCGAAAAGATTGAAACTTCGATGTTTGATTGGAACTGTTTGAAGTTCGAAGAAAAGTTTTCAGGGGAATAAAAAATATACTATATAATTTGATGCAGCTTCGAACTACATCGAACCCAAGAGTCAAATTGAACTTTTCGAATGGAACTTCAGCAGCTTCGCTTGAAGCCCTCCACCACACAGCCACCGCATACCACCCATCTCCAGAAGGACACACCTCAGGTTTCTTCTACCTCCCACTTCTCTTAGTATTAGCATTGAATTGAAATATTATATAGTTCCATTTTAATTATTTCTCCCATTTCAATTGTCCAAATTGAAAGAATCATCAAACATCATCCATGGCAGCATTTCTTGCTTTTGTAACTAGACATACTACACTTCACCACTTATTTCACTCAACAAAAAAAACCATTTTTTACTCAACTATAACCACCAAAAAACCCCAAAATCCATTTCCCTTAGATTTTCCAACAAACTCAAACCACAAGAATTTGATTCACCATTCAATACTCCTTAAAAAATATGGGTACCCTTCTTCTCAGATTCCAGATTTTCTTACCAAGAACCAATTTTTATTGCAATTTAGTACCCCAAAAGTCGAAAAATCAATCAAAATAGTGTCATCTTTGAACCCTTCTAAGGATTTTTTAGTTTCTTTAGTTAATGACTGTCCTAGTGTGTTAGAGTATGAGTTTATGCAGAAATGGGAGAAGTTTGTTGATAAAGTTAAGGGTTCTTGTATTAGTTCGATTGCGATTAAGCATGTTTTGGAGGTGTGTAGGAGGTTTGATCTAGGCCCTGATGATGTTTTTAGGTGTGTGGATTGTTTGAAGGGTTTAGGGTTAAGTGGAGATAGTGTTGGCAAGGTTTTAGAGGGATTTCCTAGTGTTATTATGATGAATCAGGGTGTTATTTGTAGAAAAGTTGCATTTTTCGAAGATATTGGAATCGAAAGAGAGGATCTATTTAGAATTATTAGGTTGTATCCGGGTGTTTTAGCGTTTGGTGTTGAGAACAAGTTAAAGCCATTGTTTGAGGAGTTTGAAGGTCTTGGTTTCAGCTTAGATATGGTGAAGAATGAATTGGTTAGAGATCCTCGAGTTCTTGAATTGGAACCTGGGGAGCTCTCTCATTGCTTGAGAATGCTGAGGAGTTTGAAATGTAGGGTTGGGATAAAAGAGGATATATTTCGTGAGGGCGCTTTCAGGGCCGGATATGAACTCAAACTTAGGGTGGGTTGCTTGCGGAAATATGGATTGACTCATAGAGATGCATTCACGGTGCTGTGGAAAGAGCCTCGGGCAATTGTGTATGATATAAAAGATATCGAAAACAAAGTTGATTTCTTGATTCAGACAATGAAATATGACATCCTTTGTTTGGTTGATGTTCCAGAGTACTTAGGGGTCAATTTTGAGAAACAGATTTTGCCACGTTTCAACGTGATTGAACGTTTGAGGTCTATGGGAGGGATTTCTGATGAACAGATGGGATTAAGGTCATTGATTAAACCGAGCAGGTTGAGATTTTACAATCTTTATGTCAAGCCTTACCCTGAATGTGAAAAGATTTATGGGAGGTACACAGAAGTTGGAGGTAATAGAAGTAAACATCCAGTGGGAATGTGGAAGATTTTTAAACCTCAGAAGTTTGAACAATCCAAAGAAGACATTATGCTAATCAGATCTTATATGGAAAAGTTGAATTGTAAAAGATTGTGAATGTAGATGCTCCAAGCGATGTAACAAGGATGTCATCATTGGGACATCCCCTGGAGGTGGCTGACGAGGTTCAACCGCATTGTGGTGTATAGCCCCGGATTGTTATTACACCAACGATATATGTTTGCAAGGGGATCGAATGATTTTTTTGTACATAGTCGAGAAATGTTACCCGTTCAAAGGAATTCTTAGTGCACTGTATACAGTGAGTTCTGCTTCCCATTATTGATGTAGCTGAGATGCTTGGAATTCTTAGTGCACTGTAGACAGCCCCGGATTGTTCAAAGGCTTGCAAAGATTGACATGTAAACTTAATTTCATAATATATCCACCCAAAGATTGAATTTATTGGATGCCTTTTTTAGTTCCACTTCTCAAAATTTCAATGTCTCATGGAAGATTTAAAATGAGTGATGATTTAGGATTTCCAGAAGTAAACAAAGTTTCTGAAAAAACAAATAGCCGTTGGCTAAAGTACAAGATTTTACAACACTCTATGGGAAAGTGCTGCACAACATAGATAACAAGCGCTCCATATTACTAAAAAACTGCACTCAATATATTTGTACTCACCTGCCCATAAAGCATTGTCTTTTACTTTCCCTTGATTATTTGGATAGGGAAGTAAAAAATTAAAAGCAGCATACTCCAATAGAATAAGAGCAGTAAAACTAACCAATTTTACCCCCAATCAAACTGTCCTCCTCACAGTAAAACAAGAATATAAATTTTGATGCTGCACACACAGTTTAGCGATAAATGTATTAGCGTTGGGCCCAGGAATCCTGGTGAGAGTATTGACATTTTTGTGGGAGTTTCACATTACGTGAGCTTCAGGTAGCAAACGCAAACCTCCTTGTATCTGAACTCTAAATACTATGTTAACGTGATTTAACCTCCTAGTGTATTATCGTCCTGAGGTGTGGGAACATCTAAGACATCTAGAGTTGTGCAACTATTTTGAACTAAATAATACTCCCTATAAATATACATAGAGCATACACCAGCTTGTTCCACCGCTATCCCACCATATATTTTGAAACACACAACACTATATCTTTTTAGCTCTGAATATTTCCTCTGTATATCTCGCTCTTCTGCATACTCATCTTTAGCTAAAGAACTTATAGCTCAGCTTGTTATTCTCAGGAATGGCTACTTTTGTTTATGTGCTTCTCTTTTTGGCCATGGCTGGTAACTCAAGTAAGCCTTTCCTTACTCCCATTTTCTTTTTAAGTGTCTTCTTTTACTTTTACTTTGCACTAGAAAAGTATTTTGTTAGACGTTATAGAATTTACATATATATTAAGAAAATCAATATAACGTTGGAAATGTATAAATAGTCATTGTAAATCATTAAAAATGTTGTTTGAGATGAAGTATAAAATTAACTTTTGAATATTAATTTTTTACATTGAAATTTTAAAACGACTTACAATTTGAATAAATTAACAATTGCCAAAATACCTTCTATTATGAAATGGAGGGAGTATTACACTAATTAATGCATCTAATTCTCACACAATGATATTGTCTCTCAGTCAAACATGGATCTGGTATTTATTTTTAAAATACCCGTATTATTGTATGTATAATTGTAGCTGCTGGATACCCTTTACTAGAAATTCTTCAAAACTAGTTTATTACACCAAAAACTTTAATATTTGTCTCCTTAAAGATAAGGATTAGTGTTCATGTGGTGCATCAATTTGTTTGGAAATATTTCTTTCATTCTTGTTTTTGTACATTGTTTTCATTTTCACATTGAAAACTTGTGCCTTTAGCATGAACAAGAAGTAAGATACAGAATATAAACATTTGTAGCAATATTTTAATGTCGGTTAATTTAATTAGAACTTGTGGTGCATTATTAACAACTTACATAATATGTGAATAACTCTTTGATTCTAGAGGAGCCATTTCTTCTAAAAAATTTGGATTATGCAAAGAAAAAGATTTGATGCTCTGCCAGTTAAGATTCTTCTACAAAAAAAATCATACAGTTTTGACAACTTTGTCTTTTTCTCACTGGATATATTATCTATATAGCACTTTCTGCATTATTTTATTTAAAGTTATATAGTGATATGGGTTGTATTTGGTAGGTGCAACATGGTGTGTGTGCAAACAAGGTCAAGACAAAGTGTTGCAGAAGACATTGGACTATGCATGTGGAGCTGGGGCGGATTGCAACCCGCTCCATAATGGCGGACCGTGTTACAACCCGGATACAGTAAAGGATCATTGTGATTATGCTGTCAACAGCTTCTTCCAAAAGAAAGGCCAAGCTGCTGGTACCTGTGACTTTGCTGGCACTGCTACTCTTGCCACTTCTGACCCTAGTGAGTATTTCCGCGGAACCAGGATTTTTAGGTAGAGGTGGAGAAGGAACGAACACGGGAAAAAATATAAAAAATGTAGGGGGACGAAGTAAATAATTCTTGAAAATATGTATATTAAAATTCATATTTTTCAATAGTAAACATTTATATTTCAAAATGGTTGAATGCCACTACCCCTCCCCAAGTTTCACCACTGCCTTCACACTCATTTCATCATCATTGTTGTCCCACTTGTCGCATTTGCTTAATGTATTTTTCTTATGGTGTTAAATAGGTAAGAGTGGTTGCTCTTTTCCTTCTTCTGCCAGCAGGTAAGAAGTCACAAGTTTTACTCAATGTTCTATATACTCCCACCAGAATCTCTTTGAATTAGTTGAATTAACTTACAAATTTGAACTAAGCGATGATCATTTAGTATAAAATAACAATGTTGTATATTACATGATTCTTACCGGTAAACCAATTTTCGCTACCAAACTTTTATTGTGAGGTGTTACTGATTTTCATAGAGCTCTCTAGTACATT
The DNA here is from genome assembly GCA_019722365.1 of Lithospermum erythrorhizon. Taxonomy (NCBI): domain Eukaryota; kingdom Viridiplantae; phylum Streptophyta; class Magnoliopsida; order Boraginales; family Boraginaceae; genus Lithospermum; species Lithospermum erythrorhizon. The sequence goes on from JADFUC010001683.1 coordinate 464,143, forward strand.
AGTGAGAAGGTCCTCAAAGAGTCATTATGGTGGTCTTTTTCTTGTTTGTCTAGACTCTAGAATATGCTTTTGATCTTCACTTTTTGACATTTCCTAATGTTGTTTATTTAACTATTACTACCTATGGTGGGTGGTCCGTGGCCATCTTTTTAACATTGTAAATAATGAAGGAACGTTTTAATATGTGAGGCATATCATTGTCCGTTATCTTTTGTTATGCTTGCAGCTTTTCTACATTATTCATTACTAGTAATGATTTTATTCTTGAATCTAATCACTTTAATCTCCCTTTAATCATGTTCCAGAAAACCACTAAAGCAGTGAAACCTAGGATCCAAAAGAAGTGTTTAGATGAACATTTTTTACTTAAAAAGCTTCCGCTTATGATTAACTCTCATAAAGAAGTAAGAAATATAGAAAAGATCATTATTTTAATCAACCCTTTAAAGGGGAATGTTCTGTATGTTTTGAACTGAGTTCTTTAATCATAGAAAGCAGCAATCAATATTGTTGTCCGTTTCAACATTTTTATTATGCTTTGATTCCCAGTTGCACATTTGTTATACTCGTTATATGCTAACATTTTCATTATGTTTAGAGACCCAACTACTAGTGAAAGCTTAACTTATTTTGAGAATTGTTGGTATTATAATTAACTCATAACTCTTTAGCTGTATCATATTGAATGACATTCCTCATTGGTTTATTATCTCCACCAGTTCCACTACGACTACCAGCAATGGGATTAATGGAACGCCATCTTCTGGCAATACTGGCGGAACGAATGGAATGCCATCTAATGGCAATTCTCCATTTGTCACAACCCCAACTGGCAGCAGTATTCTAGGAGGTGCAAACAATGGATTGGGACCATCTGGAACAAGCATAGAAGACGAAAGCAGTGCAAGAAATTTGCTGCAAAAGGCCAATCTTTTCTTCTCATTCTGTACGAGCATATTGGTTTCAACTCTCATGTTCTGGTGGCGGGCTTGACAGCTTTTCCAGAAGAACATCAATGAGTTTGCAGTAGTAGTAATAGCGAGACCAGGATCTAAGCTTAAGTTGATATGTAAAATGGAGTTGGCATGTGAATGTGATCCTACCAGTAGTTTTGAAGGAATATTTAAGGACAACCTTGAATTTGTCATTTTCTATAATCTATCCCTATATTTATAAATCATACGAAAGATGATGGGGCTTTTTATTCCGACAATGGTTGCTAATGCTGACAATTGTTGACTCTGTTCATATAAACTTTCTGCAGCTGTAAAAGGAACCCCCTCCCCTGTCTTGGATCCCCTGAGGTATTTGTGGTTTGGTAATTGTATTTAGTTGTGTATTTGGCTCTATTAAGGATTAGTTTTGGTACAGCCTGTGTTGATAATATTTAACAGAGAAAGTAGGAGTATTAGTAGAGGTGCTTTGCATTAGGATTTTGCAACTCATCAATTTTAGGCTTCCCATATCCATACCACCTAATAAGCCTAAGTCATGCTTTCAGAATGAGTGCATGAGAAACGGCTAAAAGTGTTTCAACAGCTTCATAAGCTTTGCATGCTAAACTGCAAATCAAAATGGACCCCTTGATATTTAAGCTAACCAGTTGTGCTCTCAATTTATGTATACAGATTTATATCAATCACTTAGTTTATGCTAATCGGTTCTATATTTCCTCATCATGCAAAGGAAAGGTCATGTTCTAGTGGTTGCATACCCTCTCCAAGGGCATGCGGCTCCGCTCTTAAAGCTTTCTCGCAGGATCGCTGAACATGGGATTCAAGTCACATTTGCCATTGCAGAACAAGAACGGGAAAGAATGTTGACCGCTATGCCTGATTTCGAGGAAGCAAACCAACTGATAAAGCTAGTTTCAGTTCCCGATGGATCGAAAAGTGGATACGACAGGAAAGTGGGGAGGAATTTGGCTGAAAGTTTTCATGCCATGATACCTAGTTATTTGGATGGGTTGTTATCGAAAGACTGTACAGGAATAACAGGTGTGATATTTGACCCTGCATTATCATGTTTTGTGGGAATTCCAAAGAAGATGGGGTTAAAGACTGCTGTTTCTTGGACTTCTACGCCTGGATGCTTGGCTTTGGGGCTCAAGATTCAGAAACTTCTTGAGGACAGGGTTATTGATGAAAATGGTATAGGTGTTGGCCAATCTAAGCATCGCTTTATTTAAAAAATTTATGTGATTGCCATTATATTTTAGGGGGTTAATTGATTTTCTTTTTTCAAACATGCTTCCAGGGGCTCCGTTACAACAAATAAAGATCCACCTGCTAGAGGACATGCCTGAAATGGATCCTTGTGAGTTCACTTGGTAATTCTCCTGGGACGACTTGGGCATGGGAAAAGGAGAGTGCTGTTTCTAATTTCTAAGAGTCGACTCTTGCATGCAAGCTGCTGATATGATCATATGCAATTGGTTTGATGAACTTGCACCTTCGTCTAAAATATTAATGCCAAATCTCTTAACTGTTGGTCCACTCATTACAAGAAATGGACAATCTGCTGGTATTTTTTATTCAGAAGACCACAATTGCTTATCCTGGCTTGACAAACAAACACCTGGTTCTGTTATATATGTCGCATTTGGAAGCTCATCCAAATTTAGCCAAGAACAGCTCGGCGAGTTAGCCATCGCCCTTGAGTTGATAAATAGACCATTCTTGTGGGTTGCTTGGTCAGGCCTTACTAATGGAGACAGCTACACATATCCAGATGGATTTAGGAAGCGGATAGGTAATCGTGGGATACTGGTTGAATGGGCGCCACAAGAGATGGTGTTGTCTCACCCTTCTGTCGGTTGTTTTATAAGTCATTGCGGCTGGAGCTCGACTATGGAGAGTATAAGCACGGGGGTTCCTTTTCTGTGCTGGCCTTATTTTGGGGACCAGATGTATGCAAGAACATGCTTGTGTGATGCCTGGAAAGTTGGCCTTCGGTTAACACCAATAGGAAAGGGAATTGTTTCTAGGTGTGAAATTAGGCAAAGGGTTGATGAATTACTTTCTGATGCCACCATAAAAGCAAATGCCCTGAAATTGAAGGAATTGGCTATGAAGAGCATCCAAAGAGGAGGCTCTTCTTCCAACAACCTAGAGTTTATCGTCGAACAAATGTCACATTAGTACTCCTGTTTCATTATAACTCAAGTGGTCTGTTCGTTTATTGTTCCATCTAGCTAAACTGTTAAAGTCATGTTGGTCTCATCGAGCTATTTTACTACTAGAGCAATTCTATGGTTTTATATACCTTTCCAAATATTTCTTGCAAATAATGATTTCAGGACCCAGCCACATATAATGAAGCTAGAATAAATACATGGTTGGCTCTTGGCGGCTCAAACTTCAGCATCATATAACATCAGCTTTCTGAACTTACCCTACTGTCCAAAGATATTGTGATGTCTGCACATTAGTCTTGACAATGATACAAATAAAATGAAGCATCATTGGACTACTTTATTTATTTATCATTTCAGTCACAAATTTTGACATTAAAAAAACTTCAAGAATTTTTTACAGTATAACAGTAAAACTTCAAGAATATTTGAAGTGAAGGAGATTGGTATGGCCCAAACTGCTCATGTTATGATTGTCCCATATCCAAGTCAAGGCCATGTCAGACCACTTCTGAAACTGGCATTCCAAATTGTTGATCATGGAATCAAGGTCACATTCGTGAACACAAAATCTGTTCAGGAAAGGCTTGTTACATCATCAATGATTAAAGAGAAGATTGAAGGTGAGAATCGAGGGATAATATTCGCCACAGTTCCGGATTTGTGGAAACCTGAGGGTGCTCCAGGGGAACGTGTAAGTAGCATGATGAAAGTCATGCCAGGCTATCTTGAGGACTTGATCAAGAAAGAACGGTTCGGTTGTGTCATAGCCGATGGATCGCTGGGATGGATTCTTGAAGTAGCAGAAAGGAATGGAATAAAGCATGTTGGGTTTTTCCCTCTGGCAGTTGGGTCAGTGGCCTTGACAACACATATCCCAGAGCTCATCAAAACAGAACGTGTTGGTACAAACGGTAGGGCTGATACCAAAGAATATGGAGTAAAAATTTAGATACTCAATCAAGAATTAAACGAAGTGTTTACTTAATGACTTTGTCTAAAGTCTTGACCAATTAAGCAATTTAAATTGTATTACAGGCAATATGGTGGAAACTGGTGAAGTCATTAATTTATCACCAGACATCCCTCCTTGGAAGATGACTGAGGTGACCTGGACCTTTCCAGGAGATACTAGTTCACAAGGAACACAGAAGATGATCTTTGATATATGCTTAAGTCTTCAAAAAACTGTTGATCATGAGAAATGGATTATTTGCAACACATGTTATGAAATTGAGACGCCTGCATGCAATTTGATTCCCAAGATGTTACCAATCGGACCACTGATTACCCGCGATTGTTATGAGGAAAGTGCTGGTGCTGGAAGCTTTTGGCCAGAGGATACAAGCAGTTTAAGATGGCTTGATAAAAAACTCCCAGGATCAGTGGTCTACATTGCCTTTGGTAGCATTGCAGTAGTTAGCCAAGACCAGTTTAATGAATTAGCACTAGGCCTTGAACTTTCACGACGACCATTTTTGTGGGTGGTTAGGCCTAATCGTGCAAGTGGGAAAATCGCGAAATACCCTGACGGGTTCTTGGAGAGAGTGGCGGATCTTGGAAAAATAATCGAATGGGCGCCTCAGGAGAAAGTGTTGGCTCATCCTTCAGTTGCTTGTTTCATATCACATTGTGGTTGGAATTCAACCATGGAGGGGGTAACTATGGGGGTACCTTTCCTATGTTGGCCTTCCTTTGGGGATCAGTACCATAATCAGAGTTACATTTCTGACATATGGAAAGTTGGTCTAAAACTAAATCCTGATCAAAATGGTATAAGAAATTGTCATGAAATTCAGACCAAAATAGATATGTTGATGCATGATGATTCTTTCAAGGCCAATTCAGTGAAGCTAAAGAAAATTGTTCAAGAAAGTGTCATGAAAGGGGGTTCATCTTATACAAATTTTGAGACGTTTATCAATTATCTGAAACAATCCTGCATGTCATAATTTAGCTCAATGGTTTTCCTTTTTATATTATGCACATAAAGTGCATCATATTGTAGCTTATGATGTTTTTCATTTGACAAATGATTTGGTTTGTCTTAACAATGCCCACTAAAGCTAGAGATGTAAATGTTACATTACTTCACAATTCTGGCTATTTTCATCTTTTTATATTCTTCCTTCAATTATAAATAACTTTTTAATTATATAATAAAAACTTAAAACCCTATCATTATGAATGTTTTTTAAGAAATAAATCCAAGGAAATTTTCATATTTGTTACAAAACATTATTTTATAATAAAAATTGCAATGGATAAATTAAGAATTTCAACTAAACGAATTAAAAATATAATGTTCAAAATACATGATAAATACCCTAGAAAAGTTCACAATTGACCAACAAAACATGAGTGGCGCCCTTTCTGGTTCTCAAATACTGGTACACTTGCAACAAGTGACAAATAAATATTTCACACTCAAAACCCAACACTATTTCAGCAAGTGTATAATAAAGTTGTATATTATAAACCGCTATTACGCTTGATAATAGACTTCAAACCACGCCACTAGAGTAAATCATTCGCCACTAAAAAAGTATGATTGATAAGAAAAATCGTATCTATAAATCCGATCAGTAAACTCAACTAATACTCACCAACTTTATCACCAAACTTTCAAGGTTACTTACGGACATAATGAAAAGTTATATATATAGTATATATATATATATATATATATATATATTATATTGGAGAAAACAAAGTGACGATATCATCAAAAGTTTAGTCAACTCTTGATAATAAAATTTGAGCTTTTCTTTTCAGGTATGCACACTGAAAGTTCCATTTTTTAGTTTTCTTTCACATATTTTAAGCTGAGATGAGAGTATTTTAGTTTATGTTACATTGTGAAAAGTCAATCTTAAGTGGTTTCTTGAGATATATCAAATTCTACAATTGAGTTTTCGTTGACCTGAAGACTAGAGTTGACTTTTCTTGATATATGCCATGGTTTTGTTTGATTGCTTACTTGTTGTATAGATGAAGTGAATGTAGATATTAAGGTTTCATACTTTCATGATGAAATTGAGATGTAATTTATGTTTTGAAGTTTGATTAAATACATAGCTTTATTGGCCACGGATATTACTCATAATAATAATAATTAATAATAATGACTGATGAGCTATGGGATCGAGTCGTTATAGTGATAAGTGCCGATTTCTTTGAGAAAAAGAAAAAAGAAAAAAGAAAATACATAGCTTTATTGGATTATATTTTCTTTATTTGTTTGGTTGTTTATAGGATGATTAGTTGACTATTATGGGGTTTTACCTCTTCTGTTTCTAGTTCATTGTTGAAAATTACTGATTAGTTGAACTGATTGTCAAAGAACAACTTTTGTATATAAAATGATTTCATGATATTTGCCTTGGATGGTCCATGAAAGGAGAATGCTATCATCTAAATTAGTGTATCATATTTTATACTCGTTTTAGATGATCAGTATCGATTGTTTAAATTGATCCTTGTTGGATATTGCTTATTACGGAGTATAATATATATCAATGTCTCGTAATTTATGCTCATTTTGAGTTTATCAGTGCTGATTATGCAATTTCATCAATATAGGACATTGTTTATTCTGTCATATATGCTAGTAGGAAACTGAATTCTATGGAGAGACGATGTTGATTTACTGCTTTGGTTTAGTAGTTTGATATTGTGATCTGTTTCTTTCCCAGGTTCTGTTTTGATCCTTTAGAAGTTCTTTCACTCTCGCTGCTCGAAATCATATCACCACTGTGATAAGGAATTCTTCCTATTTGGAAAATGTATACTCACAAGAAATCACCTTTACATGTTAAAGCTAAACGCAACTCAGTTGATCTCCGCTTATCCGGTCAATCAAGTGCAAATCCTTTTGATTCTGATGACGAGTGTGACAAGAAACAAGCTGTTGCACCACCCAGGAGTTCTTCAGATCCTAGCCAAAATATTCGGGCCAACCTTTTTGATGAGGATCATAATAACGGGACCTCATCTGCCTACCCATTGAATTCAGCTGAGAGAAACAGATACAAGAACGATTTCCGTGACTCAGGAGGACTAGAGGGCCAATCTGTTCAAGAATTGGAGAATTATGCTGTATATAAATCTGAAGAGACTACAAAAACAGTCGACAACTGTCTAAAGATTGCTGAAGATATGAGAGAGAGTGCTACTAAAACTTTAGTTACCATGCATCAGCAAGGCGAACAAATCACAAGGACACACATGGTTGCTGCAGATATGGATCATGACCTCAGCAGGGTAAGTTTACACTCATGGCGCTTGCATTTCCCATCACTTCGTATGGCTCAACTATGTCGTAGTACATCATTTATTTAGTGTATTCATTCAAGGTGGAAATGCTCCTACTTGAATGAGTCACTAGTCTCTTTTATTTCCTAAAAAATATATGTAGAGCTATGGGGTTTTATCATCTAGTTAACCTTTAGACTATAAGCTTACTTGATGAACTCCCATTAGGGTCTAAGTGTCTAACCGAACTTACATTTGCACACTCACAAGTATCAAATCCTACAGCTGTTTTGGAGTTTAGGCAATACATGAACCATGTGATGCACTAAATTTCTGCGCTAGTCCAAGAATGTCATTATTATTTTTCATAATGCCGCAGCTTAATTAGGGAATTTCTATGTCTCCCACGTCCCACCCGTTGTTTGATTGACTCTCCCGGCTTCTGTAGACTGTAATTAGCTGTGCTGGACATTTGCAGTTGGTACTCATTAATAAAGTGATTGGCGCTATAATTTTATTTCAGGGTGAAAAACTGTTAGGCAGTCTTGGGGGTCTCTTCAGCAAAACTTGGAAGCCTAAGAAGAATCATGCAATCTCTGGTCCTGTGATGACAAAAGGTTGCTTTCTGATTTCTTATTTCCTCGATTTGTCTCATACTAGACCGTCGATTTCAATAGAAAATTTCTCCTTCAATTGGGGACTTTTAAAGTTTCAAACTGAAAGAAAGGTTAAAGTCGAATAGGAGAAATGATTCCGCTAGTTTGGCTAAACATTTGAATGACAGAGCCTACTCAAAGGAGGGGTAACCACTTGGAACAGAGGGAGAGATTGGGATTGACTTCTGCACCTAAGGAACGCTCAAGTACACGGACATATGTTGAACCCACTAATGCATTGCAGAAAGTTGAGGTATGTATTCTCCAGTGAATCACAATGATGCCATAAGGGTGATTTGTCTATTCATTGTTCATCTCGTTTTTCAATACTGTTTCTCCTTTACAGAGATCAAACAATGAATATCTTATTAATCAATAAGTGGTCTTGCACATTTGGACTTTACCTGTATAACAGGTTGAAAAGTCTAAACAAGATGATGCCTTGTCCGACTTGAGTAACGTCTTGGGGGAGTTGAAGGATATGGCTATTGATATGGGTTCTGAAATGGACAGGTCTAGCTTCTACAACATTAATAGTTTTCCAGAAAGTTGAAATTGTCCGAAAACTTCTGTTTGCACTACAGAACTTGACGTTATCCTAAATCTGTTTGTATCTGCTCAGAATTTTGCGCAAATTAAGCTCCATAGATCATCTTCTGGGGATCATGTGGAGAGGAGATAAATTTCAGGGTCAAAGGCTAACCAGCGTGGTCGTTTGCTCAAGAGATTAAAGCTCAACATGAGTTAGTGCTTGTAAATTTCTGCTCTCAGTTTATGCTGACATTATTATACATTTGTACTGTGTAATACTGGCACTGTTTTCCAGTTATTAGTTACGATATCAAAAAGTACGATTTCGAATTAAATTTTTTTGGGGACAATCACTTGAAATCTGGCACTGTATCCATATACGAATCTCAGCTGATATAGCTGTTGCTTTGAAGCTTTTATATTGCTAAAATCAGTGAATTTGATGTTTGTTACATGTATACATTTTTTATGTCAATCGTTCAGCGTTATACGGAGTAATATCTTTAAAGGTTACTTTAAACATGTTGCTCCGTATTTAGCAGGACATCGTAACAACTAAGGATTATCAATTTTGTAATATTTCGAATTATAACTCGAATGGTAATGTAAGTCCTCGGACAAACAAATACTTCAATTGTTATTTATATCGCTTGTCGCCTCAATTCTAAGCATTTATAAAAAAGTATCTTTATTATAATTGATAGTTTTATTTAACAATGTAATTTTTACATTGTGTTTTATATTGTCTCATAATATTTTTTTATATCATTGATATTCTTCTTTCTCCTAAAATGTTCATATATACAATCAATTTTCTTAATAAAATATGAAGTATTTTTCTTCTAAATAATCAAATAAATTAAGACGGACGGATTATAACTTTAAATATTAAAAAACAAAACAAAACAATTTTCTAAAGATTATAACTAATCCATGATCAATAAAACTAGATCTGTAGCATGCTAAACGACACTGTTTAGCTTTACATTATTATCTCTAAAATGTCCCAAATTAAATGTCCCAAAATGGTTTTTAACTTCTTGCATTTTGTTCATGACCCAATTGGAAAAATCCAATTTTTAATATAAAAATGATGACTTTTCAGCTTTAAATTATGATTTTTTTTTATTAATCACATTGATATGTATCTCTTACTAATGCAATTTATGTTCTTTTGAAGTCTGAAATTGAGTAAATTATCATTTTTTTGATTAAAATGCTGAAAAGATATTGTCTTTTTTGTGTGAATTATTGAATTTTGTTGCAAGAAACCAATTTGGGTATTTGGATTTTGATTTTTTATGGAGAATAATGAAGGAGGAGGAGATGATCAAGGCTCTGGATGGTTGCAAGTGAAAAAGGTCTAATTTTTAAAGCATTTTCATGCTTTTTTTTTGAAAAATTATGTGTATTTAGTTGCTTTAATTGACACATATAACTTTGATTCGAATCAAAATGATCATTTTAATAGTAAAGTAGGTTTGAAAATACTAGCTTTTGATATATGTTCATCAAATATTAGACAACTAATACAAGAATATTTGAGTTCACAATTTAAGGAATCAACCATCAAAATTCAAAACTTGATGATCTTTTTGGGATGGAGGGAGTATTAAGAGTAAATGTGCCTAACTAATTCAGTAATTAAACAGAGTTACTAATTGCTACTTTTTTGTGAATTGAAATCAGGGGTTAGGGAAATGTTCCAGGTGTTGCTGACTAGTACGTATATGGATATGCAACTAGTTGATCATTCATTTCATTTGGTTTATCCTTTTGACATTTCTCCGATGATAGTACCAATGTGAGATTAATGACAAGGCCAAATTTTTTCGGTTTGTTTGTACCATGTTAGTTATATTTATGAATGAGTAATTTTGATTGTTACTATTGGAGGTTGTATGGATGTTGCCGAATCTCACTTGATATTGAAGCATTGATCCTTGCAGCAGCCCATAATAGGCATGCAATTGTTGTTTATAAATGTCGCGGTTCTTCTATCCGTTCTCTTTTAAACTGTACATGTGAGCAAGAAAAAGGACTTCCAGTTATGGACATATTTAGAACTGGAACATTAGTAACACTTATGGAACTTCCGGAGTGATCTTGTTTCTTTCTTGTGTTGGGTCATGGGTTGTTCATAATGTCACTGGGCAAATTGAAACGATCTTGGCTTGCTGTGCTATTAACACAATGTTGCCTTATGTTTGATGTGGTTTGGCCTGTTCTTTTTGAGGACTTTATTGCCTCCACACTAGATATGGCAGAAACTTCTGCTCTTTGTTTCTTATTTCACATTTCCATATCTCATAGATTCTGAAATTACCTTTTTTCTTCTGAACTTGTTTCTCAGAAGCATAGAAGCAGTGCAAAGCTCTCATTACAGAGATGGGTTGGTGGACTTTCTAGGAATAAAGGTAATAGTACCACGCGTAATCGGCCTTCACCAAGTGTGAAATGTGGATTTGATAAGTGTGGTGGTGAGGTAATGAAAACCGGAAGATATTCTGTTGTACATGAACCCAACAATGTTACAAGGACTTCCCACGTCTCCCTTGATAAGAACTTGAAAACCCATGATAAGCAAGTCACTCTGAATAATGAATGCCTCAAATATCCCGTATCAACTGCTGAGAATGTAGAGCTTCCGCATAAGAAAGACGAAGTTGGTCATGAGCAGAAAAACAAATTAAGTGTTCCCTACAAGATTAGGTGGGGAAACTTGGATGATTACAGTTTGCATGAGCATCCTGAAGCTTCTGTAGGAGCTAGCAAACCCATTAGTCCAGTAGAAGATAATATGTTAATTCACAGCAAGGGTGAAAGTAGTAGTGGCTCTCTTTCAAGCATACCTGCTACCGTGTCCCCAAAAAATGTAGTGGTTGCAACTGAAGTTATTGAAAAGAGCATCCCTGAGGAGTTGCGGTCTGTTACTTCGAAGGAAAACTTCATCCAAGATAAATGTGAAGAGGTGAATGAAATATTTTCAAAAGATATAGGAACAAAAATCTTGAATGAGAATGTCTGTGATCAAGATAATGCAATGGCAAGTTTTGAGGGGCACTCTGATGTTTGTAAGGAGAAAAATGATGGTATTTATAATTCACCAGGTGAAACTATTAGAGCACATTCTGAAGATTGGGTCAAACTGGAAAATAGTGATTATAGTCATGCAATCCATGATGAGGATACTGCTTTTACCCCCACAGAAGATTCTATCCTCTCACAGATACCAAGTGTTAAATGTGATTCAAGTTGTTCTAAAGCTTCTGGACCACCTCTTTGTGATGGAGAATTATGTAATGAAGTGCTTTCTCATGAACCGATTATACTAACCTGTAATCAGCCTGTAGCTTCTTATCCTGAAGCACCTGAGGTAGATGATGTCGAAGTTCTTAAACATGATATAGTTAATGAGGATTTATCACAAAGCCCGAATGCAGAAGTTACGAATGCTGAAGGGAGAATTGAAAGTAAAGAAAGGTTCCGACATCGCCTTTGGTGCTTCCTTTTTGAAAACCTCAATAGGTCGATTGATGAACTTTATCTACTTTGTGAACTGGAATGTGATCAAGAACAGGTCAGGGAGTCCATTCTTGTTCTTGAAGAGGCTGCATCAGATTTTAAAGAACTTAATATGAGGGTGGAAGAGTTTGAGAATGTTAAGAAGTCCACCTCTCACTTAGTTGGGGGAGCTTCCATGACAATGAAATATGATCATCGTAGGCCTCATGCACTCTCATGGGAGGTGAGCACTATTTCTATTTGTTACTAAGAAGTTGCCATATTACCATAGACAATGTGCATGCTTCTGCTTATGAATACTATATAGTGAAATACATCGATCCCCCAAAACTCGGGTCCTTATTTTGGATATATGCACTTCAATCTGGTTTTCTTTTTTGCCCATGCCGCTCCAAATTTTTTTTGATATGAGTAAGTTCTCAAAAAACGAATGTATATTTATTTTCTATCCTGTGAAAACTATTTAATATAATGTTAAAGATTAATAAGTTTGCAAGTGTTAGTCACAAGGTTGACAAGTAAACTCCTATGTGTTGTTCCTTGCGAAGTCTTTTTTTGTGGCACTCAGTTAAAGCATCTACTTTATGCAAGAGTACAAAAGCTGGTTTGATATCGAACTCATTAGTTAATAGGTAAATATTAAGTGGTAGAAATTTTCTCCTATCTGGGTCAATTGACATTTCTATAATTACCTTACATTTTCATATATTTCTTTGGTTAAGTCTGCATAATGTTGAAAACATTATTTTCCAGGTCCGCCGAATGACAACTTCGCCTCACAAGGCAGAGATATTGTCCTCATCTCTTGAAGCATTCAAGAAAATTCAACAAGATCGAGTAAGGTTGCATGCAAATGATATTGGTGAGCTGGAATCTGATCTCTATAGGCACCATAATGGAGAAGACAGTTTTAAAGGGAATAGGCGGAGTACTGAAGCATTGGACAATTTTGGAGAATCAGTAGCAAGGCAAATGAAGAGAAGTGTAAACTCAGATTTCTCTAATGGCAACTCAAGCAAGGGGAAAAGAAATACAGACCTGGGAAGGTGTGCTTCTAATTTATCTACTTTGCCCAGTAGAGAAATTTCTGCTCATGCTTCAGGAAAAAACAAGAAGGAACAACTTCGTGCTCCTGCTCCCGATACAGATAAATTTTTTTCTCAGAAAGATAAAGTAGTTTCCAACAATATGAACAGAAATAGTGTACGGACAGTTGATTACTTGAGAAAGCAGGTCCCAGTTTCACAAATGGAGAAGGAAAGGAAAAATGGGAATTTATGGAAATCTATGGATGCTTGGAAGGAAAAGAGAAACTGGGAGGATATTCTTGCATCTCCACATGGTACTTCTGCCCGTTTTTCTCATTCCCCAGGGATAAGCAGGAGAAGTACAGAACGTTCGCGTATTTTGCATGATAAACTCATGTCTCCTGATAAGAGGAAGAAATCTGCTCTTGATTTTAAAAAAGAAGCTGATGAAAAGCATGCACGAGCGATGAGAATCAGGAGCGAGCTTGAGAACGAAAGAGTTCAAAAGCTTCAGCGTGCATCTGAGAAACTGAACCGTGTGAATGAGTGGCAAGCTGTTCGCAGCTTGAGAATGCGAGAAGTAATTCATGACCGTCATAGGCGTAGCGAGTCAAGGCATGAAGCATTTCTAGCTCAAGTTGTTAGACGGGCTGGTGACGAAAGCAGTAAAGTTAATGAAGTTCGCTTCATTACTTCATTAAATGAAGAGAACAAAAAGCTTATACTGCGACAGAAGCATCAGGATTCTGAGTCGAGGAGGGCTGAGAAACTCCAGCTTTTAAAAACTAAGCAGAAAGAAGATATGGCAAGGGAAGAAGCAGTTTTAGAACGCAGAAGACTTCTTGAGGCAGAGAAGTTGCAACGCCTTGCTGAGATACAGAGGAAGAAGGAAGAGGCTCAACTAAGAAGGGAAGAAGAGCGTAGAGCATCAACTGCAGCTCGTGAAGCAAAGGCTATAGAGCAGATTCGACGGAAAGAGGTCCGAGCTAAAGCTCGGCAAGAGGAGGCTGAACTTATGGCACAGAAGTTAGCAGAAAGGCTTAAAGAGAGCGAACAGCGTCGTAAATTTTATCTGGAACAAATACGTGAAAAAGCTTCAATGGATTTCAGAGATCAATCTTCACCTTTAGTTCGGCGGTCTATTAATAAGGAAGGGGGGAGATCTGCACCAAACGGCAATTCTGAGGAGTATCAGGCAAACAGCAGCATGCTCTCCAGTTGCGGTGGTAATTTCATTAGCAACGTTGAGACTGAACATGCATTGAAGCGGAGGATAAAAAGAATTCGTCAAAAACTCATGGGTCTGAAACATGAGTTTCCCGAGCCTTCAGTTACTGCTGAGAATGCTGGTATTGGATATCGAACTGCGACGGCAACTGCAAGGGCTAAAATTGGGAGATGGCTTCAGGAACTCCAGAAACTTCGTCAAGCAAGGAAGGAAGGGGCTGCTAGTTTTGGGCTCATATCTGCTGAAATTATGAAGGTGACTTGTAATGAAACTTGTGCTGCATTATTTACTTGTTATAATTTAAATACTCTCCATCTGTTTATTTTCCCCTAGATACAACATATTGACATATAAATAATTGGATTGTTGTATCCAAGGATATAGATCATTTTATTTTCTCAAAGTTGTGTGCACTGTCTAACGAATAATAAAGCAGACATAAATTGGGATGGATGTAATAATTGTTTCTTAATATTAAAAAATCAATTGTGAGATGTATTAACTGCTACGTTTTCATTGGCATGTCAAATGTTGTTATTCTTCTGACACATTTATTCTATAGTTTCTGGATGGAAGGGATACAGAGCTTCATGCTTCTCGTCAAGCAGGTCTTCTTGATTTTATTGCTTCTGCTCTTCCAGCCTCTCACTCATCCAAACCAGAAGCCTGTCAGTTTACAGTGCATCTTCTACGACTGTTGAGGGTAGCTCTGTCAATGCCAGAAAACAGGGGATATTTTCTTTCACAAAATCTCCTACCCCCACTTATTCCCATGTTAGTGGCAGCTATTGAAAACTATATCAAAATTGTGGCATCTCTAAATGTCCCTGGTGTTCCTGCTAACTTGAACCCGAACAAAAGTTCATATTTAAGTGTGGATGTTATGTCAGATATTCTGAATGGTTTCTTATGGACAGTTGCAGTGGTTATTGGTCACCGAAGCTCAGATGATCGCCAACTTAAAATGCAAGATGGTTTACTAGAACTTGTGGTTGTGTACAAGGTTATTAATCGGCTGCGAGATCTTTTTGCACTTTATGATAGACGACAAGTAGAAGGGTCACCTTTCCCGTCATCTATTCTTTTAAGTATAAATCTTTTAGCAGTCCTGACATCTAAGCCTAGAAATGTGTCTTCTATTGACTGGGAATTGCTAACATCTGGTTCAACTGCAAACAATGAAAACAAGTTTAAGCCTAATAGCTCTGCAGATGTCTGTATTTCTTCTCCGTGCCTGAATACCGAAGATTGTGCAACTCTATCATCTACATCCTATGCTGACCATTCCTCACCTTTGCCACATATACCAGAGGGCCATGGTGTTGGTGAATTTTTTAAAGCAAGAAATGCCGAGGATACATTATCACATCCCAAAAGTTCTGATAACAATGAGGTCTGTATAGCTGAGGTGAAAACAGAGGCTGTCTCAGACGAGTCCACAAAATTCCTGCTAAATGATGGCAGGTGCTCTATTTCTTTTAGTTGATGTTGTCAATGATGACTCATGAACATAATAATAAAAAACAACCAAGATTGAAACAGCCAACTCAACTTCTTCTTGCTTCAGTTGCAGAGACCGGTTTAGTTTGTCTTCCTTCAATGTTAACAGCTGTTGGCTGAAGCCAACACATTCAATTAGTAAAGTTACTGGAGTGAGATCTGTTCTCTCTAAATCTACTTTTTGTCTGCTGTCTATTTTGATGTTTGAGCAACCTTTTCACCTATTCTGATAAAGTAATTTGTTTTTTTTTTAAATATTTATTTGTAGAATGTTCTTCCATCAAATTTTGAGGTAGTGGCTACTGGAGTCCTGAAGGTCTTGAACAATTTAGCCGAAATTGATATGATATTCATCCAGAAGATGCTTGTAAGTTGTTAACATTTTCATCTTTACACATTCTGAAGCTTTGTTCTCGAGTCATGTACTGCCATACCTGTCTAAATTATCTTTGGAAGGAATAGAATGACCAAGGAAAGAGGGATCTCGATGGAGAGATCAATGTTTTATTATTTCTTTTATGGTTATTACAGGCCAGATCAGACTTGAAGATGGAATTTTTTCATGTGATGAGTTTCATTCTTTCTTATTGCACAAGCAAATGGGAAGCAGCTACTGATCAGGTGATCTCATGTACCTCTCCTTTGTTCAATTCCCAGTAAGTAGAATTAGATTGGAACTGCTCATTTTGGATCCCCAGCCCATGAATATGGTCATATATTGTTTTCTTACTCATTCTGTTACTTTTCGGAACAATTTGAAAACTATCGTTTGAACGTGACATTGTGCTCTTTCATCAGTTAGCCATAGGCGTCTTGGCGCAATATTCTTATTCTTTCACTAATTTAGACATGAATTAATCAGAGATATTATTGTTCAAACTTCCAAACATGTTATTATTACTACTTCGGTGAAAATTGAGTACAGTGTTAGTGCAAGACTTTGTATGAGTGATAGCCTTGTTGATAGTTGTAAGAAATTCTCATTACTCTGTATGATGAGTTAAAGTTTCTACTCCGGTTTAATGATCACTTAGATAATTCATTGTTTGTTGGCTCACCCCTAGCAGCCTTATCATGGGTTTCTTTAGAGACTTGATATAATTCAGACATAAATTTTCTTTATGTTGCTCAGAATGGAGATCCTTACAAGTTCTGAATTTTGTTGTTGTTGCTCAGAATGGCTTGCTGTTGCTTGAATCTCTGTCCCTTCTTGGCTACTTTTCATTCTTCCATCATGAAAATCAGGCTGTCCTTCGCTGGGGAAAGGATCGTACCATCCTTCACAAGGTTTGTTGATTTTTAACTTACTTTTTTCACTTACATGTTGAAGGTAATAAGATTTCACGTTTATTGATGTTCAGGTGTGTGATCTTCCTTTTGCATTCTTCAGTGATCCCGAGTTAATGCCATTTTTGGCTGGGACACTAGTCGCTGCTTGCTATGGATGTGAACAGAATAAGGGAGTTGTCCAACAAGAACTGAGCATGGATATGCTTCTTTCCTTGCTCACTTCTTGCAGAAATAGTTTGCCTGTTCCTTCCATTTCAATGGCAGACAATTTAGTGACTCCTGATCAAGCCGACACCCAACAAAGATCACAGCGCCTGAATACTCGAAGCTCTCGAGTTCAATCTCAGAAGATAAGTTCTTCGGCAAACAACAGAACTACCAAGACAAGAAGCCAGAGAGAGAACAAAATGCAGAAGCTTTCTGAAGAAGTAGATCTGAAGCCAATCCAGTCTGCCACCCACACCTTAGCGGCTTCAACGTTGTACTCCAGCCTACCGACAAGTTTTATTCAAAAGGCGGAACAGTTCTTTTCAGCGGAGATCCCTCTGCCTCGGTAAGATTTACGGAAGAGTTATTTAAGGATGTGATAATTATATCTATGAATGATGGCAAATAGGAAGGAAAAAATGCCAAAAACAAAAAATTAAGAAAGAAATTGTACTAATAAGCTGTTCATAAACATAATGTCATTCCAAAAGGAGAAATTGGAGCACTGTTATATGATATCATCATTTTTCTTCTAAATAGATGCTATAGTTTCCTAATGTCCTTGCGATGCTTATAAGTTACAAAGCATTCATTAATATAATAAGCTTCATATTTTCAACAATTTGTGCTGATATATGTGTCCCATTATTGAAACAGGTAAGTTGAATTGCTTGTATCACTTGCATGGATAAGTTCTTTAACCATGAATGAAGATGCATATTGATAGTTCGAATTTCGGCACATCATATCCTTCAAACTGATACTTAAAAGTTGGCAAGTACAGTTTTTTAAGTTAAGATCATGAGTTTAAAATATAACTTTTTTATGCATTTAGATGACTTTTTAGTCATTCATACTGATTGGATCCGCTTTATTATCAAAATAAGGAATTAAAGGATGGCAGTTTTATCCCAACCTTGCATCATACCAAACTCAACCTTACCCCTAACCATAACAACTTAAGCTTTTGATCGTATTTTCAGAAATAGTTAGGGCAAGTTATGGGTTTGGCATTTCAAACCTATATGCATGCTAGGGTCATGGTAGTTCAATGGATGATGAATACCTTGCACTAAAATTCCTCATTTAGAGATGATTTTGAGTTTGACTCATGCAAGGATGAGAATTGAATGATTTATATATTGTTGATGATCCTTTGGTTTATGACAATGCTTATTGGTCTAATCAATTGTGGACATCTCGTTTTTCACCATAGTATGGTGAGAACTACATCCAACAATAACTTTTTGTGAGCCAAAGTCTACATTTATAGAAGAGTAAAGAGTCTAAATGGCCAAATTTAATGCTTCTATTTCAATTTACTGACATGGCGTAAAAATTACTTTATTAATTACCAATATTATTAACATACCCCTCAAAAGTGCTTTATAAAAACACTTTAGTTAATCATTAAAACGAAAAGTACTTTATTATGACAAAAGGTAGAGATCAACATAAAAGTCAGCTTCAAATCCTATACGATCCAAGAAAAGAAAGAGTAAAATTTACTAATGACGTTAAATTTGAAATGAAGAAAGTAGTGATTTATTTCCTTTAGAAATTTTTAGGAAAAGAGAAATCTAGGTGATTAGGATTAAATTGACGGAATTAGAAAATTGAAGGTATAAATTTTTTCAAAACAAATAACCCTACTCTCTAGCCTATAAGGAAAGTAACAAATGCATAATGGTCCTAGTCTAGTGATCGCAATATTTGGCTTCTTGGTAGTTAGGAAGCAAACAAGCATGCATTCAATACATTGATTGAGGGGACCTATATGTACATTATCAAACGATGTCAATTTAATAGACTTTTGACAGATTCCAGCAAGAATTATTATATTACTTTATATGAATTTTCAACATATCCAGATTGGCATGTTACTTATAATTATTGTGGGTAAAGGGTATATAATGCCTTAGCCACAAGATTCACTAGTGGAACCCCATGAAATCTAATGGAGATAATTCATTGGCCAAAATTAGAGATGAGATACCACTTCCTTCATACTAATTTCTCTACTTCTGTAATCTCTAGATCTTTTCCTTCAATCGGTCCAAACTCCATTTAGTTTGTGACAACGAACATACAGCAAGTAACCCCTATATGAATTCCCCAATTAATGCTTGTCGACAATATCATTGCTCAATTATTTGAATTTTTGTTTCATTGTACGTACTGGTTATAGACTTGGTAAATAATAATTTGATAATTGTCGATACGTTTTCAAAAAAGTAGATCTGATAAGTTTAATTTAGCTTATGAATAATTACATTATATTGTTACGGAGTAAGTTTCTTAAAGCTCGAGCACATGCTGTATTGCACATTCTTTCCAAAGCGACAACGTCATGATTACCCCTATTTTGTAGCTTAAAAATTGGGACGGGGATTTATACGCGATATTTATCACTTTTACTTCATACCAGAACGTTATATCAATAATCAACTGTAATTGATATGGTCGAAGCGGACCGGACAAGGGCCCAAATAAGCATGGCATCTCGTTCTCAGATTCCAAGCTACACGTGCTTGAAGAATGAATTAACCTCGCACAGCACATAGTCATCGTAAGATTAAGTATATTTTCGGTTAATTCAGAAATAGAGCCATGACGTGACGATATTTAAATCGACATGGACACTTTATACATTTTTAATTCGAATCATTTTAATGTGTAAAAACTTACACCCTTTGAATTTTTTTCTGACTATATTTTTTGTGTTAGATACTTTGATCACAAATAACTTTGGGAATATAATATAAAAATTGCCAATAAAATACTTATGTTCATGTAGAGATACAAATATTACTTTAACACTAATGCCCTTCGACTAAATATGTTGACGAATTGATCATCAATATAAGACGATGTAATATACTTTTTACGCCTGCTAAATCGATATTTATTTCAAAAAAGATAATTTAAACATGATCTCAATATATAAAATCATATCTGCATTTGATTTAAATAAACAATATTAATAATATAACAACAATAGTCCTACATAATGTATTATTACTAAGAATTTATAAAAACTATACATTATTTAACAAATTAAACACTCCATTATAATAATAATACAATGTTCACATAAAACAGGCTATTAGAGTTTTAAATCTAACAAATTATTAAAATTGAAATCACATGATAACAAATCATATCACTTAAAAGAAAGAATAAATTAATAATATATAATATATGAGGCATATTTTTGTGAATTGAATCATGAAAGTTATACATGCAAAATTGAGTAAAAATAATCAGGTTATTCAATGCATACTCAATCATTAAACATACAATCGAGAGTTAAGAATAAAAATTAATTATAGCAGGACGCAATGCAATTATAAAGTATATATATGTCAAATGTAATGGACGATCATCCTCAAACCGCATCGACAATAGATGATTCTCTTCCAATCATAATTCAGCACGATGCCAGCAACTATGAAGTACAGATTTAATACTTAATACTACATTTATTTTTTTTATTTGACATTTTCGTATGTTATCGAGGTAGAAACTTTGACCATTAATTGCTAATTATTTTAATTAAATATAAAAAGTTTTATCATTTATTCGCCTTTTGAAAATAATTTCATAATATTATTTTTATCATTTTTAAACATATACAGAAGAAGACAATTGATAGCTGGGGTTCACCTCGATATATATGAAAACGCTAAATAAAAACCGAGAAGCTTTAGTAGCACTCCTATTATAAATTCTAATTGTTAGGTTTTTATAGAAATAAGTAATTTAAGAATATTAATATAATGTGAAAATAGAAGAAAGACACAATCCTTATTTACATCTTTTAGATGCTAGAATATTAGTATTAATAAAATTTTGAATCAATTCACTACAAATCGATTTTAGATCGAACTACATGAATTTAATAATAATACCATTTCTCATATACTTTTAAATTTAGTATCTTTCTTTTATTTTCACTTTGAAGGTTAATATCATTTGGACAAAGATTTATAAATTATTAAGCATACAGATCCCTATATAATAAATTCTTATGTCTATATCATTGCTCCCTAGATTTTCTAATCTACAATTATCTCCAAACATCTTAAGTCGAAGTCAAATAAACCGGTCACATGAATTCTCTCATATTCATACTATATGCTCATTGTCTCATTAAATGAAATTAATCATAATATAAAATTATCCAAGTTTAGTGTACGACGCACTTATGATATGCATGCGTGCATTACCTTAAAACGACAACTATATACTCATTATATAATACAACGTGTGTATATAATACTATACATATTTATGTATGGTAGTACACTAACCTGTACTATAAATGATAAAGTCAAAATAAACTAATATCTATCATTTATTTATCCATTTTACTTTTTTATACAAAATTTTAAAAAAATTCAAATTATCTCACATTACCGTGATCTAATCTAGGAACTAAGTATCAAAAGATAATAATTTTTTCACTATATTTATAAGCAAATCAGAATTTAAACGAAGAATATTATATTAGAGGATCAATGAACATTTAATAAGAAATGAAGTATTGTAAAAGTCATATATAAATTCATAAATAGAAAATTGAGAATTTTAAACCAACAAAAAGAGTTTATTTAACAGTTACCATTACTAACTAACCGAAATAACACGATTTTTGCTATCACTAAACAAAAGGATCAAAGTAACATCCGCCACTGACATAATACTCCATTTTTTTCCTACATAAATTTAAATTAAAGTGAAATTAATTTTACATCACGCGAAAAATAATAATTAAAAGTACACGATTAGTTCCCATCAAATCTATGCTTGCATGAGTACGACTTTACAACAGCTTATATTATTGCTAGTTTAAATAATTACATGTGCATAGATAAGAGAATGTAATGTACTCTACCTATTTTGAAAATGACTTAACTTTGTTCCAATAATTCGATTGAAATTTTGGAAATTTCTTCCGATCAAAAGTTTGTTTTTCAACGTGTTTTGAAAATTTTATCCAAATATAAGAAATGAAACTTATTTAGAATTATTCTTATCAGCATGCATACTGATGACCTGATTAGTACTTTTTTTTGATGAGCTCAAAATAAAAATTACTACGGAGTACTATTTATCATAAACAAGTTAATGCAAGCATTCAAATTAAACTGGAAAAGTCTTTTCTTTTTATTTAAAATAACCAGACTCTAATACATACAGCAATATTATGTTATATCAACTACAATATCATAATTGTCTCTGGACATGATTGTTGTGATCTAATTGGTGGCTTGATGATGTCTTGTGTGATCTCTCTGCTTCTTGTTGTGTACATAATGCCCTCATATTGTTGTAGAAGTCCATATTCATCGACTGCTATAATATCACATGCGCATACATACAAACATATTCATAAATCACTACTACATTTCATTCATCAACAATTGCAATACTTTGATTATAAATAAATTTTTAATTAAATGAAAGGTCACGAATTTGAATCATATAACGTTTTATGCTCGTATGTTTTATTCCAAGAATTTAATACTCAAAAAAACAAATAAAAAAGTTGTAGATTAAAAAAGTCAACTAGTTCAAATTAAAGCGAGTCTTTTGATGAGTCAATAATGTGACCATGTAAGCTTACTTGAGCCAAAAATCTATGGTAATATTCATTCTGTGGTAGAGAGTTGGCCATAGCGGCAGCAAGATTCGCTCGCCATGTGTCGATAGTGGGTGGTGGAGCAACCGCTGGCGGCGCCTCCCGGGGGGTCATTATGTTGGGATGGATGAAGGGAATGAAAGATTGATGATGATGATGATGATGATGAGGAGTAGAGTTATTAGTAGAAGTTGCCATGCTTGCCAAGAGGGATGACATTTGAAGTTGTTGGTGCATTCCTAGAGATGGCATCATCATCATCATCCTCATCAACATTGATTGATGATCATGAACACTTCTTGAACTCATCATCAAATTCACCGAGCTGAGTTGTTTCCATGCACCACCCTAATAAAGCATTGATGCTTTATCAGTCTGTCAATTTTCAACAAAGTCAACTCATGTTTTCTTATTTTCACCATACCAACATCTCGATTTTAAGCAATGAATAAAATAAATTATATATCATATGTTATTATATACTCTCCACTTAATTATTATTCATTGATGTTTATATTTAATTTTAAATTTCGACGAATATTTTTTAGATTTGCATTTGAATATACTGATGATACTATAGATCAACGCAAAATACATTTAAATTGCTTTCCCATTAATATATTCCTTTATCAAATATTATACAACACAATACAAATAAATATTTATGATCGTGTTTAAACAGGCAACTATAAAAAATCAAAAGAGAGTAAACATAGTAATACCATCAATGATAGATCTTTTTATTGATATTTGTTTAATGCTTTTGGCTCTGCTCAATATTTGTTCAAGATTCGCAATAATGTAGAGATTTGCAGGATTATTCTTACCTTACAAGCATTAGGTACCAACTTTTGTAAGGCTTATCCTGATTACCGGCCCTACGGCTTTCTGACACAACAGTAAATATAAAATCATTTTCAGACTCCTTTGATTGTATATATAATTTAAAATATAAACTATAATACTATATATTTCATATAACATTATTGCGTTTCCGCTCCGATTGCTTATGAGTGGCAGCAGCCCGACTACTTCTTGTTTGATGAGAACGGACTGTTCTTTCCTTTGTTTGATTTTCCTCATCTTGGTTTTCCTGATATATATGTAACCACAATAAGAAATTGGATTTAATGTTCGAAATGTTATTTGACATTGCTTATATATATTAATTGAACGGTTTCGAAACTATAAACTCATGTTTTTCTTTGAGTTTTGTAACTTATAATTCATGTTTCGTTACTCTCACCTATATACAAATCAATTAGTTACCGTCGAAATCATGCAAAATCATTTTGAAATTTAGGCTTAAGAATCTAATTATAGCTATAAAATCATTTTCAAACTATAACATCATTATCCCAACGTTATATTTAGCCTCCCATCAGATTCGTTGGGCTACAATATATATATAAGATGCAACCTAAATTAATGTTAATGCTTATTTTCGAATCGAATTCACTGTAGATAAATACTATTATTATTCCCCTCCAAGTGAATATTGCTTATTAAATAATTTTTTTATGAATGCCAGCATAATAAATAAAGATTTTTACATTTTCACATACTTTTTCATATTAATTTTTCTTTAATTAACAACCAATCAAATCTATTATTATCATAATCGGATTACATTCTACATTTTCAACGCATTTTTACTCATTTTTTTTCCCATCCATATACAAATGTCTAAAACGACAACTAAAAAACGAGGATTATATCAGCAATAGATAAAGAATTCAGTGTAACCATTTTGAACAAAATAAATGACAAATGAAATATACACTAGGTAGGTAAAAATGAAGATGCATTGTTTTTATTACCGAGGCAGGATGACAAGTAGTAGAATCCTCCTCTTTAGTCTTCACACTGCGTGTAGATTCCATTATCATTGTTGTTGTTGTTGTTGTATCACATGTGCTGCCTACTTCAACCTCCTTGCAATGATCATGCTCCAAATTATTATTTTTTCCAATTAAACAACTTAGATATTTTCCATCTCCAGGTTCTGATAATGATAATGATGATGATTTCAGCCTCTTTTTCATCATCAATAATTCTTCATCTAATGGTTCATTTTGGACCAACTCTCCATATCTTCGGGACCCAATAATATTGTTTTGATGATGATAACCATTATTTTTGGTGGCTTGATCAACTATGTATTCTAGTGTATCATCACAACTAGTGGCAGTAGTAGTCATGTTATTGTTGTTGAACCCACTGAGGGTGCTGCGGCTCATTTCACCAAATTCCAACTCTGATGGTTGCCCATTTTCCCACATTAACTCTCTCATTCTATAATCTGACCTGAAATTCGTCCCATCAAATTAAATTTACATGTTATTAATATGTAATTAATGAGTTAAGTATTGTAAATAATCCACAAGAATTCTCTACCTCCTTTATATGCCTTAAATCGGTCCTCGTTCTTTAAAAAAAATAAACATCATGCATAGAGTTATTATATTATAACTATCATAATGTTCACCGTCAATTAAAGCATGACAAACATAAATGAGACAGATGATCCTATCGACTTTCTAACAAGTATGGAAATAAGTGTAACTAATATAAAAGCTTATCAGTATAAGATATAGAGCATATCATACATGGATAGAACATGGCTACCCTCTTCTTCTTGATGAGCTTGCTCTTGTCTTTCTTGGATTAGACTCCAATTTGGTATGGTGCAATTTGAATTCATGATATTCATTCTATTTTTTTCTGCTTTGTGTTATTATCTATGAATCTCTCTCAATCACAACAAACACGAACTGGACTAGAGGAGTACTTTGAGCTAATAAGATTATATTGTACTGCTTAGGTTCTTACTTGCATAAAGTATTTATATTGTTGTTAATGTGTGGCCCCCCATTTAGGTATGTTTCATTCTCTTCATAAAGATTATGGAATGAACATGAGGCTGCAAGTCACCCTGACCCTTATATATATTCAAGATATAGATCTTGATACTGTTAGAATAGTGGCCCGTTTATGTCAGTTTGATCTATGTAAATAATTTTAAAATAAGGGGCTTAACATGTCAGCCTGCGGGATGCATACATGACTGACTCTAATGTTAATAATTCATGAATTCTAACATAAAATAATTTGATTATACATACTTTGAAGTATATAACTCATCATATCTTATTGATTTAACATATTTAATATGAAACGACACCATATTACTACTGTACCAGTATATTATTTTATCATGCACTTGGATCCACCCTTGCTTATTGCTTATGGCAGAAGATCTTAAGACAGGTACCTCCATTGGTATATATAGTGGCACGGTAGGTGTTATATGAAGTTAGAAACACTTTTCTCAATTTATTTCCTCTTTGTCACCATGAAACTATATTAGATTATTACACAAGCAAGATATCTAACCATTTAATCTTACATCTAGCCACACACATATATGAAACATATAATATCTTGTAACTAAAATAGAAACATATATGCTCGTTTGTCAAAGCTTGATTCATCAATGAATATGACATGTTTCATGGTCCATTTGTTTGAAGATCAGATATGAAGAGTCCTCCTAAATTCTAAACAACAAAAAACATGAAAATAAAGTCTTTGGCAATGGTGAACAGGCATATAAACATCTCCGTGCATTATTTTCAAGAATCGTTTATCATACGATGACAATCTGCAACTAGGTTCCTGTTTTAACGACAGATATTGATATGTGAATGGGGACATAATCCTAGGGAAGAATTGATATGTTTAAGATAATTGAGTTCGTTCTTCTTCATGGATCGTTAAGTATTATTCTATGAAAGATAATTTGCATTCAAATCACAAAGTTATTGGCCCTTGAGATCGCCCAATACAATTATTCAAATGTAACAAATAACTATATATGTACTCACCTCCTACTTCAAATTAAATTTTATATTAAACAATATGCACATGTATAAAGTTTTTATTCATGTGTCACTTAACATATCACCAATGGATATATAAGACCCGAGCCCCTATTTCGACTAGAACCTAACCAGTATCCAATTTATTTACATACTAGCAATATTTTCAAAATGTTTTGTTCTTACCGATTAGAATAAAACCAGGGCATTTTATGAATTGGGCACTCTGGGCTTAGATTAGGATAACACATTTTCACATGTAAAAGCACTGCCAGGTTCAAATATGTAATAGAAACTTTCCTGCTATGGTTGAATACAATACCAAAAGAGGACCAAACTTGGCCTATTGGGCAAACGTTAGATTTCAATAATCTTTAAATTGATGGCTAGCTAAGTTTTAATTCTTATCTACTCGATTAGATATTAAATAAAATTAATAGTGTCATAACTCAAGGTGGAAAACCATGATTCTGGCTTCTTTAAACTTTCTGAAGGCATGATATTTTGTGAATTTTTAACAGAGTGAAGTTGTTGATGGATGATTATAATATGCTTGATAGCTATAGTGAGTTTTACTTCTTGTCACATCTTAACATATGTACAAATAACACAGCCCAACACCTCGTTAAATGAATATTTATGTTCTATCCACAAATTCAATTTGTTAGCTAGCTTTATAAATGTTAGGATTATAATTGGCATGAAGTTAATAAAGCAGAAATATTCAGTAATTGAAAATTTGTAGTGAGTAGATGACACCTCAATGGGAAAACACATCACATGCAAAATAATAATTGCTTGTTTAATTTAACTATCGTTTATGATCTCATCCATCTCTATTAAGTGGAAACTATTTTAAAGGAGGACAGACGAAGTGATCACCACCGATGAGTACTATATATACTGTTTCGTGTAAGGTTTCAAATGCTAATGCAAACAATAAAAAAATGAAGAAAGCAAGGTAGGACTAAATAGGCATGTATCATACCAATTGTTGCTTTGATTGGAAAAAGGAAAGTATAAGTTTGTATGGAATATTCCATATTAACGTTAGAAATTTGAGAATAAGACTAATAATATTTGTTTGTTTGTCAGCATATTAGACATAAAATATAAAGTACATATTATTCGATCACATTCAATGACGGAATTTAATACCCCGCTTAAAATGAACAATATGAATTAATTGGTGTTAACCGTGATATGAAGATGAATTTTTTTGGGAAGACCAACCTTAAGAACGAGATTAACTATGTTTGACTCAAATAATTTTGTAGGATAGGTGATCTTGAAAAGAGAATATGGAGCTAGTGATTAAGACAACTGGAAAGATCTATGGTTAGTTTGTAAGTCAAATACATCAAATTTAATAATCTATCGAGCACTAATTTCAAATCATATCAATATTTTATATTGTAATAGGAAAACGGATAAATCATACTTTGGTACTATATTTTATGGTCTACATCTATTAAAATCTTATCAATTTTGCTATTTTAATATACACGATACTCACACCGAAATATATCATCAAAGATTTTAAAATATGACATCACACCGAAATACAAGATTCTTAAGCATACAATATATACTCACAACGCTAAACTTTATAATACAATAAATACTTGTAATTCATTAAGATATAATATATATATACTTTACAAAATAAATTATTTAAGAATTTTAATAACAGGGTAACCTTCTACATATTTTAGTCCAATTGACCAATTACCACTTTTCTAACATTGGAGTCAAACAAACCCAAGGTTGGGCAATACATATTCACAGAGTCTGCAAGTATTTGAATATTTGGTATAATTAAAAAACAAAAAGCAATGTGTAAACACTAAACCAAAGTACACTCAAAAGTCAACACCAAGCAGACCAATAAGACCATCAAATTCCACTCGCCTTATTACTCCGTATTTTATTGATAGGACCACTAGAGTTATTCCCTGTCTTAGTCAATAGTAACTGCATTTATACTCTCAACATATTTTCCAACAAATCCAACACAAGAGCCAACCATAAATTATTTAAATACCTCCCCCATTTATGGACTTGTTTCATATTTTCATTCTTCGTCCTTTTCAAAAAAATTAGTTTACTCAAAATAACATATTTTACTTCATTTTAGTAAAAATATCGAATCGGCTCTATCTTAGATATTCCTCTATTAAATCATGATATTAGAATGGAGCTTAATTTTTTAGACTCCAAACGTTGTTTCTATTTCCATTTGTGACTATCACCATCTTGTAATCAAAGATTCTACAAACACCTTATTATATTATCATACAATCCAAAATCTGCTTCGTGGTAAATTCCCACCTCATCTAATATAAATAATATTATCTCCGCTTCTTTTATTTATCCGATTCTTTATAATAATATATATCATGTGACAATACGTTACATAACTATTTGCTATGACCAATTTATCCATAATAATATAGTGATACAGTCTTATAATATATGATAAGTTATATAAAACACGGATTAAATATAAAATATTTTCGTATATGATGGTCATGAATGTTAAGGATATTTAGATTGTAAAAATTGACAAAGTGACGTATAAAGTCAATTTTCATTAGATTTGATCTGAAACATGAGAGTAAAAAACAGCAAAAAAGTAGTTGTACAAGTAGTTGATAATTGTTGTAGTAAAAAGTTGAAGAAGTGGGCACGTAAAGCAAATAATTCCGTAGTTTTCGGTTGATTGCAAAAAACACATAATAATAATAAAGACTCTTAAGCTGTTTCCCACCTTCCGCAATTGCCGCAAATAATTATTCATCATCATATCCTACACTTATAGACTACTATAATTATGTAAAAAATATGTTTAGTTTTTTATTATTTTGATGATTGATTAATAGTTATAATATCATATATATGAAGTTATAAGTAATTTTTTAATATGATATTTTTGTTCGAATAATTAAGGTTACAAATATTAGAGAACAAACTGTATGATATGTCTAGTAGTGTTTTTTTAGTATAAGAAGAAGAAATAGTGTTCTTTAGAATTTGTGACATTTGTTCTTCATGAAAAGTAGTTCCAACACACTTCAATACTTAGCTACATTTGATTTGGGTTGTTTTATTTCTTGATTTTGGAGCTTCAAGAGTTAGTAGTAGTGTTTCTTTAGTGCAAGAAGGAAAAAAAGTGTTTTTTTATATAATAATTTGTGACATGTTATTCTTGAAAAGTTGTTCCAACCCACTTCAATTCTTAGCTACATTTGATATGGGTTGTTTTTAGTTCTTGATTTGTGAGCTTCAAGCCTGAGAATTGCAGAATTTCAGATGACCAAAGATTGAATTTTTTTTATGGGGTTGTGATATTTTGTGGAAATGGGGTGTGTGGCATCCAAGCAGTCAGGTATGGTGACTCCCGCAGTGGATCATTCAGGCATGATCAGGGAGGACAGTGTGGTTGGATCAGGTCGAAGCCGGGTCGGGTCTGGAGCTTTTGGGATTGGGTTGGACTTGGACTTGAAGAAGTTGAAGAAGAGGAGTGGTAGTGAGTCAGTAGGAGTGAGTGGGGGGAGTGAGGTAGGGAGTCAGGAGGTAGCAGCCCAGTGAGCTTTAGGTTGTAAATCTATGAAGTGTTAGCTGTGAACAAGTTGCTGCTGGTTGGCCTGCTTGGTTGGAGGCGTTGCTTGTGAAGCTATCTGCTGCGCCTCAGAGCAGAGTCTTAGAAACTTGAAAAAGTATGTCTTTTCTTTATAAATTTTAATACAATCATTAAATTAACAAATATTGTTACACTTCTGCATTTGTATGCTTGATAGATTGCTGATTCTTGAAGTTGCTTCCTCAGAGTAATATTAGTTTGATTATTATTAACAACAGGCATAACTCTGCAATTATATATTTGATTTAAGTTAAGCCATTTTGAGTACTTAATAGTTTGATTGTTAAAATCAATATCTGATATGTAGACTGCTTCTTTGAGTTGTCATACACTTTTGTGGCGAAATGCAAATTGTTTCTGTTACTGAGCTTTATTTTCATTTTCTTTTCTACTTCCTATCTTCAATTGATGAGTATTTTTTGTTTAATTCAAAAATAGATTGAGAAAGTGGAAGGATTGTAGCTTTGAAGAAAGTGCGATTTGATAATTTTGAGCCTGAAAGCGTGCGATTCATGGCTAGAGAGATTAATATTCTTCGTAGGCTTGATCATCCGAATATTATAAAATTAGATGGGATAATAACGTCGAAGTTATCTTCCAGCATATACTTAGTATTTGAGTACATGGAACATGATGTTGCAGGATTGTTATCGTGCACGGATGTCAAGTTCAATGAACCACAGGTATGCACTTCGTGTCCATCTTGCATTTGGTTGGACCGCAACTTGTTACATAACACATATAGTGCATTGCCTAGAGTTCCCCATTTCCACTTGAAGATGGTTCCATGTGTTTTCTAATTATCCATTAATGAAGGTTCTACTCCTGTTGTGCAGATTAAATGCTATATGAAACAATTGTTATCTGGAGTCGAGCATTGTCATTCTCGTGGTGTAATGCATAGAGATATCAAAGGTGCAAACCTACTTGTGAACAATGATGGGATTTTAAAGGTGGCTGATTTTGGATTGGCGAACTTTTGGAACTTCGGGCAGAGGCATCCTCTTACAAGCCGAGTAGTCACCTTATGGTATCGCCCTCCTGAGCTTTTGTTGGGTTCTACAGATTATGGAGCTTCTGTAGACCTTTGGAGTGTTGGTTGTGTATTTGCGGAGCTTCTCATTGGCAAGCCCATACTTCAGGGGAGAACTGAGGTATTTAATTCAGTTCCAGTTTCAAGTTCTTGTTGTTTTTTATTGTTATTGAAATACCAACATAAAATGCAATTTCTTCTAACAATATGTGTTCAATATATATGTTGCTAAACCATCTAAATTTGTGGTGCTCTGTCTTGGTCAAACTGCAGGTTGAACAATTGCATAAAATATTCAAGCTATGTGGATCTCCACCCGAAGATTACTGGAAAAAGTCTAAACTTCCTCACGCAACTTTGTTCAAGCCACAACATCCTTATGCATGCTCTTTGTGGGAAACCTTCAAAGATTTACCAGAAACAGCTGTATCTATGATTGAAAGTCTCCTTTCTGTTGAACCACACATGCGAGGAACTGCCTCTACTGCCCTTGCATCCGAGGTACTATATGAGACAGTTATTATGGCATGAGTCACGATGTTGGGACATATTTGCATGGGGAAACTTTAAGTTGTTTTCATTATCCGTTATACCATTTGGAAATTGAATTGCATATTTTTGGTATACTCCTTAGGAACTGATTTTGTTTTCTTTATGATAATCGTTCCAATTTTCTGGAAGAAAAAAAAATCAGTAGCTAAACTTCTCAATAAAGAAAACCTTCCCTAGTTAGAATCAAACTCAGTAGTCATGTCCCTCGTGGTTTTACCCTACCACCCCAAACCTCAGTATTGCCGAACCATATGTAAATGTTACTTTTGATGGATGTGAGTGTAATGCGTTTATTATTCTTAAATTTTCATTTTGTCTTCTTAATTATGCTTTTGCATGTAATTTTAGTATTTCAAAACGAAGCCTTATGCTTGTGATCCATCAAGCTTGCCAAAATACCCACCAAGCAAGGAAATTGATGCTAAACATCGCGAGGAAGCAAGAAAGTGAGTTTTTATCAATGTTATATATTCCTTGATTAGTAAAGTTTATACTTTACAACACTAACAAACTTCTGTATGCTGTTTCCACAAAATATACTTCAACTAAAGAAATGTCACAGATTTTTTGTCCTATCTTAATTTCTTTATTTATTTCCATATATATCTTACTATTTACCTAGCTGTGTTTAATCTTCCTCTTTGCTGTTCTTACTTTCTTAGAAAGAGGGCTAATGGGAGACCTCGGGGGCCAGAAACGGCAAAAAGATCTACTAGAAAACAGAATGGAATTAGCAAGTTGGCACCAGAAGAGGTCTATCTCTCTCTTTCTCTATATATACATACATACATCTGTGTGTATGCTTGTATATTATACCCGTACTTTATACAATATTATAATTCATTACATGATTACACATGAATAAGTTGTCTGGGTTGGCAGCTAGTACATGTCTGTGTGTTAGATTTACTGTTCCAACATATACTTAATTGCTGTTTATTGAAACAATAATAATCCACTTTTGCATATTATTTTCTGTTCTCTTTTCCTTTCTGATTAGAAAAGTTATTCATATTATTTACTTAATGGGTTTGTCCAGAAGTTGCCAATGCAATCGCATGCTGACCATAAAAGCAATGGTGACAAACTAAATCATCGTGAAGGAGATACTAGTGTGGGTCAACAACCCCGCAAATCTTGCCTCCATCAGAGAGAAGAGTCATCTCATTCAAAAAATGCATCTCAAGAAGACATTCCCTTTTCTGGCCCATTGCAAGTATCAGGATCCAGTGGTTTTGCATGGGCAAAGAGAAGGATTGATGACTTATCTGTAAGATCGCGAAGTAGGTCTAGTTCAAGAAGTTTCATTTTTGAGCCTTCGATAAATCCAAGTAACATCATAAATTCATCAAGGGATGAAAATAGTGAAGTTCGCAGAAACCAAATAAATTCCATGGATCAGGATTCCTGTGATACTATCAAGCCCACTATGGTTAAACAATGGAACCAGATAGGCTGTGCAGATTCATTTGATGCTTCTGAATCGTACCACTCACAAGAATTGTCTGCAGCTGTATATCAGAGAGATTATGCGGTGAAGAAGAGATCCAGTTTGGTAAGACTACATCGCCTTTTTCGAAGCTTATAAGAAGGTCATTTGTTATTGTTCAGTACTTCAGTTATTAAAAAAAATCATTAGCTTGGAGTCTGAGGGGGTATTGCCTATTTTGTCTGAGATCTGTTTTGGAGGATCTTACTAGGTAGGGTATTAAAAGAGGTTCAAGACTTCAAACCCAATCTTTTTTCTGTAGCATAGTAGCTTGTAGTCTTGGATCAATTTGGAAACAGGCCTCTTCAAAGGCATTGATTCATGTCAATGTATAGTAACTTAATAGTCTACAACTTTCTTTTCAATAGAAATGCTCAGTCAAATAAAAATGAAACTTTTTTTGTTCAAGTTATAGTTTATTCTTAAAAACTTGCTAAGCTGAACGCACTCTATATTATATCTGACTTTTGAAGATGTGGCTATTTTGAACAGGGAAATCGAATATGTAAAAACTAATTGAATGAGTTGTTCGATATTCTGTCTGATACAAATTTATCTTGCAGCAGGCTGATCAGGATCAAGGAGACAAGATTGAATATTCGGGACCATTGTTAACTCAATCACACAGAATTGACGAACTCCTTCAGAAGCATGAACGCCAGATCCGACAAGCAGTTCGAAGGTCTTGGTTCCAAAAAGGTAAGAAGTGTTATCACAGACAGTATAAGTATCCAAAATTCCAAATGAATGAAAGCTAGTGCGGGCCGTCTTTCTAGAATGTAGCTTTTATCGTTTTCAACAGTACTTTTCCCTCTAGTTTTCCAGTTTCATCTGTTTTATCCAATTAGAAGAATTCTACCGATATGATATGATATACTATTACTTAAGTACCACCAGCCCACACGTCTTTGTACGAAATACATCTTCTCAAAGCACAAGAAATAAAAAGCTGAGGTAACACTAGTGGAGGTGATTGTGCTACGTAATCTTTTTGACTCGTGTTCTTTTCTCCATTTTATAAGTACATATGAACCTTCAATTCTTATTTGCATCGAAGTAGATCACTTAGGACTTGGACTTAGACTTAGACTTAGTAATTTATTTTCATTAAAATAAAAGAAATTGTTAAGCTGCAGAATAAGATATTTCATATAAGCTTGTAGCATACCTATGCATGTCTTGAATGTTTTCTCCTTTTCATAGATATGACAAGTAATTCCTGTTCCCATCAAGAAAATCATATCAGTACAAATGTTTAGGTTCATGAATCGCTCTTGTTACAGAACCTTTCTGATGTTGCAACATGGAGTAGAAAGTTTTCTAATTCTTCAACACATTTGCAGTGAGGAGACACTAAAGTTGTTGAAGATTGCGCATTGATGGATAGTAAGGTATAAGTACCAAAACTGAACGATAGGGTTGATGCTTGAGGTGTATAGAAAGGTGTAACTGTGTCAGCACTTACATCGTATCTACAGTTGTAAACTGGTGAAGTAAATCACAAATAGAGCTGTTTCAATGCATGAGCTATATTTAACCGTCTCTCTCACTGAAGAGTGCCTTGCTTAATGTCTCTCAGAAAATACAGTTTTTCTCCATCCTCCTTGTTGCCCAGAAATGGCATGCGGAAGGGGCAGTCGTGCAAAGACTAACCCCCTCGCTTCTTTCTCCATTCTCTAAGCCTCACAAAGAGAAGATTACTGATATCTAAATGTGTAAGGTGAACTTTTTGCACCATGTATAGAAGTCCCATTTGTTCCATTTATCAACATATGGATTTATCCAATGTTATCTTTTGCTCAATGTAATACATTACTCGATTCACTTCAAAGGATTTCATGGTTAGATACATTTTACTAGCAACTTTACGATGCAAATACCTTTATGGTACAAATTTTTTTTTTCTTTAATTCTTTGAAAGTTTTTTAATACATACATGTATAAATATTCTCTAGAAAGAAATCAATGACCGAAAAATGATAACAAATATACTTTAATGTTGAGAAATTTGTATATTTTTATGCTGAGTACAAATCTACTCCGGTATGAGTACATATGTACTCGAAATATATTTATGAATTTTTATGTTCGGTTTGGTTAGCTCTGGTCGATGATGGTCAACCCCGATCAATCTCGACCAACTCCAATGATCAACGGGTCAACATTTATAAAAATTTGCACGAGTTTACATCATATTGATATTTGCAAAGTATCTTTTACCACATCTTACAGTGTTTGATTGTAGTAACCAACAATTTAGATGCAACATTCATTACCCAATTCACTTTATTTGATTTGTAAAGTTTCATAGGTTATAGGTAGTTAGCAGTGTTACAGTTGAAAATTGAGTGATCCAAGGGCAATAAACAGCACACTTGAAGATGCAAGGGACAACTAACTATTAACAGTGGACATTTTGTCATGGTTGAACAAAATTGGGTAAAGAACCTTTTCAGTTAATACATTGTAATATAATATTTTTGAAGGTGAAGTAAAAAAAGTCTACATATAAAACAATGGTTTGCTTGAAATAGTTCATTTTGAGCCATCCTTTGAGCACAGTAAATATAAGCAAGAAATACAAGGTGGCCTGCCACATCAGGTTTCTGAAGGTGCTACTGGGATGAGAGAGTTGTAATGCTCACCAAGCCCAAATGCATGCCTGTGATATGATAACACAATACTAGAAGACCCAAGACCGCTATCTGCTTTGTACTCTTTCCCCATCTCCACGTCGGGAAAGGATCCAGAGAAAACCATAATATGCTTCTTTAGGCATTGAGTCAGAGCACCAAGCTCCAGTTGTCCTCCCCAAGCTGCAGTAGCCTCCACCTCTCTACAATAGTGCTCAAACCTTTCTGCAAGGGAATCATCGGTTGATTCTTCTGATGAGTTCTCGGAGAGGAAAAAGGGGAGAAAATCAGCTGCATGTTTCCGCATATATGCAGCTGCCATGTGACGGAGTTCTTGGTATGTATATGGTGAAGACCCCCCTGAGAGTACCGCCAATTGATCCTCAACAGCTCTGTAAAGACAGTGCCCATCTGGCTTTATTTCATTTATAATCAACCCAAGCGGCTCAAGCTTCCTTTCCAATTTTTCATTTTCTACCATCCGATCACTGACTATGTTGCTTTGTTCTTCTTTAATCCTTTGCTCTCTAGCTGCTTCTTCTTGAGCTCTCTTTTCACGCCTCTTTGCGCTCTTGCTGGGTTTTGATTCTTTTGAATGATCAACTTGACTAGTCGTTGGGACACCAGCAATGGCCCTCACTAATAAGTTATCCAAATTTCCTTTATCCTTCCCATCATTATTATAACCCAACGAAGCAAGTTCCTGAGCCTGTGTTTCTTTTAGTTTCACAGAAAGTTGAGAAATCTCTTCTTCTACTTGTTTCTTCTTAGCCTTCTGTTCAGCTTTGCTTCCTTTAGCTGCCTGCTTTTTCAAAGCAGTTTCTTTATTCTGCAGCTCAGAAATTTCTTTCCTGCATAATGAAACTCGTATTCTTAAAACTGGATAAGTATTACAGAACAAATACTTCGAAAGCAATAGATACCACAAGACATGATCTAGAAAGTTCCAAAGAAACAAGAAAATCAAACATTGTAACATTACATTGAGAAGGTGTTTGACTGATATTCGATGTTTTCCCATTAGCTCATATGATTAAAGCAAAACACAGAATATAAATTTCCAATTCCAACCGTTTATTCAGTAGAAGTATAAGCTCTTCAAATAAACGTAAGAAGCATTATTATTCATCATATTTGACACAAAGATAAAAAATGAACGAGTAAGCACCTATGCCTCGAAAGCATCTCCTCGCGGGTTTCTTGTTTCTCTTGAACAACAGCAAGTTCAGACATCTCTGTGGACAGTGCTCCATCTACCTCATTTGTGTCCTCCATGACCACTGTAAACAAAGTGCAATACCATAATCGGTAGGCAATACAGAGTACTTCATAACGCATTTTCAAATGATCCCACTTGATTCGTATTTTTCTACAATCTAATAAATTGTAGCATGAATCCCTATTTGTAACATATCACTTCATAACTTATCGGACATAAATCCAC
Organism: Lithospermum erythrorhizon; assembly: GCA_019722365.1. Lineage (NCBI taxonomy): Eukaryota > Viridiplantae > Streptophyta > Magnoliopsida > Boraginales > Boraginaceae > Lithospermum > Lithospermum erythrorhizon. Next base: position 501,814 of record JADFUC010001683.1, read on the forward strand.
GACAAAAAAAGTGTACCATACTGCCGAAATAAAAGAAAGAATGCAAGTGGTAACTTCCTTCGAAGTGGTTGCTTGTGATTAAACGGATAATTATAATCTAACTCCAAATCAAATATCCACAACCATATGCATTACTAAACATAATTATCCACAGCATTCATCTAGATTAAATTAATTATACTGATTTATAATTCAGGACTCAACTATCTAATGAATAAATATTTCAGTATCTAGTGCACGCATTAATCAACATTTGATTAGTTAAAAGTAACATAATGAATAAATGAACAAATTTTGCAGTTTTAATCAACAAATAATACAGCATATATACAATTATTTGAGGTAAAAAATTCGAATTTTAAAAAATCAACTGATAAAAAAATAGTAGTACCTTAATGGGTTCTTGAAGATTAAGCCTTTAAGCAAAAAAGTTTCAAACTTTATATATACTGCTTCAAGAAAATTCGAATTTCTAGGGTTTCATTTTCTTGTCTGATCAAATTAGCAAACTTTATATATGCTGGAACTTGGGTTGGCCCTGTTTGTTTACAAGGCCTTGTTCGGAAATATTATTCAATTTTTTATTTGTATATCCTTTTGTGTCTTTATAAAATGCACCTCGTATATTGTAATTATAACGGATACTTATGTTTTCATTTTTAAATTGGATTATGTAATTTTTCGATGCATATTATAAAACTGAAGGCACCAAATGCAATTTTTCAATGTATATTATAAAACTGGAGGCATCAAATGAAGCTCGTAAAGAATGTACATGATCCTTAATGCAAAATTATGTTTCGATATCAATTAGGTATATTTTTAACGAGCGTTATTTTTCAAGCAAATAAAAAGGGCTCGCTAGTTTAATTTTAAAATTACGTTGTCAACTGTCAAGTGTCTATGTGATCCACTCGCTTAGAGACCAATTATGTTGAAGTCAAATACTACTCAGACCCAACAACAATCGTATATAAATCCTGTGATTCATATACCCCACCCCTTGCTACCAGTGCAAGGAAATCCTGAAAGAAAGTTAATTCAAGATATATAAACGAATGTCCTCTAGTGAAGTAAGCAATAAGCTGAGCAAGATGATGATGAAATAATGGAGCTTTATTTATGCTAGATTAGGGAGAATCATATCATGGGAAAATTGCATAATAATGTCGTCTGTCAGCAACTTCTACAGCTACCATTTACAACTAACACCAAGCATACCAAAGAGGAAAACATGGAGCCTGCCTTTTTTATCATCAACTTTCCCCCAACTATGACATAGTCAAGATACAGTTCGACCATAACACAGGCAAGAAAGGTAGAGGTTCTTTGACCATTTTTCCTGCACAATCAATTGTTTCAGATTCACATCAATCAAATATCTATGATAGAGATTTCGAATTTCATAACATTTCCTCACAAATGGAAATATCATACGACGAGTCAACCTAAAGACTGCCAAAGGAATATTCTAAAATAAACAAGGCACGGCATATTGGACATTGCAAAATCAAATTTCTCTCTCTATAGAGGTTATAGACCACATACCTTAACCTGCATGCTAGGGAACTGAGATGTACGTAAAGTTTCCTGTGTCTCATCACTAGGTGTGCGCCTAGGCACACTCAAGATAATAGCCGCTTGATCAGTAGTGGCAGCTACGCATGTTATTCGGTGACCAGTATCCCAGCGTTTGTGAATCCCCTCACTTGGATAAAGAAAGTCAAGTTCTACAACCTATAAGAAACAACATAAATTGATGCAGACATGCACAATACAGGGATGCATGCATTCAACCAGAACAAGAACCAACCTGATTACTATAGCCAGCATTCCTAGCCATGACTACAGCCCAACGAGTACCAGCTGTTGCCATAGAGGTTACATGAAAGCCTTCTTTCCACTTCTTGTTAATCCACTTGAATGGGAATGACTCGCTAACTTTGTAGGACTGTTGAGTGAACTGAGTGCCTGCATATTCCTAAACTGTAAGTTCCACTAGAAAACTACTCCACACACACGACTACGGAAAAGAGATTCATGAAATCTTTCAAAGGGCTTTGTTTGGCTTAAGTTAAGTGATTGTATTGAAAAACTGATTGTTATTCGATTATATATGTTTAGATAATTTGGATTTACAAAGTATTTAAGAGTACTTATCTTAACAGAAAGAATAAGTTATTGTACAAGTGATTCTCAAATTGAGCAGGAGCAGAAATTTTCAGACAAAACAGATGGGGCCCTAAATAAGATCTAATACGCAGAAGATATATAATCTATTAACTATGATTTAAATCTAACTTAAGCTGGGACTAGAGTGATCACTTCAAAAGGCATACTAGAATGGCAAGAAATCATTGGGAAAAAAAATTAAATCACTCATCATATGCATCTACTTACCCTTTGACATTACCACCAGAGAGCTCCCATTAGTTGAACCAGCAAGAGCACTAATATAATAGTTCTTCTCCCATTGCTCCATGATCCATTCCTGCAAAAGCAGCAGCATGGGTAAAGAACTGGAAAATACATCAAAGTTCAAAGAATTAAGCTAAGTATATGACAAATCATCCGAGCTTACCTTGTGTAAAAAGAAAGGCGAAAGTTCGTACACTTGGCTTGTAAATGACGTTCCAGCATCCATAATGATAGCCCATAAATTAGTACTAGATGAGACACAACTAATGAATAAACCATCTTCAGTACCCCTTTCCACGTGTTGTGCCAATCTTGAATCAGCAACATTGTAGTGGTATCTATAAGTACAAAGAGTATATAGTTACACATACAGCGAACAACACTAATGAAACTACAACATTAAACGGACTCAATGTTCATGTGACATATATACCTCTGCTTCATCGGTTGCCTGGCATTATAAATTGAAATCCATTGAGTTGCGGGAACTCCATTGCGGACCTTCTTCCTTGGCTGGTGATCATCATCATCACCAAGATTCAGTCTACCACGTTTTTGGCCAATTTGAATGACCTGAAAATGTAAAGGTAACAAACATTAATGTCGAAGATTCCACTAAGCAAAGAATATGAAAGTATAGCTGACCTCCGAAACCAACCTTTTGTGCACCATCTGTGTTTAGTGGCCTTATTGTAGGATTAGGCCCAATAATTCCTTCAAACAGAGATATTAATTTGGAATAGTTGGGCTCCTCATCAAACTTCATATTTATTACTACCTCAAGGAATTCCTTTAGAGGTGCAGGACAGAAGGAGCAGAGCAGATCTGGAGATATCGACATTTTTTTCTTGCAGACCAGGAATGACTTATCATCACCCTGATGAAATTAAGTTAAGAGTCTGACATCCTCGGGATGAGAAGTTTGAATACCAAAAAGGAATTAGAAGCAATACCTGATAACCTTGCCAAGGCAACCTGCCTTTGTGAAGAAATATAAGCGTATACGCAAGAGATTCAAGATCATCTCTCCGACTAGAAGTCCTACCCAAGTGAGCATGCACACTGGCATATCTGACAGTCCCTCTAGAAGAACGAAAATAAAAAGAGTTTATTTCAAATTAGAGCAATAAGTCATGTGAAAGAAAAAATGAGCAACAAGTCATGTGCAAGGCCAAAGATACGAGAATAACTGACCTAAAGACATCTGGGCGTTGATCATATTCAACATGCTTCCCTTTAGAATTGTCTCTCCACTTTGTGGCTGTATTTCATATATGAACATAAGTTGCAGACAAGGAGAAAAATCGCAATCCATACAGAAGCATGAAGTATAAGAACTTATCTAACCTAATCCCAGGTCAACAAGGAACAATTTCTTCTCTTGAGCTGTCAATGGCTGCCCAAGCAAAAAATTTTCTGGCTTTACATCACCGTGGATATAGCTATAAGATACATGAACAAGGGTGGCAAGCAAATTTATTTTCGATGAACGATTTTCACAATTAAAGACGATAAATCACACAAACAACTGTTATCAAGGAAGAAGTCTGTACCCCTTTGAGTGAATCTTTTCTAATATTGATAAAGACTCAACTGCAACACAGGCCACCATTTCTGAGGACATCCTGGAAACAGATATAAATCAATTGATGAGATGCCCAACATGGCACAATCAACACCAAGGAGATACTTTAGATCCAACCCGCTATTTAACATATTACGAACAGGCAAAAGAAAGGGCACCCAAGTCATTCAGGACTTTAACCATAATACAAAACAGATTAAACGCAGGTTTTTCGCCCTCAACTCTAGGTAGTAGCAGGTTTTTATAACTCGCCACCCTTGCAGAAAATAAGAAAACAAAGGGAAGGAAAAAGTAACCAAGAGACATTAGAAAGGGAATACATATTATGAAAAGATAGAAGTGTTACACTCACGATTGCCCAGAGTTGTTCCAGACATCCCATAAGCTAGGCCCCAGCATGTCCATGACCTGAATATAAAATTAAATCAGTATTAAATTGCCTAAGCAACAGAGTAAATGTGGCAGAGTGTTCATACCATTATATAGTAGTCTCCTTGTTTTCCTTTATAGTGTACTCTAGGAACACCATGAATTCCTCCCAGAGTACTGTTACAAACCAGAAGGCAGAATATGAAACCTTTAGTAAATCTTATGCACAATATCATGGGAACAGGTGCCAAAGCATAGAATTTAAAAGGACATCCATGTCCGTACTTGTAAACTGTCCACTCGTAGGGAGGACCATAACTGCAGCCTTTGCTATTTCGATGCTCAAATTTCAGAGCTACCTGGTAGAACATCATCCACTGAAATTAGGTACCGTTTATTTTTTACTAAAACGTCAAGTACATGGGTTGAATACATTACAATATGGAATCAAATAGAATCAAAGAATTCACCTCAGCAGCTCCAGGCCCGCGCTCAGTTCCACCAGTAGCCCGCCTTCCCAAAAACACCTGCCCAAAACCACCCTTACCCAGCTTCTTCTCGACTTTATACACTGGAGAGGATCCTAGTTGAACCTGAAAAGAAATCCATCAGAGTCCATTCTTATAGATGCTCTAGATACACAGCACGCAAGTATCAATACAAATTCAATTATGTTCACAAATACCCAATTACGTAGAACTCGTTAGCAGAAAAACAAAAAAGAAACTGTGTACATCATATTAGTTTAACAAATATTAAACCAATGAAGACCAACATTCAATATTAAAAACTCCACCCAACACTCCTCGAACTACAGAAAGTTGGCTACATTCAGAATTTCAGCCAATGCAAATAAATGTATGATTTCCATTTACCCAAATTCACTTCCTTTTGCATTCAAAAATTGCATTCACCAACTAGCGAAATCAACTAAAGCACCCAAATTCAACAAGAATCAATACCACGGTACCACCATTCCTAAAAGATCGTTAATTTGTATATACAATGGCCAAAATAAACAAACTTTGCAATCTTGATTGACATATACAACTAAGACTCGAATCAAAATCATCATGCTCAAAAGAGGTCTAAAATACTATAGTTTCCCAAATATCATACAACCAATACAAAAATATTTTTAAGCCCAAAATTTAAAAACCCAACTAATAAAAATTCAAAACCGAACGATCTTTTAACAATTAACGCAGAAATCATCCAATCAATCAATAAATCAAATAACGGTATTATATATAATTCGACAATTTTACCTTATCAGGGTAGTTTTCATCATCAACTCCATTTCCTTTGTTATTAATATTCGCACTCAATCCTCCACTTTCTTCCATTATCTTCTCTAGTCTTTATATACTAAAAAAAAACAAAGAATTTTACCCAAAAATGCAATCTTTCTACATTTCTAACTAACCTAACCCAAAAAATCAATTTTAGTCCAACAATGCTCTATGCAATTAATCAATTGAAAACCCTAATTGAATCAAACCTAACCCAAAAATTCAATTTTAGTACAACAATGCTCCATGCAATTAATCAATTGAAAACCCTAATTGAATCAAAACCTAATTTAAACGAAACTGTATCAATTTTAGCTTCAATTGAATTCAAGAAATCAAACCCTATAAAAAAGTGTAGCTAATTACTCTCCAAGAAATTGATGAATCCAGGAGAAATTAAGAACCCCTAATTGAATTAAGCCCTAATTAATAGGATTACGTAAAATTGTACGAAATTGAATATAATATTGTATCAAAATTGTGAGGTAAATTGAGAAGAATTGGGTTTTGAAAAAAGTTAGGATTATGTATGAAATTGTGACCAAGTTATTTTTTTCGTATACAGTGGTGTGCATATTTGCATGACTTTTGTCTACTACTAGTCAATAGTTCACTTTCTAATTTTGGTACAATCACATTATTATATCCATTTGTACGTTTATAATCAGACAAGACAGTCATTTCTTTCTAATTAATATTTTTCGAATTGTTTGCTTATATCTCGAATCGCTCTCCAAATGGTGAAGCTTAAACTCTCACGCTGGCTAGTTTGCAGCATTATTACATTACCAAGGCCTACTTTCACGCTGCGAAACGACTATAAAACACCACTTTAAACTCGCCATATTTTGTGTCAAAGACAAATATCGATGATATACAGCAAATAGCAAATAGCTCCATTTCTAAGTTACACTATGATATAAGTATATAAATTCAAAGTAACATAGTCACACTCCAAATGAGTGGCAAAATAATATTTCACACTCAAATTCAACACTATTATTTGGCTATCTGTAGAACAGCTCAGGTATATAACTAGCATCATGATCTACCTACACATATATGCATCAGGTGCACAATTGAGTTTAGTGGGTGATTATTGTTTTGCACTGCATTATCAATAATTCTCGATTGTGATTATGTGATGGATATATTAATCTCTCCCCACAAAGATCTAGACTATATAAAATCATTCTTTTTGAGCTAGTGCACACTCAAACTGGCTTGATCCTTATCAATAAGTTAGTAGTGCATGCTCACCTTATTCCTTACTTCCATACTAATAAGTAGTAACCCACCGTTGATAGTCATGAATTAAAATGATTAATTATTCAAGTTTGTGTTATAACAAATGTAAATCTGCAGTAACATCGACAAATTCTAAAATTTAAGGCCTTCCAAACGACTTGGCGCCCCAGCTCGATCAATAGAAGTGGGCATGTGGGTTTTTTTATAAAAAAATGTGAAATTTAATCGCTGCACTACATAAAGTTAAGACAAAAAATAAATAACACCGAGATTTAACGCAGATCCCTAATAACGCTACAGGATTAATCCACAAACGTGAGCCACCGTAAATATTCACACTATAACGGGAAAGAAACAGATTACGTATCAAGAACACTACGCCTCGGGGACGCTATAGATAGACACCGAATTTAATAGTTTAAGCGCTAAAACTATTCTATAACCCTAAATCTAAGTATATAACTTCTTCCTCTTATATAAGATGTTCCTCAGTTACTATGATTCATACCTATTTTTCCAGAGATTGCAACAAAATAAATCGCCTCCAAATAAGCAAAGGATCGGCCTCGGAGAATTCGAATAAGCCCTTTTAGTAAAAACCACCCAAAACTAGCCCCCTAACAGACTGGATCGGCCCCTCCGTGGCCCATTCCCCGATCAAGAGAAAACAGAGCGCATTTACTAGAAAAACAAGGCTCAACCCTATCTCCAAGCTCCCAATCTTTCATGGTTCAAGAATTCAACATATCAAGGCATATTCAACAAATCTCCACCTCGACTAATCATCTTCGAGATAATGCAAAACTTCCTCCGTAATCGAATGCTCAGAATAATGCATCAGATGTACTATAATAATACCAGATGTGCTCAGATAGTGAAACGTAGATGTTCTAATGTGCACCAAATGCAGATTATTTTGTCCTGCACGCCGTCTCCGGCAACTAACAGCTCTGAATTTTCAGCAAGTCCAAAAAGAATGCCGAAACTGCTCTCGAGAACCGTCTCTGTAAACATATCACCGGGTTATATGCAAGCACTAATTTTGTTTACCTTAATTCTCTTCTCACCTCTCGAAACGATATCTCACATCAATGTACCCGTCCTATCAGCGATGAACTCCGATCCTCAAGTTACATACGACTCAAAACTATCACAACATACCACGCAGCCTCTAATCCGTGATGTAGCCCCGCATCACTAACTAGTTCTCTCGGCCGATACCCTCCTGCAGCCTTCAAAGGCTATATACTCTACGTCAAGAAGCAGACAAAGTCATTCCTCGATCGGCAAATAAGTAGCCTCCTCCAACTCACAAACAAGTAACCACCTCTGGTGATAGCAAAACTCATCTTTCACGTACCGCCAATGTTCTTACTGTGGTCAACCATGAACCTTACCGATAACACTAACAAGACAAGCAAAGCATCGCCCAGACTATAACGCATATCAAACTTCCAACTACACTAGCATAAGTGTACGCTGCCTAAGCATACCTTCTCACATGATTTAAAGCAAATTCAATGCATGTACGTGATTTCAGAACTAGGAGTTTCAATTGGTTGAAGTGTTAAACTATACCAAATCTAGACATACCTTCTCAACATAGCCTTTTCAGGATAAAGTTAAAAGCTTTTCCTCGACTTTTATCCCTAAAATATCTATATTCTAAAATTTTCTTTGCAAAGACTCCAAACTTTATTTCAAATCCCGGCACTAAGTTGAACCTTTCAATTTTGAATATCAAGAGTTTCAACTCAGAAATTTATCAACATATCATCTATATACAAAACTAAGTAGATCGTGAGAACTATCACTAACCTTGGTTGTAATAAACACAACTCGCTTAGCTGACTCCTCGAATACCCAATCTCCATCAAGTAGCTATCAAATCAATATCTAATCCGCCGAGCCTCCAAGTCCCGATATGCAATTACAGCCAGCACATCCCCTGATAGAAGCGTGTCTCCATCACGTGTGAGAATATCTCATCGTAGTCAATCCCCTTCTTCCTCGATCAAAACCTCTAGCAACCACTCTAGCTTTTATATTATACCCCCCTCATCCGTGACAACTCTTCTTTCTTCAGATATCCACTGCAAGTGACAATCTTTCTTCCTCGCTGATTTCTTAGCCAACCTCGGGATTCTTTCAAGCGATTCCATTTCTCTCCCAATGCAGTGCCCATTGACCGACTCCGGTACTAGTTACAGCCTTTTGTAAGAACGCTCATTAGGATCAACTTCTCTCTCCTCATAACCATAATACCTCAGGAGGTATTCGTAATTAGCTCTGCCAGGCGACAAGACACACTCATGACAAGTCTATCTCGAGGATGAAACTTCTCGATGTTTCTACTCCTCCGATCAGGATCGAGAAGAGCTACTCAATCACGCCATTAACACTGCACTGCTCCACCCGCTTCCCAAATACTCATCTTCTACTTCAACAACTGTGATTTTATGTAGAACTAAACATAGAATTCTCATCACATATCACATTTCTACTCAAAATAATTCGCTCTCTTTATTTGATGACCAAATTCTATACTTCACACCATAGCCTACAAGAAATATACCTCTTCTTTCCCTTTAGTTATAATCTCTTACCCTCATTCACATGATAATAAGCAGCCAACAAAGACGCTAAGACATGTATAATCAAGAGGACTTGGTTGTAATTCACAATACAATAGAGTTTTCATATTTATACTGCTACAGGACCACGGTTTATCAGATGGGGCTGTGTCAGGCCGATCAAGCTCGCCCAAAACATTCTTGTCAACTCCATCATTCTGCAGCATATAACAGCCTCATGGTAAGTAAAACCGATTCGGTGACGCTCTCACACCATTCTACCTGGGTGTATGCCTAACCAGATGCCTACAATCCCTTCCGCTTTACAAAACTCATCAAACTTAGACGAACGCACCTGCACTTCATTATCAATACGCTGTACTGGCCAAGTATCCTTCCCAATTTCATTTTCCACCGAAATTTTCCTAACTTTAAAGTGAAATCAATACTTTTCTACTTCATAATAAAGACCCAAGTCACTCTAATAATCATCAACCAAATGATAGAAATACCTCCGACCTCAACACCTGAGTGGGATATAATCCGTGTACCTTTTGTTCTAGCTTAATCGCTTTCTAAATTTGTCGCTGATGTAATTTTCCAAAGACACAAAGGTTTCACAAAAACTCAAGTCTTTCAACTTTTGCACACCACAGCTGTCCCTCGGCTAATCAATCCTCTTCTCACTCATATGACCAAGCCTTATATGCCACAACTTAGTCATATAATCATTTTCAACAACAGAGAATGCAACAACAAATAGTAATCCAAAAAGTCAGAGCACCTTGTAAAAATACCAACGCACTCGCTTAACACCCTTCAGAATTACCTCAGAACCTCTGCGCATTTATCATTCCACCTTTACCTCTGAAACTGAACCCTTCCCCGGCCTAGCATCAAATAAATCGCATTCTTAGTCATCACTGAAACATGCCTAACATCTTCTAAGGTACAAAACTTACCATCATGAATCCTAATATTCATACATAACATATCTCAATCCATTTCAGAAATGTAACTGTCAATATAGAAATATTACCACCATCTACTTGCTCATAAGTCGAAAACCATTCCCTCTTAAGACAGATATGATAAGACGCTCCAGAATCAAGTATCCACACATCGGTGTAAAACATGTGGTTATCGGCCAACTAACGCCTATAACTTCCTTATGTACTCAGTCTCTAAGAACAACAATGCACTTTACGCATTGCTTCTGACCGCCTTCTTAGGACACCGGTTTTTTCAATGTTTCTCTTATGCACGACGTACATCTCCCTGGCTGACCCCATTTGAATTGTTTTATAAAACTTTTTTCCCTTAACAAATCCCTCATTACTATTGGCGAATAACCCAACAGCCTGAGTATCCAAACTAAAACCACTACAATCCATGCTCAACTCCCTCAAGGAAGAACAATTTAATTCCTTTTCTAGTATTATAGAATCTTTTACCATTAGTCATGCATTCTTTAATGTTTTCTGCTATGATGCCTATGAAAATAAAACTAAATGGTAATTACGCTTTGATCCTCATCATCAACATAAATATCAATATTATGCAAATCTAATAATATTGTATTTAGTTCATCTGCTGTCTTTTAAGGATGTACCTTTCCTCCGCATACAACCTTAATGTATGTCAAGCTTTCAAAGAAAAACTTATCGTTAACCTTTCCGGGTCATATACGCATATTCCACCTAGCCCATAATCCAACAAATGACTGCCAAACTTCCATAATAATCTCATCCTCCGCAGACAACAAAGAACGCCGAAAGTGTGCATCTCCTCCTCAAAGAATCCTGCAATTTTTCTTAACCCATTTACGCTAATTCTTCATAAAAGGATACCAGATCCCTCTCAGCTTCAATAATCTTTCACCTTGATTCGCTACGCACCGAAACTATTTCTCTCATTAAACAATAATATCTACTTCCAAACCTTTATCACCCATCGTATTTGCCGGACAAACAGATCCAGCTCGATACTGGGCCATATAATAGATTTAAATCTAGGATCACGTAATTACGAAAAAAGCCAGCCAAGACGGAAAATAAATAACACAAAGAGATTTAATACTTCGTGATTCCTAACGACGCTGCTAACTAACTACCTAAGTAGGGAGCCCACCGTAAAACGACTATAATAGACAAAAACAGATTATAGATCGAAAGCAACATTACGCTCTCATCAGATTATATTACTAGATGAACGGGGTTTAAGGCTAAAACTATTTATAACCCTAAACCGTAAGATATGCCTTTCTATATCGATAGTTTGAATAGTTTTTATATTAACATGGTTTATACGTAGCAGATCTCAAGCATTTTATGAGAACTTCCACAATAAAATTTCAATTAATCTAAAACTCATATAAAGGCATATTAAATTTTTATACTAGTCAACGAACTAACATATATGATTCATCACCATTAATAAAGAAACTAGCGTCATTGGGTCTCACAATTGACGGACGAATACGTAACTATCTCGAACGCTTTTAATTAACTCAGATAGAAAGATAAAGAAAAATATATCAAAAGATCGAATAAGAATAATTCGAAAGATTAAGCCTAAAAAGCGAGTACAAATTATGACTCGACTCTCAAAAACGGTCAGCAGTAATTTTTCCTACATTTCAGTAATACTACATCAATCAACATGCTTTATATTTACAAATCACTTGTGCTCAAAAGTAAAAATTAAAAGAGGAGTTATATTTACAAACCATTTGTGCTCCAAAGTTGGGAATCAAAAGAGGAGAAAGACTTCATGTTATCAAAAGTTGAATGCAAAAATCCTACCTTAACATAATTATAACATAACACTATTAGAATGTTTATTTTCCTCAAAGTGCACGATCGAAAACTCAAAAATGAAAAATCAATTATTTGATTTGTCTCGGGGTCTTTTATGCGTATGAAAATCTAGGCAATTTAATGTAATAAGTAATAAATCAAAAAATCCTTGGCAAGCTTTGATTTATTTTTTCGTGATTATTTTCTTTCAGCTTTTCATATCTCAATTAAGAGTATATCATTCAAGTTAATAAGTCATTGTGACATCCCTGCTGGACTGAATTTTATTAATTATGGAATTCATTAGTAACGGTGTGTAGGATTTCTAACAATAAGGTCTTATTTCTTGAATCTTATATTAGTATTATTTGATCACTATTACACAAAAACTTATTTCTATATTAAATTAAATATTCATTGATGCTCATATCCTGACCAAAATTCAAAAGTATGAAAAAGGTGAATTGATCTAATATACAACAATATGACCTAATGAAATTTCTTAAATTTGAAATTACAAAGACGACATTCACCTTAAAAAAAAGACAATCTCCAAAGTGTCTAGGAGTTGCATTCGTAACATTTTTCGTCTTCATCCCTACAAAAGTAAAATAGCCATGAGGAACGAATGAACGATCACAAGGCATGGAGAGTTGACGAATGGAAACCATCTTGACGCAAATATTGTTGGAAAATTACGCAACTTGTTCATAATAAAATTAAACAAATGCAATCAAAATTGAATAAATGTATAATAACGATTTACAATAAAAATCATATGAAATACATTACGCATTTAATACAAAGCATTACTTACAAAAAGAGCACAGTGATGTTCTCACACTCCTCCCACGATTCCTCCTTCAAGTCCTTAGCACTAATCAAACGCCTCCAATTACCCACACCAAGAGTAAAGTCTCACGACGGGACTTGCTGGGACCTCCGACATTGACGAGAATCGAGTCAAAACTTGACTCAAATTCTATGTAGAAAATAGGGGAGAGGGTGGCGGTTCTTTTGGGGGGATAAAATGAAACTTAAGTTTTCTATTTTCATCTCTTTCCTTATATATCCCCCTTTGTTTCGCCTCCGGAACAAATTTTACCCTCTGCTTCGATAAATAAAGTTTAAATCAAGTAAGCCGTTAACTAACTTATTTAATCAGCAGTAAAGTTAACCTAATAAGTTACCACGAGCTTCCTCGTTAAACCTTCAATTTGAACTAATGCTGAATGGATTCAAATTTTATCCAAAATTGAATTTTACATTATCGATGAAACACTGATTGAGTATCTTGTTAATTCAAATCACCTCCAATTTAAAGAATCGTGATTTTACCTACATACATGAAATATAAATCAACGTCATCAGACAGGCGACCTTCTGCCTGTAGATAATATTAGTCGTATAATACTATAATTTAATTTCATTATAATTATTTACCTACATGCATGCAGATTCAAAGAATCCCAAGATAACTCGATATTATCGCTGAAGTTAAATTTTAGTAATTTACAATTACCATTTATCAACATTTAGTTTGAGTAATATTATTTAATTAAAACTAAGAATGACTGTTACAACAATTATCGCAAAAGATAATTACGAAATCATAATACTCTAGTCGGAAAACAGCTTCAGCAACTACTACAAATGCAAACTCTATTTAATTTTATCTGGTAGTGATCTTAGTTTATAGAATAATTTGTGATCATGTAATGTAATTATGAATTTATGTACCAAGTTTAAGAGGATAATATTTCCTATCACAAGCTAACAAAAGTATTGATTTTTACCTTTAGCCGATCTTATTTGGCTATCGTCAACGTCCATCTCACTCATTATCGCTATCTTCCTGGTCAGGCGATTCTATTCGAAGAATTTCCTGAAGCTTGAAGCATATCTTCCAGGTCCCATAGATAAAGAAGAACAGACATGGTTTCCTGAGTCAATTTCTAAACTTCTTAGAACAAATTGAAATTAAAACTTATATAGCCGTGAGATATACTACCAAGAAACTTTTTATCATGGGAAAAGGCTGCCAACAATATGAGAAAATTAGATTGTAACGGAAACTTCCTCAAACGGGGGTCGCGGTTCACTCGCTTCCAATGAAAGTTCTAAGCCAGACATTTCAAACTTCAAATCGATTTTAAATCAAACCCAAGAAGCATTAATGCTGGGCTGTCATTAAGGGTGTTTAGTGCACCTTAATGCAGAGAGGACGCCTGCTTTTGAAATTTCAATTGATCAATCCATCGCCCACAAATACGTAAATCGTAAAAGAAAAAGCACACACTACACAAGAAACTGGTGAGCACCCATTCTCTCATTTCGCTTTGTTTTCTGGAAGGTGATAATCGCTTCAGAAGTGTTCGTCGTATCGATTCGCGCTAGGAAGCCGACGCGGTCATTTTATCTCAAATTCATCAACAATTTAGTCGCCCTAAGCAATCATTAAAGAGGTCGACTGCTTTTAAGGAAAGCTGCCGGACGTGAACTCGATCCGGCTCGCTTTGTTCGAATCATTTGATTGTAATCTAGTTTTCTTTTGTTTCTAGCTAACTGCTCATCGTATTCTCGTATTTATTATCAGACATTTCTTTACAAAAGATCACAGATAGCCTCTGCTTTTTCTCCTATTAAATTCCCCACACAGAGGATATTCATAGTGTTCAACAATGGATTGAATAACTCTGTTGGGTAGAATTCATACAAGGCTAAACATGAACGAATATAGAATACATTAATAGTATTATACAAGTGAGTGATAGGAGGTAGGAAAAGCCTCAAGTTAAGACTACAATATTTGTATATGATTTATATCTTACTTGATAAGGCCATTCTCAAATCCAGTTATTACTCTGTCTTCATATACTGTAAATAACAACAAAAGACATATAGAAAAAGTAATGTTTCAGACAAATAGCTATGAACATTTTTAAGGCTAAACTGTATCACAACTACTGAAAAACCACCTTTAATAAGGCATCCACGGACTACAGTAACTGGGTATTACTGTATTAATATAAAGAGCACGTCTCGAGCTACAGTAAAAGCGTATAGACCGCGCCTCCACCATCACGCGTTCCAATCTTTATATATATAATAAATAATTGCATTTGGAGCACATCTTTAGCTAAAAGTTACAAAGAAATCTGGAAAACATACAATATGATTTAACCTAAAAAAAGAGTAGTGAAGACTTTAATTTCGATTTTTAGATAGGATATCTTGAATGAAGGATCCCATGGAATCAAATGAAGACCCTCCATTAACAACTGCCTTCCTGCTTTTCTCCTTCATCTCCATAACTTTTTTCCTAAGTGGATTTCCTTTGTCCATCAAACTCCTCAAAGCTTTCTCAATCTTATCTGCACTAACAAGAACACCACAACCACTCCTGTAATCCAATTTCAACTCAACTGCCAATCCAAGTTCTTTAACCATCTCAAATGCATTGATCTGTTGCTCAGCATATATAGGCCATGTTGCAATAGGCACCCCATGCCATATACTCTCTAGAATCGAATTCCAACCGCAATGCGAAACGAATCCTCCCACGGCTTGATGGGCAAGAACATCCACTTGGGGTGCCCATCCACATATCATTCCTCTACCTAAATGGAGTAATCAGAAATTTTAGTTACGGGCATCAAATGAACTGGTATTAAACAAATATGGTCCGTTTGGATTGGAATGAATCTAGGTAAATTTGGATGAAATTTTAAGTTTATCCCGTTTTTGGATTCTACGTTTCATGTTAAATGATTCGCCTCCATTCACTTATATTCAACTCATTTTCATTAATCCCAAATTCAAAGCGTGAACGTGGTTACCATATATTTTTTAGTTACATTTCGCCTAATTTCACCTAGATTCACCTCGCAAATAAAATATTATCCAAATAATATTTTAAAACATTCACCTAAAATTAACCCGAATTATCCTCAATAAATTAATTTTTAAGCTGCTCTCATCTAAATTCATCAAGTTTTTTATAATAGTACTCGACTGCTTACCTTTAGTCCTTTCGAAGAACCCCTGTGGCAAAATTTCATCAAGATTTGAGAAACCATTGATCACCCCCATCTTTTCCTTAGCCCTTTCTTGTCGAACAGACCACAAGAACCTCTGTCCACTTCTTTCAAGCGCGATCGCCATTTGGACAAGTTGGGTTGGTACAAATCCTCCCATGCTTCCAAAACATAGAAACACAACTGATGAATCAGGCTGCGTATCAAGAAAACTCATGATGTTTTCATGCTCAATGCCTGGAGCTTTCTTGAGATCAAGCAGGGGTCCAACAGTGTAAACTTTTGGATTTTTCTTATCAGATGCTAAAGTATCAACAGCATAAGACTCCAACTCAACAAATGTGTTGATGATAAGCCCTTTTACTTCCCTAAATCTTGAACCATGTTTCATCATGCACTCGAACCCGATTTCCTTATCCAATACAACAGTTGGAAGAACTGAAGCAGGAACAGGATGAGCATAGGTTGGAATATCATAATCAGTAACTTCAGTATCCAAAATATCAAAAGATTTTCCAAACTTTTCACAATGAGTAGGGAGATAAAGCATGAGACCAAGAAATCCTGCAGTTGAAGGGAAGAAAATATAGGCAGGAAGATTGAGTTGATTGGCTACATCAATCAAACCTGTGCAAAAGAAATCAACTACCAGGCCTGAACATGACAAAACATGTTTGACAATTGTTTCTTTTACACATTGTTTATGTCCATCTATAAGGAGAGTGACATAATTTTCAGGACACTCGACGAGAAGATCAATGGATGGAGGGTCCTCAAGAGGGAGAATAATGTACCGGATTCGATTTCCAGGCGACGAAACAAGGGACTCAACGTAGGCGTCTACGTCTGGAGTAATCGGAGTCCGGATCACAAGAATTGTTATTGCCAATCTTGAATCTTTGTCAAGCAATTGCTTACCAAATTCTGCAGTGGACACAATGTGGCCTATGCCAGGTCCAGGGACAAAAACCAACTCTGGCTGCTTCATTTTGGAGGGGGGGAATGTGAAGATTTCAGGTACAGATTCCTTTTAGTGAACTTAATGTATTTATAATAGGCTAAATAGTTCCGAGTTGGAATACATGCAATGATATTGATAAACTTAAAAATTTGTACATGATAATAATAGATAATAGACTAAATGGACAACTTTTTACCTTACATTATGGGACAAAGACAATGATTATAGGAAAATAATTGAGTAATTCAATATGAATTTGATTAGCATTGCAGGTATAGAAAGATTCTAGAAAATCAATATGGCCATCATATACATTAGACAGTGTGGAGTCAGGCTCGCAAATGACAACAAACATATATATATATATATATCTTTCTTCTAGAAACTTAAGATTGCATCCAATATTTTTGTATATAGTGATCAATTGACTCTTCTGCATTGCGAAAAGTATCGTCGTAGAGATTAGAACAGTCACTATCACCGAAATATGAAAAAATTAATCAAGAAAGTCTCCTTCATCATTATTATTATTATTATTTTGTAGAGACTAATAATTGATGGTTGGAGTAAAGTGTTTTTCAGACATAAATGTGGTTTATTGTAGCTAGTTTAAGCATGTGACGTACCTTCACTTTTAAATTTAACTAGCTACTTGAGGCGTCGATATGTGATGCTTTTGATGCGAATTGGCGGTGTCGAGATATTGCGAGTGGGACGGATAAAATATTATCGAGAGAGTTTATTAAATGTCGAAATATTAATTTATCGAGAAAAAAACCAAAAATCAAAAAAAAATAGCCGACCAGCTTTGTTTCCTCCCAGCATGGCAAGAACAACGGTAGTGGTGTGTGGACCGTGCGTGGGGAGGGCCTTGATCCACTTTTTATAACATAGATATCCTTAGATAGTTTAAGTAAATGTCGAGTTTTCTTGTAGTTGATAATTGCAACGAAAAAATTTAAAAAAGGTGCCAAAAAAGCACGAATTATTAATTTAACACCACTGTCCAGTCGGGAGGCGAAGCGAAAAATATTATCTTGGAGAGAGTTTATTAAATGTCAGTATTAATTTATCGAGTTTAAAAATAACCAAAAAAAGAAGTTGAACAACTCAGCATGAAAAGGACTCATTATTTATTTAGCATCATCATCATACAGTCGGGGCCCAGGACAAAATAATATCTTAGAGTTTATTAAATAATCAGTATTAATTTCTAGGAGTTAAAAAAAGGAAAAATAAAAGTTGAATGACGCTTTCACCCAGTGTATCAAACACATGCAGAAAAAAGACAAAAAAATGTTCGACGGCGCGTGTGGTGAACACCAGATTCAATCTCTATAATAACAATAGATAGATACGCAGTAGCAATTAAACAATTATTGTAGTAGGTAGTAATTTATTACAAATAATTTTTAAGTTTAATGAAGTTTGTCATAAAACTTGTTTATAATTAAGTATCCGTTAGATTGTCTACAATGGTTTAATCTTCAATGAACGACTTTCGATTAAAACTAACCATGTCATTTATACTCTTGGCATAATAATTCAACCACTCTATACACCAATTTTATTTACCGTTCTTATTTAAACATATTTTTTATTTTTATGATTAAATATTATAACAATTATAGTTTATAATTAAATAAGAATAATTAACTATAAACAAATTATTTTTCGTGTTGTTTCGAACTCACTATTGGAACATCTAGTTCATAAAATCTATCTCATTTTATTGTGCATGTGGTTTTTTTTTTTTTGAATATGTTATATTCCGTATAATATTTAAAGAAAAAAATGTTTTCTTAATTTGTATTATTGCAAGAATAAATTGAATTAGTTTGGAGAAAAAGAACTTTTCCATTGCCATTGAAGATACCACCTACATCAACGTTGAAATCTTTAACATGCTTAAAAACTAAGATTTCTTGGATCGCTTCTTTGTAGTCGTAGAGATCTTGATTGTTGATCGATGTGAATAAATATTACAATTGGTTTTGTTTAATAAAATTTAACACCCTAGCCTATCACTTTTATCTTATATTATTATTTACTTATATTCTTTATTTTTATTATAAAATAATTATAACTTATTTAATACTTAAATAAATTATTTTTTAATATTTTTTAAAAATAAAACTTATTTAAATATTTTTTAATTTCAAAATAAGCAATTTTTTGAAAATAAGCAACTTTTTTTGGTATCCAAATCAAATAAATCAAGCCTTTATTTATAGAGTATACAAAATGATGAATTTTGGTATAATTGTTTTTAAAATTCGAAAATAAAGCAACCTATAGCAAAGTAACACGTATGCCCACTATCTTTATCACCTCGGTTGCACCTATTAGAGCTCAAATGCATGCGGAGGTGAGCTACACTCGCCCAATTAGAACCTGCCGTGTGTCTTTTGTGTCACCCAGCTCCAGATTTCAACAGTTGAAGTTTATTCTCCATATTTATTACACCTCATCTTCTCTATTTTTTTCAACACATTGTAGGCATTCAACAGTTGAATCATAAAATTAAACATCCTCATTGTGGATAGCCTTAGCGAGAATTTCACATCTAATATGGATATAATTTTAAATGAAGTTATATAAATTTTAAGGTTAAATTTGAATAAATAGAAATCAAACTAAATCATTCAAATTGTATCGGATAAAAATGTTTCTTATATAATGGTACTCCTAATTCCTATCCATAGACTGACTTTCTTATTTAGTTATCATTACCTTCTTGCTTATAGTTTTCCCTTTCTAGCTAACCATTCCCTATCAACCCAACAACTATTATCCAGAAGCAATTAAGCTACTACAATAATTGAGAGTTTAATTAACTAATACGGGAGTATAATAGGGTACACTAATAATAATCTTTCAAAAGAAAAAAAATAATAATTAGAAACTGCTTCCATCCATAAAAATTGTCCAATTTTCTATTCTTACGATTGAATTTTTAACTCACATTTTATATATGTTATATACCCTATTTGATTAAAAAATATATCAAATGCAAAATTTATTAATGTAATTTATTACTATTAAATTATGATAATATCGATTAAGGTTATATTTGTGTATAAATTAAAGATTACAAATAAAATTTATTTCTTGACTATTGAAATCAAACTAATCAATTTTTATGGAATAACGGGAGCAAAATGATTGCAATAAGGCGCCTAATAATAAGCCAGTATACGTTGATATTGTTCTTCATCACTATGTGTGCTTCAAATCTGACAACCACAAAAGACAATCAAGCTCCAAAATTTATGCCGCCGTCATATTGGGATTACTGACTCAATGTTGTCAATTCCATGTTTAATGGTTTGTTTGCAGATTTAAAGCTAAGGATTTTTTTAATCAATATTAAAAGGAGATAAAAATATTAAGTTGTGCTACACAATATGAAGTCCGAACGAATAATAATCGAATTCATCTTTTCCACTAATAGTTACACATATATATAAGTATGTGTTAGTATAATATCTAACCGCGTGAATATATCTATATAAACTTAAATTTAGTAACATATTTACTTTAAAAAATCGTTCGTAGTTGAAAAAATTATCCTGATTAAATGAAGATGAAAGGAGTAGCTTATGATTTGAATTGGGTTTGTCAATAATAAAAAGAAAAAAATATATAGATACGGAATCTCTTATGCAATGTAGAAGCAAGTTGATTCATGAATCATGAAGCATCTGTATGTGAAGAAGACGTGTCATCTACTGCCAACTAGCTCTGGTGACACAACCAGTAACCAAAGTTTAATTTAATTTTGTGGAGGAGACAAAAAATAGTGACCCACATATAAATTAAAGATAAACATTTTAGATGGAAATCTTTTCTAGTGCCAAATAATGGAGGAAATGTTCTAGATGGAAATCTCTTCTAATGCCAAATAATGTGCTATTGCTCGATCCATTTCGGAGTGAACAAATCAATTATCACTTGTGTATGTATGGAGGAAATGTTCTGGATGGAAATCTCTTCTAATGCCAAATAATGTGCTACCAATTATCACATGTATCAAGTAGACACTACCACAAATATAAAAATTACTTAGAATGCGTCTATATATTGATACTATTAAAAAAAATGCATTCTAAAAAGCACTTAAACGACTTTCGAGATTAGCATACTATTGGTTTATGTAATTGCTTACTTCTACTGATCTCGCTCATGATTAGTAGCAACAAGCAGCTTACAACTCTTCATATATTATTTGGATGATGCCAATATTGAAAAATAAGGTATCATTTTGGTAAATAACTACTCCGTAATGTATAACTTTACTTGCACACTTTTTTTCACCTCACGGGCCAGTTTTTCTGACTTCTATTAATCATGCTTGTAAGGTAAAATTATTTTGATAATGTCAATATTTAAAATTAGACCATGTTTATTTTATGGGAGGGGAAGAAAAGTTGAAAAATGTAATAACAATGTTTAATAAAGAAGACAAAGTGTATTTAGTACAGTTACTAGGGTAGATTAAATTATTCATTGTTTACATACATCATACATGCATCAAAACAGTTAAGATATTAGGTTATTTGGGTAATCTCGCTATATACTCCTTAGGCTTGGTTTTCTTGATATATCTTAAGCTCCGGTCACTATTATTCTTCTAACACGTGGACCTACCAATGCTGATATTTTCACATGATTGCAATTAAGATTATTTTCCAAATTGATTATTATATATAATCATTCCCTATTTTCTGAAACCATAGATAATTCAAGATAAAGCAGTACCATCACGTCAT
Organism: Lithospermum erythrorhizon; assembly: GCA_019722365.1. Classification (NCBI taxonomy): domain Eukaryota; kingdom Viridiplantae; phylum Streptophyta; class Magnoliopsida; order Boraginales; family Boraginaceae; genus Lithospermum; species Lithospermum erythrorhizon. Next base: position 523,867 of record JADFUC010001683.1, read on the forward strand.
CACCCCCATCACAAAGTGAAAATAATGCAGAGAGTTGAGCTAGTTTTTGTACCGGCTCCTGGAATAGGCCACCTTGTTTCCATGGCCGAGTTCGCTAAGCGTTTGCTAGAAAGAGATGCAAGACTCTCAATGACTATTCTAGTCATGGTCACAGAATTTACATCTAATGTTTCTGCCTATGCGAGATCCCTTCAAGGTTCCAAAAATAATCGAGTCAGGTATTTATCGAGCTTACAAAATTGTCATGTACTTTATTTCTCTATATATAGTAATCTTCACATGTTATATTATATTGTGAGAATATAATTATTGGTACCCTTGAATCTTGTACAATTATACGTCATTCATCCCAAAGTAATAGTAATAAACAAAAATGTTAGCTTATGGTCAAAAATGAGTTTTTTTTATAAGGATTCATTTAACATCACGTTTAAATTAAAATGTAAATAGATTTATCGCACTAATTTTTAATTATAACCCATAGTATAAAATCCTGGATTCCTGGCTTCCACCTTGCAGGTATATTTATCTCCCTCAAACTGATTTCCCTTTCGAAGAGGAACAAAAGAAAAGTGTAGAAAATGCTGTTAGTAGGCTCATGGAGAGTTATAAACCCCATGTTAAAGATGCAATAACCAAAGTTTTATCAGATTCAGAAACAAAATTAGCAGGGCTAGTTGGGGATTTCTTCTGCACATGCATGATTGATGTAGCTAAAGAGTTCAATGTTCCTCCATATCTTTTCTTCACATCTGGTGCAGCCTCACTTGGTTTCATGATGTTGTACATGCCAATTTATCATAACAAATTCAAGAAAGTTTTCGAATTTTCGGATGATCCCTATGATGTACCCACCTTTGCTAATCATGTTCCATCCAATGTGTTACCATCTGCTGTGTATGATAAAGAAGGGGGTGGATATGATTGTTTCTTGAAACATGGTATTTTGTTTAATGAAACAAAAGGGATTATCATAAACACATTTTCTGAATTGGAAACTCATGCAATAGATGTTTTAGCATCTGATAAAAATATCCCACCAATTTATCCTGTTGGACCTATTCTTGATCTTAAAAATGCAAAGAAAGGCTCGATGGAGGAATGCGAAAATATCATGAAATGGCTTGATGATCAGCCTCCTTCATCAGTTTTGTTCCTCTGTTTTGGAAGCTTGGGAGGCTTTGAACCACCCCAAATTGTACAGATAGCTATTGCTCTGAAGAGGAGTGGACTGAGGTTCTTGTGGTCCATTCGCCCACCAAAAGCAAAGAAGATCCCTAGAAATGGTTCAACTGATTGTTCCAATAATAATCTTGATAATGGGGCTCTCTTCCCAAAAGGATTCTTGAAGGAAACCAAAGACATAGGGATGATATGTGGATGGGCACCTCAGGTTAGTATGTGGTTCGGGGGTGTAGTATCTAATGATATGAATATTTTTTATATAATATCGAAGTTTCATATGTGAATTATTGGTTCAAAAGAACATTAATTATTTTAGGCAGATATCGAAAATTGAGCATTTTGTTACTTTAGTTTTTTATACTTCTATATTTTCGATATCTACATTTTAAATTCTGATTTCGTCACTACTCAGGTGGATGTGCTGGCTCATAAAGCAATTGGAGGTTTTGTATCCCACTGTGGCTGGAATTCAATATTAGAGAGTATTTGGTTTGGTGTCCCAATAGCTGCATGGCCTATATATGCTGAGCAGCAATTGAATGCATTTCAGATTGTGAAAGAATTAGGACTTGCAGAGGAGATAAAGATGGATTACAGGATTATTAATGATGTTATAGTTGGTGCTGATGAAATTGAGAAGGCTATCACAAGTTTAATGGAAAAAGACAACCCTATTAGGAAAAGATTTGCAGAAATGAAAGAGAAGAGTAGGAGTGCTGTGTGTGATGGTGGATCTTCTTTTGCTTCTGTGGGATGCTTCATTGAGAAGATCATGGAGGAATAATGCAAAATGCAGCAATCAATCATTAGTAACTTTGGTTAGAGTAATAATAGGAAATGTTGCAATTTTAGTGTAATACTGTAATCATTGCGCCTGCCCTAGAAAATTTAGTTCTTTGAACTTCATGATGTTAAGTTCTATATGTTCTAGTGCTTTATTTAGTTATCTCACATCTGGCCTCGAGAGTTAAGTTTTATATGTAACTTACGCGTAAATAATCTCGGTAAGTGTATTTTATGTATGCAAATAATCCTTAAATTAATACACCCCTTAAATACATATAAACTTGCTCCAAATTACATAATAAAGAATATTTATTATTGTAGATGGTTCTAGGCTTCTTGTCCCGTAATGATTTTTTTTGAAAATTGAAGAAGAAAAAAAATGCTAAAATTGAATAGAAGAAGATGAAGAAAAGATATACTAGTTGTTACTATTTGAATTTTATTATTTTCGATCATATATAGTTTCGAAATGATGAAAATAAGAAAGGTTTCGAAAATATTATAGAAACATTAAGAAATGTTATCAAATCTTGAAAACTCAAGATAAGTTGAAAACATATTGCCATAAAGATAGAGTATTGTAATAACCATATAATAAAAGGAGCAATTAACTAGTATTAACTATAGTAAAAACAAAAACTAAGGCAATTCATTCAGATAAATAATTACAATAAGTACTTAACTCTAGAAATAAAACAAATTCACAACGCCAATAATATGAATCTACTATCTTGAATGCAAATAAAATTTTAGATTGAAGTTCGAATTAATACTAAAAAAGCAATTTGAATCAATATCTTTGGTTAACAAATAATATGTAGCTACATAATTTCTCTAACCAACTGAATTAGGTGTCCATGACATCTAATTAATTCCATTATTTGTGCAACAATGCCTTGATATGTTGGCTGAGACGATTGCTAGGAGGAAATATATCCCAACACAAACATAAGAGAATCCAATGGAGAGTGTAACTCTGTTGCAGGGCCCTTAGAAAGTTTGTCCTAGGTGCACAAATCAACCAATTATGACCATTACATATGTGCCCACAAGTCCCTGACACGGTGCTGCTGCGTCCCAAATACATAACCTTGCTGTCCAAAATCTGCAAAATAAATAAAAAGGGTAACGTTATCCATATTAGGATGGGTTCTTTTTCTTAACATAATTCACATCTTTTAGTTAACATATCACTTGTAAATGGATAGATTCGCCGTCATGGAGGAAACAAGTAGAAATACTTAGTTTGGGATGAACTGTGTTACTTGTGTTGACCAATGCTCAAGTAATGATAATACTGAGGAGATGAATGCTATGAGATTAGCATAAGCAAAGAATCTGCGAAGTTAACATTCAACAAAATCAATCAAATATATACTTGCATGAAAAATGGAGGTATATATATGCATCATGAATTAATCTAAATAATAAAATAACAATTGAGAAATTTCAACTATCATTTTAAAAATCGGGTTATTGTAAGTCGAACTGAGAACTCATCGTTGCAAGTAATATCTCCATTGTTACCTGTAGGCAGAGGAGTATTTATAGCTTGCATCAGCAGTCATTCCAAAGATAACAACCTTTTCTCTGCTAGTAAGAATAAGCCATGTAGCAACAAGTGTAGTAACAATGGCTAAGAACCTCAATATCATTTGAGAAACAAATGATAATGTGCTTTTTTTGAAAGAAGAATCATGCATGTCTGAGTTTTCTGTGCTATCCATTTTGTGAAATCTTTATCTTTTCTTGAGGGGTTAGTGTAATTTAAGGAAATTTTCGAAAGAAAGAAAACTGATGATATGTGTGAAAGAATAGTGATATGAAGTTTCTATGGTGATATATATATATATATTGGGGGGTGTTGACATTAACCGTTTGAAGAGAAAGTGTGATGATTGGTCAAAATGTGGGAGAGTGGATAATTGTTTGTGTCCTACAAAAAAGGGGGGAGATTGAATGTGGAACAAGGTTTTTGGAGGGGGATCGATATCGGTGGCAGTATTAAAAAGTTGGATCGTCTTTGAAACCCGCAAATGGTAAATTGGGATTGCTAGCGATTGATGGATTTTGGTTTTTTCTTTTTTTCACATGAATTTTTCCCCTTTTTTGTGTTTTTTCGATTATATTTCTGATAGAAAGCTCGATAAAATGTGGGAGAGTGGATAATTGTTTGTGTCCTACAAAAAAGGGGGGAGATTGAATGTGGAACAAGGTTTTGGAGGGGATCGATGTCGGTAGCAATATTAAAAGTTGGATCGCGTCTTTGAAACCCACAAATGGTCGTGGGATTCTTTAGCGATTGATCGTTTGGTTTTTCTTTTTTCACTTGAATTTTTCCCCTTTTTTAATGTTTTTTTTTTAATTATCATCACGGTGGCTTCGATAAATCAATACTCAATTATTTGATAAACTCTCTAAGATAATATTTTGGCCCGTGACATTGAGTTAAAATTAAATGTCGTTATATTTTTCTGAAGTTAGTTCGACCTTGACTATTTATCATCTATTGGAAGCAATAAAGCTACAAAACTATTCTTAGCATTAACAATTACCATGTTTCGTGAGATTAAATGAAACATAGTTTCAAAATCTCTTTTCACTTATCAAAATGATGGCATATTTGGTATGTTTCTATCAAGCATTTAATATGCATGTGATCTTAATATTAATCCAATTTACAGTATATGTCAAAATCGTAAATTAAGTAGAATGTTCTCTTAGTTAAACAAATTGGCAATCCACTTATGAATCAATTATTCATTCTTTGAGCTTTGAATTTTATCAAAACATGGTAACCATTAGATACTAACACAACATTATTTATATATTTAAAATTTGAAATCATCAAAAAATCATTTAGAGCAAAAATTGTGTTGTCCAAATAATTAGTCAAACTATTAGTCAATAACTCAACCTTTCACACTAAGCAACTCTTGTTAAGCTTTTACCAAAAGTTGAGGAGAAATAATTAAAAAAATCGTAAACACATATACAAATATGTACAGATGAAACCAGCCTGAGACTTGGATATGTAAATCAATTATTGAAGCAATTTACAGATGAAATGAGTCCTTTTACTCATCTCTGATCAATAGTAAACACATATACAAATATGTATATCAGAATCATTCTGTGAGGTTATGAACGTGAATTTAGTTATTCATGTCGAAATACTTCGGTTCCGAGGGATAGTGATACTCCACATGTAACTGCAGATTTCAAGAAAGATATCTTAATTTTAACAAATAAGAAGGGTTTGAGAAAGAGAAGTATCAAGTAACATATTTGGTGCATTGTCGCGTACCTTGCCCTCATCAGCATCTGAATGGCGTTGAGGGAACACCACTCTAATGTCACTGTTTAAGTAGAAGCGTCGTTCCCTGTCAATGTCTGTACTGTTCCTTGCAGGAGGAGATAATTGACACTTCTGAATCGTCCTTGATGACTTCTTTGTATAGGTGCAGGAAAAACGGACATGGACAGCATAGCGGAGAACACCAAAACTGGAATTATATTCATTGGCCTTTGAAGATCTTTGAGCTGGATTACTCGGTAGTCCAGCTGAAGCCAGTGAAGCAAAGCCATCAATATGACTAGTTTTCCCACTTAAGGTGTGATGCAACACATTGTTTCCAGCTGCAACATTCTCCAAGCGTTCACCATTATTAAAAATAGACGACTGTGATTCTTCTGTTCTTATGTCAAGGCCCCCATTCCCACCTTTGTCAACGGTCAAGGTGATCTTTTGGCGCATAAATGTCTATTGGATAAATCAAACAAAAGCTTTAGATTGTACCCCATCTTCAGTAAATACAAAAGCACTGCCCAGGTTAATGATTTTAGAACTTTTTATAGTTAACAATATGTATTCATGTGTGAGTGGGAACACCAGAAGAGAAACAAAATACGCTCATCAAGCAGTCTTGTAAGGACACGCACCAGGAAGCAACCAACATTGGCATTTCACCCGATTCGAAATCAGCCCCCAAAAAAAGCTAAAAAGTTTAAATGGTGATAAAGGCACTATAGTCTTTATACATGCACTCAAAAATATGTCGATATAACCAAATATTGCACCAAGGATTTGGGTGTTGTGCTTATGGTATTGTAGCCTAGCTGCTAGAGATTTGAAAAATCTACAGTCAGCAGCAATCCAACAATTTTCAGTTTAAAAAAAACGATAGAGACAAAATCACATTATTATTAAGTGAGACAGAAGTAGTACCGAATTCATATTAAAACTGAGGACATACCTTACTACAGGCTGGCATGTCACTTAAATCATAATTGCAAAAGAATGTATGAATCGGAGTTCTTTCTGGATTGCTGAGAACCTGTCAAAAGAATCAATTCTTTAGGCAACATGTCTGCAAATATTAGGTATCTCAGACCAAAATTAATTGAACATGTATTAAACAATTACTCCAAAGTCACAGAGGCTTCAAATAAAGTATCCTGAACCAAGAGCTGCATAATTTGGATCTCTATTGAGATGATGATGAACTTGCGTATCACCCCAAATTCTACATAACTCATGGGAAGAATTCTACTCCAGCTTCAGAACGTACCTTATAAGTATTATCATGGGGAGAGAAATTACAAATAAATTCAAGTGTGAATTATAAAAAATTGTATCCGAGTGTGACTAAAGAAGAAGTAAATCTGTAGTTCTAAGTTGTGGAAGAGTTAAAAGTTATACAAATTTTCCTTGTTCCTCGCAGTCACTGAGGTTTTTGAGGATCCTAAATTTCAAATTAATCCCTTCTATATTTTTAAATAATAACCTGTTCCAGAGAGGTCGTCTCTCGCCTTGGTTAAGTTCCCTGGATTACCATTGAATTCATGCACAACAAACCTTTATTTATATATTTATGAGAACAAAGAGACACCTTTAGGATAGCAAGGCAATTGGTTACTAAAAGACCCAAGAAAATCATAAAAGCTTTCAATTGATCTCAACTGCCTAGATAACAGTGCCCTACTAAGACTTCATATGACAGTGCAGAAAACTTCCACTACTCATCAACCACCAGTAACTAGAAAAGCCTACTATACTGTCCAATCATCCACAGTCTAAAATCTTAATGCCTCAAACCTGGCCGTCCAGTGACATTCAACAAGTTCCCCATACATACTATGCCAAGTGCCAGAAGTCTTTGCTAAATATGTTGCCCATTCATTATTAAGTAATTCTGTTAACTGAAGAACATGTCAAAACACTGGATAATAAATCTTTTCATATTAAGATGTCCGAAACTTAATATCCTACAGGGACACAGGGTAGAGACATGCGGAAAGGGGATAAGGCCTTAAGGGTGAGGGATTGTAAGAAACATTACTAGCTGTATGCATCCTTTCATTGGTATTCGCAGGCGTCCTTTGTCCGTGTCAGAACTATCAATACTAAGACTTCTCTTCAACTTTGGTCCTCTAGCCTTGCAGGATGATTTCTGATCTGAGAGCTCTATTGATGAGTAGTAGAATAAGCAATTATCGCCATCGAAACTGGTAACAGAAAAGGGGAGTTTCTGCGGATGTGGAGAGAAGCTCCCTCCAGTAATATTGAGCACAGCAAGAAATCCTTCAATTCTCTGCATACCATTAGTATATCACAAAGCAGTTTCAAATACGGTGAGAGACTAGTGAAGGGTGAAGACGCCATGCTTTAAAGAAAAATCAACTAATACATCAAGGAACTTATAGAGGCAATGAAACATAAGCTCTCACCTGGCTGTTTACTCCAGAGGCCAAACGGCCAGATAATAGTGATTCTTCAAATGAACCAATTAAGGATCTTCTAACTAATTGTCCACTCAAACTTCGGTTAAATTTGGGGTACTGAGGTTTTATGGTCAAATTTTGTATCCAGGATCCTCCTACGTCAGTGTGACTTTCAGGGGTAAAATGCTCAAAATTTATCAACGGACCTTCAGTACTTTGATATGATATATTTGTTGGCCTATGGTTTTCTTCTTTATTGGAAGATAATGGGCCTGAAACAGTTCCATCCAGGGACTCTTTAATATCTTTTAATGTCAAATATCTCTCCACATGCTCTTCCAAGCTACAGTCACACTCCGAATAAGTTCTAGTTCTTCTGGAACAGTTAGGTCCTAGTCCTAGTGGAGACAAGCAAAGCGGTGGTGAAATTATCCTTTCTTTTGGCACATCCATTTTTCTATATGGGGAGCTTGTCTCATCAATGCTTCTGGATTTACTTGTCTCGAGAGAAGGTAAAGATAGCCTACCCAATCGAAATTCATTTTCGAACATACGACTGTTATTACCAATGGTGCAGGCGGTGCAGCCTGCCATACAACACTCATCTGGTGGACTAATACCCTCTGACGTCAAAACCATAGAATAGCTTGCATTACCTACATCAGCCTTCTTAAATTCTTGGTTCGACAAACTACATGGCAAACTACTTAATGCCAATGAGTTAGGCAAGACGCTGCTACCTGTATTAAGAGGTTCGATACTGAAGTTATTTGGTAAAAGCATCCCACTTAAAGGTGAAAATAACCTTTTCCTTGCAACATCAGTGATAGCCAAATTGATCAAAGGGGCACCATTTTTCTTTTCTTCAACCGCCTTAGGAATATGTGCTCCATTCGCTTCAAACCCCACAATTCTCGAAACAGGAGTCTGAACATCCCGTACACCTTTTTGTGTCACAATAGCATCCCTTCCTTGGGAATTAATATTTAATCTGTCAACGTCTGCTGGACCAACTCCTTGGAAATTGAGAATATTTGAAGCCTTAAAAAATACCTCCTTTGACGAAATACATGGAGAGTCCCTGGGTCGATGAATGTCGACATGATCTAACTGTATTCCACTCATATCACAGCTGCTCAAAGACCCATACCTGGCTGGAGCATCCACAAGAGTGCACAATGATGTTGCCACATCCTCTGCGGCAATGTTGCTCGAGGGCAGTTGAGGCAACCCCATGATGGACTTGGACTAATATCAAAACCTACTAATACTTTCCTAGAATATTAAGTCAAACCACTACATATTTACAAAAATAACCTGAGAATAGTTCATAAATGAGTGAATTTATCTGTTTCTGAAAATTCCCTAGCCCTAAATTTACAATTTCCCCCAACAAACATAACATAAGAAAACACTCGATGTCTCAACCTGTAAACACCTGTATTTCACATTATACGTCTACTCAACCATCACGGGTCCACTATAGGCAGTAAGCTATCTATCAGTAAGTCTCAATCCGATTACAATAGCCGTTCTTCCCTTAAACATCGACTCAGCCAAGAATACAGAAAATAACACAGAATCCACACTGCCACAACCACCACTTTCAAACGCCAATAACGACTTGAACCAGGAATGCATTACAACTCCAAACAATTGGTAATAAGCAAGTCCTACAAAACAATCAGAATCAAACAGATATCAGCTCCCACCTTGGCACCTCAGCGCAATGGTTAACAAGCTCTAGTAAGCCATCCTAAACTCAGCTAATTCGACAAGCTCTCGTTTATTTGATTATAATCAACCCTAGAAACTAGATTCTCACCAAAAAACTAATATAGAAAATACCACCTAGAAGATAATCAAATTGATCATCAAAACTAGCATTATTATTTCAGATGGGACCAAATTGCTATCAATCATAAAGCTGATATTTTTACTATTTTCATGGAAAACCAAGTCAACCAACATCAGCAAAAACCCCAAGAAATTAAAAAAAAAAAACTTCACCAGAGTTATTAAATCAGTTTGATATACCAACAAAATAAATATTTTTCATAAATATAAAGAACATACATAAAAATTATTACTATATATGCATAGAAGTTGATCCTATCAAAATTATGAAAAAAAGGACAATAAAATCCAAACTTTAAATGAAAAATTCACCTTAGGCTACCAATCATCAAATTGTGGTGGAATTAAAGAAGATTCTTGGAAGAAAAATCATGGGTATTAAGCAAAATGATTGGTTGACTAAGATATAATCAAGAATTTAATATACAAACAATTATATTTACGGAGTATTTATTTTCTCATAACAATTGATTTGAAAATCCTATGTTTATATATTAGAAAAATGTATGTCTTTCATAAATTTGCAGTGTTTATTGGGGATATAATTTTGGCCTGAAAGAAACCAATATGGAGAAAATTATTCCAAGCACTCATTTCGAAAACACAAAATTTTGACAATTTTATCTCTATCGACCACATAGAGTATGAGTTCAAAATTAATTCCACCCACACCCATTTGGTCATTGGATACAAAATCATTAACCGCCATCAACGATAAAGGTGGAGCTGAAAAGACCCAGATGGTGGGGGTGTGGCCGAAACAATTCCCAAACTCCACGCCCATTTGAGTCGGGAGCTGGGTGAAATCAATTCCAACCCACACACCATTTGGTCGGTAATATAAGTGAAAACCATTTTAGCCCTATCGACCGCATGGAGTGTGGGTTGGAAAACAATTTCACCCCACACTCCATTTGGTCGGTAATATAAGTGTTAAATTGATACACAAATATTTAATCACCGAACGCACCAAACGTAGGCTCGGTTGTATAACGAACACATGCTGCATTTGTTGGTTGGTACAACGAACATAGTAGTTATGGGTTGCTCTTTATAACGAATTAACACACAATGTCAGTTTTTAATGACAAATACTCTTCACAAGTTGGATTTACAACACAATTGGACCACACGTTAAAGAAACCAACTCATGGGGTGTTTGTTCGTTATAGAAACCAACCCATCGCAGACAAGCAAGCAGAAACCAACCATTGTGTGTCGGGCTTAAACCAACCCATGAAATGTGTGTTCGGTGTACCAACCAACAAATGAACCATTTGTTCGTTATACAACCGAGCCCGCTTGGATGGTATCGGGTGATTAAATATTCAGGTATCAATTTTACACTTACATTACCCACTCACATAATGCCATGAAGAGCCCAACCCACACCCATGCGGCCTGCAGGCCGCAAAATGAGCTCTTATCACCATATGGAGCGCGGGTGATAGGTATTTCCAACCCACACTCCATGCGACCGGTAGGGGTAAAATCGTCAAAATTTTGTGCCTTGAAAATTAGGGCTATGTGACATGTTGAATATTATTTTTAAGGTTAATTGACTTTGTATTATCGGTAAGTTTTTATGTGGTCTAGTTCTGTTTTTGTGGATGGTCCTCGATCTATATATTATCGATTTATGTATAAAATGACTATTTTGCCCCAACACTAAACTAAAGCATAGATACTAAAGCATGTGGGCACATTTAAATATTTTATATAAATAAATAAAGTTCCATCTATTTTATTTTTAACACATACCACCTTATCCCTACGATTGTACCCAATTCTCTTCTCTCGCTTCTCCCCCCACCCCACAACCATTCTTACCCACCCATCCTCGCGCGAATCTGCACCTGAAAGAGCTTTGGTCCGTCGGGCATGAGTCTGGCCGACTAAGAAAATTGGTTGGGAAAAGGCAGAATTCAGGGAAAGATGAACTCACCATAACCAGCGAAATGTAAAGAAAATCATGTTTTTGTATTTCTATTTGCAGCTAATATATCTCCAGAGCCATAAAAGCCACAATACTAATGGATGCCAAAATTCATTAGAGTTTGGTAATTTCCAACAAAGTCAACGTTAGAGTTGTAAGTTCCATTCTTTTCCAAAATTCATTTAAATGGATTCATTCAACAATTATGTGTGACCTCCAATTTTGAACTAATGGTTCCATTTTGTGAATTCAAAATGTAATCTTGAAGAGTTTAGGTGCCCTGCTAAAAGATTCAACAACTTCGCTTGAATTGAGATTTGGAGCGGAAGCCATATTACTTATGAGCTGAATCTTGAAGACACCTTAATGCTTTGGTAATTGATCATATAATCAAGGTGCTCAGAACTCCGACAACAACACTCCTGGTGCGGAGGCAAAGTGGTCGGGGGCCGCTAAAGGAGGAGGATGGGGTCAGAGGTTGCGGCCGAGGTGGTCTATGAGGGAGGGGAGGGGGGTTGATGGTAAAGCGGAGAGAAGGCAGCTGTCTGACGGTTACTGGCAAATGCGGGTAGGGTAATGGGCGATAATATATAGGTAATGTGCTGTCAGGTCAAAGAAGAATGTGTAAGGTTGGGTCAAAAGTTTAGGGAAGTAGGGTGGGTGTGTTAAATAAAAAGACGTGGTGTTCTATTTAATTATGTAAAATATACCTCTATATTTTAGTTTAGCGTGTCGTGGGGCAAAATAGTCATTTTGTACGTAAATCTCATAGTATAGAGATCAAGACCACCAATTAAACGAATTGGATAATTCAGAACTATATATAAACCATTTATAGTATAGAGGCAAAATTATCTTATTTTTTAATTACCGTGCTTTTCTAATTCTTTTAAGTTGTATAAAAAATGTAAATTGATATATAACAAAAATTATAAATTTCCAAATTAATGATTATGAATAATATTTCAATTATTGATATTTGATACTCCCTCAGTCTCAAAATACGATATTAGAACTTGAGGAAATTCAAGCTCCCTAATATTGATAATAGGTCGTAGAGGGTTGTATTATCGAACTTATTATATACGGGATTGGATAAATTTTGCTTGTCGATTTCTCCTAGAGTGGCGATCGTGATAGTTTTGTTATACACCTCGCGATCGGTTTATATTGATAATAGGTCATGTAGGGTTGTACATCGAACTATATATACGGATTGGAAAAATTTTGCTTGTTATTTCTCCTAGAGTGGCGATCGTGATAGTTTTGTTGTGCACCTCGGCGAATGGGGTTTATATTGGATAATAGGTCATAGAGGGTTGTATTATCGAACTTGTTATATAATGGATTGGCTAAATTTTATTGTCGCATTTCTCCTAGAGTGGCTGACTTCGTGATAGTTTGTTGTGCACCTCAAGACGTGGATATCAACCGATAACACTTCGATGTTTCTAAGTCAATATTGTATGGTGCGTAATCTATCATATAAGACCGGGGCTTGTCGCACAACCGTCAACAACTCTAAGACCCGACTTCACTAAAAGTAAATTGTCCCAAAAGTAAAAACACACCCAATCCTAGAACCCACTTCAAAGACAACATGCACCTATCGCCTAGGGGCACCGCCCAATAAAGAATTTCACTATGATAGTGAATTACAAATAGCGACTTCTACGTGAACGCTCCCATCTCTTCTATAATTCTATTCTACTCCTGTTCCATGATAGTTCAGCCCAATCGACTTCAAACACCTATCCTCCACTACACACTACTATCCCTAGTATGTCAACTACGCAGAATGACACTACAAGGTAATCCTTTCATAACCAAATGTTAACAACAAATGCCTAAGTGAGCTTTTATAACACTCCGTACATTCCAACCTTTCTCAAAATAAATAAACCAAAACTATTCAAATTTCACAAAATACAATGTAGTCTCTTGTTTCGCACTCTAGGGTCTCGCATTAGAGGCCTTATAGTGTGTAGGCACAAATTATTTTATGATAAAGACTACCATAAACAAAACTTCCATCTTGTTAATACAATAAATGCAATCGGTCCTCTTTACTTCTTTATTTTAGACGTGTGTATCTTCTAGCTTGATCACCAAGTAATGCCTTTTCCATTAACCAAATCATATCTACCGAGATCTTCTTTATAAATGGAAACAAAATTTTTTTCGAAAGATACACTTTGCCCTCGAATTGTTGCTACCATTTGTTAGAGTTAGTTGGTCTTGACATCGCGAAATACTTAGCCAATTTTCATACACCGACATTATACTAACTTTGAAAGATCATAATATTTAATTTAATCTATACTATATATAATGCGCAAGTGCATGATCGACTACAAAGTGAAGCCAAATTAATGTATTTTACCCTTCGAGAATTTTATTTATTTTAATTTCATAGTAACTTCTCCATAAACTACTAATATAAATATTATCTACTACGTAATACCAGAGTTGTCACTAAGAGAAAATAAAAGTTGTTTTACAACTATTTTTATTTTCTCCACAGAATTTTTCATCTTATGTCTTTTTAGGTTTTTTTTAAAATTTTATTTTTTTCATTATAATTTTATTATAAAAATAATAAAATAATTTGTACAAACAAGATTGTGTACATATAACTAGTAATCATAAAAGCTGCAATATCTATCTATGCTAGAATATTACATGCACACGACCCTCGATATCTAAACTTCTTTGAAATGTATTAAATTGAATCCTCCGAACCATAAATTTCACCCGTCCCTAATTATTGTCTATTTTTTTTTTTCTTTTATTTCCTAAAAACTCACCACCGTCCCCCTTAAATGGTAATCGAACCCTAACCTCTAAGTCACCTGAAGACCTCCTAACCACTAAAAGTGATTGTTATCTCCAATTATTGTCTACGATTATGATCATGATCCTCGTCAATTTCAAATTTTTACATATGACTTGAAACTTACAGTTTTTACGGCATAAGTATAGTTTTTGTTTTTTATTTGAATGGTCTATTTACTTATATAGAACATCTAACAAGAATCTACGAATATTTCGTTGGAACTTTGGTAAATGATCCAATTATTTTTTAGTAAGAATATGGTTTCATTTTACCGTTACGTATGTTCACAACTTTACATAGAAACTATCAAAAGAATTCATGAGATGATCCCTGTGGCTGTGACTAATTGACTATGAATTCTTCACTACCTTGCTAGTGGAGGAGGACGTTCGTTCACACATTAAAACGGAAATTGAATTATTTATTAAACTTTTTATATCACTCGATAATATTTAGAAATTTCGAGTTTTCACTATCCATGAAATTATTTGTAAATAATGAATTGAAAATCGAATTAAAAAAAAATCATAGAAAATTGGAGGTACTTACGTATGAGTTCCATATTATCATTAACTAATTAATTAACAATCTCTATGTCCACCTAATAAGAAGAACATATAGTAATTTTCTAGTTATGGGCCATTTCTTTTGCCTAATTAGAATTATCTCAAGAACATGCTCTTAAAGTAGTGAATTAATAATTGACATAGTGCATTGTTCTTTCTTGACACCTCTTTAGTCTAACGTACTAAAAGAATGAGAAATTGAATCGTTATTCTTACATGACTTCACTGATGAGATAATATGATATATGGTACCAAAAATGGATGCAATGTCCCAAAAATAAATGTCAATTCGTTAACTGGATTATACAACGAGTAAGGTACTTTTGCTCGAGTAAAGTCAATTAAAAACATAATATTTTAATGCAAGATATTCGTATAGCATATATTGCCGAATTCTCTTAATTATTAAGCTAATTGTAATTGAATAATAAGCCATCATTTAAGAGTGAAAATGTATGTAGTCAAATTCACATGACATGATAAATAACATAGAGCACCACTTGAACATAATTTATTGATGAATACATTTTTTACTTAATTTGTGAAAAATTAGAAAGAAATGATACTAAAAAATTATTAATTCGTATTACAAAATCTAACTATACTATCTTTATAATTATTATTAGGATACTGGATAAAAATCCATTCATGATTGTTAAGAGTTTATGGGATGATCCTAGTCATAATAAAATCAGTCGAATTGGTAATAGATGGATAAAGTCAAGAATTTTTATGAAACATCTCGAAAAGTTTACACCAAATTTATGTCGGATTGATTATCCAATACCCTCTCATACGTGTCATTTGAATCGAGTTTTTTCTTATATATTTTATGTTTAAATGGTGCTTAATCTAATCTTGACCGTTGGATCACTCACATTTTGATCCAATGACTAATATGCAATAAGGGCATATTGGAAATTCAATTGTTTTTTTAATTTTAAAAATAGGCAAGATCAGATCACATATCTCGTGCCTTATTTTGCTCCATTTTCTTTTTTGTTTCCTTCTCGTTTTAATTTGAGATAGATGTATTTAATTTGAAATTGTTTTAGATTTCGTAACCAATCAACCATAAATAAAGTTTTTCAATCAAATTTAAAATCAATCAAAATCCTCTTAAATCTTCAAATAAATACGAAAAATATCAATTTAATTTTCATACCACTTAATTTCATTTAAATTGTATGGTATACCATTTGTGTTTTGGGTATGGTATGCATCAGCAATATTAAAATACTGCTGTATTTTTAACAATGGTATGCATGAGATTTTAGAAAATCCCTTATTAATTTGATTTTATACTAGTAATATTTTTTATACTTGAATATATTAATAATACCATATTGATATCTAAGTATGGTATGTAACACCATCACTAAAAATATCATTATAATATGATAGTGTTGTTACATAAGACGATGTGAAAAATTATATGTGATTATGTTTGGAATACCATTTCTACTATGGGTATGGTATGTAACAGTAGTACTGAAATACCATCTTTTTTAAATAATGGTATACACTAGTTTTATTAAGGATACAAGCAGGACTAGTGATTATGTTTGGAATAAAAAATAACATATAGTATTACACAAATTGTATTAAAGAAAATTTCCTAAACATTCAACACATCAATTTTCATTTATTTTTCAACTTCTTGTTCTTCAGTTTCTTCCGATCTCTACCCTTCCTTATCTTTCTCATCTCTTGAGTTGATCTCAATCTCCATGATCGTGGATATTGGACGATGGTTGGTGTGTGCTCATTAGCTAATGGTATCCAAAACACATGTCAATAATGATTTTGTGGTATACCACTATATACATAGATATGGTATTTTATGAAACAAACCAAATACAATTACACTCACTGGTATGACATTCCAGACCACATAAATACAATCATATTTTCATATATGATATTACACACTGTTACGGAATTCAAAATATTATACAATAAAATATCTCCAACTAAAATAATCAAATTACATACATTAACAACAATCATACATAGTAATATATTCATCAAAACTAAATACAATTATATTCAACATGATATAACACCTTGTAGGATACACAATATTTTTTTAAGTACATAATAAAATAATATATGCATTGATATTTATTGATAATATAGATGGTACAAAATATCAAAGTGATTTTATTTTATATGAGAAAATATATGATATACAATTTGTGGGTTGTGGAAGGATATATATTAGTAAGACATGAGTCACTACCAGAGTAGTCATACATGATATTATATTCATCAAATCAGATACCATTACATTCAAGAAGTTGGTATATCAGAATACTTAAATACTAAGCAATTCTTATAATAATCAAATCAAGTCATCTCCAAATCTATAACATTCATACATTAGAAGAACATAACTCTTGGTTCACGAATTCGCACACTAGGTTTCAAGCATCCTAGCATCATCATACAAAACTACAATAAATTGATTTAACAAACAAACTTTAAAAAATAATTCCAGATAACAACAATAACATCACACATCTAATACTCCATCAAACAAAATGCAACATAATCCAAAGCAACAACCACATAGCCAACATGGTATTTTTACTTTAAATTGAAAAAATTCAATTGAATTAGTACTTTAATGGTTCAAAAAAAGTACATGCTTACGTTTTGCTATATTTCACCGTTTTTATTCAATTTTTTGCTATTTTTGGGTTTGATTGAATCCTTAATCAATTTGGTGCTGGAGTTTTATTCTTTACGTATTTCATTCCGAATTTTGTGGGAGTTTTTTTACGTTTAGAAAGTTTTAATGTTGGTATTAGCACTTAATGAAATATATTTATTACAAAAAGGGAAAACTAATTAATAGGAGAATTGATATTAACATTTAATGAAAGACTTATTACAAAATTAAACCAATTAATAAGGCAATTATCATATTATCCTTGTAAGCATTATACTTACAATCCAACGTAGTTCTCTAAATATGTCTCATCTAACTATATATACAAGAGTTACATGTGATTTTAATCTACGATCATTTAAACTCATATATACAAAAAATTACATGTGATTTTAATCGAATATAAAAATCAAGAATTTCTATCCCAACTACAAGTCATACTTGTGACATCCTATAAATTCCAACTCGCACAACAAAGTTATAAAAGGGTATACCCTTTAGACATCATACATTGAATCACCCTCGCCATTATTTCATCACAAATATTCATTTCATTCCAGTGAACCAAAATCATAACAACATAGCGGCTACCAAGACTCAGCAGCTAACCACCTCGGAGCCATGGCATGAACTCACAGGGAAAGTGGTGATGGTCACCGGTGCCTCGGCTGGTCTAGGCAGAGGCTTCTGTCTAGACTTAGCCAGGGCCGGATGTTTGATCATCGCGGCCGCTAGACGGATTGATAAACTCAAATCCTTATGCGACGAAATAAATAATAAAACGGCTTTGGGTGAATCCAGCAACGGATCACCCAGAGCCGTTGCGGTTGCGCTAGACGTTAGCGCAACTGGAAAAGTCATTGAAGAAGCTGTTAATAAGGCTTGGGAGGCTTTTGGCCGTATTGATGCTCTTGTTAACAATGCTGGCGTTAGAGGTAATAATTAAGCCACATCCCTTTTGTCCTATCTGGCTTTTTAATCTTTTGATGCAGTTACGATTTTACGTAAATCATCCGTGGTTGACTAATTATTACATGTGTGCTTCACTAATTATTACTGTACATACTTTCGTTTTAATTATTTGACGTTATGTCATTTAATACTATTCCGTTTAAAATGTATTTATCAGTTAAAACGAAAAATATTTTATTAATTAATTGTAAAATATATATTAAAAGAAAAATCTATATTGAAATTGTAAAATGTAATTAAAATTATAAAACAATCAATTATTATAAAAGTTAAAAATTTACACGACTATATTTTGAAACGATAAAATATTAAATATTATTTTCTACTTGTTACATATGTTCATATTATACTTCATTTTTGGATTATTATATTTCATTCGTTTATTATTTTTATTTCAATATTTTATTATAATTGGAATTTCATTATGACTAGAATGTGAAAATCATTATTTTTTCTATGTTGTCGACTTTCAGAGCAAAATTTTGGACATTAATTTTGTTTTCGCTTGATTTATTTCTAAATATAATTTTATTTTATATTTTTTCATAATGTAATTATAAATTTATAATGTCCAAAATCAATAAATTTATAAAAATATATATTATGAAAGTATTTTAAAATATTTTCATAATATTAATTTTTTAATTTAAAAATATGTACAATTAAAGAAAGAATCGATCAATATACGGTAAATTCAATTAAAACGAATCGACAGAAAGATATAGTAGTTAATGAAACACAAGGGTTGTTGAGATTCCTCCATTTTAATACGGAGTATAAGAAGTTAGAATTCAGTAAGTTGACCTTCTTAGAAAAGAACAAGAAAGAGGGGGAGTTTCACCAAACTTTCTTTTTTATTTATTTCATGTTAGTTATTTATGTGTGTGTCCACTAAATCAATGTAGTGATATGCTCGAAACTTTCCTAGGCAAATTTAACGAAACTGAAACAGAACAGTGCTTAAGTTTCCTCTTAAGGAAATTGAGAATGATGCTTATCAAGTTACCAAACAATGTGTACAATATCTAACTAGAGAATTCAATGAGAAATTATGTTTCGAACTGTTCAATTTTCATGTCCTACCTACCATCTACATCCTCCAGATTCGTGACGCGGTTTGTTACACACTAAAAAAAAGTTTAAATTAACCATTCAATCACTCATAAGTAGGTGATGGTTAGTTATAAGTTACAAAATGAGATGAATTTTCCATCATGTGATTCCATGTCAATGGAGGCAATTAGGCATATTCACGGTTCCCTTTCAATTGAATCTAATTTCATCGTACTTGTACAATTAATCATGTCCTGCCTTTACTTGTCCCGT
Organism: Lithospermum erythrorhizon; assembly: GCA_019722365.1. NCBI lineage: Eukaryota > Viridiplantae > Streptophyta > Magnoliopsida > Boraginales > Boraginaceae > Lithospermum > Lithospermum erythrorhizon. The sequence continues at coordinate 543,729 of JADFUC010001683.1, forward strand.
AGGCAGAGTGCATACTCCACTAGATCTAACAGAGGAGGAATTCGATGAAGCATATAAGACCAACCTAAGAGGAACATGGCTGGTTACCAAGTATGTAAGCATCCTCATGCGCGATTCCAAGCAGGGGGGTTCGGTTATTAACATCGCTTCCATTTCTGGTCTTAATCGCGGGGAGCTACCTGGAGCCCTCGCCTATTCTGCTACAAAAGCTGGTGTGAATACCATGACTAAGGTAACACAAATTTAGGAGCCACATTAGATGCATTTTATCTTCTGGTAAAATAAATAACTACCATGTTATGTATATTTGTTGAAAGGCCGATATGTAATTATCAAAATCATGAAAATTATTAATGAACAGATGATGGGTGTGGAGCTAGGAGTGTACAAAATAAGGGTGAACTCAATATCTCCAGGGCTTTTCAAATCTGAAATAACAGCAGGGCTCATGCAAAGGGATTTTCTTGATACTGTTGCCAAAAAGACAGCGCCTATGGGAACATATGGCACATCAGACCCTGCCTTGACATCACTGGTTCGATACCTGATCCACGGCTCTTCTGAATATATATCAGGCAATGTTTATATCGTCGATGCTGGAGCTACCTTGCCGGGATTTCCCATTTGGTCGTCCCTTTGATCATCAAACCTGCTTTTTCATTGAGGATATTAGAGAAAACACTGTAGAATAATGAAGCTACACTTGGGAACATGTTTTCTTGATTTATCCAATTAATTGATTATGGTTACTTTCTTAAATTGTAATGGATTAAAACTTAAAAGACACTACTAGTACTTGAACATGATAAATGCTTATTTTTTTCCTTCTGTTTCTTTTTGCGTTAATCTCACTAGTATGGAGGCTATCATGCCTATCAATAAAAATATAGATCCAACATTTCAGATCACCGGTTACCCACTCGAAACTCGATTGGTTCGATTGACCATTAATTGGTATCTAAACCGAGTCCAAATATGTCATATCACTCGATAGTTGATACAACACAACTAGATAATTAACGAATTGATAAAGTGTATACAATATCGAGTCACCCGATATCTTCCGCCAAACCCCATACCTTCAAGCAAACCAAACAAAGCCTAATCTTGTGGTTTGGATAAAATTGACACGTCATACTAGTTTACATATTCATATATTTGCCCCAAATGTTTTCCCACTATCCATAACATACCCTTCAACTTTTCATAAAATTTTCTTTTGGTCAAAATCACAAAATTATATAAATAATTGTAGCTGAATCCACAATAATCTGGTTAGGTGAACTCAAATTGAATAAAATGTTAGCATTAAGAACAATAAAAAACATCTCAAAGTTGAATAACACAAGAATTCTAATAAACCATTGTTATAGCACACAAAAAGATGAAATTTACACACCCAAAATGATCAATCACAAGGTAATTACTCCATTTGTCCCAAAAAGATTGTCCAGTTTTGAATTTTTCAATTTGCAACTCAAAGTTTATATTTTTTTTTATAATATTTGCTGAAAAATAATGTATAGTTTTGAATTTATGGTTGAATTCTGAATTTTGAATTTGAATTGTTATATTTTTTGTATATGGTGTATATTATTTGGTGAGAAATATATCAAAGATAGTATTTTTAAGCTGTTGTGCTATTAGTTTTTATATTTTTGTATATGTTAGTATGATATTTGGTGAAAATATATTAAAAGATAGTATTTTTAACATGTTGTACCATCAGCTTTTGCATTTTTGTATATGTTGTATGATTATTGATGAAAATATATCAAAAGATGGTATTTTTTAACCTATTGTAGAGTTATCATGCTAATTTGATTCAAATCTAAGTTGTGTGTGTGTCAATTAGGTCGCAAACTTTGTTAATTTGATCATTCGAAATCAAAAGTGACAATCTTTTTGGGATGGAGGGTGTATTTTATTAATAAATATAGTTCATCTAATTTATTTTTATGATTTTTGTTCATTTGTTCTTAGTTTTCTTGATTTTTTATTTATGGTAGTTATTGGGATCAATACCAGATTATGTGAAAATAGTGGAAGTTGGCCCAAGAGATGGACTTCAGAATGAGAAGCAAATTGTGCCCACTTCTGTTAAAGTTGAGCTGATAAAGATGCTTGTTTCATCAGGATTGCCTGTTGTGGAAGCTACTAGCTTTGTTTCACCCAAATGGGTACCTCAGGTATATATGTTCATACAATTTTTTTACGGCTAAATATTGGAGACGTCGTATTCATATAGCAGATCGCACTTAGTGGGATAAGGCTTGATTTGTTTTGGTTTGGACTTTGGACAGGTTCTCGAGCAACATCAAGAATTAGCCTACTATTTTGTGTTTGCCAGCTATGTTTTTTATGAAATATGACTTAGTTATTGATTGTTGGTCTGTTTAGATGATCAATTTCTTATTGGAGTGGAAGATTTACAGTTCAAACTTAAGATTTTGAGGGCATTTGATGTATTAAATGAGCAGTTTGGTCAAGGGTTGTGATAGTTTATATTTATTGTTGAATGCAGCTTACAACCTAGGAAAATACTTGAATCTTTTCCTTCTTCCTTCATTTGCTGCTAAGAAGTCTCTACCCATTAATCACTATATATAAATGCTGTTATGAGTAAGTTTGGTTGGGGATATATACGGGCACAATTGTTGCTTGAATGGAGTATTATTAACCAAGTCATGATCATGAAATCAATCATCTGGTTATGTTGCCCATGGGATATGATATTAGAAGTTTATGGTTGTCCTTCTATATCCTGAATCAGAGGGAGTAATGCATTTTTTGGCTGAAATCTTAATTTGTCTGGATCATAGTGCAGCTGGGAGATGCCAAGGATGTAATGAAGGCAATCAGGAGTTTTGCAGGCGTTCGACTTCCTGTTTTGACACCCAATCTCAAAGTGAGAAGATTTAATTTTCCTCAAAAAAGTACCTTAAGATGATGTTTATGAACCTGGATGATATCAAGTTTTTGACATTCACTTTTTGCAGGGTTTTGAGGCAGCCGTTGAAGCAGGAGCAAAGGAAGTGGCAGTATTCGCTGCAGCTTCTGAGTCGTTCTCCAAGTCCAATATTAATTGTAGCATTGAAGAAAGCCTTGCTCGGTACCGTGATGTGACTCTTGCTGCGAGAAACCTGTCCATTCCAGTTCGTGGGTATGCTTGCTTCTTTGTGGTGATTTTCCTCGTCATGGTGATTTTAGCATGTTAGTATTAACATTCAATTGGAAAATGGGGTAAATATGTGATTTACGTTTGCATCAGGTACATATCATGTGTAGTGGGTTGTCCTGTAGAAGGATCAGTCCCTCCCTCAAAAGTAGCTTATGTGGCTAAAGAACTTGTCAACATGGGTTGCTGTGAGATTTCTCTTGGTGATACAATTGGGGTTGGCACTCCTGGTATTGCAAGTTCACCACTCTACTTGTATCATTTTACATGCTGCCCTGTTCTGCATAGCTCTTTATTTAGAGGATGTTTTTGTTAGGCGAATTCCAAGTGAAATAGTTAAAAGTATCTGCTGTATGTTTCAGACTTAATAAAGGAGAATTTCTGATTTATCTGCTTTAGAAAGTAAATTATCTAAAGATAAAGATGATTGCATAACTAGCAAGCTATAAATAGCTGCTATTGCAATGGTGCAAAGAAGGGTGCGATATAAGCATTTTGATTTTATAAAGCATTTTGATTTTATCTCTACATGGCTAATTATGTCTCCTCATGGAAATTCCAACTAAAAATTCACTTGATAAGGAAATGTGTTCTTTTGTAAAGGTTTGATGGCGTTAACATACATATCTAATCCTGTCTTCGCTTCCCCTTACCTTCGATTTTATGCAGTGTTCGTTTCGCTTGCAGGGGTGGAATGGGAAGGGAAATGAGCTAAACCCAAATGCATTGTCAACCATAAACAAAATGCATCTCTCCCACCTCCCTTCCACCGGATATTCCGTGGATGTTTGCATGAGATCTTACACAGCCTTAGTGCAGCGTTAAATGGCAGAAGTTCTATAGTCATGAGTCCATTACGGATTTCAGATTTGTGTATTTCTTATAAAATATATTTGTTTTTCGTTTACTTATAATAGCTTACATTCTTGTTTATTCATTTCTACCAGGTACAGTCATTCCAATGCTTAAAGCAGTTATGGATGTTGTCCCTTTGGCAAAGCTTGCAGTACATTTTCATGACACATATGGGCAAGCTCTTTCAAATATTCTTGTTTCCCTTCAAGTAAGTGATAGCTTATGCTAAGCTTCGGATTCGTAAAGCCAAAATAACAGTTTTATCAGAACAGAACAGTTTGCCTGACCTGAAAGTTAACCTAGATTATCGCATTCCCTTAAAGAATGCATACCCCTCCCACATTAAATGCATTTCACATAATGATCAAATGTAACTGGATCTAGATTGACCTAAAATCTGTACATATCATAAACTTTGACACAGCTTCCTTTGAATTGCTTATAAACATATGATCTACCCGGAATATCGTTCTAGTTATGCTAATGCCTTTGGAAAGACCTGCCTGATTAATTTTTTTTTATTCTAACAGATGGGAATCGGAATTGTAGATTCATCTGTGTCAGGTCTTGGAGGTTGTCCATATGCCAAAGGTGCATCAGGTAATGTTGCAACCGAGGATGTGGTATACATGCTCAATGGCATAGGTGTGAAGACAAATGTAGATATTGGAAATCTTGTTTTGGCTGGGGACTATATCTCTAACCATTTAGGCCGATCTCCTGGCTCTAAGGCTGCAGTAGCGCTAAGCAGACGATTGGCCTCCAAACTGTAATCCTTTTTTAACACTCAAGAAACAGCTTAGAATGTCAAAAGTATCCATATATTGAAAGGGGGTGTCACCTTGAAGTGAGCAAATGGTACCTTAAAAACATGTCTCAGGGGAAAACATACCTGTAAATGGACAACCCCATGTATACAGATAACATGAAACAGAAATACAGTACATGTGTTGTTTGTTTAAAATAATAAGAGCCTTTTTGCTATATGATCATTAGTAAATAATTACATTCATAATCCTTCATGATTATCCCATCCGTTAGGTAATATCCATGATTTGTAATGATGCTTACTTGACTTGACCATTTGCAACTTCATTACAGAGAGAGTTCAACGTAGTACGTATGGAGATTATTCTAGTTGATTATTTGTTGAGGATTTATGACTAATGATTCACAATTTGGTTGGTTAAAGTCCTTTCAAAAAGAGGTTACTATGTTAGATTCATTCTTGCAATCATAGTTATATACTTTATGTACACATCATGTTGTCCAAAAATCGATAAGGGGGAATGTAACGTGATGAACATCGGCTTGAATTTTATGTCTCAAATTGATGATATTTCTAGTGACATACATAATAAGTACACATATCTGCAATTAATATACTATGTATAAAGTTTATTTTAAATTTGAAGCAACTGGTCTCCGGTAGTGATGTGTAGGCACGAATATAGCTTAGTTTTAAGATACTAGTAGATTGGACATGAAAGAATTGAAATTTTATTTTAAGTGTGCTCCTTATGAGCGTCAAAAATTGCTTATGTTTAAATTTTGAATTATGTAATTTAACCGCATATCAAAATATTGGATCGATGTGCGAGTATTAAAGGGGTGCTCTATCCCTTTTTGGATCATATAAAAATAATAGAATAAGTAGTACGGAGTAATATATATAAAAAATTAAGACATATTGTATGTGGATGATCTTAAGCCGATGAACATTGCAAGGCAACAAATCTAAAAGACTCTTAACATTGCTAAATAAGTTGCTGGGTATTTAGAGGACATTGCACTATAAGAGGGAAAATCTGATACAACATTCATCAGGCAACAACTTCATTAATGACATTAAGCTTTAAACTACCAAATCAAAGAAGAAGAGAAAAAACTGTTTTGCTTATTGTTCCAAATTTAGTTATAACCAGAATCTCATATCTAAATATGTACACATATACAAATGTAAGTATGCTTTTTTCTACTAAAATAGATGTGATGATGAGCCAAGTAAGAATATCAAGATTCAAGCATCACAAAAGATCCACTCAATACTCAATAGGAGAAGGGGGGGGTATGGTTTCTTAAATTTCAAGAAGTGTCTTAGTTGATCACTTCTTTACTATCTATTGTGTAGAGGGTTAGGGGCAGAGTAGACTTTCCTCTTCTCATCATTGAAAATGTTCTGATTTCTATTAGTGCCCTCTTCTGCTTTTCCAAACAAAGTTCTGGAACCAAATTCCTTTCTGCTGAGCCTGTTTCCATTGATATGTGTTGAATGAGATGAAACCTTCAACTGAAACACCAAAAGAAGAAGAAGAAGAAACAAACAACCCATGTTTCTTGAAAATAATACACTCATAGGATTCTTGCCAACACTTTTGTTCATGATGCTAACTTGCTCTCCAAATAATGAATATTCAAGATTTTAGAATCGAAATGAATTAACAAATCATTGGACTAACCCCCTTCATCACTTTTTGGAGATGCTTATATGCTGTATCTTTGATGCAAAATGTAAACAGAAGGAGGTAGTTTTGCAGTTTTTGAATGACTAACTTGATTTGAAGATTTTGTTTAATACTCCTCTGTATCAGTGTATGTATTGTTGGAAGCTTTTGATCTTCTCAGTTTTCAGAGCCTTGGATTTCTCCAGGTGAAGCTTCACACGAGTTGCAATGATGATTAGTTTAGTTTTGCCTTCATTTATTGTTGAATGCGTGTGAATTCGGATGATCATCACGTGGACAAAATCGAGTAACCGACTCGACTCTTTGGTTCTTGATTGAAATCTACTCATGCTCTTTTTACTATGCTAGCTCGTGCGGGATTGATTGGATTCATGATATCATAATAAGAATACATAGTTTCATCTAAAAACAGTTAGTATCAAATGCATGATAAAATCATAGGTCATATAGAAGGATCATATAAAATACCTTGTATGTTTTGACATAATTAATATGGAATACGAAACTTGCATTCTTTCAATAAATACAAAATGTGAACTATTCCCATGTTTCCTGGGAAGGTATCATTCAATTAGAGACTACCATAGATAAGTTTACTGGTGGACCAAAGTGGTGAGGATTGTAAGTATTTGATAGCTTTCTTAGATGAAATGATTTTTGTCCCTTTGTTTCTTCTCTATGCTAAGACTAAGGCACAGTGTCACTTGAATTTATAGGCAATCAATCACTTTAATTTGGTGGCCATTAAATCTCAAAAAGATAAAAAGTTTTTAGGAGCAGTTTATCTAACTTTGTATTAAGATTACTACAAATTGCACTACCTTTTGGCTACTACAGAATTGTCCATCAGTTGAAGCATCTGAATTAGTTATGTAAGGATGGATATGACTTATGACTAGCCTAATAATATGAGTATGACTAGTCTAGTTGATTAAGATCATGGAACCATATGTTAGAGCACTCATAACATAAATAAGTATTTTAAGGATTTCTTTATTTTAGAGGTTTTAAAATGTCAAGAACACTCATTACCTTACTCTCCATACAATCTTGAACTCTTAGAAAAACATGCTTTGTTAAGGGCTCTCTTCTAACTACACAGTTCATTTTGTCTATTTCAAGTATAAGGTAAAGAATGAGATATTAAATTTGATTTTGGGGACAATGAAAAATATAATTGCTTTCGGTTAGAAACGAACTGTACTCCTATTACCACTACACTACATTTCGTTATCAAAATACTATTTTCTTAAAAATAAAATATTATCTTCGTTTAAAAAATAATGCTCATTTTGATTTTCAATCGTCAAAATTAACAAACTTTGTAAACTTAACTAACACACATAATTTTGATTATACTCAAATTTGTCATATTAATACTAAAAATAGTAGCATTTCATGTTGTTTTCATCAAAGATTATAAATACATGTAAAATTACTTAATTTCAATTTCAAATTTAAAAAGTGAAGCATAAAAATTTGAAACAAGATTACTTTTGGTTAATTCGTACATTGCCCCCTCTACTATCACGTAATTATGAATTTGTCCCCAATACTTTCATCTTGTCTACGTTACCCCATAGTATTTTAAATGCTGTGCCGGATGTTACCACATCAACTTTTCAGCTATCTCGAACACGCTCACTTTCATATTAAAATACACATGAATTCATTTAACCTGAGACCAAAGTCGAAATTACATATATTTTTCATCTATAAAAAACAATCTCGTTTTAATTTTTTTTTGGGATTAAATGAATAATAATAAAAAGTTGGTAAACCTCAGCTGTTATACACACACCCAAATAGTGTAGTAGTTGGGGTGAAATGACTATTTTGCCCCCCTATTTGTAAGTGAGGAAGTTTCATTAAGGACAAAATTGTCATTTCACTAACAAAAACACTATTCGAATGTGTGTATAGTGTTGCCCTCTGAAAACCCTAGAGACTTGGTATTTATTGGGCTTCAACTATAGTAGCCCTTGCTGCAATTTGTTGATTTGAGAAGCAAAGAAATGGCAAAGCGTTTGATCCCTCTGCTAAACCGTGTTTTGGTTGAGAAAATCACCCCCCCTTCCAAAACTACTGCTGGAATCCTCCTCCCTGAAAATACCTCTAAGGTATACTCTCATTTTTATTACTCCTTCCGTTTTTTTTATTTGACGTTTTGGATTTCGAGGTGGACCATTAATTATTAATTACACATTATTGTAATAAACCTAAAATGTATATCATTAGATTTCTTTTTGTTTTTTATAGTTAAAGATTATAATAATTCGAACCCTGCACCTCATCTAGCTCAATTGCTATACTATTCGATTATCTTCATCATTAGATTTCCATGGTTTAACAATAATTGATGGTGGTAAATAGTAGAGTACATTAAAAATGATATATTTTCACCAAGTAGTAATGTAAAGAATCAATCTTTAATTAAAATTCAAAACGTGACAATCTTTGGATTGAGGTAGTATAATCATTTGCTGATGTAGCTTGAATTTTCTTCTATGTACTGTTTATATTTATGCTATATGGTAGGAAAATAAACTTTGGTTGTTGGATTTGCATCATATTTTATAACAAAATATGATATTTTTGTTTATTTATTTAATCTCTAAAAGGTTTATTTTTAATATGATTATTTATCTGGATCTTGTTCCGATAGTTGGAACTATTTGTAATTGTTGTTCATGTTTAGATTGATCAGTTGTTTTGGCTGCTGATAAACAATGAATAGAAATACTTGGAAGTAGCTGCATCTATGACGATTAAAGATTGTTGAACTCTGTAGTCGAAATATCTTTCTTCGCATTAAAAGTTTTCACATCAACAAATGGTGGCTTATAGAAACTATGTTGCCCTGGATTAATACCGATATTTGGGTCTACCGTAAGCTGTATGTTTGGGTTGAAGTCGGCTGCTTATTTAGAGTTGATGTGTGTTATGTTGAGCTTATTTTGATAGTTCGAACTTTAGAACTTTTGAATATCGGCTTTTGTTTTACTTTGCATTATGATGGTTAGTAGAGCAGAGTAGCATACTCTTCGAAATGGATGAGCTTAGGAATGGATGTTTCTTCCAAGAAATTTGTGCTGTAAATCGTTTCAGTCTTTTCTTATACTTGATTACTCGATGATATTCGAAAGATTCAAATAATTCTGTCGACTTTCTTGTAGCTAACATGTTTATGCTTTGATTGATTGACAGTTAAACTCGGGTAAAATTATTGCTGTGGGTCCTGGAACTCATACCAGGGAAGGGAAGTTAATTCCTGTTAGTGTGAAGGAAGGAGAGACTGTTCTCTTGCCTGAATATGGTGGCACTCAAGTGAAGCTTGGTGAAAAAGAGTGAGTACCTAAACATTTGTTTTATGCATCTGTTTAGAAGACTGTTATTTTGCGTTCATCTTAGTCTGTGAATTGTTAATTTTTGATGCCATTAGCAGAATTATTTCCAGAAAAGTATTGAAGATTGTTTATTTATATCTCCTCCTATTGTGGAATTTTGTATTGCTGAGAGCAGATACTTGCACCTCTGATTGAAAGTTTTTTTCTTGTGTTGTCCTGTTATTGTGTTTTGATATTCCAATAGACAAACATATTAGTTTGTGAATGGACAACACTAAATTAGTTTCAGGATGTGATTTGTATATTCTAATTCAAAATTGTACTTTCAGGTACCATCTGTATCGGGATGAGGATATCTTGGGAACACTACACGATTGAGTTCTTCCAACCTTGTTGAAGGCGCATTATATGCTTGAAAATGAGATTTATATGCATGACATTGATGTATCTTTTTGAACTTGTTGTGAATTTCCAACGCGGTATAAGGTTCTCTAATCGAGCTTATTTCCTTCACTGCCTTTTCCTTGGCTTGCGACGATTATTCAAATGACATTTCTCTGTGAATTTGCGTTTCTCCTTAAATTTTGTTGAATCTATGTGATGTCTACATAATTAAGTTGATTAAATAATGTCATTAGCAGAAAGTGTTTCTGGTTTCTTTTTGGCATTCTGAATTTACATGAAATATTTTGAAAATTGGCACTACTAGAATGCATTTAGTAGGTATGTTCTTTTGAGGTATGAAATTGAAATTAAAATTAAACTAAAGAAAAATACAAGAATTCAAAATGCGTATTGAACTTTCATTTGATTCCTTTTTCATTTTGATTTCAGTTTCATGCTTTAAATATGAGAATTACCATTGTTCTTTCGACATCTTTGTCTTAAGTTGCAAGAATACAAATCTAATCACTTTCATAATCATGCATAAAAGTACTTATCAATGCTTATTTTAGTCCTTACAATTGTAGTTTAACATAGTTATGTCATAAGAAATTAATTATAGTGTACATGATAAAGTGGTTAGGCATTTATAATATTTTAGGGTAGCTTTAATGTCAAGAAGATAATGATACAACTTTTGGATCCAAAAATAGATAGAATAGTATTTTTCAACTGTCATCAAGCATGTTCACAAAATTACAACACAATACACTTCACTTGATGTAGCCCCAATACCCCACTAGAACTCTGCACCACAATTAATCTAAAGGAATATTGACATGAAAGTCAATCCTAAATACTACGTATCAATTATCCCACACTCATTTTTAGTTTAGATGGACATCTTTAATATGAACTTTTATCATGAATATTTTTTTTAATTCTAATGCTCCATACTAAAAGTTCGAATAAAACTCCTTTCTAAAAATCAAATTCAATAATATTAGACTTATTAAAACCGCTCAATGTCCTCTAGTACTTTTTATGCACTCTTTTGTGCCACGTGTTTCATATTGTTGTTAATTATATATTGTATGATTACACATTTCATATTAAATGATGTATAAATATATAAATTATAAGACACCAAAGAATATATCGAGAGAAGTAGCTGATCGGAAATCTTTATAAAATACACAAAGCACCTCAGAATATTTCCACCAATTTGTCCCAATCAGAGATGAACACTATCTGTTCTCATCCAATAAATATAAGTCCATCCCCAATTTTAAAGTCACTACCGAACACAAAGTTTCATAGAAAACGTCATTTGATTAGATTCTCATACGCCTACCAGGACAAAACCCAAAAAAGAACTCTAAATTTACCTAATAACTTTGCATTTTCCTTTTGAACTTGCCCTTTTACTTGACCTTAATTTATTTTCCATTAAAACTCCATAATCCATTGTGAATCACATATATTTGCAGAAGATGACGATTCGAGCAGATGTTGACTTACATAATTCCTACAGCTCATCTGCCAACATCAATGGAACGCATCGCTTACATTATATACTTTTGTAAAGAAGGTTAATCATCACACATTATCTAACTCAAAACTAGAAAAATTATTATATTAAGATAGAAGAACAAGAATCATTTAGAAAATTTCAAAGAGACAATTGCCTACTCAGTATGTTTAAAGACAATTTCAAACAATTGTAGGGAGTATTTAGGATAAATTATTCTCTCCATCCCTTTATCTAAGAATTATTTTTAAATGACAATCTTTTTTAGGGTATCATTTATCAAATTAGGTAAGAAAAGGTGGAGGAAAAATTATGTTTGTGAGATGAATTTAAATTTTTCTTAAACTTTGAGTAAAAGTAAATGATTCTTAGAAAAAAGGGATGGAAGAGTATAAGTAAAAAGTAATGTAGTACCAAATATTTATAATTTGAATATGAAATCATTTCTTTAATGAAACCCTTTAACTCCTGGGTTGTTATACACGCATCAGATGTTGATTTTTAGGGGGCCGAAATGGTATTTTGTTCACTTGAATTTGCAGTGTGGTGTAGTAATTAGAAGTTTCGTTAAGAATAAAATTATCGTTACACTAAAAAAAAAAAACTATTTGAGACACTATCTGACAAGTCAAAAAAAAAGAAAAATGTAAGTAATCCATAAAAATCTAAGTAGTACAACAGTGCGATGTAATAATACCTGAAAACAAGCAAACAAGATCCACCTCGAATACCCCCTTACTACCCCCCTCTCACTCAAAGCATCACTCCTCTTCCTCAACATACCAAAAATCTCATCAAATCAATAAATTTTATGCAAATTATATGAAATATGTAATACCCCATTTTATAAAAATGCAGTCTTTCTGAATTTAAACCCATTTTTTGTCCCATATTACTTGTCCTATTTCTCCTTGTATTGCATCACTCATTTTCATCAACATACCAAAAATCTCATCAACTCAACAAAATTTATACAAATTGTATGAAATATGTAATACCCATTTATAAAAATGAAGTCTTTTTAAATTTCAACCCATTTTCATGAACATATACCAAAAATCTCATCAACTCAATAAAGTGTAACAAATTATAAAAATGGAGTCTTTTTGAATTGCAACCCATTTTTTGTCCCATATAATTAGTTCACTTTTGTCTTGTTTCTCCTTGTTTTGCATTGAAATTGAACCAGTTCTTGAATTTCCCAAAACATATATACTTACAAATTTCAATATCATCCAAAAGGACAAATATTTTTGGAAATTCCTAGGAAAGAAAGCATTTTTTTTATTAAAAAACTCAAAAAAGAGTTAAAATATGAGGGAGGAGGATTCAAATTGGTTTGCAAAATGGGAAGATGAACTTCCATCGCCTGAAGAACTCATGCCTTTATCCCAAACCTTAATCACACAAGATCTTGCTATAGCTTTTGATATCAGAAACTCCAATAACACAAATCAGACCGATATTATTAATACTGTTGTGAATTCACCTCAAGCAAATTCATCAGCTGAATTTGAATCAGATATGGGTGGAACTAGGGTGGGTGGGGAGGGTGGGGTGGGTATTGGGAGTGGTTTGGATGAGCCAGCAAGGACTTTGAAGAGGCCAAGATTGGTGTGGACACCTCAGCTGCATAAAAGATTTGTGGATGCAGTTGCTCATTTGGGGATCAAGAATGCTGTGCCTAAGACTATAATGCAGTTGATGAGTGTTGATGGTCTCACTAGAGAGAATGTAGCTAGCCATTTGCAGAAGTATAGGTTGTACCTTAAACGTATGCAGAGTAACAATAATGGTGCTGGAAATGGGAATTCTCCAGGTCAGTATGAATAATGTATTCGAAGAGGCTCCGCTTAAGCGGGGTAAAGGGACGGATAGTATGCAACATTACCTGTGATACTGTGATAAAGAGGCTATTTCCTAATTGTCCCAAGAGTGTCATGAGATATATTTCATCATATCCACGAGCCAGAACATATAAAATCTGACTCAAATACATTAAAAAATAACAATAATTGTGATTTTTATGTTACTTATATGTGTATTTTATTATTGCCAAAGAATTTAAATTTAATAAAGGATAATCCGAACACCTACTACTAATGTCCTAGATCCTCCCGTGCTCCAGGTTGGTTATCTGGTTCTGGTGTTGATACTGCAATGGATAGGTTATTTGCTAGTGCTCCTGTACCAGCACATTTCTTGAGACCTATTTCGGAGCATTACGTGCCTTATACGCCTGGGACGATCAAAGTTCACCACCCTCAGATAGCTCCGATGGTGGGGCATGGACCTCAGATTCAGCAGCCGTTCAGACATTTTGGTAATTCGCCGCCAAATGAGCAGTTTGAGCATCCATTTTTGGGTAGGCAATCACAACAACAACAGGTTCAGAGAATAGGGACACCAATACATGCAAATGGTAATGGTAATGGTAATAGTCATCATGGGATGCCAACTTCATATGTGGAGGATGTGGAGTCTGCCACAGCTGCGAATGGGAGGAAAGTTCTCACCTTGTTTCCAAATGGGGATGATTAAATCGATTTGGGTAATAAAGCTAACATATTTCTTGATGTATCTTTATGCCACTGTTTGTGTATAGAGTGTGTCAAATTGTAAGTTTGGAGTAACTTTATGATCCCTGATGTAGCATTTTGCAATCTAGTACTTCATGGTGTTAGGTCTTTGAATTGAAGTTTTGACTTTTCTATGGTGAATCGGTGTTTTCCTTTCTAAATTATTTGGTCATTGGTGGATTATGGAGGCTTCAGGTGTAAAACTGAGATTGGTGAATCCCATAAGTGTAGTTGTAGTTAGGTTGAGGTGTGTAGTTGTAGTTAGGTTGAGGACTACCGCTTAACTCTCATCCTTCTGGATAGTGGTGATGGATGTTAGTTGTACTAACTGACGATTACTTCAGAAGGGCCTATCGATCATAATGTCATTTTGGGCATCTATAATGCTAAAAACTCACCCTACTTCAGAGAGGCCTATCAATCATAATGTCATTTAGGGACCAATAACGCTAAAACTCACCAGGGTATATGACTATGGCTTTGGTTATCAAATTTGAGATGCCAGATGTGCGGATGTGCCTAGGTTCATCATTGCTTTGCTTCGGTGATAACTATAAAACTTGTCGCTACTTTCCTTCCACTGAAATGATGCCTTGAGTAATTGTTAATCAGACCCTAATGTGAAGCAAATAATTGTTTTATGGTATTTATGCAGGTTCAAATGAATAATTCCAATCAACATACATGGCACATTCCTTCTGTAAGGGGCGCTGAGAAGAATTTCTTCAGGTTGCAACTTACTACCTCATTTCCAGGAAATTCGCAAGAATCTGCCACATAACTTGGTGTTTCTCACTGCAGAATCATGTAGAGGTTATTTGTGCTTGTTGTAAATTGAGTTCTTCGCCACCATACTTCTAAGGCAATGCTAATTTTAATCTCGAAGAAAAACAGTCATAATTCTTATGTTATAACTCGGTGACTTCATTCCTATCACTGTGTGTTGTATCTGGATGAAGTCTGATTAAACTTTGTTTGCTCTTACATAATGATATGCTAATGTAAATTCCTAAGATGTTTTGCATAGTATTTTCTCCTGCAGGGAATTATGATCCACACATAGCATACTAGATCATGCCATATACTCGATTCTTTTCCCTTTTAAGGGAGCCGCTGTCACTTGCCCACTCATTTGCGATACCCAACATATCCATTTTCAGCATTCTCACAGTACTCATTGACATTGCGCTTTGTCTCCTTGTTCGCTGATTACCAAGAACCTGCATCCATAACATGCCTGCAGAGCATGGGGATAGGATACACAGTTAACTTATTTGCTTCATTCATCTCAGCTCTGATCTAGATAAAGCGGAAGTCTTGTCACCTCAGAGCATAACTTGCTGGATAAACCAGCAGCTATAGTACCTATTAGTGTCTTTTGATTAGTCCGACAGTAATGCCTCCATGGCGTCGCTGAATTTTTCATGTCAGTTACACATCTAGAGTTTCTCTTCGATCAATTCCCGGAAACTGGACAGCAATATCATTGGGGAACTTCATAGGCACCCCTCTCGGTAACTTTGATCCGCAACTATATGTGGATATTATTTGCTTGTGTATGGGATTGTGTAATATGTGCATGACATTTTACATGTAAACTTAGAGAAGAGTTAGCAGAAGATAATAGTCCATTTACATTATTAGTTGGTATTCCTCAAGAAGACAGAAAAAGGAGACATAGTTTGAGACTTCCTAATTGGTAATGGTTCAAGCCTAGTTACTATATCTCATGTATAGAAGCGCACCAAACAAAGACTTGAAGAATGAATAAGAGTTATTCATTCATTGAGTTACTCATCTGGATTTGAAATAATTCAGCAGTAAGAAGGAACGAAGGGGAGATGTGGTGGAAGGTGCATTGGCTGCTATGCCAAGTACGAGTAGGTGACAACAATTCTTTGTTTATTCCAAGTCAAAATGTCACCTACCTCTTTTTTTTATAGATCAACATAATACTCTTCTCAAAATGATTTGTAGTAGCAATTGATGTAGACTTCTTTTTGGTAGATTAGTTGATTTAGCCAACTAATTTTCACCAATCTAGTCCAGAACAAAGGGGGGAAACATTTAAAACGACTTTAGAATTGAGGCCTACAGGATGTTTGATGTTTCATAACATTTTTTTGTCAAATACACATTATAAACTGCAATTAATATTTTATACATTTGTCAAACACACCTTCACGTATTTTTTTGTCAATAGATACTTGATTTAATTTGTGATAGTTGTGAGGTGTTAAAGCTTTTTTTAGTATTGATTTTTTAAGTAAAAAATTGTTTAGGTGATGTGGTTAGTGTGATTTATCTGTCTAACATAGTTTGCAGGTTATTGCGTCAGTTTGAGGTTTACCTACTGCACACTTTAAGAGTAGCGACGGCGAGTTACCCCGTTAAAAACAAAATATTTAGCTATATTGCTTAAGTAAAAATTACTCCGTATTAAATTCTAATGTACACAAAGTGCACCTAGCACAAGTACCGTATGTTCAACACAATTATCAAAATAAGGTGTGTTATGATGACAAAACAATTATAAAATATACAAAAGATATAAAATCAAGTTTAAGAATTGTGGTTAATTACCTTCATAATCCTCCAACCCAAAGTAGTAGGTGACGTACCGAGCGAGTCATGTTCCCATGGCAGAAAAGCACGTGAATCAACTTGGCCCTTAACCAAACTATTAGAACATGATTGCTAAATTATGCAGAATTATTTAAGACCAATTCTTAGTTATTATATTCATCATTTGGTACAAGTATTTTTTTGATAACTTAGGAGTAATAAAAAATAAACTGTATTGAGGATTTAGCTACTTTATTACGACTTCGTTGATAACACATGCCAATCTTATACGACGTTAATTTTGACCATTTACATGACTTGATTGATTCAATACCGCTTCAAACAATTAATCGTCTAGCGCCCATAGTTGAGCAATGAAAACAATATTCTTTTGGGGATACCACAAGACGTCGTGATCAATGATCATTCAAGGGTAGGCGGAACCATGGAACTCAAAATCAAAACGAAAAGGAACATACACAAATTCAAAAAATAATGAATGGTGAGAAAAGTAGTGAGGTGTAGACTGGTAGGTGAATGTCAAGTAAAATTGTCATTCAATTTGGGACGTCTAAAATTTGTGACGGAACTTGTTCAAGTGAATCTATTTTTTAACTGTTTGGAACGTTTTCATCGAGAGTGCATCACGTTAAATCCAAACTTAACGTGCTGTATGAGTGTTATCTTTCGTTATCAATACGGCATGTCGTCTTCGTTAAGTTGAGTTAACGAAACATGGCTGATCTGGATCATAAAGCGGAGTTTGTTAAGTTTTATTGTTGTTTTTAGATCAATTATTAATTTATTGCTTAATTGTAAGTTATTAATTATATGAATTATCCACGTGATGTGCGATGTATATTTGTTTTCCAATCGATGTGCTAGGCGATGAATATATAATACCTTTCGTTGGTTGCCTAAACCACCAAACACCATGTGTTGGCTTTGAAATAAATAATAATTGAATAAAATTAAGTAATAATTTAACAAAATAATTGATAGAATAAAATTGAACAATAAATTAATATCATATAATTACTTAATAACATATGATTAAATAATAATTGATAATTAGTAATGATTAATTATATGTTAATATTAATTAATAGTGATCGAAAAAATTGAAACGATAAAAGGTAGCAAATCGGTTGCCAAATCCGGCGTGTTGTGTATGCTCATTAACTAAATGCCCGCCTGCGGTGTGTGCGTTGGAATGTTAAATGGTATCTTATTACCATGTTAACGATCCTAGCCGTGTTGCGTACGTTGGATAGAGTTTCGCCGTCGTTGGGTACCTAATAGACATAATTTTATGGTTATAAATTTCTTGCTAGCCTAAGCAATGTTACTATTAATTTTAATATTGACATTTAAGTATGAACTCCGATAGTCCGATTAATTGTACAAAGTATCCAACATCGAGAACTAATTATTGACGCGCAGACTTGGCAGATTATCATCATCGTCAAATTTATATTTTACTTGCGTTTTATTGGTCGTGCAATGACAGATTTGCACTTCTTAAATCGGACCCTATGTCATAGTTTGATTGTATATGGTAATCCCGTATTCGATGTGTATATATCATTTTCATGTACAATTGACCCGAATAATTGTAACGTCCGTTCAATCTTGGGGTATGTACATATATTTGATGGATCGCGTGTCGCCAAACACGTCTCAGCTTTTCAGGTAAATTTTAACCTCACTAATAAATTTCTAAGTGGGTTATCCAAATTCACAATTGTTCCCACAGAGAGTACCAACCAGCTGTGCTTGTAAAGTTAACTTATGAGTTGAATTTTAGAAAATATGCATCTTAATGGTATGAATAATGTCAATTAAATCATACCTCTCCTACTTTAGATCGAATCATACAATCTATCACATTAAATAAATAAATTATATCATCAAAATTATACCATCCGTATAAGATTCTAATAATGACTTCAACGAACTCAAGAGGTATCTCTATTACTCAACATATGACACTTAATTGAACTTGGCTTGTTAACATTCTATGTACACCAACCCCATAAACCCTTGAAAAGACTATTTCACCCTTGACAAAATGTAGAAAGTTGACCATCTATAAACCTCACCCTTGATATCACATTCCAAACTCCTCCTCTTCCAAGTTCCAACTACCTCCCCCCCCCTCTCAATGGCTCTACTGCTCCCATAGGCATACTCATCCTCATAATATCCTACAAACTCTATCAAACCCTCAGGTTCAAGCTCCCCCCCGGGCCACGCCCCCTCCCCATCGTGGGCAACATCTACCAAGTGAAGCCAGTGAAGTTCCGTTGCTTCCATGACTGGTCCAAAACATATGGCCCCATATTCTCCATTTACTATGGTTCCCAAATGAACGTAATCGTTTCGACTACTGAACTTGCTAAGGAAGTGCTTAAAGAAAATGATCAGCATTTGGCTGATAGGTTTAGGACACGATCATCTGCTAGCATGAGTAGAGGTGGTAAAGATTTAATATGGGCTGATTATGGTCCTCACTATGTTAAGGTTAGGAAGTTGTGTAATCTTGAGCTTTTTTCACCTAAGAGACTTGAAGCTATTAGGCCTATGAGGGAAGATGAGTATACTGCTTTGGTTGAAACTATTTACAAGGATTGCACCAAGCCAGGTATCATATCAATCCTTTTTTTTATTCGGTTTTTATTTGAATGATCTATTAAGTTGTTTAGTTTGATTTAAGATTTAATAACACTTTATGTAACATCATAATAAAAAAGTTAAGATGTTGGAAAAAATTCAACTAGATTGTTCATATTGGAACTGACGGAAGTACAATCTTTAGTTAATTATGTCTCCGTGTTTCAGGTTATTAATAATGAACATTTACTTTTATATTTTTCTTTTTTTTCAGTGTTTTCTCATGATTGTTTGTTGTTTACTTCATTTTTAGTTAAATAACATGTTTGACTTCTTACAAAAATTAATTCATATGGTTGACTCAGTTTAAATGTACTGTACTATCATTGCAATGATTTAAACTTAGATATCAGAAATTAAACAATTCAAATACAATGGAAGTCTTTAGTTTTGAGCTAAGAGCTCTTCAAGAAAGTTTAGATCTTCCCATTTAATAGAGATTTTTTTATTATTAAATTAGTAGTATAGGGAGGTCCATTTACACATTTAATGGGGGGCTAATCAAGGAAATCTGGATACTTAGATTCTTGATCTTAATTTTGCATATTTGAATCAATGCAGAATTGAAAGGCAAGAGTTTGCTGGTGAGGGAGTATTTGAGTTCAGTGGCATTTAACAACATTACAAGGTTGGCTTTTGGGAAAAGGTTTATGGACTCGGAAGGTGTGGTAAATGAGCAAGGCCAAGAGTTCAAGAAAATCACACATGATGGGATTAAGATTACTGCTAAACTTTCGATAGCAGAGTACATTCCATGGGTCCGGTGGATGTTCAAGGTCGAACAGGACGCGCTCGATAAGTTTGCTGCAGACAGGGATCATCTTACTAGAGTGATCATGGAAGAGCATATTAAGAGTGGCAACACCAAGCAGCATTTTGTCGACGCCTTGCTCACTCTTCAGAAGCAATATGATATCAGTGAAGATACCATTATTGGACTTCTTTGGGTAAGTTTGATAGATATGTGATATCAGTATCTGTGCATATTCAAAATTGCTCACTCAAATCAAAACTAATCATGTACCAATTTTCACATTTAATGTCTTATTGTGTTATATGACCCACTAAGTGGGATGAGGCTTGGTTTGGTTAATGTGTTATTGTGATATAGACTTAGAAGACGTGGTAAAGATATTACTGGTGACAATGTACATATAATGTAGTAGGATTGATGGTTATTATCGATTTTGAGCAGGATATGATTGCTGCTGGCATGGACACTGCCACGATCTCCACAGAATGGGCGATGGCTGAACTGGTAAGGAACCCCAGAGTACAGCAAAAGGCTCAAGAGGAACTAGATCGCGTGATTGGACCTGATCGCATCATGAGTGAAGTTGATGTCCCCAAATTGACTTACTTGCAATGTATTGTCAAAGAATCGCTAAGGCTACATCCCCCAACCCCCCTGATGCTCCCCCACAGAGCCAGTGCCAATGTGAAAATTGGCGGTTATGACATCCCCAAAGGCTCAATCGTCCATGTTAACGTTTGGGCCATTGCGCGTGATCCAGCAACCTGGAAAAGCCCGGATGAATTCAGACCTGAAAGGTTCATGGAGGAAGATATAGACATGAAAGGCACGGATTACAGATTGTTGCCATTTGGTGCTGGAAGGCGGATATGTCCTGGAGCTCAACTTGCTATTAATCTGATCACATCTATGCTTGGACATTTGTTGCATCAGTTTACATGGGCGCCACCGCCAGGGGTGAAGCCGGAGGAGATTGACTTGTGGGAGAACCCTGGAACAGTCACATACATGCGCAACCCGGTGAAGGCTGTCGTTACACCTCGCTTGGCAGCTGATCACCTATACAAACGTGTCGAGTCGGACATGTAATTTTGTTGTTCTGCAAATTCTTTCAGGTTGCTTTCAGTTTCTTGGAGTTCCAATTGTATGCTTATGTAGTAATTTCTGTTGTATTTGAAGTGCATTGAAGATATAATCTCATTTATTTGCAAACAGTTGCCGCTTAACCCAATTGTATGCTATATTTTACTTGAAGTATTTGAAATAAATACTTGCCGCTTAACCCCCTCCCCACTCTTCACTTGCCGCTTAACCCAGTTGTATGCTTATTGTATTTGCTGCTTAACCAACTATGATTGATGACTATATAATATATTCCCTCGTTTTTTTTATTTATCGTTAGCAATTTCATGGAATTAAGAAAAAATAAATTAATACAAAAATTATATTGAAAATGTGGAATGTCAATCATTTAAAAGCATATTAGTCAAAATACATTAAAATGTATAATTTTGTAGAACTATATTGAAAATGTATATTTAAAGTTGATAATTTCATGAGAAAATTTAGTCAAAAAGTTCATTAAAAATGTAGAACTATGACTTTTTATACTAGAACGATAAATATTTTAAAATATAATTTTTTAGTGTAAAAGCGATAAATAAATAAAAGCGGATAGAGTATTAAATTATGTGGGAGCATGGAGCTAGATGGAAAATCAGCCACGCCACGTTGTTAAATATTTTGAATCTGTGATGGTGGTAGGTGGAAATATTGAGAACATTATGTAGATCAATAACCAACCATGATTGATGACTATAATAATGGATTATAGTTTAAATACTGTCGAATAATAACTTGGGCAGATGAAGAAAGGGTTAGGTGGTGATTTACATTCTCACACGTGACTAACCTGTTTGATTTGAGGCCATCAAAAGGGGGAGACAAAATCTTGGTGTGAATCTAAGCAAATAAATGTATTGCAATGTATTACTCCGTACTTAGCTTTATTCATCTCAAAATAAATAAACATTTAAAATAATAATATAATTTTTTAAATCTGTTATTATGTTACATTAATTAAATATGAATCACTACATTGACCAAATAATTGTGGTAGAACGATTAGGGTCGAGTTAAATATGGAGTGTTGTTCTTGTTTGTAGGGTGGCTTGGACCGGTTTTCGGTGAAAAAAAAATCATGATATGTTTAGGTTTTAGGAAAAGATGTAAAAAATACGATAGGTTAATCGAAAAGTATTAGATCAGAACAGTTTTTCGGTTGGTGTTGGGCCTTGCTATTGGTGGAATTTTTTATCATTTTTATCGTTCAATTATTTACATCATATAAATCTTAATATCTAAAAAAATGATGAAATGGAAAATGGCTTCAACATAATATTTTGTGGAGAAAGTCTATTAAAATATTACATTTTCAACCTATTTTACTATGAAATATGAATATGATAATTTACACTTAAATCAATACTATAAATTAAAATTAAAGAAATAATCAAAATAAATAATTTAAACTTTATCAAAAGTATATAAAGTAATATACCGGCTGAAGGAGGGAGGTGAAGGAGGTTGAGGGTGAGGGAAACGGAGGGAAGGAGTGGCGTAATGCGAGGAGCCGCCGATAATGGGGTAGAGTGGGGGAGGGTGCTGACAGTGAAGAGTAATACTGTAATAGTTAGGGTTTACTTAATTGTATATTTATATTATCTAATTTCTTTTAAAAATAATAACAATATAGTATCTTGGATCGGATCGATTTTTTATCGAACTTCTTTTCGGTCAAAAATTAAGTCGGTGAGGCATGTGGGTTTGCATTTTTTTAAAACGGATCTAATCGATGGATTTTATATTAAAAAAACCGACTACTTGATCGGACCGATTTCGAATAAAAAACCAAATCCAAACGAACCCCTACTTGTTAGATGGAATCAAAAGTAATTTCGAGATGTTGCATGTTCTTCCTTCATTAATGTGCGTGCATCATGCATCACTCTCTAGTCTTATTCTGCAAAGTAATACCAATATTTTAAAGTATAACATGCATATAGGTCATTGACAGATTTAGTATAATTAATTAATTATAGTGGATATTCGAATTAACCTTTATAATTTTTTTGACAATCATAAAATACATAAAAAGTATAATTATTGTTACTTTTAATGTAATTTTTTATTTTTGAATGTTGAACTAAACATGCGTGAATGTGAATCCTAATTGCGGTGTTTTATAATGAACCATGAGAAAATTAGATGGAAAAAGTTGATCCCTCTAAAATTTTGTCGGATTCAATTTTTTTCTTTATCTTTATTTGATCTTGATATACATATTTTTAAAAATACTATATTATATAACATATATAAAAATGTCATAATTAATTTTTTTGTAAAAACCAATATCAAGTACACCAAAAAAACCATCCTTGTAGAGTATTTGTTCTGAAAGCCTACCCCCCTCCCCACAGAATAATAAAGTGAAGATATTAGCCACCACACCCTGTTTATATCCTTGTTTCTTACATATAAACCACAAGTATAATCAAGTCAACTAACCCCCCTTGTCATCAAACAATGCCTCTCCCTATTCCTATACTGATTCCAATATCCATAGTGATCATCTTCCTAATTTACACACTCTACAAAAGCCTCCGCTTCAAACTACCACCAGGGCCTCGGCGGTTACCGGTGGTGGGCAACCTCTACGACGTTGCACCACTCAAGTTCCGCTGCTTTGCTGACTGGGCCAACAAATATGGACCCATTTTCTCTGTATATTATGGCTCACAGCTTAATGTAGTCGTGTGTAAACCTGAGTTGGCTAAAGAAGTGCTCAAAGATAATGATCAACTCTTAGCTGATAGGTATATATAACATATAGTGTAACAACAAGGAGTTGGATATTATTCGAAAATATTGTCGTGTTTTTTACCATACCATACATGCAAACATAACAAATAAAACACACTTAGCATAGGAGTAATCATTCAAAATCGAAGTAGTCAAAAATTATTTTGTACCTCCCTATGTTTTTAATAATTTTTAATGTGTCCGTCCGGTATCAATTTGTTTTGCTGGTTTCGCCACTGTAGGTATCGGAGCAGACCAGCTGAGAAGATCAGTAAAGATGGTACTGACTTTATTTGGGCTGATTATGGACCACATTATGTTAAGGTGAGGAAGCTTTGTACAGTTGAGTTGTTTTCACCCAAGAGGCTTGAAGCTCTTAGACCTGTTAGGGAAGATGAAGTTACTGACATGATTCAAGCTCTCTTTGATGCTTGCACTTCCCCTGGTAACTATATTTCTCTTCTTTCTTGTTTCATTTTTATTGTCTCCTTTTATGTTGTCATGTTTTTTATTGTTAGATGTCTTAGATCTCATGTTTTAATATGGTGGTAAGAATCCGTGGATCATACCAAATCGAATTGGTTATAAATGGATGAGTCTGTTATTGATACAACCCGAATATATTAATCAAATCAATGTGAGACTGAGTTATCAATACGCTCCCACATGTGTATACCCATTCATCAGGACCATATGTGCGGGGTTATACATGGTCTCAATAGGAGCTGCCTCATGATATCATATTAAGAGTCCACCGATTTATACGTGATATGCTTGTAAACACATAAAGTGTTAGTCACTTTTCTATAATTTGCTACAATCAATTCCAAGTATTAGAAGAAAAGAAAGGCCTGTACGTTCTCAGGGAAAATACCAAATGAGAATGATCAGAGAATTAATAGCAATTGTTGATGGTATGTTTAGTCAGTCTGAATGTTTAAAACTGTGCTGATCTTTCAGAGGGTGCTGGCAAGAGTTTGGTGCTTCGGGAGTTTCTTAGTACAGTATCATTCAACAACATAACAAGACTGATACTTGGGAAAAGATATATGGATTTGAAGGGTTCGCTTAATGAAGAAGGACAGGAATTTAAGGGTATTGCAATGGACAGGATCAAGATTAGTATGAACATCTCACTCGCTGAATATGTTCCATGGCTTCGTTGGTTTTTCAAGGTTGACAATGTTGGCCCTGCCAAGTATTTAGATCGACGTGAGGTGTTCACCAGAAAGATCATGCAGGAACGCAATGTTGCTCTTATGAATGAAAACAAGCAGCATTTTGTTGATGCATTGCTCAGTCTCCAAAAGCAATATGATCTCAGTGAGGACACAGTTGTTGGCCTCCTTTGGGTAAGTAAACGTTGCTTTTAACGTCGTTATAAAGTTAACATCCATAAGACTACTTTCAATGACGACGTCGTATGAAATGAAATGCGCAATTGCAGGATATGATTGCTGCAGGCATGGATACTACTGCTGTGATAGCAGAATGGACAATGGCAGAACTCCTAAGGCACCCAAGGGTGATCCAAAAGGCTCAAGAAGAGCTTGACCGTGTTATTGGTAGTGACCGTGTGATGAGTGAAGCAGATTTCATAAATCTTCCTTATTTACAAGCCCTGACCAAGGAAGCATTGAGGTTGCACCCCTCCACTCCACTGATGCTCCCTCACAGAGCTAGTACTAATGTTAAAGTTGGTGGCTACGACATTCCCAAAGATACAATCGTGCATGTGAACGTATGGGCAATTGGCCGTGATCCAGATGTGTGGAAGAACCCTTTGGAATTCAGGCCTGAACGGTTCTTGGAGGAAGACATTGACGTAAAGGGTAATGATTTCCGCGTTCTGCCCTTTGGTGCAGGAAGGCGCATATGCCCTGGTGCTCAACTCGGCATCAACATGGTGACCTCCATGTTAGGACACTTATTACATCACTTCAACTGGTCACCTGCACCAGGGGTCAAGCCCGAGGAAATCGACATAACAGAAAGACCTGGAGCAGTAAGCTTCATGCTGAACCCATTGCATTGTGTTGCTACTCCAAGATTGCCTGCACATTTATACAAGAGTCAGTCTACTGCATAGTTTTGCCTCCTCTCTTGCCTTATTTGAGAACTTGATTCTTCTGTTACCATCTTTCATGTTTATTAGATTCTATATTGAGAAGCAATGCTGTAATTTCAGCAAGAGCAATGGTAGCTTCCCTTTCAAGTTAATGACTTCAAAATTGCTCTTTATTTCACCTTTATCTTTTGGTGAAAAAGCTTTTTATGTAGCTCAACTTGCAAGTGCATGAAACCTTTGGATCAAAAAATGAGTTACGTTGCCTCCACATTCTAGACCGACAGATCACGAGGGGTTGGATTTCTAACACCAGGAGAACATCAATAATTTAGGGGGTAACAATGTCATTTGTCCTTGTAAGCAGTTATAGCAGTGGAGTAGAACTTATGGACTCACCAGCTATTATTTGCCATAATTCAACTATGGACAACATTATGGAGGTGTAATGAATGAACTAGCTGCTTTAGCAGGAGCAGCATCCTAGTCTTTTTTTCTATTTGTTAATTGACAGAAATTCAGAGGCACACTATCACTGACATTGCAACTGTTTCTAAACAATACAAAAAAGTTGCAAAATGCAAAATAAAAGTTGTGAATTACTTCTTAACAGAAAACACAGATGACAATTTCTATGAGTCTATGACAAAGAAAGATGCCAAGACAAATTTTAGCTTCTACAATTTAGAATGTGTGATTAAAACTTTAACTTTCCTGCTAAGATGACAATACAAAATTAAGACTACTGTACACAACCCCATGGGATATAGAGACAGAGACACAAAACCAAATTCGAAACTTGAGAAGAAGCGTGCTTAGGTCTGCTGTATGGGCCTTTCATTGTGGCGAATGAGGTTCAATATCCTTAAGTAGTCCGACTACCTGCTGCATTGTCGGTCTCTTTGAAGAAAGTTCTGCTGTGCATAGATATCCAATCTTCATGGCCTCTTTAATTTTTGCTTCTTCTCCTGTACCTCGGATTTTTGGATCAATAGCTCTGGATGCCTCATTCTTCCTAACTAAGTCTCTCACCCAAGTAACTAATGTAGCTTCTTTATTAGCATGATAATCATCTCCAACAGGCTTTTTCCCAGTGATCAATTCAAAAAGAATAACCCCAAATGCATAAACATCAGATTTTGGTGTTGGAGGATCAGAAGATCCAGACTGAGACTGAAGATATTCTGGTGGCACATATCCTGGAGATCCCCGTGCAAATTCATCTTCAAGACTGTTCCCGAATATTTTCGAGAGCCCAAAATCAGATAATCTTGGCTCCAAATTCATATCCAAATAAACGCTACTAGCTTTGACATCCCTATGGATGATAGCAGGCGAGCAGCCATGGTGTAGAAACGCCAGGGCTCTGGCTGTACCAAGCAAAATCTTATGCCTGAACGTCCATGTTGTTAACAACCCTTCTGAACCAACACTCTGAATGCCATTATTTTCTTCTTCCCATGTGTCGGTGCTCCAATCATCAGTAGCTTGAACACCAAGAGGCAGGTCATGGAGTAGATTCTGCAGGTTTCCATTCTCCATATAGTCATATATGGCTATCTGTTGCTCTCCAGCCAAACAATATCCAGTCAGCGGAACAAGATTAGGATGTTTGATTCGACCTAGATACTCTAGCTCCTTTGCAGCTTCTTGATCTGTCAATGTGGAACCATGAACCAAAACTTTGACAGCCACATGTATACCTCCAGGAAAATATCCTCTGTAAACAGGGCCAAACCGTCCTTCAGCCAAGAATGTACCTCGGTCGAAATGAGAGGTTGCAGACAATAGATCTGCAAATGTAAAATTTAATAATGGCTTCTCGAAAATAACCACTGGAACAGATGTTACTTGCTTAACATCAGCAGTCCAAGTGGTAGAATCAGTCTGAAAGGAGAAGGGACCAGATATATTCGGTTCTTCCTTTTGAGAACTCGGCTTGACTTCCCACATCCTAGTCTTTCTCCTACAACCAAAAGCTAAGAACAACAGAGTGAACAGACCAATAAGCAGAAAGACCATAGAGATAGTTAACACCAAAGCAAATTCGATACTCCTGTGTTTGGCAGCCTTCCGGTGGAAGAAGGCAGGGTTTGCAGCAATTGGACAACTACTCAATGCTCCAATGAAAGCTGATTCATGGGTAATATTCGAAGCACAAAACGTTAGGTTGTTGAAAGAGAAGTTGTACTTCTCCATCCAGGGAAGTTTTCTCAATACCAACTGAGGAATCTCTCCCGTGAAATTGTTGTATGAGACATCGAGAATTTGCAGGCTTTTGATGCTAAATGGAGGAATATGCCCACTAATATGGTTTCTTGAAAGATCAAGAATTTTTAAACTACTCAACATTGAGAGTCCAGAACTAACATTACCAATCAAATTCGCATCAGACAAGTTCAAGTACTCTAAACCATGCATCATGCTAATTTCTGGAAACTGTTGCTGAGAAAATCTATTCTGAGCCACATTAAGAAATTTGATATTCTGAGCTAGTTTTATATCACCATATAACTCCCCACTCAGTTTGTTCTGAGATAAATCCAAATGCACCAAATGAGACCAGTTGAAGTTGGAATCAAACTTTACCTGAGAAACGTCGCCTTCCATTTGGTTATTGCTCAGATCAAGAACCTCAATAGCCCCTTGAAAGAAGCTCACAACAGAGCCTTTAAACATATTGCCTGAGATGTTAAGATGGCTCAAATATCTCATTCCTGAAAGGTCTAAATCACTTCCAGTGATACCATTTTCAGCCAAACTCAGAAACATCAACTTAGGAAATGCAGCAGCAAAGCCATTAGGAAGTGAACCACTCAATTTGTTTTCTGAAAGATCAAGAGAAACCAAAGAATGGCACTGGAGCAACCCAAATGGGATACTTGATTCAAAACCACTCTTCTTAAGTTTAAGAATCTGCAAACTTGTTAGAGAGTCAATAGCTTCAGGAAGACTCCCAGAGAGTCTATTTTCAGAAAGATCCAAACTTTCCAACCTACCAAAATTGCCAATGTTACTAGGCAAACTACCAGTAATTTGATTGAATGAAAGATTCAAATATTTCAATGAATTCAAACTCCATAAATCAGAAGGCAAAGCAGTAATCTTGTTATTACTAAGGTCCAAATACTCCAAATGGCTAAGTTTGCCAATTGTGGTATCAGGAACCACACCAACTAGACCAAGACCTGAAAATACCAACTTGATCACATTATCTCCTTTATCACAATACACACCTCTCCAAGAACAAAAAGGAGCAGAAAAGTTGTAACCACTAGAGGAACTTTTCACACTCATCTTTTTCAGAAAATCATGAATAAAGGAGCCATCAGTATTGGATTCTTGGCTAAGTGAATGCCTAAAAAGGATGCTTAAAACTAGAAAGGAACCAAAAACACTAAACCCCATCTCAGCACAGTACCTAAAACTCACAAGAAGTAAGAAAAATCTTTACCACGAACAAACAGCTCAAATACTGTTTCAACTTCTCTCAAAAGCTATATATAATATACCACCCTTTATCTTTCTAGCAAACAGATTTTTCTCCAAAATAGCTATGAACATACATTATTATTATTGCAGTTCTGTAACACCACACAAACCTTAGCCAATAACACCTATTGCTGTTAACTAGTCCGAACGAGTATCGAGTAGCTATCGGATTACTCGATCCATTCACACCACTAATAACACACCTATTAGAAATTATATTAATTTGAGTTTGAAGAAAATGACTAGAAAAATGGGCTAATAGTCAGAAGAAAATGGCCCAGAATTTATGGCAGAAAGTGAGGTGCAAAAAAGTGATGAGATATAAATAAAAGTTTGAAACAAATGGATATTTGAAGTTGGAAGTTGTGTAATGAAGACAACAAAGAAAACAAACAAACTGAATTCCTTTTGTCTGAGTTCAGAACCAAATGTTAATAACTCTTTTATAACAGCACCCGTAATCACTACTCGTAAGTTAATCTCGAACTGAAACCTCATCAGTCGTAACCCACATTAAGAAATTAATTTATTAAATAGACCTCGAACTGAAACTACATCAATCATAAACCATATTAAGAAATTCCGTATGACAGAGTCGATAAATAATAATATTAAATAATAATGTTAACAATTAGTATGAACTTTGTGCAAATATTTGTTTTTTATAATAGTGGAGGTGGTGTGGTAATGTTTTGTTGGGAAGAGAGAAAATTGAGCATGAGGGAGTGGAAGTGGTGTCTTTCTAAAGTTGAATTTCATAAATGAAATGGTATAAATGTGAGTTGGTAAAATTGCAATGAATCTGTTGGGAAGTACTCATTAATTACACCCCCATAAACATAGCGTAAATTAGATTCAAAACAGCAGAGATAGTCCAATGATTAAAACATCAATAAATTCGAAATATGCGAATTTTACTTTTTATAATTATCGATAAGTCGACTTCTAATATAACAACCTTAGATTACGTGATTTAATCCCTCATAATTTATTGTTTCAAAGTGTGAGGCACCTTACGATGCACAATTTTTTTTAAGATGATTGGTTTCAAAACATACATTATCATTATCATTATCATTTTTCTAAAACCAGTGTTATTAATGTTTGTCGTATAATTTCACTTAATAAATGGGGATGGAATCATATATGGACAATAAATCGATCGTGTACTAGGTAAGATTACATGCATTATTTTAAACTTGACTTAAAAGATTGTAATAATTGTACCACATTATGTATACATGTATAAGTTGTATATTTCGTATAGACCATATATGTGCAACTTTTGCATAAATGTGAATTCATTACATGCTTTTTTACAATTATTATCTATCCAACACAATTCCTTAACCAATAGAGAAAATAACATGAGTAACATACAAGGGAGGGTAGGTCCAATCTTCATAAAATCATCCTTGCCTTTTTGTTATCATGTTATCCATACAAGGAAGGGCATTTCAATGTGGTGGTTTAAATTGGGACCCAAATAGCTATATCTCTCCCTTTAGATGATAATTTCCCCTTGGACATTGGATGCTTGATTAATTATGATCTTTTATTAGACTTTAGCTTAGAGTACCCCTTTCTATAGGTCTCAATCTTTTACATGGAAACTATGCACTAGTGCACTACTAGGCACTAATACCATATTGCTTCTGAACGAAGATAGGGCTCAACTTTTGAACTTTTGGCCTTTTGGACAAGACAATGCACAAAGAAACTACATTTCATTCCTTCACAACTATCAATGGCACCTCATGGTTCTTTTCATTTAGAAAGTTTTCTCATCAATTTGGATACTTAAAGTTAATAAATTAGATAATAACAAATAACAGAGAAGGTAAATGCATGAAAATCATTGATCACTAACTACAGTGACAAGATGATGCATCGGAACAAATTGGAACGAAAAGGAATGCTCAATCCATCCCCAACAAAATAGATCACCGAACATATTGTTCCAATTGATAGTGTATCATATGTTATGACCACATGAGGATAAAAAGGATCCACTACTTAAACTTGTTATTATGCCAATCTTTCAGAAATTGACACATGAATTGTAATCTCATGTCTTCCAAGACCGATGCACCACGAATCTGACTATGATTCAACTCATTTTCCATGTATAGCTCTTAATTTGTATCAGCAATAGACATGAAATTTCACAGGCATGTATGGAGGTTGAAATATATACTATCTTCATTTCAATTTAACTGATAAAAAAGGCACAAACCAATGTCACATTAATGGTCCTGAAGATCATATTAAACAGACAAAATCCTACTGATTGAAAAAACAAACATATTAAGATATGAAACTTTCTAAATGCATTCTAGATGCAAAACAATTGAAAAAGATAGTTTGTCACACTATCTGCACTCCAAAAAGCCTAAGGCCTTTCTGCTTCTTGATCATTGTCTCATTGGCAAAGAAATCAATTGTTTGACCAAATATATTATCCTCTTCAACTTCTCCCACCTGAATATCTTCTTCTGTGAATGAATCCACAACTCCATTGCTAACTTTCGTCGCCTCGATACCAAGTCCAGATGCATCATCATCAGCCACATTATTCCTTGCTGCATCAGTATATATTACATCTATCATATGATTATCTTCCAAGAATGAGAAAACAACCACATCCTTGGACTTCAACCCCTTCTCCTTAACAAATCGGTTCCAACCCCGAGTGAATACAAAACTCTGGCTACTTCTCCAATAACAGTAACGAAATTTCCATGACCGTCTTGACCTATCATAGAAGTATAAATCAGTATCTTCCACGCCAGGAACAACGTCTCCATTCTTTTCTGGCGGATTTTTGCATATCGAAGGGAAATATTTGACAGCGAACTTCCTTGGGATGACAAGCCGATTAAGCTTGCCAACATCACTAGGAGTAAGCTCCTTCTGGAAAAGCTCTTGCCCCATCATCCCAACAACTGGATTAGATTCTGGTTCAGAGAATTTATTTATGTAGGAACCGTCCTTAATCATAACAAGAATTTGTTGGTTTACATATATTTGTGCCCCCCAATGTCCATTGTTTTGACAACTAACTCCTTTGAACCTGGAAGAAGCAGCCATGAATTCATTCTTCTTCAAATGATCATGAAGCCGAATTCGACTATTGAAACCATTTCCTGCTAGGGATGTCACAGAATTATCGGATGTTACACTTTGTTCTTGCTCCTCCTTATCCATAAGCCTGGAGGAAGTATAGGTTCAAGAAATAATCATTTGACATCTCAAACATAAGAACATAAGAAAACGTCACGGAGGTTAGAAGAAACTAACAAAGGTGACCCTTCAACATAAAAAATTTAGAATTTACCATGCAAATATAAGTAATTTTATGAAAAATATTGTATTTGCGATCCCTCAAAAATCGAGAATTTTTCATTCAAATTGATTAATGTTTTGTCCCCTTTCAATTTTGATTCAAGATTTACTACGGTAAATAACTTAAAACTAAATTATAAGGGTTCTAATGTGAGCATCCCAAACTATTATTAGAATTAAATTCAAATATGAGTTATAGTAAGGTTCAAAGTTAGTATTTATAATTCCACATCTATAAGTCATCGAAATAAGTAAAAATAGAGGAGGACATTAATACTCAGCGGAATATACTTCAACCAAAGGATTAATGCATGATTAAAGAGGCAATAGTCTTGAAGGCTGTAACATCATCGTTCTCTATACATTTTTATACTATTAACTATATAATTACCAAATTTACACATTGAATTGAAGTAAATAAACTAATATTGACATTAAATCACTAACTAATAATGTAATCTCAAATTAATTTTTTGGTAAATTAAGTCGTTATCACTTGATTATGTAAAAATATTAACTACTTCCAATGAAGAAGCAAAGCATGCATGACCACCAACAATAATAATATATTTCAAATACAGAGTTATAAATATTTTATGTTTAGTCAAATAAGTTGCAAGAACAAAACCAAATAATTATGATAAAATAAATAGATGAAGTTAGTAGAGAGTACTGAATACCTGACGATTTCTCAGAATTGTTAAAAAAAAGGTGGGTTATGATGCCTCCAGTTTCAAGTAATTATCTAGATTAATGTTGCATGAAATACTATTACACAAAATCACTAGTTATAATAGAGCGATGGGCTTGATGGAGAGGAAATTAAGGTTTTCACAAGGCAATAATAATTAATGCAAATTATGGAAAGCTATAGAAATTAATGTAGATTGTTTCCAATGTCCAAACTTATAGAGTATATTTGATGAATATGTAGTGATGAATTGATTATGCATATCTAAATCTTTCCAAGTTTGAATGACTTCCATAAGACCTGATAATGGACAATTTTTCCGCAAAAAATCTGGAAAATTAAATCAAAGAAAAGAATAGCAAACGGAATACTCATTATTTCATTTTAATACTCATTTCATTTTAATTTAATAGAAATATTTTTTATTGTATAATTTTGATTTTTTATCAAAACGTTCACACGGTTAGACGTTGCACATTTGACACTTACATGTAAAAAAGTAACATTAAAAAATTATTTGAATTTTAAGATAAATTTAGATTTGGAATTTGCGTGCATTTTCTAAATAATTAGTTAGACCTGATTAAATAGAAATGAATGCGATACTAGTAGGGGGACGGATCAAAATTGAAATTTAGGAGGATCATGATAATTAAAAATATAGAAGAAAAATTATTGATAAAAATATGAATATTATATAAGCAAAATAAGTGATAGTTTAAATTACGAGCTTAAAAGTGAATATTTAGCCAGTTGAAGCGATTGACTCATTGAGATTGAAGTAGTGGTATTGAACTTTTGAATGTTTATTTCAGTGATATCGTTTGAAGATGGCTTATTTGCTCGATATATATATAAGTTAGTGTACATGCTAAAGAACTTTATTGAGAATGTATGTAAATTTCTCTTTTCTCCTTGTTTAATTAGAGATAGTCATTATACTTTAAGATGAAAAAATGAAACTAAATTTTGATAATGATTAAGCATAAGTACTTATTGCTTTATAAAAACTTGATTCATAAGTTTATAGTATCAAGTAGAAGGAGTGTCAAATCGCATTGCAAATAGAGATACTCGTATAAATATCGAAAGTTCATCTCTCAAGTGTCAACTATATATTTTAACAAGTGAACACATTATGACTACGATAAGCTACACAACAAAAAGAAAGAAAAAAAAAAGAGAAAAGTTTTCTTAAAATGGTCTTTTGTAAAAGCTTGGCATTTTATCGTATGGTAAATTCTTTATTGTTTTGGGTGGTTACGGAAAGCCTTTACGACAATCGCTTAAATCCGCCTATGACTAGTATTGTAGTAGTAGTATTATGTAATTGCACAAAAAATATTACGGAGTAATACTGAAAATGCTTAAATTTCTCAAACAATACCATGGAGTAGTAGTTTTTGCACATTAATATGCTGGTGAATTGCCTGCTTCTTGCTGGATTTTGTTTACTTATTTATTACTCCCCCGATCTTCGCCTGATACTTTCTTCTTCAATCGTTAGTGAAATCATGTGAGATTTGAGAAAACTTAATCATAGCATTGGAATTAATTAATTGGTGTATGTTAATTGGTATATTCAAAATAGTTACCTTTAAATTACAAACAAAATCTTTAGAACTTTGTATTGCATGTGTCAATTGACTAATTGTCTCAATCATCATATAACAATGAAATATTGAGACGCCGCGAGTCGGTAGAGGAGGTCATGGGACTTTATTGTGATTTCCCTTGGCTTTAATAAAAACTAGTAAGTAGTCTTTAGATCGAATGACGGGTGAGACGATGTTTTATTTAATAATTGGTTGAACTAATTTTGTAAAATATAATGACATGTAATTTTAACTCAATGGTCCAAGTATTAATTTATCACAGTTTTTACACACACTATATATATGAAAAAGAGCGAAAAAAAGAAATCTGGTCACGTATGGCCCGGAGTGCGTAGAAATAATGAAAAGCAACGGAACGCTGAGGTATTAATTAATATTAAGGTCGAATTTCTTGTAGTTAATAATTTAAAAAATGGATTAAAAGGGAAAATAAATATTCACCCGCCAAAATCCCATGTCCATTTGCGTGAGAAACACACGTTCTCTTTTTATAACTACTATTGTAGATGTAGATATCACCTTTTAGATGATTTATTAGTCATATCCTATATTGAAGCTTTAGTTGTAAAACTAATACTCTTAATTGTTGACTATGTTGTTATTTTAGATGTGTTAGTTAAATTTGCAACGCGGTATTATTCATGTGTTTTACTCTTAATTAGTTTTGCTAATAAAATTTGTGATCTAGGTTATATATGGTTTAGACACATGTTGAAATGATATTATACATATCTCAACCTTTCGGTTAAGATAATCAAGTATTCAAGTGTAATACTCACGTATTTATTTTTATTGATCCACACGATATTAACTCATTGACTATCATCCTAAATGTAAATAGATTGAGCTTACAAATGTGTATTTTGCTAATGATCTCTTTATCTTAAGTGGTGCTACTATTAAGTCAATGAATATTATTAAGAATATTTTACAACAATTTGGGAGGATGTCTGGACGTAATCTAAATCCGAGCAAGAATTAGCTGTAAATATTAAATGTATCCAGAAGCTTTTATGGGTGCAATGGATCATGACCTATAGGTTAAAGAAGCAGAGCTTATGGGGAATCAAAGCTAGAAGCAAGATAGTTGGGTATGGAGGAAGCTGTTGCAGTTGAGGGATCAGATTGGTAATGGAGAATGTGTGAATTTTCTATATGATAAGTGGCATCCCATGGGCATTTTAGCTGAGAAACTTACAATGAAGGCTCGGAGTGCTATGAATGTTCTTGACATAGATTCTGTAGCTGTTGTTGTTAATAGAAACAAGTAGCCAAAGGGAAGGAATTTGAGTGATACTATCAAGGAATGCAAGGAGCAAATGCCTGTTTTAAGTGAGAGCGTTGATACAACTGTTTGGTTTGGGCAGGAACATTTTAACTTAAAGAAAGCTTGGGACTGTATAAAGATTAAAGAGTACTCGTTATAGGGTACATAGTTGGAGGGGCATACCTAGGAATAGGCTCAATTGGAGCATTTGTGTTCGATGGGGATTTCTCCTGTATATTTTTTATCCTATCTCAGGATCTTAGACTGTTTGTACCTCTTATTTCTTCAATGCAGTATACTTTCTTTAAAAAAGAAAACGATATTAACTTAATTTTTTAAGAGATATAATCCATTTACTTGGCCTTCACTACTTGATGCCTTTGCCCGACACACCCCAAAAAAGAAGATGTTATATCATACGGAGTATATGTTTGGTCTAATTAAATGATGCCCAGCTAACGAGGCGTCCCAGTATTGTTCGTCCCCAAATACGGATTAAGCTGTTTTAATATCGTGAATTAATGACCAATTGACCACCCAATGTTAATTTTGTAATAGTACTTACATAGTTCATAAACTTCGAAAATGATTTAGTCTTACATTCACAGATATGAAGTTGCAAAATAATTTATTGGTAATTAGTAATCACCTGAGTGTACTTAATGTTATAAAAAATGGTTCAATTAAAGTTGGAGTTGCTTAAACTTAGTTGAATTATCAAAAATGTATTATCTTATAATTTTAACGGGTATTAATTTAGCACCATCCACGAGTTACGATTGGTCAATATTATCTTAGAAAATTTATTAGAAGAAATGTCGACTATTAATTTATTGAGTTTTCTTGTAGTTGATAATTGAAACAAATTAAAAAGGAAAAGAAAAAATTTAAAATGAGCGAAAAAAGACACGATTATTAATTTAGGACCCGTATCGATGAGTCGAGACTGTGAAAATATTAACTTAGAGAGTTTGATAAATAATCAGTGATAATTTATCAATTTACTACTTATAGTTGATAGCGCAAAAAAAGAATGAAAAGGAATGGAAAAAATGCATAATTAGGTATGTAGTAGTACTTGAGTTTCTACTATAGTTGATAATTGAAAAAAAACTGCAATTATTAATTTAGCACCTTATCCCAGAGGCCGGGACAACCTAAAAATGTTATCTTATAGATTTTATTAAATGTCAGTATTAATTTATAGAGTTTTACTACTTGTAGTTGATAAGCGCAAAAAAAAGAATGAAAAGGCAGGAAAAAAAAATGCATGATGGGTATATGACCGTAATGAGTTTCTCTTGTAGTTGATAATTAAAAAAAATTAAAAATGAAAAAAAAATTAAAATGAGCGAAAAGACACGGGTATTAATTTAGGGCCATATCGCTAAGTGAGACTGCTGAAAAAAAATTAACTTAGAGTTTATTAAATAATCGGTATTAACTTATCGAGTTTATTGTAGTTGATAATTCTGAACCCCAGCTGGCGTATAGTAGCATGTCGGTATTAATTACGTAGAACTTTTCTTGTAAGCGATAATTCTGAAGCCAAGCAAAAAATGAAAAGACAATTATTAATTTAGCCAGCGTCTAGGTCGGAATAGAGCGAAGAATATTATCTTGATAGATGGTTTATTAAATAATGGTATTAATTTGTCGACTTTCTTGTAGATGATAATTGAAAAAAATAAAATAAAAAAATGAAAAAGGAAGGAAAAAAAACACAAATTACTAATTTAACACACTTGTGCCAGTCGGGCCGTGAAAATATTATCTTTAGAGAGTTTATTAAATAACCGTTATTAATTTATTGAGTTTGAAAAAAGGAAAAAACTGACAAAAAAAAAACCGTTGTTCTTTAGAGAGTTTATTAATCGAGTTTACATGATAATTGCAAATTTTTTTATTAATTTAGCCTTTTTATTCTAGAGTCGGAAATTTGGTTAGAGAATACATTAAAGAATCGAATATTAATTTATCATGTTTCTACAATAGTATCTTAAAGAGTTTATTAAATAATCGAGTATTAATTTATAGAGTTAAAAAAAAGCAAAAAAAAAAAAACCAATCACCCTATCCCGAATCGGGACTACTTAGAGTTCTTAAAGAATCGAGTATTATTAGTTTATCCCAGTTTTACTATAGTAGTATCTTCGAAGTTTATTAAATAATCGACTATTAATTTATCGAATTAAAAAAAAATATGACGTGCATGTTACTCACCTCACTAAAGCCTCTTCGTATCTTATTTTAAATACTTATATTAATAATCGAATATTAATTTATCGAGAGTTAAAAAAATAGCCTCTTTTATATATTAACTCTAGATTGGGTTTAGTGGCCACAATAAAAAAATGACAATACAGTTATATAAAAAACTATGATGTCATATCGATTTTCTTATCGTCCGACTCACATTTTTTGTATATCTTTTGGTTTAATGGATTATAATTATAAATTTATAATCAATGACATACTTTATTTTTATTAGAATAATAAAAATATTATACATATAATAGAAAATGCCCATAAAAGTTGAATCTATGAGTTTTGTGTCGAAATGCAGTTACAATGTGAGAGCTTAATGGGTCTTCAAGAGCCTTTTCTCACTCCACTTTACTTCTTAGAGTTAACGATTTTGACCAAAGTGGTATAAAGGTCTAAGCTTTAAGGTCAGATTTTGATATTTTAATTTTGGTTTATGTTTAATTTATGTATGTTTAGTTATATGGTTCTTAGTTTCTGCATTTTGGGATCTGGGTATGTTTTAATTTTCAAGAATGATGTAAATTTGTTGTTAATTTTGTAAAAGGGCTATAAAGGTCTCAGCTTTAAGGTCAGATTTTGATTTTTCAATGTTAGTTTTTGTTTAATTTATATATATTGAGCTACATTGGTCTTAGTTTATGTATTTTGTGATCTGGGTATGTTTCCATTTTCAAGAATGATGTAAATTTGTTGGATTTTTTGTGTGTCAATTTTTCAAAATTAAAGAGCTATAAAGGTCTCAGCTTTAAGGTCGGGTTTTGATCTTTCGATGTTCATTACTGTTTGATTATTTATATTGAGCTCTTAGTTTCGGCATTTTGTGATCTGGGTATGTTTCAATCTTCAAGACTGGAATTCTTTTAATTTGTTGTCAATTTTGCAATTGTAGGAAATCTGGATTTGTTCAGTTGGGTTTTGTTGATTTTCTCTGTTTGGCTCAAGTTGGATGTCAAAATGACTGTTCTGTACGAGTCTGATTCGATTGTTATACGGGAAGTTTGGAGGGATAATCTCGAAGAAGAGTTTGGTTTGATTCGTGAAATTGTGGATGAATATCCATACATAGCTATGGACACTGAATTCCCCGGCATTGTTGTCCAGCCTTTAGGAGAGTTCAAGAGCTCATCAGAGTATAATTTCTACAGCTTGAAAGCTAATGTTGACTTGTTGAAGATAATTCAGTTAGGCCTTACATTTTCTGATGAGAAGGGGAATCTTCCCACCTGTGGACCTGGAAAATATTGTGTCTGGCAGTTTAATTTCCGTGAGTTTGACTTAATCAAAGATCCCTGTGCTCGCGAGTCAATTGAATTGCTAAGTGAGAGTGGGATTGATTTTGTGAAAAATAATGAGGAGGGTGTTGATGCTCATAAGTTTTGCGAGCTTCTGATGTCATCTGGGATTGTGTTGAATGAGAATGTGCATTGGGTCACATTTCACAGTGGATACGATTTTGGGTATTTGCTGAAGCTGCTGACATGCCAAAACCTGCCTGATTCACCGTCTGAGTTCTTCAATCTGATGAAGATTTATTTCCCAACTATCTATGATGTTAAGCATATGATGAGGTTCTGCAACAGTCTTCATGGTGGATTAAACAAACTTGCGGAGCTTTTGGATGTAGAGAGAATTGGTATCTGTCACCAAGCCGGTTCGGATAGTTTACTTACTTGCTCTACATTCATAAAATTGAAAAAGGAATTCTTTGATGGCTCAACTGAAAAATATTCTGGAGTGTTGTATGGCCTTGGTGTTGAAAATGGACTAGGTTTCCAGTGAAATAAAATCTATAAAATAAGTTTATATTATCTCGTATTTTATTGATAACACTCTTTAAATCATTGAACTGTCAGCTTTGATAGGTACCTTACTGCTGCAGAAGAAACATCAATGTTACTCTAATCTTATTGATGTTTCTGGCCTCGCGTTCCAAGCTGTTTGATTCTTGTTGCATGATGAAATATTGTTAAAATGAAAAGACTTACCGAAGTAGGGCCTATAAGAAATCGACATACTTCACTGTTTAATTTGATTAAAATTTATAACATTTGTTCCAATGTGGATTTTAAGTAGCGAGGGAGCTAGTGATGGTTGCTTCAGCCAGTCATATCTCAATTTAAATTGGTTTCTCTCTTTGACAATTGACATTATTAGAGAAAATTTGTGTGAATGGCATGAATGATACATATGTTCTGAATGTTTTTAATCGTTATCATGTTTGGCAGATTCAGGTCGATCATTCGATCGTGAAGAACACATGACTTTTCGATGGAAGCGTTTTAGATGCCATGTCAGATGGGTGATTATTTTAGCTTTTTAAAGATAGGTGATCGTGGAAACAGTTTGAAAGCATAAGTGATAGGCTAAACTTGATAGGTAAACATAGGTGATTGACCCGGTAACGATAAGCAAATATAGGTAAACATAGTGGAGCTAATTTGAGTCAATTTCATATTTAAAGCGTTTTTAGTACCCAAAACTTACTTCTATTGTAACATTTAATACCCATTTTCCCATCAATTATTGTTACTTCTCGGATTTCAATTTATGAAATATTTTCATATTAATGCATAACCAAATTGGTTTCCCTAAATTCTTTATACTTATTTTATTTCTCCCACGTTTTGCAATATTCAAAGCAATTAAATGCTTGTTTGACTTGGTCGGCATCGACTTCGCGGAGTCATTATCTTGAGATATAAAGCGGCGAGAAATGAGGGTAGAAAGAGATATAGAAAGCGGGGTCAATTATAATTGAAAATTAATAGGTATTCTTGTCGCCGTCTGGCGCTATTTAGCGATCTTTCAATTAGCGGTACCCCATGTAGCGGTCAGTCGATTACTGCGCCCGGCGAATTAAATGTGGTTTAAATTCGAAGATTCGGTCGATATTATCTTCAATTCGATATGTATGGTCGTAGGTTAGGTTCGAGATGGGAATTGCTGATGTCTTATTTTTTAGCATTTTGGTGGAGTTGATGTTCGATTGGAGATGGGATTTGAATTGGGAAGATGAAGATGATATTAAGATTACTAATTTGTGGAAGAAATTGGGGCGA
The DNA here is from genome assembly GCA_019722365.1 of Lithospermum erythrorhizon. Classification (NCBI taxonomy): domain Eukaryota; kingdom Viridiplantae; phylum Streptophyta; class Magnoliopsida; order Boraginales; family Boraginaceae; genus Lithospermum; species Lithospermum erythrorhizon. Next base: position 585,724 of record JADFUC010001683.1, read on the forward strand.
GATTATAATTAGGGGAGAAAGGTGGTGTCAAGTGTTATAAAGAAGTATTTTGAATTAGGTAATAGCGTTTAAATATTGAGTGACTAAATTACATACGCTGCTAATGTTATCGATCATCGACATGTTTCTGCGTGTTTAGGTTGATGCTGTTTACGGCAGATGCCGATCGATCACATATCTTTTGAAAAAGTTTGATCAATCACCGGATTAGATTAAGTGAAAAGGCGAAAATGTCGCTACTTGAAAAGTCGCGTTAATACGTGGCCAGATAGATCGGCGGGGCCGGTTTGAAAGCTTGTAGGTGATTATTTAGAAGTATCTTGTAAATATAGGTGATTATCGGTGCCATTAACCCTAAATTGAATATGGAATTATTACCTTGTTCGAAAACTGTGATAGTATTGAGTAAATGAAACTTTTGTTTGCTCAAGCTTTTATAAGATGTTAACATTCCATTGCAAGAAAGGTATTTTAGGCTCTAGCATATATCATATGTGATTTCATGTATGGTCTTTGTGAACCATGAAGGAGGTCCTTGTAATATACCTCTATGGTCTTTTGTGAATATTCGTAATAGATATAGTTATGTATTAAAATCGACATTGAACATTATTTGAAGATAATTATAGATCGTTTGCGGTTTGGCTTGCATTCTGGGCGGATATGGATTATCTTATGTATGGTTATAACTTTATATTCTACTGCCTCCAATGTGTGTAGTAGATAGAACTAGACTGTTGTCAAGATCGGCTTGGCTCGTCGAGAAATCATTTTTTGAGGGCTACCAGCAAAGTTGTTTCCCTTGGTAACTTAATGAATAATTGTATGAACTAAAGGCTCACTTCCATTTGTTGTGGAAGTTGAGTGTTATAAAGGGATAACTTAGAAAATTCTGTTTGGAGAATAATCATATTCCAACCCAACAAGTAAAATTCAAGAAACAAGAAAAAATCGACGAATCAGGGAAAAAGGTGTTTTAAGGTACTTAATGGCGATAATTTGAGTGTGCGTGGTCGTGAGTGGCCAAATCTTTACGTATTCTGCGGACCAATGCAACTATTACCAGCGATCGCTTTGTGGCGAGTAGAAGCTTACCAGAAGAATCATATCGATAAACACTCGAATATCAAAGTCAGGATAGTGAGCCTTGGGTTTTTATTGGCTTAGTAGCTTAATCGATCGCATCCACTTTTATTTCCTAATGTGACAATTAACAATTTGTGTGACACTTTATATTATACACTCGGTTAAGAATAATACTCCGTATATTGCATCAACTGTTTGTTTTAATAAGTTAACTCAAAAAACAAAATATATAATACGTCTCATGAAATTATAAAAAATTATCGTATTTGAGTAGACCCTACTTTGACTCGCCAATACTCTCAAAATCTCGCGTAGCTGCGTATTAACTCATTATTTATTTCCCTAAATCCCTCAATAATAAAACAAAATCACTCAATGGAGTCCAAAACGACGTCGTATGGAGGCGGCGCAGGAGGCAAATTACGTAAACCGCCGTCGCGAAAACCGCCGTCAAAACCCTACGACCGCCCTCCTCCGCCCAAATCTCAGTGGTGGCTATCGAAACTCGTCGGCGGCGCTACCAGGATTTTACCTTCGTTTTTTTCTAATGCCACCGATTTGTATCCGGATGCTGAGGTTGATAATAATGGTGAGTGAATTAGTTTTTGTCCCAAAAAGATTGTCCAGTTTGATTTTTTGTAATTGTTGCATTATGTATTTAGAGGGTTTAATTGGTCTCATTAGTGAGCTAATTGAGTTGATAATTATGTGTGTTTTTAGTCGAAATTAACAAAATTTGTAGACTTAATTGATGTGTACTTAATATAACTTTGATTTGGATTGAAATTATTGTGTTAATAGTTAAATATGCTGAAAATACTATATTTGATCCTCTGGTCGTTTTTTCCCCTTCTAATGCTCCCAATTTGTATCCAGATGCTGAGATTGGTAATAATGGTGAGTAAATTGAGTTGGTGATTGTTTGTGTCCCATTAAGGTTGTCCAGTTTTATATTTGATACATGACTTCAATTTGTCATGAGTTGCTCTTTTCGATGATATATTGTTAAGGATGCATTCTTTAGCTTTCCGTTGGTAAGATTCTTTTGTTTTATACGGAGAAATCCATGACTTTATGGTGTTTACTATCTTGAGAATGACAGTATTATGCAAACATCAATGTTTTGAGAAAATAGATTAGTAGTTTGTTGTTTAGGTATTATCCGAGTTGGTTGCAATGTTATTTTAAGGATACATATTAGAACTGTTTATAGTTATGGACAAAAACGGAACTGTATTATCATGTAATGACATGCTTTTTAGACCTTCAAACATGTTGTTTTCTTGAGTTTGGTAACTACAATTTGTATATGTGCTGATGTGCATATTATGATTCCTTTTAATGGAACAGGGAACAGTGATCACGATGTGGAGGTGGCACCACCTAAAATTGATGATTTAAGATGTGATTCGAGTGTGAGTTTTTCCCATACCTTCTTGCGATTCCTGCTTTTAACCTGATGTTTGTTGAAGAGACAAAGTTTCTTTGTGCACATAATCCTAGGAAAAAAGTATCAACCCCCCACCCCATTAATTATACTTTTGTTTTTTTTCTTTCTGGAAAACATTTTCTGTAATCTAAACTATGGACGAAGTAAGGAGACCTGTCAGGTATTTTCCGGTTGAAGTGATGATGTTCAACTTACATTTCCGTCCCATTCATTTCTTAAGTACTAAAGCATCTTTTCCTCTGGGGAGCGTAATGGCAGTAGTTCTAAAGATACATATTTGTGGATATGTGCAGCAGGCTGTAATTACACCTTCTAAAGAAGCACATCCAGATGAAGTGCCAGAAAGTTCGAAGAGATTTTCTGATCCTGTTTTCCTTGGAAAAGGAAAACAGATATGCTCTTCTGATCAGAGTGAAATATCCAGAATTGAACAGTTGATAGAGGGAAAAACATTTTCAAGGTATTGTTCTAGACTTCCAGTTTAGATTTATTCTCTTATTCGGGGGTGATGTATGCTGGCCTCCCTTCAATATAGTGTTTTTTGAGTAACTGGGTTACTTTTTAAGTGTATTACATTTTTATTGCTGTTTCGTTACATTGCAACATGTTTCTGGTTGGTGCTATGCAGGGATGAAATTGATCACTTGATTGAGATACTGAATTCTAAAACTCTTGATGCTCATGAGGCTGAACGGGGAACTAGGGAAACAGTGACAGCTGCTGCAGTGGAAAGTGAAAGGACTTTATTGACTCGTCAGGGAAGACAAGAAGATTACAATAGAGCTATACCCGGGACCCCCCTCCCACAATTGAAGGTGTGATCATCTACTCATACTGTCGCTTTAACTCAGCCTTTTCCTTAAAGGATTAGTTAGTGTGGCAAAAATAGGATATGTTATATGCTGAGAATTTATGGTGTTGTGATAGAATTGTTAAAGTGTATACTTAAAAGATGTTATCAAACATGATCTATGAGAAAATAATTGTTTGTTGTTATATCACCTTCACCATTATGGTTCTACAATGGTTCTAATCTGGCTTATTTTAATGACTATAGGTAGGAGACAAAATTGGTGCTTCACCAATAGACATAGCAAAATCTTTTATGGGAAGTCGAAAGTTGGAACCATGCACTACTCCCTCTAGTGTTTCAGCCAACGCTGAAGAGACGCTGCAGCTGATTGAATCTGTTAGCAAGCCCCTCATTCTTTCACCCTCACCTATGTCTTCTCCTCATTGGCCAGGCACCATAGTCGCTGATCAGCGCCGCTATGTAAGTCCTCTTAGTCACAAAGGTCGGTATGGGATTCATGATTTTCCAAGAACCCCGTATTCTAGAACAATTTATCCGAAGTCAAGGGCCAAGGTATTTTGAGTTCTCTAGAGCTATGGCATAATTTTGTTACGCTGATTGGGGATAACTGATGTATTTCATGTTCTCTCATTCAGCCACCAGCTGATAGCAGGTACCCAAGCAGTTCATCTAACTTCTTCCAAAAATCTCGAATTCCAATTTATGAGCAGGTATGTGCCATCCTATAGTCTACATATGTACCTATGTTTCTACATATTTTATGTCTTTAAGCTGAAGCAAAGTTAGTAATGGCGAGGACCGAGTTCAAGTCCTTGCAATGGTGGGCTGATTATTCTTTTAAAATTAGTATGTTTTCTAGAGTTATATTGTACTCCATTTGATCTGATAAAGAGGCATGAAGTGTCTCCTACTGCATTAAGAACATATGATTTTTGTGTTGTGATTTTTTGTTCATTAAATATTGTTTCTTTCTAGATCAAGACAAGGGATGATACCCTGCAAGATCATCATGGATCTGTGGGACCCATTCGTCGTATGCGCAGTAAATTTTCTTCAGAAAGTCTGTCTAGAGGATCTATCTTCTCAAAGCCCCTAGTAGAAGTCTCCAATGGCTCTAAAGTTCTTCCTGCAGAGAAGAATTTAGAACCAAATGACACTAGAAATAATTCCAAGGCCCTTCCAGTAGGCATTGGACCAAGTGGATCAGAAGATTCTAACTCCTTTTTAACTCCTTCCACTAGTCAGGCGGTTAGAAGAATATTAGAGCACCTTGACAGAACCAAACCCACACCCAAGCAGAAGGCAGCTGAAGTAGAGCGAGCCACTGCGTGGAGGAAACCTGCTGCTTCGAGATTTGATGACACGGGAAAGGCAACAGCCAGCCTGTCACATGACAGCAAAGTTGATTTGGTCAGCAAAGGAAATTATGGAAATACAACCTCAGATGTCCAAATAAAATCTCCCAAGGTTGCCATAAAGGAAACAGAGATTGCTGCACAGGGATGTGCTTCAACATCTAACCTGGATGGTGTCTCTGGTATGATTAATCCTGGTGGTAAAGAATTTTCTTCACGTTTTGACAGCATTGCTGGTTCTGCATCTTGGAATTCGCCTGAGGTATATTATTGTCAGCCTTTTGAACACATGATCATTTTATTCGAGTAATATGAGGTTATGGTCAAATTTGAGTATTTTAAGTAACTAGTCAAACTTATCAGTTAAACTGAGATGGGGTAGTATTATTTTAATTTAATAATCGAAACTAAACAAAGAAATCGTGATCACATAAAAAAGATCTGGAGGCTAATGTTAAACTCATCAACAAAATGTGTTCACTTGTAATCCAGAGATTCAACTAATCACCTCTGGTTCTTGATGAGCATTCTTTCGTGTGACATATATGATACTCTGGAAGCTTATTTATTGACTTTTCTTTAATGGCTTTTGCAGCAAGCCAACAATGGTATGAGTAGTAGATTGCAAAAAGAGTCCAGTAAGCCCCAAATTGATAACGGAATTTATGCAACCAACTACAGTTTTGAGTTGCCAAAGAGGCCAGTAGCTGAGGTCACCAGCTCAAAACCAATTCTGTCGTCTATTTCCATCAGCAAGCCCGACCCTAGACGCATGGTGTCTTCAGGAAATGGTATCGGCTTCACTTTTCCAGTATCTGCATCTTTCGGTGTAATGTCTGAACCCCCAACACCGTCTATTATGCCCTCATCTTCAGCAACCGTGGTGTCCTCGCCCCAGACCCCCGTGTCTACTGTTCCTTCTTACAGTTTCGGATCCAAGAGGACTTCACCCCCACTAGTCTTCTCTTTTCCAGGTGTTACCATTCCCTCCTCTAATGATGCTTCTGATCTTAAGTTCAATTTTGGGTCCGATAAAAGCAGCAGGCTTTCTTTCAAATCAGTTGGGAAAGGTCCGATATGAGTCTAAAGTTCCGAGTAATCGGATTGATTTAGCTCAGAAGGGAGGGCCTTTCACACCTTAGTTTTTAGCTGTGTACTAGTAATTTTTCTCAGGTAAGATTTTCATAGTTTCAACCCCTTGAATGTTTCCTCTTTACTAGCTGATTGTGTAATCCATAAGCTGGGAATATGCAGAATGATTTCTCTTATAATTCTTGCTTTCATAATTTGACTGATTTATGTATGAATGATGACTTGATGAGCTTGTGAAAAATCTCCCAATAAGGTATTGTGGTGCACCTTCCGTCCCATTTTCCTTATCTAGAAATGGAAATAAGGGTAAATATTATTTCAATAATGCACAATGTAATATTTATGTAATACTATAAAGTTTATGCTATTATAGGGTAAAGATTTGTTTATATATTATGGAGTATACAATACCTTGTGCTCATCAATTATTAATGTTGTCGTGGTAACTATATTATCCAAAAAATTGACAATAAAAAAACGACTTCTATTACAACCTTCGCAGTTTCATAGCGACAGCTGTCCCGTACAGACCCAATTATTCAAATATGCTTTAATACAATGTTTGGTTTTATTGTTTACAAAAAAAGATTGGGCTCATAATTAAATCCCAACATCACTAGAAAATCGTCAAATTTGTAATTGTGATGTTTTGATTTTTTAAACTTTAATCTCTGGTATTTTTGTAAAAATATATATTGAAATATAATATTTTTCCTCTATTTAATTATTAACATTATATATTTTTTTAAAATTGTGTGAGTCAATTAAGATACTAGTATTTATTCATTTTGATAATTAAATAATCAAACTAAAGATCTTTTAACATTGAGAGAGTACATTCTAATGCTCAAAATTAGCGTAACCTTCATTGATATATATCTTTAATCGAGCAAAAATTATTCCATTTATTTAATAGTTGAAAATTCAAATTATTATGTAAATAACAATTATATTGAAAATACTATTTATGGATATTGTCCGACAAATATATCTAAATTATATAGAAATATATTCGAGTTTAAAAATGATCAAACTTCTAATTTCGTAAATTTATAATTGGATAATATTTTTGAAATGACGGGAATAATTTATCTTGTTTGAGTCGATACCACTATACCAACTCAACCAAACAGCCCCCATCGTGACTAGAACATTAAAATATTCCATAAATAAATTGTATTTCAACAGATAAATCCATAATTTCCATATCTGCTAACAAAATCCAACACAAACAAACTACTGTAAAAAGGTATACTCAGATGTTTTTTGTTTCAATTAATTTATTTTAATTAACTTAATTTCTACCTATTTTATAATTTTAATTACTTAATTTATTATTACTATTTGATTTGATTTATTTATGGTAGGTAAGTGAACTTGAAAATGGCGAGCTTGAACGAAGAAGTCAACCCTATTGAGCTTCCAGCTCCTTCTGGCTGGAAGAAAAAGGTCCAATTTTTATTAATATTGTTCAAAATATTGTTTAATTTGTTCAATTTTGAGCTCAAAATTATAAGTATATGTTGTATAATATTTACCTGAAAAGATATAAAAAATACTTGTCAAAGTAGTAGTATTTTTAATCTAGTTTATAATTAATATGATAATTATTATTCTTACTAATGTTAAGGTTGTTAATTAAGGCCGTAAAGTTCGTTAATTTTGACAATTGAGAATCAAACTAGACAATCTTTTTGAGATGTGGGGTTAATTTGTGCTGAAATGGGGTTTGCTTTCGTGGAATAGTTGTATTTTGAAGTTGGACCGATTTCGGAATTTGTTCATCTGTGTGGCATATATGTTACTCGTTTGATCCTAAAAGATCGTCTAGTTTGCTTTTTCAATGGTCAAATTAACAAACTTTGATGTATTAATTGACTCATAGAACATTGATTTGAAGCAAATTATAATGTTAATAGCAAATTAGGCTGAAAATACTATATTTTGATATAGTTTTCATAAAATATTATACCACATATTAAAAAATATTTGAGGTTGTATGTTTAGAAAGTCAACACATCAAATCTGGAAAGTGGGTGATCTTTACCGGATGGAGGGAGTAACATATTTAAGTTCCCAAGCGTGTTAGTTTCATTAAGAAATAAATTTAGTCTCTATTGGTTTGTGATGTAATTTGGGTTGAACATAGGTAAGTAGGTTTGAAGGAAGGTTTATAGATGGATACTGGCATGCTTTTATCACTATTTTGTTGTTTTTAATTAAATGCAGAAATTTATGTATTTTGTGCTTCTGAAAGCAAATAGGTCACAGACTCACGGCTATCTATATGAACTTAAAAGAAACATCATAAGAGCTTACATAGTTAGCTACTTTATTGATGCGGTCGTTGAAATCTGAATCATTTATAGGCTCTGTTATCATTCCTTGTGTCCTAATTATTCATTGTGTCAGTAGCAATGCATCATTCATTGTTTTCAGGAGTGTTGCTGCCTTGTAGCCGCTCATCCGTTGTATTTTCTTAGCTAATGAAGTCTGTCTTCATCACTTCAACCTTAATCTTCACATTCACCTCTTCTGACCTGGTGGTTACCAAGTAGAACCTGGACATCATCTCTGCACCTTTGGCCAACATTGTGTTTTCTGGCCAAAAGTTGTGTCATCTGGAGTTCTTCAATCATTTCACCAAGTCCTCCCCCGACCCCTACAATCACACCTTCACCATCCACAACACCACCCTCCACAACACCACCACCATCATCAACAGCTGCCCCACCGCCAGTCCCCGAAACTCCACCACCATCAAGTACACCTCCATCGCCTAGCATGAGTCCGAGTGGCAGGCCTGCCATACCACCATCATCTAGCATGAGTCCGAGTGGCAGACCTCCCATGCCACCATCCTCTAGCATAAGTCCTAGTGGCGGCCCTGCCATGCCTCCATCTTCTAGCATTAGTCCTAGTGGTGGCCCTGGAATGACGCCATCCTCTAGCATTAGTCCAAGTGGCCCTGCCGACATCATCTCTATGCAGTTAAAATGTTTTTTCCATCGTTATTTTATTTAGCCATGTTCATCTGTAAGCAAGTTGTATTTCTCTGTAGGTTGTACAAAAAAAGGGAGGTACCCCAAAGAAAAAGGAGATTGTTTTTACTGCACCAACTGGGGAAGATATCACTACCAAGAAGCACTTGGAACAATATCTGAAATCACACCCTGGTGGTCCTCCAGTATCTGAGTTTGACTGGGGGACAGGTGAAACTCCAAGAAGATCATCAAGGATCAGTGAGAAGGCCAAAGAAGCACCTGCTCAGGAAATTGAGCCTCTTAAGAAACGAAGCCGAAAGTCATCAGCTTCAAAGAAGGAGAACAATGATGAAGAGGCTCCTGAAGAGACTGAGGTGAAGGATGTGCACATGCACGATCCTGAAAAATCTGAGCAGGATTGCGAGAAGGGAGGTCTGGCTGAGAAGAGCGATAAAGCTATGGAGTCTGAAGATAATGTTGCAAATGAGATCAAAGTTGCAAAGGATGACTTTACAGCAGGTACAGATAACAAGGGAGAAACAGCTGCCACAAACGAGATCAATTCTCAAGATGCTCCCATGGATGCAAAACTAAGCCTGGAAAATTTTGGCGCTGAAGCAGGATCTTTGATAGATAATCCATTTGAAAATTTATCAAGTTCCCCAGTGGTAACTGAAAATGACAAAGGTGTGCAGTTGGATGGGCTGGTTCAGGTAAGTGTGGATGGAACAATTGCTGAAGCACAGAAAGGGTCTGTTGCTGGTGTGGATGAACAGAAGGCTATTCCTTCGGAGGACAAGAAGTCCCAAGAGGAAGAGAACAGCAGAAGTGCTGAAGAAACCAAGAGTGGCGTGGAGCCAAATAATCTGCTGAACGACACCAACAAAAAGGTGGAAGGAGAAACATTCGGAAATGGAAATAACATGTAAGACAGCCTTTATTTAGTGACTTAGAACTGCTTTAATCATCTCTTCTGACCTCACACATGTCTGTATCATTTCTTTTTATCGGTTTTAGTTGTATTGCCAATAATAAAAAGTCTGCTTCCTCTGTAGAACTTATATGAGAATTGTAGGTTAGGCTGTTAGCGATGAAGCTTTAGCTTCATCGATGTCTTAGTCCAAAGCAGCGTCTGTATCACTCTCCACTCTCCAGTAATAGGACAAAGCACACATGTGAGTTGTGGTTAAGGCATAATAGGTCTCTGAGATCTGACATTGGGTGTTGTAAGTTGTAACTGTGTCGTATAACGTTATAATTAGTTGCTTTTATGTGTGTTTTTTCATATTTTCGCCCTGTTTGTTAAAATCATGTCCCAAGCATAAATTCTCATTCCTGCGAGGTGGAATTAGTGGAATCAAGATTTAAGATTTTTTTGGGGGGTGCGGTTGATGCTGTAGCTTGCAAATTTCAGAATGTCATATATGTTGATACGTGAAATATTCTGCGAGGTGGCATTGGCGAATCAAGATTTAAAATTGAAGTGCTGCTTGGCCTGCAAATTTCAGAATGTCATAAATGTCGATACAGTAAAATACACTTCAGCCTCTTCCTGCTAATCTTTGAAGGCCTTTAAGCTGCCTTAGTATTCCTGTCAAAGCTGTCCACTTCTCCAATGAACTTGCTGATGCCACAAAGCAAATTTTAATGGTTCAACATCATTCTTCATAACTGCATAACATAAAAGGGAAATAGATAATAATTAAGTAGTTTAGTTAAACTTTCAAGAAAGGAAAGAAGTTTGCAAATGTTCCACTTTGAGATGGAAAATTTAGTAAACTATGCAACTAATCAATTATGTCACCTTCCATATTTCCAGATGCCGACCTCGTCATGAATAATTTGAAAGATGTCTGCATCAAAAAGAACTTATGTGTCATTCTTCCATAAGTTGGAATAATTGAAACTCAATCTAAAACATTGGTGACACATAAGTCACATCTCAAAGATTTATGTATTTTCAAATCCAACACTGAAATAGTGAAATGTATATTTCCTGCTTCAAAAATAAAATATCCAAAAAAAACCTCAACACTTCCTCCATTAAATTTTTTTAATCTAATTTTAAATTTGAAGCTCAAATATTTTTTATATGTATTGAACAAATCTCATATTAAGTGAAAATATATCAAATGCTAATATTTCTTTTTATACTTCTTATCGAACATAATAATTTTAATTCAAACTAAAATTTGTAAATTTTGCTACATGAAACTTTCACATGTTTTGTTTGGAGCCGCCAATATTGATTTATTAGTATAATCTTCAGTATGGACAAGGTGCATTAAAAGCTTTCAAATGCCTAACTTGGCCACCTAATTTAATTGCATCTTAAAGGTAGCTATATATCGCTTTTATAATTGTTCCACTTTCATCTTTTTAAACAACACGTAGTAATAATAATATAATAATCTACAGTGATTAATTTACTTCTATAACTCTTGTGGGAAGTTAAAAAAGGAACTCGTGATCTTTTGCGCCATTTCGGGTGTCATCTTGAGATTGGTTAAGATTTGCTAATATGTTGCCATCATATTATCGAATTTAGACATTAATCCTTTTATCTCCTTTATATTTATCTCATTGTACGATACTTTATTTATAAAATATGCATTGTGCATTTGAATCATATACTACAGTATATGATTAACAATCACTTAAACCGAGCCAAAATGTAAATAAAGGAAACAAATTATCATATTCGAGCGAATTAAACATATGCTTACTCTTAACTATATATGCATACAATCTATTAAAAAAAAAATTAGATATGCATACTTGGGAATTTTCCTGTCGACAAAAACTTCCTTTCGAATTATCATGTCGACACAACAAAAACCATAAAATCTTGAAAAAAATGAACAATCAGGAATGAATTGAAGCAGTTCCATAAATCATCAAATTGAACAAGTTGGACCAGCTCCATTCCCACTGACTCCAAGTCAACTACTCACTTTGTAGATATAATAAATCACCAATAATAATAGATATGTGGTGATTACCAATCAAAGGCCCTCCTACAGATTTCCAAGATAACAATACACCTATAGAAATAATACAATTCAGACAAATCACAAAAATCTTTGCAAACCTTTTTAGACAAGAGGCAACATACATCTTTACTTCCTGGGGCGAACTGAGGAAACAAAAACACATTTTCTTGAAAAATGTCCAGGAATACTAGTCTCTGCTTTGCAGCACTTACTGTGTTTGTAGTTGCTACTAGTTTGGTGGTGGAGAAGGCTGATGCAGCCACCTTTATCGTCGGCGACACCATGGGATGGCGGGTTCCGTCGGGTGCCGATGCTTATGCAACATGGGCTTCTCGCCATACTTTCAGTGTTGGAGACACTTTAGGTAAATACTTCCAACACTATATTATTGTATATTACTTTGATCGTGCTAATAATACATGAGGTTCCAACGTAAAATCAAAGTCAGTAGTTTAAGACTTTATTAAGAGAATTGTACACCTTTATTTGATCATAGCCAATATATATTATTTGTGTTACTATATCTTGTCCTGGTGAAAGAAACAAGACACAAATTATTGATACTCGATTTAGTAATAGCAAAATATTGCATATCTTTGATTAGATTTAGGTGAAATCTATATGTGATGTTCTAATAATATAAAGTTAGATGTCCATATGTATATTTTACCCCTTGAAAATATAAGATTCTTCAGATTCTTTGATGAGAATAAAAAACATGAAATAAAATCATGGCAAGTTTTATTAATTTAGTACTATAACATAGGACAATATCAATTATGGTGAAATCCGTATATTATAGTATGACATTTGCCATCTCAATATTAATATGATATACATAGTTATCAAAATTGACACAGATCAATGATTTGTATTACATTATAGCCTATGCATTTATACTATTGTTTGGTTTTGCAGTGTTCAATTTTCACAGGGATCACTTGATGCCTGTAACAAAGGAAGCTTTTGATGCATGCAATTCTAGCGCCATCATTCAATTGCTCACAATTGGTCCAGCAAATGTGACTCTTACCACACCAGGCAAGGAATATTTCATCTGCACCTTTGGCCAACATTGTGTGGCTGGCCAAAAGTTGGCAGTAAATGTCACAGGTTCAAGCATTTCACCAAGTCCTCCCCCGACCCCTACAATCACACCTTCACCATCCACAACACCACCCTCCACAACACCACCACCATCATCAACAGCTGCCCCACCGCCAGTCCCCGAAACTCCACCACCATCAAGTACACCTCCATCGCCTAGCATGAGTCCGAGTGGCAGGCCTGCCATACCACCATCATCTAGCATGAGTCCGAGTGGCAGACCTCCCATGCCACCATCCTCTAGCATAAGTCCTAGTGGCGGCCCTGCCATGCCTCCATCTTCTAACGTGGTCTAGTGGCCTGGAATGAAGCGCCACATCCTCCTCTAACGTGTTAGTCAGTGGCCCTGCCCTTCCCCCATCCCCAGAAGATGCTGCACCAGGATCTCTCCCAAGCGATGATGGCACTATCCCTCCACCTCCCAGCGGTGCCATGAGGAAAGATGTTGCGACCATCTTTGTGACAATGTTCATATCAACAGCAGTTGGTTATATGTTTTAGATTATGTATGTGTGTATAAATAGAGCTGGATTATTGAGGTTGTAATATGTGTGTACATGACTCACATTCTGCATTTCATTATTTGCTTTGATCTTTTTGTTTGTGATAAATCAATAAAAGCTGGTTGCATTTCAGTTTTCTGAAATGTTGCAACCGGAAAACATTTGTTCAAGTTCTTAATGATGTATGGATCCAATTGAGGAGGTCAAATGTTTAACAAAATCACATAACGATGCAATTCTAAGATGGACGATTGCCTTATAACATCCTCTAAATGTCCGGTGCTTATAGACATTCAATTCTTTCAATAGACATTTTATTTATTTAATATCGAGACGAACCTTATGATCATTAATATGCAGATGAGTGTATGGATACACGAACTTTATTTAATTGCTCTATGATGATAAAAGTATATATATATATATTAAAGTTTATAAAAAGATCCGGTGCTGATAGAGTATAATCTAGTATAAGTTTCCGATCAAACATGGTGACAATCCAGCTCAAGGAAGGCAGAAAGCAAAGTAGCTAGGTGATATGGAAGTGATGTGTATTATTGACATATAAAAAACCATATATTTGCAGATGTTACTTTAGATAGGTGAGTAATATCCCCCTGGATGTCCCATAGAAGTTGCTTGAGGCATTCCATATGGCATCATAGGTTGCATTCCAGGGCCATAATAACCTGCATTTCCTGCGATTTTGGCCAACCCCAATTGTCCTTGCATTCCATTAGTTGCATATTGTTGCCAGAGCTGCTGTTCCTGCATAAGCAATTGTTGTTTCTTTTCGACGTCTGCCATCTGGACGTAAGATGGAGGTGGCACCGTCAAGGATGCTGCAAATGGATCTTGATGCCCCACTGGTTGGATGGTGCCATCAGGGGCGGGCAAGGCGAGAACTTGAGTTGAACTCTTTCCAGTCATGGGTAATGCCACGCTACTAGAACTACCCCCACTCAGCTGAGCATTATTCATGTGCTGCCTGACAGCCCCTTGATCGTAGATTCCATTCAGTAACAATGGGTCAAAACCACCGGCTAAATCAGCTTTTTGCTTTGACAGATTACTGGTTGTTTCCACCAAGGCGAGCTCCCAGTCAGCTTTACCAATTTCAGCAGCTGGTGTTTGCCAAGCCGAAGTCACTTGAGGCTCTCCATCCGATGGGAATGCTTCCCATGTGCCATTTGTTGCTGGCCCGTTAAACAGAGCCAGTGCAAATTTGTTTCCCTGCTCATCAGCCGTGACACCATCATCCCTCAAATTCATCAACTCTCCAGGCACTGGTTGTGCCTGTGGCTTGGGTTGCGGTGCTGCTGGTGGAGGCGGTGGAGGAGTATTGTCTTCGAGTGCAGGAAGTGCTTTGATTTCATTCATATCTGGCTCTTGTTCTTTCACAGCCACGGAAGTCTTAGCAACCTCTCTCTCGAAGTTTTTTGGCATGTTTGCCTTTCCCCTCAAGAAGCCTTCAACGGTCCCCAAAAGCTCATCAGTGATCCTCGTTACTTCTGGGAACTCTGATGACCTTGCAACTCCAGTATCCTTGCACCAGTTATACAATGCCACTAATCCATCAATCATCTTCGCTGCATCTACATAAGCATCAAACGCCTTGACACAATCGGCATATTCCATCTCTTGAAAACGGTTTAACAGAATAGCCAGAGCTTCGCATATATCAGCATATAGTGGGAAGCTCCCCTTCACCATCAGATATAGTGCGGCAAGAACCATCCTACTATTCTTTGCTGCCCCTGTTGGTCTACAGGCTAGAGCGTCAAAAGTCATAGCAGCAGTCCAGCCTCTCCAAAACCTTCTCAGGCTTCAATTCTCTAAGTGGTATCGCCCTGCGCTTCTCTCCCCTACCCACAGACTCCCCCAGATCATCATAAGACCTTGATCTGTAACTAGCCCCATAACTAGGCTCATCCCTGAACTCTCCATAACCATCGTCATTATGACGTTTTTCATCATCATAGTGACTTTTCTCGTCACCGCCACTCAATTTCCTCTCATATGCCATCAACTCCAGCTTCTGATCCAAATACAATGCATATGTCCTCACAAATGCTGAATGATCCCATGAATTCGAGTGAGCCTCATCTCTAAAATCCGACATATTCAAAATCCTTGCCCCCCTTCGACTAGAATACATCATCTCTTGTCCAAAAGAAGGGTCCCCATCACTCATCAGCCTATGCACTAGCATTAAGGCCTTCAACGCTACAATCCAGTCACGTGTCTTGCTCAACCTCTTTGAAATTGTAATTACACAAGCATTGGTGTAACCTCTCGAATAAGCCATCAAGTTCAGAATCCCCCTAATGTGTTTCTCATCCGCAGGCTCATTATCATGACTCGTAGCCTTCACAATTAATACTTCAAGATCAGGAGCAACATTTCCAGCCACTTTAGCTATACTTATGCTTGTCTGGTCCTTCACAGCACCAATAGTTTTCCTCAGAGCCATTTATTCCAAGAAAAGGTTTATCTCTATATTTCTGAGCTGTCTCAATATCAAAATAGAAACAAATTAAGCTATAAACAAAGTTCATAAAAATCCAATCTTTTTTTTTCTCCCCTATACTAAAGTAACAAGGACAACATTAATAAAAAGTTTCATAAATTTAAGTTCAAAAGTTATAAAGTCAATCATCAAAACTCAAACTAGGCAATCTTTTCAGATGGAGAAATATATATTTAAACATACAAAAATAAAAATGTCCAGGTGGGGTGGTCCATAATCAAATAAAAATCCGATCTTGGCAATCCAAAATTGTGTCAGTGGATTACTTAATCCAATTTTATTTAATCAATAACATCTTCATTCTTCGACACACAATTTTCATTAGTACATGCATACAAATATACAATTCATAACCTCTTCATTCTTCAAGTACCCAACAAAAGAAATGACCAACATAGGAATAATTAGATACGTCGTATTGATATAACCGATCCTACTTAATAGATAAATCTTGGTTGAATTTCATACATAGAAATAAATGGATACATCGTATTCATATAACCAATCTCATTTACTAATAAAAATGAAACAAAACTTACAAGAAAACATGAAAATTACCAATTATGACTAGTTTGGACTGATGATGAAGATCTGAAGTAACGCAAATTGAATAAGAGAGTGAAGAAAACGCGTAAAACAAGAAATCAAAACGCCTTCAAATGTACTCTCAGTCGGTAAGAACTAAGAATAAGTGCTTTATTTTGTCATTATTATCCTTATTTTATACTTCATCTAAAAGAGTTTTTTTTTTTTATCATAAATAAATCGACGTTTTTATTTTTCAGGTAAAACTTTGATACGAATAATATTTTATTTGTAAAAAAAAGATATATTCCCTAATAAATTAACATTAACATGACATAATAATTATCTTTCGTCTAAATGAGGTTCGGGATCAAATGGTATGTATATTTATCTATGTGACAATGAATTGATTGTTTTCGAATTGACTTATGAATGAAGTGCAATTTATGATTAGTAAATAATGTAATAAATTAATATATGTGAAATATTTTTTAAATCCATTGATACCAAGTTTTAGTTAAAATTAATTTTGTTTTTTAAAAATCATTAATTAAAATGAGTTGGGATGAGTACGTTTCAAACCAATTTGTTTCTTTTGAATTTTATGTGATATATTTTTGAGGTACAAGTCAATGTAGATTTTGTTTAATGAATCGGCCAAAGGCCTCTTCAAAACAAAATTGTGTTGACTCAGGCAAGAAAATCAATCTTTTCGTATTCATTACTCACAAATGATGCCTTGACTTATTAGCATGGTATATATGATATTTAAATTATTGACTAGTGACTAGATATTCCAAAATATTTATTATTTGTATCCAAAATTTACGAGAATACAGGGTCAAATGGACTGTTCTAGGCCGTCCGGTCCCCTTTACCGGCCTGGTTCGTTAAACAAGTAATAAGCACTTCTCCAGATACAAGCTTGAAGCTTCAGCCTTCAAGTTTCTAACCAGCCCACCTAGACAAGGCTATTCAATCCTAATCCGACCAAACATTTAGTACTAGTGTTTACACCTAATATTTGAGTAGTTTATTTAATTTCTTTAAAATATATATCCACACTTCAAAATAGATAATATTATCCTTTACATTTCAATAATTCTTAAGGAATAAAAAGTAGAATAAGGATAATTTTGTCAAACTTTTAACTCTAGAATATGAGTTTCAACATAAAATTTCAGAATTAACATTTGTAACGTTGTAACTTTTCATTAATTAGTGAATCTATCGCAAACTTTATACTAACATATATCATGCTTCATTTATATAATAACTCGATCCACTTGAACCACTAAATTTACTTCTAATAAACATTTCAAACATACTTAAGTATAAATATTATAATTATCGTAAATATACATCTGCTTATGAACCCAACTACCCAAGCATCCAACAAATACAGTATATGTTCCATTTCTTGGTGTCCCACTGGTGCCTCTATTCATCATGATCACAAGCAGCTGGTCTTTGTCTATGTGGATGTATGTATTAGGAGTTTCAGATTTTGTCTTCTTTCTTTATTAATTTCAACCTTTGTACTGTTTGTACGAAACTTCTGCACAATCATAGATTTCAATCTTAGATCACTATACATGAAGCCTTAAATCATGAAACAGTTCAGACAAAACTGACACCAATATTGATTTCTGTAAATTGCAATTTATTACACCATCACCATTTATTGATTTTTCATCTTAAATTAATTAATAATTTTATTTTATCATGAAATTTTCTTAACAAAAATTTATTATCTGCGCCAATCCAAAAGTTGTAAGTTTGGTTTTGCTTGATGCCGAGGCATTACTTAAATAAATATTTTTAATTATCTGTTTAGAGTAGAAAATTATAAAATTGATATTTAATATATATTGAAGCTTGAATCTGAGATCACATGAATATATTATTCTTTATCGTGAAAATAAAATTTATGATCGAAAATTTATAAAATTGTACTTTAAATAATAAAAATTGAGCAATCTTTTTAGAATGGAGGGAGTAATTGTGCAATAATTCGAACTTCGTGTTTATTATGAGTAATACTCATAAGTCAAAATCAGTAAGGTCTCACCATCATAGACCCATAGTGGTTCTTGATAATGAAGCCATATGATCATAAATTGACTTTTTTTTGGTTTGGAAGAATAAAATTTTATATTTTGAAATATAAAACCTCGACAACAACACGAATTAATTAATAAGTTTCTTGATTTGGAGCTCATCATACCCCCAAGGTTCATCTCCAGCAAGCAGCCAAGCACCATCTTTATCTTCGTACGTTAGCTTATAAGCCTCATTCTTTTCATTACCTGCAATGATTATCATTTTTAATTTGAAGAATCTACTTTAATTTAGATGCATAATAGTAATAGTGTAATACTAATCGGTCAAACTGATACAATTTATTATTTACTACTAAGACCTTGGAATGTGAACTATATCTAGCAACATATTTTTTGTAATATCGATTATTTATAACGACAAATGTAAATAAGAAAAAACAAAATTTAGGGTAGAGTAAAATAAAAATGCTTAGTTGAATTTGAAACAAAGAGAACTTACATTTCCCAAACATGAACATCAAGGAGTGAGTGAGAGTCTGAAAAGAGTGATGAGCACTTAGGTCAATCTTTCTAGCAATTCCAACACCCTCCATCTTCACCTTCATAAACATTGATTTTGGATTTGTTCCTCTAAATATAACATCACCATTTCTTCTCACAATATTACCCTCTCCATTTTCTACTCTGATCACATAATTATTAATAAACATGTTTCCAGCTTGATGGTTTTGATGATGATTATTAGAATAACATAGCTTCTTCCTCCACCTATTTATTGGTGGCCATCCAATCAAACCCTTTTCCTCCTCCTCATCAATAGTTCTGTGGATAACAATAATTGATTGATTTAGTTCAATGTATCATCAACCTTTTGTATCAATGGTACGAGGAATAGGTAGAGGATTATTAATATGTATTATTGTTCTGAGTGATCTAGTTGACCTTTTCCGGTCGATAAATTCATGCGATATTGTAAGATTTTGTAAAACTTAGCTTCTTGAGTAGTATGATCGAATCAATTGCCCTATATAATAATAGGAATGAAACAATATACAAAACTACCATAACCAATTGATAAATAGGATTCACTATTATTGAAATTGTTTGAAGACTTTAAAAGATCATTCAAGAAAGGAAATGATTTGAGTAGAGCGTACTCTTTTGATGATGAATGGTCGTCTGAATCCTCTTCACCATTAGGGTTGCAAACGAACAAGGACAACGTTTTCGGGACAATATCTGAACTATTAACCTCTTCTTCATCAATATCATCAAAAGCTTTACCATAACTTCGTTTCTTTTTTGCCTTCATGTTGATGCTCATATTTCTTACGTTAATGTTATTACTATTATTTGAAAGTGGAAGTGAGAGTGAGAGCTCCATTTTGATCTAATAAAAGTTGTGTATGTCAACAATGCACAGGTTGCTTGAATAGTTTAATTGGGTATATATGTAGAACTATATATACGGAGTACTTCTTTTTATAAGAATAAAATAAATTATTAAAATATATAATTAAAAGTATGCAATGAATGTGTTAGTAGTTCTATTGTTGTTTGTAGTAGACAAGAGAGATAAGAAGAGCTACATTTTCCCAAGAATGTCTATATCAATGTTAGACTTTTAGCCGACCAAATCGATCTTATGCTCATTCTTAATACTATAGATCAAGAGCCAATTTCCTTTCCTCTAATTTTGACGATCTTCCTTCTAATTTATTGTTGAAAACTTATCGTACATTAAACACAATGGCCGTGTGTGATACAAAGTTGTTGACTCTCATATTTTAAGAAAATTATTCTTTTTCACTTCAAAATATCAAGCTAAGATTAGAAAGAGATAGTTTACGTTATACGAAAACATTATGAAACTAATTTTTCCAAAATTTCAGAAATTAAAATACTTTATACTCGTCCATGCATCTAGTTTTTTAGGCCAAGTTTATGATAGCTTGCGCTTTGGTAATAAGTTTTCTATGCAAAAAAAGTTCTTTATAAAATGGGTAACTTTAATTGACAAAATTTGCTTGTGCTTGGAGTGTCTATTTGGGTGATGAGTTTAAAACTACATGGTGATCGGTTTAAAACTACATCTTTAAAGTTAAGCCCAAACATGATGTTTTTAAGCCTCACTTGCACACCATCGAATCAACATATTAATTAAATTCTTGTCTAACGGTTATGATGCATTGGGGGCATTTGAAATTTGCATTTCAGAATTAATAAATGGAAAAAAACGCATTTCCGTTTCCTTTTTGAAGCTTAAAGTTGTTTTGTAGAAGCGATCAATTAGTGCTAAGCGCTTCTAAGAATCTTGAATTGAATCGTGTTTAGCAATTTGCTTTTGAGGAACTTCAATTTCAAAATTACCCCTGATAATATCCTCCCGTTGCGATTCACTTAAGGATTTGAAGATTGAAAGTGTTCCTTACTGATATTTTCCCGTATTTTCAATTTTTTTTTGTAAATTGTAGTCGTAATGTCATTCATTCCTATTATCATTTTTAAGTCCATTGTAATTGTATATGCAAACGAAAAATAAAAATTATTATGATTGATTGTTTTTAACTAATTAAACATTTGTTTATTTTCTTTTACCCATCTTGTTTATAATGATTATATTATTAATAATCAATCAAATCAAGTTTGTTCATTTCATAAATCGGCAACGAAAATATTACGATTATGGCTAAATAAATCAACGTATACACACAATTAATAATCAATCAAATCAAATTAACTTTATCAAATTTGTTTGAGTCATTCTTTATCAATTTTTTTAATTATGGCTAATTATCACATACATACACAATCAAAATCAATCAATTCAAGTTCCTTATCAGTTTTGTTTAACCAATTATGCATTTTCTTGATTGTTCATTGCATAAATCAGCTGTCAAAACCTTTCAATTATGGCTAATTATCACGTACATACCGCGATCAATAATCAACGAGTACGAGTTTCTTACTCCGGTTTTTATTTGTGATTATGCATTTTCTTGGTTATTCATTGCATAAATCCAGCGACCAAAACTTTCAATTATGGTAAATCATCATAGCATATGCAAAATGTAATCAACCAAATCAAATTTTACAATTTTTTGTTGTTCGATTTTTCAATTTTTTTGTTTAGCCAGTAAATAATCAACCAATTTTAGAAAATCAATAATCAACCAAATCAAATTTTATAATCAAACTTTTGTTGTAATTTTTTGTTGTTCACGTCATAAACCAATAATCAAAATCTTTCAATTATGGTTAAATCATCATCACATACATATACACAATTAATAATCAAACAAATTAAGTCCATTATTAGTTTTGTTTAGATAATTCTACAATTGTTTGGTTGTTAGTTTCGCCATCGACAGCAAACCTTTCAATTATGGATAAATCATCACGTACATGTAATGATGTTTGTTTCATAATTTTGATATTATCGATTTAATTAAATAATTTCTAGCCAATTTTCAGTATTTTTGAGATTTCGCTCTAAAATTAATTTCCAATTCAATTATAATCACACCAAATTAACCGAAAATGAAATATGAAAAATCCAAAATTAATAAAAATTGGAACTTTACAAAACCTAATTCATAAATTTCAGGCAAAAAATCACCAATCAAATATACTCACATCATATTAGCCGAAATCGGAAGAGAAAAATAAGCCGAATTGATAAATATTGAAACTTTACAAAACTCAATTTGTAAATTTCAAACAAAAAATCACCAATTATTTTGTATTTTTTCATCATTGATGTTCAATTTTTATTTTTGGTTCAAACTCTTCTTCTTTAGAGGACTAACATGCTTAAATAAGTATGATACCTGAGACATTTTTGTTAGTTTTCTCCATTGATGCTCTACTCAAATTACTACTTATGTAATTGACTTTGTGTGTATGACGTAACTATTGTTTAAGAGTTGTTAGGAAATAATATTAGGTAAGCAAGATTTATTTTGGGGTTTGATTTGTAGATTGATTTCAAATTACAGATTTTTAGGGATGTTGGAAGATTAGATTATGGAAGGAAGATAATTCGGAGTGGATTAGGGCTTGTGTCTTGTTTCAATATTTTTTCTTTTTCTTCAAAATCTAAAAAAATGACCAGATTGCCTATTTTGCCCTTCCTAAGCAGCCTGGTTAAGGTAAAAGCTTAAGCACCTAAAACTCTCTCGTGATCACTTTAATTGACAAAAGTGACCTGGATAGAATTTCACTTAGAATGATCGTGTTTTCCATGAACATTGTAATATTCAGGTTTAAAGTTTGCCGTGTGATAAGATTTGATTGTTGCTAATCATATTATCAAGTAAGATGTATCTTTTTTCTTTAAAAATTCATTTAATAAAATTTTTAAGGTTATGCGTGCTTGAGTTAGAGTAATCTGGGATGGATGACTCTTTCATAAATTTTTCAGGAAATGCATGAGTAAGAACAAAAATGTATTAAAAAAACCATGATGGTTTGTGATGTACATCATTTTATTAAATTTAATAACATATTGATTCGAGTTGGACAGGGTGTTAAAAAATATTGCCCTTTTAACACCTAATGTTGACATCTACTATATATGTAAGAGATGCTTTTGGGCCACTATTGGTGGTAAATTGGAATTTGTCCTCAGAAGCAAGTTAGGAACATTGCATAATGAAAAAATGACTACTCAATAATGTGGTCGACGATGTTTTTCAACTAGTAACTATTTTTCCTTTTTTTTGGGACCTTATCTAGATATATATACTTAATCTTATCTTTGAAATTGAATTTTGTTTTGTAATATAACATATATGCATGCCTTGAAGTGTACACATAGCAAAATCCCTTCCTCGAACCACCTATAAGACATACTCTCTATACCGCATTGATAATTTTTTACAGACTTTCATCAACTTCATCGCTAAAAACTGATTTTATATTTACTCCTTCCAACTTAAAAGACTCATTTCACACAATTCAAATAGATCAGAGAAATATTGACTAATATACTATATGTGATAAAATATAAGACAATTGATATATAGCGATATAGGGGATATATATGACATGAAGTGTTTTGAGCATTCAAGCTAATATTCCTTAAAATGAAAAATTAGCTTACAATCTTTTTGTTATAAATGATCTAAGAATAATATTATACTACCTAGCTAAATCCTTAATAAAAGCCTTTAAATTTCAGTGATTAAAATTTAATAAAACAATATGATCTAATTAATAATGATGTATGTAAAAAAAATTACTCCATCTTTTGGTTTATATTTTAACCACATAATATAAAATATACTAAAAATATGTTAATTTGAATTTTGAAGAATTAATAATTAAAATTCAAGATAGACAATCTTTTTTAATGAATATATACTCCCTTTATACTAAAGTATAGTTCATTGTAGTGCCTTGAAAATTGGCTTAAATGCAGAATCGGCAAGATCGAAAATACTTGAAATTTTTGGAACCGATCGGAAACCGAACCGATTTAGGTTCGGTGTCGGAGAACCCAACTAATTTAAGTTAGGTCTTTGAAACCAGCGAAGCAGAAGCAGAACCGATTTCTAAATTTTATGTAGATTTCGATTTTCGTTTATTAATGCTTTCAGATTTTTGTAGTATTCGTATGTAGCGTTTTAAGAAAGGTGAATTAAGATTAACTTTGTTAGGTATTGGTATAATGAAATAAAATATATATAAATCTTTACAAAAGCTAATAATATTTGGAATCTGAATATGTAAAAAAGTGATATTGTGTATTGTGGATATTATGTAAAATTTGCATAAGTAATTTTAAAGGTTCATTGAAATTACATGAATTAGATCTGATGCTTGGGAGCAATTTTGAGTTGAAGGCTGAAAGATTGTCTCAAAGCAGAAGCTTACTTTCATAGAGGCAGACGATGAAAACCGATCGGAGCAGGAACCCGGAATCGATTTAGGTTCGAACTTTTGAGAGAGCAGAAGCGAAATATGTTGAGTTCTAGTTTTGGTTCAAAAGCTTCAGTAGAACCGATCATACCGCCCTAGTTCATTGTATGTCAGTACCATAGTTTTTATAGATGTCGTTTTCTGCAAAGAAAAATTGTTGTTGTTTTTATGGTTGTCGTTTAGCATAATAAATAGCATTTTATATTTTTTTCAATATACTTCGACTATTTTTTCTCTTGAAATAAGCAATTAAATACATGATATTGTTCGATTGATTATCGTTTATCTTTTCAATCATGACTTTTTGATTAATTTCTTTTTTCCTTAATTTGTCTGTAAAGTGTTAGAACGATAACTAAAAAAAATGGAGGGAGTATTATTTTAAGGAGTATCCCAAAAAGACAGCACCACGAGCGTCGAAGTAAAAACGGTCCCATATCCAGAGAGGTGGTATGAATTAATTAAACAATAGACAAGACCTCAAATTATTTGAGTATGATTTCTCAAACAGTCACACCTCAAAATTCAATACAGTATGTAGTAGACAGTCCATTTCATGTCTCTGTACTGCTACCTAGAGACATGCCTTAAAGGCTTAAATTAAACTACTGTTTCATTAGATTCATTGCACTAGCAGCTTCTATTGCATTGATTTTCTTCGTCATTTACTATTGAGAATTTGCAACTTTATGGACATCTTTCTCCACTTAATGATAAGTAGACTTTCCAAGGAGACATTAACTAGAACTAATGATGAGTGTACAAGGCTGCTTCACATTTGCTTCATAATATAAACTACAGTATTTTTTTATCTGCATATTTTTTTTATTGAAAAACAATAATATTGAAAATCGAGATCATGAAGTCTCTCTAACGATAAAAGTTCTGAGAATTAAATACGATACTCGGATATTAGTTAAATTACAAGCTAAGCGAATAGGAGGATAAAGAACAAAGCGAAACTGTATTATAAAATTACGTGCAGAACGGCCCGTCTTGGCTTGGATTGAAAGTTCATTAACTTTTCTTTGTGAAATAAAGAAAGTAAAAGATACATTAGAAACACAAGCTATTAGACCACTAGTTTATAACTTGAGTTGGTATAATATTCGGACGCGAAACAAGCGAGCAGCGAATGTTGAGACAAATCGGTGACACTTGGATCAACAAGGATATCTTGACAGAAATAAACGATATTGATAAAAACGCGAGATGATACTTAAATTCCGATTAATGATGTAGCAGCTGGAGTAGAGCGAACTTGCCCAGGTAAAGGAATCCCAGATAACGAGGAATTACAAATAAGATTAACATCTAGAATCTTTAAAAGTGCTTAGCCCGCAATACACTTCTATCAGATGTATAAAGGCCAGGGTTAAAAGCGAAACTTAGCTACACCTTTATCACTCACTTGTTATTATCACTAGTATGTGTGTTTACCCATGTTTTAGCAAATGGCTTGACTATATAAATAACGAGTGTTAACAACGGTTAATACATCTTACGTGATAGAAACTATTTCCAGATACGTTATTTTCTGATAAAAGATAAATTATTTCTTTTCCTGTAAACTTGATGTAGAACAATAATATATTTTCCGGTAAAGTCTAGATGCGCAAATGAATCCTTTTATATAAATAACGCCTGGCTTAGTTTATGGTAATAACACAATAAGCAAACCTCCATAATTACTTTGATACTTTCGCTATCATGTCAATAAAATGCAAGCACATGCTTGGGATAAACTGAGCATTCTGTATATTATATTATAAGGAAAGTATATCTTAAATTATTACCAAGGTCAGCAGAATGCCGAAAATATGCTGCCTGATATCGGCCAGGTAAGCGGTATGTACATTGTCTTTGGCATTTGTTCGACAACATTATTCCCGCAGTTTTGCCCTATCAACAAAATTTTGACCAATAAAATACTAACATGAATATTACTTTTTAGGAGCCATATATATATATATTCCCTACGCAGGGAAATCGAATCTGGCTTTTCTTGAATAGAGGCTCGAGTCGAATACCCAGCTAGGCTAATGGAGCGCGGTATGAAGTCGTTCATCTTCGTGATATAACCTTTTTGGGTTTCATGATCGGCGTTAATCTTTCGGCCAGTGCTCGAAATGGTCCCGAGTAGCCTTAGGGATTCTTGAGCTTTCGTGCGATAGTGGAGTGCGGTTTGATTAGAAAATTGAGTACAAAGTTGCAACTTTGAATATGACTTCGTTTATTCTTATTTGAAACCTTGATTTGAGGTCGGGTTGGGGTCATTTTAATTTTGAGACTTGTTCGGGTCATTTTTGTAAGAAAATATGTTTTTACCTCCCCTATTCCATCGGCGTTGTAACCTTCACCATTTTCCCTCCAAAATCTAAAAGCCTATAAATTTACACCCAAAGCAAGACATTTCTACAAAATTGACCACTAACAAATGCTTAAAATTCAAATTTGATCCCAAACCGACCTCAAATTGCGTTTAATTTGTCAGAATAAACGAATTGTTATCTTCCAGAATAAAATGCAAGCTTTTTTATTGCGTTTTCGAGTCAAATTATTGCAGTCTCTTGTATTAGGGAATAGTAGTGCAAGCTGATCAACCATTTCGGGCAATTTCGACAATTAACTCTTAATTCTCCATCCATTTTAATTTAATGAAATAATTAACATACTTTTAAATAATAAATGATTTATTTATAACTTTGACTGCTATAAAAAATGGATATAATTATTATACATTAAACATATATATTTAGTCTGTAATTCAATTATTGTACTTTAGTCTTTGTCGAAGATATAATTGTGGATTTGGTAGATGTAAGTGCTAAATAATTGTACTACTTTCGACTCTAGATGAAAGTCAGCTAATAATAATTCACTTTAATTATTCGAGTCTATTGATTTTATTTTATACTTTCTTGCACTGAAACTATAGATAGAACATGCATCAAAACACAACGAATAGTGTCCCAAAACAAACGACTACGATTCTTCTATATTTTACTAGCCTTATTATGCCCTTATCCACAACTCCCACAAGCTAGATTCATTGAACTCAAAGAGACTACCAACAATCTAAGCAAATACTCATACTACTAGGATTTGATGTCTTACTTCTACACAACATCAAAAATTAAAAAATATAAACTAATATGTTCCTAATAATATGTCCCATTTCATTTGTCCAAAACCGTGAATTATTATGTAATGAGCACATCACTTGCAACTCAAGATAAGTAACAACGAACACAAGGTTGCACGGATGAAGTATTGCTCGACTGTGTTGTCTCCTTTAGAACAAAGCAAACCTTGAGTTTAATAAATCAGAATAATAATCAAATGGACCCAATAGCATGTATGCCACACGTGGTCATTACATGAACCCACACGGGGGAGGAACTTATGTTGCCACTATATTGGACAAACAATTTATACTCCGTAATTGATATAGATTATTCATCATCAACGTTCCTTATCTGACCACGTGGTGCTCTCCTGTCATCTAACGTGACCACTTGGGCACTTGGTAACATTTATATATACTGATGGTTGTCTTTTTGAGTCCTTGTCCTTAGATTTATGATTTATTAGCAGTTGGTGTCGTAGTCATTTTAGAAGTAATGAAACTAAACACAGTGCGAGCAGAAACACTTCGGTTTGGCTTTTCGGAATATCTTTGAGGTAGAGGCTCAGGTGGTGTAATGCCATTTCATGCTTGTGAGAGTTGTTACTCCAGTTATGAGTTCGCTCGCTTTATTAGTACTTGGCCTCATTGATGAAACCCGGGAGGGTTATTATTACTGAACCAGTAGAAGTCGTCATGTCGGCTCCAGATACTTAAGTTAGTTTAGGTGTTTTGTGGTATTGACAGT
Organism: Lithospermum erythrorhizon; assembly: GCA_019722365.1. NCBI lineage: Eukaryota > Viridiplantae > Streptophyta > Magnoliopsida > Boraginales > Boraginaceae > Lithospermum > Lithospermum erythrorhizon. The sequence continues at coordinate 614,023 of JADFUC010001683.1, forward strand.
ATGCAGTCGATTTCACACGTTGTGAGGTTTGGCGTGAGTATTTATAGAAATGTTGATGTGGATTGCTACGAGATGTGGACCGAGTGTAAATGCGTTTTAAAAGCAGCCCATTTTAAATGGGCTCGAGGCCTATTGCCTCGTGGTCCTTACTGACTCTGAGGAGAGAGTCCGTCATTTTAAAACGCCCATTTTAGGCAAGTTTCCAGTAGACCGTATGATTCCCCGAGGTTAATGTTATGAAGCTCGCGCGTATCACAACGCTCACCTTTCGAGAAGGCTCCGTCGCGCCGTTCTGCTATGGAAGAAAGCACGAGAAAGATTTGTTTGAGTGCTTTTTGTTGAGGGATCGCCACGAGGCCACTTACTCTTCTTATTTCTCTCTGAGCTGGATAGCTCCCAAGGCCCGCAGATGTGCAACCCGCCCCGTTCCCCAGGATGGGACCACCTGCTCCAAGAACTCGCCCCCAAACCCTCGAATGGGAAATGCGAAACCCTGCTGCTTGAAGAGGTGAAAGCGAAGACGATACCCGGGTTGATCACCGATTATCAACTTCGCTAGATTCACAATTATTATGGGGTTCCTGAAGAGATGAAGACCTGTATCCCCTTAGAGGGAGAAAGTGTGGATGCTCGCTTACACCAAAGGCAGCTCCCAGGGCCCAGTGAACCCGAAGGTACATTATCTCCTTCACGAGATCTTGCTTTATTTTGAGGTACAATTATGGTCTCCAGGCTCAGTGTGGGGTTTTTGTTGAAAGAAGGTGTTAGTGACCACGGATCTTGCTCGGGTCAATTAATTCCGTTGCTTGGTTGGTATTAACCCGACATTATTCCAGTGGCGTGCCTACCAGATCGGGGTTATTCCCCGATATAGCGTTGTTAGGTATGAGTGTGATAATAGATCCCCAAAGATCCATGAAATATTTCCAAGTTGCTTCCTCTTCTTATAACTTCCTCTCTACAAAGAAGGTGGATAAAGTGGAACCTAGTCGTCGGTTTAAGTTATGGTTTTTAGCCCAAGGGGGTTTTGGTGCTAAAGTCGGGCACCGTTGGTCTCCTTGACCTTAACACTCTCTTAGGATTACGTCGAGGCTGAATGGAGGTGAGAACCGGTTTCCTCGCGTTACCTCGTGCGATTAACTTTGTGATGGGGACATGTTAATTAAAGGTCAATTTAACCAAAGGGGGTGAAATGAGAGTTTCAATACTGACCGTAAGTCAAATCTTTATTCCCGATCTTTCTACTTTATTCAATTTTTACAAGTGTCTCACTCCTCTTCGTTTTGTTTTAGTGGATCTCTTGTCTCTAAAACATTCTTCCGGGACATGTGCGAGGTCAATTATAAATTCGTGACCATGAGGAAAAGACCACTTTGGCTCAGTTTATAAAAAGCGGAAGAGTATTGCGATTCGAGAACTTCCTCGGATCCCCCACCGTCTACTCGAATCAATAAGATGCAGAAAGGCTTACAGAAGATTCGAGGATGCTCTATTGAAGCTGAGAAGTTGTGTGCAGAGGCGTTTATTCTCTCCTGCTAGCTCTCACTTGCCGCCATCGTTATTCGGACAGGTTCTGCTTGCCTTGGATATAACAGCTTATGCTCCAGAGTCTTCCTCGTCGGCTTCTCCTCGAAGTCTCCTCGAGTTTTGATGCCAATCCCTCGAGTCCCGTACTCACACCTTCAGTGTCCTTGTTTACTAAGAAGACGGTGTCGAAAGAGAAGAACCAGCTTTCTCTTTTACTAAAGTTATATATTCTGAGAAGGATGAAGAAGCGTTATGGGATATTCTTGACCTCTTGAACTTCGTAAACCTTTTCTCACTTCCAACTTAAGGTATTTTCCTCTTTTAGTTATAAATATCTTATGATTTTTTCTCTCTGCTTATCAAGGGTTTGTGATGCTTTATGCTTAGTCCCACGAATTGTGCTCATGGGTTGTTCTTGAAATGGAAAGAATTCGAAGAATCCCGGGCCACCTCTGAAGCTTAGAAGATTTCTTTGGAGAAACGTCTTTCCGAAGTCATAAGGGGAGGATGAAGGCCTAAGGTGAAGTCTGAAGAGCAAACATGAAGACACCAGAGCCATTCTGATAGGTTGTAGTTAGAGTCCTAAATCCGACCTCTTTATAAGGATGAAGTTGGTGGAATTACCGAGTTCCTTGGAGGAGTCCTAGCGGTCTCGGGACTGAAGGCTTGGTTGGCCTCTATACCGACAACTTTTAGGCGCCTCGGAAAGCGATTGGAGGAATTATCCACGGGGCCATCCTCAGGGATTTGTAAATAGAAGTTCAAGGACGGTCAAAACTTTACCGATCTCCTTATTGATATTTACCGTCTCCATGAAGACCTTTTACCTCGGGTATAGAAGAGTACGGTTTGTGTTCGGTCCACGTTTCCTAAATTTGTGGGGAACAACTGGGAGAAAGATATGTGGTGCCTGCGGCAGAGAAAAGGAAAGTGATGATGGTGACAGTGATGGTGCTCATAGTGATGACGGCCTTGGGGAAGACGAGGAGGATGCGACACAACGCGTATTTTTGTCATACTCATATTTTGTAACATTTTGTCCAATATTTTGTTCATATCGCCTCGGGTCTGTAATTAGTACAGGTGTTGGACATCAATGAAAAATTGATTCCCTTTTATTATGACCGTTGCGACAATTGTATTAACAATTTACGGGTTGGTTAAATGTGATTCTTTGGAGCTTAGTGTTCACCTTAGTAATTTTATATTACTAGTGTGGAGTTCATGATAATTTAAGGGGTTATGAGCGATTCTTTAGATGCTTACTCGTTAATGGTTATATGTGTGATGGTCGGTGTATTATTATCTGGCTCTTATTATCTTACTTGCAGAAGGTAAATACATGCATTAATATTGAATTATATTTCATGCATGAAATTAAATGAGACTTGTAAATTGAGAGATGTATCTCGACATATATATTTGTCAAATATATTGATGAGCATCGGTGGTTGAACTTGCCCGAGTTTAATCGATTAAGCAATTGAAATTGATGAATAACTTGATAGAGATTGTTGATAGTGACTCGTTAATATTTTAATTCCTTGTTAAGTTAATTAAAAATAGAACAACTCACTAGTGACTCATTATTTGATTAAAGACACATGCGATCGATTAAGTTAACGAGTTAAGCGATTTCTTGCGAGTTGTACCAGTGAAAGGTAGCAAGTGTATTTAAAAGAAAGTTTTTCATAAGACAAAAATCAAAACTGCGCCTCTACTACACCCTAGAGCAGGTGCGCCCTCGCTGAAGAGTTTCTGCTTCCGTTTTGTTCCTCAACTGACTCACAGCGAGTTGGTACCGAGGTCGATTCACTCACGATTATTATGCAATCCCAGAGGACATCCTTTTTGGTGGACAGCGATTGGAGAGGCTTTTGCAAGGATTCGCGAGGCATTGGCTTGAGAGGTTGATTTCGTTAGTCTTAGGCTTCTGATGTAAGAACTCTTTTTATTCATATTGCATATTATGTTTTAGATTAATATATGTCATTTGAGATCCGGGATGTGGTTGGTGTTTTATCACAATTAAAATTCATACTAGATTCTATGACGGAGTGCCATTACTATGTAACATTCTTTTGGATTTAATGGAGTACGCGCTTTTCTTTATTTTTTGTAATTTTTCTTCTCTTTCTTTTATATCTGCCCGTCAACCTTTTCTTTATCTTTTTCCACTTTACATATTTATTTGTGATACTTTTATCGTGATGCAGCTCATAAACCGGGGATTGGTTTTGTGATAGTTGTCACCAAACATCTTACATTTCTTGTGTGATCTAACCTTTTTGTGGACCCTGGTGATCTCGTTCATTAGGTTTTTGCTACCGTTTCGGATATTAAATGGTCTTATTCATTTCGTCTGAATGATCCTAATTCGCTCCGAGACCACGAGTGATCAATTCACTAGGGTTTCTATAAACTTTGAGATTAAAATGATCTTATTCGTTTGATGAATGATCTAATTCACTCGGGGACATGGTGATCACAATTATTTAGTTTTTTACTCGCTTTCGGAGATTAAATGATGCTTGTTACATTTGATAAATTGATGCAATTACATTTCGGGGCCTTGTAATCTAATTCGCTCATTTTCGGAGATAAATGATCTTATTATTTGAACACGAATGATCACAATTCACTCGGATTTTTCTCCTTTCGGAAATTAAATGATCTTATTCATTTGAACCCCGAATGATCTAATTCATTTCCGAGGACATGAATCTAATTCGTATGATTTTTCTCCTTGCGGAGATTAAATGATCTTATTCATTTGAGCCAGAATGATCACAATTATTTCAAAGGGGACCACAGTAATCTAGCTTCGCTTTCGGGGTTTTCTTCTTGCGGAGATTTAAATGATCTTATTCATTTCCTTATCTCGTAAATGTCTTTGGTAATCAAAAGATTCTTTTATTTCCAAAAGGCACACTTGTGTTTTGTCAAACTGACTCAGTTTGTTTACAAAAGAGGGCGGGAGCATACATTGAAACTTTTTTAGGTATAATATCTTTTAAGATATATCCCATTACCGTCTTATGTTTGATAAACTGCTCACAGAAAGCTCTTCAATTTCGTATGTTCTAGCGGGCTTTATATTTCGCGCTACATCTTGTAGAGGTCCACTTACGGCTTGGGGTTGGTTTTATCTTGCTTCTTGGAGTTTTGCTAGCTTTGAAGAACCCAACTTGTATTTGCCCGGCAATCAACAGCGCCCACTTAATGAGGAAACTACTAAAATCCCTCGCGTATAAATCATGTGGCTTGCCTAAGGATAGTTGTGAATCATAAGCCTTACGATGTTATTACTAAAGGTCTCGTATGCGTCGTAAGTTTTTAAAATTTTGGCATCCCGAAGCAAGTGGCATCGACTGTCTTAGCACATGCAGAGATCGGACTCCCAAATCAATATGAGCTTATATATCCACCTGAGGATTCTGGCTTAATAACGGTAGTTTGCACATGTCGTAATATTATCTATGACATAGTATCTACAATAAGCCGCGTTGGTGATGAATTGTGGGTAAGCCCAAGGCGTCGTTAGCGTATCGGCCGTATAGTATCTCTAATACCATGTTAATGACACATTAAATTTCATCCTAAACATGTTTTTAATAAGAGGAGCAACTGAACGAACATAATCTATTAATATGAGTCCTTCACGTCTCACATGGGAATTAATATTTTCTTTCATCAGTGTGAATTGGTTTATCTAACATATTTTGGTTTCAACCTGCCATAATCATTTAGCATGCATGTTGTGAACATGTTTATCCTTCTATGTATTTTGATAATTTTTATTGATATTGAATAGCCAATTTGGCCACATAAATAAATCTCTTATAGGACAACGACCTACTACATACAGACTAGTAGTCATCAACTTGGCCATAGAAATAAATTTCGGGTTTAATATTTTTTCCCAATGGGTGTTGCCGACTGAGCCTGCAGGGAGCTCATATGCATTATCGATACTGGCTAATTTGTACATTTCTGGATGACTAATAAATGGCACCCGAGGAATAGAAATGGTGGTTTCTTTCTTCCAAAAGGGCCATGATCTATGTATTTTAAGAAGCCATATAAAGCATTATTGTAAACTTTCAAGACAACTCTAGAATCAGATTAGGGGCCGCACATCAGAAAATGGGCAATTTCGTTTTAAGATTAAAATTTAAGAACGATTATTAACCACTTATATCGATTATTCTATTATTTTTGTAATTCATAATATAATATACTCCGTATGTACTAGGCACTTATAAACTGTTGCAAAAAATTACTTGAAAATGTTTAAATTGTTCTTAAATTTAGTATATTTGTCAAAATAAAATTAGTCACCGATACTAGTTAGAAAAATGGGATTGCTATCTGAACCGCCAAAGTTCAATCATGAACCAAAAGGACAAAGAAGTATCACATGTATGTTACTAGCTTATAATTTTGACCATTTTTCAAAGATGTTTATTGATTTTCTAAACACTCAGTTTCATACTTTTATACGAGTTCAATTCAATTCTATAACTAAATGCCATTGTTAGCTTCAGTCAAAACAGGCCAATGGAGGGGGTCAAGAAATTGAGAGCCTTTGTATTAATATTAGTCATTTTAGGTATGCTAATAGGGCAGTCCTCTGCTACTTTCAAGGACTGCTATGCTAAATGTTTGTTTTCTTGTATGATTGAGCCTTCACAAAATCTATGTTCTTGTACCACTACTTGCTTAAAGAATTGCATTTTTTATGAAACCCATCAACAAAATCTTGAACAAGATTCAAATAGTAGAAGCCTTAGTTTTTGCAAGCTTGGATGTGCTTTTTCAAGGTGTACTGGTGTTAGCTCAAAACAAAAAATTGATGCAGGTTTTCTTGATCATCTTTTATTATTATAATAATATATGGAGTAATATATATATTAACTTGTTTCTATGTAAATTGATGCAGAGATAGTTGATGGTTGTGTTGGATCCTGCTCAAAGGCATGCACCAAGAACTATTTTACACCTTGAGCTAGGCCATTTTTTCTTTTGTTGAGCAAACTCCCCTGTTTCCATTTTGCTTTTATAGTTTACTATTCGACGACACTTTAAAAACTAGTGTAAAAGTTATCAATACTACTGTATTTACTTTCTCATTTTGAGAGTCTTGCTAATAACAAAAGTTTATTGCACTAGAATGTCCTTATTTATTTTAGCTTTATCGATAAGTATTCTCGACTGTTACAAAATCAACTTGAATAAACATTCATTTTTATTTATTTAGATAGCATTTTTAAAAGCACTGTTTTAACTATCACTATCACTATAATAGCTAACATAACGCTTTTAAAACGCTACCTAAATCGATGAACTGCCATAATTCTCTTAAATAGTATTTAAAAACGCTAGATAAACAGTAAGCTTAAGTTGAGTGCACTATAAACTTGTGGTTTGATGTACTTTTCCAGCTTAGATAATGGTTATATAAGCGCTGTCCAAATAGTTATGTTTTCCAACTTTTTTTATCCTTATTTTTTTTCTTCATAAATTAATTTTTAGGTTTATGTTCATGTGTTTTTAATCCCTCTAAAAAGCATTATTTCTTTGATCATTTGCCCTATTGATCTCTGAATTATGATCCAACCATGTTCACATTATGCTTGCTAGATGCTTAGTCGAGTCTAACGAACTGGCCGGCCTCGTTAGTCAGCTTCTCGACGGGCCCAGAGTCTATCAACGAACCGACCAAAGCCGGGTTCCAAGTGTGGAATATCGGCCCCTGCCCGACGAAGGCCCGCAGATTGTGTCGACATATCGTTGATTTAAACGCAACAATGCCATAAACTTATTATAATATTATTTTTTTGCCTAAAATCTGCATCATCTAATTTAACTGCACAGACGCTTGAACCTTAAAATTTTCGTTAAATTTGAACAAATAACATTTTAATAAAATAACTTTTGCTTACATTTCCAAAGAGTCAGGAACTTCTATGGTTTGTGAACTTGTTATTGTGATTATTAAACATGAAAAATTATCTATTTATAGATGAAGAAAAAATATTTCTGCACATTTTCTGATACAAACGGTATACCTTTTAAATGGAACCCATTCCCATAATTCATAAATTATACTAATCTGTTATCCGCAACATAAACGCGGGTACCGCTTCGATAAGACTCGCACTAATGCTATGTTCAACAAATCCGTTTTATATGAAATTTTATGATCAAACAGTACCGCTTTGAATTAAACGGTTCAACGCTGGCCTAAACCTGGCCACTCATGAAATTGTATTTATCATTCGGGTACCGGCTATCGAGACGCAGACTGCTTGTTCCAAACGGATATAAATGTACTCTAAAGTGGTACCGTTTTCATCTAAATCCGCATCTATTTCTGTCCCCGAATAGTCATCTTTCTACTTTTTCACAACTCACAATGAAGAAATTTCAATAAAAAGTGTGGGCAACGCCTCCCTTCATACTTTCACAACTCACAATCATTCTTAAGCAATCTCAAAGCTAAACAACAATCACTTTCTAAAGAATTCTACAATATTCATTACTAGTTTGGTTTTTGGGCTTATTCTATTTGAATCTCAACAATCTTACTCTCGCCCATCTCCTAATTCTGTGATATCTAAATATCAACTTTTATAAATTTATATTTGTTTTCTAAATTAATGACATCAAACGTAATTTTATAAAAAAATGTTCAGCTTTTATGCTAGTATGTCTATTGATTTTGTTAATTTAGAGGATGATAATCGGGATTGGATTTAACTACTCCGTTATTAACTCTCTCAATCTAAATGCTACTTGATACTACTATCGAAAGAAAACTTCATGGATTTGGAAATATTTTCAGCGGAGATCGCGGAAAAGCAAACGGCAACTTTTAAACAAAGAAAATTTATCGTGGAAAACGGATGGGACAGTGAACTCTGGCTTAATCTTGCTACACTTGTTGGCCGCGAGATCACCAAAGATAGCCAAAGGGAGTGGCGTACACAAAGCTTAAGATCGATATCCAAACCGCAAAATTTTTTAGTATTTTGGCTTATTGGATTGAAACTATGAAATTTGTAATCGGTAGTTCTTTTGCATTTTAATCATCATGGGATGGATTGGCTGTTTACCAAACGTAGATTCAAATGTCAGTTAGTCCCCGAGCAATGATCCCCCTGCATTTCATTTTTAAATCCTACGCTTTTAAATATTTTAAAAATGGAAATGCATCTTCTTGCGCAAACCTTGGGCGAATTTGCCTTATAAAACGTGGCTCACTAGTAATATCGTGTCTTTTTGAATTTGATATAATGTGTAACATACCATTTGGATTGATTATGATTGGGTCTTTATAGAGAATTATATATTTTAGACTTATCGCTAAACATAACAATATTCAAATTTCTAAGATATACTCATATGTGCCAATGATTGCAAATGTTTGAATAGGATTACTTCAATTTCATTTGATAACGCGCCCACCACTGCTTTCAATTGAAAAAATTAAAGATGCATATTAAACCGATTTTAGTTAACCTTTTCATGTTGATGTTTGGCTGCCACGCCCTTCAATTAGTCAAAGACGGAGATAACTCCGGTTGTACCCAATACGTCGATATTGACGGAGATAACTCCAAGTTGGCGCCACGATGTCGATGCGCGATGAAAAGAAGACCTAGAAGAGATTTATGTTGGAACGATACGACGCCGACGGTGACTATACTAAAGGACGCCCCGGCGTATTCGGGGAGGATCGTGATAACATTTTCCCCAACAACCTAAATGTAGACTCCCCTACGACGCCCCACCTCCCTTACCTGCCTCATGACGCCCGACCTTGATCGCCGAAGAAGGATGATTTAAGAAACACACAATTAATGTATTTATATATTCATATGTACGACGTGAAATGTGTTTGAAGCTGAACAATAATTTTATTTACGTGACTACGATTGAACCATTTACATTTCATGTTATATTTCAAATTGCTGGTTTTTATTTATGTTATATATTCATATGTAATGTATGTATGAAGTTGAACAATGCCTTTTATTTACGCATTACGCTTGTCGGACGCTTTAATAGCGTTATTTCTCATAGTTCGATATGTCAGCGAACGAATGGCGACATATCAGGATTTGTGAATGAATTCAGACTTTTTCTCAGAGTAAACGCGTACCGCTGACTAACGCGCCACGCTTATAATGTAAAATTTCATTAACGTTAAGATTAACGCTGCGCCGATTCATACTTAAAATCTGGCATTTCACATTGTTTTAAACGCCCGAATCGTACCGACCCATTACCCACCGACACGCTGCCTTAACCTGCCGCGCTTAGGGCCCACCCTGCCTCTGGCCCGAATTCCACCTCCTTAATGAACTGGTGGGCCAGGCCTCCCGAACGCCCACCGAGGCCCAGTTCAATTCACGCCTACTTGACGAAAAGAGTTCTCTGATCGGGTAAAAGCCTAAAAGGAGCAACTTCAGAAGAAGGCTCAAATGGGTTTAAGTTTAGGTTGTTAGGCCCAAATAGGGTTCAATCACTATGAAAGATGATATACCACTTTACATAAATAACATAAGTAATACTCCCTTCAATCCAACATAATTGACTTTTTCATATATCGAGATAAATATTTAATCTTCAATTACTCTTTAATTATATTATTAAAAAATTAATATTATGAAAGATTTAAAAGCATCTAATCCAATTATATAAATTTTATATTTTTAAAAATAATGAATAACTAAAAATCACAAAGCTTCACAAAAAAGCCAAACATTAATTATTTTGGATTGAGGGATTGATTTTACCCTACAAGCATGATAACATAACGAATTGTGAAGAATTATATGTATTGGGCCACTTTTCCGCGCCTCTATATTACGATTTATTTTCAACTGCCCCCCGAAATTTCGCCTTTGCCTCGGGCTCATTATTCTTCTTGTCCGGCCCGCTTCCTAAACTATTTTTGTTGTCTCAAATGCCCCCTCAATCCCAATCTTCATATTTAAGCAAATATAAATCCATTAGGCCCCTAAACTATTTTATCCTTAAAATTTCCTCAAACACTACAAATAAAAGCAGAGGTACACTTTAAAATATTTTAAAACAAATGAAAATTAAAAATATACCCACCCTCACCTTCTTTTTACACACCCCACCGGCCACCCCACCTATTTGAAGCCTTGGTCTTGGTCAAATAGAGACTACATTTTTCGAGGTTGTTGATTCCGCAGACATTTAATTATATCTCAACTGGAAAATTCATCCTATGAATAATTGTTAAGTCAAGCTTTTGTTTAGTTTTGTTACGGGAGCTGATTCCGTCATATTTGCATTGGCTGGGTTTCTTTATTTGTCATAAGGAAGCTCTCAAGTGGAATATTCCTGAGTATTTTTCCTGAGTACTCAAATTTCGTGTTCTACTAATTTGGTTTAGCTTGTTTTTAATTAAATAAAACAAAAAAATGTGTTTCCGGGTTTATTCCCGTGGAAGCTCGACTTCTACGCTGGGTTTTTGAGGTTCTTTTGTCTGTCATGAGAAATTCCTGCCTGCTGCTTGTAAAAGATTCCATCCTTACCTCTGACCGCAGCTTGCCTGCATTTAAACAGAGGTTTCAAAGTTCTCATAGTTCGGAATTTGCCATTAATTTCTCGGAATTGGTCGTTCTCGGTGGTTGTTTGCTTTTTTACTATGGTAGGGTAATTGATCACGAGAGGCGGTAATTACGATTCGGGGGAGTCTTTGTGTGAGTGGGGCGGTACAAAGAGAGAGGGGGATTTAATCATCTGATCAAAAAGTACCAAGTCACCATTATGTGGCTTTATAAAAGTGAGGAAGTCACCTGAGGAGTCAGCGGGAGGAAGTCTTTTGTCTGCCGGGCGGGCTGAAGTCTGAGGATAAAGGATTTTTAAAAAATTAAAGAACTCCCATATTATTTCAAATGTACATCTATTTTAATTGTAATAAGGGCAGTTATAAAGTAGGGGCTTAATTGTCCGCTCATATTTTTACCTAATTGTATTTTATTAAATATGAAAAAGTTGTTGAGGCCATTTGGGACAAAGATGAATTGTATAGTGGTGATTGGTATGCTAAAATACAGTAAGAACGCATGCAAGAAAAAAATAGCTTGGTGGACGCAGATAAAAAATCGAAACTCAAAGTGCATATTAAAAATAAACGCATAATATAAAGTGTGGGCAACCAGAATAACCTATGTATTGTCCGAGTTTGAACTGAGTACAACCCAGACCGCTGGACAACTTATTTATTCTGCACGAGTTCCGAACCAGATATGCCATCCCGATAACAACTTGAAACTAAGACTCGAGTCTTAGCATATCCATATTGCCAGGGTGTTTGCTCATCATATTGTCAAGGTCCTTGTTGAGTTGTGACAATGTGACCTCTATGCTCCTTAAAAGATACTCGTACTGTTGTACATACAAAAGAGAAGTTGGTAATTAAATTTGCAGAGTCTACTGACAAATGAAACACTACATAACTTACATACGATAATAAAGTGAAATCATCCTACTCTATCTTAGCCTAAGGCTAAGAGTGGGAGATCTTTAGCCTACATAAGGACCCTTGCAAATGGGTCATTGATAGCAATTTTCCGATTTTTATGGACTGGACCCTGATTATTCTGACTTTATTGATTCCATTATACAGATCTAACAACCCCACGGGCCATGGCAATGTTTAACGATCCAAAGAAAGCCAGACAAATGTGAGTATGTGACATCTCAGACTCACATTTTATTTTTTTAGCAAATTATTTCAGAGTCACATGCTGTCACTTTGATTTTTTTTTTTTTTTTAAATCTTTTAAAGAGAACTTTGATTTGATTCAGTTTGGGCTAAAATAAGGTATATGCCAATCATTTATGTGCTACAGATCTAAATTGATAAAAATACCACCAAACAATACCAACTTTTTTTTTATTCATTTTACCTCTTGCAGAGTTCCTCTCAGACTCTACACTAAAAATAAAAGCTAGAGGTTAATAGAAGTTCCTGCCAATTTCACACCCAACCTCCAAAATATCAGGATCGATCTTGCATTGCTCTTCCACGGTTCTAACAAGTAAAAAACATGTGTTCTTTGTTAGAATTATTACATATAACAATGATGACATATTTTTCACATCTGGAAGGGAATAATTCCTTAGAATATATGGATCGTATGGAATATAATCTTTACTATATGGTGCTCTTGGAAGACTTCTAATTTCTACTGATCACAAATCACATCCCCCGTGTAATTCAAACAATTTGGGCCCCATAATAAATTATCAATTATTATTGGCATCAATTAAATTACACAGATGATAACAAATTAAAGCATCTTATCAACACGCTCGGTCGATTATATTATCTTTTTTGTATGCCTTTGAAACAATGTGCTATCACTTCGGCTTTAAACTACACTTTGGGAATAACTCGAACACCCAAATTGAGTTAAGCATCATAGTGTTATCATAAGTTATAATAAGCTCGCACGATCATAATCTAGTAGTAGGTAAATACACTAATATATTGGATCCCAAAAATCCAAGTTCGAGTCTTCGCAATATCAGTATAGAAGTTTTACTTTGAATAACTTTTATCTTGTGGGTATCGCATGCCGATACTCTTTTCTAAATTTTTAGTTTACCATGATTTAACTCCCTTACAAACTGTCGGATCGTGATATTTAAACACCTAAAAAGCATGAAACTCATTTTGAACCTCAATTAAATGATTGTTTTAACTTTTACCATCATGGGAGGATCATTGACAACCTCCTCGATGTCATTTCCTAATAAAAACAAAAGAAAAAGGGCAGAAAACTGAGTTCGTGCAACTAGTCGAACTAAAATTGCAGTGATTCGGGACCAAATTATCATATTGATATATACGTTGCCTTAGCTTCTAACATGCATTGCATCACTGGCTTCTGTACTCTAGAAACTGTACTCACCAATCACCACTCACTACTCACCCACAAGCTAATATATAGCTAATTGGACAGATAAATTACCTTTCTTTTTGGTCCACGATGGATTTATTTAGCTATGTCCGAATGGTAGAAAAGTTGTGTTATAACGAAAGCTATCTAAACGAGAATTAAGTGATAAGAACTTGTAGTGAAGAACACGCAGATTTTTACATTAAATGAATTAAGTATAAAAAACTTAAAAAGTAAGAACACGATTTTTACATTAGTTATCGATGTGATTACTACATCCAACTAATAATCACAATCTACACTATCTTCTATAATAATTACAAAGCATTTAACTGAAATAATAAGAATGCTACTAAAATTTTATAACTTTCAAGCTATTTGAGATAGAATAACATATATATGTGATAATCGAAACTTCAACAATCACAAGTTCACCATGCTTCCAACAGATGAAATTTTAATCTTTCAATATGATATATATTCAAGTCACTTTCAACAAGTTAAAAAATACTAGTCCTCATCACAAGAAACTACCAGATAAGTGATGCCTAGTAAAAATCGATTTACAATAGATAAGATAGTAATTAACTTGTGTAAAGAGTCATTTATTTTAATTTCTTTCATTATATTCAAGACATGAAGAATATACAATTTTTAATTCCATAACATCTGTATGAAATTAAACATCCCCATAATTTAATATTCAGATAGTTCAAAAAATCTGAATACTCTATCTTAAAGTACATATACTAGAACCAACCAATTAAAATATGACAAACTTTGTGGGAGTCCATCTCTTATCAGCTTACTATTGTCTATCGTTGATGGGGCAACTTTGATACGGAAATTTTCACGATCTGTACCAGCCAACCTGATTCTCCATACTCAAATCATACAAATAAAATCAGAAAAAATGACTCGCCTATCATCTCATCTACAATCTATGTTTTCAACTGACGACTCAACAAATTAAATGAATCACAGTTTTTTACTTTGATCTCAAAAAGAGAACTCAATGTGCGTGTAATTGCAATAATTTACCCTAGCTGTATGTATGTATATTTAACATATGCTATATATGTAATTTGAGTTGAATAGTTAAGATGGTTTCTTGATTGTTGCAAGTTAATTGTTAATTTGATTTCAATAAATGTAATTGAGCTGTGATTATGGCTCCAGTTATTGATAATATTGCATATATAGTCGCCAATATATTGTATGAATATGATATTGCAATTTTGTCCCGAAATGGACGGAACTAAGACACTAACATCCGAAAGTTGGGGACCATGCATGATCGGTCACCCATACGGCCATACCCGTTGTATCATCAGAAAATCATAACAGATCAGGAGCACATGGTGACATGTGATATTAATGGGATATTATATTATAATTTTCCTATTGGTTTCAACATTAATATATGCTCAAGGAATATCAAAACAAATAAAATTGAATGATACTGAGACTTAGCTACTCCATAACGGACGCACTTACAAGCTAAGCTACTAGGCGTAGAAGCTAATAATCAGTATTACATTGTTTAGCGTAGTGTGGCTTATTATTAGCTTGTTAATTTAATTCAAAAAAATGAATTATATGATATGCATGGTTAATATATTGTAGCATAGTAATATATATATTAACAAGATTAGTTTAGTTAAATTAAACTTATCACATGCATATATTGAGCATAACTTTAACCAACGGTTGATTAAACTTATCACTGGACTAATAAACATAATAACTCCATTAGCCGAATTGGGATATCAAAATTGAATTATTGGTCTATATGAAAAAGAATGAAAGTAGGTGTGGTTGTTAGCTTGAAGCAATCTTGATTAAAATTAAAAGTGGAAAACATTAAATGACTGAAAGTGGACGGAATTTATTGAAAGAAAACAATTTAGATTAAAAAATTAGGAAAATATAACGACAATTGAAAAAAAAAAATGAAAATCTAAGGTCGGCTGACCCTACTCTATGATTCCATTCCTGGTTATTGTTTTTTTTTTTTAAACCCCACCCACCGTCCCCTTACAATGAGAATCAAACCAGGACCTCTAAGTCACTGAAAGACCTCCTAACCACTAGGCTATTCGATATTCTTCCTGGTTATTGTTGTGGAGAAGAAGATAAGAAGCACTTATTTTGCCTCAATAATGGGTGAATTTAACCTACTTTTGCCTTCCCTACTTGGACATTAATTTTGATTGTCTATATATTGGAGCTGGAGGCGCAGAAACTGTTTGGTGCTTTGTTTATGTGGTCCATGCAACCAATTCATCTTATGGGTATATAGATAATAATGTACTACTATAAGACATGCTTATTATTATTGCTTCACTTCATCACCAATTCACCATCTTCACCTTATTAGAACATTTTTCCATAGCTAGCGAGTAGTATACATTATAAACTAGCTTCATTTTTTGTTTCAAAATTGCATAATGAAAGAAGTCCTATCATGCTTTTCCACAGCTTTCTTGAACTTCTGTGTTGCTGCTCCATTTCTTTCCGAATCTCACTACTGGAAGAACGAGTAGTTGCAACTTAAAATAAGATTCTGAGAAAGAGAGGAAGGGCGTCAGTATATTTGTATGAAGTTCAAGAAAACTGTGGGAAGACATGGTGATTTTGGACTTCCATATACTAGCTAGCTGACCTCAGTATGTAGCCTGCAGGAGCTTCAAGACTAACCACTGGAGTTCCAAGAAAGGTTGAGCTTGGTTTTCAATTATAATTTATTATCGGCAATTTCCGAAAACTTTCAAATTTTGATTTCCAAGTTAAATTTTTTGTAATGTTATCAAGTTATTACTTAGGGAGTATCATTAAGTAGTAGTTATTTCTTAGTATATTTTGGTGCTAATAGCTTGGAGAAATAAATACAAAACCTGTTTGATCATGAAAGTAGCAAAATACAGAATCATCAGTACTACACTACTTGATCTGAACTTCTAGCATTTCAAATTGCAATATCGCATCCTCTGATATTTATTTAAGTAATACGTACGGAGTATAATAGTACGCAGATTTTATGCAGGGATGACAATTGACAAGTAGGGCATGCACTGTTTTCTTTTCATTTTTATTTATGAATGAAGTGCAATGGATGGATCCGAATGCTGGTTAAGTTAAGTTAGTATGGGTATTAATTACCTTGCTTTTAAACCATTTTTAACTTGCTTGTGTTAATAAGTGATAATTGGGGATATTAATATAAATTTATTATAATCTACATAGATTGATTACATAATTCTGATATATATACTAAACTGAAAATTGCTTCAATAATTAATGTTTCCTCAAGATCGTGGTTCTGAAATTTTACCTAGAGATGAATCATGACGTACCTCAACTGCTCAAAGTGATGAGCTTACTTTAAACCAATTCAATACAAGATTCTCGCCACTTCGCATTTACCTCGAACTCCACATCGCATGAAGAGGCTAGGGTGCTGACATTTAACACTCTCACTTTTTCATCGGGCTGAAAGAACGCCTGTTCCGAGGTACAATAATTGGATACTAGATATGACCGGATGAATTTTTATTTTACATAAATTCAAAGAAATACGAGACGATGAAATATTGATAATAATTTATAGCTTCACCGCCTTCCTTTGTTATTAGATGAAAGATATTCTGATTTTAGCAGTGTTTTATAATGCCGCTATTTTGCTTCATTACGAACATCAATTGATGCTCCACCTTCTTGATGGGGTAATGGTTTGGCACTCTGAACTTCTTATTATTATTATTATTACCACAATTAGAAAATTGAACGTTATTTGATACCGGCATATCTTATTAGATGGTGTTTTTACAATGTGCTACTTTAGTACTCCGTATTACTTAGGTGGATATTTTAAAATCTTAGACAATTCTTGTATTTCAAAGCACTAAAAGTTTATTATACTACAGGTTTAGCTCGTTAAATTCACTATATGTGTTTCTATTTAGGTGTTAGGTTTGTTTAATAACTTTCAATATTTTTTATAAATTAATCATGTTCTAATTAACTTCTATAATGTTCTCACTTTCGCTTATGGGTGCATGGTGTGTATTATTTATTTTTTTGGACTTTGATAAAAATTTCAATGTTATATATTTAATTTGTATGAATATTACTTCAAATAAAGTAAGTTGATTTTAAAATATAAAGTGACGCTGCATAAGTTTTCTCTGAGGATCACTGTTCACGAGATTTTGACTTCATGAAATCCTAGCCTCACTATCCTGACTTTCCTCCAGATACTGCATAGCGACCGAATGGTTCAATGATAAGCTTTGTATATCCCGGCTCGCCACAAAGGATCGCGCGAGGAGCGTAGGTGGTCCGTCATGGGTACTGAAAGTTACCACACGCCATGACCAGTAAAACACTTTGGGGACGAATGTTTAAGATGCTGGGAGATTTAAGAGAGGTAGTAAATATTGCAGAGATAAAACGACATTACTCTGGAGTAAATTGAATGTTGAGGTATTTATAGAGAACCTGAAAATATTCTTCTACCTACCAAATGACTGAAATCGTGACAAGTGTCCTACTAAAATAACCTCCAAGAATGTTTTTTGGCTTGATCTAGGACCATGAACTTTAAGACAATCATATGTTATTTAGCTTTTCCAAAAACCCAATAAAATAGACCCGTTACATGGGTTGAATCGTAAATAACTTCCAAGCCAAATTGTTGGCATGGGGGTAGAATAATTGTTTAATCTGGAGTATTAAATGTGAGTTAGAATTCCTTAAATAATTATTGAGGAGTAAAATTCGTACTACATACTATTACGGACACTGCATTGGTCGGCATAATAATACTGTATTTAAATACGGAGTAATAAGATCATTGATGAGCAGGGACCATGAGGATGTTTGGCGACTTTGTGTTGGCTCTTCAATTTCTATTGTCAATAATTAGGTTTGTAGCCAAAAACTTGCAGTAATCTTTATTTTAATGTTGGTTCTTGGTTGGTGGTCGTACGTGTACAGTGTACTCAACTGAAGTATTATACTGTGTATCGTGTAGTTGCACGGTTGCAGCACATTGAACAAATATTAATAAACTTGTCCAACTATTTCATTCAATTTTCTCACATTATAGTATATTAGTATGAATGAAGACAATATTTATATTATAAAAATGACAACTCCAAATTAATGATTATGATTGAGATTTGTATTTCACGTTTTTATCAGATTTTCAAGTGACTATTGTAAGATTTGTAGTATATAATAATTTGTTAGAACTAATTTTTGGATTTTATTTGTAATTTTTGTAGTTATAAGATATGAATATGAAAATTAAAATTTCCAATGATATGTATGTAAGTTATTTGATTTTGGTTTATTTATATTTTACATCATTATGTAACTAAAATATTTTTTTAATTTTTTTACTTAGACGGCACTTTAGAAACGTTGTCTAGGTAATAACTTAGATTGCTTCAAACAGTACCAGTTTAGACGGCGCTTTATAAGTACTAGCTTAGACGGTACTTCGTGTCAGCGCCGTCTAAGTTAAAACACTTAGATTGCACCCATTAAAGTGATTTTTTTTTTATTATCTTTATATTATTTGAAGTGACGTCTAAGTATTTTTTTTTAAGTTGATAGTCCCTGATTTTAAGAGTTTAGGGCATAGCTAGTAAATGTGAAATTGTCATATATTATTACGAGTAGAATGGACTATAAAATAATGAAAAATAAATCATAGGTTATCAAACTCATTAAAAAGTCATTTTATCAAATTGGATAGAATGTTTTATATCAAATCAGGGTGCAGTCATCATTTCTATATAAGTCCAAATGCAAATAGTATTCATATAACTCGTTCTAACATTATTCACAACTTATTCAACTATTATACATAATTTTTGCAAGTATACTCATGGGACATGTGCATAAACATTATTGTACCTAAATTTTTTGCGTTATGCACAATTACTCAGGCTTCAAATAATCATCGGACCATGACCCCTTATGTTAAGCTGGCCGGCGGTTGCAGGTGTTAATTATTATTGCAAGATGTGATCCCATCATTCCCATGAGACATATTAAGAGGGGAGAAAATTGCCAAAATGGTCTTCAGTAATGGTATCAAATTGCATTTTAATTTTAAATAGTATCAGCGTAATAGTTTAGTCCTCGTAAGTGGCACAAAAGTTACACTTTAATCCCCAAACTAAGGTTTCCGTTAAATCTAAATGTACTAAAATTAAATGAGAAGTTAATTTGGGGACCAAATTGTAACTTTTATATCATTTACGAGAATCAAACTGTAACTTTTATGTCATTTATGAGGATTAAACTGTTACGGTAATACTATTGGGGACCAAAGTGCACTTATAATTATCTCTCAAGAGGGGAAAGGGCAATTTTACAGGGCATTTTGATAAGAAATTCCATATGTAGCTGCAAATAGCCATGAACATTTAGCCCCATATTAGTTGAGATCTGATCTACACCTAATAAATTATAATACTAGGAAATCAGATCATATACATATTCGTAAATGTCCGATGATGTTTCGTTGGCGATAGAGACACTATTATATATTAAGTCATCACTCATTAAAATAATATGAGAACAACACACCCACTTTCCTATGTCTCCCATTTAGAAAAGACAAAGGGAGTTCGAATGGGATATTTTATATTCGGAATTTTATTTATAATGATGAATAGATACTCTTTCGATTCATTTTAATTTAATTAAAAAATTATTTTCACCAAAATAGTCAATTCACTTTTGAAGCAATAATTTATTGATATAAATTATTATTTCTATACAAAATGTTGATTTATTCAATTTAAAATTTTGCTCTCTTTATCAATCTTTCTTCCTGCACTTACTACATATGAAGTAGAAAAATTAATAGACAAGTAATAGTTTTCCATTCTTATTGATATATATATATATGCATGTGGTGCACCATTTCAAAAGAGGCCTCAAACTCATTGAATGTAGAAAGGGCCTGAACAATTGTATTGGAACTTTTTGAACCTTGAAATAGACTTATTATTGAGGGTGACTCCTCTAATAATAATAAAAAATTCATCATATGGTGGCCTATAAATTGGGAAGAGGCAAAATACTCCGCAATTATATTGACAGCTAATTAAAGGGAAAAAAACAAAATACAATAATCAAAGGGAAGAAATAACCCGAAACATATATATAAGAATCCTCCTCATCAAAATCTTCATCATGCCATTGAAATTAATAGTTGCAAATATTTTTTTTCCTTTATGAGACATCTAGAGAGATAATTGATGGTTTGGTCTCAATAAATTTTTCTTTGCATGAGACATCTGTGAGAGATAATTGATGGTTTGTCT
Source organism: Lithospermum erythrorhizon (assembly GCA_019722365.1). Classification (NCBI taxonomy): domain Eukaryota; kingdom Viridiplantae; phylum Streptophyta; class Magnoliopsida; order Boraginales; family Boraginaceae; genus Lithospermum; species Lithospermum erythrorhizon. Next base: position 634,847 of record JADFUC010001683.1, read on the forward strand.
CAATAAATGTAGCAAATTTGTACATTAATCCCAAAGAAATGACAAATAGTAGCACAAATGATCCTCAAAGTGTACAACCGATTACAATTTAGTTCCTATTTAAATTTTCCATTAATATTTAACATTTCACGCGACAAAGCTAGGCTTTGGGGGTCAAAATACAATTTTTAAGAGATTTGGGTCCCCATATACATAATTTCTTTTGAATGTATTTTTATTGAAAATGTATTTTTTATTGATGTATTTTGATTGTGTAATTAATGTAATTTGCTGACTTAATGGATCAAATCTCAAAAATTATATTTTGACCTCAAACTAAGCTTTTAATCACGAAATATTAAATGTTAACGGAGATGTCAAAATAGGACCTCATTATAACCGCATAAAAACAATTTCATGACAATTTATGTTACTTTTTATCACTTAACAAATCAATATACAACTTTATTATATTTACTAGGACCAAACCACCCATTAACTCGCCATGTAGATCACGAATTCATTTTCGCCATTCTCTTTAGTGTCCAATGACCACAATAACTATTCTATGAAACATTTGTAATTAAAGACTTGGAAATTGAAGTCCAACTCTTGTGTGGAGTGATGCATGGGATGGATATATATATATATATATATATATATATATATATATATATATATATATATATATATATATATATATATATATATATATATATATATTATTGAAGGTTATTATCAACAAAATGATTACATTATCAAAAAAACTATACATCCTTCGTTCCCTTTTAATTGTTTTTTTAGTCATTTGTCCATAAATTAAGAAAAATGAAAAAGTAGTCAAAAAATTACATTGAAAATATAAAATGTCAATTAATTATGTAAAATATCAATTAATTAAAACTATATAATTGGTTGGTTGATAATTTAATAACAAAAAATAGTCAAAAAATACATTGAAAATGTAAAAATATAATTTTCTATGTTAAAAGTATAAGTATTTTGAAACAAAAAATTAAGGCTAACAAAACAACTAAAAAGGAAGGGAGAGTATATTGTAAAGCTAGCCTTCATTTGTACAAGGTTATTATATTTACTCCATACAACTTCGTATATAAGTAGATTATACAAATGAAAACAAAGAAAGTATATATAGACAAGCTAAATAATTAAACTTTGCTCAATCTACAACCATAACTATTGTTATTTGTTAAGGTAAATTAAAGAATGATTTATAATAGAACTCTAGTAAAAAATTGTCCTTCTTAAAGGGCTGTTCTCAGCCAGAAGGAAATCACACAAGAGATCTATCTTATCATTCATTGCGACAAATAGTATTTACCTGTCTCTTAGCTTCTATAGTTCTATGTTATGTAAAAGGGTAACCCTAACTTGTTGCCCTGCATTTTATGGCAAAAAGTTTGACTTGGGAAGAGCATTTATTGTTTCCAAATTGGTGGTGATGGCGAAATCCAAGCCTCCTAGGTAGATGTAGACAACTTAAAAAATCAGTAAAAAATATGCAATAAATCTACATCTATGTTTCCCTAATACAAAATTTAAAACTCCTAATAGTAGAGTTATATTAAAATTTAATCTTATTCACCTAACTTTTCCAATCTAATCGGACAATAAGGTAGCTCTAAAGAAACAAATTAATCAACAACTCTTTAAGAGACAACTAGGTCTGCCAACTCTTTAAGAGACAAATTAATCGACAATTTTCTCTGATAATACCAATGATAAATTGTATTTAGTATATTCAAATGGTACACAAAAAAATATGTTCAACCAATCAAATTAAAATTACGTAGTAATCTTTGACAAAGGAAGCGAATTTTTATAAGTGGCCAAGAACTAATATTATATAAATGAATAAAAATATACAAAAAATTAAGAGGAAGCGAACAACTTAATTTAATTTTTGAATAATGAATGATAAATTTATTTTAATAGTAAAAATATAATTTTTCAAAATTTTAGAAAATTACTGTTATCCATACCCCAGTTCCTCCACTATTTTGTACTATTCTAAAGCCACACTTAGTGCTTGAACCAATAGATGGTCGATTGGTAAGGGGTAGGAAGTTAGGGAGTGGCCACACAACATCAATTATGTGGTCCAGTAAGTCTATGTTTAACACTAAAAGCCAGGATAATAGCTGGAATACTGTACTTAAAAATTCTTCAAAGAAAAAAAAGTTGTTTTCAACTATTAAAATGAAGGAAAAAGAAAGAAAAATGCAGATTATCTTCTCACCAATTGTTAGATCGAGTATTACAAAGAAATGTGAGATAGAAAAAGTACAAAAACAAATAGAATTTACAAAATCAGATTAATATTTATAGGGTATGTCACACCATCAACACAAAATTATTTAACATGGTGACAAATCGCAAAAACGAAAAGCTTTAAAGGAATGATGTCTTACCAATACAATTCTAGTAAATTGAAGATCTATGAACGGATCCAATCATTCCAATTTAATAGCAAGAAAACAACGATTTAGATCCTCGATAGCATATAGATAACCTGCAAAAATGAAAGTGTTGTTTATTATGATGCATTAACGAAATATATATATATATCAACAACAGATGAACAAAATCTTTGTACTTTTGTCCCAAAATGATGTCTGGTTTGAGTATCATCATAGACCATTATATATATATATAGGTAGAGTAACATCTTTTTAAAAAATCAATATATGCATACAGATCAATAATGAATGAGAAGAATCGTAGATGTAATCTAGTGAAATACTGCCTTAATCACAGTAGTATAATTTACAGTACTATTAACATGATAATTTTCATTATGAGGCAATTAATAAAGTTATATCTTATTAAGACTACTTAGCTTCCGGACCTTCTCCACCTCCCTTTTTCAATAAATAAGCCCCGCCCCCTAAGGGGCTTTTATAAATCTGACCATAAAAAATCTAACTGTACACTCTTCATACTATTGGGGGATAATATATAAATTAATAGATAAAGAGACGATCAAGATTAATTTGGCCATGTCTGTATCTTCCCACAGGTTTCTTGAACTGCAAAAGAGTACTAGATTACTCATCAGAAGCATACCAATGGATCTATCACATGCAGTTCAAGAAAGCTGTGGAAGAATACAAAGAGAACCATGTTTTTCTTTACCCTAATAGGGTTTTGAGAGAGAGAGATTTGTAGTGGGAGTAGGGGAGTTGAAAGGGCAGGATTTATAGGAGAATGGAAGCCCTTTTACCACCAATCCCGAGAGGAATATCGGGCCATGGAATAAACTGGATTCACCTTTGTTCTTAATTTAACTCATCTACCACTCTGACATTGTAAATATTTGACATCCTTCAATTTCGTTACTAATTAGGACACATTGTCCACAATCAATAATTATACATTGTAATAATTATTAAATAAAATTTTTAAGTTTAATAATTCGAAAAAATATTAATTACCATATATTATATAAAAATGTTTAATAATTAATAGTTTATAAATATTTTATTACGTCCTCCGTCCCTAAAAAATATTAGTTATCATATATTATATAAAAATGTTTAATAATTAATGGTTTATAAATATTTTATTATTTTTCTGCCCTTTAATTTAAGTCTTCATTTTGACCTTTTACTTGAAATAAGTTGAATTTTGATCATAAATATTTTTATCTATGTTGTATAATATTTGATGAAAATTATATCAATGGAAATAATTTGAAATATATTTTTTATTGATATAGTTTTCATAAATTATTATATAACACAAATAAAAATATTTACGGTCAAAGTTCAACTATGAAATAGTACAAAAAGTCAAAATGGGGCTTAAATTTAGGGACGGATTGAGTAGAATACTAGCATATGTCATAAATTTAATTGAAAATTTTAATTGAACATGTAAATGAATTTGATGACGACAAATGTTAAACATATAAAGGATCAAGTGTCAAATTAAAAAATCACCATGACAAAATAACTTCCACTTTGTTAAAAACTCGACACGCGACATAATTCATCGAGCATTTGTGGTTCACCATGCTTCCACTTTATAATATAATATAGATTTAAATAAAATCATGATATCTATCTTGTTTAATTATTATAACATTATTTTAATATAGTACTATGACATCTTTGTTTTTTTTCCCAACAATTTTAATGCAATTTCAAATTACCCCTCTCAAATATTATTTTTCCTCCATGTCCCTTGGTCACAAAAAATAAAAATAATAACCTAAAAAAAATTTTATTTTTTGGTAAAACATCTCTTAAATTTTGGGATGGAGAGAATAGTAATACGGAGTATATGATATCACATATAATAATTAGATGAAAATTAAGTTGATTCCTGGGCATAGCTCACTGTATGAAATGGTTGCTAAGTTAAAGAAGAAGGTGAGTTCTTCCATACGGTGTGGGTTCTGAAATAATGCAAGTCGGATTTCATATTAAAGTGGTTGATGCTAGCTCTCGCCACTGCCGGTGCACATCCCGCCGATTTACCTCCTCCGCTGAATCCCATGCATGCACTCCCGAGGCTGCCTGTCACTTTACTTAAGCTTCATACTTTTAGATCAGAATTAAGTGGTCAAACTAGATCTTGACACAATGTATATTAACCCCTCAACGTTTTGAATAAAATATTATATTTTTTCTTATTTGGTCAATTGAATGATACTTACTATTTTACTATTTTCATTTCAAATTAATTGACTTTCTTACTTTTTTCTCGAGACACACCCTTAATAATCAATTACTTTTATGTATATTATGAAGTAATTATAAAAAAAAATATTATGAAAATATTTTTAAAAACAAATTAATGATATCAATTTATATTTTTCGGATTAGTGAATAAAGATAATTTATAATTAAAATCTTAACATCACAATCCCAAATTTCAAATTTAAAATGAAGGAAGTACTTAGTTATTCACTTGAATTGTTTTCATAAATTTTATATAAGTCTTTAATATTTTAAAATTCATAACCTTTTTTCCTATTTGGTCCCCGAATTAGACTCTGTCTATCTTTATTCTTGATCACCGAATTCTTTTTTATCAATAATTAAATTCTTTTTTTCACGATTAAATATAATACTCCGTATAAGATCATCCATACTTTTTTTCTTTTGAAATAGTTTCAACTTTCAATACTTTTTTTCTTTTGAAATAGTTTCAACTTTCAATGGTCAACTTTTCTTTTACTAGTGATTTGAATACACAATGTTGACTACATTAAAAGTCAGGTGGAATATGCATGTGCGTGTATATATAGGATTATGTGTTAATATTTTACAAAAATACACGTCTACAAGAAAGATTGAATAGCGATCGAACCTCATAATGTATTAAGAAAATATTTAATAATGTATCATGCGTAGTCATATTTCTTCGTTCGAGTAATAGATAGTGAATTGAACAGAGGTAGATGAACAATTAATCAGGTGCAAAAGTATTTGCTAACAAAGTTTAAGGTATGTCTGCTTTTAATTGGTATGGTGGTGTACATGTGGAATTTGGAATTGAAATCAAATTGGAGGGAAATTTATATAAATTTCTCAATTTTGTACAAATTCTCCTTAAATTTCATTTTAATTTCAATTCCACACAACTAATACAAGTAACATACACACCCTTACTAAACATCGTTATTGTATATATTGTTGTCCCGGGCATAGCTCAACTGGTAAAGGAGCGAGAGTGTTAAATGTCAAGATCATGGCCTCTACACGCTGCAGGTATCGAGTCACGCAAGCGGCACTAAGATTGAAGTAGTTTAAAGGAAGCTTTCGTCCCCCGACCAGTTGAAGCACGTTCCGCGATTCACCTCCTCCATAGAATTTCGTGGATGTGAACTCGGCGCCGCTAAGATGACGGTTTCACACTTTTTGTTATTGTTCACATTGTTATGACTCCATATCTTCACACCACTGGCAAACAAGTGTTGAAATTAGACGACCCCTAAAGCACTATAGTGGTCAGTATCCAAGTTGGGGTGGTAGAACTTTGTATATAGTGTTCATGTTGTTAGGAACACTGAATAACATAACAAGGAGAATATAATTATTTAGGCCAATTTGAAATAATAGATTAATCATGGGTAGCATGTTAGGATGACCCACTTAGGGGGCCTGTGTAAAAATGCATGACAACAACCCCGTTTTTCCGGGGTATAACAATCAATCCACGTATTTATTTAAATGTACACAATCTTTTTATTCAAGCATCACATTTCTTGTATATGAAATGACTGTTATTGTTGGTACCATATACTGTATACTTGTCCATTTAGTCCATTTATATCACTTGTTATCTGGCCATCATTTGCCAAAAAAAAAAAAGTTCTTGTTAATAATGTACTATTTACATCATTACATGTGGTGTGAAACTGTGAATGATTAGTGTTTTCTATTTTGTATAAGATCGAACGAATTGCAGGTGTGGTTAATAAAAATTGGGATCGAACAAATGTTTTATCACTATTAATTAAAAACTAAAATATAACTTAGACCACAATTTATGGACAGTTCTCCAATAAATGTTATTTCCTTTTATTCATTTTTTTACATATATTTTCACTTATAAATAATCTTTAGTTATGCTAAAAAAGTATAAGAAAATGGTAATAAAAAAATATTATTACAAACAAATTCAATGATATCACTTATATTATCGGAGTTAATTATGCAATTTTCTCCATTTCAATTCCTTCCATCTAGGGGTGTGCACAAAATTTGAAACCGGACCGAAAATAACCGAAATTGTTGGAACCGAACCGATTTAGGTTCGGCGTCGAGTAACCGAACTAATTTGGTGTCGCATTAAATAACTCGAACCGAATCCTGCTTTCTAAATTTTATGTTGATTTCTCAATTTTCATTTATGATCATTTTCAAGATCTTGAAGTTATTTGCATGAGTACATTTTAAGAAGTGAAATTTAGATTTTAACTTTGTTCATTATTGGTATAATGAAATAAGATATATATATAAATCTTTCTAAAACTAATAATATAGGAAATATAGAGACATGTAAAAAGATTAGTATTATTTTTTGAATGTGTATGTAGATTGTATAATTAATCTTAAAAGGAGTTCATTCAAATTACATAGATTAGATCTAGTCCTAGGACTTAATTTTGAGTTCAAGACAATATGGTCAAAAATTGTCTCAAAAACGAAACTTAACCGAAACCAAACCGGAACCGATAGGATTGGAACCGAACCGATTTGGGTTCGCCCTTAAGAGAATCATCAAATAAGTTCGATTGAAGTTTGGCTCAAAACCTAACCCACACCCTACTTCATTTGTCGTAAACCTTACTACGTACTCCCTATTCAATGAGTTTTAGATGCTTACAACTTTTAGACTTAAAACTTTTAAACGTCTTTTGAATTTCAATTTTCAAGAATACAAAAGGTTGTGAAAAACAGAAGAAGCTCACATGGGTAAGGGTGCACCACAAAAAACAATTTAACTTATAGTAAAACCTAAAACTTTGTAAATAATCCCACTGAATAGCAAAATAAATTCAAAAATTAAAGAGATGTGAAAGTAAGTAATAAAGTTATGAGTTTTAGTAGTATTCCGGGCGTATCATTTTGAATGAGGAGTTCTAATTATCTTACTCCGTAATGAATTCGAAAAGGAAATACAAGAACACCAAAAAAAACATCAAACACTATTTTAAATACAAAATAAAAAAGTTACAATCAAATAAAAATGAAACTAAAAATTAAAATTAAACACTATGTGGTTAATAATATTACACTAATTACACAATCAAAATACATCAATAAAAAATACATTTAAAAAATTAGGAACTTAATGGGGCCAAATCTCAAAAATTATATTTTGACCCCAAAACTAAGTTTTAATCGCTGAAATGTTAAATATTAACGGAAATGTTAAAATAGGGACCAAATTGTAACCGGGTGTACACTTTCAGGGATCATTTGTGCTACGTTGCCACTTACTGGGACCAATATGCAACTTTACTACACTTACTGGGACCAAACCATCAATTATCTCACTAGAATAGAACTTCAAGAACTACTTCTTTGAATAATAAAAGAGAGACTAGAAAATATATTACTTTTACTATGATTCTTGATTGCTTGAAATCCTTTTTGATTGTTGGATGATTCAAATGATATAAGAGACTCACATATATATAATGAGTCATTCTCATGCATAGTTGTTATGTGTCACTTTTAGGATAAACACAAATGTCTAGTTAAGTGTCAATGTTTGAGTATGTCTTGGTGTCTTATTAACTGTTAGGAATCCTACACCGTTATTGGCAACCCCATAATTGACAGTAACTCGGATCCCGTCCAGGATACACAACGACATGATCTTAACCCGTAATTAAGGATAATTGTGGTATCATCAATTACACTAATTACTAAGATCCAACATGATTGATATCCACTACCCGCATATTTATTAACAATGTAAAGAATAAATTGTGGAAATAAAGAACACAAGATTTACCCTGGTTCACCCTCAATACGAGCTAGTCCAGCCTCGCTATCGATCCAATAATACCATGTGAAGAATTCTACAAGGCTTCAAATCATATCTCATCATCTAGCAATTGATATTCTAATACACTCAAATCTCTAGAAAGAAAGATCTCAATTGAGTGTTTTCTTTATAGATATGAAATCTCCAATTACAACTCTCTCAAAATATTTTTTATTTTTGAGTCTCTATGAATCTCTATTTTAATCCTCACATTTGAGGTGTTGATATCTCACACAAAATTATTACACAAGAAGAGGGTATTTATAGGTTTCACTAATCAACCTAAAAGAATTACTTTCTCTTCAAGAAAAATAAACATTAATTACTTACCAAGTAGTAATTAATTATTCCCCAAGAAAAGTCTCAAATAGGTAATAAACTTTTCCGGTTCTTGTTCCCCAATTATTTCCTTAACTAATTAGACTTCTAGAATAATCCGGGCTTCTCTAGTAATTAGTCTTCAGGCACCAACATTAGCTAGGTGTCATTCTTGGAGTGTGTATTTATTGGAAATCAATACTTATAGGTTTCATTTACTATGTCCATTGCGACAATTGTTGTAACAATTCATTTACTAGTTTAGTGAATGTGATTACATAAACGGAACGTTCAACTATAGTAATTGTAATTACTAGTCGGGTTCTCACGATAATACTCATGGTTATGCCGACATAGATCCCTTTTGCATAATCAAGTATAATAATATTAATGGTATATTATAATATTATATCGGTCAAGCATTATATGGTGCTCAGAATGTCGCTAAACATACAGCCGACATTGAGTTATATTTCATGTATAAAATAAAACAAGATTTCTGTTAAATTGAGAGTTGATTGTAATCAATCTTAATATTCTCAATCGAATTCTTATATCGATAATGTAAATTATACTTGGTTTAACCCGAATTAATTCATTAGTCAATTTAATTAATTTAATAGTTAGTTGAGCTCATTAGTAACTTGTTAGTTACTTATTAATAACTTGTTAGTATTTAATTTACTTAATGGTTTGGCTAAATTAAACGAAATGACTCATTCATCATTCGTCATTAGGTCAACACTAATAAGACTCTATATATATGAGACTTATTAGGTTTCTTAACACATAACACAATAATCAAACCCTGGCCTCCAAAAGATGAAATCGACTCTCGAGGAGGTCGTACATCTCAAGTGCAAAAATAATAGTTTTTGCTTTGATTTCTTCATCTAATCTCCCATGTGTTCCCAGCAGTACTCCAAGCATCGATTCGAATCCTCCCGGTATGCAACCAACTAGAGGCATTGTCATTTTGTGATGCTAGAACACTACTAGAAAATGCACCTATGGCGACGTGGTGAAATGTACCAAAGCGCGCCGGATAGTGCCCGCCGTGTGTCGATTTTTAAAAGCTCGTTTTTTATTATTATTTGGGCCTCGTGGCCGGCTCGCGTCGGGTGGTGTCGCAGACCGATTTTATCGCCTTTAATTAAAAAAATTGAAAATTAATGTACTTACCGACACCAAACCGACGCCTTTTCCGGTTTATACAAAAAAAACCTAATTTTTTTACGCTTATTTTTACACTTAATTACCCCCACCTCGAATTCTCCTCCACATCGATCGACGCCTTTGGCACACAGACACCACCAGCTTCTACCAATATAAAAAGGTTCTCTTTTTTGTTTTTTTTGGTTTATTGTTTTTAATTGTTTATTTATAATTACTGTGATGCTTAATCGTTTGTTATTATATGCTTACTATGATTTTAATTTCTTTTGGTTTTGGTTTTTTTTGTTTATTGTTCTTAATTACTTATTGTATAATTCATTTAATTTCTATTAATTATAAATTTAATTCATTCTTTAATTAATTTTTATCGGATTTATTCGCTTTTAATTTATTAATTTTGTATAGTTATAAGTTTAATTCATTTTTTATTCGGTTTTATTAGTTAGATTGAATCAGGGAATTGATTGGTTTATTTTTAATTGATTGAATTGGGTAATTGAATCGTTGTTTGAGAATTGAATTGGATTGAGTTTGGAATTAGATTGATTTGAATTTGATTTAGACCGACCGATTTGAATTGAATTTTATTTAATTGATGGAATCGATAATCGAATTGAGTTTGGAATTTGATTTTGATTTGAATTATACTTGAGTTTGAATTAGATTAAATTCCATTTGAATTTGAATTGAGTTTGAATTGTTGTTAAAGAATTAGTTTGAATTGATAAAAATTAGTTTGAATCGGAAGTTCGAATTAGATTTGAGTTTGAATGTTGTTTGAATTGTGATCGAATTAGGTTTCAATTACATTTGAGTTTCGAATTTGGTCTCGACTTGGGACGACCGAGTTTGAATTAGATTTGAAGCTCAATGTTGTTTGAATTAAATCGAATTGGGTTTGACTTAGATTTTGAAGCCAATCTTGTTTGAATTAGATCAATTGAGTTTGAATTATATTTGAGTTTGAATGTTGCTCAATTAGGATCAATCGTTTGAATTAGATTTGGAAGTTAGAATTGAAGTTTGAATTAGACGAATTGGATTTGATTTGAATCGAATTGAAGCACGATGTTTTATTTTGATGGAATTTGAATTTTGAAACGAGGTTTTTGTGGCTCCTGAGGTAAGTGAGCAGGCCTGCTGCTGCCAACTGGCAAATGCTATAAAGGGACGGTCGCCGAAGAGGCCTGTGGGTAGCCATCCGGACTCGTGATCAAGCTACCATCGGCCCACGCCGACATAGGCAGATTACCTAACTGGACCCTGTGATCTATATCTATGGCATCGCCGTCAATATCTGGAGCACGCCGACTGGCCCAGAGTATCTCATGTGCCACTTAATCGAGAGTAGTCAAAGATCGTCACACGCCGACGAGGCGGCAGGTGACATCTCGACGATTCGGTCGAAGGACAGGATCCTATGGCCAGCCTCGGTCCCGAGAGTAGCGGTCAAGTAATGCGGGGCCCCGATAGGCCTGTGTCATCCCGCCTCGGCTTTAGATGATAATTGCCACCTTCTTCAAGGAGCGCGAGCCAAGATTTTTATTTATTGAGTTTGTCTTATTAATATTTATATTTATCATTTATATCTAATCAAATATGTTTGTTTATGTTAGGCTTGTTGGGGAAGACATGAAAAGATTCTTCCGGAGCAAAATAAAGAAGAGGGTTGAAGATCTGTGGCCACACTATGGTGATATGGACCAAAGCGTTAAGGATGGTATATGGGAAGCTTTTTGCAAGTACGTCATAAAAAGTTTGTATTTTTCACCAGAAATTAGACTAACTTAATTTGTATTTATTTCGGATCGACATGAGATTCAAGGAGGAGCATCAGATATGCTTTACTGAGAATCCAACAACAGTTAAGTAAATGCGATTTCACATTTGGTGGGAAGAATGCATCACAGAGCGGGTGTAGACGATTCGACATTTCTCCTTGGGACCTATGCCCGATTGATCCAGACCTCGGCTGCGTGGGAGAAGTACTCCACCTATCAGGCTATGACGAAAAGCTGGGCGATATCAATCAAGAATGTATTGCAACTGATGATTTCGCTTGTGCTGGCCGATTGTGGCTCCTTCGAAGCATTCCTCGAGCAAGTGGCCTTCACAGGGTCCACATGAGGTAAGTTTGGATTTTTACTATTAAATTTGAATTTTCATTTTGTGTTATTAACTATGTATTTTAATTTGTGGTTTCTGTATGGTGACGGGAAGCGCCCTTCGCCGTCAATATCCGTCTCTGGCACCTTAACAAGAAGAATGACAAGGCTTACGTATCAATCGACGGGGAATTCTACAACCCGAGATCATAGACGCTTTTGTAAGTTTCCAATTCTTATATCGTTAAATTTTAAATTTTCATTCTTGTAAGTTTCAATTCTTTTATAAGTTATTCATATTTCATTATTATGTTTATATAACTTATGTGATGAAAGCACGCGGTATTGTTCAATGGTAGTACGGCCGCATTTAGATCCATTAGAGGTCTACGACAAGGCGGCCAAGGGATGCAGACCACTCAATGAGGGTAGGATTGAGAAAGGCCTCGATTCCCTGAGTTTAAGCTATACCTCAAGAAATGAGACGCTGGATGGGTGTTGGTCCATCGGAACCAAGCCCGACCCTTGAAGACGTTTTTAGCTGCCGGGTTTTAGGAAGACGGAGGCGGTGAACAGGCCCTCGAGGCTTCCGTGCCGATATGAAGGAAAGAGATCGCGAACCTCAAGAATCAAAGCGGCCTAAGTTATGGGCCATGCTCTGTGCTTATTGGGAGGTCATTGCACTGGATTTTCAGAGTCCCATCCTCGCCCGTAGGAGTCAGCGCAGACTATTGGCGTCCGCTTAGCGACAGGTACCGTAGAAATTTATCCACTCTCTACCCAAACCCCCTACTGACAAAATTTCAAGCTTCTCGACTCCAGAGGAAGAAGACTTCATCCTCCCCATCACGCCTACCCAGACTCTTACCAGTCACTCTAGTCCCCTAATCACTCTTGGGATACGGATATTTGACGATGTTTTGTGTATGGATATTTTTATTTAGGCTTATGTTTATGGATATTCGAATATTTTATTTAGGCTTATGGATATTTTATGTTTTATGGTTTGACGGTGCTTTTATTAGTTCGATGTTTATGTGGTTTGATATTTTATATTTATGGTCGACGCTATTAATTGTTTGATGATATGCTATTTTTACGTGTCGGGTGTATGCCGGTTCAGAAATATATTAAAGGTGTCGGTATAAGGCCGTATTTAAATATAAAATTTATTTTTCTTTCTTTTAATGTATTTTTGGCAATCTAATAAATTATTATGTACACAATCATTAGACATATTACAATCTAATAAAATGTTGATGTCTCAATTTTTAAATATTGAAGATATCTTTCAAGAGGAGTAACAACCGCCGCCCGTTCTTGTGGATCCATCGAACAATGTCACATCGCTACAGGCGGATATTCCAATTACATGAAGACGACACGACGATAATGACGCTCGTGAGTACGAGTCGGACTACCCGAAACGACATTTAGACTCGTGAGGAAGGCTATTTCGAACAATACTAGTGAGGGTGATAAAAGCCTCGAAGAGAATTAGAATCCAATGTTTTTATTTTCAAGTTTTTCATGTAATAATCAATGCATTTGTATTAAACCAATGATAACATCGCGAAATTGGATTTGTTGTGTTTGCAAACGTGAGTATTTGTATTTTTTTATGTGTTTTCACGTCGTGGTTGTGCTGGATGTTGAGTTATGATTGCAAATGGGTGTTTTCAAATCGGATAATTTTTTACAAGATGTCTTAATATGGCCGGGTCGTGTCAGCGGTGTCAGCGGTTTCTACATTATAAAACTGGTGTCAAGGTTACGCCAGCACCAAATTTCGTATTCCCCGCCAACAATAAAGTATCGAATTTTGAAATATTTTATATGTACGGTAATGTTTAGTGTCTGGGGTGGCACTTGACCTTCTAAATTTCAATTCATACCCTCCACTATATAAACACTTCTAATCACATAATCACTAAACCCTAATAATATTCTTTACATTTTAATTTTTAGAATTCCAACCTTAATTATAATCTTCTTATTATTTTGTTTAATTTTATTTTTATGGCTACTAACTTTCTTATATTGTTTCTTTTGTAGGGAAATTATTTTGATGTTATTATTTTTTAGATATCTACTATTTTTTCTCTCTACTAACCCTTCTTATATTGTTTCATTTAGTAAGAAAATTGTTTGAGGTAATTATTTTGTTACTTTTATGTCTATCTAATTATTTTGTTTAATTTGTTATATTTCATTTTAAGTCTCTAATTTTTTATCTCGATAATAATGTCATACATTTCGCTTTTTATTATAGGAAATTATCCAAAGAGGAAAAGTGGTACTTTTGATGTTTGATGTTTATATTTATGTTGATGATTTTGTGGGTATTATTTGAATTATTATTTTTGTTTGATGTTTATATTGTTGTTGATATTTTTTGTATGGGGCCATTGTGTTATTATTTTTGTTTGATGTTTATGTTGTTGCTGATATTTTTGTTTGACGTTTATATTGTTTTTGACGTTATATTATTTTTGATATTTTTGGATGTTGTTTGTAATAAGCTTTTTGGATGTTGTTTGTGATGTTTTTTGGTATTTTTTAGATTTTAAAATTGTTTCGCAAATCTGCAAAGATTCAAAGCCGCATAATTTTTTTTGAAAATTTACTACCAAGGCTGGTCGTGTCGCCATGTGTCGGTGTCAATGAAATAATTAAATTTTTGTGGTGTCGGTGAGTGTCGGGCTTCAACATAATTATATATTTGTGGTGTCGGTACAAAGCAATAAAATAAAATAATTTAGACGCAATGGTGTCGGTACTAAAATAAATCAAAATAAAATTAATTCAATAAAGTGTTGGGCGGTGTCGGTTTAAAATAAATTAAAAAATAAATCAATCACAGATGGTGTCTTGTAACTAATTCGCCTGTCGGCCGCCTTCGAGGTTAGACTCTAGTAGAACCGGATACCCGAGTCGCCCAACGATATATAAAATAAAAGACCGGATTTAAAACAAGCTTTTAAGCAAAGAAAAGTAGAAATAGTTTCATACACAACGTGACATCATCGCGGGCGAAACTCCAACCTAACATCACATATTCGATACATAAGAGTGACATAAAAACAGGAGTGTTCAATAATACATCCATAATATAAATCACCCACAACTAGAGTAAACAATGACTCAAAACTCGATAAGACAGAAATAAAATGACTGCTGAGGATCCCCTAGCCACCACGCCGCTCACCTAAAGGATAACAACGAGCTCAAGAAGGTCAATGCCCGCCACAAAGAACTACTCAACCCCGAAAAGTTTGTAGGTCACCGTTCTGCTATAAACTTATCGCTCGAGTGGTGACTTCATTACACCCCAACGGTCAAGAAGGTACGAACTCACCCAGATATATATATATATATATATATATATATATATATATATATATATATATATATATATATATATATATATATATATATATATATATATATATATATATATATATATATATCAAACTATAGCCTTTGGCTAATAAGAAAACACTAAATAGTTTCACAATGCTACCCTACTCAAGATAGACGCTTATATTAACAGCAGTGCACAATGTAACGCAAGATCTAAATATAGTGTGAATAAGGTGGGATTTGAAAGTAACATGTGTCCCAACAGCTTCACCAATATGACAAAAGTAAATCTCACCCTTCATATTACACAAGCCCCACGAATCTAAAAAAGTCCACAAATCAACACAAAGCAATAATACCAAAACACTGGATCCAACATTCCAACATGTACTACAACAATGGCCACGCATAAATGCAATGGCCCGATATGCTATAATAACACAAAAGGTCACATATGCCCAATAAATGCTATAACGACCCCGCGAGGTCACATATAATGTATCACAATCATCCATAACATAAAGATCCATCGCCCGTATGTATTAATATCTCTCTCCAATCGGCCCATAATGGATCGATCGCTCCTCTACACACTCGACTCAACCCCTAACACACAATTCAAACCCACTGTTAATGAGACCACACGACTCCACCAAAAGTCTTAACAAAGACAACACATGTCACAATTAACCACAACACGTCTCAACAATAATAAATCATAAGTCATGTTTACACGGTCTTACATATTATAATCAAAACATTTCAGAGTCATCACCAGTATCCTCAACGCAGTATATCAGTCCCTAACATGATGTCATCTACCAACAATTTAAGAAACAATAACTACTAGCATGTTACACAACAAAGCAAGAATACATAAAGGCATCTACAATCCAGGCAACAGGCAAATGTAAGGAACCAACACCAAGGAGATAAATCCCCACATGTGCTAGTACCACTAGCGCAAAGCTACCAACACAGCTAGTCAAAACAACCTCCGGGTCCAAGTCCAAGTCCAACTCCTAAATAATATAATAAGATTGCATTTTCCATCAATACTTTAGAGTCATACTTTAATTATATATTTGTATCTACAATCAAACTTAGGTGTTCTCTACTGAAATGTATCTTATTAATTATTCGTGAACTATTCAGAAGTTAATCATTTAAAGTGGAATCCTCAATACTTTATAAAATCAAGTAAATATCATAATAGGTCCGAAATTTTTAATATTTTTATCATAGGTCCAAAATGTACTATATAATTTAATAAAAATCAGTTTTATATTTTTATGTATAAAAATCTGATTTTTTTCAATTAACTCCAAAACTAGCTATTTACTCATTAATAATTCAAAATAAATACCAAACGAACTCCAACAATTCTAATACTTGATTTATAGTCCAATCATACCTCATATAAAAATATAAAAATTCAGTTTCTAAATTACAATCATAAAAATTTGACCTTTTATTAAAATCTTCTTCATTCTAGTTAATAAATAAACAAAAAAATAGTAAACATTTCCTCTCAAAAATTTCAAGATTATTATATGTTGTTGAAATCTAGTAATAAACACAATAAAAAATCTGAGTTTTATTTAAAGTCAAAATATAATTTATTTCTATTTTCTACCAAAAATCCTAAATTATATTATAAAATTAATTAAAACTAAAACAACTATTTTCTCTATGAATATATTACTGAAAACTTGTTATATCTATAATCATAAACATCTTAAATCTAAACATATCTAACATAAAAATTAAATTTTTAATTAATTTATATAATTTCAAATAAATTGTTAAAATTAACAAAACTCAATTCTTCCATCGACAACCACCAATCTGTGAGCTACAAAGATCATAATTTAATAAATTTTTAATTATTAAATTCGAACCCTTAAAATCCTAATTTTTGAAATTCTCAAAAACTTAAAAATATGAAGACTTTCATATCTTAAAACGACGGGGAAGACGAGAGGAGAAAATTAGTATATTTTTCTGGAATTTTAGAGTAAAGGATGATGATCAAAGTGGGAGAAAAAGAGAAAAAAATTTGAATGCTTTCAAAGGGGAAGAGGGGCGGCGGTTTTGGGTTTTAAGAGAGGGTTTGTATTTCTTTTTGTCTTATAACAGACACGAGAAACAAAAGAATAAAAAGGCTATTTTAATAAAAGGTCTCTCGCTTTTGCCTCGTTAACGAACGTAATTTTTAAACCCACTCGTAAAATCAGAATCAATTTTTCTCACCAAATTTTTACCCTATAATTTAAGTTTGTTATTTGATAATGCCCCCGAATCCCGCTTTATTATATTACGCCGAATTAATTACTTCCGATTTTTAATTAATTAAACTGGCCGGGTTATTTCATGTCGGATGGTGTCGGTATTAAAATAATTCAAAAATAAAATTAATTCACGAACGTGTCGGGTGGCGTCGGTTTAAAATAAATCAAAAATAAATTTAAATGTTTGATGGTGTCGGTTCCGCTGTCGTGGTCCAACCCAAACGCAAGCAAGAATTTCTATGTAGTCTCGGTGTCGTGTCGGTATGCAAATGTAGCGTCGACGACAGGGCTGGCTTATACCGATACACCTCACCGACACCATACTGGTGTCGGTATCTAAGCACACGCTTTGCCCTATTTTTCATAGTAGTGAAATAGAATTCAAAGAGCTCGTAGAAAAGATTTGTCGGGTGATTATTCTTCCGCTTAATCGTAAGTTCTTATTTAAATTTATATATATTATATATTTTGTAGTTCTAATTTTATACAATTTAAATGATCCTGATATGTTTTTTGTCTAAAGTTTAAACAAATTTTGCATAGTAATTTTCTTCAGTAGTGATGTATTACAAGGTATCACTCACTTATAATTTAATAATATTGTTTGATTGTATTAAAATTTCAATCCATAAAACACTTAACTATGTTTCATAACACATTACACAAAGTACAAACTCACATATCCGACAAGGTTAGAAAATGAGAATTGTCGAATTGATCTAACCAATAACTGTCTTCCTCTCCCTAAGTTATTAGTATAGGAAGATAGTTGTAGACTTTTAGCGTGTTAATACACGCACTAATTTTGATTACTAAATGGATAAAGTCATTAAATGGTTACAACATAAATATACAGTGTTAATACACGGCGTCCACATACAATTGTGCTTATGTCCTAAATAAGAAAGAAAAAATTGGTGATTATTTTAGTCCACGAAAATATATAGAAGTTGCAATTTGGTAGGATTATGATTTTCACTCTAATCCCCAATTATTTACTCTAATTTTGATATACTTAACCCGATGCACAGAGCTGTATAGCCCAATCTCTTGGATTCTAATTAAATAACGGAGCCTGGCCGAATTGAATTCTAGATCACCACCTTACTAGTCCGATCAATTGTGACATCTCAATTTCATCTGTTTTTTAATACTTCAAAAAAATAACCCACACGACATGGTAGAGTCTATGATAAATGATACTTAATACCAAGCCTCTTTACCAATGAGTTTTACGTCCCTTGAGACAATTTTTATATAATACCCCTGGGACACACGTATGGAGTAGTACTACTTTTTTTTCGTATAACAAACTAAAAAATAATAACTCTATTTTTGAAAATGATATTCTCCAATAAATAAGTTTTTTTCATAATAAGTTCCGTTAGAAAATTAATACTACTTACAGAGTATTATTTTAATATTTTCATTACTTTGAAATATTTATTATCATGGAGCACCTGCCCCAGGCATGGTTGGAATAATTTAGGATCAAAATAGTTCATGATATTAGTTTAAATTTTTTATTAGAATTTCCCAATAAATAAAATTATCTCCATAATGGTGGGGTTTTGTCTTCAATTATTAATAGCAATGCAAAGTTAACAATTAACAGCAATGCAATGTTATCGCTAGGCATCGGACCACAAATTGGGACCATCTTAAACATGCACCTAACAATAATATTAGGACCATGAAAGTGTTTTGGTCCTACTTATAATAATAGTGATTTTCCTAAGATTCTTTATATTTTGTGCAAGTGCCATGGCACAATATTGGGTATATCAATAAAATTTACAGCTAATGGCAGGCAAAAAGCAAATGCTAGACTGTTTTGATGTTGCCATTACAACTCCCTCCCTCATTTCTAATTTTTTTCTTTTGGTGATAAAAGGGTTATAACAAAAAAAATGAAAAGGAAATGTATAATATAGTCCTAGTAATTAACTATATATAATTTATAGAAAAGAATTAGCACACTTATAATTTTGATAAATTGATCAAATCAAATTAATGCATCATAATAAGAAGTTAGTTTATTATCCTATTCAGCGTAATAAAGTAAAGCAAGAAAAATTAATTAATTGTAAGTATAATGTACATGAACGAAGCGAATGAATTACTAATAATAACATAGGAATAAATTATACTCCGTACTACATATTATCAGTAAGTTAGTTGATTAACATTTGTGTTTAGAGTACATATTAGTTTTTCTATTAAGCCAAGAGATGTAGTTAAATGAAGAGACTAATCAATCAATCAATAATTATCTAGTAGTCTAGAATTCAATAATATGGCTTAAGGATGAGGATTGATGAAGTACCAACAGGCTCCAACTTTGCATAAATCATTACTCCTAGTCTTTCAAAAAAAGTTGAAATTTATCAGTCATCCAATTGGATAAGAATCATAAGATAAGATAAGCATATTCTTTTTCGGCCCCTAACTCCCTTAGAGCACATTGGGCTACCATCTCAATCCAACCCCCACCTAACCCAACCTTCCTTCTTCAAACATCAAACCAGCCAAACCAAACAGGACTTTAGAATCTATTCTCATAGACTATATAGTAATAATATTACCTATGATAAATAAATGACCCATACATATTGAAACACATAGAGGTGATCGAACTATAGAAGAATTTCACACACTGAATGATCAGTGAAGTAGTAAACCTAAAAATAAAAATAAGTGGACCAAAGTCCATATCCAATAATGCCATTTATTTAATTTACTTACACTTCAATTTCTCCAATAAACCTTATGACTTGATTCATTTCACTCTTACAACAAAAAACTAACCAAAGTCCAATTGGGTTTTTTCCCTTAGCAAAGCCCAATTGTTATCTTCTCCTCAACTTTCTCTCTCTTGTTTCTCTCTCTAGAATTCCTAGATCTGAACAGCTGAAAGCCGTTGACCAACCTTCTGACTTTATCAAGTCAAGCCTTTGCTCTTCTGGGTTGCCTTCAAAATTTGATCTTTTTGAGGTATGATGATATGTGACCAAGATTGGTATTTTCATTTTCATTGTGTGTGATAAAATTGTTCATAATTGTAGTTTTGTTAGACAAGATTGAGCTTTTATTCTAGTTATTCTTGAGTTTATTTTGATTCTTGATTTTTTGTATGATTTCTATGTTCCTGGAAGTCCAGTTGATGAAAGATGATGTTATAGCTACTGATCATGTACTAATGATTCTGATTGGGGGGGGCTTTAGATTCTTGCATAAATGTTTATTTTGTAATCATAGCATTTTATAGTACTAGAAATGTTTTTTTATTTGATTTATTTCTTTAACGGGTTATTAGGGAAAATGTCAGGAATATTACATTATAATTTAGTGTATTTTAATAATGTTTGCACTAATTACCACCCAACACTTTTTGGAACAAAAA
The DNA here is from genome assembly GCA_019722365.1 of Lithospermum erythrorhizon. NCBI lineage: Eukaryota > Viridiplantae > Streptophyta > Magnoliopsida > Boraginales > Boraginaceae > Lithospermum > Lithospermum erythrorhizon. The sequence goes on from JADFUC010001683.1 coordinate 656,011, forward strand.
TACTCCATAATTAGAATTTGTATATACTCCGTAACTAATATCTAAGGAGTATCTATATAGTATTCAACTCGTTTGGGTATTTTTCTTCAAAAAATAGTTTAGATGGTATGTACTATGTAATGCAATTTTTTTTAAAGGTGATAAAAACTCAATTTTATGTAAAAAGGTACGGAGTATATGTTTAATTGGTGATGAATTTTTTTAGATTATGTTTAATTGTTGATGAATTTTGAGGTTTTGGTGGGCTGTGTTTGTTTAGATATGTATGTTGATGAAGCCCAGAAATTAAGAACATTAATAAGTAGCTGCCTAGATGAGATCTATAAATTCACTTAATTCAAGACTTTCGAGTTGTTGAGTTGTTAATGTTGTAGGCTTGTAGCCCATATTTTGTTAAATGTCTTTTTTGTCCTCGTCTTTTATTAGCTTTTGCTCAACATGTATATAAGCTGACGTGTCAATGTGTCATCCCATGTCATCCTATTCAGCCATATTATTTTTTAATATATAACATTATTTTAATGTAACATTCGCATTTTTTAATTTTTAATATTAATATATTTTTCATAATAAAAATTTTGTAATTTTCCATAATATAATTAAAAATGTTATTCATAATCAAAGTTTCGACTCAGATAAGCATTAAAAAAAATGGAAGGGAGTATATTTTATATTTAAAGTGACTTCTATAAAAAACATTGTTTTATTTCATACTAGAAATGTAAATTCATAAATTGAGAAGGTCCATATTTTTTTAAATCCATATCTATTTTCGGACTAAATCATTTATGTCAATCGTGTAACCATGCCATGCATGACATATTATACTTATAATCAAGAAAATGAATCTCTATTTTGTTTCATTAGCAAGATAGCATTTTTGCACCCAGTATTTGTTGTTCATTAGAGTGTCCCGATCTCCTGTTGTACGCTGTTGCATGGTGTGTATTAATTCAGTCTAAAGACGAGATAAGATAATTTTTGTTATTTATCTAATGCAGCAGCACTGAAGAATTTTTATGGAGGTGGATACCCCCACCCCTACCCAGAATATTGAACTAGTTCAAGTGGAGCAGCAAAACAATGAAGTAGTCCCAATGGAGCAGCAGAATGATGAACAAGTCCCAGTGGCACAGCAGAATGATGAATTAGTCCCAGTGGAGGAGAATAATAATGAACTAGCCCCAGTGCCGCAGCAGGATAATGAAGTAGCCCCAGTGGAGCAGCAAAACGATGAAGTAGTTCCAATGGAGCAGCAGAATGATGAACTAGTCTCAATGGTGCAGCAGAATAATGAACTAGAGGAGGAGGAGAATAACGATCTAGCTCCAGTGCAGCAGCAGAATGATGAACTAGCCCCAATCGAGCAGCAAAACAATGGAAGAGTCCCAATGGAGCAGCAGAATGATGATGAACCAGTTGCAATGGCACAACAGAATGATGAACTGGTCCCAGTGGCGCAGCAGAATAATGAATTAGTCCTGGTGGAGGAGAAGAATAGTGAATTAGCCCCAGTGCCGCATCAGAACAATGAACTAATCCCGATAGAGCAGCAAAACAATGAAGTAGTTCTAATGGAGCAGCAGAATGATGATGTACTAGTTGTATTGGTGCAGCAGAATAATGAACAAGTCTCAGTGGAGGAGAAGAACAATGAACCAGCCCCAGTCCCGGAGCAGAACAATGAACCAGAACCAGTCGAGCTGCAAAACAATGAAGTTGTCCCAATGGAGCAGCAGAATGATGATGAACTAGTTGAAGTGGTGCAGCAGAATAATGAACTAGTCCCAGTGGAGAAGGAAAATAGTGAACCAGTCCCAGTGTCGCAGCAGAATGTTGAAGTAGTCCAAGTCGAACAGCAAAACAATGAAGTAGTCCCAATGGAGCAGCCGAATGATGATGAACTAGTTGAAGTGGTGCAGCAGAATAATGAACTAGTCCCGGTGGACGAGAAAAATAGTGAACTAGTCCCAGTGTCGCAGCAGAATAATGAAGTAGTCCAAGTGGAGCAGCAAAACAATGAACTAGTCCCAGTGGAGCAGCCGAATGATGAACTAGTCCCAGTGGCGCAGCAGAATAATGAAGTAGTCCCAGTGGAGGAGGAGAATAATGAAGTAGTCCCATTGCCGCAGCAGATTAATGAAGTAGTCCAAGTGGAGCAGCAAAACAATGAACAAGTCCCAATGGAGCAGCAGAATGATGAACTAGTCCTAGTGGCGCAGCAGAATAATGAAGTAGTCCCGGTGGAGGAGAAGAATGATAAACTAGTCTCATTGCCACAGCACATTAATGAACTAGTCCCAGACGAGCAGCAGAATAATGAAATAGCCCGAGTGGCGTATCAGAAGTGTGAACTGCTCCCGGTGGCGCAGCAGAATAGTGAACTAGTCCCAGTGGAGCAGTCGCAGCCCAACTATGAAGCTCAACCTAACAGGCGTAGAAAGAAGTCGTCAATTGTTTGGGAACACTTCACCATTGAATATGTTGGGGCTGGATGCAGAAGAGCCTACTGCAAACAATGCAAGCAATCGTTTGCGTATAGTACGGGATCTAAAGTAGCTGGCACTAGTCATCTCAAACGTCACATTGCTAAAGGGGCATGCCCATTGGTTCTTCGTAACCAGCAGAATGGTCCATCAACACCCCTCAGTGCACCTTCAAAGATGGGTGCATATGGTGACACACCAAAACGACGTTTTAGAACTCCTCATAGTCCCTATTTCTCTTTCGACCCAGATCATTGTCGCCATGAGATTGCAAGAATGATACTCATGCATGATTACCCTCTTCATATGGTTGAACACTCTGGATTTGTTTCTTTTGCTCGCAGTCTTCAGCCTAGATTTGATATGGTGAGCTTCAACACTGTACAGGGTGATTGCGTTTCAACTTATCTTAAGGAAAAACAAAAACTTCAAGAGATAATAGAAACCATGCCTGGACGTATCTGCCTTACGCTGGATATGTGGTCTTCAAGCCGCACTGTGGGCTATGTGGTTTTAACCGGACACTTCATTGATAGTGACTGGAAGTTGCAATCAAAAATTCTGAGTGTCATTATGGAGCCTTATCCTGAATCCGATACTGCATTCAGCCATGCTGTTGCTGCTTGCCTTTCCGATTGGAACTTGGAAGGGAAGGTATTCTCTATTACTATTAATCAGCCTCTTAATGATCCTTCTATTGATAATTTGAGAGCTTTGCTCTCTGTCAAGAACCCCCTTGTGCTCAGTGGCCAGTTGTTGATTGGGAATTGCCTTGCTCGCTCTCTGAGCAACATTGCACAAGATGCATTCACCTCTGTCAGTGGGACTATTAAAAAGATCAGAGATAGTGTGAAGTATGTCAAAACGTCAGAATCTCTTGAGGATAAGTTTCTACAGTTGAAGCAACAACTTCAGATTCCTAGTTCTAAGGTTTTAGCTCTTGATGATCAAACTCGATGGAATACTACTTATGATATGTTATCGGCTGCAGCAGAGTTGAAGGAAGTCTTCTCATGTTTGGATACTTCTGATTACAAGGATTTCCCATCAATGGAAGACTGGAAGCAAGTTGAAACTTTATGTGCTTATCTGAGCCCCCTTTTTGACACTGCTAATATTCTGACATCGCCAAGTTTTCCCACCACAAACACGTTTTTCCATGAAGCTTGGAAGATTCAACTAGAACTGGCACGCGCGGCAGCAAATGGAGATTCCTTTGTCAGTAACCTTACCAAGCCAATGCAAGAGAAATTTGATAACTATTGGAAGAGCTGTTGCTTTATCTTGGCCTTTGCTGTGGTTATGGATCCTCGGTTTAAGATGAAGCTTGTTCAGTTCAGTTTCCAAAAGATTTATGGTGAAGAAAAAGCTGCCGAGTATGTGAAAGTCGTTGATGAGGGGATACATGAACTCTTCCTTGAGTACGCTTCACTTCCCTCCGACCTAATGGAAATTGACGGTGTGAACACTGGCACAGTCAAGCCAGAGGATCACCGAGGAGGTGACACTGCAGTTGCTAATGGGCCTGGACTTATTGATTTTGACATGTATATAAAGCAGACTAACAGCCAACATCCAAAATCAGAGCTAGATCAGTATTTGGAGGAGTCCTTATTGCCTAGATTTCATGAGTTTGATGTGGTAGGCTGGTGGAGACTCAATAAGGAGAAGTACCCGATTCTCTCAAAGATGGCACGCGATGTCTTATATGTCCCTGTTTGCTCGGTTTCTCATGAGTCTGTATTTGATACCGTCAAGAAGGAGATGGATCCCTACAGGTGTTCCCTACGTCCTGAGACTATTGAGGCGCTAATATGCGCGAAAGATTGGATCCAGAGCCGTACTGAAGATGACTCAAATGCGATTGTAAAATTGGAAGTGCCTATCTAAGTATATTTAATATTCAATAACTTGTAACTGCTCCTGAATTTTAGGTAATGCTGACATGCACCTTTTTAGAATGTGTAATATTTTCGATTTGCATGGTCTGTTGGAGATTTAATGTAAGATATGTTGCCACTAATGAATGTCTCTCTTTTCGGTACTATTGCTTTTATTTAAATGATTTACCTCGACTTTTCACAAATGTCAACAGATGAAATAATATTTCATATGCACTTAATTGTAGGCATCCTTACCCTCTGATAACACCATCCTGTTATCATTTGGTTAAGAGTGTATAATTTCGATTTTCGAATTCCTCTTTATCCCTTATTTTTGGCGATTTAACACGTGATTGCTATTAACCTTTTATTTTCTTTAATTGTGAATTGGCATCTGTAAGCGGTTAGTCTGCTGTTCATGTTTTTATATTGCCAGCCTGAGGATTTTATTGGAAAGAAATTCAAGCACAAACTATATGTTACTGTGACTTATTCAAATTGTGGAGTACTCATATGGTGGAAACAAAGAATATATTGCATGTATTGATTGATGATGAAAATCACCATTCATAAGCATGGGCCTAATTTGTCTACTAATGCTTGTAAAGAATGCCACCAGATGAGACTGAACCAAACGTATAATGAAGCTATAATACTCCATAGTCGTTGAAGACCAGTACATTCATGTTCATGAATCATGACATGATTTCATATTAGACATTCCGATTTGTGATCTCAGTGGTGTCGCGAAATCATCAACACTGAAGCCAGCATAGCTCTAGATGGAGCAAATTGCATGAAGTTCTTATAATTCAATCTTTATATGGTGAAATTTGCTCTCTGCTGGCATGTCATCCAGGTTGAAAGTAACCAGCCCAGTTTCATTGTCATATACAACATCAACTATGTTTGCTCCCAAAGTGCACTTTCTTGGCTTGGCCGATGAGTAAGCACTAAAGCGGCCGCAACCTTTAAGCTCCATTGAAACAACGGCTACAATCTCCGGGCTTAAGTTTTCGATTCTTACCTCAGCGACCATGTCATTTTCTCCTTCATATCCATTCTCAAGTTCTGACAATTCCGCATCAGACTTCACCTCATATTTGAGCGCCTGTACTGCTCCGCCACCATTGTACATGTCAATAAGACCTAACGGGGCGAAGGAAAATCCAGGAGCAAGGATCTTGACTGGTGTAACTGTGAAAATTTCATGCTCAAGGACTTTCAGGGAGATGGGCAATGCCACATTGTTTGGTAAGATGACAAGTTCTCCACTGTGGTGACTGTATACGGCACAATCACCATTCCAACTAGAGTCCAGGGAAACTTCAGAAATGTGATGGACATCACAGCCTCTGATGTAGCCGGATATAGCTTCAGTGTTAGTGGCATGGAAAGTAGTCTTCCTCTCAACACTGTTCCATGCAGCTCCTTGGCAGTTGTACACGCCTAGCACACCAGTGAATTTGTTCATGTTCCATATCTTTAACAGGCTGGTAAAAAAGATACAAATTAGTATCTACAAACATTGTAATACTTGGCACATGTACGAAACCACAAAGAGTGTATTATTTCTTGTGGCTTACCTAGAACCATCACGGGCAGGGTCAGAGAAGAGGCAATCCTTAGTAGGCCTACCAGGCAAGCGAGCACGAAGGATTGAACCATCAGGTAAGACTAGCTTTCTTAGGATCTCAAAATTGTGCTTCCCTGGTGCATCACTGTCATAATAGAATGATATTGGCATGAAGAGTTGAAACTAATGTTGATAAAACTTATGAAAATTAAACCATGCCTAGTTGGAATAATTTCTTACCTGACATAAACAGGTCCACCGCTTATTGCTCTGGCTGATCCATGGTATTCTGCAGCTGGATGAAGAGATTGGAACATGTCCCAATCAGGCAACATAAACTCCCCAAGGAAGACGCTATTGTATGCAACTGCAGCAATATGGATGGTGTGGGACACTGGGTCACGGGGATAGAAATCATCCGACGCTCTCACCACAGCAGTTTGCTTCGAGCTGATTAGGAGAAAGTTAGAATCAAGTTAGAAATCACTGATTTTGGAATTCAATAGACCAAAGTTTGATCTTCGCTCAAACAGCCGAACACATATTCATTGTAACAAACATGTTGGACAACAAAAGTTTACCATTAACAAACACAAAAACCAGAAGAAACTTGTACAAAATGTCAACAAATGAAGAAATAGGAACCAGAAGAAACTCAAATAACCAAATAAGCTACAAGCAATAAAGAAAACTTACCAATAAAGGGCATCTGTGTTGTGACTCATGCAAGCAATGATTCCATTATCAGGGAAATTCCTGGAAACTGAAGCATCAAGAGCTTGATGATATTTCCTAGTCAATTCAACCCTACCACCTAAACCAGCACCAAGAGTCTCCAAGATGCACTGAACATCAACCTTAACCCCATCGATACCAGCAGAGGCCAAATAGCTATGCATTTCATTGTAAAACTTGAAGACATTCTTTGGATTCACTAAACCTAATCCTTGCACTGCAATTGCGTCAGTTTTCCATGTAGGTTCATTTTCAACAACCCCTTTCGACAACTTAGGAAACTGCATAAAAGATCCATATTGCTCCATCGACTTCACTCCTGGTCGGACCCCGCCCCAATAACCCGTAATAGCATGCCACACATACACATACTTCAACCCATGCTTCTCTTTAGCTATATTGACTATGTTCTTGATTCCCACTGTTGGATCATCCTTCTTCTGGAATTTCTCATTCTCTTTGATCCCAGTAAGTCTCAATATCAGCGCCTGTTTGGAAGGCTCCTCCTTCTTCTCCTCTTTTTCTGGGTCCTCACCAACAGATTGCCAGCCGTCGTCAATGATGACAAACTTAGGGGGCGTGCCACCGGCGGATAGATTTTCAAGGCCAGCCTCGACACCCTCTTGAGTCACCTCCTGGTAGAAAGCGTCCCATGTGCACCAACCAAAATAGTCAACAATTCCGGGCAGCTTCTTCTCATGACGGAGCCTGAAAGATTGCAGATGGTGCTTAACCGCTGTCACAGCGTCAGTAATGGTGGCAAAAGGATCTGTTCCAGCTCCAACATAGACCGAATGACTAAATTCAGATCCAATCGTTTCATTATCTCCAGTTTCCAAACACAATTCAAGCTCATCTTGTGTATTACCCTGTAAACAAGCTCTAAATGGGCCTTCAATCAATGGCAAAAACACTACATAAGCAGATTTACTGTCTTCATCACCATTAATATCCGATTCCAAATGAGACCCTTCTTTTATTTCAACTAGCAAAAACTGTGTCTCCAATGGAATGTCACTTCCTTTATCTCCCATACTTTGAGCCATCCACCATAATTTGAACCTGAAACAAGCCAAGAACCTCACATCTCGTAAAACACCTAATGACACAACATGCTTGCTGCTTTCTTCATCAAACACAGCACCAAGAAAGACCCCCTCAGCCGGACCATAGCCCGAGGCTGGGGTGGTTATCACATTGTCATTCACATTCGTCAAGATGGTCTTATCTTTTACCATCAATCTCCGATCAACGATTCTCAAAGCTGGTGAAATAGTCATGGCTTCTTTATTATCTTTACTATTAGCACCTTTTTCTAGCTCAAATTTCTCAAAATCTGTTTGACTTCCCTGCAAAAGCCAACATAAAAAGTAGCATAAATTAGCTCATAAAAGCATAACGGAAGCAAAAAAATACCATCTTTTATGTCAAGAAAGATAACTAACAATGACATGATATGAAGAGTATTCAAATTAGCTCATAATACTATAACCAAAGTTAAAACTAACCATTTTTATGTCAAGAAAGCTAAATTACCATGAGCATGATATAAAAAATGCTCAAATTTTAAGAAATGAAAATACCTTGTAAGCAAAAACTTCATGGGTATGAGAAAAATTAGATAAACAAGAATGCAATGAATGTGACATGGATAAAAAATACTCCCATTTTTGTGACAATAAAGCTAAAACTTCCATTTTTACTAGCTAAATACAATGAATATGATATCCAGACTGCTCAAATTGCAAGAAATAGCATACCTTGTAAGCAAAAAATTTATGGGGTTTAGAAAATTCAAAAAACAAATAATGTGAAATGGATCATTGAGCTAAAAAATACCATTTTTTTCTCAATAAAGCTAAAAATTCCATTTTTACTAGCTAAATACAATGAATATGATATCTAGAGTTCTCAAATTGTAATAAATAACATAACTTGTAAGTAAAAACATTATGGGTATAAGAAAAAATCGAAAAAAAAATAATGTGAAATAAAAAGCTAAATACCATGAATATGATATCACAAAATAATGGAGAAATTGTAATAAAGAACTTCCCTTGTAAGCAAAATTGGAGAAACAAGAATGTGAAATGGATTTGTGAAATGGTTTTGATGTTTGTTTAAACAAGTGATAATAATGTAAGAATGAATTTGGAGAAAATAATGTTAATTGTGTAGGAAATGTTTTTAGAAGAGACGAATTTATAGTGGTTTTGAGTTGAAATGCAGATGAGGGCTGTACCATTGGTGCCAATGAAGGTGTGTCTTCTGGGTTTCTATTATTGGACGAACAAATGCACTATATTAATATTCTAAAGGATTGTTTAGTCTGATTTTCAAACGTAACGAAATTAATAAATTTTATTATCTTAATTGAAAGATATAAAATTTAATAATGAGATAGTTTTCATGTTTTCACAAAGAATAAGCTTGCATGCTATAATAAGCAAGATCCTTTTTAAATCATTAAAACGTTTTGCTGTTGAGTTGGTAGATATAATTTTGATTTGAATCATCAAGAATATCAAAAATTATGTTGAATGGATGTGTCGTGACCTCATTTAGAAGGACAATAAAGAATTGGTTTGATTTGATTGATCTTGTGTACGTAAACATGTTGAAATACTATTTGTTATATTTTTCATTAAAGATTATATTATACATGTATAAAATGTTTGAGTTTAAATTTGAAAAATCGATCATTAAAGTTGAAATTAGATAATATTTTTATGAAGTTTAAGGGAGTAGATCATCATGGGGTTCCCTTGATTTTTGTGGTGAAGTTGGAGTGTTGATCAGAATTACACGTAAGATCCACGCCTATTGCTTCTAGTCCCAAATAATTTGACCAAAATAGCATCCCAAGAGGCCAAGACTACTTCTTCTCATTTTTCTTTCACTTAATTTGGTAAAAGCATGCCAGAAGTTCATTCTTGATTTATCAAAACAAGTTGTTTACTCGGAGATCATTTCAAAGTAGGTAAAAGTTGTGCTGGAATTGGGAGGTGGTGAGTTGTATATTTTATTTTTTATTGTGAGTTGTATATTAGTAGGTCTTTCTTCTCTTTGGGTAATCAATCACTCAAATAACAATTACTTAAAACGTGGATTATCTTAAGGATTTGGACAAAAATACCTTCATTAATTTTTTATTGACTTTATTGTAATGTTTTCTTGATTTCTTCCTATGATTGCTCTCATGCATTTCAATTAAAAGGCTAAACTATTGTTTTTGGTATTCAAATTAGACGTTTGATAATACAGTATGTTGAATTTATGTCCTTATCGCAAACTTTAATTATACTTCTTTCAATCCAAAATACTGACAGTTGACAAGTTTTTTAAATTAAACTAATTATCAATTAATTATTCATTATTTAAAAAAATATAAAATTTATATAATTGGATTCTATCTTAAAATACTTTCATAATATTAATTTTAATTTTTTAATATACAATTAAAAAATAATTGAAAATTAAAATTATCTCGATATATTTAAATTCAATCATTAATCAGAGGAATATAACATTACTAGTTCTTAACATCACTAATTATTGTAATAGTTATTTTTTATTTACTTTGAATAATGATGCATACAAAGAATGGTAGGTTTTCACCCAGGTGCATAAATACTTAAATGATTAAAATTTCACGTCACTTGGTTAACGTGTTTAACTATGTCAAGATAATCTCAAAAAAAAATTGAAATCCTCAATTAAAGATTCTATGAGTATCTATGTTCGAGCCCACACGTAAGAGGCTTCCTTTTAAATCATTTCACGAAATCGCCACTTTCGTGACTGAATCCACACAAGACAAGAGACAGGTTTGGATACTTAACACTCAGCCTCTTTACCAACAGAGACGCCTCAAACATATCAAAGAGCAATCTCAGACGCGGTATTAAGACCCTTCTCTGTGAAATAAAAAATGACTGCATGATTATTAGATTATACTATCTACGTTTTTTTTATTCGACGCTGCGATATCGAAATTAAACTTCAACATTAATTATTAATTACTCATTATTTTAATAAATATAAAAGTTATATCATTAGATTCCTTTAAAAATAGTTTAATAATATTATTTTCTTATTTTTTTGGAAAATATAATTTAAAAGTAATTGATAGTCAAAATTCGATCTCGATGTACGAATAGTTCACACACAAAAACGGAAAGAGTATTGATTATCTTGGGCCTTGGGGAAGGCAATAATGGAAGGGGTAGTTTTTCAATCAATTTATTAGTCAATGATATACGAAATTATTCTAGTATTTTAGGTTAGAAGCAAAGATACTCTTGAATTTCTCACCATTACTTATTTCCAATCATACATACAATTATAAATAATGTATCCTAAAGCCAAGACACCGGCCGGTTATTATTTGGGGATTCGGCTGGACGGGCCACAACGCTCACTTTCTAAAGACGTTGGTCTCCTCACCACGTGCTCCACTGAGAAACGCTGGCCAATTCTGTGCAGAATTATAGGGATTGTAACCCAATTTTAAAAGCTCATGGAAGACGCTGAAATGTGACAAAACGGCCGAAAGCACCCGTGCTGCTCAGGAGGCCCATCAAATCTAATAACGCACCACCCAAGGCCGGCCATGTTACAAATCTAGACGTGTTAAAGTTCGTCCCGAATCATGATCTAAGCTTACGCAGCCGCGAAAGTCATGGTATTACCTTCGATACTGTGATGAAACACCTCAATCTCACCTGACGGTACTCGGCCCGATTACACAACGGCGACGTCAAGATGGGTGTTTTCAGAATACCCGACCGCAATGTGTATTGGTAATGCTAAGTGGATATGTTTGATAAGATTTGACATACTACTCATACCATCAAGACGATCTTCTTTCTAAGTTCTCATCCCATGTTAACCCATCGATAAGTCAGCTTAACCTACGGTAATTCTGTGACGCGCTGACACACCTGAAAGCTTCTTAGCCGGAAGACGCGAAGTAGCGACAAACGCTACGGAAAGACCCGTTTGTCATGGCGCCACCATCAATTAATAACGCATCGACCTCGCGCCGCCGGGCGTTACACAAATGGTTTAATTGATACACGTATACATACATACACATGTCTTGACAATTAAGAGTTTTAAACATATTTGTGTACTAACTAATATTATTTTCACTCAAATTAATCGACTTTCTCTACCTTTTTAAACTCCAACTTTAATCATTAATTATTTTTATGTACATTATGAAAATTACAAAAGAATAATATTATGAAAATATTTTTAAAACCAAATTTAATGATATTAATTTTATATTTTTAAATTAGTGAATAAAAAGTAATTTATGGTCAAAATATTAACACGTAATCTCAAAACGTTAATTAATTTAAAATCTAAAATAATACGAATATATGTGAAGTACTTTTTAGCTGGGAAATCGCATATCTATCGACTGAAAAATATTTTGCGGCCAAGTAACTCTTTGAGTGGTCAGAGTGGATGATTCACCAAAGTTCAATTAGTAGATGATTCATCAAAGTTCAATCATTGATAACTTAGGTGTACTAATTGATTAATGAAGTTGACTAGGGAATGAGTATCGATCGTCCATGAGATATATTCCGCCTGTCTTAATTTATTTAATTATTTAGAAAAAATTATTAATTATACAATTTTCAATGCATAAAGATTATCAATCAATGTGAAACGAATATTAAAAACAATACAAACTTCAACGTAACAAAAGCTATATTAATAAAACGAAACTAAGATTTATAACGAAGTTATAAATTACATTTATCACTTAAATCAAACTACATGAATTACGCATATTGAGAACCCAGTAACACAATAATTATTGTATTAGTCATACATCAATCAATATCATGATTTTGTGGACAATTATTCCTAAGGGACGTAACTTTCTATCACAAAAATCATAACATCAAAGACATCTTCTAGCTAGTAAAAGGTGTTAAAAGAAATTCAATTATTTCAAGTCTTTCAACTTCATATGACGATTTTAGTTCAATTATTGTGATTGCATTAATATTTCACGTTCTATAATTTTATTTAATTTAATCAAACAATAGATAGTTACGAGTCAGATCAGAGAGCTTTACATCAATAATTTTCATGACAATTATTCATGATAGAAATCATTGATTTTTCTGAGATTCAAATTTGACAATTAATTTATAAAAATACTCCCTCAATTATTAAAATAAATTTACTCTTTTTTTTTCATCTCATTTTAATTTGAATATGAATAAATGATAATTATCTTTTAGGATAAAAATAGCATATTAGTAAATAAAATAACCAATTACCTTATTATTATTCCATCACTATATACTACACTACCTTATTGGACAATAAATTTTAGTGGTTGTGTAGCCGATAGTTGGTTTGAGAGAGCATCACATGACTTTATTTACCCATATATATTTTATTAAATTGATAATTAAATAATTGTTTTGTATACTAAATAATATAATTTGATCGGACTAAAATCGAAGTCCGAATAAATTATCCGAATAATTTGCACTCCAATACAAACAATATCTCAGTTACTACCCTTTGTTGAGAGAAGGGGGCAAACCTTGGTCTAAATATGTTGATAAATAAGGATGATACGATGGTTACGAATGTACAATTATGTCACATGAGGATAACGTAACATGGATCTGAACGAATGCAGAGTCGTTAATGTTTTCTGATTGATCAACTTGTGCATGTTGAAATTCCCCAATGAATTCGTTGGTCGAATCTTGTCTAACCCATACATATTTCTGGGAAATTGTATTCTGGGTGCTGGGATCTTGTCCATCAAAATCGTTCTCCATCTTTTATTGACTTAATTTTGATCATTCATAGTTTTTTAAATATTATAACAATAATCATCTTTGTAAATATTTAAACACAAATTTGATGTTACTAAATTCATATAGTACCTATCTATATCTAAAAACTTGTTTAGATTAATTTTAATCGTCAAGATTAATAAATTTTGGAACTTAATTGAGTAAAATATTTTCATGATAATAATAAAGTTGGAAGAAAATATTATTCATTGATATGTTTTCTACAAAGTATCATACAATGTATATAAAGATAGAGTATGAAAATTAATTATGATTAAATCTTTAATATGTAATTTTCGTAATATGAAAATGTTGATTAAAATGAATTGAAATAATTAGAATGGTGTATTATTATTGAGATGTCTACATGACTACAAAACATTCTAACTCCAAATAGGATATTACTAAATAATTGCAATTTGCAGCTATAACACATAACACTCACTTGATGTGACTACATTTCCAAACCCCAAATAGTGAAAGCCGAGAAATCTTGGGATTGTAGTATGGAGATGTCTGAAACAGAGGAAGATATCACAAATTTAACGAGTCGTCATTCTCATATAAATTTAGATGACTTAATCAAACTGGAAAAATTGATTTTCTTAGAAGAGCCCAATTACATTAAGGATGTTTCTCGGAATGATAAAAGTGTAGTTGTAGTTTGAAAGTAATATTATTATAGGTGGTTTAGTTGTATATTAAGAAAAATTGGTTTTCTTAGAAAAATCCAATTACATTAAACATGTTCAACTACAAATATCATTTAAATAAATTAAAAACACTTATTATCATTCATAACATACGTAACTTTGAGCAAGACAACGCATTTACTATCCCCGTAAGCTCAATATATGAGTCATAAGGCCACAGCCTAAAAAAAGAAAGCTTAAAAATATCGACGATGCTACGACGCCGATGCACTTTCGCATATACCGCAGACGCGCTTATCTTGTAAGTGTCCAAGTAGGTTTGTAGTCATGCTCGCCGAGTCGGCAAAAGAAAGCGCTAAACAATCGAAAGTTGTACGTTATGCATGCTCGTAGTAATCGTGAGTACATGTCTACATGTCACGGCGTTGCACTGGAAAGCAAGCCGGCTCAGACAAACCAAGCCTTAAAAATAAAGCCGTTTTCTACTTATGAATTAACTTATCCCAAAAATTATTCCCAATTACTTTACCGGCTACTTCTTCGGTTACTTTTCTCTCTAAATCAAACTTTATCCCATAACATGTCTTTATAATTTTTTCAAGTCACCGAACATACACACTCATATCACTTAATGTCATAAACCCCCATTTTTATAATATAATATGCATATGTACACTTAACTCGATCGAAAATTACCGATAAGAAATCGAACCATCATAAATTTGAGTCATAAACTCTGACTCGAGAATTGCTCGGTAATAACTCGAACCAATTCGAGTTCATAAACCTGACTCGTTAACTCGATCGACTACACCCCCACTTGCAATTTTCTATTAATTAGTATTTAGATTTTAGATTCAAATTAAATAGTTTCTAGATTTATATGAAGCTAGGGTTTTTTGGGGTTTCAAAAATTGATATTGAATTGGGCATTTTTTGATTTGATCTAGGGATTAATTGAATGGATTCATCTTCGATTTCGAATAATGGGTCTGGAGCTGACGTGGCGGAGGATGAGGTGGTGGTGGAGTTAGCAAAGGAGGCAGCTTTATTGTTTGGGGATAGGAAATTTGTGGAATGCAATAAAATGTTGAATCAGTTATTGCAGAAGAAGGGGGGTGATTCAAAGGTGGGAACTTTATTTGTTTTATGTACTTAAAATTTGATTTTTGGGGGTTTTATGGTGGTTTTAGTTTAATTGATGAATAATTGTAAGTTGATTTTGTTGTTTTTTTGGTGTTTTATGGTGAATTTAGTGCAATTGAGGGGTAATTTTGACTTGATTTTGTTGTTTTTGGGTTTTGATATATTGGTTTTACTGCAATTGATGAGTGATTGAAAGTTAATTTTGCTGGGTTTTAGTTGTTTATGATAATAAGCTCTTGCAGAGAAGGGTAGTGATCCAAAGGTGGGAACTTTATTTGTTTTGTGTTATTGGGGGTTGATCTTTTGTTGCTTTTATGGTGATTTTAGTCCAATTTAGGGGTAATTGTAACTTACTTTTGTTGGTTTTTGGTTTTGATATGTTGGTTTTACTGCAATTAATGAGTAGTTGTAACTTGATTTTGTTGAATTTTGGGTTTTCAATGGGGAAACCATTGCTTGTATTCTTCAGTTAGAGCACTGGATAAGGTGTTCAAACATTGTAATTTTGACTAATCTATTTAGGTTGGTCATTTCAGATTCTCCATAACATCGCAATCACTGAAAGCTTTCAAGATGGTTGTCCAGATCCTAAAAAGTTGCTTGACGTGCTTAGTAACATTAAGGTATGTCGTGGCATAGCTGCCTGTACATTTGATGTGCTTTAACATTGAAATGGCAATTTTGCAACGAATCATAGAGTGATGTCTTCCTATCCATAACTGGGATCCATCAAGTTAGAAAGTATTATCAATTATTGGAACCATGTTATCGTAACCCCACCCCTCCTCTCTCCTATTGTTATCTTAATTCTGTTTTGGTATATCCATAATCTGCTTCTAACTAATATGTTTGCAATACAATACACACTTGGCTCGTTTTGAAGTTGGTCGATGTAGAGTACTTTGCCTACTGTTTTGAGCTTCCTATCCCATGGTGTACTTTCCGTTTAGCTGTTTCATCATTCCGCATTTAGTTGAACTTTGACTTTCCGAAGTTGCAGAAAAATTGTTGAAAGCGTAGGACTTTTGTGCACTCAAGGAGTTTTTGATAAGCTTAGTTAAATAATGTTATTTTTTTTACTATAATTGTAGAAGAAACAAGGTGATTTGTGATATTCAAGTTGGTTTTTGAAATAACAAAGTACTGAAGATTTGCTGAACACCATGTGAAGCTTCCATTTTAATAGTTAATATGTGCTACCGAAAGCCTTTGGACTTAATGTATGTAGGTACGGCAAAAATCAAATTTTAAGACGTCTGATCGCATCTATACGCGTAGTTAAGTGACTTTGTATATGGATATACTGGATTCTGATAAATTCGTCTGTCGTTGAAATGTTTTTCGTTGCGATGTTTATAGATTTTTATATGAAACTGGATTATGAATAAAAGGGTTTTTTTAATTGTTTAATTTTGGACTTTTCAATGATTGTCACAATTGTTGTTTTAGAATCGAATTGAAGAACTTGCTCATGCCTCAGTGGAACATGTGGAGGGTAACAACAACATTGACAGCAAAGTGGCTGCTCACAATGGAGAAAGTATCGTCGCGTCACACCAATTTTCTCCCACAAATAGTTCAACTATTGTTTATACTGGTGAATATGACATGTCGGTGGCCATGTTCAATATGGTATGTGGGGTTAATCCGTCATAAGCCATATATATGTACTTGAGATAATATCATGTTGATTGTAGAGGTATGCATTTGTAGAATAAATCAGAGGTCTTACTTGCAGGCAGTTATTTGGTTCCATCTTCATGAACATGCAAGGTCGTTCTCTATCTTGGATGTGTTATTTCAGAACATCATACCAATAGATGAGGTAATGATGTTATATGAGTTATATGTAATAGTGTTTGTGAAAGCTTTTCCTTTAAATGTTTTATGGTTACTTTCAGGCAATAGCTCTTCGTATATGCATTTTGTTGCTGGATGTTGCATTACTCTCTCGACATGCATCAAGATGTTTGGTAAGCTTCTACATTACGTACTTCGTTATGAGTATAAGTTGCTCATGTTTATTGATGATTTGCAAGTGTAGTCAAGATGGATATCTTCTTGTTATTTTTTTAGTATTTTATTTTAAATCTATTTCATTACTGCTAGTTATGGCATATACCAATTATGGTAAATATGCATGAGTGAGAAGCATCAGCTTAATAATCCTGAATATTCCACATATAATGAAGTGAATTTTGTAATAAGTTACATTGAAGCTTCACGGAGTTCAACTACTGTAAATTAAGGGGTCTTGAGAGAATAGTCGATGGTTCCATATTCTATTATCATCTAATAACTGAGGATTGAAATGGGTGTAGATATCATTGGCTTTGATCAGGTTGGTGACAATCCCTATATAGGTAAATGATCCTTCATACAGTAATGACCTGGTCCATACTGGAATATTAAGGTTTTCATTTTATGGTGATTTACAACAACGTATGGTCGTAAGAGTTTGAGTTGGGGAAGGTTTCTTTCTGGTCCCAGTTTTAGGCAATATGAAAAGATATAATAAAGGCTCTTATATATCCTTTGAGGATGGTATTTTTGACTGGCTGTAATAAGGAGTTGCATAAATTCTTTCTTTTTGTTCCTTTGTGTCAACAAAAATGCAGAAAATAACTGGGGCTTTAATATCTTGGCTCATTTCCTTCTGCTCTCTAGTGAGAAATTCGTTAGTGGTACCACTGGGAGATTCCATCACTGCCTGGTTGGTTTATGTGTTGGGCAGAACCAGAGAAAACTTTGAAGAAAAAAATGGACTGAAAATGTATGTGTTTATGTTCAATGTGTAGTGGACCAGACCTCATATAGCGGGAGGTTTCGTGTATTGGATTGCCTGCTTTTGTTTGAGTTAGAAATTCACATACTAGTCGCTTCTCCTTCCTGGTGTAGTGTAAATAATTAATTTTGGTGCCTTTTTTACAAGGATGTGATCAACTACATGGAAAGGGTGTTCATCGCCAACAACTTGACCAATCAAGTTAATAATGTAAATAATTCATCACAGCAGCCTGCGACTGTCACAAAGTCGGCGGCACTTGCCAGCAATTTAGCTGTTAATGATGTCTCGAATTCTGATTCGGTTAACTCTTTGGAAAGGTCTCTATCCAGCTCATTGTCAGATGAAGCATTAGAAGATGAGCCGATGACGTTGTTGTCTTCTCTTGATATCAGTGGTCAAAGGCTGACAAAATCATGTGGCCTCCAGTCTTCTGGTGAACCTGATGAGTCCGTTTCTAGTGTTGAACTTAGACTCAAGTGGCATCTTTACAAAGTTCAGTTTCTTCTTCTGACGCGGAACGTTAAGGCCGCTAAACGTGAAGTCAAGATGGCAATGAATATGGTGCGTGGCAATGAGAATTACTATCCAACAGCGCTTTATTTGAAATCACAGCATGAGTATACTCGAGGAAATTATCAAAAATCGATCAAGCTTTTAATGGCATCAAGTGACAGAGCAGAAGTGGGTATATCGAGCATATACTATAACAACCTTGGATGCATATATTTTCGACTCGGGAAGTATCACACGTCGAGTGTACTATTTTCTAAAGCATTGAGCAATAGCTCCTCGTTACGGAAGGAGAAACCTTTAAGGCTCTCAACCTTTTCTCGGGATAAATCCCAGCTGATAGTTTACAATTGTGGGGTTCAGCACATGGCATGCGGGAAGCCTTTAATCGCGGCTCGGTGTTTCCACAAGGCTAGTCGAATTTTCTATGACAGGCCTTTGTTGTGGTTGCGTGTAGCTGAATGTTGTCTGATGGCTTTAGAGAAGGGTCTGCTGAAATCCAGTTCATCATCTTCTTCCGACAAATATGATATGGAGGTATATGTTATTGGGAAGGGAACATGGAGGGAACTAGTTTTAAAATCCGGGCCTTCAGAGGATGGGCACGTCAGACATCTTGCAAAAGAATGTTCCTTCTTAGGTGATGATGGACAACCTTGTCTCTCAATGTCACTTGCTCAATGTTGTCTCCTGAATGCTTTGTACTTGCTTGATTCATCTGATTCGGGGTATTCGAAATCTGGTTTGTCTTCCAATTTGGTACCAGAGGATATTGAACAAAAGGAAACCATTCCATCTAGTAAGAATGCTGATCTAAAAATTCTACCCAGTGGAGATGCAAAGACATCTAACTTAGGAGTGGTTTCTGGTCTTGTGATCTCAAATGGGGAAGCGAAAGACCAAAAGAGTGGAAACAGCCAGAATGCTTATTTACATAACTCTCTTTCGGATTATAAAGATATTTGTAGGAAGGAGAATCAGATCATTAGACAAGCTCTCTTAGCTGATCTGGCATTTGTAGAATTGGAATTAGGCAATCCACTGAAGGCTCTGGCAGCGGCAAGGGCTCTTTTGGAACTTGATTGTCTCAGAATTTATTCATTTGCTGGCAATATGTATGCAGCTGAGGCTCTATGCCTGCTAAATAGACCGATGGAAGCTGCTGAGCATCTTTCCTTATATGTCTCCTCTGGGAACACTGTTGACCCTCCGTACAGACAAGAGGATTGCGAGAAATGGCGGGTGGACAACATTGTGGACTTTGAAGAGTCTACTGGTGGTCCAACAGATACTAATTCAACATTGCCAGATGAAACCCAAGGGTTTGTGTTCCTTAAGCCTGAAGAGGCTCGCGGAACTCTATATGCGAACCTAGCTGCCATGTCTGCTCTACAGGGAGATTTTGAGCAGGCCAACCAGTTTGTGATACAGGCACTTTCCATCATGCCAAACAGTCCAGACGCGATTTGTACAGCTATATATGTGGGATCTTGGGAAAGCACAGTTTTGCAGCAGAGATCTGCTAACTGATTAGATTTCTCCTAATCTAATTTGAGATTGAATGGTAACATATGATGTTTTCATGTTATTTATTTTGACCAGGCCACCCTTTATCATATGCTTAGTATGTAGGTTAACAATCCTCTGAAGGAGGATTTGTAACATTTCTATAGTTGAGATTCATGGAAGAAGTTTAATCATTTTTTACATT
The DNA here is from genome assembly GCA_019722365.1 of Lithospermum erythrorhizon. Lineage (NCBI taxonomy): Eukaryota > Viridiplantae > Streptophyta > Magnoliopsida > Boraginales > Boraginaceae > Lithospermum > Lithospermum erythrorhizon. The sequence goes on from JADFUC010001683.1 coordinate 676,338, forward strand.
TCTTGTTCTTAGAGTTGTAGATTTAGTTGGTGGTGTGGCCTGTCTGCTTCTGCCCACCCAAATTTTTCCGGTGTTGTTTCAATTGTGGTGTTTCATATCGTAGTTTTGTTCACACTTCCCAGGAGAAATAATTTCCACTCAGGAAACCGAGCATCGATTTCTGTGTATTATATTGCACCTTAGTTTCATGGACCGAACTTTTGAGTAGTAATGACCTTGATTAAAGCACAACATGATGTCGAGTTGCACTAAACAAAGAGTATGACTCAATGTTATTTATCATACTCTGGTAGTTGAAGTCATTCACAAAACAACAGTTGCACTTGGTAGTTCAGACTTGAGAGAACTTTCTACAACTTGAACTCCGTGTTTAATCTTGTTCAAAATAAGATACATTACTATTTAATCTATATACTTTCTAAAAGTGTAAATGTTGTAATGTGTTTCTTTCATTTTTTGTAAATACCTAAATGTTCTTTACAAATGAATCTAATTACAAGAAAAGTTATTACAATGATAATGATAATTATATAACTAAATTAAATAATTATATTAATATATTTTATTTATGATAATTATAACTCATTAATTTGATTGAAAGTTATGTAAATCTCATTATTTCTACAACTTGGGAGTTACACAAATGATAAAATTATATTTATGTATTTTAATTCATGATAATTATAAAAAAAGTTATTGCAATAATAATGATGATAATTATATAACTTAAATAAATAATTATGTTAATACATTTTATTTATGATAATTATAACTCATTAATTTGATTGGAAGTTATGTGAATCTCATTATTTCCACAATTTGAGAGTTACACAAAGGATAAAATTATATTTATGAATTTTAATTCATGAAAATCATAGAAAAGTTATTACAATGATAATGATAATTATATAACTAAAATAAATAGTTATATTAATACATTTTATTTATGATAATTATAACTCATTAATTTGATTGGAAGTTATGTGAATTTATTATTTTCATAACTTGAGAGTTACACAAAGGATAAAATTATATTTATGTATTTTAATTTATTATAATTATAGAAAAATTATTACAATGATAATGATAATTATATAACTAAAATAAATAATTATATTAATATATTTTATTTATGATAATTATAACTCATTAATTTGATTAGAAGTATGTGAATCTCATTATTTCTTACACAAAGGATAAAATTATATTTATGTATTTTAATTCATGATAATTATAGAAAAGTTATTATAATGATAATGCTACTTTAGAACTAAATAAAATAAACATAGCTAATACATTTTATCTATGACACTATAACCTATTAATTTGATTGAAAGTTATGTGAATCTCATTATTTCCATAACTTGGGAGTTACACAAAGGATAAAATTATATTTATGTATTTTAATTCATGATAATTATAACTCATTAAATTGATTGGAGGTTATGAAACTCTCACTATTTCCACACCTTAGGAGTTAGACAAAGATGACATATTATTTGTCCCTATATATAACCATAAATTATGTTCTACACCATACTCCAAAAAAACAAACAAAGATATTGCCATAATTTTCATTGTATCTTTTCTATTTCACCATTGCAAAAAGCTAATGTCTAAGATGTTGAATATGTATAACTGGGGCAACGAATTCCACATGGTTTCACTATGATAAATCTTACGGGTTGTATGATCTCGCCTGTAGATATGCCTTAATCCGCCCACAAGTACTTCAAACATGGAACTATTTTCAAAATCATTTCTTTCAACTAGCAAATAATCCTAGTGCAAAAGATTTCTATATAGGTTGGGTTTCACATCATCATGATAAAGCCACGCTTTGCTATTAACCGATAAACTTACTTCTACAAGTCTTCTTCGGTCAAAACTATTGAAAAGATCGGATTAGAAAGTAAAAATAACAAGAAATGTGTTTGTCATGAAACATGAAAATGTCCCTGATTTCAAATCTCGTGATAATATGTTCAATCAAAAAATTGTTAATGCATTATATATTGCTCATCTGTTTAATTCGTTTATTTCATTTATTTTGTTTACATTCATGTAATTCGACTCAATGGTTAATGTATATGAATGCTTGTAATCATATCATAAATTTTTTTAAAAAATTGTCTTGTTTTTCACAAACACTATTTCAAAACATTAAAGATCCTAAAGAGCATATTTAACTTAATGTCTTATTTGTTAATAGTTATGTTAGTGAATATATATAAACATCTAACTAGGTAAGATTATAAATATATATAGTAGAATAATATTTCTAAATTATTATCTTTTATTATGTTACTTAATTAAAATAAATTAAAAGGACTTAAATTACAAATACTTTTCTATTTAAGAATAAACTCACTTATCAATGGAAACCCCACAGTATGGAATCTAGAGATCATGAGCAAATGAATCATTCTTATATTAATTTTATTTTATATGAGATGACTATCATGATCGTATTAAAATACAATACTTTTCTAATTATCTAATAATAATATTAATAAGACTACATTAATGAAATTGACTATATATGTATCTTAATCATGCATTCACAAATCTAAATTCTAAATTAAAAAATTTATTTATAGTTTTATAATAATCACCTTAATATATACGAAAACAAACTATGTTATATACTACTAATTTTAAATCAACTAGATAATAGCATTTACTATCAATATATGTGGTATATAAAATGTGACAAAATTAATTGATAATAAGATAATTTATTTTAAATTGCATGAAGATGTTTGATTAAGAATAATACAAATGCTTTTTTTATAACATTTGAATCACTTATACAATCTTTCTTTTCTTGGCATATGTTGGATTAGAATATTTTGAGCTATTATTATCGATATTAAATCTACATACATTTAATATGTGATATGTACTATAAGTAGTTTTAATAAATATATTTTAAATTTTCTGATACAAAAACTTGAATAAGATACAATCGAAATATATGGCAAAATTATTTTAACTCTATATAGAGGCGACAATTATGTTAATTTATTATTATTTTCACTTAAATGGTACTAATAATTTATCACTATGTTTACAAATCAATAATACATTTTATTTCAATCAAACGACGCACATCTTACTAGTCTTGTTGAAAAGAAAAAAATTAAAGAACTCATTTGCCTAAGTTATTTAAATTGTACCCTATATAGTCAACTCACATATTCTAGAAAAGATTCAAAAAGATTTCACTGAAAGAGTTTTTATGCAAGAGCAAACCAGTGAAACCTTCTTGAAATATACTTATAATTTGTGTTACAGAACACATGAGAAGTGATTATTGAGCTATAAGTAAACAGGAAAGTGGATAACAAAACACCCTCTAAGCTACTAAGAAGTAAAAACGTTTTATTGGCACAAGAATAAAAGTGCATAGGCCTAACACCATTGATACATTCCATACCTTGGCAAAATAATAAGAAAAGTATACAAATAAACTAACATGGAACACTGAGAAAAGGAGCTCAAGCTTCATATATGCTCTTTCCTAATTTGTTGCCAAACTAGAATGGAACAGGTTGATCATCATCAAGGAATACAAAAGCAAGAAATGCGTCAAAATTGAGGGATATTTGAGATGTATATCTTCATGATCTTTTCACAACAGCAATGGCAAAATAAGGATGGTGGTTGAACTCGAAATAAACGTTTAGAGATGGATCGAGCTTCCCTAGTCGGCATATGACATTTAAGGCAACATCATTACGTTCTGCTACCTGCTCTATCCGACGAAGTTCTTCCATTCTTACAGGATCAGTAGAAAAAGAACTCCGCAACTCCTTTGCAATTCGCTGAGCATCCTTGAAGCAATTATACATAGCTATGGTCTGTCCAAGAGATATATGTCAGTAATTCAGTATGATAATATCTACAGGGCATACAAAGTTGGCACCACAGGATGCTCACCGGTAAAGACGCTTGAGATGTTATCTCTTTGAACGAAGAGTAAAAAACATGATCAGGAAGACAGGCTTTTTGCAGAAGCCCAAAGTGTTGCATGAATATCTGGAACAAATGTGAATTGATCAATGAGCTACTGAAAGAACATAATGCATGGATGATTTGAAGATAATGCTTCTGAATTGATGATTAGATGATAGTAACATTCAGTGAAGTATACCTCATGCTCACTGTTGAACAGACCAGGGTCTTGGAAGGTTTGCTTTTCATTTCTTAAAGCAGCAAGCATCTGAAAAATGAACAACAGTTTTCATCGTAATTGCCAAAAGATTCTGTGCTCTCCAAGTACACCACGCAGACTCATGACTCCAACAGATAATTTTAACAAAAGATGGCAGGAATTGAACAAAAAACACGCTTTTGAAGATTTCATTACCAATGTGAGACCTTCAGCAACATATATTTGACATTGAAGCAATGAAACTGAGGGTGGAACACGGTAATCCTTCAACGTATCCCTCAACAATTCTTTCTTCTTTTTCCCTTTGCGTCTATCTGGTTGACAAATACAAGAACTAATATAATAACTGAACAGGATGGAAAATCTCCAATTAGAAACTAAAGTTAAAGAAGCTATTTGGAATACAAACATTTTTTGCACTGAGCCCTACAACTATGCAACCCTTTTGTTGTCCCTCACGTGCAGGGACGGATCTGGGTGTTTTGAAGTGGGTGTTCTATATTAATTTTTTTATATACCTATATAAATAAATAAAAATTGAAAAAGGTGCATGGTCGACTGAACAGGGGTGAACCAGTATAGGTCCGCCCCTGTGCTCACGTGACAAATGAATACTCTCTCACATGACAAATGAATACACTTTTCACGACAATTCTGAAAGATGGGAGCATGGGGAAGGAAGAAATCGAGGACACATTCATTAAGACATACACAACTCTTTAAATGAATAGTAGTTTCAGTCAAAAGACGGTCTGATTCTACTATAACACACTTGCCAAATGCTACATCCTATACCTACATTATTCCATGGCCTCCTATCTTTATAAGCAAGAATTGAAAGATTCAGTAGTTATGTCCTTGTACCTAATACAAGCTAAGGTTCTAGAACAACATAGTATGATGGTTCTGAAAAAGAAGTTTAAGTGATTGGTCCCAAAGGGACACTTAAGATGAGTATGGCCCACTTACTACTTTCACTGCTTGAGATCATCTTAAGATGAGTCTTCTCTGCAAGCTTAATCAGAATGACATATATGTACCAATAAACCATGCAATATTCACTAGAAGAATATAGCTCCAAGTCAAATCCCAACATGAGAAAACGAGAACCAATCCAGTATGTCAGCTCCTCAATCCAATTGAGGATGTGTATGCATATTTTGGAGCAAAGATTCTACAGAGAAAAGAAAAACAGGCATAAGACATATGCATTGATTAAGCAAGATTAACGGACTTATTGAATGAAAAGATCTGTAATTTGGTAGAAGAAGACTAGACTAAAAGGGATAGCAGATAAAGAAATCAATCCTTTCAACTTACTAAAATCCTATACTTCACAAAAACTACATCTTGTATATCACTAAAATCCTCTTCTTAACAAAATTGCATCTTGTAGCAAAAATATGCTTCCAACTAATAATCATACTCAACAGAAGAAGATTAGAGGGAGTTCCCTATAAAAACATGTGGAACTTATTGTACTCTGAATCCAACATTTGCCTTCGAGAAAAAGGGAAGCACCAATGGCAAACACAGCAGTAAAAAACAACACCTCCATCTTGAAATACTTGACATTAGTTTTGCCTCTTGGAAGACAAATACAACCAGATGCCAACGGGAAAATATTTGTTTTGGTTCCTTCTGCCTCTAAATTACAGTAACAAACATTGATTCACAAAATAACATAAGTAAAGGGTGGTCCAACAAGATGAAAATCATATACAAACCCTTCAACTGATAATGTTAATCATTGTCGTAATATTGATGATATTCGGAAAAAACTTCAGTATACTGCAAATCTACTTGGCAATATTGACCACGAGATACTTGCAATTAAAAAGATTTTACCATATACCTCATCATCCAAAGTGGTTGACAAATCTCCAAACTCCTTTCTGAAAGCTAATTCTAGCTGCAGCAACAAAAAAAGTGAAAACAGTTTTTCAGAATCACTTGATACTCAAGCAAATAATCAAAATCGAATAAATCAGCAGCCCTTGACTGAGATTGTTTATCATTAGATATAATGTCTTCTCAAGCATTGTCAGTGCAGGGCATTGAAAATCACCGAGATTAGCTAGTCACTATGATTACATATAAATCCAGAAAATAGCAGGGAAGCTCGTATGTTGTAAATGATCTATTTCCATACAAGTTGTTCTTTTATCAGACATCCTCGGTCTTACAAACATAGAAGTGAATTCTTGAGTTCACACATTTAACTTGAATAACATCACTAGTTTTGTTACCAATTTAATATTTCCCAGATATAAACGGACCCCAGTTTTAGACAATAGACAGTAGTTAACCCGGTTGAAGTGAACAAAACACACCCAAGAAAAAAAAAAGAGGGTAGCAAGTTCAACAATGACTATAGAGAACCTGTCACATGATACCTGCACATGTATGACGCGCCAATCTTGTAAAATTTTCCCGAGCTTACGTCTTTGCCAGGCTGTATTTGCACAAATTATCTTGAGCAAACTTAGCAACAACTGCAAAGGTAAGCATACGGCATTGGAATGGAAAGAACAGTCAGCAATAGGCAATCCAAACTCAGTAGTAAAAAGTAAAAACTAACAGCACTGAAATTGATGCATCCAGAGGCTCTGGGAAAGTAGCAGCAAACATCAATCATATAAAGTCAATCAATCATCCATCCGTACGAAAAAATAATTAAGCTTGAGTTCATGATGATTGAAAAAGAGGATATCTAGGATTTCACCTGGCCAAGTTGGACAACAACTTCATTGTTTTGGATGCTATGTCTCTTTGCAGAATCAGGTAATTGAGAAGCCATGCAAATTACGTCGAAGATGCAATTGCGACCATAGAGTTTACCATCTTGAATCAGCAGAAGCTGTCCATTAGTTAAAGCTTATTTACGCTCAATGTTTGAGGAATGCAAAATATGAGAAGAAACGGGAGAAAAGCTTGAACCTATCTACAATAAAATAGCTTAAAGAAGGACAAACTGCTTGAATTAATTACCAAATTAAAAAACAAAAGAGTTTCCCAGCCCCCTAAAATTTCAATGATCCAAGAAGAATAATTATGATCAAACATGAGGTATTTCATACGAAAATGCAAGTACAATTCTTAATGGAATTCTAAATAATGTATATAAAATCTGTAGATATTGATTGTATGACTCACCTGGAGATAAGTTCTGGCAACTAAATCAGGTCGAGACTTTTGAAAATCAACTATAAAGTGTAACAAGTTATCAAGAATAGGATCCAGGGTTAATGAACATATGACTTCTAGATCACGAAGAAGCTTCCGGAAATATTCTATGGCCTGTTACAAGTAAAGGATAATCATTACATGATTAAATATATTCAAATACGATCACACCATTCGAGTTTTTACAGATGCTTACCTCATTCCAACTTAGTAACTTAATTGCTCTTGGTGGAGTTGGAGCAGATAATCTACTGTTCAATGTAGAATCAAATCCCACAGGCTGACAGCCAGATGCTGTTGTTTTACATTCTCTACCATTCTCATCTGTTCCGCAAGAATTATTTAGCTTCAGAAATTCTTCCCACTTTAGCATCAAATCAAGTTCTGACAAACATGTCACTATATGTTTCCCCGCAGATTCCAGACCTTTTCCTTGAGGTCGCCTCATACATGTCAAAACATGGTAAAAGTGCTGAAAATGATGAGAGAAAGACAATGTAAATGCCAGGAGAGATCATGATATAATATTTTATGGTTTCAGGAAACATATAAATCTTAATATAACATTCGACCCAAAATTGGAAGAGGAACTCAAGTATTCTCTTAAATTAAAAACCTCAGCAACACATTCTTAATGGAAGAATGTTCAATGTTTCATCATAATGGTTGAAGATTCTATAAGAGCAAAGAAATGAAAAAAAGGAAACAAATAGAAAGAAACATAAAGCTACAAAATGAAAGAAGTATAGAGAACCACTCTGTCAACTTATGGAGATTTCACTATCTTAAAGAATGAAATAAATTAAATACAATCATATGAAGAAGGAAAATCAAATTTATTCAACAGCAGCAAATTGTTTTCAAGCTATAATTGATTTTTTAACTAATAAATGCATTAGAAAACCCCCTTTGGGAGTTGGAAGAGCGCCACTGTGCTTAGATGAAAATTTAAAGGATAATATTGCGCACTTGAGCTAAGCTTTGCTGAACTCTGGTGTAACTGTAATCCTAATGAAGATTTGATATTCAGATTTCACTATAATTAACATTCAGTTAAATTAACAAAACATAGGATGAGACCTTACGAAAGCGTAAACGGCACAGCAGAGCTTTGCAGAATCCTTCCTCTAGATCAATATTACTTTGCAGTGGCTCTATATCTGCATTAACGAGGCACACAATATCATAGAAAGACATCCAGAAAGGTCTGCCTACAATTCATGCAGAAGATTTCTGTACAACAGAACAAAAAGAAATGTTGAGCAGCTTAGATATTAAGAATTCTAATAATCTGCTGTTTACATCAATATTTTAACCTTGAAAATGTGTAATACTAAACATATAGCTACACTTTCTAAAGTGATCTACTGGAATATTTGAAGCATTTTGACAGGGTTTGGATATTAAAGAATCAGCAGATGGAAAATATTAGGATTATAAAAATCATATTTTCCATAACCTTTTACGGTTTACCACACCTGGTAGCAGTACCAACAGATGGAAGTGGATATCTGTTTCTTTAAGAAAAAAAATCACATAGTTAACTTAATCTCATTTGAGATTTTAACCCACATAGAGAAAATCTACTCTAATAGCAATTAAATTGAGAATAACTTTAAGACGAAGGCAGATCAGGCAGGTCTAAAATCCTACGAGTAGGGAGGTCATCATCTCTCATCTTCTATCTATGGGTTTGTGCAACTTCCAATAAGAATTTTAAGTTATGTCAAATGTCTCTTTCAAGGTTCAAAATGCAACCATCATGAATAAAACAAGGGCTCACAGAACTACTAAAGAACATGCAACATGTATGAAAAATTAGGACCTTCTAAAATTCTCTTCTTGGACGATGGAGATCTAGCTGCCCGTAATTGGCGAGAAACTGTCTCATCTACAGCATGTAGCATTGATAAGCATTTATCATCTCCATCCCCTTTTAGAGGCAGACCATGAGTCATAGTAAATATATCTTCCTCCTGCAATTGATGGTAGAACATCAAGAACTCAATGATTATCAGCATCACTGAATCAAATTCAATGGCTTACACATGCCATAATTAATATTTTTAGGTCCATGAGACTAAGAAATGTTTAAATACTTTACTTCATTCGTCCGTGTCTCTGTGGCGGCTGAAATAAGTTCATGGCAAGTTGCACGCATGACTCTGCAGTAAGAATGTAATATTGGGTGGGAAGATGTTCTTTCAGTCCTCAAAAGATAAATGCAAGAGAAAACAGTTTGAACTAGTGAATGGCCGTTATGCCAAGTTGCCTGCAAAAAATGGAGAGCAGATTATTCTGCATCTCTTATCATAAAGCTCTATAGTAGTAAATTTGACAAGATGATAATCGTTGCACCTCACAAGCAACAAGATGATCCATAATATCAATAGTCCGCTGAACATCAGTTGTTCTATCTAAGCTCAAAGGAACAGGAGCAGCACCATTTTCAATAGCCTCGTCAACAGAAAAATATGTACGAATAATTCCGGAATCCATCTTTGGGTCCATTATCTATAATAGAGAAATATTTATCAATTTGGCAATCACAATTGAAATCAATATCGTGTTGTCACATTCTCAATTAGAACACAAGGATCGATTATGCATGCATTGAGTGAATCTAAAATAAATTGAAGCACTTTGAGGAGCTTCATGAAAGCATTGGCTTCAAAATTTATGCAGGTGCAGTACAGAATAACACCTCCGATTTAATGTTCCACGGACGTAATTCATTCTTTTAAGGGTGAAGTCGGAATGACGGATGTCTACAGGTTGTTGGCTAGAAATAAGGAAGGGCCATAACCCATAATGTCAAAATAAGAATGAGACAAGAATCAATTGGCCACATATATAACCACTAAGCCTAGTAGCCTCCCATGTCATTACTCATTACTTATCATATCAGCAATGTGCGAGCAAATAACGGATGGGCTCAATCATGGGCATCACTCAGCTTAGAGAGAATTTTAGCAAGAATTTGTTAATCCTCCCTTCATTCACACTAATGACTAGCCTGCAACTGAAATCCATAACATTCAACCTTCTAATTTTAACCATCCTCAGCCCTGTAATACTTACAGACTACTAACAGTATAATCAAAATGTGCTAGCTTCCCACACTAAACCTTCGCTACTAAGAAAAATGAGATTTGGGATCTTTGTTATATAAACAATTGCCATATACGGAGGAACACTGGAAGAAGTATCATCACCTCTAATGCAGACATAGCCGCGAAAAGATTGAAATTTTCTGCATGTATGAGCTCACCTTCTCGGAGATCTGTAATGTTGCAGAGCACAGATATTCAGTACATGAAAGAGAATATCCAACAAAACAACTTCACCTTTTCCCATTTCAAATTTAATAGTAACCACGAAACGAAAAAAAAAATCCATGAGCAACTAATAATCATATACTGTAATACAAGAACCATATGACAATGAAACCAACAAAATACAAACTTTTCACTCAACAAAACATCAAAACTGCAATAACTTAGGTGTGTCTAAACCAGCTATTTATCTGTAATTTCAGTCAAGTAAGGTCCAGATGAAAAAATCACGGAAATTAAGTTTTCCATATGAGGCGCAGCCTGATTTAAAAAGTTAACACTTTAGATATCATATAAAAATTCTTAATCAATAATCGTCCAAGTCGCTACCAATTTAATCAAGATCACTCCTCATAATAACCAAATTAAATTGAAATATTGATTACTCCCTGCATCTCAAAAAAATAGTCTAGACTGATTTTCACCAAATATTATAAAAAAAACTTATAAAAATAGTCAAAACACTCTCTTTTAGTATATTTATCACACAAATATTGTACAAAAATAGTAAAAATAATAGTATCTTTTTGTATATTTTTCACCAAATATTATACAAAAATAGTAAAAATACTATCTTTTGGTATATTTTCACCAAATATAATACAAACCGTATAAAAACACTATCTTTTGATATATTTATCACACAAATACAATTCAAAAATACTAAAAGTATTATTTTTTTGTATATTTTTCACCAAATACTATACAAAACGTACAAAAACAGTAAAAATACTATCTTGTATATATATTTAAAATTTGGAAAAGTCAACCAAGAAAAGTCAAAATTGGACAATAATTTTTAATAAAACAGATTAAAGTAGAATATAATGTGGGACAGCTTGATTAGCGCATGATGTGATCGGAGAGTTTAAGGTTGTTTCCTCCATTTCTAGACACAGCTCTCAATTGACCTAAAATGGAGTAATTTATTAAATTTCAGCTAACCTCAGGTGCTATACAACTCAATAAACGGTTTTAGTTTACGAGTTTCCCCATTATTCACCTAAACAGAAAATTGATTATTTAAAATTTTTTATTACTGAAAAAGAAATGAATAAGCATCCATTTTTAGTAAAGCTGAAAATATTTCATATTTTTAATTTTTGGCTAATTAGCCGGTTATCCCCGAACTAACATTAATTTTCACTGTACTATCAACTATACACGCTCTTTTTAAGACTCGGCCCTTATATTATCAGTTTTTCTCGACGCTGGCCTCGACTAAAACGACTACTTTACCCCTAACACTAAACTAAAAGATACGGTATTAATATTTAAATATTTAAATAATTAAAATAAAAACCCCATCATTTTTTAACACACCCAACTTACTCCTATCCCAATTCTCCCTAAACTCTCTTCACCAACATCACCCTCCCTCCCCCACCCCCACAGCCCCCACCACTGCCTCCTACCCCTACACACCTTTACAACCCCATGCGGAGATTCATTGCTTGGAGTATTCTGTTTCTGGAAGATTCCATGAAGCTACTAGCCGACTTTATTCTTGATCTCACTTTATTAACAAAATGTGCATTTCAATATGATAACAATAGTAGTCCTAGTTGAAAACAACAATAAAAAACACCTCCAACCATTAAAATACTCAGAAACACACATGAAAACCAAACAAATTCATTTGGGCACTCCAATAACATCAGCAATTGTTCATGTTGAATATGCTTTGAAGTTGTTGCAGTGACGAGAAGACGTGGGGATTCAGATCGGGTCACAAACCCCGATGCAAGCCCCCATAGAAGATATCAAGAAGATGAAAGCAGAGCATTATTTTACTGTGACGACGACAAAGTTCTTACATATAACCCCCCATTACGTATTTTTGGAGTCTAGAATTTCGACTTGTATCGGGTGGTCTCAAGCCCCGATATGCTAATTCCTCGACGCAGTCGCATGGTGCTTGCTTTTTAAGTTGTATTTATGACTATAAATACTATACACAATTCCTAATCATCAGAACTAAACATCCGACATAAGTAAAATAATATACTTTTAAGCAGTAAGCATGTATCAATTATAGACACAAATTATTCATCCGGTGTATAATTCATGACATCCGGCAGCTGTTGGCCGCTTCAATCAGAATCTATTTCTTCCTATTATGTTGAAGTTTTTCCGTTGGCTCGCCTGATGATTACCCTAACACATCGGCAGTGATTCCAATGCTAAAGATCCTGTGTTATTTACTGGCTCACAACTTTATTATTAATTTTGCGATCCCAAATTTATCCTCTGCTATAACAAACCTGCACGGCCATCCGCTTGTCCTAATTTAATACAACAAGTGTAAAGGTTCTAAGTAGATAAGTTTAATGGGATAAATAGTTTTGCCCATGACAAACCAAGCGGTAGCATTATTGAAAGTTGGCAGAGGGATCCGTATCCTTCTTATGAAGAATCAAATTTCACCGGTTCCGAAAAATTGAAATTTTCTTTGAGTGAGTAAGGCATACTAACGCTGGCTGTTCCCCGGAGGACGATTATTACGAAGCTTCGAGCAAGTGAGACCGCCGGATTGCGGGCTAACCGAAAGTCTCAGATATGACTAAGCTTAATTCAATAAGTTGCCACAAATAACGTTCGTCGGTCATGATGCAGTGAAGGTACATAATCGGTAGAACACTTAGATGTAATTAAATACGATATTATTATATTTGCGTAATATTGATATTTATGTTGATGATGAGGATGAGGATGCCGCCTTAATTCTGTTACTTTCTTTACCTCCATCATATGAGAACTTTGAGGAATCTATGAATAATGGTGAAGATACTATAACTCTAGAAGAAATTAGATCCGCTTCTTCATGTCGTGGAATCGGTGACATAGTCAGTAGTTCTAGTTTGAATACTTAGGCCGCTGCTATTCGCCAATAGTAATCGTGATTTGTTATGGGAAAAGAAGTTTCATAAGAAACACCCAGACGCGGTCCAAAAACCAGGGATGTCGCATGTCCGTCATTATTGTAAAGGAGAAGTGGACATTGAAAACCGATTGTCCTAAGCAAGGTGCAAGGGCAATTTAATGCACTGCACGCTAATTTGGTGAGAGTACAAAATCTGAGGAAGATATAGCATTAGTTGCCGATAACCACATGTTCTACACCAATATGTGGATACTTGATTCTGGAGCGACTTATCATATCTGTCCTAAGAGGTAATGGTTTTCGACTTGGCGAGCGCGACGGTGGTAATATTTCTATGACCACCAATTTTGTTTGCAAAGTAATGGATGTTCTTAATGTTATGACTCATGACGGTAAGTTCTACCCAGAAGACGTTAGGCATGCTCCATTGATGACGGCTAACTGATTTCACTGAGTCTACTAGATTAAACCGGTTCATTTTCAAAGGCATGCAGAGCGGATAAATGCTCATGAGTCTCCGAGTGGATTTCAAAGGTGTTGTCAGTAAGTTGTATTTTCTACAAGGTGCTACGATTTGGATTCTACCCAGCTTGCATTCTCTATTGTTGAAAATGATAATATGACTAAGTCAAAGGCATACGAGGCCTGGGTCACACGAGTTGGCAGGGATGCGCATTCAGCTAAGGACAATCTTCGCGGTAAAAAGTTGAAAGACTTTGGGGTTTTGTGAGCACTACGTCTTTGGGAAATTACATCGCAACAAATTTTCGAAAGCGACTCATAGAACAAAAGGTAGACTGGATTACATCTACTCTGATTGTTGGGGTCCTTCACGAGTTGAATCTTTGGGAGGTCACAAGTATTTTCTATCGCTGATTGATGATTATTCAAGGATGACTTGGGTCTTTATTACAAGCGTAGTGCTGATGCTTTCTGGGCACTTCATGATTAAAGATTTGAAAGAAAAATCAAACAGGGAAGAAGGTCAAGTGAAGGCGTGCATCGATAATGGTCCTGAATTTGTTCTGCCCTGAGCTCACGAAGTTTTGTGCGGAGTGATTGCTAGGCATCATATGGTTGTGCATACACCCCGCGTAATGGTGTGCCAGAACGTATTAATCGACACTTTGAGTAGAGTTTGTCAGATGCTCTCAACGCTGCTGACGAATGTTTCAAGGCCAACACAACTGCCATTTGATAAACCGTGGTCCTCACACAAGTATTAATCAAACCCTATTAAATCAAAGGTATAATAAGTCCTGGGCCGATTATATAGATCGAGAGTCTTTGGTCGCTTCTACTTATTATCATGGAATGAGGATAAGTTAGAACCAAGTATAAAGAATAGTATATTTGTAGGCTATAAAATGACAAGGTGGTACGAATTTGGTCATCATCCGAAAGAAGAGTTATTCAGAGAAACGTGATATTTGATAAAAAAATAATGTTCAGCCTCGAATCCATAAAATTCACAAATGCCAAGTAGAAGATGGTATCGTGCCAGCGAGCAGAGAGAATCGGGTGTTATCAAGTGACGCGAGAGAAGCTCTTCTTAGTCACAAATAGAGGCGTAAACACCGTAAGTTCCATCTCCAAATGAACATCATAGCGAATTTCGACGCTACGTAAAAGTTATCATTGAGTACCCACGAGGTACGGGCATGAGGATATGCTATCTTTGCTTTTACAGTTGTAGAGGAAGTTGATCCTCATGAGCCGCTTATAAAGAAGCTTGTAACTAGTACTCTAGTCACCCAATGGCTTACCGCCATGTGAAGAGGAAATGGAATCACTTCAAAAGAATCGACTGGGAGTCAAACCAAACCAAAGAAGAAGAAAGATTATCATCGCAAGGAATATTCAAGCAAAAAATGGTCATTAATGTATTTGTAAGTACAATATAAAGCCAGAGCGTGTCATGAGGGTTCACTAAAGTGGAGAGTTAATGAGGGTTCGGGCCAAAGGGAGGCACATTTCTATCAGGGGCGCTTTGTTGTAGTTGCACACGTGACTCGCAGCCTCGATCGCTTAGATGTCAAGACAACTTTCACATGGAGAGTCGACGAAGAGACGAGTACGACCCAAATTAGACGGTTTCTAGGAAATCGGAGTTGTAGAATATGTTTGTGTCAGTAAATCTTTGTATTTATCAAGAATTCGGCAAAAAATGGGTACAAGAGATTGATAGCTATACGATGGAGATTGATATTCGAGTCCATGACAGTTTGTATTTATTATAACAAGGTTGGATGGTTCCCTTTATCTACTTATTTCCTCGTATGTGTACGATATGTCGAAAGTTTTGCTACTGGTAAGTCCTGAGACCAAAAGTCAAAGGTTTACTTAGTGCTAAGTTTGAAATGAAGGATTTGGGTGCCGAAAGAAAATTTGGGTATGAAAATATTTAGATGTAAGTCGAAGAAGCTTTTCTTATCACATAAAGCTTAGCAAGAAGGTTTTGTCCAGATTGGGTATGGTCACAAACCACCAAACTCCTAGTTCTTCAAACGTCATTCTGCATTTGCACCTAAATCATCTCGCTAAGAAGGTATATAATGAACACATACCTTACGCAAGGTATTTAAAGTTTGACGTGATTATGGTCTCATGGAAATCAAAGTATTTTTGATTTCTATAATTATGTCCGGCTGCGACAATCGTTGTAACACCATTTACTAGTTTTAGTTAAATGATTACTCAAACTAAGTGTTCAAATAGTAATTGTTAATTACTGTAACTGAACTCACGATAATATCGTGTTGCGTTTCATTGCTAGATCCCATGACATAACCGATATAATAATTATAATGGTCAATTATATTATTATACGAATATTATCGGGGCCTTAAGGTCACACATATACAATGACGCTGAAGTTATATCTCCATGTATGGAATTAAATCACGACAGCATATTTTACATCGTGATAAATGTAAAATACATATTGATAAACCGAATCAATTAACTTGTTATTTCAATCAAGGTTTAACGAGAGAAATTTCATTGTAGTAACTTGCTTAAGTTACTTTACACGACTAAATAAGTTGGTTAATCCGCTTAACGAATAACTCTTCGGGCTAATCTAGCCGAGCTATTCGGTGAAACTTAAACCGGTATATATAGGAAGAGATGAAACGAAAAAAACCCAAGTTTTCATTTCATCCCTCCCGCCACAAGGCTCTCCCCGCCTCTTCTTTCTTTCTAGAATTTGGAGTCAAGTTTGACCCAAATTTCATTCAATAGTGCCATTTGATTCTAGCAAACTAATCATGGTGCTTAACCTCTCTTGGGTGCCAAATCTCAACCGAGGCATCACATTTGCTAAAATGAACGGAAATAGTAACTCACAAGGGCAAAGTGTTTTGAATATCCGCTGCGTTAAACTTTGTAAGTTTTCTATTTATTCATACGTATATTTATATTTGTGTGAATGTATTGTAATCATTTTATACACTTATATGTTTCTGGTCGCATTTGTTATATATTTATATTATGAATAAGTTGCATAATTCCATCACGCGCGCATTGCACTGATCTTGCACATGCTGTTAGTGTTTTCAGTAGGTTCATGGCTGACCCTGGAAAAGAACATCGCAAGCGCAAGAGGATTTTTCGCCATCGTAGGTACTTCTAATATTAGTTTCAGTTATGGTGGTAATAAATGCTGTTTAATTTCGGATATTCTGATCGACTCACAAATGAGATGTGTATCTAGTTCATGACTAGTATATTTACCTTGGTGGTTCTCATTGTGAACTGGAGAGCAATACGCAATCCACGATTTTGTCACATCAGAGTAATATATGATACTTACGAAGTCATGTAAGGAGGTATTCGATCGAGAGGACATACGATTGGGGCTACATCACGATCAAGCCGCGTATATCATGACAAATAGTACAATATGATTAACCAAGGATCAGCTTCCATCATGATAGGACGAAGCACATCGACAAGGAGTATCATTTTCTCGAGAGGTAAAAAAGAGAATTAAGTGTAAACAAATCGGGTAATCGCAGATAACCCAAATAAGTAAACATTCGAAATGCGTAGTCGCCTCGCGGCCGGGCAACGCCCGAGTGTGAGCCACATCTCGCATCTGGCATTTTGTACATCTGCTCACTATCTCAAAGATATCCGTAACGTTAGTACATCCGGTGTATTATTCTCGGCATTCTCGATATTGTTGAACTTTTCTCATGATCCGTTATCCGGTATTTATCTGGGTCAATATAGAGATTTGTTGGAATATGCCTTGAACCCCGCCGGCCGCGGATTTAGAGATTGGGATCAGATCGGGAGGTTGTAAACCTCGGCGCAGTTTCCATGGAAGCATATCAAGAAGTAGAGAAGATTGGGCTCAGACGGGGGAATGACAAGCTCCCTATACAACCCCGATCAAGGGTATTTTTGGTGTCCAGAAGAATCTCGACTTCAGACGGCGGTCTCTGCTCCGATACAACCCCCCGTGATGCTGAAAGTGTTTTGTTGTATTTATAATTGATGAAATACTTTTCTACATCATTCTGAATCTTTTTTGTAAATATAAACATCCGATAAGGCAAGAAAGCTATATACTTTTCGTTTAGAATTATAGAATAAGCCTACCACTAACTATTCATCCTACAGATAATCTACATTAACCGGTGAGCAAAGTGTCAAGCCAACTGCAATTTTTTCTTCCCGCATCGCTAAGCTCCGGTGGCTCGCCCCGTGATTACCCCTAACACACGTTGTAGATACCTTAATGCTAAAGATCTCTGTTATTTACTTTTTGTCTACAACTTTTACATAATTCTGTGATCCCAGTTTCGCATCAGTTATAATAGTTCAAATATCAACAAAAAAAATAATTAAATTCTTCATAACAAAACAATTCAAACACTTGTCCAACAAAAGCATCAAACTTTATAATCAAAGAGCATTTACCATAGCTTGACCAAGACCCAAAACATCAAATCTATTTGGCAAAGAACCACAAGCCATCAAATTATGCAATTCATGTTGCCCCTTTTCATATAAACCCTCAATCCCCTCTTTCTCTTATCGTCATCCTCACCAAATTCATTCGATGCACCTTATTAACAAGTTTGTATTATTTTTACCTCTAAAAATAGCATTTCTAACCCGGCAGGGCTTCATGAAAGGGATCGTGCGGTACTGGTGGTAGCGGCTGCATAATTTTGGTAATGGCGAGGCGAGCGGCGGTCAGAGCTGGGCAGGCGGTTTACGGGGAGGAGGTAACGGGTGAAAGCTTGCCGAGAAATCTGGCCAGATAAAAAGCCAAGGGGTTTTATTCTAATTATGTAAAATATTTTAAATGTACTTCTTATACTTTAGTTTAGTGTTAGGGGTAAAGTGGAAAATAATATACACACAAATGTATCAGTGAATTTGTGAGGCTAAATGATTGTTTTGTCCTTAATTGAAACTTCTTTAATCACTATATTTCAAAATCAAAAAAATTATAGTCATTTATGCGCCTGCGACCACGATAAAAAACAACAATAAGAGGCTGACCACACCAAAAGAACCTATAGTTTAAGCCTAATTGAAAATTAATCGATAGTTCAGGGGGCAATTGGCCAATTAGCCTTAAATTTTTCAATCCCTATTATAGTTTTTAGGGGATTCCCCTATAATTTTCCTAAAATGCACTCTAAATCACTACTTTTTTATATTATTTTTAGAGGTTGATTTTTATGTATCTACTTTAGTAGCTTCCATATTATTCACTTCGCTATTGGAAAAATAATAGAGTAATATACCTGGCGCCGGGCATAATAATTTTATGTGGGGCAACTTATTTTGGGAGCTGAAATAAATTTTAATGATTTTAACTCCTATTTTAAGTTTTAGTGGAACTGATGCATACGCTTCTAGACTCGTAGTGAGCCGAATGGTACCGGGCAAGTAGGTTCGAGTTTGGTCATAAAAGTTCAGATATATGATTTGATTCGGCTCGTGTTGAAAAATTAGGTTCGATTTGGTTCAATGAAAAGATGAAAATTCGAGGCTTGAATTCGATTGTTCGGTTCAAAAGTTCGAACTAGTGAAAGTTTGATTCGAAAGTACGAATGAGAAGGGAATAGAGGATTTTAAGAAGATGTTTGAAGAGTACTATTAACTAAGTCTTAATATCTGAAAATAGGAAAAATCGGAATCTTTTATCTAAATAAATGCAATAAGAAATGGTAGATGTATGAAACATTTCAACGAGATAGTACCTTTTCAACTCCCTCCAAAGGGAATCTATTCAAAATATATATGCCATGGTTCGTTACTTCGGGTCGTGTCGAACTTGAAAATTTAAGTTCGATTTGATTCAATAAAGAAATTAAAATTTGAGGCTCGAGTTCGATTTTTCGATTTAAAAGTTCAAATTAGTGGAATTTTTTTTTCCACTAACGATAGGAATTACAAATTACATATGTTATTAAACCGAACAAATTCTAAACTAAAGAATTTTGTTCAAACCTGCTAAATGTACTGCCTTCTCCTCAAGTTCCGGGCCAGATGAACACCATCTTCACTTGAATATTACATCAAGTGGACGAACCGGGCTGAAAGTTGAAACTGGCAAGTGAGCGCTGAAAGCTACATAGTACTCTATGGATACCTACTGCGCTTATTAAGCCATTGGTACTAATGGAAGTTCGGCTTCTTTAAATAGTAGATTGTTTAAGGAAAGCAGTTCGAGTTAAGTCTCATAATCATGATTTACCTCAAACTTGATAACAAACATGCATGCGAGTACAAATTTATTATATTTTCAATCAAGACTTTATCTCAACAATTCCACCAACATATACAACCCAAAGAACCTCAAAATATAACACAAGAAACTGGAGGATAGTTTTACAATATAAAAGTTGGATGCCATGAATTCTCATCAACCCAATGAGAATGCCAACAATAAATGATGATTCCAACTGCATATATAAGAAGATTATGTATATGGTTTTTGTAATGTTACTCTCCTTTCAATATCCCTAGCTTCTGCAACGAGTCGCGAAGGTCGCTGCTACGGCAGCCTTCTTCGGTTGTCTGGATATTAGGACTATCTTGTGGTATGACATCTGAAAGAGGGTAGCTCCTGTTAGTGTGGAGTATGCTACTATTGCTGCAAACTCCTTTCAGAACTACAGACTTGTGTAGACCACCAAGCAATCCTTCGTAGTCCGTGTCACCATTCTCGCCAACGAAAACCACCATTTTCGAGAGGTCAATGTTCCACCGAAGGAATAGGTACCTGAATACGATGTTCACAAGTCAATTCCCAAATCACGCCATGTCTGTCTCCAGATGATCATGTTTAAATAAACTAAAGTTTTATGAACATAATTTTAATGAACAAGGCAAAGAAAATAAATTACATGAACTATTGAGTCTATGATCATGGCGATGAACATTTCCGAAAGGAGGAAAGGAAAAGCAAGACTAATATAGATAGGAAACATTTTTGTTTAACCATAAGAGGAGAATTGGGGATGTAGCATAAAAGTGACTGCTAATTTTGACCATTCCTGTAAATACAGATAAACACAAAAAACATAGAATTGTTTGCAGAAAAATTAGTTGAGATCCATGTAGCTACATCAAGCATCACTACACACGACATTATCTATCAATACAGACCAAATATAGCAACACAAGGACGAACGAATGGACTTTTCACTCCACTATTAAGAAGGCAAAATTAGAAGACAACAGTAGCAAATGCTAGACGATACTATATATATACCTGAGAGCCTGAGAACGAGATGCGAGCACTGGTAGAACATTGATCTTACTGCCATTCTGACAATAAACAGCATGACAACGAAGAGCCTGAATTCTCATTAGCTTTCTAAGCTCCTTGACAGGAGGAATCTGCAATGCCAACTATGTATATCAGACCAAATTCTTATTCTGAACAAAAAAGTCTATATTATGCACATTCGAGGACATATATTCTGAAAAAATCCAAATGGCTAATTACTCTACATAAGTGTCTTATCTATGATGAAATAGTGGATAGACTTTGCATTTTATCACAGAGGTAAGGCTGCGTACAATCCCCCCCTCCATAAACCCGTTTTAGCAGGAGCGGGGCATGCTCTTGTTATTGTTGTGAGGACATATATCTAATGAAACCCTCTTAGAGGAGAAAAGTAAGCATACCATCCCAGGCTTGCGAACTTTAAAAGAGTAGCAGTAGTTTGCTGCACTTTCTTCATCTTCAACAACAACATGCTCTTCCTTGTCACCCTCCTTCACAACTGTTGAAGCTGCCCAACGTGCCAAGGTCCGCCTCAACCCTTCACCACCCCACCGGTATTCAATGTGTGAATGGTAATACAAGTCAACAACAAAAGGGCCATCTTCTGAATGGAGGGACGAATAATAGAGATCCCCACCACTATTGCAAATGAAAGCATCAAAATTAGAGGGGTTCATCCCCTCTGAGAGCAAGAAGGAATTCATTTCGAACATGTTGAAGGATGTAGCAAGAATAAAACCAACCGACCCTTCTGTCCTTTCCTTCTCTACTGCCTCAAAGATCTTTTCAACACTTTCAGATAGACCACTAGTAGGGTCGCCATCCACGGCAATAACAAATACATGTTTCCTTCTTCTCAATGCAGGAAACTTGCCTGCCCCGGATGTTTGATCATTTTTGTCAGATTTTTGTGTATTCTTTAATATACCCTTAGACCAAGAGAAAACAGCATTCTCTAACTTACTCTTCCTATCATCACTGTCTAATGAACCATCTACAGTTTCTTTATTTCCACTTTTATGTCCATCATATGAGAATTTTAAGTTCAAAGAAATATCATGGATATCCCTCAAAGAATCACTTGGTGAATCAGATTCAGAGTTATCGTCATCATCGTCACTCTTAAGCCATCTTGGCTGCCTAGGCTTACAACCTGCAATCTTGGAGAGGTAGGTTTTACAATGTTCTGGCCACGAGAAGAGATGAATATTCTTCAAGCCATTTGCTCTGCATCTAACCCAAAGCTGCTTATCAGCAACAAGCTTCAGAAGTGCATCAGCAATAGATTGCTGATCATGAGGATCGACAAGAAGACCATTATCTAACACCTGAAATTAATCAAGGGTGTTAAAAATAATAATACTTCATCTAATCTAAGATTCTCTGTAGGAAGAAGAGAGAAAACTGAGCATACCCTATGAATGTCAACAGGACCACCATTTTTTGTGGCAACAATAGGCAAACCATAAGCTGCTGCCTGGTCATTCAAAAAAAGGTATAATAAAATAAAACAAAAAACAGAAAGCTGTCACAAGACTTGAAATGCAGAGAGGATATGAAATGAAAAGGATCAAGTAACTAACCTCAATAAGAGTAAGTCCAAAAGGCTCAATGAAAGCCGGGTTTATGAAAACTCCCTGACATTATTGTAAAATCAAAAAATTAAACACCTAATGGTATATGTGCCCGCAAGTTAAAAAGTGAGGAAAATTACCTTTGTCTTTGCTGCTAAACGGTATATTTCAGGAACATCTGACTGCTTGTGATGCTTTGGAAAAGCAACTTGACCATAGAGATCATATTTATCGATCATCTTGAGTATAGAAAGAAAAACAGAAGCACTGGTGCTTGACATTTCATCTACATCATCTCGATTTCCCATGATTAAAATCTGCAACATAAAGTAATAACAGCATCTTAATTGATGCAATTCAAGAACAGACTCAGTAAGTTCATTCTGAACGAATTTTGACCCCAGTACCCCACTTAGTGCAACGAAGGCATAGTTTGGTTTGGTTGGTTAGGTATTAAAATAAGTGACATACAAGATTAGCAAGCTCTCTCAGTTGACGACATTCCCCAAATGCTTTAACTAGAGTTGTTAGATTCTTTTTGGGATCTGGCCTAGCAAGAGCAAGAATCATAGGCTTCCTTGGATTTGAAAAGAAACGCATAATCTGCAACATATCACAGGTTAGGTCAACAAGGCAACTACACAAGAACAAGTAAAACATGATATTGAAAATGAATTGAAGATTAGCCGAAGAGTCGCCAACACACATCTCCCCATATAGATGGATCAGGTGATTTTTTTCCAATCTCATGTCCTTCTGCTTCGCCATCCATATCAAATTCATGAGGAACAATATGATGGAACTCCATCCCAGGAGGAATGACCTGCAAATTATTTGTTAAAATGTATCATATAAATGAGAGAATGTTAACCTGTATAAACCGGTTGAGAATGTGGAAAGCCTTACTTTCATGTCATATGTGTTAGTATAGTCTACTGATAATAACATTACCATGCACCAAAAGGCAGAAATGCTAAGGAGCAGTTAACTCTATAACGCACCCCAAGGAACTCAATTGTTCTGAAGAAAGAAGGCAGAAACAGAAAGGAAAATCACTAAAAGAATTAACATTTATGAAAAAAGAGTTTTGATCTTCAACTTGGTATATGGATAAGTAAAGGGTGCCAAAAAGTGGAAATGTAATAATCACCCTAATGAGAATTGGAACCTCATTATGCAGACCTAGAAATTTGGGTTGCAACTCTGGAGCATGCAACTGACCATGGAAATAGCTAAAAGATGGGAATGAATTCACATCCAAGATAACATTGAAAGAGACCTCATATGAATGTAAGACTTCAGTACATGGGTAGGAAGACAAACAGTGTCAAATTTCAGAGGTCAACAACAAAAGAAAGGTTTCCTAACTTTAGAAGAGCTAACTAAGCTATACAGGAGATGATAACACATTTTAATGATTAATCACATAAAACTGAGAAGGAAGATGTATATTTTGAGGACACTATAGATACTTACAACCATGCGAGGCATGAACCTTCCATAACAGCTCACATTTCACTGATTTTAGCATCGTAATTTATTTAAAGATCGGATCAAACCATCGCATAAGCCACTGTTCATCTATTTCTTGTCTTGTGCTGGTTTGGTGACTATTTTGGGATGCCAATTGATAACTCCTCAGCCTTTATTCTACGCATTATTTTGTAACTTGAATTTATTTCTTCCTTCGAGAGTCTACCTTGTCGCAGTAGCTGTTCTAATTTATCCCGACCAAGCGAGTGACCAGTGAAAATCATCGGGACATTTAGAGCACTGGATAAAAGAGCAGCAGCGTCACCAGCATCCGCATAATGCCCATGGATAGCAGAAGGTGACTAGACGCCCACCAATTTGTTCCTCAAGTATTTGATATTTTGCAGTATGTGGTTGAGAGCACCATCAACAAATTCAGGGATGTGCGCCACAATTGTTCTTTGGAATATATTTATTTTAGGGCCTACAGGAATTCGTGATAATATACCTAACCGCTACTCTCGCCCAACTCTGTCATCTCATTCATGAAACTTTCTGCGCCATGACGAGTTATCATTTCTGTGGGTTCACCATAGCTAAAATGCACTTCTGGGGATGATACTTGCCTTGTAAGTAAGTCAACTCGATATACGCCAGGCATTGAACCAAGTGCCCTTGCGAGTTCCACAACATATTTCACCTGAACAAAACCACACATAGTTCTCCATTAGAGCTTCCGTTAACAAAAGATAATAATAGGACCAAATAAGCAACTATTCACTGGAAAAAATTGAAAAATTATCTACATCATATCTACATCATAGGTCCATGAGAGGAAATTCATGAAGTCGACTATATTTCACAGTTCAGCTTTGCAAAGTTGAACAAACAGGGTGAGGTGGAGGCTCACCTGACCTCCAGTGTCTGAATCGCGACCAAGTTCCATATTCTCACCACGAATTAAACCATGGAGACTGAAAAAAAAAAAAACTTAATACTTTAGCATTCAGGAAAAAGGAGGCCATCAGCATAGATATAATGGTAGAACTCCTGATCAGAAAACACCTATAGCATCCCTTTATTGGAAATAAAATCACACCTTATCAATACGATGTACATGTTCTTCCCCTTCTGTTGACTAGCCCAGGCCTCTATGGTCTCAACAGAGCTAATCCTGGGGAGACGACCTCTAGTACTTTCGCCATGAGTAGAGAGGTCACTGATGTTATCCCCCTTTTCCCCCTCTGATAAATCCTCGGACAAGTCAGCAACTGCTTCTCTGCGACCTCTCTCACGTTCAAGACGGCGCTTGTGGGTCCACTTTGCTTGCTCACTTTCGAGCTATAAAAACACATGATCATGACACGTGTCAATGGAAGTGATACTTGCGGGGATAAACACATTGGCAACTTAATCTCTTGTTAAACATAATGATCATAAGCATTTAACTGAAGTGAACTTTCCACAACCAAAGATTTTAACACTGCTCAAGTTAGAATCAAGATGCCAATGTAAGTACAACTGTAATATTAAAGCACAAAAGTTGATTCAGAAGCCAAATGATCATTAGACTTCTACATACATTTTTAAGACAAAACAATAACTCCATTCGAATCCATCCATCATTCCCACCCACATACCAAAGAACATGCTTAATTTCTTACATAATCAAAACCAACATTAGACTAAAATCACACACAATATAGTACACTAAACACACAACTGCATCCAATTCTTGAAGCTAAATCCTCAATGAATTGCTGTATTCAAAATTTCAAACAGAGTGGCACATTTCTACCTGTTTCTTCTGGCGAGCCAAGTTCCAAATACGCCAACACATATTTTCCAACCGAGTGTTCCTCTCTTTTGGGCCCCTTGTAGCTTGTGCCTATTCATTTTCCATCAAAATCACAACTTTAACAAAACCAACCAAAACAAGACTATTAAAAAGAGACATACATACTTACACAAGATACTTGACAATTCAAATACACAACTTTACAAAACCAACCAAAACAAGACCATTAAAAAGAGACATACATACTTAAAAAAACATACTTAACAAATCAAATACACGACTTTACAAAACCAACAAAAACAACACAATTAAAAAGAGACATACATACTTATAGAATTTACATTTCCTATGAGTCAAATATTTTATATTCCATAGCTCTAGAATATAATGGAATAAATCAAAATGCATCATTAGGCTACCTACACTTCTTATTATTGTCTATTGTGAAATAGTATATAGTGTTCGCACTCCGCACTCCACTCTTGTGTCAATTCGGAGACACCCTCCCTATTTATCACATGGTTATGGTTAAGGTTATATACTATTTGACCCTTGGGGCATGTTAATGTTGATATACAGATACATAACAAATCAAATACACAACTTTAACAAAACCAACCAAAGCAATACAATAAATACCTGAACTGTTATACACAATAAATACTTATAGAACATACTTAACAAATCAAATACACACAACTTTAACAAAACCAAGTAAAACAAGACAATCAAAAAATGTTCCTTACACGTGCCCAAGAACGATGAAGATCAGTCTCATCAAAGCCAGTGATGACTTCCTCAACAAAGTAGCGAGTTGGGCTAAATCTGCCTCTTTCCCTTAGCAAAAGAGATGATTTTGCATCATCTAGACCAGGACCAACATCAAGAATTGCCTCCAAGTAGCTGTTTATCCAATCATTCCCTGCCATATTCACTCTTATTGCTCACAACAACTAGCTACTCTACTACCACAACCTTAACCTCTATGTACTCCATATATTTGTTGTCTTCAATTCGAGTTATTGCAGTATTAAAAATTTGTGTGTATGAAGATAATTAAGAAAGAAGGCTGTATCACCTGAACTAACGAAATGAAATTTAGGCAACAAAGAAAGATGTGATAGTTACGGAATTTAGGAGTGAAAAATGAGATATTGAGAGAGGTGTGATGAGACATTCTTGGGGGATGACATATTTATGTGACTACAAAGGTGGCAAAATGTATGTAGGGACATGTAATAAGTCAACCATGGTACTTCAACTTATTTTTCCAAATATGACACTATACCCACCTTTCCTAATTGATAGTCTATCATTTTTCATTCATAAACATTTTTAATTTGATTCAGATTTAATTTAAATATGTGAAAGAAAATTTAAATTGTAAATTGAATTTGAAATTTTCTTAATATTTATATCAAATCAAATATTTTTATCAAAAAGGGATAAGAGTATATAGTTGTCTTACTTCATCACCTAATTATTGTTTCCTTCATAATAATGTTCTTTAGATTATTTTACAAAATATACATCATTAGATAATTTTTGTTTTAATTATTGTTTTAGTGAGTAAAACTTAAAGAAAATAAGATGTAAATAAAAATTTAAAATAATATTTAAAATTTATATAAATGTGCATATACCAAATATCTGTGGGACGTAAGAAGTAAATAATTATCAAACCAAAAATATTATTTTAAATATATCTAATAAATAATAAATTTGTAGCTTCTTTGATTCTAAATTACTAAATATGAAATCAATGAAAGAACATTTGATTCTTAAATTTCCTTTGTAGCTTGATTTATGCCAATTAATTTTCATTTTCTTTTTACTAGAAATATGTCACCTACTTTAATCCATATCTTATTTAAGTCAACAAAATTATACCTTTATTTAAATATCGACTTTGATTTTCTGTTAGTATTTAATTTAACGCTTTTGTAGTAATTTAGTTTTTAAGATTTAAAATAACTGCTTAGCTAATTAATACTCCTCTTATCCTAAATAAATATCTCTTTAAATATATTTCTACATATTTATCTCCATGCTGACCCTAATAAATAATGGTCTAATTATGAATGTAATAGTATGAAAAAGTTTCCATTTTATTAAATCCTATGAATCTTACTGATAAAATATAAAGAGAATACTTTATTGATAATAATAATTGTGTAAATTTGTTGTATTACAACTAGAGAATGCTCATATATATAGGAAAATACTAAACATTAATAGGAAAATATCCAATATGATAATTAAAATAAACTTGTACTCCAAGTTACTTGTCGTGCAAGTCACTCGATCTGCTTCTAGTACTCCAAGCTCTTGCCACATACGATATCTTTCATATAATATAATATCCCAATACTTACTCATACATAATTAATTTTTTAACACACATATAAAGACAAAGTACTCTAATTAGCAACATTATGTCGGTACGTAATTGAAATTTGGATGTAATAATTGCAATTGTTAGGATTATATGTCTATAATTGTTGATTAATTACGCTCAGATATTATCTATAAATCCCTCAAATGCACCATCATTGAATCAAGGGCAACCCAACCATTTAACACTCCTAAACACCTAAGCAAAGCAATAAGCTATAGATATTATTGTGTTTATTTTTCACTGAGAAAGGAGTAGCACAAAGCTGGAAGAAGAAAGAAAAACGTACAAACCGTTTTTGGAATAAGGGGGGTTGATTTGTTTGTCTTTTTCATTCTAACCTAATTGGGGAATATTAGTTAATATAGGTGATAAGTAGGTTTAGGATTTAATGAGGGTTGGACTTAATTGGGTTTTTGGGTTGGGGCCAACATTACATCTAACAGCAACACATGTTAAATGTTTGTGACCGTAAAGTCCTATCCCAAAATGATATGGAATGTCACATGCTGATAAGTGTATATTATTTTATAGTATTTTTAGGAGTCAATTATATATATTTATGTTTACTTAGCTCATTTTTATTTGAATTACATTTTACTGTTTGGGTGTGCTTTTAATCCCACTCCTCAAATAGGAACGAAAACTCTTCTCGATTGGATAAATATTGTACATAATTATTAAGTTAATGATAATGTGAATTAATCCATTGTTCGAAGGAACTAGTGAATAATATTTTGAATTTTATAATGGTGAGCTACTCAAATTGGATAATGTTATATGAACATATAAATAACAAGCAATATAATGAAAATAATTCAAATCAGGTCGGTTTCGGTATTTTTTGACATATAGGATCGAGTTCTTTTTCAAATATTTGTTTCAAATCGAGTTTTAACCATATTTTTAGGAGTCTGACCCATTACTCAGAATTGGAGCCGAGTCGAACCATTTTATGTTCGATCTAGTTCGAGTTGTTCTGGTCTAATTTGAATTAGTGGAATGTTGCCCGTGAATGGTTATGGTGCATGCCTTCAAATTGGCAAAAAACTATTTTCAATGCTCCATTTGAACAAAGCCTCCATCGACAAGTGCAATCTACATGGTCGGTCGAATTTTTTTTTGGCTTTCTTAAACCAACGACTTGTGGAGGCAGGGTTTAGTCCGTGGAACACATTTAAATAGTCTCATCCTTGAAATGATAGGAGGAGTGTGTACTCCCCCAATCCCCTAATCTAATAATAATTTATTTTGTATAAATTTTAATGCAAATTCAAGTGTTCTCTTATACATTTATTTTTCCCATCTCACTCATTCGCAAATAAGAAAAATAAGAATCTAATTTGGAATTCCTAATTTTGATTAAAAAAAAGTTCCGAAGAAATAGTCACGGAGGAAATTTGACTCATATGACGTATGACTCATGTACATAATTCCTCCGGGTTTTTTTAGTTGTTATCCTAGCTATTTTTATGTTAATTAAGGATGAATGACATTTTACATATATATCTCTAATTAATGAATCAAATAATAATTTAATTAATGTATTAGTATTAGAAGCATTTATTATATATATACATTAAATAGGGACTTAAAAGGAAAAACCAATCAAATGTTGCATTGAATTTCAAAGTGACAAGTATTTTAAAACAATTTTTTTTACTAGATGACAACTAAAAAAACCGAAGGAAGTATTGTTTAAGGTTATTGTACAAATTCCTCGCTCCAACAATTTTCATAAAACATAATTAATGCAAATGTTATTTATTATAATAGCACTCGCAAGTAACATTTGCATAAATGGATACGGACGTCAGTGTAATGCGTAAAAAGATTTTATTATGTATGAGCATGTGCACCAATATAATAAAACCCCCTTTGGAGGAAACCTTTATGGCATGCTGAAGATTTATCAAAACGATTGAAGTTCCCGACTATCAATCTATTGGTCTTATCAAGTGACCGCTTGGAGATACTTGATTTGATGTAGTCTTGGACTTAGACTTGATTCAGTGACTGATTTGGGACTTGATATGTGCCCAACTGCAGTAACTTAGGTCGGATTTGAGCTTGGATTTGGATGTTTGATATAAGCCTCGATCCGCTGCGGTGATCCCGAAATGGATTTGAGCTTGATTTGAGGATTTGGATGCGAGATCGACTCAGAGTGTGATTCTAAGCGATTCTGATGTGAGAATTTGATATGAGTGTCGAATTATGGATTTAGACCTGATAGAGACTTGAATTCCTAATTTGGAAATGGTCCGAGCCGGGTGTCTTAACAACTTTGATCTCGTGTGGCCGCGCGATTGATCTTGGCTTTTTGGACTCGATCGTGGACCGTGGGCTCGATTTGGATGCCAAGTTCAGCTTTCGGGTGCCTGCATAACTTAATCCCGCAGCAAATGGATCGAGCTCAAGTGCTTAACAACGCACTCTGATCTTCTCAGGCTAACTTATGGATATGCTTGTTACCGCTGCGTGCCTTTAAAATTTAACTCGTGTTTCAGCGGCGCATAAAGGCATACCAGATCCTACCCGGATTTACTACAGGGCTTATGACTTAATCTTGTAGTGATTTAATGTTTGAAATCGACTACTAGATCCCGATTCTTGGACGTTCCCGAAATTGCTTGGCGTAGTAATTTAACATTTATTCTACTTATTTTGGCTTTGTAGATAAAGATTCCTCGTATTTTGGTGGTTTGATGGTATGTGTGTTTTCACTGAAAAGTAGCAAACTTGTGAGGTTTTCTTGGAGAAATACCTACAAAGTTTTTTATACTATATTATCTCAAGAGATTTTTGTTGTTTTTTGCTCGGAGGTGTGTCTTATTTTTTACATGATTTATAGTTTTCGAGCCTTCTTCCGATTTGGCTGATCCATCTTCGTACACGTATCTAAACCGTTAATAAATTAAATTGTTGAGGAAAAAGCATTCAATCGTCGGGTTTAATATTAAATGATATATTAATATTTAATGGCAAAAAACACAGGCGGTGGTTTACTTTTCACTTCCAAGGATAAGCTTACTTACCCTATTATTCTATCGGATTAGCATTTTAAGCTCGTTTATAAAAAAAATCATATTTTTATTTCCGTATTCTCCTCCAATATATTATTTTAATTTCGTGAATTTAGGAAAAAATATTTTAATGCTATAATTAGATTCAAATTAATGATAAAATCTTATTTCACCACTTTAATTAATTTCAGGTGGCTAAAATATCGGGAACCCTTATTTTTCACTTGTTCAATTTTAATTGGAGCACTAGTCGGAATCCTAACATCCACGTGTCATATTGAGATTGGTCTTTAATTAATCGACCCTCTTAAATTAGGGTTCTATAATTCAGTTAATTAAATTTTGACTGTCTACAGTCATACTAACGGTTCTTCAAAATTTCTGCCCTGAAATATCATGAAGGAGTTAATCGCGGATTTATATAACAATCGTGCATTATTGAGTAGGTCGGCAGCTACTTTTTTATATTTATATGTGAACCTAAATATGGAACTGCCCATATATTATTGTACCGTATATAATAATGTAGTCATTTCTACCTAGCTTTTCAAGGGACACGTGATCATATTTTGCTTTCTTAATTCTTCTATGATAGTAATTGAACCACAATATTTATTACTAGGAACTTTATATTATTCTTAACCATTCAAATAATTCGATTCAATCTTATATAACCACTAAAGGTGCTAGAATTCTCTATTTTGAAACTCTTACTTTGAGAACACCCATAATGGATATGAACTAACCACGTATTATTTGACATTATGTTGGCGGAAATTTGTTCAATCAATCATCTTTTATATTAAGTTATTTTAATTTGGATATCATACAAATGATGAGTGGATGACAACGAGATTAAAGGACTAGTTATTGATGTTTTTGCATATTCAAAGGGTTTTAATAATTTATTGTTGGAAGGTTTAAATAAATATAAAAAATTATGCGTCCTTTTAGAAATAATTATCAACCTAGCCCATTTATATGCACATATGTCTCATGCTTTAATCGATTATACACCATATAATATCAAAATTATATATAATTATGATATAATCACTCAATAAAGACTAATTAGCCGTTTACCTCTTGTACTATCATTATCTTGTCAAGTTGTCCCGTGAATTTTGGCATCTTGTCAGCTATGCCCCTTGAACCTACTTCTTGTCGGGATTAACAAAGTAAATTATCCCTCTTGCTCGGGATTGCCACTTGACCCGTTTTTCGCATTTTAAAGTCAAAATCGACAAAAATTGCTTCCCTTCCCGGTTATTCGTGTGTAATGCACTTCATGAATAGTGGAGGTAGAATTAATTTTTTGGAGACTACATTAGTAAAGAGACTCTCCCATCTCAGCTTTTGTTGTGTCTCCCCCAAATTAATCAAAAATCCTAAATTGAGCAATTACCATCTCAGAAAGATTTCGTCGGTAGCTGAACAACTATAATGGGCCCGCACAGAGAAGAGTCTGATATTAAGTGTTGGCGGTGTGAAGATACTATTAGGAGTGGGTGAGTTTCACGGAAGAATCGAGAAGAGGTTTGTGGAATTAATGCGGATCGGGTTTTGTGGGTGTAAATTACAGGGTGGCTAGATGAACCTGTTCCTCCTCTTATCAGATTTGTTATGGGTGAGAAGTTGTAGAAGGCTGAACGGAGGGTTTCGATTTTGGGTTTCTTGTTGGTGTTTTGTTTGGCAATTGTTGTGTTTTTAATGTTTGGTTGTGAGATAAAATTTGAGGATTTCATTCTGCCGGTTGTAATTGTGAGTACGCGATTCGACCCTAGATTAATTTGTTGGTAATTTAGCCAATTGTGGTAGTGAGTAGATATGTATCGTATGATTGTAATGTTATGGCTTAGTTTGTTGTTGAATTAGCAACTGTACTTTTGCAATCGTGGTAATGAATGAAATTGTGCTGCATATATAATGGTCTTTATTGTTGTCTTACCCCCTGAAGTTGACCCCCCAAAGTATACCCCCTGAACTTTGTCCCCTATATTTTTATTTTTCCACCAAGATGCAAGATGTCAGGCCCTGTTATGCGAGCCACCGGTGCCCGGTAATTTATAGCCAAAAGTAAAGACAAAAATAAAGATAAATAATAGTGGTATGAAAAGAAATAATATTCCTTTCATTGGTGGCATGAAATAGACATAAATATTACTTAGCTACAAAACAAAAAGCTTTTCCCATTGGCCAATCGTTTACACAATCAAAAGACATAAAGTTTCACCAATCATAAATCTATTACATTTTAGTTCTAAAAAAAAGGTCCAGAGACTTGGTCAAATAAGACAAAATAAACATCCACAAATCAGATCTACTCTTCTACCCTAGTAGATCCTATTTTCTTTTTCTTTCTTTGTGTTGTTGCAGCTTGGCTTCCTCCCTTTTCAGTTGTAGTATATGGTGCAGGTTAGGATGCTAAAACTGTTGCCTTCCTTTTCCTCCTCCTTTTCCACTTTCTTTTCTCTGAGGGGACAATATTCATGTTTATCATCTTCTTTTTCCCTTTCTTTTTCTTCACGGGGCTCGTTGTGGCGTCCTTTTCGAGCCATTGCTGAAGAATTTTGCTTGAAGATAAAGGATTTGTTATGTTTGTTCAGAGACTGAAGATGAAGGGTTCTAATTTCTTGATTATGTTGATTGTAATTGGAAAGAAAGAAATTTAATATAATATTTGTATTAAGACTTAATTTGTAAGCAAAAGGCACATCTGATCATATAAAGGGTAATGTAGTCACTTCACCTGAAAACAATTATTTGGACTTTAAAATGTGAAAAAAATGGGTTGAGAAGCGATCGATAAGAGTGGGAGTTTAGAGAGCCCGTCTTGATAAGGTAGAAGTTCGAGGGAGCATGGATTGATAAGATTTGAAAGTTTAGAGGAAGCGAGCAGCGATAGTCTGAAATGACTTGACCAATTAACCTCAAATAAATTAAAAAAATATAGGAGTACTATTTGTTATTTTGACTCTTATGAAACATCATTCCTTTTCCGATGGGGACTAACGACTATTATTGATGGGGACAATAATAGAGAAACAAATACCGTAAGATTATAGGAAGAAATTGGGAGGAATATTATGAGAATAATCTCATACATTCGCTATCGAGTGTTTTAGGATACGTAAAGTTTAAATTGTCCTGATGTTACGTTCTAATTGTTTGGGTCAAAACATCACTTACCGACGTGCCAAGTGTAGACCCAGAACAAAACTTAAAATTCTAAAGAATATAAAATATGTTATTTTGAGTAAAAATTCGACGGTTAAATATAATCACCTCATATAAATTTATATAAAAAGCTAAAATCCGGCAAGGATCACCATGAAGTCGAGGCTTATGTCAAACATCCAAATCAAGTTTAAATCCGGTCGAGTCACATACCGGTTCGGGCACATATCCAAGTCTCGAATTTAGAAGTCCCGAATCGAGTAAAGTCGAGGCTACGTCAATCAGCGTCTCAGCGATCATACGTCAGGTTTAGAGACGATAGATTGTTAGTCGGACTTGATGGACTGATAAATCTTGCTTTGTACTATAAAGGTTTCTCAAGAAAATTTTTATTGTATTGATGCACATGCTCATACATAATAAAAATCTTTTCTGATTCTGATGGCGTCCATCCATTTATGCGAAATGTTACTACGGCTATCATAATAAATAACATTTGCATTAATTATGTTTTATGAAAATTGTTGGAGCGAGGAATTTGTACAATAACCTTAAACAATATTCTTTCGAATTTTTTAGTTGTCATCCTAGCAAAAAAATTTATTTTAAAATACGTATCACTTTGGAATTCCAATGCAACATTTGATTGATTTTTTCCTTTTAAGCCCCTATTTAATGTATATATGTAATAAATGCTTCTAATACTAATACATTAATTAAATTATTATTTGATTCATTAATTAGGGATATATATGTAAATATCGTTAAATCACCCAATTAACATAAAAATAACTAGGATGACAATTAAAAAAACCGAAGGGATTATATGAGTAAATGCGTCATATGAGTCATATTTCTTCCATGACTATTTCTTCAAAACATTTTTTTTAATCAAAATTAAAAATTTCAAATTAGATTCTTATTTTTCTTATTTGCGAATAAGTGAGATGGGAAAAATAAATATATAAGAGAGCAACTTGAATTTGCATTAAAATTTATATAAAATAAATGATTATTAGATTAGAAGGGGAATGCATACTTCGTCCTATCATTCAAGAGATGAGACTATTTAAATGTGTTCACGGACCTAAACTTCCACGCACTCCACAAGTAGTTGGGTTTTAAGCCAAAGAAAAAAAAAATTCGACCCACCATGTAGATTGCTGTCGATTAATTGTCGGGGCTTTGTTGAATGGAGAATTGAAAATGATTTTTTGCCCATTTGAAGGCATGCGCCATGCCATTCGTGACAACATTCCACTAATTCCAAAATTAGGCGGAAACAGCTTCAGGAGCTTAGATCGAACACAAAATGGTTCGACTCGGCTCCAATTCTCTGAGTAATGGGCCCGACTCCTAAAAATATGGTTAAAACTCGATTTGAAACAAATATTTGAAAAAGAACTTCGATCACCATAATAATAAAACCGACACGGTTTGAATTATTTTCATTATACTGTTTGTTATTTATATGTTCATATAACATTATCCAGTTTTAGTAACACACCATTATAAAATTTAAAATATTATTCACTAGTTCCTTCGAACAATGGATTAATTCAGATTATCATAACTTAATAATTATGTACAATATTGATCGGATCGAGAAGAGTTTTCGTTTCTAAATAGACCAAGCTTAATTTTAAGATTCGAGTCACACTGAGCAATTTTAATCCACCTATTTGAGGAGTGGGACTAAAAGCACACCCAAAGCGGTAAAAATAAATGTAATTTAAATAAAAATGAACTAAGTAAACATAAATATATATAATTGACTCCTAAAAATACTATATAAAATATACAACATCAGCGTGTGGCGTTCCATATCAACTTTAAGGATAGGACTTCTTGTCACAAACATTTAACATGTGTTCTTTGTTAATGCGTAATGTTAGCTCCAACCCAAAAACCCAATTCGTCAGCCACCATTAAACCCAAAGCCTACTTATCACGTATGTTATATGTCCCCGATTAGGTTAGAATGAAGAAGACAACAAATCAGCCCCCCACCCATGCCAAAAGCGTTTTATGCGTTTTCTTTCTTCTTCAGCTTTGTGCTACTCCTTCTCGAGTTAAAAATAAACACAATAATATCCATAGCTTAGTGCTTTACTTTGGTGTTTAGGAGTGTTAAATGGTTGGGTTGCCATGGTTTTAATGGTGGTGCATTTGAGAGTTGGTAGATAATATCGGCGTACAGTAGACATAAATCAACAGTGCATTTACATCAAATTTCAATTACTTACCGACATAATGTTACTAATTAGAGTACTTTCTCTTTATATGTGTGTTAAAAATCAATTATATATGGGTAAGTATTGGGATATTATATTATATGAAAGATATCGTATATGGCAGAACTTGGAGTACAAAGAAGCGAGATCGAGTGACTTGCGACAAAGTAACTTGGAGGGACAAGTTTATTTTAGTTACCGTATTGGCTATTTTTCCTATTAATGTTTAGTATTTTACTATATATATGGGCCTTCTCTAGTTGTAATACAACAAGTTTACACAATTATTATTATCAATAAATAAAGTATTCTCTTTATATTTTATCAGTAAGATTCATAAGTTTAATAAATAGAACTTTTTCATACTATTACATTCATAATTAGACCATTATTTATTAGGGTCAGCATGGAGATAAATATGTCAAATATGGCTAAAGGGACATTTATTTAGGATAGGAGGGATTATTAATTTAGCTAAGCAGATTATTTTAAGTCTTAAAACTAAATTACTACAATAGTCTTAAATTAAATACTAACAGAAAATGAAAATCGAAATTACTACAATAGTCTCAATTTCGGCTTCTGATTACTAGTAACTGCGTTGCTTTCATAAATTCACTTATGTTATGTTATTAGTATTAATTGAGATTGTCTATTCTCAATGTCGGATTACAACTGAAACAAAACTTTGCATGGAATGCATGTGTGTTCCCTACTCAAGATTGTCCAAATCTATCAATAACAATATAAATATATCATCATTATATATTTCATAAAATTTAATGTGATCGATAATGCGGATTATTTATTATTATTTCAAATATTTATAACTTTTAATTGAATTTAGTCCCTTAATTATTTATCTACAATTATATAATATATTGTTTTCTTGTATTCTAAAGTGACTTTTAATTTAAACCCTCCACGGTATTCCACCAATCTACCAAGTCCCACAGCTAATGATTGTTCTATCTTAACCTTTTTTGGGGAAGAAATGAAGGGCAAAATATCTCACTGTATCTGGCTATGCTAACGTTGTACTAACGTATTCGGAGTCGAGTATATATACTCAAATGTGCTCAATTTAGAGGCATATGCGGCTTAAATACATTTACTTTCTAAAACTAAGTATTTTCATAATATATATATATATAAATGTTTATGTGTATTAGTATAGTTAGCACCAAATTGTGTTAGCACCATAATTAGCCCGAAAATGAAGGTCTTTTATTATTTGTTAATAAATTTTTAACTTTTTATTTGGTCCATTAATTTATTATTTGTTAATAAATTTTTAACTTTTTATTTGGTCCATTAATTTATTATTTGTGTAATTTAATCGAGGTGAGTTATATTTTGGGCTAACGTTAAATTTGATACATACTAGCTTATCACGTGCATGGGTGTTCGTGGGCGAAGATTATAATTACTGTTTTCTTGGTCTTGTATTAAGGGTATTTTGAGAGATATTTTGATCACATATATATTTTTTTAAATGTTGATAAAAGACATATAAAATGATTTGGGATAGTTTGCTTAAACCTTCCCAACTAAATTAGGCTCACAAACAAACTTGACTCGTGAAGTGTGACTCAATTAAATCGCATTTGACTCTAAATTCTGCAACGATCTTCAATGTTAAAAGATATTGAAATGACTATTTTACCTCCAATAGAACTTCCTCAAACACTATCCTTACACATAAGATAGTTAAAATAGTCATTTCGCTCTTCTTTTTAACACTCTTTGGGATGTGCTTATTCGAGTCGAACATAAAGCTCAATAAAATTCCTATTAATAAATTGGTGTGAAATTACTCAATTGCAGGTGAGTTTATTTTTAATGGAATTTCATATTATGTTAATTATTTAATCAAGTTATTTTGTTGAATTTTCACATAATTGTTATATTATGCTGCTAAGTTTGAGAATTTTCGATTTTTTGTTCAGAAGTTTGGTTTATTGTTTTATTTTATCCCAAAAACATGGTCAAGATTTGATTTTTAGATGGTTGGTTTTATTTGTCAGTTTTGAAATTTATACGTTCCTTTTGTATATGTTGTAATGTGTAATATTTGGTAAAAGTATAATGAAAGATAGCATTTTTAATGCAATATACTATTATTGTGTTAGTTTTGATTCAAACCCAATTTATGTTCTTCGATTAACACTACGAAGTTTGTTAATTTTGATTTGAACTTCCTTTTTCTTTGGATGAGGGAGTAATTAGATATTTTCTTTTGTTGTTATGTTGTGAAAATAGAGGAATCTAGGGCTTAGTATGGAGCATTCCCCACCCCAGCAGGTGCACGTTGATGTTGGTGTTGGGTTAAGGAGGATGGAATTATCTTGGAAGTGTTTTGTGCAATTGATATATGGTTTCTGTTTTGGGTTGCTGGCAAATTAACCTATGTTTCTTGACTCTCGGGTCAGATTCGGAGGCTTAGTGCTCTTGTCATGTGGGGTAAGGTTGCGTATTATACGACTCTCCTTACCCGCTTAGATAGGAGCCTCTTAAGAAGCATCGGGATTCGTTAATTTTAATGTATGTTCTCTACTCTCTGCTCACTTCTTTGCCCTTATTTAAACTTTCCTCTAACATCATTCATTGTTCACAATTAACACTCCTAGCAAACCCTCCGATAAGATTAGAGGAATTAGGAAGAGCTTGGTGAGACCTATTGCGCTGATGCTTAACCATTGTATGCTATTTACTGTCATTTTGAATATTGCTCTAGCCATGAATTATATTGTAATTGATGAATTTGTTTTAGCTATTTGTTGTCTTATATTAGAAATATACAAGGATTGAAGATCTTGGGAATGGTTGTTTGTTGATCTGCAAATGTGATTGATTTTTAAATTTTTTTTTTTTAAGTTTATGGTTCTCTAAAATCTTAAGCTTTCTAAAC
Source organism: Lithospermum erythrorhizon (assembly GCA_019722365.1). NCBI lineage: Eukaryota > Viridiplantae > Streptophyta > Magnoliopsida > Boraginales > Boraginaceae > Lithospermum > Lithospermum erythrorhizon. Next base: position 716,270 of record JADFUC010001683.1, read on the forward strand.
TTAAATTATGATGCAATGTAACTCTGGCATCCATTACTAGTTGGTATAACTTATAACAGCTGGGTGGTATTAGATAGCATATCACATCATTGGTTCATACTTTCTTTAGTTTGTAATAAATTTAGATAGCCTCACACCAATTCCTTGTACTAAATTTAGATAGTTCCACAACTCTGAACACTTCAATAAGAACTTCGACCAAGTCCCTGATAAGATATCTTACAGGTATTATTCTAGTGTACATAATGGGATCAGCTGATGAGTATGCCGCATTTGAAGAGAAAGTGAAGCGGACGATGTATGTTGACAACCTTTCTCCTTCTGTGACCCCACCTGTGCTGAGATCGGCATTTGATCAGTTTGGGAATGTCAAGAACGTTCAATTCATTCCTAATTACTTTGAGCCAAAAGAAATGCCACAAGCTGCTCTAGTTGAAATGGAAACTAAAAAGCAGGCTGAAATAATCATCGAGGGGTTGTCTGGTACACCATTTATGGTGTCTGGAATGCCGAGGCCTCTCAGGGCACGTGCTGCAGAGGTTAGCATGTTTTCTGATCGACCAATCAAACCAGGCAGGAGAATAGAATTACGCTGGGTGGACCGCAATGATCCTGGTTTCGCGGAAGCCGAGAAGATGAAGTCATTGACCAAATTGCACTCAGCTGAAGCTTCTTTCTTGCTCAAGGTAGTTTCATTTGCTCTAATTTTGTCTTTCTGTGACTAGGAACTCTTTTATCGAGTGAAATGATACTTGTATGAGGCTGACTTGCATTAATGTATTTGATATCCATCTCAATTGCCTCGAAACAATCAATTGGGATAAAATGATAAATGGATGTAACCCAAGTCCACCATCTCATGTTCTATGAAAACATCTTTGATGAATACTGGAAAAAGTAGTCAAATCCTTCGTTCAAATACATCTACCATTCTACCCTAACCCGATCTAACTATATTTCGTTTCAAATGTCCAGAGACTTCGTGAAGATGAAGCAAATCTTGCTAAGAAGCAGAAAGAGACTCTTACAGCTCACTACCAGAAGTATGAGATGATTGAGAACATTCTTTCTGATGGAACTGTTAATCGGTTAGCAAATAAGTACGGCATGAAGTTCTGATTTTCCGCATGTAAAAATTATCTCGTTTTATCTTAGCAGAATTACTCATGTATATCAATTACTCCGTCTTTTGCTGAAGCGATGCCATTCGTTCACAGTGGGGATGATATATGTGTGTTCTATAAGCAGGTTATATTTTAAATTTGCTAGCTTTTGGAGGATATCTCTAAGCAGGTGATATGGGAAATTTTCTGATCTCAGAATTCAACATACATACAATTAATTTGTTTATTACCGAGTAACAATTGCAATAATCATAAGTAATGTTAAACCGAATAACATGTACATTAATAATATAATATTTGTCGAGTAATCACCGTGATCTCCTGCTTGTGCACCATATAAAACTACTACAGTACATCCTACGACTGCATTGCCCCCTGAGTCATGTCTCATGGCTAATCTAAGTGTGCCGGTTTCAATATGCTCAAACAAATGTCAGCATCCAAAAGAAGCGAAGGGACTTCACCAACGTCGTTTGATCAGTCAAATAGTGCCCCATCTTGCTCATAGGATGTATGAAATGTAGAAACTGGAAAATATTAGCTAGAAAAGTTTGTCCAAGCGAGGAAACCGAATTCTTAACCTTTTCCACCTTTTTCTTACCAATGAAGGATGGCAGTTTAATACATGTTCAGGCATGAAGTCATGTCTTGTCAATATGCCTACTACCGGTACTCTCTGGAGAAAAAGTAGACGTATATCAAACACGATTTTATAGTGAATGGAAGTTAATTGAATCTCTTATAATGAACATAAAACAAATTGCCTACCAACCGCCAAAGAACAATGTATTAGATGTATTGGGACTCACTGCAGTAATGGAATCACAAAACATAAAACTAATTATCAGGAAAACTCTATGCAGGGTGATCTAAAATTAAGGGAAACCCCACAATGTACAATGGCAAGTTATCAGAATTATCAGTGATCACCCATATAAAAGGACAATTGTTTAACTTTTATGTATATTCATGCAATAAATATAAAGGTGCCTTCAATGAATGCTATGCACATTACTCAGCTTGGAGACTTTTTGTTAGGAGGCAATATGACAACATGATTAACAACAATTGTAGGTGCTTCATATGAGTAATTATTCTCAACTGGCATCATGTCCAATTCCATGTATTTGAAGCCATTAAGAATTTCTCAGTATCTATTATTTACAAGTTCTAAATTCGAATACTGGACAATACTACCATGCATTTTGTAAAAGAAAAATTATTGAAGGAACCCAGGCACTTGTATAGGACGCTAGGAGAAAATTGTGTCTTTTTCTATTTTTTTAGAACATAGATTGGGGAATGGGGAAGTAACTTAAGCAAATAAATCAAGGATAGATAGAATTCTTACGCCAGGGATCTTGGGGATCACCAACATATGCCTTAGGCCAACATCTCGGAAAAGGATTAGAGCCTTTGCCAGTGACATAGTGTCAACAACAGTGTAGGGTGAAGCATTAGTGAAGGGATGTAGATCTATGAACATCTCCATATCTTCTTCAGTTAATCCTATATTATCGTCAATAGTCTCATTGTGACCCAAACCCTTTTTTGCAAAATCGTCTGCCAATAACTGGACAAGGACATCGGAACCAGTCCTGACAGGAGTACATGTGAATAATTTCTTTTTTAGCACTGTGATAAGATGAGCTCGAAGTATTAAACCGTACAAAATTGGACACTCAGAAAATGGGGGTTCATCAACCACAGGGAATCCGTTATGCCCTGTTGTCTTGAGAACATGCACTATATTTCCAACCTTCTCATAGCCCCGAAAGATCTGAAGTGGGCCTGTAACAACATCACCAACTGTAAGTTGCCTCATGTACGGTTCAGCATGAGCCTCCAAGTACGGGAGACCCTTCACCTTGATCATGATATCATATATATTTCCATTAAATGCATCAGCTACAGTCTTTGATACAAGAAGAACCAGCATAATTAGGGGTAGCAATAGCAAGTTATTGGTCAACTCAAGGAGAATAACGCACAAGGACACTGTCATCCTCATAGAACCCCCAAGAAGGGCAGCAGATCCCAAGACTGCAAAGAGACCGTGATTAAGATTTGAATGTGAACCAACTACCATTCCAAGGAATCGCCCAAAAGATGCACCTGTCACAATAACAGGTACAAAGAGACCAGCAGGTGCCACAATTCCATAACTAAAGATACTGAGGAAAAAACAGGTCATAAAGAAAATAAGCATTGAGGAGTGGTGAAACTCCGAGTCAGTGTTCTTGCTGAATAGGTTCTTGATTGCATCATCATTTGTATTAAAAAAGAGGCTGGCAAGATCATTATAGTAACCAGGAGGACACTGGAACTTCTTGTAATTACCAGACCGACCAATAGTTGGGCAAGGCTCTGGCGTATCAGGTGGACAAGGTTGGCATGATGCAAGCCATGGTAGTCCAAATAAAAGACAAGACGTGAAAATGGAAATAGAGCAAGCTAAAAGTATCTTGAACTTAGAGCCTTTCCTGAGAAACAAAATCGTAGTCAGAATTGGTAGGAGTACTATAGGAAAAATCCGAAGTCGAAGTACGATCATACCCATGAATTACATTGTACAGGCGAAGAACCTTCACCAGCAAAAAGTTGTATATGCCTCCCAAGACACCTCCTATGACTCCAAGAAGAATAACAGAAGGTACATCGGCGAGATGATAAGTAATATCAGATGTGGCATCATACATTATGAGGCCACCAGTCCCAAAAAGTCCACATCTTCCACTATTGCAAATATCAATCAGAGCCCGGAGCACTATTGCAACAACAGTAGTACTGAAAAAAGCTCTCCATAAAAGTGCACTTCTCCACCTGCAGAAGAAAACAAATTAGGAGGCAAGAAAACAGAAGTAAATAAATAATCAGCAAATCAAGAGGTGGGAATGAAAAGCATAACTATTAGCCTGAGTGAGGGATCTTGAAACAGAACAGCTAATAAAGAAGGCCACCAGACACTCAAATAGTCTTATGGTACCATTATTGAATTGAGCTTTGTTAGGATGAAACTTTCATGGAAAAAAGGGGGTAGTTCTTGGTAAATTCTTTCAACTATATCTACTCTTCTCTGTGTCAAGAATACTATCCTTGTCCATGAGCTCAGATAAGGAGATGGGAAGAGGATAAAGACATATAGGCGATCAATAAGTTTTGCTACAACTACATGCAGAGACAATGCTCAGCATAGAAAATGTAGCAGTAAAGAAAAGCTTTTCCATCATTTAAGAATTCGGAATAAAACAAGTATTGGTGAATATATATGATTCCATATGAACAGAGTTACAACATAATGATTTACAATGACTTACAGAGTAAATATTCGACCATTTTGGACAAATATTTTCAATACAGTGTTACCTTCTATTTCTACAGTTAACATTTTCCTGGAACATACTAGAATTCTACTATATCAAAAAGGGTGTGCTAAATTTGTAAAACCCTCGTTTCTGTCTACAATCTTTCTGGAAATAGCCCAAAAATCAAGACAACATGCAAGTTTAAATTAACAGTGTCCTCCATGTATACTTGTATAAGTTGGAAGAACAAGACCAAAACTCATCAAAGGAAAATTTTGACGAAGTGGAAATGATACCAAAACTCTCACCAGAAGGAAAAGTCTGTCCAAGTAAAATACCATGTAGAACACATTATACTGACATGAAAATAATTATATATAAATGTTATCCAAATGCTTCTCGAACACCTAGCCAGACATATGATATGGAGTCGGAATTAACACAAGGATCAGATGATAATCTTGAATACTGGATATGCACACAGGCTAACCATACCAAGAAGCCATTTCCTCGAAAGCAAATAGAACTCCACCAACAGGTGCACGAAATGCAGCTGCTATTCCACAAGCTGCGCCACAAGTGACAAGATCTCGTCGATCACGGTCATTTTTGAAAAACCTTAGCCATTTGCATGTTAATTTGAATTTCTTTGATCCACCTTGTCCCATCAGTCCTGAAATGCATGAAGCAGTATGGAGCATAGGCCCTGCCTTCCCAATTATAAGAGATGATGAAACAGCGGTTATGCTGCCAATGATCTGTCAGCAATCTGACATGGTCTCATAATTTCGAAAAGGAAGTTTGGAACTTAAAAAGACACTTGAGGACCAAAGGGGCACAAGGCCATGGGATCAATTAACTAAACCATTTTATGCAGAGAGTCATCGCGGGAGTTAAAATGTTTTTTTGACACTTTTTATATGTCCACTCACTTATATTTCGCATTTACTGTAATGATGGTCACCAATTTATTTTTTCGTCTTTAAGTTAAACATCTCATTAACATGTCCAGTAATGTGATTATTTCTCATGCCTTTTCATATCTTAAAACCTTAAACATCTATTTGTTGAAGAACATATAATTCCTATGGATCATCAGGGAGTGACATTGGTAATGCTGAGGATTATTTGATTTTATGATTTTAAAATTAGATTTTAGATTCCTAAATAAGGAATACCTTAACTAACAAAGTTCTCAATGAAAATATTTCTGGTGTGTCTACTCCATTTAAATAAGCCTTCACTTCAGGTATACCAGACCCAGCAGCTTCAGGTGCTATGAAAGTTGTGATCGAACTTGCAAATAACGTCAAACCAAAATTTGAGAATGTGAATACCAGAAAAGCAGCAGTGAACCTGTTAAATTTATAATGCAGTTAGAACAGAAGAATATAAGCAGAGAGGCTTGACTTGGACAAGTTTTAGTGGGCCGAAGAAAATCTTATGGAACTCCACAATCTGAACTATCATGGCTACCTAATAAAAAAAGGCTGGTTTTTTTTGCAGCTTTTACAAGTTGAGAATAGGTAGTAGCAACTCTAACTGGACTACAATGTACTCTACAACATCCTTCTGAGTTCTGACTTAAAGAATTTAAGCAAGTACGAAACTAGTTACCTTCTGGCCAACATCATATTGGAGGTGACAACAAATTTCACCCCTGCAAGATTTTCAACAGCAAGATTGTTGCAGAAACCAACAAGGCTAACCACAAAACCCATGAAGAAGCATAATATCCATTTCATGAACATGTATTGGAAGATTTGTATCGTCTCTCCACTCCTCCAGTCTTGCTTAAAAATATCATTTTCGATAATCCTGCAACACAAGATGCCGAGGGTAGGGAAAAGGAAGGAATACAAGACACTATATTAAAAATGTGAGATATGGCATGTCAAGGAACATTGAAACTAGAAGACAAATAAATGGATTAGAAACAATTTATTCCTTTATATATAAAATTAGAAAGTGAGATACTCAAACAGAAATAGAATAAGAGAAAACGGGAGTAAAGCCTTAAAAACCACATCTAGTCTACCATTCTTCTTCAGAACAAACGAAATCATATTTAAAACCATAGAAGTAGACTGAATTAAGAACAGTAGAAAATCACGTGAAACTGCACAAATCGACTCATCTAATTCTTTGTGCATTTAACTGATCAAAGGCGACGGAATGAACAAAAGAGTGGTAGAGCTATATAACATCCTAGATATTAAGCTTATGATTAAGATGCAAATGCAGTTTCATTTTTTTACTCTTCCAGTGTGCTGAACACCATGCTCAAGGAAACATAACACTTAGTTCTTCAATGAATAACATACTTGATACTACCGTCATTTGGAAAATATCGTCTAGTTTTGAATTTTAATAGTTGACTTTTAAAATTTTGAACTCAAATCAAAGTTACACAGTTACACGTGTCCACTAAAGCTACAAAGTATGTTACTTTTGACAATTGAAAAACAAAGTGGACAAACAAACTTGACGATCTTTTTTGAAATGGATGTATTAAATAAAATAAAATTGAAAAGGCCTAATAATTAATAATCAAGCAAGCCTCAGTGTGCAGTTTGTCAATTGGTCTCATTGGTGAAGCAAACCCAGTCAATATAAGTAATTTCTTTGCCATTTTTTACCAATATTTCCAAGTACCATAGAGATCACAAATAAAAGATTGATTCTTTAAATTGCTCTTTGTATCAGTTTGTGACGTGATCATGAATAAATCTTTTGATGATATATCGGAAAAGTTACAAAAAAAAAATTATTACAAAATAAAAAAAACTAAAACAAATTGAACCATATCAATTTTATAATGATTAGAATTGTTTTGTCTAAAAACTGAAGTGTTTCGTCTAAAAAACATCGATTTTGATGAATTATTTCGTGTAAAAAAATGTAAATTAAAATGAATTGAAGTATAGAAAGTGGTAGACAGGTATTAGACAATTATAAATTTATAATGAATAGTTAAAGTTTTGTCTAGAAAACGTCAATTAAAATGAAGTGAGCTATACATACTCATAATCGAGGCTTTCAATGGGGCAGATATTGGTCCCCACAATGGCGACCTGGGAGGTGGCGTTGGAAGGAGACCGCCGCAGACAACGGTGGTGGTGATGGTGGTGCAGAAGCGGCTGAGATTGTTGGTCATCTTCGGTTTCACTTAAGTCAGCTAAACCATTCATGGTCACCTTAAACTTGGACTTGTATTTTGGGACACTCACTCACACTTCACAACTATTTGGACACAAATATAGATCACATTAGTTGACTTTATTATTAGTTTAATTTTTTGTAGTGACTCATCAAATATGTCACATTTTATTTTGGAAATATATTAGTTTTAATCATTATGAAAAATTTGTAATTAGTTTAACTAATTTTTACTAAAAATTGATAGTGGGACAAATTATGAAAATTTTGAAAAGGCATGTCATCGAATAAATTAGGGAAGATAAAAGATGAATACTTTAGAAAAATATGTCATCAAATTATTATATTTTTACAACTAGCACCGAATGAAGCCTTAATACAAATATAAATATGTAAGAATTTAATGTCTTTTAAGTAACACTCCTTCATAAAATGCTAGGACATGAAAAACTATGTATGTAATAGACAAAAGAATACCATAAAATACTTTGAAGGTCTCAACTCTCAAGGTTGGAACTTGGAAGTGCTAAGGTGTCTAGGAACCTTCTTAAGACCAAATTTCACCTACACTTTTATCATTGAAAGTTTTTATATTACTTATATTTTGGATTAGTCATAAAATATCAAGTGAATTTTGTTTTTATTTACATATATTTATACATTTGAGGCAAAACTATCTTCTTATGTTGGCATGAATGTACTATATTAACCCAACATGTTTTCTCCAAAGGCAAAATTTACATTTCTTGTTCTATTTTCTGGTCATATCCACCCATGTGTTGGGAGGAAAGGGTTGAGTAAGTGCGTCACCGTTTGAATGAGGCGCTTTTTGAAATCGTAAAATAAATTTATTTAAGCAAGGGGACCTTTTTGTCTTCGGGGCAAACTACGATGAAATTAAAAGGAATGGCAAATTTTAAAAAATTATGTAGGTGGTGAGCAAACTTGAATTAAAAAAATAAAGAAATTAAAAAGAAAGCATCCCAGCTACGATAAAAGTAAAACTTGAACACACACATTTAGTTTTCTGGCTATAATTTTCTTAGCAATTCGCGTAATATATAAAATATTAGAGCTATACAATTGGAATCTTGATCCAAAAACATCCTCGCACTACCTCATAGATGCCACTGTGTAAGAGAGGGACACAAACATAAATTAAATCAAGATTTTGTCTCTTAATAAATCAATATTTGAGGTATGTGAAAAATACCTAAAATTTGGAAGAACAAAAATTTACTATAACAGTCAACTTGACCCCCCACTGGCAAAGGGGGGATGAAGATGACAAAGGAGAGTGACCACTACTATTTTCGGCATAGTCTTGCATGTAGTGTTTTTTAAAGTTAACGTGTTGTATGTTTGTGAAATTGGATGGTGAATAGATATAATAATGTATGTAATGACAAATTATACAATATGTCATCCAATGATGTTAACCTAAGCATTGATACAATGTGCAACATTTGTATTTATAGAACTCATTGGGCAATGTGTTGTGTAGGATGGCATAATATGTTAGTTGATGTAGAACGATTGATAATGTGCGTAATTTTTTCTTCTATATTTTCGGATTACAAATCGGTAGAATTGATCACCGTTGATTCGAAGAGAAGTTCTCATCAGGCTACACGGATTGGCGCTGGCCACAATAGTAACGTCTCTATGTTTGTTGATATTCAAACAAATTCAATAGTACAAGCACCATCGCCCAATAAGCATAATATTAGTTATCTCCCGAGTAAATTTGATTGTTGATAAAGTAAAAAATATTTTTATTAAGAATTTGATTAATATTACTAATATATCCCCAAAAAGATACTTTATCAAAAATACATTAATTAATCATGAAAATAAAAAGTAATTTATTAAGGGTTAAAAGTGTCGAATAAAGTTGCATTGAATTACATATGATCGAATAAAAAGAAAATGAAAAATTTTACAACTACATGATCGATTAAATTGGGACGGAAGGAGTACTATATTCTTTGTTGATTCCCTTATATATGTTAAAAATGCCTTGAATTTAGTTATGCTAAAGTCTCGCATCCCCAAAGCTTTAGGAGTTTAGTTTGATAGTTGAATTTTCTGAAAGGATTTAGTTTCTTAGTTTTCTTTGCATCAAATAACTTGTGAGAATTATAAGACTCTTAGTAGCGTGCCTCAACTATTCGATTGCATCTTTGTAATACATTCGCTCCCGTACATTTATAGTGAAATTTACGGTGGCTACGCCGTGGATTAGTCCAAACAAGCGTTTTTGGGATATCACGTACAAATTCTAGTGTATTTTTTCAAGTCTTTTACTTAATTCGCTAGTCACAAATGCTTGTTGTTCGTTATAATAAACACGTGTTCGTTATAACAAAGCGGTATGTCGAGGCCAGGGTATCATCGACGCGATGGGAGGTAAAAGTTCGAAGGTTGAGAAGTTTACAGGGAGGAATAGCTTCAACTTGTGGAAAATCAAGGTTAGGACATTGCTTAAACGAGAAGGGCTTTAAACGCCTCTACGGGTGAAGCCGATTGCTAATCCGAACTTTGAGAATATATCTCTAGGAGAAGGCACATTGACGTTAACATTATCCTTTGGGATGAGATCATTCGCGGGTTTTGAACAAGACCGCGGTGATGGATTGTGGTGTAAGCTAGAGCAGGTCTTTCATGACCAAGAGCTTAACCTTGACAAGTTGCTCTTGAAACAACGTCTATTTGGCATTCGAATGCGGGGAAGGTGTCTACGAAAGATCATCTAGATCGATTAAATTCAATATTAGATTTGCATAATATTTAGATTAAAATTGATGATGATAGCTACATTGATATTAGTAAGCTTCATTACCTCCATCCTATGAGGAATTTTAGAGAATCGATGACAAGCGAGGAAAGGATTCTTTATCTCTAGAGGAGGTTAAGGTCGGGGTCTGCAATTAAGAGAAATACTACATGCTTGCTTAGTGGTCTAGTTCGGATAATCGGGTTATTGGCCTTATAGCCAGCCAACAATCATAGTTATGGTAAATCATGGAAGAAAAATTTCTCCAAGAAACCATTCAAAAGGATCACGAGCCGAGGAGATACGTATAGCTGACTATAGGAGAAGGGTCCAGCGGAAGAGTGATTGTCCGAAGAGGCAAAGGAAATTTTTATGTGCATCGGGGGACCGTTGGTATTGCGAGGATGGTTCAAAGTCCGGCGAGGATATTGCATTAATTGCCCGATGGACACACCATTACACCGATGTACGGGTTATGGATTGCGGGACTTCATATATCATATATGTCCGAGGAGAGAATGACTGTGACCTATGAACAAGTGGATGGTGGGGCTAACTGCATAACAGATGACAAGTTCTGCCCAAGGTGATTGGGATTTAGGCTCAATGGGTTTGGGACTTATGATGGAAGTTTTGCACTTTGAATGATATGAGGCGCGTGCAGCGTATGGCGAAGAATCTTATATCTCTCGGTCTTCTGGAAGCGAGAAGGGGTTTAGCTTCAAAAGAGATGTAGAGTCTTGCATGTATGCATGTGGTTTAAAAGTGATTCGAAAGTGTTAAGCGGAGTACTGTATTTTTTTGCAGGTGCTAAACCCCAGAGATAACTGATTCTTTCAGGGAGTTTGATAGAAGACATGACCAAGTTGTGGCATATGAGGCTTGGACATATGAGTGAGAGGGGGATGCAAATTATAGCCAAGAATAATCTTCTAGGTGGGCATGAGGTTAAGGATCTCGGGTTTTGTGAGCATTCATGTTGGAAGCTACGTTAGTAAAGTTCCTAAGGAAACTCATAGGACCCGATGGCACACTTGATTACATCTACTCAGATTGTTGGGGTCCTTCACGTGTTGATTCTTTGAGGGGTCACAGATACTTTCTATCTTTGATTGATGATTACTCGAGGATGACTTGGGTGTTCATAATGAAGCAGAAGGGTGATGCTTTCAAGCAATTCAAGCAGTGGAAGATTTTAGTGGAAAATGAGACGGGGAAGAAGACTTAGGTATGCTCCGATATTTGAGGATGTTGCTCGAATGATGAGGGGGGCCTTGGACTTAAGGATGTTCGGGCTTGGAGATTACGCTGTTACAGCTAGTGCTTTCTTTGGAGCTTGGACTCACGTCTTAGAATCCCTGCGGGTTCGGTGGGTTCGTAAAATTATTTGAAGAAGTCTCGATTTAGGATTGTATGTTAAGCGTCGGAAAGACTCCTGCTTGATGCGGAGGATTTATGTGACTTCAGGATACAGCGGTTCTTGGTATAGTGGTCGTCTTTGAGGCCGTTGCGGTTTGGATGGTTGTTATTGTGGGGTAAATTGGTTTAGCGGTTTTATGAGAAACTTGGACGTCCGTGTTAAGAGGCAGCAATTCGGCTATTTGGAGCAGTTCGTTCCTCCTAAATATTCTTTTTGTTGTTTAGATTGGCTTGCGAGAGACGGGTTAGCGGTGGGAACCGGACTCCGTATCTTGGACTGGAAGATACTAATTGTGTTTTACGAGGTCCTCACCGAGAATCGAGCAACGTCTTTTTTTAGGCTGCCCGTTTGCTTGTGCCCGTTTACAAGTGGATACTAAAGAACACCACGAGAGGAGGTAAATCCCAGTTTCCAAAGCGTCGGGCTTGTTTTCTGTGCGATTGTCTGATGTCGGTTGGCTCGTCTTGTCACGGGCCCCTTGATCGTGAGGAGGTTCACTGACTCCCCATCGTCGGTAAGGTGGGCGGCTACCTGCAGTGTTGCTGCGTTCGTTCCCTGCGTTGGAGGTTTGTTTTACGAGTTTCTTTGTCATAGTACTTTACCTCTCTGGTTATTGGGGTATCTTTTTCTTGGTCACTCATGTGCTGTTGGAGTCTTTGGTGTTGTTTGTAGGGGTTAAATCGTTTAGATTGTGTTCTCTCGGGTTGTCATGGGTTGGTTGGTTGTGCTGGTAGGTGGTTTGTTGGTTGGTGTTTTGGAGCGCCCCCCCCGCCCGGGTTGCTTTTCTACTTTTTGCTATCTTCTTGATCGGACTCGTGCTCTCACAGTAGTTTACTTTTTCATGGGGGAGAGAAAATCACCCAGGGGGTGACGGTTGGCTGTGCTTTAGTGTTGTATGAGGAGTTCGAGTTCGTATTAGTACGGAGGTTGGTCTGCTAGGTTTCGTGGACTCGTGTATCCTCGGTGATTAAGTCTTGGGGGTATTTATTACACAGTACCTAAGGTCTTCATGAGTGCAGGATCTCGGCGCAAAGCTCGCGTCGTTGGGAGGAGGAGAAAATCCTAAGGGGAGGCGGCGTTGCGCTATATCGCGACGGAATGGCGTTTTGCTCTTTTACACAGGGGGTGCTTCTTTTTCACAGTTGCGGGTTTTGTCTGGTTGGTTAGTTTGATACCCCCTTTGTCCTCTAGCTTGTTACCGGTTTCGATTGTGGCTTGAGATTTTATATTACTTGAGGATGAACTCTTGTTGCTGTTTATGATTTCCATTTATGCTCCATGAATTCTATTACTTTTATGAGTTTTTCTATGATGTAACCTTCAACCACCAAAGTTCCAATACTGTAGGTCTTTCCTCACAGCCCTTCTCAAGGAACAATTATGTTAAATGAATTTACTTTTGAAAATGCCAACCACCATTTATTCCTGGTCCCATTTGTGATGTATGCAACACTCAACAGTCTCAATACTAGTTTCCTCACTTATCTGCTTAAATTAGGTCCCGAGTAAATGTGCATTTACAACCATCAATTACTTCATTTCAACTCCAACATAGGGTCATCATAATGGCTACTAATTGCATTTATTTATGTTGGGTGTATCAGTGTATGATCATGACCATAAACCCCTCCTGAAATATCAATCAAATCTAGAATGTTAAACCTTCCACTAGAATCATCGTTTAAGTTCCAGAACAGCAAAGCTGGCACTAGGTCATACTGCATACATGACGTTTCGCAAGCATGGAGAATACACATCGATCATACATAATTTCAATACTTCCTATTCACTGCGGAAATCATAACTATTTCTTTCCTCAACAGCCAATGGAAAACTTTGTCGAAAACCTATTATGAACTTTGAGAATCATAACTGTTCTGAGCATTAAAACTTTTGAAAAGTTGTCAATGCTTTATTTTCTTAATATATTCACCTAAAGTAGTAAAGTCTGAACATATAATTTAGTATACAATCTGGTTTCTGTTTCTTCAACCATAAATAATTGAGGAGCTGTCTAAAACATACACTTTTGCATAACAAATACAGCAAGATATTAGTCATTAGAACAACAAGTGCTGCCAGAAAGCTATGAGAAGTAACAAACTCTTCTTTATAAGAAGGCAGCTATGGCCTAAAAACACAGAAACAGATGATGCCATGAAACGTAATGATACTATTTTATACTGGCCTTGCTGGACTACAGATTTTATTTTTATGAAATTGCCAGATATTTTAAGTTAAAACAAACTACATCTGTAAATAGTCTGTTTTTTTTTCTGAAAAATAGGTGTAGCCTACTTGGTGAACCTGTCCCTGTCATGCGGAGAAGAGAAATCGAGATCAGGAGAAGCAGCAATGATTCCAAATGGGTTGATACCAGTATGGCTTATGTAATAGTGCTTCCTGATATGTTCCATATTGACACTGCTAGTTATCCCAGGGATTTGATAGAGCTCTTTGGTGTAGTTGAACAGATTTGGATATTCACGAATAGTCTTCTTGCTGCACTTAAAGTGAACTGCATACACCTATAAATAAAATTTCATTCAGAATGTCAGTAACTATCAGAACTTCAAGTGTAAGATGTAATTGACCTTGAACATCATTAGACAATTTCAATTATACCGCATCAAACCGAATAAGAGTCTTAAACAGACGTATATCTGCTTCAGTCAATGTGTCTCCGCATAGGTATCTCTCCTTGCTGAGTATCTCCTCACATTTGTCTAAACCATTAAACAAGTTTGTGACCGCCTGTAAAAACAATGAATGAGAAATTCTTCTTTGTGCAGAAACGAGAGTCCATTCACATGATTCAAAATATTACCTCATCATATGGCCCTTGTTTCTGAGCGAACCCACACTTGTAGGCGCCATTGTTTATATCATTATATATCCACTCATTTATTTCATCAATTTGTGCCCGCAATTGAAGAGGATAGAGGTCCAGATCCGGATTGTCTGCTATCTCATTGAACTCAGAGTTGAACATGCGAATTATCTCAGAGCTCTCGTTATTCACAATAGTTTTGAGTTTCTTATCCCAAAGAACCTAAAGAAAAACAGAGAACCATAAATGCTAATTGATGAAAGATAGTCAAAACTCAAAACTAACACCAATGGAGTCCTCATCACTGGAGAACTAGTAGTGTAAGATAGCTTACAGGGACTGAAAATCTGCCAGTGTAATTTGTGCTAGCTAGTTCATACAGCTCTCGGATGGTTTTTGCTCCATATAACGGATCAGGCTGAGCTCCATCTTCTTCAGAAATTGAAGCAGGGAAAACCCATCCCTTGTGGTCATCAGTATCCTTCGTACGTTCATATACAGACTTCACAATCTAAAGCGTGAAGTAGGAAACAGCAGGTTAATTATCAGAAGTAGAACTCTGTAAATATCTAACTGACAAAAGTACCACTCACAGTAAAACTGATGGCTTTTCCAAGTCCTTTAAGATTCAAGAATGCAAGGCACCTGGAAGCCCACGGGCATGCATACGATACATACAGGTGATACCTTCCAGCTTCAGCAGGGAAATTCGAGTTTGGATCACGTGAAATAAAACTGCGGAATACTGCAGCTGGTCTCACAAGAGCACCAGTTTCTGAAAACAGTTTCGGGTCCATAAGGGTCGGGGTCACCATTATCTGCAATACCGAACGTTTTACCAATTAAGTCCCTCACAGATGACAGGGATATCTCTAACTATCAGACAAGAGTACAAGACGATAGTGAATTTCGTCAAACAGACAAGTCCTCCCATCATAGCTTATTACAAGTATAAGACATGCATGATGCAACCAAATTCATTCCAATTTCAATCATTATCAAACTAGTTCACCTCAGGCATTATTTAAAGAAAATCAATCAATTAAAAGGGGCATTAGCAAAAAATCAAATTAATGCATCCTAAATCATAATAATCAGACTTTTAATATCTTAAACCACAAAACAATAGATTTTACTATAACAAACATGTCGCAATGCCTCAAGCGAGGTCGAATTGTACACAAGCTTATGCAATTGATATCAGATACTCCTTCCATACCTAAAAGATGATCCGTTTTTTAAATTTTAACCAATGTATTTTTAAAAATTTAACTCAAATATAATTGTATATATTGAAAAATATATAAAAATATAGCATTTTTAACTTATTTTATATATTAATATGATAATTTTGATTCACATCAAAGTTTACACATGTGGATTAATACACTTTTGATCATTGAAAAATCAAACGTGACGATATTTTAAAGATGAATTAACTATAACTTGTTTCAGGATCGACCAACATGAAAAGCAAAGACGGTCTACAACTTCATTTATTTCACTATATCTAATAACATAAAATCTTCTACAAGACATTTAAATAAAACAGCAGATTTTACCAACTTAAATCAGATATCACTTACAGATTAAAAGAGTTACAGAGGAGAACTTAATTTATTCAATGCAAAGTACCTTTAGTGTTTGTTTAAAGTGAAAATGATTGAATTAGCCAAGCATTATATTTTATAACATGGATTATGATATTTATAACCAAGCATAAAGTACTAAAGTATTGTAGAATAATTTTCAACGTTATGAGCAGACATTTGTCAAATGTCAAACTTGGTAGTCTTAACAACAATTGGTTACATGTTTTTTTCTCTCATTCTTCTGGAAGAATAATTTTCAAGATATAATTCATCATGTCGATCTACTTCAAAAAGTACAAATCAGGTTTTATTTCAAGTTTATTTTAATTTTTATCCATTTACACTACTTCTAATTCTAAAACATCATCCAATTAATTAATCAATAATTAAGGGGAACCGACAAAAAGTAAATGTGTAAATTGACAAGTATAATTTGATTTGAACAAAAAATGAGCATGTAAATAATAATTTTATAATTCGAGTTATGTCATGTTACGTTTCGAAAAAATCATGACATATGAGCATGCCTAATGTTCAAAGTGTAATATTTAGTAATGAAATATGATTCATTGTCATGTGATTTCATAAAAGTGTGAAATCACACTTTAGATATTAAGGAGGAGTTGTCATGTGCTCATGAGAACATGGGATGTTGATTTCCTTACTATTTGGTACAAATTGCTATATTAGGTGATATTATTGATTATATTATCAATACAATCTCATCAAAATTTTATAAAATTATTTTTTAATCAATCAAAATTATACTTACTTGAAGGATAATATAGAGTTAGCATCTGAGAGTGGAAAGGCAGGCTTTATTAAATACTTATGCTCTAAAGAGCGTCGTTCGAATTAATTTTGCTATGGACTATGAGTACTGGTTCATGTGGAGTAATTTTTTATTTTTTTGGGCCCCTGGTTCTTTTGGATCAAGACAATTAGACAAAGATAAGTCATTTTGGGCCTTGTGGCTACACATATCTTACGGATTGGATTTTATTAGCAGGCCTATTAATTCGATCTGTCTTAATCTAGCCTAATTAGTAATTACATTTTTTTTAGTACGGTATGAAACAACTAAACATGTGACAATTAGGCACAATTAGAGCTGTTAATGACCAAACTCAACCGAACGGCTCTGCTCAGTCTACAGTGAGCCGAGCTTCGAGCTGACCTTCAGGCTCATTGACTCGGCGAGCCAGTTCGGATTATATGATTTGAATTTATTATCAAGGACCAAGGTGTTGTTATGATGACTTTTAAAAAAAATTATAATTTAGTTAATGTGAAGGTCCAATTTATTTATTGATAATTAATGTTAATTTTTATTATTTTTTGTGCACTCTATACCTTTAAATTTTGAAATTTGCATAAAGTGACTTATTTCGGAGCCCGGCTCGAGCGAGCCATCAACGAGTCCAGCCAAAACTTCTCCAACTCGAACTCGACTCGATAATAGGAACAATTAGCAATCTTAAACAATCAATTAAGTTTATTGTGACATTTGCTCCTGGAGCAACCAAATCCAGCTAAGAAGTGTCCCCTCTCAAACCAAATGATTGAACCAATTAAGTTAGTAGAATTGAGTTAGTTAGCTCATATCTACCCCGGTGGGAAAACAAATCAAATGTACAATTAACTAGTGTATGATATGACTCTTTTATTTCAGAATTTGATGCGTTGAATCACCAAAATTTAAGGACATTTAATCGATTAACGTGTACTCTTAAGGTATATATTGAAAACTTTATTGGCATTCACAAGAGTTATTTTATATTGAAGTGTTTAATTGAAAAACTCTAGTTTTCTGATCAAAGGTATATTCAAAAATTAATTTTTTTATGATATGTCAAAATAAAGATCTCGATGAGTCGTTAGTGTAACGGCTTCACACTTCTGAAAACTTAATGTATATTGGACAAGATGAACGAACTTAATAATTAATAGGATTGTGTTTTACTCTTTTAGTGTTTATAATTTATTTGAGGCAGAACCCCGATTATTTTGAACTTTCTAATTATGTTACGAAAAATATTATTATGAAAATAAGTCATCAAGTAATATTAACTTTATATTTATTAGATAAGTAAGAAACTAATTCATGTAATGTACACTTGTAAATGACTACTCCGTGAAATGAAGAAAAGAAGCTCCCTTCTTCAATAACGCACCACCAGTGTCCGCCGCTGATGGTTTTGGTCCTGCCCGCCGCCTCTCTACCTTCTCCTCTGTTTCAACAGCATGGATACATCAACAAAAGAATACAACCAACTTGAAGGAGGGAAACAATTCTCTCCTAAACCCAAGGAACCAGTTTCTACCATCATTTCTTCAACTCTATCAATGGATCGACACAACAATTTAGCTTAAATAATAATCAAATCTCTCCTATAAGAGACAATACAAGATTTGAAATCGATAAAACAAAGAGAACGATCATCCTCATACTTATCTCAACCAAGAATATATGACTGTAAAACTAAGAATCAAACAAAACTTCAAAGGTATAATAATTTTTTCACTTCAATTATTTCACGTGCCACGCATAAAGTTTTTTCAATTAGAAAATCCTAAACTAATCACTTTCAAGCATAGGAGTTCTACAAAATCATTAATGATTGATTCTAGAATCCTTTACCCTCACCCCATATTCAGGACTAAGTGTTGAGAAGTTGATGTTGAGATGAACAATTTCGATTTTGGTATGGTTAATGAGGTAAGACACAACAAATATAAGATGGCATTGGATGTTGATGAAAGTAGACGACGAAGAAAAAATAATTTGGTTGAGATCTAACGGAATAAAAAGGAGGCGAGTTTGTGGATGACGCGTAGAGAAGAGCTTCAAAATAATTTGATTGAGACGGAGAATGGTTCAAACATCATTTTTGCTAAATCATGTCAAAAAAGGAAAAGGAAAAGGAATGTTCTTTGGAGGGGTTAGAGATATAGCAAGCAGCGAAAAGGAGAAAGCTCATTAATCACAATGCCAAGGAAAAATCACTTGCTAGTGGGATGAAAGCGTCATTAGCTGCCAAGTTTAAAGGAGAAATGAGCGACTATGATCAGTCTGAAATTTGATACACTTTCAAGTACTAGCAGGAAATGGAGGAGGTTTTGAAAGTTTGATCCAATCAATTCTAATAGTGCCAATCAAGGGAGTCATAGTAAAATTGGTAATCTTTACTGATCTTCTTATATTACTCCTAATATTAATTTATATTATAATTTCTCTCGTGTTTTTGGTTCATATAATCTATGAATAAGAATTTTGATGGATCTTGTTTTTATTAGACTCTCTTTTAAATTACTGCTCTAGTCGATTTTTTTATCGGCGTTGAAAAAACATCCAGCGTCGGGTGATCGAAGGCCTTGACATTCTTACATTCGTATCGAAATTACTTCCATTAGACTACTTAATACTTTCTCTAGCGATTCGTGACATTGAAAAAATTCATGAGTAGAAATTGGCCAAAGAAAACCTTGAGTCTCTCTTACGCTCATGTCAGTGCGCATCCATATGTCTTCTCTTTTAAATCCATCATTGTCTGTTTCTAGTTTATATATTTTCCGGGATGCAAGTTGCTATCAAATATGAATTAATATTTGGTGTTATGAGTTTTGTTTGGAGTTTTTGGATCCATAGGAAGATTACATCTTTCACGGATGATTCTTCTCAAATCTCGAATGTTGCACGTACTCGCCTTCAGTTTAAATTTTTTTTATATTATGAATGTTTTTGTGAATCTTTATTCGTTGGAGTATCTTTTAGTCATATAGGCTAGTTTGTACTATGTATAAACCGTTATATACATGTTAATTAAAAAAAAAATGACTATTCCGTATATTCTAAATCAATCAAATACGGAGTATAAAGTTATTAATCTCAATACAACCACCAAATATTAATCAAAATTTCATATCGGTGTTCTATTGTCCTATACATGAACGAGAAAGGATATTCTTCTGTTAAACATACCTGGATGACTTCTTTTCCCTCCTGTTGGAACTAATAAAAAACTACTGCCTTTGAGAATTAGATATAAAAAGATCTTAGAATACTGTATACAATTTCATGTTGGTAAGTGGCACGTATAAATATTGAGAAACTTTTGAGTTAAATTAACAATTGCCAGCTAAAACAATTGAGAAAAGTCGCACGTATAATGCAGCCTATATGAAACTTCAATTCAGAAGCTTCACCTTCATGTTCTCTTAATTTATTTCCACCTACCATTAAAAAGTTCTTCTAGACTTATAATACAATCTCTCTAATTTACTTTAATTGAATTTTTTTGATTTTTAAATTATAATTACATAACAAAGAATGACAAGAAATAAAAAAACAAATCCAATTTCTTTTAGATTTATTGTTAGGATAAGAATAAAACGATGTGTGATCAAAATTTCATATTGAAAGATCAAAACGTCAATTAAAATGAAGTAAAAAATGAATAGGGATACTATACTGCATTGGTGACTTGTTTAATTGATATGAAAACATAATAGCACTTTAATCATCAAGACCCTAAACCAAAGATTTGCATTGACTATAAAGTGTGCCGTTTTTTTCCTCGGAGCATACTTAACCCAGAAAGAAATTGAGCCACAAGCTTGAAATTTTTATAACACGTAGTTCGAGTCACGCAAACAGACCAAGATTAAAGTCAAGTTTAAAAATAATCTCAAGTCCCCTGCACTACTGAAAGTATATTATCCCACGACGCATCTCTTTTAAAGATTCCACTATATAACTTCAAGGACCGTACGATGATGACTTGATCAAGTATTAAAAAAAATGTGCCGTTTGAGATGAACAATTCTTAATTGTCTTATTTAATGTTGTAAGATGGCTATTGAAGTGTGACATTTCATTTGGAATAGGGGAAAACTTGGTCTTGGTGTGCTTGATGCGCATAACCTTCAAGGTTATACACTTCTACATTCAAAAGAAATTTCGAAATATTTTGTGAAATATGAAATAGAATATCTATGTTCGAATTTTATTGGAAGATTATTTTTTCGCTTTCAGAAGCATGAAGTCAGACAAGCTTCAAATTTCTAATTTATACTTATGTGGATCAATCCCACTTTTGGCGATAGTGATTACGATTTTATCACATTATATCTAACATCAATTTTAATTACGTATTATTTAAGCAGGCACACGCGACAATAAAGTTGAAAAAAAGAGTAAACAATTTATGTAGGCTTAACCAAGTTTTCGTTATTTCCCTAATAACAAAGGTCAAACTAACATTTTTTCCTATATATCAATTATCATTCACCATCAAGAAAAATCAACACAACCAATTTTAGTTATTTCCGTAATTGAAGTTGTTTATTTTAATTTCCCCACAAGTAACTCATGCCATAAACACACATACAATTATTTCTGTGAAAGCTATTTGTATCTGCCTCCTGCTGCCCTTCTCTCCACCAAATCCCTCAAACTCAAACTCTCACCTACCATTTAACACCTCCATTTTCATATATATAAAACCCCCCACCACCATATCACCACTATCTCAATCTCCACCTTTCATTTCAGGGCAGGACAAGCCCATTATTTACAATCTCAACTTCCACTTGCCTCTCAAAAAAATCACATTTTTACACCAAAAAACATTATATTAGGAGTTCTATCAAGAAAAGCCCAATATTTCAAATCCCAACTTCCATTTTCTCACAAAACCAACCCAAAAAATTCACATTTTTACTAACAAACTCCTTAAATCAATCATATTCATATTTATTACCACAAAAACCTCATACACATAATACTACCTTGTCTTCAGCCATAAATTTATTACCAAAATTTAAAGAACACTTTTTTTTAAAGGTTTCAAGAACATTTTTTTAATTTTTTTTAAAGATTTCAATAAAATGAATACATTAACTTCCACAAAATCCACCACCACCACCACCAGCTCCTCCTCCACCTCACTATCTTCCCTCCACCGCTTCTCCACCACCAACCACCGCAACCTCCCAATCCACAAACACCACCAATTTCAACAAAAACCCAAATCCCTAAAAATTAATGCAATTGATGCAGCTCAACCATTTGATTATGAATCCCAGATCTCAAACCGTTTCATTCAATCCACAAAGCTCAAAATTGCAATTGTGGGTTTTGGTAATTTTGGACAATTTCTAGCAAAAGCCTTTATTCATCAAGGTCACACTGTTTTTGCACACTCAAGAACTGATTATTCAGATGCAGCTAATTCAATTGGTGCAACTTTTTTTCTAGACCCTCATGATTTATGTGAAAATCACCCTGATGTTATTTTATTATGTACTTCAATTATTTCTACTAAACAGGTCCTATTATCATTACCAGTTCAGAGGTTGAAGAGGAATACTTTGTTTGTTGATGTTTTGTCTGTTAAGGAGTTTCCTAGGAATCTTTTTCTTGATTTGTTGCCTGCCCATTTTGATATTTTGTGTACTCATCCTATGTTTGGACCAGAAAGTGGTAAAGAAAGTTGGAAAGATTTGGCATTTGTGTTTGATAAAGTGAGGATTGGTAATGAGAATAATAGGGTTGTTAGGGTTGAGAGGTTTCTTGATATTTTCAAGAAGGAGGGGTGTAGGATGGTGGAGATGAGTTGTGCTGAGCATGATAGGTATGCTGCTGGATCACAGTTTATTACTCATACAATGGGGAGGGTGTTGGAGAAGTTGAATTTGCAGACGACGCCGATTAACACGAAAGGGTATGAGACATTGCTTGATTTGGTTGATAATACTAGTAGTGATAGCTTTGATTTGTACTATGGGTTGTTTATGTATAACGAGAAGGCTATGGAGGAGTTGCAGAGGCTGGGGGAGGCGTTTGAGGAGTTGAAGATGCAGTTGTTTGGGCATTTACATGAGCTTAATAGGAACCAGTTGTTTGGGAAGCAGAGTGGGAGGGAGAAGCCTTATTATTCTAAGTTGAAGAGGAGTGGTGCTGCGTTGCCATCACCTCCATCGAGCAATGGTGCATTGCCTGCTCCAGC
Organism: Lithospermum erythrorhizon; assembly: GCA_019722365.1. Classification (NCBI taxonomy): domain Eukaryota; kingdom Viridiplantae; phylum Streptophyta; class Magnoliopsida; order Boraginales; family Boraginaceae; genus Lithospermum; species Lithospermum erythrorhizon. The sequence goes on from JADFUC010001683.1 coordinate 739,486, forward strand.
ATCGTCGTCCTCTAGTAACGGGGCAGCTGTTCCTGCTCAGCCTTCGTCGCAGGCTCAGGCGCCTTCGGAGAGTGTAGGAAGCCGGGTGAATTAGTGGTCGGCTTTGGATTAGTTGCAAATGTTTAAGAATAAGGTTAACTTGTTATTTAGCCATTGCAAGTTCATACATTGTACTGTAAACTTTGTTGTGTAATCCTAAGTATCATGTTGTTTTGTATTGTTCATTTCATTAACCATGTACATCAAACAGTAGTGACCAAATCCCACGTGGTTATTAATATAATGAAACCCTTTCTTCCATTGATTTGTGCAATTCTGAAAGTTACATGCACTTCATCTGCTATTGGGAATTTTTTTTGCAAAGATGCAGTCTTGATTGTCTGATATTGGTCACCTTTTATTAACACCATGAATATTGTGAAATGGAACTAATTGTAAACCAAGTCTTCTGAAATGATTGAAAGAAGTGAACCTTTGCTTGACATTGTCTGGTGTGCTAGCTAGACATGTGCTTCATTGATGTCATATGGAACAATAGCTGTGCTAATGAGTATTAGGTGAACAATAAACATTATTGTTCTTTTCAGATAGGAAAGTCATCTTCCTTCATTTGTATTTGCATTGGATCCGTACCCTCCACTTTAAAGGTATTGTGACATGTTAATGTTAATGTATGAATACTTAATGATGGTAGTGACCATTGTTCATCAGGACGTTTCTTTCTCACTTTGATTGACTTGTCTATTATTATATGATCAATCAAGGTGTTTTGCTAACTATCTTTAAACTTGATTATGTTGCCAATGGAATATTTGGAGTGATGGATGGTTACACTGAACATATGCTACTTCCCTGGCTGAATTTTCACTTGGAGTTTCTCTCATCTAACTCCTCGTCTCCTCAGATTTTAGGAGTAGCTTTAGACCCTTTAGTCCCTCATGCAATATGTAGACAAGATCCTGTTAACGTTCAGATGTTCCATTTTGATAAATATATTAGTTTTCCAGCTATTACTGCCTTTTATTTAGGTTAACAAACAAAATTGCTCCATAAAAGAATAGTTTTATATGAAAAACTTGTATGACATGTATTTAGTGGGGGAGGGTATTCTACCTCATTTTGTGCCTAATTTGAATTTATATATCAGGTATTGGATGGCATCATCTATTCAATATACGATACACAATATTCTAAAACATGAAACATATACGGAGTATCTGAAAAAAAGAGTTAAATGATACTTTCCGTGTCTTCAGAGGGTGAATTATTGATTCTTGAAGTACCACTGCATTGGTCCAAGAAATCGTGAAGCATGTGTGCAATCGTTGAGTTGTTGTTATCAACTTGTCCAAACCACATGCTACAAATATGCTCTTGTGGTCAACCATTGCTAAAGCCATGTGATTTGCTAGAGAGTTCTCAGAGCTCTTTCCAAATTATGAGATTGGTTTTGTGTGGCTCTTCGTATACATATAGCCCATCACTCTGTATTTTGTTTTTTTCAATAATGATATACGGCCAACGAAAAACGACATAGTTATGAAGAATGATTCAAAGTGCAGCATCAATGAGACAACTACCAATGCTGAATTAACCAAAGGGGTAAATCTAAAGATCATATTACGACGTACTTGATTTACCTCTAGTCGTTTTACATAATCCATCACCCATACCAAGTAGGGATAAGAAGATTTTAAAAAATCCGAATCACTTAGAACCGTTCATCAGTTCCCAGTCATGTGGCAATGGAATCCGAAGAAGGGGAAATGACATTGCGAGCATATTGCTTCTCCAAGAAAGGTATTCTTTAAGAAAAGAGGAGAAGAGAGTAATTCTGAACTCAATTGGAATCTACATAACTCCTGTGAAACAAGTGATCTAACATTTGATATTTAGTTATGGTGGAAACTGGAAACCCAACAATACCATGAAGAATTCGTTTGCAACCAGCATGTAATACTTAATCTAGTGGTCTTGTATGATTGCATATACAATTTTTTATATGGACTTAATGTAGTACTTATTCAGTTTGTCTTCCTGCATCTTTGGATTTTCAGTGTGCTGGCGTTTAGATTTGAACATTCGTGTTGTACATTGTGCCTGCGTGATGTGCAGAAGTGCTCATGTTAGAGAGTTCATTTCATACCTTGTTGAAATGAAGAAAAGAAAGAAGAAATTCAAGGAGGATATATATACATTATATATATATATATATATAGAGAGAGAGAGAGAGAGAGAGTATATGAATGAACCTATGTAGTATTTGTGTGATAGTAATCAACATAACAAAGAAAGCCTTTTGGCTTCATTCTGATCTCAACTATGTGCAAGCTGGAAGGATAACAGACGGCTCGTGTACAAATACAATGGAGAAAGGAGAAACTGTGATTGGCTCTGATGATTTTACAGTTACAGGAGTCAAGTCAGGTATGTGGCCAGTTGAATCAACAGTCAATGGTTTTCCATTTAACAACATGGTTTGGCTATGTAAGTTGCCATCTTTTGCCGTGAGATGGTATTCTTCTCTTGTAGCAGTATCGGTTTTGGCATCTTGAACCAATCGAATCAGTGACTTTATGTGACTGTGATGCGTGTGTTGGTCAGTCCAGGTATTGTTATAGATGATTTTCCCTTGGACAGTAGTGTTGCCTTCTAGGTTGATCATCAGCAAAGTAATACCTTGCTGAAAACAGGAAAAAAATACTTGCATTATAATCAGAACTTAATGCTGAAATAGGCAATCTAGATGTAGGCATAACTTACCGATTGCTTTGCACAGTGAGCATACACACGCATTTTGTTCGTCCCAAGGAAATTTGTAGCCAGAACACCGGTTCCCATTAGCCGATGCCAGAGCAAACCACTGACAGGAGATATTACAATGTCAGAAAATTCAAAAGATTTCCTTGTGTGCTATTTTGTTATCAACTGGGATTAACCTGTAGTAATCTGGATTGGGAACAAATGTGGTTGTATTCAGCAAACCATAGTTTCCACCAATTAATGTCTGTCTGCAATATGTCTTTGTATCATAAGTTGCTGCCATCCCAAGTTGGTCTAGATACCTTTAAAATCCAAGTCGACACAATTACAACTCTGAAGAATGGAACATAACAACAGAACTAGCATAAATTCAACTGAAAAAATGTAGACTGATGTACCAAAAACTGAAGACAAAGGCATTAGTAACATGGTTGCGACCACTGTTATATGCGCCTCCAGCCTCCCCAACCCAAGCAGCTGCTTTGCTCGGAGAATTCTTGAGGACGCTTTGAAGATTATTGAACGTCATAGCCTCGCCATCCAGATATGATGGATCAAGAATCTTCTGAACAAGGTGTTCATCAACTCCTATATATGACATAATATGTACTTCATAATATGTAACTTTAACTGATAATTTAACTCATACTACATATAAGGACTGAATTTACCTGGGCCAAGATTATATATGTGATGAGTGATCACATCTAGTGAATTAGGTGCCCTGTTGATGAACTCTTTAAACCAACCAGCATCAAAGAATCCTCCTGGTGCTATCACACTAGGCTTAACTTCATTGCCTTTATAAATCTCATCTACCAAGTTCCACAATACAATAGTATCCGATGCATACTGATCAACTGCAACTTTTGTCCCGACTCCATTGCCACTAAGTTCATTTCCTAAACAAAGATGGTCAACGTTTTTCTGGTTATTGTTTGTACCATTCTTGACATGTCTGTAACATGAATGCTTCTCAATATTTCTGTCTTAAAAAGACAACATAAGACATATTCTCGATGTAGTGTAGGCTTACCTAGTTCCCATCCATAGATTTTGTAACCTTTTTCAACAGTATAACGAATAAATGATTCAGCATTCGAAGAATCCCAAGCTCCCACGGAAAAATTATTTTGTCTGACAACTCTTCCATTAAGGGCATTTAATCCAAAAATAACAAGGGCCCTGGCTAAAACAGAACTTGTCGGCATTCCACTTCAACTTAATAATATAAGCAGTTTTTTATGAGTGAAGTGGCTACTTACCCTGTTTCGTGGAAGAAGACATTAAGTGCATCCCATCTGGACAAAGGTAAGCACCCCTGACTGAAACCGAACATCTCATTATTTTTTACAAATGGTGTACATGGCTCTGCATGATCTTCTGTTTGATAAACGAGTTTATCTTGCAAACTTCCACCTAGTCTAATCTTTAAAGGCGAAAAGGCTATATCGAAAGGAGAGATTATATTAGACTGCATCTTCCATGAGCAAATGTAAACTGGTAAGATTGTCAAGGCCTGTGTTTTAAGGCTAATGAAAGTAATGATCACACGTATGTTTACTCTCACCTTTTATGGCATTTATGAGAATGGCATTGCTAAGGTCCTGCAAAAATATAGTACTTTATAATTATGTTCAGCACATTACCCAGGAATGTCATCTAAAAACTGCAGTTTTCACACTATAGGGGGATGAACATGCCAATTAAAGTGAATACTTGTTGAATTAAGAAACTACTAAGAAAATTCTTCTGCATGTTCCCTTAGTTCTTAAAAGTCTTGGCGGACTAAGAAAATTCTTCTGCATGTTCCCTTAGTTCTTAAAAGTCTCGGCGGACCCCTGGACAAAACTCTGGAAGTTATAGACAACAGACAACATATGCCCAACGCCTATAAAAAAGGCTCCCGCCTAAGTGGGGTAAGATAGTATGCAGCCTTACCCCTGTAATTGGAGTGCGACTATATACACATTAAAGTTTAGAAGGCAAACATGTTATTAAAGGGAACAATTCTTGGTTATCTACTACCTCTAGATTTCGTATTTTCCTACTCCGCCAGCCACTGTGAAGCTAACCATGTGATTATTATTATTTCCTCTGTTCTTATTTGAATGGCCTTATTATGTTTACATCAACAAAATGTGACAAGGAGGGAGTGAAACTTTTTTACTATGAGTGATTACTGAGGTTTCACATACCATTAGATTTCAAATTATTCAATCTTGAATCTCAGTTATCTTACATCTTAGCTAGATTGAAGAGGTTAACCTCTCACTATAACTACAAAGGAAAAAACAAAAAGAGTTGCAGGCTTGATAAAAAAAAAAACAATGCGATATTCAATTCAGTGATTAAACGATTAAGCAAAAAATCAACCAACTTTCAACATTACAGATAACATTTTCTGAAAACATGAGTTTGCACTACCTACGCTTCTTATATATCGTGAAGTAGTAGATAGTGTTTGCACTTCGCTCATAATACTCCATATAATACTAATGTAAAACAGATGCAATCAAATGGATGTATAAAGTTATACCATACCAGATTGAGTAAAGAAGCATGCCCCCAAGCACAAGTACCATAATCACATTTCTCGGGAGGCCACCAATCCAAAGTGGCACAAATGAAATCACTATCTGTTCTTCCAATGGTACTTTTCCCATTCACAGAAACAGTGCCTTCAACAATTCCACCCCATCCTGCAGCCTCAATGTACACCTTAACATCAAAGCTAAAAACACTAAACAAACAAACCCAAATAAATAATCTCAGTTGTAGTCCCAAAGATTTCATTTTACAACTTAAAGATTCCACCACCTTTCAACTTTCAAGATATATGATATATGATGTAAATATATATAAAATATGTATCCAAGTAGACTGTATTCCAATGCTAATGCTAGATAATAATATGGTAATGTGGTGATCTGAAACACTCAAGATCACAAAATGGTAAAAAGATATTGTGAGTTGAGTTTCTTGAAAGTGATCAAGTAGTTGAGTTGTGAAAGTACTTGTTAGCAGTGGTCCAAATGTACAATGACTTTATTTCTTTGCTTGAGGATAGAGGAAGCTAGAAAATGATTGATGAACTACTTAGGGAAAAAATGAGCAAGACTTATTTAGCTAAGGTTTTACTCTGTTTAAATCATTTGCATGTGACAACAATATGGGACAAGTAAGTAGTACCAGTACAAGAAAACCGATTGAATAAGAGGCAGATCGTGCAGAACAACCATGTGACGATAAAAGATCATCATTAAAAGAGACAATGAGTTCTTATCTATTACATTCGGTTAATATGTTTTTAAAAATTATTTTATAAAAACAAACAATGCATGTTGTACATAGTCAAAATTTAATAATTAAATTAAATTTATTTGAATTAGTTAAATTAATTAATGAAAGATGAATTGTACGAGTTACACGTGTCGATTGGGGTTTCGATTCAAAATCCAATGAAAATCGAACACGTATTTACCTGGCGATTCTATATATTTTACCCACTAAATTAATTAAAGTGGTGAAATTATTTTATCATTAATAAAGCCTAATTATAATATTAAAATAGGGTACCTAAATTGGATTAAAATAATATTCTCGTAAAAAAAAATCTAATAAAACGAAGTTTTCTTATTAAACGAATCCCTAAATCTACGATCCGATAAAAAATTAAACTTAGCCATGGAATAAAGTTGGCGGCTCATGAGTATTCTCCAAGAAAAATTATCGACTTTTTATAATATATTATTATTTTATTAAATATCCCATCTGCCCAAATCTCGCCTCCAAATTCAATCTGCTAAAATTAAAATACGCGCTGATTATGGGATCAACCAATCTAATATAATCCGAAGTCTATAACAACCCCTATTTCATTCGAAAATTTCCATCCCGAAACACACGAAAAAATATAACAAAAGCTCCTGCTATAACTTGAAGATAAAGTTAAGAGCTCAAAAGTTATTTCTTCATTAAAACCTCAAGACCGCTGGGCTATTCGTATAGTGTATTATCAAATCTTCAACCTATGTTCTAAAATGCGCGACTAAATTCAAGAATTAAAGGAAACACAAAATCTTCAACTCGCACTCAAAATAAAGGCCTGTACCAGTACAGCGCTGAATTGTCGCACAAACACGCAATTTCATGATCAAGACCTTAAAAATTGGATTTAGAATTTGATAATTGCATCTCATAAATCAAATAAACTACATGATAATAAACTACATAATTAAGCTATAAATGACTCCTGTAGTAAATCATATGCAAGATATAAGACGACAAAATTTCGTTTCAATTGCCTGAAAATACCTGAGTAAAACTGCTATGCATCCTTCTAATGAAGACAAGCATATCCTCTCGATGCACAAGACTAAGCCCGGATAAGCCGACAAGACTCGAACTCGCCTAGCTTTACGAGATCAAGTTGTTAATGCCCTCTGCTGTATTACAATGAAATCGTCTAAGTCCTGACTCAAGTCTGCATACCATACTCTGTAATGCTAAGGCTCCTCGACTTTTTATCATATCCAAGTCAAGACCAAGTCCAAATACTAAGTCTTCTATCCAGTCTAGAGATCACATTGATCCAGACTTCTATCCAGTCTCACCTCCAAATTGAGGCACAAATCCAAATACAGCTTAGGATCATACAACGGTCTAAGCACAAATTCAAGTCCAGCTTAGGATCATACAACGGTCCAGGCACAAATCAAGTCCAGCCCCATAGTAGGCGCCTAAACCAAGACTCAAATCCAAATCAAGTCCAAGACTACATCAAATCCAAGCACAGCATCTCAAGCAGTCAACAATCGTTTTGAAAGAAACAATGGGGACGATAATGAACTCAATCGATTTGATAAATTGTTTTTGTACCTAAATAGATTTCCCAAAGGGGTTTTATTGTATTGGTGCTCATATTTATAAATAATAAAATCTTTCTAGCAAGCATAAATCTTTTGCACGCTGTGTGGACTATCTCTACTATTCCTCATTGCCGACTCAAAATGGTTCTCCGAAAATTAAACAGCATTCTTTTCTCCATGTTCCAAGTGATTACTACAAGGTGGTCTATCGTGATACATAGATCTCAAATCCGGTGCGTGGTACTACTAATCACGCCAAGTAAACCAAGCAAATTCTCCGGTAGCCTCTTAGAGCTTGAAATCGTGACGGAGGATGTAACATCATGTTGTGGTACTACATTCAACCCATCCATGAAGTGGGCGATTAAGTCAAGCATTGCCTCACATCGACTTTCCAGCCTCCTATGTACGATCACGATGATGCATTACCACACCTTGGAGGAGCAAGTAGCTTCCTAGCAAAGGTGATTAAATACATGGTCAAGAATTGCAACTCCAAAGTGAGGCATTATCCAACATGGCTGGGAAGATGCAAGAACATGAGTTAAGATCAACGGGTAGTGTAAGGCAACCCCGAGGACATCAAGTTTCAAGAGGCGCCTAACACCTCAAAGGATGCACCAGAAACTCATCTTACTCCACCATGTCAAGCCTCAAGCATGTCTCATGGACAACCAACAAAGATGGTGAAGACCCCATGTGTCTCAGCTGATGGGACCATACCCGCAACACAACTCAGGGAGTTCATATTGGGGCAATCAAAGACAATCAGGACGAGGTCACACCCTCATACTCCTATGTCAAGCCCTACACCTCCCGCATAGATAAGTTGAAGATGCCTCATGGCTATCAGCCTCCCAAATTCCAAATTTGATGGAATTGGAAATCTCACAAAGACATTGCCCACTTCCCTCGAGACATGCACAATGTTGGGACGTATGGAGACTACGGTTAAATAGCTTCATTCAATCACTCAAAGAAACACATTTGAATGGTACAATAACCGAAGCCGCCTAGCACGCTTGTCGGGCGCAGATAAATGTGAATTCCTAAATTCTTCTTCTTCAAGATTCAACGCATAGCTAGTATGATAGGCTAACTAATGCCATGTAACGCATGATGAGCTCGTAATGTACTTACAAAATGTACGGAGGTTCTGAAAGCCTCGAAATGCAAAGATAGATCACGGGAAATATCGCTTATCGCATGTGCATTCAAGGCATGCACTGAGACCTGCAATATATCTTGCAAGGTATGCTTTCCGTAACTTTCGAAAGCAGCCTATCAACTGCAGCTCGCTTTGGCTACTGAAAGTTAACCATAATTGCCAACAAAGCGAAGTGGATACGAGTATATCAACATCCATGCTCTACAATGCCAAATTTGAAGATGCATATCTCGAATAGCCATATAAAGAAGATGTACATGTCACAACTTCCAAGTCAACAAAGTCCTCCTTCAAAGCTAAAAGAATATAAAGAGATACTAAATATGGAAACAAGATTCGGCCCAACGCCGAAAGAGACGCAAGCTAAAGAATATCTATTCTTCGACCTCGCATCGCCCCACAATCCCAGCGCGCTAATAAATGAAAAGCTCATGAGTCGCCGAGTCCGCCGACCAAGATGCCAATGTAAGTACCGAGCCAAACTGCTGCGTATCACCGCCGCTTGGTCAATCCTACGTAAGTCTTTCACCTTCAAAGAAAAGGTGACGGGTCATGGATCGCGGACCATATCCTCGGTGAAGACATGCTTCGTTGTAAATCACGCGACCTTCGCCACAAAACACATAAGATTACCTGACAAAAAGTGAACCCACGGAGAAAGCTTACCGTGATAACTCCATGTCAAAGCTCGGAAGCTTCATGCTACATGCTGAGAAAGGAAATCCCGATCGCAAATAAGCAGCAAAGACGGCGCCCCAAGGCTCTAAAAATACATCAACTAAATAAGAAGATACTACACCAAAGTTAAATGGGCAAGAAAATCAACCACCAACTACTGGAACAAGAAACCACAAATAGGTCTCTCCATAGGTCGTGGACAAACACAAAAAGAAAAGACGATTCAAAAGATCAGCGCAGCCAAGTTAAGTAAACTGCATCAGCAGGCTAAACATCAAATAACAAATTGATCCTCCAAAACTTGGGGGCAAACAACAAAGACAAAAAGATGGTCTTCAAAAGATTAGGGACAACAAGCCAAGCAGCTGCACCCAAAAGGCCAGACACAAAAAATTCACAACAAGCTTCATTTTGTATTGCAATCAGACAGGTGCACGTAATCTCTCATATTTGGAATATGTCAATACGTTAAGTATATAAAGTACAAGCTCCAACAAAAATAGAGTGAAAGATCAAGTGTGGGCCAACCCCTCTATTCAGATATACACTTTTCCTACTAAAGCCATAAAAAAAATGCATAACGATCCTAGATAGGAGGATAAACTGTTTACTGCTCTTGATATGAGTCTAAACTGCCCACATTCTTGATTAAAGAGAAGAAACGGCTCCATTCTCCTTGATACGAGAATAAATTGTCCCCTCAGTTTCTCCCTCGATATTTAATCTAAACCTGCTCACAATCTCCTTGACATGAGAACAAACTGTCTCCATACTCCTTGATATGAGCCTAAACTGTCTACAACCTCCTTGACATGAGAACAAATTGTCTACCATCTCCTTGACACGTATAGCTAAACTATTCACACATACCCTCAGAAGAGTATAAAACACTCTACCTTCTAGATCTAGTATAAACATCCACCCCCATGAACTACGTTTTGACTTGATCCCAATGGGTACGTAGGCAACTTGGCAACCCCAAGTCCAGTCATAACCTTAAATAAATTTCATATTGTCCCATATGCAATAAACATGGATCAACTACTGTCAAAGGTGCGAAGACAATATCCACCCCATCGTGCAAAGACGATCAAATTCATCACAGAAAGTTAAGTCAGGAACATATCCCGACAAGGCTATCCACGGTCTGGACAGAGAAACAACATCTACCAAGCTCCTAAGCAGTGGAATTAATTTTAAACCTACAAGATGTTGAAATTAATTACCCATAAAATTAACATGACTTAAATTCATGTTAAATCTATCCGGAATTAATTTTTAACATATCCCTGGAGGATTAGAAATTAATTCGAAACTCGTGGAGTTAATTTTAAATCTACATGCTGAATTAATCTCATTAAGTTTCATATTATGACTTAAAATTCATGTCGATTTATAATTAATTTTCTCTCAAGGTCCCTGAGATATGGATTAATTCTAGAAATTGTAATTAATTTTAGACTTTCAATAAGTCAGAGTTAATTACTACAAATAGTTAACATAACATAAAATTCATGTTGATTATAATTAATTCTCTACACATCCTAGAGGATCTGAGATTACCTAAAGTAATCCTTAAACTCTCAACAAAAGTAGGACTAACTATCCCAAATACTTGACGTGACATTAAATCCATGTGAAAAGGGTGTAGCATCGCATTCAAAACCAAGGCCGCTATTGTAAAGGATCGTTTAGTTAACCCGACATACCATGCATGCGCCTTTAGTTCATGACATTTGTAGTATTGCAATGAAATTTAATATCAAGTTTAATTAATTTAAATTTATTTGAATTAGTTAAATTAATTGATGAAAGATCATTGTACGAAGTTACACGCGACGATTGGGGGTTTCGACTAAAAAATCCAATTTAAAATCGAACAAAGGGTTCCCCGATATTTTAGCCACTGAAATTTTAATTAATTGGTGAAATTAGTTTTATCATTAATAAAATAATTTATAATATTAAAATAAGTGCTCTAAATTTCATGATTAAACAATATTTTCAAAGTAAAAATCTAATAAAAACGGTATTTTCTGACAAAACGAACTTAAAACGTTAATTGACAAAAACATAGGGTAAACTTACTCTTGAAATAAAGTTAGCGGCACATGAGTATTCTCCAAGAAAGAATCGGCATATTATTATTTTATTAAATATCCGACTCGCTCATATCAAGCCAAAATTTAAATTACAAGATCAAAATCCAAATCACATGATCAACCAATCGAAGAGAGCCCAGTTTGGCAACACTCCCTATTTCACTCGAAAATTTCATCCCCGAAACACACACACAAAATACAACAAAAAGATCTCGAGAGAATCTCTAAAGATAAAGCAACAACTTAGAAGTTATTTCTTCATAAAACTTTCAAGATTGCTGCTTATTCAGAAAAACATCAAATCTTCAACCTATGTTCTAAAACAAGCGCCTAAATCTGGAAGAACCTGAGTGAAAAATACAAAAATCTTCAACTTCGCACTGCAACAGCCTGCACTAGGGTAAAAGGCTGGAATTGCCGCACAAACAATGCGAATTTCAATGATCAGCACTAAACCGATCAAAACTGACACCGTATCTCATAAATCAAATAAAGTACATGATTGCCTATAAACGACTTCAGAAGAGAAATCATGCGCAGTGGGATATAAGACGATAAATTGCCTAGTCATCGGAAAACACGGAGTGCTCGCTAAGGCATCATCTGACAAAGCATAATTATATCCTCTAACATCACGCATTCAAGCCCGGATGTTCGATAACACTACTACGTATTTTTGCCACGCGACGCCAAAAACGCCACAAATGTCGACAGGCCTTTCATGACGCTTTCTACGGCGAAATCAAAACGCAACATATGAGCCACGCACAAAAAATCGAACGCCGCAGTAAATGCGTCATACACAAACAAGTATGATAGATTTTAAGTGACGCTTAAACGCCACCATCAATGGAATAACTGTAATTAATCTTAATAAACCGTCCTAAAAATTCACACAAATTAAGACACTTAATTAAGAAATTTATTAATATTAAGATAATTAAATTATTCCATACGTGGGAAAATCATTTCACATGAAAACACACTTAATTAAGAAAATGTACTTAAGATTAATATAACTAGATTTTAGCATGCAAAATTAACACTAATAAATATTAAATAAATTATTAAATTGATATAATAATAATGTATACGAATGGCCAAATTTTATATTTAATTAATTAATTTATAAAAATATAATAATATTAACCGCGCTCTTAAAAACGCTATACAATTAATATTAGATAAATAATTAAATCTGAGAGAATAATAATATAGACGCCTATAATAACTTTCACACACTTAATATTAATTAATTAATTTATAAAATATAATATTAGTCCCAAATATAAAACATTGCCACCATTAATATTAGATAAATACCAAATCGATATAATAATATGATTTATAATCATTGTTAATTTTAATATTAATTAATTAATTTAAAATATAATATTAACTGCTACCATAAAAACGCTACACTAATAATATAAAATAAATAATTAAATTGATATAATAATAATATGGACGCCATAATAACGCCACACACTTAATATTACTCAATTAATTTATAAAATATAATACACATGGAGCTTACAAAAACGCCGCACTAATAATATAAAATAAATAATTAAATCGATATATTAATAATAAGCACGCCGTAATAACGTCGCACCCTTAATAATAATTAATTAATTCTATAAACACACATACTAACGAGATAAAAAACGTCACATATTTAATATTAAATAATTAATTTATTAAATATAAGAATAAACAACGTCATATAAACGCTAATCATATAATGTAATAAAAAAATTAAATAATAGATTTGCTAATAAAGAATATAGTAAATATAAAAACAAAATATCAATTTTAGTAATATTTAAATATCAGATATATATATAAACAAAATGAATAAAAATATAAACATTATTTAAACATTGAATATGCACATTCATAATAAAGAATATTAATTATTTTGATTAAATATAAACAACTATTTAAACACTTATTTTTCATACTAGAACCAAATAATAAACAAGTTAATATATAACAAAAAACAAGCTTTTAAGAAAAATATAATATACCTCAAATCAAAATTGGAATGCTACAAAAAAAAAAAAGACAAGTTAGTATATAACATTATAATAAAAACTATGAAATCAATACAATAATTTAATAACTAAATCACAATGTTAAAACGGCAAAAACGAAAATTACCAAATTTCAAAAGAACATTTAAAGATGAAGAAAATGGATTTGTTATAAGAGTACGATAGGGAGGAGATGGATAGATACACGATTTTTTCACTTCAATTTCCCCGCTTATCGCAAACGCCGTAAACCCGCCATACTATAAAGCCTTTTCCCGCTTAGTCAAATTTTTTTGTCCCCTAATAACCCAACACGCCACAATAAATGTCATACAAAAAATTACGAGATGACGTAAAATAAGATAACGTCACGTAAATGTCAGACAATATCTTTTATATTAATAAATTAAATCATATAACGTCATAAAACGAAGCATAGGAAAAAATTAAATCATAAAATACTTTGTTATACAACACTATTATAACGCCGCTAAAAATGTCATATGATATCTTTATATTAATAAATTTAATTTAGAACGCCGCAAAACTTAATTTAGACAAAAATGAAATCATAAAATACTTTGATTTTAATAAATTATTATCATAACGTCACAAAAATGTGATATAATATCTTTATATTGAATAAATTAAATCATAAAACGTCACACAAACGACATAGATACAAAAATTCTTTCAAATACAATACCAGAAACTGAATGAAACTCCCTGCAATAGATATGAAACTCCTTACTACCAATATTCCTCAAATTGTATAATACATATATCAAATAACTCATTTTATAAAATAAATGTTAAATAAGTACATAATACATTATATTATTAGATAACGTGCACTAATAATTCTCGTCATTCTCATCATCGTCATCGTCGTCCTCACTTTCTGCCTCATTATCTTCATTTGTAAATAATAGCGGGACTTCGTCATCATCATCGTCATATAAACCCATTGTCACAAGAATGTTACCATTATCTAGCTCTATTGTTGGTTGAACGTGGTATCGCACCGGTTGCTCTTTCTCTTCCCGGTTAACCTCGACATCGCCATCTTCTTGAATATTAGCCTTTAATCAATTCGAATTCTGCAAATGTTTTTGATGCAACCACCCATTCAAGATGTTTCTTATCATCTGGTGGCATAGAAAAATGAAATAGTTAAGGTCAGCAGCGATTTGAATTATTATCCAATCACTTCGTGGAAGAATGGTGGTCGCCGATTCAGAAATGTCCGAGGTCAACTTTGTCAAAGTGGAATGCTGCAATGGAAGGATCCCACAGAGAGAAGATACTATATTGGGTCTTTTAAAAAACAACAAATGAAATTACAATTGGAAAAATTAGTCAAGATTCTGCTTTAGTTGTATCGGTATCTTATTTGTACATTTTGTCTATTAATGTAATACATTAACTCTATGTTAATGCATGAACTCATTATGTTATTGGATATCTTTGTTTTGCAACGATAATTTCGTGCTTCATTTTTGTGTGTTTAATACTTGTTAATTATCTTATATCAATACAATTATTATATTTATACATAATTCTATTTAATAAATAAAGACAATAAATATTCGTAATATTTTAAAATCTATTTATATGTATTTTTCAAAATGAGATTTTTAAAAGTGTAGGACGTGTATATGGCATAAGAATTATCAAACGTCACACACATGTCATATCTTGTAATTTGTTTTTTAGATAAATATTTGCTGCATGAATCTATTATCTTTAATCAATTTAAATAATTAAATCGATATAATAATAATACAACGCCATACTTAACGCGTCATACACTTAATATTAAATATTTAATTATAAAATATAATAATATCCAACACGCCATAAAAACGCTACACTATTAATATTAAATAAATAATTAATAATAATATCAACGCCATAATAACGCCACACACTTAATATTAATGAATTAATTTGGCAAAATATAATAATATTAGCCATGCCATAAAATGTCACACAATTAATATTAAATAAATAATTAAGTCGATATAATAATAATATCAACGCCATGTCAACGCCCGTTGGTACGTAAATTTATTCAATAATGTTCCAATTAAATTAGTTAATTAAATTCCAATTTAACATTTATTCGTTGGAATTTAGTTATTTCTCCAACTACGCGGTTCAATTAAATATTTACATGTGACATTTATTATCAAATTATAAATTGTCACATTAAAAATTGGACCGTCGAATTCTGGTCCGTCATATGAGAAATGAGATCATAATAAATAATTATTTCCTCCAAAAAAATATTTGGAAATAATTAAAGGGCTGGATAATTATATCTTTTAAATAAATAGAAAGATACTTATCGAATAAAATCATATAATTATTCTTTAATTGCCGGGGCACATCATCGTGAGTGCTCGCTCTCGGCATTTCCAGTCGGGGTCTGCCCGGCTCGAGACCAACTCAGTTCGCACTGCCCTGGGAATCCAGTTCTCATCACTCCATTACGCCTATAAATGGTATTATCATTCATTTTGTGGATGGAAATTCATTTGCAAAAAGACAAAAGTAGGCAAGAGAAAAGCCCACAAATTGTAGAATCCTCCTCAACATTCAAGTTGCATTTGAAACTTCAAGCCTTTGAATCTTCAAACATTCAAACATTCAAGTCTTCAAATCCTCAAACATCCAAAGATTCAAACATTCGCCACATCAAGCTATTCAAGCCCTTGAATTGGAAGCCACAAGAACATCCGCTGCTCAAGCTATGTTGTTCTAATCGTTCTCGCACAAGTTCAAGCGCCTCGACTCAGAGCAATGTTATAACGGTATAATAAATGTAGATCGCATCAAATCATATCAATAACATTTCTTTCAGCAACCGCTTTATTCCTCGTCTTCGCATTCTTTAAGGAAATTTGTCAGCATAACGCTATACACTTAATATTAAATATTAATTATAATAATATCCAACACGCCATATAAAAAACGCCATATACTATTAATATTAAATAAATAATTAATAATAACGCCATAATAACGCCACACACATAATATTAATTAATAATTTATAAAATATAATAATATTAGCTATGTCATAAAAATGTCACACAATTAATATTAAATAATTAAATCGATATAATAATAATATCAACGCCTATAATAACGCTACACTTAATATTAAATAATTAATTTATAAAATATAATAATATTCAACACGCCTATAAAACGTCACACTATTAATATTAAATAATTAATTTATATAATATAATAATATTCAACACGCCATAAAAACTACACTATTCATATTAATAAATAATTAATAATAATATCAATGCCATAATAACGTCACACAATATTAATTAATTAATTTATAAAATATAATAATATTAGCCATGTCATAAAATGTCACAATAATTAATATTAAATAAATAATTAAATCGATATAATAATAATATCAACGCCATAATACGCCACACACTTAATATTAAATAATTAATTTATAAAATATAATAATATCCAACACGCCGTAAAACGCTACACTATTAATATTAAATAAATAATTAATAATAATATCAACGCCATAATAACGCCACACACTTAATATTAATGAATTAATTTATAAAATATAATAATATTAGCCATGCCTTAAAAAATGTCACACACAATTAATATTAAATAAATAATTAAATCGATATAATAATAATATCGACAACATAATAACGTCATACACTTAATACAAATATTAATTATAAATATAATAATATCCAACACGCCATAAAACGCCATATTATTAATATTAAAATAAATAATTAATAATAATGTCAACGCCATAATAACGCCACACACATATTAATTAATTAATTTATAAAATATAATAATATTAGCTATCTGCTAAAAATGTCAGCTAATAATTAATATTAAATAAATAATTAAATCGATATAATAATAATATCAACGCCTAATAATGCCACACACTTAATATTAATTAATTAATTTAAAAAATATAATATTATTACAAACGCCATAATAACGTCACACCATTAATATTAATTAATTAATTTAAAAAATATAATAATATTCAACACGACATAAAAACGCCACACTATTCATATTAAATAAATAATTAATACACACAATGCCATAATAACGCCACACAATTACTATTAATTAATTACTTATAAAATATAATAATATTAGCCATGTCATAAAAATGTCACACAATTAATATTAAATAAATAATTAAATCGATATAATAATAATATCAACGCCTATGTTAACAATGCCATTAATTTAATATTAAATAATTAATTTATAAATATAATAATATCCAACACGCCGTAAAAACGCTTCACACTATTATTAAATAAATAATTAATAATAATATCAACGCCATAATAACGCCACACACTTAATATTAATGAATTAATTTAAATATAATAATATTAGCCATGCCTTAAAAATGTCACAATTATATTAAATAAATAATTAAATCGATATAATAATAATATCGACGCCATAATAACGTCATACACTTAATATTAAATATTTAATTTATAAAATATAATAATATCCAACACGCCTATAAAAACGGCCATACTATTAATATTAAATAAATAATTAATAATAATGTCAACGCCATAATAACGCCACACACATAATATTAATTAATTAATTTAAAAAATATAATATTATTAGCTATCTCATAAAAAATGTCACACAATTAATATTAAATAAATAATTAAATCGATATAATAATATCAACGCCATAATAACGTCACACACTTAATATTAATTAATTAATTTATAAAATATAATAATATTCCTAACACATAAAACGTCACACTATTAATATTAAATAATTAATTTATATAATATAATAATATTCAACACGCCATAAAACGTCATTAATTATTCATATTAAATAAATAATTAATAATAATATCAATGCCATAATAACGTCACACAATTAATATTAATTAATTAATTTATAAAATTAATAGTAATGTCATAATAATGTCACAGTATTAATATCACATAAATAATTAAATCGATATAATAATAATAATATCAACGCCATAATAACGTCACACACTTAATATTAATTAATTAATTTATAAAATATAATAATATTCAACTTGCCATAAAAACGCTCACACTATTAATATTTAAATAAATAATTAATAATAATGTCAACGCCATAATAACGTTACACACATAATATTAATTAATTAATTTATAAAATATAATAATATTAGCTATGTCATAAAAAATGTCACACAATTAATATTAAATAAATAATTAAATTCAAGATATATTAATAATATCAACGCCATAATAACGCCACACAATTTAATATTAAATAATTATTTTATAAAAATATAATAATATTCAATTTTGCCATAAAACGCCACACTATTAATATTAAAATAAATAATTAATATCCTTTGATTAAATTTTTGTAAATATTTTAAGAGTATGACATGTATAAGACGACATCTTACTAAACGTAGCAAAAATGTCAACATTAATTTTTTTAGATAAATATTTAATCACTTTTCGTAATATTATGAAATCTATTTATATGTATGAAACGGTTTGTAAACATGTCATAGTGGATTCAAATTAACGCTCAAACTTAATAAATATAGGTGTAACCGCATTCATCGAAGCTTATATGCATTAAATTACAATGCATGGTCGGGTAATGCGATCGTTTTTTGACATTTTTTCCATTATAAATCGGTAGATATTCTATAATCAGATTACACCATTTCTTCACAATCACAAAATTTCTCCTAAAATGCCTAAGTGATAACTGAACCCTTTAAGCTTGATAGTTTTATAGAAATGCTTATTACGCAAGTTCCTATTTGTAATATATGTACTTTTTTTTTATATAATTACTTTAATTTTTGTGTAGTTATTAATATATATTATGTCGCTGATCGAAATCAGAAATACCAAGATTTTACTCGTAAATGGCAGTGTTGTTCTTAACTATTAGAGCGGAATTTGCAAATCGAAAGCTTAGATGTAATTTTTCACGCGAAGATTCGTACCCAAGATGCCTACTAACGGAAGTTAACACCCTGAAATTATTCTTTTACCGACGGCCATTGGAATTTGTGCAAGCAAACAACATGGTAATGGGGAGAGTTCATGGATTTCAAATGTATCATGAATTTCGTGGAAGATCCGATCTACGATTATCTCCTTCGGTCTCAATTTGTCTCATTATTGTTAACCTAATACCTTATTGTGAGACTTTTAATGTCAATAAATTATGAGACTTTAAGGTTGAATAAAATTATGGTGTATTTTTTTTGCTTTCATTTTAATTATATGTTAATGAAAATGAAAGGTTCTATCTGACATATACGCGAACGACCGATATTAATTTACTATAATACTTAACGCCACATAACCGCCACACATTAGAAGAAACATTAATTTAATTCTTAAATATCGATATAAAATTGTTTGATTAAAAGCAATTTGAAATTAATATCATAATTGATATTGCTAATTAAAATTGTAATCACAAACATGCCACATTAGAAAATTAATTTAATTTAAATATTTAATAAACGCTACGTAATCATTTACATTAGAAAATTATATCATAATTATATAATTAATATCATAATTGATATAAAATTGTTGATTAAAATGAGACAAATAATTTAATTAATTTATAAAATAATTTAAATAAGTTTATTATGACAATCTTAAATGTCATACAAATGTCATTATCTATTTTAGGAAAAGTAATTTAAATTAAAAATTTAGTTAATATTGATATGAGGCATTAAGTTAAATAAAAGTTAATTTGAAATATATGAGTAAATAATTATTAAAACGCCATACTAACATCACAAACTATTAAATTATTTTCCTAAATAATTTAAATTTTTATTCAAGTAAAATCTAACGTCTCATTAATGCCACATTCCAAGAAAATGATAAATTAGTTAATATTAATAAGGATAAATTATAAAAAATTATGTTATTAGTGTTGTTAATTATACATAACGCCACAATTACGTTGCATAAAAGAATTAGATTTCACCTTATCGTAATTTGTAAGATAATATGTAAACGTCAGCAATTATGTCATACGGTTATTAAACCGTGACGCTTCAGCCGACGTCATTTATCTTTAGCAGCATCGGTGTGGATCGCTTTAGTGGCATTTACCCGCAAAAACTCGCGGACGCTTTTATGGCGGATAGAATTATTATGCCACATAACGCTATAGTATTTTTGCTGGGAAATCTATTACGCCACACAAATGTCACTATATCACAAGACTTTTTACCCGAAATTTTGTGGTTTTATTATTCGAGGTAGATACTGCTATGTTAATGTCACACAAGCTTCGACATTTGTGTGACGGTTTATAATTATGTCACATTTGCTCATTTTTCTAGTAGTGTGCTAATAATGAATTCAAAGTGTAGTTGCACGAGATCAAGTCAAGTAAGCACTTCGCTAGACACATAGCCAAATCAAGCCTAAATCCTACCTTAATTCAAGTCTAAAGACCAAGATCAAGTCTACACAAATATAATGGTATACGCTAACACTTCTACTCTGACCATATCCAAGTTTCGCCACCAAAGGCAAAGACTGCTCTCTATCCAACGTGGCATCACATCATCCGTACTTCTATCCAGCCTCACCTCCAAATCGAGGCACAATCCAAATACGCCTGTGATCAGACAAATGGGGCCCAAGACAAATTCAAGCCCAAACGGTGATCATACAACGGTATCCGCATTAATAAATCAAGTCCAAATTTCATAATAGGCGACTAAACCAAGACTCAAATCCAAATCAAGTCCAAGATCACATCAAATCCAAATCAAGTCCAAGATCACACATCAAATCCAAAGTTCCCCAACATCTCAAAGTTATATATTGTACCCGTGATAGACTGAGCAGTCGAACCCCAATCTATTTGATAAATTATTTTTGCATCTAGATAGGGATTGATAGCGAACTCAATCAACGATTTGATAAATTGCTTTTGTACCTAAACATTGATACAATAACCCAATCGGACATCTGATAAATCATTAGATTCAGATAAATTTCAAAAAAGTTTTATTGCATTATTACATTTATAAATAATAAAATCTTTCTAACAATTACACATATCAGCATGTGTTATTATCAATTTATCATATTAATGCAATGTAACAAACAATTCCACGTCAGAAATAATTGATTGGTTAACAAGAGTATGTTGAGTCTTCTATTTGTATCGATTTGAGACAACTTTATATTTCTAGTATGGTAGTACCACCGGGCTAATTCGATTGAGTCTAAATTGTTCTATTAGTATCCAAATTCCTAACATTAGCTAATGTTATTTTTAATTATATTATTTCACTTGATCATCCTTACTGAATTAATATGTATTCCGGGAATTTGAACATGTTGTAATTAACTTCATTCACCTTAACTAGCTAAAACATTTCTGCCTCGGACTGGACCTTCATCTCTTATTCTAAACTTTTTGTAATTAATTGATAGATGTCAATTAAATATTTGGACATCCAATCATTTGACATAATATTTGGATACTAATAAAAGATTAAAACGAATCATCACCCAAATTGGATAAATTGGATGTATTTGATCAAGGCCTATCATGACTTTTTAGTTTTTATTGTATGAAACTAGTATGAGTGTCCGCAACCATCTAACGATTTATATTCTATTTAATAAATTTGGTCAAGTAATGATCAAAAAGGTAAATAATGAAAAGTTAAACGAAAAAGAAGACGAATTATTAATTTAACACCCTATTCCCGAGTCGACGGGCAAAAATATTATCTTAGAGTGCTGAATTGCAAATATATATAGATATGAAAGGAACAAAGAAAGCACATACGCATACGACCGCCAGTAGAATAATAAAAAATGAACGAAAAGAACACGAATTATTAATTTAGCACTTCATTCCGAGTCTACGCTAAAAATATTATTTTAGAAAGTTTATTAAATAATCGAAGCACTTATCGAAGCTTCTACTGTAATTAATAATCAAAAAACAGTAAAAAAAAAGGAAAAAAATTAAAATTATTCATGCGCCTCAAAATCCCATGACCATTTGTGTGTCGAGCAAGTGCCTTTAATAGACTAGCTTAATGTGAACTAAATCACCCCCCTATTGGATGAAATCCTGACAAGTGACATGTCATTCTCAAATACCTCGAGAATTAGAACATCATCATTGTCCCTAAACAATTAGGCTTCCAAATTTTCAGACAAAGTAATTTAGAAAAAAAATGAAACTCAAATTATTATTCTTGTTAGCTTTATCAATTAATATTGTTGTTGAATTTGTCCACTCAGATCAAATTCTTCCAACTCACACAGGTAATTTCTTCACTATTAGTTCTAATTAATTTCACTAATAATTAACTTTTGTGTTGTTTTTATAAAAAATTGAGTCTTTATGTTGTTTTAATAAAATAAAAAATTGAATCTTTTTGTTGTTTTAATGAGAAAAATTGAGTCTTTAAGCTAATGGATGGAGATATATGTTAGGATTTAGAAACAATGGTTGAGGCATTAAAGAGGTGGTTTGTTATATTATGTTGAAGAGATGAATTTTTTGATGGTCCAACTCTTTTTGTTTGTATCAGGTGGGACATTTAGTAGGAGCTCCAAAGAGCCCAAATACAGAATTGAATTCCACACTGAAGAATCTCCCTTTCGTCCTGTAAGTGGACCGTCCAACGGATTTCTTGAGCCTTCGAGTTTATTTAGGATCTCAAACAACTCGCGTTATGAGTCTAGCTTATTCATTTGTTACTAGAAACTTTATTTGAATGCTCGCGATTTTACTTTATTTGTTACCATGAATTATTTTCCTTGTTAACAATAATTGTAGACAGACTACGTTACTTGCTCGTTGTCATGTTCCTTGCATTTGGCACTCAGAAAATTGATCAGCCAAAGGAAACAGAACCTCCAAACAAGCAAGTTACTGGGGTCGGGGTAGGCGTTGGCTAGGGATCTGCTATTGGAAATTGTACAATGTATGTAGACTTCTATAGTAAATATCTTATGGGGTTAGAATATGTGAAGCAAATAGAAGTGTATGGTTATTTTTTTTTCACGAGGTAGAGGTAAACCCCAAATTGTGTTGATCCTCACCAGTGCTTCCTGTCTCAGTTTCTTACTCACTGACCTTGACTTGGGAAAATATTAAGTATTGATGAGTAGCTCTGGAAAAAGTTACTTTGGAGATCTCAATTTCATGCATATAGCTGTAGGATCTTGTTCATGTTTGCTAATATATGCTGTGTGGGACCTTTTTGGTTATATAGTTCACTGTTGCATTTTTGTTTGCCTCTGCATATTTTAGATTATCGATAAGATTGACTTTATTATGACATAAATACACATGCCACAATGCCTCTATAGAAGCTTCCGCCTAAACGGGGTAAGGGAAATTGGATTGTACACAGCCTTACCCCTGTGATAAGAGAGCTGTTTTTGAAGCTGTACGATGTCAATCTCGAAACAGTTTTTCAGCTTTTAAATTGTTGGAGCACCCAAATAGTGGAATTGACTTCATTCTTTTTTTGCTTCTATCTGAGCAAGTGCTTATATGTCTGGTGAGTTTTTGTTCTGTAGGAAGATGACCAAGAGTCCATGGTTATGAACAACAAAAATGGAGAGAAGCATCTTTGCTTTTTTCCAAAGTTGGAGAAGTCACAGAGTGGAAGATCAGTCAATCAGCAGAACACTAGCAGTTTGATTATTGAGTCTGAGCAACGTTTAAAGTTGAAGACCCCCGATGAGCTGCTTGAAGTACTGAAGGATAGATGTTTTATCAGGGTAAGGGTCTATCACACACAATAATTTGTTAATCCCATTCCCTAACATACAGAAAAGAAGTCATATTTGGTTAAGTGGATATCCCCAACTTTCCATTTCTAAAACAAGTGGAAATCGAAGAGGAAATCTGGACTACCTTTGAGATTTATAGTAGTACTGACATTATTTAGAGTTGAGCTCGTTGTACTAATAAGAAACACTTTATGCAGCAAGAGGGATGGTGGTCTTATGAATTTTGTTATCAGAAGAAGATGCGACAGATTCATTTGGAAGATGAAAAGGTAATCCTCCTCTGTGCTCTGGACATTTCCTTGCATTTTTTTATGAGATTGATCTGTTTGATTATTGTTTTTCATGCTTCTCTAGTTCTACTTTACTGTTCTTGGATGATATTACATATTTGATTATGCGCAGATATATGTATACTTGTAATTTATTTTTATTATGAATAAGGACTTGTATAGCTTCTCCATTTGGACTTTGAAATATAAGCACTATCTTATGCTGCAGGTTGTTCAAGAATTTATCTTAGGCGAGTATGACGCGAAGGTTACAGCAGCTTACAATGAGAACCTTTCTGACATTTCAACCCTAAAAGATCCTCGCTCCAAAGATGCATCTCAAAGGTATGAACTCAAGCTAGATAACAATGAAAGCTCATACAGATTGATAGTTCTGGCTTTTACATATTTGAACAGGCTCATGAGCAGATATAATTTTCATCATAATTATTGTTACATTTCCATCCCTGACAAAAAAAAAATTTAATCTTGTTCTGTGCAGGTACCATGCTCATCAATATACAAATGGAACCATCTGCGATCTAAGTGGTCAGCCTCGGGAAACAGAGGTTCTATGACTCTCGTATTTCCCTACCCTATTTGGCTCTTTTTGTTTCTTCATTTATTCGATTTTGTAACATGTCCCTTGTCTCTGTTTTAGGTTCGGTTTGTTTGCTCTGAGCCCCGAGCCATGATAAGTTCAATCAGTGAGTTATCGACTTGCAAATATGCAGTCACAATACAATGCCCAACACTCTGCAAGCATCCGTAAGTCTCTCGCCCTCTGCTTTTGCTAGGGGTAATTGCATAGCAATCTCTGTCAAGCAGAAAAGCTTCTAAAAAGTATATTTTGGTATATAGTAATATGACTTTTAATAAAGGGAATAATATAGTATTGTTTTGGATGCATGCCAAAAGTAGTTGAATTGCCATAAATGTTTCAGGTCCTAGTGAAAGACCTTTTTCGGTTATTATGTGGCAAATTGGTGTTTATATTTCTCTATTGGTGTTTATAAGTAACTATCACAACTCACAATCCAAGTTCAGCTCTTATCATGCTTCGTTTTCAAGCGACTAGTTGTTCTTTAAGTGTTTGTTAATAAAAGTAGGTTAGAGTTCTCTGAAGGGCATGCATTTGCGTATTCCCTTTGATTCTTAGCTTGTGTATCACTTAAGACCTAGGTGATGCATCCCATACATACATCACTGAAATGGTCCATCTCTTTGCAGTCTATTTCAAGAGGAGAGGCCAGTGTGGCACACGATCAACTGTAACGTTCTTCCAGAAGATCACAAAGAACCAAAAACAGAGGAAATGAACGACCGGGATGAAAAGATTTCTATGGTCACTGACCCCGAGTACCCTCCTGCATTTGGCGCAGAAGATCAGGCTACCTAAACGTCATTATAAGAATGAATTCACAATAGAGCGGCAAAACTTGAGCAAAATTATCAGTTGTGAGTTCTTAGCTGGTTCGTCACTGAAATTTTTGTGCACACTCCTCTCTTGGTTAGATAGATAGACTTGACTAAATTTTTATGCATAATTGTAATTCTGGTCTCGGGATAGATGATTTTCTTCATGTAAAGAATGTAACTATAGTTGGACACAAAAAGGAAAATATGATTCTGAAATCTCAGTTTGAGATGAGAGTAGTCGATAGAAGCAAATCTTGGCAATTTTCTGCTTAATTTATCCTTACATTGTCCTTCTTCTTGCTGCCTCTTTTGCTGCAATTGATTAGATAAAGCCTTGTTGGGCGTTGATCATGGTTTGAAATTGTTGTTAATAATGAGTACTTATAAATCTTGAACATTACCCTCTCTACATGCATCACAATTAATGGATGATTTTATGTTTTCAAGAAATACTACTTTTGAAGTACTCATTCAATAACTTAATTTTGACTTTATATCAAAATATTTTTCATTTGATACTCTGCTAAAACAAGTGGCAGTTTTATAGCAGATTTGCCCTATTTCAGCTAGTTTGGTGCAATCTTGAAAGATACAAAAGGGTTGGTGTAAAATCACCCATATTTGCAGACATTCATTAGCATTCATTTATATCCTCATGTCGCAGTTGAACTATAGTTTTCCAGACCTTAATGCTCATGACATGGAAACATGTGTTTTGGTCATTCTTAACCAACTCATAAATGACAATTGGTAAACTCTTCAATGGTATCATAATATCTATCAAAATTCAGAATAAAGGAAGCAAACCAGCATTCCTATATTTCTAGGCTTGCACTTTCTCTTTCTGTATTTAGTTCCTATCTACTCCCTTAGTGGGCAGCTTTTGATCTCGAACAATCAACAATAATTCATCTATATAATTTTGAGTTATATCAAAATATTCATTGCATAGCGGAAACTTGTATGTTAACTTACAAACATTTAAAAAAATGTATTTTTATAAAAATATTTTGAAGCAAGATTGAGCTTATTAAGTGATTAATTGTTCTTTCAGATAATTTGAGATGGGGGTTGCATTAGTCTTACTCTTATAATCACATTTACTCATCAGCATTGTTTGGATCACGCAATATCACATTTCTGACCATTAATGCTTTCAGTTCTAGTTGAAATCCTCGCATTCTATTATAAAGAATTCACACCAAGAATTAACATCAAAATTAAATCTCCCCCACCCCCAGGAAAAAGAAAACATCCCTTCCAAGTGTTTATATAAGCACCCACCACTTTGTTGTATAGTATTGCTAGATACATCATTTTGTATGTCTTTGTACTTCACATCATTGCAACTAACAAAATATGAAAGAGAAATGTCAAAAATGGAATAACCAAATAGTAGAAATGGACTGGTATTCTTGGTTATTTAAAACCAACCTTGACCCTATACTTGTTTATGAATATGGTCTGGTTTTTACCAGTAATGAGCTTCAAGGAGAGGATTTATGCTACTTGGACCATGAGGTTCTGCAGAGTATGGGAATCTCGGTGGCTAAACACCGGCTGGAGATACTCAAGCTTGCTAAGAGAGAAGCCGTGGCAAAGCCTAAAGGGCTTAAGAGGCTTGTGTCAGCTATTAACAGAACCAAGAAGAAGCTGTTTGCCAAGAAGATGTTTGTCGAGAAGAAACAACTAAGTTCAATGCCTATCTCTGAGCTGACCCCTCCTCGACCACAACCAGGTTGGGGGCTACAGCAGCTTGATGACCCGAAGGAGAAAGGTCATGAAAAGAGGTTATTGACTCGTAAAGGAATGATGAAATCAGGGCCTCTAGATAGTCGAGTACAAGAGAACGTGATGGTATCTACCAGGAATCTGAGCTTATCAGGTCCCCTGGATAGGAAGATGCATGAAAAATTGATGAACAAGAATGGGAGTCCGAGGAGGACAACCACATTAGATGGAAGAGGAAAGGAAAGGTATCCTGCTGCCTGCAAGATCCCAGTTGATACTGAGCCTTTAGAAGTCAGCCCAAGAATCAACTTCTACAGTAAGGACAAGATGTGTGGGGGGTTGGAAGAGATTCATTCACTATGGTCTTTTATGTTTCAAGATATGAAACCTACTTAAGAAGCAAGCTAACCCTCCCCCTCCTCCTCCTCTCCCTTTTCTTTTCCTTGGCATTAATCATATTTGTAGCATTTCAATTCTCATGAGAGACTCAACATGCTTCTAAAAAGACTCCTGCCTGAACAGGATGTGTGTGTGTATGGAGGGGGAGCGGAACTCAACCTTACCCCTATGATAACAGCCTAACAGGGAACTTGTTTCTGAGAATAAAGTAATGAAATGTTTTTTGAAGGCCACCTCACTCTTCTACAGTGTTTATGTAATAGAACTTTGCAGTATCTGCTTTTGTATGGTGAATTAGTGTTAAGTGAAAGAGTTGAGAACTCGGATTGCTTGTTAGTACATCTACTTGCACTTTACTTCCACCACACCAAATGCATTGTAGCGGGTCACATATTATTGAAAATTCAGGGATGCCAAGTAACATGTTTACCACCGATCTTGATCTAAACTACTAAACAACATATTACATCGATTTATCCAGGACGGTAGTTTGAAAACAAGGGATCAGCATTACATACTAGAAAAACATGATTGCTACGTATAGAATTATGCAGACATATTAGCTGCAATCTACAAAAAGATACATACCTCTGATGAAATCTGAAGCGAATTAGAGGCTGTCAATTGTCATACTGATTAGCTTACAAAATTATAACAAGCCAAAAAGGTGAAGATGCCCATCATGTTTTTATAATCCTTCAATGGCTTGAACTCCGAGGAAGCCTGAAGGAACCCCCAGAATATAACATTTGATACACTGGTCTAATTCTTACTGTCAGAACTATGCTGAGGAAGGTGCCCACACTGCAAACTCCAGCCAGGACAGGCCAACACAAGGGATCATGGATCAAACTTGATAATGTATCCATCTGCATAAAATTTATTGGATATGTTAGAAATATCATTTAATTAATATTCTACCAAACAAAATTCTTCCAAATAACCAAGTTTTAAAGAATAAAATTGAAATAACGGAATCTGAGGGATATTAAATTTGCAGATAATGGTGATGATTAGACGAATTCGGATTCTTGAATTGACTTAAGTTTAATGTAAGAGATGAGCATATTTCCCTTCACTTACACCTGGACAATGTGAAGAAAAGTTAAGCATAAAATCTCAAATCTTATCCGCAAAAACAACTACTGTATTACCATTTCCCTTTTTTGAGTGATATTTGTCCACACACTAGAATATCATATAGTTTATAGCCAAGATGAGAATATATTTTTGTCCACTAGAATACCATTTCCTCTTTTAATGTACTGAAAAGAGAAGAAAGGTGGAAAAAATAATAGCTAAAAAGAAATATAGTGAGAGCCGGCTTCATATACCTGACTAAATATTCAGAAACAACACCTCCTCCAAGTCTGCCAACAAAATTGCAGAAACTGAATAGAGAAACTAGGATGTTTGTATTATATACACCTTGAGCAATCCCAATCTGAGCAAGATTATTGAGAACAGTTACTCCAGAACCAACTCCGGTAAAGTAAACCAAGAAGAGGAGCCAGAAATCAGCCTTCACCAAAGCTTCAGTGAAGCTGAAATCTTCTCCTCTTCTTGGTCTCTTCTTTTTCTGTATTGCTCCTTCCCCCACAGCAAGAAGCAGATCTACCTCCGAAGCACCGTCATTTTCATATAAACTTCCGAGGTTTGCTTCTGATGGAGTTGGGTTCAAGAGTGGTTTTGTTTTTTCTGCATTTCCAGAATCTTGACCAAGCGACTGCAGTCCGGAAGTTTGACTGTTTACTACTGATTTGCTGTGATTCGAGGGGTAGAAAGTCATCTTTACAGGGACAACAAGAGGAGCCATGATAATTATTATCATTATAGCAAGAAGAGCTTGAGAAACTGAAACACTGAAAGAGAGCATTCCTTCCAATATAGTAATTGTAAGAAGATATATACCAAGGACTACACTAGCTGCTTGGATGAAGAGAAAATGACAAGGCTCTGCCGAATGATCACCGGTTGCTGGGGTACATGGCCGAACAAAGTACATCAGCAAAAAACATAAAACAGGTACTCCAAGAGTAATAAAGAGAAGCAGCTTTGACGAAGAATTCTGAAGTGCTGCACTGTAAATTTCAGTAAAGACTGCAGCACTAAGGCCCGAATATCCTTTAAGAATACCAGCAACAGTTCCTCGACTGAGGGGGAAGTTTCTCATATTAGTAACAAGCACGGCTGTACTTAGCCAAGCACTGCTATTTGTGCCAATGCAAAGAGCAATCCACAGCTGTAAATGCAACAATCACTTCAAAAGTGAGCTACTGAATGACTTACGGAGACTTACCGAGGCTGAATTCACTTCTAACCCCACGATAGTACCCTACAATCTACATCAATTACTAAGTTTCATTGTACATGGAGCATGGTCTACAATAGTCATGCTCCCCAAACTAGTAACACTCCAAACACTAGTAGCCTGCCTATAACTATTTCATATATAGCACTTGTAAAACCCAAATTCATCTAGAGTACTTCAAACATTCAATGATACCAGACTAATTTGGCACTCAAGCACATCTAACATATTCGAGAAAGTCAATCATCAATCCATCAACGAAACCTAGTGATCAGTATATTTGAGGTGATCGTTACAAATTAGCTATACACAACTAAAAATAATAAAGATTTCAAATTCAAACATACTGTCTATATTAAATAGTATTGATAACCCAGTACCACATTGGTTGATAAGGTGCTATATTTTATCCATCTACGATAAATTGGTTTTAGCACGTACCCTCGCAGATTCTTAACAAATAGTCACACTACATTATTTCATAAAAAAATACATACCATAAAAAGCAAAATTGTACATACAATAACTTAAAAATCGGATCTTTTCGGACAAAAAAATGAAAGCGGGCAGATTCAAAATTACCAGCCAATAAGGCAAGTCAACAGTTCTGCTAAGAGCAAGCCAAAGAACTCCATAACCGAAAAAGCAAGCAAGAGAACCAATCAAGAGAACAACCCAAGGTGACAATTTATTACAAGCATATCCAGAAACAAGACCCATATTTTCCCCAATATCATTAGCTACACCAAGCATAGTAAGCTGATGCTGACTAAATCCAAGAACAGACTTCAAAGAGTGGGAATAAAGGGGGAAATTGTATGCATTTCCAGAAGCAATTTGTAGCCAAACTGAAGCACCAAGACTCACCCATGGTGGCCTAGTACCACCTTTTAAGGTCTCCATAGTGGACAATTGTTTTGGGACAAGAAAACAAAAAGATGGTTACAATGTTTAAGGAAGACGAGTGGGGTTTTGATAATGTTGAGGAAAGTGGAAGATGACAAGGTGTTGCCCGAAGAGCCCAGACTGCTGCTAATTATCATCTAATCTTTTATCATTTCAACTATTTGTTGGCATGCGTTCGAATTTCATATTATACTTTGCATTACATACTTACATTTAGTTGATATTATAATATGTATTTTATTTTTTACTTTTATTTTTAAAATAAAATATATGTCTGATAGTATAATTATAGAAATTGTAATATGTGATCTATTCCTAATTCAAACAGTAGAATATGAGGAAAATAGGCAGCTTTTGGTGCTTTCCACCTTAATCGTGGGATCTTTTTATTATTCTAGGTTGGTAACTATATGATATTGACATTTTTATATATATATGTTCTGTATATGAAGTCTATGCAAATAATATTAGATGTTGATCGAAAATGTGCATTTTAATCCGTTATTTGATGGAGGAATACATTAAAATACATCTTTTCGACTAATATAAGGAACCGAAGTATACATTTTCGATTAATATAAATATATAGACCTAAATAAATTATGATATACATATATATAAACATATATCATGATTTAACATAAATATTGTTATGTGATATTTTAATTAATATAGTGTGAAATACAATTAATCAAAATTAAATTAAAATTAGATGTCAGTATCCAGAATTTAAAGCTATTTCCACTTCCACTCCATTCAAATGATTGAAGTTTAATTTGATTTTATATTCTCTAATTATATCTCTATTTATATGTACACCAACATGGATCTGGTCACCGGAGTATACAAAATACCGTCACATGTAGACAATCAACCACCTTGAAGCCGTTGGCGCTTTTCATATTAATACCTCATCCCTAAAAAATCGTCCATTTTTTTTAAAGTCGAAATTCACAAGCTTTTCGATCTTAGTTGACCAGCGTGAATTTTTTTTATCTTAACCGAATTTAAAATCTATAACATCAATTATCAAAATTCAAATCTGACGATCTTTTAAAACGTCGGAAGTACTTTCGACATCACGGATAGCCGGCTAGGCCGGCTCTGGAAGTTGTTACGGCGGCGAAGCTGGTGAGAAGAGGGACGAATCAGAGGAGCTAAAGCTCTCTTTACTAAGTCACCCTCAATTGCACCAAGTTTCACCAGTGAATTCGCCATAGCTGATCTCTCAAGCTTATTCGACACAAACGACATTGTTTTTCCAATTTTCTTATGCAAGCTACATCTAAATGATCCTGGATGGTTGGTTGGCGAACACAAACACGTGCTTTTTGTCTGAGATGGACCGGCCGGTTTTTGATTATCTGATACCAAAGTCGGCCGGTTTGAGTTAAACCGGACAGAAGATGCAGATGATGTAGCAAACTTATTAAACACGCTCATGCTTGTTCGTGAAGTCAAAGAGTATGAACTTGTTTTCCTTTCTAATATAGATTTATTAGATGTAGATGATGCAACAGACTTAGCAGGCACGCTAACATGTGTGGGCGAAGTAGACCGGGATAGTAACGTCGTTCGGTATTTTGTTGAATAAAATTTTCCTGGAGGGGATAGTGATCGGAATGTTTGGCCGTTGTTTGATCGGCGAGAATTTGCCTCCATATTTTCGGGTCGTGTTTGGTTTAAAGAATTGAAAAGAGAGTGGAAGTGAAGCTTATTTTTAAAAAGTTTGTTTAGGTATTCAGTTTGGCAAACGGAGCTTGGCTCATGCTGCTTATTTATAGGGTGGGGAAAAGGGGTTTAGAAAGTCATATTTGTGTTTTAGTCCTTGCGGTGTTGATTATATATTTTTTTGGGGTTTTTGGACGGTTTTTAAGTTTGTGAATTAATTATATTTTGATCATCTTCTTTATTGGTCAGCTTTAAAGAACTTCTAGGATAAGTTAATAGATGATGACGAAAATAATTTATTAATTAATTAGGTAAAAGTGATTGCACGACCATTAAATGATTGTTACATTTAACTTTATTCTTGATTAATATCTTATTAGCTTTTACAATAAGATAAAAGTTATAAGTTAATATTTATTATATATTCATTGATATTATAATTGACATTTAGAAATAGTAATTATGATCAAGTTGCTATTTGATTTATAATATTATAGATTTAATTCATACTAGTAGTGAACATAATATTATAATTTGATCATCAAATATAGAATTATTCATTATTTCAGTATAAATGCATCATATGAGTTACAGTGATTGTGTTTATAGTTGGTGGTGATTGGAGATGCTCTTATTATTTCAATTTTGTGATCATAGACCAAAAAGAATATATATACTAAATTGAAATTATGAAACATTATAGGGATCAAATTGAAAATATTCTCTAACCACCATTTGGTAAAAGAGAAGATGTAAACCACCCAAATCCTTATGCTATTGAATTGGATGGTGGACCAAAAGTCACAACCAAATCAAAGAAGCTAACCTTAATAACTTCCTATCTACATTCTCTAGAGACAATACCATATGGTAACATTACTGGTATTAAAAGACAAATTACCGAGCCGTTTAATCAACGGTCTGATGCATTTTTCCACTCAAATGTTGAAATAATTTGGTGCCACGTACAGTTGATGCTCCGGTGACTCAACTCTACGTATCAAATTTTTCCAACTTAGATTTGATTATTTAATTAAATTGCTTGTAATAAATTGTGGTTGATCGAATTTAGGGCGGTGCACATGTGGGGTTTCTCATAGTTGTACAAGAAATATGTGGGGTTTTATTAACTACTACTCACTTCTAAAATTTTATTATTAAATGAAAACTTAATTTTGGGACAATTTCATTTTAGGTGGTAACATGAATTATAACAAATGGCAAAATATAACTCAACTGTCTCTACCGCCACTAGTATCATTGTTTGCATTGATTGATCGTTATAGGCTATGGCATCACTCTCAAACTTTGAGGAACCAGCAAGTCATGAGAGACCCATTAGTTCATATATCAGTGATGACATCTAATGTAGATTCCACAAACTTGGCAACATCCTTTAATTTGTCATATATAGTTCCAATTTAAATGATCTATCAGTTAAATACTTAAATTTGTTAATTCTGGTCAATGTTTGAAAAAAATAAAGTAAACTAGCTAGATTTATGCTATATAATAATGGATCCATAATATATATTCGTAATCAATCTGGGTCCCTGTACGCATTTGCAAGAAACACAAATTGTGACATCTACCAGAATTCGCTTTAATAATTGTTGAGCCTACTGTGATATATATACGTTTTATGTTTGATTGGAACAACTTGATATATTTAGATGAATTAAATCGAGAATAGAGGTTTTTAAAATTAATTTCTGAGGTCGGATGATATCTTGAGATAATGATCTTTGTTGAATCTTAAAGCGATAAGTTCGCCAGTATTTTACATAAATCTTTAAGTATCAAACCTTCGTTTGGAAGTAATGTAAATGCAATTATTTATCTTTGTTAGCATAGCTTTTGCAGCTCGAACTAACTTAGCGTCGAATTAGGCTACGATCGACCGGTCGTGGTCTAGTGCTAACATGACCGCCCACAAGTCGGCCGCCTCGAGTTAGACTTCGTTAGTAGAAATGGATAAATCGCCCGGCGATGATATAAAGCCAAAAGTGGATTCCAACCGGTTTAAGCGGTAAAAGTAGAAATAGTTCCATGCTGCTGACGTGGACCGTACCGTGGCGAAACCTACCCCAACATCACATATTCGATACATAAGAGTGACATTAAAAAAACGAGGAGTGTTCAATAGCCATCCATAATATAAATCCTTTCTATTTGGAGTATGAGGACTCGAGCTTCGATAAGACGAGAAATAAAATAGTAGGGATCCCCCAGCCTGCCCATTTCACCTATAAAAGGATAACAAACGAGGCTCAAGAAGGTCAGCAATTTCCTTTCTACGTGACTCTCACTACGACACAGGAAGTTTTGAGGGGTGTTAGAAACTGCTTGATGGGAAAACTTATCGCTGAGTGGTGACTCCGTTACACCCGAGCGAAGTCAAGAAAGTAGAAGCCCATCCGGGAATATATATATATATATATATATATATATAATAGCGGATTCGGTCGATAGTAAAGCTTTAAATAGTTTCGCGGCTACACCTTAGTATTTGACAGTTTATGATAATGCTTGTGCTTGTGATAGAGCAGCGAAGATCTAAATATAGTGAATACGAGTTTGAAAGTAACACGTAAGTCGAAGCGGTTAAATCGATATAGCGAAAGTAGCTTTCGTATACTTATGTCGTATTACCTGAAGCCGGCAGAAGATTCCTGGAAATGTCGACACCCGACAAAAATACCCGAAACACTTTCGATCCGGACATCCCGACATGTGCAGCAGCGATGCCAATACAAATGCAATGGCCGACATATGCTATAATGACCCAAAAGGTGGCGCTATGCCCTTGAAATGTGCTATAACGACCCGTAGGTCACACGTATAAAGTATCTCGATCATCCAGTAACGTAAAATGTCCATTTTGGCAGGTATTATTACCTGTCACGTCGTCCGTAATGGATGTTGTTCCTACATCATTTCGACTCGACCCAACACGATTCAAGACCCAGCACGCCCCAGAGACCACGCGCCGACTCGAAGTAGTTGATAGCGCAGGTTTCCGCGTGTCGCGGTCGCCGCGTCAGCGTCACCATGACGATAAATCATAGGTCGTATTTGCGATTAGCACATATTATAATCAAAACATTTCGAGGAGTCATCCGCAGTATCATCAACAGCGATATAGTAAATTAACATGTGATGTCATCTATCAATAATTTAAGAAACAATAACTACTAGCATGTTACACACAAATAAAACGCGATGCGCATATAACAAGCATCTGATCAAGCAACATGCAAATGTAAGGAACCAACACCAAGGAGATAAATCCCCACCTGTGCTAGTACCACTTAATGAAAGCTTCTGCTTTCTGACTAATCCAAAACAACCTCGGGGTCCAAGTCGACTCTAAAATAATAAGATTACATTTTCCATCAATGCTTTAGAGTCATACCTTAATTATATTTCGCATCTATTTAATCAACTTAAAATTGTTCCTTACTTTTAAATGTATCTTAGTAATTATTCCGGTGATCTATCAGTAGTTAACTATTTAAAGGGAATCCTCAATACTTTATAAAAATCAAGTAAATATCATAATAGGTCCGAAAATTTTAATATTTTTATCATAGGTCCAAAATGTACTATATAGTTTAGTAAAAATCAGTTTTATATTTTTTATGCATAAAAATCTGATTTATTTCAATTAACTCCCCAAAACTAGTCATTTACTCATCGATAATTCAAAATAAATACCAAACGAACTCCATGATTCTAATATTTTATTTATATTCCAACCATATCCACCATAAAAATATAAAAATTCAGTTTCTAAATTACAATCATAAAAATTTGATCTTTTTATTAAAATCTCCATTCTAGTTAATAAATAAATAAAAATAGTAAACATTTCTCAAAAATTCCAAGATTATTATATGTTGGTTGAAATCCAGTAATAAACACAATAAAAATATTAGTTTTATTTTAAAAGTCAAAATTATAATTTATTTCTATTTTCTACCAAAAATCCGAAATTATAATATAAATTAATTAAAAATCCGAAAATAACTATTTTCTCATGAATATATTACTGGAAAAACTCTATTATTATATCTATAATCATAAACATATCTAACATAAAAATTGAATCTTTAATTAATTATATAAAATTTTCGAAATAAATTGTTAAAATTAACAAAATTTAATTCTTTCCATTAACAATGACGATCTAGGAGCCAAAGATCATAATTTAACAATTTGAAGTTATTAAATTCGAAACCCTTAAATTTTTCAAAATTTTGAAATTCTCAAAGAAACTCTCAAAAGATGAAGACTTTCATACACTTAAAGCAGCCAGGGGAAGGCAGAGATGAGAAGATTGGTATATTTTTCTTGAATTTAGATCTAAGGATGATGATCAAAGTGGGAGAAAAATATTTTGAGTTCTTTCAATGGAAAAAAAAAAGCGTGGTTTTTAAGGTTAGGGTTTGATGCTTCTTTTGTCTTATAGTGTGAGCAATAGGCTCGTAAAATAAAAAGTACATTAATAAAAGGCCTCTCGTTTAGCTCGTTAACGAACATAATTCTTTTAAACCCGCACGTAAAATCGTAATCAACTTTTTCCAATTAACTTTTTACCTTATAATTTAAGTTCGCTATTTGATAACAATTACGTTCTCGAATCCCGCTTTTATTATATTACGTCGAATTACCAATTACTCGATTTTTAATTAATTAAAAGCCAGGAATTAGGATTTATTTCATCTAGGTATGACCCCTCGAGTTTCATCACGAACTGATATGGAACGGGCAACTCAGCGGCCGGTAACAACTCGGGGCTAGGAGGAAGCGGGGCATTACCTTGATCACCTCGGGGAACTACTGCCTCGAGATATCTCGAGAGAACAAACCAAAGGATCCGGTCGAGACCTATGAAAGAGAGCCGTCACTTCGGGACACTGACGGAGGCTGAGTTTGTGAGGTGGGACCGATCCCGCGAGGCATTTCTCTCTCTAGGAGACCTCGGGAAAAAGATCTGCTGTCCAGTGGCGCGATGCGGCCAGAGTCCCAATTGACAAAAGATTCACGACATGACCATGGGGTCGGTTCAAAGCAATCGCGAGCGACCGACAAACATATCATACCGAATCAAAGATTAGGTATGTGGAAGAGATTAGTCGGCGAAATTACAATCCACGTCAAAATCGTCGACAACAACGTGGGAGATACAAATCACCCAGTCCTTTTTGTAGCCTCCATGAATAGGGCCGTGATTATAGTCAAGAAGACTATTCTTCAGCCTAACACGCACCTAGTCGGTCCCGGAGTCAGGGGATGTAGAAGAGGTAATATAAGTAAGGGTAAAACACCTGTTCGGTCTCCCAGAAAGAACAACTGTCAGGATGCCACCCGGACCCATCAAAGGGAACATCAGCCAGGCACCCGTGGAGAGGGGCAATGCAGGCGATAGCGATGTTATAGCAAAGCTCCAATTGCAAGTAGAGGAGCTAAATAACGAGTCAAATACATTGCCCCCTCGAAGTCAGCCAGGCTCTTGTATCCTCGTTTTCCTTCTCATATAGGTTGAGACATGAGTCGATGCCACGGGGCTTCAGGATGCCAAAATTCAAAACGTATGATGGCATGGGAGACCTTAGCATAATTGCTAACTTTTTGGTAGCAAGGATGTTGGTGGATACGGGAAGTTCGGCAGACATTCTATATCTAAGGGCATATGATCGGTTGGGATTGCCCCGAAACCTCTTAAAGCCAACATGTACACCTCTCACGGGGTTCACGGGACATTCCATTTATCCTGTGGGGATAGCAGATTTGGATTTCCACGGAGGAGAAGCCCCAAAGCGTAATGATAAGGGCATCATTCTGCGTAGTAGACATATCGACCTATTACAATGGTCTTATCGGGCGTCACATCACCAGAGATCCTACGAGCTATAATTTCACCACTCCATTTGAAAATAGAAATTCCCAACCACGGGAGGAGTGGGGGAGGAGTCGGAAATCCGAGACAAGGGCTCGAATACATTTACCGGTTATGCGTACCCCTTGAGGTAGTTCTCTTAAGGAGCCACCCAAACAAAAGAGACAGAGAAAGACTCTTCGGGGAGTCATGAAATCACGCATCGAGAAGATCAGACAATTCACCGGGGAAAAGAAACGAAGAGATTAAGCCTCATGAGAACTCGTGTTGTCTCCACTTAGCGAACCTTGACCGAAAACCGGGATAGGGACCCCGATTGAGTCTGGGCCATTCGCAATTTACTAATCAAACTACTCCAAAGGTATGAAGGTGTTTGCATAGAATCCCGAGGACATGCCTGGGGTGGATGCCAATATTGCTATGGGTGCATGTGTATCCAGCGTAGCCACATAAAACAGAAAAAGAGAAACTTCTCCGAAGAGAAGAACCAGGCTATCCGAGAAGAAATAGAAGAGTTGATAAGAGTAGGGGCCATCCGAGAATTGCAATTCCCGGAATGGATTGTGAATGTGGTAATGGTAAAAAAGTCTAATGGCAAATGGAGAATGTGCACAGACTTCACCAACCTAAACAAAGCTTGCCCCAAAGACTACTTCAGCTGCACACTGGGAAGATTGAGTATTAGATAAGTGTTGGGTATGAAGCCTTCGGCCGTTTTGGATGCTTCAAGGAGCCATTATCAAATACTCTTAGAAAAAACGGTCGAAAAAACCACTTTCATCACGGAGTACGGATTATATTGTTGGATCGTGATGCCCTTCAGTTAAGAGGTAGAGCTGACCTCATTTGGGGGTCATAGGGTAGATTGCGGACATCACGTCGGAGAGAGAATCTTTAGCCCTAAAGATTACATGACGGGGATACTTTTGGCCCACTATGATGAATGACTCCTTGGAATATGTCAAAAGGTGCGACTCTTTACTTAAAAATGAGCAGCTGTCCCAGTGACCGGTTGTAGAAATGACTCGATACTATGTCCCATGACATTTTGCCATGTAGGGCATTGACTTGGTAATCTGATTCGTGAAACCATACCAAATATATAGACATGTGTGTGAGGCAGCGTGGATTACTTTTCATTAAGTGGGCGGAAGCCATGCCCTCGAGAAGCCGCTACGGAGATATTGAGGAGTTTATCTAGAAAAACATCATTACTCGTTATGGAATACCCAAGAACTTGGTATCAAAACAACGGTCCTCGGGTTCGATGCACAACTGCTTGAGGACATGTGCAGCGCCTCGGGATTGAGCACCGTTTTGCAGCATTGTGCTACCCCCAAACCAATGGACAGGTAGAAGTCATGAACCGGACCATCTTTCAAGGGATTAAGAAGAACCTTCTCGAGTCGGGAGCAAAATGATATGAAGAACTCCGCGAGAGTTCTATGATGCTTTTAAAGACCACCCCCTCAGGCTTCTACGGGAGAGACTCGGCACCCAGCTTGGTGTTTGGGATAGAGGATGTGTTGCCGGTAAAGTTAACACCCAAATGTCACGACAACTTTGTTTGATGAAGAAAAGAAATGAAAATATGAAAAAGTACCAGCTTCGGATGGTTAAGGGACAAAGCGTTATACGAATGCAAGGTACAAGCGGTGATGGCAGCCACACAACCCGAAGGGAATTCGAGTCGGCAATTTAGAAGGAGATCTTGTGTTTCGCACTTTTTTAAAGCTAGCAAAGCCAAACAAGACAAGTTCAGCAAAGTGGGAAGGACTGCTTACAGATAAAGAGGCGAGTCATAGGCCGGGAACATACGAAATTTGGATGAGGCTTCGGGAAATTTATCAATGTGCAGCGCGGAATATATCTCGGAAGATATTATACTTTAAGTATGTCAATGTATGGTTTTCTTTTTCTTTAATACTTGAACTTTGAGTTAGAGATTGATGAAGCACAAGTGTGCCTTTTGGAAATAAGAAACCTTTTGGAATTAGATCACTCGTGGTCCCAGGAAGTAAATCAGTTATTCGATTGTTGAGTGAATAAGATCCTTGACCTCCACCATGAGGGAAACCAGTGAATAAGACGTTCGTGGTCCCAGTGAATGGATCGTCGGGGTTCAATTAAATAAGATCATAGCCTCCTTGAGAGAAACCCGAGTAAATTAGATGTTTCGTGGTCCCAGAGTGTATCGGATCATTCGGGGTTCAAGTGAACAGATCGCCCAACCTCCACCGGGAGGCTTAGGAAGTGAATCGCATCGAACAAATGATCCCAGTAAATCGGATCAAATTCGGGGTTGAGTGAGATAAGATCGGCAACAGCGGGGAGAGAAACCGAGTGAATCCGGATGTTCGTGGTCCCAGTGGTCAGTCATTCAGGTTCGAAGTGAATAAAGATCGCTTAACCTGCCTCCACGAGAGAGGAAAACCGAGTGAATTAGATTGTCGGGGTTGAGAGTGAATAAGATCACTTAACTCTCCCAGGAGGCAGATGATCATATCGGCTTGTGAAGTGCTCAGTGGGTCAGAATGTTGGGGTTTAAGTGAATAAAATCATAACCTCCACCGGAATGAAAACCAGTGAATCGGATCGCTCAATTACATTGAATCGGATCGTTCGGGGTTTGCGTAATCGTTCCTTTTTAGCGAAAACCAGTGGATTAGATCATTTCGTGGTCCCCGGGGAAATTTACACGAAGAATGCAAGATGATTAATGACAACTATGACAAAACCAATTCCCAAAAGGAGGATGGTATCATGATAGGGGGAAAAGTATTATTTCAAAATAGCATATACAAGTCAAAAGAAAAAGATAAAAGAAAATAGCAAAGTGATGAAAAGATATAAGAGAAAAGATAAGAAAATTTGTAAATAGGAAGGTATAACCATTACTTATCAAAAGTATTACCGCTAAATGGTACCAGCGCTAGTACAAGCCGAGGGAATATTGACAAAATATTCACAAAATATAAACAAAAATAGACTAGGAGAGGTTAGGCGTCATCACCGCCCCACGATCGCCTCACCATGCTTCCCAGGCAAATGCATCCAATCCACGCCATCCATTCTCTCCTCTTCTCTTGCTTCCCGCCAAGTTTTAGAGTTGACGAGATGTTGAGAGAATATTGGGACTTAAAATACCGAGACCTTTGCTCGGACTCTTAGTAGAAGCTCAAAACTGGCCAGTGCATATCATCTTGAAGGAGCGTCAGTTTAGACTTAGCTTGGCCAGCATCCTGTGAACAACTTGGAGGTCTTCATATTTACCCTTTCGACTCATCGGCTTTGGGCTTGAGCCGCAAATCTCTCTCTCTGGGGAGCCTCGGCAGCCGCTTCTCCAAAGAGACCTTATCGGACTGAGGCGGGTTCGGGACTCTTGATTCCCTCGTTTAAGGATAGCCAGTAAGCTGGCAATTGGCCCTAAGATGAAAAAACTTAAAGGAAGAAAATTTTACCTTGAGTTGAAAGTGAAAAGTCGTAAAGAGATCTTCGGGAAGCTTGTTGCAAGAAACTCCCTCA
This sequence comes from Lithospermum erythrorhizon, assembly GCA_019722365.1. Taxonomy (NCBI): domain Eukaryota; kingdom Viridiplantae; phylum Streptophyta; class Magnoliopsida; order Boraginales; family Boraginaceae; genus Lithospermum; species Lithospermum erythrorhizon. The sequence goes on from JADFUC010001683.1 coordinate 782,097, forward strand.
ATGTCTTTTTGAACAATACGGGTTCTTGATAAAAGAGGTAGTTGGGGTATGCTCAAGAAATAGTGTCCATAGTTACCGATAATCGAGAGGGAGAGGAATAAAGGAACTTCAAGAGGGACCCCGCCATAGGTGGTGAACTCGAGGTAAGGAGGAATGGAGGAGGAGTTCACTTTCCATGGGCCTCTTGAGAAACCTTCAGTACGATGCAGCCAGTAGTCCACGGGGCTTGTTTGGGAGAGGAAGAGAGGGCTCGGGATAAACTTCAATTTGGAGGAGATTATTACAAGGACCCGATGTATTCAGGGGCCTTCGCCGACTTCTTGGGGAAGAGGGATATCAGCGGGAACCTGGGAGGAAGGATCACGAGCCGGGTTACTTTCATTTGAGGTCAGAGCCAATGGATCTTTCAGTGTTGCTTCAGCTGGCCAGGGCATGACAAGGCAGAGGCATTTTCGAGAGGAAACCCTTGGGAAAAAAAAAAGCGGGTGGGAGAGAGAAGAGTGAGTGAAACCCGTTTAATGCCGAGGAAGGAAAATACTACAGTGATGTAAAAGGAAACATTGACCCTCTGTGAAACCCTCTTTATTCAAAGGGGCGTGGAGTCAAAGACCTCGTGAGGAAGAGGTTGGGGAAAGCCCTTTCTCAACTTATCTACCTCGGATTGGGTCCTTGCAGAGTCCTCGAAGGCAAGGAATTTGGAGGAGGCAGGGACGAGTAACAAACGTGGATCACTGAGCTGCGTCTTTAGCCAATCTGATTTGAACAGGCATTCGGCTCCACGCTTATCCACGCTGTGGTATATAAAAGTTGTAGGAGGAAAGGTAGCTTTGGAAATAATAAAGGACCATGGATAATGCATGGTACCAAACAAAGAAACCATATTGAGATAGCAATGAGACAGGCCACTTGGAAAACTGGTAAGTATCAGCAAAATTAATTAATTGACGAGAAGCAGGTCGGGGTCACTTAACGCCTCGTCTAAGAAAACTCCGTCAGGCGGAGACCATAATTGAAATTCCCCGAAAGAGGGGTGGTATCAGAAGTGGAAATAGGCGTGCCTTTGGGAGGCACTTTGAAGTTGAGGGAGTATCCACACTTTCCCCCTCCAAAGGAATCCGAGTTTTCACCCAGCATCGAGGGGATGGCGTAATAGTTCTGGGGATCGGCGCGGTTGATAATCAGTGATCAACCCCGGGATAGTCTTCGCTTTGACCTTCTCCAAGCTCTACAATGGTTTTTTTCTTTGGAAGGATGGGAGTAAAGGAGCAGCGAGTTTCAAACTGAAGGCTGCCCTCGTGAGGGGGCCTCGTTAGGTGAGCTGATGGGCATCGCATTTAGAGGAGCTTGGGGTGTATCCAGAGGCTGGGAGAGAAGAAAGAAGGGGTTGGCTTAGGGATTGTCTGACAAAGACTACAAAGTCTTAGGGTTTTCACTCATGCTTGAGCCGGCGGTCTGAACTAAATGAATCGGTGTTTGAGGCAGAGGAATCATACGAACTTAGCGGTTAGAATAATATACATGTGGGGAGGATAAAATAAACAGAGTTTTATTGTTAGGAAACTATATATCTCTGACTACTTAGGCAAACTTGCCCTGGCCTTGGTACCTCTGAAGAGTCCATGAGAACTTTAGAGGGATGAGTAGGGCTCGGGAAGGGTGCCAAATTCGGCACCATAACGAGAGTAAACAAAGATGCTTGAGAGAAAATAGATTATGCTTGAGAGGGCAAGGGGTTTTTTTGTTCTAAAGGAGAGCGAAGAAAAGTAGTACTGACAATGAACAAAGAAAATGAAGGCGATTACCTTTTATCTGTTCATAGTGTGTCACAAGGTTTCTGGCCATAAAAATGGCATCAAATGGCTAGTGAGGAAACTTAACCCTTCAAATTTCACTACCATTTGAAAATTGGTTGTAGATTTATTGGGATTAAAAGGAAAAATTGATATGGACATTTAATAGGTTTATGTTCATTGGATTATTGCAGATCCGTTTAAGATGAACCAAGCCCAGGTATAGAGGCTTTAAGTCCATTTGCCAAGGTGAGATGGGATCTTTGAGATGGTATTGACTTGTCCACGAATCTTAGGCAGGCCAGTCACTCGGGTATTTTTTATAAATACTCATGTCGAGCACGCTTCATTTAAGTGTGTAAATCGAGATTGTTATCTCTTTGTTGGCAGAACTTTTCACCTTTACGGCCAACTTAAGTATCGTGGCTACGATCGACTTCGGTCGTAGTGCAGGTACAACAACACCCGGGTTTAAATTCACGAGCGATGGAACACGAGGAGCAGCATATGACCGAAATAACAACTTCGGGCCGGGAGGGCATTGCAACAATCACCTCGGGAAACTCTCAGATTATGCAGAGGCTCGAGCCAAAGAATCCGTCGAGGCGCATGAGAGGGAGAAGCGTCGGCTTCGGGCTTCCCCGGGGCAGCTGCGATTATTAAGTTGGTGAGTCGCTTGAAATCAATCTCTCTCTAGAAGATCTCCGGAAAAAGATACACATATCATGGATTCTACAAAATGAAATAATTGGGACTCTTTTACAGATCGGAATAGATTCTTTTGATCACATGAAAGCAAAGGCTGAGCATTTACACCGAAGAAATTAAAATGATAAACTACTACAGTAGTCCCAAACAGAGAAAGAAAAATTGCAGATTCTCCCACACGGTTTGCACTCGTCACCAAAGTGGTAAAGTGTATACATAATTACATACGGAGTATTTATTATATTCTATACTCTCTTTCATTTACATTAATTAATGCATGTTCACATTTAATATGATTCTTTTAATCATAAGTGTGAAACCGTCGTATCGATGGACTCTCGAGATTCCTGTCCTGAAATATCACAGTGGAGATAATGATGGGATATGCCTCAATTGGTTAGGGGATTAGAATTTTCATTTTAATCACTTCAATATAAAACTTATTCCTTATTAATATTTTAAATTTTTACCAGTTGAGTGATGCCATATTTTAATGAGGACTCCCTATTTACCTTCCTATGGGACTGGATAGAGGTGGCGAATGGCAAATAAATGGAATGTGGATGACCATGACCCATAAGTAACCTTGCGTTCATTAAAGTCGAATGCGGATTGTCTGTCTGTGTCCGTAATTGTTGGCCCAGGAGTGGATTACTGGATTTGGGCTCGGAAGTATTCAGGTCCTGAAGGGCCACTTGTTCAAATTATTGTCAACCTCCCAGAGTACAACTGTATAGAGAAAATTGGGAAAATAGTACTGATTTGACCGGTTTTTTAAAATCTAACACCCGATTAATTTTATTTATCTAAATGATACATTTTCATGTAAAAATACCTAAATACTCCCAATCGTTTCTTTCTCATTCTTCCTTTTTTCTAACTTGCTCTTTTCCAAATCACATCACCCCTACCCAATTAATTTTACTTGCTCTTTTTTCTAACTTGCTCTTTTTCTAACTTGCTCTTTTCCAAATCACATATACAGTATAAAATTTAAGGTTATCTATTCAACTGTGCAAAGACAATAACGATTGGCAAAACAATTGGCAATTCGTTCAAGAAAATTGTAGGGATATAATTGTCAAAATAACTTTTTGAGACCCGCGTATAAAAATTTTGAGACCCGCATTTAACAGTTTTCATTATTATTTACTAACACTTAATTTGATCCAGAAAATTGAAGTCAGAAGATGATTTAGTTGGAAAATGGCATCAAATAGCTAGAGACATGAATGCATCCAGACAGGGATCTACTCTAGTGGAATGAAACATTGAGTGAGAAATATATGGATGAGGGGTACCAACTTTTCTTAACATTCTCCGACTATTTTAAAATAGTTGTCTTGTTGGCTATATACTTCCACCAATATCAAGAAAATGGAGCCACCTTCTTATTAGGACAATCTTAGCTTGTCCCCTCCCCCGGCCCATAACATTATATTGTGCTTAATAATAACCTGATAAGCTTTATTAAATTTTTAAAGAAACCTTCAAAATACTTTATTCCTATATTAAAATCCCACTTCTTCAACAAACTTAAAAGCTTTTTTTTTTTTAATAAACCTAGCTAAAACGCCTAAAAGGTTGAACGAAGTACAATAATACATGTAAAGAAGTGAAAACTTGAACTTATATAGGTCCTGATGATGATCCATGTTGGTGTATATATATCATACTCCGTATTACTTCTCCTACATAACTAGAATGAGTTCAAGATCAATAGAAAAAAGCCAACCAAAAACATTCAAAATTTCTTATGTTTATTAATAAATAATAATATATATTAGCAAGCTTAGCTTGTACAAACTCCAATTCTCTACATATACTATACAGTTCTTGAAAAATGAAAGCATATGTTTTTATTTTTCTATTACTAGTATCGCATGTAATCCATGAAGTTCAAGGTATAAATTTCTACGTCACTACGTGTTCAATTATTACTCTTAGTATGTAATAACAAATGACATATCACATATGAATCATACTGAATATTTTCTCATTTGTTTATGTGAAGGCATACGATTGAAGAAAGCATCCGTTTTTAGTTCTCACCAAAAGTCCAATGTGAGAATTATTTTCTTGGGTATTGAATTCGATTCAAGAATTATTTTCTTGGGGTCGTCCTTTTTTCTTTCTTTTTATAGATGATGAGAAGTTAATTTGTTGTCTCATTACATATACAGGATGAAGCTGGTACTTTGGTTAAAAGTAAAAATGTTATTATTGGTGTTGAGGAGATTGAGAATTTTCAAAACGAGAAAAGAAGACTTTCTTCGAAGAAATCAAAAAGGAGCCATTGGTTACCAAAAATCCATGAAGACTATTACGGACCAAGGCATCATAGAGCTCGGCACCATTAGAGATATCAATAACTTGCTTAGTTGATTAATTTATTCAATTTTGACAATTGACTCAGATTGGTTTCCATCCTTAGAGATCGACATATCAACTTGTCCATGTATTGGATTTTTTTTTTTTTGAAAATTAGCGATGATAAGAGTATTACAATTTATGGAAATATTATAAATTTGAGATTTTTTCTTTAATTAATACAAGGAATAATGATAACTAATATAGGTTAGAGAAGCTACTGAGTAAAAAGAGAAATGTGGATTTTCTCCCATGTATTGGATTCTTGATTTTATCACTTTTGTATTATTTCATGACTTGCATATTTGCATGCAAGTTAGGCCTTATGATACCAAGCTTTTTCTTTAGTATTTGATATTAAATCAATCACAATCATTAGATCATCTTTTTTTAATGATTTTAGATTTAATGGTTAATTTTGAATGAGTGAAGTGAATTTTTTGAACTTTAGTATCCTAATACTAAAATTTAGTTTAGTACTATAAATCGGACTTTTTTGCATGCATATAACCAATTTTTTAGGAACAAAAGCGTTCAACTCTCGACTAATAATAATATTGAGTTAACGTGCATTATAAATCATTTTATGTATACCTATAAATTTATAATTTCTCATCATCGCCAATTAAAATCGATATTTTTTCAGAAGGGAGGTAGTAATTAAATTTAGATTATCGAAACTATGAAGGAAGAGGGGTCCCCATCTAGCTCCTTTTCACGGAATTGCAATGAATTTACAATAGCCTCTATTACCCTACTCAATATGTAAGCAAAAATGCAAAATGAAGCATATACTTTAAGGTGTCAACTTGCGTTCTGTGGTCACCATCAATGCATGTACGTTAGCCATTAACCTCATGCATCCTTCAAGGCTAACAGTACCCAAAAGTTTGAAATTATTATAAAGCAACTGAAGAAATTACTTATTTTATCATGATCATGTCTTTATTTGCATAGCTCTAGTTGTTGTCATACATGTCTCTGCTAATCCAGTTTGTCTATCTGCTAATCCAGTTTTTAAATTGCTCAAATGCTTAAGCGTATCGAAATTGAGTTTCATTTATTTGAGAAAAAGTAGCACGGAAAGAGCTTCAGTTTCAATTTATTTCTAAAAAAAAATTTCTTGATGTTCTTACTAAACCTCTTGGTACATCGCGTTCCAGTTCTTTCGAGACAAGCTGAAGGCGGTCTGCTTCGGCTTTCTTTTAGACCGCCTTCAGCTTGTGCAGGGGAGTATTAGATAACCTTTGACTCATTTGAAGCATCCAGTTTATCGAACCTTATCAGTTGGTTTGTTGTGATTAGATTAGTTTGTTATGATCACCACTTGCATAGGATTCTTCTCTTATGTAGTTTACTGTAAGTGTAACTCTTATATATTCTCATTATATAAATGATGCAACTCATACCAAAAGAGTATTAGAGTTTGGCGATTATTATTGTCTTCTACATTGAGCTTTTAGATTCAACATCCCTCAATAATTTTATGGCAATAATATTCATATAAACCATTCACTCTTCAATCAAACAATTAATTTTTGTATCTGACTAATATGCCATAATGGTGCGGAACAATTAAAAATTTCTCGTCTAGCAGGATAAGGGAGATTAGTTATGGATAAATGGAGAATGTTTACCAATTTATCTAAAATGAACCACAAAAATTATCTGATATTCAAAATAGATAAAAAAAAAAAGTGCATGCAATATAACGAGGATACTAACTATTTGAATTTTAGCCTTTAATTTTTATTGCATGTATTATAAGTTCTTGTAATGTGATTGTTTTACTTATTCTAATTATTGCAGAAATAGTAAATGGTCCTCCTAAACAGAGATACTTTGACTAAAACAAGAGTCTTGACTTAGTTGACTGTCATTATTGGACAGCAACATAAGAATAAAATTTATTTTAAAATCAAAATGTGGATTGATGAATTGGTAGATTGGATTCTGCATATTGCATAACTTGTAGTTCAAACTTACCGTGATATAAAGTAACTCAATTTTCTCCATTTTATGGAGTAAGTAAGAAAAAAGAGGATAGCCCATCATCTTTTTAGATTATTTGTAAGCTAATGGCAAACATAATCTTAATAAACTATCACCAAATGGTCCCTTCTTGTTCCAAAAAGAAGTCCAATCATATCAGTATATCATACTTAACCAATGCCCTCTTTTATGCAACCTTTCTATATAGTCCCCATGGATTTCCAAACAACAAGATCACACATATAAATCAATATCATAAGCTGAGACCAACCTTTTCTTGTTTTTTGTTTTTTTTTCATATTAAAAATTCGATTCATTTATTTATAAAAATTCGAATCTGAAATCTCATTATTGCGAGTATTACTAGGGTCACTAGAATAATCCTAGTGGTTTCTTATTTTGTTATTTAAAGAAAAATTTGCTCATTTTTGTTTTCTTGAACATTCAAGTCCCAATGGAGATTCTCCAGCCTTGTTGTTTCAGTCCTCTTCTTTTTTCTATGATGTGCATGTTTATGGTATCTGTTTATTCAGTTGATCCACACTCTAAAGCACTATTGAGCTTAAAATCTGTGCTCATTGATCATTCCTCCAGTTTGAGTGATTGGTTTATTCCTACTAATCCTAAATTGAACAACTCTGGTGAGTTTATCTATGCATGTTCTTGGAAGGGTGTAAGTTGTAACTTCAACTCAACTTCTGTCATAGGATTAGACCTTTCTATGATGAATCTTGCTGGTGTTTTATCTGGCAAGCAATTCAAGCTCTTTTCTGATCTTGTTGAGTTCAACATCAGCCATAATTCTTTCTCTGGAAACATCCCTGTTGCCCTTTTCAGCCTTACTAACTTAAGAAGCTTAGATATCAGCAGGAACAACTTTTCAGGTCACTTTCCTGATGGCATTTCCAATCTGAAGAAACTTATTGTTCTTGATGCATTTAGTAACAGCTTCTCAGGTCCCTTACCAGTAGATGTTTCTCGAATCGAGTCACTTAAAGTTGTTAATTTTGCTGGGAGTTACTTTGATGGATCAATTCCATCAGAGTTTAGTTCATTCAAGAATCTTGAGTTCCTCCATTTGGCAGGGAATTCACTCTCTGGTGAACTCCCTCCAGAACTATTCAATTTGAAAACAGTGACTCATATGGAGATTGGTTATAATTTTTTTGAAGGAAGCATTCCATGGCAAATTGGAAACATGAGTGAGATTCAATATCTTGATATGGCAGGTGCTAACCTTTCTGGTTTAATACCTAAGCAGCTTAGCAATCTCACCAAGCTTGAATCACTTTTTCTATTCAGGAATCGGCTAAATGGACAAATTCCATGGGAACTAAGTAGACTTAGTTCATTGAAAAGCTTGGACCTTTCTGATAATATCCTTTCTGGGTATATTCCAGAAAGTTTTTCTGAGCTAAAGAGTCTTTCTTTGCTTAGCCTCATGTATAATAACTTGATTGGCACTGTTCCTGAAGGCATTTCCAGGCTTCCAAATCTTGATAGCCTGCTTTTATGGAACAATTTCTTCTCAGGGTCTCTTCCAGAAGGCTTAGGAAGATCTTCAAACCTCAAATATTTGGATGTTTCAACCAACAATTTCACTGGAAATATACCACCAAGCATCTGTGAAAGAGGGATGTTAGAAAGATTAATTCTCTTTTCTAATAATTTCACTGGTGAGTTGTCTCCATCTCTCTCAAATTGTTCCTCTCTTATTAGGATAAGACTAGAGAGCAATTCATTTTCAGGTGCAATGGCTCTAGACTTCAGCAATCTTCCTGATTTAACATATGTTGATCTGTCTAGAAATAAATTGGTAGGAGGAATTCCTAATCATATTGTTCAAGGTTCCAAGCTTCAATACCTCAATGTTTCTTATAATGTAGAGCTTGGAGGTATGATTCCAAAAGATATATGGATATTACCAAATATGCAGAATTTCTCTGCAGCCTCCTGTAAAATTTCAGGAGATATCCCTTCATTTGAGAATTGCAAATATGTAACTGTTATTGAATTAAAAAGGAACAACTTATCTGGAATCCTTAAAGAAAGTGTATCGAATTGTCAGGCACTTTTGAATATGGATTTGTCTTGGAACAGTTTAACTGGTAATATTCCTGAAGAGCTTGCAGCTTTGCCTGTTATTGGTGTCTTAGACCTCTCTCATAATATGTTTGGTGGTCCGCTGCCAAAACAGTTTGGCAACTCTTCAAGCCTGAAGCAGTTTAATGTCTCATTCAACGATATCTCTGGTAATATTCCTCAGGAAAATAGTTTCAGGGTGATGGATAGTAGTGCCTTTGAGGGTAATCCTAAGCTCTGTGGAGCTCCACTACGGCATTGTCAGAATTCAATGCCTAATAAACTGGAAATAGGAAGTCAAAGAACACAGAAACTTGCTTGGTTACTCATAACTTGTGCAGTCGTAGTATTGTTTGTTACTTCTGCAATATTTGCTATAGTTTACCTTAGGAGAGGCGCCAACGGAGAGTGGAAGATGATTCATTTTAGTGGGTTGCCTCAAGTGACAGCAAATGATGTTTTGAGGAGCCTTAACTCTATCGACACCATGGAGATGGTACTCCCCCCCTCAGGTTCAGCAGCCTACAAAGTCGTGCTGCCTACAGGACTAACTGTTTCTATAAAAAAGATTGGATGGGAAACAAATCATATGAAAGGAATGTTACGGTATCTGGACAGGATGGGAAATGCCAGGCACATAAACTTGACTAGACTGCTAGGAGTGTGCTATAACGGGCATCTAGTGTATCTTTTATATGATTGTTTTGGCAATGGAAACTTATCAGAGAGGATTAGTGAGAAGAGGGGTTGGTCAACCAAGTACAAAATCATAATAGGGATTGCAAGAGGTATATGCTTCCTTCACCACGATTGCGTTCCTGCCATTCCTCATGGAGACTTAAAATCTTGTAACATATTCTTTGATGAAAATATGGAACCCCATTTAGCCGAATATGGACTAGGCGCATTGTTCCAGATCAAGAAAGGTAAACGTTATGTAAGGAAAAAGTATTATTATTTTTATGGCAAGGATTCTTGGTATTCCTCCATTTGCTTAGATTAAGGCATGTACTATGCCATTTATCTCTTCTAATATTATCGTATTCACTTGTGTTTTTTGTTTTTTCAAGAGGGATTCACAACAACGATCAAGGAGCAACTTCAAATGGATATATACAACTTTGGGAAACTCATTTTGGAGATCTTGACTAATGGTAGGCTGGACATTGATGTAGCAACGATGCAGAACAACCCAAGAGAGAGGTTTGTCAGAGAGACTCTAATTGAGAATGATATTGCTTCATCAGGTTTACTTCAGAGTGAAATAGAACAAGTTTTTGAAGTAGCTTTCCTTTGTATTAGAAGCTCACCAGAAAACAGGCCATCTATGGAAGAGGTACTGAAGTTACTGTCCAAGCAATAGCCACAAAAGAAATCGTAAGCCTTCGGATTTATGTAAGCATTCTAAGCAAATAATTGTGGATACTTGTATCAGAATTTGTGTTAATGTAGTATATTGTATAACAGACATAAGCATTTAGAATGTTTGTCTATGTGCATTATCATATTGTAGAATATATGTATGATGTATAATTAGTCTTGGAGGTCCCCAGACATTGTACCTTTGTCTGCCTAATTTCCTAGTTCTTGCAAGTTTCCATCAAGTAATTTGATGTCCAGACATAAACAAGGTTGATGGTTAAGGCCTCTACAAAAACTCCTTCCCTGTATAGGTGTGCATACGTCAGACCGACATTTCAGTCATTTTTTCGATTCTTAAATTAGTGACATGATTTCGAATTATGTAACAGACGATCCAAAGTCCGAATCCATCACTCTCGAGACAAGTTAGTGTTTCTGAATTTCATGGTCAATGTAATTCTTCACCATGCAAGGTTCATAAATTCTGAGACATGGAATGGACTGCATATATTACATCATATGCTATGTTCATTTACTGAACTTTTGGCAAAAATGCAATATAAGTGATAGAGGAGAAGTTGATAACATCGAATTGGCCTAATAGTTACAAAGTTCTCAAAATTTAAAGATTTGGGTTCGATTCTCGGCATGTAAGGAGACAAGGGATTTTTATTTTTTGAAAAAAAATTGAAAGGGAAGTATCAATAAACAAAAAACTCAAGTAAGATGAAAATTCCTCAAAGGGAAACACCTATCAATTTTGATTATATTAAAACAAATTATAATAAAATAATATCATGATTTTTTTATAATATCGATTATATAATTATTAATTAATGAATATCTTTTACTTGTCATTAATTAAAATGAATTGAAGGGATATATTTTATCCTCATAGTGGCAATATTCCCTTCATTACATCCATTGATGATACTATGATCACTTGAAATACCTATGAATCTGCTTAGCCATCAAAACTCAAAAGGATTTTAGTCTATAGTAGTCTCTCACACAATTTCCAAACACCAAGAAACCCAAAACAAAGAAACTCAAGAGAGAAAGAAAAAGAGAAAGGAATAATTTATTCATCTTTTGTTTTTCTCTGTTTGGTGTTCTGTTTGATCTCAATACATAATAACATAAAAGGGAGATATGAGTGGTAAGGCTTCAGTCTCCAAGGATCTCAATGCCAAACATGCAAAGGTATTTTGATCTATGTATTGTTTTTTTTTATATGATGTTTTGTTGATTATGTATTGGTTGATTCCTTTTCTTGCTATAATGTATCGATGAGCTTCATGGTAGTGACGGAATAATGATTTTTATACAATAACCGTATAAATAAAGAAAAATATAAAACGAAATAATTTTTGACATAATGAATATGATTTATGTAAAAATGAAAAAATAAAATTATATTTTTCAAAAGTTTAGGGGGACGAATGCTCTCCTATGCCTCACCTAGTTCTACCACTGCATGGATTTTTTTGTTAAGGATGTTGAAGTAATGCTAGTTGTTTTCTTATTTGAATGATCAAAAGTTCCCATTCTTAATGTCATTTTCAATATTGAGACTCTGAGGAAAGATATGACAGGAATATGAAAAGATCATATGGGTGGTCATTGAACGTCCAGTGAAATCCAATACATTTTCTTAAAGAATTATTGTTTGTTAGTTGCTTGGTTGACATATGCTTATACAAAGTCTCCATTTTGATGACCTATGTTGGCATATGCTTGTTGAAGTTCCCATTTTGATGACTTATGTTTTAAATTGACCATGTTCGATGATCGTTGTTGTTTGTGAAATCGACGCATTTGGTACTTGTGTCTATTTTTTAGTTAGATGGTACATTATGTTATCATGTACACTCCCTGTGAGCAACAATACAGTGGTCTTTCTTAGCTTGTTTCCAGTGCTTGGATGAGCTTTTTTAAGTAACTAATCTAAAAGAAAAAGGGAAAGCTTGGCGTCTTTTTCCTATGCCGTAATATAGGCTCTTCGAAATGAGTTTAGATAAAACATTGTTAATGTTATATCATCAACATGACTCGAGTTTCTATAGATTTTTAGAGGTTCATGATAATACGAAAGACAAATGATCAGAAATAATGAGTGAATTGCTTAAGATTTGAGAAGCTGCTGGAATAGTCATTTTGGTTTATAATTTATGATATACTAACAGTTGTATTTCATTGCATTAGCATTCTCTATAAAATGATTTGGTTGGAATGCAAGAAGTATGTCTTTTTCTTTATGAACTTGCATTAATTTTTGTAAACTTCATCTGCTGGTTCACCATAAACCAGTGGCTTAATTTTGAGTGTCAGTAACTTACTCTTCTGTGCTTGGACTTTTTACAGATATTGGAGGGTCTTCTGAAGCAACCAGAAAATAAGGAGTGTGCAGATTGTCGAAACAAGTAAGGTGGCCCATGCAGTTTGAATTTATCAGTTTTGAATCTCAAATTCGCGAATTACTTGTATATCCTACTAGGAATAATTGTTCAGAAATGGCCAAATGATCTATGTGGTTCTTCTGCTTCCTTGATAGCGCATCTACTACCTAGTTCCTAGTGATTTAACTCAGAGAGATTTGAAGCTTAAATAGAAAAAATCTGAAATTATTAATTAAGGATGAGACAGAATTCCCATGTTGGTGATGAAGCATGGGCGTATTATTAGCATGCATTTTCAAGGTTTCTGATATGTGATATGACGCAATTCTTTCAGGGCCCCAAGGTGGGCAAGCATCAACCTTGGGATTTTTATATGCATGCAGTGTTCTGGGATTCATCGCAGTCTCGGTGTACATATTTCAAAGGTATGTATAACAGGCACTCTCAACAATTTGTCCTAGTGTTATGTGCAATTATATTACAAGGAAAATCTTCCATGACATTATCTGAACTACAAGAGTACACAGCATACCATCGTATCAATTCTCTGTAGATCAATGAATGATGAATGTTCCACTTTCATCCTAGATATTATTAGATGTTTCGAAGGTGTCTTGTGTAACTTTATGTGGTCTTGCATCCCAAAATTCCTCATGTTTGTTCTTCTATTTTCAATGTCTTCAATTCATTTCGCTGATAGAATCTTCTTGACGCCTTGTCAGGTGAGGTCCACAACTCTAGACACGTGGCTCCCGGAACAAGTACTTTTCCTGCAATGTTAGTATATATGTTCTAGCTTCTATTGGATTTACATTTGATTCCATCTGCATACATATCACCTTAGTTGTATATTTTCTGAAATACTTATTCGCATTACATTTTCTCCAGCTACCGGAAACGAAGTAGCTAATAACTACTGGGAGGCAGAATTGCATCCAAATTACAATAGAGGGGACATAGAAAAGTTTATCAGAGACAAGTAAGCATTGCGGGAATTATCTTTTGCATGTCTCTTACGGTTTGCTCTAATATTACTTGCCCATTGTGTTTAGGTATCAGGAGAGAAAGTGGATTTCAAGGACTGCCAGTCAACCAATTCCAACCCCAGCTGGCACATTAGGAAGCCTTGCGAAATGTGGTATTCCAAAGAAAGCAAGGAAGTATTCTCTTGAAGAAGGGTTATTCCGTGAGCCCACATCAGTGCTACCTGCTTCCAACCTAAGACCTCGTGCGGTAATGTTTTACTTATTTATACCGCAGTCATTGGGGCACGTTAATGTTAATGTTAATGTATACCGCAGTTAGCAGAGAATTGCTTCTATGAAACAGTCCTCGATAAAAGTAACGCTCGTGGAAAGTAGCACTTCGAGCTATCTGTAATATATCAGTTACTGCTGCAATATTTTTATTCCCTCATTCCTGTGTTCATTAAATTATTTTAGTGATACTCTATACATGAATTATTGCTTGTAACTAACTTCCTCAAAGTGGCTGCTATGATCCCTGAATTGGACAAGTCTGGCAAATGAATGTCTAAAGTGTCTTTATGTGTTGACAGGGCTCATTAGATATGGAGGATCCTTCTATTGTTACACCTACACAAGATAGTAAACTTGGTGAATCCGAGCCCCCCGAGACGAATGTTGATGCTATGACAGATCTCTTCAGCTTGCTCTATGTTTCAGAAGCAAGCCAAGATCGCACAGTTGTACCTCCTTCTCGCTGGGCAACTTTTGACTGTAAGTGTATAATACTAAGATTATTGGTTGTCCTAGAGACCATTTGAGACACCGATTTCCAGATCAGGGGCGGACCTAGGGTGGGGGCAGCTGGGGCAATGGCCCCCCCTGAGTTTTTGAAATTCTTTATATAGTATACACATATGACTTAGAACAAATGTCATAATAGTTGAGTTGGCCCCCTCCTTCCTTATTCACCATGAGAGTGTAGGTTCAATTCTAGGCTTCTAGCCCATGCCACTTTTTTTAATTTCATTTTTATCTTTAGTTCTCCACTTTGGCTTATTAAGTATTAACTAATACAATTTTATTTCATTTGTTTGGCCCCCTTGCTTTTTTGTTCTGGTTCCGCCTCTGTTCCAGATGAAGTTTGACGAATTTATATGGTAGTAATAGTTGCTTGAGTCTGCATGTAGACTGACTACGTAGTATATTATTTCAATCCATTTTAATCATCTTTGACACTCATAAATTTTTCATGCACATTGAGGAAGCTAGAAAAAAACCTTTTCCAGTTATAAAGGAGAAATTCTCCCCGCGGCTTCCCTCTCCCGTGAAGTTACCCCTCCCCCATCCATTTATATATCTAACAATAGCTTTTTTTTCTTCTCACTGCAATTCCAGTCACACAATCTTATTGCAGGACTTCGAGGTACATAAGTACCAACGATTGTAATCGTGACATATGGTCATTGACTCATTGTAAGTATTACTAGGTCTAGCATCTAGGAAGCAACAAAAGGAAGTTCGTGCTACATTAACAAGGTATTATATGTAGTACATTATACATATTACTCCGTATTTCATACATGGATTAATTCATATTTGAGCCAAGTTACCCCTCCAAACTCCTAAGTCCACTATCGTATACATGATAGATGTGATCAAGGGAACCCTTTCCCCTTCCCCATTTACTGTCATTGTTCTTGTGATGTATCCGTGCATATTGTTTCTTCTGAAGTATAACGAGTCTTAATTGCAGAGGTGGTTTCGCGGCTAGGATTCACACATTTTCGGCTTGAGGGGGGTGGAGGCTTCATGAATGTTTTGATAAAAAGAGAGTCATCCTCTGTATATTTTGTTTTGCAGTGATTGAAATCCCATCTAAGATCTCAACTTTAGCTGTTGTATGCTTCATGTTGTATAATTCTAATGCACCCCTTGTTCCATTTTATACGTTTCTCTATTCTATGTTTTGTAGATGATATGTATAAGGCAAATGCTTGTTACTCGTTTAAAGAAGTCGACTTGATTGCTTACTCAAGCATTTGCCCATCTCCAATAACTCAATTCTAAAGCTAGACTTGATGGTTAAACTGAATTTCAAACCTTAATTTTAAATTCGATCGGTTTGTACACATAGATTCGACACAACAAATTTATGCATACTTGTTGAACTGATTAATTAATTATGTATACTAATAATATGTTGGTGTTGAGTTTGAGAAGGCGTTTTTGAGTGTTTGAAGGTGCGGATCGAGGCCTGTCGAGGCGCGAATGCGATAGAGTCTCGATCCAAAATGGAGAATTAGGAGTACGTATGGAACCGCCGAGACCACGAGGTCGATGGGGAATGCCGATGCGATATGTTTCACGATGCATTGTATAGTGATCGAGGCACTCTTCGAGAAGGCGTCGAGGCAGATAAATCGGCAAAGGGTCTACGATGGAATCTCTGATCGCATTTATTTTATTATCCAAAATATTACAATTTACCGAAAATTAAACTTTTGTTCGATTGATAGAGTTGTTACCTGCTTGATTAGTATCGTTGTATATCGTTTTAAAATTTAAATACAGTGGTTAGATTTGTGGGTAGAATATTAAATTATAAAGTATTCTTTCGATTGGAGAAGGCTTAGTTTGATAGAACTTTTATAGCAATCTTTTGAGGATTCTTTCTAGTTGATTTATCTCTGACAACAATAAGAATTACGTTGAGGGAGCACGTATATAAAGATGCAGTGTTATTTACGGTAGTTTCAATTATTAATGCGATTCAGTTATATTGAGATATTAGACTTCGTATGATTGAGGTGTTGATATATACGTTTAGTTATATACGTGTTTAATTCCCATCCGTTAGAGCATTGATATAAATATTAATGCTTCCATATAACACAAAAGATTTGTCGTATTTTGTCTTTTTGATAGTTGTAGTTTATAAATTTTGACCTTAAATATTTTTGTTTGTAGTATATAATATTTGATGAAAACTATATAAACGAAAAAAATATTTCAAATTAACTACATTGACCATATTTTTTATTAAATGTACTCTGATCTGAATAAAATATATTTTAAGGTCTTGAGAAGTTTAAAAGTATTATCAAAAAATCGAAATGTGAAATATTTTTGAACAAGGGAGTATTACCAAGTATATATTAACATATAAAAAATCGATTTTTTTTAACGAAAAGACTCATAGTAAGTCAATATTGAGCGGTACCCAACATGAAGTGTTATTGGTAGGAGAGCGAAACTTAGCCGATATCACGAAAAAACAGGGCCGTCTCTTTCAAAATGCGTTCGTCGGAATATAGTTTTGGTATATGACAAAAATACCTTATTGTGGAACGAAATACCCGAAATCGGATGAATCTGAAAAATCGAGCAGAAATATCAACATGATTTGAAATACTAAAAAAAATTATCTGTAAATTAAAAGCGGATGAAATATCAGCCGATAAGTATGCATGCAATACGTCCCGATTAGGCAGTATCTAAAATCATGGTAGAAATATTGATTTTTTATCTCCATGGGCACGGTCAGGACCGAGAAAGACAAGATCACTTATACACCCGGTAAGCTATCCGTCTCATCCCGATCCAATTCGACCGAAGTATCCAAAATCACGACTGAAGTAATTTTTTTAATGCAATAAAATCGGGCCAAAGCAGGGATGAGTATCGCGATAAACTCACCGTGCGGTCAGATAATTTTTAACCGTCTGCGACACAACCATCACGGATAACAAATTAGGGTCACTTTTCGGTGGAATTTCTTAGCCGATATCGGGAACGGACCAATACAACACTAGTAGTTGGGTTGACTGCACAAATAAACTCACACGATAAGTTTGGATCGAATAAGTATCAAACGGAATTCAAGCCATACGGATAAGGGAGCACAAAATTGCCGCCAAAGTAAAAACCAAAAAACACAAATGGCGACACGAGGCGGCGGCGGTGGGAAAAAAGCATCGAACTCCGCGGCGGCGCCGCCGAACCCAGAGATGGAAGAGAGGCGAAGACTGAAAAAATTGGCCTTAAACAACAACATAATTTCCAACACTAAGGCGGAGTCGTCATTGACATTAAACCCATCGAAAACAGT
Source organism: Lithospermum erythrorhizon (assembly GCA_019722365.1). Lineage (NCBI taxonomy): Eukaryota > Viridiplantae > Streptophyta > Magnoliopsida > Boraginales > Boraginaceae > Lithospermum > Lithospermum erythrorhizon. The sequence goes on from JADFUC010001683.1 coordinate 799,876, forward strand.
GATGAAACATCATGGTAAAGACATATTAAGGAAATCTCAAAGGAAGAATCGCTTTTTGTTCTCGTTTCCCGGGCTTATCGGGCCCCTTAATGGAGGCAAAATCGGGGAGCTTATTAATCTCGGCTCTAAAAACCCTATTCTCTATCTCGATTTCCCCCAGGTAATCAATACTTTATTACTCCTCGTTTTTTTATTTGTCGTTTTCATATATGGAGTGAAACTTCCAACATTAATTACTAATGAATTATTATTCTAATAAATATAAAATTTACACTATGTTAAAATGTTTTAGTACTACCTCCGTCCCAAAAGGATTGTCCAGTTTCGAATTCGATTGTGATTTGTTAAATTTTGGCAATCTTTTATAAACATGTCTGGTTTATTGTCGATTTCCTCAGGTAATAATACTTTATGAAAATGTTTTATTAGCTCCTAATAATAGTGCCACACTATATGTTGCATTTAGTTAAGATTGTTAGCGGAGCAATATTAGATTTCTGGAGCTTCACTATGGACAGCTGAATGCCATTCACAACTATGATTTTACTACTCGATCGATTAAGGATACCTAAATTTATTTGATTTTGACCATTTAAAACCAAGTTGGAGAATCTTTTTGGGATGGAGTAAATATTACTTAATTTTGTGGTTAGTATATTATTGTTTATGATGATCTACTTGAACGGAATGTGATTATCTAATTGGATATTATATCAGTAAGGTTGATGGGATACTGTGATCTTATCTCGTATTGTGTTGTCTTCTTTATATGTGGTGTTAGTACATTAGTATATGTAGTCTAGTGAATTTGTACTCCGCCTTCTTTTTTATCGTATCAGTGTGCAATGATTCAATATAGAAGATAAATACAAACGTTTAAGAGATGGAGACCTGAACTCCAGAAACTGCGCTCGAGTTTAAATGACTAGAAACCCAAACCCACACTTAGATTGGAAATTTAAACATGACTAAGCTACATAAACAAGTTATCACAAGTTAATGTTATTCACGTGTTATCATCTTACTGTTGTAAGCGATCATCAATGATTTTAGAGTTTTAGTATATTATCCCTTTTCCCTGTCTCTTTACCTAGCAAATGATTTTGACAAAACAATTTACTGTCGAGGTTCTTAATATCTCTTGAGAGGGCATTATAATTAATTTATTTGTGTAGTATTAAGATGTTCATCCCACTTTTGCCATATAGGGTGCACTTTTATTTAAAGATTACTGCAATATTTCTGATGGCCAGTCTTTTATCTGGCACAGGGCCAAATGAAGTTGTTTGGTACAATAGTTTATCCGAAGAATAGATACTTGACTCTGCAATTCTCGAGAGGTGGGAAGAATGTAATGTGTGAGGATTACTTCGACAATATGGTTCGTTGCTTGCCTGTTCATTCCATTTCTAACACATTATGTGGCAGGTTATGGTACTAAAACAGAATCTATATCTCATTTTCAGCTAATCATTGTAATTACTTGAAGGTGTGACTTCTCTTATCGTTTGCTATTTTACACTCATGATAGCTTCAATTAAAACTACCTTCCATGCTTGTCCAGATTGTGTTCTCTGATGCCTGGTGGATTGGTAGGAAAGAGGAAAATCCTGAAGAACTCCAGCTTGAATTCCCGAAAGAGCTGAACATGGTCAGTTTGCATGTCTCTACATTCTTACTTTCTACAATGTGACAGCTTAAGACCACAAGGGAATTAGTTGTGTTCAATGGTAATCTTATTGGCATAATCTTTCAATTATGTTGAAGATTGTTTCCTTTTTCGCTTTCTCTTACAGGAAAAACATGCTGAATGTGATTTTAAAGGTGGTGCAGGAGCAGCATGTAAAGAAAATAGTGAAAAATCCAAATCCAGAATAAAGCTCACCGAACAACAGCCTCCTAAACATGAATCAAACTTAGAAGACGACTCTTGCGATAGTCTTCAATACTCAAACGAAACAATGGACGTAGATCGAACACCAAAACGTCATTCCGCAAGGACTGCGGGAAAAACATTCAGGTAACTAGTTTTACTTTCAGTACACATGATGTAGTTTTTCTTGCTATATTTCTCATTAAATGATAAGAACAACAATAATAGTGATAATAATAATAGTAATAATACTATTAATAATAGTACCAATAGGTAGTAATAATACTATTAAGTGATTTTGAAACGGTTAACCTATATCATTCAGGTTTGCCGAAGGTTCATCTGGAGATGATTTTATCTACAATGACATTGACATGTCTGAAGAGGAGGATGAGAAAGTGGATGTCAAACATCCAATCAGCGGTCTGGATTTCACTAGTATCTTCTTTTTACTTATGGCATAAACTTTTTGGTTTAACTTGCTTCCACATATTAGTCCTTTCTTAAATATTTAACAAATTTACCAGCTGTCATTAGAATGTTATTAGGGAAGAATCTAACTGGACAACTAATTCCTGTTTCTTACAATCTTGTTCAGATTTCTCTCCGGTGTCATTGACATGGATTTATTCTTTAAATTATTGAAATACAAATTTTTGGAGATATCACCTGTTTTTTACTGAACTTTTTAAACTTTTAAATTTAATTCTCTGCATTCTAGTCAGAATTGCATGTTGTTTATATTGTCTTGCGTCTTTTTCCCTTCTTATGGTAGTTTCCTTGATACATCAAATGGGCAGACCTTTCTCGAAAAATAGCTGACATCGATGAAGGGGATCCATCAAAACCTGCATTCTCAAAGCAAGCTCAAAAAACCACTAAATCTATATTGAAAGCTAAGGGTGTCTCAAACAGTAATCGTGGTCCTCTAGTACAAGCCACCATATCTACATTATTTAAGAAAGTGGAGAACAAGGTATTTCTCATTATCTTGTAGGTTTTGACAAAAAAAATTAAAAAAAAACAACTTTCAAACTTTGTGGCAAACTCTAATCAAGAGTGACTTTCATATGTTCATTCTCATCAAGTATGAGTTGTATACATGACTCATTCGTTTATATTGAACATTATAAAATTAGACCATTGGTTAAATATTCTGTGAACTTTATTTTTCTATATCTGCCGTGCGACCCTTTGGCGGGTTCCTCTTAAGTCAACTTATCCTATAGGTGTGGTTGATATTTTAGTTTCTTTTCTCCAATCTTTAATTATTTGAGTAACTTGATCTTTCAGTAAATTATTTTTGTAGATTTATATGGCCTCTTACTCCCTCCAATTCAAAACTTAAGACTTTTTCGTTTTTCCGTGTCCAACTTTAACCATCAATAACTAATTATATACATGATGAAAAATTGTAAAAATTTACTTTTATGAAAATATATTTAATGGCAAATTTATTGATATCAATTTTATATTTTTTGAATAAAAGAATTAAGAAATAATTGATGGTCAATGTTGGGCAAGCAAAAATGAAAACGTCCTATAATATGAATTGGATGTAGTATTTATTTGTAAGAGGTGGGACTAAAGACTTCAACCAGATTTTTGTTTAATTGAAGCAATTCCACATTTTTTGCAGGTAGGGGAGACCATTGAAAAGGGATCTTCAGCTGAGGGAAAAAGAACTGGTTAGTTTTATCTCTCGTTTACAGTTGTCTGGTTTGTCTTAATAAGCTGCTGTACTATTGTTGTATTTTGGCATTTGGATATATGCCAATATCATTGTACAAAACAATACAAGTTCCTGATTAGATGTGATCGTTACTATCTATTTCTCAGTTTACTTGAATTTTTCTTGTTCGGGGTCTTACTATACAGTATACACACATTTTTCACTTTTTTATTTCTACTACCTCCATCCCTAAAAGATTGTCTAGTTCCTTTTTCAACGGTCAATATTGACAAACTTTGTTGTATCAATTGACATACACAACTTTTATTCGACTCAAAATTAACATGTTAATAGTTAAGTGTTTTGAAAATTCTATATTTTGATATATTTCTTACAAAAATATATGCAACCTGTAACAAATATTTGAGTTTAAAAATTAAAAAGTCAACCATCAAAATTCATAACTGGAAAATCTTTCAGGGATGGAGGGAGTATATTATATCATAGATTGCCTGGTGAGTTTTAGAAGTCTCCTCTTTTTCCTGGTAAACTATCCGTAATAAGTAATTGCCATATAATTTGGTCCATACACGGCTAAATGCTATTTTTCTCGATCTGAAGTCTGAACTTTAATCAACTGCAGTAAAGAGTTGACAGATTAATTCTTGTCCTAAATCCTAATATTGCTCAAGTTGGAAACTCAGATTTCCATCTGAACTGGACATCTCAACATGATTTGAATCTCCAGCCTTTACACTAACATTGAATGACTTGTCTAAATTTAAATCTATTTTGTAAGTTCATTGGGTTTAATCTTGTTTTCAATCATATAGGCAGGAAGACTACGAGACAGGAGGGAGAGACTGAGGTATGGCATTTATAATAAAATATCATGTTTCTAGTTGTCATGTTCAACTAATAACTTGTACAGCATATATATATTTTCGGTTTTGCCTCATGAGAGACTGGTCTCGGCTTTTATAAGATTTGAGCATATTCTGAATACTACATTCTGTTACATGCAATGTGTCTGAGCTATAAACCGAAGATGATACTGAGAAAGGCTATGAATTTTGCAGACGGAAGATGATATTGAAGAATTTTCCAGCTCCTCGCAGGTATGAATTCGGATTAACTTCTAATATGCATATGATTTCTACGAGTCTGTATTGGTTTATCATATGCATAATTTAGACATTGAGAATTCTTAACAAAAAGAAATAAAAGAATCAGATTTGGCATCGACTATTCTCAGAATCACTAATATATATTTATCAACTATATGAACAACAATACAAATGAACTGCATAGTAGTCTTTTGCCCCTAGCTAAAAGGTCAGGGGTTCAAGTAACTTGTGTTGTTAAATGAGGAACCCCCATTCACCCTCTTAAAGAAACTAGGACTATATGAAGAACACCTTTTAAAGAATTTTATGTATCATTGCCAAACATAAAAGACTATTTTTTATAAAATCAATTATCATGTAAAAATCGTTCTTCTATTTTTCCTCTTAAATTGGTTTCGAATGATCTATTAGAATTTTATCTTTAATAAATTGTTCTGCTTCTATAACTAATTTCATCAAGTATCAAACTGGCCCTTAATTAGTTTTCTCCGGCCGTCTTGCTACCTTTTAATGCTCTTTGCCCTGATTTTCATTATTCAGGACACGGATGCAAGCGACGAAGATTTTGCTGAGTGAGTTGTAGATGCCATCAGAATGGTAGGTTTACAAAAATTACCACTTCAAATGATCGTTAAGTTTCTCCTTTTGGTGGAATGGAGGGAATTCATCTCCATCGTCTATCTCTAAATCTGTCTGTATCGTCTTTATGAGTGTCATATATTGTCACGATATTAACTTAATTTAGTCAGATAGTTTACCATGATAGCTTGCCATTAGGTCTGTCCTTTTGTTATTGCTGTACCAATATTTGACAATCGCCCTACACTAACACCACCGTCACAAGTCTTAAATTTTGTTGCAACTCTAATGTATTTACATCAGACGAGTAAAGTTTTATGGATCTGCACCAGAACCGAAGATAATACTCGCATTTATAGTGGTCAGTATTACATTTTTTTATTTGGAATGAAATGACATAAATCTATGTATACATGAATCAACATTACAATTTTTGATATGTCATAGATCTCGATGATATTAGGGTACATTTTGCAAGTCTATGAAAATGTAGGCCAAACCAGACAGGATGCCAATACAAGTAAAAAAGAGGCATAGTAGTGTAGAAAAAATTGCAATAAAAAGCTTCTCCAAGAAATATTCCTCGATGAGAAAGCCCGAGTCACGATATGCCGCCCTGATGAGATAGAGAAGATAGAGTATACCAATGCAACCAATGATGCATATGGTCATTGCAATTCTTGGAGATTCGACCAACACAACGTATAACCCCGTCATAAATGTAATCGCCATTGATATCATAGCGATTACAAGGAACAGAAGGGCAGCTGCATATCGGTTGGATATCTTTTCTTCGTCGTGCTTGTAGAGTGTAGCCGTGAAGTGGAGAAATATGGCTACACAAGAGGACATTAGTGCAACAGTATCTGCCACAACAAATACTTTGAAAGCTGATTTACTTATTAGAACAGCCATGCCTTGATTAGGGCCATTGTCTTCATAGCCACCAGGTAAAGTGAAACCTGCTGCAAAAGTCACCGTTGCTATAAGGGTAGCTACTAATAAATGTTTCTCTGCAGTTTTTTTCATCTCTTCCAGCCTTTTGGTTTTGTTAATAACTTCCTCTTTCGAGTTTGCATTCACACGATCATCGATCATCCATGGGATCTTTTCTACTTGCCCGAACTTATTTTGAAGCTTGTTCATAATGCGGACCTAAAGATCAATTACTAAGTCAAATTATGACATAAATAATTCGCTAGCACCCATCAGATTTTACTATGTATTATTAGGTGCTCAATTGTATTGTAAGATGATGCTTATAGGGATAGAGGTCCGTGATACCTTTTTTGAGGTGAATTGCATTTCCGCCTTCTCTAACATTTCAAGTGGTGAAAAGTTTTCCTTGTTAAATGCATCGAAATACACGTTGGGGTCTTGTAGAAGTGGTTTGATTGTGTTGTAGTCTTTGGGCATGGAGGAGAGGAGAAGGTGTGAGGGAGTATTTCCATCGTTGTCCTTCATATTCAGAAGATTGATAGCAAAAGATTGTTTCACAATGAATTTTATAGATGCAGTATGTTGACCTTTTGCAGCAAGATGCAAAATGTTTTGGCCTTTGCTAGTAATTACATCCCAACAATCTTGACAATGTGCTAAAATCTCTTTAATCACCTTTTTGTGTCCTTTGCTAGCTGCTATATGAAGCGGTGTCATGCGATCATGCTTGTCTTCTGCAGCTGTTATGTATGCCATGGATTGATCACCTCGTAACAAGTCATCAACCGCTTTATCATTGTCGAAATATGCAGCAAAATGGAGAGCAGTGAATCCTTGTTCGTCCTGTTTTTTAACATCGATTCGAGTTTTACTGCGTATCTCACTAATCCATTCTGAATAGAGAGGAAAAAATGATTCAAAATGTTAGTTACTTCAATGTTAATATATCTGAATCACTGTTCATGTCGATTGTGATAATAAATTAATCATATTTAAATAATTAACTTACGTGATGTCTGTTTCCGTCTTGCTGCAGCATGTAAAACCGTCTCGCCATGAGGCCCTTCAATACCAGGTGACTTGCAAAATCGCAAAATGGCTTCCAAAGTAGGACCATATAAGCTAGTTTGATAAGAGTGTTTAAAATAGGAGTAAAATCCTCGGATGAAAAAGTCTTCCTCTCTTATACGTTTCTCTAAGGCTATGTACAATGGTGTTTTACCCATGTTGTTGGGCAAATGTTGATAATTAGGATCCGCCTTCACCAACAATTTCACAATCTCCTCATCCTTATTGTTCACTGCCTCGTGCAGAGGCGTGTCTCCATATTTATTCGCGATTCTAGCCATTCGCGAAGTAAGTGACACGCCTCCATTGCCATCTTCAAGGTCAGGTGAAAGAGCCTGCGCAATGGTGAGCAGCTCTTGCACAATACGTTTACGACGATTCCTCGAAGCAATGTAGAGGGCGGTTTCGCACTCTACATTCTGCTTAATCAGCAAGGATTCCTGCAAACGGGAATCCTGACCCGAGAGGACCTCTCGGATCGCGTCCTCCGAATCACTAAATTGGGCTATGACGTGAAGCACGGTATGTTTTGCTGGAAGTGACACTCGATTTAATAACTGCTCCTTGTCTCTCATGAGGACCTTCATGTTACCATTGGTTGATTCTGTATACGAATAAGGATCCATATTATTAAATTGGTCGAGTAGATGCTTGGAATTGTTATTTAATTATCTCCTATTTATACCCACAGTTTTAATATACTCTATCATCGAATTCCAGTTTTCCACAAAGAAAGCCAATTCTATCCTACAAGACATATATACTATTATACGTACGCCTTGTCTCAGGTAAATTATTTTATTATTTTATAATAAAATTATAATGAATTTTTTTTTTAAACCCCAAGTTAAATAAGCATTTAAAGTTTACTACGAAGAAAATAAAGATAGATATAAACAATTTTTATTTTCTTTGTGATAATTATAGAGTATTACGTATATAATATTTGTAATAGTAGTTTGGCTAATTTATCACAAGCAGCGGTTACACCATGAAGTAAGCTTAATATGAAAATTAAAATAAAAAAATTTATCGAGGGTAAAATGAAATACATTAATTTGGCTTCATTTTGTAACTAATCCACCCTGAAGAACATTATATATAAGATAAATTCTATTTTTTCGTAATTCACTTACTCTAAATCCTACCTTCATGGTTAAGTTATCAAAATTGTCTCCTATTTATACTACAGCTCCGTGCATGCGACGGCAAAAAAAGAAAAATAAAAAGACTAGCAAATTAGTTTTTAATTTTAATGTCCTGTCAACAGTCATTTTAACTTTTGTATCTGTTACATTTTTTGGTCATCGTAAAAGATTTTCCAGTTTATTTTTGTAATAATGGTCAAAACAAACAAATTTTGAGATTTAATTGACATACAAAAGTTTGGTTTGAATAAAAATTGTCATGTTAATAATAAAATAAGTTCAAAATACTATATTTTAATATATTTTTTACAAAAAAACATAATATATAATAAATTCAAAATTATTTAAGTTCAAAGTTTAAAAAATCAACTTAATCATTTGTTAAATCTTTGGGGATGGAGGAAATAGAATAAAGATTTGTACCTTTCTTAATAATTTTCCATATTCAGACAATTCTTTATGCACGAATAAAGCATTCAATTATGGCCCCTCATTTGGTACCTTTCTTGATTTTTTTAGGTATTCCGACGATTCTGTATGTATGAACAGCATTCAGTTATGCTCCCAATTATTATTTCCTACTCCATCCCACAGCATTTCAGATAATTTTTTATACTGTAATTTTAAAGTTTTTGATTTAAATATATTTTGCTTTTATTTGTATTTATATTTTATAAAAAAATATATCAATAAAAAGAATTTAAATATATTTTTCTATCGATATAGCTTATCATCAATTATTATACAATACAAATAAAATATTTATAATAAAAGTTTAAAAAATACAACAAAATCAAAAATTGGAGCAATTTTTATGAGACGGAGATATTACTACATTTTGTGAAACTTCTCGGGTATTCAGACAATTCTCAATAGATAGACTCTTATTTTGGGAGCCACCATTACAAAGAATGTTTTTATTCTCCTAATATTACTTACAAAGATAAACTAACATATGTATTTAAGTTTTCATCGATAATAGTCATGGAAGATTATTGCATTAATTGAAAGCATAATATTCTTGAATAGTTGTTAAAAGAATAATTTGGTCAACCTTAATAATAGCGAGGAGAGAATATTTAATACGCCCCTCAGAAAGAATTATTCAATTATTTGATTTAACTATTATGTAGTTTGTGGTTATCGTAAGTGACGACAACGGCATCGTGATTTAAAACGAATCATATAAAAAGTTAGCTTCTAAAGCTTATGTATCAAACGTAATAAAAATCCTATGTACCATGATGGAAGATTGATTGTTTACTTCCTTTTGCGCTTAGTATTTATTAAAGTTTAAATTTTCTACGCCTCAACTTCGATTTAACTCTGGCTAATTTTGCTCCACTGAATCTCTTTAAATCACCGGTCATTCCCACATGAATCTGAATCGTCATTTTAGGAATCTATTCATTTTGCGTTAAAATTGATGTCAATCCACTTTTGACGGCGGCAAAATCGAATTATTAAACTACATTAGTCAATTTAACATTCGCATGCTGTCATTTTTATCCTTCATTAAATATATGATTTAAGGAGGCAATATGACCGATCAGAAGTAATGGTTGTTAAATCTAACCTATTATAGTCAGGTCTGGGGGTAATACTAACGAAATTATTAATTTAGGGCACATGAAGCCACAGAAGAAATTGCAAAACCTAATCGCAGCTTAGCTTTTGTTAAATCGGAATTCATTAATAAAAAGCTCGTATAAGAAATTAAGCCTTTATTAAATATCCCACATCTAAAAATTGGGAACTCTCACATCTATTATCTTCCTATAATGTATCTTACACCTTCTTAAGAAAAGGACTGAAAAATAGAAAAATGATATATTTATATATTAAAAGCATGAGTAAATGTTATTTTCACCACTTAATCAAACAACCAGTGACATATTTTCCTATCATCGGATGACATATTTACATATCGCCGAATGACATATTGACATACCATAGGAATTCTCTAATCAATGTCATAGACTTAACACCTTTAACAACCTGATATATTACACTCCATAGTAATATATTATACTCAAAGGTATCACCAATCGTTGAAAATTAACATCGTCAGAATAAAGATATCCACAACTACCTCGACATACTGATCATATATCAAAGTCATATTTATTTCCCTTCAAAATGGACGCGATGCAATCTTGCCTCCTACTTGTTCCAACTTAGGCATCGGAGACCCTTCCGAGCATACCCCATTGATTTGCAGTTGTCGCGGCATTTTAGCCTGCCAATACAGTATATGGTAGTTTTCTATAAGTACTCATTGACTGACAAAATACAATCAGAAAGATTTCGATTGTCGGCGAAATACACCGCCGCTTTTTCGGGCCAACAATAAGAAATCCTAAATAATATATGAGATATGAGTATACATACACACTATCATGTACATATATATTCTACATTTCAAAGTTTTTCAAAACTCACCCAATCCTTAATTATCCAAAACAAATGTATGCAACACCCGCCACAATGGCTACAATAATTCCAATGGTACTAAACAAAGATACATGACACTACAAGTAAAATCCCGAACAAGAAATATTGTTCAACGTTGATGCCCATGTCACGATATACCTTTCTGATGAGATAGAGAAGATAAAGAATCCCACGATAAAGAATCACACATACAGTAATTGCAATTGCTGGAGATTTTTCCAAAACGACATAACAAATGCAAGCGCCATTGTTATAATAGCGATCACAAGGAACATAAGAGCAGCCGTATAACGGTTGGATATCTTCGCTTCGTCGTGCTTGTAGAGTGTAGCAATGAAGTGGAGGAATATAGCAACACAAGATGATATTAAAGCGACTATATCCATCGCGATGAATACTTTTAGAAGGTATATAGATATGGATACCAAAATCTATCCAAGGTTTCAAAACATATTAATAGTTTAAATTGTTTGATATTAATTTTTGGTATGGTTACACAAAATATATCAGATTTATGCAATAAATACAAAAATATGTTATCAGATTTGTGTAAAAGTACAAAATAAATTCATCTATAGAAATATACAGATAAAATAATATACATGACCTTATCTTTTTACCATCTTTTACAGCAGTTTTTATGTATGCCATGGATTTGTCAGCTTCTAACAACAATTTAGCAGCCTTGGAACAGTCAAAATAAGCTGCATAATGGAGAGCGGTAAATCCATGCTCGTCTTGTTTTTTTGAAATGTTTGGAACACACCTACATATCTTACCAATCCATTAATACTTAGATTGTAAAATTTCAAAATCCAACTATCAAAATTTTGAATATTTGATGTATGTAAACACATATGAACTTACCTGATGTATTATCCCGTCTTGCTGTAGCATGTAAAACTGTCTCTCCATGAGGCCCTTCAATACCAGGTGTTGTACAAATGTCCAAAATGGCTTCCAAAGTAGGATCATATGAAGAGCCTGAGGAATTGTTGGAAAGTTGAAAATAGGCTGCAATTTTATCTATGAAAGCGAAACTTACACCATCACGACTATGACGTTTCTCCAATGCTACGTATAGAGGTGTTTTACCCATATTGTTGGCCAAATGTTGATATTGTAATTTGGCCAACATGAGTGTGAAATATATTGTAGTGCCATTTTTGTTGTTGTTTTTCGTCTCATATTGTAATTTTGGCTGCATCTCCATGAGTGTGAAATATATTTACCCAACGGTGCAGGGAATTTCTAAGTGTAATGTGTTTCGTTCTGGTGAGAAAAATACAAGACTTAGACTTTCATAGAGTACATAATCTTATCACTAAGTTAGATATATCGAAAATTGTAATTTGATTTCTCATGTACTTTATTCTATATCAATGAGTATGTGCTACAAAATAAAATGATCTGCTTTACAATAATCTGCCAGTATATATTTACAGTATTATATGGTTTCATTGTTAGAATAAGTTACATTTGCTGTGTTTAGTCTATCTCTAATTCTCTGTATATTGGAATCAATCAATGGGATATAGATCAATCTTCTATTATAAAGGTTGAAACCTTAATCAATCTTCTATTATAGGTTAGGTATATGACAAGTAAGCGTGTCTGCTTGAATAACTAACCACTGCATTTGTTAATTCAGTTTTTAAAATTATTTTTTAACTTGCTCAAGTACTATAAAAATGAACCCAAATATTTCCACAATTATACTTGAAATCGCTTAGGAAGTTCCTCTGTAGTCATCTGAAGACTAATCCTTAACAAATCAAGCACCACTGGTAACATTAAGAATAAGTCTGACCATTAACTCAAATAAAGTAATCCCACATCGTCTTATTTCAAGAAAATGTCTAGCTAAATGAGAATTAATAAGCAAGGTTTTCGATCCTTAAACTCATGCAGCCACGCAGTGAGCACAAAGCGAACTATTCTTTCGCCTTTTACTAAAGAATACCGTGTGCTCGTTGCATCAATTGGCATACACCAATTTTTGGAGGGGCCTCTCATTTTGAGATGGCTCCCTACAAATATTAGTTTTAATTTTTAACAAGTTTGCTTTATAAATAAGTATACACCATATTGCTGCGAATATTACTCTTTGATGGATAGCAATATGTGAAATCTTTTTCCTTCTTCATAATTGCTGCGAAATGCAGTACGTAAATGGCGTCACTCGCCAAAGTTTGGAGATAAGGGAAGACATCTATCTCACATGATTTTGCCGTTTGGACAAGCTTCTCCCATTTGGCCAACATGTCTTGACAACTTAGATGAAATGCTGGCAGCATGTTATATGAAGAGAATGAAAGATTAATCATCAAGAACAACACAAATGCGAAATTCATGAAAAGACAATCTGATGAACAGGGACGAATCACAATTTTTTCAATTTCAATTATCAACTACTATGGAAAATCATTATACTTCCATTATATGTAATGGCGGAGCTTAAGAAGGACTACGTCGTGAAAAATGTAACATGGTCATAAAATAAGGACATCAGTTTCATCAATAAAAAGACAGTACAAGTAATTCATCCACAGAGACAAATTCAAGCAGTACAATTAGTACTTAACTTCCTCTAAGTTCCATTATCACTATTTCGAAACAAGCCTTAACCATGTTATGTACTTCTTTCACTGATATTTAAGCAACTTAGGCATTAAGGTAAGAGAAAATACAAATACACCATGTGAAAGCCATTATGTTGGAAGAAATTGCAGAGAATGTGAAAGCATGACATGCCATATGGAAACAGAAATGCACAAGAAAACAATTCAGCAAGATGTATGTAGACACATATTGAAGAAATCCACGCTCTAATGTACAAAGCTTAGTTTCTTACAGAAAACAACATCTATAGCTGGAAATGTGAAATATAGCTTGTGACTAAGATCAGCAATGTTGAAACACAGAATTACTAAATAAATTTCCTGATTAAAATGGAAATATAAAATTTTACAAGATAAAACCAGTGAGATTCAAAATTATTCTAGGAACCCTTTATGGGTAACAGTAAATTTTGACTGCTGAACATACAACTAATTACACAATCATTACAAAGAACATCACAGCACGACGATTAAGTTCGAGACACATTAGATAACAAGTAACAGAAAATCTTCACTTTATAATTATTCCCCTGAGCTTTCTGTCAACTAGTAATATCAGAAGATGGGGAATTACTAGCAGAAGAATCACTCTCTATCAGCATTGCTTCTCCACGAGGTGTCCTCGGTGCCTGCTGCGAAGTTTTATACCGTGAAAACAAGCAGACAAGAGAGACGTTTCTGCTCTTTGGCTCCATTTCAAATTTAACATTTGAAGTTACAGAAGAATCAGGAGAGCAATTAGCTTCTGTTGTCAATGTCTCCTCCGTCAAGCAGCCAGTTGCTAAGCTACCACTTATATCACTTGGAGGATCTTCCTGGAGCATTCTCAGAGGCCGCTGAGACCCCTCTTGAAGTTTCTTGAGTGTAGCTTCTACATCATGAAAAGAAGTATTTATAAAACAATCGACTAATGATTACACAATATCATACCAACTGCTGTGTTCAATTGGCTGACTACGAAACATCCACAGTTTTAATTCGGAATAGTATTTAACTATTTATGAATGCCAGTAAACAGAAATCCACCTCAAACATTACATCAACATGCCCCAATGTTTCTAAGATAACCCCGCCGCCTGCCGGGGTTAACTAATAAAACTGCTCGTTTTTTATCAGAACTAATTATAGTGTATAACTCCAATCCTTAAACCTACAAAGACATTGTCACGACATACAAGTAACTACTTATTTCTAATGTGATTACAGGCCTAATCTAATCACTACATCTAAGCAAACAATGATAACGACAAACTTAAATTGCAAAAAATAAATAACAGACGATTTTATACAGGTTTCCCTCAATATGAAAGATATGTCATGTTGCTGCTGCAGAAATCCACTAAAAAACTAAATCCGAAAGATCGTTACAATCACCTATCAAGACTAAACACTCAATTGAATAATACTTTATAACACAGAATTCTCAATCACAAGCTCACAATATTATTGATAATGATTCAATAATATTCTCTCAAGAAATTGTTTAGTATGATATTTTATGATAGAAAACATATAAAAAAAACTCTAGATATATATAGAAAAACTTCTAAACTAACTTGGGTCAAATTAGTTAACAAATAGAACCCAATCCGGCTACAATAGCTTCAACCACAGCCATCGAGATCCCATGGAGACCCCCTGATCTCGATGAGCCCCTCGATAAGCTCTTGAATAGCTCCATATTCTATGGTCTCATCTCAGATCGAGACCCAATGGTCTCGATGACTGCAGTTCCACAGGTTGGAACAATGTCTTCAACCTCAGTCGATTATAAATTAGACTCAACGACTTACAAACATGGAACCTAAATGCTTACTGTTATTAATACTAAATTCATTTGAAATCGATTGTCCAATTTGAAATTAACAAACTTAATAGCCTTAATCAATACACATAACTACAATTTGAATCAAAACGATCATCTTAATATCAAAAAACGTTGAATTACTATCTTTCAACATATTTTCAGCACAAAGCATTCGAGCTAAAAAATTCAACAATGAAAATTCAAAACTAGAAATAAATTTGACGAGTTTATACCAATCCGGAAATCCCGAAGTAAAATTGCAAATGTAATCACGAAGTATATGAAATCCTAAAAATTGAAATAAAAGAAATGAAATTAAAATAAATAAATAGATGTTAAATAACCGTAAATGGAGAGTGAATCGTGTTTGGTGATTTTAGATGGAAATCGTTGTTCGATTTCGAGTTGTTGTAATGAGCTCATCGATTGTCTTCTTACACTTCCCAACATTTCGATTTCATGACGAATTGGAGAGAGTGGCGGACTTTCATATAGTATTGCCTTCCAATTCGTATTCACGCGCCAAATCTACTCCAAAGGCGGGAAAATGCAAACTATGCTTATTTCACTTTCTAGTGGATGGAGATAGAAATATTTTATTAAATTTAAAAATTAATTACTATATAAATTAGGAGTTGAGTTTGCATGTTTTTTTTTATTTGTAGTACTAATTTGGTGAACATATATTTTTCTTTTTTAGTTTTGGGAGATTTTATTCTTTAATTCTCGGTGATACTCCTTCGCTTATCAGACTTTCCAATCACGTCAGAAGAGTATTTTTATTTGACATAGTCTCTTTCATGTGTCACAATGATAACTCAACGTCTACAATGATATTTATCATAATAATTAATATATTTATTAAAGACAAATCCTATTTATATCACATACAAGATACTACGTATATACATCAAAACGAATAGGATAATAACGAAAATGAAATTATATCGAAGTTCGAGTATCACATTTATAATGAACATAAACTTAATTTATATACAACTAATATATTTCATTACTTTCGACATGTTCAATCTAGTGTTAATATGTTCAATTGATACTATTCATTCTCGAACCTCTTTTTAATGGCAAGGTACTTCAAATAAATATGTTGATCTCTGTTGTACCGGTATATCATTGGTAACTTTATTTTTTTATTTTTATAAAATCCACCCACCGCCCCTACAACGGTAGACCTAACTCGTAACCTCTATATCATCGGGTAACGCCATGATCGAAAATTCGATCATTAGTTGTTGACATGAGCGACTGAAGTTATTTCATGTAATGTAATTTAACATACCGAATAACAACTTCGCACGCAAGCATACGGTGAAAACCTACACCGTGGCTTTAAGGTCCTTGTACGCTAATACAATCGTAGCTTCTTCAACACTTCCACTAATGTTATCATTCCACAAACTTTGTATTTCCAATTTCAACAATTCTTTTATATGGTTAGTATAATAAAATTAATACCTTCGTGATTTATCCGATCACAATCCACTTGTGGAATTATTCAATTTTTCTTCTATTTTTTATTATTAAATTGGTACATAAATCGAATTGAGTCTGAACCCACGCCGATAAATTTTAGCTTGACTTGGTCACTCAAGCCAAGATGAGCCATCCACTCGATAATTTTATCAAAAGCGAGCTCCAAATTCAAAACTTGATAAAGTTATAGATAGATAAACTCCATAATTATTCCAACATTATCATTGCAATCACAATTAAGATTTTCCAAACATCATGGCACAAGTCGAGAGCTCCGCCGTGGACTCAGTCCCGAATCAAACTCATCCTCCTCCGCCGCCTCCCACAACCTCCAGCACTGCCGCCGCCGGAGACGAGTCACCACCAACCCTCGATTCTCTAATCTCAGGTTTTCGTCCTATCTCTATCTTTAAAATTCTTCATTTTGGAACACTTAACGACTCGTAAAAATAGTTGGAGCTTGTTTTGCAGAAGCTGCTGCTTATGGTGGCAATGATCAAAACGAAGTAGGTATTTTCATTTTCTTATTTTTTTAAATCACTTATTTCTCAACTTAAATTACATTAGAAATGTTAGCATTTGATATAATTTTGTCCAATTGTGTAGCATTTGATACTCACTTTGTTGTTTTAGCCATTTGTTCATAGATTAAGTAAGAGAAAAAATTAGTCAAAAATTGTATTGAAAATGTAACAACTAAAAAAACATATAGAGTATTATTTTGTCCAAATGTGTATTCAACTTATATGATAATTGAATTTAAAAATGGCTAATGATTTTTCCACTCCAATTCTTGATATTGACACTCCATCCTTTTGTTAATTTGGAATCACTTTTACACTATAAGTGGAGTGTGATTATCAACAAGTGGAGTGGGAAAATCATTAAACTTCAAAATTTAGAAAGTCTAATATCAAATTTCAAAACTAGACGATCTTAATGGAATAGAGTGAGTGTAATATTTGGTGATTGTTAGCATGATAAATTTGATTCAAATCCGATGATCGATTGCGTAAAACCCGCCGTAGCAACAGAACCGGGGAAAGTGTTTTTTGTCCTTTGTTGAATCTTTTTCACGGCTCGATAGATAGTTGAAATTATATGTGTTGATTAAGGTTTGACGGTTGAAAATTGGTCAATGTTTTTGGGATGGAGGGAGTATATTCGATATTTCTCATTTACCTTTCATTTTAGGAATTTGCATGTTCTAAATTTTGAGTTGGATAGTATAAATTGATATGATTTTAACTGTTTTCGATCCATTAGTCACTTGAAGTGAAAGCGGAGAAGGCACTTGAATGTCCTTGCATTGCTCACTTGAGGACTGGTCCGTGTAGTGTTCAATTTTCAAATGCTTTTGTATGCTTTCTTAAGAGCACGTCTGAAGAAAAGGTAAATTGTTATTACTTCAATCGTCCAAATTACATACTTTTCTTTGGAAGTAATTGAATTACTTCGTTGGTTTTAATAGAATTTTGTAAAGTATCGTCACATTCAACTATGTTATATCTTGTCCATTTGACCAGTGATTGGCAACAGGATGCATCATATGATTGATTGGGAAAATTTAGTTATTCAATAGGCCAGGGCATCAAGTCTCTTATTTGGGCTTCTAAATAGCTAGTGTTGTTTATAATTAATAGTACTAGAGTTGGTTGATTGTCAATGTGATGATGGCAATGATCACCTAGCACTTTTTTTCTTGTTGGGGTGTGAACAGTGGCGGATGCCACATTGTTCAAGCTTGTTCGGTCGAACCACCAAAAATCGTGTTAGCTCAATTGGTTAGGAATGAAATTGTGTTAATTAAAAGATCAGTGGTTCAAATCTTGCCAACTTCAAATTTTTAACTTTTAAGGCTCTCTTTTGTAAGTTAAAGACTCAACCTTTTTTTCTATTTATGAATCTATATGACTTCATTTGATTATTAAATTGTTTATATTCTAAATATTATTTCTTCTATAACTTTTACAATACTTCGTTTGCTTATTAAATGTTCATTTAAATATAATATTCTTGATTTAAATTCTTGATTTGCTTATCAAATACGGCGAAAAAAAATTAGTGTATATTTTGAACCACCACTTCGATTCACTAGATCCGTCCCTGGGCGTAATGGTTGTGAGAGTCTATTATCGATGGGTACATCTGTTCTGAATTGTAACATATGATATATGTGAATATGTTTGCTTGAATATGTTTGTTGGGGCGTGATGGTTCTGGCGTACCTTTGATCCGTTGAGCGAGAGCCCTTCCACATGGGACTCCCGGATGACTATGGCCGACTTTCGTCTCTGTTCGGCTAAGTCTTTTTTTCTTGTTCTCTCTTGCTTGCTTGAATATGTTTGTGGCCGTGGTTGTGATGGAGATTAATTCTCTCATAAAGGGAACAAAATATTGCAACTTACAGTGACAAATGCTGCTAATACCTTCTGCTTCCTGAATCTCATGTTACTTCCGATAAACACCTCCCTATAAGTGTCTCTTACCCTGCTACCCAATTAGTGTGAGTTTTTAATAATGGGCCATTAATTTTTTTCGTTGTATGAAAGAAATATTGCTTCTTGTTCACTCGTACTTGTTTGAAAATTGTTGTGGTTGCGAAAAATCCCTCATAAACCACCCAATGGACAAAAATATTGCTACTCAGATCGCGAAAAGCTGAAAATACCTTTTGCTTCCTGAATTTTGTGTTACTCCTAAATCCTAATAGACATCTTTCTTGTATCAGGGCTCTGACTGCGTGCATCCATTTGTGGCATTGCAGAGCTGCATTAAAACAAACCCGAATGCATTCTCCAAGGATGTTCTAGAGGATAGTGAAGATAAGGAGGAGATGGAGAAGCCTTCTCAGGGTTACAGAATCATTCCTCCTATTTGGTCCGTTGAATCCAGGAAAGCAAAACCCAAGCTTTAGCGAGAGTTGATTATTTCTCAAGTCATGCTTATTCATTCGCCATGAGTCCCATAGAGCTTGTGCAGTTCAATTAAGGTAATCTTTTAGGTGTATGCCAAGTTGATGGAATTCATGTAATTGATATACTACTATAGAATACCATCTCTTAGAGCGAAGCTCAACATAATTGATTTATTTACCAGGATTTGCTTAGTGTTGTAAAAAACTTCTAAACCCAGATTTTTTTGGGTGGAGATACTAGTATTATTGTGCGCTTAGTATATCAATTTGCCTCGTATCTCTCGTATACATATCTCTTTGTGCCTCGTATCTCAATCAATGGACATTATGTGGTGTGGATATCATGAGTAGTCATGATCATTGAGGATAATTATACGGAGTAATACTCCGTATGAATTATCGACCATTTAGAGAATTCAAATTCCAACTTCCGGGAAGTGGGGTGGAGATTGGAGGCCGAGTTTCATATAGCATCCTCACTGAGAAAATATTAGAGCCAACCTAACACTATAAACAAGATATAGAAATACCTTCTTCTATGACAATCACAACATTTTTTTTTTTCATTAAACGATAAGAATTTTCAAATTACACAGGATATGAAATTCAAATATTATTATTCTTATTTTTTTATGAAATTCAAATATTAGAATGAGGACTTAATCAACAATAATCAACTTTTTCTGCTCTATGAAGTCTGTTACAATCCTCATTTTCATTTGAATATTATACCAAATTCACATAATTGTTGAACGGAATTGAATCCTGCAAACTATAAAATAATTCTCAAACACAATTCGAACAAAAAAACTTTTTAGTTAGATACTTTAACAAGATACCACTAGTTTATAAATGTGATTGGTAGAATCGCAACATTGACTAATGATTTATAGTATTACTCCTTAAAATTATAAAATGTGAGTGTTAATACGATTTATAATTTAGGATGATTTATATAACAACACCTGTAAAGTGAACATGTGAGTGTGAGTTGACGATTTTCAGGTAGCTGTTAGGCAATGAATAAATACAAGAATTTGAAAATAATTATCCATAATTTCGTTATCTTGGCCATTTATCTCCATTATTTGTACGTTTACTGTATTAACTCGTGATCTCTATAAAGCCATGGCAGCTCAACGACTCTCTAATATTGAGAATTGAGTATGGCCACGTCAGCATTCAAGTCTGCAACACGCTGCGGTGGCAGTGCAGGTCTGATGCCTGGAATTTTATTGTATACATATTTCAAAAATATCGTCTAGTTTTCAATTTTTATATTAAACTTAAAAAATTAACACATCGAAAATGATATTTGAAGGACGGAAGGAGCAATATATAAAAATCTGAATTCCGCTGCAGGTGCCTATGAGTCTCCATCACACCGACGTGCGAGGAGTCTCAGCCGACCGGCTGAATATAGAAATGCCCCCAAAGGCAAGTTCGTGAACAAGAAGCGCGGATCAGAGTGTCCAGTTGATGACCTGGCACTGGAACTATTCTCTTCTCCGAGGGAAGGAAGATCAGGTAGGCGGAGTGGGGAGCTAGGACGTTGGGCTAGTGATACAGCTTCGTCCAAGAGACGAGGGAGGGATAATGGTGCTGGAAGTGTTGAAGGTAGTGATGGGACACGTACGCATTTCAATAATTCAAGCAGGAGGAGATCTGTTTCTGTTGTTCGTTATCATGTTAGTGTTCAACCAAGGACTTCTGTCATTCTGTGTATAATTTATTTTAATTAACGTTTTCGTTTTTGAAAGTGCTTAACCTGCTGTGAAATAGAATTGCTGGAACGCGCTGTTATATCATTGTGACATGAGATGTGTGCTAGATTAGCATTGGGTATACAGTATTGTGGCTCAATGTTTGAGTTTTCTTCACCAACAGGAGTTGTTGCTTTGGGCCTTTTTTTATAACGTTTAGTTGTTTACTATCTTAACATGATGCTTGGATGCTTTTAGTTTTTTGACGTCATTCGATAGAGTAAAAAAAGGTGTGGATATATCAATTTTATGCAATAAATGTGTTAAACAGAAGTGTAGATATATGCATCTAATTTGTCAATACTATGTTTGAACTTCATGCATGTGTTCATTATAAATTCCCAATTGTAGTAGCTGCATTCATTCTTCTTTGTAAATATGGAAGATCTGGCTTAATCTTTAACAAAGTCAATTTCCTTGGTGACAGAGTGATGTAGATATTTCTCAAAGTTTCAGACACCAAGGTAAAGTAAAGAATCTCAATGATAAAAGTAACAGCGCCACATCAGTGACAAAGGCTGCTCCAAATGGACGACAACTAGGAAGGTCCCTCAGCCAAAAACATATTTCTCTGTTACGTGATGGTTATTCGGTATGCCTTACCTTATCCTGACGACTGATAATAATTAAGCTTTCACAATCAATCAATCAGTAAACTTTACCGCTATTGAATTTGTTTGATGACTGCGTTGCTGCTCCTTAATTGGTATATGAAATCCTTGGATCGGATGATATCTCGCCCATGCACTTTGTTTTAAAATCTATATAAATTAATTTGATGAATTCTGATGCAAATCCGGGACTTGTTCAGAGTCATTTGCCTGCTTCAACTGATGATGATACAAGGGGCAGTCATATGAGTAAATTTGGCACTGAGAAGACCATTCAAGCAGTTTATGCACAGAAGAAGGTTGTTTGACTTTTTTAAGCTACTCATTAAGTTGATCATGCCTTTGGTTTCTATGTTTACATCCTATCTTACTTGTATGTGCTCAAATAAGTAGAGTGAACACGCAACGGACGAGGGGAGCACTGAACTTTATGCAGCAATGAGAAAAGAACTCAGGCATGCTGTTGAAGAAATCTGGACCGAAGTTCAACAAGTCTGTTTGTTCATAGATGAACTGTTTCCTTCCCCGTTCATTTTCTTCTTTTGTTTATTTTTTTGTCTGGTCGAAGTATGGTGAAACCTTCTGTATATTTTTTGACATGTTGCTTCTTCCGTTGAAAATATATGCAGGCTACAGGAAGGGGAAAAACTAACTTGGAGGAAGATAAAACAAATTATGATCGTGTTCTTCCCATAATAGAACAGAAGTATGCAACAAAACTCAACCAGGTGTATTATCGTTCATCCTCAAACATTCAATTTACTTTTTCCAATACTTTATGTGCATTAGTAGTTTAGTACTTAAATGTTCATCCTATTATATCTGTCCTTAGGGGTCTTGTAGATAATTACCTGTCCTGTTCTGTCTGATGTTTTTGCATGCTGGAGTAAATGCATAACAATGTTCAAATAACAAAAATCTATGTGGATCTTCATTGTTATTTCTCTCTTTTTTCGTCTTACTCGTGTGATGTTCGGAACAAACTTCAAATCTTGCAGTCTGAGAAGCATAAACATGATTTGCTTGCTGAAATCAAACTGGAGGAGCAACAGGCGAGGGACCTATCTAAAATCATCAAAAAAATGGGTTTTAGTTCGAAGAACTCAGATGCCCCTCGGAAACGTGCTTGGACCACATTGGTGCCATTCTCTCCTTTTATCCATCTTCCTTCGTTCTTTTAATATTGCCAATATTACTATACCAATTAATAATTGGAAGATTATCTTTTGCATTAAATAAACTCAGAAACCTGCTTCTTAAACTATTCATCTAATTTGAATTTAGAATGTTTAGCTGCTTCCTTTCATCCTTTGTATGGTTAACATGTTGTTTAGTATTACATATAATAATATGAACAGTTTAATATATTTAGTTGTTGCATCTGTGTTGCAGAGAAGTAATGACAGAAATTGGATGTCAAATAAACTGGATGAGGAAGCAGAGAAATACTTTGAGAATTTTGCTTCTAGTGTGGAAGATACAGATATATCTTCTTTTGATGGGGAAACGAGTGATGCAAGTTCTGCCAAAGGAGGAACAATCAATGAAAGATATGGTACTGCTAGAGTGGAAGCTCAAAGTTGCCAGAGTCCAGCAGGGTCTTATTGTCATCCAACTGAAGCAGATGGTATCATTTTGCCTTGGTTGCAATGGGAAACTAGCAGTGACGCTTCTCTTTCAGGGAAAAGCATCAGACAACCTCCCGGAACTCCAAAATCCCTAGAGTGGAATGACAAGACGGTATTTCTCTCGTTGCACTTTTAACTTTCAGCTCTACACATTTCCACTGCACTGGATTATTGGCTTGATTTGGTCACTTGGTGTAGTTTACTTGAATGGACTAAAATCGAAATTCTAGGAACCTGGATGAATGTTACACCTTCAACATTAAACAAGACGTTATTACATTTGTATTTAACAATTTCTTTCACAATCTAGGCCTCTACTTTCATTAGGACTTTTCTGTTGAGCATACACAATGTCGATGTGACATTCAATTTGTTGGCATCACTATGGGTTTTGAACAGTGTGGAACCATGGTGACTTCAGTTCTCATTTACTCCGTTAACAAGATGAACATTTTACTCGATGCAGGATTTAGTGACGTCGATGCACGAGCCAAGTAGTAATAATTCCAAAAGCAGTAGTGGAAGTTATAGTCCAGGCATCTTTGATGATTTTCCGAAGGCTACAAAGGCAGACAACAGCAGAAGCAACTTCAAAGAATCTGGAGGATGCGAAAAGGCACAATTTGATATGGAGGAGTATCGTCAGCTTCAAACGAAGGAGGAGCTTTTGTTTGAGAGATACAAGGAGAGGCAGAGAATTGATTGTGGTGGACTTTTGCTTTGTGCTTGTAGTTTATAGCTCAGTGGTGATTGGCAAGTTTCTGCTGGATTAGAAACTGAAAGAAGCATAACCAGCAGTGCAACTAGAACAGGCTCAGCTTGAGTTTTTTAACCAAAATAATTTTAACACTCTCCTTAGGAGATATCATATATACTGGCTTGCTTTATCACGCTTATCTGGGATAAATCCTATACTATCTGCTTTTAATATTACTAACAAAAAAAAAAAAAATCGTTTTAAATATTACTTAATACTCACCCAACATTTAATTTATCTTTTAAGTTTCTATTTAATTTATGTGTAATAAAAAGTTTAATATCAATAATATATTAATTAAATTGTTGTTTGATTCATTAATTAGGAATATCTATGTAATGTTATTCATTATTAATTGATTCTTAATTGACGGAACCTTGCTGTGACGACAACAAAAAAACGGCAGTATTCACTTTGTGAAATAAATTATTAGAGGGAAAATTTTGAGATGTTGGAACTTGTAAAAGTTTAAATTTTATTAAAGTTTGTGCAAAATTAAATATCTCTAATATTTATGGATGGAGGTGGTATACATATTTTTTTAATGGTATAACAAAATATACTCCCTCCGTTTTTTTATATTTATCGTTTTAGTTTAAATTTTTTGTTTTAAAATGTTTGTCATTCTATCATAGAAAATTGTATTTCTACATTTCCAATTTTCTTTTTGACTATTTTTTTCTTTATGAAATTACAAATCAATCAATGATATAATTTCAAATCAATGTCATTTTATATGTTCAACGTACATTTTGACAACTTTTTATTTTTCTTAATCTATGTAAAAATTGCGAAAATGAAAAACGGAGGGAATATTATTTTGACATGTCGATTTTGATTCACTACTTATGCTTCGGTTTAGCGTGAAACAAGCTTGATTGCTTGGTGACTTCACTATCAAGTACGATTCCTGAAAAGTGCCTATTGATTGTCATAAATGTCGCTGCATTATTTCACCCTAAACACGAGGCTTTTCAAACATTAAAAACACGCTGATGCTCATAATAATAATAATTTGGTCTAAATCAAATTTTTATATTAACTAACATTACATGCTTGCTAATTTTGACTATTGATAGGCGAGCCATCCTATGCCCAAGTGTAGCTATGTCCTTAATATTTTAAAAATTGACATTTTTTTTTATAAAAATAAATAATTTGATGAATTTTTATGCTTTGGCCTCCCAAATTTAAAACAAAATATGATCCACCTTACTTAAAAATATCAACAATATTAATTTATACTTATATAAAATTATAAATTTATATTTAATTTTTTTAATAACAATAATTTTTTTTTGGTCCCCTTATATGTTAAATCGTGGCTCCATCCCTGACTATTGACAAATGTTTGATGATGAATGTAATAATAATAATCTTAACGAAGAAAATGAAAAATATTGTTAAAAAACTTTAGTTGGAAATTGAAGTTGAAATAACAAACCCAACTAACATTATCCACTTATGAGTCTTGAGTGGACAAATGCAATCTCTTCAAACCCCATCCTCTTCACCTCTTCCTCCCCTTCAACCCTCCTCCCAACCTCAACCCCTCCCTTCAATTAAACACCCCCTCCCCCTCCCCCTCCACGCATTCTCCTCCGATGAGTACCCAGTCGACGGCGACACGGCCTTCCTCGAAGCCTTCGCCCCTAAGGACACTCTCACGGAGGACGAGGCGCGTCGTCTCAACTGGATCGACCGCGGCTGGGCCCCGTGGGAGGAGATCCTCACGCCCGAGGCGCGTTTTGCGCGCGCCTCATTAAACGAAGGGGAAGAAGTTCCCCTTCAAACCCCCGAAGCTCTCGAAGCCTTCCGTATGCTCAGCCCCAACTACCGCAAACAGAAAATCCAAGAAATGGGATTAACTGAAGACGAATACTACGAGAAACAGTTCGAGATTCCCGGGGAGATTCCGGACAAATTGGAGAGTTTGTGGGCGGGGCCGATGGTGGTGCGACATGTGGCGCCTAGAGATTGGCCGCCACGAGGGTGGGAGGTGGATAGGGCTGAGTTGGAGTTTATTAGGGAGGGGCATAGGATTCATCACGCGACGAGGGTGGATTTCGAGAGGCTGGGGGAGGAGGTGAGGCGCGAGACGGGGGACATGTGTTTGGATAGGTATAGGATGTTTTTGAAGCAGTATAATGTGTGGGTTGAGGCTAATAAGGATAGACTCGAAGAGGAATCGTTTAGGGTATGATAATTGTGTAATGTGCATTGAGCTATTTGCTATGTTGGATTTTGTAATACTCGCTCCATTTCGAAAAGATTGTCTAAGTTTAATTTTCAATGTTATTAATTAACAATGTTTGCGTCTTAACTGACACATACATCAAAAAATTAAATCAAATTATGGTAATATTATACTCCGTAATACGTTTATATGAAAAAAACTATTTTGATATAGTTTTCACTAGATGTAATAAGGATAGACTTCAAGAGGGATCCTCTAAGGTAGGAGAATTATGTAATGCGCATTGAGCTATTTGGTATGTTCGGACTCTAAGAATATTATAGTAGTTATGTTTCTTATGCTGTTAGTTAAACACGTTAGTAACATAATTGGTTTGTGCGTATGTGTACAATTCATTGTTTTTGTTTGAAAGTTACCCGAGCAATGCATTTTTATACATATTGTTTTTATTTCATGGTTATGGGAAAACACGAGTTCTTTGTAAAAAATATGAACTTATGTGACACTTGTTGCTTCATAGGATGACCAAGATTATTATCCTGGTAGGAGGAAACGAGGAAAGGATTATCAAGAAGGAATGGTAAGATATAGAGTTAAGTTATTATTTATCACTTAAATAAGGTTCTTTTAGTCTCCGTTGCTCATAGATTGATGACTAAATGATCTATTTATATATGTGTTTTGCAGTATGAACTTCCATTCTACTACCCTGGGCAAGTAAGTTCTCCTGAAAACATGCACTTATATTTCTAATATTATATGGTTTTGTCAATTCAATTGGCTTCACCTTCAAATACCTTCGATCCTACCTTTTAGTATCTCTCTATAAGAACTTGTTTGGTGTCTTGTTAGCGGAATAAGACCTTTAAAAAGAGATTTTATCAGATCAATAGTGTCACCTGGGGTAGTTATATGTCCGACCAGGACAATGGGTGAGACCTACTTAGTGATAATTTCTGTTCTATTATCCGTCAATAGTTAGTGTATATTAAGTTTTCGTAGTTTTTTCTTTGGAGAAATGTATTTGATGATGGCAAGTAGTTCTATCATCAGGTAAGAAGAGTCTATACTTGTGGTATGTGAATTTCATTATTTAGTAGATTAAGCTTGACAATTATCAGAACTCATCAAATTAAATTTTAGTTCGGAGACATCATATTAAAAATGTTGTATATAAGATGGAACTTATTATTTTTCCTTAAGAACGTGTAAAAATAAACTAGGCTATTTGGCCATTTGGATTGAAGCATTTATGCAGATTTGTGCAGGTAAAGTGACAGCTGTTCACCTATACCAAGGAGCTTTTGTGGATATTGGAGGTGTGCATGATGGGTAAGTGTGTTTCTCCATTGGTAATTATATGCCATGATAGTACAATTTTAATGTCATGTATCCCATTGATATAATGGAATAAATAAATATTGTTCATTACTTTACCTACTCTTCTTATATATTGTGTGTTTGTTTTATAATGTTAGGTTACTATTTAATTGTATGTTTGTTTTGCAGGTGGGTCCCCATAAAGCGAAATGACTGGTTTTGGATACGCCATCACATTAAAGTTGGCATGGGTGTCATCGTAGAGATTTTGGTAAGTAGTGGTTGAAGTTTCACCTCAACATTTAACTGTATCAATCACTCATAATCAATAATGATGAATCTCTTCTTCCAAATAGCCTAGCTTATTCTATCTCACAGAGAATAGATCCTTGTAAACTTTAAACCTTGGGATGTTTTGAGCACTGGTTGTCCGGTTAACATCTAATGAAAGAGGGAGGGAGGACAGGAAGTTATGGGAGGATAAAGTTTCAAAGTAACAAATATCAGTAGTTCGTATTAATGCAATTTTTTTGCACAACTTAGATCTTCCATCATTCTCAGACATCTTTCCTTTTGCAGGCAAAGAGAGATCCTTATCGGTTTCGGTTTCCAATTGAGATGCGTTTTGTTAATCCTAATATCGATCACTTAATGTACGCACATAAGCAATTCTTCAATTTTTTAGCATATTCTAAATGATGAGATGTTACTATGCTTTTCTATATTTTGTTATGTGTTAAGTGAGCCATCTTTAACTTCCGATTTCTAAATTTATGCTTGCAGCTTCAACAGATTTGACTTTCCCCCAATATTTCACCGTGACGATACAAATCCTGACGAGTTGAGGGTGAGTTTCATTTCTTCTTTGAACACTGACATTGCACTCCTGTCCTGTATGTGTATAATGGGCCTGCATCACATAAGTACTCCGTAATTATTTATGAGTGCACCCAATAGACACTTTGTATTTATTTTAGATCTTTCAAGAACAATTAAAGTGATTTGAAATTGTACAAATCTGATACTTATTAGACTGAGTCAGGGAGTTTCAAGGTTGTGATGTGTCAAATCTTGTCTTTAAATGGATGGGTTTGGGTCGTACTATGGCTCAAAGATACAGTTATCCGATTTAAAAGCATTCTAGATTTATAAATATTTGAGATTGTGTTGTAATGTCTATGTCCGTAAGGCTTTGATGCAGTTGCTTCTGCTTGCAGCGTGATTGTGGAAGGCCTCCTATTCCTATGAAAGATCCCGGAATCAAAATTGAAGAGCAGCCTTTGCTATCAAATCATCCTTACGTTGATAAGGTACTTCACATTCAGTTTTAATATAAAGAGGAAAGTGTTGGAATCATGTGATGTATATATTTGATTAATAGCTGTCACTACTTGCTAATGACTGAGTGTGAGCCTTGTTAAAATGTTAATCTTGTCCTCCAAACATGCGTCTGTTCTAGTAAACTAATAGGACATAACAACTCCAGCTAAGATGCCTTCTACTTGTTTGTTTGTCATGAAGATCTGGCAATTACATAATGCTGAACAGATGATATTGGATGATATGGAAGCTAACCCTGATAAGTACAAGGGCAAGAAATTATCAGAGTTGACAGACGATGAAGAGTTCGATGAAAAAAACAGTACAATAAAGACTAAGGCTTATTACAAGAAAGATTTAGTCACGAAGTTGATTTATGTAAGTAGTTTCTTTCTTGACTGGATAAGATAGAAACAAAAACAAACATGGTACTTTCTTGCTGCAAATTATTTGGTAGTTTTAATAAAGTATATTTCACTAACTTGTGCCTCACAATTTTGCCAGAAAATTAGTGTGAAAGAACTTGATTTGGAACCTGCATTTGCTGAGCGTCAGGTTTGTTATTTTTTCTTCGAACCTCCTTTCGGTTAACATATCCCATCCTTTACTGCAGCCTTTGCTTCAAGCAAATACATGGTTTGTGCATGATTTGCTCTACTCTTTGATAGTTACAAAAAAGTTATTACTGAAGGACAATGGTCTTGAGGCCATCTATCGTCCTTGTACTATCCAAACAAATTTGCATGATTTATGAAGTGCAATGTGTACTACCTTAGTTTTGTAAAATTTATATTATTGGCGTTTTGCTATGTCTTCATAGTAATTATTACTCTCCTTGCACAAGGAACAATCACTAAATTGAGCCTTGCCATGTGATTTCACGGGGAAAGGGCGGACCTTAACAAAAACCTTTGGGGTTAAAGATTGGTCATTGTTTTGCTCGTCTGACAAGTGACAACACATCTGTGATATATATAGATATATATCCTTTCTAGAATGGTAGAGAAAATATTCATCCATTGAAATAGTGTGAATTCTTTCTTTTAGTTCGAGAGTTGGATTAATATGTTCAATTTTACTTGCACTAATTCGTTGATAGATTTTAAAGTAGTTTGAGCTAGAAAACAGTTTAGCTCAACAACTTAATGGGTTTCTGTGATCCAGCACCATAACAAATTAAGGGATGAAGCATTGAAAAGAGGAGAGAAATACAAAATTACGCAGCTGAGACGGAACATGGAAATGGATGAGTACGACCTTCTTCACTGGCGTCGATCATTAGAGGAAAGAGAGGCTCTACTTAGAGATATTAGTTGGTAATTAAACTGTTATCCTTTTGTCTCTTGCATCATCATATTAATAATTAAATACAGTATTGTGTTTTATCCTAATTTCTGATGGTGCACCAAAAAGAGAGTGCTACAGAAGCTCTTTCTTTTACAAACTTTAAGCCAACTTTTGTTCTTGCAGCCGCAGAGCCCTTGGCCTCCCATTAGATGAACCCGGCAGATATAAGGATGCTAGTTTCTTTGGAAAAGATCAATATGATCCTGACAGTGCCTTGTATCGTTATGACTACTGGGGTGAACCCAAGAATTCAGAAAAGAGTAAGCAAGAGCGAATGACGGATGCCCACAATAAATCCATTGTTGGAAAGGGTAACGTGTGGTATGAGATGTCATATGAAGATGCGATCAAACATCAAATGCAAAGGGAAGCCGAAGGATATGTTCCAAGGGAGTATGATGACGAAGATTCAGACGAAGAACAATCTGACCATGATGATGATGATGACAGCGACGATGACTTTGATTATAGCATTTTAGACGACCCCACTGTGAATCTTTCGAATCAACCTCATGTTAATGGGACTGAATCTCCAAGATTGTCAGATGAAGGCATATTTGAGGATTAATTAAAGAAATGTTTGGAGGATTCCTTAAGCCACATACATAATTGTATCACCTTTTGTTGTTTGTATAGGCACATGTAGAGGAGAGTCCCTCTTTGTTTCTTGTGGAGCAACAATGTAATATTAGGAGAATAGACAATTTTGATTCAATGATGTAACTCCAAATATACTACTAGAAGCCTACAACGAGAACTATGTAAACTTGATTTTGCTGATTTGGGTTGAAACAATTTTTTGCATCATTCTAGACTCCTAAACTATTTAATATTTTCTACTTCCATCTATTTTTTACATTAAAATTATCCGAATCTAGATTTTGTAGATATTTTTAAAATAACAAAAAATAGTAAAAATAAATACAACATTATTTAAAAAAATTGTAAAAATAGTTTATTTAAGCTGGTGTCAAATGATTAATGGTTTTAATTTTTACATTCCGAGTGATAATTGTACTCTATTTTTGGAATTTAAATTATATTTATAAATCCATATTTTTATATAATTTTTCATAAAAATAAGGATAAAAATAAAATTTGAAATGTAGTTATTAATAGTTGAAGTGAAAAAGTCAAAACATATTATTTATTGAAAATTTGGTGTGAAATGATGTAAGTTGTCCAAATAAGAAGCAATAAAGCGACAAATACCAAAGCCACTATCTATTAGAGAAGAAACTATTAAATTAATAAACTTTTTAGTCCGTAAGAATTCCGATATCCAATGGGTAGCTCTATAGCTTTGAAGTCAGTGGTATATCCGGCGGGCAGAGTCTGGAAATCCACCTTCACAATCACCCGCAAATTGTCTTATCTAGGCTTCAACTCCACCACATCTCCGCCTCCACAACTCTCTTCTACTTCCACAGGTATACTCATCACATTCATTTTCAGACCTTGCTGGTTAAGCTGTGGCCTAAAAAAAATCTATGTTTCATTATTCTTAATTTTCTGATATTTTAGCTAAGTATCAAGGGTCAAATGGTCATGTGAGGTAGTCTTTATATAGTCTCGCTCGCCACAATGTGATCGCTTGAGGAAAGGTAAATGGCCCGGCCAAGTATAACTGAAGTACGCCCACTCACTACGTATTAATTCGACGATCAAGCTGTAATGCGATGCTTTTAAAGTTGGTAAAAATATGAGGAGAAAAACGGCATAGCCGAATGTCGATATTTATGGTATTCTAAAAATCTCTTTCCAATGTGATGAAAGAGATTTTGGCCTGATATCGGACCATTAGCAGTTTTTCGGTGGGCCTTCCCAATCAAGAGAGAGGCCTTTACATCATATACATCATTACCATTTATGTCATATGTTACACTTTAGGTGACTCTTTATTTATAAAACTGGATTAATAACTTACGGGCACACTTTACGCAATACTATTTATAAACCAGTCTCACATTCGTAGATTAAAATTAATAAATTACTGTCATGATACATGTTGGGTGACTGCCCCTCTCCCAACATGCTTAGTTCATCCACTTAATGTAATGTAATGGCAAGTGATTAGGAGTAAGAGCTTACACTGTGGCGGCTGAAGTAGGCGGAGGCCTTGAAACCCCTGTTGTTGTGGTTACTGGAGCCTCTAGAGGAATTGGTAGAGCCATTGCTGTCACTCTTGGGAAAGCTGGATGTAAGGTTGGTATATTATAGTGGAATATTTATGATATCTGCTGAAAATTGTCGATTTACAATGTTACAGTGTTCCCTCATGACAAACTTGTGAATATGAACTTCTATTTGGTCGAGTATGGTTTGTGAATATGATATTGTTTTATCTTCAATAGAGTGCGATGTGATAGATGTTATCCTAGTTTCCTAGAATGGTCCTCTCAGCTTTAATGATGGCCTTTGGCTTCATATCTCCTAACACTTTTCAAGAGAATAATGTATTAGTGATGCATCTTGGTTCTAATCTCAATGGAGAAGTCAACCTACTTTACGTGGTGTTATATGGGATACTCAAAGAGAGCCAAAGTAACTTTAAGTTTTTTTTGGAGCTTTTACATTGTCATGTGCTACGTACTATCCTAACCCCACTTGGGTAGGAGCCTCTTCAGAGGCACTGGGGCATGTTGATGTTCATGTTTTACATTGTCATGTGCTGATGGCTATATGTTTGCAGTACTAATCGTCTCAGCTATCTACTTTATGATGAGTTGTTCTGTCTATTGGCAGGTCTTGGTGAACTATTCAA
This sequence comes from Lithospermum erythrorhizon, assembly GCA_019722365.1. Classification (NCBI taxonomy): domain Eukaryota; kingdom Viridiplantae; phylum Streptophyta; class Magnoliopsida; order Boraginales; family Boraginaceae; genus Lithospermum; species Lithospermum erythrorhizon. The sequence continues at coordinate 833,282 of JADFUC010001683.1, forward strand.
GATCATCTAAAGAGGCCGAAGAAGTTTCCAAAGAGGTATCATTTTGTCCAGTTATTTAATTGCTTGATATTTCAAATCATCGTGCACCTCATTCCCTTTACAGCAATACTAAAGATTTTGATTGAATTTAAGATTGAAAACTTGTGTCTCGCTATAAGAGGTAATCTGGAGTAGTATTTGTCAAAATTTATGGTTGATGTGTTTGATCTCTATATTATCGATCTCAAGTCATTTTGTTTGTCTGTAGACAGCTGTTGAATCCTTGTACCAGTTTGGCTTTGCAACAACAAATTTCTTACTATATTGGATATTGAAGGCTAACAAGTTGATGAAATTTTGATAATATGATATTCTATATAGGGTTCATGTTGCCTATCTTGACATTCTCACCTGTTCAATCTAATGTCTATCACACCTGGATTCCAATCTCATACATTTAAGCACGAATCCTTTTCGGTGCCCAATCTTGTCCTGCACCCTTTAATAGTTTACGGGGGAAAAGGCAAGAATAAGTTTTAGCCCATCTGTGCTTTTGAATATACTTCAGTTCTTGAATTCTTTATTGTAGATTGAAGCTAGTGGCGGAGAAGCTCTCACTTTTGGGGCTGATGTTTCAAAAGAAGAAGATGTAGACTCAATGATTAAAACCGTGAGACTCGGATCATATTACTCTGCATATCCCCAATTAGTTTTTATTGAATTATTACCTGTATCACTGCGTTATTCGATTTTTATGCCTACAGGTCGTTGATCGGTGGGGAACACTTGATATTTTAATTAATAATGCAGGTCAGTGAGGTCGGGAGCTATTAAACCTTCCAAATTATTCAACATGCAGTCTTTAATTTTTAAATGGATTTTCAAGGAATTACACGAGATGGTTTATTGATGAGAATGAAGAAATCTCAGTGGCAAGATGTCATTGATTTGAACCTTACTGGAGTGTTTCTTTGCACACAGGTCCATATGTTCATTTCGATATGTCTTTATTTCACTATTTAATCCTAATCCATCCTCATTTGCTCTTTATGCTGTCAAATCGTTCTAGCTTTTGCTTGTCATGTGCCAAGAGCCCAAGACCCACTGGCAATTATTCTATCTTTTCTTTTATGGCAATAACGAAGATGAGAGAGGTGTTCACTTGTATGAAAATCTTCGCATTCCTAAGTCCTAACCTATATTCACTTATTGCAGGCAGCAACAAAGATTATGATGAAAAGGAAGAAGGTGAATCTTATTTGACAGTTCCTCGACTCTTTCCTACAGATTGTTTGAGACTTTGAAGTGCATTTTTTCTATTGCTCTATCTTAGTTGTGTGGACTGGATTGGATTCATTGATGCATGCCAGAACTTCACTATTTTATACATTTTCTATTGCTCTGTCTTAGTTGTGTGATCTGAAAACGATTATACCTTTTCCTATCTTGCACAATCATAGAAGTTGTAAGTATGTAGACAATTAGAAACCAATTTTTTGCAGAGCAGTGCTATCTTTCATGTTTACTCAAGCAGAAACTGAACAAGCTGGTCTGAATATACACACACACATACATTTATATATGCTAAATCTGGCTGATAGATTGGCCGGCAAACTTCCTTCGAGAACTAGAACATGGAATATTTGCAGTGTTATGGAGTTTAAGGTTCCCTACTAGCTACTCATAAGTCAGAACTGCCAATTTGGGTTCCCTTTTTTTAGCTCTTTGGTTCAAATTTCTCTCTTCACACTCTTCTGTATCATCATGATCAACAAGAACAACTCCAGCATGTTTTCATTGTGTTCTTTATTAGGACCTAGAAAGTATAATAATCACTTGGATATTGAAGTATCATGCCCATCCAGTGATCAAGCGCTCGGTATCTACATGTAAGTTCTAACTTCTCTCTGAATCTGCAGGGGAGAATTGTTAACGTAGCATCTGTTGTTGGATTGACTGGCAATGCTGGGCAGGCCAATTATAGTGCTGCAAAAGCTGGAGTAATAGGTTTCACCAAGTCTGTTGCAAGAGAATATGCAAGTAGAAACATCAATGTCTGTAACTTTTCATATTGAAACTTTAGTAGGAGAAGATGGTGTAAAGTTATATTGGAGTTATATATTGGCCATAAGAGTATATACTAAGATGGTGCATTTCGTTTCCTCTTCCAGGTGAATGCTGTAGCTCCTGGCTTTATTGCATCTGACATGACTGCCAAACTAGGGGATGAAATTGAGAGTAAAATTTTACAGAACATTCCTCTAGGTAATGGATGCTTAGCTTCTATGGATGCATTAGTTTCAATCTCAATGTGATTCTCGTTTCAATCTCAACAAGGCAGTTTTTAATGTTCATGGTGGATGACAAAATGTGTGGTGCTATCTTCTCCAATATGTTTCTCGGTTTCTCCTCTTCCTTGGTATGAGTTCGTGTGTAGTTACAATTCTCACCCTTGATGGCTGACATGACTTCCTTAGTACCAGTTGTTTACAATTCCCAATTTGTTATTAACTGAACATGAATTTCAAAGCATATGTTTGTGTTATTCCTGAAGAATCTTCCAATACTTCTGTAAAAGGTAAAACTTGAACCGTCATTTGTTGGAGATCTCTTATGTACTTGGTTTGCCACTTCTGATTATTGTTTTATTTTTCATGATAAACATTTTTATTCGTTCTTGGCATGTCTGCTGGTGTTGGTTTACACTAAAATTGTGCTCAGTGCTTTGGTACACCTCGAGAATATGCAATTTTACGACGGAGTATTAGATTATAAGCTCATTGTATATATGAAACGCGTAGGAAGATATGGCCAACCAGAAGAAGTTGCTGGCCTAGTGGAGTTTTTGGCCCTCAATCCGGCTGCTGCTTACATAACTGGACAGGTAAGGATACAATTTCCTGAAGTCTGATATCTAATATTAATGCCCCGTTCGAACTATGGAGCATGACTTCTCGAGTTTGTAACTTCCATGACCAAAGACGAGTTCGTCGTTTGTTGCAGGTTTTAACCATTGATGGAGGGATTGTCATGTAGAGAGCTTTCTAAGGTCTGTCTGAAAACCAGAATTTTGAGGAATCGAAAATGTCGAAAACAGCACATCTTCTTTCTTCCAGAATCGAAAGCATTGCAAGCTGAGATATGAAAAATCTTTGTCGCTCTGCCTGTAAAGATCGTAATATTCCAACAAATATAATTGATCACCGATGTACTTCAAAATATTTCAACAAGGAAGATAGTGAATACTCAATTATCGATGGATTCTTCTTTATCATAATATAATGTAAAATAATTAACACAATTCAGTCGATCTCCTCTTCCTCGACATTATCCATTGTGAGCCCAGAGCTGAGCTAACCTAGCGACTACTGTCTATATTGATCGAGCTCAGTTTGTCAAAATTCTCCAACTCGAACTCGATTCGATAACAACATTTATCCATACCTTCAATCAACAATTTATGCATATAATTCAATTATAAAATTCACTCTATCGGCTTACATTATATGTCACTTTTGTACATAAAAAAGAAAATGTGTTCTCATAATATGAGTTTTTGTTATGGAAATATTATATCATGGACATTGCTCATTAACCAAGCTCGTATTGCTTAATGCTTTTAACGACTACGAAAGAATAATTGTTACTTATTTATCGTTTACTTAGCTTACCTTATTATTGTATCTGGAAGCTCATAACAAAAGAAGCCATCAGACAGACAGATATATCTCTACAATCTGCATCAGACAGACAGATCAGACAGACAGATTCTACACACCCTGTAAGAATAAAATCATCCTCATTATCTCTCTATTTGTCTGTCTATTTATATTGTTCTTAGTTATATTCATAACATGTTTTTAATTAAATTTAGATTAAGGTAGTATAATCAAATTTCCTCTCAATCTTCATACCCTAAACCCAATTCGATTAATTCCCAATTTCCCATTTTTTAAAATTCCCAATTATCAAACCCTAAACCCCGTTTGATTAAATTCCCAAATTCCCCCATTTTCAAACCCTAGACCCCAGTTGATTAAATGCCCATTTTCAAACCCTAAACCCATTTGATTAAATTCTCAATTTCCCCCATTTTTCAAACCCTAAAATCCCCTTCAATCAATCCCCAATTTCTTAAATTTTGCATCCAAATTTGTGAAATTGTGATGTCAGAAAGCTATAGAGACTTACCCTTAGATTTATGGGCATTAATCTTGAATAATCTTCCACATCACACCAATTTGGAGCCTCTTTCTTTAGTATGCAAACAATTTCTCAAACTCACAAATCAATTACGTCCCAAATTAATTGTCACTAATGCCCTAATACTCACCCATAATGATATTTCATCACTCATTAATAAGCGTTTTCCGAATATTGATTCAATTGATTTTAGTAATTATGGTTTTGATATTAAGGGTTTGCTTTTGAGTATTGCTAGTAATTGTGAACTCGAGAAATTAAGTGAAATTGATTTGTGTAATGTGGAGAAAATACCCATTAAGGGTTTGATTGAATTGGGTTCGAAAATAAAGGTGTTGAAGTGTAGGAACATTCGGGTTTTACGAGATAAGGATTTGGTTGGTATTGGGAATTCGTTGCCTTTATTGGAAGAATTGGATATTAGTTGTCCTAGGAATGATCATTATTTGAATATGATGGGTTCTGGAGGTGGTAGTGAGATGGCGATTAGTGATTTTGGGATTCGGTTTTTGTCGTTGAATTTGAAGAATTTGCGGAGGATTAATGTTTCGGGGAATCATTTTGTTACTGATAGGTCGTTGGTTTGTTTGTCTGAAAATTGCGAGTTTTTGGAAGGGGTTGATGTCGTTGATTGTACATTGGTCACAGCAAAGGGGGTTTTGTTTTTGTTGCAAAATTCTGTTCATTTGAATTCGATTTCTGCCTCGGGGATTGAGACTGGACATGGACGTTTAGGGTCTGAAGATATGAGTTTTGCTGGGCGAAGGCTATACAGTCTTGATCTACGCGAGTCTTTTATTTCAGAAGAGTTTATGTGCATGTTGGTAGAGGCTTGTGTTGATTTAAAGAGGCTCTCGCTTTTTTACTGTACAGGCTTCAAAGTTTCTTCACTTGCATTACTTCTGCGCAAATGCCGTACACTTCAACATTTGGCTCTTTGTAGCCTTCATTGCATTACAGATGTATACATTGTTCGTCTTTTCCCATATCTGCATAATCTTGTTTCCTTGGAGCTGAGTAGCATCTCTGATAGGCTCACTCTCAACACATTACATACGGTGGCCAGACGTTGTCCTTCACTAGAATTTGTTCAGATGGAGTGTCATGGTTTGGGGATAACGGACTTACATTTTGACTCTGTCAAGTATGGTCATATCAAATCTCTTAATTTGTCGAAAAGTTGTAACCTTGACGATACATTTTTCATTGGGATTGCATTAGCTTGTCCTAACTTAGAAAGAATTGATTTATCCTATTGCGATGTAACTGAAAAATGTCTGGCTGCGATTCTTGATACATGCCACGAGATCAGGATTTTAAGCATTAAGGGTTGTCAGATGAACTCTATAGGGCAAGGATTGGTGCTACCAAAACTTGAGGTACTCGATGCAGCTAATTCCGCTATAAATGATGAAGGGTTAGCACAAATTGCTATGAGATGTCCCAGACTTGAGAAGCTGGGGTTAGCAAGATGTGTTCGAGTGACATATATAGGGGTGAAGGAGGTTGTGGTAACTTGCCAAATATTGAAGGAGATAAATTTGTATTATTGTGAGAAGGTTTACTGTGTAAACATTGTTTCTCAGATGATTTCGACAAGGCCATCGTTGGTGAAAATAGTCCCACCATCTCCTATTTCGCTTAGCAACAGCGAGAACGGATTTTATCTGCAACATGGATGTCAGATTTTGGAAGGCTCTAAATGCGAAGTACCTAAGATTTGGGAGTAAACTGATTATGTTGGTGAATAATTCTGTTCTTTTTCTCCATGAAATTAAATATCGTTTCTAAAAAATATGTTGGTGAATGCAGTTTTTGTCTTTTGTTGTGCATAATTTATGTTATCTAATTTTATCACACACATCAATCTAAGTTTCTGCTATACGTTATGGATAAATAGTTCGGTGATTAATTAAATCCGAAGCCTATTAAATTGTTTTCTGTATAAAAGTCAGTGAAATGGTTGATAATGTTGCTTGTTGCGTTATTTTTGAAGACCTATTGATTCTAACTGTTTGGAAAGGGGGTTTGATTGATCAAGAAGAAGAATCTACTTCAACCGATAGCGACAGTTTTGGCTGGAACACTGAAGACGAGCTTGCATATGAGAGTGCTCCAGAATGGCCAGCTTCGTCTTACCGGAAACCACAAGGAGATCAACATTCATAGTAGTACTATATGTAGGGGGTGAACTCATCACAGCATCATCAGGAGCAAAACATTTTAGAGCCTGGAAGGTCCTTTAGGATGATGAATGACAGTATAATTATAAGCATCCAAATGCACAAAATCATACATTATAACCAATTATTAAGTTTTACAAAGACATTCTGCATTTTTCATAATTTAGCTGAACCAGAAACCGCATGGTTAACGAGTTCTCTTCTCAAGATTTTCCCTGCAGGAGATTTTGGAATTGCATTGATGAAAGCAACCCGCCGTATCTTCTTGTAAGGAGCAACCTACAGAGTGCACTAGTTCAAGCATAGGTAGAAAGAATCCTTTGACGTTGGAGCAAAGAAAATAGTTTCAGCATGAGAATGATGTGATCGCTATGTTTTGGTGATATAGCTAAATCAATAATCATGATGCAAGATCAATCTTTTTCTCCACAATCCAAGTTTTCTTCAAACAAGTACTCGAATTAAAAAGTAAAGATGTACCTTCTTGGAAACGGAATTCATAACGTCAGCCTCAGTAATTGTACTTCCAGGTTTTCGGACAATGTAGGCCATAGGAATCTGTCCTGCTGCCTCATCAGGATATCTGCACTCAAATAAATACGACAATCTTCAACGCCATGCCGGAACAAATAATAGATCTTGCAGCAGCATATATAAGAACTAACAGACTTCTCGAGTAAAATTCATACGAGAAGGTATAGACAGAAGACGAGAAGAACATACGGGATTACTGCAGCATCAGCAATATTGGGGATTGATTGAAGTATATGCTCTAATTCGGCTGGAGGGACCTGCAATTATTTTTTAAAATCCCATCAGCAGTCTAAATTTACTTGCTAATGGATTAGAGAATTATAAGATTCCAGACTGAGTATATACCTGGTATGCCTTATATTTAATTAGTTCCTTTAGCCTGTCAACAATGTACAAGAATCCATCAGTGTCAAAATAGCATAGATCACCAGTCCTGAGCCAACCTTCCGAATCCAATGTTGCAGCGGTGGCTTTGTCATCTCCAATATAACCTGAACCAACCAATGGTTTCGCGGACTTGTTAGAGGGAATTTAGATCACTAAGGTCCATTAAAGTAATAAAATGATAGTTGATGGACCTGAAGACGTATTGAACATTTTATATTTTCATTCTCCAATATGCCTACCTCAATTCAAATTGTGAAGAGGGGGTGGTATCTAATTGGAATTAAATGAAACATTAACAGAATCAAATTGTATCACATTGAAAGTATATATTGTTCAAATCATTATAAAATTGAACAAATAAGATCAATCACGAATATCAATTGTGTCTCTCAACTAATCAAGTTGAGAAGACAAATGTCTACCTTTCATGACGATTGGTCCTCGTAACCAAAGCTCCCCACGCTGTCCTGGAGGTAAAGCCTCCCCACTGTCCGGATCCACTATCTTTGCCTCCATGTTCTCAGCTAGGCGGCCAACAGAGCCATAACGGCTAGTCTCTTCAGGCCCTATCATCCGAGTTGCTCCTCCCCCAGTCTCTGTCATACCATATCCCTGGAAAAGATAAATTGAAGAGAATTGGTATTGCGAAAATGAAAATATCCAAATGGAAACATGTCCTTCAAGCATAAAAAAAGAAGTACTCCGTATCATGCATTCCTCTTCATTTGATATGTCTATCATATCAAGAGAGATTCCATTTCCTATCTAGATTCACTGTTCATATTTCCATGAAGGACCAGAGCAAGTAATAAATCACAATGTTGAATGTCAATTTCATGTTATAACACATTATACTCTTGATAAGCATCAGTATATTTCTTGTGTCAGTTATTACTGCACGGAAAAGTGAAAACTCTCTGGAAAGAATTATGATTGTGGCTGAATATGTAAACTAATCAGGGCATCTAGAAAATTGCAGTCAATTAAGACTTTTCCACAAACTTAACCTTTTGATAGTCAACATCATATCACTTATGATTAATTAAATTACATGCTATTCGTCCAACAATAAAAAATTAGATCACTTATGATCTTTCCGAAAATATTAATATAATTGTCATTTAATAATTGTACGTAGACCACTCTTGCATTGATTGAGAGAGGAAAATAAATATCTTTGATGTTTCCACCACTTTCTTTGATGCAATAAGAACATTAGTTCAGCATGTACTCCGTATTAGTCTTTCCACATATTAATTTATTTCTCTTTGAATAATTGTAGGTAGATCACTCTTCCATTAATAATTGGGAGAGCAAAAAATCATAACTATGATGCATCATTATGAAAATCTTCAAAAACCAATACTTATCCAAGAGCTAATAAGCTATCTCCAACATAATTATCTATTCGTTTCAACATTTAACTTTGTGCTACTATGCAAAAAAAGATTAATCTAATCTATCATTACCACCACTTCCATGCTTACAGCTTCTCGATAAAGAATATACATTGTTATTTTCCAGTAAAATATACATTAACAGTAACATTCCCAATGCCTTTTGAAGAGGCTCCCGCTTAAGCGGGGGGGAGAGAGGGTCAGATAGAACGTAGCCTTACCCTGTGATGATAGGGAGGTTGTTTCTGAATTGACCGGAGTTATTTTTAAGTAAAATATCAAAATGAAATTAAAATGCAGTAAGGATGGAGATACCTGAACAATTTCCACCTCTGGAAACTTAGCTCTGAACCCTTCACTAACCTCACTCCCTAGCGGCGCCCCGCCACAACCCAACAACTTAAGTGAGCTAAGATCATACTTACTAACCAATGGAGACTTCAACATAGCCACCACAAGCGGAGGCGAAACTGGAATATACGTAACCTTATACTTCTCCACAGCCATCAACATCTTCTCAAAATCAAACCTCCCCAACATTACTAAAGTCTCCCCTAATGCCAAAGACCTTATCAACATAAAAAACCCAAACACATGAAACAAAGGCAATGTAAAAAGTGATACAGATACACCATTTTCCCCCTCCCCCAAATCATTTTCAGCTCTATATTTAGCATCATACATACCCCCAATCACAGCAATAAAATTCCTATGACTTAATTCAACCCCCTTTACTCTCCCAGTTGTCCCAGAAGAGTACAATATAGCAGCACTATCAAGCTGATTAATTTCACCATTTTCTTGAATTTCAATATTACCCTTTTCAGATAACATCTCAATAAACTCATTAGACTCAATATTAACAATAGGAATATTACCATATGGAAGCTTTTTTGACACCTCAAAAGTTGAAAAAACAATTGAAGGCTTACAAAGCTTCATCATATGCTCAACCTCATCACTAGAAGACAAAGGATTTGCAGGAGAAACAACAATCCCAAGTGAAAGAAGTGAAAAATAAATGATGGGCACATGTAAAGAAGGTGGACAAATGATAAAGGCGACATCTTTTTGAGACAAGGAAGGGAACTTGGTTTTTAGTGAAAATGATAAGGAGTTTGTTTGGCTAAAGAATTGAGTGTAGGAAATGTGGTGGTTGGTGGCGGCGTCGATGAGGAAGGCGGTGGTGGTGGGGGTAGGGGTGGTGGAGTGAAGAAGGGAGAGAGCAAATTGAGTGATGGAGAGGGGGTGGGAGAGGGGGGGTAAGGTCACATTTGGTCTCAGACTTTGGTATGTTTTTGTTGCAGAAGAATAGCCATTTTTGGGGTCTATAGTTTGGTTCAATTGTGATTGAGGAACCATTTTTTGTGATGAGAAAAATGGATTCTTGAGCTCTCAAAAAATTGAATCTTTTGGTGATTCATGTTTGTCCAATATACACATCCAAATAATGTTTTTTTAGCACTCGAAACGCATCATTTTAATTTCAACATAATTTCGTAATTATCACACTTACAAATGTAAGACAAAATACTATTTCACCCCTAAATACTATCTGTTTCTGTGTGCGATAATTAGCTCAGATTAATTTGTTTGCTAATTAGATAAAGCATGGTGAATTTACATATAGAAATAGAGTGGTTGTTGGAGTACTTGTGGTGGCTAAAATGGTTGATAGATACTAATGGAGTACATGCAATAATGTTGTACAATCACATTAAATATTGATTTCATTACCACTTATCAGTATCTGTGAATTGTGTCTTTGGTTATAGAGTTTACTACTTTTCTTTGTTTTTTAAAAGAAAATTGCCAGAGCCGTTATTTTTTAATACGTGATTTGATAAATCGACTGACGCCATAACCCGCAAAACTTATCTGTGTAAAAAATACTATTTTTCTTTGTAAATCGATTGTCAAGTTTACTCAATGCAATGCGGAAATAACGAAATGTATCGCTTATTACACTTTGAGACACCCTTTTTTTCATGACCACTTGCCGCACGCTGCCTTGTTTGTTTTAAAAAGTGAATCAAATTAAAATTAAAATACGCGCATTTAACTTAACTGAATGTGAATGCAAAAAGGTCACACAAACTATAACCAAGGATCTTGACTCCGACGTAGTAGCTAACAAACGTTGATTTGACATTCTTTATTAGCCTCCATTAACATCACGCAACATGTTTTATTTTTTAGTTTTTAATTATCTTCTAAATATACTTGTTACTATATCAAGTCAACAAAATGTAACCGATAATATTGTTATTTATTCCCGATTACATATAATAATTGATCAATAGCATTTATAGAATCATATCTCATATGGAATAATATCTAGTATTTCAAAAATTGTATAGTGATTTTTACTAATTAATACTAATAAATGATACTTTTTATGTTTAATTTTAATTAACAAATAAATTTAATTTATATAAAATCTATGGTTAAATATAAAAGAGGCTTCAGGCGCATGATTCACTTGTGATCATAGGCTCAAGGCCACAAGTGACTGCTGGTCAAGCTTTTGTTTTTCCTTTTTTTTGAAACTTAATAAATTAATACTCGATTATTTAATAAACTCTCTAAAATAATATTTTTGGTCGGTCTCGACTCGGGGATGAGGTGCTAAAATAATAATTCATATTTTTTTGTTCCTTTATCATTTTTTTATTTGCAATTATCAACTACCGTAGTTTCGATAAATTCAAACTCCCCGATTATTTTTAATAAACTCTCTAAATAATATTTTTACCGGTCACTATTTGTGGATGATGCATTCGTTTTTTGTTAATTTTCTAATTATCAACTACCGTAAACTCGATAAATTAATACCTGGCCCCTTTAATAAACTTTCTAAGCATTTATATTTTTTAATACCCCGACTTGTGATAGCTGGCTGTTTTTTTTCCTTTTTTTTGAAACTCGATAAATTAATACTTCCTGATTATTTAATAATAAATTCTAAGATAATATTTTCGCCGGTCTCCGACTCAGTGATGTGGTGCTAAATTAATCATTTGTGTTTTTTCCATTCATTTTTCATTTTTTTATTTCGCACTTACCAACCACCGGTAGGCTCGATAAAATAAATAATTTGTGTTTTTTTTCCATTCATTTTTCATTTTTTTAATTCCGCCAATTACTAACCACCGTAAGCTCGATAAATTAATACTCCATTCTTTACAAACCATCCGGAGATAATATTTTCTACCGATCCCGACTCGTGGATGTAGGCACATTCATGTTTTTTTCTGCTCTCTTTTTTTTTCAATTATGAACTACTATAAACTCGATAAATTAATACTCCGATTCTTTTTAATAATAAACTTTCTAAGATAATATTTGTTTGGCCATTCCACTGGATAAGTGTGCTTGGTATTTTTTATTTTTTTACAATTATCATCTACAATAGAAGCTCGATAAATTAATTATCGATTATTTAATAAACTCTCTAATATAATATTTTTAGCCGGTCCCGACTCGGGGATAGGGTGCTAAATTAATAATGCATACTTGTTTCATTCCTTTTTCATTTTAGCTCGATAAATTAATACTGATTGAAATGGCCATATGCGGGGGTTTGGATTTTTTTTTTCAATTACTAACTACGCAGAAATTGATAAATTAATACTGATTATTTAATAAACTCTCAAGATAATAAGCATTCCACTGGATAGTTGCTAAATTAATAATTGTGTTTTTTTCTGCTCCATTTTTTGCAATTATTAAATACATACGTATAAATTTGATAAATTAATACTGATTATTTAATAAACTCTCTAATAATATTTTTGCTACCCGACTTTATGATAAAAGGCTAAATTAATAATTCGCTAAAATTATAAAGATAATATATTTTGATAATTCAGCTAAGTTTAAGCTAACTCAAACTTTAACGGGAATCCACTTTTTGTCACTAAACAAGAATAAGCCACATGATTACTAATTATCATAACGATCATTATTTTGCAAATCTCATATCTGTATTTAAGATTAAATCCTTTTAAAGTTCATGAATTATATGTGCTAACTATTACAAAACTATCACCCATCGTTAATCAATATTATAATAAAGTCTCGTATTTAGATTAACAATCGACTACCGTTGGGCTTAGTTACTTATAATAATAAGATAAGGATCATGCCAGCCCAATTATAATAATATCATTTAATTGGATAAAATATTTATTCGGAGAATGAGATGTACATTTGGGCTCGTTAACAAACCAAGAGAGCTATATGGGTATAGAGGCCCAGTTGAGACTCCAATAAAGCTTGAAAAGAAGACAACATTTGTAGTTGATTTTAGAGGAGTCATAATGGCAAATTCAGTGGCGACAGATCTTGTTGACTTCCTCAACGCTTCCCCTACTGCTTTCCATGCAGTTGGTAAATTACACTTTTTTTAAATCTGTCCCAAAATGATTGTCACGTTTCGAATTTTGATAATCGCCGTATACTAAGATTATTTCTAATTATTATTTTTTAGATTATATCAAGTTGTATATAAAACGAAGAAAGTTTGATATATTACAAAAATGCCACCTTTTATGTTAATGATTGAGATTAGAATTTTAAAGGATTAGTTAGATTAGAACTTGAGAGGATAAGTAGTTTACTATTAAAATGATAATTTTGATCGAAAGTTCTGTCTTTGCGAAGTTGTTGAGTTTTATCATTAAAAAGCAAAGTTTTAACAATTTTTGATATGGAGGAGTGTGTGTTTATGTTGGTCTCTTTGATTTTTATCTATTTCAACTATTTTCACTCAATTATGTTCAAATAAAGACAAAAAATGAATATAAGTAACGAGTTTGATCGTTCTTGATTCTTTTATGTGTAAAGCTTTCATTTTTATGCATCTTATTCTTTGATTTTATTGTGTTGGATTAATTTGTTGTGGTTCTTCGATTAGAGGAAGCCAAAAATAGATTGAAGAGTGCAGGATATGAGCATATATCTGAAAGAGATGATTGGGAATTGGAGGCTGGCAACAAGTATTTCTTCACTAGGAACCACTCCACCATTGTTGCTTTTGCAATTGGTCAAAAGTAAGCTGTAGTTTTGTTTATTTCATGTGACACTTACTTGGTCAATTCGGAAACAGCCTTGTTGTTATCACATGGTAAGGTTGCACACTATCCGACCCCCCAAATCCCAATACCCTGCTGAGGCAGGAGCCTTTTCAGCTGCATCAGGGCATGTTAATGTTAATGTTCTATGTTCGCCATTTGAAACACTTTCCACATGCATGTTTTGTAACAGCTACGGAGTATTTACCTTAGCATTGTTTGGAGTTTTAAGAGTCAAAGAACACTATTTCTATGAAACTTCTGCTGTTCACTGATTTAGCTAACTATTCTGTAGATACGCTCCTGGAAATGGATTCTTTATAGTTGGTGCACATACTGACAGCCCCTGTTTGAAACTAAAACCTGTTTCAAAGGTACTTTTGTGAATTATGTAATTTATCCGGATCACATATTGTTTTAGAAGGGAGTACAAGCAATTCTTCATGCTAAAATCTTAAACTTCATTGTCGAGTTTAGGTATCAAAATGTGGTTATCTGCAAGTTGGAGTGCAAACATATGGAGGTGGTTTGTGGCATACATGGTTTGATAGAGACTTAACAATTGCCGGGCGCATAATTACAAAAGATCAGAAAGATGGTTCCGAGTCCTTCTCTCATCGGCTGGTTAGAATCAAGGAGCCCATCATGAGAATACCAACTCTTGCAATCCACTTGGATAGGTAACATAAACCATGATCCTTTAATATTCTTGTTTGGAGTACTAAATATATACTCTCTCCGACTCATTTTAATTAATGTTAAGTCTTTTCAAGGTGAAGGTTGAAGTACTTTAAAATGACTTGGAGGGAGTATGACTTTTTTAGGATTAGTAATAATTGTTGTTGTGGACAGGAATATTAGTACTGATGGATTCAAGGTGAACACACAAAGTCATCTAGCTCCTCTATTAGCTACAGCAATTAAGGTAATTGCAAGGTGTTCTGTTTGTGAGTTTATGGCAAAAACATCTTCCTCAAGATTTTGAATGAAACATATTTGTTCAAGCCATCTAGAAACTCAAACTTAGGCAGGTCTGCACTATACTGGACTTTGTATGCCTTTGTAGGGAGTAAAAGATTGTCTTTTTAATAACTTGGGTCAATAACATCAGTGGTTCTATGGTCAAAGCTTCACCTCGTAAACCAATCATGACAAATTGAAAAAAAATTGTTTGGAGTACTTCACTTTTAATTGCTCAATATTTTATGTTAATCGTACGAGTACCTACTTTATATGACAAGAATTTATGACATTGTGAAAGTATTTTTAAATAGATATTTAATAGGTCATCTTGGAAGTTCTCAATTACATTCAATTTTCATGAACAATATTCTTCTTTGCTAGCACAGGCTGAGCTCAATAAGGAAACTGCTAAAAATGATTATACAGAAGATGGGAACACCAAAGAAAGAAAGGACTCTGCCTACAAAAAACACCATCCTATTCTTCTGCAAGTGAGTTTCTGGACCAAATTTAAAGTAATTTCTTATCATGCCAGGTTCAGAACATGCCACTTCGTAAGGTTTGGGCACTATATGATATGGTTAAATGTCTTCTTTCCTTGTTTCCAGCTTCTTGCTGATGAGGCTGGCTGTGAACCTGAGGACATATGCGACTTCGAGTTGCAGACATGTGATACCCAACCAAGTACTATTGCCGGTGCAATGAAGGAATTTATTTTCTCAGGAAGACTTGATAATCTTTGCATGTCTTTTTGCTCTTTGAAGGTAGTCAAACTCACTCTATGCTTGTAAGCAAGTTCAAAGTACTCTACTTCATAGTAATTTCTTTCAATATATTGTTCTCTTTAAGTAGGAACTACATAACTATTTGCAATGACGTATTTTCTTCTTGATTAAGAACAAAACGCCTATCTACTTTTATGCATAATATATTATTTGATAAGCATTTATTGTTTGTCTTTTTCAGTTTACATTGCTGATCTGCTGTTTAACTTTTCTATGATGTAGTCAGCCATGACCTTGATTGTATGTCTTTGAATCTTTGATTTCTGAATCTTAAAAGCCGAAAGTTTGAACTCAGACAATTCCTTGATTTTATATGGGCAAATGAGTCCTGGACATTAACTATTCTTCAATCTGTTCTTCTTTGATTATGACCATAAAAAAGCTTTGAAAAATTTAGAAAGGTACATTCTACCAGTTGGTACTGTAAAAGTTAATTTATCAGATCCAAATTTTATCAAACGTACCCATTCCAAGGATATCTGTAATTAATTTTGTGTGCTGATGTTTATTGTATATTTTCTGGTACGTTGCCATGCTTTCTTTCTTGATAAATTTAGTAAAATTCCATCTTATTAAACCAATTGGCTATGTTATCATGATATTCTCTCCTGATCCATCTAGTATGAACATCTAAACATGGGTGTGTTTCCTCACGATTGTACTTGTCCAAGCATATCATTTTGCAATTTGACATTATCTTACCTGAAATTTTGTTCATAGATGAAACTCATTTCTTATGAATTTATGTATTCTTTGATGAACGTGTTGATTTAGGGGCAATTGATAGTAATTCTCTTACTGCTTCGAGACCAGTCTTGCGATGAGACCTAAGGACGGTTGCTTAAAAGATCAGCGAAGAAGTTGGATCTAATTCAGCACAAGGAGCTGGATCTCCTGTCACATTGGATGCTCTATCACGAATCACAAGTGCCTTTGGTGAAGATTCAAAGGTACCCCTAACTAAAGCTAACAAACAGTACCATTTTGCACCTCCTTTAGGAATATAAATCTAACTAGAGCCAATAAATTAGGCATAAAATATAGTCAGGGCTAATTTATTCAGTAAATGTTAATGAGCCGAGCTCAACCGAGCGAATGTTTATGCTACCATTTAGCTAACTCAGTTTTATGCTGAGGAATGTTTATGCTACCATTTAGCTATTTTATTCAGTAAATGTTTGGTGACCGAGCGGAGCCAAAAATTCTCCAGCTCGGGCTCGGCTCGGCTCGATAACATCTCTAAGCACAACTCTCCTCCATCTGCATTTGTATAATCCCTCGGAAATTTAGGCCAATAAACTCCTAAGTCTCTATTTTTCTGTCTCGTCATCTTTCATGCAGTAGCTTAGTGCACTTAATGAATTAGTAGGGGCACATGCTTCACTAATAAACCAATATGATCACTACGCTTCTGCCCACTGTTGATGAGAAATTATTAAGAATCTCGGATGAATATAACATCTTAAACTATTTTTTTTTTCTATCATATGATCATGTGGACCTGCTTAAACAATGACAAAAGTTTTATCTGGTCTGGCATACGTATTTATGTTTTGAAATCTAACTGTGACAAAGTTGCTTCAAAAAGCAATCCAGAAGAGCTTTCTTGTATCTGCTGACATGGCTCATGCCTTACACCCTAATTACATGGTATGTGCATTTTGTTGCTCTTGTTAACTCTCTAATTGCCCTTTTATTGGTAATTTTACTAATCAAGTAGTATTCTTTGATTTCTCTCAGGATAGACATGAAGAGAACCACCAACCCAAGATGCACTGTGGACTTGCTATCAAACATAATGCCAATCAGCGTTATGCAACTAATGCTGTCACTTCGTTCTTATTCAAAGAGATTGCGACCAAGCACGATATTCCTGTCCAGGTTCGACTCTTAACATTCAAAGATCCTGAATTGCTACTTTAGGAAAGAATTCATCTGTGGTAGCTGTTACCATCTTATCCTTCTCCTTTTTTGTTGCTGAAGTGATTAGTGGAACCATCATCCCTAATAAAAAAAAACAAAAAGTAGGTTGTAGAAGCCCCTAGTATGAATTGGATCCAAGTACAAGATCCTTCTATTATGAAAATAGTTTCAAACCAAAGCAGAGGCTGAGTAAAAGAGAAACAACCCCACCCCCACACACACCCAAAATTTAGCCATTGAAGAGGACACGATTATTCCAAGTTCATTTCTGAAAATCTATAGTTGTTTAACGAGTGTTATGCAATCAAAATCTTAGTATTAATCAGAATATTCCTGGCAGGACTTTGTGGTTCGTAATGACATGGGTTGTGGTTCAACCATTGGTCCCATTTTGGCAAGTGGGGTTGGAATTCGGACAGTGGATATTGGGGCGCCTCAACTCTCGATGCACAGCATTAGAGAAATGTGTGCTGTGGATGATGTGAAGTATTCTTATGATCACTTCAAGGCTTTTTACGAGGAATTCTCCCATCTTGACGCAAAACTAATTGTAGATATCTAAACACCTTTAGCTTATAGGAGATCTTAAACAGTTATGGGGCATGCTGAGGGTACAAAGGCCATGTAATGTTATTGCATGTCAAGGTAATAAATGGATTCCCTGTCGATGTGATGTATTCGCAATTTAGAGGTTAAAGCTCGAAGATGGCAGAACGTGTCTTTTGAAAGAAATGCTTTATGCATTTTGCAAAAGCTTCACTTTGATCATGTTTTGCATTGCTTAAATTTGGTTAGCTGCCTTTATTTTTGTGGAATATTGACATGGTTTAGTTTTGGAAGCATGGCATGGTTTCCTATCCAGATCTCTTCTGTCATCTTCTTGGTTCATGCAGAGTTACTGCTCTCTAGTGTTTAATGTTTCTTCTTTCTTGAAACCATTTTTCTCCTGATTCACATAATTAGCTCATATATCTCCTTTCTATCACAACAAGGTTAGCAAAATATAATTGAACAATTACTTACGGATTATATTGATTATATATTCTCTACTTTGACATAAATTAATATATTAAAATAAATTTCATTACATTATTTACGCCGCATCTACTGAGTTTTCAACGCATTAACATAATATAATTATCTACATTGATACCGTGGAGTACTAAAAAGTCAAAAAAACTCTAAAATTTGAGATTAAAACAAAAAATCGACTTTCGACTTCAACTTTGTCTAGAATTTGTTGTTTGCACAGATTAGCTTTTTATCTCATTGATTCTTTTTCCTTTATAACCTGAAAGAGAGTAGTTAAATAAAAGACAGATATACAATAACATGTTCAATCAATTCAATGTAAAAGACGTAACATTGGCGTTAAAACGTTTGTGTTATGGATGATATGTGAAGGTCTTTTTCTGTTCTTTTTTTCCTTCCTTTTTACAAGGTGAAGATCTAGTCACTAGTGGATGATCAAAGATTATAAAAGTGTATGTCTAGGTGAAAAAAATTACAAGTGGGCATACTAGTTCCACATAAATATAATTTTCATATACTTCCACAAGTTATAATATTAATTATAAAAAGAAAGTAAACACTTTCTATTATCTCATGTTATAATATATAGTCAACATTAATTAGAATATAGACGATACACTGCATTTGATTTTGGTTGAAGGAGTAAACTACTATAAAAAACGTCTACCCATCATGATTTTATGTGAGTTGATGAGGGTTCTAGCTTAATCAACTCAATTGCTACAAGCCTATAAAATAATAAATCTTCAAATAATGATCAATTGTTATTTTTGAATGTTCATTTTGCAGATAAAGTTTGTAGTTAATTTTGCAAATAAACAGTGGCATTCTTAAAAATTCCCCAAAAATGATTATAGAGGACTTTTAATCCCCAAAATACTAGTTACTTTTGTAATGACAGTTGGAATAATATTATTATTAACTCATACTTCCCTTCTTGTTACAACTCTCTATAACATGGTAACTTTTTTTTATTACTCTAAATTGTATATAACCTAATTTAACAAAGTATTCATAAAAATACGACTACGACTTATGACCTCCTTATTTGATAAGAAGTCATGACCCATACTTTGTCTAATCAAATTCCATGTTGATTTTTTCTTCACTAATTCATTTGACATTTCTTTTGTTGGTGTTGGTATAGTCTATGGACTATATAATAATACTCGTAGGCCAGTGTCGAAAAGCAAAATAATACAGTAAAAAATAAAAATGGCGAGACATCTATGTATTGCATTTAATTTGTTTGAAATATACTAAGGAAGTATTTGTCACTCTTTATTTTGCACGATGTGACATGAATTGCGTGAATCATTTGTTAATTGCATGCAAGTGTGCAAGCAACAAGCAAGTCATCGTATAATATTGAAGGTTGGGTTAAAAGTATTGAATTAATTTTGATGAAATATTTTATTACTGATGAGGAGGTAATCATATGTAAATAACTAGTTCTATAATATATTGCAAAATTATCAAAATCAAGGAAGATCATCGTCTCTTTAGTTCTAATCGCTTAAATTCCATCCATTATTTTAAAAAAAAATGATTATAACTTTAATGTATGGTTAATGCTTTTTAGACTCAAAAGTGAAAGCTGCTGTGATTTAATATTAAATGTCTGTAAGGATAAATCTAGTGTTGAAGTTTGT
Source organism: Lithospermum erythrorhizon (assembly GCA_019722365.1). Taxonomy (NCBI): domain Eukaryota; kingdom Viridiplantae; phylum Streptophyta; class Magnoliopsida; order Boraginales; family Boraginaceae; genus Lithospermum; species Lithospermum erythrorhizon. The sequence continues at coordinate 853,395 of JADFUC010001683.1, forward strand.
TACTCCAAGCCGAGGAAGTGCAGTTTTATCCTCAAGCAGGCGACATCGACCTCACGCTGCTGTCTTTGTGTTTATGTTCAAAGAGAGATGATTCGCTTGTCGCTTCAACCGAGCTCATCGACAACACCAATTTACGCGTTCTATTTAGCCCGCCGCACAAGTGAATATAACGAAGAACGAGTATCGCCCTCACAAATTCCAATATACTAAATATTGCGCTCTTTCTTTTAATCCCAATTAACTAATAATTAAATAGTAAATCTTTATCTAGACTACTTAACTAAATCGACTAAGCAATTGAAATTAGCTAATACTAACTGAATGCAAAAGTAGTGGATTGTACTTGGCTATTCAAGTATAAATGTGGCACATGATTAATCGGATCGTCAGGGATTCAATTTAACTAAGAGTGTTACTTCTATTAGTTCATAACAAAAGCATTCCTATACAATCGATATTACTTCCTCGGCTAACACCACCAAAGTTTCCCAAACTAACCATATCTCTATGATAGCTTAAAATAAGAGATCTTTTAAATAACTTATGCTTATTAAATTGCACATGGCATTACCTATATCTCAAGGAAACAAAACATGCTCGATTTATTAATTGCAGTCGACAACCCTATTTCAAAGAATTAATCACTTATAATGAACGACTTAATATCGATATCAAGATATTAAATACTAATTATGCACAATAATCGACTATGAAACCGAAACAAATTAACTCCAAGAAAATCAAATCATCCCATCCAACTACATCATGGTCCCGACTAATAATAAAATTAGTTCGCTAATAAAAGACAATTAAATACATGAAATTAATGGTATCTCATCCTTAATAATAAAAATAACTTGAATTAAAAAATATTCAAAACCAATTAAAAGTAATCAACTTCAACTTCGCCAAGCTACCAAAAGCTCCGGGACAACTTTGATTTACTTCTTCGGAATTGAGATCCCTTTTTACTTTTACTTTCCTCTTTTTATAGTGCTTCATACCTAATAGCTGACACTAATCCCTTATTCTCTTTGATCACGACTCATGTAACTCTAGCCTCGACCGGTCATATCTTCACTCCGCCCGACTCTTCACTTAACCCATAATTGCCTAAACTCAGATAAAAACGAAAAACAAGCAAATTATGGATGGATTAAGGTAAAAATAACATCGCCTAATACGTAATTAGGGCCTCAAACACTATATAATAAACACTTATCGGGCTTACGCCGATCATGTTTTCCACAATTCCACAAAGAGACTACAACACGCAATTTTGGTTAAAGTTTCTTACTATATATCTTACATAAGTAATAATAATAATAATATATTCTATCTAAGTGTTTCACATATCCATTTAAAATATGAAGTTACTAATATATTCTCTATCGAAGATACTTTGTAGTTATGCGTATTTGGTCAATGAGAGCACTTCACAAAAGCAACACAAATATGGTGTGTTTGCTGTGTTCTTCTTGTCTCTCCACATATGCAAATGAGCTTGCTCATTTGGTGGATATATTACAAAAGCAATAAGGACAAGATCATCTCACAGCGATACCATAAGATCGGTTAGTACATAATATTTCGTATAAATTGTTTATTAGATAGTTCCATGTTAGTATAAATATTTCCGATACTAACTAAGATTATTGAAGTAATATAAGAATCATTGGGTGTCAAGGCCATCTATACCAAGAATGAATATATATATGGACATGGATTCGTTACTTGTGCACATTCCACACCCATAAAGACGAGTCGATTTGGTGCATAAAATCAGTATTCATCTGATTATTAACACAAGATATTACCTTATTTTTATTATCTCTTATGAATTTTATTTTAGCGCATAGTACCTATATCAACTAGTTAAACAAAGTAGTTCCAAGCGAAGAAGTCGAGCGAACTATCAAGCAATGGAGGTATATTTGAACTTTTTTTCTAGCAACAATCATTTAAATAGTATTACATGCAAATTATAATTTTATTTTTAACGATTCTATCCAAAGGCCCAAAAACAACATCCGCTAGAGACTACTATGGATTTTATGTCCTGCTTGTTTATGGAGATATTTTAGAATCTGAACTACCACTCTTTTTTGGGAGTGTAAGTCATTTTAAATATGACGTTGATACTAATTAAAAGTCAAAGTTATGGGAAGTATATATAATTTGTTCTTTAATTTTTCAAGATCCTCGATGTATCGTTGCGATAGTTTTCAAGGGATGTTAGAATTACCATGTTCAACATCGACAAGGTTATCTATACAAATGATACTTCAAGACCATTATGTGAGGCTAAGAGTTTCACTGATGTGTCGCAAGATTAGCTTAGCTCAGCATTGTGTATGAAATTATTAGTTTTGTTAGATATTGAGACATGTCTATTTAAATATATTTCTCACTCGATATACGCTTTATTAAACGTGATTAGCTTAAGACATTTTGACTTGACGTACGCTTCTACAAAACATATGTTTATAGTTCTAGCTACATTAGCTAATGCTTGATTTTATCTACGCGAGATATTAATTTATTTAACTTGAACGAATTTATGTTTTGTGACATTAGTAATTTTTAGGTATACTAGTAGCATGATCTAAGGCTGCATTCTTCGAAGCTTTTTTCCCCACGAATTTCATTGTTATACTATGCAACAACCATTATTGTTAGCTTTGTTGCATTTCAGATATTTATTATTTTGGAATTATTTTTTTGCCTTTATAAAATTTAAGTATCATCCCTTAACTTTTTCCAACATACGTAAAAACTCTATAAATCAATACTGACAAATTAATAAACTCTCTAAATAATAAATTATTCCCATTCCGATTTTAATTGGGCTAGTACCCCCCAAAAACGATAAAATAATAAGATAATAATTTTTTGAAAAATCTTTTATAATATGTCCCAAGAAATCATTAATTAATACTTTGGTGAAATTGAAAAAATTATTATTATAACTCTAATGAAAATATTTATAGTTGTTTGTTTTCTTTTAAAGTATAAAATTAATGAAAATACTTATGTTAATAATACTAAACTTAATATTCAAGAATTACTATAACTATTATGAAAATAATCAAGTTACTATTTCCTTACGATCTTCTACGCTATCTACACCATTAGTTATTCAACACTCTCTTTTCAATTTTCAATATTCCACATCATCTTCTCTCTTACACATAATAATTCAACAACCATTCAACTTTTACACTCCACAACGTTTTGTTTTAATAAAATTCAACACCCTACCCCACCACTTTTATATATATTATATTCCCCTTGCTTATCATATTCTTTATTTTTATGATTAAATAAGTATAAAAATTATCGCTTATAATTAAATAATAATAATTAACACTTAAATAAATTATTTTGACATTTTTTAAAAAATAAAATTTATACAAATATTTTTAATCTCATATTCCTAATTAATTTTTTATTTCCAAATAAATAAAACAAATAAGATAGATATAATAATGATTAAACAAAGAAAAAGTTTACAAAACAACAACAAATGCTACAATAAACAAAGACGCAATACTACTAATGAAATACAAATAATCACATTGTACAATATAATCGACGACACTATACTCAAACTCTGAAAAGACATAATAAAAAAAATATAAAGAAAAAACTCTGCTTATAAAGAAGTAGAAAATGAACCACATTTCTATTTATAAAGTAAAAAAATGATTAATTTTGATTATTCTTTTTCATAAAAAAATTATGTTATTATGAAATAATTGATATGAAATAATTGTGGCATGACAAAAAATTAACAAATCTCAATCATCAATGCTATGTCCACTTTCTACAAAAAAGATCAACAAAATCAAACTAAATCATTAATGCACCTGGGCTCCCACACCATTCAACATTGTCAACGTATTTCAATAGCACTAATCCACCTGTATTCAACACCCCTATCAGACTACCCATAATATTTCTACTATACTCGATATCTTCCTGACGCATTCTAACACATTTCATTAGATCAATCTCAATAAATTCAAGAAGTTCATTAAACGTACATGTCTTCATGTTATTAAAATTCTTTAAATTATTAATTTATTGTTAAATTAATAACTATCTAAATTAATAAATTTCGTCGATCCCAACGCTATTAATTTATAGAGCTTTTTTATTGTACATCGTTACGCCCGTACAATATCGAATACATGGATACAACATATAAACAACGATAAGTAATACGAAACGAATTTCAATAATGTAAAAATTATAGTAATATTTACCTAGTAGGTTAGTTCATACATTGCTAATCGAGCATTGAAAGCGTTATATTTCAAATACAAACTTCAAGAACAAAAACCAAAATTGCTTAAGTTACATAATAAAATAATATACTAAGAAAAATTATATGATGTCAGAATTTATACAAATACTATTATTTCGCTATTCTGATGATAGTAATAATAATAATAATAATAAAAAGAACAATAGAACTTATTAGAAGTTTCAAAAAGTATATAAGATGGAATATATAAAATATAATTAGATTATTACAATAAAATATATCTATTAATTATTTAAAAGATTATGAAGTTTTAATAAACAAACTAAAATAAATACACACCAAGTCAAGTAAATACTCATATTTTTATTTAGTATATATTAATAACAAACCTATCCTAATAAGCAAAATTATATAAGACAATAAAATTAAAGTACATGCCATTTATCAATCTTAAGACATTTTTATATATGTTCAATGAAATATAAATTGCCCATATAATTATTTAAAAAATTCTAACTAAATACCCAATAAAATTTTCTCAACCATCAAATTCAAAAACTTATGAATACTACATATTAAATCCATTTCTAAAAAGATTACGAATTTCATTTTTAATAATAAAATTAATTAAAACTCAACTAATAAAAATTCAAAATTATAAGTACTAAATACTCTACTTTCATCTCTAAAAGGTTATTTGATTATATTTTTTCAATAGTCAAAATTATTTAAAACTCAACACAACCAAACTCAAAACTTAAGTGAATATGACATACTATATCCATCTCTAAATATATAGTTCAATAGTTGACTTTTTTAAATATTCAACTCTAACATTATCAGACGATGTATAATTGTTTGTTGTAATACTGCTAATCAATTGTCAAAGGCGATGTTAACGCATTCAATCACGATTCTTTCAAGCCTACAAAATATTCAAATTCATATAAAAAATACTAAGATAATTATGATCATCTAAGATATTTTTATATGTTCAATGCCGATATAACTATTTGAAAATTGTAACTAAAAACCCAATAACATTTTTTCTCAACCATCAAATTTTAAACTTATGTATTCTACATATTAAATCCATCTCTAAAAGATCGCAAAATTTATTTTTAATAATTAAACAAACTCAACTAACAAAATTTTAAAAATTATGAGTACTAAATACTCTATTTCATCCCCTGTGGTTATCGGAGTTTATTTCAATAGTCAATTTTTCAAAAATCAATTATCAAAATTCAAAAGTTATGAAGACAACATACTAAATCCATCTCTAAAAAAGATCTTACATTTTCATTTTAATAATCAAAATTATTTAAACTCAACCAACAAAAATTCAAAACTTATGAGTACTAAATACCTTACTTCCATCCGTGTTATTCGATTTTATTTCAATAGTCACTTTTAAACTCCCATTACCAACATACCTTATAAGATTATACAGTGGTACTTTATTATATATTTGATTCCGTTAATTCCCTCCTGACCTTTATCTAAATGGAATGACTACGTAATCGATTTTTTAAACTTTTTCATTTATGTATATACATGGCTCACGGCTTTAATTTGTTATAAATTTATTCCACTATCACAGAAAGTCGCAGATGCCTTTTCTTAAGTAATAACTTTCTTTCCACAACGTTGGGATATTGCTCACAATTTACTTCATTTTGGCCGGGTAATTTGCACCCTACGCCCCTATAAAGTTTTTTTATGAACAATGTAACCCCCTAATATCGCTTTTATAAACTTATAAATCAACCATCATAATTTGGGAGCAAAGTTTCTTTTAATTGTCTCAAGTCTTAGTTTTTAAATAAATCTATCAAGCAGATTTATAATCGACTTCATTCAAATTAACAAATATATCGACATGTCTACATAAACTTTTTTTTCTCTTATATAATTTTTGTGATTAGTACCATACAATCTCTATATTAGTCTCAGACTAAATACTCCTCTGCCTCCAAAGAAGATTGTTTATGTTAAACAATGATCAAAATTATACAAATACTCATCATTTTAATTTTAATTAAATTTTTGCTAATAGTAAATGCACTAAAATGTTTTAATTCGATATATATTTTTTCATCGACATCAGATAAGATATATCAAAAAATAATTGAGTTGAAATATATTATTGATATTTATGTTTATACACACTAAATTAATTCAAACTAAATATTTTTCTATATACAAAAAATTTGCCAATGTATTAATTAATTGATATATATATGATTTAGGATTTATAAAAGTTATATAGATAATATGTTCTAATTTTAATTCTATCCAAAAATCAAGACACGCGCAATTAAGAATTTTACAATTTTTTTGTTACTTATTACCTAAATGCTAGTATATCTCACGTTAATATATGAGTTGAGACAATTAAAAAATTTAGAATATTTTGAAGTAAAATTATATATTTCCTTATTCCATTAGTAATATTTAATGGTTAGTTAACGGAAATAGGGTATGGTGGTTGATTTATAAGTTTATAAGGGAGTATTAGCATACTTTAAGTTTACAGGGGTACGGTGCTCATAAAAAACTTTATAGGGGTAGGGTGCAAATTACCCCATTCTGAGTTAGGAATAATCATGTATTCATGATAGGTTTCTAATTTAGAATTTCTCTCAATCAGTAATCTTAAGAAAAGTCAATATTTATATTTCTTTTATCTAAATTAAAACTCCATGTAATAATTAAGCAAAATAATATGAAATGTTATAGTGTCTTATCAGACATCAAATCATTAATTTAACTCTCAGTTAAATATGGATTAGTGAATTATTTAAGGCCATCGCTATTTTATTAGTAAGTTTACCGACTTTTTAATTATGTAATAAAGATTTTCATGAAGATAATATTAGTTATAAAAAAAAATAAAATTCAATTATATAATTTAAATGTATTAAAATAACTAATAAATAATAATTTATCAAAAAAAGTTTATGATAATTCAATATGTGTAACCTTCTTGCAATTAATATGGTAATTTGTATTCATTAAAGATGTTTCAATAATTTATATTATAACTTTGTTAAAATTGATCAATGAAAATAAAACAAAATAATTTTTAAGTGATTTACTTGTATACCTTGTAATTTCAAGCCAATCAAGATCCAATTCCTTTAACCACATATCGAACTTACACATCGAAAGCCGCCCTGTCGTGATACGCATTAATTAACTTTCACGGAAACTCGCCAAACTAATTCATCTCTAAAAGTTATCCAAGATATATACATGCTTTAGTAGAAGTCTACATAACTTTTTTTTTGGGATAAAGCCGCTCTACATAACTTTTGAATCCTATATTTTTGATTTAGAAAATATTTATGCGTTGTTTTAATTTAGTTAAATTAGAATATATCAAAATATACCTATATCCTTCTACATCATTAAATCAATTACTTAAGTAGGATATTTTAGGCGGATAAAAAAGAGGAGAAAATTTTAAGACAACCCGCTGCATCGATGTCATGTTTATTGTGTAGGTAATTTATCGCTGCCAAATACGGGGCTACCGGGGCGGTGGGCCAAGGGTCATAGCTTGTATCCTACGTAGATTCCTCCTATACGTTATGCGAATTAGACAAGGCCTTTTAGCTCAATTAAAATAAAATCACAAGAAATACAATTACGCCTCTTCTATTATGGGGGTATTTTAGTCCGAAGCTCAAAAAAAAGACGAAACACTTAAGACAACCTGCATCTCTTTAATATATATATTAGATAAATTAATATGGGGTGAAATAGGTAAAAGGAATGCGAAAAAAATACTATTAAACGATTAACTTGGATTTCGCTTTTTAAGACATCGCGAAGGCCGCCTGCTGTTGACGGCGCTTTTAAGAGTCATCGCTGTCATTGCCTGTTCGCTTTCTTTAACTTAAACATCGCATAAAAATTACGCTTTTAGCGGCGCCTAAATGGTTTTTCAATGACGCTCAAGTTTTTTTTAAGAATATTAAATTCCATCCATTATTTTTTTTAAAAAAAATAATCATTATAAGAATTTGAAGCTGAAATCCTGACATTAAGAGTATTTACGATTACTAGGATAATCTTTGTCTACTGAATTGACTAGAATCCTAGAATGCATTCGATATGATGAGTAGTGACCTGAATTGTGATTTTCATATGTGCGAGAACGTAATTACTCGATACTATACTTATAAAGAAAATATTAAAAAATTGTGGCGGAAGGAAAAACAACATAATTTTCGCAAACAATAACTATGGGCTTTTATAAAAATACTTAATAAATTTTTTAATTTTTTTTGAAAATATAAGAACTTCTCCCCACGCCCCTGTGATCCTCCACCTGGACATATAGGCGTAACCATTGTAATGGGCGAGATAATCGAACGACCACGGCCAGCCTAAGACTCTATGCTCAAATTTAAAAGGCTGGCACTATTATAATCTTAACTATAAAAAAAATTAAAAAAAAATTGTATGAGGAAAATAACGGAACACTAATATTAATATATTACTCAGTAGTATTGAAGAAATTGATACGAAAGAAAAATTATAAAAATTTAGCGGACGAATGAAATAATTTTTAATAAAGTAGGGGTTTTTCTTTTGATAAACTATTTTCTGAATTTTTTAAAAGAGTTATGCTATATAGAGTCCTTTAAAATTTAAATATAGTCTCTTATAGTAAATGTCCAAAAATTTGACCACAGAAAAATATTGAATTCATTTCTCACATTTTTTTTCTCTCTAATTTAGTTATTTTCACAATTCTCTCTCACTTAAATGCGATCTGGCCCTTTCATCATCTTCCTTCAAGATTATGATTTTGCCTACAATTTCCATAATTTCAATATACATATTGTTATTTTTTAATACATTCATCAATATTTAGTCCTTTTGTGGTGGATTTCATCATCATTGTTGACGAAAAGAGCGCGGTAATTGAATCTCGTTTGGCAACCATTTCCGTTTTAACTTTAAATACATCCGTAGTTCATAATTTAATAGTTACTTCAAAATTGAACTTCAATTTATTTATAGAGTATTATGAAACTTATAGCAGCAAAACTATGTCAAAATCTAATTGCAGTTCTCAAATTAATAATAAGGTAATTGCGATTTTGTAATGAATAACACTGCTAGATCTAAAATAAAATTAGAGGAGATTTTGTTTTTTGGGTTTAAGGATATGGAGAGAAAAAAGAAAATACTATACACCATCAAATAATAACTTTGAAAGAAAAATGGAGTTTTTGAATTAAAGAGAGAAAGTAAAATGAACAATAAAATTGAAATTTTTAGTTGGGGATGATTGAGAGGACATTTTTATAAAAGTGCATAAAAGTACTATATTTAAAGGACTATATAGCATTTGGGTTTTTAAATAATTGTCCAACAATATCCATCTCGAGATAAACATAGTTTTGGCAAAAAACATAATGATGTCATTATTATTCTGTCTCAATCATCAGTTTCAGAGTTTCATTCACGGTAGTTCTCCTGACCTCTTCAACCTCTCTCTCTCTCTCTCTCTCTGAACGTTTACTTTACGTCATAGCAGAAGCAGTCTAGAAGTACAAACAAAGTCTAGCACAAAAAGTCTCCGCCTCTCTCTCTCTCTCTCTCTCTCTCTCTCTCTCTCTCACACACACATAATACGGAGTATTTTGTTTGACGCATGTAAGTACTAAGAAGTACCCCTTTCCATTTTCTTCCACCTGTTATCAAAACTCTCTCCTAACCCACCTCCTTATTCACCTCCCTCTTTCACAAATCACCAAAATCTTTAAACTTTTTTGCCAAAAATACTTGTACTTTCTTGCATGGCTACACAAAAAGAACAACCCCTTTTGGCAGTTTTCTTGATAACATATTTTTTGGTGTTTTTTTGTAATAGTAGTTATTATGGAGTTGAGGGGAGATTTGTGGTTGAGAAGAGTAGTATAAGTGTGGTATCTCCATATGATATTCGATCAAAACATGATGCTGCTATAGGGAACTTTGGTGTGCCTGATTATGGAGGATCAATGGTTGGCTCAGTTGTGTATCCTGAAAAGGGGGGCAATGGTTGCAAGCCTTTTGATGGTGATCAACCCTTTAAGTCAAAGTCTACTCGTCCCACTATTCTTCTTCTTGATCGTGGAGGTATCAATAAAAAGATTGTATTTTTATTTTTAAATGTTTTAATTGATGTATATAATGTTTATTTGAATCAACTTAACTTATCATGTTAATTTATAGAATCATTGGTTACTAGTTACGGAGTAATAAACTTTGAGGTCTTAATTGATGCATATAATGTTTATTTGAATCGAAGTTATCATATTAATGAATCTATGATTGGAAATTAGTAATAAACTTTGAGGTATTAATTGAGGCTATAACGTTTATTTGAATCGAAGTTATCATATTGATAGAATCATTGATTGGAAATTACCAAACTTAGAGTTATAATTGACTCATATAATGTTGATGTGAATCGAACTTATCATGTTTATAGAAAAATTGATTGAAAACAAACTATCTTTATATATATAACAATCTTTTGATATTTGAGAGGAAAATTTAAAAAGTCAACCACCAAAATTTGAAACCAGACAAGATTTTGAGATGGAGGAGGTATCTCTGAATGAATCTTTGTTTCCTGTTTCTTTGTATATTCAGATGGAGTTAGCTTGCTGGAGTTGTTAATTATTACTTGCAAAGCAATATATTAGTTATACATAGTCTGATATTTTGATAATAGCAGCATATACTATTAGCCACATAATTATAATTCTCTGATTTTCTTGGCTTTGTAATGATCTAAGGACCTAGTCTGTCTGTCTGAATTGATGATCTTTTTGAACTCCCTATGTTGAAATTATCTGATGAATTATATTTTACCAAATGTTGAAATTATTTCATCTTTTTTCGTCCAAACTGATTCATGAGTACACTAGTTTCTTTCAATTTGGAAAACTGTTTTGCAAATGTTCATGGGCGATTGTTACTTTACTCGAAATTATTTTGTTGTCTGAAAATCAAAATATCAAATACGGAGTAGGTAATATGTTGTTATTGTTAGATTTTACAGTGAAGCTAATGAATGGACTGTACACCTTTAGTTGGTTGGTATGTAGTCAAGATCATTTAGGTCAGGGATTGGCACATTTCGACTTTTGATAGATTTTACAGTGAAGCTAATGCACTGTTGTCTCCTGTGCTGAAATCTGAATTAAAGACCTATTCTGGTGTTTCATTTTCAAGACACAACTAAAAGAATATTATTCAAAGTGAATTGTGTAATTTAAGAAAATCTAATCAGATGGCATGGCTGTTTTAAGTTTTAAATAATCTTTTCTTTTCCGCTTTCCATTTGTTTTTGAGTTCCTTAAATTAGCATTACTATAATAACTTCTAGTCTTTCTTTTAATATCTAGTGTAACTGCACTTGTATGAATCTCTTAATGGATATATTTTCATTTATATTCGTTGTCCAGATTGCTATTTCGCTTTGAAGGTCTGGAATGGGCAACAGGCTGGTGCTGCCGCTGTTTTAGTGGCTGATAACATTGACGAATCTCTAATCACTATGGATACTCCAGAGGAGAACTCTGATGCAGATGGATTTATAGAGAAGATAAATATTCCATCAGCATTAGTTGAACAATCCTTTGGACAGATATTGAAGGATTCCTTCAACAAAGGTGAAGATCTTGTCGTAAAGATAGATTGGTCAGAGTCAGTGCCGCATCCAGATCAACGGGTCGAATACGAGCTTTGGACTAACAGCAATGATGAATGTGGTGTTCGCTGTGATGAACAGATGAACTTCATTAAAAACTTTAAGGGACATGCTCAGATACTTGAGAAAGGAGGTTATACACAGTTCACTCCACATTATATTACTTGGTACTGCCCTAGAGCCTTTACCCTCAGTAATCAATGCAAATCCCAATGCATAAACCATGGAAGATATTGTGCACCTGACCCGGAGAAGGATTTTGGAGAGGGGTACGAAGGAAAGGATGTCGTGGTGGAGAACCTGAGGCAGCTCTGTGTGCACAGAGTTGCAAATGAGAGCAATCATTCATGGGTTTGGTGGGATTACGTGACAGATTTTCACATAAGGTGCTCGATGAAGCAAAAGCGGTATAGCAAGGAGTGTGCTGAAGATGTTTTGAAATCGCTTCGTAAGTCTAAACAAGAGTGTTCATTAAGAGTTCAGTTATTTAGTTATACACAAATTTCAAATTTTGTCCTATTGCAGATTTACCACTCGACAAGATAAAAAGGTGTATGGGTGACCCCGAAGCTGATGCCGAGAATGAAGTCCTAAAGATTGAGCAAGATCTTCAGGTTCTTATTTATTTATTGCACTTAGTTAGAAACTTAGAATGCAACTTAGGTTGGGAAATAGGACTTCAATGGTACTAAATTTAATTGTCGCATGTAGGTTGGGCGAGGATCTCGAGGAGATGTCACCATCTTGCCAACGTTGGTCATAAATGACATTCAATATAGAGGTTTGGTTTTCACATGTAATTTGTTTTTACTCCGATTGTTTGTTGCTTCAAAGAAAAAGATATTTCGACATACTTCAATGAATGCCTTTATGTTGATTAAGTTGTCTTTTCCATACTTAAGTGGGTTAAAAATAATTATATTGAATTTTTAAGGAAAACTGGAGCGGTCTGCTGTTCTGAAAGCTGTCTGTGCTGGATTCAAGGAAACAACTGATCCTCCGATATGCTTAGCTGGAGGTTGCCATCTTTTCTTTATGTTAACCTATGAATGTATACAAATACTGGTACTCGGTTTTCTGAAATGGCGCTTTATTTTTTTAAAATTAACAGATCTCGAGACCAATGAGTGCCTTGAAGAAAATGGAGGATGTTGGCTAGATCAGAATTCCAATATAACAGCTTGCAAAGTATACTAGATCTGAAATCATGTTTCTCATAAGTTCCCATAATCAAATTCTTTCAATACTCACTGAACTATGTTTCAATTTTGTCTAGGACACATACAGGGGGAGAGTTTGTCAGTGCCCGTTGGTAAATGGTGTTCAATACAAAGGAGATGGATATACATCCTGTGTAGGTAATAACTTATCTTCCAATTCTTGTTCCATGATGTTTAACTTCTATGCAAAATCACATCCCAAGGCTTGAGCTAAGAAATTTGGGGAAGATGTAAAGATAGGGAATCTGATTTTTTACATTTTCAGTTTTTTTGTATTGAAGATAGGCTTGGTTTTATGAATTTTTCTACTAATGATCTAAGAGGCACTTTTAAAAAATAGTGAATCCGGTTTACTTCATTTTAACTTCAGTGTAAGGAGGTAAAAATTGGTGCTTATATTATATATGAATGCCAACCTTAACAATCCCCAACCCAGGACCTCAGGCTTGGTGAAACTGAGGTGAAAACTTGACTGCAAACTGCTTTGTGGTCTCAATCCACTGATCCTTACGGACTAAACTTTGTTACAACAAAAATTAGTGTAGTCACGGATACACACCTCACATTCAATGTGGGCAACGGGTATTATCATCACCTCTAGACATATACTCAATGTAGCCAAACAAAAAATCAGACAACCACTTGCATAGGATTCTAAGGGTTCTCCATAGTAATGTACGAGACAGAGAGAGTAGGGTGTTACCCCTAATTGTCTTGATTCTCTGCAATTTCTTCTCTTATGGTTAAGACTGTCGAACAACATAACTCTCATGAAAATCGGTAATAATTGAAATCTTTTATTGTTGAACAAACAGCTGTTGGGCCTGGAAGGTGTTCAGTAAACAATGGTGATTGCTGGTCAGAAACCAGAAATGGGATATCATTCTCCGCATGCTCAGTTAAACAATCCTTACTCTTGAACTTCACATACACGGTCTCTACTTTTTATTGGCTGTACTGAACGTCTCTCGAATATGACACAGGAATACGATCTATCAGGCTGCCAATGTCCATTTGGTTTCCAAGGCAATGGCAAGAAATGTGAAGGTGCTCAATTGATCTAATCCGAGCTCAAATATAAACGTCGTAATGATATTCGGCATTATTTTCTCTGGATTCATGATAGTAGGATCATTCTATTTAAAGTAAATCTAGTAAATGCCTTTCTGCTTAAGATTTGTAATTACCTCCGTTTCTGAAACTGACAGACGTGGATGAGTGTAAGGAAGGTCACGTTTGCAAATGTGATGGCTGCAGCTGTGAGAACCATTGGGGCGGATATGACTGCAAGTGTACAGGAAATAAGTTGTACATAATGGATCACGATACGTGCATTGGTAAGATAACTGTTGAAGAAATAACAATGGTTTATTTATTTTTACATCTCCTGAAGATTTCTAAGAACCAAATAAGTTCTTTGGCTAAGCATACTAATTTCATAGGGCCTGTTTGTTTGAACTATCACAGACACATTTTCACCTCTGTTTATCATACAGATAGACAAACATCGAAGATTGGTTGGCTTCTCAGCTTACTCATTCTAGCCGCGGCAGTGGGTGCTGGTCTGGCTGGATATATCTTCTACAAATATAGGCTTCGGGTACAGTAATCAATTCTTGAAATACTAACGCTGTCTTAGTCAACGTTGGAGATCGAATCACTAACATAACTATTTGTATGTTGCTTATTTGAAGTCTTACATGGACTCGGAGGTGATGGCGATCATGTCGCAGTACATGCCACTCGACAGCAATAATCATACTCAAGTTACTCAGCATGAAACAGAGCCCCTAAGGCAAAGTTCACCTGCATAATCGGAGCTCGAGGTTGAAACAAATCTTGAACATATGTGTTCTTCCAGATGAAAATTAATTATTTTTCGCTATCTTGAACTTTTCGTCGCTTAATGCTTTCAGATACCATGAGCCGGTGCAGCTTGTTCGAGTCGAGTGGAAATCTCGAGTTGGGAGTCATTATCAAGTAACTGCATGGTGTTCCATGTAAATCAAAAACAGAGAAAGAGTGATCAGTATATATAAATTTAGGCTTAGGAGCTTGTTTTTTGTCAATGTGAAATTATGAAAACAGTATAATTTCCACTTTGTGAATGACCTTTATTTCCCTTTTAGAATTTTGTAGGTTTCCATACTTAATAATTAATATCATCATTTCTGCTTTAAATTTTAACTAATTCAATGAAAGGGAAAATAAGAGGAAACATGCAAGGGTAAATTGTCATATGCCTCCTATGTTTTTGCCAACGGCATAATAGTATATTTTTACTAAGTCAATTACTGCCACTGATATTTGAGAAATAAAAATCAGGAGTTTTTTTTTAATAAAAGTGAACTAATAATTAAATCAGAATGAGGTATTAGTAATTAATTGATGACTACTTCAACAATTATCTGCACCTTCAAATCTGCATGTTTTGCCGCAAAATCCTACTTAACTTGTTAACTGACTCAGAAATTTTTGGACAACTAAAAAAACCAACAAATATTGTCTTTGTTTTTCCATTTCAAACAAAAACATAACAAAACCTCAACTATTAACTCAAAATATGCAGATGATCTAGTATATGATCACCATGCATTTGATTCTTGAATAAGTTTGTGTTCAAGATTATATCAAGAAACAAAAACCATTTTCTATTTTTTGTAGTCTATAGTATAGATATCAGGTTTCATTGAAGAAAAGAGAAGTGAGGTGAAGGGAGGAGATGGAAGATCAGTCTCTATCAATGGAGCAACACCCTCTTCCCCCTTCAACATCAAGAAGAGGAGGATGGAGAGCCATAAAGTACATTCTTGGTAAGACTAATCATCAAAAAAATTAATTTATGCGCGTATAAGTTTTTCGTGTGTGGTATCTAATGTTATGACGTTTTGATAAAAAACGAATGAATTAGTAGTTCGACTATGTTGTTCGTTATTAAAGTTGTATTCGATGTTTGTTGTAATGTTATTGTTTATCCTTTTGTTGCCTGTGTTGAATCAAGGGAATGAATCATTTGAGAAATTGGCGGCGATGAGTTTGATAGGGAACATAACAGTGTATCTTCGTACACAATACAACATGGGAGGAATGCTTGTGGTTAATGTGGTTACTATATGGTCTGCTACTCAGAATGGCTCTTGCCTAGTTGGTGCTTTTCTATCTGATACTGTGCTTGGGAGATTTCTTACCCTCTTATTTGGCACATTTTCATCTCTTCTGGTACAAAATATGTTACTCTTTATATTTTCTTGAAAATTAAAATATTTGATGTAGTCGATACAACTCTCGATTATCTTGTTATTCGCGAAAATGGAAATGTTGCTGATTTTCTTGAAAATATTGAACCATGGCATCCTGTTTTTCTTGTTTTCAGGGTATGTTGATGGTGACACTTACAGCAGGAGTACCACAACTGAGGCCACCAAATTGTGATGGACAATCACAATGTATTCAGCCTCAGAGATGGCAGCTCGGGATCCTTTTCTCCAGCCTAGGACTACTCGCCCTAGGAGCCGGCCTTGTGAGGCCGTGCAACATTGCCTTCGGGGCTGATCAATTTGATACAAGAACCGAAAAGGGGAAAAAACAGCTTGAGAGCTTCTTCAACTGGTGGTATTTCTCCTTCTCAATAGCCCTCCTAATAGCTCTCACCGGTGTTGTCTATGTGGAGACTAACATTAGCTGGATGATAGGTTTCATCATACCAACTGCCTGCCTTGCATTTTCGATAACCATATTTATGATGGGACGCCATACATACATATACAAGAAGTCTCAGGGAAGTGTTTTTACAGACATGTTTAGGGTCATTTCAGCTGCTTTCAGGAAAAGGAAATTAAATCTTGAAGAGTTTAGTGAAGTTTCCTTTTTTGATCCTCCTTTAAATGAAGAACAATTGGAACAACAAACAGTAAAGCTGTTTCGAACTGAAAGACTCAAATGTCTTGATAAAGCAGCTCTTATGGTTGATCCTAGTGAACTCGATGCTCGTGGCGTGCCAGTCAATAATTGGTTGCTCTGCAGCGTCCATCAGGTTATCAATTTTAACAATAAACTTCTAGTTGTCATTCGAATCGAGTCCAATTTAGGCGCTGATGGTACTTAACTACTGTGCTGAAGTTTGGTAGTGGATATCAATAAACTTCTAGTTGTGTATGAAATCAATATAGATACTCAAATTAAAATCGAGTTTGAGCCACCTAAACCAAAGCCATTATTTAGGTTCTGACATTCCATCTAACATTTGTTCTCGTCTCCACCATTGCATCAGGTTGAACAGCTGAAATGTCTAATTGGAATCATTCCAGTTTGGGTTTCGGGCATTGGTTGTTTGCTATCGTTGGATCAACAGAACACATTTGGTATGCTACAAGCCATCCAAATGGACAAAACAATAGGACATTTCAAGATCCCACCTGGATGGATGACCTTAGCCACAATGATGTCCCTGACAACCTGGATTTTACTCTACGAGCGCGTTTACATCCCCAAGGCGAGAAAAATCCTGAAAAGGGACGCCAGAATAAACATGAGTCATCGAATCAGGACTGGAATCATAATGTCGATCCTATGTATGCTTGTAGCTGGAACAGTTGAAACACGTCGTCGTGATTTGGCCTTAAAACATAACTCATTCACCTCCCCTCTCGGCATTCTCTATCTATTGCCACAGTTTGCTCTATCAGGCCTCATTGAAGCTTTTGCTGCAGTTGCAGTAATGGAATATCTCACTGTCCAGCTGCCTCAGAGCATGAGGAGCGTGGCGGGCGCCATTTTCTTCCTCACATTCACAGTTACAAACTACCTCAGCTCCCTGATTGTCAATGTAATTCACAATATCACTTCAAGAAATGGAAAAACACCCTGGTTAGGTGGACATGACCTGAACAAGAACAGGCTGGAATATTACTACTTCATCATTGCTAGTTTGTCAGCCATCAATTTCATCTATTTCACATTTGTTGCTAGTGATTACATTTCTTGTGGACAATCCATTAACATTGGTGGAGAAGGAGTGGAAGAAGGATTGCAGCTTGAATCAATTTCGATATCGCCGAGAAACTTTGATTCATGTGAGATCAAGGTTGATGAAGAAACAAGGATTCCCTGATGAATGTTGCTCAACAAGATTTTGGCTTGTTCAGAATTTTTCTATAATGAAAAATTGGGACATGTTGTACTTATAGTTTCTTTGTTATGTATATATGGAATGATGAACAATGCTGGTTAAAACTTTAAACTTCTTGATTGCTAAACATGTTAGAACTAGTAAAATATTGGGTTGCGCGTGGCCGTCTTGAATGAAAATATTTACGTATAACGATCACGTACAACATAAATGTTAAATATTGCGTATAACAAATTAATCAAATTATAATCAATATTTTCTTTACTCTAAAATATCTAATAGAGCGATAACTGATTGATAATATAATTTGATCAAGAACTATCAAAATAAAGGAACCGATCCAAAAAATAGACATGGTATTTGAGAAATTACTCTAAAAATTATTAATGGTTGAAAATATATCAAGAGTTAAATTAGAAGAAATATCATTGGAAGCTTTCTTTGGGTGTTTCTTACTCAACATAACAATATTATGAGCTTTCATATAGGCTCAATGATAATATAAGCATCCTAAGAAAGCGAATAAAAGTTGATATATCGTTTCTCACAGTATTGGGGTATGGTGTTGGGGAATTATGTAATCTATAATATAAAATAATTTGTTATTTATATGAGCAAATAATATGTAACTCTCAATGGTGAAATAAGCCAAGGACTAATGTAATTTTGAAACGTTTTAATGAGTTACAATAACAATGATGCAAATACATAAATATAATTATTAATTTTAATTATTTAATTATCATTAATTTTTTTGTAATTAGCTCAAAGGTGGAATAGTGAGAGTCGTGTAACTTTTAAGCATTTTAATGAGTTGTAATTACAATGAAGTAAATACATAAATATATTATTATATTTTACTACATCGATTAAAATCGAACTTCTATGGATGTATTATATTATAAAAATATATTTAGTCATATATTTTGTTCTAATCTTATATATAATCAAACATGTATTGTTCAACAATTAAAGTTAACATAATTTTTTTATTTTGCATACTTTCGAATGTTCTATATTCATACGTGTTTCTAATATTTGGATTTACATAAAAATTAAAGAAATTATAAAATGCATATGTCTTGATGATACGCTTGTTAATTATCGTAAGTGGATTTTTATGTAATTTTTATTGGTAGTAAATATAATATTTTATTTATTATTTTATTAAAATATTTGAAATATCTTTTGCTCTAGAGTAAAATATTTACATGCTTTCGTATGTCTATATTCATATGTTCAATATTTAATTTACATAAAAATTAAATAATGATAAAAATAATGTACCTCACGATACTTTCTTAATTGATTTAATCATTTACAAAATTGAAGAAATGATAAAGTCGTATAGCTCGTAATCATTGCCCAATTATATTTAAGCATTTTACATAAAAATCCATTTTACTCTCATGATAACTTATTAATTACATTTTAATTCTTTACATAAACATTGAAGAAATGTTAAAATTAAGTATAGCTTCTTATGAAATAACTTTTAATTCTATTTAATTATTTACATAAAAATTGAAGAATGATCAAATTCATGTAACTCGATGATATGCTTAATTCTATTTAATTATTATATAAAAATTCATGTAACTCACATGATACCTTCTTAATTTTACCATGATACCTTCTTAATTTTATTTATTTTTTTACATAAATATTGAAGAAATGATAAAATTCATGAAACTCCCATAATACATTCTTAATTCTATTTAATCATTTACATAAAAATTCATGTAACTCCCATAATACCTTTTTAATTCTATTTAATCATTTACATAAAAATTCATGTAACTTCCATGATACTTTCTTAATTCTATTTAATTCTTTACATAAAAATTGAAGAAATATTAAAATTGATGTAACTTCCATGGTATCTTCTTAATTATATTTAATCATTTACATAAAAATTAAAGAAATGATCAAATTCATGTTACTCCGATGATAAAGCCTTTAATTTTATTTAGTAATATATAAAAATTCATGTAGCTCACAGCGATACCTTAGATACACAATATACGCTTCTTAATTCTATTTATTTTTTTACATAAAAATTGAAGAAATTTTTAAAATTTATGTAGCTTCAATGATAGCCTAGCAATTCTATCTAATCATTTTACATAAAAATTGAAGAAATATTAAATTCAAATGTCCATGATAAACGTAATTATTTAATTAAATTCGTAATTGCATGCCTTTAAATTATGTAAATTTATTTCTAACATAAAAATTAAAGAAATGATAAAAAATTTATGTAACTCCAATAACACCTTCATAATTCTATTTAATCATTTACATAAAAATTCATGTAACTCTCATAATACCTTCTTAATTCTATTTAATCATTTACATAAAATCCATGCTGCTCACAGCGATACTTTTTAATTCTATTTAATTCCTTACATAAAAGTTGAAGAAATATTAAATTTAATGTAGCTTTAAACGTCATTAATTATTTAATCATTTTACATAAAAATTGAAGAAATAATCAGTCATTGTAACTACAATGATAACTTCTTAATTCTACGTAATCATTTATATAAAAATTGATGAAATGATCAAATTCATGTAACTCCGATGATACCTTCTTAATTTTATTTAACTTTTTACATAAAAATTGAAGGAAATGTTAAAAATTATTATAGCTTAATGATAGGCTTCTTAATTATTTAATCATTTACATTATAAACTGATACTTTATTAATTCTATTTAATTCATCATCATTGCATGTCTTGAAATTATGTAATTTTATTTGTAGGGGTATTTTAGTCTTCACAAAAAATGAAAGAAACACCTTATTTGATTCACACTTTTAGAAGGTATATAGATATAGATGGTTGAATTTTTAAATTTTGAACTTAAATAATTTTGTATATATCTTATGATATTTGGTGAAAAAATATATTAGACTTTTAACATGATTCACTTCTAAGACAATCATTTTGATTTAAATCATATTTATGAAGATTATTAATTTTGATTTGAATTTGAGTTATATGTGACAATTAAGTCGAATAAGCTTTGGAAAACATAGCTTCACCCGATGCTCCAGTATAATTAACATAAAATATTGTTGTTAACACTAAACCTTGGCAACAAGATTCTAGTTGAGTCTAGATTATTATGGAGGATGATCAATAAAATACAACTTACATTATCCCAAAGATTATACAGTTTGATTTTTGATATGAATATTATTTGATTTTATAGCTACATAACTTTGAGGTGTTATATCTTACATGGCTAACTAACCTATCTCGTTTCTTTAGTCCTCAAACATAAAACATTATATGATTCACTTTTTTTGGTTAAAATTTGAACATATCCTCTTAAGACACAATTAAAAAAAACCGACAACTCATCCTCATTTTATCGTTAACCATATTCTCTACCATTAGAGAAAAAACGTAATTTAATCACATTCCTAATTTGAGAATTAAGAATCAATGCACAAAAGAAGAGGAATTATTCAAAATGGAAAGTTTTGAAAAGGGAAAATAGCAAAAGGGGGGCAAAAATTAAGGAGATTTCTCGCGGTCACAGCTCATATTTCTCAAAACAGTTGTCACTTTAGTCGGCTATTTTTTTTTATTCCTAAAAGAGGCCCAAGCCCATAACCAAAACATTCATCAAAGCCGTCCAATTTAATCCAACGGTGCAAAGTAATTCTCCAAAATTATATACTACCATTACTTTCAGAGCTTAATTACCTATATGACCCATACTATTGGTAATATTTCATTTAAGGGACTAATTTCTTTCAACATTGTAATTTCCCTCCCTAAATATTTTAGTCGTTAAGTTAAACAAAAATTATTATGCATAAAGAGGCTCATTTTTCTACAATATCAGATTATCATATATTTACATGAATTCATACATATATTTTAAGTGAATGAAAAGCGTGTAATTATAATACATTAAATGCTTATATCAATTCTTAGGGAACTCGACGTGGAAGTATATACAATTAATTTAAGGCTTAATTTCTTGTCCGCGAGCTTTGACAAGCGGATTGAGTTCGCATAAGCTTTCTGTCAGTCAGATTCTGATTTCTTCTGATACATTTCATTAGCCTTTGAATTTAAAAACTTCGGTCATATTGCCCTTAGACTACTTGTAATAGGTCGGATTGATCGCTCAAGCTAGCTACTTGATCGGTCGTAACGCCGATCGTAGTTTTAATGAAGGGTAAAAATGGCGTTGTCTGAAATATTAAATTGGCCGATTCTTCATGTTTGAAATTGGCCATGATCACGATATATGATTCCACTTTTTCCGCCGTGAAGTGGATTAAGTCAATTCAACGCAAAAATAAGGCGGAATCTAAATGAAGCCGGTCGGGTAGTTCAAAGCAAATTGGCCGATTTTAAAAGTTGGGGAACAAAATGGCCAGAATAAATCGAAGTTGAGGAATAGGAAGAATTTAACATAAATTTTGCATAAACGATCATCTACCTCTTTTATGCACCTCCTTGTAACCATGTCTTCCGTTTTATAATATTTTGCATAATATATTGAAGAGATTATAGATAGCTATGATATATTAAATAGCTGTAATGTATAAATTTAAACAACGAGGCAATAAGCACAACAAAAAAGAGGCAGATAACCCTTCCCGTAAGATTCGTTCTCGGATAAGACGGCAAATTGAAAAGAAATACATTTAAGTTCGTACCATTAAATGAAACTTTGACAATAATTCGGGACATATAAGCAATTAAGCGTAAGTTTTTTCTCGCCTATATATATCTCTCATTAGCCTCCCTATTCTCATTCTGAAGAGAAAAATTCCCAATTATTTTCCTCTTCATACCCGCGTCTCTAAACCAAACCCTAGCTCTAGGTTTTCCCCGAATCTTCATCATTTTCCGCCAAAATTAATCGATTTTTAATCAAAATTAACAAACGAGGATAACTCCATCATAACCGTTGATTTTTTCTACAAATCTTGATATTTTTTTCGATAAAATTCGTTGATTTTTGAATTAATTAATTGGTAATTTGTTCAATTTTTGAATCAATTAATTTTTGGGGTTTTTGGGTATTGTTGTATTTGGGTATATTGGAAAGATGTCGAGGTGTTTTGCTTATCCGCCACCTGGGTATTCGGTGAGCCAAGGAAGCAGTCCGGCCTTGATCGAATCGATTAAGGTTTGTTGACAAAGCAAATCAGATCTTAGATATGTTGTAGTATTGTTCAATCAATTTTGATTGCTGTTGTTGTAATGATTTGTAATCGATTGTATAAACATTACAAAGAGAAGAATTTGTAGTGTGGATTTGGGTATATGCGTAGATGGTTCGAGCTATATAGTAAGATTTAGAATAATGATTGGTGATTGCATTTTGTGTTTAAACATGTGTAATTGTGTAAATAATAGTAGATTGAGAGTTGTAATTGATAATATAAGGTATACTATTGGGTTTTGGTGGTTTATTTAATTAATTAGCTTGGAATTTGAAGGGATTTGGTCCTGGGACTGTACATGGAATAAGCGATTCATTCGGGTGATGACTACAAATGTTATGATCATTAAGTGAAAATTTTCATGTTTATGAGCTCATGGATACTTTGTTTAGCAGAGTCATTGAATTTTTGTTTGAGCAATTCGTGTTAGTTCATCATGATACATTTAGTACTGGCGTGTGTTTGCTTGTAGGGTATCTAGATAGATGTTAATGTAAGAGCTGATTGTGTGTTTGTTTTCAAACTCCATTTCCCTATCAAGCAAAATCGAAGCAACTTAATGTTAGAGCTTATTGTTTTCGGTTGGTCTCTGACAAGAAAATCTTGGTTAATATTTTTCAACTTGTTTTGGAACTTTGTCTCTATCAAGAAACTTCAAGCAATTGATGCGTGTTTTTTAGTTCTTCACGACTTCTATAAAAACTTTTTTCTAGCCTCTTAGATGCCATGTTTTGTGAGTTTCAAAATCCTATGCATTGGTTTAATTATCATGTAAATGTGGTTCCTAATAGCAATATATTTTCCCATTTGTTTGTCAATCACTATGTGCTTTGTTTGTAGTGGGTTATGTGATCTTCTATATTCTAACAAAATGTAGTTGGTTTTTTGAGGCTTTGAAACTTTTTCATAACAATATGTAAGCTTATTGGTGAATGAACGTCTATGGTTTTTGCGGATTGTTTTTTGGTATGCAAACTACAGCATGAAATATTTTCATGTTATTGTCATGTTCTCTGCTGCGGGTTTTCATTCTTCAGTATTTGGTACTTCATAGCCCTCCATTCTAAATTATTTATGCTGGTGCTATAAAGCTCCAGAGAGGGAGTTTACTGGCCAAGGCAGAAGCTAAGAAAGACAGGAAAAAGGATAAGAAAGGGAGAAGTAAAGAAAAGAAGGAAAAATCGAAGGAAAGTCTTCTCCCTGAGAAGAAGATACATAAAAGAAGCTCCTCTGGTAGGAAAATCCGATCCCTTCAGAAGTTAATACAAAGTGAAAATGAGCAATTGGAAAGTAGTAGCCTCACTGAGGAGCGTGTACAACCAATTGGAGAACAAAAGCCTAGCACTTCTTCCGACAGCACTCAAAACAGCAGTAAAAGAAAGCGAGAGGTAGCTTCTTCTCAATCAGCTGTTCGACATGAAGAGCATTCTATACGTAGCAGTGGTAAAATATCTAGAATCACTTACTATTTGTTTACGATTTTACTCACAATGCTACATTAGCTTTTATTCGCTTATGCCTGAGTACATTTCTGAGGCTCTTGCCTGGCGAAGGGGTGGGGGTGGGGACGGATAGTATCACGGCTTACCTACAATGATAACAAGGAGGGTGTTCCAAATGGATTCAAGATAATTTTGCTCTATTCTAATTTCTTTTAAATGCTCTACAGGAAATGTCGTCAGGATACGATTGCCATTAAAAAGGCAGAATGCTTTAGTCAGCAAACAAGAACCTTGTTCTACTACCTCTCAAAAGACTGAGTTACCATCACATGAACAGGCTACCTCTCAAAGGACAGAGTTACCGTCACATGGTCAAACTACATCTCGAAGGACAGAGTTACCATCACATGAGCGGAAAGCTATAAGTATCAGTCGAGAACCTTGTTATACTTCTGGAAGGTCAGCGTTGGCCACCAGCAATAATCATCTAGAATCCCAAGTTCATTTTCCTTCTGTTCAGCAGGGACACAACAATGTTATTTGTTTGCGTCCACCTAGCTGTGAAGTCGACAAAGTTGGCTGTCTCTCGGTACCAAAATCAGTTAACAGGGAGGATACTCCTACTGTTGTCAGCCAACTGCCTGAAAAGAAATTGTCCAATGTAGCATTTCCTCCTTTGCATCCACCTAAACATGAAGTAGACAATGTGAGTTCTGCCTCAGAACCAAAATCACATGACATGGAGGATACTGCGGCTGTTGTCAGCCAATTGCTCGGAATCAAATTACCCAATGTAGCTCTCCCTCCCAGACCCGACGAGAAAATTTGTTCAACTTCTGGAATTCCAAAAGCAATCACCCGTGAGGATGATCTTGTCCGCGACCCTAAATCACTTGACAAGAAGATGCTGAAAGCAGAGTTGAAGTACAGAGATCTGTTCTTGAACTGGGTCCCACCACCACCTCATCAAACAGAGCTCGAGTCTGATGATCAAGATTGGCTCTTCAGTAAGAAGAAAAATCCTGACAACGAAACTGAGAAAAAGCTAAAACCGAACAGCAGCATGTCCCGTTGCAGCCATTCATCGTTGTGGCCGCTTGCTCAGTTCATTCCAGAGGCAGACATATATGCATTACCGTTCACTGTTCCCTTTTGAGTTCGAAATTGTTGATTGTTTGTTGTTAATTTGACACTTGGGCGTGTACTGCCTTCGGATTTTTGTAGTTGTAGGGAGCCGAAGGTGACGTTGAAGTGACTTTGGCCTTTTTGGCTTTGTTTGTATATAGCTGAACTTTTAACTATAAATGTTCTCAATACATTGCAAGTATTTTTACAATTTTACATGTCTCAGAATGTAATGAAAATTTTCTACTGCTACTTCAGTTACGATTTAGTGTGTTTAGAATTTAGATAGTCTATTTTTTCTCATTTATGCACCAATTCCTCTGTTGAGAGAATCTTGATTAATTTGCAACAATGAATCTTTAGAACCAACGCTTCTTTTTTATAGAGAATCTGTCTAAACAAGACAAAAGGGGTCGGATTGTTAGAGATTGTCAAGGGCAAAGGGTGTCGGATTTTATGCAGTCACGAACCCCCATTTAAAGCGAAGTGGTGTGCTATAGCACCATGTGGAATTTAAAAAAATTCTAAGTACTTAAGACGACGTAGTTTTATGTGAAGTACTGTATATATCATTTGAGCAAGGAAAAATACTTCATAAATCATTGGAAATTTTCTGTATATGGATGACATAATATTTGTTTGGTAATATTGATTGGAGTGTGACTTGCAAAGATAGTAACTATCCTATTTGTTGTATTTACTATATTCCATAGTTTCTTTCATGATTATAGTAGTACGAAGTAATTACATTGAACAATATTTCATTGAAGTTAGCATCACAAGAAATTCAATCCTAAATCCGCCTATATACATGCAACCTTATTATTTTAGAAGAGTATTTATGAGTTGACCCATATGAAGTACAAAAACTTTCCATACTACTTGACATAATAGATAAGAATCCTATAACTCATTTTGATGTAAATGTAACAACCATATATATACCACTAAATATGCATGGGATCACCTGTATGAGTGAAGTCATTATTAGTCCATTCCCTTCACGAATTTCCTCTTTTGTATTTTTGTTACTTGAGATGTGAAGTGGGATAACAAAGGTACGTAAAAGAAATACGGAAGAGAAAGTAAAATAACACGAGGAAATTTGCGTAGTATTCCAGGGCGATGTGTTAGGAATTGTCTACCCAGGCGAGCCACGAGAAATTTCAGCTATAATGGGGTAAGAAAGCAGTTACAATGTTTGGTAGAATAGTTGAAGTAATGCTACTAGAGTTACAAAACTTTAAGGCACATTTCGATGCAGGAGAAAAACCTATACATTATCACGTATATATATAGGCTATCGAGAGAGACAAACAAAATGAAGTTGGCCGATGTGGTATATATGCTCAGTCATTTATTATGACAAATCATAAAATGAGCTTGAATCGCTTCACCAGATATCGAGGATGATAAAGCGAGCTTCCCCAATCGAATGCTCGAAAATACACCAAATGTAATGCGGTACGGATATTATGGGAAAGTGAGCAGAGATATGCGAGATGCACCGTATGGCTACGCCCGAGGCGTTGCCCGATCCGCGACAACTAAACGAATAACCAGCCATCTGAGGCAATTTGAAACTTACTTTCGCGGAACCGGCCGTAAACATATGGTGGTTGTCTGCAGTACCCACTTTGTTTACCTTAATTCTCTTATCACCTCTCGAGGAAAATGATATACTTACGTTGCGTAGCCGTCCTATCATGATGAACCTCATCCTTGGTTAAACATATTACACTTAGACTATCACAATATATAAGCTTTTTGTCATTGATGCTTGGCCCCGGTCGCTAATTAGTCGTCTCGTCAAATACCCTCCTTAGTAGGCATGTAGAGTGCATATGCTTTCTTGCCTCGATGGTAGACAAAGTCACCGTGGATTACAGCGTAGCCCTCCAACTCTACTTGGAACCACAAAGAGTAAAGCCCTTAACCAATCATAGATCTTCTACCGTCTACATCTCAAGCGTAGGCCGAGGAATCGGAGTATAAACTACTTTGACTATCACCAGCATGTAAAGACCCGATATCGGTACCTCTGAGATAGCGAAAAATCATCTTTCACATCACTGCCAATGTTCTTTTCGAGGGGTTAGCCATGAAGACAGCCTCACGACAACAACAGCGGCATGTGCAAGATCGAATGCAATCTTGAACCATAGCGTCACGTCAGCTTCCAGCTTCTGTTTGGCATGAGAGTGCGTTCCATGTATGCATACCATTGATTTGGTACAAATAAACAGGATAGGCAGCACATTTATAGAACTAGGAGTTTGGTCGTTTAAGCAGCTGACCATACGAATCTGGGCAAGGATCTTCTCAGCCTTTTGTGATAAGAAAAAGTTTCTTACGACTTATCCTAAATATATCCGTACCCAAAATTTTCTTTCTGACACCCAAATCCTTCATTTCAAACTCAGCACTAAGTAAACCGCCCCCGGCTTTTGAATATGAAACTCAGCTTCTATTGCTCCAGCATCGTACGACATACATAACTAAATACATGAGGGAACCATCACAAACCTTGTTGTAGTAAACACAATTGTCATATGGAATCTCGAATACCCTTGATCTCTATCATGTAACTATCAAATCTCTTTTTATTTTGCCTTGGAGGCGCTTCAAACCATACAAATATTTCTTCAACACATGACATAGTCTTCCTTTTCGGGTTCTGAAAACCATGGATTTGGAGTCATATAAATTTCTTCGACTCTTCATATAAGAAACATGTGACATCTAGGCTGCTTTCGAGGCTCAAGTCTGATGTGCAACTACATGAAAGCACCACGATAGAAGTATGGAAAGGCTACGAGGTAAAAATATATCATTTAGCCAATTCAACTCCACTCCCTTTGTTGAACCCTCTATAACTTTTTCCGGCTTTATATTGTACCCCGTCGTAAATTGTGACCATACTCTTGGAATATCCACTTGCAGTAACAATCTTTCTTCCTCACAGTAGCCACAGTCGACTCTCAGAGTGCAGTTCTTTTGAGTGATTCCATTTAAGTCTCCGTGGCGTGAGCCATTAGGCCGACTAAAGTACTAATTCACGAACGCTTTTGTAAGAAGCGGCTCGTGAGGATCAACTTCCTACATGACACAGCAAAAGCCGAGACGAGCGTATCCTCGTAACCATTACCTGCATGTAGAAGGTACTCCGTAATTAACTTTCTTGTAGGGCAATTAAGAGCCACGGTTGTGATGTTCATACGGAGATGAAACTTGATGTTTTACGCTACGTAGGCGAGAAAGGGTACTACTCGCCGTCGCGTTAACGCTGAATCTGCAACTTTCTTTGACGCCACCTTCTGCTTCAGGAATTGTGGGTGTGATGGTTGATCTAAACATAGAATTCTCATCAAATATTACATTTTACTTTCGAATATCTAGTCTCTACATACACTTTCACACCGTCACGCGACTTACAAATATACCGCCTTACGCTTAGGTTATGCTGAAAACTAGGACTCATGATGGTAATTTTTGTACGCTTAAAAGATGTTAGACATGTTATTTGATGGCAGAAGAATTTGATTTCGCTGAGTCTGCTAGACAGAAAGGGGTTCAGTTTCAAAGGTAAAGGTGGAGTGATAAATGTGCAGAGGTTACGAGGAGGTGATTCGAAGGTATTAAGCGAGAGATACGTTGTATTTTCTATAGGTGCTACGCTTAGTTCATTAACATTAAATGCGTCTATTGTTGATGATGATAATATGACTCAGTTGTGGCATATGAGGCTTGGTCACATGAGTGAGAGGGATGTAGATTCTGGCTAGGGACAATCTTCTTGGTGTGCAAAAGTTGAAAGACTTGGGGTTTTGTGAGCACTATGTCTTTGGGAAATTACATCGCAGCAAATTTCCGAAAGCGACTCATAGAACAAAGGTACAACTGGATTCGTCCACTTTCAGTTATTTGGGTCCTTCACGGAGTTGAATCTTTGGGAAGTCCGCAGAGGTATTTTCTATCGATTGATGATTATTCAAGGGATGACTTGGAGTGCTTTATTATGAAGCGAGAAAAGTGATGCTTTCAAACACAAAGGATTGGAAGACTTTAGTGGAAAATCAAATAGGGAAGAAGTCGAAGCTATGACCCGGAAGAACTGGCAAATAGTTGTTGTTGAAACAGCGTCACATTAAATGCTAGCATTGTCACGAGGAAGGTGCGTCATAAGAGACAGCTTAGATAAACTAAATATGATATTACCACTGAATTTCGCTAATATTGATGTTTTATGTTGATGATGAGGATGGTGCCTTAATTCTGTTAGTTTCTTTACGGCGTCATGAAAATTTAGGAATGCATAACTAATGGTAAAGATACTATAACTCTAGAAGAAATTAAATTTGCTCTTCATAACAAGAAATTGAGACATAGATGTAGTGGTTCTAGTTTGGATATTCAGGTTGTTGCCAATAGTAATAAGAGATTTGTTAAGGGAAAAAAGAAGTTTCCTAAAAAATAAATTAAATGGGGTTCGAGGGAGTGGGGGATGTACGTCATTCTTGTAAGGAGAAGAGATATTGAAAATCGATTATCACAGAAGCGAGAGGCGATTTAATAAATCCCCAATGCTTCTTTCTTGTTGCCGAGGAAGTAGTACAAAATCTCAGGAAGTCATTAAAACATCATTGACATTTTACCACCCATTAAATTCGTAGGACAAATAGATGCATTTCGTCACCAGGTTGTTATAAGCTGTGAAGCCCAGGATAACGAATTACGTAAGTAAAATACGGAAAGAAAGTACATAATACTAGAAATTTAGCATTAAGGTATGGGTTAGGATTAATCACAATTAGAGCCACCAAAAATTTCGGTATAATGTAAAAGAAACATATTACAATATTTAACTAAAATAGTTAAAATAATGCTATTAAGAATCTTACAATTTTAAATTTGAAAATAATATGGGCTAATGGAACAAAGAATGAGTTGGGTGGCTTTCATATATATAATTGGAGTCATTCTCTCTTCTTTTTTGAACATATATGGTTTTCATTCATCAAGATTAAAAAATAGAAATATTATAAGCTCTATAAAATATCAAAGATATGGTGAAATGCAGAGTCATTTTAAAATCAGATCGAGATTCCAGTGAAGAAGGATGTTTGGCAAAAGTTGCATTTATAGACCCTCATGAAAATGTTCCATCTTGATTTATTACAAGGGCAATCTCATTCTCAAATTATCAATCTTCTAAGATCATCAAACTTGTAAAATTTTTTCTAGTGCAGCCTGGCTATTTAGATAGCGATTCAACTCTGGTAACGACCGGAACTTTTGCTTCGTCACTCTATTAACGTAGTACTGCATCATATAAAAACAAGAAACTTGTTAGTATACTATTAATCCAAAGTTTACCAATTCGCACTCGAAGAATTGATTCCGTTAAAATAAAATAAAAATTATTAGTATATAACAAATTGAAAGAAAAAAAATATTGATGGATTAATAACTACAAACCTTATCAATTTGACCCTTGCTCTTTCCATTCTTCCTTGGACGTCTAATAACTTCCCATCCTGGAGGCAACTCTAGCTTTATTGCCCTCCTTTTCCTAATCTTGGGAGCCACTTTAGTGCAATTTGAAACCTTCTTCAACATGTTGCAATATCCTTTATATGTGTTCATGACACTCTCCTCTCTAGCTTTTGGTTGTGAATGTGCTAAACCAACACCATAGTTTCCAAGTTGTCCACAATGAGAAAGATAACCGCCACCACCACCATAAAACGAGTCACCTCGAGGGAGACCATTCCACGGAGCATGAGGGAGGAGAGGAGGAATATGAGTGTCCTAGAGTGACCCCATGGAGATTATTCCACGAAGGCGACGAAGAATAACCTCCATGGAGAATTTGATTGGATGATCGAGTAGTAGGTTTTAAGAATGATATATCAATAAGCCCACCAAGGGAAATTTGTGGGCGGTTGCAATCACCATCATAAGACGACGACAATGATAATGAAGAGAGGGAAGGCAAGATTGGCGATCTCTCAACAACCCTTCCTGGAGTAGGATAACTCCGAAGACTAAGATAATCGGTTGCTCGACCATAAACACCATAATTCTTATTTCTTGATGCATTCCAAGAAGCAGGGCGATCGCTTAATAGATCATAAGCACCATAATTCATGTTTCTTGATGCATCGCCATAATTCATATTTCTCGCATTCCAAGAATTATATTGATTATTATAATTATTATGATACCTTAAGTAGTTACTCCCGGCAAGACTCAATAACCCTCCATGATTCTGTTCATACCTCTCAAAAGGAAAACCAACAGGTTTGTTCACTGGAAAAGAGTCCTGATGAACCTCTTGTACTACTTCTTGTTCTTGTTCTTTGTCATCATCATCGTCGTCTACATCAAGAACCACTGATGGTTCCAACTCCAATAGGGCTTGAATAGTAAGATCTTCATCAAGATCATCATCATTATTATTATTGATTTTCTTTTTGAAAGTTTGCACCACCTCATCTAGATCTTCGTCAAGATCACTTGTTGCTTGTTCCTGCAAGCCTGAACTAACAACATTCTTTTTAGCATTAGTTTGATGAGAAACTATGTTTTCAAGGACATCAATTTTGTGGACATTGAGAAAAGAGTCAAATCTTTCTTTCTCCTTTCCTTTGAGGATTTCCTCAAGTCCTCCGAAGACTTCTACCTCCATTGAGTCCCCCTCTTTTTTTACAAAGTTATTTGCTCTGAATATGATAAAATTATCTCAAGTGTCGGAAAATGGTAGTGGTGGTTTTCAAGCAAGGAGGTTAGGGCTTTTTAAAGGAGTAGAATATCTATTTGGAGGGAATAATTTGCAATTAAAATTTGATAATCATGAAACTTCTAAAATGATAATATTTGTGAGTAGGCATGAAGGTGCCATTTGAAATATAAAATCAAATATAACATATTTATTTCCTATTTTGTTTGATATATTATCATAATTATGCTACAATTCTATTAAGATTTATTAAAGGGTTTAAAAAGAAAGTTAATTTTTATTTTCAAGAGTCATTTGAGAGCCAAACTTTTAAGGAATTATATTTAGGATATTATAGAAATAATTTGAAATTTTATGTCTACCAAATAATAAGAGAGAAACCTAATAAACATAGAATAAAATTTCAAGTTAATGTTATTGAAAACGAATTGGTGGATATTTTGAATATGTAATAATAATAATTTTTATTTTTGAAAATGGAGTATCATAATTAAATTACTATTTATCATTTTCTATTTTTATATTTAAGTGGCGTCATTTCCTTTTATCTAGCATCAATTTAGTCTTATTTGAAAAATATTAAGATTTTGATAACAATGAAATTTCAAAAAATGATAATATTTTGATGACGAGACATGAAGGTGCCATTTGAAAGATTAAATCAAGTGTTACATATTTATTTCATGTTTTGTATGATATAGATGATTATGTGGGCTAGAATGTCTACTAAGGTGTGGGAGTTTAAATAGAAAATTAGTAATTTTTATTTTTTAAAAGTCATTTGAGGAGGCAAACATTTAAGGAAGTATATTTAGGATATTATAGAAATAATTTGAGATTTTATGTATCAAATTGTAAGAGAGTAACTTAATATTTCTTATAATAATAGTAAAAAGGTAAAAAATGAAGTACAAGTACTCTCAAATATAAAGCACAAAAACTCTAGTTTTAACATCTAAATGCAACACTTTTTGAGTAAAATTAATACTTGTGAATTATTAAATTTTTAATTACAAGTATACGTAATACGTAAAAAAACAAATAGCCTAAATAATCTTCTTTTTAGCACAATCCCTTAAAAATATTAAGTCAAATATGTAAAAACTTAACGATTTGTTTCGCTGAAGTATAGTGTTGAATACTACTATCACGAGGGTGACCGGAGTTCAATCCCCGTCAGTGGCGTCATAAAACTTGAATAGTTAATAATAAGCTCACAAAAGATAGTATAAACAAAAATATACAAAAGCAAGGATTATGTTAAGCATAAAATCCATAACCCAACCCTTAAGATATTAATATATAACTCAATCCGATCAATATATCAAAATGGAGTTGGGTATGAGTTGTACCCGTGGGTATGATTTTATTAAACATTTTAGTAACTTTTTTATGAGAAAAAACATTCATTAATTTTGGCGATAAACGATCTAAATTTTTCCGAGTTTTACTGTATTCGATTTACTTGATAAAATGATTTGAAAATTCAATTGAAGCTCAACGAACCGGAGAAATCTAAGTTTATTTTGGTTGGCACTATTATAAATTTTGAATGTGGCAAATAAATTGAGACTCACTCAAACTAGCTTACAACATAAATATTTTAAGTTAAGTAAATCATAAAAAAAAAAGTCGTGTTAGAACTATTTATAAAAGTTATGTAATCTACAAATTAACATTTAGTAAGCTAATGATTTACCGTTCTTGATTGTACTTGAATTAGTAATTATCAAAACAATAATGTCTGCTAAGAGGGGTTCATGCTCGACCTTTGATTGTTTCTATATGAGGCTACTAAAATTGTATTGTGCTTATCATGGTATATAAACTAAACTTGAATAATCTCTTTAAATGATTACTCATCAACATGTATTTTGTGTGTTGTTGATATATGTATAATGTTATACCTTATCTAGGTATATAATCTTTATCTACCAGCGCTTTACGATTGAATAGTATTTTTTTAACGAAATGATAATTTTATCACAATAAAACTTAACTTGTATTATCTTTATAAATAGGATGGGTAAATAGTGGAGTTCGTTCTACTTATTTATTTGGATGTATGTATATGACTTAGCTTATCTAGTTATCATTGCACTGATGTAATTTGATGCATATTTATGTTTAATTGTAGACTTGTGGCGCAATAAGCTGGTAATTATCAGGCCTGGCCTCTATCTCGAGTTAGGTGCTTGGTAGAGGTATATTATCATTTTCGTGCACTCATTTTGTGGGGCGTTAAGTACATTTGCTATAAACTTTTAATTTTTAACTTGGGGTAGAAACCGATTCACGAGGCTTGATTGTAATACTCTGGCGAAGAGCGTTTGGTTAAATCTGGCGTATTTCGAGATAAAAAGCGTTACATTTTAACTTTGGAGCTTGGCTCCCGTTTTAGTTAAACTTAGAAGATTTAATTAATATATCTGATATTGTATGTAAAGTTATAAGAACTGAAACTGAACCAAACGTCCCTAAAGTTAAACCTATTGTCGGGGCAGATCCTGAGATCGAAATAGTAATTGACCTTGCAAATGGGCAAGTAGATGATGATTCAAAATCCATATAAAAATATTCAAAATTTGGGACAGATAATTAAATTTTTTTGAATAAAAATGAAATTGCTTAAGGGATCGGACGAAAAAATCGAGATAGAATACATCGGAGTAAGTTATCGATCAGGTCCGATCAATATTTTCCCATATCAAAACTTAACTTGAGACCCGATAATAATTTTTCAATTTAATTTTTTAGCTAGCCTCAAGCCGGTATTTGATATACACACACGAATAGTGTTGGGTTTTGGGTATGTAAATATTATTTACTACGTTTCTTGAGTGTAGTAGTTAGGAAGTTTCGTAAGGAGCCAAAATTGCTTAATTTAATTAAAAAATTTCTTATTACATTGTGTATAGTGTTGCCGACCGGTACACTATGAGTTGCCTGCTCCCTATCCGAACACTATCTTCAAAGAAACCTTGAGAAGCCAGCGAACTACTAAACCAAGTGAACTCAATTGGATAAAAATGGCTTCTTTTTCTCTTCATATCCAACCAATTAACACTACTCAACTTCCATCATCATTAAGCCTTCAAAAATTCTCCTGTTTCTTCATTTCATCAACACCATTTTTTTCCTCCAAACCCATATTTTCCCAATCCAACACAAGAAAATGGTCCAATCATAAAGGTGTAGTATTGACTCTATTATCTACATACTATTCTTTTTTTAAAACCAAACAAATCGAGGCATGATCGCCTGTAGCATGATACAATTTATGTCCCACCAAAGTTAGTTAGTTGGTGGAGTGATGTCCTATATTTTTAAAAATTCATCATTAAATTAGATGTTTGGCTAAGTAATACTCATTAATGTGACATGGGGACAAGAAATGTGAGAGGATCTCCTCTAACAAATAGATTATCTACTGAGTGAGTCTGCCATATGAATATACAATCATTGTCATCATTTTGTTAAGTCCACGAAGCTATGTATATAGTATTCAGTCGCTCAATCTAACTCTACCACTACGTCCACAGTGGGAGAGGAACTAGAGCATGCATCCTAATTTTTCAAAAACTTTAATTTTATTAAGTATTTTTTTAAAACTATAATTTTTTTAAAAAAAATTATATTGTTCGCCCCCTAAATTTTTATATTTTTCCTTATAAGTATGGTATCAAATAATTCGCCTCTATGTCCATTTGTGTTTTTTTTACAGATACTTGTTCAGTTAGTTCATCAGTTGAAGAATGTAATAATGAGGATGGGTCAGAATATAAAGTGTTGACAGCTATTAGAAGCAGCTTCAATGACATTGTCATTTTGGAAACAGCAGACTCAAGAATGTTGCTTCTTGATGCTACCCGTATGTGCTCCCTAAATACCAAAAATATTGTCTAGTTTGATGTTCAATTGTAAAAATTAACGAACTTTGCGGTATTAATTGATACAAAGTTAAATTTGATTTGAATCGAAACTCTAATGTTAATAGTAAATTATGATAAAGATACAATTTTTTGATTTACATGTGTGTACTCCCTCCACCCCAAAAAGTTTTTCTAGTAAATTAACCAACTTTTCTGTATTAATTGATATGTGTAATTTTGATTTGAATAATAACTATTATTTTAATAGTAAAGTAAGTTAAAAATACTATTTGATATTTTTCGACGAATATAGTACAAATACAAAAAACTTAAGTTCAACTATCAAATTTCGAAACTTGATACGAGTCATATTTTGGAGATGGGGCGTGTATAATATACAATGGCATTTTGGAATTCTTAGGTGATACTGTTTGTGTTTAAATATTGAATTATACATTGAACTGTATGCTGCCTAAATGTGTGGAAGTAATTCTTCATATAGTATCTTCTACCGTTTTTGTGAACCTCCTATTTTACCTCCTTACTTTAATTGTTTGTACTCCATGTATTATGAACATCATGGATAGTTATAACGTAACCACTAATGCATGATATGTAATTATATAAAGCAAGAGATACGACGAGATGCACGATAAGGAGGTAGAAGATCCTTGCCGGGAATCCTTAAATAGTTGAGCATGTAAACTGCCCAGATACTTGTTAATGGCTGAAGGCTATGTATATTACTGGTGGAGTTGTCAGTTATGTATAAGGTTCTCCAAGAAGATAACTTTTTGTGCCTGGTGATGCAGATAATGTCCACAGTATATTCAACAAGGGAAACAAATGGACTGGTTCATATTGGGTATGCTTTTTATTTCTAGATTTATAATGTCCCTCTTTTTAGATTGCATTCGTGGGATTCTCTTATTTGTGTAATTAATGTTCTAGTTACACCTACTGAATGGAATTATGTACGGTAATTTCTATGTCATTCTCGATTTGGAAGATTTTAAGGAGTATCGTGTCTTATAAGGCTTTAATTGCAAGTGTAATATAGAAACCTGGTGAGTTTTCTACTGAAATCTATGTAAAAACAGCTTTTCTAGAAATATCTCCCATGTAATTCTAATTTCTATATAATGTCTGTACTCTAAAGTGTGCTCGTGATTCTTAGCGATATTGTTGATGATGTTTTGTTTATAGATTAATTAATATAGCTATGTTATGTGCAGGATCAATTTGTTAGTCTACCACCGATTGTTCCTAAGGGTCCTATAGCAATATTTGGCTTGGTGAGTTTGCGTCCTTGCTTGTTTACGATAATCTTATTAGGTTCCATTGGTCTTAGTTCAAATTCCTGATAAGTATTGTATAAATTATACTCCGTAATAAAAAATTGTCAGCGCTGACAGGGTGGAGGCACTGCTGCCCATTTGCTACTTGAGGTTTGGCCAATGTTACAACTCGATGGCTGGGAAATAGATGAAATTGTAGGTACTTGCAGAAGTCTTTCTCTTAATTACAACCCAACCTGTGCAATTGATAGATGGTTACCAAGCTTATGTGCGTCTGTCTGCATATTACTACTTTGTAGCATTTATTTTTCATCTCAATTACTAATCTGAATATATGTCAAGTTAATTATGTTCTTTGATATCCAGGTTGGTTTGTACTTTTTTTGGAGCCTATTTATGTTTTTATAAATTCCAAAAATTATCCTATGCAGTTTTCATGTGACTAAACTTTACTAATTGGAGATAATGAGATATAGCTTGTTGCTGGTTGTCTGCTGGTCTGTTTTGTCAGAGATTATGTAGACCTTTTCCTGAGTGCTTCACATATCTTCTAGTAATCCATGATTATTTACTGCAAGCTCGGATTATCTTAGGCGGAGTATGTAATAATTATATCACCAATCCTAAAATGTCAAGTGTAAAGTTTTAATATACAACTTCATAAAAGAGAAGCCACTATGAACCATCTCTTACTAACATGGAAAGAATGAAGTAGTTTTTAAAATAAGAATCTCAAGTGATATCCTACTTGCACAGCAATTTGGTAATTTTGTATAACATATTCTTGTCAAAGAGTTATGCCGAGCGATTTCTTTGTTCTTTATCAAGGTCAAGGGTCTACTAATTGTCTGTGGTGTGAAAGAAGAAACATCCTAACGTAGTTAATTCATAATCACGATACTTGATTAAGTTTGACACATTAAATCCTAGACTTCATTGGATCCTCCCCTGCTGATTGATGTTTAATCTAATTAGTGGATCCACATTTATTTGAAACAGTTGGTATATAAAGCAAGAGACTACCTTGGGTTGGCTGACCTTGAAAACCAAACTGAAGCCGGTGGTAGACTTAATGTTATAGTTGGTGATGCTTTATCTTCATCCGCTACAATTCCTGGTGGATATGCTGGTAAACTACGCAAGTTTTATTATTATAAAATATGCAACTATAACATTATTTCGTTTTTCATCAAAGTATAACGACGAGCTTTAGATTCACTGTCTTATGGCTTTTAAATTGTGCCTCCTTTGTCTCTAGTCGTTAAACTGCCTGAATTATTTTGCCCTTTCCATGTATGGCTTGCATACGGGTAACAAACAAAAATAAAAAATAAAGAAAAATAACGGATACACAGTGGAATTTATTAAGAAATTATCTCACCATTTCCAATGATGTATATATATGTACTTCAGGAATTATCGTCGATTTATTCTCGGAGGGTCAAGTCTTGCCACAACTACAGGAGGTATGTTCACTGTTGGCTTTACCCCAGTTACCTTTTCCTTTGCCCATTCTAACTTCTTTTAAAACATATATGAACTCTAATAACATCCAAGTACAATGTGAGTTAAAAGAAAATGATTTTTTAACTCGATGTGATTGAACTAATTTGCCTTAAAGACAGTTACTAGTCCAAGTCTTTATATCTGAGTGAGGTCAGACTTCAGAGATTTACGGTTCACTGTTGTCTTTTTTGCTTGTCATTACTTCATTACAAAAACTGTCATATGAAATAGAGCCTTGATTCCCTCAACAGGTTGAATATTGGTTAGGACTCCAACAAAGACTGATGCCTAATGGACGCATCATGATCAACTGTGGCGGTTCTGTAGATGAATCAGTGAACACTTGGGAATCAAATTCTACTATCTGTGCTCTACATGAAGCATTTCCTTCACAAGTAAGTCGATTCTTAAATAAGTGAGAATTTCAAATGTAACAATGTCATTTGGAGAAAAGAATGCATGTTTGTTAGAGATGTTTCTGCATTTGCATTTGTCCTTAAATTGGTGTCCTATTCAAAAGATTAACTAAGACAACATTTCAAAATTTATCAGTTGAGCTGGATGAAACTACCAAAAGATAAAGGAGCAAATTTTCTAGCACTCACAGGACCTTTGCCAGATCTCACTCTGTGGGCTGATACTCTTCCTGAAATACTACGTCTTGAAGTACGCCGATGGAGGACTTGTTCACCTTCATGATCATTAGAACCGATGGAGGACTTGTTCACCTTCATGATCGTTAGAACAAATTCTTCTTAACATGTGAGATAACTTCTGTTCATTTTTCACTACTTAGAGCTTAGGTGTAATGAACAACTACATAGAGCTTTAATGTCTCAGCATATGTTATTGTTTATATTTTCATGATTCCATATTCACTTCTTTAGTACACTGAATTAGATGCCTGTAATCCGATAAATACCCGAAATTTTGGATATATATCGAAAATACAAAAAATTTGGATCAAAGTATCCAAAATTCGGATCCAAATACCCATTTTTAAAAATAAAACCAGGACTGGACGGGAAAATTGGGCCCGAACATCGGTAAGCTATTGGCCCCGTTTTTTGCCCGATATCCGGATCAAACCGGACAATAATAATTTCCAGTACAAATTTTTTGTCTGATTCCTGGATCGGACCTATAATGACCCTCCTTTTTCCCTCTCCATTTTTAGCAGTTGAGCCCATGACACTTTGGGACCATAGAAACGTCCTAACACATTTCTCAATTGTCTTAACAACTTCCATGGAAATGAACATACATTGTGCCCAGTAATTTGATATGCCAAATAATACAGAGTTGATCAGAGTCGGTTTCCCTGCATAACTCAAACTTTTGCTTCCCTATCCATCTACTCTGCTACAAATTCTGTCACACAGACTCCTGCAATCTCTAGCAGTTACTTTGTGCTGTTGTGAGAGGAACCCCAAGTATTTTACAGGCAAGGTGTCAGCAGATATTTTCATACTGCCAGCATAGTAATAACTACTTTTGTCCATATTAGGCTGCATGTAACCTTGACATGCTTCCAAACTCAAGAACAGTATTTTTTGATTATTCTGAATGACCTTTCAGTAGCCCCTGCATGGCTGCATATCCAACCAAATAACACTATCCCAACACTATCTTCAAACTACAAAACCAAGTAAACTAAATTTGATAAAAATGGCTTCTTTTTCCCTCCATATCCAACCAATGAACACTTACTTCATTTCAGAAACACCATTCTTTTCCTCAAAACCCATATTTTCCCAATCCAACAGAACAAAATGGTACAATCATAAAGGTGTGTAGTATTGCCTATATATTATTTTTTTTTTAATATTTTCTAAAACCAAACAAATCCATTATCGACTAAGTGAAGTCTGCTATATGAACACGACGTATCCAATCATCATTATTTTGTTAAGTCCATGTACTTTCATATAGTTTTCGTTTTAACTCTTCTTCAGTCTAACTCTACCACTACGTACATTTGTGATTTTCCTTTTTTACAGATTCTTGTTCAGGAAGTTAATCAGTTGAAGAATGTAATAATGAGGATGAGTCAGAATATAAAGTGTTGACAGCTATTAGAAGCAGCTTCAATGACATTGTCATTTTGGAAACTGCAGTCAAGAATGTTGCTTCTTGATGCTACCCGTATGTATTCCCTATATCCCAAAAAGATTGTCTAGTTTGATTTTCAATGTTCATTTCCAGTATTAGTTGATACACGATTAACTTTGATTTGAATAAAAAACTATAATGTTAAATAGTAAATTACGTTAAAAATACTATCTTTTGATATTTTTAAACGAATATAGTACAAATACAAAGTAGTTAAGTTCAACCATAATTTTGGAGATGGAGTGAGTATTATTTAATACAATGGCGTTTTGGAGTTCTTAAGTGTTACTGTTTGTGTTTTTGAATATTGAATTATACATTGAACTGTACTGCCTAAATGTGTGGAAGGAATTGTTGGTGTAGGATCTTCTACCTCCTTTGTGAACCTCCTATTGTGCCTTCTTGCTTTAATTGTTTGTACTCCAAGTATTATGGAAGTCATGATTAGTTATAACATAACCACTAATACATGATGCATAATTATGTACAGCAAGAGGCACAATGAGAGGCATGATAAGGAGGTAGAGGATACTCGCCAAGAATCCTTTAATAGTTGATCATCTAAACTGCACCGATACTTGTCAATGATTGAAGGCTATGTATACTACTTGTGGAGTTGTCAGTTGTGGTGTACAAGGTTCTCCAGGAAGATAACTTTTTGTGCTTGGTGATGCAGATACTGTCCACAGTATATTCAACAAGGGAAACAAATGGGCTGGTTCATGTTGGGTATGGTTTTTCTTTCTAGATTTGTAAAGTCCTTCGTTTTGGATTGCATTCTTGGAATTTTCTCTCGTTTGTCTAATTCATGTTCAAGTTACTGAATGGAATTATGTATGGTAATTTATGTGTCATTCTCTATTTTGGAGGATCTTAAGGTGAAAAAACAGCTTTTCTAGTAATATCTCCCGAGTGATTCTCATCAACATGCCTTAATACCTTTGAAAAGGCTCCCGTCTAAGCGCGGTAAAGGAGGTCGGGTAATACGCAGTCTTAGCTTGTGATAAGACAACAGGAAGGTTGTTTCCCGAGTAATTCTAGTTTCTATATAATGTCTAAACTCGAAAATGTGCTCGTGATACTTAACGATATTATTGATAATGTTTTGTTCATAGATTAATTGGTATAGCTATGTTATGTGCAGGATCAATTTGCTAGTCTACCGCCGATTGTTCCTATGGGTACTGTAGCAATATTTGGCTTGGTGAGTTTGCATCCTTGCTTGTTTACGATAATCTTATTAGGTTCCATTGGTCTTAATTTATTGATTATCGAGTTAATTATTTGTTATTTAAATATTGACCCCTCTAGTGAAGTATATGTAAAATTCCGAATTTGTCTTTGGATTTGCCTGCTAAAGTAAGTTCAAGTGCCAAAAATGACTTTTCTTTTAGTTCAGGTGCCAAAAGAGACCTCTCAGGTGCCTACTTAAAAGGTTGAAATGAAAATTAACCTAATTATCAGCGTTGACAAGGTGGAGGCACTGCTGCTCATTTGCTACTTGAGGTTTGGCCAAATTTACAAGTCGATGGCTGGGACATAGATGAAATTTTGGGTGCTTGCAGAAGTCTTTCTCCTATTTATGTTTTTCCAAATTCCAAAAATTGTACTAATTGGAGATATAGTTTGTTGCTGGTTGTCTGCTGGTCTGTTTTGTCAAAGATTATGTAGACCTTTTTCTGAGTGCTTCACATGTCTCTAGTAATCCATGATTATTTACTGCAAGCTCCGATTATCTTACCTGGAGTATATACTAATCATATCACACCAATCCTAAAATGTCAAGTGTAAAGTTTTAATATTCAACTTCCTAAAAGAGGAGCCACTAGGCACCATCTTTTACTAACATGGAAAGAATGACATATTTTTTAAAATAAGGATCTCGAGTGATATCCTACTTGCACTGCACTTTGGTATTTTTGTGTAACATATTCTTGTCAAAGAGTTATGCCGAGCGATTTCTTTGTTCTTGATCAAGGTTAAGGGTCTACTGATTGTCTGTGGTGTGAAAGAAGAAACATGCTAACGTGTTAATTCATAATCACGATACATGATTAAGTTTGACATTAATCTTGTGACTTCATTGACCTCCCTGCTGATTGATGTTTAATCTAATTAGTGGATCCAATGCCATTTGAAACAGTATATAAAGCAAGAGACTTCCTTGGGCTGGCTGACCTTGAAAACCAAACTGAAGCCGGTGGTAGACTTAATGTTATAGTTGGTGACGTTTTACCTTCATCTGCTACAATTCCTGGTGGATATGCTGGTAAACTATGCAAGTTTTACTATTATTATTATAAAGTATGCAACTATAACATTATTTCGTTTTTCATCAAAGTATAACGACGAACTTTAGATTCACTGTCTTATGGTTTGTCTCTAGTCTTTAAAATATCTGAACTATTTTGCCCTTTCCATGTGTGTCTTTCATACCGGTAACAAACAAAAAGAATGAACGGATGCATTGTTGAATTTATTAAGAAATTATCTCACCATTTCCAATGATTTATTTATATATACTTCTGGAATCATTGTCGATTTATTCTCGGAGGGTCAAGTCTTGCCACAACTACAGGAGGTATGTTCACTTATGGCTTTACCCCAGTTACCTTTTTCCTTTGCCTCTTCTAACTGCTTTTTAAGCATATATGAACTCTGCTAACATCCAACTATTATGTGAGTTATCAGAAACATGATTTTTTAACCCCATGTGATTCAACTAAATTTCTTTGAAGACAGTTACTAGTCCAAGTAGAGCTAACGGAATTCCTCTGTATTTCTTGAGAAATAGAACCATCTGATTTAATTTGTTCTCAATAGCCATGAAATGATCATCTTAGGGTGATCCTTTTGTCGACGGATGCTGAATTCATCTGTATTTCTTGCCTTATTGTTGACACATACTTCATATATATGATCGAACCTGGATTGCTCTTCAAGTCTTTATATCTGAGTCAGGTCAGAGATTTTCGGTTCACTGTTTTTTCTTTGCTTGTCATTACTTCATTACAAAAACTGTCATATGA
Organism: Lithospermum erythrorhizon; assembly: GCA_019722365.1. Taxonomy (NCBI): domain Eukaryota; kingdom Viridiplantae; phylum Streptophyta; class Magnoliopsida; order Boraginales; family Boraginaceae; genus Lithospermum; species Lithospermum erythrorhizon. The sequence goes on from JADFUC010001683.1 coordinate 898,060, forward strand.
AATAGAGCCTTGATTCCCTCAACAGGTTGAATATTTGGTTGGGACTCCAACAAACACTGATGCCAAATGGGCGCATCATGATCAACTGTGCTGGTTCTGTAGATGAATCAATGATCACTTGGGAATCAAATTCTACTATTCACGCTCTACACGAAGCATATCCTACACAAGTAAGTCGATTCTTAAATAACTGAGAATTTCAAATAGCACGCTTGCATGTAACAATGTCGTTTAGAGAAAAGAATGCATGTTTGCTAGAGATGTTTCTGCATTTGCATTTGTCCTTAAATTGGAGTCCTATTCAAAAGATTAACTAAGACAACATTTCAACATTTATGAGTTGAGCTGGATGAAACTACCAGAAGATAAAAGAGCAAATTTTCTAGCACTCACAAGACCTTTGCCAGATCTCACTCTGTGGGCTGATACTCTTCCTGAAATACTACGTCTTGAAGTACGCCGATGGAGGACTTGTTCACCTTCATGATCATTAGAACAAATTCTTCTTAACATGTAAGATGACTTCTGTTCAATTTTTATTACTTAGAAGTTGGGTGTAATAAACAACAGCATAGAGCTTTAATGTGTCAGCATATGTTACTATTTATATTTTCATGAGTCGATATTCACTTATTTAGTACACTGAAAAATAACCCGACGCCTCTAAAGATACCCTGGCCTGAGAGCTTGAGCAAGACAAGAAAATGTTGGACAGTATACAATCTTATCCCTATGGTAATAGAAGGTTGTTTCCAAACTAACCCATGAACAAAGTGCAAACATTATTTACTGGTTCACAATATATGAGAAGTTGTAGTTCGTGTAATGAACCATTTAGATTTATTGCATTCAATCCAAAAGCTAGAAAATATCGAATCTTCTCTCTACTAAAGAAAAATAAAGTAATAAACTGCAGCAACATGGACAAGTTATATTAAACATTACATGAAAACATCATTACATCTGCTTCAATCAAGATCTTATGCTTTTACAAGTACGTCACACTAACACTGTAGAATCCCTGAGTTCATACAGGAATCTCCTGAGGATGCAATGCCTTGGGTCTTCTCTTAATCTTCAGTTGTTTCTTCTTTTTCGCTAGTCTCTTTTCTAAGTCATTGACCCTCAAAGAGAGTTCAGATATGGTATTCAATTGTTTGTTCCCAGCTTCCAATAGTTTCTCCATCATGTCCCTCAGCTTCTCATTTTCTTCCATCAGTTTCCGATCGTTTTCCCTTACCGTCTCACTCTCAAGAGAAGCTTGGCTGCCAGTTTCAGATGGCGCTGTAAGGTCTAATTCATCAGCTTGGTTACTAGCACCTGCTAATACATGCTTTACCCCCTCTGAACCATCGGTCGAAAGATACATTTCACCCATCTTTCCGTCAGGGATCACAACAGGGCCAATGTTCTCCATCTCGTCAGCAGCAACATTAACCTCATCAGAGTTCTCAACACCAAGAGGAGGAACTATCTCAAGATCCTCTTCAACACTACTATTAGGCAGTTGAACATGGTCTTCTCTTAATCCACCAATCGCTTCTTTGCTGATAGTCACCAGCCCAGTTTTGTCCACGTTACTTTTCCCCAACTCGGAGTCTGTTTCCAGCCCATGATCTTTTTGTAGTTCTACCTGGACATCTTGGATATCAATCATATCATCATGCAGGAAGGATGATACCGAACCAGTGTCTCTTTCCAGCTGATCTTTCTGTAGCTCATCCTGTTCGAATTGCATGTCATTATTACTGATTGATGAGACCTTGATCGGGTATTTCTCTAGTGGCTGTTCTCTATCTGGTTCATCAGCTTTACAAGTTTCTAATCCTTGTTCGGATTCTTTTGGAATATCAACATGTGTAGTTTCATCAGCTTCACAAGTCTCTGCACCATTTTCTACTTCTTTGGGGACTTCAATTTGTACATCTCCCAACGGTAACTCTGACATACCACCCACTTCTTGTGGCCTTTCTGGAAAGATACCATCATTGATCTTCTCTTCCTTCTTGCCCTCTTGGCTTCCCTCATGCCTTTCCTCCAGCACCTCCTTCTCTTGACTCGAGATGATCATTTCATCAGCTTTTGTAGCTTCCTTGACTGCATAGCCTGCAACTTCCTCACTCATGTGATCATCATTTATTGTGTCTTTAGCATTTGGATCCTGATCGTGAACTCCAAGGGGCAATATATTTGAGATTTCTATGCCCCTCTCCTCAAATACATCCTCGGAGTTGGCCATTTCTTTATCATCACAGGAACTATCCGTCATTGGTAATGACTGAACGTCGCCATGTTCCTTTTTATTGTCTCCAACAATAGAAGTAGAATCTGATGCTCCATGAAGAAATTCTGCAGAATAACCGCCTGACACATCCTTCAGTTCATCAACCAGACACTCACCAGTCACCATTGCAACAGAATTTTCCACGTCCTCAGATTTGGGCAATGAATCTGTCCCAAGGACCTGCTGTTTCTCCCATTGCTCTTCAGGTGGAGACACTTTGTTATCAATCTTGAATAAATCATGGTGCTCTATGACAACATCCTCGTTTTGGAGTTCAATGTTGGTATCCTCATTCCTCACGTCGAGCAAAGTTTCCTCGGATGACATCCCTGAAGGTTGTTCCTGTGGTGATGGGGATGATTTCCCTGAAGGTTGTTCCTGCGGTGATGGAGATGATTTCTCCACGATGACCAACGCATCAAGAGTCTCCTGCAAACTCACAAGCTCCTTCGCTATGGATTTCCTGACATCCCTAATGCTCTTGTGTAGACCCTGAAATAATAATGTACAACTCTAGATTAGCATCATTTCTTACAACAAATATGTACTGTAAAAAATAAAAATTTGATGCCAAAGACTAATAGTGCACATGTATAATCTCGAGTAGTTAAGATTAATAGTGCACATGTATCAATGAATAAGGTTCTTACCTGAATAGCATCAAGATTCAACAGGAGATTCATTATCATTTCCGTTATCATAATCTTCTCTTTTTCATAATCCTTAACATTGCAAGAAGACTCCAAAGCCTGAATTCGATGCCTAATTCCTGCCACTTCTTCCTTAACCTCAGCTATTTTCTTCAACTTCTTTAGTGGTTCCGATTTCCGGACTTCAAAACCACGGTAGGCTGCCTGTATCATAGTTGCTGCTTCTGCATCTGAAAATTTAACCTTCCTACTTTCTTCAGCCTCCTCCTCACTGGAATCTTTTGCAATCAAAGAATGCTCTTCTGCTGCTGTGATCTTAGCTTCAAGATCCTCACACCCCTTCTGTCCAACATCACAATGGACTACTTGGTCCTCTTTACAGGCATTTGACCTTTCGGAATTTTCTTTCCTTGTGGTATTGTCATGACTAACATTATCACCCGTTTTAGAGCCTGAGTTAACCTCTCCTTGCTTGTATGACCCATTAGCAGCCGCAGTGGCTTCTTCTGTGGTTTTACTTCTTTTTTCCTCCACTTTGCTTCTATCTCCTGTTATTTCTGGTTGATTTTCTCGACCTTCTTTCGTTTTCAAGTTTCGTGACTCGGTGCCTGACACATCATATGTTTTTCTTTTGTCACCAGGTGGGCTTGGAGATCTTGAATTTCCATTACTACCTTTCTTCTTTCGTAAGGGTTCAACCCTCAGACAAACAGGTGGCAACTTTGATGTCTTCAGAGCAGAAGATGATTGTTTCTTAGTACTCTCTTCAAGTGGCTTCTTCTTAATCTCCTCCTCAATCTTTGATGAAGTTCTTTTATCCTCCTCCACTTCTTCTTCCAATTGCTTGACCGGAATGGTCTTCACAACACGGTTTGTCTTCGAGACATTTGGCCCTTCTTCACTAAGGACATTTCTCTCCGGCTTCTCTTTATTGTCAGTGCTCTTATCAGTTGGGACGTTCGTAATAAGCAATGGAGCTTTGCCTTCACCAGATGATTTCTCTTTGGACATGTCCTTTTTCGTTGCTATCTCGGGTTTCTCTTCCCCCTCTGTTACACTAGGCTTGTAAGGCATCCAAAATATAGGGAAAGGCAAGTTCCTCTGCTTATCCTCATCCTTCTGTTGTTGATTTCCCCCTCGCTCTTTGTCTTGCTTCATTGACCCCAAGTTGTTGCTCAATTCGAGGGGAAACCATCCTTTCCATACAGTAGGCTGCTGTGACTCGGCACCCTCTTCATGCTCCTGGTTGCAACTCTTTTTCTCTTCTTGATTTGAAGATTGCACTCTGCTCGTGTCATAAGGAAACCATCCATTCCAGATAATTGGCTGCTGCTGTTGGTTCTCACTAGTATGCGTCCCAAAATTCTTGTCCGGTTTCTTGTTTTCGTCAGCATTCATTATGTTATTAGGCTGAAGCCAAGCAACTGGATATGGATATGGATATGAATAATTCTTGGCTTCAAAAGGAACCAGTGAACTATCGCTTTTCTTCTCCACCTCAGGCTCCTCTTCTACAATCTTCAAATTCCCCCCTTGAGAAGGATGATTAGGACACCACCCCCAGCAATGATGACCGGCCCCCTTCGACATATCCTTGTCAAACTCATACCGGGGCAGTTCTGTCGTGTAATTGGGAGGCGGATAGTAGGTAACGGGAGGGTACATTCCTTGAGCTGGAGGGTAGCAGAAGGGGTACGAAGGAGGCACGGGCGAGGCATGGTTATGATAAGGGGGGTATGGTGGCCTCATTGGGAAATTGCTAGGGAAGAAGTTATGGTTGCAGCAGCCATGCCCATGACACTGCACTGGAGGATATGTGTAGGCATGACTTCCATGGAACATAGATGGATCATCTCCATAGTAAACTTGAGGTGGCATAGTATGGTAGAATGGAGCATGGGGCATTTGAGTCCTCTGTGGTTGATGGTACATCATCTTCTATACAAGAGGAACCTCTTCTTTGGTTTGAAATTGAAGCAAATGTAGTTGTTATCACCTACAAAAAGAACAGGTTTTTATCAGAAATCCAGCAACTACTCCAAGGACTCAATTTTACAAAACTCCACCATTAGATGAACATGATAAATTGAACTTCGAGGTGCAGCTAATCTAACAATCATCTAATGTAACTGTAACGCTCGCCCGAAAACTCACTATTGGATTTAATATGGACTGATCTTACAAACCATTCTTTCTAACACGTTTTGTCAAAACTCATGATTCTTAAGATATCACCCGCTTTGGATCAGAATATTACATGTAATTTCTATATACCATTATAGATCTAGGACTCATCTATTATATTTTATGTCACTCTTTACATGCTTAAAATCCGAGCTCATGCTAATAAACCAATAAAAAAAAACATGACATGTGTCAGTTTAATCAATTGTAACATAAAATGCTATGTTAATTATAAAACATGATCAACGACAAACTATAACTATAAATAACTCACTTGGAGCTAATGAGATAAACTAAACTAAACTAAACTACCAACATTATATAGAGAAGTAAGAAAATAATGAAATAAAAAGCTTACCAGATTGAGAAAACGAAAAACGAAAATATAATAACAAAGACTCTTTCCAACCAATTCCACAAATCCAAATGGATACAATAACAGTTCAAATCAATCCACTAACCCAAAATAAAGAAAAAGAGAAGATTATGAGAGAGTTAAGGCTTTGTTTATATGATCACTAATTTGTTTTTTTAAAGATAATGATGAATTGCATTGCATAATTTCGAATTTATAAGAAGCTGTTATTGGTCACTTGGGGGGGTGTTCTTGGTCTTACTACATCCTTCTACGGGTTTCGAGATATTCAACGCTTCAAATATTGTCTTTCTAGAGATTTCTTTCATTGCCACGTGGATACTGTCCTAATTTCAATAATATTTTATCCTCATAAAAAATTGGATTTATTTATATGTCAGACTTTTAATTCCTTTGCTTAGTCATTTTATTTTACGAAAAATTTTGGGAAAATCCAAATTCATCTCATATTGTGTTCAATTGCATTCCACAAATTTGAATTAAAAGTAAAACTATGGAATATAGGTAGTATGTTAATGAAGGAGCTTAAATTGAACTCGAGTCGAGAATTGACTATTCTTTTATGAAACCAGATCGAATTACATTTATTATAAAAATAATATTGAATAAGAAAAATCTTAATTTTAGGATTCGAAGTGGAATCAAATTATTGAATGGCAACATTTACTAAGAGTTGTCCAAGGAAATCAACCTACTATTGGTCGCCATTTAAATAACAATCACGATCAATATTACGGATACGATGCATTTTTATGGTTTCATTATACCCCAACTCATATGTCGCTAGACAATTTTTTATGCTGACATTTACAAGAAGAATCTTATCTTAAAAAAAAAGGTAACGATTGATTGAATATCGACAGGCCGATACCATATTATGTCGTACTTCAAAAATCCGATGTTTCTGTCGTATGTGCTCTGAACACCTAATAATTATAGGAATATTATACATCTTATTATTATCGAATTTTATGGATGAAAATATAATCATTTTTATGAAAAATATGAAGTTTAAGGTAGAGGCAGCCATAAACCACCCAATCATGGTTTCCTCAAGCCACTGGTTTTATAGAATCAACACTCACATGAGTTATGGCACTATAAGATTATTAGCATTTCAGGAAAAATAAGACCAGAAGGCAAGTAATATGAGTCTTATCTTTTTTTTTTTTTTTTACAACCATGACCAAGTTTGGATCATATCTATCAATGGCAGTTTACAAACATATAGTACATGAAGTTTAACTTTTCTACAACTACAAATTTTGAGTTATACATTTCATAGAAAAACTATAACAAAAAAAATAGTTCCTCATTTTGTTATTGCAACAAATCCTGCCACAGCATGAACAATCTGTAGGACATCTCAACTCTTATTGAGAATGTGTAGTAAAGAAATCAAAATCATGGTGCCAGAAGCCAAGTTGCTTCAGCCAAGAATCCGATACGTTGTAAAGGTTCACCATTTTGTCATGGTCATGTGGATCACCATTTAGCCAGACATCACCCTGCATCCTGTATGAAGCTAGTCCAAATGGAGGCACGGGGACTCGCTTTTTTCCCTTCTCCTCTGATTCAGTACTCCCCGAGAGCAGTTGTGCCTTTCCCGGATAGTCATCATCGCCTTTCTCAGTGGGGTCAACAGCATTCTTCCCTGATGGAGTACGTAAATGAAATTATATAGTGAAAGAGAAGGTGGACTATGATGGATTAGCACACTTCGACATTCATGAAGTTCAATATAAATGTTCTGAACACTTCAAGTGTCAAAACTGTACAGATACTTTGGTGCTCAAGTGCCTGAATCGAGTATTTTATTGGATCAAATTTCTACTCGACTAGCACAATTTTCTCAAGCAACTTAATATGTGTGCATCATATCAAGATGAATGCGATCGATAAAGACAGCAACTGCCTTTTTGCTTCTTAAGCCACCGAGCAAACAAATATAAAATCAACTAAGGATAGTATAAGGTAATGATGCTATCAATTATTCTGTAATTTTTCATATAGTATATTCTTATCAATAGAAGGAAATAAAAAAAATCTTGAAAATATCCTAACAAACAACAGGTGCAGTTTTTACCTTGGAAGGTGCAAGACAATGTGTGGAAGGTGAGGAAGCATGTTGCCAAGTCCTTCACGGTTCTCTTCATCGGAATGTGATAAATCGGATACCTAGTTAATAACCAAATAACATAAATAGAAAGTATTTGGTCAAGTTGATGAATGATATAAAACTACGCTTGGGGGGAGAGAGACTTCCAACTATGAGTTTCTCACATCAACGTAAGTCTATGAACGTTAGGTATTGGAATTTTAATACCACATACCTAGATTGACAATTTTAATTTTCATATTAAATTAATAAATTTTGTTATGTTAACACACGTGAATCTCGATTAATCAAAATTATCACAGAGTCAAAAAGTACATATATTTTCATCAACAATTATACAACATATACATAAATTTGTAAGGTCAAAGATTAAATGGTGAACCATCAAAATACAAAAATTGATAATATTTTAAAGACGATGAAAGAGAAAGATAGTTCATAGATAGGTAAGGATGGGTGGAAAACAAGCACTAATGCAACTGACCTAATAGCTTGATGAAGTTGTTCTTGAGCAATAGAGTCATATGCAACAACTCATCCAACTTCCTCTTATGTTTAATGATTTATTTCCAATGGAAATGGAAAGATTCAAAAGAAGGTAAAGAAAACATCCAAATTAAGATGATGATTGAGAATCTTTTCTTATGTTTATGTCCAGTAAATTAGTTGAAAAATGACGACAATGAAGATTTGCCTAAAAGGACTAAAGGATAAATTTACTGTAGAAAGTCATGATCATTAATTTCATTCCATATAAAAAGAAAATTCCGCTTGTCAAATATGTAAACATTGTGAGCTAACATGCATGAGGTTTGAGCTAACGTGCACGTGGAGAAGGTGATGTGAGCTAAAGTGCGCGGGGTGAAAATGATGTGAATGAAGGAGTGTGCAAAGAAAGTGTGCATAGTGAAAGTGATGTGAGATAAAGAGTGTGTTGAAAGTGTAGCAAGCTAAAGCGCGAGTGGGGAAAATTCTGTGAATTAAAAGCGCACGTGAGGAACATGTTGCGAGTTCAAAGCGTGTGAGGAAAATGTTGCAAGTAAAAGTGTGCACGAGGAAAGTGTTGTGAGCTAAGAGCTTAGTGCAAGTCATAAGAATTTATTGTGGATTGAGTGGTATATCAAGAATCACAAGCAGGGCATACCAAGCAATGGACATCCAGCTAGCAGGAGATAAATCGACATTCTTCAATGACAGAAGTCCCGGATAGTTGGCAGAGAATTCAGCAACCTGCGAAAAAATCAAATATTGACATAATGGTGAACAGAAACATCTATAAGTTAATTCATTAACGACAAGAAAGCATGTGCAACGTAATCCAGAACAAACAAAATGGAAGTTTTTCAAAAAGGGAAACTGCCATCTACCTTCTCAATCAGGGGAATCCTCCAGAAAGGGGAACCCATCTCATTATACTGGAAATACAGGTGGCCTCGGGGATTCCTCTCCGGTGACAAGCCCCCATCGTCACTGCCAGAATCTCCAGATGACGCATCCCAATTCTTGTTGGAGTTATCACTGGAAGACCTGGACAGTTCGTCGCTTCCACTTTCTCCAGTCGAAGACTGATCTTCAGAAGGTGCTCCACCCAACCTTCCTCCCACATTCCTACAGAAAGACAGAACTTGGTCCAATTATATACTTCCAATCTGATTGATTAACTGAATCTCAACAAGCAAAATACAACAAACACTGAAATCATAGCGAAAACTGAATAGCCTTCGATACCTAAGATTTCCATTCTGATTGTTTGTATAGATCTGAAATGCAGACAGGTAAGGAGTATAGTACTGCACGACGCTCTCGCCATTGTTCAACACCACTGGAACCCCTAGTCCATAAGCACTCCACTCTTCACAGCATTCCCACAAATCTTTCAGAGTGAAGTATTCAATATCATTTTTTTCAACTGGATTCAACAAACTAGTGTCTTGCAGGCAACTCTGAAACATTTATCATATAAGCAGGATTTCACCATATGAAATGAACATAATCAACATGATTGTGAATATTCTCACTCAATTGATCAATAAATAATAATACTAGTTAAACATTTGCATTTTATTTGCAAAAAAATCTCCAAATTCAATGAATTAGATTCCATAAGAAATTAAAATGTTACTTCTCACTTTAGGAAGTTGGAAGATTTGTTATATCTTTTAATCGGATGTCATCTTAAGCCACAGCATATACATAAAAGCTAACAAAATTCCACATTATTCATATGCAGAAAAGAATCAACACAACTGTGAATCTAAACAAAAAGCGGATTTTAAATGTTAATTATTATACCTTTCAAAGTGGATTAAATCATCATAAAACAAAACTTACATACCCTTTATTTATTTTTAATCTCTTATTATAAATTAAATAGACTGAGCAATAAATATGAGATTTTTACCTTAGGCAGAGTTCTTGAAGGCACGAGTGGAGTAACAGAATCAAGAAAACTCTGCAAGTTTGAGTGAACCATTGTTTTTCCAGATTTTGGAGTTGATGATGATTCTGAACCAAATGCCATCTTGAATTTCTTCAACAACAACAAAAAATGTATTTTTCTTGTGTGTGTTTTTTTCTTTAAAAAAAAAATGTTTCAAGGCTCAACAGTAATTGAGCTTTGTCATGCAATCCAAAAAAAAATTCAAACTACATCAACAAATAATCCTACAAAATTCTAACAATCACATTTATGTTTGGATTGATATGAAATGTAAATAAATGTGAAGAAAAAAGTCAAATGGAGTATTATTTTGACAAAGGGTCAACAAGATAAAACTTGACCCGCCTTATATGTTTATTAATGCATTTCATATAATATATATATATATATTTATATAATTAATTCTTGATATATATGTTCATGGAAGATATAATTATTTTCTATATATTTCCTGTTGGGGAAGAAAAAAGTAAAAATAATAAATTATAGAATCTTATATCGAAATGCAATAAATATGTAGTGATATATAAGTATATATGTAGATAATTATAGAAGATACACATACCATAATAAATAAGTAGCATTGAAGTGAAGAATGCACAAACCATTCTTTTTTCAGTACTTGAAAGATTTTCTTCAATTAATTGTTATTGTTTTTATGTTGAGTAATTAGTTTTTCAGTTCAATATGTTTTCTTCATTATTATTTTATTTTTACTTTTTTTGTATGTGATGCATTAGAAACGTTTTGCTAACAAAGGAACATGTGAAACGTAGAGTTTCCAGGCAAAGTGTAATAAATTATGGAATAGATGAAAATTACTTCAATTTAATGCTTAAGAAATCAAGGCAACTAGTGTAATATATGGAGGCAAGTAGAACTCAAATTTAATCCTCCCCTCATTTTTTTTGACGTTTCCTCAGATATCAAACGAATTACCATCAATCATTTTAAATACATATTCAGACGATATAAAAAAATAATATTATTAAACTATTTTCAAAGATGAATAATATTATTAAATAATAACTAATTAATAATTAATTATCAAATTTTACTTCCCAATATATTTAAAATGTCAACAAAAAAGAGATTTTAAAATATTAACGATTATATAAAACAATTTAAAATATGAATAATGTATATTAAATTCAGGCAATCATATATGATTAAATCAATTTAATCTTTTTCATTTATTGTATTTAATACAATAATATTTCCTTCATTAATGAGCCGTAATTGGATAAAATGTTAGTTGGCTTAATCAAGTCCTCATCCGAATATCGAATTTAACCATTCGAGCATAAATAAAATTTATTATAATAAAAAATAAAAAATATTTGAAAATAAGAAACAATAAACACTTCAAATTAGTCATTATACATAAATTCAATATAAATTGAAAAATGAAATATCATAACACGCAAGTTTAACAAAATGATCCGGATAACGACTATTGAGCTTAAGGTTAAGTTCAAGACTCGATTATTAATAAAATCGAGCCGAGTCTGAACTGACCCGGAATCCGAAATCGTGAGCTCTGAGTCTGAACTCGATGTACATAAATAAAGCTCTAAAAAAAGAGAGGCAGTAATTAGTGAGAAAGAAGGGGAATTGAGTAGGGGACAAAATGAAGAATATTCCGTAGTACAGTACTTGGATTTTCAGATCATACAGTGCAAATAATAATGTGTGCATGGTGAGGACCTGAATATTTATGCCACGTGTAACATACATGTCACCACTCACCACTCAAAATCCACATAATATTTTTCTATTTAAAAGATATTAATTATGGTACTGTCAATACAAGACTATTTCAAGTAGTAAAAGCAATTTTAACATTTTTCTCTCTGTCATATTAAATGCATTTTACTCATACTCAAATAATATCCATTTTTTTTAATCTGCCACCCAATATATTTAGGAATATTTTTATTTTTCTTTTTCTTTCACATTATCCAATCATATGTCACATCATATTTTTTATTTCTCTTCTTTATTTTATATATGTTGTTATTAATTTTACAATAATTATAATTATTATTTTTTATAATGTAATGAATATTTATTTTTCATGTCAGTATTTAAAATTTCAATTTTGTTAATTTCAAAATATATAATTTTTAATTACAATAAATGATTTATTATTTTTTTGTTAAAACAACTCACAATATTATTTATCACTCGGTAAATCATACATACATGATCTATTGTTCCATTTATGAAACACACTAAATATCCTTTTTTTTCTTTCTAAATGACACAAACCCGTACTCTATTTATAGATCTCGATAAATAAAAAATAGTGCTGAAAAAAAATATTTTTCATTAATATGAGTAGATAAAGATCGATGTTGTTTTTCGTGATTAATTTATTGTGATTTATTCATTATATTTAAAAAATAGTAATAATTTGAATGTTGATGATTGAATTTTTTTTTTTTGAACTATAATATAATTAGATGTTATTTTATACTCCGTATTTGTTAATAGTATATATAATATTATATATATCAATATGTCTTACTATTATTTTAATAGTATATATAGTATTTGTTAATAGTATATATTGAGTAAATATGAGCTAAGACTATCATGGGCCTAATAAAAATGATTCAGCCCAATCCGCAGTTTCATGGGATAGACCGATAGAGTATAGACTCATGGGGAGTTGCCGAGTTGGTCATTTATAACATCCAAAATATATTCCAAATCATATATGCTATAGTCCAGTTGGTTAAAAACGATTGTCTCATTTAATTTTCAAATGTCAAATTAACTATTTCAGTAAATATGAAGTTTCAATTGACATGCTTAAATATGATTTAAATCAAAATTATTATATTAAAAATTTAAAGTATGTTAAGAATAATAAATTTCGAAATATTTTCCATCAAATGTTTATACTCGCTCTATCTCATTTTTTAACACTCATTTATTTTTACATAAGTTTTCAGAAAACTTTGAACTTATCTTAGAAATTAAGTTTTCACTCCATTTTTCTTACCAAATTTGCTAAAAAGTAATCAATTATGAAATTTCAATTAAGAAAAAGTATCTTAAATAATGAGATGGAGAGAGTATAACATATGTAAAAATCATAATTAAAAAAAGTCAATTGGTTAAAATTTAAAATTATGTACAATTTTAAAATCAAGCAATTATTATTAAGATGAAGTGAGGTCAAACATGTAAATAGAGTTGATAAACCCAAACAAAACCCTGTTCTTCATTCTTGCTCTACGCCTTCATCATTTTAATAAAAAAAAACAAAAAATTCTATTTTTTCTAATTATAAAGCTAGATATATAATTTTCAAGCTCTCTATTTTCTATATTCATTTGATATATATATACCCAAATCTTCATTTTTATTTTCTTATTTATATAATATATATATATTTGGTGAAGATCTAAAGGGATGAATATTGCTAGGCGCCTCTCTTCCTCTACACTTTCTAAAAGAGGTTTTTTCATTTTTTGTTTTTTAGTTGTCAAAGTTTTAGTCCTTTTATCATTCTGAATATGTATTTATATTGTGTGTATATTTATAGTAATTATGATTGATTAGCTTTTAATTACTTCAGTTTTTTAGTACCATAAAGTAAGAAGTGATCAAGAAAATTATTTGTATGATTTAGAGTTGAAAGAAGAAGAAAATGAAAGATGGGTATTGTTAAATTTTAGTTTTTTGATATGTTTTTTGGTGTGTTATACTCCCTTGATCCCAAAAAGATTGACCAGTTTAATTTTCAGTAGTTGAAATTGACAAAGTTTGAAGCTTTAATCGGTAGACGTAACTTCTAAATTATCAAGTTAACAGTAAAGTACATGGCAAATTCTAGCATTTGATAATTTTTACACACCTAATGTTATAGAATATCTATAACGATATTCGAGTTCAAACTTAAAAAGTCGTTTATCAAATTTTGGAACTGGACGATCTTTTGGGGATGGAGGGAGTACCTTCTTTTCTTTATTGTCTGTTTTAGTCTATGATCCTGTTATGGTAATTTGTGTGGTGTTTTCATTTTGTTCGTATTTTGCTGATGTGTTGGTAGCATAGAAGTCGAAAGGCATTGGAGCATGTTTTTGTAATTATGTTAATGTATATTGGTAGCGTAGAAGTTTTGGAGTTGAAGTCAGTTGTATATGATTTTTTCTCATTTCTCTCCTCAATGCATTGTAGTGGTTGCTTCCACTTCTGATCTAGGTGGTGGGTCAGCTCGGCCAAGTGTATGGTGGCGTGGGAACTCATATGTAGCAGCTAGGGAACCTTCCGATTTGCCAAAGAAAAGAAATAGAAGGATCCCACAAGAAGAACGCAAAGCCATGGTCGAATCTTATGTGAATGAGTACGTGCTATTGGCACTAACATATCATTTCGGCTCTTGAAGTTGCATTTGTTACATACTATTGCTTTTGGAAGGCATCTTACGAGTAGGATTACCAAATTATTAAACATAAATTGGGATGATGACAATATAGGTTTTGTGGGATTATTCTATCTGGATCAGGGAGAAGTATAAAGTCATCTGGTGTGCAAATTGTCATTGTTAGTGAAAAGTGACCACGGATGCTATTCTTATCTTGATTTTTGGAAAAGATTTAAAAGTTTTTGAAATTCTGAAACCTACAACATATTTGAATGATACCATTCTGCACAAGAAGCATGTTCCAGTATTGACCTTTTAGCCGGTCTAACATATTGCATGTTTGTATGAGACCCTAATTAGTTCTTCATAAACTTCCTGTATCTTTTCACTCTGCTTAAGTTCTAGGCTTCGTCTGAACAAGTTGCATGATGTTAATGCAGATACAGAGCTATGAATTCAGGGAAGTTTCCACCTCCTACGGAAGTTTGGAGGGAAGTGGGTGGTAGTTACTATATTGTTAGAAAATTTATTCAGGAGCTCCACTATCAAGCTAAGATAGATACTATCAGTACAGCGAAGGCATACAGTCAAGGTGAAGTTACTAAAGATTGGAAAAGATTGTCAAGTACTCATCAGGTTTCCACCTCTAACATGGCAACATACAAAAATATCCGACAAAATGGTCAGACAAGGGATGAAAACGTATCATCAAAAGAAGCAACAACTATATCATCAGTTCAGTTGCCCTTGGTTGTAACAGTTCAAGAAGAAAAACCAATTCAGAGAGATACCCGAACTTCACCACAAACAGAATCAGCTAAGAATGATGAATCTTTACATGAAGTTGAAGGGATACAATTCTTTCCGTCAGAGTCAGATGTGAAGATTGGAGAGAATATTTTTGAGTCAGTTGCCAGTAATGTGGGTTCTGAACTTCCTAAAGAAACTAAGACTCGTGAGTCAGGTGCCAGTAATGTGGGTTCTGATCTTCCTAAAGCAACTAATGAACAATTTATTGGAACAACTTTAAGTGAGAAGATGGAAGCCCCTTTATCTACTGTAGGCACCATATTTTATATTCCATCACTCTCTGTTTAATTTCTCTAGTGTCCTTTCCACACCTTCTTTTATACTGTACACAACATCAAGCTTTGGTACTTAAATTATACATTAAATGTCTGGGTAAAATTCTCTTGCTCCAACTAAGGTAATATCTAATTCAGATCTTCACATATGTTGTCATTTATTTGAATTGTATAATTTACAAATTTCATGTACTTGTTCATCTGTAAAAGCAAGGTGTTCTTGGTGTAACAGGGTGATACAACTCAAGTGATGAATGTTATAGATGATAAAATAAAGGAGGAAGCCGCTGATTCCCAACAAGACTTTCATAAAGTTGATGATAATGCAAAGATACAAGATTCTCCAGAACTCGGTAAACTGGAGCCTGAACGTGAAGCTGAGCGACCACACCAAGCACGGAAATTAGAAACTGTAACAAGGTATGCGTAGGTTTTTAATACATCTATGTAATTTAGATTAAACCATGTTGTAAGATAAATGGGGTCTTCTTTTATATAATTGTTTACAAGTGAAAATCATTATTCATTACATGTTCCTCGCCTTTTTTTGGGATTAAAGATTGAAACATATGGGTATCCCTGTCTGTTTCTTTTCTTGATCAAACATGATAAATGAACTTGCTTGAGATAAGAGCATTGGTTAGAATTGAGAATTTTAATCTGCAGGACCCATCTTCTTTTACCTTTTCTCCTTTTGAACTGCCAAAACATTAGTCTTAAGTTAACCTCACTTATATGATGGTTGGTTAAATGGTCTTGTTTTTCACTGAATATGTATGCGGTATGCCAATTCGCAGGGACTTGTCCAAACACCATTCAGATGATGCTGAGGCAGGGAAGAAGTCGAATATGTGGGATAATTTCAAATCTTTTGCTGACGGAATATTCAGTTTCTTCAGAAAACAGTGATTCCAACATGTATCTATCTGTCCAACATGCCAATGATCCCTTCTGAGTTACACAACCAAGTTGACCATTTACCTCATCTCTCGCAGGAGTTGGATTTGTGCATATACAATTTTGAGCCCTTTTGCCTAATTCCATTTTTTTTGACACAACTATGAGTTAAAAGTTGTTGAACAGACGAACTATCCCCTGTAAACTGTGAAAGCTAATTTGTTACTGCAGAATCTTGAGGATATGGTAAATATGGGAACTATGTGGATGATTGGTTAGGTTCTCATATGTTTGCAGAGGTTTGGTAGGTAATTGTAGGGTAAAACAGAGCTGTTTGAGCCTATTTTGAATGGACACATATAAAATCTCTTTATTGATGTATCAAGACACCAGTCTCCGGCAGGTGTTCTCCGGCCCAACGTGTTCTTTTCTAGCAAAACTACACATGGTTGACACCTTTATGAGAAGAAGAAATCATATACAGCCCACAAATTTATAACATGCAATCTATGCCCTCAAGCTTATTTCTTGACATTGCCAAATTCAATCCAGAATATATGACAACATTTATTGAGTATTCACACTACCACACTTCAGAGTTTAGGCGCAACCAAAGTTTAGAAACTTTTATCAATCTTGTTATGTCAAGGGCAGCTCCATCTTTTTATGTGATTTTTTTTTTGTTACTTTTTACTTGTGTGAATTTGGGAAAATATGATTTAGCATTTCCAGCAAGAAGCTGAAACAATAGGCTTAGAATTCCATCCAAGCACCAAACATCCTTTCTCTTCCATGATTGTGTACTCTTCACAAGGATTTACCTTAGCTAACCATTGCTTGGCCTGAGCTATGATCTTGATTGGTGCCGGCTGGAATCCTGCCCGGCTCATCCTCCGACGCCATTGATCCAACCTTTCATGTCTTTCCACTCTCGCCGGCCCTTCACAACTCACAATGTTATTGATCTCTTCAGCAAAGTAAAACTGCTCCATCTTAGCGCGGCGTGTATCATACTTCGGGAGCATAGCATCGAGAGAATCAAAGATTGCTGAATAGTAATGCAATGCTTCCATGAACCTACCTAGAAAGAATGGTCCATTATGGCTTGAATCTTGTTCCACTAGGACCAAGGCTTTTGGTGCAAGTGCATGGATCATCTGTAGGACAGAGTTCAAAGCTCCCCTGCTTTCTTTTACCACACAATGTAGCTGGAGGATGCTGTTTACAACTAGTACCTCGCCTTCGACAACTTTGATATCGTCAGGCTTAAGATTCTCAAGATTGCGTTTTACAACAAGAAATTCCAACTTTATACCATTGCTGTCTGCATAGTTTTCAAGCTCATTGCCAATAATCTGGTATTGCTCTATGCATATCCCCACTGCGGTTATTCTTAACCGTTTAGGAGGCGAACCAGCACGATTGGCCAGGCTTTTGATCAGGCGACGCCATTGGTGACCATGTGGCAAACCGAGGGTCATACCTAAATCAACCACATGGACAAAACTCTCTCCCTCAAAGGCTTCTAATATTGAAAAATTAGCGACAAAGTGACCAAACTGTATATGTGGACATATTTCATAAACTAAGCGCAAGGCTTCCTCCTTTTTCTCTGATGCAATGTCCATTATGTTCATTCTTGGAGCTACATACCCAACTGTCCCAAGAGGTTGAACAAGCGCTAGCCTATCCGTTAGCCCCTGCACAAAGCAGGATGCAACGCGCTGAAATGAGGAACCGAACACTAAAGCCTTAGACCTCAACTCAGACAATAAAATCGAGGCGTGGCTCTTATCTCTACAAGCCACAGCTTCAGCACAAGAAATTAGAAGCTGGACTAATTTCATTCCATCGGCATTTTCCTCGTCCTTTTCGACTCTCTCTCCTCCTTCAGAGCCAATAACAAGAGCCGCGGCTGCCTCTTCCACGACCTCAGCAGCAAGGTATCTTTGAGTATACGTCCAAATATGATCGCGGAACTGCAGCCGCGGCAAACTACATAAATTACTCGTACTATTCGTACGAGTAATGTTGATGCTGCCATTGCTGGCAGCATCGCCACCAATACAACTGTCCAAGCTAACGGTTCGTTTCAACCGTTTGCAACTACCATTTTCATTATTATCATCATTGGATGACATCAAACCTCCAGAAACAGAATTGTCCTGTTTAGAAAAGCATGCATATGAATCAACATTATCTTGAACTCGTTTGATATTTCGGGACAAGAAAAGAGACTGAGCCATATCACAGAGATCAAAAGACAACAAGTTTTTTTATTAACCAAGATTTTTACTGTTGTATAGCAAGGCTCTTGAAAGAAACATATGAGCCACAAGGGCAATATTTATAGGTACAAAGATTTGGGACTAATCGAAAATGGTAAGTCCTTTTCTTGTTCGATGGTTACTATGTTATGTTCGTCCGAAATAACCATCAAATAATTAAATTATCCATGTTGTCTGTAACAAACACAAGTGGTAAGATTGAAAAAAAGAAACTGTTGTTACTCATTTTTTACCCAGGTTCTTGAATGTTGGTGTTTATCAACTTTCTATCCAGCCAAATTCCATTTCACAAGTTCACTAGAGGCAACATAAGGGCAGTCGCTTAATAGATTTTTGAAAAATGTTTTTTTATTATTATTGAAAAATGTAATTTCTATCATCATATTTATTTAAAAATTATAACGTTTATTTTTCTAAATTTTATATTTTTCCTTGCTTATCTAATATTAGTTTATTCGTCGCCCCTATATAAATTCCTAGGTTCCGCTACGGATTCACGAATCAAATCAGCTATGATTTAGTAAGTCATGAAAGAAGAATCAAGACAACATTTATCTCGATATTTAATAGGTACCAATTAAAATCTTTAGATTATGTAAATTATACTTTTCAAAACTCATTTGGTTTGCCCCTCTAGTTTTTTTTTTATATAATTTGTTGTATGAATTCTTTTATCACCCTATATATAAAAAATTGGTTCAAGTAATTTAAATATTAATTAATTAGCCTACTTCAATTAAATAAATAATTGGACTATCTAAATATTAATTCATGAGCCTACTTCGATTAAATAAATAATTGGACGATGCAAATATGTATAAATTAAAATCACAGCCAAGCATCTTATGCCTTATATTTGTCATGTAGTAAATGGATCATTAATATTATGAGGAGGATTTTAGTATTTTACTTAGTTGGTAACGTAGGAGGCATGTATTCGGCCACAATGCGATGAACAATTGAATAAATGTTGTGTTTGATCCTCCTCGTTCTAGTTCCTCTACCAGGGCGGTTCATATACCTTTTCTTGCAAAGAACAAAACACAATAATTCTCCCTCCTCTCTAAAACCTATTATAGGTACCATCATTTTATTATTATGTTCATCTATGCCTAGGTTTCAAGAAAAATATAGATTTTGAATGCTTTTATACGCTGACATGAGACGACGGCGGGCCTCGCATCTACCCATCACCACTGTGAAGCTTATCATGAATGCTTCATACTCCAAGTCCGTAGCCACCCTGCTGTTATAGCGCCACCAACGCGAGGCATCCTGTGAGCGTGCCTCGACGGCCCAGAATAATTCTATTAACATACTGGCCCAACATTTTATTGTCACCAAATACAGCCTGCACCCATCAGATTTTAATTATGCTTATTGCAAAAGCAGTTTTATTCCAAGTAGTTAAGCGAAGTTTAATTTTGTCCTAATTAGCCATTGGGGATTATCAAAGAATAAGTCTTATATTAGTGCCATGAATCTGGCGTGATTTACTTCCTAATTTAACGCTGGCCCGTTATAATTTAACGTTTTTAAGCAATTAATTTCTATTTTTGAGGTCAAATTTTAATTTTTAAGAGTTATGCGTGTTGCTTTAATGTTTTGCTGCGAAAATACTCCCACTATCACCAATACTCAATGTTTTGCCACTAATTGAAATGAAAGTGCAATTTCGACACATTTAGTTGGACCATTACTGCAATTAACTATTAATCTATGTTCTTGGTTACATATTGATGGTGATTAAAATACATAATTTTGAATTACAAAAATCGATATAGTAACAAAAAATTAAGATTTAAGTTATGTTTTTAAACTTTAAGTTTTGAGAACCTAATTCGGACTTCATCATAGCAGTTGTGTAATCTTTGGTAGGACATCCTCGTGCTTCTATGTATATATCCCTTGTGTAACTAGTGTCTCAAATGAGTTGTTGAACGACTTGTTACCAGTTTGGTTACTCGAGTGGAAAAGCCAATTACTAAATCGACATGATCTGCTAGTATATGATGATTCTTCTGCGCAGCTTGTGAAAAAAAAGAGTGAAAAGTGATTTATTGTTGTGGTATACAATAAATCATCATACCTTGATGAACGCTTTTGGGGGAATTAATGAGTCGGTACCATCTATAAATATGACTCGATAAGTGCTCAAACCGAGCTAGCAGGTTCGATGGCTAAATGTATTCATATAATAAGGTTCAAACCCTCAACCTAAGGGTTCCTATATTACCCATATTCTTTTGGGGACATCCCATAAAATGTACTCATATACTCAGACATTATCACACTCATATCCCTAAATGATAGAGGGACATTTTAATCTTTTATACTATTTCATAAATAACTGATCGTAGGGGACATTATTTTTGGTTTATGTTTATATATAATTTATGAAAACTATATCAATAAAAATATTTTAAATTATTTTATCGATATAATTTTAACAAAGTGTAACTTATTTCTAATAAAATCAAAATGCATCCATCATTTATGACTAAGAGATGTAACAATGTGTCTATATAATATATACTCCTATATACCATAGAAATAAAGAATATGGAAACTCAAGGCAAAAATTTCTCTTGTTTCATTAACTCTTCATCATCAAATGAAAAATCTGACTAACAAGTAATAACAACTATACACAATGTCTAGTTTTTTTCATTTGGGGTCGAGGACTTGTTCAACCATGCAAGTGATATTGAATACAAGGTGATAGAAAGGCCCCAATAGGATTCATATAACAAAGAACAATGTTTTTTTCCTCTCTCGTCTAGTTACTACTGTTCTCTAGTGCAAGAAACAGCAGGTTTGCCGATTCATAGGAAACACATTGGACAACATTAATAGGAACACAAAATAGCATTTTACAAGAATGAATAAGTAATTGGTTGGTGACAGATTGATTGTAGCCAGGTTGAGTCTTATTTTCCTTTTTTGATGTTGCAGAATGCTTCTTACATATACCCAAAATACAGTTTTAAGTGTTGTTCATCGTCTGAATCCATGTCATAGAAGAAGTTTCTACCTTTCATGCATATGTACAATAATAATAAGCTCAAACATTGCTTGATTATTTCCACCTAACATTACTAGAGAAATAACTAAAAGGATAGGAAATCAAGCATTTCCACTTTAACATTACTTAGAAAATTCAAAAAGGATGGATGGAAAATTGTCATTTCGTTGTCGTTTAGGGCTATAAACGACAGAGAAAGAACATAAAGATTTTATCGTTTAAACGATGTATTTTAAAGTTTGTATAAAGAAATATATAAATCACAATGTTTACAAAAGAATGAGCCAGACTAGATTATAAAGAAAGGCTTGTATCATATTCTAATTAATACAAATTTGAATATTGAGGCATAAAATCAACCAAAGCTGAGTTCTTTCATCAAAACTGTTATCCTGCAGATTTGTGTATGAGTCGTCAAGAAAACTCCTCCAAGGATGAGACAGTGATAGTTCCTAAAGAGATTTCTTGATCCAGCATTGATCGAGGATAATGCTATAGAGGAATGGTTTTTGAAGAAATTGACCTTTGGTTGCTTCAATCAACTGTTAATGTAAGAAAAGCTTTGACCTGCATTGGAACCAACAAAGGGTCAGATATGGCTGATTGACCAAACTGGCAAAAACCACAGATGAGTTAAAATGACTGTTAGTCCACTGCAGCATATACATTAAGGATGCTTGGTTGAGCTTTCTTCTGGAAAACGACCAAACTTGTAAGCCACATCGGAGTTTAAGTTTTCTTCCAGGGTACTCATGTAAGTTTGTGAAAGAATCTTAACCAAACACCCTCTGAGATCCATCATACAAGATTAAACACTGATGTTACGGAATATAAAGTGGATAAACATGGTGCACTTAATTCCTCAGAACTCTAGAGGTGTTGACCTTCCCAATCTATTTCCATCACATTTGTGTTGGTCAGAAGTTCTTATCTTCAATATATCTATTTGTTTTTGGTATGATGAATACCTAGCAACTGGAGGCAATACCCTTATCCTCGGCCTGCTATCCCAAATCTCAACGATCTCTTATATTTATTTCTTTTTCCCATCTTCCATTTATAAATAAATGATTCTGTTTCGTGCTATACATGTAAATGAGAGACTTTGAAGGGGTATAAAGATGTGTGGGGAGAAGCTTATTTGTAATCAGTAATCGATTTTGGACCATCTATTACCAAATGGATGTAAATGTTCAGAATCAGCAATCGATTTGGACCGTCTGTCACTCAAATGGATGTAAAATGTTTTATTTATCTGGTTTAGGGTGGGTAGAGAAGAAGATTGTTTGGTGGTTGACGAAAATGAAATTAAGAATGGTTTAGGATCTAATTGCTACTTAGACGAGAGAGAAGCAATTTGATATTGTATAGCAAACGCTATCATCCACGGAAATGAAAACTTTTAGAGGGATCTAAGGAGCTCACTCTCAAAATCTTTAAATGAGAAATAAATGAATTATGAAGCATACTTACCTAATAGAGCTTAGGCTTTGCTCCCTGTTTTACTATGCGCTTCAGTTTTTGTGAGCCATTTCTCACATCTCTGCAGCACATGCAAGTATACATATCAGTCACCTGTAGAACTTAGTTTATGTAATCCAGTAGCATGAGAAAATACCTTTGGTACAAATAAACAACAACGTAGAATAAAGGGATCAACAGCAGTGCAAATATTGTAATTGCCATGTAGAATAAATTTGTATTCTTCTGCAAGTATAGAAAAAATTGAAAATGTTAAGGAAATATTTTCTGATAAACAATGGAACCTTATTAATTAGTTGAAGAAATATATAAAAAAGAATTACATTGGACACATCATATAATCCACATTATCTTCCATTTTGCCAGTTCAGTCAATGTCGAACAAAGGCATATATAAAGAAGCCCACCCTACCACCTCTCCAGAGCAGGCATGAGCATCACAAAATTGAAGCAAAAATAAGTCTACATGAACAATAACAATATCATTTAGTTCAACTGAAGTGGCATGTCTGGAATGTTTTCACATAATTTCAATCCTACCATGAAGACGAGTAGCTGACCGGCCTTGATTCAAAGGAAAGCAGCTATCAGCAATTTCCTGCATATAAAGGCGCACTTTAAGCAGAGGAAAGGTGAACTAAACAACGATTGAAATATAACAAACAAACTCAGACGGTCAGACCTCACACATATGACGATTCCTAGAAACTGCCGCAGGATTGCATTTTGTTTTAGGAGGCTTTGTTTCCATCACGAGATCACAATGCAACGCTCCACATAACTCTGCCATGCACTTCCCATGACTCTGAAAAGAACGAGATTAATTTATTTGCATGCGATAGAAGTAAATACAACTGATCATTGTACTTAAATAAAGAATCTAATTCTACCTGCTGACTCACACTGTTATATGTCAATTGGAATTTACTACTATAGCATGCATACATGTCTTAATTAAAATAATATGGGGCATGAAAACTCCTTGTGAGAATACTGTTGTATTTTCTTGCTTTAACTGCTGAAACGAAGGTAATCAATCCTGGAAATCAAGATGATATAGAACGGCCTTTAAGTTGGATCACTTCCGCAATTAATATGCTTCAATATTAATAATATCCCAAATATTGATCTTTTCAATAAGCATTTTAGATCAAGTCCCTTTCAACTTTCCCTCATCTAGCTTAACATTATCCTATACATGATAGCAAATCAACATGAAGTTCACAAAAAATTGCTATAGAGAAATGAATCACTAAGACGAGAATATGTTTTTAAGATCGCCAACCAAAATTCTAAAATGCCCATATGTTACGGATTACAAAATGCATAATGAACAAGAAACAGAAAGAACTTCTAGAGATCAATCTAAAAATTCCAACCAGTTTAAAATTCTGTAGGACTTCATTCTCTATCACTAGTATAAGGTTCTTGAAATTATATACAGTACATCGGTATTTTACTACATAGAGAAATTCTGCTTACAATATTAAGAAGATTATAGTGTCTGTTATCAAAATGCTGATCAAGGAACCTTTCTCCTCGGAATGCTTTCTTGCAGTACCCACATCGCCATTCATTTAAATCTACAAGAATCTTGTGAGCCTCATGATCTCTGAAAATATTATTTACGGGGTGAAGTCTACACTGGATAGGAAGCTCGTATCTTTCTCGTTCTACAAATGGCATTACATACTGCACAGATCATAAAACTACAATTTTATTCAATGACGACCAAACGAAAATATGAAATGAACAACCCAATGCATATCTAACAAACTATTGAAGATACCTGATTAATAGCTCTCCATGCTAGCCGACTTCTCTCTCGTGAGCAATGTATTTCATGGGCTTTAGGTTCTTTTTCCAGAGTCCTAAGAATTAGAAGAAACAATCTTAGCTACAATCATTGCTAATCGAATAGTGGATGTACGCAACATTAAAGTATCTGTAAAAAATAGCTGCTGTTTCAATAACAAAACAATAATTCTAACTTTGGCAGTTAAGTAGGTGTTGAAGACTTAATTGGACGACTAAAATTCGCCTGAAGGATTAAAGTATGTAATATGGATCATACATTATTGCTCCTTATTGGATTAATAAAGACATAGAAACTCCGGAATGTAAGTACACTGATCTTAAATTTATTAACTCATAGGTTTCTTGCTATATGCGCATAAAGATAGTTGTGTTCACTGTTAAAAATTCTAAGTCATTTAATCCTTAACTTCTGCATTTTCGATCTTTAACCCAAATCAGTCATTATAAACAAAAGGGTTCCAAAGTCAACTACACGAGTCTAACAACATTTGTGAGATTAAAACATGGAGAAACTTCAAGTCTGTATAAATTAAGCAAGGAAATAGGTGCGTCGGATTACCTTGATGTCGAAAGGGATATATCCTATGTAGAAACAAAAAAAGCTCAAAATGTAAGTTCAATACAATTTAAGCAATATCTTAAGATGGCCAAGAAAAATATCAAAGTTTGTAAGTTGTGTACAATTGAATGATATCAATATGAATCTTCCCTGACCAAATTCCATAAAAAATACTCGTAATATATCTTAATCAGACCATAATTGAATTGGGAATAATTAAAATACATCACGAAATGTGAATAAATAACAGACATTGAATATTAAATAACAACTTCCATTCAAGAGCATCAAAGATGACAGCTTTAACTATGAAGGGAAAAAAACAACAAAAATGTGAAGCAATGACACATCATTGATAAACAAATAAAAATATATATCACAACATCAGAACATAACACCAATTTGGAACATAGTGAACAAGAATTCAATTAAAAGTGCGTTCTATAATATGGGTTTGTTTTCAAGAACATGAAAGATCACGACTTTAATTATGAGAAATTATATAGTTACCTGATTATGGTATGATAAAGAAGGAGATGAAACAGAGAGTATACAAGTGATCAATACAAGAATGGTATTTGTCATTGATCTTTACTCTTCTTACTTCTGCAATGCAACTCGCTGTTTGCCAAAACACAAGACGTTCTTGGAGTTTGTTATAATTGTTGCACAAATATTTCTTCATTTATTCCATCGTTAATTATTAAGGGAGCATTAATGTTAAATTTATTGAAATGCATTTAATTATTTATTTTTATCATACTTGGCTTTATTATTCGTGATTTTTCTCTGTTTCGTTAATTTTACCTATCAATATTAAAACGACGCCGAAAGTCAAAATTGTGTCTCGAAATTATTAAGTTAAAAAAGAATGATGTTTAGATACTAAAAACAAAGAGAGTGTACGAACGCCATTTCGTCATTTGCATGAAATTATGTCAGTTTTAGATGACTAATTAAGATTTTGTAATAAAATTTAAATTGATTGTTTTAAACTTTTGATAAACTATTGATGTTGTTGTTGGGGATGATTATTTAAACACAACATAATCTCAAAGTTTCTCAATTTACGTATTATCACATATGTTAACTAATACATAATTGGATTGATCACATACCTCCGCCATTAGAACGCTAGTAGATTTCTCCACGAAAGATTGAAATCACCAAAGTTCTTCAATTGAGAAAAGTGTGTTTAATATATTGTTTTGTTATGCATACAATTAGATGGAGAATATGATGCTATTTATAGGTAGATGGAGAACCTTTCAAACTCTTCATCATAATCTTCATATTAACTATCCATCAAAGCTAATAATGTAAAGATTTGTAACTCTTGTAACATATGTAATGAATTTGCAATTTAATATGAAATTTAAATATCCTACTAACACCATAATAACGGTGGTAGTTAATTTAATAAAATAAAACTGCCTTACAAGCTATTCAATCTAATGTCAATATTTTATTTAATCTATATATTATTTCTATCTTTAAACTTTAATTTATTCGTAAGAAAAAGGAAAAATAAATTTTTTGTTAAATTATCGTTATATATACGCTTTTTATAAAGAGAATGGCTATTTCAGGCAACAATTAGTTTAACCTTATGGACCTGTTAAGGCACTAATACAAACTTCTATGACTAAGCTTTTGCCTCTTTAATAAACTTCGTTAATCATTAATTGTACAAACGGCTTCGATAGAAATTTATTCAATTAATCTAAAACAAGCAACCTTTTATTGATGGCGGATTTATTAACTTGGTTTAGAATCAAGTTCGAAAGTAGGCTCGAAAACGGCTGAAAACATATTGAAAAATGATTTCGAACTTGACTTAGGAACAGAGTATCCGTTTCCATAATCGGCTAGTTCGGATAAATATGGAATCGTTACGCGATTCTCTTATTATTAATATAGAATAAAATATAAATAACAAAAAAGCCAGATATCACCTAATATAAATAATTATAAAGTTCATTTCTTTATATCTAGCCTTCTTCTCGAAATGATTGTTTTCCCATATTTTAAATTACTCGACTTGCTAATAGGTCTAATCAAATCTAGATCCAATAATTAGTCCTGCCACCAGACTGCATAACCACATTCGTGAGCTCGCACTGACTCAATTATTCACTCGATTGATTATCTACTAGTACAAATAGAAATTATTATTATATTAGATATCCGAAAAACCGAAATAATAAGACAATTATCCGAGTCAATAAAATGAATATTCGTTCAAGTTATCCGAAACCCGATTCGGTAACAACGCAAACGAAAAGTAAAAGGATACTCGACTAAAGTCTCCATTGGTCCTTCGTGAAGAAGAAAAAACAGGTCCAAACGCGTATAAACAAACAATTTAAGAAGACCCTTAAACCAAACATTTCAAAATCCGAAAACACTCTTTTAACTACCTTAATAACCAAAACACAAACCCTTCAGATCCCAAACACTCCCTTAAATCAAACAATTAAATTCAAATTGGACAATTAATTTGGGACACACACCATACTCCTCCACGAAACTGGACAATTAATTTGGGACACACCACTCCCCTCTACCAAATTGGACAATTAATTTGGGACACCATTTGAAATGAGTAGGGTTTATGATAATTGGGAGAGATTGATTCGAGCGACGCTGCGGAGGCGGTCGGGGCAAGGCCATGAACGGAGACCTAGTGGCATCGCTGGAGCTGTGCCGGATTCGCTGCAGCGGACGACGAATATTAACGCCATTTTGCAAACTGCTGATGAGATTCAAGCTGAGGACCCTACAGTTGCCCGAATTTGTAAGGACTTGTTTATTTAATTGGAATGTTTTTGTGCCCAAATTATTGTCAAGTTTTGCAGAATTTGTTGATATTTTACTCCTCTGTCCCGAAATGATTGTCCAGTTTTGTAGAATTTGTGAATGTAGCTGGAATGTGTTTTGTGTAGTATAATTGTGATAGTTTGTTAGCTTGTCCCAAAATGATTGTCCAGTTTTGCTAGAATCTGCGTGAATATACGGATGTACCTGGAACGTGTTTTGTGTAGTATAATTTTGGTAGTTTGTTACCTTGTCCCAAAATGATTGTCCAGTTTTGCTAGAATCCGTGTGAATATATGGATGAAGCTGGAATGTGTTTTGTGTTTCGACTTTCGATTGTGAATGACTTCGTGGTTTGTTAGGTTGATATGTTTGTATGGTGTGGTTGTAGTGTTTTACTCCCTCCGTCCCAAAATGTTGTCCAGTTTTGAATATGTTTTAAATTTGAGCACAAGTATAAATGGAAGTTTGTTTTGTTTAATTTTTCTATTTGCAGCTGTAATATTTATTCCCTTCGTTCCAAATAGACGTCCATTTTTAAATTCTCATAGTTGATTTTCTTAAAGTTTGAACCCAAGTATTTATATATATGTTGTATCAATTGAGACTATTAAGTTTGTTAGTTTTCGACCATTGAAAGTCAAAGTGGACAATATTGTTGGGATGGAGGGAGTACTATATTTAGTCAAAATTGGTCTTTACATATTAATTATAAGATATGTTTGCATATTGTTTATTTGTCCTAGGGACATGTTTATTAGTGATGGTCTTTAGTTGTTATAGAATAAGTTGAGTCAATAATGATGTCAAGTACATAATTAATTTTGAATGCTTTTGAATTACGATTTAGACTTTTCCTTTTATTATTGTCGTGATTAAGTTGGATGTTGGAAAGAGATTAAGTAATGAAGTTTGTTCGACCATTATATGACATACATTCAGCCTAGTCTCTTTTATTTATTTATTTTATTTTTAATTTTATTATGGAATTAGTACATACCTGAAATGCTACTGCTCATAGTTTACTAGTTAAGTTGTTAGTTATTATCTTCATTGATGAAATTGGTACTATTATTGTTTAGTGCTTTTATAATATTTTGGCTTATGGAGCGTTTTCTGTTCATTTCATCAGCCTAACGTATTCCTGTTGGAATTCATTTGTTTACACCAAATCATATCTAAGGTTGTGAATAAACGAACGAACTAATTTGATTTAGTTGTTGCGAGAAATCTATAGTCCCATTTTTTATTGCCGCTCTAAAAAAATGTTAATATTTAAGACTTAAACTGCGTTGCTGAGAGCAGCAGCCAACATTAACTGGGATGTAAGCCACGTAGCTTTTCCTGATAAATTGGGTCATTTTAGATGATCTTTCTTCCCTTCTTTTTGCTAGTGTGTGAGCAGGCTTACACAATGGCACAGAACTTGGATCCTAACAGTGACGGTAGAGGTGTTCTTCAGTTTAAAACTGGCTTAATGTCAGTCATCAAGGTACTTCTATTCTATCTTGTCTGCTCAACTTTTTGGTTGGACTATTTTACTGTTAATACCATGTTTGTATACAACTCATGCACACACAGTAGAATAAGAACGGATACAGTGTCAAAAACAATTTAACTGTCTTGAGTTTAATGTATGTGATCAATGACTATTATTTTCACCTGTTTGCTATAGTTGTTGGCCACTCTACTTTTAAATCCTGCATGCAACGCATGAAAAAAAAGATGGGGCAAAGTGACAAAATCAATTCATATCTTTTTATCTCGTGTGCTGTTCCGGTTGTTATGTGCCCTTCGGTGTATCTTTATACTTTGTTGGTCAACATTTGAGGTTATTTGGCTGATCTAATATGTTCTTTTGCCAGCAAAAACTTGCCAAAAGAGATGGGGCTAGAATTGATAGGAGTCTGGATGTTGAACGCTTATGGAAATATTATCAGCAGTTCAAAAGACGTCACAAAGTGGATGATTTACAAAGAGAGGAGCAAAAATGGCGTGAATCTGGAACTTTCACTGCTAATGTTGGGGAGTATGTCATCACTGCTGTAGTAGCCTACTAATATTAATATATGAGTTTTGATGTTCACCGATAAGATTGAGTTTTGAGGTTACTTTGTTCGAACTTGCTAAATATTTTGAAATTAAAGTTACGGGCTGATTAAATACTAGCTTTTAGAGTCATCTACGTATTTCGCTTTTGTTATTTTTTGTTCTGATATATTTAGCAGAAATTTTACAAAGAATGGAAGGTAGTATTAGGACATGGATTAAGTATTAATAATTCATTATTTATTCAGTATAGTTGATAAAAAAACTGAGGGAGAAATTTTATAGCATCTTGTAGTTGTTGATACCACACTTGTATCTATATGCACAATTTACTGTTGAGTAATCAGTGACTTATAATTTCTTTGGCTATGATTACTCTCCTTTGTTCCTCGTCGAGTAAGCTCAATCAAATTATCATTTCTGAAAATAAACAATTCTTTTCTATTTTAGTTGCATTTCTTTTAAAATTTTGATTTCTTGCAAGTGTTATGGTTCTAGCTCTTCTCATGTTGCCTTCTTCTGATGTAGTTCATGCATTGTTATTGCATCCCTTATATGCTAGTTGGACCATATGTTTCTCATTTCCAATATGATTGTCTGAAAGAAAAGCAATATATGATGACATATAAGGGTACAGTTACATAGTAAAGCTAAGTCAAAGCTACACCTTAATCATTCCGTTTCCTTTTGTAACATTATTAATAGTTTAAGGGTCACTAAGGTTAAATTTACCTAATAATTCCTCCTTTTTCTATGTTTTAGCTTGCAACAGATGAGGAAGGTATTTTCCACCTTGAGAGCTCTTGTCGAGGTTATGGAAGCTTTAAATAAGGATGCACCGGATGGAGTGGGAAGACTTATAACAGATGAGGTGCTTTTAATTTTTTCGTTTTTTCCATCTAAATTTGGAGCTATATTTTCTGTTCTCGTCTTCCATTTTTTCTCTTCAAGTTTGGTTGACTCCCATACTTGAGTTATGTATCATTATTACAGCATGCATGGCAATGCTTATTTTTGTTGATTATAACAAAAACACTGATTATTTTAGTTCATATGAATTAGTACGATTGTTTTTCTTATTTAATTAACCAAAATAATCATTGCCAAACAGGCCCTTATCATCTTCTGCTTTTTTGCCTTTAATCACTTTTATGTTTGTTATACTTACATTTTTTACCATAAAAAACTGTTGAAAAACAATCTACTGTATTTCTCTTTTAACATTTTCCCTCAAAATAGATTTTTTGGGGCGTTACTATTTTTATTGTAGTAGTGGTAGTGATGAAATAAACATCTTCTGCTTGTTGCTCTTGATCAAATTATGTTACTGATTACAATTGTTCTGTGTGCATATCGAAGTGAACTTTTTGTTTTTAGCACTTTACATTTTGAAGTCATGACCGAATCTGGCCTTTTTGAATCTTCTCAGTTGCGTCGTATCAAGCAGTCAGATGCAACTTTAACTGGGGAACTCATGCCATACAACATTGTTCCTCTGGATGCACCATCATTAGCCAATGCCATTGGCTTTTTCCCTGAAGTAAGTTATTGACTGCATGCCATTTAAAAAATGTACACGATAACTTATATTCAAATTTATATGCTTACCTTTATAGGTTCGTGGAGCAATTTCAGCAATTCGTTACAATGACCAGTTCCCTCATCTTCCTCCTAATTTTGAGATTTCTGGAGAGCGGCATGCTGACATGTTTGATCTGTTAGAATATGTATTTGGCTTTCAGGTATGGCATTGACTTTCTTTTTTGCAATATTATATGTGCAATTAGAATCTACTTTATTGTTAATGAATATTCAACTTGTTTATCTTGTGAGCTCAACTCGATCACCCTTGCATGCATATATCATATATGGTCACGTAGGTTTTGGTGTTGCAAATAGAGACAACTTCATCGTTGCAGTGACAGATATAAATTTATTTCTCTTAGATGTCAAAGATCGTTGCACTCTCCAGAATTGTTTTTTATGTAGGAACCTATGTATAGAAAGAACTTCATTATATTTTATGCACATTTTCAAACTGACCCTGCATTTGTTTTGTCAAGACAAACTTGCTAATCGATAAGCATGTTGTCTAGATTTGATTTAATTGTTGAAGGCTTATTAAAACAGAATAAAGGTCAAAAGTTCAGTTGATGTCATTTTGGAAATTTAAGACCTCAGTTGATCACTTCTTGCTATACTTATCTTTATTTATTTTTAATCCGTACTTGTGTTGAAACTTGAATGTACTATTATTTTCATATAATTCCAATGAAATATGATCTACGTTTTCCACTTTCCAATATGCATGAATTTATAATTTTTTAATAATTATTGACCTTTCATTATGTGCTCCATGCCTTTGAAATTCACATGGATCCACAGTTACTCTGGATAATGAGAATGATTATAATTTAATAACTATTTGAACAAAACAGAATATAATTTCAAAGAGATATGGTACTCCATGTACTCATTTGCTATGATTTGTTGTTGCGTGATTTATCAAAGAAAATATATCTTATTTTTCTTTCGCTTTTTGGGCTAATTTATTGATTTTTTTGGCAGAAAGATAATGTTAGAAATCAGCGCGAAAACGTCGTGCTCACTGTAGCCAATGCTCAGTCAAGACTTGGTGTACCTATTGGTTCTGATCCAGTAAGTAATTCGTTTTGGTTCTAGGTGTTCTATGTAATGCAGTATTGATTTTTTTGTTCTCTGTAGTAATGTTGCAGTGCTGTGTATCCAACTGTCTTAAGATTCTACACAGGTTTTTGGATAGGACCGAGAACAGGAATTCAATAAAGTCGTCTGATGATAATTAAATTTTATTTACAGAAAATTGACGACAAAGCTGTTACTGAGGTTTTCTTGAAGGTGATGGATAATTACATTAAATGGTGCAGATATTTGCGGATACGCCTTGTCTATAATAGGTTAAACTCAGAACCTCTTGTTTTATGTTTTTACGAGTTGCTTAATCAGGTCACACTCACATTTTGAATGTGATCTGAGCAGTTTAGAAGCTATAAACAGAGACCGCAAACTGTTTTTAGTTTCTCTATACTACTGCATCTGGGGTGAAGCAGCGAATCTTCGTTTCCTTCCAGAATGCATATGCTATTTATTCCATCATGTAAGTCTCTAATCGTTGGTTTCTGTTAGCAGGCAGTGGCTTTCCCTAATCGTTGATTTTTTACCATAAAAAACTGTTGAAATAAACATCTTCTGCTGAAGTGTTTGGTCTCACTCTCACCCTTGATACCTCTATTCAATATGATCGGACCAGCGCCAGCCTTTGGCTTTTAGAACTGGAATCTGTGGAAAATAAATAGTTTGATAATACTTTCCTAAATATTGAGGGGAGGTGTACAATCATGCATTGTTTTTCGTTATATTCTTAGATTAAGATTTTTTTTTTAGATTTCCATACAATTTACTTTTTGTCTGTATACATATCTATACAAATTTCTACGAAAGATATCCTCTGAATCGTAGTGAAGATTTTAGTAATTGCATCGGCAGTGTGTTCACTTCATACCTCTTCAAGGTAGGATGATACGTAAGTTTTTCGCTTTCCTATTCTGGTGTAAAAATATATATTTGCATTCATGGATTTGCAGATGGCAAGGGAGTTGGATGCTATTATTGACCATGGAAATGCCACTCCTGCCACAAGTTGTACTACAGAGGGTGGTTCTGTTTCCTTCCTAGAGCAGATTGTTTCTCCCATATATCTGATAATGGCAGCTGTGAGTAAATTTGGTGGTAGACTTAATAACTCATTTGAATGTTATTTAGTAATTATTACATTGGAAATGAATTTGTAGTATGTTTGCGGTTGTCAATAGGAATAACAGGTTGCGATCTTTATCTAATATTTATTTTGTGTCTCATTTATTATTTGCCAAGGTGATTTTGATTGTTGACTTTGTCTTCGCATGGAAATATGACACCTGGAACTGTTCTGACAGTAAGCACATAAACTAGGATATAACATAGACACAATTGTGATGTTATTGTCTTTTTATAACATAGTAGCCGATTTTGTTTGACACATTCCAAATTGAATATAAGTCCCCTAAATAAAATAATGAAAACTTAAATTTAGGGGGGGGTCAAACTTGTTGCAAACTTCTTGAATAAAAAAAAATACAAATAATAAATTTTTTGTAATCTCCCTGAAAAAAGTCTCTAGCCCGACATTGTAGACCAATAGAATGTGATGTTCCTGCAACAAATTAATTGGTCCAAGGTTGCTTTCCTCTAAGTTTGCTGTCGGTTTCTGTGTCTCTGGTTTTGAAGTCTTTCTTACAGATAGGAGTAATAATAAGAGGTTGGTATACATTTTTTATGGTTACTCCTCTAAGTTTGCTGGCCCAGTTCGCTTACCCAGTTAGTGTTTCTAATTATTTCTCAGTAAAAATTTTGAATGTTCTAATTCATTTTTTTTATCATCAACAAATGAACGTGTCAGTGACTTTATGAACGAATCTTTTCAATTAATCTGTAGGAAGCTGAAAGAAACCTAAATGGGAAATCGGCCCACTCAAAGTGGCGGAATTACGATGACTTCAACGAGTATTTCTGGTTTGTGATTCCCCAATTAGTGCTTAATACTTGAAATTCAGTAGACTGATTATTGAACACATTTACAGGTCACCTACTTGCTTTGCGTTAGGCTGGCCTATGAAGAAGGATTCTGCATTTCTTTTGAAGCCGTCAAAGAAGGGAAAGAGAGTTAGTTTAAGATCCACTCATGAATTTTATTCCTTGGGATTTCTTTCGTTTATTTTTTTCTTGCTCAAATTTGTTGTTGATTACCTCCTCGGGTGGATACGAAATATTGAGAACTTAAATTTATTTCATTATGAAATGTGGATTTTAACTCTCAGACTGCTAAAAGCTCCTTTGTCGAGCATAGGACTTTTCTGCATTTGTATAGGAGCTTTCATCGAATGTGGATTTTTTTGGCTGTTATGTTTCAGGTAATCTTCTTCCTGCCAGATACGTCTTTGAAATTATTTTGAAGTCGAAACTTACCTGTTATTTTTTTCTGATTGTTTATAGGCTTTGACAATCATCGCCTTCAATAATGGAAAAATTAATATGAACACTTTTAAGACTGTACTCAGTGTTGGTCCTACATTTGCCATCATGAATTTTGCTGAGAGTAAGTCAAATTCTGCTATACACAGTTGGTTGTTTCAGCTTTCTCAGTCCATTCCCTTATCATCACCATCGGCTACTTCTTTGTCTTCGTATCCCTCCTCTGTCTGTTCAGGATTTTCGTTTTTCTTTCTTCCTCTCATACCCCCTTTGTGTTATTTAGGTTTCTTGGATGTTCTTCTGATGTTTGGTGCCTACACAATGGCTAGAGGCATGGCTATTTCGAGGATTATTATCAGGTTCTTCTGGTGGGGTTTGGCTTCAGCATCCGTGACATATATTTATCTGTAAGGCTTGAGATGCATTTGATCAATATTTTGAAATGAATCAATTTTTACGTCTTTATTGTTAAATTTTTTAAATTAAATTTCAGGAAGTTGTTGGAGGAAAGGCATCAAACAGATTCTTTGTATTTTAGAATATATATTCTGATACTGGGTGTCTATGCCGGTCTACGCATATTTATGGCTTCTTTGATAAAGTTTCCTGCATGCCACAAACTTTCTCAGATGTCAGACCAGTCATTTTTCCAGTTTTTCAAGTGGATTTATCAGGTAACTCTTCTATGCTTATTCGTATGTTTTTTGTAGAACGATTCATCTTTAGGTATTATACATTAACTTTCTATTTATATCCTGTTGGCTATCAGGAGCGGTATTTTGTTGGACGTGGTCTTGTTGAGAGAACAACCGATTACTTGAGGTTCTTCCTGGCACTCTCACATTGCATTCTTTTTTCTTTTTGGTTGACTACTAAATTAATTTTCTATGTTTTTGTGATTGGATTTTGTTTACCAATTCTTTCTGAGTATCCTTGGAACCGTTCTACTCCTTCCTAGTTTCTCTTTTCTTGCCTGTGCCACTTCAATAGTTGCTGCAATCTTCTTCTTCTTATATAAAAATGCAGTGTCTTTAGTTTCCTTTCATCTCTGTTCAGAGAAACAGATCATAAAACATGATTTTATGTACGAAAAGTGAGATAGTTTCAATTTCACATGGACAGTGTAAGAAACATTGTTAGAGAAGAGTGAGATAGACTGAAGAATCATTGTAGAATATAACATTCTTGTTCAGGCTCATGTTTACAACATCCTTTTTGAGGGGATGAAAAATGTAAAAAAAGAGGGTGAACTGGTTCTGGGCATTATGAAAAGAAAAGGGGATGGAGGGCATTCTTATTTATGTAACCGTAGTATAATCTTCCAATACTAGGAACATGATTATTAAATACAATAAATAGTTCAGAGTTCACACTTACTAATATTCTAATAAAAAACATATCTCAACATATATGACCCCTAAACCATCCAGTTGTGGTCGGTTTTAACATATAAAAATCAACATATAAACCTTCTATCAGTTTGCGGATTGGATTAGACTGAACTTTGAAATGCCTTGAACTGCCACATTGAATATCATGTCCAATTTTATGATGGATGGATATATAAGCCCGTTTGGCGGAGCTTAATTTTTTTAACTTATAAGTGACAATGCAACTTATAAGTAGTTTATAGGTGAACAACTTATAAGTGATAATAAAACAATGACATGTTTGGCTAATGTAGCTTATAAGTTGTATGAAGTGTAAAATGACTTATAGAGGGATAATGAAGTAAATTACTTGGTGAAATCAACTTATAAGTTGGAGCAAAAAAAGTTGGGAATAAAAGTAGCAAATTGCTACTTTTCCAAAAAAGTTGTTTTTTCAACTTATAAGTTCCAATTACTTACAAGTTGAGTGATATCCAAACACTTCATTTTGGCAAATCAACTTATAAGTCGATTTTGACAAAAAATAAGCTTAGCCAAACACCCTCAAAATGTCCAAATTGACCATATTGTTAGTTTAGTGTATAATTGGCCATAAGAATAGTGTCGTATAATGAACTCTGGAAATTGGGCATTGTCTAGCATGCAAAATTTACTTCAACCGTGAGGCTCCAGTTGGTTAACAATTTTTATGATTGAAGATACCTTATGCTACTTAACTGTAACAGAGTTATCTGATTAACATTCTGAAATTAATTTCTAATTTCGTGATTTCTACTGTTCACTTCAATTTTTTATTGCAAATAATGACAGATATGTGCTCTTCTGGTTGGCAGTCTTCATTTGCAAATATGTATTTGCCTACTTCCTCCAGGTAAGCTGTATTCTTTTTTTTCTGCAGTGTTCCTCCTCTGTGGCCCCTTAGATTTTTCGTTTTGCTATACTTGAGGTCACATATCAGGCTTATTGTTGACCATGTAGATTAAACCTCTAGTCCAACCTACAAAGACTATTGCAAATCTTCCACATCTTCAATACTCATGGCATGATTTGGTATCAAAAGGTATGTTAGGTTCGCATCCAATCATTAGAGTATTTTGAGGAGCTGGTATGACTGTTCTGATGTTTATTTTTTGTCTTTCCAGATAATAATAATGCATTGGCAATAGCTTGTTTGTGGGCTCCTGTAGTTGCTGTAAGTATTAACTAATCATTACTTGCAACCAAATGTTAATTCTGTTTGCTAAAGTTATTTTACCAGTGACATGAATGATCTTGACTTCGATAGGATTCACATTGAATTGTTGAGTGAGGCATAAATTTCACAGATTCCTTTTCTTTTCCTCTCTATGACTAATGCTAATGCTAATGGAAGTTCTAGTGATTTCGAGATAATGCAAGTGTTCCGTTCACATGAAACTATTGAAACCCCTTTTTTACTTGTTAATACTGCATTATCCAAACTATTTATACCCCGGGGTATATGTTGCAGGATTCTTGACAAAATCAAGGTGGATTCTGACCTCCCCTTTTCTGAACTTCTTCCGGTTTATTGTAATTTTGTGGCGTGATTAAGTGGCTATTATGTTTTCGATATATTTTTTTGAATCTTTATATTTTAAACATTGTAACATAGATTTGGCGATTACAGTTAAGTATAGGGGCACATCAAGTTCTAGAGAGAACCGGTAGAGAATTTTTCATTTACCTGACTAAATCATTGTGCATAAAAGTAGTGAACACCACTTAGCGAGGCTCTGAACTTTGTTTGCTAAGTTTTTTGTAAGGATTTCTCCGTTGATAAACGTTTCAAATCTTCTTTACCTAAATGTTTCTTCTCTTGGGCTGAAATAGAAAAAAATTGAGGGGGTGTGAAGTGTTTCTTTTTCACCTTATCTTTTCATTCTAAGTTATATGGAGATACAGTTTTCTTTGTAAGTTTTTTCTTTTCTGACCCTTTGGATTTTGCTGCTTGACACTGGAAATACTATATATACAGATTTATTTGATGGATATTCACATATGGTACACTCTCTTATCTGCAATTATTGGTGGTGTGATGGGGGCTCGGGGTCGCTTAGGAGAGGTAACAACTGATGCCTCTGAATCTTTCAGAAGCATTCTTTTTTTTTCTTTCAAAAGGAAGTTGGATGTTGTGTAATCAACAGCAGTTAGGTTTCTTTCAAAAATGCTTTAATGAGAAACATTGTTTGATCATCTTGGTAATAGATACGCTCAATTGAAATGGTCCATAAACGTTTTGAAAGCTTCCCGGAAGCGTTCGCAAAGAATCTCGTGTCGCCCCAAATAAAAAGGTTAGTACTATGTGAAATTGAATTCATGTTATGTTGAAGATCAAGTGTCAAATATTAACATAAGATTATATCACTACCCTTATTTATTCAACTAAGTTGATTTTTTTTGTCTATACTTTCGACAGAGCTCCTTTCGACAGACAATCGTCCCAGGTCCGATAGTCACCTCATTCTTGCGTACTTGCGGTTCTCATTTTTCTTTCCTTATGTACTCATTGCCATGACTACTAACTAGCAAAGAGCACAATTTTTCTTCTTATATTACTGAGATAGTTTAGCCTAGTCATCTCCAAATATTGTTGGACAACTTCGATTATAAGTAAAAAACAAAAAACGTAAAGTGAATGTGTTGATGTTGCAAAGTGTTAATAAAGTAATTTGGGTTGTTTAAAATTTCTTCTATTATACAAGAAATTCAATAAAAATAACGATCTCATAGCAAGAGTTCTTGTTCTTATCTTGCATTCATTTAGACGTGTGCTTGAAGTGTAAACTGTCTTGTAGACGAGTAAAGAATTGAGTCAATTTCTCGAGTTAATTTGATTTAGATTGTTCAAATCTTGTTTAACACTTACTTACTTTCTGATCATACAGATTCGAAAGATTTATAAAAAATCATATCTTTCATGTAATCTTGTAATCCTTTAAAGTAAGAAACTGAGGAAAAGCGTGATAGTGATTAGTTAAATTTGTTGACTATGATTATATGAATTACTGCTAATCAAGTTCCCACATCATCCTACTCCGAGAGCTAAGTGTTTTCTTCTTAATTTCAAAATTAGAGCTTGTTTATAAACTAAAATGTGTAATACTACAGGAATGGTGTTATAACGGAATCTGGAACCTTGTTTGTAGTGACCTGAAGTAGCTTTGCTAAGTTAGGCTTTCCATCATATTTAGACGTTATTCTAGTTCTTTCTTTGTGCTTCCAGTTCATTTGCACCTTAATTTTTCTATTGTAAAAGACACAAATTGCCTGATCGACTCAATTCATATGTGCTTATGTACTTTAAGTTAAGTTTCATATCCTTATGACTAGTCTTGGCCTTATTCACAGATTACTCAGGATGACAACAAAGCATATGCTGCTATGTTTTCTCCTTTTTGGAATGAGATTATCAAAAGCTTGCGGGAAGAAGATTATATCAGCAACAGGTATGTATGACTATCCTGGTGAGTTTTTCTAACCAGTTGCACAGATGCACTATTTGAAGTTCTGCTGGCCTTTTTTACATGAACTATTCCTTTTTTCCATAACCAGGGAGATGGACTTGCTTTCCATGCCTAGCAATGCTGGAAGCCTAAGGCTAGTCCAGTGGCCACTTTTTCTTCTAAGCAGTAAGGTAATGTAATACCCGGTGATTTCCCTAACAATCCCAAATTTATTTAAGTACACAGCATTAAATATCTTGTTTCTCTCTCAGTAATTGTGTGCACCTATTAGTACAGATCTTATTGGCAATTGATTTGGCACTGGATTGCAAAGATAGGCAAGAAGATCTCTGGAATAGAATTACGCGTGATGAGTACATGGCTTACGCTGTTCAGGAGTGCTACTACAGCATTGAGAAAATTTTACATTCTCTTGTTGATGGAGAAGGGAGACTATGGTCTGATCCCTTTCATGAGTGCAATATTTTTCTCTGAACTTAATGCTTCTTCTCTTTATTTATTCTTCTGAGCTATGACAGGGTTGAGAGGATATTTCGCGAGATCAACAATAGTATTTTGGAGGGATCACTAGTTCTAACTTTGTCCCTTAAAAATCTTCAATTGGTCCTGCGGAAGTTTACAGCATTAACTGGGCTACTGGTATATTTTCCCTTTTACATCTATTCTAGGAGGTGGTGCATCTTGTTAGTTGTTACATCTACTTTTCTTGTCGATCCCTTTCTTGTTTCCTGTTTCCTCTTTATTTATATTTTTATTTCATGAAGTCCTCTCAATGTTTGTTTCATTATTTGAGGGTACCATAAGATGCAAATGTTTAGCATGCCTGAACCATCACTTGAGGATCTTTCTAATTTCAAGTTCTAACACATATGTCTTTTCATATATCTAAATACTTATGAAATTATTTTAATACTTGTAGTACTTTATGATTCCATTGTTAATGTCAATTTAAGTCCTCCAATATTTTCTGTTATTGTGTACTTTCATTGTGCATTAAAAAAAGTTGCCTATATTTGAGTAGTTATCTGTTCCCTATTTTTCCATCTTCTCAAAGTTCAATGAATAGATAACTTATGCCGAGGACTTTATAACTTGCATGAAGGCTCTGGGTTCATGTATAGTTTGGTTTGCAAGATTTTTCCCTTGCAACTACTTCAGTTTTTATGTTCAATGATTTTATATATACTTTATTTCTACTGCTTTTGAGTTGGTGATTTGATCTTCTTTCCCTATTTAAGTTGCATATTTTATTCTGCTTTTTTCATCTTCTCCAACGAATGTTTGAAGCTTCTCTTACACGCCCAATATCACATCCTACATTTTTATTTTATTTTTAATTTTCTCGCAGCTTGTCCTCAATAAGTTATTTTTATGCTGTTCCAGAATAACAATGGAACTCCTGAACTTGCAAAAGGTGCTGCAAAGGCCATGTATGAGTTCTATGAGGCTGTCACTCTTGATCTGCTTTCATCTGATTTGAGGTAATCATCTTGATATTTAGTTTTTTAGATTCTGTCATCACATGTTAGTGAAAGTCTTTTATTGTGGAAGTAAACGAGTGCAATTTGGTCTATACAGGGAGCAGCTCGATACCTGGCATGTTTTAGCCCGAGCTAGAAATGAGGGCCGCCTCTTCTCTAGAATTGAATGGCCAAAGGATCCTGAGATCGTATGATTCCCTAATTTATTTTATTATTACTTGGAATCACTTGTGATTAATTTTTCTAAGTGTACTATACTTTCTTCTGCAGAAAGAGCAGGTGAAAAGATTGCATCTACTTCTTACAGTGAAGGATTCGGCATCTAATATACCGAAAAATCTTGAAGCACGCAGGAGATTGGAGTTTTTCTCAAATTCATTATTTATGGACATGCCTTCTGCTGTGCCAGTTGCTGAGATGATGCCCTTTTGGTCTGAATAATCGTTCTGTTGATCCTTTTCTTCTTTCCTTTTTCACATTTCTAATCGATTTTCTCACCTCATTTGATTGGAACAGTGTTTTCACACCATACTACAGTGAGACTGTTCTTTATAGCTCAAAAGAA
Organism: Lithospermum erythrorhizon; assembly: GCA_019722365.1. Classification (NCBI taxonomy): domain Eukaryota; kingdom Viridiplantae; phylum Streptophyta; class Magnoliopsida; order Boraginales; family Boraginaceae; genus Lithospermum; species Lithospermum erythrorhizon. Next base: position 940,482 of record JADFUC010001683.1, read on the forward strand.
TTGCGAGAAGAAAATGAAGATGGCATATCTACACTTTTTTATCTCCAGAAAATATTCCCAGGTATCTCAAGACTATAGGCTTGTTCTTTGTTCATGATGTATCATGCATTATGGACCTAATTATTTTGATATTGAACCTTTGTTGGATGTTTGAAATTTCCAGTGAGACAAAATTCGCCCATATATTATTTTTGCTATCTACAACATAAAGCTGTCCTGTATAGTTCTCTATTTAATTTGATGAATGTCGGGTTTCTAATTTTTAATAGGGACCCCCTGGGATTCCTTCCAGGGCCTGCTGAATAGTTTTTATCAATTCTGTCATTGCACATCTTAAACTTCTGTGATCATTATTATTTTTTATTTGAGAAGCGTGAAAGTTCTTTCTTTGCTATCGTTAACTTCAACTGAAAGACTTGGAACATATCTTCTTCTAATTTAGATGAATGGGAGAACTTCTTGGAGAGAATTGGTCGAAGCAATGCTGGTGCTGCTGAAATTCAAGCCACCTCTGGGGATTCCTTGGAACTCCGGTTTTGGACATCTTACAGAGGCCAGACTTTAGCTAGAACAGGTTTCATTTTATCTGACTTGTGTACATTTATCAATATATGTGTGTTCATATCCAATGAATTACAGTTATTAGTTTTTTGGGTATGGGTTTGGATATAGATAGTTGGGACTCTCTGTAGCTCACAGTTATAAGGATTCAACAGTATGGTTACAGGATATCTTAATATGCATGTTAATTTTGACATGCAGTGCGCGGTATGATGTACTACAGACGAGCATTAATGCTACAGAGTTTCCTGGAGAAGAGAACAATTGGAGGTAGTCTGTGCTGTCTCGGGTATTGTGTTCTTTCCATTGATATGGAACTTGCACTCACAATGTTTTTCTTGCTACTTAGTGGATACCTATTCGCATGCTGATTCGCTTTCAAGCCAAGGTTTTGAGTTGTCCCGTGAATCGAAAGCTCAGGCTGACCTAAAGTTTACCTATGTGATTTCATGCCAAATCTATGGGCAACAAAAGCAACAGAAGGTCCCGCAGGCTGCTGATATTGCTCTTCTGTTGCAAAGGTTTAACACGAGTTTGTCATATTTTTCTTAGATAATTTTAAATTTTTTTAGAGTTATGAAACTTATGACTAGGTAAATATAATGTTTGAAACATGTGACAGTGGATTCAGCCTGACAGTCCATGAACATGGTACAATAGAAACTCTTTAAATTAATAATCGATAAATTAACAAACTTTCTAAAATAATAATTTTTTCCGATCCCGACATTAATAAAGTCTTTAAACTAATACCTCGATAAATTAACAAATTTCACCGGTCCCGACATTATTAATTTATAGATTTTTTACTTTTTGTGGTTAGGAATGAGGCACTTCGAGTCGCTTATATCCATACGGAAGATGGTGGCGGAACCGATGGAAAGAAACTATACTATTCAAAACTTGTTAAAGCTGATGCACATGGGAAAGATCAGGTGGAGCTTCTTCTTTCTGTCCTTTCTTCAGCTTTTCTTTCTTATCTTCAGCTTCTTCTTTTTGTCCTTTCTTCAGCTTTTCTTTCTTATCTTCTATTTTGGTGTTTGCCGTTCTTACGTCTTTATCCGACTGACACACATCAGGCGTCAGTTACATTATGATTTATTTGGTTTCTCTGCAGTCTTAAGTCACATAAGTAGTATGATAGTGGTGCCTTGGAACATGGGTGCCTTTCTTGTCAGTACCCAGATCACTCCATCGTTTTGTTGCAACTTATGAAAATTTTCTCTTTAAAGAAATGATGAGGCATGTGATTGCTGCGAGGGGAAAAAAAGGAGCACATGCTTGCTGACCTTTCCTTATATGCATGTAACCTTGCAGAATATACCAATGATCTTGTTACTTTGTGTCTTTATCCCAGTCCATTGAGATGCATAATATTACTTTGTCAATAGAAGGGTCATTGTGTATAGTGTATAATTCCTTCACATGAAGATGCCAACGGGAGAGAAACAAGGATTAATTTGAATTTGTTGGGAAGCTTACCTTTTAACCAAATTAATTGTTACTATATTCTTTTATACTCGTATTATTCAATTGGACATGGTTGGTTGCTCTTGCTCTAATTCCCTTGCAACTATTAATTAAATGGAGTTGAGATTGAAAGATCTCAAATTTTTGAACTTTCAGTTCTCGCTTTTTGCAATATTTTGGGAACATAATATGGTATTGTGATCTACAGTTTCTTGATTGAAGAGTTTCTCTTGTTACCTTGGTAAGATGAAACATAAATTTGAAGGTACCTGTAATATTAGTTGAAAACAAGTTAAGGTAGTCTTGTTTTTTAAGTGTTTTAGTGATGTCAAGTCTTGTTGAAACTTTGTGGTCCTGCTTTCTTGAAGTTTTACTAGATTTACCTTGTCTTGAACAATTCTTAATAGGTTTACTTGTGTAGGAAATATACAGTGTTAAACTTCCAGGAGATCCGAAACTCGGTGAAGGTAAGCCAGAAAATCAGAATCATGCAATAATTTTCACTCGTGGAGAAGCTATTCAGACAATTGACATGAATCAGGTGATTAGATATATTATATTTTTGTTATAATACACCCTTTTTCAATATCTTTCAAGACACAGAAAATAGATGCAGTGAATGGTGTGCTTCACTGAACTTGCATCACTGTCATATGTATTCCTAATTTTTCATTATCTGTAGAATTGCGAATGGGTGTATTAGGACTACATATGACAGCGATGCAATTGCGAATGGCCGATGTGTTGAAGAATTCTTTATTTTCTGTCTTGAAGAATTGCGAATGGTGTGCTTCACTGAACTTGCATCGCTGTCATATGTAGTGAATGGAATGAACTTGTTAATTGCGAATTGCAAATTCTGACTTCAAGTTCAGTGAAGAATTCTTTATTTTCCAAGTTCACTGCATCTATTTTCTGTCTTCAAGTTCAGTGAAGAATTTTTTATTTTCATTATCTATTTGAATTGCTAATGGCCGATGTGTTGAAGAATTCTTTATTTTTCATTCCAGAAAATAGATGTAGTTCTTCATCTGTCTTTTTTTGGTTGCAATTGCGAATAGCCGATGTGTTGAAGAATTCTTTATTTCAGTTATATTCAATCTTTAACTGGAATTCGAAATTGTATATGTTCCCTCTTTGATAAATTTGTATAGCGAGGCATGGCCTCTTTATATGAATGTAATATTAGACTATCTCCAATAGAAGATAATCTAGGGGACAATGTCCTCTAAATTGCTCCAATAGAAGATGAATATGAGGATGAAGACTATTCATATTTTATTAGATTTATTCAATTAATGGGGATTTATTCTTTTTATGTGACCTTTTTTTGTTAAAAGTGTAATGATTTTTTTCAAAAGTCATCAATATTTTTCTTAATTTTTCAATACCTTCAAATTGAGACTAGGTTTGCTTTATTTGGATAACAAATTATTTGATCATATTCTCTATTTTGGTGATCCAGAGGATAGATAAAACTGTTTTTTCTTTTAATTGTCCTCTAGACCTCTACTGTGGAATGTAAAAGATAGCGAGGATGTTTGCTTATGTGTCCAATGAATAATTTGAGGTGGCAAGGGACTGTTGCTTTTTGAATTGTCCTATGTCATAGATAGTCTTAGGTTCATCCTGACCTTACAGTGGAAAATCATCCCTGGATAACTCTTTTGTTGGATTAGGTCTTCATTGCCTTTCCTACTCAATTAGAAATGAAGACCTAATCCAGACTAGCCACCACATCTTCCTTTCATCTCCTACTGAGTGTGGCTTCCTGCTGATGAGATTCCTGACCCTACTTCTGCTAATTAAACATGCAGATTCTTCTTTTTACTATTCAAGGGTGTAATGGCCTAAGATATCTGGCAATCAATCCCTAAATTGTTTAGATTCATCCAGTATTTTTATTGTCTGGCTGTATAAGTGATCTAATTATCTGATTCACTAGCTACATCATCAGAGTGGACATATATTCTGTAGTACTCACTTAGGAATTCTGAGGTTACCATGGAAGAATAACCCTAGTTAGATCACCTGTGTACTCTGAGGTTACACACCTACTTAGATCATTATTATTGGTGGATGGTCGACCTCTGGGAAGTCTTCTTAGGAGTGTAAATGAGTGAGGAGAGAGCACACATTACAATTATTATGGTCGGCATATCAAAACAAGTACCTCATGCTGGCCTGGATTTGTGGAGATTGATGTTACAGATGCTAGGTCAACCTTGTTTTATCATTTTATGATAGTGAAGAACCATCATGAAGCTCCTGAAATAATAATGTAAACTTTATGCTGTCTCAGATAACAATAAGCCGTCACCTTTTCATTGGCAGAATTAATGAAGTTGACTGTTGTGGCTTAAGTTAGTATATGCCAATTTTACTTTTCTGAACCTTAACCCCCAGCCTGAAATTTTGCTCATGATTAGAAAGATACTTATTTTTTCTTTCAAATATACTGTTTGGCTATTTTCAAATCTATACTTTGTACTGTCATCAGTGTTTGATCAATGAACACCAAGTACAACTTCACAATTTTTTCCATTTTTGTTTTAGAACCTTGTTCCTTGATAGCGGTTTTTTATATTTTCCTTTCATTTTGACCATTGTATTATACATGTATACGTGGCATGCAGGATAACTACCTTGAGGAAGCAATGAAGATGAGAAATCTTCTTGAGGAATTTCGAGCAAATCATGGTCTTCGGCCTCCAACTATCCTTGGTGTGAGGGAGCATGTATTCACAGGAAGGTTTGGCATAGTAACCTTTAGTTGGCTTGCCATGTTTGCCATTGACCACTTTTGCTTACTAATAGTTTATCTGTCCAGTGTCTCATCTTTGGCTTGGTTCATGTCCAATCAAGAAACCAGTTTTGTGACATTGGGCCAGCGTGTTCTTGCTAATCCACTCAAGTAAGTAGTTTATTATAAATTGTTCATCTTTTGTTCTTCACTGTTCTTTTCTGTATGGTAATGTCGTTTCTTCAGGATAGGAGAGCTGTCAAATTAGTATTTCGCCGCCTGAACTGGTTTTGTAGGGGCGTGTTTCCCCTTGCACATTTTTATTAGTAAATGTTTCTGCTGTGCTGTGGCGTGTTGTGAATATATTGTTTCATCAAATCTTGAAATGGGCAAGTTATGTCTATAGTAAATTTTAGTTACATGTCAAAAGGACTTTTGTTACTCTCCATCTAAATTTATATGTCGTTCCTCGCTTAGCATAGCACCAGAGAAAAGATAAGATGTTGGTTAATGTTATTGATGTTGGTTAATGTTATTTATAAATTTATCTGCTGGTTTAGCATTTATAAGTGTTCTTACTCTCCATCTATTTTTATTTTTGAATATAATCTCTTTGTCCTGAATGGATCTGCTGGTTAATGTTATTTATAAACAAGTCTAATTTATATGTTTCATCCAAATTTGTTTGTCCTGTTCAACTGGAATTGTGCGTAATTGTCTTTCAAATGAGCATCTATTACGGGGAATATTGTAGAGGAGTGGTGAACTAACTGGGAAGCAGTAAATATTTTGATAGTTGCTTTTTTTTATTGAACCTTCCCAGTTTAATTGACACTGTTAGTCTGTTACTAGTTTATTTTTTTCCTGCTTCCTTATTCACTCATCTTTTTTTATTTTTTTGTCTTTTTAATATCAAAATCTATTTATTATGTGAGCTCTTATGATTTAGACCTGCCTTATATTTTCACTTTTCAAGTATCAACCAATCATTCTTAAATGGCATGCTTTTATATTTTCCACTAATAAGTTTGTTTTATTTGGTGGGTAAAATTTAATTCTTATATGAAATATCAACCAATCATTCTTAAATGAAGTGCTCTTATATTTCACAGTAATTAGTTGTCTTGTTAAGTGTTTGTGTGGGTGTGCTTTTTGGGGAAGCTTACAAGCTACCAAGTGCAAAATAACCTAGGACTCCAAGCTTTTCCGATTAGACTAGCTTCCAGAAAAGCTCACCCAAACATTCTTTAGTAGTATAACTGTATAAGTGTATAACCGCGTGAATTTATGCGAAACAACTGTATCAACTGTGTTGTAAAATCGGTTCCTTCACAGTAGGCCCAGGGCTGTATGTATAGTAATTTAATAATTATGAAAAGATAAGTTGTCCTTGTCCCTAGCTGTTTCTCGTCCTCAGTAATGTGAATAAGTTTCCTCTCCTTTATATTTAGAAATCAAGATCTCGTTTCTAGTAATATTTCTCTCTTTTCACACGTTTAGACTTTTAATTTACTTAGCTTACATAATGTATTGAAGATTGTCCTACATATTGTGCGTTGCTTCGTTATGATGATATAATTCGCTACTTATTGAATTGTCACTAAATCACTTCTCTTCTCTGTCGATAATTCCAAAGTCCGTATGCACTATGGCCATCCAGATGTCTTTGACAGAATTTTCCATATCACACGGGGTGGTGTTAGTAAAGCTTCAATCAATATCCTTTTACTGGTATGCTTCTGGTACTTGTTTAATATTTGTCCTCACTCTTGCACATCTCTTTCATTGATGATCAGAAGGCTTCATGTGACAGCAGCTTCTGTAGGCCTGTTTGTTGGCAGAAAATCAATTGTTTGCCTGCAATGAGACTTCATATTGGGATTCTATTAGTTATTATTTCTCCTTTTGTTTTCAATGTTAGGCAGGCTTTATAAGGTTTATTATCTGCCATGATGGGTGACTAACTCTTAAAGTACCCATAATTTAATTTATTGAACATGTGGTTAAGCTTTACAATAGCGTAGGACATGAGGGTGTTTTGGTTTGTGATGTGGTCACAGTGGTGCTTAATCCCAATAATTTAATGTTAACATCGTGATGCAGGTAATTGCTCGAATTAGGTGTTGAAATTTGTCGGTAGTGACGCTATTTGTTGATGCTGCTGCTAATTGCCCCGACCAGGTACATATTCTTACTTGGTTTGTTTGCCACAGACGGATATAACTAAATTTTCATAACAATTCATTAATAGGTTATCTGTTGATCATCATTATTAACGTATCTTTTCTTATCCTTACTCTATCAATGATCTAAATCGGAGACTTAAAGAATTAATACCAATGTTATGACTGTTAACCATCTTAGGTGATCCATAGAAATTCCTCCTCTAGTAATTGGATTTATGTTTGAATTTGACATCTTTTGGAATACTACATATATAATATTTACAGTTGCATGGTCACATCTGAGCTCTCTGATATGCAGGGTTCAACTCCACTCTGAGACAGGGAAATATAACTCATCATGAATACATTCAGGTTATTCCTCGTTTTATTTTGTAATTTTTTTTTTCAAAAGATCAACTCCCTCCTTCCCAATTTAATTTTTTTGGTTTGCCTTTCCCCAATCTAAGATATGCATCTTATGTAGTCGTCTAATGAGTGAAACGTAGGTCGAACACAAAATTGTTTTGGGAATGGAGAGGAGCAGTTTTTTTCAATTAAATGTTTAAAGAAGGCCGTAATAATTAGTTTAGTCCCTCTGTTTCACTTTGAAGAACAAGATGACCTTTCTTTGTGAAAGATTTAGATTTAGATCTTAAAAATGTTTGCAATTTCACTTGGAGAATTTGTTTATGATAAGCTATTGAATTTCCATAATAAAATATATTTGAATCGCTATGTAATTTTATACGCTATAGAGTTAATTATTTTAGTAAAAAAAACTGAGTTTGTTGAGAAAAAATTTCAACTACTTCATTCCAAGTGAAATGCAGGTTATATAATGATATTCATAATCAAAGAACCCAGTTACTGAATGATACAATAGTTACCAAGTAAAAGTTTTACATTGGTAGTCCGCAGCAAATACCCATTTTTTGCCTTCTATTTAGCATTCGGAACTCCAAAACAAATTACATGGTTTAGTTATTTGGTCTAGTTTGTATTAAATCAATCTCTGAGGCATTCTTGTGAGTGCAGGTTGGTAAGGGAAGAGATGTTGGACTAAATCAAATCGCATTATTTGAGGGCAAAGTAGCTGGTGGAAACGGAGAGCAAGTCTTGAGCAGGGATGTGTACAGAATTGGACAACTCTTTGATTTTTTTAGAATGCTCTCCTTCTACTTCACCACTGTTGGTTACTATGTCTGCACGATGGTACAATTTCTTCTTTGTGTTCTGTGCAGCTCTATGTAAAAGCTATCTTCTTGTTATTTCTCTTAACTAGACATTTCTTTATTTTGCAGATGACTGTTCTTACAGTATATGTATTTCTCTATGGAAGAGCATACCTCGTAAGTTTTATAGTTTTTCCTTTGATATCTTAATGACAATTCAAAATTTGTATCCAATTTTATAATAAATGTTGCTGTTAAACTGTCCCATGAAATTTAAGATAGTTGTATATTCTTTCCCGCTACTGGATCCATTTTTCTGTCTGGCTACTTATGGTATTCTTTGACTCTTTGGGATATCTTGTAATATTAGCTTCTCTAATGTTTGGGTTTTTCACATGAATGCTTTTAATTTAGGCGACTCTGAATACCTTTGTGCGTCACTTTGTAATATAATAATTTTTTTGTTGTTTCTTCGTAACTTGAGGACTTTGCTCGGAGAAGTGGTGAAGAATGCTATAAATATATTCACTCAAGTTGTGAGACTTTGTCGACATTGTACCATTACTTTTTCTGTGATTGGAGTTTGTTTAATAAATGTGAGGTAAAACTAGCAAAATAGTTTTATAGCTGGGACATGCACTTATGGTGATTTCCTATTTGTATGATGTGTTCGACAACATGTTTTACTTACGAATTATGCTGTTGTGGTAAGTAGAAATTTAATTGTGTAGTATCTGTTAATAATTGCTATCTGAATTATTACAACTCTGAAGACCGGTACCCTGCAATAAGTTTTCCCTTACTTTTCCAGTTTCTAGTTTGTCGATGTTCCTCCTAAATTTAGACTCAGGGACTATAGATGCAAATCTATTTAACTGCCTATGTATATAAACTGCGTCTTCATGTTCTCTGATTTATGTAACTGATTTCTGAATTTCCCTTCTGATATATTCTTTAGGCATTTTCTAGTTTGATGGGAATTTCAGATGAAACTAAATATAGAATAAGCATTAAATCTGTCTAAATGCTCAGTTTTTGGTCCAAATTGGGGTTTTCACCGCTGTCCCGATGATTATGGGCTTCATATTGGAAATGATTAGAGGTGTGTTTGTGGCACAGTTGAATTAGTTCTGTTCAATCTCCTTTAATATGTGACTATATTTATGCCTATGATAAAAACATTGCTCCCTCCAATCCAAAACAATTGACGTTTGACTTTTTTGAAATTGAACTTTGACCATCAATTATTAATTATTCACTTTAAAAAATAAGTACATATAATTGGTTAGTCTTTTAAAATACTTTCATAATATTAAATTTTTTAATAATATAATTAAAAGTAATTGAAGATTAAAGATTTACCTGATATGTGAGAAAGTCAATTGTTTTGGATTAGGAGGTATATGTTTTAAATATTATAAATATATACGTCTTAAACTCTCTCTCCTTCTGAGCTATTTTTAGTTTTGTATTTGACTGCAGCTCTCTGTATTCTTCATGGGAACAGAACTCACTATTTTGGGCGCACTGTCCTGCATGGAGGTGCAAAGGTGAAGATATTTTCTTGGTCATATATTTATAATATGTTAATAATTTTTTTGTACATTTCTTTTCTTTCGTTTCCTTTTTGTTTACTGGTGTTTTGTAACTGCAAATGGGTTGAGAATGCTGCAGAGTGTTGATGTTAGGCACAAGAGCAACTGAAATTAGAGGTTGTAGTACATCATCAAGTTGCAGAAATTACAGGCTCTATTCAAGAAGTCACTTTGTTAAGGCGTGAGTGTCAATTATATTAATAATTTTGTCACCTCTCATCCTTCATTTGATTCTGCGGGGTTTTTTGTGTTCCGGAATTATTGTATTAAATATGTGTATATTTCGTTTGACGAGGTAATTATAACCGCCTGTTATATATATTGTATAATTTAGTAGAGGAGGTGCTGTTTCTTTTGTTTTACTTACCTTAAGCAGTTGGTTCCTCGTGATATCTTGGCTCTTTGCTCCTTATATTTTTAATCCGTCGGGGTTTGAGTGGCAAAAGTAAGTTGATTCAAATTACGATTTAAATGTTCCTGTCCATAACCCTTACATTGTTTTCTCATTTTTGGAATAGCATAGTATTTCACTTGTAAAATTATTATCCAGGACTGTTGATGATTTTGATGACTGGACCAGCTGGCTTCTATATAAAGGTGGAGTTGGTGTCAAGGGGGATAACAGTTGGGAGTCATGGTGGGATGAAGAACAGGTTTGTCTAAGAAAAAACAGATCGTAATTGTTTCTTTTGTGGTTGTCTTCTTCCATTTTTAATGTTTCTTTTGTGGTTGTCTTGTTCTAATTAAATTGAGATATTCAGTTCTCTTACTGCTACGAGCCTTCATATTTTCTAGTTTAAATGTTCACTAGTAACGTTTTTGCTATTGCAGATGCACATCCAAACTTTGCGAGGCCAGATTCTTGAGACAATTTTGAGTTTGAGGTTCTTTATATTTCAATATGGGATTGTGTACAAGCTCCACGTAACTAAAAAGGACACATCACTTGCAGTAAGTCTTTTGTTTATTGATACCTTTACCTCAATATTTCAGAACCTGATCTTGAAATTGTTTACGCACCTCACATTTTGGATAACTCTTCAGTAATTAGATCATTGGCATTCCATTGTTATGGGTGTTAATAAGCACAGTGACTATATAATATTTCCAGGCATAGGTTTTCCTACTTTATTTTCAAAATTATAGATTGATCTCTTCATTTGTAGATTGACCTTGGAGAAGTTGGTCCCAGTTTACATTAATTTTTGGATGAACAATATGAAATTCTCACTATATTGATATACATAGCATAAGTTTTATGCAGATCTTTGTATACATGAGAAAATGTTAGGCCTGCATTTTCACTGCTAGAACAGCCTTGGTGCTAAAAAACGTTTCATCGTTTTTTGCTCTCTAAGCCAATAGTGGAGGTGGTGGACAAAATGGATTTTCATGATCATTTCATTGGTTATCTCTCTTCCTGTTCCTAGGGCACATCAATTTAATGCATATAGTATCCCATATAGAATTATAGAGTTGAATAAAGTAATATCAAAAGCTAAGTGGTCATATTTCCTATCATTGATAATTAATTAGTTAGTTGTCTGGGCTTCCAAAAGAAAGTGTATCTTAAGACCATTTATATGAACTCATATGTATTGATTGCTATGATGTAGATTAACTGTAATCCTCCCTCCGTCCTTATTTAATTAGGGAAGGTTTATTTTACACGAACTTTAATGCGTTGTTTATCTCCACATTTAGATTTCTCTTTCCTCCTAACAATTCAGTCAAATAGAATTACTTTTGAGGAATCCTCAAAAGAGCAGAAGTGTCCATACAATTTGGTATCGAGGAGTAATATTAAGACAAATGTATTGGGATAGATAATATAGTTCATCATCTGGAAACTATATAATAATCTTTTGGTCGAATACCCGTTAAATTAGTTGCACTGTCATGAAGATGAGTATCTCCCTATCACATTGTCAAACATCATACATTCTTCTTTATATTTTGTTCCTTCTGTGCCTTCTTATATTGTGCTGGGATATCACTGATTAAAAATCTTTCTAATATTACTTTCAGTTGTATGGCTTCTCTTGGCTCGTACTCATTGGAATAGTTATGATCTTTAAGGTTTGTATGCAGTTATTTTTATTTATGTTCTTTGTTTTCTATCCCCCTCCTCTCTTCATTTCCTCCCTGCCTCCTTTAAATTTGTTTATTCTGAATTATTATTTATATTGACTTTGCAGATATTTGCGCTGAGCCCAAAGAAGTCAACCAAATTTCAGTTAGTGCTTCGTTTTATGCAAGGAGTTACTGCCTTGGGGCTCATTGCTGCCCTTTGCATTGTAGTTGTCTTCACTGACCTGACTGTTGCAGACTTATTTGCCAGTATCCTTGCATTTATTCCTACTGGATGGGCTATCATATGTGTAAGTGCTTGCTTCTCTTTTCTCTGCTGTAATGTGTTGAATTTATTATTTCTCATTTTCCTTTAGTACTGCTTTTTATGAATGATCCCTACTTGATCTGGATTCTGGATCCAGCTGCCTTGCCTAAATTGTGGTGAATTATTACTGATTCTGGCAGAAGTTCTGTAGGTAAACCAAAGCAGTGGACTTCCCCTTTTATGTTTTAGACTAAATGTATGGGGTATCTTGCTGGGCTTGATAAACTTCAATTCCAAGCCTTGCAAGCTCTGCCAAACACCTTATGATATTCATCCACTTAGATATTTGACAACTTTATCTGAGCAAGATCAATTATAAATAAGGTCTAAAACATAAGATTTGCTCATGTATCTATTTAGCATCGGTAACCATCTCTGCTTGACTTAATAATTGCCTTTAGGTCACCCAATATTCTTCTACTCTTTTCTCTTTTAACCTTTAAAGGTGAATTTATTGTTTTTGAGATTGTTTAGCGTAATTTCACATCTAAGTGCCATGTTTTTTAATATTGCTTTGCATTCACATGCGTAACGTTAACATATTGTGTTTGACACATATCGAATTGGCTCAGTGACCTATTGTTTGATGTGATCAATCACATTTTTACTATTTTAAGCATCTAGGAGGTATACCTTAATGTGTTCCAGGACTATTCCTTATTTGAATTCGCATGCAGGCAACATCAACACCAAATCAACACATTTATATTTTCTATATATACAAGGCTTAATTTCTTCACTTGCCCCCATTTGTCGAATCGTTCGATTTATTCTACGAACTTTTAAACCGTTCGGTTGCCACCAAAGCTTTCGCAGTCAGAATTGATTGTCATGATCTCTGATGATGTATGCCTCTGAATTAATAACTTAGGTAAATTGCCCACAGACCCCAACTATAATAGGTCGGTGCCCCACTTCAACTAATTGCAATCGGTCATATTGTCCCCTCAAATCATAGTTTTAATGAAGGGCAAAAACGACATTGTACAAACATTAAATTTTGAGATCAATTGTAAATAAGAAACAATTTTAATTGGGTAAAAATAAAATGACCACCCTCACCTACTCCCTAAACTTTCTTCACCACTATGCCTTACCTCTCATCCATCTCCCCTGCAACCTAAAACAATAGTTGCCTGGACATCAAACATTGGTTCTCTGCCTGAAATTATTCACCATAGCCACTTACCGGAATCAAACATTTAACCAAACAATATTCTTCTTTTCTGGAAATTAACCAAACAAAAGTTCACTCAATATGCTTCTCTGCCTGAAATGAATATAACCAAAAAAAAAAAAACTCAACCACAGTTTCACAACATTAATCTGCAAGATTTGAAATTGAAACACTAGATTTAAGATTTGTTTGGTTTTTAATTCATTTTATGTCGATATTGGTGATATTTTGGTGGTATATTGAGTAATTTTTTTTCTTTTAGTACTGTAAATGAATTTTTGTAATTGGGTTCTTGGAAAAATTGGTTCATAAATTCATTTTTGTTGACATTGTTCATATTTGGTGGTATATTTCTATGTTAGATTTGGTACTGAATTCTTGTAATTGGATTATTAAAGGTTCTGGGTGGGGATGGGGATTTACGAGTAAGGAGGGAGTTAAATGTTGATGGTGATGGAAGTTCAATGGTGGTCGGTGGGGGTGATGAAGCTGGTGGGGCGATGGGGCTAACGAGGTAGGGGTGGTGATGATATTTTGGGAGAGGGTGGGGTATGGTGATGCTAGGTGGGAACGGGGTGGGATTACTGGGTAGGGGAGGGGTTGTTTTTAATTATTTTATTTTTTTTGTTGTAAAATGACCCATATATATTTGTATTTATTAATAGTTGATCCCAAAAATCTAATATATATTTACAATTTCATTTTTGCCCTTCAAAAGTATATCCAGGGGGCAATCTGACCGATTGTAATAGTCCAGGGGCAACCTGACCTGATTGTAAAGTTTAGGGGGCAAACTGAACGGTTCGATAAAGTTTAGGGACAGGAAGAAATTAAGCCTATATACAAAGATATATAACTATTTTGTTCCTCAAAATAATACAGATTTTTTAGCGAATTTCAGCCTGCATGTGAGTATTTATATAGTTCAAAAAAACAGTATATAATCCGCTTATTTTGTTAGCATATGCAGTCTTGGGTGCTCTGTTCCAATACTAACTTTACTTACCAAGCATTTGGTTATGTTTTAGCTGGCAATCACATGGAGGCGTCTGTTCAGATACTTAGGCCTATGGGATTCTGTGAAGGAGTTTGCACGTATCTACGATGCTGCAATGGGTATCTTAATATTTACACCAATAGCAATGCTTTCCTGGTTCCCGTTTGTTTCCACCTTTCAATCTCGTTTGCTCTTCAACCAAGCATTCAGTCGCGGTTTGGAAATATCACTCATTCTTGCCGGGAACAAGGCAAATGTACAGATGTAAAATGGTTGATTGCAACACCTGGAGGAGACCGTTGAATTTAGTGACAAACATTGTGAGGAAGTGTTGGTAGATGCTACTTAATGCTAGTTCTCAAATATTTACAAGTTACTTATGGTCTTGTATATGAGATGTACAGTGTATTCTTTAGTGTCCACTGTCCAGTAACATGTTTCACAAACTATAATTTTCTTAGTGCCATGAGTTTGGTCTTTTAGCTGTCTTTTTGGCGGAGCTTATAGTGTTGTCACATTTTATAGGGTGAAAGCTATAAATCACCATTGATGTGTTTCCATCGTCTCCATTTTCACCCCAAGTGATTTACTTGTCATTTTACTTCTGGTCTTCTATAAGTTATGAACAATGTCACGGCTCACATCTCGGTTTCCCGATGCCTGAATCGGGAGCACTTTCGAGGCACTTAAACATTTGATTCGAGTATTTTCTTCTGAATATGATGTCTTTGCTGTAAACTGTTTGTTAAAAAAATGAAAAGGGAAAATGTTGGTCGTCATTTGTAAACATGGAGTTGGACAAATTACTCGACACAATTATCACAAAAAATTATTGACTCCAAAATAAAATTTCTGTAATTAAGCATTCGGAGATCAGTTTTCAATTTCCAATTAACAAATAGACCTGTAAGTAGAGAAAACTCATTTAGGAGATGCAACATGAAGACAACCTCATATCAACCTGACTAGTGACTGCGTAATCAACACATATCAGAAAGTAAACATTTTTATTACTCGACCAATCATCAGGAGAAGCAAATATGAGGGTACGCAAATCAATAAGATTAATGAAGTAATTCAAAGCTTGATGTTGTAAAAGTTAACCACACGACAAGAAAAACATCCTGAGGACAAGTTGTGCATGTTACTCCTCCCTTCGGAGATAAATACCTACTCAATGACATTGCTACACCTCAAGTCAATAAACGGATGCACAATGAGCGATCCCTACAACGAGAATCAGCAGTTGTGAAATGATGAGTAACAGGGGAACAATATAAGTTGCCTACCCCTAATTTGTTAATTTAACAGATGATCAAACATATGCTAAATCATGTTATCTGCAAGCATATGATTAATCGTGTAATCTGTAGTAAGTTTATCTATTGACCTTCTTCGTCGAGTGACCAGTCTTCCTCTTGTGACGACTGAAATCAGAGACAAAGCGGAATGTTTGGCCACAGCCAGACTCGGTGCACACATAAGGACGTTCACCAGTATGAACTCTAATATGCTCAGTCCTTGCCCACGCCCACTTAAACGTCATCTTGCAGCCTTTCCATGGACACTTGAGGGGGCGGTCATCCATATGAACACGACGATGCTGAACCAAATACTTATGGGAGAAGAACTTCTTTCCACACCCTTTGACCGGACATATGTTCTTTTTATGCAGTGCAAGTTCTTGCTTTGAGTCAAAACTCATGGAGCAGTTCTCTATGTTACATTGGTATTCGGCTTCTTCTACCCTCATCTTTGAGTTCTTTGAGTGAGCTGCTTCCTTGATGTCTTGGCCTCTTTTCGTAAACCTACCTGTAGGTTGCTTTTTAGGTGCAGTTTTGGTCTCTATCTTTCTTCCTGGTCCATTTCTTGATTTTGCAGTGGCCATGATCTTTCTCCCCGACTTATTTCTTCTCGTTGTTGTAGCATTAGACTTTCGTTCTGACTCGTCACTTGGCTTTGCAGTTCTTTTCCTCAGACGAGTGCTTGGACCCCCTTGAAGCTCCTCCTCACTGTGTGAGTCAGTCTCATCATCGTTAATTTGGGGTTCAAAACTTTCTTCCCTCACTTTCATGTATCTGGAACTGATTTTCGGCCGCTTAACAGAGACTCGCAGATTTTCCAAGACTTCATCTGAACTGTCATACGCTTTAGGACTTTCAGATTTAACAAGTTCGCTAGCTTTTGCTACAGCCTTCCTCTTTCTGCGTGATTTGCGAGATGTGAAATAATCAGTCAAGACTTCATCAGGACTGTCATATGCTCTAGGACTTTCAGCTTTTACAACTTCACTTGCTTCTGCTACGACCTGCCTCTTTCTGTGTGATTTGCAAGGTGTGAAACCATCAGTCTTGACGCCCTTAGATGACCTCTCAATCTTCAAACTAGGCTTCTTAGAAGCAGGAATGTTTCTCATATGATCTTCTTCAGGTTCTCCTTCAGTTAACATCGGATGAACCTGTGAGGCTGTCCAGACTTTCCCACACCATTTACCAGCAACAATTACCTTTCTGTGCCTGCCTAACCACGTAGCATGGTCTGACGTATTACCTGGACTCTTTCGACCAAACGCACTGTAGATCATTGAGTTGTATGGCATCTGCTTGCTATACAGTGGCGAGCGACTAAGGTTGGCAGTATAGTAAAGATTAATTCCAAGTTTTACAGCCCAATCACCATTGCCATGTATAGCCTCTTCACTGTCCAATGCCGATTGTATGATTTCTTCATCCTCCAAATTAGCCTCTCTGTATGAAATATCATTCCAGTAGTTGTCATTCCCCATTTCATCAGCTACCTGTTTCGCTTGTTCTTCCAGCATGGGATAATCTGCACAAAAATCATATTGCACTCAGGCAGTTCAGGAACTAACTTCAACTGTGCAAAATTTTCATATCAGAAATACTTGATTCGGTTTCATACATATATGAATCCCACCAAATATATATGCTCATGCTCATATCCCACCAAACTAGTCTAGAACCACTAATATCATCATGGTGAATCTAACTGTAATAGTAACAGTATAAAGTACAGCATTGTAACAAGGTATGCACAGTTTAAATATAAATAAAAGTGAACGGATAAGGTCGAGGCCCATGACTCGCCTGGGTGACAAAGAAGAATCACATGTGCACCACCAATTGTTTGGAGTTGTTCCTCTACTTGTAGCGCATGTTGGAGACAAAAAATATGCATCCTTGAAGAATCTTCATCAAGAGTTGGGGCAACTGCCGTAGTTTTGCTCTCTGAATGTATGTACACACCACGGCCAAAGTTTGAGTTAGCCGACGGGCTACTAATTTTAGTCTCAAGGCAGCATGATTTATTTTCTAAACCCTCGGATCTGTTATAACCATTCCCCGCATTATCACAATCCCCACTGCCTTCAGAGATAGAGTTAGTCATGTTTATTTCAGAAGTCCTATCTGGGACATCAGCTTCACTGCCATCATCCTCAGAATCAGAACAATCACCATAAGTCATTGCTAATAAGCCAAGTGAAGTTCCATTTGTCATCCCATTATTACAAACTACCGAGTGATCTACCAGTTGATTCTGATCAGCTGTTTGAATAGGGATATCAAATAGACTTTGGGACTGTTTCACGACTGTACATTGAGAAATCAGAGGGAAACAATGTTAATACAACTCATGAAGCATGTAATAAGGTGTCGCATACTAAAACATATTTCCCTCAACTTTCTTGAAATACATCTACATTTCTGATAGTTTTACAAACTTTCTGATGGCTCACAGAACAAACCATTCGAGAATAGCTGAAAGCTTAATTCAATAAGTCATAGAATCTAGGATGGCAATATTTGTTTCTAACATATTGGAAACTCAATAAATAAAATACCCGACAATTTGCTACCTCAGTAAGACAATCCCTCAATTTCATAGTGTTCCATCTTACTAGATACCGACATAATCTTTCTCCACGACTTGCTCTAGACGAGCCCCTACCATGAAAACTTTGCTTTGTTTAATAATTGTGTGTTTGTAAGGGAGTGCATAACTACCTAACAGAAAAAGAATATGAACACGGATATGACTTCATCTGATAAAACCATGACAATTCCCCATGATCTAATAACAATTAGTAAGAGAACTAAATTTAAGAACTTATCGTCCTAACCAAAATTACCTGAGGAATTCGACTTATGAGCAGTTGAGTTTTTGTTAAAATCAACCAAATCATCAGCTCCTACATGGTCAATGAATCTGCTGAAATCACCTGTCATCAGGTACTGGGAGGCTGTCTCTGTTGGTTGAATTACAGCAACAGAGGAGAAACACAAAATCCCACAGGTAACACAAGAAAAGAGCCCTTGACTTGAGACCCTATCACTCCGAGGATCTCCATCTCTCCCAGGATCCATACTCCTGGATCCAGAACCCAAAGTGGACACAACTTGATCAGCTCTGCCGGAGACTGGAAGATTTCCATCACAAAGTGCAGAATATTTCCCCTTAACTGCGAAAGAACCTGTCATGTGGTTGTCTTGATTCCTTGGAGCCATACTATCAGCTATGGCACCTTTCCTAGTCTTAACCACAAGATCAGGACTGCATAAACCGTGAAACAACCTGGATTTTACCTTTAACTGAGAGTCACCTGGTAAGGTTGAACCAGATTTCACTTGAGGAAGAATTATAACCGGAGACCCTTTACCAATTGTGTGCAACAAACTGTTATTCTGCAACACATCTTGAACAAATAGATCTTTCACTAAAATGTCCCCTCCTACCTTCTTCTTGTCCTTCAGCCTTGAACTCCGTGGTTCGATATGTATGTTCTTTGGCACCCTTCATAACAAGTCAGAAGTGAATATCTAGTTGAGTCATGCTACCACAACCATCAGGAATATGTTCGCTGGAATTTCGATATTATATAATATTGCTAAAGCATGTAGGTAAATACTGGGACACTAACATCCAAGAATGGAAAGACCTTAGTGTGTATGCCTGTCTACATATAAAATAAACTCAAAAGAAAGAAGCAGAAAAATATCCTTGATCGAAGTGAAACAACGGAAATTACTAGCACGGTCTGCTACTAAAAATAAGTTAAACAAGATATCTGAATGAAGACACCAAGGGATTAAAAAAGGAAAGATGCATTCAGATTTCAGACATCATGAATAGTGGAAAAGAAAACAAAAGAAGGCATCATATTCAGGCTGCAGGGAAGCAGAAGTACAAAGTGTCTGTTCAATTGCCCAAAGCTATATAAAAATATTTTTTCTTTTCCAGTTAAGAACTTTTCTCAAGAAAACATGTTCATTATCAGATCTTTTACTCAAAATTTCTCTTGGTCCTTATATAAGCAAGAGGTAAGGAATTAGAAGTGTTAACTTTAATAATAGGTTTAACTCAAGAAAAAAGAGCCAGCCAAGCATCAATATTAAAGTAAATAAATAACTAAATAATGGTTATTTTGGATTTTTATTAATGTGAAAACAGACCTTGAACATATGGAAAATGCTAAGTCATATAGCAACTGGAAGTGGGAGACCATTGGCGAACAATTAATTGATGCTCTACGAACTGCAGCATCTTTTGCCACCATTAGCCATTCAGGAGTAGCAATATTAGAAGCCTCCCCGCAGTTAAAGCCTAGATTGTGTCATGTAAAGGATTAATTAAAACTCATTTAAATACAAGGACCTCCATTGACGACCACCACTATATAAGGGGCAAACTGAAGGAGCAAACTGAAAAGTATGTCTTACCGTGACTAAACCCCGAGTGATAGGCCCTTGGAAAAGTGACAACAAACTCTCCAGGATTTTGAACAAGCCTAATCCAAACAAAATAGAGAAGCAAGACATCAGGAAGTGAGTTCTAACATAAAATAAAGTTAAAAAAGCAATTGAGCAGAAACTCCAAATTTTATTTTCTTCCTTGCTTTCTTCACTACAACAGATAGTAAAAATAATACAAACAATAGAACAGTTAAAGATAGAGCAAGAAACTAAAATTTCACCTGCAGCATGGAACACCAGCATTTACAAGCACTTCAGGTGACATTACTGTGGTCTTCTCAGCTAGTGTGGCGAAAGTAACTGCAAGAAGGTGTATAGAGTAGAAGCCAGCTAAATAATTCCATTTGTTGAGTCGAAAAATAAATTAGAAGTACAACACTCATTGGAACTATTATGTTCATCAAGTGACAAAAACACATCTCCAGAACTGACAATAGTTAGAGTAGGTACCACATAGAGATAAAACTAATGGTCAAAATCAGAAATACCAGTACCAGGTACAGAACAATCTAAAGCCTCTCATACATTCGGAACACTTTCACCAGCACGTAAAAACAGAGCACTTAAACAAAAAGTAAAATAACGAAACCGAGCAGCATGTTCTATATCCAAATCCAGTTTCCAAGATCACTTACCAAGAGGATTGATCTCCCCACCATATCCATGTACCCTAATGACCTCCTCAAATGCTACGGCTGCATCCCTAGGCACGCCATACCAGGTCTTCCCAGCACCAGTATGCAAATAATTCAAGCTATGCAAGTCATGATCCTCCACATGCCAAGCAAACCAACTAAACAGCATAGCAATGTACACCATAGGCGACGTGACCCCAGGTATCTCCTCTTTCATAAACCTCAACAACGACCCTTTAGCCCTCGACACACCCCTCATATTCCAATCTGTATCCCCTACAGTCACATTACTACTACCAAACCCCTCCCCTTTATCCTTCCTAACAATAAAAGCGGAACCAGGCATATCATTCGCATACTCAACAGTAAACGGCTTATCCAACATCGCTTTCCAATAAACCGACTCAATCTCAAGAGCACTCAAACATTTCTTGGAACCCTTTTTCAAGAAACTCCTCTCAAACCCTTTAGCCTTAGCCTCAAACTCCCCCAATGTATAACTCTCACCACTCTGCCAAACCGGTTTCTGCACCGGGCGGTTATGCCTCCTCGGGCAAAACCCAATTTGCTGCTGCCTAGTAGTAAAAACAGGGCAAGAACCAGTGTCCTCGGCCCGGGCCAAAAGACTCCTATTAAAATTAACAATGGCAGTTTTCTTAGGTGAAGATGGTATTGGTGGTACAATTTTACAAATACCAAATTGAGAAGCTTCCTTCTCAATCTTGAAAATGTAAGCAATTGGATCTTGAAACTCAACTAGGGTTGGATGATACTCAGGTGCAACTGGAAGACTCTTTAACCATGGTGAAACATCAACACTACTCATATTACACTCTAAAGCCATAAACTTTATCAATTTTTCTACTAATTAACTATAAATAAATACTCTTTTATCAAAACAATGCATACAGATTCCTACATACAAACAAACTTCCAACAAATAAATAATACAAATTTTTTAAGACTATTCATATTACACTCTAAAGCCTTAAACTTTCTTGAATTTTAAACTAATTAACTATAACTTAATACTTCTTTATCAAAACAATGCATACATATTTCTAGGTACAAACAAAGTTTTAACAAATGAATAATATAATTTCTTAAAATTAATCATGATTTGAGAGTGTGGGTATAAGTTAGATCTAGAAAAAATACTGTAAAAATGTATGTTTTTGGGTTTTTTTTGGGATTTTCCTCTGTTTTTTATGGGTTTTGGGGAAGGGGAGAAAACAGAGGAAAATGAGAAATGAGCGAACAGAGTAGTAGTTGGGACTTGGATTTTATATGGGGCGGGTGAGTCACAGTTACGTTTTATGTTACACTCTTTTAGATATTTTTATGATTGTCACACGTATTTTATTTTTTATTTATATATTGAATTTTAAAATTATAGAATATACGTTACATGATCGTAACGAAATGTGACAAAGATTGATATACAAAATATAACACACTATATATATATATGGGGTTAAAAATGCTTACTGAAAATAAAGGTTTGTGTACTTAGTTCAAGTAAACAAATAGTAATATTAAGTGTCATATAATGTTTGCTGCTATTGGTTTTTTTTTACGATTGTCAAATCTTTGTTCTTTTTTGGATAATACAACAAGTTTTTATGGATGTATAGAAGTTTGGTTTATTATTGTTGATCAAATTGGGAAAATATAATTTTATAACATGGTTTGTTTTGTTAAATATTATAAATTATTGTACGTTATTTGTGTAGAATAAAGAATGTTATGAAGAGAATATTTATATTCGTTAATGTTTGTATTGGTTGTTTTTATTATTTACTCATGATATTCACTTGTTTTCATTTATAGCACTAACTATCAATAGAATATACCTTATGCTTGTGGTGACAATATAATATACCTAATGTTTCTTTTTTAGTCAATTGTGATATTTAGTTTAACTTTTCTTACATTAAAAAAAATATATGGCTATAAAATATCTTACAATCTCATTGTCAACAAATTCGAAAAAATTGAACCATTCACATAAATCTAAGTGGGGGTAAAATAGTATTTCCTATTTCTTTGTCCCAATTTATTTGTCCAATTTTCTTTGTCACTCTCTTTCAGACAAACTCTCCAGTCTCCATCTTCTGCTGAATTTCCATACAAATTCAATCAAATTTGAATTAAATCCAATTTGGGTTTGAATCCAATTTCCAAAAATGGTATCAGAAATTGAAGAAAGCTCAATTAGGATCCTATGTAGGCACCTTGTAATGAACAACAACAACCAAGCTGGAATTCAATGGTTAATTGGTTCTCAATTTTTTCCAGCATTTACTATCATCTCCACTCTTCATTGCATCCACACAGTTGATTCTGATCCTTTATCTCCCAATTTTGATAAAGAATCAGGTATTCTTGAATATTTTTATGCTTTTGTCCCAAAAAGATTGTTCGGTTTTGAATTTGGATTGTTGACTTTTTAAATTTTGAACTCGAGTATTTTATAGAAATGTGACTTTATTTAAGAATGAAAGCAAATACGAGTGATACATGATATATACACTTAAACTAATCAGAGATGTCGGGATCAAGTTTTGCAAAACTTAGACTTTAGCAAATGGCCAAGGAGAAGTGCTACCATGGAATTTTTTATGAATTTCAATGGGGGATTGATTGAAATATAACCTTGTAATATACTGATCGATACTTAAAAGATATGACATTGAACACATAGTCATTTGATGAAAAATAAACTCAAGAATGGGAGAAATTTCGTATTGTTATATGAAAGAAAGAGTATGGGGTACTGAAATATTGTAAATGTGGGTTGGAAGGTATGATTTTATTGCTCCATAGTCCATCCCGTGATGTTTGCATAGTTTTGAGTTTTGATGGTTGACATTTTATATTCCGGAGTTAAGTATTTGGTGAAAAAATGTATTTGGTTGACTTCATTCACTGTAATCTTTACTTTCTGTTGCATCCAACACTGTTGATTCTGAAATAGATACTACCGATGTCGCAAAAAGATTGCCAGGTTTGATTTTTTTAATAGTCAAAATTAACGAACTTTGAGGTTTTGACACATATATAGCTTTGATTTGAATTAAAAATGATAAAGTACGTTGAAAATACTATCTTTTGATATATTTGTATATATATGTATGTGTTTAGGTATGTGTGAGTGTATGCTTAAGTTCATTATGTGGAGCAAACTATGATGCATACTGTAATTTTGTAAATGCTGGTGAAATTTTGAGGCATGGCTGGAAATAGATGCTCCCAGTACTCCAAAAAGATTGCGCAATTTTGAATTTTGATGGTTGATTTTTTTAAAGTTGAACTCAAGTATTTGTATAAATGTTGTATAATATGCACTGAAAAAATATAAAATTCTAGTATTTTTAACGTACTTTGCTATTAACATTATATTTTTTATTCAAATCAAGTTACGCATGCCAATTAAAGCTACAAAGTGTGTTGATTTTGACCATTGGTCATCAAGCTGGACAAATTTTTTGGGATTGTTTTAGCGTGATGGAGATTGTTTGTATTAAGTGCATCTTTTGAAGCATATTGATTGAAAGTTGCCTGAACTGGAATGTCAAAATTTATTGGTAATTTGATTCATGCTGTGAGAAAAGTAGTGAGATTATTAAGTTTGTAAAATCTTTCGTGTAATAGTTATTTTTTGGCAGATTGATTTCTTCCAGCTGGGATTTTCTTTAATTTGTTTTATTAAGGTGATATGTGAAAACTATATGAAGATGTGATTTAGATATTGAAACTTTCTGGACAGATGATATAAAAATGATTTTGCCAAAGGGTTTCGATATAGTGGGGGCTTTGATTTTGAAAAACGAGGCAGATGTTGAGAAAACTGCTGGTGAAGCTATCGGTATTGCTTGTACAATGAGTAAAATGCTCTCTGTTGATGATGCTTTGGATCATCGAGCCATAATTGGAGCTGTGGTGGATTTAAAGAACCGTAGTGATGTTTGCTTCTTTGTATCGAGGAATGGGAAGACAAGTGATGCTGAAAGTGTTACTTCAATAATATATGAAGATGAACCTGAAAAGTACGTTTTGGAGAAAGGTTGTATCCTAAGATGTGAACTTCCAATCATGTTGCCTCTATATTATCCTGCAAATCGCACCAGAGGTAATTTTCTTCTTTAAGTTACATTTCGATTATTAGACTAACCTGCTTCTAGGCAATGGTAAAAGGATAATTTTGGCATTTTGAAGTGATTATATTTATCTTTATAATTGAAATACCTGACGCATCTTTTTAATTATTCTGCTGTCCCTCAATGTTAAGGTATGAATCTCGAATTGAGTAAGACAATGCAGTTTATAGAAGATTAATGCTGAAAATATTACTGAGTTAGAATAACAACAGAAACTAATCTGACTCACCATTGCTTTTCCATAAATTTGTTGCTGTCCACTATATTCATTTATTTGTTAGAATGCAGTTGTACTTTCAGCAGGTAATGGTAATATGGTATTTTAGGGACACTGAGTATGTGTAAATATTTGTCAGATGTGGATAATGTATACAGGCAAGCAACAGAAGACTTTGCCTACAAGTTGAGAGATCCGCAAGTGACATACATCATAGGAGCTCATGACGACTCCACTCCTGATGGGCCACAAAGCGTAATTCTTCATGGCTCACAATTATCTCTTCCTTCAAATGTGGCTGGAGCTGCGTCTCCTGAAAATAGCCAGGAGCTGTGTACAAATTGTCTAACCTGTTCGCAATTTTCCAAAAAATGTGAAACCATTGAGGAGGTAACAAATTGTTTCAGTATACTATTTTATGTTTTGTTTGTTATTATTCCAATTTGCCCAATGTTTTCTCATGGTTCTGGAAATTTTGTTTTCTTAGAGTTTAGATAAGATCCAAGTGAGCATCATGTTTAATAGATCAAAAGGCACTCTCAAGCCTGTTGCACCTGTTGCAGAGTACTTCCCAGGTATTGCATCCATTGTTTAATAAGTAGTTATTCTCTCAGCATATTATTGAAAAATCTATCAGTTCTTGAGTGCAGCTTGTGTAGAGTCAGACTTCAAATGAATATCCTTTTAAGATTTTCAATTTTCTTTCATGCAGCCACAGAAGATGCCAAACTGCAGGTTGTTCATCATAAACTAGAAGTTCTCTGTTATGCTGCAAAGGAGCTTTCTTTGGTAGATTCTGTTTCAAACTTAATCATCCCTGCTTTGGTTGATCAATTATATTTAATGAGGAATATGAACTTGGTTGACCAATTAAAGCAACATCTGCAGGTTAGTTAGGCGGTGCCTCATTCCGATATTTAGATTCAGCATTATCATTTCTTATCTATTGCGAAGTAGCATATAGTCTTTGCACTTCATCTTGGGTCAATTTTGAAACAGCCTCCTTGTTATCACAGGACACCCCTCTGATTAGCAGATATTAATCTAGAGAACAAAATTTAACTATGTTGTCTCCTTTTCTGTATTCCCTTATTTTCATCCTTGAAGGTTTTATAATGTTGACGTTAGTTGCTTTCTTGCAGCTAAATCCTTATCATTTCATTCCTTCAGAATTTTTACATCCAATAACAGTAATATACGAGCTCAGCTATGGGGAAACAGAGATCAAACAAGGTGACTTACATGCTGTAGATTTATGTTTAGCTTATGAGTATCCGTAAATGGAGAAATTTACTCAGTTCTTCCTTGAACATTGTAAATATCTCTTTATCTGATGTTATTGACAAGAACAGCTAGAAATCACCATCAATATTTGTATGTTAAATCTTATTGAATAAGTAAAATGCTTGATAATGAAATTGATTACAGAATGAAAAGGTATGTAAGTCGTGACTCGTGAGGTCAGTTTATTTTAATATTTCTTCAGTTTGGTTTGGTATTTGTCATTAAAAGGAAATGAATGTTGGTTTCTGGCTTGATACTGCTGTCTTAAGAGTATTTAGTCCTCTTTATGTTAAATATGATTTAAAGTGCTTCATTCTTATATTCATAACGCCATAGTTGATTGGAAGAAATTCAAGTTACTGCTTATCTGTCAAAAACTTTTTTGCAGTTGATGTCAGAAGATCCCTTCATTTGAGACTTGGATTGCCTCTAGATCGTCCTCTCCTGCGAATTGCTAATGCTATAAATTTACCGTTGATCAAGGATAGTGCCAAGGGAAACTTAACACATAGGGGTAATTGAAATCTACTTATCTAGTACTGCCTCCATCCCTAAAGATGGTCAAGTTTGATCATCCATGGTCAAAATTAACTAACTTTGCCACCGTAATTGATAAAAATAAGTTTGATTACAGTAAAAAGCATCATGTCAATACTTAATACTAGTAAACTACATTGAAAACATTATTCATTGATATACTTTTCACCAAATATCATGCAACATATATAAAAATATTTGATTTTAAAATTTAGTCTGTGAACCATCAAAATTCAGAACTTGACAATCTTTTAGGGATGTAGGGAGTAATATTTATTTCTATTTGAGGCTTATGCTGCAGGATTTCTTATATGCTTAGTAACAATACAGGGTCATCTTTGCTGAAGGATGTACATATTGGAATTCCTGGTAGTGGTGGTATGTGGCAATTTCAATCCTCGGGAATGTGCATTATTTTCCATTCATGGGTGTCTACATTTTCTCTCTCTTGGTTTTGTTGCACTTGCATGGTACGCACCATGACCCTGATTATATGTGCAGTTGCTGGAGGAAGTGTCTATCTCATTCAAGGGTCATATGAGTATCATCACTATCTCCAAGATGGTTTTGATGATTCGGTAAATTCATTTTGACTTATACAAGTGCTTCGACCTATTAGTTTTTAACCAATAACACGGTACAGTTTAATTTTGTATTTCCACTGCCACGGTTGACGATGAAATTTAGGACATCATGTGAGTGTATTTAGATGATCCAGGTGGAACATTGTAGTCGAATATTGGATAGGGGAGACATCGAGTCATAGTTATTGATTTAGTTGCTTACACGGTAGAAAAACAGATGAGCGAGGCAGAACATTGTAGTCGGATATTCTGGCTGCTGTGCGCTGTGTGCTGTGTGATCCGATGGAATAGTGTGTACGCTGTAATCTCTTCTGGGACTGTGATTGTATATGATTAAATTTATTGCAGATAGTGTTCTAATAATTCAGACATTATCGTGTTGTCTTGATAAAGCTTACTGCACGAGATGAAGTTTGTTTGACCGTAATCATTCGTTGGAGCTTTGCTGATAGAGTCTAGTTACTAAACTTGTTTTTGTATAGTCGTTGGATTGAGCTAGAAATCTATCCCCATCATAATCTGGTAAGCTTGTCATTATTTCCTATCTGAAATATTTCTACTTTTCAGGGTTGGGGATGTGCTTACCGCTCATTGCAGACTATCATTTCATGGTTTAGGCTCCAGCATTATACTTCTATTGATGTCCCTTCACACAGGTACGGATTTTGTGACCATTGACATAGGATGCCTTTCCCCCTCTTTTTGTTTGAAGTGCCATATGAGAACCTCACTCGGTCAACCTGCTCAATTTTCACATCAATTTAACAGCATAGTCCATCTTACTTTCTTGCATGTCAGACTTACTTGCCTCCTGCTATTTGTTCACTCATATTTTCTCACATTAACTTTTATTTAACATTACACCATAGTAGTACACTTTCACTAAGTCAACCACTTACCTCAAAATTTGTGGAAGGTCAAGCTAGGTCTATTAAATTAAAGCAGAGGTAGTAGTATGGATCAACTGTACCTTATGTAGTTCGATGGAGTTCAAATTTCAGTTCAGCTGTTATGCATTTCAATTACATAGTTTTTTACCTTAATTCTTATTCATTCTGCCAGGGAAATACAACAGACACTTGTAGAGATTGGAGACAAAGATCCATCACTTATAGGTTCCCGTGATTGGATTGGAGCAATTGAGTTAAGCTTCGTGTTAGACAAGCTACTTGGAGTGAGTTTGCAGTTTCTGAGCAATAATTTGACTTTCTTAATTCTGAGTGTTAAAACTCTGTATATCTTTGAATTAGTGATATCTCCTGAGACTAATTTGGGTTCAAATTTCTCTGAGTTTCATAGGCTAGTTGCAAAGTTATTAATGTCAGATCTGGAGCCGAGCTACCTGAAAAGTGCCGAGAGCTTGCCTTGCATTTTGAGACACAAGGAACACCAATCATGATTGGTCAGTAATTTACTAGACATGATCTATCATGAAAGCTAATGTTCAGTAACTTTGGTCATTTGAGGGATGCACATATTATTGATTAAAATCTCTTTACTTGCAGGTGGTGGTGTTCTTGCTTATACCCTTCTGGGTGTTGATTACAATGAAGCAAGTGGTGATTGTGCGTTCCTTATACTAGATCCTCATTATACGGGTAATGAGGATATCAAGAAAATAGTGAATGGTGGATGGTGTGGATGGAAACGAGCTGTTGATAGCAAGGGAAAGCATTTCTTCTTGCACGATAAGTTCTACAACCTTCTATTGCCACAGAGGCCTAACATGGTCTAAGTTATTTCATACTGTCTGGTTTTACTTAATGTCGAGCCAGGATGAGGTCAGTGTAAGATTATCAAGCACTCGGAAATTGCCAACTGATAAAATCTGTGTCCGGAGACAATGTTGCACAATAGTATTATTTTATTTCAGTGCATAATAAAATTTCTTTCCTTTTTGTATCAAATGACAGTAGTTGAACATATCATTAGTGCGAATTTTGGATAATAAAGCAAACCTAAGAGCAGAAATACTAATACAATAAGTCTATTGTTGTCGATGGTGTTATTCCTCAGAGTTCATCCTTAAAATTGTAGTCATCAACTGGTCCCTTGGGATTAGTAGATGAGGTCTTGATAGGATAGGAGGGTTGCATAGCAATACCACATAATCCCTCCTTGGCGCTAATTCCTCGCTGCATCCTAATGTATCCCTTTTCTCCCCATCCAGTTCCCCATGAGTTCTTCACAACCCAATATTTTGTCCCATCCACTGTTGTTCCATATCCCACAACTGCTACTCCGTGGTTCAATTCTGTTCCACAGTCTCCACTAAATACTCCCTGTTCAACGTCGATCATAAATCACTGATTATTTATTGTGCTTCATAGTAAGTCTGAATGAAGAGAAAAAACACCAATGATTTATACTACCTCAGAGTAGAACTGGAAATCAGAACTTCCAGCATCTATAGCTACAGCCACTGGTTGGTTGGCAGCTGCTTTTAGCAACGCATCCTCATTATTGCGAGGAATATCTTCATGTCCGTCAATGGAGACTGCTGGGGAGTTCTCCTGCCATCGAAACACAAAATCAATCAAAATATTATTTCTAAATGAAGAGCTTTTAGCAATAGGTACTGTTTAGTCTAATAGAGATCACCTTCTTAGGATCACACTTCCCATCTGCCGCTTTGTAAGGATATGCTTCCTCTGTTGTGAGGCCTCCTTGCTTCTTGATGAACTCAAATGCTGAATCCATTAACCCTCCATTGCAGCCTGCATTTTCTTTTGTGTCGCAATCAACCAGCTCTTGCTCTGACAAAGACACCAATTGACTTGTTTTGATGTGGTTTATTCCTTCTACTGCTACCACTGTTGAAAATGCCCAACAACTACCTGTAATATGATGTCAACAACAATTATTACGGAGTATATGGTAATTATACAGTAGATGAACATCGAATTAGCCTAGTGATTATGAGGCATTCGGTTCTCACCATTATAAGGGGGCGGGATATTTTTATGTACAGTAGTTCTTTCACGTAATAGTATCAATAATCAGTTTACAAGAAACTGCAGTTAGGGTAATTACCACATTGCCCCTGGTCTTTGATAGCAGTAACAGCACCCTTCTTCCTCCAATCAACAGATTCAGGGACATTGGTGACATTCTCATACATGAATGTGGAACCAACCTTATGATTTCCTTTCAGTATCATGTGATGCTTAATCTTGGAACCAGCATACACACTTGAGAACTCATGGCTTGTTAAATCTGCATATTTGTTCAGCTTCAACTTATAAGGCCTATCTTGCTTGTTGATGCTGTGAACATACTGAGCATTTGCCTTGAATACATTGAACCTCTTATGCTTCTCATCAACACTCCTAGACACAGTATGGAGACTCCTCCACCTCTCATACATTTCCCATAAACTATCGTCGGTTTCCAACTCTTTCTCATGGAAATCGAAACACTCCCCTAGCCGAAGAACCAACACTAGAGCGAAAATGACAAGAAAGTAGTTCTTCATTTTGTAGTAGTTAAACTATTTCAAAATCAATGTCTGTTTTGATGTTGAAAGAGGTTGAAATAGGACTATCTTATATAGAAGAAAAAACCCAAGATTGTTTCTTTAGATAAGCAACTGTTTGTTTAGGTATGCCTTGTGGGCATCAACAAGATTCCAAGATTGATCAATAATGGAGGTTAAGGACAAATAGTTATGTTAAAAGATGAATTTAATGTTTGCACGGTTTAAAACTTGCTTATATAAGCTAATAATGCATCTTGAATTAATTAAAGATACGGAGTAAATTAAGGTAACTAATAGTATAGAAATTAAGTGAGCGGTTATGTAATTGTGTGAAGATATAGGGCGGTTATTTTTTCAAAATATTAGAATGTGGGGCACGTTAGTGCATGTATGGAGATGCATGGGAAAACAAGGGAAAGTGATAATTCAGTTGTTTTGTTAGAGACTTTTGGACTTGAGCCATCATTTTTCTTGCAAATTTGGAGG
The DNA here is from genome assembly GCA_019722365.1 of Lithospermum erythrorhizon. Classification (NCBI taxonomy): domain Eukaryota; kingdom Viridiplantae; phylum Streptophyta; class Magnoliopsida; order Boraginales; family Boraginaceae; genus Lithospermum; species Lithospermum erythrorhizon. Next base: position 971,912 of record JADFUC010001683.1, read on the forward strand.
AAAAAAGATTATTGAAAGTTCATTTTGTTCTAACTGCATTTGTTTTTGGCAAGTGAAGCAAAGATGTATTGCAATTTGCAAATGTATTTTGGCAAATGCTTGCAACATCATGTGTTACGATAATGGAATCAGCATTCGTTGGCCGCATGATATTTATATTCACAATTATAAAAAATTAAATAAACGAAATTCTTATTTTAATAAAAATACAATTTATGTATTATGATTGATGTGTCGCAAATTGTCACATCAAATGTGACTTAAAAGATATGATGTTCTAGGTGTAATATAACTTTGACATACTCTCAAAAATGTAATCCAAAGATGTAAGAATAAAGAATACAATTCTAAACGATTATCTACACCTATACATTTATAATCGTTCCATATATTTGTGTAACACGCTACATTACATTGGTTAATGGTAACAAATTATTATCTTCATTTTAAAATTAATTGAATTTTTCGGCACTACATACAACTTTAATAATTAATTACTTCTTATATATATTATGAAAAGTTATATAATAAAATAATATTATGCAAATATTTTAAAAATGAATCGATAATATCGATTATATATTTTTTGAGTTAGTAAATAAAAATAATTTGTGATCAATAACATCTAATCGCAAAAGCTTGAGTAATTTGAAATTGAGTAATTATTTTTTATCATGTTTATAATTTATTTTTATTTGTAAACTTTTATTGCATTACCAACAATCCAACATTGTTGTCCAGCAATGCATTGATGAAGACATGAAAGTGTTGGTACCAAAAAGATGCTGCTTTGGACAAATAACATTCTTAATCAAACCCAATACTAAAAGCTTCACTTCATTCAAATCTGTAGAACAAACATCAACAACTCAGTCAGCTAAAATAGTGCCAATTTCACAAATAGTTCAATGGAACAAATCAATTGCAAATTTCATGAAAAATGGAAATTATCAATCAGCATTGTGTTTATTCAATTCTATGAATCAAAGAACAGTAGTGAGTTGGAATACTATGATGTCTGGGTACTTATATAATGGGAAATTTGATAAAGCACGGAAGATGTTTGATGAAATGCCTGAGAGGGATTTGGTTTCTTGGAACATTATGGTATCTGGGTGTGTGAAAAGCAAGAATCTTGGTGCGGCTAGAGTGTTGTTTGACCAAATGCCGGTGAGGGATGTTGTGTCGTGGAATGCTATGTTGTCGGCGTATGCTCAGAATGGTATGGTGGATGAAGCGAGGCGAGTGTTTGAGATGATGCCTTTGAAGAATGAGATTTCGTGGAATGGGATGCTGGCGGCTTATGTAGGGAATGGGATGATTGAGGAAGCAAGGAGGTTGTTTGATTGTAGGAGTAGTTGGGAGGTTGTTTCTTGGAATTGTTTGATGGGTGGGTACTTGAAGAATAAGAGGTTGGATGAGGCGAGGTGGGTGTTTGATAGAATTCCGGTGAAGGATTTGGTATCGTGGAACACCATAATTTCATGCTATGCTCAGACTGGTATGTTAGATGAAGCAATGAAGTTATTTGAAGAGTCTCCTGTTAAGGATGTCTTTACATGGACAGCTATAGTTTCGGGTCATGTGCAAAATGATATGTTGGATGATGCAAGGAGAATCTTTGATGAGATGCCGGAGAAGAATGTGGTTTCATTTAATTCCATGATTACAGGATATGCAAAGAGCAATAGGATGGACTTGGCAAGAGAGTTATTTGAAGCCATGCCTTCTAGGAATACTAGTTCATGGAATACTATGATAACTGGTTATGCTCAGAATGGTGATATTGAACATGCTAGGAATTTGTTTGACAAGATGCCTTATCGTGATTGCATCTCCTGGGCAGCCATAATTGCAGGCTATGCTCAGAGCGGAAATAGTGATGAGGCACTGCAAATATTTATTGAGATGCAAAGAGGAGGAGAAAGGTTAAATAGATCTGCTTCTACCACTGTTTTGAGCACATGTGCCAATATTGCAAGTTTGGAGTTGGGGAAGCAAATACACGGGTGCCTTTATAAGTCTGGGTTTGTATCTGGCGGGATCATAGGAAATGCTGTTCTTGCAATGTACTGTAAATGTGGATGCATTGACGAGGCACATTGTGTATTTGAAGAAATCAGAGAAAGGGATGTGGTCACATGGAATACATTAATTCATGGTTATGCACGGTACGGATTTAGCAGAAAGGCTCTTGAGCTATTCGAGACAATGAAAAAGGACAGATTCAAACCTGACGATATTACAATGGTGAGTAATCAATTGACTTGCCTTGCCATGACTCATGAAGCCATTTGTTTTTTGTCATGCAGTATCTTATATGGTCAAAATCAAACTGCACATTTTTTAAATCGAACATTTATTTTATTTAATATTGACCCTACTTAACTTAGGTAGTGGTAGAAGTTTTTCCGTCCCATTGGATTAGTTTATCATGTGCATCTTTCCCCCCTTTACATGTATGTAGGTTGGTGTGCTGTCTGCTTGTAGCCATACCGGCTTGGTCGACAGAGGAACTGAGTACTTCTATAGTATGGATCGGGAATATGGAATCATTGCAAATTCAAAGCACTATAGTTGCATGATTGATCTTCTGGGGCGAGCTGGGCGCTTAGATGATGCAGAAAATCTATTGAAAGACATGCCTTTTGAAGCTGATGCTGCAACATGGGGTGCTCTTCTTGGTGCAAGTAGAATTCATGGAAATACAAAGCTAGGAGAAAAAGCTGCCCAAATGGTCTTAGCAAAGGAACCGTGGAATGCAGGAATGTATATTCTCCTGTCAAACTTATATGCAGCTTCAGGTAGATGGGGTGAAGTTCGTATGATGAGACTGAAAATGAGAGATACAGGCATAAAGAAGGTACCCGGGTACAGCTGGATCGAAGTACAAAACAGAACTCATGTATTTACGGTGGGAGACTCCACACATCCCCAGAGTGGTAGAATATATGCATTCTTAGAAGATCTATATTTAAGGATGCAGCGCGAGGGTTATGTCACTTCTACGAAACTTGTATTACATGATGTGGATGAGGAGGAAAAGGTGCAGATGCTCAAGCATCACAGTGAGAAATTGGCTGTTGCATTTGGGATTCTGAACATACCAGATGGTCGTCCAATTCGTGTTATTAAAAATTTACGAGTTTGTGAAGATTGCCATACTGTGATGAAGTTCATATCTAGAATTGAAGGAAGAGTGATAATTTTACGAGATAATAATCGTTTTCACCACTTTAACAATGGTGTGTGTACATGTCGCGACTATTGGTAGAGAGTTTCTGTACTTTGAGTACATGTGGCTCCGGCTAGCATGCTCCTCCTTCCAATTCTCCCATCAAGTTGCTGTATGTTTAGCTGATTTGGTTGGAGTGTGAGACATTTTCTCATTTGATGGGTTGCCTATTTGGTCGGCTCGGCGGTTTCTTGTACATGGAAATATTAGGTTTTCTAACCAGCAATATCTTGAGAATTGGAGAACTTACTTTGCTGATTCAATGCTTCCTTTCCACCTTTCAATTTGTAAGACAACCGATGGTGAGGCTGGTATGCTGATTTAGTGAAGCTGGTAATCAGGTCCAATGATTTGAGAATCTAATGGTTGCTTCAAAGAGCTTCAAAAGAAGGAATCAATAGTTGGTATATATATATATAAATACTTAGCGTGAGTTGTTTAAAAGTTTGTTGAAAAAATTGAGCAAAATCTACCATAATGAAGGGTATCATTATATTTTGATCAATTTTAAATTTAATTAAAATAAAAAGAAGACTATAAATACAATTCATATAATATAGGGTTCTACGTGTAAATATAATTGTTTATTGTAGAGGCTACAATATAAATTGTATATGAGTATGAGGTATAGAATTCTACTTATTAAAATTATTAAGTTTGATATAAAAGTAACACATTATTTTTACTTGAATGATCAAAAGTATTATGTTAAGAATAATTCTGGGTTAAAAATAAGATGAAAAATATTGTTAATATACGATGAAAAATATTTAAAGTATTAATATATTTAACGTAATTTACTAAAAATATTATAATTTGTTATTCAAATCAATGTTATGTATATAAATTAGGATGATAAAATTTGTTAATTTGATCATTAAAAATTAATTTAAACAATCTTTCTCTAATAATAATTTATTAATTTGGCTATTGAAAGCATACAGGCATGAAGGTAATAAGTATATAGTGTCATGAATTTATGATTTTATTGAAAAAATTTGACGATTTTTTAGAAGCAGTCGTATTTAGTATTTATAAATTTTGAATTTTGAATGGGTTGAGTTTTAAATAATTTTAACTATTGAAAAATAAAATTCATGAACATTTTAAAAGTGGTAATGTAGTCTTCATAATTCTTTAGCTTTATTTGTTGAGTTTTAAATAATTTTGACTATTGAACATAAAATTGAACGATCTTTTAGAGATGGATGTGAAATTTAGTATTTATAAATTTTAAATTTTGATTGTTAGACTTCAATTTTAATTGTTCAAAAGGAAATCAGTGCCTTTTAGAGATGGATGTACTATGATGTTTTTGTAATTTTAACTTTTGTTGGTTAGGAGCTTTTAAATAATTTTGGTATTCAAAAAAAAAAAATTGAACGTCTTTTAGAGATGGATTTTGTAAGTATTATTCATAATTTAGAATTATGTAATTTGGCTATTGAAAAGAAAAAATCGAGCAGCTTTTTAGAAAGCGGAGGTAGTATATAATATATAATTTTGAAATTTTGTTGGTTGAGATTTAAATAATTTTGATTAATGAAAATAAATTTTTTCACAGTCTTTTAGAGATAAATTTAGTATGTAGTATTAAAATAACTTTATATATAAATGAAGTTGAAAAAATTATATTAATATTCTTTTAGTTGAGATAAATAATTAATTTAAACAAGTATGAGTGAATATAATAAAAAAAATAGAATGGTATAGTAAGAAAAACGATATGTCGACTAACAAAGAATAAAAATAGTAAACAACAAGAATCGAAAATATAATAAATTGATCTTGATAAAGATGATGATGATGCATTGAAGATATCAACTTTAATTAAAAAATAAAAAGACGAGATGCAGAAATTTTGACACAATTGATTTTTAGATAATAAAGTTTAAAATATGTGGAGAATATTTTTCAGATTTTACGATTTCATAGTTTTATGAATTTGCGGCGAATCACTCTATCTCGCTTTATAATATTATACATCATGTGTTGGAGTGTGCGATTATAACTACACTTGATCTCATGTATATGAGATCTGTCTTATGGATGCAGCGAAATAAGCTACATGAAGAGGAAGTAGACGATCTTTTAAAAGGAAATTGATACTATTTAAAATATATAAAAACATATTTATTCGATAATTTTATTTTTCTACTATAATTTTATGTTTCCTTTTATAATTATGTACAAGTTGTCTTAAGAGTTTATTAAACTTCGCTAGTAGACGGACTAAAACGCCGATGAATGGTATAATTGTATTTTGATAAATTTTAATTAATCTAAAAGACTACAAATACAAATCCTATAACATAGGATTCTAAATGCTGAAATAAATTATTTATTCGCTTAGGAATTTCTATTCTGAGTGTATAGTATGAAATTATAGAACTCTACTTATTAAAATTATTAAGTTTGATGTAAAATTAACACACTATTTTTATTTGAATAATCAAAAGTATTATGTTAATAATAATTATAGGTTTAAAGCTAATTGCATATTTTTCTTCGAATTTGTACAATTTTACTTTAAATTTATTTGAAACATGTAAATTTGCATATTTTCTTGAAAAATTATATTTGTATAAAAATAATTAAGTTTATAATTAAAAATTGATAAATCAAAGTTGAAGAATTTTTTCAAATTTTTTGTTTGAAACTTGTAAAATTTGATCTTTTTGAAATTTGTAGCTAAATAATTTGCATATAATAATTAAAAATAATATTGGGAAGTAAGAAGTATAAGCTAAAGTCATTATTGTCACAAGGTTTAATATGCGAGTAAAAGAAAATTATTGTATTGTCAATGTTTAATATGAAGAAGTAGGAAGCATAACTACGTTGTTTTGCGTTATCTGAGACTCTACTTGGTGTTATGAGTTTTGCTTGGGGTTTTGGATTGAGAATATTCACATCTTTCGGAGGATTAAAATCTCGGATGTTTTACTATTTTGGTTTAGGTTTTTACATATTATGTATGTTTTGTGGCTTCAGATTTATTTGGAGTATCTTTTTAACCATATAGGCTAGTTGTAGTATATAAGCATTTGTTACATATATTAATTATCTTAAAAATACAGACTCTACTTAATAAAATTATTAAGTTTGATATAAAATTAACACATTATTTAGTTGAATAATCAAAAGTATTATGTTAAGAATAATTATAGGTTTAAAGCTAATTGCATATTTTTCTTCAAATTTGTACAATTTTACTTGAAATTTGTTTGAAACATGTAGAATTTGATCTTGTTGAAATTTGTAGAGTTTGCATAGTTTTTTTTGAAAATAATTGTATAAAAATAATTGAGTTTATAATTAAAAAATCAATCATCAAAGTTGAAGAATTTTAAATTTTTTTGAAACTTGTAGAATTTGATCTCATTGAAATTTGTAGCTAAATAATTCGCATATAATAATTAAAAATAATATTGGGAAGTAAGGAGTATAAGTTAAAGTCATTATTGTCACAAGGTTTAATATGAAGAAGCAGGAAAACCTACTGTATTGTCAATGTTTAATATGAAGAAACTTGAGGGGAAACCTCTGCATTGTTTCACGATTATCTGAGTATTATATAATATCACGATAAAAAATATTTAAAGTATTAATATATGTTTTAACGTAATTTAATAAAAAATATTATAATTTTTTATTTAAATAAATGTTATGTATATAAATTAGAATGACAAAGTTTGTTAATTTGATCATTAAAAATTAATCTAGACAATCTTTCTCTGATGGATAGAAGTATTCAAAATATGTATGAATAATGTAATAAAATAATTATGACAAGTTGACGTTTTAATTTTGAACTCAAATACTTTATAAATTTTAGTTATATTATTATGTGAAATATTTATATCAACGTATAATATTTTCAACTTACGTTATTGTTAATATAGTAATTTTGATTCAAGCCGAAGTTGTATATCAATTATTAAGATCATAAAACTTATTAATTTTAACTATTGAAAAATCTCTGAACCATGAAGGTAATTAGTATGTAATGTCATAGAAGTTATCGATTTGGTTGGTGGAGTTTTTAAATAATTGTGACTATTGAAAAAGAAAATTAAAAGATCTTTTAAGGAAACGACATCATATTTAATATTTATAAAATTTTGAATTTTGGTTGTTGAGTTTAAAATAATTTTCTTTATTGAAAAAAGAAAATCGTAGACATTTTAGAGATGGAATGTTATCTGATATTCATAATTTTTAGTTTGTTGTTTGGTCTAAATAAGTTTGACTATTGAACAAGAAAAATTGAGCGATATTTTTAGAGATGGATGTGAAATTTAGTATTTATAAATTTTAAATTTTGGTGGTTGACTTTTAAATAATTTTAACTATTCAAAAAGAAAACCAATTAACCTTTTGAGATGGAGGTAGTATGATGTTTTCATAATTTTTAAGTTTGTTGGTTGAGCTTAAAAAAATTTTGACTATTGAAAAAAAAATTAACAATCTATTAGAGATGAATTTAGTATGTAGTATTTATAATTTAGTGGTTAAGTTATTAATAATTTTTGCATTATGAAATAAACAACCATTTAGATGGAGATAATATATAATATTCATAATTTTAAAATTTTGTTGGTTGATATTTAAATGATTTCAAATAATATAGAGATAACTTTTAGTATCACGGTATTCATAATTTTTATATTTAAGCGTTGAAAAATTATATTGGTTATTTAGTTAGATTTCTTAAAAATATATGAATCATTAATTTACTTAGATGATCATAATTGCCTTAGTATTTTTTTTAATTATCTTAGTAATAATATATTAGACATTAAACATATTCAAATATCTTAGAATAATAAAATTGTGTCTTGGTATTTACATACAATCGAGAAGAATTTGTATGCGTAGAAAAAAACCATATCGTAGTTGCATGCATCAATATCTTCTTTAAACAATTTCTAAAATTATAACAACAAACAAACATGCATCAAAAATATTAGAGTCGAGTTTATAAAGGTCAATTAATAGAAATTGAAAATGCAATCTTATTGAAGCTATAATTCATAGAGAATATAAAATAGCTTATCTGGCGTATAATTTTTTCATAATCTAATTTAGCTTATTATTGTCATTATTTTCAAACCATGCTGATTCATTTTTTAAACTCGAAGGATGTATTTACTTTACTAAGAAAATAATCTAGATTTCCCCGTGCTGATTACGTTATGAGTGAAGCTTGTGAAGTTGAGTTTTTTTATTGACCGAGATAATGATGCTTTAATTTGTATGCGATGACATAAAATTTTGCTTATTAAGATATATTTTGTTTCTAATATATGAAATAATAATTACGAATAGTAACTTAACTTGATGTATCTTGATTTAAAAACTTCATGATATTTTAAAATTATTATTATTAGATTTATTTTACTATAATAATTAAATTATATTTATACATATTTAATCTTATATACTTTTATAAAGCTATTAATAGGGCATACTTATAAACTAGGTTTGTTAAATTTTATTAAAATTACATATCTGAGATAATATCAGTTATTACATATAAAGTTCTCATATTATATTATACTAATACACGTACAATTTAAGTAAACTCTTTTATTTTTAATTTTATATTTCAAACAATGACATGGATACTTAGTTAGTTATATACACAAGGTAAATATGTATTATAATTTTTACATTATTGAATTTTTACTAGATATCACATTAATTTACATTGTTTCTTTATTTTACCCATATATTGAATATTACGAGAGAAATATAACAATAGAAAGTAAATTAAAAATAATAAGGGAGAACTACTCAAATCAAAACTATCAAGAGCGTTAACAATACATCCAAAATACCAGACATAATAGACAAAGCTAAAGAATTCACATTTGAAGACATAATTGATAAGACTGATACTTTGACAAATGTAAAATCATTATGAAAACTACTTAAACTCCACATTTATCTTTGAGCGAGTTCATAATTAATTCTCGATGAAATAGAACAATGATGTATGATTTCATACTATTGCACCAACTATGCATAATAGTTCTTAATTCGGCTTAATAAAATATTAGAGAATATACCGTAACATTGACTTGCTTAATATTCTTTTAGTTGAACCGTTATTAATTTGAAATGATTATAAAGGAATAACTATAGATAATAAAAAAAAATAGAATTGTACACTAAGAAGCGTGTAGAGCAACAAAGAATAAAAATAGTAAAACTAAGAATAAAAAAATAAGGAAATAGAATTGATATTGATAAGGATGATGGCGCGTGAAGATATCAACTTTAATTAAAAAATAAAAAAAGACAAAGATGATTTTTTTTGTGATTTAAGAATAGCAGATTGAATTTTTAGATAATAAAATTTAAAATATGTAGAGAATACATAGTTTTAGGAATTTGTGTCGAAGATCATCTACCTCTGTATGAACATTATTTGGTGTTTAAATGCTTTATAATATTAATACGTCGTGTGTTGAAGTGTTCGAGTATAAATATTCGTAATCTGATATCATGAGATCTGATCTTATAAAAGCGAGGAGACTTATGAAGAGGGAGGTAGAAAATCTTTTAGAGGACATTGATACTCTTTAAAATATATAAAAATATATTTATTCGATAATTTTATTTTGACTATAATTTTATGTCACCTTTTTATAATTATAACAATGAAATCACATGTAAAAAGTTACGCAATTTTTATGTTATATTTTATAATTATAGCAATGAAATTACGTGTAAGCAGAAAATTTCTGGCGTCTGGCCGTCCACCCAATGCCCAGTAACGTCAAAGTGTGAAGCCGAGTGGCGTCGCCGATATCGCGTCACGTGATCTGCTTGAAGGTGTTAATTGCGGGGATAGGATCATACATCAGCTTTAGCCGGCACAAGTGATCCTTGGGAGATGGGCAATAACAGCCAGGCGCCAATAATATAATAGGCCAATCAAATAAATCTTAGCAGTTAGCATCACATACATTTTCAGTTCATGCTTAGCTAACCTTGGAACTTTTACAAGCCAAAGAAAAGAACAGAGATTCACTTTTACAAAATTACTTATAGGTCATCATTATGTTATTTATTACTAATTGTTGGCAATGCAATTTAAATAATCCAACGTCTCTCAACAAATAATACAGTACTCCGTATTAAACTTTCAAGTAATATTCAATGTGGTGCAAATATTTTTATAATATTATTTTCGTTAATTTTTATGATACAATCAAGATATATTCATGATTAAAACTTTTTTTTCTAAAAATGAATATCAAGTAAATTGAATATCAATATAAATATGGAAGCTCTTTCGACATTGTCGATTTTCAGCCCGAAAAATAAATGTTATATTATTCCTTTCCATATTACTTTGTCTAACATTGCTGGTTCCAAGTCGAAAGAGGAAAATTATTATGTTACACCTTAACATCTTACAATTTTTTTTAACGAAATCCATAAATACAATACATAACAAATCCATCAAATGAATTGACATAATCTTTCAAGTCTTTAAACACTCAGAACCATTCTTCATTCAATTGAAAAAGATCATAATCTTTCAAGTACAAAATTACTACTCAAAAACATCATAAACACTACAAACATTTGTGTCTGAATCCTTAAACACTCGGAACCATTCTTCATTCAATTGAAAAAGAAGCCATCTATATTGACCCCTATCAAGCAACCAAAACAAAAAAGAGAAAAAAGGGTACTTTTTTTATTGGTCAATTGTGAAATTTTAATTCAATTGACTTTTTGTTGGGTTTAATTATTGGGTTTTGTTTTTGGTTTAATGGAAAAAAGGATACTAGATTGAAACTTGAAGAATATATATTTTTTGCTTTAATTAGTGGTTAAGTTTCTCCTTATAAAATTGTTGTATAGTTGGTATAAAGAACAGATTTTTATGTTCACTAGAGCTCTATTTGTGATTTTGTGGATGACCCTTTTCAGTAAAAGGTAAAAAGGTGCTTTCTTTGAGGTTTTATCAGCATTTTTTAGCAACTGATAAACATAAGTTAGTGATTTTGGTAATCGAGATTGAGTGGCGGAGATGGTAGGATTTTTTTATAGGAAATAGTAATCGAGTTTTGAGGGCAGTTGTTGGTTAACGAATAATTGCAATTTAAGTGTTTGGTTATTGGTTAAATATCAGAAAGTTTGGAGTTTTTTGTTTTAGGGGTTTGAAATTTGTAAGAGTATGGGTGAATCTGTGGATTGGCTGGAGCCGGTTGGGATATTGCCAAATGGGCTATCGAGTAATGCAGGGCCGATGGTCCCTGTCCTCGATTTAGAGAGATGGATGAAGGCAGAGGAGAGGATTGCTGAGCTTATTGCCTGCATTCAACCCGACCCTCCTTCTGAGGAGCGCAGAACTTCCGTGGCAGATTATGTGAAGCGGCTTATTGTAAAGTGCTTTCCTTGTCAGGTTGTGATTCGTGTTGTTGTATTTCGTTTTAACTTAGATACTACATGCCACAGAAGTTATTGTATTTCGTTTGTCTTATTTGTGTATGAAAATATCTTATATGTGATGAGGGTGCATGTCAATACAATAAATTGTACTTGTTTATTCTGTTAACGTTGTTAGCTTTTACAGCTGCATCAGGAGTATCAGCATTTAAGCTACCACTATTATAACGGTTTGGTTTAGCTATATTTAGTCTAGATATGGATGACTCAGATTTGAATTCTAATTGTTTCTGCAATTTGACATGATCATACTTTTGTTGCGCGAACTTGGATCACACTTTTTAACACCTAAAGCACATGCTTGAAAAGCTTTTAGAATATGCGCTATGATATACCATGTTTCTTGGCCGGATTCTGCTTTTAGAATACTCCGTATATGTTATGATATACCATGTTTCTTGGCTGCATTCTAATTGGGTAATTAGATAATGGAAAAATAATAACTTTCGGTTGAATACCGAGAGCTGTATCCTGCTAAGTTGACATATTTAATTTGTTGGTCTCATAAATGATTGAAAATATATTTGCATTTATGCCTTTTTTTTGGTTAAAGGAAAAATTTTGTTTGGAAAATTTGGTTGAAAGACGTTTTCTATTAACTATCACACATCTTAGTCTGCCTAGTTGTAGCATTAACTCATGCATCTGGTAAATGATTGAGAATGCATCTGTCTTGAAATCTAACTTTTAGTTCGTCAAAGACTGTTTTCTTTGAAAACTCACGTTAGGCCAAGAGGCATCTTCCTTCAAGTGTCATGTCTCTTGTCCTGGCAAGTTGTCACATTAACTTACTTTTCTGGTAAATGATTGAAAGTTTGTCTTTGTATCTGATTTTGAGTTGGTCAGAGTGAATCCTGGCTGGGAAAATTACATTACGTTTGAATTTGTGGTACACCAAATGATATTGATTGTAGTTAATATAATGATGTACGGAATGATGGGTCATTGAACTGATCTATATCCCATTCTCATAAAAAACTTAAATTGATGTAGGAATCAATTTATAGATGCTTTTTTCTGACCAATTATTTTAAAAGACGTTGACCTTGTCCTATTTCCTACCACAGGTGTTTACTTTTGGATCTGTACCTTTGAAAACTTACCTACCTGATGGAGATATTGATCTGACTGCCTTCAGTAACAATCAGAGTTCAAAGGACTCATGGGCCATTCAGGTTCGTGATATGCTGGAAAAGGAGGGAAAAAATGAGAATGCAGAATTCCATGTGAAGGAGGTTCAGTATATTCAAGCTGAGGTATGTCTTTCTCCAGCGATTTGACTTTCTGTTCTTGGAAGCTGTCTCATCCTCGACTGCTACATGACCGAATCTTATCTTGTTTAGATAATTTGTTTGTTATATACAGTTCAATTGAGAAGAAACTCTATACTTGACATCGTTGGACTCTCATTTTCCTTTTTTACTCGCTTCTAGGTTATTTTTAAACCAGTATTGATTACTTGACTCGATTTTGCGCTGCACCAATATATTATGTCATGCCAACTCAATTTTTTCCCCTTAATCACAGTGCTGAAGAAATGTATGACGTTCTAAATAAATTGGATAGGCTATTTTCTACCCGGAACCATCTTGGACAGGAAATGCTTCTGTTTTTGAGAAGGCTTCCAATCTGGTGGCATTCCATACATTCCTGTGTTATAAGGGTTGTAAACAGAGCCATATTACAACCTGTTTTCTTATTATAGACTTCAAGTTAATGTACTCTGTTACAAATTTCTGGTGGTTCATAGATGTTAATGATTTTAGTGCTCCGAAACGTGACTACTACTTTCCAGTGTGTAGAACATCGCATAGGAGAGTATAGTGGTCCAGAGATGGAATGAAAAAATCAGCTCTCATTTTTTAATCATGTTATTTAGGAAGATACCTTTTTTATTTATAGCACAATGTTTATAATTACACATGATTTTTAGAAGTACTATGTTTTGATTTCAATTGCAAATGCTTTGTTTAATTTGATTAAAGGTGAAGATAATTAAATGCCTGGTGGATAACATCGTGGTGGATATCTCTTTTAATCAGCTCGGTGGATTATGTACCCTATGCTTTCTGGAGGAGGTTTGTTCACATTTGTGTGTCAGTTATATGATTTTTTTTATTGGTGAGATGTTGTCCCTATATGAAGCCTTTAAAAATATGGTGATCTATTGTTGTAGGTTGATAATCTGATAAGTCAAGATCATCTGTTCAAACGTAGTGTTATATTGATAAAGGCATGGTGTTATTACGAGAGTCGAATATTGGGCGCTCATCATGGACTTATCTCAACTTATGCCCTAGAAACACTGGTTCTCTATATATTTCATGTATTCAACAATTCCTTTGCCGGGCCTCTTGAGGTTGGTTTGTGTTTACACCTATGAAATTGTTCATTTTTAAAGGTTTTTAATCTTCATTCTGATGTTAAATTACATTACTTGTAGGTTCTTTATCGTTTTTTGGAGTTCTTCAGTAACTTTGACTGGGACAAGTTTTGTGTTAGCTTATGGGGACCTGTACCAATTAGTTCACTTCCAGATGTGACTGGTAATAAAAGTCTGTTGCTTCTTGTTTTGCAGTATAAATTTATCTGCAAATACAGATGAACTTTGACTCTAAAATTTTGCAGCGGAGTCTCCTCGAAAGGATGGTGGAGAGCTTCTCTTGAGCAAGTTGTTTCTTGATGCTTGCAGCTCAGTGTATGCTGTTTTCCCTGGTGGCCAGGAAACTTATGGACAGCCCTTTGTTTCCAAACATTTTAATGTTATAGATCCTTTGCGCGTGAACAATAATCTTGGTCGTAGTGTTAGTAAAGGTAATTGACCATAGCCCATAGTGTAGTGTTTTTTTAACATGCCTCTCTTTCTCCCTATTTCATTTCACATGCTTGTGAGCACATTAACCCCCTTTCTGCAGTTTCTTTTGGTTTCTGTTTTAGTATCCTGTTGTGCCTCTGACTTCTATTTAGTGCCTGTGTGCTATACTGTGTTCAATACTTGACACTTCTTAGTGCCATGTAAGTGCATGTAGTTAGAGCTAATGGAGTGCCTGGATTGTGTTCCCCTATTTTGTATTCTGTTTTGTGCTGTCATGATCATTTGTTTCTCATCTTAGTGTTACATTACATCAGGAACTGAACTAAATGACTCACTTTTTAATGTTCCTTTTTGCTCCTACTTTCTTCAGAGTCATGTAGGTTGGAATGATGTGATCCGCTATGTCCTTCTTGACATGCAGTTATTTTTTTGTTGTCAGGTAATTTCTATAGAATACGCAGTGCCTTTGCATTCGGTGCTAAAAGGATCACCAGGTTACTTGATTGTCCAAAAGAGAACTTAGTTTCCGAGGTAAATCAGTTTTTTATTAACACCTGGGTCAGGCATGGAAGTGGTAATCGCCCAGATGCATCAGGAACGAATTTGTGGAGATTAAAGTTGTCCACGACACATAATCTTTTAGAGACTGAAGATTCTAAAAGTAATATAATTGGAAGAAATGCAAATCACAGCTCTTCTGACCATGAGGCACAAAATGATGGGAATCGTAAACGTTTTGGTTCTTCTCGTGGAAATAAATATTCATCAGGAAGCCCATCTCAAGTTGTTGAACCTTCTCATGCCCAAAGCCAAGAGAGTCTTGTAAAGATTGGCACCCTTAAGGATCAAGCAGACATAGAAGAAAATTTTAATCAAGGAGTTCTTCCTAATGGAAGCCTGAGGCACCTGAAATCAGACGTCTTGTCAAATGATGCACATGGAAGGTTTCTTTTTGCAAGAACGCACTCTAGCCCTGAGTTGACTGATTCTTATGGTAATACAGCTTCTCACTTGAAGCCTAGCAGAGCAGCAGAGAATTCTCAAGTGCAAGCCTCTTTTACTAAAGTGGAAAATAGTAACAGGAGGAAAAACATTGGTTCTGAAAATGGAACAACGTATAGTGGCCGGTCTCTTAATGATCGTTCTACAGCGGTTAGATTTGCTCCATTGACTCAAGATCTTGGCCCTGTTGACTCTGATAATGGTTCTAACCATCATCAACAATCATGCTTAGATGGCCCCAATGAGGAGCTTTCTTCTTCTACTAGCATATCAGGAGTGCAGCAAGAAGAGCAAGATCTTGTGAATATGATGTCATCTGCTAATTTAAATGGATTTAGCGGACAAGTTCCTTTTCCATATAACTTAGCTTCAACTTACCTTCCTTTCCCAGCCTCACCTTTGCTGGCTTCCATGGGTTATAATCAGCGAAATATGCCTGCTATGTTTCCCACAAACGGTCAATTAGCTAATCCTTCTTTCGCGGATTTGAAATTTCCTCATGGTTTGGTTACATCACATTTAACCCCTTATTTCCCAGGCTACGCAATGAGCTCAACTCAAGAGGATGCAGCAGAACGTAGTAATGATAATTATCGTCCTATGTTAATGAACCCAGGAGATCTTGAGAATGAGAATTGGCAAGAGCGTGATGCAAGACCAACTGGTGCCTTTGACATTGGTAGTAGAAATCATGAGAGATTTCACCAAGATGATAAGTTACAGAAAAAAGCCTCCGATGTTAATTTTGTTGCTCCATCATGGGTCAGTAGTTCTGGTCATTATTTTAAGGAGCAGAGCCATGCCACTAACAGATATGAGTCAGTTCTGGAAGCAGATAATCTCCAGCTTCAAGATGACAGAGGAGGAGAGTATTATGCAGATGAAAGATCAGTGAGTTCAAGATTCTCATCTGCTGCTCATATGGATTCCCATAGAAGCAAAACTTCCTCTGAGAGTTCGTGGGACGGATCTTCAAAGTCAATGAAAGAGAAAAGGGGGAAGAAGGGAGTATCTGCAGAGTCCGCTATGACCTTTGATAAAGGAAAATTATTTTCTGGTACTATACCTAATCAGACCGAGGCTGACGAACTGGAATGGAATTCTGTTAAAAACATGGAAACTGAAATTACATCAAGAAGCTCAGGACCCCAAGCTGTTACTTCTTTCCCTGAGTTTCATAATTCTTATCATGAAGCTTCACATGCAAGCAGCTCGGATCTAATTTCACCTGTTGCACCAATGGTCATAGGTCCTGATTCCCGGAAAAGAATGCCAGATGATTCGGGACTAGTACCTTTCTATCCTACCGGTCCGCCGATCCCGTTTCTAACTATGCTGCCAGTGTATAATGTACCTCGTGGAACAGGGCATTCTGATGCATCGACAAACCATTTTGCAAGGTTGGAAGCTTTTGCTAATAGTGACTCGGAACTGAACCTATATTCACAAGGGGGTCCCTATCAATCCGAGGATTTGAGCACTTCTAGTTCTCTCAGAGGAATGGATACTGTTGTGATACAAAAGAAGCCCAAGTCTGATATTCTAAATGGTGACTTTGCTAGCCATTGGCAAAATTTGCAGTTTGGAAGATTTTGTCAGAACCCACGAAATGAAAATGGCCCTCCCATCTATCCTTCACCTCTTATGGTACCTCCTCTCTACTTACAAGGTGGTTTTCCGTTGGATGGTTCTGGAAGACCTCTTTCAGCGAACATGAATATCATTTCTCAGCTTATAGGTTATGGTCCTCGTGTGAATGCTGTTGTTCCAGGGCAATCTGCATCTTCTGGACCTCCCAATGTATACCAAGGCTTTGTGGATGAAGTTCCTAGACAGCGCAATGGGACAGGGACATATCTGCCTAATCCGGTGAGATAGTCACACTTCTAGCTTATTGGTTGGCGTGTCTTTTCCTGAGCTTTTCATCTGGTGTTATACTTGATGAGGGTGCATAAAGCCATATATATGAGCTCATTTAAACTTGAATGTTTTGCTTTCTTTCCTGAATAAGCATGGTCTGGAAACTATATGTTTGTTGTAGTTTACTTTTTGCATGGGGAAGGACCTTTTGGCCATCAGAACAGTTGTTTCCATGTTAATTGTAGTCCTTGGTACACAGGAATGTTTTGGCCTTTAGTGCAGTTATCTTATCTAAAATTAAACATGAAATTATATCAGATAACATGAAGGAATTGTCAGTGCAGTTGTCTACTAACATCCCTTGCTCTGTATAGATTGCTATGTTATAAAATTTGAACTGCACCAGCAGTTCTGTGTGTTAACTGAAATAGCAGCGTGCTAGTAACTGACATTTTTCTTTTAGTTTGTGATATTTGACAGCTTTATATGCTTATTTTTATTTCTTCTCGGCTAATTCTCTGGTATATTTATCCTTCGGATTACAAGCATCCTGGGATAGTAATTGACCTTCTTGCCATTGTTGCATCAGAAGATTTCTACACGGGAGCGCAAATCTTCTGGTATCCGGAGAGGAAGTTACAACAACAATAGAAATGATAACCACGGTGGCAGAGAGGGGAACTGGAATGCGAATGCTAAATCGCGAGTTGCCCCAAGCAGCATAAACCGTGGTCAAGCAGAAAAACTGAACTCAAGATTGGACCGGTTGCCTTCTGAGGGCCGAGCAGACAGGGCATGGAGCTCACACAGACATGATTCACACCATTCTTATCAGCCTCAAAATGGTCCATTACGCTCAAACTTGTCCAATAGTGGTCCTCCTAATTTGGCATATGGAATGTATTCTTTGCCAGCCATGAGATCCGATAGAGTGTCTCCTAATGACCCTAATGTTCCTCCTGTTGTAATGATGTATCCTTCTCACCAAAATTCTAATTTTGGATCACATCAGGAGCAACTTGAGTTCGGTTCTATGGTACCTCTAGGCTTTCCTGGCACAGAGCAACCACAACCAAATGAAGGAAGTCGACTGAGGGGATCTTTGAACGGTCCTGGATTGCATGGTCGATCTGATCATTGGTCTTCTCCGGATCAGCCATCTTCTCCTCATCATCGTAGGTAAACTCTCTTTCTAAAAGTGTGGTCTTTCTTCATACCTGAGTCATTGCGCCTGCTTAGGAACCATTTTGGCATTTTAATTAACTTAAGATTGATCTATTTTTGTATGTCATTATTGAGAACTTTGCTGTAGGATTTGTTTGTTATGCAAGGGGTGGTGGAAACTGAGATTCTGAGAAGGGAACCTTTTTTTTCCTATTGTTCAAGAGAGTTGAAACACCTCTCAGGTTGTTTGATGAAACAGTGAGCAAGATGTCTTATATGAGAGGAAGCGATAATACATACACTCGCACTTTCATTCTCATATATGCATATATGGCTAATCTTCGTTTTTATTATTAATGTTGTAGTGCTTGTTTATAAGTGTCATTTGAAGGTAAACGTTACATCTGAGCTGAGTATAACTTTCCGACATTATTACCATAATTTTCAGGAGAATATGATAATCTTTTGGCCAGATGGTGACTCGATTATCGTGTTATTGGGAGCCTTTTCTCTGTCAGGATTTCTGGCGAAACTGGTTTGTAGTTCACTTTTCCCATCCGGAAAATGATCACCTCAGACTTATGGTTCTGGAAGATGTTACGCATTGCTCTGTCAGGCTTTCATCCATCGCAAAAAAGTATTCGGTGCGTATTAGTCATCGTGTCATCCTCCAAGGCTCGGCTTCTGACCGTCACCTTGGTAAGCTACTCTTCCCTGATGTTGCCTCCTATCGGAGTGCAGACCGTGTCTCTGTTGTAGTGGGTGCTAATCATCCTCCCAGACTCGGCTTCTGATCATCAACTTGGTAAGCTATTGTCTCACACTCTCTCTCACCATATGTAAGCTAACAAATGACCTTCAATCACATTGAGCATAAAAGTAGGTTCATAGCAGTATTTTCTGTACTTGGATCGGTTTTAGCTACAAAATTGAATCTTTCTTTGGTGGAAACCTCTTTTAGAACGTAGTCCATCTTTTTCATTTCTTCCACCCAGCCACCCCACCTCCCAATTATTGATTGTCTTTTGTTGTAATAAGAACACCATTGATAATAGAAAGTTAAAAGAGAAAAAAAAGAATTAATATAATAAATTGACTAAGAATATGGATTCTTGCCATGTTCTCATATATGTCATGAAATGTTGTAAAATGATCTCAATTATGATTCTATCATCTTACAAGGGGAAATAAAAAAGAAAACGAGCTACAGAATATTTAACAAATTTGAAATTTATATGACAATTCTATGGAAATGGTAGTTGTCCAATCCCAATCAAAAGGGGTTTACTAGAAGATTACAATAAGTGAGTCAAAACTTGCATACAAAAGGAAGAAGCTGTATACACACAATCACACTAATAAAACAAAGATATATATACAACCACTCTTCACTTGCTAACATTGTCCATTTGTAGTTCTGGAGGAAGATCAGCATCATGCAACCTTTTAAGCCTTAGTAATATTTCAAGCACAAAAGATGCAAGAAAGTTTGAACCAAGAACAAATCCAGAACCTATCTTCCATGCAGTTTCTGAGCCTCCATAATGCACCCCAACAATTATATTAACTGCTGCAAAAATAATGGCAATCCTTCCAACACAATGATGATACAGGTTCCACAACTTCCTCATTTTGCTATCCTTGTTAGGCCTTAAAAAGAAAGCCATCACTTGAAGAATACTAAGCACAAAGACAAAAATTCCTATGCCTTTATGTGCGGGAACAGCATGAAGCGTGCGATCAAGTGAGAGTCCAACCACTACAACCGTAAGTCCCAGTATAAATCCGATGAATTGGAAGGTGACATGAAGGTAATACCATAATGGTTCTCGGCGTCGGAGATATCTTGCTATAATTGCTCCATAAGGAATGAAAATGCCCCATGCTAATAGAGCTAGTACCCCGTGTGTCTTCTTCATGCTTCTTGGACTATAATGTCTAGGGGATGGTGAAACTGAAGCCAATTTACCTGAAAGGTGAATAAAAATTTATGCGATCTCATATACACTTTTAGTAAACTAACATCTCCATGTTTACTCCAACATTGAATATGTTGAATAAAAATATATTAGTCGTTCATCAAGAAAAATATAAAAACTTATTAGCGGAGGTCAAATGATGTATATTCTTGAATATAAAGTAGATAAGATGACGGAAAATAGTATTTCCAAAATTTACGGGGACACCCATGCTTGCCCCAACTACGCCTCCACCTGACTCAAGATAAATTTGATGCACCAAAAGCATTAAATCTATTTAAATAAAATATTCATTATTGTGTGTGGGTCTAATACAATATTTGTGTGTAAAATGATATAATTGCATCGTAAACTCTAAAACTTTCAAAGTTGGGAGGAGAATCGTCTCTCTTGATTCTTCTAAGCTCCGCCATTCCAAAAATAAGCAGTTTGAAGGACTAACCTGATGAGAAATCAAATTTGATGGAAGTCTTATCATCATGGAGAGTGAGGAGGTGATGCTTGGGATGAGGATGCTTACTCCCAAAAGCTAATAAAATTGATTGCTCTTTGAGTCTATATGGATACTTCAATTGGAAAGCCAAGTATAGTGTGGCCCTGTTGAGCACAACAAATGGTGGAACATTTGTGAGTGGAATTTCACCTTGATCAGGAATTATTTCTGAAGGTGTGAAACCTTCAATGTGGTATTGTTTGATTCTTGCATGACCTCCCTGCATGCTTACCCACCCTACCATGCAACTTGAATTCAACATCATCCCATCTTTTGAAAATCCTATTCCAACCCACCCAGTTGTGTATATTGTTGATAAGATAATGGTCACTGTGTTATCATCCGTTTGGGAGTACTGCAATCACAAGATATATAGAAGTATTATAGTCCCGCTTTTTGTACTTTATACAAAACTTATGATAACAAAAAAACATGCATATGATGAGTTATAAAATCTATAATATAACCATAAAATGATTATATCCGTTCTTAAGTTTTAAGCATAAGAGCCTAATTCGAACTTTGATAGAGACTTACCCTTATGAAGAATGAATTCCATATATTTTTGCATGCCATCTGAGAAGTATCACTATATGGAAGAGGAAGAAAGGGAGAAAGATCACTGGTGCATTGCTCTTCTTCAAGAGCATAACATTGTATCCCAATTTCCACAACATTTACATCAAACAAAAAAACTAATGCCAATAGATAAATGATTGCCAAAGCCTTGAATGATCTATCTGAATCCATTGATTGTCAAAACATAATCCAGGACTATAATAATTGATGCTGAAATTCAAGAAATAACTGATAAAATGTTTGTTATGCCATAATCATTATTGAAAATTCGAGGTTGTTGGTTCAGCTGGGAGGTCCTGATTATTGATTTCTTGTTCTTAAAGGCTGAGTGGTTGTAACTGGTGGAAGGTAATCATCATTGAGAGGCAAGTCCTTCAACCAACACTACAAATCAAAGTAACAATTATTTTCTTCATCGTAATTTGAGAATATTTACAAATTTACGTTTATTTGAATTTACATTGCCTCAAAATCGAGCAAAGACTAGGGAAAAAGAAGGTAATCATTGAGAGGCAAGACCTTCAACCAACACTACAAATCAAAGTAACAATTATTTTTTCTATCGAATTAAAATATTCACATCCTAATGCTTATTCGAACGACATATTTCGGCTCAAAATCGAAGAAGATTAGGGAAAAAGAAGGTAATCATTGAGAGGCAAGTCCTTCAACCAACACTACAAATCAAAGTAACAATTATTTTTTTCATCATAATTCGAGAATATTCACATCTTACGTTTTTATTTGAATGACATATTTCGTCTCAAAATCGAGCAGTACTAGAGAAAAAGACCTTACTCCAGGCAGTGTAGTTGTCAGAAAGCTTTCTTGTAACAAACAGATTACCACATGACATATCACCATAGTAAAGACTATTGATAATGGTTTAGTCTATAACGAAGGGCTACAATATCAATCAACAACTCTCAACACTCAACTCAAGATGTCCGGATGCCTCCCAAGACGCGCTCCACGCCTTCACCTATGCGCGAGGAAAAAATCACCTATGCGCGAGGAAAAATTCTTGACCTCAAGAGTAATGTGCAATCATTATCCATTACATGATAATAGATACAATACTAGAAAAATGAGCATATATGACAACAAATTCTCGTCACTATTGGGGCTAGAATCCGTCATTGAAAGCAATTGTGACAGATTGATATGATGAAATATTTCCGCATTGTTACCCAAGCCACTAATGCTCTACTATGATGAAACATCCGTCACTAGTAAATAGTGATAGAATAATGACAAAATCTTTCATCATTGATGATAAATATGGGGACAAGATAAACTTGATAACCACACGACAAATAAAAATTAACGCCGATTTATTCGTTCAACACTAGTGACGAACTTTGTCGTCACTAATGAGAGACCATTAATGACGACATAATATGTCACTATTTCAGTGATTTGTTGTCACTAATGAGCGAGCCAATCAATGACGACATTATCCGTCACTATTTAATGACATATACTATTTATCACTAGATTGTCACTAATGATTTGTTTAGAAATAAAAATTATATTTGAATTTTATAATTATAATAGATTAATTTCAGTTAATCAATAATAATATAAACATCGATAATCTTTGAAATTAAATTGAAATCATTCAATAGATCGATTAAATAACCAAATCAATAAAATAATATCTACATAGAATCCATAACTAGCAAATCCTAAAAAAATAAATCAATATTGTAGAAGTCGACCAAACACACTTCATGAAAGGCTTAATTGGTTGAACTTATTGTGGCGGAGAACCTCCTCGGCTTAGCATATCGTACATCATCTTTCTCATATTTTCAAATCTTTCTTCCATCTCATCCTTATCCTTTTGCATCCGAGCCTCCATCTCTTCCTTTTCTTTACGTCGTTCGGCCTCAAGTGCTTCAACTTTTTCTTGAAATTTTGCCTCCAAATCTTCCTTCATGTGACACATCTCTTCTTTATTTTCTTGTGTTGATTTATTTGATGGTATTGACTTTGCACCCACAAGAAATAAAGTTGAATCGCCTTTACCAAATCCATACAGACGACCTTTGGTGAATCCTCCAGTTGTATCATACCAAGAATCACAATCAAATGTTGGTTGAAAAGCAGGATTGGTTCCAAACTTTTCCTCCACATTTTTCACATATGAATCCTAGAAAAATACATATAAAAATACATATGAAAGTACTATTTAATTTATATAATACGATTAACTTACATCGATTGCATAAGATTTTCCATCCACAAAATCTTTTTGTGCCAGGACACTGCTAGAAGTCTCTCCCTTTTGCCTTTTTGTATGAGTATACTTGAAAATCTCTAGTTGGCGTGCCTTTCTACCAAGTTCAGCTTCCTAAAATAACAATAAATCTCCTAATTCAATATTATTATCAAAACATTATTAGTATCATCGCTAACAAATAATTTATTGAAAAACAATTGATGAAGCAACAAAGTGAAATAAGATTATAGAATTAGTAACCAAATTCCAACAAGACGAATGAGGAATTGTCAACGTCTCAAAGAATCGCGACCGCAATGGCCCTATAAAGAGCAATCGCCGTCAAATGGTCCCTGCATACAGACGGGATGCTGCACCATTCTAAATTCACGCCATAAATATTAACGGAGTAAAGAGAAGCTTCATTTTTTGGCCAAAATATAATTTAATAAATATTTGGGAAAACATAAATTGATAAAAATGAACTTAATCAAGTTAAACTAATTTGGCTTAATCAATAATTCAATTTTGTTTAATTTTATTAAATTTATATTTTTTCACTAAAATATTATATAAATTAGCAATTTTGTCCCAAAAGTTTACCCAAATTTTCTTTCTCTGGCAATTAATTATGGCACGGCTGACCATT
This sequence comes from Lithospermum erythrorhizon, assembly GCA_019722365.1. Classification (NCBI taxonomy): domain Eukaryota; kingdom Viridiplantae; phylum Streptophyta; class Magnoliopsida; order Boraginales; family Boraginaceae; genus Lithospermum; species Lithospermum erythrorhizon. The sequence continues at coordinate 996,384 of JADFUC010001683.1, forward strand.
TACAAACGACAACACTTCATTAGACCATTTGCATTATTCACTACGACCAACCGCAACTGGCCATCCAATTATTTCGACCATTTCTAATTACTCATATGAAACAGATAATCAAAAAGTTTAAAATTCCCAAAATTTTGTAATTATCAAAATGGAGAATACTGAGCACCAGTTTGATACTTGGACTAAGAAACATCTAACACATAACAACATAAAATTGATAATAAGCACTTATTTGATGAAGCAACAAAGTAATAACAATTATTGATATTGAAAATTAAATGATCGTTCAAGTATTATTACAACAATTTACAACCTCACATGAGATCTCAAATTCAAGCAAATGTAAACAAATTGATCGTTGAAGAATATTAGAATCACATGAGATTGATACTCCTAATATAAGTAAACGATCTCAAATTAAATGAAATTATGTTCAAGACTTGAAGCTAGTCATTAAATTTACATGAGATTGATCCTCCTAATATGTCACATAATATCAATAAATACAATAAAAATTAAAGAATAAGTCTAACTTACCTTGTATGAAATGTGATATTCCTCATTTGCATTTAGATTTGCACTTTTCACAAGAGTAATATCATTGAGATAAAAGTTTACGAATCTTATACAGAAAATGAAAAACTCTTTTCTGCTCTGAGAGAAAACCCTACAATAAAACCCAATTCCTTCATCAATTCATCTCATGAAAAGAAAATGGAATGAGGTGGAGGAGCATGACTTGGCTGGTTTGTCGAAGAAATGTGGCAAATTTGAAGGGGAGTATATCTTGGAGGTCTTTGGTATTTGAATCTAATCAACCCCAATGCCTCTCTTAAGCTAATTTCTTGAAACTGTCGAGCCATTGTTCAATCTTCGACAGTAAAATTATTACATAACTTTCACAAAACTCACCACCCTCACATTTGTTATCTCTCTGAAACTATGCATAGCAAGTTAAGAGTTTGGTAATATTTTATCTTGTCTTTAATTAGCCTACTACGTATGGCAGGGGGGGGGGGGTGTTGTGGATTGGTCTGGCCTCTAATATATTGCATAAATTTCTTTTTGCTTCTTCCAATCTTATTGTCAAAGAAATTACTACTAAAACTTCACAACCCTGGTACCTTATTGTTGTATATGGCAACCCTAAATTAAATTGTAGGGGAACACTTTGTTAGAAATTTCTTCTATTATTGGAAATCAGGCTTCACATCCTTTGTTTATGTGTGAAGACTTTAATCAATGCCTTTTCAATTCTAAAAAATTTCCAACTACTACAAAATCAATTAAAGGCTCTGAAATTCTTTTAGATTTCTTAGATAACTTTAACTTGAAAGATATTCCTCAATTTGGTAACTTCTATACTTGAACAGGAATTAGGAATTCAATTAAAGTATTTGAAAAGTTAGATAGATCAGTTGCTAATCTTGAATGGTTGGATTTATTTGAAGGGGCTTCTTCTTTGTTTTTACCAATTAAAAAATAAGACCATTCACCTTTTGTTGTTTCTACTAAATCTAGTATTAGTTCTAATTCCAGACCTTTTAAATTAGAGAACTTCATCTCCCGTTACCTGATTTTAAGAAACTTCTTCAAGATTTTTGGCCTCTCCATAACTCTCAAGTTTGTTCTGCTGCTTATAATCTTCAAAACAAACTTAAATTGTTTAAAAATACTGTTAAATCTTGGAACAAATATAGAATTGGTAATATTTTTCAAAAGTTAAAAGAATTCAACATCATCTTTCTTGTTTACAAAAGAATCCTTCATCAGCTAATAATTTAATTATTGAAAAAGACTTAAATCAACAACTTGAGTTCTTTCTTAAGGCAGAAGATGAGTATTAGAAACAAAGAGCCAAAATTAATTGGGCAAAAGAGGGGGGATTTTAACTCAAAAAATTTTCATGCATCTACAAAACAAAAAATGAGAATTAATTCCATTCTTCAAATTTTGGATGAAAATAATAATCTATTAACTAATGATGTTTTAGGAATTATTTTGTTAATCTTTTTAACACAAATAATTTTGATGCTAATTCAAATTTTAATATTGATGATTTTCATATTAAAAGACGATTTACTGATAATCAATTATAAAAAAAATTATCAATTACAAAAACCTTTTGAAGAATGGGAAGTTAAGAATGCCCTCTTTCAGATGCAGCCCAATACATCTACAGGACCCGATGGTTATCCAGAGAGTTTTTCAAGATAATTGGGAAGTAATTGGAACTGATATTACAAAAGCTACTTTAGGCTTTTTAAATAGTGGGTTTCTTTTAAAAGAAATTAATAACGCTTTTATTACCTTAATTCCTAAAACTTCTTCTCCAACTAAATTAACTAATTATAGACTGATTAGTCTATGCAAACTTCTTGAATGGTATCACTATTTCAAGAAATAGTCCAAAAATTTCACATTTGTTTTTTGGTGATGATAGTTTCTTCTTTTTTAAACTTGATATAAAAAGTCAATTCATAATTTGCAAAAAATAACTGACTTATATTGTTTTTGTTCTGGGCAGAAATTAACTTTGATTAGTCACAATTATTTATTAGTGATTTAGCACCGGCTAATTCAAGAGATGAAGTTTTTAAAATTTTAAAAATAACTTAAACTAATTGTTTTGGGAAATACCTTGGTATCCAGTGAGATATAACCACTAACAAACGTTTTATTTTTAATGAAATTATAGAAAGAATTAGTAAAAGGATTTTAACTTGGGATACAAAATTTTTAAATCAACTTGAAAAAATCACATTGATAAAATCAGTTCTTACAGGTATTTTAATTTATCCTATGCCTGTTTATAAATTTCCACTTTATGTTATAAATAAACTAGAAACTATTTTTGTAATTTTTTTCTGGAATAATAAAACTAGTACTAGAATATATTGGATTAATTGGTCTTTTTTACAAAATGATGTTTCAATTAGTGGACTAGGAATTAAAAGGCTTAAACACTTTAATGATGTTCTTTTGGCTAAACAAATGTCTTCCCTTCTTCTTAATCCGGAGACACCAACTTCTACTTTATTAAGGTGTAAATATTCATCTGATTCTATACTCTTTAATTTATCAAGTAAAAGTACCAACTCTTATGTTTGGAATAGCTTGAAAAATAGTTATAATAAAATGAGTAAGAGCCTCTTTTGGAAAATAGGGAATGGATAACTAGTTTGTATTTGAGACTCTAATTGGATTGATCTTAAAGGTGATTTTAATCTTATGCAATTTAAAGTAAAGAATGCCAAACCATCACAACCGTTTTTAGACTCACATTTAATTGATGAGAATTACAAATGGAAAAAAGGCCTTCTTTTTCACCTTTTTTCTGAGACCTTTGTTAATCAAATACTTCTAATCAAGCCTACAAATAAACATGATATTCTTACAATAGAAAACAAGCCAGTTGCAACACAAGCCATTTACAAAATCCTAGTTAAAAAATACGCTAAAATGGCAAAAAATTCCAATAAACATGGCCTTCATTCCTAAATAACTTGGAAAAAGTTATGGAAGTTACCACTATCCTATAAGATTAAAGTTTTCATTTAAAAAAATTTATTCAATAGATTACCATTTACCACAAGTATTGCCAAAAAGACAAACAAAATAATAAATACAAATTGTTATTTTTGTGATATAGACCAAGAGGACATATTTCACCTCTTTTCATTCTTTAAAACAGATTTGGCCAAAAAAAATTCAGAATGTTAACTCAATTACATTTTATGAAAAATTATCAGTTTGGATTAATAAAGCTTGGAAAACAGGTGTGAATATTTGAAATAATATTATATTGCTTTTTTGCACATTTTGGAATGTTTGGCTTCACATGAATGAGATCATATACAATAACGGAGTTTTCAATGTTGGAGAAATTATTACAAAAATTCAGAATCAAAAAGCTATTTGGAAAAAAGCTTTTCTTCTGAAAAAAGTCTCAAACATTATATAAAATACTCACCCAAAAATTTCACAAAATCTCATACCTCCTCATCAAAATTTCAACCCCACAAAAATAATTTTTATCATTATCAAAATACACTCCACTTTGCAAGGTTCTTGGCAATTACAAAGAACAAACTCAAATCTCCTTCTATTTAATTGCACCGGACCTCTTTTCAATCCCAATACAAATCAGTTTCACAATAATCTAAACCAATCACTTGTTCATGCCTTCTTTACAGGATTGTTGCTATTGATACCAATGAAATATAACTATGTCTGCTTTATTTCTGACTTGTTTATATCTCAAGTTTTTTCTAGACATATTCATGAAATCTTGAGAAGTTCAATACGGAAGAAGTTGGTGGAAGAGTATCATTTCGATAATGGTACTCTATTTTGGAAGATAACGGCGAAAGTACTAGATGTTTTCAAAAGGAAATTTTATTGTAATTGAACTAGTACATCTTTTGTTTTTAATGCTAAAACCTTTAGTTTTGCCAATATATATTTCGGATTTGAAGGTATTTTAAGCCCTTAACACTCTATTTTTTATCTATATATATAAAAAAAAGAGATAGAAAAAAGCGCTGAATAATACATATGCATCTAAATTCTAAAGCTATCATAAACCACATGTACATAATTTATTTTTAATTGTTTCCAGTTTCTATTCTTCTCATCATTGCACCAAATCAGAAGACGATGGGAGCAATTGTTCCCTCTGTGTTCCTTCTTCCAAATTGTTGAGTTTATGTGATGATTGATGAGGTCGGTAAATTGCATATATAACTAGTTGAATTATTCCAAGAACAAATCCAATCCCATTTGGTACCTGAAATTAAATACAAATTATAATTAAGAAAATTATCCCTTCTAAATAGATAGTCAAATTCCGATCCGCGATTATTGAAATTTAATAAATTCAAACTCAAAGATATGTATATATATTCTATAATATTTGACGAAATATACTAAAAGATGAGGTTTCTCAATGTATTTATTAAGTATTGATATCATAATTAAATTCCAGAGTTAATTCGATTTCAAATAGTGAATAAATTGTACTTTCGTCTCCATATTGGCCACACGTTAAATTCTGACGACGAAAAACACGATGGTGACAACTTCACAAATATGAGCATCTTTACTATTATGAAATTAGGGCGTAAAAGATATTCTCTCCGTTACTTAAAGTTTGATATTTTAATTAATTATTCCGTATAGATTAAGAAAGTGTTAAAGTTTTTTGATTAAAAAAAAATGATTGACTTCTATGTGATGGACAAAAAGTTAAAAGGATTATATAAGCCAACAAATAGGGGCGGGTGAAGTGTCAAATTAAAGTATGGTACAAGTATAAAATTACCTTAATAAAAAATTATAAAAATGTTAAATAATATTTTAGAGTTAATTGTTAATAATTTGATCTTAGTGAGTGTGATTGAGTTTTAGTTAGTGACAATGCCATAGATCATTATTGGATGATAATGTAGATTCTAGAATTGAAATCATATATAGAGCAAACTTACTCCAAGAAACCAATCATGAACAAGCAAAGCATAGAATGTCCAAATTCCTCCATTCAAGAAGAAGAAAAATGAGAGTAAGAAGGGCATATACTCCACGCTTCTCGTTGTCAACACTCCTTTCTACAAGTTATTAGCTTGCTTGACTCAGTTTTAATAATAATATAGGATAATAATTTAAACATATATCATATAATGACAAAATCATGGGACACCTAATTAATTTTCTAAAAGCGAAAGCATCAATTAATTCAAATTGAATAGTACTCCGTATTGGTTAGTTCTAAATAATCTGTACTACTTACCATGGCAGCAAGAGGGGAACCATACATGATAATGTTTAGGCCTGAACTTAGGAAACCTATCACATTGATCCTTGTTGCTGCATCAATCATGGTGAATTGAGTTGCTACAACCACAATTGCAAGAAACCCCACGTCCAAAAGTGCCACAAGTGTGCTAGTCCTCACCTGCATTATTTCCAATTCGGATATAGAAAGACGATTTTTGATATATAAGTTCTTGCGTTACTCAGATCTAAATGAAAATAAATAGATTGAAATTTTAATACATACATACTCTCATTTTTTGGCATGCAAATACAAGGAAGAGGGTTATGTAGACGATCTCAACCGCGACCCCGAAGCCATTAACAGTGGCGACAAGATAACTATTTGGCCTTATAATTCCATAGTAAGTCCATAAGGAGGAATTCAACAATGTAGCTATGTATGGAAAGCTATCAAATTCCTCTGTAGACCTTCGTTTCACTATTCGCCAAAATGTTTTCCTGGAATATATTCAAAAAGAGTATGTTAACTTATTAATCGAAAATCGATTGCAATTTCTATAGTATATGTGATAGCATTGTCCAATAAATTTATAAATTGAACATATAAATTGTCCAATAAATTTATAATCCGAATTTGAGGTTACATTAGGTATGAAAGCAAGGATGTTAAAGTAATCCATTTGAAAGAAATGTTTAAGTAATTATTACATTAGGTAGTAATAGAGTAGAGACTAGAGAGACATTATTACATTAATAATGATGTGTTTGGATCGAGGTGAATTGTGGTAATAATAAATTTTTCAAATTTAATCTTAAAGAGGTGCATGCATGGTTGTAAATATATTAAACTATTATTTGAATATCATTAAAACTCCGTATTGTCTAGGTAAATTTATTACTTTTCCAAAAGAATTTAAAGCAAGTCGATGAAAATTAACTGGGACAAATCTATTCACTTAAATAAAATTATTTATTAGAAAAACGGGTAAACAATTCCCATTCACAGCAAACCAAATTAAACATACCAAGAACATTTTAAATTCATTTTAATTACTTTAATTTAACTTTCCATCTAAAGCAAAATAAATGCATATGTAGTTATATACTTACGCTGGAGCAAGGAACATTAAAACCGAGATGATATTACCTAAGAAACCAACATTAAGCAAATAAATAATTAGTATTATTGCAAAAGACAAGTAGATTATAAAGAGATTGGTGAACTTTTAGACGAAGAAACTTATTACCTATGATTCCGACCAAAAAACTTAGCCTCTCCATGCTTGGATAAGGGTTAGCTTGAAAATACACAACTTATTATCAAAATGATGATAAGTTCCAGCTAGAGTTTGCTGTTTCAACAAATTTTTATATTATAGATATATATTAGATCTATGACAAACATTTGATCTAGTCATGTTATACGGTCATTCACGTATCAAATATAGAATTATTAATTTTAGTAGTTTACTTTAGCTCGAAATCATAAAGCAATCAAGCTCCTTCCACATCACAAGATGTGTTGACCACTGGCCGAACTAATATTTTTGTATAAGGGGTGGATTACTTGATATCATACTTATAAGGAAAATTATAAAAAATTTAAGAAAGACGAACAACATAATTTTTTTAAAAATAACTTTAGTTTTTTAAAAAATACTTAACAAAATTTAATTTTTCGAAAAATTAAAGAGGGCAACTGCTCCTATGCACCCTAGTTCCTCTAGTGGTGTTGACGTAAACATTTTTGTAAATACTAGCTAGCAAAGGGTGTGATGTGGATTGTGGAACGTCACGGATGAGGTTATTATTAATATATATATTGACTCGGCCATTAATTATGGAATTGTATAAGTATTGTAATATACTCCGTATGTCCTTATTTATTATCTAGAATATCCTAATAATATACGTTTTCATTTATTAATTGTGATCAATAAAAAATATATTGAATAATATTTTAAATTAGAGGGAGTTGATGAGATTATCAGATAATTATGCATCGTGCGACCAAGTTGGACTGAGATTAAATCCTACAGTTGAAAAAATCAACGGTATATGAAACTATATTTATTTGCAGTGTTGTCAATTTGCTTTCACACGTCCAAATACAATACAATAATAGTTCCTCCATTTGTTTCTAAATGTCAATTCTTAAATTTTGTTGAGGGGATTTTTTAGATTTTGAATATAATTATTTAATTTTAAACCATTTTCTGCTCATGTTAACGAATTTCCAGACCACGGTTTCAACAATAATCACTCTCGGTGGATTGCAATAGTGACATGAACTTGATACAATATTATTCAAGTGAAGATGATAATGACTTCGGGATAATAATAAAAGATAAATATGTTTATTGCCGGTTTATTCCCCTATGCATTTCTTAGATTAAAATTTCCTTTAAGTTTCATATTATATATATATAATTTATAATTTCTATCATTGATACGAAAAAAATATACTTTATAATTAATATGGTAATTTTGATTTAAATAAAATTGTCTATCAATTAATAAGATTTCGAATTTATTAGTTTTGATAAAAAGAAATTAAAAATATTTTAGGAATTTAAATATTGCTTAGTATTTAAAGTAGCCTAATTTAACTAATTTGGATATTTTATATTACTATAAATGTACGTGACAAGCTTTAGATTTAACCCGAGATAATAAATAAAGTAATTAACTATTAATGTAAATTTATAAATTATACTTTTGATTTACATTGTAATTCATTTTGTTCATAGTTATATGATCCCTTATAATTTGTTAATAATATAATTTTAATAATAGATTTAAAATTTTTGTTATCATACTACTATTTTCGCTGGGTAATAGTTAATTCAAACTTAGTAATTTTATTTATTGTTTGAAAACATCACTTTTATCTTTTAATAAAAAAGACACCTTATGTTATTTTATTTATTCTTAGAAATATCTCAATTGATTCAGTATAAATTATTCATAGTTCTACTATTTAATTTTATTTTATGTATTTATTTTGACATATTTTAATTTGATGTCAATTCATCAATATTTGCATAAACCCGAATAATATCAAGACTTTTTTATGAAATTCTCTCTCAATTTAGCCACGCCAGTGGCCACATTAGATGTCCTTGTTCGAATGTGAAATACTCCAAATGAATTATATTGAAAATCAATGGAATAAATATGACATACCTCTTTTAAAAATTATATCTTATGCAAGAATTTTTTTAATAAAAAGTTAAACTACAATAGTATATATGTGACTAATATTACATGATATGAAAACTTTTAAAAAATTTAAAATAAATAACAACTTTAATATAAAATGTCACATGAAGTCGTTCAAATAGAAGACGAGGGTATCGATTTGTACATCGAATATTCATCAATAATGTGGATATATACCTATAATATACACATTCATGCATGTATTTTTTAGATCATAATATTGATAAATTATATTTCATATAGAGTGAAAACTAATATAAGTATTACTATGACAATATACTCTTATTTAATTTACTAATTACTTGTAATCTTATTCCGCCTGTGTCGGCCGCCCGAGGCGGTAGTCATGTATCCTGAACACCGTAGTCACCAAACCGACGGACGACTCGCTTAAAATGTACACCAAGCTCATCCAAAAAATGTGATCACAATTAAGTTTCCCAAATCAAAACAGCTTTTAAAAAATTTTATAATCCATCACCGATATCGAAACGACCAACCCATAAATATATATAATAACATATCCCAAAGGAAAGTAATGCCGCAAGGTTACAACAGATGATACGCATCAGATCCTACACAAAACGACTACCGATGCGCTAAGATTTCAAAAGTGAATACAACAACGAAAATCGGGTTGACAACACATCAAAAATGAGACTGCAGATCTCGCCCACCCGCTACTACCTAGCCACTCTGAACACACCTCCAAATTTCGTCTAACTACCACCAACCTCGCACAATAAAATGCCTACAATGGTGCGGCGTAAGCCGCTGGCGCTTAAATGAACTTAACACAAAAGTGAATCCCAAGTTATACGAATCCAGATAGTCATAATTTAATAATCAAATATGAATAATATAGTCCAAGACTATCTAATCAGTCATACAACATAATTCCGCAGAAATCTCAACATAATATACGAGGATATAATAGAAGGTTCAACAAGCACACAATTTCAGAAGAAAAACAATAGACTAACAACGACTAAAACTCTACCATCAAACCTCCTATCTCTCATATCCCCCACCAAGATACCATCCTCTAACGCGCATATACTCAATCCGCCTACCCTAGAATGGACTAATCAATAATCACCGCACTTATACCGCAAGATAAGGCCAAACCGCACTTATACACAAAGTATAAGGCACACCGCACTTATACACAAAGTATACAGACACCGCGACGCTATACCGCAGAAGATAGGCCACATCAACACGCACACAAGAAAGTGATCCACGTACTCATACCGCACGCCTATACCCAGAAGATAAAAACAAAACCAAGACGCTTATGCCCCTGTAGTATGGGCCACACCGACAATGCACACAAAGAAAGCCGACAAAACAGAAGTCATACTCCGCACGCCACCGTAGCAGGCCACAATCGGCTAACGCACACAAGAAAGCCGATCAAAACAGAATCATACCGCACGCTATACCGCAAGATGTACAAACCGCACGCTATGTATCAGTAAAGATGTGCCAATGTTGTCACATATCCCGTGGGGCTGGGCGAGAGTCACCTAATCCCTAGTAATCCTAACCATAGGTCACCCCCCGATACTCAAGGCCTCAAACCTACGATAACCCAACAACTTTCCTACCCCAAACAAAAGAATACAAAGACACACCAAACATCCCACAATCAGAAGTCAAACACACCGCCAACAAGTGCCACACAAATCATAAGTGCCGAAGCAAGGCCACGTAAATCATAAGTGCCGACAAGGCCACGAACACAATCACATAACACAACAATTACATGTATATCATTCTCATAATCTTAACACAATAACATGCATATCACAATTCAAGGTAAGTACGCAGTGAACACCCGCGAGATAAGTACTCACTCCTCTCGCTAGCTACCCAAAACCTTCGCGAAAAGACAATCAAGGTAATCGCCTCTTTTCCACGGTATCAACGCCAACAATCTTAAAAGTATAATCAAGACCTACTACTATATACCGGGCGCTCTAGAAGATACATAACCAACTCTGGGGGAACTATCTCTAAACGGTATAACTTGACGGATAAACTATCGACCATATCCCATCGACACACCCAATCGATCCCCCGCTAAATTCCATCTTATCGCTTTCTCATTACAAATCAACTTATAAGTCATTCTAATTAATCAGCTGGTCCATAATTAACAACCTATACTCCGAAATATCCGTTATAACTCAATTTGGAATTTTCACTTTTTCGACATAACTCCCTTAATTCCATTTTAAATCACCAATTTAACATCAAAATAACTATAATAAGGTCCCAATATAACCTCCTACACATTTAAAGTCTCATAAAAATATCCACCTAAAAGTCAATCGAAACCCCAAAAGTCAACTGACTAACGTTCAAACGATTCTAAATCAATGACCATCACATATATACGTCAATAACTCCATAACTAACTAAGATTTATCATAAAACTAATTATGGAAAAAGTCAACCAAAAGTCAACCAAGAAAAATCCATCAAACTCCAATTTCTTACCTCAAAATTGTGAGGAAAGTATAGAAAGTCTTAGCAACCAACTCGAGGATGTTTATATGCAACAAAGCTGGATTTAAAACGGAAAGAGAAAAATTTCTTGGTTGCTCTCAAGGGGGGTCTCGGCCGAACACTCTCAAGAAGAGGAGATGATCTCTATTTTTGTGTGGCGACGATACGTGGATTTGGTGACGGAAGACTTAACACTTAAGTCTGAAGTTTGCACAGAGTCTGTGTCTGGTCGTCGAATCGAAGCTTATCGAATCCACTTAACGATCTAATTTAACTCGACTTCCCTCAAGCATACTACTAAATTATAATCGTAACTCAGCCAAATAATTTACAAAATATTATCATCTAAAAAAAATTATACTATTCCCGGTCCCACCGCCTCTAATCGAAAATTAAATTTTTTTTTTTTTTTTTTTTTTTTTCTAACGGGTTATTACATTACTAATCAATATTAAATAGTAATTTTTTTAATTTTTCTTCATATATCAATTCAACTCTAATTAATTATCGTGATCTATAGTTTATAGATAAAACAGTTTTTTATTTAATCATAAAAAACTAACATCTTATATATGTTAATAAAAAAATTAATTTTTGGAAAAATATTCAAATCTATTAAATTCCCTCCATACTAAATTTATCACATGCATTTAAAGTGTCTAAATCGACAAAGTTTTCAACCTTCATCGATAAACATAATTTTGATTTGAATAAATTTAATGTCAATATTAAAGCACATTAAAAATATTATTATTTGATAATTATCATCAAGTATTATACAACATAAATAAAACTATTTTAATTTAACATTTAATCTGTGAAAAAGTAAAATTTAAACTTTGACAATCGTGTGGACGAAAGAGTATTGATATGTAACTTCTGACACTCTTTATTTCAATTGTTGAAGTGTAATACAATATATCACATAATAATTTAGATATATATTCTTTAATAGTAATTTTTTGGATTAGAAAAATTATTTTTCAATTTATAATTGATCAATTATTATCATACAAAAAAAATAGTATTAGTAAACTAATTCATTGCATTAAAATAATTGCTATGTATCTCTTTAAAAGAAAAATGTGACTTATTAATTATCAATTGCTATAGAGCCCTTTTTAAAATTTTTAAATATAATTTTTATCAATAAAAATATTATAATAAGCAGAATATAAGAATTAAGAATGCTGAAAATGAAGAAACACACCTCAATTTTTATGTTTTATTTTGGTTGAGCTGTACTTTGACTTGATCATAATCTTTTGTTTTTGAAAGAGCCCGTAAGATTACGGACATGTGATCAATTCCCCAAACAGTAATAATTTTAATGCACATATGCTACATTTTAGTCAACCAATTAATTAAGGCAACTTGACCTTTTTGTCTATAACCAGCAAAATGAGTATCGGTGTCATATTAAACTTTCATAAATAGTTTTCCTCCAATTTCATATATTAGTCACTTACATTGTTTTTTAATTTTTAAGATAGGTGAATATTTGATAATACTAGCCTTATTTAATCTTATTAAATGGTGCAAATGATTCTTTATGTATTTTTATAGCTCACCTATTAGTCTATTATACTGAAATTGAATAAAATATCAATCTATTAGGAAAATATTTGGTAAGCATTCTCCAACCCACTCTAATCAATGCTTTATTTTTCAAATCAACTGACTATCAATAATTAATTATTCTATTCTAAAAAAATATGAGTATAAAATTTATAAGGATCGAATTTGTCTTTTAAAATAATTTCTAGTATTAATTTTTAAATTTTGAATAATATAATTAAAGAATAATCAAGATCAAAGAGCTGCCTCGATATACGGTAGTTCAATTATCAATTTGAAAGTATTAAAATAGGATATTGAGGGAAAAATGTGTCCAAAATAGCTTAAGTGACATATAAAAATGATAAAACCAAGTATTATCACCATCTTTCTTATGAAAATTGTTAGCTTAACTTTCAATAATATTTAATTTTCAATAATGGGAATTGATTAAATCATAAAATTTGTAGTATTCATTGATACTATTTGAATCAAAATTAATATTTTATTTAAGTTGATTAAAAATGCTAACATTTAACATATTTTTATCAAATATTATGAAACATAATATACAATAATAAGTTTAAAATTTAATAAGACAATCATCAAAAATTAAAATAAAATGATTTTCTTGGATGAAATTGTAACAACGAATCTCCTTAAGTCTAAAAAATGACTATCAAGACAAGAAAATAAGGCCAAGAAAGTTAAATATTATCGAGATGATTCGAAGACAATCATTTATTCCTCCCATTCTACTTCACACTACAAGTCAGCGGCCCAAGAAATTGCTTCGACTCGACACTCAACACTTGTAACTCTCGAACACTTAGATGTCGCACACTTCAATTCAAGCACAATACTGACTAACTTAGATGTCAATACTCAAGATTCAAGATTCAGCCAAGCCTGTGACGCGACTAAAAGTTCGATGAGATTTCTCCAATTTTTGTGTATTTTATTCTGCCAGATTCTTTGCCATAATCAAAGCCCCTAAAATGAATAGTTTCTCTTATTCTGCTTTTGTATTCTTGCCAAAATCAAAGTCCCCAAACGAATCTTAATACCTCTATTTATGCTGATTTTCGGGAAGACGGGCCAGCCAACTGCCTCCAATTTGCCTCGCATCGTGGACCGACGCCTCGACCTCCCGATAATTATTATTCCAACTTAATTAAAGAATAATTATATAATTTGATCGATAAATTATATCTTTTTATTTATTTAAAGGATATAATCATCTAACTCTTTAATTATTTTCACATGTTTACTTAGTGGAAATAATTATGTATTATGATCCCATTTCTCGCGACTATAATCGGGATTTATCCACTTTCTATGTGACAATTTATAATTTGGTAATAAACGTCACATATAAATTTTTAACTGAATCGTATGACTTGATTAACTAAATTTCAAAATACAACTTATTGAATTGGAATTTAATAATTAATTTTGAAAATACAACTTATTGAATTGGAATTTAATAATTAATTTTGATTTAAATATTTATTGAATAAATTTTCACCATCAACAGAAATGAGTAACTTTTAATTTTAATACAGCCTTATTACATACTTCCACCCTGCCTCGTAAGCTCAATAATAGTATACAGAGAGTTAGGAACTTCATGAACTAAAGATTCAAAATCCAAATATTGCTTGTCGCCTTGCAAAATTTGACTTTAAAATATCATCATGTTTCTTATCTTGCTTTATTACTTTCTTGATTTCTAATTTAAAATAAGAATCTTTGCTTGCACAGAAGATAAATTTACTGTCTATTAACTTTGATCTATTTGGGAGGATTCAAATGTGACACATAGCCGACCTAATTACAATAATTTTATTGTTCCTAACTTTTGTCGATAACACGATAGCAAATCACCTTATGTGTACAACTTATCATTATAATACAATCCAAACTCATCTATGTCATTACTAGCTCTTGTATATCCATCTAGATGCTTCCTCGGCCTTCATTATCACCATCATCAAAGCTGTTGTAATTGTATTCATTGTAGAAACTCATAGCATATTGACTCATTGAGAGAGTTTTCACTAATTTCTGGCTATATTCTCGAGCAATAGATGGCTTAGGAAGGCTTGTCCCTTTCTTTATTAGTCCTCCTCCTCCTTCACTAATTATTGGTTTTTCATTGATGTCCTTCATTTCATTGTTATTACCTTTTTCTCCTTTCGAATCGTATATTTCTTTTTCTCCTCCTCCATTTTCTATTGATTTGGATTCAGATAGCGAGGGTGACTTGTTTCTGTACATTCCATACAGGGCTAATTGGACAGAACCTAATATAAATCCCAATCCATTTGGCACCTGTACCCAAAATAAACTATTCGTATTAAAATAAGTCATTCAAACAAGAACCGAAAAATAAACAGAAACGAATTGACTTACGGCAATATACAAGTCTTTGATAAGTAAAGCATAGACAAGCCATGTTCCACCATTAAGGAACTGGAAAAAGGAAAGCCAAAATGGCATGTATTCTACACTCTTCATCTTTATCACTGTTCTCTGTCACAAAATTGAACATCACATACATTCCTTAGAACAAATTAGGACATTAAAGACAATGTCAACAAATAGAACATGCGGAATTAGAGATCCCAACTACATGTATATTAAATCGAATTAATTTGTCTAGATAAGGCGCACTACTTAATTAACAATGCATTTCAAGAATGTTTACCATGGATGATAGAGGAGCGGCATACATGCCAATAGTTAGCCCTGCGCATATGAGTCCCACAAGAGTTAGCCTAATGTTGCCGTGCAAGGCTAAGAGTGTGACTCCTATCACAACCCCAAGAAACCCAATGTCCACTATAGCCACCAATTTCAAAAGGCCAATCTGAAAGTAAAAGTTTATTAACTCTTAAAACATTATTACATGTTTATTATTGTGTTTGACTCCCTTTTACTCGAGTACAATCATTCCGTAGCCTCTATATTCAAAGCTTGAAGATGATTGAAAATCAATGTACCTTGACATTCTTTGGAGCATATATAAGAAACAGAGTTACATAGATAACGTGAAGAAAGGCTCCGGCGCCGTTGATTGTAGTGACTAGTAAACCGTCACCATTAGGCTTTAGTAAACCGTAAAATGTCCATAAGCTTGTACTCAATAACGTCGTTATGTAGGGCAACCCTTTAAAACTCTCTGTCGATTTCGTCTTAATCACCCGCCTAAAGGTTTTCCTGAAAAAGGTCCAAAAACTTGTTTATTACATATGAGAATAGATCACCCGTTATACTTTGTGACATTTTCTCTTATACTTGTTACGTATGTTATTCTTCATTTTCATGGATGGAGTTGGAACAAAAACTTTTTAATTCCTAACTTATATTAAAAAAATGTTTAATATATAACCGTAAAACTAGTTGACATTATAGAATGTGTAACCAAGGAACATTGAAAGATTAAACATAGAATACATATATGAAGGAATAACTAGTTTGATAAAAGGTAACATGTATGTCATATGCTGAGTGGACTATTGGAGGCAACACTTACATGGGAGAAGCAAACATAAGTAAGGAGATCGCATTCCCTACAACAAAGAAAAAATTACTCCGTATTTCTTAATCATAACAATAGAGTAGGGAAGTAATTTATATTACCTATAATGCCAAGGATGAAGCTGACACTAGCCATGAAAAAGAAACTAAAATTGTAGAACTGCCAAATGAAGATGGAGAAAAACAAGAAACAATAATGTGAGGGGTATTTGGCTACATTTATGCATGAAGTAGTTGGCCCAAGTGTTAAATGAATCCTTATGTTCGTGAATGAGCTGTGTTTCTTTTTAGAAGTTAGGCATCTCTTTTGTAGATTGTGATTCTCTGAGGCTGTGGTTGCATTTCATTTTCGGAAGATATATGTTGTATAAAGATTGTGTCACATTATTTGTCTCTTTGATTCATCACGGACTGACTTACAAGTGGCACATTATTTTGGGACGTCGAATATTGGTATCAAGCTGAATTGAGTCACGCTATTGGCATTGAAAATATCCTCCCTTCCATTTTTTAACTGGCTATTCTAAAGATAATAAATCAGACTTACATTTTCAATGCATTTTTACTATTTTTCTATCAACTTGTTAACCAACCAATGATATAATTTTAACTAATTGGCATTTTATATTTTCAATACATATTTTACTACTTTTACTTTTCCTTAATAGCCATAAGAAAAATCTGCATTTACGTTAAGAAAAAAAACCGGCGAAGTTGTGATATACTTTTGATCCCAAAAATATTACATCTGCCTGGTCTCGGAAAATAAACCATATCCAACCATCCCCTCAACTTTCAACAGAGTCGTGTTGGAGTAGAAAAAATTATATATTTAATACCTAAAATAACAGGTAATCAAGCGAGTCGATAAAATATATATGTCAGATCGAATTATTGGATATCCAGTGGAACCCGAAGCAAATAATTAGTCGACTCATTTGTCAAAGTTCACGAAACTCGTTGGCTTCGAGAGTAGGCTGTGGACGTACAATAATGACAATCATTCATGGGTTCATTCCAGAATCCAGATTATTATTAATGTTCTCAACAACGATAATGAATGCACTCATAATGGTGGTCCCTGAATGAAGCTATCAGAAAAAGGAAAGACACAAAAAAAAAAAAAGATGCGGCAAAAGAGAATAACAAATGGGAAATGACCTTGAACCTGAATTTACATAGCTTCTGTATATTAGAGAAAATCTATACTATACAATCAAAAGATATCAAAATGTGAGTGGTACACTAAGATTCCCTACTTGGAAACCCGATTTGATAGTGCTACTATGGATTACTGAGTTTATGACGCCAATATTTCCAATAAAAATCAAAGTAGTGAACAACAAACGAACTACAATTTCGAATTCAATAAAAAGTAAGGTACTATTTTTCCAATTACCAAAAATACGCATCAAAATTATACTAGAATGACAATAAAAAAAACCCAAGGGAGTATTATTCAAGATCATCAATAGTGTATTAAAAGTATTTAAAATTGTAATTATGTTGGGACCGAATACAAATTGTTGTGAGAATTGTAAGAAGTGTTTTATGTTATTTATATAGAGGTACACTAACGGCCATATTATTTCTTTGCTAGAGACAAATTGATATCCGCTTAATTCCAATTGCTATTTTGGGAGAGACGGTGCGGCTTAATTAAACGAGTGGTTGGTTAATCAAACGGCTATTTTGATAATGCTCAACGTAGTGGTCACTCACATCTACCCATTACCAATGCGATGCTATCCGAGATGTTGCATTGACATTGCCCCAGAAATTACCCCATATACCGGGCCCAAAGATAATGTGCAGAATCCTCGCACCATCGAAAAGTCTACGATTCAAAGAACAATTACTGTCAGCCGCCATGATCGAACATTCGAATCCCATCGCTGCACCAAACGCTACTTTATGTGTTTACAGCGGCTAGATTTTAGCGAATGTGTGGCTGCTTAGATGAAGCAGGTGCCCAGTTATTACAACAGTTATATGATCATTAGTGGATAAGGGGCTTCATATTGTGCTCGGGAGTGCTGGGGGCAGAGCCTAGTGGACGGGTCCTGGCCCAAGCAGGAATACCTCTAGGTGTCTAGCAATGATAGGCTGATGGCATTATGCCAACTTCTTGTTGAACAAGACCACTCATATAAGTATTCATGATCTACTGTTCTTGAATTTTGTTTCTATGGCATTCATAAATAATAACTTGGTTTTGTTGCATGAATATAATAACTATCTTGAATTAAAAATCATGTACTTTGGTTTGGGTTTTTTTCTTCCATTGGAGTAACGTCCCCTCAGGCTCCAACTCTGATCTACTTCATCGTCAGGGAATCACATGTACCAAATGTCCAAATCATATACCGAATTTTCATACATAATCACTTGTCAATTTTGTATAAAAAGTAGATGAAGTGTGGACCTTATATTTTCAAATATATATATTACAGATCGATTACATTTGAAATATATAATTTATGTGTCATAAATTGAATTAACAAATACAATTACGTGTTGTAGTGTTTTATTTTAGCATAACTGTTTTGTGAATGCATAATCGAAAGAATCTTAGAAGTTAGTGATGCGACCGGCTCCATTTTATTTGAGGAGTCCAAAAAAACGATTGTCTCTGGCGCCCACGCATTTTAAGCGCTTTTTTGGAGATTATAGTAATGGAAACTTGTCACGCCTCGCTAATTGCAGTAGTCTTTTCGCATCCTCTATAAATATCTCAACATTCACCCACAGCCGTGAATGCCACTTTGTCTCCTTACATCTTTATTACCCTCTTAAATACCCACACACTAATTGATCGTTGAAATAAGCCATGCGTCACCACGCGGGCCACACTTCGTGTACCACGACGACCACCCACACCTCACGCCGATTTCCGCGCGGCATGCGATATACCGACCTTATTCAGCGAACCATAAGGAATCCTCATACACCCATATTTCGTAAAGTTCAGATAGCGAAAGCACATGTTTCAAGCTTGAGCGTACTACTTCTGGCCAACCGAAGTTTCCTCATAAAACTTTCGTTTTCATCATTGACGCCCCTTCCTCATGGGGAATCTAAAGATCGCTGCTCATCAAAATATGTTTCGGGACAACAACACCCACGCAAGCGCCTCCGCACTGGACACAACACCCGCCCCTTGCTCTCGGTCGGCTATCTTCCAACAAAGGCTTTGAACGGGCGGCATGGAATGCGAGCCGGTGCTCACAAGAGTACACGAGGTCATGACAGAGACCCAACACTCTCAGGAGAACGATGAGCAAGAGGAGTCACCTGCTACACCGCAAGACGAGGTCAATAGCACCTCAACTGCATTTCCCCTGAGAGACGAAAATAAGTCTCGCAATACCCTCATCGCCGCACTCAAGCGACCCAGCTTAGCTGCCCTACAACAACAAGGCCAATGACTTCAAAAGACGATGGCTCGGTCATCCCAAAGAAGTTCGCCCCTGTCAAGAACAATGCACTGCTGTTCCTTTTCCTGATCGGTTGGATACTGCCGCATTACCGAATGGGTTCAAGCCGCTTCCCGCTCAACCTTTTCACGTGGAATATTTCCATTAAAATATTTGAAGGGGTTCATTGCACACATGACTATAACATCCAACAATCCTAATGAATATGTGAAGACATTTCCAAATAGCTTGACGGGCAAAGCTCTGGATTGGTACATGGAGTTACCATTAAAGTCCATCGACTCATACCAAGCCACGGCGGACGCCTTCATCGCCAAGTTTGGTACGGCAATTCAAACTATGCAAGACGAACGTATCTTGATGGACATAAAGCAAAACGCGAATGAGTCGCTGAGCAGTTACCACAAGCGATACAATGACCTTGTTGGAAATTAGTGTATATTGATTTCTATAATTATGCCCGTTGCGACAATTGTTGTAACAATTCATGTACTAGTTTTAGTTAAATGAGATTACTCAAACTAAGTAAATTCAATAATAGTAATTTAAATTACTAAATAGGAACTCATGATAATATTGTATGGTGACAGACACAGATCTCACGATAATCGTTATAATGATAATAATGGTCAATTATATTATTATACAACTGCTATTATCTAAGCCCCAAAGGTCACACACATACAATGACGTTGAGTTTTATTTCATGAATGAAATTAAATCGTGATTTCGCTAAATTGAGAGTTGATTGAAATCAACGAGATACTAATCGAGAGTTTTACCTCTATAGTCTAAAATATAAAATCGGGATCTAAACCAAATTAATTAACTTGTTAGATTAATTAATCCGCTTGACTAATCGGACTCATTAGTGACTTGTTAGCTACTGCTAGCATTTAATTAGTTAACCGCTTTAACGAGTAGGCTTCGTTTAGTTAACGAGTCAAACTATTCTGCTAAAAGCAGAAATAAGTACCATATAAAAGTGAGAAAAAAAAGAGATAAAAAACCTAATAATCTTTTCTCCCATTTTCCCTCATACGCTCTTCCTTCTCTCTCCACACAAACTAAAATTAAGTCAAGACCATTTGATTTGTCCAATCAAGCCACAAAGATTCTAGCAAATCCAATCGCAAGATTCAACCGCCTGTGCTGACTAACCGAGCATCACTTTTGTGGTGCAATTCAAGGTGAGTTCAACGGCGCTGCGGAGAAAAGCTTGGTGACATCCATCAAGGGGCCGTAAGTGCTCGTATTCATACATGTATTTTATTGTAATTCGATTATATACATTTAAATGATTCTGGATGCATTCGTTTATGTTTTTATCAACAAGGTAATAGTCAACAGTAGAGTCCAACTATCTACAGCGTACTAGACGCATGTCACGATCATACCAAGGCCATCAAAGCTCAAGATAAAGACTCAGACAGGCCTATATAAATACCAAGATTATTTCCTCATTCAAGCGAATCACAAAATTCCATCTCTTATAGTTTACCTTCTTGAATCGCCATTAACTCGACGCCCTGAGCTGCCCGTGGTCGGGTCCTCAGAATCCACCTCAGCCTGAAGTCGGCCGCCCGAGGTTAATCGCCCAAATCTCAGATATCGAGTCACCAAATCGACGGATGACCAATTTGAAAAGACCCACCTGCTCTTAATAAATCTAACAACATAACATACAAATTTAAGAATAGGTTTCAAGAAAAATAATCCATCGTGGTACTTCCTAACTGCACAAACCTCCATATATACAACAACTGTCAAAGTACAAAATGACAACCACAAACAGTCTGAAATCTCAAAAAAATACAACAATATACATTCCAAACTACAACCAAAACAACAAAAAGAAGACTGTGAGGATCTACGGCCACCAATCTCTCACCTAAGCACTCAAACCCGATCATGCGAACGAAACAGGAACGCTGATGCACCACCTATCAACCTGGCAGAAATAAAAATGCCGCCCATAACGAATAGGGTGTAAGCTGCGAAGCTTAGTGAATATTTACCTCAAGAGTGGAAATTAACCCACAATCACGTTTACGTTGTAGTAAAATAGTAAAATTCTTTAAATAGATGTAGTACATGATATTATTCAATCGAAAGTTTTGTATTATAAAATCATTAATAATTTCTATCATGTTCATAATTTCATAAAATTTATCGCTATATAACATTCCAAATGGGTGGTAAACAATAATAACACCAAATAAATCCACGACTCTACTCTATCAACCGACAAGCATTTGACACCGTAATCCAATAACCAACCAAACCAACTCCACAACTCTATCAACAACTATAGTACTACTCAATCCACGATTATACCACTCGATCAACTCAACAACTATATCAACTCAACAAATATATCAACTCAACAACTATATCCACTCAACGACTATATCCGGATTTCTACAACGAATGCGCATATGATCAACCTCAACCTGCAGGGAGCTTCTCATGCCCGTCGCATTACGGTGCAACAACGCAAATAACGAATCCACGTGTACACGAAGCACGCAGGTCATAATCAACGAATACGCATAACGGCACGCAGACCATAATCAACTAATATGTACACGGCACGAGACCATAATCAATCTAATATGTACACGGCACGAGGCAAAAGATCGATAATACAACTCACTCAACATCAACAACCCATATGCAATTCATCCTACACCAACACAGCCAACAAAACATCTTAAACACCAAGAATAACCAACACAACCCTGGACACTAACTTGTCCTAATACGACTCAACTTCAACCCAAGAATCTACACAACTCAATGAAACAACATACACAACTCAACAAGTCATATATAACATACGATTCAACACAAATCATACACATATTCAGAAAGTTAAACAGTGGGGTTCTTATCTCGCGAGCTAAGTACTCACCTTGGCTAACAATGAAATACCGCCTCGCCTACTTAGTCCACGTGTCTCTTCCCACGGTCCGCGCCTAACCAAAAATACCCGAACAATTTCAATTACAATATATTACTATTATACTTCCGATTTTAATTCAATTCTTTAACTTTTTTCAACCCATTTTAAACCGCATTTTTCCAACTTAAGTTTATAGATTACTAATTATGTTCAAATGATAATTAAAACGACGAATTTCAATCACAACACCCCCCTACCACCGCCAATCCCTCCCCTAAATAACCAACACTTTAAATTCAACCTAAAGTCATTTTCCTTCCAACTAAATCATCCATATATCAACAACCTTCTACTCTAAACCCAACTACTACACAATTCCTACAACCAAATTTCAACATAAAGTCCTCTAATCAACATCACAATTAATATCTTAACTCCAAATAACTAATTCAACTCTTTAAACAACTATATTTAAGTCTAATAATATCTTTCTTTACCAAAAACTTAAATTTTCCTCAAAAGTCAACTAATCTCCAACAAAAGTCAACTATCAACATACAACACATTTTCAAATTCCCACATAATAAAAGCTTAGACAACAACTTTATACCATTTAAAGTCTCAAATCTCGAAGTCACCTAATCAACAAAAGTCAAACTTCCCAAAACTCAAGAAATACTCAAATATCTTCCAACTTTAACTTCAAAACAACCAATTTAGGGTCCTAAGAACTTATTGTCACAATTTAAAATGAATTAACAAAAGTCAACTAAAATTCAACTATCTCAAAACTCATGAAATATCCCAAAAGATTTGAACTTTCTTACCTTATCTCGTAGAGGATGACTTCGGGGAATCTTTTCCACAAAATCTTAGATTTCAAGTTATCAAGATGCAGTGAAGAAATGGAATAAAAAATCAAGCGGGGAAGCTAAGATGGGGTCTCGACCGAACCAAGAGTGGATTTATATGAAATTTTGTTTTTTAATCATAAAGACAATAATTGAGGAGTATATTAAATTGAAATATTTTGAAGAGTGGTCCTATTTTAACTTATCAGGTCAACTAACTCCCAAAAATTAATTTTCTTTCAACACTTAAAGTAATTAAAGTAGGTTCAACTCAGCTAGTAAATTTCAGAATCCTCGACATTATTAAATTTTTTAAGTTACGCAAAGACGAAAGTGACATGTGTCCCCCGGCCTCACTTTCTTGTATCACGGCGACTCAAGGAGATCAGTCGCTTCCTACCGGCGAAGCCATTGTTGATTCAACGATTCCCAAACCGAAGACCAAGCGAGTCATACCCCCAAGGAGGATTTCAACTCGCTGTGACCATGTACGATAACTACCCGTATTTGATTCCCCTCAGAACATCACAACCCAGGCCCAAGATACACTAGACAAAAATATGGCAAATCACCCCCCTCTCGAAAGATGCATTAACCAAAGAGGTTAAACAACACATCGAAATAGAAAGAGCTCTCAAAGTTTGAAAGAAAGCTCAAAGTACCGACCTTCGAAATGGTCCTAAAAGATAGACTGTTGTTACCGAGAAGACCTCTCGGTCTCGGGGAGAGATACAACGCGACAGGGGCAAACCTCGAGAAAAATACTACACTCACCCCCCACCTCCTCCATGGGCTTACAAGGCTTTTAACCAACACGAACCTGGAAGAGTGATCACCACCGGCGAACCCTTTCGAGGGTCTCCATATCTCGAGGTGTTCTCCCTAGTTCAAGATAAGAACCTTCGCCTAAACCCGCTCGAATACGCAGGTTACACTGAAAGTGCTATATGCTAACAAATATCAGGAATACCATCGGTACTACCATGACAGAACGAACGTAAAATTCTTTTAAAGGCGGAAATCGGCTAAGCTAATTAAGCAAGGTTACTTGAGGAGTTTGCAAGCCAAGACAAAGCGAGGCCAGGCGCTTAAGAGCAAATTCACCTCAAGGACAAGGACAACCGAACGCGAGAAAAACAATTCGCCTCAATCACAGGTGAATCGACACTATCTCGAGGAATGTGGGAGTGAGGTGATTCCCGAAATGCACGGAAAAACTATTATTCTCGACGGGGAATGTACAACACGGGCCGAGCAATCATAAAAAACGAACCAATATCCTTCTCCGACAACGAATCAATGACATTGAGCCCTCATGACGACATCCAGCTTGTCATAGCCCCAAGCACAAATAACTTTACAAAGAGAAAGGATGTTGATTTATAGAGGAAGCTCAACGACATCTTGTATCTCGAGCACCTTCGATAAAAATTCATCTCGGCCGTTAGTCACATACAACCCATCACCACCCGCTGACAGATTCACGGGCCATTTTAGCTTTACCCTTCGGGGCCCACTGTAATCTACAATGAACAGTGACAAGACTACAACAATTAAGGCCCACCACAGCTGGGTCGACATGATGATCCTCATACAGTCGGGTTGATTGGTGACCCATTCGATCTAAGGCCGAGAAAGCCATAGTTTTCCGCTAGATCTCAAGATGAAATTCCCAATAAATGGGGCATAAAGGAAGGGAAACCAAAAGAGAGCTAGATATGTTATCAAGTCTCGTTCCCCCAAAGGAACAAGCCGACGGTGAAAGTGAAAGAAACGATGTCGGAAAATCAACTCAAGATAAAGAGCAGCCAGAAACGAGAGGAGAAAGATAACTCACGGCTAGTGAAAGTCGGTTGCCAAGCACCGCATGGTAGTTAAGTAGAAGAAATTTCATTCAATCCCTAAACAAAGGAGCGAGTTCTTCAAAGTGGGAACGGCTGGATGACACTCACAGACCGATTTCAATTCGAAGATGTATTCACATGTGGCCTCACATACGCCAGAGTGTGACTTTGCGTGAATAATACGCATCGACATACGCGATTCATGTTCGCCTTATCAAGCAAAGAAAGTGAACCTTCAACGAGCGAGAAGAATATATGGCGATACGACCGAGATCGAGGCTCCAATCGGAAGCCCGAGCCATCCGCGAATTACACTTTCCGCATCGGGGACGCACGCTGTACGCGAAGTTAAGTCCAACAACAAACGGAGGATGCGCACCTTCTTTACAAAGTTAAATAAAGCTTCATTCCCAAAGGAGCCCCTACCCGCTTACCCCACCGGGAAGACATGGACGGCAAACGCTAGACATGGCCTTTGATTTCATGGACGACTGCGGCTATTACCGTGACATACCGGGAGACGAAGAAACAACCTCTTCATAATACGACCGCTTTGTTGGAGAGTCATGCCTTTCCGGTTGATGAACGCGGGGGCTACATACCAAAGAATGGTAAACGCAATATTCATGAACCAAATAGGAATAAACATGGAGATTTATGCATTTATTACGTGAGCCAGTGCCAGTGAAAGAGTACTATCACTGGGAAACCTTAAGGAGACATTCGAACAAGGCCTCCAACAAGTTGCGACTAACCCCGAAAAGCGCCTACTGAGTCACCCCCCTAAATTTCGAGAGCATGACGTGGAGAGTGCATCGAACCAAACCTTATCAAAAGATAGCACTTCTGCATACGGTTTCCAAAAGCTATAAGGACTTTCAAATGTTAATGTGTTGTTTACTGCTTCGAAATGTCATTCTAAGTCGAGGAACGGAACCTTCCATTCTTTAAGAACTCGAGACGGTTTCTAAGGAAATCCCTTTCGCTGACGGCAAGATGCTCACGCTTCGAGCAAACCGAAAGAATATCTCGATCGCTAAACCGCATTCTCCATAATTCAAACTAACGGAAGAATCAAGTAGCTGTACTTGGCGGGGCTTACGGACCAATCAAGAGACAAGTTGTCCATGAGACGTGAGTAATCAAAATCCATCTATTATGCGAGCCATGTTTCGCAATTTGGTCAAGAAAACTACCCAAAATTGATACTAGACACGGTACTCATATCCACGAAGCTCAAGATATATTTGAGGCACATCCTATAAAGGTGATCATGCACTCAACCCTTAAAAGTGGTCCCGCAGTCCAACTCTTTAGGCGACTCACGACATGGGCAATCGAATCTAACAAGTTCGATATATCTTATGAGTTTAGCAAGCATCAAAGCCTGCCTGTAGATTCATAGTAGAATGCACGGCGAGGCCACCCCAACGAGTTAGTGGACCAGAGGAGAGTCGCCAAGAACCAACACCCGAACGGGACTCTATGCGTAAATACGAGGTCGTGGCGTGACCGTTAATCTACGGGCCCAAGGGAATAGAAATGGAATATGCCCTCCGTTTCAACTTCGAGGCCACAAACAACGAGGTTGAATACGAAGCTCGTGTCAAGGTTGAACCGGCGCGATTCATGCTCGTCAAATTCAAAGTGGTGAGACTCGAACCGACATTTATCAACAGGGGCTTACTCATGCATCAAGAACGACCTCTCTCATTAAGATCAATCCAAGGCCATACCTCGGGCGTAGTCAAGCTGCTTACATCGCTTTCTCGACATATACTGCAATCGAGAATAAATAAGTCGCCGTTGTCAAAACTCACCACTTATTATGACGAATCGCCAAAGAGGTTCATGTCGGTGTTCGAGATCGGCGGCTCACGAGGAAACCCTAAAAATTGTCCTGTAGAACCCCTGTGACGTGAGGACCGATATAGCTAGATTCCTACGTAGCGAGCATTACCTACCGAGTCAATCGAGCCGGGCGAAGCGTACAACGTTAGTTTCAAGTTCAAGATGTACGAGGAGCAGCCTATATCGAAAGTCTTCGACCTGACCGCTATTACACAGATCCCAAGAAAAATGTTCAAAAGGTAAGAATTAAGTGCATAATGATTGCCAAGGTATCCATTATCGCTTTTAAGGTCCTCCTTAAATTTACTAAGATAACCAAGACGGGTTTTTTCTTTAGCCCACCATGGTTAAAGATTCAATGGACTTCGCCCCGGGGTTACGAGGATGTCATAAATTAGAAATGTTCCCCAACACCTAACACGACGACCCCATAATCAACCTTATTCCCTTCGGCTTAAGGGGAATACTTAGCTGGAAAAACTACCAAAAGTTAATCGGGTCGGCAGTAATCACACGTATGTCGCAGCGGACTATTTTAGCAAATAGGTAGAAGCCTGCCCGCCAATAAGCATCAAAGGAGAAGACATGCGGTTCCCGTGGAAACAAGTTTTGACTCGCTGTCTCCTACTCTAATCCCGGGTATCCTATAACGGGAGCACACCGCTAGTTCGCCCCCCGCAAATTTTTAAATAAGACATAAAACAGCCGATTCGCACTGCCTATTACTCCCAAGCAAATCACAGTGAAAGTGACGAATCGAGCCATCTTCAAGGGGATTAAAAGAACTGGCTCCATAGTTGGGGCATCCTGGGATCCCCGATCGAAGTTAATTAGCAATAGTGTTATGCTTCCCCCCGAACCACACTCCACACACGCTACAAAGCGAAACCCCGTTAGCCTGTATGATCAGTTCTTCTACCAACGGAAGTGGGCCTACCATGCAGAAATATAACACTCATGGCTCGCCTGCTCAATCGCAGTAGCTGAACGGGTCGCCACTCTCAGGCGGGGCGACTCTGGGTGTCAAGCTATACTCACGAGTCACCCGAATGACGTGGAACAAGATCAGCCCTGCTGGAAAGACCATATCACAAGCCGCATTCTAGGCCCAGCACATACGAGAGTCAGGAAGAAATGGACGGTAAAGCCTGGCCCCACCTTTGACCCTACATTGGCCTCCAAGCTAAAGAAGTTTGTTGTTAATTAAGCAAGTTTTATTGTTAACGTAGGTTCGCCGCAAAACCTCTTTTAATTATGTCAATCCTATTAATGAATGCTCGGGGTTATACAACATTCTATCAACATTCTCAGACGATAAACGAGAATGATCGGGTCGAGCAATTATAAATAAAGTTGTTATTCCCCAAAACTTTATCTCTTGTATGTGTATTATGTTATGCGCGAATCAGTACACAAGCGTCAATCGCTTATACTCTCCCTTAACAATAAAGAAAGACCATCGCCTGATCACTCGTAGGCCTCAAGTCAAGATATAGCCAAGACTATAAACATCGGGACAAGCTCTAATTATAACGACTCGGCCCCGACACTCTCGCATAGACGAGTCGAGGCACCGCATATATCCAGAGATGTCGAAGGCATTATTTGTAACAACTCCATTATTTTGCTAAGGCAACTATTACAAGGGGGCAGGATATATAACATATAACGGAGGTTTAAACAGTTGAAACGAAATTCAATTGACATAACGAAAGTTTAAACTGTTGAAACGAAATTCAATTGCACAAAGAACGCTAAGAACAATTGAAATAACACATTCGAAACAAAGAAAAGCATTGTCAAAATATTCAAACAAAGGAAACATTGTCAAAATAATGACATAAAGATACTGGATAAAAGTAAAGACAAGAAGAAGATCTACGCCTGGAGCGCATTGCTGAGGAAAGGAGCGGCTTTTTTCTGGGCCCCTCCTCATCTTTGGGGAGAGGGCATCCAAGTCAGGTCTCGCGAACCAAGAGGAGCTGTAATCCTCCCGAACTCCTCATAATCGGTCGAAGCCCAAGTGCATTTCTTTCTACTTCCCCGACAGCCTACAAGCCCCATAAACAAAGATTAGGGCCCCAAGGCGCCGAGGAATTGGGACTTCTTGAAACTTCTCTAATACCGGCAGCAAGAATGTACTTCAAACTCGAAAAGATTGCTTATTCTCCACGGCACCCCCTAGCTGGGTGTCGACTTCATCCTCTAGAAGCTCGACTTCCCCGAGTCGCTTGGGCTCTCGGCATGAGAGCCTTCCGACTACAACAAAGATCCCTATACCCACTACCGGGTTGATCTGTAGATCAAAGCCCCGAACTCTCCGTCATAGCCTTGTCCCTGCTACGGCCACCCTTCATGCCTCTAATGGCCCCCGTGTAGTCCTCCTCCGCCGTGTTCCTCTTCTTAGTATCGGTATGACGATCCGCCGGCTCTCCGCGAGCCTCCCTAACTTTCTTAGTTCCTCCTCGAGCCGGAAGCCGCTTTTATCATAAAGGGGTGAACTTAAGCCTCGAGGTCCCTATTATCCTCTTTCAAGATAAAACGTCCTCTGTTCACTGAAACCAAAGATTCACTATTACATTAAGACAAAAAGCAAAAGAATGAGTGGTTTAAGGAAAAGATTAACAAAATTAAGGAAAAGAATGAGTGGAATTTAAATTAGAAGAAGAAAGGGAAATGAAAGGGTTTACTCACCTTTTATAGCCGTTTTTTGCTTTGGGACTAAATGCTTAATAAATTTGAAATCGATTCCAGGGTATTCATCCATTTAAAATGACTTTATGTCTTTTCACTACTTTATACCTATGTGCTAATCGAAAAGAATGATGCTGACGGCCTACTTTATTTTGGGGGAACCCAAAGAATTGCCTTGCCCACGATCCTGCGCCGCTCAAAAAAGACTCGGAGTGCTATCTCTAAGACACTCATTACTCCCTCAACAACTTCGAGAGAGGCTGGCCTTTTCGTGCATCCTCTATAAATACCCAACATTCACTTCATTAAAAGCAGAATGCCACTTTGCCTCCCTTCATCTTTATTACTCTTCTTAAATACTCCATACACTAACTCGATCAAGCAATGGTTATGGCCACTACGCGGCCACACTTCGCTATCACGGCGGACCACCCACACTCCTCACGCGATCCTCAGGGCGGCGTTGGTAATATACCTGAATCTTACCTGCATCGGGTCTCATATTAACTCGCTACACCCATATCCTCGTAGTTCAAATAAATGGTGATACAAGTTTCAAGTCAAGCCAACCACTCAACGAACCAAATGCTCGTAAAAACTTGTCAGATCAGCTAGAATATAACATATGCATTGTTTTGTTATTATCATCAAGTCTTAAAAGCAAATTTTAGTTTAGAAGCAAAATTGTTATCATTGATTAATTTATAACTATATTGTTAACATATTAAAAAGATATATAACTTGATGATAATGTTTTTTATATATCAACAAGACTATTTATATTTTTTGTAAAATGATTAAAACATTATACTGACTGACTAATAGTAAAATTTAATTTTTCCAAAAATTGAGAACCAACGGAACGAGTGTTCAGTTGTATGAGTCGCTAGCAAGCCAAAGACCAAGTGTCCTCACATGCAATCCATTTCTATTCTGACCAAACTGTCAGGAGAAAATAAATTTGAAAAAGAAAAAGGAAAGCATCTCTTTTGGAAAAGGGTCCAAGTATGTGATGTTATGAAAATCATCCGGCACATTGCTCATTTTGCTATATATAAAAAAATCATTTATATATCAAAAAGTGATTAATAATCATCTTTTTTTACGAAAAACATCAACCATCATACATGTTTTTCTTTCGACGTCTTTGCTCACACATTTATAAATAAACACAATCATTCACTCTTGAATATAACTTGGAGATTTTTACTATTGCTATTAAAACAACCATCGCGATTGGCAAAAACTACAAATTTCAATAAATTGGTTCCTTTAATTAGTTACAGAATAATTTATGAAATTTTCCTATTAAATGTCGCGTAACATGAATATATGTTAAGAGATTTTGAGGAAACAAAAAAGGAAGAAGCACATCCAACTTGATCAATACTCTCATTGTAAGTTATTCCGTATTAAATATTTATTTTTAGAATCGAAAATCGAAAGGATAATGATAATAAAAAAGTCACTAAGTATGTGAGGCAATTGAAGTTTGAACCACCTTCAATATTAAAAGATGATGTCACTTCTATATGCATCGATAAGGCATAGTCAATGGCGCATCCTACAACTTCCTAACAAATAAGGAAATAATTTCAGACAACGTGTGCCATAATTAATTCCAAAATACATATTGCAAAAATCACAAATAACTGACATCACAACCATAATAAATTGTGAACTAAATTGTTACATTTTATGAGACTCTATTACACTACTTCCATTTCAATTTAACTTGTTGCAGGATTATTTTCAATAAATGATCAATATACTTTTAATCAAGTTTTTTGATTTTTCAGCTTTAACGTTATATCAAAATTTTCATATTATTATGATATATACACAACATATTTTGATATCAACATTTTGGATATTGAAAAATATATTTGTATAAAATTTAGAGCAAATCAAAAGTAGGTTGAGCATTTGTTGTTAAATTGAAATGTAGGAAGTACTTTATTAACATCACGTCCTTTTAAGAAATAACATATCATCTATATATTCTTTTACTGTTTTTCTAAATTCATTTCAGATATGATTAAGAAACGAAAAAGAATAAAGATATCAAAATGTATGACAATTAATTAAAACTATAATGGCCGGCTGATAATTTAATAAAGAAAAATTGCATCAAAAAATTATATTAAAACGCAGTAATTATAATTTTCTATTCTGTATGTATTAAAATAATTGAAACAAAAAATAAACCTGTAGTTACGTTAAAGAAACTATGGATTATTGATTTTTATAAATATAAAATTTATCATAGTCGGGAAAACTCTAAATATAAGATTCAAAAACCTACTCCCTCCGATTTTTCTACTTGTCATTCTATCTAAAAAAATTATTTCTTTTTAGTTGTCATTATACACTTCAAATGCATTTTCATCTAAACATACTTCTCTTTCTTCTTTAATACATTGCCTACTTTTTCACACAAAAGACCAATTTCGAAACCATTTAAAATAAAGACTCGTACTATCGAACCTTCAAATGTATTACCCTGACAAGATTTTGACACCGAACTTTTCAAAATCAAGACTTATACTTTCTCACCAAAATCAATTTTTAAGCGCAATTCTTTGACAAACAACATCCAAATAACTCACACACCCCTCTAACTAACTCAATCACATATAATTCTTAACTCACCCATTCAATCTTAATTAATTAAATAAAAATAAAATAAACACGTCATCTTCAACCTTACACCTCATCCCCACCCCTTTCATTTTAACACACCCCACTCCCACCTCTCACTGCCCCCTTCATTTGCCGTTGCTATTGTCTGTGCAGTTATTGCCTCAGGAACCAGTATGCAAGAAGCTTTCCAAGCTCTGCATTTCGCTTTGGGGTAATAATTTTGTTTATTGCGGGAGTTGTCGAACAGGATTGAATAGTGTCTTACATTGATAAAAATTACAGTCTCATTCTTCAAAATCATAATTGACACTTGATTAATTAATTAAAAGATTTCAAGACAAATTTAAGTTTGTCAATGCTAATGAAGTGAAAAAAGTACGGGGAATTGTGCCATCAAGTTTGTTGGAGCTCAGGTCAAGTGTAGTAAGATTCTCACTCTCCTAGCTCGATCCGCACTGCACCTTCCAATAAATTGCTCCAACAATTGAGAGAGATTAAACTTTTGAGCTGTGGAGGAGGACTGTGGGATGGGGTAGGAGGTAGGAGTGGGGCGATATATTAAAACGCAGCTGCAAGAGGACGGCACAAGACATGTTGCTTATTTTATTTTATTTAATTAATTAGATTGAGCTTGGCCGGATTACACTATGTATGAAGATGTTGGCCACGATTAAGCTTCAGATGCCAAAATACGCTAATTATTCAAGCCCAATAAGATAAATGTCTATTCAAACGATTTCAAAAGCTCGTGCATATTAGATGAAATTTAGCCAAATATTAAATAATCAAAAATTAAATATTTAATTTATAATCAATGAAGGACATAGATGTAAAATTAATTATTTCTTATTTTATTAATTAATGTGTAAATATTTAGAATAATAATTAAGAAAAACGGAGGTATAATACCACCCAATTAACTGATGTATCCGTACCTGTTGAGTTGAGGGCCCACCTTATCTTGCAAGTACGTGTCTCCCACGCTCGAAGTTTCACCATTATTTGATTTGAGGAATTCCTCTCTCTCCCTGTCGGTCTCATAAACAAAATGACAAAGACCACAAACCAATAATAATAGGCTAGTCATAATAATACTTCTACCCAATTTCTCCAGGAATACTTTTAACCACTGTTTGGTTGGTATCACATCTCGGGAAGTGTCGCCATAGTAGCAGCTCATGTTTGGAGTATCGGGAAGTTATGTTATTAACGAGTCGAGTTCGAGTATGTATTGAATGATCCAATCGGATAAACAGTTTATCGAGTTAGATAATTGTCCTGTTGTTTTGGATATTGATCAAGATGTTGTACTCAATTCAAACTCGGTTGACCTCCAAACAGGTTGAGTATCAGACGTTGTCAGATTACCCATTTCGTTCACAATACTAGTGATAAATTATAATCATAAATAAATGTGTGATGCATTACTATTAAAAAAAAAATAGATATAGTGTATGTTTTAAAAAATTTATTGGTTATTTAGGTGAGTGGGGTCGGATAAACTTGACAAATTATCGAGTACAAAGTAAAACTCAAGTCCGGCTTCGTAAGTCTTCGTTCAAGTAGGTTGTCTTGAGCAGTTATCTGGTTACTCGATCCACTTAGAACAATAGAGTAAGAAGTAATACTATTTAACGGGTTGTACAATATATTAAATCGGAATTCATATAAGGAGACATTCATATTTCCCATGTTATTTATCAAACCAAACATGCTGTCTCCGAACATAGCTCAATTGATCTATAATTAGAGTGATAAATATCAATACCTTCACTTTTTCATGAAGTGTGGGTTCGACACTCATAATGAGTCTCATATTGAAGTGGTTAAAATGAAAGCTCTAGTCTATGATCAATTGAAACACATCTTGCGATTAACCCCAATAATAACCCAGGGCAGGGACCGATTTCACACCTTATTAAACCAAACATGCCCTCTTGATACATCCGATTCCCCACATCTACAAACAATTCCTAAGACATTTTCAATATATCTCGATAACTTCATTAAAATTTAAAACCAATATCTCATGAGAAATTATCTCATAAATTTAATCCGAATGAAAACGACATACCCCTAAAAAAATGCCAAAAAACCTTACGTACCTCAACCCAAAACCAAAACCAAATCCAAACCCCCCCTTTCAAATCCGCTACTTTTTTCACCACTTCACGCAATAATAACCTCACGCACTTATAATAACCCATCTCACTTATCAATCACCTCACTGATAAGCCAATTAACTTATCGATGATAAGCAGTATAATTTTAAAGATAAGAGACCAAGTCTTCATTACAACCTCATTTTACTTTCTATATATACACACATATAAACCTCTCTTTCTCTATCTACACTTACACACAATTCCTCTTTCTCTCTCCACCTTTCTCTCTCTAGAAAATCACGTTTTTGGGTTTCTTTTTTGGGTTTTTTTAATATTATAATTAATTAATATTTGGGGTTTTTATAATTAATTAGTATTTGGGTTTTTATTTTTTGGGTTCTGGAGGATTTGTTTGGATCTGGAGGTTGAAGGTAGTTGGAGGTAGAATTTGGGGGGTTTGTTGAAGAGGGAGAATGTCTTCTTTGAGTAGAGAGTTGGTTTTTCTGATACTGCAGTTTCTTGAAGAGGAGAAATTCAAGGAGTCTGTTCATAGGTAATTGCTGGATTTTTGTCACTTTGTCCCAAAATTATTGTCCAGTTTCATTTTTATTTATTCTAAATTAATATATTTTTTTAAAAGATTGTCGGGTTTGATTTTTTTAATGGTCAAAATTAGTAAACTTTATAGAAAGATTGTCGAGTTTGATTTTTAATGGTCAAAATTAATTTATTTTCTAAAAAGATTGTCGAGTTTGATAAATTCGAGTTTTGACTTTTTATGGTCAAAATTAATAAATTTTCGAAAAGATTGACCATTTTTATTGGTCAAAATTAAAACTTTCCTAAAATATTGTTGAGTTTGATTTTTGGTGGTCATAATTAACTAACTTTTGAGTTTGATTTTTTATGGTAAAGTTAATTTTATTTTCGGAAATATTGTCGAGTTTGAATTTTAATGTCGACCAAAAATATTGTCTGACTTTGATTTTTAATGTTCAAAATTAACAAACTTTATAGGTTTAACTGACACATGACTTCGATTCTAGTTAACTTATCGTGTTAATTGACACATCACAATCTTTATGTGATGGATGAAGTACTTATTTTACTTTTGTCGTTTTATGTAATTATGTGTTCTGCATTTGTTTATTTTTGTCCATTTTTGTATTTTATTATTATGTTAGTTTATTCTATGTTTGTTGGGTTATTTTGAATTTTATTACTAGTACTTGGAGTGTGTTGATTGATGATATGAATTGTGGGTATGGTTTAAGTGATAAATTGTTGGGGATTAATGGATAATTGATATCCTTTTCGAGTAATCATTGAAATGTGTAGTTTGAGTACATGCTGAGTTAGTTTTGGCATTCACTTAATCGAAATTCTGAGTAAACGAAGTTGATTATAGTTGACCATTCTAGTTAATGAAACTAAGTAACCATTGATGTTTTTGCAGTTGTTGTATGTACAAATCGTAGAATCCATTTTGTTATTGTTATACTTAAATAATTTATTAATTGTTTCGAGTTTGTACGCAGACCATGAATTTGATGAAAAGTACAATGTTGGTCTCTTTTGTTATTGTTATACTTAAAATAATTTATTAATTGTTACGAGTTTGTACGAGGACCATGAATTTGATGAAAAGTACAATGTTGGTCTCTTTTGAAGGCTTGAACAAGAATCCGGCTTTTTCTTCAACATGAAATACTTTGAGGAGAAAGTGCATGCAGGTGAATGGGATGAAGTTGAGAAATATTTGTCAGGGTTCACAAAAGTTGATGATAACCGTTACTCTATGAAAATCTTTTTCGAAATCAGAAAGCAGAAGTATCTTGAAGCTCTTGATAAGTGCGTATAAATTTTTATTCCTTTCTTAACTCATTTTCGTCTTCTGTTAACCATGAAGTTCTTGATTTGAGGTTTTCATTTGGTTGCTTTTGTCACCAGGCAAGACAAGGCAAAGGCTGTTGACATATTAGTAAATGATCTGAAAGTATTCTCCACATTCAATGAAGATTTGTTCAAGGAGATAACTCAGCTGCTAACTCTTACCAATTTTAGGTACTCATTTGTCAGTTTATATTACTTTTCAACCGGATTCTGTTTAAAATTGGTAATATGCCGAGATCTTTATGTCGAGAATGACCATTTATGAATTATTTCCATGAAGATTCAAGTCTTCAGTTGAAGCTGATTTTTGTTCAATATATCAGGGAGAATGAGCAGCTGTCTAAGTATGGTGACACAAAAACAGCTCGAAGTATTATGCTGATAGAACTGAAAAAATTGATCGAAGCAAATCCTCTTTTCCGTGAAAAACTTGTTTTCCCTACCTTGAGAG
The DNA here is from genome assembly GCA_019722365.1 of Lithospermum erythrorhizon. Lineage (NCBI taxonomy): Eukaryota > Viridiplantae > Streptophyta > Magnoliopsida > Boraginales > Boraginaceae > Lithospermum > Lithospermum erythrorhizon. The sequence continues at coordinate 1,033,669 of JADFUC010001683.1, forward strand.
CATCAAGATTGCGAACTTTAATTAATCAAAGGTAAACTCCTGAATTGGAGACACCTCTCATGTAATTGTTGTATCTTCTGTTAACAAGGCAAGTGGGTCCGCCTTTTGATGCCCCTACCCTCTTCAATTCTAACCTCCCGTTTTTTTTTACATTCAATCCATGTGTGTTGGTTGTGTCAAATCACAACATTGTTCTTGCTGGACCATATATATCATATGCTTTGTCTTCTTTGTTCTATGCATCTTTCTGTTCGCAGTTTCTAGAACTGAATTGCAATCATCATGTTATTGTACATACCATTTTCATGCCATAATTTATCTTGCAGGATCTTTTAATTCTACATCTGACAAAATACGCTTGAACTGTTACAAACATTTCTATTTGTAAACATTGTTTTACAGAGTAGTATCATGCTGAAGTATTCTTGGTCTTTACAGTTTGAATTGGCAGCATCAGCTTTGCAAAAACCCAAGGCCTAATCCAGATATTAAGACTTTATTTGCTGATCATACATGCTCTCCCCCGAATGGGTCTCTTGCACCCTCTCCTGTCAATCTTCCTGCAGCTGCAGTTGCCAAGCCTGCTGGGTACACACCACTTGGAGCACATGGGGTACACATTTTAATCTTACTCTATGTGTGTGCATGTGTGTTTTGTGATACGACTTGTATACTCATATCATTATGCAAATTGTTGTAAATAACTGTTTCTGTAACTTTATGTTGTTGAGGAATTGGTTTAACATCCATTTAGTATTTGCAGCCATTCCCACCTGCTGCAGCCGCTGCAAATGCGAATGCTTTGGCAGGATGGATGGCAAATGCTGCTGCTTCATCATCTGTTCAAGCAGCTGTTGTGACTACATCTTCATTACCTGTACCCCCTAATCATGGTTAGTGAGTTGCAAATGATGTAGACAGTAGAGTCCCAAGTCTCCTTCTCCCCTAAAAAAGAGAGAGAAGAGAATGTAACTAATGTGCATGGACAAATAATGTCTGCTCGTGTTGTTCATATTGGCTGTTACTTTCTTCTGCAGTTTCAGTATTGAAGCGTCCCATCACACCTCCTGGTACCATGGGTATGGTTGAGTATCCCAACGCTGATCATGATCAACTAATGAAGCGCTTGCGGCCTGCCCCATCTGTTGAGGAGGTAATTAAATTGAAGTTTTGGTACTTCAAAGCATTGTGTCCATTGAGGTTTTCATTAGTTGTCTAGTTCATAGTCTCGATCAAATACAAACCAATTTCTTCATATTCTACATGTTCAGGTTACATACCCTACAGTGCGTCAACCAACATCTTGGTCCTTGGATGACTTGCCAAGAACTGTAGCTTTTACCCTGCCTCAGGGATCCACAGTCACTAGCATGGATTATCATCCATCTCACCACACCTTACTTCTAGGTATGGCAACCAATAATGCTTATGTTTATATGTGTGTGGCAATTCATTTTTCTTTTGTGGGCTATCTGCATTATGTTATCCCTAATTGAAATCGTACTTCAATTGTTTACTCAACAGTTGGCTCTAGTAGCGGTGAAATAACACTGTGGGAAGTTGGAGCAAGAGAGAAATTAGTCTCGAGACCATTCAAGATATGGGATATCCAAGCCTGTACCATAACTTTTCAAGTGCGTATCTCAGTAGTTCCTATTTTAAGAATTATTTTGATCTTTGACCGTGAAACCAGTTGAATAGATTCTTTGTAATTGATGCATGCGACTCGAATGTGAATCTTATCCACCTTGTTATACTAACCTGTAGACCCTATTTCGTCTAGCATCTGATTCCTTTTAGACAATTGGATCAAATCTTAAGTTCTTGTTTCTTATGTTTTGTCTGAGCAGGCTGCCGCTGCTAAGGAAGCACCATTTAGTGTAAATAAAGTTGCATGGAGCTCTGATGGGACCTTTGTTGGTATATCCTGCACTACCTTTTTATTTGCCATATATACCAATTGAATACAAGTATCACCAATATCTTTTATGCTACAGGGGCTTCTTTTTCTAAGCATCTGATCCATTTATATCAGTATGTTGGATCAAATGATCTACGCCAGCATCTAGAGGTACGGTTCTTAAAATTTTAAGTCAAAATAGTTACTGATGCCGTGAAGTATTTAACGGTGTGGTTCCCTTGTAGATTGATGCCCATGTTGGTGGAGTTAATGATATAGCTTTTGCTAACCCAAACAAACAACCATGTGTAATCACCTGCGGTGATGATAAGTTGATCAAGGTGATGATAACTTTCAATCTATCCATACATTGTTATTTGCATAAAAGTTTTCCTTTTCTTTCTTGGTGCATTAAAGAAATATTTGAAACAGGTCTGGGATCTAACAGGACGGAGGCTGTTCAACTTTGAAGGGCATGAAGCACCTGTATACTCTATATGTCCGCATCAAAAGGAACAGATTCAGGTCTGCACAATCCTTTCTTGGTAGAATTTTTTTTGTTGCCCCTTATCTTAAATGATTCGAAAAGATAAATTCTTTGGAGACATGAACTTGGAATAATGCTTTATTGGTTTTAATTACAGATACTAATAAATATTCTGATTGCAGTTCATTTTTTCAACTGCTATTGACGGCAAAATCAAAGCTTGGCTGTATGACAACGTGGGATCACGGGTTGATTATGATGCTCCTGGCCATTGGTGTACCACTATGCTTTATAGTGCTGATGGAAGCAGGTGAGACTGAAATGTGCATCTAACAACGGAATTTTCACGTCAGTCTTTAGGGTGCACATGCACCATTTGTAAATAGTTTCTATGGAACTGCTTTGGTTTTGTTTTAATTATTTCTGGAACAATTTGTTTGCTGTCACATGTTTGTCAGATTGTTCTCTTGTGGAACTGGTAAAGAGGGAGACACTTTTCTTGTAGAGTGGAATGAAAGTGAAGGAGCAATAAAGAGGACGTATACTGGATGTAGGAAGAAATCAACTGGGATTGTGCAATTTGACACTACTCAGAATCACGTTTTAGCTGTTGGTGAGGATAATCAAATAAAGTTTTGGGACATGGACAATACTAACCTTCTAACGAGTACAGATGCTGGTGGTGGACTTTCGGTCAGTTTGACATTTGCTTCCTCCATCTTGAAATAGTTAACCTTTTAGGAGAAAAGTTATTGCTATTTTTGCATGATCATTTACATCCTCAATGCAATATTTGTAGTTGTCTCGTAAAAATTCGTTAATTTTATTTCCTTGTGTGCTCTTATTTTCATTTTCATTGGTTGAGAAGTTGGACTCTCCTTGAAAATGATAACACTTTCTGTCTTCATCTCTTGGGGTGTATTTGTTTTTTGTACGAAATTGGAAGCTCTATACGAATATTGAGATATTTATATAGAGATTCGTCCAATTCCAATTCCACACAAAAACAAACACACCTTAACTTTACATCGCCTTAATTCTTGTGTTATTTTAATAAACAATCAACTATTTAAAGAAAGGGGAGTAGTTTCTTTGTTGTAATGGTTAAATGTTTGAAATATTGCTTGTAACTTGTTAAAAATAACCTTCATGTTTGAACAGAGTCTGCCACGCTTGAAATTCAACAAGGAGGGAAATCTTCTCTCTGTGACCACTGCAGACAATGGGATCAAGATCCTTGGGAATGCTGCTGGTCTGAGATTGTTGAGGAACGTTGAAGGTCCTTCCTTGGAAACCCTAAGATCTCCAATTGAAGCAAGCGGAATTAAGGTACTTTTCTCTTCCATTTCTGTATTATCATCCTTTTGCATTAATATCAAAGATTCACCTGTTTTTGTTATTCGGCAGGTCTCTGGCACTTCCGTTGTTAATGTTACTCCTATAAACTGCAAAGTGGAGAGGAGCTCCCCTGTCAGGCCCCCACCGATCCTAGTAAGTCAATGCTTGTAATTACTCAAGATTCTCATACAAGTTGGGACCTTTGGAGTCTGCTTGTAATTCTATCTCTGATGGCGGTGGAAATCTATGACTACTTACCTTGCCATAATTTTATTTGGTGGCTATTTGGACGCTGCTATTGATAGTGTCGGTCTAGTTCCTTAACAATAGAATGTCAAGGTGGCGTGACATGCATTCTCCTTTAGTTGCTAATGAAACAACATATAATTTTGTTTAGTATTCTGAAATAATAGGTTCTTTACATGTGATATAGAGTTAATGATTTTTGATTCTCTAACTCTTGGATATATTAGAATAAATCAATTTCACTACCTATGCTTCTTTTCTGTTGTGAAGTAGTAAATAGTCTTTTCACTTCATCTTAGGTCAATTCGGAAACAACCTGCTTAGACGGGAACTTCTTTAGAAGCATTAGGACATGTTGTTGTTATTCGGAATTATTAGGTATCAACCATGAAGGTATAGAGAAGGAAAACAGATTTTCTGTATCTTTGTTCGGAACTTCGTGGGACACTTTTAAGTCAGAATAGTTTTTGCTTTAATTAAAATGGCATCTAGTTTACCGAATTTCTTGCTCTGCATCACAAACGGTTGCATCATGAACTTGTTTTTATTACTAGATCTGACTCAAATCAATGTTTGATCGTGATATTTTCTGTATAAGGTATCTGCGAGTTTCTAGCTGTAGACAAGGAATTTTGAGCCTAGTATATAAGACTTGCCTGAAAGTGAAATCACACTAATTAGTGGCTTGGGTTGTAATTTTACTTTGTGTTGACTTGTTTTATGTTGCTTCATGTACATAGTTGGTGGTATCTTTACTTTAAACGCTAACTATTGTTGCGGTCCATTCAGAACGGAGTCGACTCCATTCCTAGAAGCATTGAGAAACAACGAAGTTTAGATGATGCTACTGATAAAATGAAACCATGGCAGCCGGCAGAAATCGTAGACCCCGCTCAATTTAGATTGGTTACTATGCCTGAGAGCGCAGATGCTGCTAAGAAAGTATGTTGAAGAAACTATGTTAACTCGTTATGTTTCATTTTCTGCAAATGCCTCTGATTTTTTTCAATTGCACTTCTTTTTGTAGGTCGCTCGGCTTCTGTACACAAATTCTGGTGTTGGTTTATTGGCACTTGGATCAAATGGTGTTCAGAAGCTTTGGAAATGGGCTCGGAATGAACAAAATCCAAGTGGAAAGGTAATGCTCATTTTGCTACGTATATGGTATTTTTACTATATTTTCTTCCAGGTTTATAGATATATATTCAGTAAGTTTCTAAATGTGCATTGGTTCTGAAGGCGACTGCCAATGTCGTTCCACAACATTGGCAACCGAATAGTGGTCTTCTTATGAATAATGATGTTTCGGGTGTCAACCTGGAGGAAGCTGTCCCATGCATAGCCCTCTCTAAGAATGACTCTTATGTGATGTCAGCTGCTGGTGGAAAGGTTTCGCTATTTAACATGATGACGTTTAAGGTATCAGATTTAAAATAAAATAAAATAAAAATATATATATATATCCGCATTAGCAATACAGAATTTTGAATCCCAGTCATAATAACTCGTGTGTAGGTCATGACAACATTCATGCCACCTCCTCCAGCTTCAACTTACCTAGCATTTCATCCTCAAGATAACAATATAATTGCCATCGGTATGGAGGATTCAACTATCCATATATACAACGTCAGGGTAGATGAGGTAAATCATTACTCAAGGGAAATTAATTTGATATTATGCTGCCTTGTAAAGTAGTATATTTAACTGGCTTTTCTGAACAGGTGAAGTCAAAACTCAAAGGACACCAGAAGCGCATCACTGGGCTAGCCTTCTCCACCACCCTTAACATCTTGATCTCGTCTGGTGCTGATGCTCAGGTAAACTCCAGCCTCCCTTTTGCTTTATTTGAAATCCTGCTCGGTAGACATAAACCCTGGTTTAGACGTACTGAAGAAACTAAATTAATATAAAGCCGAGTAGTCGTTAAATGTTGCAGATTTACATGCCTATTTGACAGCACCAAACATAGTAACTTACATCTCATTCTAGTTCCTATGTGGTAGGTTGAAGAACTTGGAAGTATAATTTTTTACTTGTCATAATTTTATGCTTATTTGTAAAACTTATTTCCTCTTTTTTTCATTATCATAACAAATTGATCTAGAACCTCCAATTGGGATGAAAGTCACTCTTCTTTGATGACAATGATGTAATTTTGGTATTTGCCAGCTTTGTGTTTGGAGCATTGATACATGGGAGAAAAGAAAGTGCATAGCTATTCAAATGCCTGCTGGCAGAGCCCCTAACGGTGATACTAAAGTACAGTTCCACTCTGACCAAGTGCGTTTGTTGGTGTGCCACGAATCACAGCTAGCTATATATGATGCCTCCAAAATGGAGCGCATACGACAGGTAATTTGTTATTTTATTATTTATTTATTGCATATTATTTATCAATCAACTGAAATTGAGTTTCTCATGTGTGTTCCCTTTGTTCCAATACCAGTGGCTCCCTCAAGATGGTCTTTCTGCTCCTCTATCTTATGCGACATACTCCTGCAACAGTCAACTAGTTTATGCTTCTTTTATTGATGGAAATATTGGCGTGTTTGATGCCGATAGCCTAAGATTAAGATGCCGCATTGCACCATCAACATACTTACCATCAGCTGGAGGGACTGGGTAAGAACATGATTCTTCGTTTCCAAGTTCATTTACTGTTTCAAGTGTTTTGCTCTACTTTTGCCTCTTGTTGCCTGAATCTATTGATGACCCATATCTTACGATTCACAGAAGTCAAGCAGCGTACCCAGTTGTTCTTGCATCCCACCCCCAGGAGCCTAATCAATTCGCGATAGGGTTATCAGACGGGTGTGTCAAGGTAATGGAACCTGCAGAATCAGAAGGAAAGTGGGGGTTATCTCCGCCTGCTGAGAACGGTATGGTCAATGGTAAGACTGGTTCCTCATCTACAAGCAATCATGCTGGAGACCAGCCTCAAAGATAATAAAAAAGCCTTTCGTTTATCGTTTAGGCTTCTACTCCATGTATCCAATATAGGTTTAGTTTTTTGCACTCCTTTATTTGTAAGTTCCCTTCTCAAAGACAAGGACCTAGAAGTTTTTAGGACAATTTATGATTACTCTATAATTACTCACTCTTTAGGTATTTGTGTATTTGTTTTCATCAAGTACTTTTTATCGTGCAACTATTTCAGATACAGAATTAGTTCTTTAGGCCTGGTGCTAAACCAGGACTCCTTTGTATCATATTTGAATGATTTCATGGCTTTTCTTCTTCTTCTGAACGTTGCCGACCGTTACGATCAAACCTCGTCGCCTATCAATTGGTTTTAGAATGGAATTTATGAATCTTTAACAAATGTTTTTTCCTATCTCTTGCTCTATTTTTTAATGGTAAACCGCTAAATCATTCGATTATTTCATCTCTTACTCTACTTCTTTATGTACTCTCCTTCACATACCTCACATAGCAAAATGCACCATTTAAGATCTAGAGGATCTTTTACCTTATTTCGGTATCTCCTTCCATACCTTCCTACTTTAAAATTTATACATCATATATTGAGTGGTTATATCATAACTATCCATGATATTTTTAATACATGGTATAATATTTTAAAATGGGAGGCACGAAGAGGAGGTAGAAGATCTTTTCCATTTAAAATGAAGTCATCAACTAGGATGTTTACCATTCGATTATTAGCTTATGCTACCCAAATTACTAGAGACCATCAATGTCCAAATCTAAAAGATCGTTTAGTTTGTTTCTTAATAATCAAAATCAACAAACCACTTGGGTTAGTCCTGGCCACATGATATTACTCATATAATGAGGTCCCCGGATTGAGTCTTTGTAGTGGCAAGGGACGATTTAAAAAAATAGTATTTTAGATGAATTTGTAAACATTAATGATTGAAGATAATTATTTATTAACCGTGATCTGGGTATCCCAGTGGGTTGGCCCAAGCCCAATATGAAGATCTGTAAAACCCTATAATTTGTTTTTCATCATTTTGCTTCACTCACATATTCTCTCTGCGGCATTTGATTTCATTTCAGGTGTAAATCTCTCTATTTTATTCTCGAATTTATTTCTATAAATCTAAATAAAATGCAAATTAATTGAAATTATTTAATATTAATTTTACAATATTGTGATTGGATTTTCTGTATTTTTTAATTTTTTTATTGATTTTATACATTCAGTTAACTTTCAAATAAATTGAAATATTTAAAATTTATTTTACAGTATTGTGATTAGATTTTTTAAATGTTTTTATTGATTGTATAAATGTATGTGTATGAATCTGATTGTATTTGTTCAATTCGCTGAATATTGAAGCAGATTGAATTTTTTGATAATTAGCTGGTAAGAGTGTTGGCCCGATTGTCTCTGTTCCAAAAAGATTGTCCAGTTTGATTTCAATTGTCAAAATTAACAAACATTTTAGTGTTAATTGAATCTGCATTACTCGTATTGTGTTAATTGTAAAGTAGGTTGACAATACTATGTTTTCATATACTCCCTCTGTCCCATAAAGATTGTCTCGTTTGATTTCAATGGTGAAAAATAACTAAATTTAATGGCTTAATTGATTCACACAGCTTTGATTTGAATCACAATTATAATGTTAATAGTAAAGTAGTTTGAAGATACTATATTTTCATATACCTTTTCCACAAAATATTATTCCATAATTAAGAAATTCAAGGTCAAAGTTTCAAAAGTCAACACGTCAAAATTAGACAGTGAATGATCTATGCAGGGAGTATTTTTTACCCAATTATATACAACATTTACAAAAGTATTATAGTTCAATATGTAATTTTTTTTATACCAAATATGTAAATGCTATGTATGCGTTACTATGGGTATTTTTCTGTTTTCTGTAACTCGGTTTACTGTCTCAGTTATGGTCTGTCAGTTTTTCCATTTAAACAATCTTGTGAACAGGTAATTATTGATTCCATTTCCATTTGCCTTTGGAGGAGAAAAAGGATTTGAGTGACCATGGCGACCAATTTCGCGAAACCCGAGAATGCTCTAAAGAGGGCTGAAGGTGAGTCCCTCAGTAGCACTTTATTTATTGATGGTGAATTTTGATAAAACCAGGTAACTGGATTAAATGAATTTGTTGAAATTTATGTTGTCTGAATATTTCTGTTTTTTTTAGTGTATCTCGACAGATTTGATCTGATTGTGGCGAGATCTGGCTGATCGTTATATTTGAATTTTGACTGCAGAGTTGATTAATGTTGGGCAGAAAGAAGAAGCTCTGAAAGCACTTCATGGTGTGATCGTGTCCCGAAGGCACAGAGCATGGACAAAAACACTTGAAAGAATAATGTTTAAGCACATCGAACTGTGCGTTGACATGCGGAAAGGCAGAATTGCGAAGGAAGGTTTGATACAATACCGCATGGCATGCCAGCAAGTGAATGTCAACTCGTTGGAAGAGATTATCAAACACTATATGCATCTCTCGACTCAGAAAGCTGAGCTTGCTCGTAGTCAGGCACAGGCCTTGGAAGATGCTCTTGATATCGATGATCTGGAAGCTGATCAAAAGCCAGAAGATCTGATGTTGAGCTATGTCAGTGGCCAGAAGGGAAAGGACAGATCTGATCGCGAGCTTGTCACACCATGGTTTAAATTCTTATGGGAGACTTACAGAACTGTTCTTGAAATCTTGAGGAACAATTCCAAATTGGAGGGACTTTATGCGGTAATGTTATTAGAACTTTGTACTCCGCTTGCCTGCTCAATTAATTAACACTATTTCTCGTAATATGTTAAGAAGAAGAATGTAAATTTTTATGCTACTCATGTTATTGCAGAACTTTCTCTAAAACTTGATCTGGAATTAGATCTTCAAAGAGTAGAGGGATTGTAGTATACAATTCTTTGGTTCTTATTTGAGGATAAAAGTTCAGATCACTCACAGCAAATGAAAAGAAATATGCTCATTTCATTATTTTTTGGAGCTTCAACTGACTCCCTTTGAAATATTGAACGCGTAAGGAATTTTGATGCTCTGCTTGGGATCTGTCTCAAAGCCCTTAACCTTTTGTATTTGATTTTCCCTCTTATCAGTGTTGCCTCCTTTTGAAGTCTTGGAAATGTATGTTTTAAGTTGGCAGGAGTATGTGGGGAATCTGGTTATGTGAACCACATTGAAATCAGTCCCCAAATTGATAAAATGTGATAGAGCTAGTCGATTTAGGGGAATGGTCGGGTAATTGCTATGAGTGCTCTTCCTTACACCCATTATACATTGATTTAGTTATAATTTAGATATTGTAAGGATTGCACCCGTCGTCATGTATTTAGCTTTTATCAAGAGGTCATCGTTGATTGACATGTCAATTCCAGTCATTCAATGAATTAGATATTGGTTTTTTATATTCCAGTTTCATTGATGGAGTTCTTATTGTAAGTCTGTTGTCTGATCTATGGAATAAGTTGAGTTTGCCATGGGTGCTGTTTCTGTGGTTCCTTATTTATTGAATAATAGCTTGATGGCTGAATTGAAATGAGCTCAGTCAAACGCTTGAATGCCTTTGAATATTCTGCTATGAAACCTCAATGCAATTAATTAGGTGGCCAATTGGAATACCTGGAGGAACAAATAATACATTCCTAGCCTGATCTGATAAATGCTGATTCCCTTATTATAGCGACATAAGACTCTACTAGTTAGATATCATGGAGAGAGTGAGAGACCCATGCCAAATGTGATTTGGATCAATGATCTTACGGGTTTAACCACGGAGTTGATTCTTTATTAATGACCTATTGACGCTAATATGTATTGTAATTCAGATAAGAGGTTTTGTATATTTGCTGTTAAGGTGGTTGGTAATTTTCACCGTGTCCGTTAATAACTCCCATTGCTATATATTGTGAATGACTTGTGGCTGTTACTTATACATATATTAATTCTATTTTGTAGATGACTGCACACCGTGCCTTCCAATTTTGCAAGGAATACAAACGTACAACCGAATTTCGCCGATTGTGTGAGATCATCCGTAATCATCTTGCTAATCTCAATAAATATAGAGATCAGAGGGATCGTCCTGACCTCACTGCTCCAGAAAGTCTGCAGTTGTATCTTGATACGAGATTTGAGCAATTGAAAATTGCAACTGAACTTGAACTCTGGCAGGTAACAATGAATGGTTTATATAAGTGAAAAGCAAGTTACATAGGTTTGTGTGTATCTGGTAAAATGAATGAAAAGCGAGTCATACTTATACTTTTATATTTACCGCAGGAAGCCTTCCGTTCCGTTGAAGATATTCATGGATTAATGTCCATTGTCAAGAAGCAACCAAAGGCATCCTTAATGGGCGTTTACTATGCAAAGTTGACTGAGATATTTTGGACTTCATCCAGCCATCTGTATCATGCTTATGCATGGTTAAAGCTTTTCTCCCTTCAGAAAAGCTTCAACAAGAAATTGACTCAGAATGATTTACAATTAATTGCATCTTCTGTGGTTTTGGCTGCACTCTCTGCCCCCCCGTACGACCTTTCAATTGGAGCTTCTCATTTAGAACTTGAAAATGAAAAGGAAAGGAACCTAAGAATGGCTAATCTCATCGGATTCAATCTTGATCTTAAGCTAGAGAACAGAGAAGTGGTAAACTATTTTAAGTTAGTGTTTCTTACCATGCACCTCTTGATCTAATCTAATTATTTTTCCTCTTTTCTTCCCATGTACTATCCAGCTCTCTCGATCATCATTGCTTGCAGAACTGGTAAGAGATAATCTAAATAATTTTTTCTTATATCTCAATTAAGGTTTTCCAAACCTTCATTTTCTTTTACATATGCTATTTCTCTTCCTGTTGTTGAAGTTTCTAAACCAATAATGCAATAACAATGTAATAATTTCCAATTTATTAAGCTTTCCATCAGATTCATCATGACTTTAACATTAACTTAACTTAGGTTATGCAGCTAAATACATTCTTTCATTGTGAGTCATGGCTTGATAATTCTATTAAACGTCTTGTAAAATTGATCACCTTTTCGAGGTTTGTTGTTATTGAAGTGTGAAATCTCTTTTGTTAAGATTCATATTTCTGTTGTTTTTCAAAGTTGTGGTGGTGTTTGCCCTCACCTTTTCTTCCCTTTCCCTTGTCCAAACACATCTGATCTTTGATCTGTTTCAGGTATCCAAAGGAGTCATGAGCTGTGTTACACAGGAGGTTAAAGACCTTTACCACCTTTTGGAGCACGAGTTTCTCCCTCTTGATCTTGCTTCAAGGGTAGAACCCCTGTTGACCAAGATATCCAAAGTAGGGGGTAAGCTTTCTTCAGCTTCTGCCCTTCCAGAAGTGAAGCTCTCCCAATATGTCCCTTCTTTAGAAAAGCTAGCTACACTGAGATTGCTTCAGCAGGTACACATGTGAATACTGTTTCCTTTTTTTTTTTTGAAGCATAATTTTACATCTATTTTCGGATAGGGTTTTACTTGTTTATATTAATTTCCAGGTATCTCAAGTATATCAATCAGTTCAAATTGAGAACCTATCTGAGAAGATCCCTTTCATTGATTTTTCTTTGGTTGAGAAGATATCAGTTGATGCTATGAAGCATAAATTCATCTCTATGAAAGTTGACCACATGAAGGGGACTATAATCTTTAGCAATCTGGTGAGTTGGTTACTGTTGTGATATGTGTATTCAATTTTTTGTTTTGTATGGCATGCTAGAGTAGATTGAGTGAGAAAGGAATGTATGTTTTGTTGAGCACATGAGTACTAATCTGGGCTTACCTCCATTTGAATATATTAATACTTATCGAACAAGGTAGAAGCATAATGTATATCAAGTTATATTGAACCTCATATGATACCTCCATTTATTTGCCCCATGAAACAAATTGATAATCTCTTTGCTTGTCAATCAATGACTTGTGCATGCAACATCTGTGTGTATGATGAATTATCTTGTTATAAGACTCAATTTGTTGAATCTGAATATGTGCTATAACTATTTTGAATTGCGAACTTTGTGAGTAATTGGCCTTTTCTCATCTTCTAGTCTCGTCACTCAATAAATTTGAGTCTCAATATCAGATTGTTTTACATATGGTACCTTTTCTATTTGTTTCGTGTTACCTTTCACTTTCTTCTTGTCCCTTCTTACCTTTCTCCTAGTTGTTTCATGGATCTGGTAGTTTGTTCCCCTAAGTTAGGCATGCCTTCTTACGCATATACCGATGGTTTGAAAAATTTAGGGTCTTGAGTCTGACAGTGTGCGGGATCAGTTAATGGTCTTCGCTGAACATTTAAACAAGTCGAGGTCTATGATATACACTCCAGCAAAGAACGCATCCAAATTGGCTGATATGCTTCCAAGTTTAGCTGAAACGGTGGAGAAAGAGCATAAGAGACTTCTTGCTCGAAAATCAATCATCGAGAAACGCAAGGAAGAGCAAGAACGTCAACTTTTGGAAATGGTACGATTCATATGATTTTTTCAATTCTCATTTCTCAGCTTCTAATCTTTGATAGCATTATAGAGATGATTTTTTGTTGGTCATTCTTGGATTGTCTAATTGTGTTTTCGCAATTGTGTGAACTCTCTACTTGTCAGGAACGCGAAGAGGAAGCGAAAAGACTGAAACTTCAAAAATTAACTGAAGAAGCAGAACAAAAGAGACTTGCCTCTGAATATGAACAAAGAAAGAACCAGCGCATTCGCAAAGAAATAGAGGAGAGGGAGCTGGAAGAAGCTCAAGCCCTTCTTCAAGAAGCTGAAAAGCGTAAAGGGAGGAGGGGGAAGAAGCATATAATAGAAGGAGTATGTTTTTTTACTGCTTGTATGTATCTCTTTCATTTCCCAGCTCAAAAAGTGAATTGACGTCTGTTTGGTGTAGGAGAAAGTGACCAAACAATCTCTGATGGAGTTTGCATTGAGCGAGCAACTGAGGGAAAGGCAAGAAATGGAGAAGAAACTTCAGAAATTTGCAAAGACAATGGATTATCTGGAAAGAGCAAAAAGGGAGGAGGCAGCACCATTGATTGAAGCTGCTTATCAACAGCGTCTAGAGGAAGAAAAGGTGCTTCATGAGCGTGAACAAGAGGTATATCTGTCTACTCGCTTGCCAGTACTCTAGATGGTTCACTTCTGCATCTTTACAGCGTCTCACTTTTTTTGTGCCACCATTCAGTCTTAGTCAAACCTTTCTTGGGCGACGTTTTAACTTCTTTTTTTGCAGCAAGAGGTTGAGTTGAGCAGGCAGCGCCATGATGGAGATCTCAAGGAGAAAGGTAGACTGTCCGGCATGTTGGGAAACAAGGTTAGTATCCACTACTACCGTTGATATGAAAATTTCTTCTGTAAGATTGTCTTTTTATGGAGCTAGCCAGAGTAGCTTTCGTTGCTGTTATATATGTTAGACTGAGAAGTATCTTGAATTTGTTGGATTCTTTGTTTCTGTTTTGATGATTGTGTTTTGCAGTCTTGTGGCTACTTGTGATACTGAGATCAAGCTATGCTTTCGTTTGTCAAAAGTGCATTTGTATCTCTGATATTTAGAAGAAGGTTGAATTTTGCTATTTTGTGGCTTTTAATGTTGTATGTCCTGTCTTTGCAGATGCAATTCCAGGAGAGAGTGCTGAACCATCGACGAGCAGAATATGAACGACTGAGAAGTGAAAGAGAGGAAAGCATTGATCAAATTCTTCAATCAAGGAGGCAAGATCGAGACATGAAGCGGAAGATGCTCTTCTATTTGAGGTCCGAGGAAGAAAGGATTAACAGAGAACGAGAAGAGGAAGAAGCACGAAAACGTGAAGGTAAATCATCTGTGACTAAGATGTATTCCCTCAAATCGAAAAAAGATTTTCGAGTTTGATTTTAATGGTCAAAATTAACAAAGTATGTATCTTTAAATGAATGACACACATAACTTTTGATTTGAATTAAAACTATACATGTCCTTTTCGTTGCATCTTCTAAGTGTTTTTTATCCCTCCTTGTTCTTGGCAGAGGCTGAAAAGCGAAAGATAGAAGAAGCTGCAAGGAAAGCGAAGTTGGATGCGATTGCTGCAAAACAGAGGCAGAAAGAACAGGAAGCGGAAGAAAAAGAGAGGCAGAGGAGGGAAGCCCTCTTCAGTAGATCAACTGAGCCAGCTGCAACTCCTGCTGCTCGTCCTCCGGAGACTGCTGCTGCTCCAGGAGCAGCAGCACCATCGTCCGGGAGATATGTGCCTAAATTTAGGAGGGCGGCCCCTGAGGGTCCCACCCAGGCCCCGCCTCCAGCAGCAGATCCTGAGAGGTTTGGTGGTGCCCGGCCTCCAGCAGCAGATCCTGAGAGGTTTGGTGGTTCCCGTTCAGGGTCAGGGTCAGGATCATCATCCAGAACCAGCAGGTGGTGATGATCAAGTGGTTTCTCAAGGTCCACCTGGTCATATGAATGCCAGAGCTCTCGAGGGATATTTCATTTTTACATTCAGAAAGGAGATTTCGTTATGTTTTATACTGATCATTAGTATTACTTCTAAAGCCGAATTGATATTTGCTTTGAGAAATTTTCATTCCTAAGAACTAGTGATATTTCATTTTTGGTGATTAAAACAATAAATTCTGACCTCTCCAGTAATGCAGTCCTAAATTTTCTTGCTAGCAAAAGTTGTGCTGTCGGGTGAATTTTTAATATTTCAAATTTAATAAGTGAATCATCAAATTCGAAACTTCATAAATTTTTTGGGATGAAGGGACTATCATTTTGGTTCAAAAGTCAATGATTTAAAGTAAGCCTAGCTCAACCACCAAACCTCTTTTAGGGCACCCATCCAGTAGTATAATATGAATTGTATAATGTAACCTTTTATTTAAAGAAATTGTAGGATGTGAGACTTTAACTACAAGAGCCTTTTTAGCAAATAAAATTGATTGGTCCTTAATTTATGATTTTGTCAAAGTTGATCCAAACATGACTTTCAAACTAATGCATGTTATCTATGGCCTTGAGACAAGATGAGGACTAGCTATACTCGATGTTTATTTATAAAAAAAGAATTAACTCAATTTGTTTTTAAAACTACACAAAATCGATCATAGGATTAATTAATTTATTTCAGTTGGTTATAACCCCCTTGCTTAGATAGAGTGGAAACACATATTATTTGTACATCAAGCAAAAGAAAATGAGTGCTCAAATTAGTCCATTTTTCACACACATAAATAATGATGTGGTGTATTTTTCTATCTATTAGTCTAACTTCATTTTAGGTTTCTAATTCAATTGGCACTAGCTAGTTAGCATAAGATTATGTTTCATGTCACTCTTATCAGAAACAATGAGTATCTGTAACAATAAGATAACACTGAAAGTGCTTATGTATGTTGTAAAGGTTCCTTTAAAGGTTACATTCCGGGTTTGTTATGCTGTTATGGTATTGCTTTCTGCCAACAACATAATACTCCTTTTAGCTACTCTTGATGGATGAAGATGAACGGCTTAGCTTCCAAACAACATATTCAAATCGTCTCATACTCTTAGTGTGACACTATATATTACACATATTTATTAAGATCGTAATATATGTCTTGTTTATGTCTTTTATTTGTTGGAATTAGTATAGGACGTAATATAATGATCTTAAATAAGTATGGCGTAGAATGTAAAATATCTGGCCCATTATGAGTGAAAACGAAATGTTAAGCGTCAAAAGTTGTATTGAGTTAGTTTAGCTCTTACATATATTATTCATAATGTCGAGGTTTTAATTCCACATCCTAATAATAATAGGATTGATTTTTTTTTAAAGACTTCATCATTTAGAAAGAAAGTCATGCCAATTCTACTACTGAAATATTCAACCTTGTTAGGGATCATGTATGTCATTATATTATTCCAGGATATACAAGCCGGCAACAAAATGGTAGTGACTTGTTAAATAAATTATTAAAGAAAGTTGGTCGATCTCATAATCATATGAGCATGTTAAAGCCTTTACTTTACAAAAGAAATGAAAAAATATGGACACTCATAATATTTATTGCTTGTAGCACATAACTCCTCTCCAAATGCTAGCTTTGCTTGGCATACAACATAATTTATCATATTAAATTAAATTGAGACGAGGGAATTAATTTCATTATCTATATTTCTAATATAAGGTGATAGCATATTGTTTGATTACTCTATCATGAATAGAAACCCTAACCATTATCACTTTCATGTACTCCTAATGATTAATTGGTCAAATTGAACTTCATAATTTCATAATACCATATCTACAATCTGCCAAGTAACTAGAACAGAAGAAACATTATAATCAATATATGAAGAAACATTATAATCAACTAGCATTTGGATACACGCTTAAAAAATATTTATCATTAATATTTTCAACGTAACGATAAATGAATGTTATACTCGATCTTCAATTTTTTATTTTGTTTGGTGCATTTTATGTCGATTTTATGACATATACATATATCATGTAGTTAAAAGCATATTAATATATTATATACTGAAAGTTATTATTTTACATGGAAGTTACCATGAATGTGCATATTAATATTAGGTAGTTATGGCATTTATTACGTAAATTACTATTATGTCCTCAAATTAAAATGTGATAATCTATAGTTAGTAAGGATATTAAATGGAAAAAAACTTGTTGAAGCTAAATAATCGACTAGGCCTATTTAATTTATATATAATATAGATATTTACTTATTTAGTCCCTAAATTTAGTAGATTAGTTATAAAGACCCCCATGGTCCATGGCTAGAAAATAGGAACAAAGCTTCAATCTCACAAAATACCTACAGAAAAAAGAAAAAAAAGATTGAAGACCCCATTTTCAGAACAAACCATGTTAGCTACTACTTTCAAACTCAAAAATCAAGGTTAAAGAATATAATTTATTTTATAAACAATATATCATACTTGTCCTTAAAAATTATCCATTATTTAAATTTTAATTTCAGTTAAAATTGTATATGTAAATTAATAGGAATAAATTGCATGTTACACTATATTGTGTTTGTGACATATGTATTAATTGATTGTTTTTTAAATACGGAATATGATATTAACGGAATGTTACAAGACAAACTCAATTAATAATACAAATTTTATTAATTTTGATCAATAAAAATTAAAGGAGACAATCTTTTGGACAATTTTTTTTTATCAACAACCACTATTTTTCTAAAGTAATATAATTAACAATAATAACTCAACACTCTACTTTTTATCCTTTTGTTCCCTCTCCCCCCCTCTCTTTCTTTGTTGCTTTCCCCTGTTTGCTATAACTTCCCTGTTCTCATATACATAAAGAGTCATTGTTTTGCGTTTGCATGTTAAGAATTGTTTGTTTTATAAAAACCATTTGATTTGAATTGATCAACGATCAAGGCATAAACAATCTTGCATGATCGTTGATCAGTTGGAACAATGCAATGTTCAATGGTATCACTTGTTGAAGATGTTCTTCAACACCATGGGAAAAGCTTCAGTCATATTGATTTAGCATCAAGAAAGGCACATGAAGCTGGTAATCTTGCTTATTCTCTATTGAATTATGTTCTTTTGTTATTGGTTCTTTATTTTGCATTAATATTAATATCATAATATGTCCCGATGTTTTCAAGAGGCTTCAGTCTTAGCGGGATAGGGGATAGGGGTTCGGTGCCTTACCCGTGTGATACCCAAGAGTGAATCGTAAACATTAGCAACATGTTCCACATGTTCCGATGCCTTTGAGCTCACGCCTAAGCGGGGTCGGGCGGATAGTATGCAGTCTTATCTGTTATAACAGGGAAGATGTTCCAAGTGGATTCAAGAGTGAAGTGCAAATACAATCTACTAGTTTATCAAAGATAACTAGGGTAGTTAGTGTAATGATCCATTTTGATATATTTTATTATATCCAAGAATCATAGAAATAAAATATTTGACTCCTTAGGACATGGAAAACTGGTTCTTTATTTTGCGTGTTTATTTATTAACTGAATTTTTTGTGATTTATTTCATGCATTTTCTATGGTTTCTTGTGTCCCCTGTCGTTTTCTTGATTTGGTATTTGGGTAAATTTAAGTTTGGATTTATTTGTTTGAATGGGTTAAGAATGGAATGTGTTTGTATATTCTATTAAGTGGTCTAAGTTCCAAGGAAACTATGTTATCAAAGATTAGATTTTTAACTGTGCTAGTGGGTAGAATGGATTTTTGGGGCCTAGCAATAAATTCAACTGATGTGTTCATTTGATGAAGGGCCAGAATTCACTATGATTATATGTTGTTTTTTGAGGTTGTTGGTTATTCGTAATAGTTGTCTAAGAAAATATGATAGTGAATGTATTGAATGGACTAGAATTTGGGGCCTTGGTTTTGTTGGGTGGGGCTATGCCCTTTGGTTACGTAGATTTTGATTGCTAAAGATGTGCAGCATTGAGAAGGAATGAAGCAGCAGGATGGTTAAGGAAGATGGTCGGAGTTGTTGGCGGGAGAGACTTGCCAGATCAACCT
This sequence comes from Lithospermum erythrorhizon, assembly GCA_019722365.1. NCBI lineage: Eukaryota > Viridiplantae > Streptophyta > Magnoliopsida > Boraginales > Boraginaceae > Lithospermum > Lithospermum erythrorhizon. The sequence continues at coordinate 1,053,112 of JADFUC010001683.1, forward strand.
TCGGAAGAAGAATTTAGGCTTGCGTTAAGAAGTGGGATTGTACTTTGCAATGTTCTTAACAAGGTCCAGCCTGGTGCTGTTCCAAAAGTGAGTTTGCGTACCTTTTTCATTTGTTACAAAAATTGTTTTCTCTATTGACTTCAGTTGAAATTTTCAATTTTGTTCCAGGTAGTTGAAGCTCCCAATGAGTCCATAGTTGTTCCTGACGGGGCAGCTCTTTCAGTATTTCAATACTTTGAGAATGTTAGGAACTTTCTTGTATCAGTTGAGGACATGGGGGTTCCATCTTTCGAGGCTTCTGACCTAGAAAAGGTGTGTGGTATGAGTTTCTGCTGCAGCACTATGACTGTACATGATTTTTTGTTGTCTAATAAGAGAACTTCCATGTATGTTTTGAACAATGAACACCACTAGCACTATTTGTATCTATTTATAGTGGCTCTTTTTTCACGGTGTTATATTTTAGGGAGGTAATTCATCAAGAATCGTCAACTGTATTCTAGCACTGAAATCATATTGCAACTGGAAGCAAGCTGGTGGTAGTGGATTGTGGAAATTTGGTGGAAATCAGAAGCCCTCTTCAGCGGTTAAGCAATTCATTCGAAGAAATGCTGGACTGTTTACAAATTCACTTGTAAGAAATACATCAACCGATGAGAAGTCCATTGACAGTCTACTGAGTGAGGAATCTACATCTGGTGATGTTGGAATTGTAAGTAAAGATTCCCTTCCTAAGAAGTTTCATGGAGTCTTGATCACAGCTGAATTCTATAGTACACATGTTCTGCTTTTCAGGGCTCATTGACTAGCCTTGTTCATGAGCTTCTACAGGATAAGAAGCAAGAGGATATTCCACTTGTAAGTTGGTTTTAATCCAATTATTTGTTGCATAGGCTCGAATCAAACTCATTTGCTGAACTACATATCATCATTGTTCATTTCTTGAGTTCATCAATATAATAAATATGCAATGCTACACCCGCTTGTTTAAATCAGACCTCTAATTAGCATCATGCATCTAGCTGATGCAGTTGTCTTAAATTTGAAAAGCTGAAGGTGCTCTACTATCCTTACAAAATCTTATCGCTATTGAAGATACTTGTGCATTCGTTACAATAGTTAGGAGGATCTATCTTCCTGAATGAACTGCTTTCTCAATGTGCAGATAGTAGAGAGTATGTTGAGCAAAGTAATGGAAGAATTTGAACATAAAATAACTCTCCAAAATGACCAGGTAGGGCGAATGCTAATCTTGCCCCTAAGTGTGCTAAAGTTATTTCTTGATCCTAATTTTATCTATACCTTTCAATCTGGTATTATTTCATATATCTTGCATCCGTTTTCCTTGAAAGTGTCAACTTTAAGGGAATGTTGTCTTTCTTTTCCATTACGATTCCTTAAACGCGTGCTGCCTTCACAGTTGAAAACCGTTTCAAATGGTACGACCATTTCAGATTTTGTCAAGTCTCCCTTTGGGATTGCACCAAATTCGAACAAGAATCCCACTGAGATTGCACATCATAACGAAAATGTATGGTTATTCTAGTTGAAAGTTGTAAGTTTCGAATTACTTTTGTTTTCTCTATCCTTTCCTGAATTAAACATGTATGCTGAACCATCAAAGGGAGCAGCCGCATCAACAGAGGAAGTAATGGAAGCATCGAAGCAAGGAAAATTATGTAATGGTACGAATCAAGTCAACATGAAATTGAAGAGCCAATTTGATAGGCGGCAAATGTTGACTGAAAAATATCAAAGAGACATCCAGGTATTATGCCCTCAATTTCCATCTCATTGGTAATAATTAACTGCTCTCACAAATTTTTATTATATGTAGGAACTAAAGAATATCTGTGATGCCGTAAAAGGAGATGTGCACGTTCTTAAAACACAATATCAAGAAGAAGTAGACAATCTAGGTACAAAACACTATACCAGTTGTGTCGTATTTATTTTGAGAGTACGATCACGACTGATTATTTAATATAGAGCATACTCATTTTCAGGTAAACACCTACATGGTCTAACTCATGCTGCTAAAGGATACAAGAGTGTCCTTGAGGAAAACCGGAAATTATACAATTTGGTACAAGACCTTAAAGGTAGATTTATCGACGAGTTAGATGCCCATTTCTGTCAAACTAGTGTAGACTTACAATGGTGACATATTCTTGCTTTAAATGACAAATAGGAAATATCAGGGTGTACTGTCGAGTGAGGCCTTTCTTGCCTGGACAGGCAAATAGTGTAACAACTGTGGGTAATTTAGATGATGGGAATATTACGATAACCTCTAATTCGAAATACGGAAAGGAGTCACGGAAGACCTTTACTTTCAACAAGGTTTTTGGTTCATCTGCTACCCAAGGTTGATATGGTCCTTCACTCCTTCACTCTCTCCTTTTGGAATTCTTTTTAACCTCTAAATTTCCTACTATTGTATCATGCAGAGGAAGTTTTTTCAGACACTCAACCTTTGATTCGATCCGTACTTGATGGATATAATGTCTGCATATTTGCTTATGGTCAAACAGGATCAGGGAAAACCTATACAATGGTAGGCTTATCATGATGGATCTTTTATAGATTTACTCTTCATATGTTCATGTATGCTTCTTTAGGACAATGGTTACTAATTTTTCCTTATAATGTTTGTACTGGTTCCTCTGTAGTCTGGGCCAAATGATATTACAGATGAAAGTGCTGGAGTTAATTACAGAGCATTGGGTGATTTATTTCTCATCTCCGAACAAAGGAGAGACACCATTGCTTATGATGTCTCTGTTCAGATGATTGAAATATACAATGAGCAAGTCAGAGATCTCCTTGCGACTGATAGTGCAAATAAAAGATATCCTCTTGTCTTTTTTCTCTCTGTCCCGCTGAACTAACTTACCATAGAAATCATTACCGTAGTTGATAATGCACTCCTTAACTCCTTTGTACATTAGAAATCCGTAATAATTCCCAGAACGGGATCAACGTCCCTGATGCCAACATTGTACCTGTAACCTCAACATCTGATGTCATAGCTTTGATGAACCTTGGGCAAAAGAATCGAGCAGTTGGCTCAACAGCCATGAATGACCGCAGTAGTCGTTCTCACAGGTACAGCTGTTTGCTATGGATCCCATTACCACTTATGTTCATATCAGCGTGATTCATATCGTATTTTTTGTACTTTTTTATAAAAAAGAAGAGTAATTTTCAGATCTTTCTGTATACTTCTTCTGATCGGCTATTTATAACAGTAAAAACTATTGCATAACTTCATCATGAATTGTAACTATATCAAAATTTTCTGTTCCTAATCTAATGTTACTGTTATACATCTTTTTGAAACTGAAGTACGTTTAGTTTCTACCTTACTCGATGAATCTTGATTTATATGCAGTTGTCTCACTGTACATGTTCAAGGAAGAGATCTCACTTCTGGTTCGCGTGTACGTGGCTGTATGCATCTAGTTGACCTAGCAGGAAGTGAAAGAGTAGAGAAATCTGAGGTTGTTGGGGATAGGTTAAAGGAGGCTCAACATATAAACAGATCACTTTCTGCATTAGGAGACGTGATTGCTTCACTTGCACAAAAAAATGCTCATGTTCCTTACAGGAACAGCAAGCTGACTCAGCTACTACAGGATTCATTAGGAGGGCAAGCAAAGACACTTATGTTTGTTCACATCAGTCCAGAGCCTGATGCTGTTTTAGAAACATTAAGCACTCTCAAATTTGCTGAACGTGTGTCTAATGTGGAACTTGGTGCTGCTAAAGTTAACAAGGATAATTCTGAAGTCCGAGAACTCAAGGAACAGGTTTGATTATGCTCATTACTGACTTTCTTCATAATTTTCTGCTTTGAAAAGAGCTTTGTTTGTTTTATATTTGATATTATTAGTAAATAAATTCATTAATCACTGGACAATATATCGCATTCCCTGTCCAGTTTATGTAGTTGCAGAGTATCTCTTCCAGTTTATGTAGTTGAAGAGTATCTCTGTGTACAATGAGAATGTTTCAAACAATTCTCTTTCACTTTCAATCTACTTCTCATCATTTGTCAAAATGGATCAACTACTAATTAATTTATCTTTTCAGATATCTAACCTTACGGAGGCTTTAGCAAGAAAGGATGGTGATTCAAGACGTTGTCAGAGTTTAGATGTGTTAAGTGATCATAGCCAGTGTACGGATGATGCTGAGAGCATAGAGGTATATATATAGTAGTCTTGCTTCTTTCTTATATCAATTTATGTTATCATTATGGATCTGTTTAGCCCTGATTCTACCAACTTTTCTAGCTTGTATTTCAGTGGTAATCATACATGTTTATCTATTCATAGACCTTTCCTGATTCTAGATTGTCTCAGTATATTCTATATAATCTGTGGATCGAGATTTTTGTTTTACTCAGTTATAGCCTACTGTGGATTCTAGGATTAATTGCTTTAAGGCACTCTTATGAAAGTCGTTATCTAAGAGAATGAAATTTTGTTTCCTTCAGGTTAGGAGCAATTCTTCGAAAAAGACCAAACGGCGGACTTTAGATTCTCAAGCTTTGCTGACCAACTCACCTCCTTCGCCTCCCATTGGCAGTCCCATCTCAAAATATGACGATAAAGACTCGTTATCTGGGGATTGGGTCGACAAGGTTATAATAAATAAGGTTGACAGATGGGAAGAAGACAGTAGACAGTCATCAGAGATATTTGGAGATATTGATGACATTGATACTGCAACTGCAGCTAGTGATTCTTCAGAGCCTGAGTGCGTTCTCCAAACAAAACTTCGTAGACTTTCCAGTCTTCCAAATGGTGTCGGATCAGGAATAACAGCCAAGAAAACTGGCTTAAAGCTGTCGAATGGTCTGGATAAAAGGTATACGAAGCTTTCTGTTTTATCTATTAGTATTAATTTCTAAATCTGCATAACCATAGGCACTGCCTCTTGCAAGTCAATATATAAGATTTTGTACAATATACTCAGAATGGTCTGATGACGACGAGAAAAGAGTCTGAGACGTATGACTATAGTCCATACAAAATGTCAACAATAAAACATTATTAGTATTAACATCGAGTCGTTCTGGATTTCTTAGGGGGTTGATTCCTACACCTCCAAGAAGGAGAATATCGAATGGGATAAGCCCATTGTCTCAAAAGACGGGGAGGTCACCAGCGTCTCTCGATGGGAAGCGAAAACCTGTTCATGCAAAATGAGAAGTACTGAATTTTGTAGTCTGGTAAGAGGCTCAGGGAAGATATTGTTTGACAGTATTTTTTCCCTATAGTGTGGTGATGGTTATATTTTGTGTCCCACTGTTGAGTCTTGAATTTGTTAATATAATTGTGTTCTTTCTTTCACCTCCTTGTCTTTTTGTTCTTTTGCTTGTAAAAATGTAAAGAGAGAAGAAACATAGGCAATTACAAAACAATAATAAGTTTTTGTGTAGACTGGTTTTTTACTTTTGTTTCTTGACGTTGATATACTATATGAAGTGTGTAATTTTTACAAGTGTGTAATATTTACAAGTTACAATTCCAATTCAAAGTAATTGATGCTATTTTTGAAGTAAAATTATAATGATGATTGACTTTTATTTTATATTATCGGGTAATGTCAAATATTCATTCACAAAGTTTATTAGAGTACATTTGTTCGTTAGCAGCAAGACATTTATTTCTCAACTAAAATAATAAGAACTCCAACATGTAGGATATTTTATCGATCAAATATGATATACAAAGAAGAAATACTATGACCAAACTTTGCGCAAAAGCCGGTTCATTTTATACTAAAACAACTTGGACGAAATAGGATTACCAAATAATTATTTAAATAAGATTAATTTATAATACAAATTTGTTTTTATAAAATAATTAATCAAATATTTCAAAATAAATGAAGCACTGTATTTAAACAGATGCAACATCATCTTGTGGATAGACCCTGAAAGTCAAGACCTATGGCACGTCACTATAGAACAAACAAATGCATATGCCAATTTATAGTCGATTTAAAACATGATCTTGGAATTATTATAAAAAGATGGACCATAGTGTTTTTCCCAAACAGAGACTCCCCATAATACCTACATGACTATTCTTTTTGAGTTTTTATGAATGTAGTGAGAAAATGTTTAATATTCCGAATAGAATATGATAAATAATGTTCTAGACATCAATCTTAATTTTATTATATAATACTCTGTTCCTATTATTTCAAAATATGAGTTTATCGGAACTCAATTAAATAAATATTATATGTATATTATGCTAACCTCTTCGATTCAAAATATTTAATTGATTAATGATTAGAATGCAAATATTTTTTTAAATACTTGATTGTTTAGAACAAAAGTGACATTTTATATTATCATTACACTCACTCTTACCCCAATATTTTTTTTTTAATTCTCGTCTTAAAATGTTACCAATAACTAATGAAAAATAACATACATTTTTATATGAATCATTAACAAAATACTTTTGCTTCAAACCAACAACTACAATATTGAAATACACATAAATATTTTTAAAATTGATAAATAATGGTTACATAAAAAAGATGTTTAGAAAAATTACAAGTTTAATTTCAATTGTAACGTATTATTACCTAATCATAATGATATTTGAAAGCCATCTAAATAAACTTTTTGTAAATCTAGATCCTCACTCCCCCCCTCCCAACTACTACTATTTTCTTCACTCTCTTTCTTCCTCAAAATCAAATTTCAAACCCTAATTTTCAACCTTTTCACACTTCTCAGATCTTCAATTTTACCAATTTTAGCTACAAAACAACAAACAATATTCACTTCATAATTTATTCAAGCTTGTTGGGTTTCATTTTGATCAGCATTTTTACTGGTTGGTCATGTTTTTTTTTCTAAAAGATTATCAAGATTGGATTTTTATTAAATATTGTCAAGATTGCATTTTTATGTGGTATTTTTTATTTATATCAAGGATTTATTGATAAATTTTATTGGGTTTTTTTTGTGTAATTGGTAGTTTTTTTATAAAGATTGAATTTTTACAAAATATTGTTCAGTTTCAGGTGATATTGTTGCTGAAGTTCATACATGTAGTCATAAATTTATTGATCAGTTTGTTGGGTTTGTTATTGTAGTTTGTTATGGTTCACTGTTCACTGTTATTGCATTTTTGTCATAGACTCAATTTGTTGTTATAAAGATTGAATTTTTACTAAATATTGTCCATTTTAATGTGATATTCTTGCTGTAATTCATAAATTTATTGGGTTTCCCGTATGTAGTTGGTTATAGCTCACAGGTTTCGCACTTGTCGGTAATATTTTACTGTTTTTTAATATTATTTTTGCTAGCCTTTTTATGTAAATGCATTGTGCTATTTGATTTTGACATGGGTTTGTAATTTTCTTCAAAATAATTGGTACTTCCTCTGCTTAAGTTTATGTCTGCATTTCATCTACTATTTTTTTGTTATTTTATTGGAGAAATAGAGTAAATCTTGGGGGTTATTATTTATTGGAGAATGTGTGAAATTATTTGTTTGAATCTCAGGTTGGTGTTCTCAAATGTAATGGAAGAAGTTTGAGTATTTTAGTTTATAAATGAGGAAATGGAGGTTGAAAAGAGAAGTTCAAAGGGAGGCTTTCTTCAGTTGTTTGATTGGAAATCTCGAAAGAAGCTCTTCTCTAACAAATCTGAGTTGCCTGGTAATTACATATTTCTTAGCTATGTGTTTTCTTCAGCTATTGTTGTTTCAATGATTTGTTTGATTGCTTATTACGGCTGTGGTATTTACTGTCTGCAGAAAATGGGAAACACGGCGAAGAATATGCTGATGGATTAGCAATTCCGTGCATTCAGCATGTGGGTTATCTGCTTTAATTTACTTATTCAATTGCTAGTTTTTATCTAGTTTGTGATTTTATCTTTTGGATCATTAAGGTGCATGAAAATGGGCGAGTTCCTGGGGCCAATGGTATTAATGAATTGCATTATCAATCTGCTCCTTCGGCCAGTGAGGAGCATGGAAATGAAGCAAAAGCTCCAGGGGTTGTTGCACGCCTTATGGGATTGGATTCTATGCCGAGTTCGCACGCTTCTGATTATAGTACTCCCACTTTTGAGTCCCAGCCTTTTAATGATTTGGATTATATAAGGAGCTTGAATTTTCACGATGAGAATCACATTGTAATCTTTGAAAGTACGCGAAGTAAGACAAACAGAATGCCAAAGAATCCTCTAGAGTTGAAGTTGCAAAAGATGCAAAGACCAATTGAGAGATTCCAATCTGAAGTATTGCCTTCTAAAACAGCTAAGCCCATTTCTATTTCTCACAACAGACTGATGTCTCCTATCAAAAGCCCTGGATTCATTCCTCCAAAGAATGCTGCCTTTGTCATGGAGGAGGCTGCCAGAATAATTGAGCAGAGTCCTCGGTCAACTGCTAAGGGCAGAAAAGTTTTGCCGACGAGCGATATTGCTAGGAAAAATAAGATCAATAAGATTATCATCAACCCAACTGCTCGCTCTGGTGAAACAAACTCCATGGTGGTTGATTCCAGGAGAGACTCTTCAGAGTTTCAAATAAATAAAATTTCCAGAAAGAAACTACCAGACAATCCTGATGTCCATTCTTTTAAGAGCGCTGAAAATAGGGAAGGGGAAAACTCTGTGAAATGTAATGTGTCTTCTGAAGGACGAAACGACTTTGATGTGATAGACAGACAAAATAGATTCAATGTTGTGTCATTTACATTCACATCGCCCATTAAGAAATCATTTCTTGGATCCGGTTCATCCACTCAATCCACAGAGAAAAACCAGAACTCGCGTCTGATTAGTTGTGAGAATGACGACAGTTCTAAATTTTCAGTTGCTTCGGGTTCAGGAATCAATGAAGTTGGTGGAGATGCATTAAGCATACTTTTAGAACAGAAACTCAAGGAACTGACTTCTAAAGTTGAAGAGCCACTTCAAGATCAGGTCAAAGAGACGAACTCAATTTCCAGCAATCAGTCCCACTCTTGCACTGATGCAATCAGATTTAGTGCTCCAAAGGACTGGCAGGTATTGTACTTGTTATTCATACTCTTTTATCCCTGAGCTCTGAAATCTCATTCACCAAAATATAAGGGGGAGGGGGTTACTCGGTCAATGTTACATATTCTTTATGAATTATATTTTGATTTGGAATGTAGTCCTGGTGTCAATTGGAAAGACCACACCATCCTACTGACCACAATCTGTTGAAGAAAACTTGACATATGCTTCTTGAACAAAGTTATACCCTCCTTTCCAATGTTACTGTCCTATATTTGCCTTCTCAGAGCTCCCAAAACTATGGATTGTCTAGGCTAAACAACACTCACTAGTCAATAGACTTACTACCTCATTTCTTAAATTTTAGAGAGCCAAAACATGACAACCAAAATTGGGAGGAGGCTACTTGTCAGTATGAGCTACATAAAGTCATAGATAGCCAATAACTGAAGCCCGTAGTGTGAGCTTATCAACCTGACATTTCATTATGGTGGATTTTGATAGTCCTCTGAGGTTGGATTTGGATTTGGATTTTATGGCGTACTTTTCCGATTGATCAAAATTTGATTTCTATTTGTACTACTTACATTATGGTGTTGTTAGCTGTCAACTTCTTGTATAATTCTGTAGGGGTCAGGAGTAACGCTGGAGCATACAAGTTTCAAAAAGAATTTATGGAAAAGCAATTCTGACTCTCCAAATTCAAGTCCAGTTTCCAATCACAAACTTTCTGTCTTAGAAGGAAGTTGCAACTCCTTAGATAGCAATCAGAGTTCTATTAGTGAAGGTAAAATACCCTTATGATTATCTCTTATGCAGTATTACAGATTTATGTCCCAGTCTCCATGATACAGAAAAAAATGTTTCTGCACTTGGCCACTTGCATGATCTAATAATTTGATAGCTGCATGTAGAGTGGACTTTGCTGATGCTTTAACCCCTGATGCATTCTGTGTGTGTGTTATCATTGCATACACCTGTTAGAGTTATGCAACTCGTAACATTTATTATAAATAATTGTTTGTTTATACTCCATTTGTTTTCCCACCCTTGCCACAAATATAATGACAGGGACTAGGGTGCACCATCATATTCTATGTTTTGATGGTGTGAAACGTAAGGGTCTACAGTCTACACTCTACACTAATGAAATGATTTAGAAACGAGGGAAAGTTATAAGAGATCAAATAAGGCAAATGCTCATTATACATGCACTGGCAAAAATAGTAAGGCTATCATTCAGTTGAACTGGAGTTAGTGTAAATGAGTTCTGGCTGGTGTTTCATAGAGTAGAATGAATAAACATTACAATACAAAAATGGAAGGTGGTTAGTTAGTGTTTGTGCAGGGGACTAGAAAGTAACAACTTTGTTGATATGGTTCCTTGATTGTTGGAGGTCTGACTTGCCAAAAATTATACCTTGCTATATAATCATTTTTTTAAGTTTGAGATTCTAAGTTCGATTCTGATAACCTTGCACAGTTGCGAGTTGAAGATTGTTTGGTTGTGAAGGCATAGTTCAATTCTTAAAAAATGAACTGTTCTAATTGAGATACATTACAGTTTCAGGTAGCAAGTGGTGCTCATCTTTTGAGAACGATGAAGTTTCAGATCAGAGCTCTACCAGTATATCACAAATAACTGATGGTGATTTCGATCTAGCAGATTCAGCATGTTCTGCATCAGCTTGGAGCATGATGGCGACGGACAACAGTTCGTCATTTACATTTACAACTTCCAAGGGACCATATCATTGGGAATTAGAATATATAAAGAGTATAATTAACAATGCAGATTTAATGTTGGAGGAGTTTGCTCTTGGTCACGTCCACCGAGTCATGGATCCAAATATTTTTGATCATTTGGAAAGTCACATTATCGAATCAAACAAAAACCTGGAAGAGCAATTCAGGGTTGCACGAAGAGCATTGTTCGATTGTGTAGAGGAATGCCTGCAATCAAGGTGCAAGCGCAATTTCTGTGGAAGTTTTAGAGCTTGGTCGAAGTGGATGGTTGTGTTTCAAAGGTCCGATCATTTGGCAGAAGACCTGTACAGAGAGATCTTCAGTTTGACGAACATGGCGGAGTTGATGGTCGATGAACTTGTTGATAAGGACATGAGTAATCACGATGGAAGATGGGTCGAGTTTGAATCTGAAACATTTGAGGAGGGCATAGAAATCGAGAATGAGATACTAACTTCGTTGGTCGATGAAGTCCTTGGCGACATTTTTGTTTCTAAAGCCCTCTAACATCTTCATTTACAAGATTCTTCTATAAATAATATCAGTAGATTTGGAGAAGCCAAAATTCTTGCAAGTTTTCTAATTGATAGCTTGTTTATTGTTTGAAATTCAGAATCAGCTATTGTAATTATGTTTTCTTTATGGTTGGGTGAGAATAGGCTAATAGCCATGTTCTAATAGTTTTGTTTTTTCTAGTTTCTTTATGCAAATGAGACCACAAGCTGAAGTGAATCCTTCTGGTGAAGGAGCTGTATGCTCCTAGAAAGGAAATTGTTCTTACAGTTGTTTCATTAGGTAGAAGATTGGTTTTGAATGGTTCTTAAACTGACTTCTATTTGTGTGTTCCCTTTCCTGCTAATTCACACCTAAGAATAATGGATTAAAACTTGAACCATCGATATCTATCACACCTAAGAATAATGGATTAAAACTTGAACCATCGACATCTATCCTTATAAGCGATTCCATAAAACTCTTCACCTCAAGACGTGAGTGGGCTACCAAAACCTTTATATGTTCTTTCTTTCGAAAGCTAACTTCCTTAAACAAAGAGTATATAATTACTAGAATTACAAGACAAAATTCTTGCGATTATGTCAACATTTTTGTATTGAATACGACTATAACTTAAGGTGTTGAAAAGGATTGAAAAGCTCCGAATTTTCATATATTTAAACACCAATACCCTAGCTAATGTCAAATTTTAAATTATTAGTGATAGATATGAAAGGAAAGACATCTCACATGAAAACATTAATTATGTTTTAGTGTCCATTTCATCGTTTCTTCTTCACATTCAATATTTTACATCATGAGCATATGTATATGTGTCACATTTGTACAGCAACTAGTCATTTTCTTGGTGAGTGGCTGTGAGTGCATTGTAATCAATAAACCTGTGATGTTATATTTAATACTCCTTCCGATTCAAAAATTTGGATAGTTTTAAAATTTAAATGATGATTGTTAACTTTTAAATTTTGAATTCAAATATTTTTTTTATATGATAAAGTATCTAACTCTATTATGCATTTGCATCTAAAAATGTTTTTAAAGTTGTAAACTAGACAGGTTTAATAGGTATTGAATTAGATTCTTTATCACAAGTTATTAGCCATGAGCCTATTCACTGTCACAGAGGTCTTGGTCCATCCTTAATTTTTTTAAAATGTTAATTTTATCTTTAAATAAATTTTTAGAAAAATAACATATTTATGCTATATTTTCTTAAAATTTATAAATTTTTATTATTGGTCCACCTCATTTATCTTTTTCTCCTTAATTAATAATATACTTTTTTTATACACTGACTATCCTATATAATTTATTTCTAACTCCGCTAATCGGCTATGTTAGATAACCTTTTAAATGTTTCAGTATGAGAGTAATGTTTTATATTCATCCGACTCAATTGTCAATCGAATATATATGCTAGGTACCGTGTTACTCGATCCTATTAGAGCCCTACCCACTATATATAACTCATCCAATATTATTATTACTCATCTCATTTCATTGTATACCCATTCCTCCACCTATATATATCTCCATAAAAACCATGCAAGAAGAACCCCAAACTCCCCCCTCCACCCTCATCAGTAACATGCACAATACTCACTTCAGCACTTGTTCCACACCATATGCTAGTGCCCCTTCAAGCCCTGGAGGCCACTTCTACTACTATAGTGCACCAACTAGTCCCATGCACTACTTGTCATCAACCCCATCTCTAGCATCATGTTCTTCGTCAGCCTTCGAAAACTTTGATGATTTCAATGATAATTTTGATTTCTCAGCCAAGCTAACTGGTAATGGTGGTGGAACATGTTCTAGACCAATGAGTTCAGCTGATGAGCTATTTTGCAACGGAAAAATACGTCCCATGAAGCTCTCTAGCCATCTTCAACTTCCCCAAATGCTCGAACCATTGATCGATGAAGATGAAGAAGATAATGAGGTATTGGATGATGACGAGAAAATTGGTATTTCAAGAATCAAGTTTAGGAACAATTCATTACATAGAAGGACTAGGTCTACGCCGTTGAGGAGTAATGAATTTGGTGTTGATGATGTTGTTATTGTTGCCAATAATATTGAAGAAATTGGAAATGTTGATGTTGGCAAAGAAGGGGGGAAGATTGAAGAGAGGATCACTACTAAAAAAATCACCAAAAAGTCGGTTGGGAGGAGTTCTAAGAGATGGACATTGTTGAAAGAGTTTCTTTATAGGAGTAAAAGTGAAGGGAGTAATAATAATAATGGACATAAATTTTGGAACAACTTATCATTTTCACATGTTCACAAAGACAAGAAAGTGGGAAAAATGGAGAAGTCTAGGGAGAAACTGAAAATTCCAAAAATGAAAAAGAAAGGAGAAAATGGAGTAATGGGAAAGAGGAGAATGGCACCAATGCAATCAACTCATGAGATGCATTACATATCAAAGAGGGCTCAAGATGAGGAAATGAAGAGGAAGACATTTTTGCCATATAGCCAAGGTTTGTTGGGTTGTTTAGGATTTAGCTCAAGGAGTTATGGAGCTTGGAATGGGTTCACTAGATCATTGAACCCTGTTTCTTCAATGTAAATTAGTTTAAAATGATTTTGAAGTTACACATGTGTGTAACTACAACTAGTTCTGTTGAATTTTATCTAAAAGAAATTTGTTGTATTGTTGTATAGAATTCTCTAGTTTTTGGAAGAAAATGGGAGTCAGTAGTAACTTCAATTAGTCTAATATCCACTTTAAGAATATTAGCAAATTTTTTAGGAAGTTAGAGAGCCATTTGTCTTGTCTTATTAGACAATAAGATCCTTTCATAATTTTCTGAATTAAACAAACAAGCCTTATGTAAGTTGTAACTACGTAAGAATAATAATGGGTTATAAAGTCCTTGTCATGGGGTAATATGTGTCTAAGAGGTTGACATATGAAATGGACTTTTACTTTCTTTGTCTTTTAAGGGAGAAGAATTTTGTAGGTAAAGGGATGAGTCAAATCATGTTATTAAATGCATTCACAAGAGTTTGCATGTTTTGATGAGTTGGTATGAAATAAATAGAATGCAGACAGAGTTTTTTTTTTTTTTTTTAAATCTACTCACCGTCCTCTTACAATCATAATCGAACCCAGGACCTCTAAGTCACTGAAAGGCCTCTTAACCACTAAGTCATTCGATGTTCTTTTCGATGTTCAAGAATGCAGACAGAGTTAGGGACTTAGGAAATAAGAATTTCCATCATTTTGTAATACATTGTACCATGCCTTCATAGTTGGAGAGAAAACTACTATAGTAGTATAATTTCACAAATATTCAACACTAGAAGTAATCCAAAAGTAACGCCACTTGGAATATACCTAATAACAAAGAACTCCAATTCTAGTTTGATCAAATTTAATAGCAAGTGATTTTGATGTAATATACCCTAATACATTAATTATGAAAATGTCCAGTCCTCTCATCAAATTTGATGTAATATACCAATACGGAAATGTCCAGTCCTCTCGTCTGCAGTTCTCGTATGGTTATAATCTTGCAACTGGCATTGAAGACATTCCTCAATGGCGAAAATCAAACAATCACAGAGACGAATCATTGTAGTTTCATGAACTACAATCAAGCGAAGGTGGAGAGGATATTCTTTTTGAGGGTGAGCTCATCCGCCTTTGCAGGGCTGACAGACTGCAGAAACCACAATCAAGAAATGAACTATGGTTTAAAAATTTAAAGCCTTAAAGGGAAGCCATAAAGATCAAATCGACAATCCTTTGCAGGACAAAACACTCATTTGCTTGTTCAGGTCTTTCACAAATTTATCTCACAATTGCTAATTATTACTCCACAACATGTAATTTACCTTATGTCTTGCTTTTCAGAATTACCGTCACTACATGAAAGTTAGAGTTGAGATTTGATGTTTGAGGAACAAAGTCGCACAGTCTTGAGCAAGCAAATAAGAGAACTATCATAGATGAAAGTTCAGCGGAAGTATATTTTTGACATCATGTTTTTTAAGAAGGCAGTTTTGGAACATGAGTGAATAGGAATAGATAAAAAATACAGTATATATCTGTGGGAAGGACATTGCAATCATGGCATAATGTTGTATCGGTAGAAGAATTCTACCAGCAGCAAATAATTTTCTTCGATCGTGCACTAAACACTACAAAAATCAGTAAGAAATTTTAGGAACGTGCAGTTGCTCCCGAAACAAAAATTACCCTTTGTTAGTCTGCTAATACGAGGAATTCAATATGGAAAGTACTTTGAAAATTAATAAACAAGAGCTCAGTAGTCATAATTCATTACATACCTTCGAAAGTATCCGGTCCAATCGCTGAATTTCATTCTTGGCATAATCAGCACCTTTTTCCATGCAGCTCTTAGCAGCTTTGAGGTAGATTTTTCCAAATCTGGAACCAACCGAAAAAACAAGTAGAATCAATCACTACAGACAAGAGATGAACAGAGAAGACGAACACTCCACCATTAACATATATTTTTTACAGAAGTCGATATAAGGAGACTTTAAAAATGAGGCTCGCAAAATACCTGATGGTGGAACCCTTCAGATTTGAAACTTCATCTTCTATCCTGGTAAAGACGGCTTTCTTGTCCTCATCTGAAGCACTAATAAACTCCTTCACTAAGCTGTCCAAGGATTCAACTACGCCAGCCTATAGAACACAATGAGGTTAGATGTCAATATCCCTAACTAAATGTTGACTACTAACTGCCTACCAACCTCGGAGTTGTACTGGCCTTTTGAATCACGACTTGTGCCAGACTTCTCATTAATAAAAGTAACAAACTCATCCAAGTCTCTTCCACCATCATATTCTTCACCTGCCTTGTTTCCCTTCGGGAAAAATTTTAGTGTGGGGTAACCGCTTACACCATACCTGCAGGGTAGAAGCAAAAACTTTTTTATCAGGTGATCCATCAAAGTGTCACACAATGACATAAAAGTCAACAATAGAACACTCCTCACAATCACATGGAATCTTCAGACTTACTTTTGAGCAAGATCTTTGTGCTTGTCAGCATCGAGATTAGCAATAACCACATCATCTTCATTTTTAAATGCAGAAGCAACCTTCTCATATATCTGTATAAAGTAAGGAAAATAAATATTATATTCAAAATCCACGAGGCAGGAAGGTCAAAAATCTAAGTCAAGAATAAACTTACAGGAGCAAGGCTTTTGCAATGACCACACCTACAATGAAGAAAAATGTTTTAAACTATTTTAACATAACAATTTTTAAAATTAAGATATAAATCCAACATCAGACTAGCATCACAAATAGTAAAATGTATGGTGTGCATTCAATCTCACCAGGGTGCATAAAATTCAACCAAGACATCCTTAGTCTCATCAAGTACAATCTGATCAAAGTTATCTGATGATAGTACCACAACACTTGAGGGGATTGAAGCAATCTTAACTTTGGTCCCTGGAAGAGGAAAAATGATGGCCCATTACAAAGTATAAATAAAGAAAAGGTGTAAGTGTGAGATAGATCCAAATAAAATTTAAGTATGAGACTCCCATAGTCTGGCACTCTGGCTACCCCTTAGTTGATTTTTTTAAGAATTCTAAAAAAATAAATCAAAGAACGAGCAGAAAAGGACGAAAGTTTAGCATTATGGTAAGCTGCTTAGTTTGCTGATGAGCGTCTGCACAAACACCATCAGTAAATGGACGACTGCCAAATCCGATAGTGGATGGACGAGTGGACGACTAACAAATCCTCGGCAAGAGTGATGCGAAAATTACATCATTTTAATGGGAAATTGAAAAATTTTGACCCACAAAAGAGGTTATAACTTGAACAGATTCTGTTCAGAGACACTGAACGCTACTTTTGCAACACAAACTTTTTGACCTTCTTTTAGTCTCAAAAGTTATAGTTTGGTTTTATACTTTGTTTGTCAGTAGTCAAATAAATGAGTGCATCAAAGGCTGGCAGTTTACTAGCTCGGTTTAACAAAAAACATGATCTAATTACAGGCAGGGAGGGAAAATTATTACCTGCCTCAGAATTCACAAATTCAGTAAGGGCATCTGCAGTCCTTGCACCCTGGTACCTAGAGAAAGTTGAATATCTAGTTTAGGAAATATTTGCTAGAATTACCACCAAAAGTGTGTTCTTCAAAAGTACACTAACTTTTTTGGCTCCAAAGAACCCTTAGGAAACCATTGGATGGTCGGATAACCAGACACCCCATACTTCTGACAAACGTCCTTATGTTCATCACAATCTACCTGCAAGAAAGTTAGCACACATCAAACTGAAAATCTTCAGAGGGGTATTAGATAGAAACAATGCCAAAGAAACAGCAGTGCGTCATTTAGACGGTTGCAACATTGAGAATATTATAACATTGTACGCATGAATTTTATCATAGAGCCACTAAAAAATCAATGTAGTATAATAGTTGGAAAATGTCAAACAATCAAGCAGGGATAATCAACAATGTTCGTTTTCATAAAAGGTCAGGGCATAGATTCAAGACCATAAGACTTTGTAAGGATCTACCTTTCCAATAAGTACTGATTTGGCTTTCTTAAAACTAGCACCTAGCGTTTCATATTCCGGAGCTAGCTTCTTGCAATGTCCACACCTGCCAAACCACATCAAATCCAATTTTATCAGCATTATTCCCAAATGTAGTTCCTCTCAAGAATTCATTCCGCTCTTGTTACTTTCCTTCTGATACTCGTGTGTGCTAAAGTTCATCAATCTCATAAATAAACCCATTGTTATACTAATCAACATAAATTCCTTATGTACTTGATGGTTTTCACATCAATTAACCGTGACCTCAAACAAGCCAAACTAAGTGATCATAATGCATAATGGGCTAATAATTTCATAAAACTAAGTGATCAAGGTATGTTCTTGTATTATCATACATATAAAAGTTTACATATAATTTGAGTGTAAAGATCCTAAAATCATAATATTATGCTTACAAGATATACTCAATCCATCCCAAAAACATTGTCTTTATTAATTATGAACTCAAACATTTTGCATAGTTGTATAGTTCCATTCCAAAAATATATCAAAACATACTATTTTCAACCTACTTTTCAAGTAACATGGTATGATTCAAATCAAAGTCGTGTGAGTCTATTAAAATCGCAAAGTTTATTAGTTTTAACTATTGAAAATAGAAACCCCATATCTAAATAATCAAACACAACATACCCAATCACTCAACATGATCTAAAAAATGGGTACAATAATAGAATAAGTCATAAATCAAGAATTGAAATAATTATCAAACAACACAACATAAACAGTACCTCAACATGATCCAAAAAATGGGTACAATAAAAATGAATCCTTTATCAAGAATCATAAAAAACAAAAAATCAAGAATTATAAAAATATGCATACCATGGAGCATAAAACTCAACAAGAGCACCACGATCTTGACCAACCTCTTTGTCAAAGTTTTGTTGGGTCAAAACAACAACATCCTCGGCCAAGACTACTGAGAACAAGCTCACCAAAGCTAAACTGGACAACATTGTGAGACAAATTCGTTGAATTTCAGGCATATTTTTATGGGTTTGATGCAAAATGTGGTACAATTAATTATTTTATATAGTTTTTCAGATACTTTAAAGATTTTTATGATTTAACACTCAAAAATAAGGAAAAGTAAACAAATATGTCACTTTTATTTAGTTAGAAAAGAATAACGTAATTAAATATTATACTACGCAAGATGTTTGTAGTAGAGAGAAAGAATGATTATAGGATCGGGTGGAGTTCATTGTAAATATAAAATTATAAATGAAGAATCGAGAAAAATTCAGTTTTGCTCTAATTGATTGTAGGATTAGTGAATATTTTGAATGGTAGCATTATGTTAGAAGATGTCAAATAGATGCAATATATTAAATAATTTCAAAGTTATGATAATCATGAGTTGATGTGGAGGGAGAAGAACAAGGAATAAAAGATGGAGGGGATTAATAAAGGCCAATAACATATTGAATTTATAGGTGTAATCGTACTTAGTGAGATAAGATTTGATTTAGAACAACTTATTCTTCCATAATAGGTACAAAAGGAACGTGATGATTGATAACTAAATTAAATTTAGCTTAATGTTATTTTTTATGGATCATATGTGTCTACCAATGCTCACTTGATTGACAATGTTGCTTGAGGGAGATTTAATTAAGAAACCCCAAAAAAAATGAAAGTGAAAAATGGAGATGTATCGATCCCCGTACCTCTCGCATGCTAAGCGAGCGCTCTACCATCTGAGCTACATCCCCAATCATACCTAGGGAACAATTCATTTCTATAAATATGTTAATTATTGTAAGAGGATTTTCAAGACTTGTAAGTCCCAAAAATGGGCCACATTTACTAAAAAAATATTGAAATGAGGAAAAAACTTAAAGTCATAGATTTAAATGCACTAAAATTATTGGGTACTTAAAGTTATAGATTTAAATGTACTAAAATTATTGGGTAATGTCAAATATTCATTGACAATAGGATGCATGTAATATGCAATATGAATTTTTACAATACAAAAGTGAAATTGAAATAAAATGTACCGTAACACTTAAAACATGCTCGGTTATACTTTATCCGAGACTCTATATTACACTTGGTCATACCAATAGTATGACAAATATCTTATTTGTAAATTTTTAAATCAATTTATATACATAAACCACCTACATTCTATTTAGGTTTATTTTCAACAAAAATAGTACATAGACCTAAAGAAAAGGGAAGGATAATGTTTGTAATAACCAGGTGGAGGATTTCAAGATGACAAAAGTGGTGGAGGCAAAACATAAACCTACAAAATAATGTTAGAAGATTGAACATTTGAACCAAATCAAACACCTTATCTAACAACCATTCAAGAACAAGAAACAACCACTATTGATGTATTATCCTTGTATGTTTTTCATTTTACTCTTCATTTGTCTTCAGCCTCTTCAATATTTTATTACTGTATAAGCATACACTCATACAATACAATTATCTTTAAATATATTTCAAAATATTATTACTTCATTTCACTTGGTTATTCTTAATACTTCATAATTGTAGTAATTCTCAATAAAAACTGAAGATTCTTGATTTTTTACCTTATAGTATAAGTTGGGTGCCGACCAGACCAGACTTAGTGGGATAAGTCGTTTACAGTATAAGTTTGCGTGCTATCGACCTGATTTGACGGGAAATTCTTCAGACTCATTGGGACATGTTGATGTTGAAAGTATAATTTTGAGAACTGATATACCTCACACTCATTGTCAGTACCCTAGTGAAAATAAAGCTGTTTTGTTGATTATAATTGCTTTTTTATCTGTTATTAATCCACTGTTATTAGCACAACAATGGCAGTGTTGTTGAATTCAGTGTCTACAGTGGTAAATTCTTCATTGGAAAATGTTGGAAATTCTTGTGGGTTGTTTTTTCAAAGGAAAAAGTTACAATCTTTACCAGTCAAAATAGGGTTGCTTAGGATCTTGGCTTCATCCCAGTTGGCAATATACGCTCAAGATAGGAACTTTACGTTACCTGGCCGGAGATCGGGTAAAAGTGATTCAAGAACCAAAGACCTTAAGTTAAGTGATGCATTCTTGTATCTTGAATACATGGTTGAAAAGGGTCATAGGCCTGATGTGGAACATGCTACACAGCTATTGTATGATCTCTGCAAATCGAATAAGCTCAGAAAGGCTGTTAGAGTTATGGAGATGATGGTTAGTTCTGGCTGTATCCCTGATGCAGCTTCGTGTACTTTTTTGGTAACTCAGTTGTGTAGGAGAGGCAATGTTGGTCATGCAATGCAGTTGGTTAAGAAACTGGAGGATACTGGATATCTGATCAATACGGTGACGTATAATTCTCTTGTTAGAGGCCTTTGTATGCGCGGAAATTTGAACCAGTGCCTGCAGTTTGTAGATAGGTTGATGAGTAAAGGGTTGGCTCCAAATGCACATACCTATTCTATCTTGCTTGAGGCTGCATATAAAGAGAGAGGGGTGGATGAATCAATGAGATTGTTGGATGAGATAATGGCCAAGGGTGGGAAGCCTAATTTGGTGAGCTATAATGTATTGCTGACAGGATTATGCAAGGAAAATAGAGTAGATGAGGCAATTGATCTATTTAGGAATTTGCCTTCAAAGGGGTTTAATCCGAATGTCGTGAGCTATAATATTTTGTTGAGCAGCTTATGCTATGATGGTAGGTGGGATGAAGCAAATGAGCTTCTTGCAGAGATGGTCAATGATGAATGCTCACCCACAATTGTGACCTACAACATATTAATTGGTTCTCTTGCTCTTCATGGTCGAACAGATCATGCCCTGGAGGTTTTAAATGAGATGTACAAAGGCGGCCAGTTCCAGCCGACAGCTGCCAGCTACAATCCTATACTTGCGAGCTTGTGCACCCAGAGGAAGGTAGATGATGTAATTCAGTGCCTTGATAAAATGATTCACCTTCAATGTGAGGTGAATGAGGGAACATATAATGCCATTGCTCAGTTATGCGAGGAGGGGCTGGTGCAGGAGGCATTCTCAATCATCCAGAGCTTGAGGGGTAAGCAGAATACTTCTCCTCAGGATTTCTTCAGGTTTATAGTATCAAGCTTGTGTAGGAAAGGAAACACTCTTCCTGCATTCCAGCTTCTATACATAATGACGATGCATGGATTTAGTCCAGACTCGTACACCTATTCATCTTTGATTCGAGGCTTATGCTTAGAGGGAATGCTCAATGGCGCCATAGAAGTGCTGCGAATCATGGAAGAAAATGGCTATAAGCCGGATATTGACAACTTCAATGCACTTGTACTTGGGTTATGCAAGTCTAGGAGGACGGATTTGTCACTGGATGTTTTTGAGATGATGATCGAGAAAGGAAACATGCCTAATGAGAACACTTATGCCATTTTAGTTGAAGGATTCGTTCATGAAGGAGAGAAAGGGCTGGCGGCTGCAATCTTGAAAGAGTTACATCTGAGGCGAGTCATTACTCGAAACACAGCAGATCGGCTTATCATGCAATTTGACCTAGATAATCAATGAAGAAGATGATGAAGAACTATTTGCTAAATTAGCAATCAATAATGCATGCTCCCAAGTGTTCTTTCTGCCCAGGATTATTAGAATTTCGATATGTGTTGCCATAATTCTAAAATAGTCTTGTAACTTCAATCTTTCATCTAACAGTGTAATAGACCATGCATACAAATGCAGGAGTCCTCGTCCAGTCATGCTAGCAATGCTTCAAAGTAGGGTGTCTGTTAGTCAGTTCAAACTTCAAAGCATATCAGGATCAGAACTTAATCTCTTGTAACAACTTCCTCTATTATAGTGATAACCTTAGCTTGGTTTGAATTTTGAATATGAGCAGAGTGGAGCTCAATTGTAATCTATAAATAGTCACTGTTGTATTCATTAAAGCATTGAGTTGAATATATATTTCCAAAGAGTTCTTTCATCTTCTACAGTGAAATACAGTCCTTACACTGTAAACAAGATAGTTGGATGGCGGTAAATTACATTCAGATACCTACCTGATTTCTGCTTGAAAATCAGTAATGTATTTTACTTGGACAAGTTTGTTGATATATTGTTCACATAACATTCAGTTTTGAATTCAAAGTGGATCACCATTGCGACTTAAACTTGGTTTTGATGTAGTATATCGTTTCTTCATGAAGTATTGCCATAAATAACTACTTTCATAGATTTATCAGAAAAGTGGATTGAAATATTAATAGACCGACCAGTAACAAAGAGATTCGAGGACTAAACAAGTGAGTGGGATGAGCACCTTACGGACAAAAATGTCAAACCAATTTCTCTTTTTCGACAGCAACTGGCGCAGGGACTGCACTTGAAACCTGTTCCAGGATGCATACAGAGATTTAGAAAATTGGCTGGAGATGCACGATATCAGCAGGTATATATGTTATAGACAAGATATTTAATCGAAGTTAAAACACATTATGTTGTGAAGCCAGTAATCTAATGTACCAGCTTAAAATGAGAGAGGGTCTCAGTTTAGGATCTGAGCATGATATGCCTCTGACCTGCAATTTATAGGTGAACAACTGTAAGGCTCTTTCTATTAGCATTTGATCATGAGAACTTCAGAATTTTAATACCAGAAGCATAGTGCAACAAATATGTATAGGTGAACAAATACGAGGCTTACCTTCTAACACAATTGGTCGTAACATTTTAGAAAAGAAACATAGTACTGCAATGATGTAAAGACGCTTTATATGGGGCAAGCTATAAGTCTATAACTACTGAATTTGTAGAAGAGTTCTAGTTGTGTCTCCGTACTTTTAATGGTCGACCGATTGGATTTTTATACTCTTAATACCATATCTTCCCATTCTTGATGAACGTTGATTTGCGTTTGTGTACTAATGTTTGCAACAGATTATTCTAACAAAATTCAGGAGATTACCTTAGCGGATTTAAACAGTTCATCCATTACTTCAGACAAAGTTGGGTGTGCATGGACTGCATATTTCATGTCCTGTGGAATGCAAGAGTTCCCAATTAAGAGTAAAATCATATAAAACAATCATTAAGAGTAAAATCATATAAAACAATCTAACATGCTACTTCTCTGTTATTTGCTTATTCATTTAACTTAGTATTCTGCAGAATCTTCTAGATATTAGTTGTTGTGGTTGAAGCCAATTTTTGGCTGGTGCGTTTTGGGAGATCGGGGACATGGTCGGACTTTGCCACATCGGCCCCGTCCCAACCTCGGGTTTTTCCTAAGGCTTAACAACTTGAAGCCCAAGGAAAGTTCTCAGCTTTGGTAGGTTTGTTTAGCCTATAAATATAGGATGTTTTTATTTAGCTTTTATTCATCACAATAAATACTAAATAGTAAATAATCATCCTAGAAGAATATGAAGTCTTTAATATTCTCAAGAACATATATTTTGTTTTTGGTAGATTGTGGTTGAGATTTTCGGTATATAAGAAAATACCAACATAGATTATAGCTAGTGGTAGATTATGTAACGATCTTCTCCGTTTATGGTAGATTTACAAAGAATGCGTGACGTATCTTTCATCAAGGAAAACCCAGATAATCTTTTGTATCAAGTTTATTTTCGCACTTTAAATTCCTATCGCTTTTATCGATCAAGCTGAATTTCGAGTGATTTAGGGTCTTAAATCCCAACAATCGACATCGAGTTTCAATTGTAGCCTTTTGTCATGAAGTTTAAGAATCAATGATTGCTGGCGAACTAACGACCGTAGGTGTATATTCATGGAATTGATTTTTCATCGGGAAGACGCTGCATGGAGAATTATCTATACGGGAAGAAGTCACAAACCACCGAGGAGAAACCTCGGTAAGATAGAGGATGCATTTAATAGGACGGAACTAGACAGCGTGGTTCAAGCGACGAATTTTGTCTGGCCAATGAATATACAGCACGTCAAGTAAGGAAAACCGCCTTACAAAAAAGGGATTTATTTAATGCTTTACGCGATCCTCAGATTAGGAATCCTTCGCAACAATAATAAAATAATTTTCATGAAAATTATTTCACCTCAAGATGTTAGATAACACATCTATAGCGAAACACCTCGAATCCATTTCACAAGATTATCAATCAACCGTCGACTAGTATGTTAATGTCATTTATTTAGCTTAAGACCCGATTTTGTTGGCTTCTAAGTACCGAGTCGGGGAGCCAATGGTGGCGGCCGCGGCACCAGAGAGGGTACTAACAAGGTTGAACTCAAGACGGCCGTAGTAACATATTCTGTCTCAAGAGTAATGCAAGCCTAAGTGTGAAGCTAGCGCGGGTGGTGTCGTGATTACGTAGAAAGATGAAGAACGAGAGACGAGGTTTCTTGAAAAACAATGGTAGATCACAAAGCAGAGGAAGAGGTAATTCTAATTCAGGTGTCAAGTCAGCGCACGGGTCACATGAAGAAAATCGCAAAACCACCAAGCGATGCCACAAGCCACACAGCTTATTATTCTAACGCATTGGTTTTATCTCAGAATGCTTCCTTTGATTCCTGCATAATAGATTTTGGAGCATATTTTCATACTACGAATGACATGGATATAATGATGAATTATGTTTCGAAATTAATGGATTGCTTCATCTTCATTACGCGAATACTGGATGCTGTATGGAAGATGTAAATCCGAGGTTGTCGGACGGTTCTTTCGAAAGTAACAAAGTTGACGTGTTTTTCAAATTAGGTAAGAGTTTAATTTCGTGAGTCACCTAAAGCGATTGCTATCTAACTACTAAGCAAGAACTGTGGTTGTCAAGCTCGGGGAGCAATTGTAATAACAAAGGGTGTAAGTCGCACACTATATTTCCGATCGACGGTTCCTGTAAGAGGTCGATTGTGAGGGATCCGCATGGTGAAACTAGTGAGATTCGATAATGAAAGTTTCTAAGCGAAGATAGATAGATTGGGTTGGTGAAATTCCTAATTCTAGATGCTACGAGAGGTTCTCTGAGTATTTTGAGGAGCTCAAGAAATGAAGCTCAGACAAGGTTAAAAAGGTACCCTTAACCCATTTAATGTAATACTTCATTTTATGTTCGAAGTCTCAAGGAACTGAGAAGAATGCAACCGGTTCTTTGTTGCAATGTAATCATCTGTTAGCAAGCAACAAAAAAGTCAACAGAAGCACCCAACCTCATGATTATTTGCTAATCGTTAAGGCCGTTTCGATCAAATATCGGTGGTCAATAAATTAGATCAAAGGAAGTCATATACGCTGAACGGGAAGTGTAAGAGAAATTCATTGATGACCAATCAATGTTGGATGTTTTTAAGGTGTCATACAAGATCACAAGATTACAGGCGCAAAAGAAAGCATTATGATTGTCCGAATGTAGGAAAGTCCAACGGGATAAAGCTTAATGGCTATTCCGAAATCTCTTCGGGTAGTCAAGTCAGCGCTATTCAGAATGTTTGGGGATTAGAAAAGAACGCATCAAGTCAAGAATCACCAAGTAGTCAGGACGCATTTAACCTACGAGGGACGCCATAGATGGCGCTGAAACGATTCAAATATGTGTTCAAGCTGGGAGATTGCCATGGGGTCGGGGTTTCAATTTTGGTCGGGCGTTGTTGGGGATCGGGACAATGGTCGGACTCGCTTGAATGTCCCCGACCCCCGGTCCCGACCCTGGTTTTTTTAGGCGCAGTTGGAGGCGTCGGGACTCTGCTCGGTCCTCGACCTCCTTACCCCCGACGCGGCTTCGAAGACGAGCCAGGCGACATTTTGACAACTTGAAGCCAAGCGAAAGCCTAGCTTCGTAGGTTCGTTTTAACCTATAAACATGGGACGCTTTTTATGAGTTTTATTCATCAATCATCACACAAATACTAGAATAAAGAAATAATCATCCTGTGTTAATATTAGGTCTTTAATATTCTCAAGAACATAACTTTTGTTCTTAGTAGCCTCAGGGTTGATATTTTCTAGATATGCTAAAATAATCAACATGGGACATAGCTATGCAGCAGTGACTTCAGAATTCATCTTATCATAGTGGATTCAAGAAGAAGAACAAGGACGCACCTTCACATCGGGGCTTTTAACTCAGATAAAATCTTTGTGTCCTGGATACATGTACCCATTGCAATGGCATTAGATGCTTCGTGAATAAGGTCTGCGGCATGCATACCAAATATGTGCACTCCTAGGATTTTACCGTTATCAGCTCTATAAATTAACTGCCAAAAGAACAAATGTAAACAACCATTGTATCCTTTACTTTAAATTATGATTTAGATTAAGAGTCAGAAATGAAGATAGAGAAACCAAGTACCAGAATTAGGATGTAGTCATAAAATAACAATATAGCTTACCTTCGCAAGACCTTCTGCTTCATTTTCAGCAAGAGCTTTAGTGTTTGCTTTAAAGCTGGTCTTTACCACACTTATTTCGAAACCTTCATTTTCAGCCTTCTCTCTTGCTTGCGGCTGCAAGAATGAAGCATACAAAGTCATGTAGAAATCTGGAGATAAATTATTCTTCAAATTTAAAAGCATACCTCTGTATATCCAACCATACTGATTTCGGGATGAGTAAAACATGCTGCCGGAACACACAAGTGATTGAGGACATAGTCATTTCCACACACTTGCTCCACAACTATGGAAGACAATAAGCTATTAGGCAACTCAAGATGTTACATATCCAAGAATTTATACGGATGGTATACCAGAAATTCCTTGAGCATTTGCGGCATGAGCCAACATCATTTTTCCATTTGCATCGCCAATACAATAGAGGTGCGGGACCTAATTATGAAGTGCATTTTCAGTAGAAGTAAGATGTATAAGATGTTAGAAATGTGTTGATCAAATATGTTAACCAACCAGTTTGCTGTTTGTATCAAGTACACGCATGCGCTCATCTACAGGCACAAATCCATTTTGTGTTTGCACATTGATCTGTACACGATCAAATTATATCAACTTTAACAAATACAGCAACAATAGGAACTAAATCGTGAGTTTCATTATATAATTTCCAGATCTTACATTTTCCAAACCCAATCCTCGAGTGAACGGAGTTCGCCCGGTGGCAATAAGAGCAGCATCCACCTGCAGTAGATTAACAGATCATAGTCAAACAGAGAACTACATACTGAAACCCAAAATATGTGAATTCTTAATCAAGCCAAGCAAAATACAAGCATATGAAGGTGATAATTATGCATGCTAGTATGCTCTACCTGGAAATAATTATGCTATTACTAACCATGACAAAATCCCTTTATTTTCAGAATTCTCTAGATTTCAGTGGTCCATAAAGCTAAGTTTGAGGCTAACCTCCAGAGTGTCCTTTGGTTCCTTTGTCTTAGCATCAATAAGCTCAATGATAACAGGTTTTCCATTTTTTGCAGGAGTAATCTGTAAGAAAAGGGTTGAAAATTCTGAAACTCTTAAATCATTGACTCGTTTTCAAAGACAATGATATGCAACAACTCTACCTTGCTGGCAAGAACACCGGTGTGATAATCTATCTTTCTAGTATTAATGAGAACTTTCTGAGCAAATTTTCCGATTTCAGGATCAAAACCAGGCATGAGTTCATCTAAAGCCTCAATGAATGTTACCTGCCGATATCCAACATGATTAACTAAGCTATAGAACCATATTATTAACAAAGTCGAAAGAACATAAGGTCTGTTTGGCTATGCATATTTAACCTGCTTAAAACTGATTTGTAAACAGTTTTTCCATGTCTGGTTAAAAACCATTGCAATCGATATTTAAAATCAACTAATTGAAGTTGAGAAAATTTTATCTGGATTCGTATATGATTAGTGATTCGCTACTCAAATTCATATTGTATATGTGCTAAATTGCTAATCAACATTAAATCTTTATGACATTCTCCAATATTAGTATATAAGTGGTTCTCACAATTATCAGATTCGGGAAAAACTAAGCTAAGCCAAATGGCCATAAGTGCTACTGTCTACTGATTTTGTTTGAAAAGAAATGAATAGTTCTCGTTTGTAACGTCCCATTGGAGTACCAACTACTTTTATGACATATTAAGTAGTGGACAAAATCAAACTCTAGAGGCATATAAAGTGGAAAGCCTAAATTGATCAAACCTCACTTCCAAGAGCAGTGTAGACATCACTGATTTCAAGACCAATGTAGCCACTTCCTATAATAGCTATCCAATCCGGAACATACTCTAGTTTGAGGACATGATCACTGGTGATGACAGTTTTACCTGCAGTCAACTATTAGATAAATTTTGATGGTACAAACAAGATGAAAATGGATTCTCTTGAACTACTTGCAAAAGAGAAGTCACTGCTTTTCCTTGATATATTTTTAACTGCGAATCAAAGAAGCCGACTTATTTGAATCATTTCTCAATTTTCCATCATCAAAGCAATAGTTGGTTATCTGAAACTTCCATTGATTATTGAGCATTTTATGAATCGATGTCAGAATTTATCGAATAGTTCAAGATGGACAGTTGGAATAGTTACAAAGATGGACAGTTTTACCTGCAATACAAAGATGGACAGCATCTAGTTAATAAGTAACAAACACTTACCATCAACTTCAATGCCTGTGGGAATAGCCTGAACAGATCCAGTAGCAATTATTACATCTTTTGCTGTTATAATAGTACCACCATATTTTACTTTCTGAGGCTCCAGAATATGCCAATAGAAGACACATCAGCAAACGTTCTTCACACATTTAAAAGGTGTTTGACTGGTCTTTTCGGGAGCATAACTATTACAATAATAGCCTGAATTTGGAGCCTCTATTGTATAGAATGAATATAAAAGGCTATGTTGAATACCAATATAATGATTTTGATGATGCTTAATAAATGGAAACAGAAATTTCTCAATACTAGCTGGCACATTTACTTACCAGAATAGTTCCTGTACCTGCCAATATATCAACTCCTAGAGTTTGCAATGAGTTGGATAAACTATGACGAATTTTGGAAGCCAAATTATTTGCATGATCCGCAATACCCCGTCTGTCATATCCAGCAGCTGCCACCTATGGCCAGAGCGATAAGTTTCAGATGTTATTTACTCAATTTAATTGTCCCATTGGACCCGTTGGGCTGTTACCAAAAGTATGAGGAACATTTAGATTCGTCTCTCTGTATGAATCTTCCCTCGGTCACAATATGCAGTTACTGCCTACTGGAAAATACGACTTGTTCTGAAATTTCCTAAATAAGAAAAGTCTACAAAATATTTAAGAACGAGGGAGTACTAGGGAACATATAACAGCATGCTCTACGGATTTTGAAGTTAGTCCTTCAACCCTCTAAATGCATTACATTGGTTTATTTTTCAACTGTTTACCCAATAAATTACACAGAACTACAGCAAAATGCATAACCTGTAACCCAAAAGACTTCATATGCTCCTCATTTCGAAGCTCATGCAGGCGTCTACTCACTGCTAAAAGAGCTTTAGAGGGCACACAGCCTCTATTCACACATGTTCCGCCTATCACATCCCCCTCGACGATGGCAGTTTTTAAACCCTGCAAAGATTCAATGGTAAACCAAACAAACAAGTCATTGCAGAGAATTCCTACATGCAATTAACTGCACAAAGCATCACATATTCACAGTAAAATATCAAGCTACACATAAAATCAAATATCTCCCCAAAAATCTCAAGGATACTCAGTCCATCCCAAGAATGACGAGTTTTGAGTTTTGAATTTTGATGGTTCAAGTTATTTTCAAATAATTTCCTGTATGGTGTATAATACCCGGTAAAAATTGTATCGAAAATAGTATTTTCATTTTTCAACCTACTTCACGATTAACATAATAATCTTGATCGAAATCTAAGTAACGTGTATCAATTAAGCATACCAAGTTTGTCAATCATGATAAATAAACAAAAAACAAAAAGCAAAACCTTTTGGACAGCATGAAGAGCAGCACCATGTCCACCAACTCCACCTCCAATAATCACCAAATCATAATCAAACTCTTTCAACTCTCCCCTCCCATTGCCATCACTCATCACAGCTACTATCTTCCTACGAATGCTTCCGATCTTCGGCTTCAAAACCTTAGTTCTCATAACTGGAACACTACTATAGCTATAACTACACAATGCTTCGCTTCTTCGGCTGCATAATTTGATGCCATTAAGGCAATTTAATTCGGTTTTCGAGGCGGAGAACGACGGGGGGAGGTTGAGGAAAATGGATGATTGCATTCTTGATTAGACTAGTGAACCGTTGTCTCCCAAAACATTGTCCAGTTTGATAAAGTTAGAGGCCATGTTGCAGGATTTTTATATAAGGGGTCGAATTACTTGATATCAGGAAAAATATAAAAATTTAGGGGACGAACAACATAATTTTTAAAAGACTAACTATAGTTTTTGGAAAAATGATTAATAAAATTAAATTTTTCGAAAAATTAGGGAGCGACCTCCACTGCCAAGTTGGAAGCTTTGATAGGTCCGTTGGAGGAGACGGAGTACACAAAGGGACAACCAACTGCAATCAATATAGTGTCCCAAAACTAAAGTCCAGTTTGAATAATTGTTTCCCAAAACATTGTCCAGTTTCATAAAGTTGGTGTTATGTGAATAATAATGAAACTGGCGCCAGTTATCATTCATATTCCGACATATATATACTGCTATAGACTAGTCCGACTCTTTCACAAAGAATGCCAAGGCTCAACTTTTATGTTAAACGACCAGGTGGAAGTTATCATTCATATTCCAACATATATATACTCCTATAGATATCTAGTCTCCGATCAATTAAGACATATTCCCGATTAAATTCTCCTTAGTATAGGACTTGAGTGCTTGTTAGCAAGGGATTTAATTTCACACTTTGCTATAGACTCGTCTGTTGAAATTTTAACTTGTCTCAATCATAACTAATTGAGGCATATATTTTAGTCGTGGAAAGTTACGGTTTTTTAAGTTTTTAATCATAATGGTTCATTAACGATAAAAAATGAAAATTACATCATTTTATAATATATTTTTCTCTTCTTTTGGTACATATTAGTTAATAAATACCATTTCAGAAAAAAATCGTTAATATCAATTATGTAAGCTTATTTTTATCTTTTAGGTAATCTGTACTAATTCGTTGATACTAATCAGGTGCATATAATAGTTTTGATACACTTTTTTGATTTTTTTAAAAATTATATCATCTTAAATTCAGATACTTTGCACGATGGTTCACCACAATAAACTTAAAATAATACTTATAACAAGCTAAGAAGCGATCTAGCTAAACCCAAGATACTCGTTCTCTTCAATCACCAAATCTTCAATCTTCCTTAGGACATACCCTCTGCTCTAAAAGATTGTCTAATCTGATTTCGGGATTTTAATAAGATTGACCGTGATATTTCGTTGTATTTTAACATTTTATTTAAAATATATCAAAAAATATATTTCAAATTCTTCATTGATATATTTTTCATCAAATATTATACAATACAAACAAAAATATTTATCAAGATTCAACTATTAAAAGTAAAAAACAACACCCAGAATCCATGAGTATAATTTGAATCGTACATCAACCCACCTTTTAAGTTGTTCCCGATCATAGTTTAACCGTGGTAAATAACTAGAGTATTGCTATTAGCACATCGCCGTCATGTAGCTGTTGGTGTTTGATTTCATATGAGCTTAATCTTATATTTAACCTGCTAAGTTAAAATTCTAATATACTGACGATTGATGTAAATCCCGCGATTAACTCCTCCATGAGTGATTCCACAGCAGTGACTCCTCGGATGACCGTTAGTGACGGTTTCTACACTTTTATCAACGCATCTTCAAGTCAACATAAAACCCACTGTAGTATGAACTAATTAACATGTATTCTATAACGAAATAAAAAAAATCAAAATAATATAGAAAAAAGACAATTACCACAGAAGTTACGATAACTCAGGAATAAGAAAGCAAAAGCAGGAGCCACAAAAAGTTCAACATCATAAGATATTGGGAATGAAACGTAGTAATTAAGATGAAAATTATTTAGAATACGATTAGCTAAAATATGTATAAATTTCAATGCTATAAATCCCACCCCAAACCTTCGTCATTCAAACACATTTCCATTTTTCTCATTTTCTCTACTTACTAACTACATATCACCACTTGAGTTGAAAGGCTTCATTAGTAAAGATTATTCCATGCCAGAAATCATAGAAAACAATGATGAACAAACAATATTGATCACTCCACAATTCATTAGTAAAAGATTATTCCACAAGTATTCAAATGAGCCAATCCGAGCTAATACTTTTATTTTTTCTTTGTAACTATCGATTAATTTTCACCTAATACTTTTATTTTGTCCTCCAACTATCGATTAATTTTTACCTAATACTTTTATTTTGTTATACACCAATGACCAAACAAAGGTACTGGCCATATGCTGAGCTGTTATACACACATCCAAATAGTGTTGGGTTGGGTTGTGAAATGACTATTTTACCTCCCCTAATTTGCAATTGTAATAATTAGAAAGTTTCATTAA
Source organism: Lithospermum erythrorhizon (assembly GCA_019722365.1). Lineage (NCBI taxonomy): Eukaryota > Viridiplantae > Streptophyta > Magnoliopsida > Boraginales > Boraginaceae > Lithospermum > Lithospermum erythrorhizon. The sequence continues at coordinate 1,086,473 of JADFUC010001683.1, forward strand.
GGGCAAAATTATCATTTCATTAAAAAATTTATTATCTGGTGTGTATAGTGTTGCCCGGCCATATGGCGTTCAATGCTATAAATTATGTATTATCAATACATCAATCATAATCATTTTCGTCTTTCAAACACGTTTCCATTTTTTTCATTTTCTTTACTTTCTAATAACGACCACCGTTGAGTTCGAAGGCTTCATCAGTTCCATGGCAGAAATCATAGACAACTCTGATGAACTAGGTAATTTTGTTAATCATTTGAGAAAATCTCCATTTTTGTTCAATTATTAAACTTCATATTTTTTTCTTAGCTTAGCTTTTTCTCCTATTTCATTTTCAGTTTTTGCTTCATTTTTCATTGTTTGTCTGTCATGTATTGTAATATTCATAAGTTCGCTATTTGAGCTTCGAAAAATGAAAGATGTGAAGGCAAAATTGTGGACTAAAGTATGATTTAGAGAAGAAGTTGATGAAATGGAATTGACATTTACAGCAACTTTGAACTTTGCCAATCTTTTTCCCTTCAATTTGGGGGGCTGCGTACTACTTGTCAACTAAAGTTTTAACTTGTTGATTTCACTTATCTTTACCCTATCGATGCCTAAGTATTCGAACTCTGTCATTCCACTTACACAATGCCTATTGAGTTGTTATACACACCAATAGTGTTAGCGTTTGTTTGAGGGTGAAATCATTATTTTGCTCCTCCTCTATTTTTAAGCAGATATGTAAATTATATCTGCGACAAAATACCATTTTAAGATTAAAAATCACTATTCGCCAGAGTATATCGATTCCTATCTTTTTGGTTAAGTTAGTTCCAATGATTTGTAAACAAGTAAAATGTCAAAATACCCTCAAGAAAATATCACATGTGGGCAATATGATAACCGATATAACAAAAATTTGGACAGAAAAATCGAAGAGGACAATTTTGAAAAATTTGATAATTAAATGAGACACTTTAAAAATATGTTTTATCAAAATCCATACTTTTCACTTCCCGCTACTATTCATTTTTATCACTCTTTCTCTAACTTTTTTATTTTGTACCTAATCATATAGTAGGGCTCTAACATGTATATATGATTGTTCTCAAGTTGTTCATTAGCACAATCTAGTTGAATTTATCAATAAACTTAAGTGTCAATGAACCTAAACTAACAAAAAAATAGCATAAAGATAATGTAAATATGTTCATTAAATTGAAAGTGCTATTCCACTTGAAAAAATTTGAACATATTGAAAATACTTAGATACCTACTTCAAGGCCATCTTCAGGTGGTACAACTTGTTGATGATTGTCTGGTAGTGATGCAACTTGTTGAATCTCTGGTGTTTTAGCATGCTGATTCCTTGGTGGTGGACTGGTGATATATATATATAGCTACGTGTTGATTCCCTGATGGTGTTACTAGGTAGTGTTAAGATAAAAAATGATATTCAGTAGTTTAATTAAAAACCTCACCCAATTTAATTAAAATACTCTTACCTGGTAGTGGAGATTGTTTGTTCACTTGGGCTGGAACCATCTTCATTGCCACCAATAATGCGAACATTCTAATGGAAATTCAAGAACCGCCACTGCTTGAGACAAATTGTAAAATGTAAAAGACCAATCAATTCAAAAAATCAAAGATAATCGCTTTTTTTATCGTAAACACGTACAATATTAATGTACGATTGTAAACACGTGCAATATACGTGCACATGTTCTATAAATTTATCGTAAACATGTACAATACATATGCAACACACGTGCGCTTAGTAGAAAATACGAAAACTTTGAATGAAAACAAATCTTCAGAAAAGGAATGTTGTTATGAGTTTGAAAGGTAAGTTGTTAATTTACATTAATTAAAAAAGAATGTTAAAAGGTTGGAAATCCTCAATCTAAAGGCCCCACGCTATCACGCCCCGAGCCATAATGCATGTGCAAATACGCACCTTTAACCGATCAGAGACTCGAAAGCTAATTAAAAGAAATGTTGTTATGAGTTTGAAAGGTAAGTTGTTAATTTTCATTATTTGTGAATTTCTTTTTATCGTTGATGTAAGAGAGTACTTGAACTCTTTCTATTTTGATTAACACGAATCTCAAATTGTCATTATATCTCAAATTTAAATTTTATTTAAGTGCTTAAATACTCCTTTTCTTTAAGCACCATGCTTAAAAATTTACGCAATGTTTGTTTCCTTTATATGCTGATTCTAGATATGTGATTTAATTTTTTGTTTTTTAGTTTTGTTTCATGTTCATTATCTTTCATTGTTTTAACATTATTAATATAATTTTCATTTTTTCAATTTAAAATAGTTGAAAATGCAATAATCACATGTTGTTATCATAGTTTTCATAAACGGATAAACCATGAAAAATGGTTAAATTAATATAACCAAATCGTGCAAAAAAGGATCAATTATGACTAACAATGGCTAATTTAATTCTAAAATAAAATACATAAATAGTTTATTTTCAAAAAATAACAGCATCGAGCTCAATAATTAATACACAAGAAAATTTTATGTTTAGATTCAATTGAAATTTTTAATCCTTGTAATGATCGGTAACATTAGAACGAACATGTATATAAAAAGCTAGGTTCTAACATGATCGCAAAGGTTGTGAAATGCTCTAGTCAACAATGTAACACACGATTCTCATGTAGCCTCAAATTGTTCCTTCTAAAATAAAATAACAACTATAGCTGAAATACTACATCAAAAACTCATTCAGCACTTTGATGCCCAGAAATAGATGAAACATCATTTTCAGAACATTGCAAAGCTTCCTACAGTTCGTCCTGCACAACATCACAAAATCGGAATATGTTACCAAAGGGAACCCATATTTCAGAGTGTGTTCGAGAGTTGTTTCTCGAGTTACAATCTGTAGAATTTTATCAAGTTATCATCTCAACCACTGAAATCTCGATCACATCCATTGATTGGAAGGTGATGCATATATCAATGTCCTTTATTATTAATGAAACTTGGGAGGATCTTAACCATATGTTGTGGGTTTACAGATGCCGAAATACAGAAAAATTGGGATGTTGGATACTTACATGTGCTGTTTCTTCATCTTCAGCATCATCATCTTCGGCCTGAAAAAGAAGAAGCTCCTTTAGTAAGTAAGAAAGTTGTCTGAAATCACAACAATCAGACATGTCAACTGAAAGGTAGTTCTATACTTACATCTGAGTCGACAGGTTCATCTTTCACTTCCTAAATAGAATTAAAATTAGATAATCGGTCAATGAAATACAAGTAACAAAAATGTTAAGTAATCGGAAAGATGAATGGCTCTCTTGGAGAAACAAAACCAAATGACTTAGAATATTAACAGTCATTCAAATATGAAACATAACACCTTAAAATTGCTTAGCTATTTTTCAGTATATTCGCCTATAAAAATAGACATATGGGAGCACACCTAGATTTCTTGTAAAACATATTAGGTGACTGATAGTTTCACCCCCAAAAAGAAAGCATCTAGCATTAGAGATCAAAGGGGGTCAAATACCTCTTCAACTTTGTTCTTCTCAGCCTCGTCAAATGCAGCCTTTTCAGCCTGTTAAGAAGGTAGAGAAAAAATACAAAATGATTCTAATAGACTAGAGTACAACTTGTGTCTTGTGGTAGCTTCATTTATATACAAAACCATTTACCTCTTTGTGTTTAGCCCATGTTTCTTCGGCTAGGTTCTTTGCATATTCAGGATCATCACAAACCAATACATTGTCAAAAAGAGTTCCAGATTTCACCTGAGAATATATGCAAGTTGTTAGTTAAAGACATATAGTGTTGATTGAAATAGTGAAAGAGGCCAAGAGTGATTCACACCTGCCACAATTCAACTCCCACATACTTCAAGCTTGGATAAACATATAGATCTGGATCATCTTTGAAGTCTGAAGCAAGAAGTAATAGTTTAGCTTAGAGATCTAGTTGATTCTACAAATATCATAAGGGTATGCACATCGGAGGTGACTTAGACTAACCAGGGTTCTCAATCATGGGTGCCTTCCACTTCCCCTTGTAGTTGGGGTTCTTAATTTTCTGCAAAAGAAGGAAAAATTGAAAACTAAGAAGGTATTTCAAGAATAAGGAAAAAATATAAATAATTCTACGAACCTTTGCCTCCCATGGACCATTATATTCAGGGTTGGGAATGGTTGGGGCAGTCCACTCACCATCTTCCTCATCATCCCAATCCTCAGGCTGCAATGAAAAAATAGCCACGGAATGAGATTCTCAGTTTATAATGAAATGTCTAGGTAAAATAGCTAAGCAAAGATGCAACAAAATAACCTTCTTGGCATCAGGGTCTGTGATCTCCTTGGGAATATCATCATAGCCCTGCAGGGAACACAGGAAACAAAGTTTCAGGAATTTTTCCGAGTATCTTATGAGGAAAGGACAAAAGTGCAATTGAGACTTTTGTTACCTCTGGCTTCTTATCTTCTGGGTCAGGAATATATTCATTCTCATCCCAATCTTCTGGCTGCAATCAGAAAGCGAATCATTTATTACTGTTTTTTCGGCGAACAATTTAATCATATCATGCAACATAACTTGATAAAAGCATTACCTTCTTTGCTTCTGGGTCCTTGATTTTCTTTGCTGGAAGAAGATCCCAGTCTTTGTACAAACTGCCTTTTTGCTTCTCCTCATTGTCAATGAGAATGCTATAGGTAGCATCAGGACGAAGAATGAATGTGTAGACATGTGTAAGTTGGTCAGTCTCGCAAGGCACTTCCTTTTTGATCAAGTGATTTGTATCCTTATAGTTCAGAATGGCATGGACTTAGTGCTATATCCACAAATATCTGGTCCAAACATAATACTGCACCAAACCATAAATTACAGCAAATCAGAAATTAAACAAGTACAACAACTCAAGAAACATGTGTTAATTTATGGACACAGAAAATTTGTATAACCTGTATGGGGTATCACCACCAAATTTCTTCTGATCAATGTCACCGCTGAGCAACTTCATGTATCCACCACCACAGTCAAGCTTCTGTTCATGCTTGACAGAAAATTGGAATACTAAAGTCTTGTCCTTGTTACTAAATTCAGGGAACTCGGCTGAAATTGCATAAAACCTATAATCTTCGCTGGTTTGAATACCTACAGAAAGTAAATCCGTATTTAGTACATCACATATTGCCTTATTGTCATGAGCCTGTGGCCGAATGGTCAGGCAATCAGAACCAGATAAAGTGTTTACCTTTATCATTAGGGTCTCCATTCCATTTACCAGAGGTGAAGTTCCACTCTCCAGCCATATTTTCATCTTTTTTCCAGTCAGATTTGACCCATCTATTCTCCCAACCATCTTTCAGTGCATCACAAACAAATATATATCAGTATAACATATAAAGAAAATAAAAAGCAATAATCTTTTTCACTTCGTACTATGGGAAATAATAGCCATCTTTAGATAGCACATTGAGCCAAAGAGCTAACGCATTAGAAATGTCTGATCTTTTGCAAAATGCAATACTTCAATATTCTAAACTAAGCAACCCACTAGAGAAACCTCACTCATAAAAATGTTCTTAAATCTTCACATAGTATGCTGAAGGAAACATATTCCTGATTTAACAGTATCAAAGTCAATGCATTACACATTAGCCTAATCATACACATAGTTCAGATTAAACCAAATTCAGCCATAAAATGCTCCTCTTCAGCTACATAAAGTAAGCTAATTACATAAAGTCGACGCTTTGCAAATGAATTTCAGAAATTAAACCACTTATCAACAATCACTATAGCAATTCATATTATTTCTCATCAAATCTACGCAAAGACTTAAACTTTACACAGCTTCAAATTCAAATTCAAAAAAGTATTCAAATTCAAATTCAAAAAAGTAACTAGATCAAAACAACTACCAACCCAGATCTTAAAATTTTCAAACAAACAACAAATTAGATGGTATATGTTGTATACATCAAATGCTATTATTTCAATGCAATTAACCACTAACATGGTAATTATGATTCAAATCAAATATTAAGCATCAATTAACCACACAAAATAATTAATTATGACAATTTTAAATACAACTGGACAATCTTTTTAGGACTGAAGTAGTAAATTAAAAGTGACAAAATGCAATTATTTCCAATACAATAAACTACAAACAATGCAATTTGATTCAAAACAAATTCTTAACTACCAATTAACAGCACAAAATTACTAATTATGACAGTTGTAAATTAAATTGGACAATCTTTTTGGGACAGAAGTAGTAAATCAAAAGTGACAAAATGCTTAGATTATTTTCAATACAATTAATTACCAACATTGCCATTTAATCCAAATCAAACTATTGTGTTCAATTAACAACACAACTTTGACCAATAAAAATCAAATTGGACAATCTTTTTGGGACGGGAAATATTATTTTTAGTACAATTAACTATTGACATTGCAATTAAATTGAAATTGGACAATCTTTTTGGGACAAAATGAATAAACCTTGAAAGCGTTCTTCGAAAATGACTCCAGCTGAAGCTACAGCTATAGAGAGAGAAAGTGCAATTGCTAGAGTGAGAAAGTGACTCGCCATAGCTCATGTGACTGAAAAACAAAAAAAAAATATTCAGCTTGGAGTCGTTATGATGCTATTAAATTCTTTATATAGTGATTTCAAAAAATTGCATATTTGTTATTCTGTATTTTGGAATATAAATTTTTTATCATAAAATTATTGAAATTATTAGATATTATATGCGTGTTATATATAATTTTTAAGATTGGTAATTAATAATTATGTTTTTAGAGGATGTCGAGATTTGGTGTTTATGTAGTGACGTGGACTAATTAGGATTTGACATGTAAGGCTCGTTGTCATTGATGTGACGTGGCAGAGTATGATTGGGAAGGAGAGTAAAAAAAAAAACTAGGATGAGATAGCAAGGGAGATAATATAAATGGTGAAAAATATTGAGAAAATGGAAATTAAATCTTCGTGCTAAATGGATGTGGATAAATAGTTGAGTTTCTTTCGGGGATTGGACATGGAGAAATGATGATGAATATTTTACTGCATCTTTTAATGATGAAATCTTGATTTTTAAGCAAGCTTTTTATTATCGAGGAGGTAAAAACTACTATAAAAAGGTTGTTTAAGCTGTGATACATTTGTATTTTTATGGAATATGTGAACACTAATATTATCATGATTTATGCCCACTAATCATGATATTTGGGTCCTGTTAAATCATCTTCTAGAGATGTTGATATACATTTCATTCTAATTAATGGCGCGCCTGTGCGAGATGGATTTGTTGGAACAGGTTGTTAGATTAATTGTCAATAACACTGGGATTGAGAGTATACGTCTAACAGAAAATAAACATAAATAAATAATGCAGAATGTAAAAGACACAAATATGGTAATCCAATTCAATGCAACTTGCACCTAATCTGGGGACAGCTTGCCTAGTAAAGTATTTCACTATAATTTAAAGAAATTACAAGAAAGGACTTATACGAATATGCTCCCCATATTCTACTACGCCCTACTCTACTCCAAATAAGCTAGAAAGTCTAGGTTCCCCTAACTTCTATCTCTCCCGTCAACACTCTCCCAGTGTTCGACTTACAATGAATAACTTCTATCTCTCCCGTCAACAATCTTAGAAGATTAGAGAATTCTTCTAACACAAATAGCCTATACTAAACTCTCAATGATAGCACAACACAAGAACAATCTATGTGAATAAACTATATGAGCACACTTCATAGCTTGTGCTTGATCTCCTTATATAGTGTAGGACAATCTAGGGCTTCGGACTTCAAAAAGGTAAGTGTTTTATTTGCAATAAAAACTCTTTCCTTAATAAAACGAGTCCTAACTGACTATATCACTTACCATATGTCCATCAAACTTGATCTCCAAAAAATACATTTTAGTTGAGAATAAGATCTTCAACAAATCACAAAGTTTTCTTATTCTCATAATCTTCTCACATCGAATCTTACCTAATTCGAAACACAATCTCTTGTTGATTCTTTATGCTTGAGGAATACTCAAACTCATTACCATATAGTATATAACGAAAATATCTCTCCCACATATTACCAAGTTTAGCAGAATTTCAAAAATATTTGTACATGTTCTGACAGTAGCGAGTTGTAACTCCAACTGTTTTGACATTCGATCTGACACTTCGTCACTGCTCAGTTTTGGTTAACAACGAAAATAGGTAACCAACATCAAAACACTCTCAAATTTATTTTTCCATAAATAAAATTAAATTAGGCCATTTTTTTAAAATGTAAATAGTATAATAAATATAAGTATAATTCAATTTAATTAACGTTTTAAAATATAACTGATAACTAAAAATATATCACATTCCAATCATGTGCTTTGAACTAACACAAGTCCGTTTTTCAATATATAACCGATAACTTATAGTTTAGTCTATTTTTTTAAATAACTAAAACATGAAATGGTATCACCTCAAGTCCTCAACATTCAACAAAACCAAAGCCATACAAAGAATAACCCAAATAAAAAAGACTCAAAATAGTTTCATCAATTGAAAATGATTAACACCCCATTAGCTTTGATTCATGGGATTCAAAAACTAATCAACTAAATGCTCCACCGAGGCACCAATTACAGACTTTGCATGTCCACATCCAAATTCGAGCTAGTTAATAAATATGATACGAACGGGACGCTTAACCCACTACATTTGCACAAGGATAATACAATAAACACAAAATTAAAATGTAGATTTTGCATTCAACTATCTAAATAAAATTCAATAATTTGCCATTGTATTATTCCAATCTTCGGTCGACATTTGTTTCGACATCATCGTGCCCCAATATTGAACACCTTCATGATTTCTTTCATCCCGAGAGAAATCTTGATTTTGTTGATGATACAATGCAGGTTGGAGTGGCAAATTTTGTGGTGGTGACCACCAAAGAATAGGCGGTGATTGCTGCCCCGGTGACGGCTGAGGCAACATCACATTGCCTACTATATCTTCTTGGTTATTCTTCATATATGCATGACTATCGATGTTGTTGACACCTTCTAATGGCTCAAATAATGAATCCATAGAGAATAAGACATGTTGATCATATGCATTACTTAGTTCCGACTCTCCTTGTCCCAAGAAATGGTTCTCAATTTCTTTGAGTACTTCTTTAGCCTCAATTCGTCCATCATAGTTCAACACATTGATTTCTTGATTAGGCAACACTTGTAGTACATCATTGTCCTCAACATGGGCCTGATTGCACAGTTTATCACCAAATTGTGTGAAAGTATAGTTGTTTGCTTGATCGTTGACACGATTGAGGTTCATAACTGTGAAATTATGAAACGATTTATGTTATAGATTGAAGAGTTAAAAAATTGAAGAGTTAAAAAACGACACATGCACCAGAATAAATGATCCAAGTGTAACTATATATATATATACACATTAAATATTTATATGACAAAAATCTACATAATAATTTTGTTCTTCAACTTGATTAGAGTTGATTGAACTTCATAAGAAGTGTTAGTCAACATCCACAATTAAATTTTAGATGGAGTTTGAATATAAAATAGAGGGGTCATCATATACCTGACATTGGTGATGAATTGGAATCAAGAGTTGCATAATGTTGTTGATTTTCTATCTTGAACTTTTGAAGATTTGGTGGTACCAAAGTTGCAGGGTAATTTTGGTATTGACATTGCGCTCCTTGAGGTTGATGTATGGAAACAGACTCCTTTTCAAAGAATTGAGAGGACCCATACATATATGGGTCAAAATAAGGTGATTGTTGGCTTGGAAATGGACTTCGACTGAGATCATACAATCTTGGGTCACATAAAAGGATGTTTTCATAAGTCTTATCAAGTGCCCCTGTTGGAAATCTCACATAATGCCTCCTGAAACAAGATCCATTGTTATTATATTTGTACAAACATAATACATAAGAGGTAGATTATCATTTGAAAGATTTAGGAAGTGTTGTTTATATTACTATGTCCATTTGAAAATAAAAAAGATATACTTCTCACCATAATTTTCGTAATGTGTATGTAAATCTGTTGTTCCATGCATAGAGTATCTTAGAAATGGGACAAGTTATAGAAAATGAAAAAAATGTAAAAGTGAATAATATTCATTGAATCACTTGAATGGATGAAGTAAATGATATTCCCTTCAATCCAAAATAATTGACTTTCACATATTTGCAGAATTTTAATTCAATTACTCTTTTACTAAATTATTAAAAAATTAATATTATAAGTATTTTAAAAGACTAATTCAATTATATATAAATTTTATATTTTATAAAATAATTAATAATTAATGGTCCAAATTTAATTTTAAAAAAGTCAAATATTAATTATTTTGGATTGGAGAGAGTAATATGCAAAATATATATAATACTTCCTAAAAGCTTGTTCATTTACTAAAACTTTTGTTTGAATACAAACTAGCATGTTTACAATAAAAAGAGTTAAAATACTTAAGTTTTAGTATATTTTTAATAAAATATGATACAAGATTTGAAAAAGGCAATCATCAATAATTAAAAAATAAACGATTTTAGGGAGGGAGTATGTAAAATTCTCAAAACTAATAGTGTTACCTGCATTTGGAAGCTTGACCACCAGTAAAATCATGTGATTGTTGCCAAAGAGTGTGTTTCTTTGGTTGTGGAGCCGTTTCTCGGTAAAACAAGGGTGGCTCATTGAGCTGCATACAAATTAAATTTCATAAAATTATACACAAATTTCATAAAACTTTAGATACTACAAAATGTGAAAAGAGACTTTCAATTAACAAACCTCAATCTCCAAAATGGATGGTTGGTTATCAAGGATAGTAGCTCTAATTCCCACAATATTCGACCATTGCAACTCAATCTTACTCTTCAATGGTCCTTCCAAAATCTCCCAAACCAATTTGCGTTTTGCATAATAGCATTTAGCTACTATATTACCATCATGTTGGGAAATTACCTACTTATGAAGAAATCACAAAATGAAATAAGCACACATTTAGCATATATATACGGAAACATAAAATTAAAGATATTACATTATTTATTACAACTAACTTGAATTTAGCAATCACAAAATGAATCATTCTAAGATATTACATTTATTACAACTAACTTAATAAGGAGTAGTATTAATTCCATACTATAGCTACGTATATTGATATTTTGAAATGATCAATATGTTTATTAATTACTATAAATTAATTAAAATGAATGAAGTACATAATAATACACAATTTTGTGATATAAGTAATTACCTCCCAATCACCAATCTTTAGCAAATAAGCACGAAAATTGGAAGCCTTCAGTTTTTCTGATAATATAGGCACTGGAGACGTGGAATCATCCACGTGTTTCTTTTTCTTTGTTTGATATAACTCACATTCTATTAGATTGACTAATGATGGAGTCTTTTTCAGACTTAGCCCAAGAGATCTTGGTTGTTCACTCATGAAATGCATGTCCTGAGAAATCCAATGTTACATAATGTTAGTCACATACTAACTTGAAATTTATATGAAAGTATCATATAACAATATAATTTGAAGAACATGTAAAAGTATTTCTCATGCATGAATGCATGCAAGCCAAAATTATTTCTAAATGATGAATATATATATATATATGTGTGTGTTCGCGTGCGCGAATACTCATATATACATATATATATGTGTGTTCGCGCGCGCGAATACTCATATATACATATAGTTAAATCGTTTGCAAGATTTTGGTTGAAACTAACAAATATTTTGGTAGCCAAATACCAAACTTTAATTGTCACAATGTTCAAATAAAGCATAAGTCTCTTGACTTCAACGATTGATATTTTTTTCACATACAATAATAACAACATATATAAATATAGTTTTTAAAATTACTTTAATTACATATCATAATTAGATTGATAGAATTATATATAAAAAGTAATTCGTCATAAGAGGAAAACAAAAAAACCAATACTAAAAACGACTTCCATTGTTAATCATGCATCACAGTGCATATACCAACATCAAACAAGTTTCACTGAAAAATTATAATAAGTTCAACAATAACTTTAAACAAAAAAGAGTAATATACTACGTAATGCTATAAAATAATACTTGAACATCACTTATTTATTAGACGATACTTATTTTTACAACACTTACTTATTATTATATGATATTTGTTAAAAAGCATCGTCTAATATAATAATATTAGGTGAACCCATAATATTAAGAAAAAAAGAAGAACATGTAGATGAAGAAGAAGAATCGTAGAATCTACTAATAAGTAATAAAAAACCTGGTGGTCGGTATATTCGGATGATCGAATAACTCCGTCACCGGACCCATAAAAAGAAGAACGTTGTATATAATTCCGGTGGCCATGGCCGCCGGTATGGGCTGCTCCTTCACCTTCCCACATGGTGGCGCCAATTGTGATATAACCAAAGTATTGTTATATTTTATTTTCTATTCCCTCCTTTTTTTTTGTTCTTGTTATTAGTTCATATATGAGTGCTAGATTCGCTACCGTATTTATAGGCATAAGATAAGGCTTAAAAAACGGATGAGAAGTAGGGACTAAGAGAGAGTAATAAAGTTTAGTTAAATTTTTTAAGAAAGAGGAAATATATAACTTGAGCAAATGAAAAGCTAGATGACGAGATCTTTAATTTATTCTTATTAATTGAGGAAATGTGACCAATCATGATATTGTTGTTTCTAACAAGGACTCCTTTTCATTTGTGACCTTGAATTGTTGGCGTTCCCACCTACTTATTTACGGAGTATTTATTTTGTTGAATTAACTACTTATTATACTAGTTGCATATACCAAATTCTATTAGCTATATTTATTTTCTCTTTTGCATTGTTAAGTCGGACTCCGATCCCCAACAATTCAATATTATCAAAAAGTCAAGTTTGCCCTTGTAAAAATAAAGAGAGAGTTTTTTATATGGAAAGTAAGCTTTTGTTTGTGGTCATTATTGTCTTTGAACTACCAATAAACATCAATTTTAAGGCACATATCATCAAGAGTTAAATGTAGTCTACCATTGCCTACATTTATTGTTGTCTATCAAGAGTTAAATGTAGTCTATCAAGAGTTAAACATCATCAAGAGTTTAAGGCACATATCATCAAGAGTTAAATGCAAGAGTTAATTAAACATCAATTTTAAGGCACATATTATTACCTACATTTATTGTAGCCTACCATTGCATTTCCAATTGTCACAATGTATAAATATCATCAAGAGTTCACAAGACCACTGCGGAAGTGTTCGATTCTGTTAGTTATAATACTCCGTATTATTTGGGCAGATTCCCCTTAGATTCACTTTTAATTATTCATTTTTATTCGTTACTAACACGTTTAAAATTCTGTTTTATTGTTGAGGTTTTTTTTATTATAACTCAAATTATGTAATTACTAAATTAATTCTTATTAATATAAAAGTTATTTTACCTATAATATTATACTCTATGCAAATATATAATTGTTACTAAAAAAGTATGTGAGATCATACAATTTTTAAGATAAATCTTAGGAAATGTCATTTGCACACAATTTAGGGACGTTTGTGGTTAAAATTATTAAGAGCATTTTCACTAGCAAATTTTCATAAAATTAATTTATTAGACCACTTTATTAAATTTAGGTATAATCTTTTAACTTTCACATGAAATAGATTTCTCAGCCCACTTCAATTTTAACACTAAAAGCGCTATTATCAAGTAAAATGACTTGACGAAGACAAGAATATGAAATTATCTAGTATAAATGACATATATATATATATTTAATTTTTAACTTTTTATGTTGGTCTATCCTAATTATAGAATAGAGTGGGGTTTAGATTTTGGTGACTTGAATGATGTTCCACTTAGAGACTTAGAACATAGTCGAAAATAGATACATCACAATTCACAACTATATCAATTCACCATGATATGCTATGATAGTGATAAAGACTAACAATCATTAAATTTCACATCTCTTTCAATTCCATTTTGGACCACAGTCCTTCAGTTACTATAGCTACAGTGATCCATGGGTCCACCCAAAGATAGTGGGAGAAAAGCATAGCAGAAAGAATAATACTTATAAGAAAAACTCCAAATTTCTCTACATGAAAAACATGAGATTTCATGCTCTATTTTTTTATTGGTATAGTGAGAGAAAGTTGCAGCCAAATCTTTCATTCTATGTAGGGTATGTAGATAAAGCCAAAAAATCAAACTCAAATATGCCATGCGCATGAGTCATATGACCTTTTTAGCTCCAAAAATGAAAAGAACTACTCATTTACTGTGATGACGATTTGATGATTTGATGCCATCCAAGAAAAATTGGTTTAGACCTTTAAAATAACATATTCACTAAGAAAACAAACCAATATCATGAATTTATGATCATATCGCCTTTATATAATGTATCCATCTAAAATTAAATTGGGTGATTTGAAGCAAAATGGTAAATCCACTTTAAATATATATATTGCGGAAGCTTTGATTATTATATCCAATTGTTCTTCAATTGAATTAAATCGAATCGAATTGATTTTATGTTTATGATTTATTTGGTGAAAAACAATTAAGATAGTTAAAGGAGAACATGGAGGAGTGACAGTCGTTAAACTTTTAATCCAACTAAGATGGTGTCCTATTAAGCTAAGATAGATACGAATGAATATTTACTACTTTATGTGATGTATGATTAAAAATTGGATTAAATCTCTGTAACCAAATTTGGATGAACAAATTTTATTATTTTTTATTGTTGCTGGTGGAGGAGGAGTGAGAGTCGGAGTCGGTCCTGACAGTCCAATACCCAGCTAAACTATAAGTTAGTTGAAAGTCTCTTGAAATGACTTGAATGAAAACAATGTACACAAACTACTTTTATGATGTGTAAGGTAGTGGAACTTAGTAATAAGGCAAAAAGCAAATAAGAATTTCTACCTAGTAATCATAATCTATCAAATATGTACTTACTTATTAAAAGTACATATTTATATTTTGTCCCATTAATCATCATTTTCTCTTTCTAAATTATTCTGCATATATATGTAACTATTGTACCTTCCATTCAATTTAATTGATTTTCATTTAAATTTAAAATTCTAATTACTTTCTACTTTCTTACTCTAATAAATTATAAAATAAAAAGTTAGATTTATTTTTAAAACGAATGGAAGGAAATATAAATCATATCGAAGACACAATCAATTAAACAAAATAGAAAGGTATATATATAAATCATGCACGAGGTATCGTATTAATCGTAATCAGCTTAAAGGGGACTCGACGGTGCATGATATCACAAACATTTATTTTTCATTATTAGAAGGTAAGATACGATGATCCATCTATGACTATGCAACATGATCATAATCTTAGCCCTGGTCCACTCCTTGTAATTAATTTGTAAAACGTAGATAGCATTTGTGGAAAGTTATGATAATTAAATAAAATTTTCAATCTTTTTTTTTTAAAAAAAAATTAGTAGTTAAATATTTAATTTGGAATGTGATCTATCTTAAAATCTAGTATGAATTATATTTCTAGATTAAATACCACCATACATCTCTCAATCCTCAAAATATGCATATTAATATAAAACAACATAAAATTACAATTATGAATAATATTCTTATATTTTGTAAATGAAGAATGAATCAAACCCACAAGATGCCTCACGTGAAAAGCCTCCCTTGAAAACACTTCCAAAGCTCATTCAACACCGAAATGACGCCCTCAGATTGCACACACCAAGAGGGTGAAACGAATCCGCATCAACTTGTTGATTGTAGAGGAAACAAAATTGGAAGAAAAAATCTTTCCAATTCCCTCGGGGGAGTGGGCGGCCTTTTTAGAGAAGAAAGGAAAAGCGGTTTTCAAGTGAAACAGAAAATCTTGTTCCTCCTTTCTTTAAATACCAAAAACCTAAATCCCAACCAAACAACTCGCAAGTAAACGGGGCTTAACTCGTTAACTTAATTGGGAATCACATGCTTCTAATCAAATAATAAGTCATTTGTTGTTCCATTTTAATTGTCCTAACAAGTCAATTAAAATACTAATTTAGTGTCACTATCGAATAACTTATCAAGTTATTCATCAATTTCAATTGCTTAATTGATTAAACTTGTAAGTTTAACCACTGATGTTCATCAATATATATTTGACAATATATAAATATCGAGAGATACATCTCAATATACAAGTCTCGCTTAATTTCATGCGATAAAATATAATTCGAATATCATCAGATGGCGCGACCTTTATACTAGATAATATAGGAGTCAGATAATAATAATAATTGACCAATTACTATTATTATAACGATTAATGAGTAAGATCTAGCAATCGCTCATAACCCCTTAAATTATCATGAGAACTCAAACTAGTAATATACAATTACTAAGGTGAACACTAAGTTCCAGTAATCACATTTAACCAACCCGGTAAATGAATCATTGGTTTAATGGACATTAAATTTAAAAGGAAATTAATTTTCACATTTCCAACAATCATAAGTATATCTTAAGAATCCTTATAGTGAAAAGAGCGCTCCTCGCCATTCCTATTTTTATATGAAAATCAAATTACATTTATAAGTATTATAACCAATAACAATTTCGAAAAAAGATAGTTCACCATTAAATACTATTAAAAACACTTATATGATAAAATGTAACATTAAATCTTTTATATATATGTATATAGATTATTTATTAAAATAATTTAGAATTAAAATTGAGTAGTTAAATAATTATTAGGCAAACTTTTAATTCAACTAAGATGATGTGGTATTAGTTTCTGCTTGACAATTTGACATCACTACAAATTAGGTACTTATCCGAAACAAATAAAAATTTGAAAATCAATTACTCCCTCCAATCTAAAATAATTATCATTTAATTTTTTTAAAATTGAACTTTGACCATCAATTATTAATTATTTATTATTTTAAAAATATATAATTCGTATATAATGATTCGGGTTTTTTAAAATACTTTCAATATTAATTTTTTAATAATATAATTAAGTAATTAAAAATGTTATTTAAAATGCCATACTATTTTGGACAGGTACTATGGCATTTGGATAAATTTGAATGCTGCGCTCATTTATTTATTGGAACTCCATCTCATTATAGTCTGCGTGGATCCTACTTTTGATTAGCTTTATTTATTTTGATAATCATTGATTGGTCATTACAAATCATGATTAAGGTAATGACATAAATACTCGAATAACCTTGGAATCCAATTCACTTATTCACGTGTGCAGCCTTAGATTATGTTGATTATAATACTGTAATTAAGTAGAGATCAGACGATTCAATTTCCTGATCTTTTGAGGATGAAGCATGAACCAGATCCTGAGTGGGGCAGCCTCTATCTAATTTGATTGCGAAAGTCTAAAATATGGTGTAAATATATAACCACTTCATTGAATCCAATATGATTCACTTGCACGGTTGTATTCATGATTAATAATTAATGTAAAATTATAATCTTTTTTTTATATACATAAATTTATTTTAATGTAATTAAAATTATCATGTTAATAATAAAACACGTTGAACTACAATGTTTTGATAGAGCCCCCATCTTAGGTGCTTACAAAATTTTAATAGCACTGCATTTGGCGTAGACATGTCAGCTATCGGACAAGTTTACAGGCGATCTAACTGCGAAGCAAAAAAGGAAACGAAGATTTCAAATCGATGAAACACAAAACATAGATATGATGCTTACAAAATTATTGTAAGCACCCAAATAAGACTCGTTTTGATAATTTTTTAAACATATCAAAATTTTGTAAAGTAAATTGAAAATTAGAAAATAATTTTTTGGATGGACGAAATAGTTTTTTCACAAATTTCTTGCGCAGCCCTGACTTACAATGGCAATCACGGGTATTGATGATTAGTGACAATCATTTTGTAAACTCCAACCAGGCATTCACATAGTTGTGAGCATTTTCACCTTAGTTGAACCATCCAGGAAATCTCATATAATCATTCATGGTGGGACTTTAGGGAGTTCACATCTTTCAACTTAACCACCCACAAATTATAGTCCACTCATTATCCCTACCACAACTATCTTCATTTCTAAGGTGATCTCTGCCGACTAATTAGAGCATCCACAATACAGTGTAGGAAGGACGTGACGGATTACCTGATTTCAAAGGGAAAAAAACCGAACTTATTTCTGGATTTTGTAAAGTGTAAAAAATTGTCCAAGTATCGAAATCCTGCTCTCCTGACCGATTTATTTCATCTTTACTACCGGCCAACAATATTCTTTATCAAATTTAAAGATTTTTTATTTATTTTAGCCTGTTTACTGTATTATACAATATTTACACAAAATAGTAATAAACCCAAAGTTCAAAATAACAAGCAGAAAAGTCTGTAAAACTCCAAATATCTAAAAAACATTTAATAATAATGTTTCAAACGTCCAAATACTAATAATAAGTTCAAATGTCCAAATACTTAATAATAAGTTCAAATAAATTAAATACAAGAATAATAATAAAGCTTCAATTGTCCAAATACCGTAATATTAATAAATCTAAATGTCCAAAATATACAAAATAGATATCGAAATAAATCGATATTATTCAAAAGACAATTCTCAAGAAGATTCAAAATAAAATTCATCTATACAAAATTAAATAAATATATATTGGTGTTAAATATAAAAATATAAAAGAAAAAATACATAATTACAAGAATAATGATATAAACATACCATACAAATCCATCTTCCATATCAATACATCACAAGACAACTCTCTAGAAGCTTCAAAAGTAGAATGCACGTCTACAAAAATAAAATAGATATATTAGTGTTAAATATAAAAATATAAAAGAAAAAAAATACATAACAATTACAAGAATACTGATATGAAATTATGAACATACCATATGAAGCCTTTCACTTCTCAACATCTCTTCCACAAGAGTTCTCAACCATTTGGTCATCCCAGCTTTTAAACCCAATTTGAGCACACACACAAGCATTTCGGACTGCTGCCTAAAGAACTCTATACTCATTCAAAACTCTGTCCCTGCTAAATGCTTGTTCAAGAATCAGAGAACCGAATAGCGCTAAAAATATTCTAGCAATCTCAGACAAAACAAATATCTCATAGAATTTATTTCCACCATTCTGTAATGTTCAAGTTTGATTTCACAAGGTTCACTCAAATATTAGGTCAATTCACATTTACCTCCAAGGATCTTCCACATCAACCCATTTGAAATTCAATCCATCTCTCTTCCCACTTGACATGATCTCTTCATTAACAACATTAGAATTAGAATTTTCATTGACTTTTGGATGCATATCGATCCATGTATTCTCGATACAATACTTAATTCCAATTTGATTTTGCCCAACCAATGCATTCCTCTTCACTAATCCTTCCTAAATAGTATTCTCACCAGACATAATCCTTGAAGCAAACTCGAGGGGTACTTAAACTTATATCTAGGATCAAAGACAACCCTATACAAAATGATTATTCTGTAAATTGGCATTAATCCAATACTTATCAAATTTCACTTTCATATTGTCAGCCATTTTCTTCAAAACATGATCATCACTGTTCTCTTATTGTCACAAGCATACATCAAGGGGCCTAACTGGTTCAAGAACGAGGAAGATCGACAAAATTACATAAACTTAAATGCTAAAGTGACTCATAAACAAACTCCAACCTTGACACTTTAAATAATCATCATCATTACCAGGAGGTCTATCTGTGAGGAACATTTTGTTCTTCAAAGTTTTTGAAATAACTACAATAACTAGCATCTTCCCTCCTCAACCTATTGAAAGCTTTTTGATACTTAATTGTTGTTTCAAGCATCAAGATCGACATCAAGACAACCCCCTTCTTACACTCAATTTTCTCCAAGAAAACACATTCTTGAAACAATTTACTCATTTGAGGAGATGACCTCACAAACTTCATAGCACATCTAATCTTCAAGATCAGCAGAGTACTCTTTCAAACCTTCTTAACTCTCGATATCGTAAAATGTGTATGTATGTATACATAAATTACATCCTGAGCAATGAGGTACAATATGGTTGATGACATGGACCTAAACTATGTCTCATTGGCAAACATTTGAATACCAGTACTGGAGTTACCTTAAATGTAAGAAACACTACAGATGATCTAGATCGCTAATTTAGGCTGTGATAACCTTGGTCTAATTTCATGGATGATTCCTCCTTCTGTAGCGGATAATAATAATAACAATCTAACATCAATTATTAAACAACACCTCAAAAACCAATTTCACAATAACTAACAATAAACCTTAAAAAATAATTAAACAACACCTCAAAAACAAATTTCACAATCGGCAATCCGCAATAGGGAGGGGGGAAGCGTTTGAGAGACTCACTGATGAATTCAGCAATTACAAAAGCGCCTTGATGCTTGGAATCGAAATAGGGCAGGTTCTCAAAGTTGAATCGCAATCCGCATGGCAGGCTCGAAGTTTGAGAAACGGGCTACGGGTCGGCCATATCGTGATTTTGCTAGCGACCACTAACTTGTATTTAATTTTATATATATATATATTTTTTTTTACCACTAGTGAACCGGACTGACGTAAGTATAATCCGTCCGTGAAATCGATAACCGGATCCTGTCCGGTAAAATCCATATTTTCAAATAATCGTCCGGTTGATTTTTTTATCCGTAACTGCCGGAATCGATCTCACCGGATCGATAAAAACTGAAACCGAAGCCCTGCACAGAGCTGCTAAAAGTTCCTATAGACATATTTACAATGTTTAAAAGAATTATAAAACTAAAAATGTTAATATTTCCTTATCAATGTTTCATGTCAAATGTTGGTATAGTTTATTGTTGAATCTTTTCAAACCACGTGTATATTTTATAATAATTACTTTGAGTATGATTGAAAAAATGAATTATGTGTAAACTTAAAAATATAATCTATATATTTGATCAGCTGACATGGATAGTTGTTTTTAGACACATGATGGTGGATTAGATGGAGTAAGGAAGCCAGCCTGGCAGGATCTCCCAGCTGATCTTATTTCCACAGAATAGAGTAGTCGTGGCAAACGACCAATCTCGCCTGGTCTGGCCCTGCAATCTTAGAATCCCAGCCAAACCCGTCCGTTAAGTCAATGCTAAATCAAGTACCACTTTGTGTTTTTCCTGAAAGTAATTTGTTAATGCATCAAACGGTACCACGCCGGAGCCTGTCTGACCAACAGATTGGTATCAATTTCTATTCAAATGACACATATTGGGCACTGTAAAACGAATGCCAGAAGTAGTGATTCAACCTCTGACCTTATTTAAAGATAAACCACTGTGGAAGAAATGATGATTTGTTAATATGTATAGTAATACGCCCATTGCTTCCAAATATATGAATTAAAGCATAAGATTCAATACTATATTATCCTTTAAACAATAAAACATACTTAATTAAAAATCATTTCCAACGTATCGATATTAACTTAGGATATGGTAATATTTTAATATACTTTTACCATTTGATATATTATCCTTCAATAAATAATCGAAATTCCTCAAATGCGGGTACCATCTCGAATTAACCTGATCGCCAACGTGGTGTTGAATTAAACGTGGCACCGCTTTAACACAATTTCCAAAAAATTGTGATAACGCATGATTCGAATGAACGGTACCTGTCATACACACTATTCATGGTGCTAGCATCATTTAGTATTAAATTGAGAGTTATAAATAAATGTTAAGAGTACGTAACTTACTATTCAAAGAGACACACTTTTAGATTGATAGAAATAATATATCATAATACTAAATAACTTAGATTTGATATTATTTTAATATATATTTGATGGAATAATAGTTGTATGATAGAATCTACATTTATTTCAGTAGAATAATGGCACTACAATATTAAATAATTAGATTTGTACGATATTATTTGCTTTTTATTTATATATTTATATTATTTGAAACTAAATCCACTTGATTATAATTATGTGCATATATTAACATGAATATTTCATGAATACAATATTATCATGAATATTTCTCTTTAATAATTTGTTTTAAATAGAGTCATTTCAATTACTAGATAATATATCAAATGTTAGCAACATATATTAAATACTCAAATTTAAGTTATCTATTGTAAAATAGCTTTTTATTTAGAAATGTGTCATTATTTGAAGGATAAATATATTATTGAGTCTTTATGCTTTTATTTATATATTATTTGAAACCAGATAACTTCATTGCCATTATACACATATTAACAAATTAGTCATTTTACTCTCACCTGCTCAAGTTTTGTCTTTCCATCATGCTTAAGCTTAAGGTTTACCGTGGATGCACGGCCATGGTTGGGCCCTAAGCCTGTGACTTCAATTTGAGCACATCCAAAATTCGGTATTCGAATTCTAGCACCCATTTTGTAAGCAAGAATTTTACATTTTCAGCTAAGACATAATAGTAGCACAAAAGACAAGATTGTGGATGCCAGCTAAGACATACTGTGACAAAAACAATCAGGAGAGTTAGTGGGATTTGAACCTTAGACTAGTAGAAGAAAAGTCAAGAATCCACATGCCAGCTGATAATTTGATAATATATGTACGATAATAAATCAAGACATTTCCTTTTAAACATATATAAATAAAATCATAAGATTCAATAATATATTATCATTCAAATAATAAAACATATTTCAATTAAAAATTATTTCCCAAAGATATTACAGGTGGAACTTAGATTCGGGTATTATTTAATATATTATCTTTATTTGATATATTATCCTTCAAGAAATAATTGAAATGATTCTATTTAAATCATGAGAGTTATTTAGTATTGTATAGTAAATGGATAACAACATAAGATTCATTAATATATAAAGGTTATTTTGTGTCAAATAATATATTATTAAAAGAGAAATATTCATATATTAATAAAAGAATAATATTTGTATTCAGTTACTTTAATTATATGATGAAAGTTGTTATTTAATGTTGAATATTCTTCAATGTATATGGATAGAGCATGAGATATTTATATAGTATTGAACAATATATGAATAAAAACATTAGATGCATCAATATATTATTTAAATAATTGAAGACTTTATTATTTAACTCAAAACTTTATCGATGATAATATTTCAAATTATCATATGCAAAATATATTATTTAACTCAAAACTTTATCGATGAATTAAACATGGTACCATTTCAATTAAACATGTACTGCTTAGCACACACAATTATCAAAAAACCGCGAGCAACCCGGGTTCAGTTTTGAATTAAACGTGGTACCTTAACACACAATTCTTAAAACTGTGATAAACGTGGTACCATTTGAATTAAACGTGGTACCGTTTAACACACTATTCAATTATGTTTTCATCCTTTATATTAAATTGAGTTATAAACAAATGTTAAAAGTAAGGAACTTACTAGTATAAGTATGATAAAATGAAGGGTTTAGTATTATTTGATAGATTTTATCCTTCAAATTAATAAGTTTGGTATTATTTGATAGATTTTACAAATGACAACGAGGTATAGCCATAGTAGCATCAATGCGGACCTTATTCAAATAATATATAACAATATCCAATAACTTAGATTCGTAGATATTTAAGTATTATCCTTTATCGAGCAGAATTTTTAGTTTATATGATAAAAGTTGTTATTTAATGTTGAATATTCTTCAATGTATTAAAATGTGACATAAACAAATTGTATAATATGCTTAAGTAAACAAAGTAGAAATTACATACACTATGTATTATTTTGATATATAGCAACAAATATTATTCGCTTAATAAATATATTATTTAATCTCAAAACTTTATCGATGATAAATATCTCCAAATTATAATATGCAAAAAAGTTATATTTAAGCATATTATTTTAACAAGCATACCATATAACACTAATTTAGTTGGTTCAATGATATTTACCTTCTCTAATTTCAAGGTCTTCAAACACAACTAATTAATATTATTGGGAGCTACTTTACGCACTAAAAATACTTTTCTACAAATCTAAAAAATAGATGAATTTACTATAATGCCCTTCCATAAATAGCTAGCTTGTAGTATTTTGATTACATTATTATAATTATATTTCCTCTCTAATTATCTCTCACAATTCTCTCTATACAAACTCTAACTCCCACGTGATTTTCTTCAACTTCAATAATAACTCTTTCTGATTCTCTCTAACAATCAAAACAGAATGTTGACGAACCTTTATGTAATGAGAAAGCACCTATCATAATGTAGTGAATTCCCCCATTATTCTCTTTGCTCCACTTTCATCCAGGATTCCATTGACAACACTTAGAAGTGATTGAGTGGGAGCCTTCTGCAACCAGGAAAAGAAATAGAAACAACATAAAATTAGTTTGGAAATCCAAGAATGCATGGAAGGGACCAAAGTCAGAGAATTTGAAATGTACATCCAAACTATTTGACTCCATCATTTTGGCACACAATCTTTCGGCAAGGAGATCCGCAAAACCTTTTTTATTGAAATTATTTCATGAAATGTATTGCCTTACACGATGAGCGGTAGTCCATGGTCTCCCGCAATGCTGGTAAAATTAACTAGACCGAGGAAATAGACTATACAAAACCAATTTGTGAGATGAACGAGTTTTGGCAACAGTAAGATCTTTTGTTTCCTCTACAAAAGATGGTATACATACGAGCCACCGTAATAAAAAATACACGAGCAAAACCAGCACAATGCGCAGAATAATCAATCATAATTATAGTAACATTTTTTATATTAAATTATCGTGATTTTTAATCATATAGTTTGATTATAAAATGAACCTTGAAATTTTGAGTCCGACATAACCTTCTTCTTTCTCTTAATTTGTCGGAAGTAATTGCTCCTCGCTCCATTAACAACCTCCTCCCAATAAAATGTTAATTTTCCTTTGAGTCTCAAATATCGTAGATTTCAGCATAGTAAATAAGTGTTTGATTGATCTCTATTATGTGTAATATCTCTGAAAATCCACTCCTGAACTAGGTTTTAGGGTTTCAAAGTGAAATTATTATTCTTTATGAATCGAGAGAATCGGAGAGTACCTGAGAGCTTCATTATTTTTGATGCACATCAAAGAAAACAGCAGAATTTAATATTTAGGTAAAAACGTTTGTGAACGCTGGGTAGTAGCACTTTTTTTTGACGACAAAGTACTTCCATATTATTTTCAATTGACACAAACACACTGTGCTCTAACGCCTTAACGGGGCAAACGTTACCCCTGGCAAGCCCGCCAGCCCCTTAAAATGTGTCGCACCGGTCAGGCGCCCAACACTAGCTTAACTCTCCCGTGCCTGGCTTTGTTAAGAGGTCTTGGGGTCTGCTGAACATGGTTAGACATGTTTACATGTGCATAATTTGAGAAAATTGATAAATAGCACAGGTTTGACCAAAATTTTAATTTTTAACACCCTATTCATTTTTTTTTGCCTAAATAGCACACCCCCCTATACCACCGGGCTCAAAAATACGCCCGATTAAACCCCACCTCACCAGCCTCCTACCCCCACCACTCTCCCTAGCCCTATATCCTTCACCCCACCCCCATTGTCAAGAGACACCGCACGATATTTTGCACTATCATTAACGGCACGGCATTTAATCAAAAGATTAATATGGGTACTAAAATTAAATTTTGATAAGTGCTATTCTCTCCCAATTTTCTCCGAATAATTTATCATGTGGAACTTGAATTGTATGATCATTGTATATAAGAATTTACTATCGTATATTATTTGAACTTTCTATCTATCAGTTGGGTAGTATCCTTGCAAATAAACCATAAATTGCATTATAAGAATGTTTAGTACCACCAAACATTTTGCAAATTATAAATTGCATTAATAAAATGTTTATTAGTACCCACCAAACATTTTGCAAATTATAAATTGCATTATTATAATGTTATTTATTAGTACCCAGCAAACAATTTGCAAACCATAAGCCAGATACCAACCCAACATTCTCACACACCCTAAAGTTTATTCCATGGCAGCAGAAATCATAGCCAACCATGCTGAAGAAGGTACTTTTGTTAATCATTGAGAAAAATCTCTAATTTTGTTCAATTATTTAACTTTGTATCTTCTGTTCCTACCTTAGTTTTCTCTCCTCTTTAATTTTCAGAAATGTTTTTGGTCGCTGTTGAGTTTATTTTACAAGTGCGTTTTTCTACATTGTGATGGTGCTAAAGCTTTAAGTTGCAGCATGTACAAATACTGGACCTTACTCATCCCATTGTTCCTAACGTGTTGTATAAGTTACACAACTTATAAATCCTTAGCCAAATACTATGATGAGCGTGAGAGGATCATTCAGAACTTATCTCAAACAATATTTTCTAGTCTTGATGATGAGTTTCATCATGTGTCGAATTTGGAGGAGGCTATAATGTTATTTATTCAAAACATGGCGATTTACTTGCTGCTAAATGTTCTTCATGTTTATTGCTTATCTTAGTTTTGTGGTAATTGTCTTTTATTCTATTTAAATTTGATTTTCTTATTGTGTTATAAGTCTATATCTAATTAATTATAGTAGTAATCACTTACTATAATTGGTGTTTTATATTGTCTTGGAGGTTGATAGAGTAAATGAAGAAATAAACATCTTCGTGGGACTATATTATATTGCTTCTTACGGAGTATTATTATTATTTTCTTTTATTGTAATAATGTAATCTAGTAGTCAAGTCTCTAATGCTAGTAGGTACTCCATTTTAAATTATCTTGAAAGTTTGTTTTCAAATGTTTGATCAATCTATGTTTGATTAAATTTTTGGATTGCTTAATTTTAATTTTGTATCAAAATTTTTATATCATTATAATCTATACACAACATATTTTCATATTAATATTTTGTATAACTAAAAAATGTATTTGTATAAAATTTATACCTTTAGTCAAAAGTATCGACTAAACGTCAGCAAACCTTCTGCTAATTTGAAATTATGGAGTATTTTGAAATCTTTGGTGAGCAAGAACATCTTATGTTGGTTTTATTTGGTCAGAAATAAAGCCATGATATATTTTAATAAATAATCAATATACGCTGATACGTAAATGACACATTCATTTAATATTTAATTTTCAAAAACGGAGAACTGCTCCGCACGAACTCCAAATGAAACAAATTTTCATAAATGTAGGATTCTAAATTCAAATTGTTCTGACGAAATGAAACTTGTGTGAGAAAACGAATTTATAAAAGCTTTTTGTACCTCTCATATCACATGACCGGTCCTTTAGCTCTTCAACAATTCCCCAATGAGGAATAATCCCATATCAACAGATAGAAATCTCAGATAGCAGAATATGAGTGCTAATAATTTCGAATCAAAACAAAACGGATCAAGTTTGAAATAGCCCAATAATTATTCGACTCGATTGATACTAAATCTATACAGATTCCATATCAGCAGTTAAATTCGTTTCTTGTTCCATGTACGATTATTACAGTTGACCATACAAGTCGCGCCTCCATCTCTTTATCTTCTTCAACTTTGACCAAGAAAAATCCTCATCGATTAATAATCAAAATCTATCTATATATTACGGAGTATTAATTATTCACTAATCAATTCACAATAATAATTACAGTACTTTTTGAGAATATAGCACATTGGTATTCAATTATTCAAAGCTACTCATCATGATTCTTCAGAAGACAAGAGTTCAGCTTCTGCTTTTCATAGTTGGAATCATCATACTTAGTTTTACTGGTAATTGATTAATACCCTTTTCTTGTTTTCTCTATTTTACTTGTTTCATTTTGATTGTACTATGTCAATTATTTTTTATATTGAGTTTTTTCATTTTAATTGTACCATGTTACTTATTTTTTATTTTGAGTTATTTAGTTTTGATTGTACCATGTTAGTTATTTTTTATTTTGAGTTATTTCATTTTGATTGTACCATGTTAGTTATTTTTTATTTCGAGTTATTTGATTTTTTTTATTGTACCATGTTAGTTATTTGTTCATTCTAGTGGTACAAATTGATGTTTGAGTTTAAATTGTTGAAAAGATGATATCTTGAAATTTATTTAATTGGATTGCTGATTTGGTGTTTAGGTAATGGAGGAGATACTCTTCTTTTACATTTAGAGTTTGCATTTAGGATTTTGACAATTGAAAACTAAACTTGACAATCATTTTCGGATGGAGGAAGTATATTAAGTTTTACTTTAGTAATAGATTTTAGGCACCCTTTGCGAGAATTTAGTTGATTGGTAGCGTTCACCTCATTGAGCATGAATTGAGGTTGTATAGTTACAGTTTGGAGACAATGTGGCGATGTTTTCTCTCTATAAACAGGACCATCGGTCTATTATAAACAACTAAATTCAATTACCCCATTATGTCAAAGAGTTGGGTTAGGATAATCAATCTGCTCTTTCTCAGTATGAACTCAAAGGCTATTAGAGAATGGTGTTACGATAGCATTTGACCTATTCGTAGCATGTGTAGCGTTAGCATTTGAGGAATGTGTTACAATACCGTGCTCCTCATTTTGTATACTAGCTTATTTCATTTGTTATTCCATTTTTTCCCTCAACTGATATTATTTTCAGTCTTGCTTGTTGTCCATAACAAATACTCATGGCTTACATGATTTACATCTTAATCTGAAAAATATGAGTACCACCTGTCCGTGTTTGAGGAGCATTGATTGATTATATCCTGAAGCTTCTGCATTTTTCCTTTGCCTAAATGGAAAACTTCCCTCTGAATGCTTGTTTTACAATTTAAATTTCTCAGCCTAAATAAATAATCAAAGGAAGTAGTGCAATACTGGAAGTTAAGTCTTATTATGTGAATGCTAGTTCTATTGGTACAACTTTTAGAAGCGATTTCCAATTATGTGTATACTTCTTCCAAAGTTATATTTGCATTTGTATCTCTATATATCTGTCTCATTCAGTTAATTCCTTTTCTTTATTTGCCTAATTCTGTTCTGCTTTGAATAGCTGAAAAATGTAGGCAACTAGTTGGAGAGGAAGCTGCATCGAAGAGTGGTCAATTCTCTATTTTAATTTGCTTCGATGGGAGTTATGGAACTGCAGCCTGTTTAGCCAAGCAGGGTGTAAAGCTCTATGCTAACAACATCAGGTCTTCTCGCGTAGAGAGCGCAAGGAATCAAGCTATAGAGACTGCTTTGGTTGATGCTCTGTCTCAAGGAATGGATGCTAAAGCTGCAGCTACCCATTCTCAGAACGAAGGCAAAAAGGCCGCGAAACTAGCAACTAGGCAAAACAAACGCATCATTGGACCTATCATTTCCTCAGGGTGGGACTTTTTCGAATCACTCTATTATGGAGGTACAGTGATCGAAGCATCTCTTAGAGGAACTGGGGCATTGTTCGGCACCTATTACTTTGGGTTTGTTGGAGAGCGAAAGCTTGGAAGGGTTGGCTATTTGGTAGGAAGTCAGGTGGGTAGTTGGATTGGCGGAGAGATAGGGTTAATGGTTTATGACTTGGTCAATGGAGTATACTTCTTTCTGGAGTTCAGTGAACAAGGCGAAACTAATGGCAGGTCAGATGAATCTTATGAGCCTATTGCTTTTGAAACTTCTGATGGTTCCCTCACTGAAGAACCGTCTTCATTTATGGCTTCTGAATATACAGGGGAGATGAATGGTTATGATCCTCCAGTTAGTGAGGACCTCGAGGTTCATGAAGATTTATGAAGAAGGAGATGAGGAGGTCTAGTCTTATACATTCTTGTTTCTCCTATTTCCGTACTCCCCCCCACACCTCCTTCCCCTCCCCGATAATTGCTGCATCGTTTTTGTTTCACCTACTTCGTTGAATCTGCATTACAAACCTGTATTGACAATACATGAAACGAAGATTTTGAGGTTACTCATTCTCTCAGTGTGTTGAAAAGGTTTGAACATATATGAATAGATTCTTGAATATTTATGTTCTGCCGCTATAAGAGCTATTTCTTGGAATCTTGTAGAAAGGAGGAAGCAAGTACTTTACATTCAGTAGTAGATAGCCAAATTCTACTATGTTGTATCATCAAGCTACAATTTCATTATGAAAGAGTATTAGAATGGACTCATTTAGCTAGCTTGAAATGTTAATAAGCTTAGTTTCAATCTATGACCAATTTCTAGTTCTACATAACCATTCATATTGTATAGAATATCATCAATTCCAGGCCTGATCAATCTCGGTTCTGATTTGAATGGATCAAGACGTGATAAAATTAAATCGATGTTGATAAAGGAACATAAGTTAGTACGAACTCTCAATCGCACATACAAGATGACGAAAAGCTACAGACCAGCATAAGTATTCTTCAAAGCTCGTTGAAGCTATCCGCAACATCCATCAGCGTGATTCTACATCGAAAATTTATAGAATGAGCTTGCATTGTTCGTCAAACAACAGGGCAAGAGGAAAGAGTCATTGGAGTAGAGCAATTTCAACAATGAACATTGGCTGAATGAAAATATTATTCTTATTACGATTAATGCAAAAATCATTGTAGATAGAAGTTAGAACATATAACACATTTCTTAATTTTGTGTGTACATTTGCAATTTTAATGGCTCATACAAATTTTAGCTAAATGAAACCTATAGTTACATGTAACACTCAAACAATATATATAATTCACCATAGAACTATGAGCAAATAGTAATCTATACATCGATATATATAACGAATTATTTGAAAGAAAGGGGAAAAAATTGACACAACAATCTTACATAGGAAAAAAAAACATATCAAAATCTTCACACAATCCCTTCGTTACCAGCTAAGATCATGTACTTGTCTTTCCTTGTATACGAAGTGCACTCAAATTTAAGGGTATTAGCAATTGAGGTCTGCACATAATTTGCCACTTCAAATTTTGATTTTCCCCCTCCTGAACATGTATGACATTTAGGTAGTTTTTCCAGGAAGTTAATTGTGTACATTGGATATGGATTCCAGAGGAAGAAAAATGGATCCAAGCATTTCAGTCCGCTGGCTGTCGTCCCATAAAACATTGTTACCTGCAGTGGCAGAATCAGAATTTTTAAGTTCTGAAATATAATTTCAAATAATCGAAGGGAAAATATACTCAATGGGCTACAACAAGAATGTTACAAAAAAATTGGAAGTGAGAAAATAATTTCCTTTTAGCGGTGTGCAATTGCTTTGGCCCTACATGACTAATTGTCATAATTTTTTAGGACATCATGTGATGGATATGATGTAACTTCACAATACATGTTGTACGAACATAGACAACAAAGCATAGAATGTGGAGTCGTTCGGGATCAACTACCCCTAACAACTACTTTTGCCATTTCTTACCTGCACATCAAGGGCGACCGGGACTATATCATCTGCAACTTCCGCAAACAATGGACTGAATCTGAGCAAATATGGTTCCCTACAAGTGGTTCCTTCAGGGCAAATTACAAGATCCTTGGTGCTGAGGATCTCCTTCATCATTTTCGCGTCCTCTACACGATCTCTAGTTAAGCTCACGGTCTTAAGAGGCGAGAGCATCTCAGAAACTCGACTTATACTATATGTGACAGCTGAAACAGTTTTCCCAAGTGCAAATGAGATGTAAATTGGATCAAGAAGTGTCTTGTGATTACACACATAAAGTGTTCCAGTCTGTTTCTCCATTCGACGATTATTTGTAAGAGAAGCGAGGGATTTGTCGCCTAATAGTCTTGCTCTCATCCCTAATGAAGCCAAGATAGGGATTGAGACTTTGTATGGTAGATATACTGAACAAATTAATCTGATGATGCAAAGAAAAAACCCAAATGGCATCCACATTAACATTGTTGCTGCAGCTAAATATGTTGGCCTAAAGGCTAATCTTCCATCATGAAATATCAATGGCTTCGGATAATTTTCTCTTGGCAGAATCCGCCACTGTTTTTTCTCTGATCTACTCACAAAGTACACCTCCTGAAGAAATCATTTATAAACATATAAACACTACTACAAAAAACGCTTAGACAGCACTTATTTGAACAACGTTTACAAATACGTTAAGTGAATATAGACAACACTTATGTGAACAACGTTTATTGTAAACGCTACCAAAGTGAAAATAAAGAGTTGTATACAATTATACCAACCTGGCAAAGAGGCAAAAATTGCTGGTTGAAGGATCCATTGAAAATACAACCAAATCCAATCAAACAACTCTTGTTGTTGTTCTGATTGGAAATTTGATTCATCATTTCGTCGAGGTTAATTTTTTCTTCCATTAGGCCAACATAATAGCCATAAAACTCCTTCAAGCTTCTGCCAAGAATAGTATCAACTCCAATATAATCCTTGAGGAACCCTTCAACCATAACAGTAGGAAAATCTGTTACCCCTACTCTGCCCCCCTTGTGCCTTTCTATCATTTCATATCCTTCATATCCAACGTCTTCAAGAAAGAATTTAGGCAAGACAGATCTATTGATTCTCAAATTGTTCTTTTTCATCCCAAAGAAACATATGAAAACCATCATCTTGATCCTGATTTCTCTGCAAAACATGCAAATGAAGGGATACAAAAGAAACAACACGAGGGAACGGAGTAGTCCCCCAGCCTCAAACGCCACTAAAAAGAAGTATGGAAATAACGTGTATGACTTCAACAATACACCCTCCAGGTGAAATATCAATGTCTTCTCAGATTGATCGCCCTGTTTAGGTTCCAGGGCGGAGAATCTTTGAAAGTTGGATTGGAAATCAGTGTTGAAGTTGATCTTCTTATGAGGGGATAAACTACTATCAAGCCTTTTTAGAAGACATTTGAACCAATATGGAACAACTTTTAGGACAACCATTTTGGCAAAAATTAAACAGATTACTACTTCTTGCAATTGATAAATTCACTTTGGATATGAGTAGAGAAAGTCGAATTCTATATAATGTGAATAATGAACACTCAATGCTCTAGCCCCTACTTAGAAACAATTAAATAAAATCATGAAAAAGAGAGACCATGAGATTTATTATGATGAGTCCCTTTTTGTCCTATGTTCTTGAATTCAGATATGCAAGTAGAATTTACTTATCATGACCAAAATTCAATTGCAGAATTTGAAACATTATGGTTTATGTATTTTTTTAGTGCATAAAAAACGAGTGAAACAAAAAACTATGACATTGTCTGGTAATATCTACAAACTTACTTTTCTTTTGCTCACATGCTCACTTCATGTACAAACCCTATAATTAACTTCAACGTGGACCTTTCCATGTATTTTGAGGACAACGTATTTAGAATTGTCAACGTCTAAATTTATTAGGCAAGTATAATGAAACTGATTGCCTAATTGTTACCACCACCAACTAAGAGCATTCATCTTTCCTAAAAAAATAAATTAAAATTCACTTTAAATCACAATTCTTTTTATTTTTAGAATTTGCTTGAGTAGATTTTCTATTATTCAATTCATTATTGAAAGGAGAGTATAAATTTATGCGCTGAGGAGGGTGGTGAATAATTTTCTAGGATTATAACCTATTTTAGGGGAGCTAAAAAAGTATCAATATTTTAATTTTTAATAATTTCAACACTATTTTAACTTTTAGGGAATATGATGTACATGCTTTAATAGTAATGGAAAGCTTCATTTTCAATAAAATTATAAAATATTGTGATTTTAATTGACAGTTTGACACGATAAATTTTTATTTATATCAAAATTATTATATGAATTGCAAAGCATGTTAATTTGTTTTATATTTATGATAAAATATTACATGATATATAAAAAAGCATTTCATCAGAATTTACATGGCCAACCAACGTAATTCAAACTTCTTACGTTTCCAGAAAAAAGATAGGAAATTTGGACCAGTTAAATTTAGTACATGTTTTTATTTTTGTATTAAATTAGTTCAACACATTTTATTTCAAGTTTTGATAAAAACTTTGTTATTGGTGAAATTTGATATTTACATATATGCAAAGTTGGATCACTGTCAATTTTAGTGAAAAACTAGTTAAAGGGATAATTTCAAATATTTTTTAAGATCAATTTGAAAGGTTTAAAAGTTTAATATATCAATTTATTAATTTAAAATAAGTACATAGTTTGAGGATAAAATGAAGTTAAACCAAAAATAAAAGTGGGAAAGTTCTTATGATTATAAGTAAAGAGAAGTCCAAGCTTACTCCTATACCTCAATTCCAGTAGAAAACAAGGAAGACCAAGTATCAACACTCATCGCCTCTTCTACGCACAAACAGTTCAACTTTGCGCGAATTTAACCTCAGACAAGTATAAAAACTATACCGACACTGAGACACATCCCATTAACTCCTTCACATCTCTTTATGATTGTTTCATAAAAAAACCGAATCGCACCTATTTGAACCAAGTTGATTCGATTTTTTTTTGAAACCGAAAACCGATTTAAACTTGAATAATTTCTAAAACGAATAATGCATAGTTTTACCCCAAACCGAATCGCACCGAACCGAATAGCACATACCATTTATATATAATTTATTTTTAATTTTATTATATATTTGAAATAAATATTTAATTATTTATAACATTGATTTTTAGGGGATTAGATTAAAATTCTATTAAACTCGATCATGATTATAATAAAACCATATTTGTATGGCCTATTTAAATTAGACTTGTAAATTGTACGAGTATTAGATTATTAGTTAGTGTCCACTGGTTACTAGTTAGTAATCGTATGTTAGCTCATTTAGCTTTGTATAGTTTAGATTTTAAAAGTTTTATTGCTTCAAGTTTCTTATTTCATTATTTGCTCTATGGTATAGCTCAAATTCCACATCAATTTTTCATGAACCAATTCTCTTGATATTAACTTGTTATTTTCTTTTCTTGACACACTACTACAAAAAAGAATATGTAGACTTACGAAGTCTTTCTACTTTTCTTAGTATTTTAACTTAGAGGGGCGATGGCAATTAAGCGCCTCTAAGTCAATAATTTGTAACTTGTTTTAATTTATTATTAGACATTTCATAAACAAACACAAAGTATACAAAGAAGGTAATATAAAAAATAAATTCAAAATATTTTATAAATCATAATTGTCAACATTTCATTCAAAACATAATCCAACAAATATCAAGTCAAATGTATATCAATGTATCTAGGTGTTTACAAACACCATTAATAATCGAGGCATTACAAAATTTTGAAGCTCCTCATTCTCTATCTAGAATGTTCTTGAGATATCTATTGTGCACATAGCCACACCATCCATCCTCGAACTGGTAATTTACCGGCCAACGATGTTTAAGACATAAAGAAAAAAGCAGCATACACTTCAATACGACTTCAATGTTTATCTAATATCAAATCTAAGTATTAAAAAAGCGACTTACAACAAAGAAAGACTGCATCATTGATTCCCAAGATATCTTCACAAACAAACATACATAAAATCCACAATATGTTTGTACTCTTACCCTACTGACAATCGGATACACAATCCCAAAGTTATAACCTTAATGTAATAGTAACCAAATTATTGTTGCCAAAAATGTAAAATATACACTATTATAACCCAATGATTCTGCCTCAACATCTTTCACTTACAATACTACTTTTTGGTGCCAATGATATACAATCAAATACATAAGAGAAATAATAAAAAATAAGACTATATATATATATATTTATATTTATATAATCAATGAATACTTGTTACATTTTAAATTAAACCCCTGAAATGATCCATATAGTATATGTAATCAGTCTTGGTGTTGATGGCAATCAACACCCAATGATCACTACATTATTTGAATGACATTACTTAGTAGCCAAAATAGCTATAACAGTAGTATGAAAATTAACTACTAGTTAATTTAAAATAAATTATAGTAACCAACCTGCATATATACTATAAATGATTAGACTGTTGCCTGCTTTAGGCATTCACCATTATATAAAGGCCAACAGCTATGAGAGGATAAATTAGAACCTACTGCACCACATGTAAATAGAGTTACCCTCATCAACCAAACACATCACACAAGTACCTTTTAATGGAAAATATATTAATAACTATATATTGTAACTGTATCTATGAAATATTTAGTGGTAGATATTGTTATCATTACCTTATGAAGATGCATATAGCGGTAAGATTTAACCAATCACATACGCATCACTTCACCACGTTGTTAATAAAACATGGTCAACGAAGCTTCAACCCAGAACTGCATTTGAACTTCATTGTACCGAGCATGAAACTTACAAAATCAAAGCATTTGACGATGGTTTTAACCCCTCTCGAGGATGTTTTCAAGCTCTCCGAATAACCTGAGCGACAACAGCAATTGAAATTTTCTCCTTACTTGTAAAGTCGACTTCCTTATTGAATCTCGAGGCCTCAAAATTGGTTTCACTATTTAGTATGAATGATAACCCAATCTATATCAAGTTATCACAACTAATCATATAATTTATTTTTTGTGTACCTTTCTTTGTAAGGAAACCAATCTACTAGGTCATGCAACAAATGTACCCAATGCATCACCTACAGTAGTGATCTCTGCCTCAATAGGGACATCAGAAAGATGTACACAGGACACCCCTGAAAACCCAACTTTTTAAACAAACTCACGGCCTTACCTGATATTGTGAATTTTCTGCTCCCAAATACTAATCCCGACCCAACCTTAGAATACTATGGTGAATCTAATGAAGACTTAACATAACATGACTTAATGATTGCCATTAAAATAACTCATAATCACAATATCACAATACTTCATATATCATCAACTCATAGTCGCAATTCTTCATCCTGTATATGCCGGTAATAGCCTCCCCGCATATAGCATTTAGATTATTTGCATATAAAACATAAGTCTTAAATTAGATATAGATCAATTTTAGAACTTACTCCTTCATCGACTATCTTTTTCTCATCACCTGCGATCTTTCCATCTCGCAGCTTTCAAGCTTGCTTCCACAACATTAGTCGTTGTCTAGCCGGCGACTCATTTTCAATTTAGTCTTTTTACATTGGTTTTAAGAATGAAACAAAATTGTTGCAAAATATATAATAAGTAATATATTGAATATAAAAAAAGTATCTTACAATTTGTTCCCTAACATCTCTTATTTTTGGTGCTTTGTGAATTCGATTCACTCAATTGCTACATAAAATAACAATTAGTATACAATACTACACTAGTGTAAATTTCTAAGTTTTTAAGTGCAAATCTAATTACCTTAAATCTATGCCCTCCAATCTCTTCTACAAATCCTTCCTAGTCTTTTTCCATAACCTTAAGCTTGTTATATCTCTCAGGAGGTTTCAAAATAGGCTTACCTTCACTATCGTAGCATTCTTTAGATAACTTTGAACGAAAACTCCATACCGCTTTTGCCACTTTTTTCATAGTCATATCCATATGACTCTCATCAAGCTCAAAACAAAGCTACATGAAAATATAATTTAATTAACTTATATCACATAAATATATCCATATGTGTACATGAATATGTTTATATATAATCCATACAATCCAAAAATTCAACAACCTAAAGTTCTTTCCATATTTTTTGCTTCACAAGACCATTTGTATGCTAATTATTATCTCAAAGGATCATCGAACGAGTAAGCAAACCAATATATTCACCAAACGTGGACTCGTTGGGGCTGGTTGACCTCATCAATATTGAAATCGACCACAATTAATAAATACACTTAAAATAGTTAGTGTTGATGTAAGAACTCCAACGTATAAACAAATGACAATGTATAAAATAATTTTAGAACAACATAGGACCTTAAATTTGATCCTATTACTTAGCAACAACTTTTTCATTGAACCAATTCCTCTCTTACCTCCACTTATTCGCTTTCGTTTTTGAGATAGTACGTTAACTGTATAACATCGGTAGCACAAGCATATGTTGACATCAATATTAGAAATGTTGTCTCCCATAATCCTACAAACAAAAAAATACATGAAACAGTAAAAAACACAAATATAATATAAAAACCATAAATTAGTTGATATAAATAAACTGAAATATACAAAAAAAATAAATAAACACCCACATTTATTTTTTTCTCAAGCTTCCTTTTACTACCAAATGTAATTGCAGCTATATTATTTCCGGCCTCGGTGTCCAAATACCCTCGTTATGATCGCTTGCATAAAAGCACTCCGCGATTGATATGTCTCTACGATCTAACTCTAAACGGTCATCTTCGACATCATAGTCTTCTTCAATGCTCTCTTTATTTTCATATTCATTAAATTTGTTAGAAAGAAGAACAATCGACTCATTTGTATCTTAACTAGATCACTAATGTAAACACTTGGCTGTTTTGTGAAGCTAGTATAACCAACATTTTTGAACCAACCTTATTCAAGTCTACTCTGTTTATAAACCCAATTCATCAACCCTGCCTTCCATATTTGCCTCACCACACACAACTAAATATGGGAACTGAAACTAACATAATCCGAATTTATATGTTCAATCACAATCAAAGAAACTATTCTTAGCATAAATCGGGTTTATGTCTTAGCATTTGTGATTTCTAGCCCTCGGCTACAAGTGTGACTCCACTGTTCTGCGTAGACCTCTTTCCATCTTGTTCTTTGGTGTAGAACGTGTACCCATTGACAGTGTAGGAACTATACGAAAAAACGTGCATACGCGGACCCCTTGATAGCCATTTGATTGTATCTGAAACAGAGTTAGCATTTACATTTAACTGTTTAGCCACATGATTTTCAAACCAAGCAGTTGAGTACGACAGGCTCCTTCTTCGTAGCCACCCCGCCTCCCTCTCGCATGGATTGTCTTCAAATAGTACTTTACGCATGCTTGTATGACCTAACCTCATCTATATTGTTTAGATGTACAAGTGCTTGTTCCAACTTCGGCTTCTACAACTATCAATTGCTTCCACATATTCCTTCATTTACCCCGCGCATTAAAGTACGACGAGGTACCGGAAGACCTATGTTCTCTAAATTTATCGGCATACTCAGCAAATTTCACAAATCTTCTTCCATTAAGTACTTCTCAATGATAACCCTCTCGGTCGATTGCTGGCTAATATCCCTTCAAAACTTTTTATATATACCTTTCAAAGGGTACATCCACCTCAAGGTCGGTGGCTCCACACTCTTTCATTCCTTAACTAAACGAATCATTGCCGCACTCATAATAATAATATCAAAGAAAACGGTAGAAAAATAAGACATTTTAAGCTCACAAAGGATCCTTTCAACAATTTCAAATTTTGTAAAATTGATAATTTATGAGGATCAATCACCTGCTGTTAAAATAGTCTTTAAGAATAAACACAACTTTGTGAATGTTATCTAACTCAGTAGAATAGACCGCACGCCACTCTGAATCAAATTCTCTATGAAGATATGACAATCATGTAACTTCAACACCTTCATCTTTGAATCTTTTAACAAAACTAGACTTCCGATGTTTGATGAATAACCTCAGAACGAACCCGATCTCGTAGTTCCGACATAAATTTTTTTTCTCCTTCTTACTAAGAGTACTAATATGTTTTTACATCCATCTTTTAATGGGTCTCGATGTTTTATTCCCAATTAATATCAAGTTCTTCTAATTTCAGATCTTTTGTTTCTCCCTGCATCTAATAATATAGATACAAACTGCTGACATTTTCTCTTGATGCATAAGGTTCATGAAATGTCCGACAACTAAACCTTCCAATAAGTCAACTCCTAAAAATCGAGCACTTAAACCCCAGACGGTACCAACTTGAATTTTCCTTCCCCAAATGGAATTTGTAAGTTCTTTCACCCATCAAATACCTCTTGGCCTCAAGTAAAATAAGAGGATGTCCATCGATTTTCACATTTTTGTCAAACATTGAAGTCAGTTTCCTATATCCATGCTTCTTCGGTAAAAACCTAATGAGTTGTCCCATAAAACCTCTTTTTACTATGTTCTAATCGAACAAAGTCAATTTGATCTTCACACTTGGGGCATGCATATTGTCCTTATACACTATATCCAAATAAATTTTCATAAGCAGGAAAGTCATTCACTGTTCCAAACAACATAGCCCTCAAATTGAAGTTGTCTTTTCTTAACCCATCATCTACATCTACACCCTTCTCCCACAACAACTTCAAATCCTCAATTAGTGTCAAATATGCATCAATATCACTTTGTAGTTGTTTAGGTCCGTGCGACGTTGTACAACATCAAATATTTATGCGCTTCATGCATAGCCAAGGCGCAATTATACATTGCCAAAACTAATCGGCCATGTACTACGAGAGGTACCTCGACCATGAGGATTCATTCCATCTGATGGCAATATGCCGTAAAGTTTCTAGGTTCTCATAGCATCAAAAGTCTTCCATGATCGACGTGCATCCGTAGGATGCCTAAGCTTCCATCTTTACCCTTTCATCGAAATATCGTGTTAATTTCTTTCCATAATCTACACCGGCTATATGCCCAGTCTAGGTATGTTGGAAAATAATAACACTTTGATCGGGGTAGACTTCTCTCTTCTTGGAGGGAGTACACCAGACATTCTTTTCATTTGCTTATTACTTCTTTCGAATAATATGCAATCGTTCACACATGCATGTATCCTCTCGTGTTTTAACCCAATTGAACTGAAAGCACTTGTTTTGCATCATGTTCTTCGAGGCAACACATTAGGCAACAATTTTTAACCTTACTCAACAGTTCCTTAAAAGATGAATCGCCCATCCATGTTTGATTTTTAAATTGTACAAGGTAATAACTACATCTAATTTGGTAAACTTACATCCATCCCACAAAGGTTTCTCTACATCATCTTTGAACCTCTCCAATATTCAAGATGATCAATCAAATCTTCCTCTAATACCCTTGGTATTTCTTCTACATTATCCCTTACGCCTTTTCACACTCTCATCGTGTCCACTATCAAACTTAAATCGAGTGGACCTAGAATCAACTTTCATCTCACCATGATTTGTCCAACAAGTGTAGTTTATATCTATGCCATTACATATCAAATGCTCTTTCAGCTCATCCTCATCTACTATACCTGTGATTTAAATACTTCCAACAAGTTATGAAATAAACTTTCTATCCTCGGCATTTATTAGAGCAAACCTAATAAACTCATTCACACCATGTTCATATTCTTGTGACAAACTGATCTAAGAACCATCCATCAACTATAATTACTTTAGTTTACAAAATATGAATCAGAATTATACAACAAATTAAATATCATATACCAACAAACATAGCCACACTCAAAACATAAATCTACATACATACTAGTACTTGAAACTATGTAATTTACTAAAATTGAATAATCATAAACCAACAAACTTTTATATAAAGAATGGTCAACAATCATATATGAATAATTTTTATACAAAAATGAATACACCACCTTACTTCATTAAAAATACAAAAACAACTACTAGACATGTGTAACTCTTAATCAAACTGAAAACCATCTAAGGCAATAAAATGGAAGACAAAGAGAAACACTTGATTTTAAACTTTACAAATACATTCCAGTCAAAGAATCCATTTGTAACAAGAAGTGCAATTGTAAATCAAGTAAGAATCTTATGTTGAGACCATCATAGTAAGGAACCAAAAATGTATTATCTCTTGTAGAGTTTAGGGAAATCTCATAAATATTGTTGATTTCATTGTCAAAGAAGAATCGAAGAACTCTTCTCAATCACACTTCTCTTTTGCCAAGCATCTATTGGAATCACTAATTACTCGATTGTTGTATATTAAAGACCACTACAAACAACAATATAATTATTATCATTAATGGTTTTTTTCAAAGATTTGGGACATAATATATAAGAAGTTCTCCAGGGATAAACTTTTTAAAGACATATTGCAACTATTCATAAATAAAACTTCCAACATTAGATTGTTTCAATGCTAATTCGAGAATCCCTTTGGGTGCTTAAGAAAATCCTTAAGCTGCTTAAGCCATGTTCTAGCCGTTAGATAATCTTTTTAAGTGGCTATTTTATCCGAAACAACGAAAAACAACAAAATTCACCAACAATCATCAAATAAACCTTGAAAGCAACAACACCAAATTCTAATTACTCAAAAACAGATAAAAATCAAACCTTTAGATCATGTACCAAAATAACACAAATTATAATTAAACTATATACATTTCGATTAACATAAGCAATTAATTTAAACAAATAGCTCAAACTATATATACATTTCAGATTAACATAAGCAATTAAAAAAAATTAAAATAAAACTAAAAAAATGAAAATAAACAAATATTAAAAACAATGAAAAACTAATTACTCCAGCTGCGGTAATGGGAGATTAGGCGGAGGAAGTCTGGAATGTGGGGCGACGCGGCGAGGAACATGGCGAGTGAAATTGGCGACGCCGACGGAAGAGAGGGAAAGGCGGGGGGAGGGGGGTCGATAGGTTGGGTTTTCAAAAAAAGCCCATTATTAATTTTTTTAAAATACTTGCTTAAAGGCGCTTTCACACTGCAATGGCCTCAAAGGTTTCTTAGCGCCTCAGCAGTGTCGTCCCCAAGATTTTTCAGTAATAATATAGCATCAGGATGGCCATCTAAATTCTCGATCAAAGCACCTCAAGAGATCATTAACGACGACTTCACAATATCTAGAAAAGTCCAATCTTGAACTTCCAAGCAAAGCAAATTAAATTGAAAATAATGGTAAATTTAATGATGTAGGGTCCTTATTAGTTCTGCTTGGTCCGGCACTTTAATATAGAGTAAGTCGGATCCAACAAAACATATCCAACTTACACAAAGACCGTTTACTTGTCATAGAAGTTCTCACAAACACCAAATCAATCAGTCATACTAATACACGTTATGAAAATTACTTCGCTTTAATTAAATGAATTTGAAAGGGCGATAATGATACGCTTGGGAAACATAAGTCATAACAGACGTCTTACAAGCAAGTCGTACTTCTCAATTTAATTCAGTAGTAATTTGATAAATTTTGATATAAATTTTATCGACTAACAAGCACACTTTAGTTTGCACATAAATTTTATCGCAAGTTTTTAGTATTAAATTCTCAATTTATTGATTGAGAGAAAATTAATGAATCTATGTAGGGTTCTTATTAGTTTCCTAGTTCGATTTTTTTTTTAAATCTTTTATTATATACTCCGTATAATTTATTTCATATTTTGTGGATTTGAAAGCTATCAACCTGAAATACTATTTAAGTAAAGATGAAAATGATGCTAAAAAAAAAAAAACAAATTTACTTATTGAACGTTTATTCCATGTACCAAAATTCTTACATCCTAGAATTTATGTCTATTATCGTTAGTGAACAAACATCATACAGTTGTGAGAATTCGAAGTAATTATTGTGGCATAATTGAAGAAAATGACTCCATTCCCTAGTAATATTCCCTATAATGTAACGTTGGTAGTTGTAATATATAGGAAACCTGCAATTGATTGTGTACCTTCTTTATACTCCTTCATTTCAGGAATGTTATTTTGATTCTTAATAATCAAAATTAACAAACTTTCTATCTTTAAACTGACACAAACAAGTAATTTTGATTTGAACCAAATGATATCGTTATTGATGTATCTTTCACTAAATAATATTATTATATACATTAATCAAACGATTTTGTAGAAACTACTAAACTAGTCCGAATCCACACCCGTAAAAGAAGAAAGACGATCACACTTCTCACAACTTAAATAAACATCATCCTAAAAAATCAATCGATGTTAAGCGTAGTAGTTCTCTACTTATAAAGTAGCTTAAATATACTTTCTCCCTTATTTTAAATATAAAATACTCACATATGTAAATTCTTGAACTTATTATGAGTCAATTTCAACATACAACTCAAAAATCAAGCCGACTTATAATACAACTATGAACGAATAGATTTGAGCAAAACAAAGCTAGCTTGGAATCCTTGATTGGATTAGTGCTGTTAATCAAGTTAAACGACTAACTCGATCTTATAAGTATACTCGATTCGTCTTATCATGGATATGGACAACAAATCTAAAAATGATGTTCGACTTGAAACAAAAAATAACTCGACTTGATTTCATTAAAAATATAGAGCAATTGACTCTAAGCATTTTAATTTAGTTTTTGTTAAGTTTACTTCAAGGTACAAAAACACAGTAATATTAATTTGGATTATTTGTATATATATGTGATCCACTTTTAACCCGAAATCCATCAAATTTAAAATTCACATTTTATTTGCCTTACACCACAAGTTACTTTTTCGATTCAATTAATGTCCGATAGCATACTGAACTCACACAGCATATTTTTATTATATTTATGCAAAATACTGACAAGTGCATGCATCATGCATGTACTTATTGTACGAGTCCAATTTATGATACGAAACAATTATTTAATATTTTGGTACTAAAGGGTAATTACATAATTTGCCATAAGTATGCTACCATGTGGTAAATAATTATAAACCATAAGTATATTATCAAAGCAAGAAATAGCTATAAACCAAGGTTGTGCAGATATCATGTTAAATACTACAAACCATACGTATTTCATATTGGTTGTTACAAAAACTTAATCAAGTTACAATATACTACATTCAAGACTACCACACATGAAAAAATAAACTAACATTTGTAAGATCAAAAGCATACATACATCGCAGAATATATTATATAAATAATAGGTATATTGTGGCAAATTTCTCACAGTAGACATCATCAAACACCTGGGCCGCATTTGTAATTTCAT
The DNA here is from genome assembly GCA_019722365.1 of Lithospermum erythrorhizon. Taxonomy (NCBI): domain Eukaryota; kingdom Viridiplantae; phylum Streptophyta; class Magnoliopsida; order Boraginales; family Boraginaceae; genus Lithospermum; species Lithospermum erythrorhizon. Next base: position 1,131,359 of record JADFUC010001683.1, read on the forward strand.
CTTCAAAATCAATTAAAATAAAAAAGTTAATTTATAATTCATCATAAAAAATACAAAAAATCAATTGCATTATGTTACAATCTATTAATCTCCATTACCTCATCAACTCAAATTCAACAAAAATCAAAACTTTAACCAAAATTTACCACAAAACCTAAAAAATCACTTGAATACGATACAAATCATGAACACTCATCTTACGTAACAAATTGAATCACTGGATGAATCTATGGCAAAATGGGAGTGGAGATGCGAAAGGTACTAAGTATTTTAAACCCTATTGTTATTTTGAAATTGAAAGCACCAAGGAATGCATATTTATCAGAAACATGATATCAAACCGTACATAATATTGGGATGGTCAAAAGTTCTAAGAATTTATAATCTAAAGGCTGAGATTAGTTTAGTAATATGATACTATTGAAGTGCTTAGTACCATGCTCAGCTCTTATTATACTAATGTGCTCTTGCATACCGGGCTGTTATTGGACATCACAAACGAGATGAGATCCAAAACTAAATCAAGTTTTGCAAACTGCTAATTGGACATGTCACATGTGATTGACGACCCCGGATCTTATTGAACTTGAACCATCGAACATTCCAAATGGTTCGATCTTATTCCATGTTTAATTTTATAAACTCGACTTGATTCAACTCAATTGTTAACAAAAGTTTGAAAACAAGTTCGACAAAAAATTTGAGTAACCCACTTCAAGTTTGAACGACCCATCATACTAGCAAACATCATAATGTCACTACTCACTACAACTGTACAAGATCAAGTATTAGTGCACTTGTCATGTTTGGTTATTCCTAATAATAAATTCAATCTTTTTATCATATGAAAAAATTTTGAAGGTAATAATTAACATATTCATGTAACAACCTAATAATTTATATATATATATATATTAAATAAGGATATAAGGGTCAAATTTTACTCTTTTTTAATTAATATGTAGAAAGCTAAAAGAATAAATAATAAAAATTAGAATGATTATGAAATAAAAAATTGTACGATACCAAAAAACACAATTTATTATAAATGAATCTAATGAATTACCAAAATAGGAAAAATAACAAAATATAGAATAAAATAAAAGACAAAATGATTACTCCAAGACAGGAGTCCTAATTTAGTGGCAATCCCATAAATCCTTACTGTCGGGACCCCAACCCAACACTTTTCTTCCACGCGACTTCACTCACGTTCTGCATCACACCTACACCTCATCACTAACTCCACCTACAAACTTCGCCGGAATCATCCTCCGCCGCCGGAAGCATGGTGGTGCTTGTTATCCTACTTGTAAGCATGGTGGAGCTTAAAAGAACTATTTGTATAATTATAAGTTATTTTATATAAAATATAATCACTGACCTCTTTAATAATGAAAAAAATCTATTTAAATAGATTTATTATTTTTTATCAGTAAATTTTGATTCAAGAACGATCAATATTTGTAATGTTTTAATAAATCAATGAGGGACATATAGTTTGTCAGGATCCAACCCAATGTTGGTGGATTAAATTAAACATCAAGAATATACATCAAAATTAGAGTATTATGAAAAACTAAGGTGCATTAAAAATAACAACATTTTATACATTTTTTTATCAAAACTTATAAAATCAATTATCAAAATGCAAAATCTTCAATTCATAATAAAAAAAAATGTCATAGATTTTTAAAAATGTCATAGGTGAACTAGGCCAACTCCTCCGAGGCCAATTCCAATGAAGTGTTGAAGAGGAGGAGAACAACCTCGGCCACCTGATGAATGATGTCGGAATTGAAATGCTTGCCTCCAAACTTAATTTGAAGGCCGTCGCACATACATTCTTGTTTATTTCTATATAGAATGGTGATGATATTATGGGGTCGTTTTTATTTATAGTCTCATGTGGGGGTGCGAGAAATGGGGTAGAATGCTTTGGTATACCAACTGAGTAAACAATAAGTTATAATTTTCCGTTCAATTACATTCAAACAATTTCAAATTTATATTAAATAGTCAGATTTTTGTGGTGGACTATCGAAATATCGAGCGAGTACTCGGACTACTTGATTTCTATTTTATGCAAATTAAATTTTTATTTTTAATTTACCATCGGAAAATTTCAAAGTGTATCTTCGATAATTAATGGAATAAACTCCAAAAACATCCATTTAATAATCGAGTCGCAATACAACCTGGGGTTTTATACCCCAAAATCTCAATCACCACCAAACCTTCATCAATGGAGAACAATTATCCAAATGCAGAAGACAAGAGCTATGGAGTATTATTATACTACAAATACACAAACATACAAGATCTTCAACAATTATTCAACTTCTACAATTCCAATTGCACTTCTCTTAACCTACTTGGCCGTCGCTCCTCCTCTATCGGCAGCACGTCACTGTAAGCTCTAATTCCTTTTTAATGGCTTCAAAATTTCATCTTTATGTGGTTTTTGAGCTTAAATTGAGGAAAAATTAGTGCCCAAAAAGTTATTTTTATTGATTATGTTCAAAATTGTAAATTTATGTGTTTTTTGAGCTGAAAATGAGTAAGAATTAGTGCCCAAGAGTTGGTTTTTATTGATTGTGTTCAAGATTGTAACTTTATGTGTTTTTTGAGGTGAAAATGAGGAAAAATTAGTGCCCAAAAAGTTATTTTTATTGATCATGTTCAAAATTGTAATTTTGTGTGTTTTTTGAGCTGAAAATGAGTAAGAATTAGTGCCCAAGGAGTGGATTTTATAGATTGTGTTCAAGATTGTAACTTTATGTGTTTTTTGAGGTGAAAATGAGGAAAAATTAGTGCCTAAAAAATTGATAATGTTGATTCAAATCAAAGTTATGCACGTCAATTAAAGCTCCAAAGGTTGTTACTTTCTACCATTGAAAATCAAACTAGACATTCTTTTAGGGATGGTAGTAGTAATTAAATATGTTGAATGTAGGTTGGTGGTAAGATAACAGCTTTGGAGAAGCACATAGATTCCGTCAAGTTGAATAGTATGTTTGAGGGGACAGACTTTAAGCTGGCATCATGCTCTGAGCCCTTGAATGATAAGGTTGCTATGGAATGCGGATTTACTTCTCTTTCTATTCGGATTGTTAAGGTAATTCTCAGTTCCTATGAAGTATGCCATTATAATTCTTTGCATTGGACTTTACTTTATTATGGAAAGGAAAGTCATTGTAGTATGACAGAGACTCAGATATTCTTGATTGATACTTGCTATTGTAATTTTTGGATGTGATTTAGTTAAAGTACACATGTTCTTATGAGATGATCGATTATGTTCTGATGAAAATATCACTTTTAACTTTTCTGATGTTCCAGTTAGCTTTTTCTATATGGTTTGAAATGATTTGTTTCACGTTTTGACGTATCTTTCACAAGATACTGGTTTTGCGCAAACAAACTCTTATTGTTTACATTTTCCTTCTTTGGTTTAGAATCTGCTGATTTCTTTATGACAATGATGTCCTCAGGAGTTGGTCACTTTCAGTTCTTATCCTTTATTGAAGTCCCCAGAAGTTTCAAATGCTGGCTGTCATCTTTCTGCTGCTCAGTTTCACTCCGTGCTCCAAAATGCTGGTCAGGGATTAAATTATTTTAACATTTTTTCTCATGTGTAAACTTGCCATTTTCAGTCCTATCAAGAACTAACCTTGATTCTTGTTGAAACTGATGTTTTCTAATGTTTGGTAATTGGAAGGCGGGCAGTTGATTATCTATAAACTTTATATTGTGAATTTGCATTGAAGGAAGATTCTTGGAGAGCGAGGATCATAGTTCAAGTGAAGGGTTAGTCTTGTTAGATGCTAGGAATTTGTACGAGACACGAATTGGGAAGTTTGACACTCTCGGTGTGAAAACTTTGGATCCTGAAATTCGTCAATATAGTGATCTAGCCTCATGGATTGATGAAAATTCTGAGCGGCTAAGGGGAAACAAGATCCTCATGTAAGTAACAAGTATTTGCTTAAACTTCATTTACGTCTGTTAATATTCAAACAAACTTGCCCAGAAACAAAGTCTCACCTGGGTGATGCACTTCTCCTTTTTGGTCACTTTTATTGTTCACCATACTCGTTTTATCCAGTTACTTCTCTCTAAAGTTAAGATATGTGGAATTGTGTAAACCTGGTCTGACCCACTGACTTTTATGGAGTATATTATTCTTTCTGATCATTAAATATTTTTTGTTATAAAAATATGAAGAAGTGGGGTTTTACAGGTATTGTACTGGAGGAATTAGGTGTGAGATGGCATCTGCATATATCAAATCCAAAGGTGCTGGATTTGAGAATGTATTTCAAGTAAGCAAGTGAGATAAAAAAAATTGGAAGTTATTTTTGTTTGCCTTACTTTATCATTCGGGCATCATGTTAATTATTTTGTACAATTATGACATCTCCTTAAGTATTTTTTCGATCATATAATGAGGCTACTCTTCTGTTCTGTTGAACTGTACATTTGTTAATAGATTCTTTCTAATAAGGTGGCATTTAACATTTAAGACGGTCTTTGTAATGATTTTCATTTTCACATTGGCTCTCTATTTGTAAAAGAATATGTTTTGTTGTAGTTATATGGTGGAATTCAGCGGTACTTGGAACAGTTCCCTGATGGTGGCTTTTTCAAAGGAAAGAATTTTGTTTTCGATCACCGGTAAACACCTTCAGATACTATTCAGCTCCGTAATCGATGAGTCCTAAATGAAATTCAACTCAGAAGCATGACCTGTTTTTCTTACCGTAGAGTATCTGTTGGAAGCATGGATCCCAAAGTCCTGGGCAGTTGCCTTCTGTGCAGCTCTGCCTTTGATGACTACTCGTTTCGCAGCCGCTGCATGTACTGTCGTATGCTTGTGTTAGTCTGTGATAGTTGTCGGGTAATATTTAGATTTGTTCATACTTTATGTTTAGAATTAGACTGATTCAAAATAATGTTATTCTTTTACATCATGTTTATCATAATCTCTTTCTATTGTTGAAGTTTTTCCAGAAACATAGTTCCTCATATGTCTGCGAGCTTTGCCAGAAATATGGCAAGAACGTTGTGGAATCTCATGAGTTAGAATCAGCTGAGCTTGAACCAGTTTCTACATCAAATCAGTCTGGATTGTTTGCATCCATGTCTGTGGGGAGTGGTAATGTCGTTTCCTTTCTTGATTGTGTTAGCTCTCAGTCACTGATGTCTTTGTTTGGTTATCCATGCTAGAATGTCCTTGCCTGATCAACTTGACCAATGATCTCACCTGACAGCTATTGACATATATAATCTAAATATGGGAACTTGGTTATATTTGGAAATTCCCTCGGATGCCTTGCATGTCCTTTCACCAATATGTTGGAGACTATGATACCATGATACCTAAGGTGCTTCACTGAGATCCGAGGAAACCTAGAAAAGTAATTAAGTTAGATAAATGCTTCGGATATATGTTTTGATCCTTTCAATGAATATTATCACAATAGTCTGACATTTGAAGTTCTAACCACTTCAGCTCCGAAGATATCAAGGAAATTGAGGATATTGTGCTTGCATGGTTTCCGTCAGAATGCTTCCAGCTTCAAAGGAAGAACCGGATCATTAGCCAAGAAACTCAAAAACTTAGCCGAGCTCGTCTTTGTTGATGCGCCTCATGAATTATCTTTCATTTATCAACCCTCTCAGCTTGAGCAAAATTCAAATATTCCACCATCCCCTATTCTGCAAGCTCCTCCACCTTCAAAGAGCTGCAACAAAAAGTATGCATGGCTCGTGTCCCATAGTCATGATAAAAACACTGAAACCGGATGGAGAATAGCTGACATCCCTTTTGATCCTCTGCAGTACCAGCAACAGACAGAGGGTCTTGATGTGTCACTAGCATATCTTGAAAAAGTTGTTGCCCAATCGGGACCTTTTGACGGGGTTTTGGGATTCTCTCAAGGCGCTGCAATGGCCGCTCTCCTATGCCAAGACAAGCTGAAATCTAAAATAGATTTTAGATTCGTGATTCTGTGCTCTGGGTTCTCCGTTAACATGGGGGAGTGCCAACAAGGTTCTATCATCTTTCCTTCGCTTCACATATTCGGGAATGATCTGGGAAAAGATAGACAAATAGAGAGGGATGCCAGTAGACATCTTGCTTCATTATTTGAAGGTGGCTGCTCCATGGTTATTGAACATGAACTTGGCCATATAATTCCTACAAGGTCTCCATATATTGATGAGATAAAAGAATTTCTTCAGCGATTTTTGTGATGTACTTCTAGCATTATATTAGGCCCTTTATTAACTTAGTTTTTTCTAACAGTTAAATTTGTTTCCAATTAATAATTTTATCAGAGAGTTTACGTATATTTTTTTGCCTCCCTAACTATGTTGTTAGTTAACTTTTGCAGTCTTGAAAATTTCATGTTTTCTACTCTTTTAATATTGGAGGTGGTATAAGGAATGTTTATATAAAAAACTAGAAAAACTGAGTAAACAAGCATTCTTAATTTAATTACATCCTTCAGAAATCAACTTGTCTTCAATCGTCCAAAGTTATATACACGAACACATGGAGAATATAATTTCTAAACATCATTAACGCATACGCTCGATCATATATTTTTCCTCAACGCTCAATTATCTGGACACATGCTTCAAAAGACCCATTCGATCACACAAGCTTCAAAAAAGGCTTCACTTTGGCCATTCCAAATGGAAATTAAGCTTAAATTTTAATTTTGTGGATCAAATTGGCAAGGATAAAATTGTCCAACTTAGATAATTTTTTAATTCTATTAAAAAAAATCAATAAAATATTTGGATAATATTAATATTTATTAAAATCAAAAAATCATCTCTAAAACGAAATACAAGTAGCTTTTACCTCTTTCATTTTGTTCAAAAAGCCAACTGAATTAATTGCCGGAGACACTTTAAATATCGAATTTAGCCATTTTAAAATACGATAATCGAATTCGAACGCGAAACATTGCATACTCTGACGTCATTTAACCTTTTAAATATTATAAACTTATCAGTAAGATTTCATTAGGTTGATTAGTTGAATCTCTAAATTAAATTAAGACCTTAGTATAACTGTTCTTAATAATCATAAATAAAAAAAGTAATAAGTGTTTCTTTAAATTGAAAGAAAAAAATTAAAATAAAACTAAACTAGACAGTGGTTATTGGCTTATTTGATACACCCTTGGTTATATGAGTTAGAGCCCTCAGCCCCTCACTATCATATTGTTTTATCTTCTTACTTTTTATAATTTTTAATGTGCATTCTCATTTATACATTATATATAATACTACATTTAAACTATTCATTCAATATAATACATATTTTATCAAAAGTTTTATTTTATCTTCTCTCATTCACAATTTCAATATATCTCATTTACATATTTTTAATTTCATAATTTCTATTACATGTATATTATTACTTATTTTCATTATTAAAGCTAAATTTAATTTTAGCACTTATCGATTCTCTTTTATTTTCTATACTCAAACAAGATCTTTCACACGCCGTAGACATGCTTTCCATATTTGAAGAGTGATCTCAAGATCCTAAGTAGATAATGCATTTGGTGAAGTTTTATAGGCATAACTTTGTAAATCAAGAATGTACAAGACACGCCTAAAATAAATAAGACATTGACCAGTTACTGGTTGGAATTGCGCATGAAAGGATTCATTTATTATGCTCAAGATGGAAGCTTTTGTTTATATTTAAGCACTATATTAGTTACACTCATTTGCGTACTAAGGGATGTGAAAGGCAAGAGCGTATTCTCGCTTATCAGGACAAGATGAGCCGCGCGCAGGATTTAGTGTCTAGGCCGAACGCATCGCAGTTGCTACTTATAAACTCCATCCAAGATCAGACAACCTGTCTGTGACACCTGCTACAAATTGTATTTTTATTCCTTACGTAAGATTGTGCTTACACTTACTATGGATAAGAAATAGATAAGCGAAAGATATGAGTGCTATATCTCCAGTGGTTCGAAAGTATACATTCCTGGACGTGAAAGTAGAACAGGCGAAGAAAAACGTGAGCATCTCGATAATAATCTCGCTTTTAAATTCGATCATACGTAATCCTTCATCGACAATCCGCCTCCCGCACGCATGTGCCAGTTTTTAGCACTGAACCGGGTTACCAAACTGCAGGTTTTATTTTTAGTTGGCGACTTCACGCTTGCTTCGCTGTCATCGAGTCATCGATAGCCATCTCAGAACATTGTCCTTGGCGGAGAGGTTACACATTTTCATTTGCATTTTCGAGGAACTCTGACACGTTTCCCAGCCAGCCGGCGCCCATTCGATCCGCTATATTTTTGTCAAAGTTATCTTGGGCCCGAAGTCAGATGATTATTAAGGCGAATCAAATCGCATTGATTGTTGCAGATAGTTCCGGGCGAGCGAAAATCCTTCGAGGGATTATTCGCTTAGTCTTATGCTCGGGAATCATTTCTTGTCTCTAAACACCCATCTCCCTGAGGCCACTGCCAGACCCGAAGAGCGGCCACGACCACAAACACCCGACGCTAAGTTTCAAGAATGATTCAAGAGAAAGAAAAGTATTTGTGAATAAATTCTCATGGACACCTCAAATTTCCAGAAAATAATACCAAAAGATTTATAGCACAAGACAAAATTCAGACGGCCAGGGCTATCAGCAGGCGCGATACTCGTCCTCGACAACCGTAGAATGGTCAGTTCTTGTACTAATTTGGTTCGTGGGCCGGGTTTGCCAACTGGCCCCAGACAACTCGCACTAATTTTATAAATACTTTAAAGCAAAATTTCATATTTTTTTTACCCACATCACTTAGAGCAAATCCTTCAGACAGAACATGCACTAATTACAAAGAATATATCACGTAATCGCCCGACTTATCATGACGCCCACTAAAAACAGTGACCAATTACTTTTAACTTTAACCACAACCCACACACGATTACGGAGCTAAGGATTTCGCAAACACCTTTAAATTTACAACAAAATTAAAACATTCATAGTGGATGAATAGTGAACCTTTATCTATAAAACATATTGTGAAACACCTCCATAGTAAGTGCTTAGTAGGATGAAATCTTTGACTTGCTCGCCTTTCAATATTTTACTTATTATAGATAATGAGTTAGGTACATATTTAGAGGCTTAGCAAATAAAGAGTAGCTCACCGGTGAAATGTAGATCATGTATTTGATAGCTATTAATAGTTGGCCGACTTCAATGTGCTGTACCTATTTCCATCACATTAATTTCTCACTCTTCTGCATTCAAAGCATTCCACATTTGCACTGTTCTGCCTAGGTTCGATAACCTAATTGAATTACTATAAAACCTCTCATTATCATTCGAATATCTTTCATATTAGTCCATATTAATATTAGCACAATAAAAATACATGTTCTATACATGTTGCATTGTGACCTGCTATCACAAAAAAAATCTAAAATATAATAACTAAATGACGATGAACTATATCAGTTAACCATAGATCCCCTATTACCTCTTTTAAAAGAGGATTAAGAGGAGAGCAAAATGTTAATGACCCGATAAGCGCATGATGGAAACAATCAAGGTATAAATTGGATGAAATCGACTTAGGTAATTGATAAGATTGCCGAACTCAAATAACAGTTCAAGGCCAGGCTTGACAATTGTCCGAGTCAAATAGCAAATCGAGTTAGGATTTAGAAATGAAATAATATGAAAATTGAGTCTGCCACTCAACAACTATTTTCTTATCAATCAAAGTATAGAACACATTAACTATGGCTAATCGATCGTTGCAGTATCTATTTGTGATATCCGCACGAAATTACAAAGTCAGCTAATTGAATTACTACTACATGCACAAGCTAGCTACAAAAGTATAGATAATTGAAGTAGAAAATTTAAGGTCCTACATCATAATAAACTATATCTAAGAATATATTATTCACAGAACTACTACCAAGCAATAAAAGAGAGATAATACAAAACAAGTAGAACCTTAATGAAGACAACCAAGACAAACCCACCTAGATGAAAATTGCAACAACGTAACCTAAGTAGTAAGGTCTTGTCTGACATTATTTTTATCAACTCATTGATAAACTATTTATGTTGAGAGTTATTCCAAGAACATTACCTAAATGAGTTTAAAATATTCAATTTTATGAGTTCATCACTTGATAAAATCATCTCAAATTATTTTTAAATCAAAACTTGTGTTTTGCAATATTTGAAGCTATAAAAAGTATATATCAAAGCATTCCGAATATAAACGGATATGATGATGTGAGAAAACACAATGCCCCATCAAATGTTAAATAATTAGGCAGAATTAAGACAAAAATATTTAGTCATCAATAATGTTGGATGATGAGAGCGACAGGAAATAGTGATTATTTGTTACGAAGTAATCATCTGAAATTTGTATGACCATTTTAAAGATATGACAAATGAGATCACTCAGATCAGGCAACTTCGTTTCCAGATATTGAAAAATTAGGGAGTATCATAATTTATTGATGACGTTTGTAGGAGATGGATGTTATTTAACAGTTGCGCAATCAACCCTCACCGGCTTCATTTATTGATCATTTAACTCTAGCTATCATGCCAATCTATATTGGGTTTCATATATACTATGCTAAGTAATTTATAAGATATGATAATACTTTGGTGAATATCTCGATCAAATCTTTTATAAAGGACGTTGCTCTATTTTGCTTTCGAAATATATTATCTTACTTTTTTTTGTAGATTACTTTAAAGATACTAGATTCATAATTTTATAATATTACGTGAATCGCATTCTTCATCGTTAATTTATAAAAAAAAATCAAAATTTAAAGTTAATCACCTGATATTATTTCACATATAAAAGGTTGGTGTTCGACTGTTCATGTAATGATGTGTATGTACATTATCGATTAAAACTTAAAATGAATGAGTTGTTAACTCAAATGTATCATGTATGATAACTATTTCTGGAAAAACATTTCAGCTATATTATTTTCGCTAGTAAAATATATGTGTATTATTTTCGCTAGTAAAATATATGTGTATTGCACGTTCGTAAGTATTTATGTTTTAAACATTTAAACTAAGATAATAAATAAAATAATTAACTATTCACATAAATTTATAAATTATACTTTTGATTTATATTATAATTTATTTTGTTCATAGTTATATGATCCCTTATAATTTTTGAATAATATAATTTTAATAATACATTTAAAAGTTTTTTTTACCATACTATTATTCATTTTTAAGGCTTAATAAAAGAATGCATATTATGTAATTTTATTTATTATTAGAAAATATCGCTTTTCTCTTTGAACAAAAAAATGCACCTTATATTGCTTGATATAAAAACTTTTAAAATTTTGACATAAATAACAACATTAATATAAAAGGCCACATGTTACCCATTCAAATGAAGAAGGGAGAGAGTTACATTTTATATCAATGCTCTATCAACAAAGTGGATTATATACATATAATATGCATATTCATGCATGTATTTTTTAAACCATAATATCGATGAATTATATTTATATAGTGAAAAAACCAAGTAAGCGGCTATTATGAAAATAGAGTACTATTAATTATTAATCGAAGATTCTTTCCATTCCTCATTGTTTATTTGTTCACTTTTTATAGTTGTAATTTCAACTTTGACTCAATATATTTATTTGTATCAGATATTTGATAAAAAGTATATCACTGAAAAGACTTTGAAAATGTATTTTTCAATAAGTATTTTCATATTTACAACCAAAATATCTACATTATGACAACAAAAAGTCAAAAGAAACAATTTTTAAGATATAGTATTAAATAAAAGTGAAAACTTGAATTTTTTGAATTTTCTTTCATATATTAAATTCTAACTCTATTATTATTTATCGGTAAAGTTTTATGGGATGAAAGATATTTTTATTTTAAGGATAAAAATCAGCTAGATATTTATATAATGTATAATAAAAATCTCAAATAAAATATCTAAATCTATTACTCTTCCATATTTAAATGATTATCATGCTGACAAGTAGATTCCAATCACAAACTTTACGCTTTATCGTACAAACAATTTTTATTTTAATTAAAATTTGATGTCAATATTAAAGTACATTGAAAATATATTGTTATTTATTAATTTCACCAAATATTATAATAATGTGTAATGAAAATATTTTAACTCTGAACATGAACTATGGAAAATCAAATTTCAAACCCTAATCTTATTTCGAATGAGTGTTGTTAGATATTGAATTTGGACACTTTTTTATTTCTTAATCAGTTGAATGTAATGGTGTAAAAATATCATAATAATTTCAGGATATATATTATTTAATATTATTTTTAATTTATAATTGAATTATCATACAAAAAAAAATTTAGTATGAGACTAATTCATTGCATTAAAATAAAATTTATTGTTATATAATAAAATTAAAAAATCAAAAATAAAGATATATCAAATACTTTTATTTGTTGATAAAGATGTCGGTTACTTTTTATATAATTAAACCTAAAATTGACACCTAACATACAGAATTAGCATAATAATGGAAAAGTGTAAACTCTTGCACATATTATATAGAATCAAAATCATAAGTTTGAATTGTTATAGAATTTTTGTAGAAAAATTTTAGCAATACTACTATTTGAAATTCTGTTATAAGAAATTTCTTTGAAAAATCAATAGAAATATTATAATGAATATAAGAATTGTTAATGTCTTGAAAGAACACAACTCGTCACTTTTATAAAGAGGATGATTCTACTTATGACATATATTTGATTTTGAAAAGATCCTCTACCTCCTCTTCGCATTCTCCTCTATACCTCCCATTTTAAAATACAGACACCATATATATGTTATTAATCACGAATAGCTTATAATATGTAACTTCACCTCACAGAAGTTATATAAGTGAGACACCAAAAAATAGAGGATTTTCTCCTCATATTAATGACTTCTATTCATGATCCCTTAGATATCTACACATGCATGCATTTTTACTGGTAATAATTAAATATAATTTCACTAAACTTCCCATGCTTGACATCACAAATGTCCTGATATTATTGGTTGCTGCTCCAAAGTCCCCAACTACTCTTCCCCCTATTTATTTTTACACGCTAACTTGTCTCAACGGCCATCCATAAATTTCTGGATTTGGAACATGGGTGGATCCTGAATAATTTGAGGGCCAATATACACTTTGAGTTCAATTTGGAAACGCGTATCAAGAAAATGATTAAAATAATTGATTCTTTGGATGCATGAATCATTTAATCCTAATGAATGTAATACTCCATGTAATATATGAATATTACACACACAATAAGGCTAAATCCATAAACAAATGAACAGTTGACACAATTAATTAAATTTCTTGCCAAGATAAATTTGCTGGAATATCGCATTCTCTCATTTGAGACAATGTAGAGTTTAAAATAAGCATATACTTCGTATAACATTAGAAAACTTCAAATAAATTGTCTACATTTAAAATGTATATAACCCTTTAAAAATTTTAGTACGTATTCTCTACTTACGCTACACAAATTCTATAAGATTACAAGTGTTATATAAGGAGTACACCTTATCAATCATCTATAACTATCATATTCGACCTGGATTGCTCATATAAAATAAGTGACATTTGGGCGATTTCATATTTATTTCTTAACTAACATTGGACATTATACGTAATGCTTGTAAAATTGCTACATATTTATAGTTAAATTAAAAACTTAAATTAAAGTGAAAGTATATATCCATATAATGAAGTACATCATATGTTCATCTCCTCTATAACTATATGCTAGGATCCTCTATAATAATAAATTGTTGAATGTTCCAACTTCCAACATATATACTGGTATACGTACACCTAAGCTTTTGGGACTACTGAACTCAATAGAGATATATTTTGGAAGCAATTTCATAAAATTAGCCAAATAGTTTAGTGTTCACTATATAAGGAGGTGTTTACTGACCACTGTATTCTCATCAATCACATAAAAGGAAAACTCACATTTACATAAAATATACTTTGTTGCAAAGACTCAATTGTCCAAGAAAGGAAAATGTCTTCTTTAGTGACAGAAGAAATGAGAGCAAAAGCCACAGAGTTGTACATGACAGGGAGATGAAATTCGGTTAAGAGAGAAGTCAAAGTTCTGCTGGGTGAAATGGGGTTGCCAAATGGCCTACTACCATTAGGAGAACACAGCAGGCGTGGCCATGTAGGACACAGGCTTTGTGTGGCTCAAACAGAAGAAGAAGAAAGAGCACAAGTTTGAGAAGATTGGCAAGTTTTGTCAATATGCTCCTGAGATCACTGCTATTATTGAAAAAAATAGGATTAAGAAACTCACTGGTGTGAAGGTTAAGGAGCTTCTGATGTGGGTATCAATTAGTGATATTTGCATTGATGACCCTGCCTCAGGCAAGATCACTTTCAAGACTCCAACAGGGCTTTTCAGGACCTTCCCTGTTTCTGCATTCCAGGTTGTTATTTCCTTTCTTAAATTCAGTCCTTGTTATACTCGAATCTGAGACGTGGTTGTTGAGAGTAATATCATGTGACCACTAGACTAACCTAGTATTTTGATTTCCAGCTTGATGTACCTGAGAAGAAGAAGGAAGTGGAAGTAAAGAAGGATGTTGGTGCCGATGCAGTGAAGACACCTTCTAAAGCTGATGCAACAGAGAAAAATCATGCTGATTCCAATGGAGTGAAAACACCTTCCATGGCAACTGAAACATTGAAAAATCATGCTGATGCCAATGGAGTAAAAACATCTTCCATGGAAACTGAAACAATGAAGAAGGATGCTAATGCCAATGGAGTGAAGGCACCTTCCGCCGCGGTTGCAGAAGTCAAGAAGGTTGCTGAGGCAATGCAAATGGAGTGAAGGCACCTTCCGCCGCAGTGGTAGCTAAGGAGGTGGAGGTGGAGGAGGTGTAAGCCATGAAATGCACTATCTATCTATTAAAAAAATAGCTAAAGTAATATGGAAGCATATCTAGAAATAATGGTCATGATCTGAGTATAAATTGATGTATTTGGAATGGTCATTTTTCAGTTTTCTGTTATATGTTATTAATAAACTTATTTCAGTATCATTTCTGTGTTGATAATTCAATTGCTGTCACTTGATAAACTTCCATTTCTTCAAGCGGAAATGCAATAACAATGCAAGAATCAGGATGAATTAGGATGTATGATTCAATAAACTTGTGGAATTTTATTTCTATCTAGCTGTAACAAATTCTCTTCGAATAGAGAATATATACACATACAAATAACTAAACCACTTAATACTCTCCCTGCAATACAAGGCAATGACTTGCTTGCTGCTCCTGGTCCAATCAACTACCAACTATTAATTAGACTATGAATCACCAAAAAATGTTTACTGTGAACCTAGTAGTTTTACACTTCTGAAGTTGAAAAAGTTCCTTCAGATTTCACCTGTATTTATGCTTACTGTACAACCATAACAACGTGTTTCAGTAATGTGATGAATCAAACAAGAATCTGCCACTTGGCAGCACCTCGGGAGCACTTCTTCCTCCCAGATTTGCTCAGAGCACATACACAAATCTCAAGAAGATCATAATCTTCATCCCAGTACAACAATGAAGCAGCCTCCGGATTTTCTAAAAGCATCTTTGATGTCAGAAATCCAGCGATTGTCCATGTTTGGTACATTCGAGACTGCTTCCCTATGAACTTTGCACTCCTTGTATCATAATATTCAGGCCAGTGATCTGCAGGCAATCGTTTCTCAGCTATATCAAGTGCTTTACGAGCCAAATCTGATCGGCCCATCTTCATGCATGCCAAAGTGAACTGAAATGATGGAACAAATTAACAGTCAGCCAACTAAAGAAGCGACTCTAATATTCCAGGCTCAATGTTTAAGTAGAAAATCATACATGCCTACGATTCTAAGGTCCACTGACCACATATCAGACTTATAAAATTAGATCCAAATTGTTCAAGCATTTCTAGTCACTCTCAGAAACAAAAAATTAGAGTGATACCTGCCAAAGAAGTGTAGGCCAAGATCCACCATTGTGATATGACCACGGCCTGCAGGATTCACAATATACAAATCAATATATTTGATTTGCAAAATAAGTCTTTATAACTACTACACAGGTGCTTTCTGATTTACGCACATTAGACGATAAATTGAAAACTGGGACATTTTAGGTATTCCACGGAAGCTCCATATTTCAACTACAATTACTAAGTTAAAGAAGCTTAAACTAGCTATTCATTTTGCGGTTGCAGGGGTAGTAGACTAGTAGGTCAATGACAAAATATTACTCATTCCACAATACATAAATGTCAGCTGAAATAAAAAATCAATTTCATATTCTTTCTGTGTCTCCTTTTTTCTTAACCCTTTGGTTTTGGATCTTAAACCCCATTTCTATATCCAAAATCCATTCAAAGTTTTAACAGCTAACTCTTAAATACTGTGAAGAACATGAAATATTTGGGTACCTACGCACTGAATAATATAGGACTCAAAAACAAGTAACTTTAAAGAGAGAACTCACGTATTCTTTGGGTCACTTCCAGTAATAATGCGCCACTCTTCAAACTCCATAGCAGGATAACAAATCTTTAGAGGCATATGACCAACAAGATCATCCCATTTGGCTTCAATCAATTTCAAAACAGCCTCATTTTGCTTTGGTGTACCTAGAGAGGAAACAATCGACCAGAGGTTTCCAAGTGTGAAGAACCTGAAGTCCATATGTGCTGGCTGCAGATTGCCAATCATATAACCCCCTTCTTCAGGAATCCAATCCATTAACCAATTAGGAATTTGTTCAGGGTAGATATTGAATTTGTTTATAGCATCAGTGGAATATTCTTCTGTCTTATATCGATATATTTCATTGATCTTCTTCATGTCAACCCAATAGTATTCTCTAATGTGAAATGACAATGCACTTAATCGATTATTGATGGCCCTCACAAAATTCTTGGATCCATCATCTGACGCAAGCATCTCACGTGCACAGCGAAGAGATGAATAAAACAAAGACTGGATTTGAAAAATAGGACTCGTTAAGTATGCCAAATGAATAATAACCTTTCAAATTTAAGGAATCAATTGAGACTCAACATAGGAAGTGGTATAATAACATGTCAATATTTCCAGGTAGTCAAAGTGTAGAAAAATGATATTGCGTATCCTATTTCGAAGACCAAATCTGTGACCATAAACGTCAACAACTAATTAGCCACATTTAACATGAAGAATACCAAAAATGTTATATTCATATTTCCTTAAGATACAGACAATTAAACAGGAAAAAGCTTTTCCAAAACTGCAAATAACTACGGAGGCCATAAAACATTATGAATGAAAACAATCAAGAACCTACTCTGATTTCCGCGATGACTCCGCAGTATACCCATGCGCCTGACACCCATGCATGATCCACTATAAATTAGAAACATTGTCAAACCCAATTGCATACACAAATTCAGAATAAGCTTTACAGTTTGTCTGATACTTAACTCTTCTGAAAGTGATGATCCCCAGTGATCTTCACATAAGCTCTCAAAAGAATAATCCACCACAATCCAGAGTCAACAGGAAAAAGGTGTGCATATGTCAGCATGTATAAAGTACACATCATATGATCCAAAGTAATCAAGCGAATGATAAGATGGGCAGGAATATAAATATGGAATTTTGACTGGCGCACATTTTCACCGTGAGTCAACAGGAGCTACCCGGCCGATGGCAGATTCACCAAAATCCGGGTCTAGAACTTCTTCATACTTGTTCTCATCAAGAGCCACAGTCCTCACTTTAAAACTTGCTGGCATCAATCCTTGCCCTGGACTATAACAGTCCACAGTTTTCTCCCAACTCTAAGAGAAACATCATGTACGTGAGAGAGTTAACCAGAAGTAGAATGCGTACAATGTTGTCTTTCACAATTAAGCTACAACCAGTCAGGAATAAACAATTGACACCATAATTAAGGCCATGTGAAATGAACTCAGAGAGAAAAGATAATCACCCTTCCAGACTCAGAGAGACAAGATAATCACCCTTCCAGGCACCATATCGAGACAAAATTACTTAGATTTTTAACTACTGAATGTGTGATTCCATTTAACTAACAGTTTTCAGCAATTTATAATGTGAGTTAAAACTATTAAATTGATCTTCACAAAAATGTTGTATTTCCATCACTATGAAAATTAGATAGTCTTAAGTTGCCTCTAAGAATAAAATAACAAGAAGAAAATCCAATAACTTAAGGTAAAGTCACCAATCATTATAATGTCATTCATCATATGATGAAATTTCTATCTGTCGAATTCCATTTGCAGTATTCAATTTTACTAGCAATCGTATGATCCAACACTTTCACCAAATTACTATAACATACTGAGTATTTCATAAATTTCATCAAACAACCATCATATATGCAAATATGTCAAACAACCAAACTACTGTGATAGAAGGTCGGTACTAGATACCTGCAATTGCAAGGTATGGAGGAGAAAATTCTTCACAATCTCCCCCTCTCCCTTGAGCAAAAATGCAAGAGCCGACGGAACAAAATCCCTTATAAACACCTGATCATAGTTAAGGGGCAACTTGTCATTAGGATCATTTGCAGCTAAGGTTCCCACAGGACTACCACAATAAGTAACAATTGCATTCCTCAACAACCTCCAACCTTCTTTTTCAAGCTCAGACTCCTCTCCACCCCTACCCCTCACCCCTTCCCGCCCCCCATCAGTTATCCTCTCGACATCACCCTCGCCCTCTGGCAACTCCACCTTAGTGTTCCCACCCCTAGTTATACCCTTTCGATTATCGCCCTCGCCCTCGGGCAACTCCACCTTAGTGTTCCCATCCCTAGAACTACTTTCATCAAGATCGATCTTATCCTCCACCACTAAAGGCTTCACATTTAGCCCACCCTGAACGTATATTCTCTCAAAATTCTTATCATTTACTCTAGCATCAACATTAGTAGAAAAACTCCTTAAATTTGACAACACCCCACTAACAAAAATCCCCCCTTTAGCATCATTCTTCCAATTTCTTTGAATTGAAAACACTTTTGACTCGCCCCAATTCATATCAGGCCCCAAAAATGGATTTTTGGAAGAACCCAACATGTTAAAACCCAAAATTCTGCTATTGTAAACAATAAATTCTTGATTCTTAATCTTATTCAATTGTGGGTTGGATGAAATATTAGATGCAAATGAAGAAAAATTGAATCTTGAAAAGGGTTTGTTTATTATTGCTAATAAAATCCTGCAACAGGGCTTGGCACCCTTTAAACTAGCTAGATGCATAGCATACAACATGAAAAATCAAACAGAAACACAAAAAAGATTGAATTTTTAATCAAACCAAAAATAAATTTTGCATCAAAAGTGAATTAATTGCATTAAAAATGAATTTAATGATTATGGATATTGATTTTTTTGGAGAATAAGAAGGAAATAATTGGATTTTTGCTTACTGCATAGCAGACAACATGAAAACTCAAACAGAAACACAAAAATATTCAATTTTTAATCAAATTTATATAGTAAATTTTGCAACAAAAATGGATTTAATGATGATGGATATTTTTTTTTAGAGATTAATAAAATTGGATTTATAAGGATAATTAAGATTCAAAGATAGTATTTGAAGGAATTTGTATGGAAGTAAAAGAAGGACCTACAGGGTTAGGCTGGATTCAAGGTTTCCATTTATGGACAACTAAATTATGGAAACTATTTTTATTTTTAGATATCATACTTATTTTTAATTAATGGAAATATATTATGAATATTTACAATTCTAATAGATTGAAAATTCGGATATAATTTGTATGAGATTGATATCTGGTAACACATTCACATTTTTATTTCGATAGGTTATTCAAGAAGTATTGACATGATAACTGTGTAAATATTAATGGAAATTATCTGACACATTTCATTTTTTTGGCTTTTTGCCAGATAGCTAGCAACTTCATATGTATAAATTATTGGTAATTTCATATTTAAAATGGTACAAATAAAAGCTAATTATTGATAAGTCAAAACATCAATCAATATAAATCATTCGTAAAAATTTCTTCAGTATCTTAATTAATAACCTAATAATTTTAATGCCAATGATCATATAGATTCTTAAAAAGTTGGATTACAAATACAAGTACGGAGTAATTATTAGTAGTACCATTTAAATGAGTTGTTTCATTATCACTTTTTTTTTTAATTTATTAAGTTAATAGTCTCTAGGTAATGAATCTTATTTTTCCTTGCTGCATTTTGAAAATATTAGTATGTTCCAACGATTCTTCCCACAGGCCTTAAATTTGGATATAGCCTCAAATTCAACGGTATCCTAATATTTATGACACAATTCTGTTTTAATTTAACATAACTGATCAACATAAATTGGGACGCTAAAAACAAATATTACGGCAAGCTTCCAGTAGTGATTTTCATAACGATTCTTTCTTATTTCATGCTTATAATC
The DNA here is from genome assembly GCA_019722365.1 of Lithospermum erythrorhizon. NCBI lineage: Eukaryota > Viridiplantae > Streptophyta > Magnoliopsida > Boraginales > Boraginaceae > Lithospermum > Lithospermum erythrorhizon. Next base: position 1,151,925 of record JADFUC010001683.1, read on the forward strand.
ACGCTTATTTTGGCCATGATTTTTTAGATTTAAAATAAGATCATCTTTTGTTTAAATAAAATTATTTTTATGACCAAATGGTGATTCCATTTAAAATGAGATTTGTGCCCAGTCAAAATGGCAACTAAGAAGTCTACAGAAGAACCAACGCATCTGCTTTGCAGCCTTTGCTCATTTGGTCCCTAAGTTTAATGGTTGCCATTAGACAAACAATTTGCTAAACACACGAAAACAAGCTGATTGAAAACTACACCTATGGCAAGAACTGTCTCCACTTGCCAATTCTCAACTTGTTCATGATCTATCTTTTTTTTAAGTGTTATAAAGCATATTAGATAAGTGTCCTCATGTTATATTAAACTTTTATATCCATTAATAAATCCATCAACTTTCGTCATTATTCATTAAGAGTTTTGATTAGTCACGGTAGTAGGGTTGAGTATAATGACAAAGAAACTGGGATGAAAGACACTTATTCTTATTTACCCTCCAAGATATTAAGCAATCCATGTCACAGCGGCGCTTATTTGTTCTTATGATAATACCTATATTAATACTACTTTCATCCCTAAAATACCATCATATTTGCTTTTTCATAATAAAATTAACAAACTTTACCATCTCTTTGATTAATATTCAAACTTTTATTTCAATCAAAATTATTAAGCTTATCAAGAATTACATTAAAATACCGCATATCGGAGACATTTATTTTTTTTCAAATAAATATATAAATACACTAAAATTTATTCAGCTTTTTAAAATTAAAAAAATCAAATTATTAAAATTAAATGCGACAATATTTGAAAGCATTTTGAAGAATTTTATATATTCACTGCCTCCATGTATGTAGGTTGGACCAATTCAAGACAAGAAAGAGATATATATATATATATATATATATATATATATATATATATATATATATATATATATATATATGGGAGTTATGGACTATGGTTAAGGGCTGCAGAGCATGAGAAGAATTGAGATTGACCATGTCCTTTAAGGAGGTGTCATTTTGAACCACCACAACCATTTCTATTGAGGACTGTGAGTAGGTGAGTGAGGAGGTGAGTAGGTGACTATCCAAAGTTAAAAGGAGAGAGGACCAACCATGATTGCTCATTTGCTCAATTGCTCAAAATAACTACGGAGTAATTTATTATTTCTCATCACTTGCAAAAATAGGTTCTTTAAGTATTTGATTTATTTGTAACATGACATGAAAATAGAAATGACATTAAAAAGTAGAACTCCATATTACATTCTCATCGATCATCAATTGAACTGAATTTTTAATGCTTTACTATAATCAACGACATTGACCATAAGTCATTCTCTAATTCCTTCAGTTGACTTGCTTGTGATTTTTGTTGCTTGAGGATTGATTTCTGTTTGTTTGAAAAAGAGTGATTCTATATCATCTTTGCCTGCCTTCAACTCCTTGATATCAATTACTTTGAGGTCTATGGGGATATTGGTATCGTTTTCACTTTGCATCTCTTTATTCTTCCCCCATAGAACTCCATACAATCCCATAACAATCATAATGGAACCTACAAGCCTGATAAAAATAACCCCAAAATTGATTAATATGTTATACTTATTGATGAAGTCAGGATTTTAAAACAAAATTGGTTTTGACACACTTTTGTTCATATTTTATAAAATTGTATATCATTGATGATTACGTCATGACTATCCATAATGTATAATCAATCAAAACAGTACATGCTAAAGAAGCGTAAAGGGACAGAAGATCATTTTCGAACGAAAATAATACGAATTATAATTAGAAAAAATTAGTACAATACTCACGTTCCAATGTACCATTGCTCACGAAGCAACGCCCAACTGAGAATGGCAACAATAACAAGAAGCAAGGGGCTGAAAACCGAGACATACAGAGGACCTTTTCTTCCTAGACACCAACTCATGAGGCAAAATGAAAGTGCTGTACAAACAACCCCCTGAAATAATTTGAAGGACACAATATACATAAGTTAGCTATGTTTATAATGTCACTAACAGTATCTCAATTACGCAAACAAGACACGATTGTGATGATGTATAATTATGTAAACGATAGTTTTACCGAGTAAACAGTGGACGTAGCCCTGATGGAAGGCGTCAATGCCCACGAGGAGATATCGTGATTAAATATAAATCCAATAATCACACATTGAAAACTCGACATGAAACACATCAATGCAGAGCTCGAGTAAGGAGCATTGTATAACTTGCTCAATCTTGCTTGAAAAAATAACCAAACCAAAGTTAGCTCCCGGGTTACCTAATACTAATATCTCATAATATATTCTGAATACGTCAATAAAAACATATCATAATGAAAATAATGAGCGATTACTTGGATAATGAACCATATCGCCCAAGAAACAGCACTTGCAATAACAAGGAAGGGCCCTAAGAAAGAACTCCCATGGCTATTGCTACTAGTAGAGCTTTGATTAGCATCTTGGGCATATTTCCAGTGAATACTTGATTGGCCAATGTCAAGAAGGTGTCCATGGTAAAAAGAAAGCAACAATGCACCACCAACACATATTATTGTTCCCCAGATTTTAGCTTGCCCGGCTTTTGTCCTTAATCCCAAGCTTTCTAGCCTGTTCATTAAACACAAAATTCATGGGTACATGTCTTATGTCTAAATACTCCTATAACAAAAAATGGTCTATTTTTAAATTCCTATTGACACTTTTATAATTAAAACTCACAATTTATCCTGAATTTAACTTTGACTAAGTTGAAAAAATCTATGTTCAAATTATTAACATGTCATTGTTTGGTTTGGAGTACTTAATAATATGAGTCTTTTGATTATATCTTAATAATATGAGTCTTTTGATTAGATCTCAAAAGTTATTGAGGAAATAAATTATTGATTCATAAATGAGCTTGAAAATGGATGAGTTTGGATTTTGAAATTTGATTTATTGAGGCTAAATAATTTCACATTCAAACTGTTTTGTTTTGATTTTTTTTCAAAATTAATGTATAAAGATCGAATGACCTAATAATTACAGCTTCTTCCACTAAGGCCCTAATTATAAGTAATGCCAAATTTTAAAAATAAATAAATAAATAAATAAATTTGTGAACACCTTTACATTTAATAACTTAGTTTAAGTATATTACATTATATGCATATATTCAGTGTCAAAATCTAGAATTTTATATCGTGGGATGTTAACTAATATTATATAAACGTATTAAAAATATACAAATTCTGTAGGTCGAACAATTAATTTTGTGAATAAATGTATGATAAAATTCTATGTTTTAATATTGAAAAATTATTTTTTTTAAACATTACAAATTTGGTTATTAACCTTTACTCCCTCCGGTGACATTTACTTGTCATTTTAACTTGAAAAAATTGGATATGTTTAATTATCATTTTAGCATATAAAATTAATGTTTTACATTTTTAATAATATTTTTTGACTACTTTTTGTTATTAAATTATCTAATTCACCACGATATATAATTTTAATTAATTATCATTCTACATTCTCAATGATTTTTGATTAATTTTATTTTTATTAATTTGTATATATATATATTATTCTAAAAATGACAAGTAGGAGTATTGAATTATTATACCCAAGTCAAAATTTGATGTTTCTAAAACCGATATACGCATAAAGTTGTGAAATCATGTTTGAATTGCACAGATTAGCATGCCTGTGGTAAAGTGTATTCATAAAACCTATGTCTCAGAAAGTCAAAATGATTGATAAAAATGGATGTGTTCCAAATATGAAATACTCCGTATGTTTTAATTAGGTGGGTTGATGGGTAATTTCATTTATTTTTTAATATGCTTAAAGTGTAGTTTGTATTAATTGGAATCTGTTCTTATTTATTCTTTTTATTTATTTAATCAAAATAATTTTATCAAGAAACGAATTTACATTTGAACAGCAAGGTATTTATAAGAAAGATTGTGTATAAAGAAGAATTCTGCATTTAAATATAGGATATTTAAAAAGTGAAAAAAATTTGAGAAAAAGTCAACTAAAATTGCCATATGAAAACATGAACTAATCATCTGCTTATTGTTCCTTTTATTGAAGGTAGGAAACCCCAAACTTTCATGATAAAGAATTCGTCTAAATTAGTGAAGAAATGTTGAGTAGTATAATAAAAATATGAAAGTTACCCAAAAGGTACAGCAAAGATGAAGGTGACTGCTGGAGTAATATTTGACAATGCACAAGCAACTGTTGGAGTGGAATTCTTCAGCCCAACAAAGTATGTGATCTGATTCACTGTTACACTGCAGTTTTTTTAAAAGCTTAGTAAGATAATAATATAGACATGGAGATTTCGAAATAAGCACTATTCCCTCTGAAACATATGACGATAAAACAAACATGTCTTTTTTGTTTTAAAACTGAAGAAACTTTTGTAGAAAACATTTTAAATATTACTCAATCTTGAAAATGGAAATGATAAGAATGAGTTTGGTATAGTTTGTCAGTTAGGTCTTGTATTCCTGCAAAAACAAAATATATAAACGGAATTATAGAATTATAATAATATGTGGGTACTCTAAAATGTTTTTTTTTGTTAACTACATTACAATGATTTGAATTAAGTGAAGAGCTAATATTATTGTAATTCCTCTCCAAGAAATAAGCAAAAGGGGCAATTGCCATTGTGCCAAATATTTGTCTGTAAGCAACATGGACAGTGTCCATTCCATCCATAGCAGAGTTTGTGCCATAATTATATTATTAACTCACCAAGATAGTTGATAGAATGAGACTGAGAAAATGAGGAGGACCAGATGGTTCTTATATAGGCTGATCAAAGTCTATCCTGACACATACTTAAATACCAAATAAATAATAGAGTTATTTCATCCCACAACATCGTCTACTTTTGCTCATTCAACTGACCTTAATATATTTGCTTTGCGGTTATATAATATCTTACAAAAATATATCACTCCAAAGAAATTGAATCTAATTTTCATCGATATAATTTTCATCAAGATTATACAATACAAACAAAAATATCTACAAAAGTTTCAAGAACGAACAAAAGCTCGCCGCACACCAAGCGACTGGCGAGTAATAAATAAGGAAAGAAAATCGTTTAGTGAGTTTTGAATCATTACACATGACTTCATGAAGTTCATGCATGGCAACGAAGTTTTGCTATTTATTGCAAAATAAAGTTGTGTGCTTTAGGGTATTTTGAGTGTTTGCCACCTTTATTTAGCAAGTTTTGGGAAGCGGTCACCAGTTTTTTAAAGAAAATTTTGATGTGGACAAAAAATTTGGGACCCAAAATGGTATGAATCATCATCAATTGATGCTTGTGTGCATGGGACTCTCATGAAAGTTAGTTTTTCACATAGCTTAGAAACAATACGAGTATAGCGGCTTTAACTTTTTATTTATTTGTAAGTGAAAATGCATTTTATAATCAAGTATGAAATCATAATTGTTTTTCTTAGAAAATGTGAAAATGCAGTTATATCTATAAATTGGTGCTTCGAGGTGTGACGTGGGAGAAGGGACGTCAAAATTGTTGGGTTTATAAGTAAACATGTATTTTGTGTTTCATAAGTTGAATATCATAAATTGTATGTGTTGTTATTTAGAGATAATTATCAATTTGATTTTAGATAATGTATTAAGTTGTAGTTTTATTTCATATAATTATATTATTGTAGATTAATTCCAAAAATATCATAAATATTGCAATTTATAGTTCCATTCGGATATTAAAAATAAGGACGAATGAATAATATTTATCATTTTGAGAGACGAGTGAATAACATGTATATCACTTTCAGATACTAATCTTTAACAATATAACTATTTAGAATTAATCACGATCCAAATAGACAACAACTCTTGTTATTTTTGACAAATTTGGGCAATAGTGTTTATAAGATATACGGAGTAGTAAAAGTTATGCAATGACTTATAAGAACATATTCTAGAGTATTTGAAATGCATTTAACTATCCTACGTAGGCTAATTAGGCATTTATTTTGTAAAAATTAAAAAAAGGAAGTTCCATTTTTTCGTTTGTAGAAAAGGTCCATATATAGTGGGGGTAGCTAGCCTTTCTGGAAAAGATTTCACATTTTCCTCATTTTCTTATACATGATTATTTAGGAATCCAAACAATCATATTAAGGTGTATTTGACAAAAAAGTAAAGAAAACACATTCATAACATATTGAGGATTATTTATCCTTCTGTTTGTGGCGTTTTTTGTCACTTTCTTCTGATTTCTAATTCAAGAAATTAAACAATAATTTTGATGTAATTTGAAGTTGAAGCTGGAAAGCAAACAGAGAGCACTATATATTTGGCCTACTCTATTCCATAATTACACTCTTTTTAATTAGTGCTCTAAAAATAATGGGCGAGACGTTTGTTCAAAATAGAGGAAAGCTGACGGTGAGTGCACCATAACTACATTTATGTGGGTTTTCAGGATAATGTCGCAAAAACAAACAAAAAATAATTATCGATTTTGCCTCCGTATAATAAGTGTTAAATCATATTTTGAATTTCAAATAATTATATTATTATTAAATTTACTCCCTACAAGCCGACAATACAATTATCAGTGATATAAGACTCCATGTATTAAATTAAAATTATTTTGAAATGAAAAGTCTCATGTGTACTTTTGAGCAAAGTTATAATTTAGATGAATTTTGACAATTTTTTTATATTTCTCTTGTTCTTCTCAAAGACAATTATGTACTGACCAGCCTTATATAAATTTATCTCAAAATTTCATCAATGGCTTTTTTAACCATTACGTGTCTATTAACGATACTTGCTCATTAACGCTCATTAACTCAATTTGGCTCAGTCAAGAAGCTATATAAGCGTGTATTAGCAACCATTTACTAATAGAATTGATGTCTTCGGCAAAGAGTATCCCAAGACCCTATTAATAAATAGACGCGTGACAAGTGGCCATATATATTACTTCAATACAATTTCTTTCAAATTCATTAAAATTTCATGTAATAGATTCCTTTAAATTCTCCCCCACGGTAGAATATTCCCATGATTTTCTGCCGATCCAATGAAGTTGTTTTCCGGCCAAGTTGCAATAGCTATCATAAAATAGGAAAAAATGTTCTTTGAATGATCATTAACAAAAAAAAAAATCGGAAAAGGCAAATTAATATTAACCATGCTGCTTTACAAAAACTCTTCCGATCATTAAACCATCGTCCATTAATACAACACCAATTAGTTGACCTAAATTCAGAGCAATTATCGTAGCCTCTTTCAAATTTAATTTGGCTCCTCATTACTTCCTCAAAGAAGACCCCATGAATGAAAGCACGCCTCTACTAAGTACAAGATCGACATTTACAATCCACTCTTTCATTGTAAAATGGTAGACGCTTACTAAAATGTACCATTCTAAAACGACATGAATCGAAAAAATCTGTTGTATCAAAATTACTCTATGCACTTACTAGAACGTGTACCAAAATTTGTTGAACAAATTGCACAGGGTGATTACATAAAAGTTAAAAAAATAAAGTCTTTATATAATTGACATTATTGATTTTTTTTGAGAAAATGGTACATATTACCTAAAATTTATCAAAAGAAAAAGAAAATATATTATAAAATGAATCATTTGAATGTTTTATCGCATGAATTTAATGAATGGGACAAAAGTTTTTAATGAACCCCACATTTGCAACAATATAACTAATTGTGACTAAAATGCAACTTGGCCCCATTAACGAAATAAAATAGCATTTTGCTCAATAAAATAAAATGAAAATCATTGGAAGTGATATTATTATTATTATTATTATTATTATTATTATTATATATAGAGAGAGAGTGTGACGATATATAAAAAAACATATAAATTGTTTCTCTATTTCTAATCAATTGATTTTATGTCAAATCTAGAGTTTTTATCTTCATTATTATGATCCCTGAAATCATCCTCAATTAGGATGATATTATGATTCAGTGGAGGAATCCCCGTGAATTTCAGCCTTAGTGTGCTCCTGTTTCTGTTTCAAAATTAGACCTTTATTATTATCCAGTTTGAACTCATGTTTTTGAGTGAATTGTCGAAATGGTTCCCAAAATAAAGATAACGGTATTTAACTCAATATGCAGATTTTACATTGATCCCCAAAAATGACATAAAATAAGACTGATCCAAGAAATAACGATTTCTGCTTTTATTCTTAAAACGATTTGAGGTCGGCTTTGAGGTCAAATTTGAATTTTTAAACTTGTTAGAAATATTTCTTGTAGGAAAAGCATTTATTTTACTCCCTCTATTTTAGCCACCACTTCTACCATTCTTCTTCACCATCTTCCTACAAAATCTAAAATTTAATTCTTGGCCTCATTAAGTCTCCAAAATCTAAATTTTACCCCCAAACCGATCCTTCAACTCGCTTTCTGACTGCTTGCGAAATTAAACGGAATCGCTATTTCGTGAGATTGTGTGCCGCAATTTTTCATGGGGCCACTTTCTGCACTAACTGCACTGACGCCAGTTATCGCGATTTAAAACTTTAACTCTGACCACTGAATACCATTTCGGCTAATTCTCTCATGCTTTTATTATTGCAAAAATAATAGGTGTGGCTACTATAGTTAACATTAGTGGTTAATTAAGCAAATTGCATTGAAGTATTGTTTTTTCTGTCTTGGTATCAATAAACGTTTCGTTTAATTATCTAAATAATGGTACTTAAAGTAGTCAACGAAATTTAAAGCAATGATAGAGATTGGAAGGGTTTCTATAATAATTTCAGAGTTGATTGAATTTGTCGTCCTCTTCGAAAGTACCGGCAACCAAATATGAAACATATTGGTGCACATAAGCTTTATACTTTATGAATTAAATATTCAGAAAATTTCCTTCAAAAGGGTTACAAGATTGTATTCATTAAATTATATTGACACAAGTGATAAACATTAAAAATCATGACTGAAGTCCGAAATAAACATCCCAATACCAACCAGTCGACCAACTGCTGGATATACTGTATATTCTACAGAAGACTCGAGCCATTTCAAACTCACAACCATTTAAAGTTATATTATTACCTAAGTAGTATTTATTTTCCTCCAACATATGCATAGATGTCTTAGAAGGAGACAACATTTTTTATGCCAATCCTTCCATTTTTACATAACAAAACATTCTTTACTCAACACTGCTTAATTTTACCGTCTTACGTTTCTTTTGTTTCGAAAATGCATATTTGAAGATAATTGGTGACACTCAACCAGCAACAAAAGCTCCAGCACACCTCAAAACATAATTAAAGAATTGATTACTGTGAAATCCCATTGATAAATTTCATCCAAACCAAGCGGATTCCCCCAAGGGTTAATTTTCCCCATAATCATCGCAAATAATTAGAAAGCTAAAATAAAAGTGGAATATATATAAGATTGAAATGGATATCATATTTTTTATATACAAAAAGATTGAGTAGTTTTACATATTCACATATATTTAAAATTGAAACGTTAAAGAGTCCATGAAGTCTATCCTAAAATGAATCTGACGATGATATAACCACTGCCAAACTCATAATTAAAATTGTAATGTATTACTTTTGAGTATATAACAGCTTCATTCACACTCTCACAGACAGAATCCCTTGGCTCACATACCCTCCATCCACTCGAATACAATATATTTGTCATGATACCTCAATCATGCCAAATCATATCCATTAAGTAAGGTTTTACTGACACAATCACCTGATCAATCCAATACCATCTAGTAATACTTTTTACGCTTCTTAAAACTTGCTTACCCAAATTCTTTCCAGATTTGATATAATATTCAAATGTTAAGCAGAAACATGGCAACCTTTTCTGGATGGAGGATTGGAGATTTGGAGGTAGTATTAGAGTCCTTTGTTTCATTGGCTTATACAATATACATTGCACCAATCATGTACTGTATATTTAAAGAATTTAAGTACTCTTTTTTACAAGTTTATGATAAAACTAAAAATTGGCAAAATATGTTTGTCAAAAAGTTTATAGTTGGTGGATAGATGGTTAAAGACCTTATTATAAAGCATTGGTGCCCAGTGGCTCAGTATTTAATATTAAGGCAGATAGAGGATTATTAAAATCTCCTGATGTTGGCAACTGCTCACTTATAGTATGAATCATCAGTTTGCCACCAGTTTGGTGACACTAGTCAAAGTTGGAGGTGAATAACTGATCACCAATACACTAATACTCCGTAATAATTACCATCTCATCTCATGAATTTTTCTTCTTATTAGTAGGTAAATATTCGTTTATTATAACAAGAATATATCTAATATACATTTTTATATGTGAAACACTCTTTCTGTCTTGTACGAACTCGAGCATAAGAATGTTTTTTTTTTATAAGATGTATATCAATTCGTTCATTTATGTTGCATGAAAACTAAACTATTAACATGGTATTGGTTGGTGCATTATCTTTAATTTCTTGAAAAGTAAAAGAGGACTATGAAAAGAATAAAGAAATATAGGAAGGGCAATATGCATGGTGCTTAATATAGTACTTATAATCTTAATCAAAATCAACATCACCTCGAAATCTCATCATCATGAAAACTACTTATGTCGACACTTCGTTCTTTAATGCTTTAAGAGACCCAACCCATATTTAATTTCCTTCGTCACACAAGATTGTCCAGATTAATTTTTAAGAAACAAAATTTGTAGTTTTCATTGATACACATTGTAATGCTAAGAAATTTTTTTATTATTTATTTTAGGGGTGCCAAATGAACCAATGTAGGCACCCCGTGATATGCGCTTTATCAAATCGAAGCAGATTACCGAATTTGTCAAACGATAATCCCCTGGTTATTTTAATTACTTGGCATTGCTTTTACTTGTTGACTTGATTGACTTGATTTTGGCCTTTGAGAGTGAGCCTCTGCATGGCTCTGCTGACTACCGACTAACTCGACTAACTCGATTTCGGCCGTGATATGAGCTCCTATTTTAACAGAGCCTCATGAAATTGACATGTGTCCCTGGCCTCACTGAAATTTGCACTGCCCACTTGATACGGGTCTAACAGATTCTGTCAGACTGACTGATCTCTGCCTCTACTCATCTCCTGGCCCATGCTAGACTAACGACCACCCAGCTGCCTCAGCAATGTCTCAGATTTATTAATTGTACCATCAGCTTCTCGCGACCGAATAACAAGGGCTTACTGGTTCCTATCATGAACTTTATACTGATAGGCTACCTTTAAAGGGACTCGATTCTCAGATAGAATCTTGTTAATGCTGGGTCAGATTGTTTATTAAAGAAGTGCTATCTGGGCCATGCACGCTTCGTCAGACATGTCTTTTTCCTTAAGAAATTGCTCATTTAATTAGATGCTGGACTTGGGGTGAGATTTGCCTCACTTCAAAGTTCTTTATAAATTGTGACTATTGGGCCGGCCTTAACAAATTATTTCAATGACATTTTAATTTCACTTGATTTGATTTCAGTTTAAGGAAGACTATATGCTTCTTATCTTACACTCACATCTACTTAAATAATAGAAGGATGATCGCAAGATGAATGCTGAAAGATCCCAACTCATGAACACTCCATCACTTCTTTAGGATACTGGCCTTAAAATGATTCTTATCCTAACTAAAATTTATAGTGGATCAATTATTCAGTTGTATTTTCTATATTTAACTTAATCGAATCAAACCCGACTTTTGTTGCTCACGCAAGATTAGCTAATGTAATTTTTTAGCTATCTTTAACAAGTGCTCTGCTTAGTTTCTACTTTGAACAATTATTGGGCAAGCTATGAAGAATCTCTTATTTTAAAGCACCATTTTTCAGGATACCTAAAGGTTTTCCAATTCGCTTCAGCAATGGCTTAAAAGATTTTAATTGTAACTTGGCTAAAGTCAGATTTATGCTTTTCTAATGCTGAATTTATGTATTGAATTTTCAAAAAAGGGCGATGATAGTGCTTCCGCCCATACTGGCTTCATCGCATTGGTATCTGTGTTTATCACGATCTTAACTATCAATTGGAAATAAGATTCCATCGTCACAATTCAGAATTAATTTCTCTCTCCAAAAGCAAAAGAGATGTGCCTATTTCTGATAGGAGTATAGTTCCTGGACAGTCAAATTCTATTTTATGATTGATCCCCGAACCTTGGTTTCTTTATTTTGATCCCATAACTCTGCAGCCTTTCATTTTCAACCCCGAAACTTTTGAAGTTTTTCAATTTTAGCCTCATGCCTCGTATTTTCACCCAATAAAATTAGTACTCTATCCCCAACCCCAAATTTAATGAACTTTAATCGGGGGCTATTTTTCCGGAAACCCTCATTGCACGGCGGCTCACATTAACTTTGCGCCGATCGGTAACCCTGAAATAATTTTTACAGCGCCTGATGAATTAATTTGATGTTTATCTAATTCATTTTAATGGAAATTGCAATAAATTTTCACGGTCTACACACAAAACTTTGATTTGTCATGCTAATTACCTGTGATTTTGAATTTACCTACCTAAAACGTGGATTATATTGGCCGATTTGGCCACCGGCTAGAAAGAGTTACACGTCAATATAAACCCAATATTTCACACAAAATTGTGTATTGATTCAAAAATAGACGGAGTCATTTAATATTAATGGCCAAATTTACCGATTTAGCTGAACATGCAATATCTCTTTGAATAAAATATCACTTTTGGTCCTCAAAATTTTACGAGTTTCACTTTCATTTCTAATTTTAAAATTTACACTCTGGTCCCCTGAGTATTCATATAAGAAATAGGACTGTTGGAAAAGCACTCTCAGTCTTGAAACATGCTATCACATCTTCTACCTGATACTGATATATTGAACGATGTAATTGGTTAGTTTAAGATCATATATTGAACACCCAAATGCATGATATTTGTAGTACTTTCGGGTTAATCAAGAAGACATAATTATATTTATTAATTAAACTTCAACTCGACCCACTATTTGATACCAAATTAACAATTACTTTTCTACTTATTATATTTTTATCTAAAGTTCAAAATACATTATTTGTTAGAATTAATTATTTCTTGAACCTATGAATCAAATTAATAATAGTTATAAAAGACTCGCGCATGCGCGCACGCGATCATGGATTTTTTTTCGGTTTTTTTTTTCTGCAATTATCATTTTTTCAATTATCAACTACGGTAGAACTTGATAAACTATTACTTGATTATTTAATCAATTTCTCAAGATAATATTTCATCCCACTGGGATAGGCGCTAAATTAATAATTCGCTTTTTCGCTCCTTTTCATTATTTCTACACACCATGGCTTCCTGTGATTATAATTTTTTCGCTCCTTTTCATATATATACATACATTTGTAATTATCAATCAGAAGAAACTCTGATAAATTAATACCAAAAAGATTAAGTTAAAATTGCATGTCATTATATTTTACAAAGTTAATCTCGAATTCAACTATCAATGTAACATCATCCGCCATTCGGCAAGACTCCTTAGTCCTTACAAGTAAAAAAAAATAACAGATCATTCCACCTAAATATGTCTAACGAACCGGTCGACTCACATGTTCTAACGGCTCGCCTTAACGGCGGTGGCCTGGCCGTCTCATAGTTCCCTGCCGCCTACTTAATCCCCTTTTATCAATATTAACTAAGACCACGCATGCTCTGCGGCCTCTAAGGCTATTTTGTGTCACTTCAAAAATAATATTTTATGTAATCAAACTTGAACCTCCAAATTGAAAAGCATCTAACCACAGTTTAACCAATACTAATTAGCCATATATTATACTTTGTTAAAGTAATATACGCTTAAATATAACTTATTTTTCATATTATAATTTTGAATGTTATCACGCATAAAAGTTTGAAGTAAATAATATATTGGGAGCAAAAAGAATAATACTTTGAGTCATATATAACACAGCACAAGGATCAGAGTGTAAATTCTTTTAATTTACATAAACATATATTATACAATTTGTTTAATGTTACATTTTAGAACATCAAGAATATTCATTAAATAACAACTTTTATCATATAATTAATGTAATTATATCAAATAAGGATAATATATTAAATAAATACTCAAGCTTATTTGGGTATATATTATTTGAATAAGGTCCGTGATTGGATGTTATTAAGTACACCGTTGTCATTTGTAAAATCTATCAAATAATACTAAACTTATTAATTAAGGATAAAATCTATCAAATAATACTAAACCCTTCATTTTGTTTCATACTTAGATAAGAATCCATACTCTTAACATTTATTTATAACTCACCAATACTAAAATGACGCAAACATAATTGAATATCACAGGTTAAACGGTACCACGCTGAATCATTTTCGCATCACGCCATCATAGTTTCTGAGAATTGCTTAAATCCATCACGCAGACCAAAACCACTACGCTGGCCTGGCCAGACCATATATAATCCGCACTACGCTTAATTCAAACGGCACCACGCTTATAACAGCTAGTATCATGCTAAACGGTACATGTTTAATCTTAAACGGTACCCACGCTTGAATTCATCTGACAGTTGAAGTTAAATAATATATTTTATAATGATGAATTAAATATTATCATCGATAAAGTTTTCGAGTTAAATAATAAAGTCTCAATTATTTCAAATGCAATATATCGACGTACATAACGCTTTTATTCCTATATATTGTTTAATATTATATAAATATCTCATTCTCTATCCAAATACATTGAAGAATATTCAACATTAAATAACAACCTTCTACCCAAGGAATTAAAAAATAACTAGAATACAATATTATTACTTTGTAATATATGAATATTTCTCTTTTAATAATATATTTGGACACAAAATAACATTTATATATTAATGAATCTTATGTTGTTATCCAATTACTATACAATACTAAATAACTCTCATTGACAAAATGTAATCACATTGCAATTATTTCTGAAAGGATAATATATCAAATAAAATAATATATTTTAATTGTAAATATGTTTGGTCAGCTTATAATACTATATTATTAATGTTATGATTATTTATATATTATTCAGTTTTAAATAACTCGACGATTATCATACATATATCACAAATTGTATAATTAACATAACGGTTCTATTGCCGCTCACCATAGCGCCATGCCCTCAAACACACAATTATAATTACATGGCTATTACGCGCTAAAGTTTAACATCCATTAAAATTCTACCCCAAACTACCAATCGCTTGTTACCCGCCCACACTACAAAACGCCGCGGCCAAGTATTATCCCATTTTTAGTTCTGCCCCAACCCATCGGCCCAAGACATCCCATTTTTAACGATTTCAATGGAGCCTAACTCTAACGTAACTGTGTTGCACCCCACTGCCCAATCGAGGCCCGGTTCGATGGGATGTCTTCCCACCTTGTTCAAGATGAGACTTCACAAATTAATCATCTTTGCCCAGCCTATTCAGCCCCCAAACTCTAAGCCCCTAACCCTTAGTATTGGAGCAATATGAGGGACTCAATAATTAAGTCCTGGTCTAAATGAGGTTTGGTGGGGAATTGGTGCCCATTTGACCTTGCTCAATTCTCAGTTCCAATCGGACTCTTATTTTTAAGGGCCCTGGCTCAAATTTTCAAGTTCGACAATTTTAATTCCAACGTTTATACCGCATGTTACCTTCCACTTTTCCTGGCAAGATATATCTTCATTTTTTTTGCAAACTATATCTTAATTTTTTTTATTCTTTTTGAAAACTATATCTTCATGAATAAATTTCTAATTATGTAATGAAAAAATTACAAATAACAAATAATACTGTAAAAAAATTTATATATAAATTCAGGAATCGAATCAGAAAATTAGGTTGAGAGGGTGCAGTTAATAAATTTCATAATATAAATATATTTGTTTTAATATAAACGAAAACATTTGAGAGGTCCAAATATACTATTCTAAATAAATATATCAAGATTTTAAGAGTAAATTTTTTGTATTTTTGTTGATTTATCAAAGCTTATTTTGAAATTAAAGAATGATTTGCCATCTATTAAAGGCATTTAGCCTGGGTCAATGATATTTAAGGTGAAATTTTCTATTCAAGCAAGTCAGTTGATTCTTCCGCCTCCGTAGGTGATTGACTTCCTGCTTGTATGCTTTCAAATACTAGTAGTCATCAGCTTATCATGAAATTTACAGAATATCCTCAAGGGTCGAATACTTGCTCACGCAACTTTGGGCCACAAAATTGCTTTCATGGAATCTCATTCTTATGATTTGGGCTTTTAATTTAATTATCAGATGATATTGTTTATAATTTCTAATTCCTATCGTTTGGTAAAAAAAAGGTGTTAATATACATTCTAAAATGACCTCCCTCAATGGCCAAGTAAATTTAAGGATATTATTTTTATATTTATTTATCATAATAATAAATAAGAAGTTATTGTATTTATAATTAAAAAATCGACTTAAAAGTTAGAGATACTCCCTCTATTTTCATATGTAAGTCCCATTTGACCTTTTCTCACATTTAAGCATAGTATTTTTTAATTAATTATTCAAGTGTTGAAAAAGTTATTTTCCAATTTTATCCCTAGTGACATTCTTGCCGCCAAATATTACTCTTCCACTTCATTTTGAATTCAAACTTTTCAAATTTAAAATTAAGGACATATTTAGTATTTACTATAAGTTGAAATTTAAAATTATTAAAATGTCAACTTAAAAATGGATTATCATTTTTGGAAAGTATGACTTAGACATAGGGACGGAATGAATATCAATTAAAATACTCTTCCATCCCAAAAAAAGATTTGTCTCCATTTCAATAATATTTTAGCCTAACTTTATAAACTTGATCATAAATTCTCATTGCATGATAGCACTAATAATATACCATGATCTTTTGTGATTCATTTCAATATATATTTTTAAATATTAACTTTTTATAATTTTTACTTGTGTATAATTAATAATATTTACGTTTTAAGTCGTTGCCTCGAGACGTGAAAATCAAATGACACAACAAGCGTGAGTAAATTATTAGATACATCCTACTATAATTTGTTTTGTGAAAAAACAGCATTCTTCTAATAGGTAGTATTCAACATCTGTTCTGACAACCAAAAAATGTGGACCCTGATGGCATATAAAACCCCCCAAATTTTTTTGGTTTTATTCCTCCAAAGTGAGTGTAACTAGCTCCATCAACCAAGAACACCGACAACAATGGCTTCTTACAATATTTTGAGCATTTCCAACAACCCCCTTTTGTTCCTGATTATCTCAGCTGCATATATTTGTATATTTGTAGTAACCCCAGTTTTATGTGAATGCAAGAATGCTCCAGTTCTCTTCAACTTTGGTGACTCCAACTCTGACACAGGTGGACTTGCTGCTGGACTTGGTTATGATGTTAGCTTCCCAAATGGTCGCACTTTTTTCAACAAATCAACTGGTCGTTTGTCTGATGGACGTCTAGTTCTTGACTTTTTATGTGAGTATTTATTTATTTTTGTTATTGTAGTTATGTACTTATGTTTACGAAATAATGTATGTAGTTCTTGTTTATTTTGATTAAAAAAAAATGTCTGTTAGTTTAAGTTGAATTTGTGCCATATTAAGTCTTGTGATTTGTATAAGAGGCTTGATAATTTACATGCATTTGGTGTTGAAGTGTAATGATTTTACTGGGAATGAGTTGAACTTCTAAATTGATCACAAGTGTAAAACTAAAAAAGATATCCCCTCTCTAAATTGGTCATTGCAACATTCCATGTCAATAGTGTTTACACTTCACTCTTGAATCAATTCGGAACAGTCTCCTTGGATAAGGCTAGGTACTATCCCAACCTCATGAACAATAATATTGCTGCTAAGGTGGAAGACTCTTATTCAAAGCTATAGGGCCATGTTCATTTATTGTAATATTATTGCAAAGATTAAATTTTGCAAGACTCACTAAGCCTTAAGTCATAAGATGCATTTGGTTGGTGGTTGAG
This sequence comes from Lithospermum erythrorhizon, assembly GCA_019722365.1. Classification (NCBI taxonomy): domain Eukaryota; kingdom Viridiplantae; phylum Streptophyta; class Magnoliopsida; order Boraginales; family Boraginaceae; genus Lithospermum; species Lithospermum erythrorhizon. The sequence continues at coordinate 1,169,971 of JADFUC010001683.1, forward strand.
AGTAATAAGAGGGATATTGATAGCAAATTATTAGAGACATAATTCATGAGTGTATCCAAACAGATTTGCAGATTCTCCATGTGGAACTTTATTACTTATATTTTTGGATAGTAGACTGGATTAAATGAAATGATGAAGTCTATCAAATGGATAAAACAATGCTCTTGAGCTAGTGGTCCTGGAAAATATCATCATGCTCTTTCCTTTTCTTATACTTTTTCAGCTTTGAGATTAAGAAAGAATTTGTTTTTGCTTTTGTGAAGATGTGTGCTGCCCACTTAAGAACTTAGCAATCTTTTCCATGTTGTTTAATCCTTCAATTGCAGACACATGATGTATTTGTCTAGGAAATAAATTATTCTTAATGTGTAATGTATCGATCAATTTTTCAAAAAATGGTTCTCAATGTTGTAATGCAATGTGAAATCGATTCTCACCAATGTAAGGGCCTTGAAGAAGAAAAAAGTTATAAATTTCTGCAGTATGATTTAATCTTGAAAATTCTTTACCTTGCTGTACTTAGCGATAGCGGAAAAGTTTAAAATGTCACCTTTGTTCAGTCACTTCCAAGTTCCAATGCCCACAAAATAATCCAATTGAGCTTGACTTAGAGTAGTTTCCCATGGCAAAAAGAGCGGACATATGGTGAGTGTGTGTTGGTGGTGGGGGGGTTGTTCCATGTCGTTATCATGTCAACTCTCAGGTGTAACAGCGGTCAAATGAATAAATTTGGAATATCTTTTTTGCAGGCCAAAGTATAAAAACAGGGCTTCTGAACCCCTACCTTGATGCAATTGGATCTACGTTTACAAATGGAGCAAATTTCGCCATTGTTGGGTCAAGAACACTACCCAAATATATCCCCTTTTCATTGAATATTCAGGTTATGCAGTTTTTTCACTTCAAGCGCCGCTCAACTGAACTTGTTGCTTCAGGTTACTCCTGTTTTCTCCCGTGATTAATTTTTGGTACATCATCTTTTTTTGGGACAAAAACTCGACTTCTTCATAAGAATTGCACGAATAACAACAGACGTTTGAGATTATGTTCGATATAAACACTCATGCTGATCGAGCAAAGTTGTGCCACGATATATGCTAATTGTATGAACTAAGTGAGAGGCCATCAGCCATCTAAAACTGAACTACAAAATATGATTTACCAAATATCAACTGAGTTATCTGCTCAAGCCTATGGAGTATCTTATATCTTGAAATTTGTTGCTAGTGTTTGACAATTTCATTGATCTTTGTCTATTCAGTTGTTCAATCTCAACATTGAAAGCTGCTATTTTTATTACATCATCTCATTGTTGTGTGTAGGTTCAAGACATATGGTCGGTGATGATGGTTTTCGCAACGCTCTATACATGATTGATATTGGTCAAAATGATTTGGCTGATTCCTTTGCCAAGAATCTTTCATATGTACAAGTTGTCAAGAAGATTCCCTCTGTAGTCATGGAGATAAGGAATTCTATAAAGGTAGATAGCTTATTATGCAGCCCCTCTCTCAGATTTCCTTTTATACTATATACCGTAAACCATTATTGAGTATGATGGTGGATAAAAAGGGTGATCAAAAGGTAAACAGACATATATAGCCTATAGGAGACTTTAAATATATTAGCGATTTCTTACAATGTCAACCACAATTTTAATAAGTATTGTACTGCCGTGTATGGTATTAGGCTATATATGAGCATGGAGGAAGAAAATTTTGGGTGCATAATACTGGTCCATTAGGCTGTCTTCCCCAGAAACTTTCACTAGTACAGAAAAATTCAGATGATTTTGATTCATTTGGATGTGTCTCCAGTTATAACCAAGCGGCACAATTGTTCAATGAAGCATTGAGCCATCTATGCCAAGAACTAAGATCTGAAATGAAGGATGCTGCAATCGTGTATGTTGATATCTATAGGATCAAATATGATATCATAGGCAATGCAACTAAATACGGTAAGCTTCAATGATACTGGTAGCAATGTCCATGATTATATTCAGAAATAATTGAAACATGATCATCTCATAACTAGTTCAGTAACTGAATATTCCCCCTCCCCCCTCCATATTTTGATTATATCATCGTACTCGGCAGGTTTCTCAAATCCCCTAATGACATGTTGTGGATATGGTGGACCTCCTTATAATTACAATATCAAGATACCTTGTGGGCAGCCTGGAACTCAGGTCTGCAAAGAAGGGTCCGGTGCTGTATTCTGGGACGGCATCCACTACACTGAAGCTGCAAATGCCCTCATCGCCTCAAAGATCCTTTCAATGGATTATTCTACTCCGCATATGGCATTCGATTTCTTTTGTCAGTGATGGTTATTTATGCTAAGAGTATCTATCTCAATGAAGCCATCTTTGTTAATGTCAAGTGTAGTATCTCAATGAAGCAACATCTTTGTTAGAGGATAAGAGAATAACCAATTGAAATGTTTTAAGCAATGTTGTACCAGTTTAAATGGTATATAATCTGGCATGCATCTCCCTCCCTGTACATGGTCTCTCGCATTACAAAGATGTACATGAAACATATTTTTTAAATCACGACATAGTACGGAATAATAAATTGTTAAAATTTTATATCGAAAAGTGAAAATACATTCATTCTATTTAAAAGAGAGTACTAAACAAATCTTAGCTATCTAATACCTAGAAGTTTTATTTTGATTCTCACGTAACAAAATTAACATAAATTGAGGTTCAAACCAATGCTGTGTCTTTAAGTGAACGACACAAATTAACAAAATTAACATAAATTGACATAAATTAACATAAATGAACAAAATTAACATAAATTGAACGGTATTTAAGTGAACGATATTTTAGAAATGGAGAACCCATTACTAGAGAGAAAGATTGAGGTTCAAACCAACATGGCCTCCTCCATCATCATCTTTCTTCTCATCTTCTTTGTTTTCTTCCTTCTTCAAAGACTCTTCACCTAATACAAAAACTACATTTTGATTGCTTGTAGAGGGACCATCTTCCATGAAATCTTCCGGCCGGAAAGTTGGCTTCCACGGTGTTTCTTCCACCGCAACCGCCACAGGAACATTATCGTTGACCACCTTGTTTTGTTGCTCAATGTTGACTCTTTCTACAGCTGAGGACGATGCATTCATCATATTCATACGTTCACGTATCTCTCTATTGCTTCTAATTAAAGCAAAAAATTCTTCCACTTCTTGATCATCATTTTTTTCTTGTTTTGTATCTTGTTCAAACTCCACTTTTCTCTTCTTCCTATCCCCTGCATCCATTATTTGGAATGAATTGGTATTGGACAAATTAAATGGGACATGAACATATGATATGTAATGTATAAGATGACTAGCTAATTGAATGAAAAAATGACTTGTTGAAATTAGAATAGACGTGACGCTTGTTTTACCTCAGAACATTCACATGGGTTGTCAAATGAATTTATAAAAGTCGAATCAGTTTAGCAGTGAATAAACGATGAGCTTTCGACCATATTTCAGGAGTATTATTAAGGTGTAATTAATTTCTATAACTTCATGTCATTTATCTTCATTTTACAAAATATATTTTTTAAATTTCAAAATTCATAATATTTTAATACAATTATTAATGTGTAAAAAATTCAAAAAAATTTTGGTGTCCAAATGTCCTGAACTAGGCTGTTATAGATGCCGAAAATGAAAAATAGTGGTATATATTTTATTTTTATTTTGATTAATTATTGTATAAAAGTAGGATTTTTTAAAAAAAGAAAAAAATAAGTCAATAAATAGTAGCGCAGCAGTGGCACAAAATTTGATTGGCCAACTTTTATTCGTTTATTTTATTGTATGGTGGGGCCCACAAGAGAAGAGTATCAAAAAAGCTTACTTTTAGATCGTCTTTTGATTAAGGTATTAAAATGTCAATTTGATATCAGATTTGATGCTTTGTACAATAATCATTTTAATACTTATTTTAATCCCATCCAGTGGGTGTAGTCTCAATGGTACCTACTTATTACTGTGATCTCTCTTGCATGTTTTGCAACTTTACCTATTTGAAAATAATCATATAAAACTTAATTGAAAGAATTAGGAAATAAAAGAGGGGGAGAGAGAGGAGATATTAGCAGATTGGAGGAGTTTCTATACATTGGGAGTATTATGGCATGACTGAATTCGAGGGAATGGAGGACCCTGGTTTATCATAGATACTCCTAGTCTAGAGTTAATATTAGCTTTAGGTTAGATATTGTTGGAAGTTTGGTAGTTCTAAGGAGCTAAAAGAATTGAAAAATTATGTTTTGATAATAATTATTTAGTTTTTTAGCAATTAATATCTCATAAATCCATCGTTTACATGCGCCAACTATGAAAAAATTATCATTCCAAAATATTTTAATATGTAATAATCTCAAAAATAATTATAGAGAATAGTACTAAGTTGATATAAAGATATTAATTAATAACTAAAAACTGAAAAATTAAAAAGATCAGAAGAAAGATGAAAATAAATGGATAATAAATAAAGTCGCCACTTACGTCAACTGTCCATCAACTGTCCATGCACAAATGTTTTGACGCCCATACCGTGACGTCATTGGTATGTCTCGTGTGACGTCCTCGCTTGCATCATTTGTCTTTATTATAAAGTATTTCATTTTTCTGGTAATTATTAGTAGGACAAATCGTGCACCTTTGCATTATCATAAATTTACACTATATGCTTTAATTAGCATCATATCATCTTAGCTTGCAGATTTACTTGTTGTATTATGATTTTTGATATATATATATATATATATATATATATATATATATATATATATATATATCTGGGAGGAGGCTACGACATGATGTTAAAGCGTTAAAACTAGCGAGGAGTTTAAATGATTGGTGAGCGTTTGATCGAATGAGAATGAGGTGGATTTGATCCAATGATTGTAAGATGATGAAAGGCCTAATATGAAACAATAATTTAAAAAAAAACGTATTTAGTAAATATAATTAATGCATTAAATTTGATATTTGTTAGGATTTGATTTGGTGGTAATTGATTCACTTCTTTTAAATGAGAGAGATTTTTTAGTTCTTACTTATTCAAAATTTACCAATTTCGATATCGTTTTTTGATGTTCGTTTTATCTTTTGTTCTAGTTTCTTCATGTTTTGTTCCTTTTGCATTTAACGTATGGATGAGATAAAGGTGATCTAATACTCTGTATGGCAATATTCAACCAATGGCTAGGTAAATCGTATATAAATATCATAATATTTTCTTAGGAAACTTGTGTCTAATGTAGCGTCATATCATACACATTTGATTTTATCTCATGATTATCTCTTATGTCAGCTTTTCTTTTCGTCTTTCATTTTTTTTACACCGTTTCTTTTCTTCCTTTTCGCGCTCTTGAATAAAGTTGAGATTGGTTCATATACATACAATAAAAAACCACGTGTATCTGAGAATTTAGGTATTATAAATAACTCACTTTCGAAAGCGACAAATGTCTGTGAGGCGTTAGTAAGGAACTATCTTTTCACATATTGATATTATATATATGAGTTCTTGAATCGGCTGAAGAACATGTGTAACCATAATACTCATATAACCCGTATATAATTATCACTCTTACTCAATAAATAAATAATTCATCATTTTATCACAAAATTAGAATATGACTACTTATTATTTTCATAAATCTCCCTGCTAACTTCGATCATCGAACCATGATGCTCCATTAGAATTATAAAACCCGTTGAATACTCGTGATTGAATTGGGTTATATTCAAAAGTGAAAAACCCAAACAATAGTCAAAATGGGTTATATGCAAAATTTGAAAACACAACCTACACATATCGTCATTCGTCAATTTGAGTTATATTCAAAATTTAAAAACCCAAACAACAGTCAAAATGGTTTATATGCAAAATTCATCTCCACAATGAGATTGCACTCCGCTATTAATAAGGAAGGCAGCGACTATGGGGAGTGCGAATCGACTGCTCCTTTCTTTACTGTTGAATGGGACTCATGTAAGCGGTCAAGTAGGTTAATATGAAAAATTGAGAAAACAACCAGCAGCATGCTCGTCATTCGTGATTTGGGTTATATTGAAATTTAAGCGAACAACGATTAATGGGTTATATGCAAAATTAAACCATGACTTCAGCAGCGTATAAATCGATTTGGGGTTATATTCAAAATTTAAAAACCCAAACAAGAGTCAAAATGGTTATATCACGAAATTCAACTTGACAGCATGCTCGATAAACATCGTACTACACATATTTTTTTGAATTAAAGCTCAAGCAGTAGTGGGTTTTTAATGCGATGCGTATATAAAGAAAAGCAATTATAATATAAAGATTTAACCTTCCATATTGTCTTTTCGGCATAATAATTAAACGTTTGCTAACGATTTTGATGGAATGTCTTTCTTGGAATAAGCCGTCGATGCGGGCGTGTCTTTCACTCGTTTATGAAGTAAAAATTGATTATTGATGGAATACTCTCGATGCTTTTGGGTTTTTGGTGGGGTCTGGTTGTTTGGGTAAAGAATGTTCTTGGGTTTGAGTGGGTTTTAGATTTGAGAATGGTGTGATTTTGGGTGATAATGTTAGGTGGTTTTGGATGGCTTTTTTGGGTGAGGATGAAGACCAAAATTTTGGGTGAGAATGGGATGGGTTTTTGGTGAGGATGAAGAATAAATTTTGGGGGATTGGGAATCTCCGCCGGAAATGGGGCAATTGATCACCTAATTTGTTGTTTTTAATTATCAAATAAATTTATTAAATATAGAACATGACTAAACTACCCAATTTAAGTAGGAAGCTTAAATATATTTTTAACCTCATAAGTCATACTATTTGAAGATTAAGCATCAAATTTAGAAAATTATCAGGATTTAATTTAGACACTCATCAACCTTGAATTGAATAAAAAATTATAAAATGAACCATCAAATTTTAAAAGTGTTCAATCTTTTAGGAATAGATGGAGTATAATACAAAGATTATAACAGTCCCAATAATTCTTGTATCCAATGTTGATACATACAAGAACATATGTCAAAGTGTTATGAAATGTTGAAAAAGTGAATTTTTTAAAAATATTACACTTATTAAATTTCATTGATAAGTCATAAATTGATATATCAAATGAAACATAAAATCTCTTCTATAAAAATTGAGGCTGAGTTTACACTTTTTAAAATTGAATTTGCTTGGCTGGAGAATCAATTAGGTATTAAGCAGCAGTCACTGAGAGACGAGAAACACCACAAAAGAATAGGGCAGTTTCGGAAAGGACATTGCTCCCCCTTTCTTCCTTCTGAAGTTGTGATGCCCACACGGCTTATTCATACTCTTTGTAAGCTCATGCTTGTACTCAATGTTATCAATAACTAAGAAGTCTTTCCTTAGCTTCTACAACACATCATGCAAAGGACCATGGTTCATTTTGTTGATTAAAGAAATGAAAGTTTACATAATAATAATATATTTAAAATTTGAGCATTATCAGATTTTTTCTATTAAGGATGTTCAATCAAATATTCAAAAGAATCCGATTATTTTATATTTAATTAATATGTGATGTGAAGTTGATTGTAATAATGTCTTTTGAATCTAAAAAGTTTTGACGGTGATTAATTTATCCGAATTCCACCAACAATTTAAAACATATGAACATTTTATCATTAAATAAAAAACACATCAAACAAGCAAGGGATTCCCATTCACATTATTGGTAAATTAAAGAATTATTGTTTTGGTCTTTGATTGATGATTTAAATTGAGATACACAATGTGACCAATCAAATAAATCCTGTAGTGGAGAGGATGGATGGAATCTCTATGTATTTGTTTAACAAAAGCACAAAACAAATCAGGGAATTATAGATGCTCATGTATTAGTAGACAATCAATCGAATACGGGTTTCTTATTTCTCCAAAATACGCGCAAAACGAGGAAAATATTGCGAAATGATCAAATACATGTTTAAGCGTTATTTTGTTCGATCGCGTGTTTTTAAAAGTGTCTTTGATAGGTCATTGTGTTTAAAATTATTAATGCAGTTGAGTCATTTCAGATTCTGATCGATCTTTAAATCCTCAGGTTAGTAGCATCATGTGAAACATCACGTGGCCCAAAACTTCAGGGATAAATTAGTAATTTCAGTTTAAATTAGTCATTTCAGTTTAAATTCACCTTTTTTTAATAATCAGCCAAATGAAACACAATTCTTCCCCAAATCAAAAACCCTAATTCATTTTCTCTATAATTCCTCACCAATTTCGCAATGGATGGGCAAATTCGAGTAATATTCTGCAAGTACTGTAGGCAAAGGTGTGTGAAGAAAACCTCAAAGACTATTGACAACCCGGGTCAGATCTTTTGATGTCCCATGAAATGGGTAAGTTGATGTTGTTTGTTTGTTATTTTTGTGTGTGTTTTTATGGAAATGGGTATTGTAGGCCGGCCATGGGTGGATGGAGTGGGATGATGCCGGAGTCTCGCCTCAAGTTACGGAAAAAGAAGCTCAACGGAGAGAATTTCATGTTTGGAGCGGATATTGTTTGATGTGGAAGAAGATGTTAGGCAGCTGAAACATGAAAAAGGAGGATTGGTTGATGAGAACCTTGTTTTGAAGAAAGAACTGGACAAACAGCAAATGTACACCAAGTGTTTGAAGAAATGTGTCAATGTCGTTCTATTTCTTCTTTGTTTAGCAGCCATCTTCATAGTCAATTGTGGCTCTAATGATGATGTTGAAGCCATATGATTTATAATGCAACCTGATTACGTATGAATTAGTTGGCTAAATTAGTTGAAGATGTATGAAACTATGAATGAATTGGTTGAATATTAGTTGAAGATGTATGAATGAAATGGTGTTTTGAGTATAATGTTTTTATTGTTATGATTGTAAAATAGCATTGGAGATTTACACAAACACAACTAAAACATAACACTGAACATGTAAATTCATTCCTTAACCATTGCAAAATAGTATTGTCACATGATTATTTTGTTAAGGTGAGCATAACCATTACAAAAATGACAATGTCATTGCATTGCAATCTGCAAGTACTGCATTTCCCTACTCTATTTTCCTACTGCATTCCTATAGCAAAATGGAGTAAGGCTAATACGATAAACCATGTTTTAAAAGTTACAAAATGTTATCAATGTCATCTAAGTGATGTATTTGTTTCTTTTCAATTGATTAATCTTCCTCTTTTCTATTCGTCTTTGCTTGTCTAAATCCTCTTTAGAAGGAATGAATTAATGTTAAGTTTTTTGAATTTTGTCATTTATCTCAGAAAAATACAGTTTAAAGCTTGGATGCGAATCCAGGAAACAACGTGTATTTCTTTATTGAATCTAAAGCATCACGGAATCGGAATATCGGGATCAGTATGACATTAAACGATTGTGACGTTTCCTCTACTTTTCTTCCTGGAGCCCTCGCGGTCATTTCTGACCTCGACTATAACAGGCGTGAAGCATAGTAGGTATCTCGGTGTGAGACATCTCGGGTCGGGCATCACCGTGACTCTACGTCTAGGGGTCGATTAAACATAGTAAAACTGACTCTTGAATTCTTGCTGTATTTAGTGCGACCCACTATGTTAAAAAATATTTGTAATGACAATGTTAGCAGACAATAAAAATGTAAAACAAAGGCGGTAAAGCAGAAATGTTACCCAGCGGGCTTGAGTCGTTTCGGCATACTTTACTAAGCATGCTTGCTAACGTTATAGTGGTTGTACACCGTCAGCGTTGCTTATTGACCCGTTTAGTTATGACACGTAACGTACTTGCGGTCGGCCGTGAGTGAGAATAAAATGTCAAAGCTTGAAATTCGGCGGCAGGTAGGGCGACTCGGTTTAAGAACTACTCGTACATTTCTTTATCTTGGGAAGTATAAAAGTAGGAGCGTAACTTATCTTTTAGTAGTATAAGGCTGGCCTTGGCAAACAATGCAGCCTTGTAAGTGATCGTAAAAGTCATTGCTCTTTATCTGGTAATTATATAAGGCGATAAGCGTCATATCACTGCTTGAGGAAGGAGTGGCTACAACACAATAAATCCAATTTATAAGTCGTATCCATAATACTTTCGAAGTCGCGCCGAAGTCATAGCGTAAGCTCGATGACGCTCACAACGGTAGTAATCATTCCCCGAAGCGATATCAAGCGGCGGTACTTAGCGTCTCGCGATCGCCAAATCGATGAGGCCGTAAATGAGGCGGCGGAAATACAAAGTCTTGAAGCGAGGCCACGATCGAGAAATGTAAGTTGAGAGTTGGTATGCACACCAGCTTAGTAGCCAGCCAGCTGAGAATCTGATCAAATAATCATATGCGTAGCTCCTTTGATTGGATCGCGTAATCAAATACAATGACATGTTTAATGTGATTTAAAAGTAAGTACGTAAAGTAGCATACGTGAGATAAGTACTACTTTCTATTTACCATATGAAACCCTCGCTTGGCTTGATCACGGTAGCTTGCCCGCTCGCGTGCCGCTATGGCTTGCAGAGAAAGTATAATCGAAACCTACTCTTGCTTACGTTCTGAGAAGATACTACCCGACTCTTAGTGGAGCGATTGCTTTAAGCAGTTTAAAATGACGGATAAAACAATGAGAAATAATAACCAGCGGATAGCTATTGATCGGTCTACATTAGGAATTCCACGCTATCGACTTTAACATTTAAATATCAGCGCCTTAGATTAAATGCATTTAGCGCCGAGTCCATAATTATGACACATACTCCAAAATCGCTTAATTCTATTGACTTAGAAATCGCTTTCTCGGCCTGCCCTTTAATCGATTATAAATGGATTCAACACTACAATAACTATAATACGATTAAATTAACACTCTGCGTTTAAAGTCTTATAAAAAATCAACAATAAAAGTCCAACTAACTTACTAGAAAAGTCAACTGTGCTAAAATCCTCGAAACAGCGTCTTGAATTCGCTGAATTAATCAACTTTATATCACATTCATCTTTTCATATGAGCTCAAAAACATAATTAAATTTAATTTATACCAAAAGTTAACAAAAAGTAAACATTTTAAAATCAACTTCAGAACTTCCCCAACCCATCTATAAAATTTGTAGGAAAGATGATTAGGAAAACTTCAGCCATCTACTTGGGGATCTTAATGGCAGCAAAGTGATGAAATGGAAGATCGTTTTTCTTGTTTGTGTAAGAGGGTCGGCAGGCAATGCCGAAGAAGGAGGGATGATTTTCTTTTTTGTGTTGTGATGATAAGTGGATGAGGTAATTAGCTTAACTTCTTAAAATCTTTAGAAATTTCTGTGAGTTTTAGTTTTAAATGAATCGAGGTTATAAATCGAAACATGATAGAGCTTAATTCGAATTATAAATTTCTCACTAAATTATAAATGTAATTCATTTCCAGAATAAATTTCTGAATTAATATTATTAGCGAAATTAACAAGAATGAGTTATTCTGACTTCCTTCTTCCCACTGCTTTAACCTCACATTGCATCCTGTTTCTTTTCTTTCGATCTCACTTGAGGCAACATGGGCGGGGAGGCTAAAGGGGGTGCATTGTCTACATCCGAGACATGCAGCTAGAGGTTTGAGGACATTGGAATAGAAATGTCCGGAAGGTTTTGCTTTATGCTTGTTTCTTTAGCTATTAATACATGTTGATTTTCTCAGTGAAGAAGACAAAGAGATAAGCGTAGGAGACTGAGGGGGATGCGGGCAATTTCCATTGTGACTTATTTGGTTTCGGTACATACGGTGTAGTCTGCGTGTGCTTTCAACTTTCAAGCCATATTTACCGTTCCCACTATATATGTGGAAACTTGACGGATTACGCGCATACTTTCTAATATCTTCCCCAATCTTATTACCTGATATCACGACCTTTACTCGTAAGCCATGACCTTAACTTTGAATTACCATAATAACGCTTAGACCCTAATAAACACAACATGGTAATTATAGGTTTATCCACAGCCAGCAGGATGTGATTAAATGGCTGGAAACTTAGATTATTCTACTGACATATCATTTATAGATGTTGTGAAAGAGTAAGCCTGACTTGATGCTCAGGTTACTAAGTGATTATCGACCGTTAAATGTGATTAAGTCGAATCCTTCCCCGTGAAACATTTGCCCTCTTGAGATTCTTCTTTGTTAGTTGATCTTGCTATTTTCATAGCGTATCCACGAGATTTTGTCCTCTGTTGACGCTTAGCAGAATTCTGATAGATATGTTACTTGAACGATTCTATATCGTGAGGAGGGAACATCTAAGCTGAATCACTTTCCCAATCTCTGTCGTATAATAAAAAAATAGTAACCAAGTTAAAATATATACTTGAATCTAGTTACCTTAATAAAAATAGGTTACCTTTTGTTTACCGGATATAAGAACATATTGGAATTTGATGTTTCCATTACCTCACAGAAATGCTTATTTGAAGGTGTAAACATGAACCGTCTCGATTGTCAATTTGTCTATTTTCTGACCAACGCGAGCTTTTAGAATCTAGTATGAATTTAGATTTGTGATAAGCAGGAATTATTCATCCAGGATCCTGAAAATATTATAAATTAATCCCAAAGCAGCATAATTATGATTATGAATAGGGATTCTTCATTCGCGTGAGCGAAATGAAACTGACTCCTCGAAGATGCCTCGCGTGAATGCCGCCAAAGAAACCTCTCGATTGCTGTCAGCCTTAAAAGCGATGTCACTACAGATTGCCTTGAGGAGGGAGATGGTCAAGTAGACTTGAGCTTTGCCCCAGAGTTGTGAGGAACAAAAATGGAAGAAATTCTCTTCCGTTTCTTAGGGAGTGGGGTGGAACTTTCTCGAGGTGGAAGCGAAGGGTTTTCGTGAATGAAAAAACCGCTGTCTTCGCTTTAAATCACAATTCTTAAATTCGGCCGTTAATGACTGGATTAATCGGTTTAGCTAGTTGGCAATTAGGCCAGACTATGGCTTCCAGTCAAAATAATGAGTTACTAGTGAGTTGTTTCCATTTTAATTAACCCAACAAGTCGATTAAAATACTAACTTGGTGTTATCGAATAAGCTTGCTCGAGTTATTCGTCAATTTCGGTGTTTAATTGATTAAACTTCTGAGTTTAACCGATTGATGTTCATCAATATATATTTATGAATATATAAATATTGAGAGATACATTTTCTCGATATCTGAGCATCGTTTAATTTCATGCATGAAATATAATTCGAGATCTCAGCTGTATGTGTGTGACCTTAGGCTCGGATAATAGTAAGTTGTATAATAATAATAATTGACGATTACTATTATTATAACGATTAATAGTAAGATCTGTGATATTTCGTAACGTAAGTGTCATGAGAACCCCGAACTAGTAATATCTGATTACTAAGGTGAGCGCTAAGTTCAGTGTCGCGTTAACTTGACCCGGTAAAATGAATTGATCTGTAGGTGTCATGACGGGCGTAATAAAGGGAATCGATTACCGTTTGATTTCGACCTGTGCGATGGCCAATAACCATTATTAACGTCGATGCGATTCTTGGCGCAAAATATGTTCAACATATAGTCGCTTTGGTGTAGCGTCCGTAAGCCGATCACGCTACGCGGCGTAGGAATCCGTTTATTAATGGTTTAAAAGGCATATATAAACTACTGGAAGATCTGAGTTAGTTAGTGCTGTTTGGTTCTCTGAGGACTCCCTGGCAGTACAACGAGGATGAGCCTTGATTAGCTCACAGACGATAAGTATGGCACAAATTGAATTGTTGATAATAAATGCATTAATCTTTAAGGCGTTCTCACTTTTAATGTTCTGGCGAGTTCCCTCTTATCTTGATACGGAACATTTGATCAACAAAAATCTGGGCTAAACATGTATATTTTACTAGTGATTATATCAAAGAGGAAAGTGAAAGAATATAACAAATGACAAAACGATACGTATGCTAGCTGCGAGATCGGTGCGGAAGCGACTTTGAATTACGCCCGAGGGCACTTAACTAGAAATGTACTATTGCACAATCTTATTTTCACATCAGGACAACGAGTTGTGGTTTATTCGCTCTCTTGCTTCTTACATTGATTTCACTCAACTTACTCGTCATGGTATCCGTAATGAAAAATTACAAGGAAAGAACCATAGCTTACGCATTGTCTTTAGTTATGGGTAGAAGCGAAACCCTTGAGGGTTTATGGTGCAAAACATAATACCATGTCGCGACTTCTTTCATCAAAGGCCTTACTAGAAACCGATCCTGAAATAATTTAGGATCCTACATATTCTTAGATTCAGACTTAAGCATTACTGCTTGTCTTTCTCTTTTGTGCCACGATCCTGTTAAATGCATTACTATTTGCTCTACTTGTTGTATTTCGTCTAACTTTCGCGATCACTTCGATATATTATCCTCGCCATGGTACTCTATTGCAACACTTCTTCCAAATTTTGAATTCCAGACCATGCTCTTGCATATGGTCACAGAATTTTTCTTCTTAAACTGTGATAATGGTTATTCCATAACTGACTAAATACAAACTAAATTACGTTTTGCCGACTTACGTCATTTCACATTCACCTTCTTTTCTTTGTGGCATTTTCATATGATTTTATACACTTATCTAACGTCTAATAACTTTTGTGTATAGTCTCTTCTCTCAATTTAAATTAAATGAGTTGATATAGTCCATGCTTAAATACAAAAACTTAATGTCATTAAATACAAATTACATCTGGTAGAGTTCATCTTACATAACGAAGTTTGGATATTACTTGGCTGATGTCATATGTAGCCGTTGCGTAACAAATGACATATATTATTACTATCGCGCGCTCATAACTACATACCACTTAAAGGTGAAAAGTCGATCCCAGACGCTTTTATCGGCGTGCACTACTGTCTGACTTCATGAGCTTCAATTTGGTGAAGGCTGAATGTAAATTTCACGCTCATAACTAACATCGAGCTCCACTAGAAATTGGACTATATGTTATTAATAAAGTGGTTTTTAACCCATATGACTCAATTCAGGCTCATATAAGCATAAAAAGTCTCTTACCAGCGTCATTATCGACCTCAGCGGGAATTCATACGCATCACTTAAGGTCAAAGCGAGGTCCAGTTGCTTGATGACATCTATGAGTCGTTCCCCGCCGTAGACTACTTGTAGGATAAAAGCTTGAATTACGCCCCAAGCGTGGGCTTTGTATTTGAAAAGGCTTCATCATAGACTTCTGCGTACATAAAAGAAATATGATTAGTTACAATTAATCCTAATTTAATAAGCTATTAACTAATTTGGACAAATGTCGTAGCTTTACCACCACAGAAACTTTACTTGCTAGCGATCCTACGTAAATAAGCGCGCCAGCTTTTGAATAACCCAATTAAATCTAGCTTTGTGATTTGAGAAAGTTTGAGAAGAGAAAATCGATTTTCGTTTGGGGTAAAAAAATCGATTTAGGTTTGGGGTGAGAAAATCAAATTTGGGTTTGTGAAATTTGGGGTTTTGAATTGGGGGTGAGATTTAGGGGGGTGAATTTAAACTGAAATGACTAATTTACCCCTAAAGTTTAGTCACGTGATGCTACTAAGGGACGATTTAACATCGATTGCTTGGGTGACCAAGCAGGGGCCTTGATTTTAAGCGTGTGTGATCGAATAGGGCCAACTTTGAAGCATGTGTGATCGAGCCGGTGAGCGTTTTGAAAGCATGTATGATCATTTAGTAGTGCTTGAATTCTTTTTATGAAGGATGTGTATCAAAGTTGTCTAGTGATATAGCAAATTGGGCCATTAGTCCAAGAATTTGACGGCTATATGCCCAATTATTATACAAAGTCCAAATCGCAATAAAGTGTCACAATGAGGATGATATTTGGAAGATAAGTAGTCATTGATGTAAATGAAAAACAGAATATATACCATAATCTAAACAAATTAAAGCATTAAGACAGATTTGGAATGATCACTTTTGAGGTTATGTCTTATTATGACATTGGGCAAGCATGAATGTAATAGGCATAGCTTATGCGATAAGAGCCGCCGTTGTTAGAACTTGGTGTGGGGCGCAACAACCCAATTTTTATTTTTATTTTTATAAAAAAAGGGGAGCAAATGGTTTTGTACCTAATCATATGTACATGTTATTAACTTTAGATAATTAAATGTATTTGTTTATTATATGAGGTTTCAAGACCTTTTAGAGGGTTAACTTGTTGTGAACTTCATACGATCATACAATGTTTAAATTAAGACGAAACAAATTAAAATAATGTTGCAAAATTTGAGATAAAGTTAGGAATGGGGTTTTTTTTTAGAATTTTTGGGTTAATATAGAGATATGTCCCAATTTTATACTCCCTATTAAAAACATATTATTGTTTCTGTTATAGAAATAATATATATGAACAGATATCTTGTCAATTAAATTAGATGCTTGTTTATCGAGAAATGGAGCAAACGACGGCAGCCCAAATTCTTGTTAAAGTTATTTAGTTACCTTTATTATTGTCTTGTAAATAGGCATTTCGTTTGTATTAACCATTACTGCAGCCAATAGCAATGATAAAAGATACACTAAGCTGTTTATTATTAATTTTATTTCACATTTGTTCTTATATCAGCCTTGGCGTTATCGGTGACGATTATGTTCTCCGATTGAGTTTGTATATATCGATCGATTCACGAAGTCTGAGGGACGAGCGAGCGAGTGTTGATTGATGTTGGGCGTCAGTATATATTTTTTTGTTAGAATTGGGTAATGAGTGGCCTTTTAGTGTCTTTCCTTGAATATCATATTTTACATAGTAATTAAGTCCTTACTCCATGCCGTAGTCGATCGTATATTTTTAAACTTGTTTCTAAAATTTGCAATGACTTAGAAAGCCCAGTAATGTAACCAAATGTATGATCCGAATTACTCGATTCTGTATTATATATAATTTATCCTGATAGTAGATGTAGTTTGAGTTTATTCCTTTCGATGTTGGTGCTTTTAATTTATTAACTAGTATTGCTCAATGTCATCACAGTTGGTTATAATCTTGGCTAGTATATTCATTATTTTGTTTTTGATGGAAGCTGAGACATAGGACTAATTAAGCAATAATGTCTAACGTTAATAACACAATTTATCTTGAGGAATATTATTTTTTATATCTAATTTGCGTCTAATCTAACAGCTAGTATAAAAATATAAGATGATTAGTTTGATTAATTATTAATAGTGATTTATGATGATATTTTAGATACTTATTAAATATATTGAAACTAATCATTAGGTTTATATGATATATTTGTGTGTATTCACAGTATATATAATATGATTCACGAAAGATGTATTTTGAGTCGAACTAGTTGTGGGGCTTTTGGGCCTAAATCTCGAAGATTTATTAATGATTATATTTGATATTTGATTTGAGTCTCGACTTTTGTTTTAATATGCGATTGATATTCACTTTAATATCTTGAACCATTTGAAATATATTCGTATTAATATTCGAAAGACATTTGATATATTCTTGTGGAAGATATGATGTCCAATCATTTGATTATATTAATGATTATCTAATGGAAACAAATCTTGATATCTATTATTCGTATATATACGATCTGAAGAACTATTGATGTAGCACCTTATTATAATGTGATTAGTCGGTGCGAATATGATTTTGATGTATGGAGAAAAGCGTTTGATTATATCCAGTTCAAATATGATTTGGTGCTCATTTAGTTCGGAAAATGAGAACTAGAATTGATATCGTTTTAAATTAAAATTTTTTGAATATTAAAAGAATTTCTATTATTTTCCCTCGTTATTTTAAAAATAATACGAAGCTGTATAGGTTCAACATAAGGACCGAGCAGCTCGTATAATTTGAAGAATAGGATTAGGTTAAATGGATAGAATTTTATTTGATTAAATTCTACTTATAATTTATTATAAATTAGGAAATGTGAAATACGAATGAAATTAATTATTATTTATGAGGTAGTGTAAAAATTAATTGAATCTAGAAGAGCAGCATGTAATCTAGAGGCCAGTAAGATTCCACAATACAATAGTTAGTATTGTGATTATACGTGTAACTTTAGTTCGACTAAGGAAAGATTTGGTATTTAAAGCTAGTCATGTGGCCTTATCTTCGCGGAGCTTTCTGGGTATTATGATTCGATTCCGATAGGATTTGCACCAACAACGTGGATAAATGAAGCTATATACTTGGAGGTAGTCTACAATGACTCATCTGAATTCTAAAAGATAAGAAATATTTTCTTTATCTGATAAAATAAGAAGCCAGTATTCTGATATGAGGTGCAAAATTGATTGAATCTTTGCGGAAGAGATAACGGATCGGTGCGTCAATGTGTATCTGAGGATCACGCGTATTATTAAGTCTGAAAGGAATCTAGCAAGTTTAAAACATTTGTCAATTGTCTGGCGTTGGGGCAATAGTGAAAGGCTAGGAAGAGCTAATATTTGTCAAAAGTGTCGCCAGAAATCGATTAAAGGCTCTAAGAAGGCTAATATATTATTACACGAGTAAGCAAACGTGTTTGCGTATGAAAATCCTTTTAGTCAAACCGAGAAAGTTTGAGGTGTGAGAAATTTTATTATTTGGCATAGCAGAGTTGAAATAATCAGGAGTTAGTTCTGATCACGAAAGAGTAATTGAATATTTAATTGGAAGCTGGTTGAAGAGTCGATATTAATGGATTTGAAGAATTTATGTGAGCTTCGTAGTGTAAAAGCTAAGAGTTATTTATTAGCCTTGAAATGCGTTGATTTACGTCTGATCTGCGATTGATGTTTGGGAAATGTTCTGTTATGTAGTAACAACATTCGTAATATGCGAATTATTATCTGTTTCCACGATATAGTTGGTTTGGTCGGAAAACTTATTATATTTCTACTCAGGAGTTATGTGTCATCATTATATTCTCGATGCATGCAAATGATAACTTTTAAATATTTTAGAGAAGGTATATACGTATATCTTGCGTCTGAAATTGAAATTAATTTATTAAGTAATTTTCGTTGTGATATATCGATATTACCGGCGTTGAGGGAGAATAATTATCTGTTGAAAAAATGGGTATCTTTCATTGAAATATCACTATATTAGATGATACCAAAATGAATAAATATGAAGCTTTGGAATTGAGAGAAAATATAGATCGAGGATGATATGAATCGAAGTTGACTGCAAAGCAATTTCGACGCTTGAGATATGATGAGTCTTATGGGTTAATAGCGCTCGGAAATAGAGTGGAGGTTAAGAGCTTAGTTGTAAAGTAAATAGTTCGCAATTTGAAGACAGCATTGAAGATGGTCACAGAGGAGAATATCATGCTCAGGAAGATGCGATGAATATATAAATGAATAAGCCCAAGGCTACAATACATAAGACATTTACATAACGAAATTACGTGAATATAATGAAGTTTATCATGTGAGCGTGGTGGGCCAAAGAAAAGATTGTCGACAATAAATATTGCATCTGATGAAATTTCATGTCGTGAAAGCGATATGAGGATCTAAAATCCTATCTCCTTCTTAAGTAAGATAGATATATATATATATATATATATATATATATATATGAATGGCCCAAAGCCAGTCAATGCATGAGCTTCATTTATATAAATGAAATTTAGGCTAGTCCCAATGAAATATAATCTTAGTCACGGTATATCTTGGGTGTAGTTTAATGAAGCGCACTATATAAATGAGAAATTTAGACTTGAGGTCAATGATGAAGATGAAGGCTAGTCGTTATGTCTTGATGCGCTTGTGAGAATAAATATTTAAGATTTGTACGAAGCTAAATAAGTTATAAGGTGACACGTCTGGCCTTTTGATAGATAATTATTAAAATTATAAATGTTTGGTAGCAAAGATAAGCTTAGCAGTTTACGTCATGAGCTTTATAATATAGTATCTGTGAAATCTTATACGTAACGTGTAGAAGGATTTATGATCGTAAAACACGTATCATATTCAGGAACTTCTTCGGTTGAATTAATATGAAATATTTGAATATTTAAAGTCGTCCAGGAAGATGGTTGATTCGAGCTGCGTTATTAGACATTTATTTGCATGATCATTTTTATTGACATTGCGTATGTGAAGTCCCATTGATAGTATATGATCGTGTTTAGCTCTAAATTTATATTATATTTTATGTGATTTTATAATATATTTATTTACTTATTAAGTGGTATAAGACATTTGAATTATTTGAGTGTAAGTTGACATAGATTACTTATTAAGTGGTATAAGACATTTTGAATTATTTAGTGTAAGTTAGCAGCCAAATCTTACATTATCTTTGCGTTGATTAGTTCATAATTGATGATCAAAATATTTATAATATTATAGAATATTAGGCCTTAGTTTATAAGAGACTAGAAGAGTTCTAACTTGAATAAATTATGATGAATAAGTGCTTATATACTGTAAAGTTACCGATTGTTAAACAAGATGTTTATAATCGATTTGGAATCAATCGCCTTGAAGGTATACTCTGGCCAAATTAGGCGTGTAATTATATAAATACGTCTTTCATGTAGAGTTCCACAATTTAATAAATACAGATGTCTGTCGGATTTGAAATTAAATACTTTATAGAATATATACATAATGATTATAAGTAGCAAAGTACTCATCGAAAGTATAAGTATTTGATACGTAGAAATGTTTTAATCTCAATTAAATGAGATTTATAAAGAGATAATTCGATTATACAGAGCGAAAAACATGAAGCTTGTGAGTAACGTCACAAATTAATGTATAATCTTTAAACGATACATGATTGCGTAATAAATACTGATAGTGACAAATGACATGGCGTTATTTGGATAATACCTTGAATAATACAAAGCTGAGTGATAAATCAGGCGAGATATGATATATAATGATGATCTTGCTCGAGGAGGAGATATGATATGCGTTATGCTTTTTCATTATTTGAGTTTTTAATTTGAGTTTTTATGGTAAGGTTTTTAATGGAGACTGATTCACAGGCATATAAAGAATATAATATTTTCTCTATTAAGTTTTTTGTCCTACGGTTTTCCTTAGTATTATTGCTTGATTGGTTAAACGATAAGCTACAATCTTGAAAATCTGAGAAGAAAGTTGAATGTATTTGGTTAGGGATATGATCAGAAGCGGATCCATTATGAATTTGTCATTTATCATGAAAGTTGGTCTTACTTGATCTTTATGATAATAATTGTCTAGTATTCTTGTAGGTTAAAAGGCGGCGTATCGAATGAGATAGAACAATATATATTGGTGTTATTTCCCTCTTACGATCTTGAAAAATGGTAAATCGATCCACCGATCTTGAGAAAAAATGGGTAGGAAATCGATGTTCAGCAAATTCGATTTTGTGATGTCAGAGTGAATATTTTAATTAAATTAAACCATACGCCGATATTAGCTATCCGGAGTATAGGATACGTCATTAAATGATGTCAGTGATGGTAGTCGTAGGGGAGTTAATATGCGTTCTATTTCTTTTTTAATCGAGGTTTTATGCCGAATGAGTTTTTCACGATAAGGTTTAATGAGAGCTGACGTTGTAAGCGATATATTAAGAATAATCTTATTTATTTTTTAAACATTTGGATTTTTATCCACAGACGGGTTTTTCACAGTAAGGTTTTAACGAGCGTAATGCTTGTTGATTCTTAGACATCCCAGGGGAATATTATGGAAATAATATATGGTGGATGTCTTTGTCATTAAAACTTGTCTTGTTTATTAAGAAAATGGAGCAAACGATGAAATGACGGCCCCAATTTCTTTATTCTTAAGATTCTTGGTTAAGCTTGTGTGTATCTTGGAAGGCGTAAATAAGCTTATTCGTTGTGATGCAATTACTTGTGACAATATGACGATAAAAGATGTGCTTATACTTGTTTATTATTATAACTTTGTTTTATTTCATTTGTTTTAGTTATATTTATAAACTTGATTTATGTTTTAATGAAGTGAGGGTGAGTAGTTGAGATATTAAAACTTCTTTCTTTAAAAATCATATATTGATTTAATATGATTGATGTGATATAAATTTGTATATCATTTGACATTTCTAATATGCTTTTTTTTAGATATATGATATGCTCTAAATTTAAAATAATACTCCTTAAACTCATTTTCCAACACTATGATTTATATAATTTTTACTTTAAAATAATATTGAAATTAAGTGAATTGGCGCTAATATTAATTTACTCACCTTTTCTTGGGGAATTTCGCATTTTCTATTTCATCGAATATACATTCGGTAGATTTCGGGCAAATAGCCTTCAAATAATAGCCTCTGAATAGTTGATAGTAAAATCAAATTCGCAGCAGATTCTAAGAGTTCCCCAGCTCTTCTTGGCTTTGTAGTCAGCACGAACTTTGGTACACACTTCATATAATGTAATAATGTATGTATGTCACATTGTATTATTTTAATTGTTGATTGTCTTGTATGAAACAACCAAATCGTCCACGTTACTTATCAACCATTATATTATTATTATTCCATATGTTTTTAAAATATTGTCATATTTTGACCTTTTAGTAATTGAATTTTAATTTTATAATATTTTATGAAAATTATATTAATGAAAAATATTTTTTAAATTATTTTTATTAATATATTTTTTATTAAATAAAATTATTATTAAAAATTAAAAAAATTAAAATATAACAATTTTTCAGACTAGGTAGTATTATTATTTGATATTCTTTACCCCCTTAATCTCATCACAAAGGAATCTTGTATTTTCAATCAGAGTTTAATCAACCTTTTGCTTCATCCAAAGATAAGACTTCCAGTTAACTTTTTTTTCTCCAAGATTTACAAGCCTCATACCTTCTGGTAGGTCCTTTTAACGTCCAAATTCAATGTTTTTTGCTTAATTTTCCAATTTTTTTTATCAATTTCATATGTGATCAGTAAAACCCTTGTTCAATTTCATGAATTTTAGTGTTTTTATGTTGTTTATTATGTGGTATTGTTGTTGACTCTTTTTGGTACTGAAGTTTATGAAAGGTACTCTTTTTGGTTATTAATGAGTATATTTTTATGGTTCAAATTCAACAATTTTTAGTCAATTTCCAAATTTTGATCAGTTTTATATGTGATCAGTAAAACCCATGTTGGATTTCGAGTAAAGTTTTGGTTTTTATGTTTATTATTATGTGGTTGACTCTTTTTGGTTGAGACTTTTGTTGTCCATGGCTTGAAATGTACTCTTTTTGATACTTTAAGGTATAATTTCACAGGTTTGATCAATTTGACATGTGGTCAATAAAAACTTGTGTTGAATTTCATGTAAATTTTAGTTTTTTATGTTCTTTATTATATGGTTGACTATTTTTTATACTGAATTTTGTTGTCTATGGCTTGAAATGTTCTCTTTTTGGTAGTAAACATATTTTTATGGTTTAAGTTTGACATTTTTTGTCAATCTTCCAAATTTTGATCAGTTTTCATGTGATTAGAAAAACCCATGTTGAATTTCATGTAAAGTTTAGTTTTTTATGTTGGTTGAATCTTTCTTGTACTGAAGTTTGTTGTCCATGGCTTGAAATGTACTCTTTTTGGTACTAAACGTATTTTTATGGTTCATTTGACATTGTTTTAGTCAATTTTACATGTGATTAGTAAAACCCATGTTGAATTTCATGTAAAGTTTGGTTTTTTATGTTCATTATTATGCGGTTGAATATTTTTTGTACTGAATTTTGTTGTCCGTGGCTTGAAATGTACGCTTATTAGGGAATCAGTTTAACCTGTTATCATTTCTGCTTTTTTTTAGCAGAAATTCAGGAAGTGTTGATCATGCAAGCCTTAGAAGTGACTATTTTTTGGATGATAAATTGAATCTTTTATTCAGTTGGGGTTTTGTTTTTCATGTACACAAGTTATTTTAAGTTGTTACATGATGCTTTCAACTTGAATGGTTCGCGGTTATTGATTGAGTCTCGTTACTATTTTGTTTGTTTCTTTTTTCTGGATTGTTATGTTTCATGAAGATAGTTGTTGAGTATTGATAGGTAGCACTTATCAATGCAAAACTTGGTAAATATAGATGAGGAGTTTTGATAGCTCTACTTGTAGAATGTATATAATTCAAGAATTGAGTTACTTTCAAATTATTTAATGAAATATACTATTTAGCCTTATATGAATGACTGTTGTTGTAAATTGCTTAGATATTTGTTACTGAACCTTCTGTAAGTGTAATGGCAACAGAGAAGGGATATGGCTGTTTTATGTAATAATCTTTGGTTTTGTTCGGGCTCTCGGGACTAACTTTACAATTTTGTCGGTATGATGTATTTAGATTGTTGGCTCATTCCAATAGCTGAGAGAAGATGGGGTCTGAAGTGCCTCCACCTGTGACAATTCATATTACCGGATTCAAGAAATTCCATGGTGTTGCGGAAAATCCAACCGAAACGATTGTTGCTAATTTGGGAGATTATATGAAGAAAAAGGGCATGCCGAATGGCATGATCCTGGGGAGTTGCACTATTCTTGAAACTGCAGGACAAGGAGCTCTTGTTCCTCTGTACCAGACACTTAAGACTGCTGTTGCCAAAGTTGATGCCAATTCATCAAACTCTGGAAGAGTCATTTGGGTCAGTTGCTCACTTTGCTTAATACTCTTTGGAACTTAAATCCAACATAGAAAATACTTATGATTTAATTTAAGACTGCTTTTCTTTATGTCACCGTAAGGTCGGTGATTTTATATTACGAACAACTTTGGATTATGATAGATAAATCGAGATGGCTCATTACGCTTTTCTGGTTGTATACATCGTGGAGTAGTATGGTATTTCTTGACATTAGCAGGCAAATTCGGAAGCGACGCCGCATTATTAGAGGTATTGGGACATGCTGTTGTCCTGATACAATCAGGATTTTATTAATTTTATTAAGATGACAGTATGAGGTTTAATATATTATTGAAGGCTAGGTTATGTATCTTCTGCCAATTGGATGCAACGTAGTTATTATGTTCTATTTTGGTGGATATCAAACTATTAATTACCTAACAAAAGTGCAGATTTTTTATGAATACTAATTCTGTAATTAGATTTGTGTTCATCTCTTGGCTGAGTCGATTAAGTTCCCTATGGTTTTGTTTGCTGAAGGGTCTTCAGAGATTGGTGGATGAGTTATCATGATTCATCAGAAAACTTTAAAAAGTTATAACTGAGCATCCTTTAAGAAGGAGAGCTAGACGACATCGTGAGAATGATTTACTCAAATCTGTGAAGAGTATATACTTGTGAAGAGGATACTCAACTCTAAACAATTTTTTTTATTGATCTTTGACTGGCTGGAATGTATTTGTCTAGTCATTAGAAAACTTTATGACTTATATCATATTTGCAGTGTTGTCAACTTGTTATCAAATGAGTATTGCTGGGTTGCATATTATTGAGTTACACATCTACAGGTGCATTTTGGAGTTAACAGTGGGGCAACAAGGTTTGCAATAGAAAAACAAGCTTTTAATGAAGCTACTTTCCGCTGCCCTGATGAAATGGGATGGAAGCCGCAAGTGAGTTATAATTTTTTTCATGACTCCCTCACAAAATTAACGCTGTTGTCTGACCAAACTTTTTATCTCTTCCTGATATACAGAAAGTCTCAATAATTCCTGCAGATGGTGGACTTTCCCAAAAAAGAGAGGTAAACAATGTTCTGACTTCTGAATAGTGTTTTTGTTAATGTTTGAGAAAAATCCCATAGTTCTTGTTTTTCTTCTTCTTTTTGGTTCCTTCGAAATGCGTCCATGGACAACTAAAAGTAAATTGATTTACTGTAAGACTATAACCTGATTTCTCTAGGTATTCCTTCGTGAGGCATAAACAAATCTGATGCATCCCACAGTTTAATTATTTGTCAGTCACCACGTCTAATCCATATTTATCCTTCCCTAACATGAGTGTCCTATTTCATGCTATAAATCACATTACTGAATGTTTTGCTTCTTGGTTTTTATCTGTTCTTCTATTTGTGACTTGTGTGTTCTATTTTAATTCTTCTTGAAACGTGAATGCACCGGCCTTCCACAGTTCCACCCAGGGCCGGAGCCAGAAATAAATTATAGGGTGGGCCAAGTATATAAAAAAAATTATGTTGCTCTAATTAAGGAGAAAAAATATAAATGAGAGTGGGCCAATAATAAAATTTATAAAATTTTAAGGAAAAATATAGCATAAATATGTCATTTTTCTAAAAATTTAAAGGTAAAATTAACATTTTAAAAAGTTTGGGGCGGGCCAAGACCTACCTTGGCCCATGAATAGCTCCGCCACTGGTTCCACCTGTACATAGCTTTGAGCGACCTCGTTGATGTGCCAGAAGAAGATCACTTTAGCATTTCCTACTTCCCTTTTTCTTGCTTTTCGGGTCGATTTTTCTGTCAGTTTTTATATAGTTTGCTGGCGAGTTAGGGATGGTAAAAAAAGGAGCAATTTCTTGGATGCTTCAGGAAATTGGATACAGAAGAAACATGTTTCTTATTGTGATCGATGTTATTAAACATGTAATATTATATTCAATATGCTTCCCTCCAATATCCCAGCAAAAGGAAGAAATGCCTCATCCAGTTTCCTTCCCTTGCCTAATGATTTTGAGTGAGTTACATGAGTTTATTTCCTTTGCCTTGCTAAATCGTCCTTTTCTGATTGAAAATAGCAAGCCACTCTACTACTAAAGTAATTAATTAGAATCGCCCTTATAAGAACGAAACCAACCTTACTGAGAAGTCTTATCGCAAATGTTTCATATTCTCAACTTCCAATGTACCCATGAAATCACCTTGTGTTCTAACTTCTTTCCTTTTCTCGTGTATTTAGACTTCTCTGCCAGTTGACGACATCACAAAGCCATTGGCAAAGATGGGTTATGAAGTAGTGACCTCAGACGATGCTGGTCGGTTTGTCTGCAATTATGTATATTACCACTCCTTACGATTTGCTGAGCAGAATGGTATAAAATCACTCTTTGTACATGTGCCTCTCTTTTTAACAATAGACGAGGACACGCAAATGCAATTTGCTGCATCCTTGTTAGAGGTCCTTGCCTCCATATGTTAGTCCTCATGGCTATCTGAGAGCATTGCATACTCCTCTATCTGTATCTGTAAGTGGTTGGGTGGGTGGTTATTTGTTATGTATAAACAAACATTGGCTGCAAGAGTACATCTTTATTGCAAAGCTGCATGTATTGGTATTATTACTTTGAAGCTTGTTTGAAGTTCTTGATCATTTGGGCAAGTTTTACTATACCAGCTCTCATAAACTCACACAGAATCCTTGATTTGCATGTAACAAACATTACAGCAACTCTAAGAAGAATCGCTCCAGGCGATTCTAATGTTGTTGTGATTACAGACAAATGTAATGCAATATATAACTGTACTCAAAAGTGAAAAGAAATAGGAATACAACTACTAGCATATATCATAATATTATTTGGTAATCTTGGAGGTATAATCCACAATCATAATAATACATTAGGTAGGCAGCACAGATATAGGGTAAACATACCATAGAAGTTACTCAAGTACCTAGGGACAAATAAATAGCCATTCATAATGCACGTTAATACAACAAGATTACAATATTGTTGAAGCCAAGAACAAACTAAGCACCCAGAAGTGATCTCATCATTGTCTCCAGATGATTAAGTCCACTGGAAAATTACAACCCGAGGAAGGGACATTGTTTCCTAGCATGCTCAGGAACCAACTTTGCCAAACTCTCGACGTGCACACCCTTCAGTTCTGAAATATATGTGATGCAACTCTTATTGTGATAATTCTAGTTTTAAATTAAACAAATGAACTTTGCAAAAACTTGTTTACAGACTTCATACCATGAGGCTTAAAGTTGAAAAGCGGAGGAAGGAAGCGACCATTCGGCAAGCGGGTGTTTGGATCTCGTAGTTCATCAAAGAAAGGATGAACCAAGACATCCAGCTGCATCAGAGGTATGTGGATTAAGTCAATTTACTCATAGAAGAAGGAAATAGATGCCAGACAAGGAATTTGCTCAGCCGATGGTGTTTTTTACTATACTCACAGCTGAACTGCGCAAATTAGGGGAATACTGTAGCAGTCTTGACACGAGATCAACAGCTTCAGGGGGCATGCGTTTGTAGAATATCTGAAAAAAGAAGTCGATAGCTGAAGACATTAATTTAAACAACAAAACTAATAAAAGCTGAGTTTGGCTACCTTGTGCCAAGGATGAGCTTTAATTTGGGGAAACTTGAACTCGGTATAGTTGGGGTTCATGCACTTAATTTCCTCTCTGGTTGGAGTGCCCAATATCTGAAAGGTAAGACGAAAAAATTATGTGCTGACCAATAAAAGAACCAGTCTAAATAAACCCCCTAGTTAACTTTTCAAAATTAAGAAGAAGAAAAATGTTCCTCTTAATCATTGCATTGCAGCTCATTAACTAATTAGAAGCATCCGAACATAGATACTACTCCTTCCAAAAGGAGTAAATTACCAAAAATCTAGATAGAGAACTTTTTAGAGGTAAGTAGATTATTTTCAATGAATAAACTTCAGATTAATTCATTGGAGGAGAAATATGAGCTTGTTGCAACTTCCCGCTCTACATTTTTAGCTCTCTATTACAAAGTTCTGTTCAAGTAACTTTCTTTAAGTTTGTGCAGCATTGGCTGTAAATTCTTCTTAACTGATATCCATGAAGTTACTTTCAAAATAAGATAAGTATAGTTATAAGACAAATAGGTAACTCCAACCCATCTCTATTGAAGGGGGTCCAAAGGGATACTACGTAAAGGAAAGAGAAAAGCGATATATACTACATATGAGAGGACAGAATGTGAGACAATTTTTTTTTTTATCAAAAACATAATTTCATAAGCAAAACATCAACATAATAATTTATAGGATTGACTAACCTTGATAATTTCAACTAGCTGATCAACTCCACTCTCACCAGGAAACAATGGCTAAAAACAGCAGGTAAAAGTAATACACATAAGACAAATACTGTATAAGGTAAAAGGATTCTTAACAATGGATGCAAACCAGCTGCTAACCTGTCCAAGTAGTAGTTCAGCAAGAACACAGCCAGCGGACCAGATGTCGATTGCTGATGTATACTCAGTCGCTCCAAAAATAAGCTCCGGTGCTCTATAATACCTAGAGCAGATATAAGAAATATTTGGCTCCCCTTTAACCTAAATAAATCAAAGCATAGACTTGTCAAGCATTCCAACTCAAAAACTTCATGTAGGACACGCAAATAGGCCAAAATAAGTGAACAATACACACCAGAACTTTGGCACTCCCAAAGTCACATAGCTTGACCTGGTGGGTATGTGGATTGACCTGTGTAAAATGAAGTACAGTCTTAGATGTAAAGAAAGAAAGTCAATACAAGGGTTTTCACTACAGAGGTAATAATATGAATACGTGAGAGAAACAAGTTCCAGAAGAGCAGCCAAAAGAAAAAGCAAAGGAGAAAACCACATAAGATGGTAGCTTAAATAGTGAACACAACTGAAATAGATCTCTTTTTAACATAACACTACCAAATGCAAAGTCAAAAATAATGGAGGCATGACTAAAATATATATAATTCCCATGAAAATGAGTAGAAATGAGCCTTGAAGCATGAATTTCTAGTCCACATACTTTAACACAGCCAGTAAGCATTTATGTAAAGAAGGGTACATTAACACTTTGAACAGTTAAGTTGGCTCAATTAATTATTACTAAACCCACTGAAGCAACATGAAAACATAGTAACATACCAAAAGGTTTTGAGGCTTGATGTCCCGGTGACAAACTCCAATACAGCGATGAATGTAGGATAATGATCTAAATATCTGCCATGTGGAACACACCGGTTAGATACTAATAAAAAGAAATAGCTAGGAAACGTAGCTCTGGAGAAAATGTACAAGTCTACAAGAGCATCTTATAACTCATAAAGATTGATAAACCAAAAAAGATACTCACTCAGTGTCCATGAGAAGATTCAGAAAGAAATCAACAAAATAATGCCTAAATTCCATGGTCTCAATATACTTCTTAAAGCTCAGTCAAGAGCAAGAAGAAATTGGGAAAAAAGAGGAAAGCAAAAGTTTGCAATGCCATTGACATTACAGATTAAGACCCAATATATTGAAGGATAACTGAGACAAGGATATACCTGATAAGTGTAAAGTTTCACATAGATTATAGGCATCCTTTGGTTCAGCTTATTGTAGTGTTTGATAACACGATGAACAGTTTCAGGAACATACTCTAAGACCAGATTAAGATATAACTCATCCTTCTCAGTAGTTGAAAAGAAGCAGTGTTTCAAAGAAACCACATTTGGGTGGTCAAGGAGACGCATGGTCTGCAATTCCCGGTTTTTATATCTCTTATCTTGAAGAACCTTCTTTATTGCAACAGTTTCACCAGACTCTAAGCATTTTGCCTGAGCATCCAAAGAGGATCAGTACAAGCAGAGGTGAACTAAAGAAGAATAAGAAAATCACAGCCTCTCACTGCAAATTAAAAGAAAAATCGTACCTGGAATACAACTCCAAATGATCCCTGTCCAACAACACGTTCAGCCATGTAGCTAATAGTCTGAGAAAACACGAAACAGTTTCAAATCAGAATTCAATTGGGTGGAAAAAATGTTGAGCACCAAGACCTGCAGCGTACAACCCACTCAGAGATGCAACTAGCATCATAGGTTACAAAGAACAGCTCAACTACTGTGAACTTCAACAAGTTGCAGTTTTATGACATTCTCACAGATTAAGAAGCTTATATAGCTTATTCAAATAACAAGAGTGGAGATGCCAAGATAAGACACACAAACTACTTGGTTCTTTGAGCCCTTCATAATGGATAGATTTGCAACAAGAGATAGATACGCAGAGTGTAACAAATACTTAGAACCAGAGATTATGCAGAATATATATGGGAAGTATCAAGGTCGCCTGCCAGCCTGCAAATTACCTGTTTTGGCTGTCCAGATCGACCACCAATAGTGGTAACTATAATGTGACCGGTCTCTGTCCCATTTCCATCAACAACAGCTGTTTCCATATCCTATTAATTAAAACCTCCTTAGTATAGAGCATGTAAATTGGGGAAATCTATTGGAGAAAACATGGGATTTTAATAAGTATACCTTCTCATCCCTAATTTTCATGTCATTCATCTCCTCAGGTAATTTATCAACCCCAAACGAACGAGGCTCCCTTAAGCCAGACGAAGGGGCTACACCCAGTGAAGCCATGATCTAGCAAGAAAAGCTTTCTATATAATGTGAAGATGTCTTTCACCTTCAAAAAAAACATACCAATTCAGAATGTGGAACACAATGCATTTCTGTCAACACTTGCCTTTTTCATATATATCACATGTAAAAAGATCAGCGTCAACTAGAAACACGTTAGTGCAGATAGAGGACCCCACCATAATGGATGTGTCATCACCAATGTCATATATGAGGAAGAATTGGACAAAATTGTAAAACTATATTAATAAAATCTAATTACATCGTTTTAATCCATAAATGGTTATTAAACCTAAGTCTGGAAAGTTACATCACTTCTCCAACAGAAATATGAAGTGGCAATAAGTTGCTTTAAGGCTATCAAAATCTGGAAGCAGAACGAGAATGTATTTAGAGTCCGTCCCTAAATTATATGGGCTGCATAGATAGTAAGTATAATCTAACAACATCCTGAATATCAATGTAACTAGGGAATGAGACTACGCATATCCCACTAAAAAATAATAATCATGTCTATCATTCTAACCAATATAACTCAAAACAAAGATATGATACCTCATGAAGATAATTAGAAATGTCCTAGTTGACATAATAAAAACTTATCAAATTCATTTATGTAATGATACATATGCAGAAGTAGCTTATCACAATATAGGTAATAATAGAAGCAGTTTATATTATTTATTTATATGTTGCTATATGTAGAAGTATCTTGTATTTACAAATCTAAGAACATAACTAATATAACTCCTCGGTATTCAATTGACGTGATTGCTAGGATAGCAGAAATAAGCACAGAACCGAACAACTGATGAAAATCTATATTACCATTCACAAAGAAGCGAGCATCTACACTGCCGCAGAAACTTAATCATGCACCCTCTCGAGTGATATTCACTCCCCTCCAAAGGAACCACCTTCATTCCATGATCTTATTTTAGTTATCAGTCGCTATAACCCGAAACCATTAACTACCTAAATGATTTTTTCCCACAAAATCACTTCTCATGGCCTAAAGAGTCAACAATACCAACCCCCCCTGAAAGAACATAAATTTCTCTAAGCTCTAACCCTTTACACCTTTTTGACCATTAAATGATGAATTAAAACGGCCGAGTGTAAACAGCATTAATAGATCCATACACAATATATACACAAATCCACAATTAATTGATTACTAACAATAAAAATACGATCTTTACAACAAAAAAGCACCATGTAGCAAAATAAAACACAAAAATGGCAAAATCTTGCAAACCCAACAAATAAAAAAACCAATTTTTACCAAATCTACAAAACAAAAAAACAACCCAACAAATTTAAGATCCATGACAACAAAATATGAACATGATACACTAAAAATATGATCTTTGCAAAAAAAATGAATTTTTTTGATAAAAAGAGGAGAATAATACCTAAGGAATCAAGAATCTTCAAATGATGGTGATCATGGGTGGATTTGTATGATGGTAATTATTTTGGGGGTCAAAATGATAAGAACATCAATTGATATATGGGACTCCCCCTACTCTACCCCCACCAAAGAGAGATAAAGTTGTATAAAATTAAACACTACAAATTAAAGAAAGCAACCTCAGATAGAGAGGGGCATAGAGAGGGGTGTAATTTTAAATGTTTGAGTGGTAATTATTTTTGGAGTATTATTATCTTCAATGACATATATCTAGATTGACACATAATTTTCTTTTTCAATTTTCGCATAATTTATTTAATTATTTTAAAATTTGAAATTTATGAGATAATTCAATTTGTTATGTGGTTATCAAAATTTGAAATAATGATTGTATTGTATAAAAAATTTAAAGAAAATATAAAAAGATAATACTTTCAAAAAAAATAAAAATCTAATATCGTAACTTACTAACCATGTAGCAATACTATGACAAAGACCTATTGGTAAGGGATATGATTATATATCACTAGGCTACAAAGTTATTGGTATAGAGATAATGATTTCACCTTATCATTTTCGATTCATAAATTCATTTTGACTCAATTTTACTTTACATTTAATTCGTTTATTTACAGATTGTCTCTAAATTAATTAAACTTTTATTGTTCGTGGATCATTTTGTTGGAAAATATGTTACCATCGACCATGGCTGTAATGTCAGATGGAGGTTTCATCCATTAACTCAATTAGGATCGTTCGTAGTTCTTAGATATTACCATATTGGAAAATATGTTTCCCATCTTTTATTAATTGAGTAATGTACAATATATATTACATATACAAAAACTAATGGGCTAAACCAATTAATTACAAATGGTCCAAAATAATAAATATGACAACAATTGTGGGATATAATTGTGTGATATGTGTCGATATCCCAATAGATTTTATTAAACTATGAACTTAAAGTGCAAATAATTTGGCTTGGTGGGCGATAGAGCAATACTTATAATTTTAATTAATACATGTGGTCGCATCTTATTTTTAGTGTGCAGGCGCTACATGAACTTCCTCCGGACAGGAGCTACTATCTTTTTTTTGAATTAATACAGGCACCCACGACTCATGTGCTAATTTTCATTAGTGAAATGACTATATTACCCTTAACATACATTGAGTCACGAATTAATATTTCTTTGTCTATTCTTTAAAGTTTAGGGGTGTGAAATAACTATGTTTCCACTCCCTGTTGCAAGTGTAGTAGTTGGGAAGTTTCATTAGGCAAAAGTATTTATTTCACTAAAAATATTATAGTGTTACGACCTACACACTTTCCTTTTACCCTGCCACACCTCATTGCTTGCAATCCCTACTGCTCAATTTATGACCATCAATACCTTTTCCACTTCATTAACACACGTATCAATGAAATCCATTCAAAACAAAAATCTCAATTTTCAAAATGAGCAAGCAGCATTCAAGTTATTGACAAGATAATCTTCTGATAGTGGGTATGAGAATAAATGAAATAGAGGCGAATCGCCTAACGTCGTTGATTCCTGTTCTTGATCTTTTGACTCCAACCATAAATGACCCCCAAAAATTTCAAGAAACCCACGTCAAATCAAAATTATACAACAACCAAAACCACATTTAAAAACCTAAAAACCACTGTGAAAAAACATCAATAATCAACATTTCCATTTACTTACTTGAACCTTGGTTCGAGGATGGAGTAAGAGGGGTTTGAGATTCTCACGATAAGATATACTTTCAATGGAAGCCTCTAATGTTTGCGGGAGGTACATTCTGCGGGGCCTTATTTCATCATTCATATGATATCGAGTTTGTTTGATGAGAGGTTTGAAATTACGAGAAGATTTGGGTTGTTTTTCGGCCTTTCTAGTGCTATTGGTAAAGCATTCGAGATCTCAATGCCATTTTCGGGTTTCTGAGAGGTGTTTTTAGACGCTACAGTGCTATTGGTAAAATTTGATTTTCAACATTTGAATCACCAATTAAGACAATTTTAAAATTTAATCTTGAGTCTGCTCACTCCTGATTGGAAAGCCATATTTCCTGAAGAACTTCAGCGATGTCGGTATTATTGTTGGTACCGTGCAAAGTCGAAAAATCAATTCTCTGTTGAGATATATCTTGATGGATATAGGTGCTAATGTGAGAAAAGTGTAGAAAAATATATGCAAAGAGATGATGGTATTAGGAAACTTTGCGAAGGGAAGAATCGGCGTTTGCTATAAAAATGTAGTAGAACACAAGGAAGGTCTATTTAAAATATGGAAAAATAAAATAAAAAAGCAAGAAGGCCAACCCTAAAACAAGGTGAGGGTGGGCGGTAGGGGATGGGGGGTAGGGGTGGGGTGGAGGCGGGTATTAGAGGGTGGGGGCAACCATATACACTTGTTAGTGGGAAATGACAATTTTGCCTTAATGAGCTTCCTAACTTCTACACTTGCAAATGGAGGGAAAATGGTCATTTCCGTCACTTATCTTTAGTGTTAGTGATAAAATAGTCATTTCTTTGTGTGACTCAATGTGTGTATTTTAAAGGGTAATATAGTCATTTCAGCTAATGAAAATTAGGTGTATGGGAGTCGAGTGCTAGACCTTTAAACAAGTATAGGGGCTTTGCCGGAGGAATTCGGGGGGTGTCAGGACACTAAAAAATAGTACAGGGGCCACATAGACACTAAAACCATAGTATATAGGGGCCTATCAGCCACGAGCCAATAATTTTTTGGCTTAATTCCGTACAACCCCTAGTACATAAGCCTATGATCTAATTTGCCCCCTGAACTATCTAACTATTAAATTATAGGCCATTATTGGTTTGAGTGCCTAAAAGCCTGCGCAACATGATACTTGACATCATGCGAGGTTCTAGCAATTGCACTATTTGAACTAGGGATTTTTCTAGAGGATTCTTGTAATGGTTTCCTAGCAATTTGCATATATTATATGGTTGTGGTTTTGGGAGTGGATCGATGAGCTTGATATGCCAGGTGTGACTATACCCTTAATTGATTTGGAACTATAGTTGTTGGTGTTAAAATTAAACGATAGTTGAAAGCCGAAGGACAGTGAATGGTTGGGCAGATTCGAGGGACAAGTCATCATAGGCCATAGTCGAGGGCTATACGAATTAAGCCTAATTTATAGACGACAACTAACATTGCATATCTTTGGAATTGAAGACTAATTTGAAGCGGTTTTGGCTCTAATTATTTCCTAATTTGAGTCTTTGGGATATATCTGTAGCCTTGGTAGGTTTTATTTTTAGGGTTTTGAAGACTTGGAGCCCAGAAAGACATAGTCTTACTAGGTTTTGTTAACTTTATAAATATAGGATGATTTCATGAGTTTTATTTATCACACAAATATAGAATAGAGAAAATTAAATGCAAGAATAATATTAGGCATTTAATATTATTGAAGAACTTTATAATTGTTGTTCTTGAAGAACTTAAAGTTTATCTTTTTATTTCAACGATAGGCTTTGTGGTTGAGATTTTCGATTAATAGAAAATACTCGACATAGATTATAACTAGTGGTAGGGCTTATATGCTGATCTATTTACAGTTTAGTTCTCGGCTGACAACAGGGGCGTAACTTTCACATCGAGGGAAACACATAAAATTTTTGTGTACATTTTATTTCCAGCAGCTTAAATTTCTGTCGTTCTTATTGATTGCTTGAAACTCTGGAAGGGATTTAGGGTCTTAAATCATAACAATTGGTATCAGAGCTTGGTTGTAGCTTGGTTGAGAGTTTAAGAATCAATGGGCTGAAGGAAGGTGAAGGCACATGTTATAGAGAGATTCGATGGAATTGATTTTCCACATTGGAAGATGTGTATGGAGGATTATGCACATGCGGAGAAATTTGAACAAACCACTAGAGGCTTTGAGAAGATGGATGAGGATGAATGGATAGGTGGGCCGAGCCAGGTATTGGGTGTGATCGGACCTTGGGTGTCCGAGGCAATGATTTAACAATTGCTAAGGAGACCACCACAAAGGGTCGATGAAGGCTTTATGCGTCTGTATGAAATACGCAAATAATGAATCACTTCTCGCTGAAAAGCTTGTTTCATAGGTATCAGAAGAAGTACACCCGTAGCGAGAACTTGTAAATGAATTCAATAGTATTATTAATCAACTGTCGATGGTAGATGTTAATGAAGATGATGAGATGCAAGGCGTTTTGTTGGCTTTGTTACACGAAAGTTAGGAGCTTGATGAGGTCGGCGGTTAAATGAATGCAGCAGGTACTAACAAGGTTGAACTTAAGGTGGTTGTAGAAGCGTGCATGCAGGGAGTACGTAAGCTTCATGTAAGTGAAGGTGCTGGGGTTGTGCGTTAAGTGTAGGAAGAGAGGAAGAGCCGGGGAGGCAGAGGTTTTGGAAAAGTGGGAGATCATGAGTAGAGGTAGAAGTAGTCGATCTTGTGTCTTCGGGATTGTGGCAAGATGGAGTCGCGAAGAACGCAAAGCTGTAAGTGATGCTCATGTTGTGTTGGCCGGTGAATCCGGCGCTTTTGGTTTATGCAGCCAGATGCTTCCGTTGATTCTGGATAGTAGATTGCGGAGCTTCTTTCATCACCGCATGACATGAGTGAATTATGTTTACGGGAATTATGGGGCATTCATCTTCTTGATAGTGAAGCAGTTGGATGTAGTAGGTAGGAGATGTGAATGCGAAGTTGTCGAGCGGTTCTTCTGAGGCCCGACAAGGTGAGTATGTGTTCGAAATTAGGGAAAGAGTTTAATTACGGTGAGTCGGGTTGGATGGTGATGGTTGTCGAACTGCTGAAGATGGTAACTAGAAGGTTGTTAGAGGCAATGGTAATAGCAAAAGGGCATAAGTCATGTACTACATACTTGGTGGTTCTCGAGAAGAGGTTGAAGAGAGGATGCAGGTGCCGAGCGGTGAGATTGACATGGGAGTTCTCTACGAAGATAGAAAGGATTGTCGTTGGTGAAATTCCGTTAAGGATGTCTTTGAGAGAGGTTCTCGGGAGATTACTCGAGGCTGTGCAAATGAAGATGCATTGAAGGTCGAGAAAGATGCAGTGACGAGGAATGTAATACTTCGTTTGGTGATGGTCGGCTGAAGGAACTACGGGAAGGATGAGAGCCAGTGCATGTTGCATGGAATCATCCGAGGTTAGCGGCGTGTTTAGTCGCGGTGAGAGGTATTCCCGACCTCTGGTATTTGCTAAGCATTTGAAAGGTGTTACGTCGAAGCATCGAAGTCGATGAATTAGATCGAGGAAGTAAATCGGCGTGGAATAGGGAAGGTAGAAGAGAGAAATTCATTGATATTTGTCCGAGCTTGGAGTTTTCGAAGATGTACGGGTTAGCAGAAGATCGGGGAAGATCAAAGAAGGCAGCGAGCATGGTGATTATGCGAATGAGGGGAAAAGTCAAGCCAGGGGTAGAAGTAATGGTATTACAGATTATAGCCGGTGGTCAAGTTGATGTCATTCGGGGATGTTACGGGATTGGAAGAAGATGCGAAGTTGGGATCGGCCCGGTGGGAGTTCGTGGATGATGAACTGGGAGAGAAATTTCCAGCTGCCAGAATGGTGCTTGAAGAGCGGTGATCAATTTGTCTTCAAGTGGAGATTGTTGGAATTGAAGACCCTAATTTGAAACGGTTTGGCTCTAATTATTTCATAATTTGAGTCCCAAGCGAGATATATCTCTTGCTTGGTAGGTTTTATTTTTAAGTTTGAAACTTGGGCAAAGAGAAAGACGTAGTCTTACTGGAGGTTTTGTTAGCCTAAATATAGGATGATTTCATGAGTTTTATTTATCATAAAATATAGAATAGAAGAAATTCATCCTAGAATAATATTATGCATTTAATATTATTGAAGAACATAGTTTTTGTTCTTGAAAAACTTAGAGAGTTTATCTTTGTTCTTGATAGACTTTGTTGTTGATATTTTCGGTGATAAGAGAATACTCAACATAGATTATAGCTAGTGGTAGAGGCATAACGTCTGTGGTTTTATTAGTGGATTACTGCGGCAGCTTGTGGCGTAAGCTTTTAAACACATATAAAATTTTGGTTATTTCGCTTAAATTTACGTTTTATTGATTGTTTGAAGCTTGGAGGATTTAGAGTGCTTGCATCCTAGCATATTGGTCGAACACTAATAAAATAAATCATACGTATATCTTCTCCGAGAATTCCATCACCAAACAAGGCCTTGCCCAATCATTCCAAGATTGAAAGACTTGTTTTTCTTCCTGCCAAGTGCCAAGTGATGCAGAATTTTTACTTTGTTTTGATTTGATGGCTACCCCTTTTGCCAGTATGTATTTTATATGCTGAAAAGTAAATAAATCGATAAATAAACAAAACATCAAAATTCCTTTAAATTATTAAATTAAATGTACTTGAACCCTGGCCTGCCGGAGTTGTTAATGATATTCATAACAAACAAAGACGGCACAACCTTAGCTTGCTGACATGCATGAATAATCATGGCACTCAATTTTTGATTTTATGGTCAAACTCATTACTTGAAGGTTCAAATCATACATGCAATCTATATCCTGTTTCCACTTTTATGCATATCATCACAATAAAATAAAACAAAAATTCATATGTCCCCATCATATACCCTGAACTCCTGGCCTACCTATTAAACCATATGTAGTAGAGAAAACAAACACTAAATGGCGACTTGAAGACTAGTCACTAATAATCACATAAATGGGTTTGAAAATCTTAAATATATATCCACAATAATGTTTTAGCCACCTGCCAGATAATTCATATATATTAAGTTTTTTTTTTCTGTTCATTGTTCTGAGATTACTTTTTCAATTTTATGATTTTTCTTGAAATTAAGAGTTTTATTTTTTTGGTGGATGTTGTTATCGAAGCGATTGTGTTATTGATAGAAAGTCTTGGCAATTACATTCCCTCTTTGCCTTGATTATTGAAAATCTGAATGGCATTCGTTGAAAGAGGTTGATTTTGGATTTATCTTATTATTAGCGTTTTATGTTGGAGAAGATTAGTTTAGTACATTTGAATTGGGTAAATTTGTTTATAATGTATGTTACAAGGTTAAATACAACAACAATTATTAAAGTTTCTAAAATAATCGAGGTACCTTATGAATTTGCAATCCAAGAAAGTGAATTGTACACATCTATGCTGAAGAAGGACAATGCACTCTTCTAAGTTGTGTATATTGTCTCAAGATCCACCAACAATAATATTATTATAATAATGAAATAATGTACATTGTTATGTACTCAATAGCTTCAAACTTTCTCAAATAAGAGATCATTGGATGAAAAAAAATATAAGTTCGGGTTATTATCAATCTGAATATCAATGTGCCTTGTCGTTTCCATAAAGTAAATGTTTCAAAATAGACATCGAGACAGTTTGGCCGAGTGGTCTAAGGCGCCAGATTTAGGCTCTGGTCCGAAAGGGCGTGGGTTCAAATCCCACAGCTGTCAATGATAATTTGATTTCTTTTTTATTCTTATTAAACTACTCTTTAAAGAGTTTATCACACATTGTAATTTTTTATAGAATTATCTTATATTATTTTCATGACATGAATGGTTCATATATTGCCATCATGAAATAGTCTCATGAAATAATGAGGATTAAAATACAAAGTTGATTTTCTCATAATATTTCTTCATGTATGATATAATGGGATAAAATAAAAAAGTTTATAAGAAATGACAAATGCGGTCTTCAGTCTATGACTAAAGACTGGTTGTTAATCACGAAAATTAGCTGGATGTTTAAAAGCTGAATACCAAATCTTGAAAATATTTAGATGTTTGATAACAGGTTCAAGAAAAACTAGAATTGATTTGTATTGACAGCTTTTGCCATGCTCTATTTTATTGATATATTTATCATTCATTAAATATTACAATAATAGATAAATAAATATTATTAATATGAATATAATAAATGATTACTAAAATATATTATTATTATTATTATTATAATTTTATAGTATTATTATCATTAATAATAATAATAATAATGATTATTAATTCTTATTATAATTAATAATTATTATTAATAGTAGTATTATTATTATAATTATAATTATTAATTCTTATTATTATTATTATTATTATTATTATTTTACATTATTATTATTATCATAATTTTTATTTAAGCGTATTTATGATTTAGGGATGGAGGCGTCAGTATTGTTAATACATTTGATATATTATTAGGGGCTAATTAACTTGGGATACTATGAACTATCATTTTATTTTTTCGATTTAGGTCCTTGAGCTATCGCGTTTTTTTTAAAGCGTGGTTCTTGTATTATTCTTCTTTTTCTGGAGTGGTCTCTGGACCCGTTTTTGACATTAACACGAGGGTAAAAAAAAAATTACACAATTATTAAATTTGTGAGGCTCATTTTAAAATAATTTAATATGTGGAAACCTTTTATAATAATTAAAAATTATATAACTTTCAATACCCATCTTACAATGAATTCAATTGTTGAATCCAATATTCAACACCCCCATTGCTAATAGTCTTAGAGGTTCCCATATAATTCCATGAGGCATGCTTCGATGGTTGAAAACTTTGGGTTGATGTTGTCTTGGCACCGGTATACCGCGATTGATGAGGGTTCAGTACACTTGAGGACCATGCTCGATGCGAGTTGCGGTGCTAAATGAGGCTCAAGCGCTGCTTGGCGGCCATCCTCAGGCGTGATGTGCGAGAGTTTGTAGCGGCGGGGAGCACGATCACGGAATGATAATTTTTTAGAGATTCCCATATTGTGTATAAATTGAACATTTGTATGTACATTTTGGATTAGTATAGAAAATGGATTTCTATTTATATGCAGCGGGGATAGCTCAGTTGGGAGAGCGTCAGACTGAAGATCTGAAGGTCGCGTGTTCGATCCACGCTCACCGCATCCTTTTTTGTGCCTACTTCGATTTGACTTAATTGTTAATTTCTTTTGAGCATTTTGCCTACTTCGATTTGAGATTTGAGTTGATTGTTTATTTCCGTCTATAGTATGAGCCAGCTATATATCTCGCAGCCCGTTTGATTTCTTTTATAAGAAGCAAATACTCCGTAGAAATAAATTATTTCTCCCCAGTCTATGAATAACTTTGTCCCTTGAGGTCAAATAAGAGTATTAATTTACATGCTTTTAAAGATAAGCAAGAGGTCACGCCAACACAAAATGACAACGATAAAGTCTAAATGGAATAATAATCAACATCCATTTCGTTGCTGAATAACAGTATGGCAAATTATGTACTTCCATAAAAAAGATTAGTGGAATATATTTTTCTTCAGAAAGGTAAATAGCAGGGTGATGATACGATGCGGAGTAAATTACTTTTTCTTGAAGATCCATTTAATTTCGTAACGAATCATTAATCACATAAAAAAAAGTTATTAGTGATGAATGAATGTCACCATGCTCTCAAGATTTTAGTACCCTACTATATATTGATATATTAAAAAATAATGACTCTTCTTTTTATTTTATTATAGTACAATGCTCATTATTATTCGGAGTGGAATTACAAATGCATGTAAAATGCTGCATGCCTTATTTTAATTTTGCTTTCAAATCAAAAACAAATATTGAGTGACTGCTAACGTAGGATGATACGGAGTATTATTATTAGCTTGTTGGATATATGGCCTCAAGCTCTACTCGTTTGGCCGAGGGCTTCCAAATACATCATTAAGCTAAATTGGTGCTGACGAATAACCAACCTACAAATAGCAAGGGAAGGTATACGATATTTAAATTTAATATTGAATACAAATAATAATTTTATTTCATGATTTCATCCCAAAATTCACCTAAATCGCATGTCATTCATTTGAAGGAGTCCACTTAAAGATATGACAAAATCAATATTTTACCCAAGTTGAATACAATATGAACACACCATCAATACAAGTACAAAATGCTTTAAGCATTCTTATATTATTCCATATAAATTGAAATCCTTCAAAATAAGTGTTTTCCTTTCTTTTTAGTATATAAGGGATGGGATGCCATTAAAGCTTTTTTGTTCGTGTGATTCGTTAATAATCAATCTGAAATTATATCACGATATATTTTCTTTTCTTTTGAAGATGCATTTTAGGTAATATGTGCAATTTTATAATAAAAAATCATTAATGTCGATTATATAAGCGTATTTTAACTTTTAAATAATTTATGCTAAAGCATTTAGCAATTTTAGTAGCGTTTAATTAAGTGAATAAATAATTTTTGGTATACTTTTTTTTGAATTTTTCGCTTGTCACAATGCTAGAATGATACATTTAGTAATATGTCATAGTTTTTACGTTGAAATTCTACATATGAATATTAATGACGTCGTGACAAAACATTCTATATAATTCTATCATTACTGGCATTAGAATTATTCTTGTGAGTTATTTATGGCCATATCAAATACATGCATGTTCATTTCTAGTAATTAATGCCTATCTAAGCAAATTTTAATGCTATGATGAAGCGGCGTATGAGTGCATGACTCATGCCACTCATCACTCAACCGTTAACGGTCCCATTCCTTT
The DNA here is from genome assembly GCA_019722365.1 of Lithospermum erythrorhizon. Taxonomy (NCBI): domain Eukaryota; kingdom Viridiplantae; phylum Streptophyta; class Magnoliopsida; order Boraginales; family Boraginaceae; genus Lithospermum; species Lithospermum erythrorhizon. The sequence continues at coordinate 1,213,307 of JADFUC010001683.1, forward strand.
TCCTACCTCCAAATCAGGCAATACTATGCACATACATTTATACTTAGCTTTTTTAAAATTAGTACAGAATACAATTACATATTATTATAAAGAATGAATAGTATGGATGATCGCTTTAACTGCGTAATGTCATTAGTTGATCGCGTGCTGCACAAACGTCTGAAGCTTGATACTTTGAATTTTGAAATATGTCTAGTGGGTCACCTGTCCAGTTTTCGGCAATTGGCGTTAAATTGATCCGTGACCCTCGCGTGACTACTTCGTGGGAAAATTTAGTAATTTCACTTTTGTATTTTTTAATGCTATGGTGTCCTTTAAGCTTTCTGTGATATGTTGATTGGTATCTTTAAAGCATTAACTTGATCGCCCATTTTCTCACCTAAATTTATAAATTATATTTTTGATAATTCTTGAACATTTACTAAATTTATAAAATTTATAATTCTTCAAACATTTAAACTAAACTAATAAATAAAGTAATTAATTATTCACTAACTTTTTTAAGCCCAAAAAGTTAAGCGCCGATAGTATATGTGTAGTTAATATTCTTTGATATGAAACTTTAAAATTTTTGACATAAATAACAAATTTAATATAAAAGGTGAAGTCATTCAAAATAGAAGTGCCAGATTTGTATATCAAATGTTCATCGATGAAGTGGATTTATATCACATAATATACATTATCATTTTTTGGCTTAAAGTGAAATTTTATTAATGAAGAGATGACTCGGGATGTGTGGGTGACCTATGAAAACCCACATGTAGTGATCTTGACATGGGTGAGTTAAAAGATTTAGCGATGAAAGAAAGCTTGTGCATTTGGCGCATTGACCGTTCCTGGTGAAGGGTTTATTAGAGTTGTCATAATAGCTCTACAATCCATTGATGGAATGCTTATCTGCGAAAATACAAAAGTAGAGAGTGCTGAAATTCTGCAATTCTACAGAGTAGTCGCATTGAGGGGTCACGTGACCAATTTAACAGCCAATTGCCGGAAAATTTGGCGGTGGGACCCGCTGGGGACATATTTGAAAAATGGTGATCAGGATACTCTGCGTTTATAAAGATGGGTGATTAATTAAGGTAACGTTGTGTAAGTTAGGTGATCATCCATACCATTCACCATAGTTTTTGCAAAAATACAAAAATTGAAATTATTAAATTACCTACGAGTGGGTTGCGTGACCAATTCTTGGCCAATTCCCGGAAAATCGTGACCCTTTCAGGATTATTTGCCCCGAAAAATGGGTGATCCAAGTTATGCGTTTCTAAAGATGGATGATATTAGTGACGTTGTGTAAAGTTATGTGAATTAATTTCTTACCATTTGCCCATTATAAATTACAAACATAGATATTGGTATTGCAATCGCTAATACAAAATTCACCATTAAAGATATTTACGATAAGTGTTACAAGTAAATTAAAGCCTAATATGTTCGCCGTAATTAAACTCGAGACTTTATTATGAAAATTTGGATCAAATACCACAAAGATATTGAGCCATCAACACATTTAAAGCACAATTACTGGATTTCACGATATATATAGATAATGATGCGATTTATTAACAATATTTTATTGGGATAAAAAATTTGGTAACGTTAGGTAGGATGGAATTCACGATTACTTCCTTTGGAAAGTATGAAACACCGTCATCTTAAGAACATACGAGATCCACATACGAGATTCCATGGAGGAGGTAAATGTGAAGGATGTCTTATATTTGGCAGTGGTGAGCTTAAGCTTAAACCAACGTCTGAATCTGCCTTTATTTATTTCGAACCCACCTTATCGTAAAATTTCTTGGCTTACTTGGCTACCATTTCGCTATAAAATTAGCTATATACTGAAGCGATTACTCCTTTTTTGAGCATGTTTAGAGGAAGTGTGGTAGGCTTAATTGGAACGAAAGTAATATGCGAGAAGTTGAAATAGTATGTAGTATGGAGCTCCGGAACAAGGTAGTCGATAACGAGTAGAAAGGTTTGGAGTCTACTTGAATGCCGCATTCGACAGTAATGATCGTTGGGTCTTTGTTAAAGCTAGACATCGGTGGAGTAGAAATGGATTAGGATAAACGAACTTGGAATCATTAAGTAGAGTTGTCTTTATTTTTCTAAACAAATTTTTCTGATAATAAATTGTTTAAAAAACTTATTTAATACGTGTCTGTTTGATCAACCTTCGGATCTATTATTATCAAACGTGTCATTAACTCTTTCGACGGGGTGTAGTCACTATTTATTTGATGACACTATCCTTTATTAGTACGTACCAAACGAAACCTCTTGATATTCTCGTATGGTGTTGACTTTTCTACCATTTGAATCTTACACTCGATCTGCCGTCGGGCCCAGAGACTGAATGTATCTACTCTTAATCTGGCAGTTCTGGTTTAAAATAGAAATTATCAAATTAAATCTATTGCAAATTGCAAAATCAGAGTCAAAATAATTCAGTTTTCATCATCGAGAAATTGTCTGTTTTATGATGTGTCAAATAATTCACGGAAGAATTGGGGTATGGGAGGCGTTCGCTTCGCCCTAAAATTTTAAAAGTATATTTTTCTTATTAAAAAATAAATTTGACATTAGATTTATTGAAATTAAAGTTGTTACATTTTTAATTTTTTATATATTTTTCTTCATGTATATAATATTAATTATTTACATCCCCCATAAAAAATTCTGATTACGCCTTTGTGTCTTATCTTATAACCATATGCATATAATGTGTAAATTTTCTCATCATTTAAACAAAACAATCAACTCACTTTTTAATCAAAATCATCTATGTAATTTTTAGTTCTACTTTCCGTCAAAAGCAGATTGACGTTTGAGCTTTTTTGAAAAGTGAGCTTTGATCGTCGATTATTCGTTATTCGTTATTTGAAAATATGTTCTCGTCCCAAAGATTATTCGTTTCATTATTTTTGTGTCGGAAACTTTATAAACTTTGATCTTAATTCAGGTAGGCGATAAAAAAATAATATAGGCATGTGAGATCTTGTTAGATTCATTTCAATATATATTTTGAAATATCGACTTTATAATTTTTTATGTTTTGTATAATTAGAGATATTCACGTTTTAAGTAGTATATTGGAAGCCGTGAAAGTCAAAATGGATCAATCTTTTGGGATGGAGGGAGTAAAATATATAATTGGATTTGTCTTTAAAATACTTTCATAATATTAATTTTTATTTTTTAATAATATAATTAAAGTAGTGAATATTAAAGATTCATATCGATATGTAAAAAAGTCAATCGTTTTGAATTGAAGGGAATATATAAACATTAATACCATTGCATACTAAACATCAAAGAATTAAATGTCTAATCACCTGGTGAAACTTATACTTGTGTTTTTGGTAATAAATATTTTAAATGTTTGGATTATTTTATTTTGTTTCTAACTTGACATTTTATTTATTAAAAGATGTAAAATCGTCATCTGTAATAGGCGCTCTCTTGGTTCATGTTCACCGAATATCATAGATGAGTTAAACATATTTAAACTAATTTATACGGAGTATTTTGAGAAAAAAATAGGTAAGCATATTTTAAATTAATTTATATTTTGAGAAATATAATACTCCTAGTAATTGATTTGTATATGACAAATAGACTCCGTAAACTTTTACTAAATCAAAATGAAAGGTGGGTTATGTGAGTATTATTTAAAGAAGTGTGAAACCGTCATGATACTTGAGACTTTGAGGTTTTACATTCTGTATTTTACGGAGGAGAGGTGAAATGCGGGATGTACTGTGAGGCGAGGATGAGAGCTTACTTTAAGCGTTTTAATACAGTGTGAGTTATGGCTGACACATGTAGCGTAGAAGATGTTGGGGGTGCTCGCATCTCCTTTTAAGGAGTTGTTGAGTGTGGAGCTATTTGGGAGTTGTTGAGCATTGAATGTGGGACAATTCTTAGTGGATTTAAGTAAAAATGTAACCAATAAATGAACAATCCATTTCAGAGACCGCAAAAATATAATTGTTCCTATTAAAACCGTCATTATCGCTTACCCACTCAAATCAATCTTAACCTCTGTTTTTACACTTTAAAGTACTCATCTACGGTTGTAGACTTGTAGTGTTTGAGCATAAAAAACTCTAATGATTTCTGTTCCACTTCACTTAATTGACCTTATTATTAATAAAATATTCAGAGTACTATTTAAATTGTGAATCCAAATTATCAACTCAAAATATTACTATCATAAAATACCTAAATATGTCATCATAATAAATTCAAACTCCATCTTATTTACACAAAATAGAAAGTAAGTTACAAATTAATTAGAAAAGATCCCCTATCCTATCTCGGTACTTTTTTTAATATGTATCTATTTTATAACATTACAATATCATATATTATGGATATCATGAATATTTATATTATAACTTAAGCCTATTCTCTATGATTCTTCATAAGATTCATAAAGATTATTCGGTTTGATTTTTAATAGTTGAATTTTAGTAGTAGATATTTTTATGTGTGTTTATAATATTTTATAAAAAATATATCGATAAAAAATCATTTGAGTCGTTACATTGATATATTTTAATCGAATATTATGGCATAAATAAAAATATTTATGATCAAAATTGAAATATTAAAAAATAAAAAATGGACCATCTTTAAGGGAAGAGAGTATAATATTATAAAGCGGGATTCATAAATGAGATATACGATCCTCACCGCAAAAAAATTGTTTGGAACTTTTACATTTCTTAATTATTCATTTATTCCCCTTTTCTCCAGATCATTGGCCTATAAATGAGGGTACAATAACTGAGAAAAATGTGCAAGCTTTTGTCTAAACCTTGAGAGCTCTCCCAAACACTTCAAACTTATTCTGCTCCTTTTGCTGTTGGGTTCTTTTAAGGTTCATATTCTTCTTCATTTATTCCAATTTTAGAATATGTTTGTCACTTTTTATCATGCTTTTTTATATTCGTTTTTTATAGATCTACACTTTATTTATAGTATTATAATATCAACTTTATGTAGAAGTTCAATACAAACAATTGTTTAGGTTGGACTAATTTGTTCTTGTTTTCTTAACATGTATGTTTAGTTACTGGTGTATTTATTGTTTTTTTAGGGATCTACATGTTCTTGGTGTTTTTTGCTAGATTTTTCTTTATGTAAAGATTTGATTTTTTTGGGTTTTTATGAGGGATTTAGATATTCTTGGTGTTTTTCTATGTCTTTTTTTATGTAAAGATTTGTCCTTTTTGGTTATTGAGTTGTTGGGTAGTCAATAAATTGTAGATATTTGAAGTAAAAATCATATCTTTGGAACTTCTCATTAATTTTTTATTAGATGAGGATATTTTCTGCAATTTGGTAAGCTACCCATTTGACCTTGGTATTTGGTGAATGAATCTGGACTAAATTCCTGGGGTAAAGTTGATTGTAATTTGAATACTATATTGATCACTTTGATTGTTAGTTAAAGTCAAATTTTGAAGTGTTGGTTGCATTTCATTTCAATTCAAAGATAGATGTAGTTGATTTACTAAGCTTTTTTGGAATCCTTAAATCAACTGTTTATCTAGTTGTTGAACATTTTGAAGTTTGTATTGAATATTTTCAAATTTCATACAGCTGATATTATCTATTTATATGTTCATACTCCCTCAATTTTTCAATTTAACTTGGAAGTTTTCATTCAACAAAAAGTGAACGTACTTTTGAAGCTATATTTTATTCATTGGACTTTGTATTTATATCGAAAGATTAATTAAATTAGATAATACACCTGTTATTATGTTTCAATTTAATAGTAAAATATTTCAATAAGATTAGTTTATGGTCAAAGTTGAGTATTTTTTATTTCTAAGTCGAACCTCTTGGTTAAATTGAAATGGAGATGCTAATTTTCTGTGTTGTTTCAGTTCTTGTTTAAGTTTTGCTGATGAAACTGATTTTCAGTATGCATTTTGTGGTTTTCTTTGTCAGATGGCAGGAATGGAGACTTTCCTCTTCACCTCTGAATCAGTGAACGAGGGTCACCCTGATAAGCTCTGTGATCAGATTTCTGATGCAGTTCTTGATGCCTGTCTTGAACAAGACCCTGACAGCAAAGTGGCCTGTGAGACTTGCACCAAGACAAATATGGTCATGGTCTTCGGTGAGATCACAACCAAAGCCCAGGTAGACTACGAGAAGATTGTTCGTGACACTTGCCGCGAGATTGGATTTGTATCGGATGATGTTGGTCTTGATGCTGATAATTGCAAGGTCTTAGTGAACATTGAGCAGCAAAGTCCTGATATTGCTCAAGGTGTGCATGGTCACCTGACCAAGCGCCCCGAGGAAATTGGTGCTGGTGATCAGGGACATATGTTTGGATATGCTACTGATGAAACCCCTGAGCTCATGCCTCTCAGCCATGTGCTTGCAACAAAGCTTGGTGCTCGCCTCACTGAAGTCCGCAAGAATAGTACATGCCCCTGGTTGAGACCTGATGGCAAGACCCAAGTTACAGTTGAGTATTTCAATGACAATGGTGCCATGGTACCCATCCGTGTCCACACTGTTCTTATCTCCACCCAACACGATGAAACCGTTACCAACGATGAAATTGCCCGTGACCTGAAGGAGCATGTCATCAAACCTGTTATCCCTGAGAAGTACCTTGATGAGAAGACCATCTTCCATCTCAACCCCTCTGGACGTTTCGTCATTGGTGGCCCTCATGGTGACGCTGGTCTCACTGGTCGTAAAATCATCATCGACACCTACGGTGGCTGGGGTGCCCATGGTGGTGGTGCCTTCTCAGGCAAGGATCCGACCAAGGTCGACAGGAGTGGTGCATACGTCGTTAGGCAAGCAGCTAAGTCCATCGTTGCCAATGGACTTGCTCGTAGGTGCTTGGTTCAGGTCTCATACGCCATCGGTGTCCCCGAGCCATTATCCGTGTTCGTTGACACATACGGCACTGGAAAGATCCCAGACAAGGAGATCCTGAAGATTGTGAAGGAGACTTTCGATTTCCGCCCCGGTATGATCTCCATTAACTTGGACTTGAAGAGAGGGGGTAATGGTAGGTTCTTGAAAACAGCAGCTTATGGTCACTTTGGAAGGGACGACACTGATTTCACATGGGAGGTTGTTAAGCCCCTCAAATGGGACAAGCCACAAAACTAAGTGTGAGTGGTGTGGCCATCTTCTGTGCTCTATATCTGAGTGATGGGTGTGCAATGTTATTTGTTGTCTCTTCTGTTGCTGTTTTTTTTTTCTTTTCTATTTTTCAACTTTTAGCTTGTTGTTTGGTTATAAAAACACATATGTAGTACTCCTTTGGGGTTAATAAATATTTTGTGTTTGAAGTAAATTACATGCTCTTCTTTTCCATTGAATTAATTGATGTCTTGGGTGAGGTTTGAACAAAGAATGACATCAACAAAAAAAGAATTGTCTAAGTCCCAATTTGATAGGTTTATATACTATTCTGCTGAAGTCAATGAACATAATTCCAAACTAGACTACTGAAGGAAATTTAGACTACATCAAATCCTTAACGAGAAAGCAATTGGGAAAGTTGATTCTCATACTCCCATAATCTAGTTGCAAATGGCAATGTCTTTTCATATTATACATGATGTTGTTAATAATGATGCTTCATTTATAATGTTTACCTGAAATAAAAAGAATAGAGATATCGTATTATCAAGAAATGAATCCGAAAACATTATGGAAAATAAGTTCGAATAATAAGATTCATGATGATCACATCTTTACGAAACCCGTTATATATTACAAAAGCTTTGTTGAAAATGTTTTCAATTTAAGTTGAGCAAGTTTCACATTTAAATTTTGTATAATTTAGTTTCAATAGTCTCATAAATGCCTTAGATTTTCATTTTTCATTGCACTAAATAGTTATTGGTTTTAATTTACGCCAGATACCTAAACTATTTCAAGCAAATTTTGTATTACTCTCATCATAAAGTTTAAATTTCTTGTGGTTTCCTTAAATAATTAGTCTAACACATCAAGCAGTGAGCACTAATGAAAAAAATTATATTATTTCTTTCAAGTCTTTAACTAATTTCTATATTTATTCGTTATAACAAATTAACAAGAGCCAGCACGACGAAGAGATGTGGCGAAAGTCCGGGGCGTCGGTGTCTGTTGCAGTTTAATAATTTACTGCGGAAATCATAGTTGGGGCGCTGCTAAACAAGAAGGGCTTTGGGGCACCTCTCTGAAGCCAACGACCAACCTCTAATTTCGAAAATATGGCACTCTGAGAGAAGAGCACATTCAACGCCAAGTTGTTATCTACATTTGTCAGAGGTTTCAACAAGACACGCTTGTCGATCGTGGTGTAAAGCTGTAGAGAGTTCTATGATCATGAGCTGGGAATCAACAAGTCATTTCAGCCAACGCCTGTCATTCTTTGAACTTCAAAAGGATCATCTAGATCGACAAATTCAACATTAGATTTATATTGAGATTAAAATTTATTTAAGACTCTATATTTATTAGCCTCATTACCTCCATCATATGAGAATTTTATAACCAATAACAATGAAAAATGGCTTTTATCTCTGTGGTTGTTATTGGTTCCCACAAAGTAGGTAAACACTACATATTTGGTAAAGGTCCTAGTTCTGGATAATCCGTTGTTGGCCTTTATAACCAACAACGAGTTACGATAACTCCAGAAATGAAGCAAAGCCTTTCCAGAAACCACAAAGGGGGTCCAAGCCAGAGGCACGGTAACTACCTATGAGTAAGGAATAAACAAAAGAGACATTGTCCTCCAAGAAGAGTGTGCCAATTTATCGGGGATCGCCAAGGTTGTGCTTTGTGATGGTTCAAAGTCCGAAAGGTATATTGCATTAGTTGTCCATGGTCACATTATACCGATGCGGTGAAAAGCTATGGATTCCGCATCAAGTATCATACATGCTCGAGGAGAAACGTTCGACCTATGAACAAGTCGATGGCCTAAACATTTCCATGGCCAATGCTACTTGCAAGGTAAGTGGCCTGGATAGGCTCAATCAAGCTTAGGACTACATGGGAAGTTTTGGTAATTTGAATTTATGTAGACATGCCCACATATGAAAAAAATCTTATGTCCCCTTCTTTGAAGCCAGCTCAAATGGAGAATGTGAGCTGCATGTCACAAATCATTCCTCAAAGCAAGTGTTGGGGCACTTGTAATTTTTGCAAGGTGCTACGAGATTCCCTGCGCTTAATTCTCCGAGGTTGGCAAAAGAAGCTTGGCAAGGCTAAGGTTCGCATACGAGGGTCAGTATATGAGCGGTAGTGGGGACGCAAATTAGCTTCATGATAATCTCTTGCTGGGCAAGGTTAAGGATCTCGGTTTTAAAGTATTGTATATTTGGGAAGCTACATCGGAAGCAAGTTCCTCAAGGCAAATCTATAGGACTAAGAAGACTTCGATTACATCCACTCTCATTGTTAGGCTCCTTCCACTCTTGTTGATTATTTGGGGGTCATATAATATCTATCTTTGATCGGCGCATTACTCAAGGGTGTCTATAATGCAAGCAGGCGCGTACGCTAAGTTAACAAAGGGAAGATTTTGGTGAAATTGTAGAAGAAAATTAAGAGGTCGGTAATGCATGGGTTTGAAATTCCCGCCTATCCGAGTTTCGATGGAGTTTTGCAAGAACGAGAGAATTTCCAAACATCATATACTTATTAATACACACCCTAGCAAAATGGTATCGCGTGAAGCCGTATTTAATCCAAACATCAGATAGTTAGATGTATGCTCTCTAACGTCGGGATTTAAACAAAGCCGGAAATGGAAAGGCGCTTAAGACAACACATGTTTGATTAATCGAGGTCCACATAATTGAAACTTACCATGACCTGCTGTCCGAAGTTTATCGCATTACTCAAGCCAGCTGTCAAGATGTTTTACTATCATGCCACCTGGCGGAAATCGAGCCAGAAAAGTTATGAGTACTGTAGATCACTTTGAAGGATATGAGTTTTAAGCAAATTATATAATAAGTGGAGGTTATTATAGTAGAAATGTCGTATTTGATGAAAATTTAACTTCAAGACATCCCCTAGAATAGTAAAAATAAAGACATGTCAAGCAGCGAACAGAGGGATCTGCTGGATAATTGTAAGCTGTGAGGATGACATTCCCCACTACATTCGTAGGCATCAAGCTGTTCCACCGGTAGGAACACGAAGCTCAGTTCTAGATTGTCCTAGAAGAGAAATCCCATTGGAGTACTTCTTACGGTGGGCTTAATGAGGATATGTCATTTTACTAGAAAAAAGTCAGAAGTTAATCTCAGCCAATATAGAAGTCGGGTTACTGTATCAGCCTGTGCTCCAACGGCCATGGAGAAATGGAGTTACTTTAAGAATCGATTTGGGAGTCAAAGAAAAACAGAAGAAAGATTTCAAAGGTTGCTAAGAAGAAAAAGATTAAGTGACTGGCATAAGGCCTTGTTAAGCGTTGTAGATTTCGCCGTAGGAGCCGACTACAACGGTATTTCACCTGTAGTCGGCTGGCTACTTCCATCGCCAAGTAGCCGCACATCGTGATTGAGCTCGAACAACCAGATGCGAAGACCTTTCCAGCTGAAGAGCTGGAAGAAGAGATTTAAGGACTCAAATCGTATGGCTCTGGCTAAAAGGAAGATTACGCCGGCAGTCGGGGGAAAATTTGCATGGTTTGGAAACAATTCGAAAGTGTGTTTACATGGAAGTCGAATAGCTGCCATGCCTTTAGATCGGGTATCTGGGAGGAGTTCATATGATAGCTGCTTATACTACAACAAGAAATGGATCACTTACTTACTTGATATTATGTGTATTTATATACCAACAACCTAGTTATCCGTAAGTCGGGCGGGACCATCTAAAGATAAAGTTTGATATCGAAAATGTCAAGACAACTTTAGGAATGGAGATCTACGTGAGATGTATAAAGAGGGAAGTTTCTTTCGCCACGTAAGGCTTCATCAGTGATTATTCTACTTCAAGATTGGCATGCATGCCTATAAAGCCTATCGATACTCCTAGTCAACCACATTTTATCGGCTTACATTTGCACTTAAGTCGCCCCAAGGAAAGGAATACATGTCCTGTTCTTTATGCCAGCTGCAGTCGGAAATGTAATGACGCTACGTCCACTAAACCGGACTTGCAATACGTCAGTCGTTGTCGTTAGAGCTGAAATTGAGCATTGAAAGCTGTGAATGGGGATATTCTATATCCTTAAGGCACATCCGAGCATGGGTCTCGCTATGGTGGGCGAGAAGTCAATATATTATTTTTGGATATTCGACTCGACTTTGTTGAGATGCTGGGATGCAAAGAAAAGATCGAGCAATCACTACGTTGCTCACTTCAAAGTGTTCATAAGTAGTCGAGGCTACTTTCAGCCCACAATGATTTTGTCTACTATCGGTGCAAAGTATATGGCTGATGTAGCCTCAAGCAAAGAGGGAATTCGTCGAGAGGATTAATCACCCACTGGGGCTACATCATGACCAAACTATCAGGTATCATGATAGCTTCGAAATAAGCACATGCCGATCAAGCGATCAAGTTCATCACTTATAGATCTAAACACATCAAGTAAAGATATCATCTCGAGGAGCCAAAGGAGAATCAAGTAAACAAAATGGGTACTCAAGCATAATCCAATGATATAAGCTACGGTCACACCTCAGAGCAAGTTTCAATATTTTGAACTTGCTCAATGTTTAGTCAGTTTCAAGTAGGTAACATCCGGTAAAGCCACATTTGTCATTTCACAAGATTCCTGTGACGCTCATATGCACATCTAGCACATATGCTTTCAATTATCCGGGCACATCTAGTATTTTGTGGGCAATATCTAGTATTTCGAAAGTATAACTGTGCATCTTCGAGCACATCCTGCATTCTCGGATACATTCGTGCAATTTTCACTATCTATTTTTCTAGAAGGACTGCTTTTTAAGTTATCTCACATCCTGAAGAATCTGCTTAGATTATTAAATAATTTGCTCGAAGAAGTCTCACATCTAAACTTTGTGAGTTTAGTTTCAATAATATTGATCCTATATAAATGCCTTAGCTTTCTTAGTTTTTCCTTTTGCAAAAATAGCTTATTGATTTTACTGACGGCTCAGACACCTAAACTATTTTAAATAAATTTTGTACTCCTCCCATCCGTTATAAGAAATTTCCTCTACCCGCATTAGTCTAACAGCTAATATTAGAGATACCTTCATGCAATACTTAAATTTTATATGCCTTCATTATAACAAGCTTAATTGGACAAATAATTCACGTTAATAAATTCGGTAGTGTTTTTTACTATTGTCACTTGATATTGAACCATAATCTTTGTGGAATGAAATCAACAAAATAACTTTGGTAACACTTCTCATAGCATCCATGATTCTTTAATACTTCCACATATTTGTCATAATCATGAACACTATAATACTCGGAGTAATATACAATGGTCTTCTCTTATTATTTTTTAGTGAAATTCAAAGGATAAAAAGAAAACACATGAATGGAAAACGCTAGGGAACATGAGGCCACGTCAACACGCTTCCCATGTCACGTCTCCACAATTTATTATATTTTAAATCTTATGTACTAAGTAAAATAATTAAATGAAAATTGTAACAAACAAAGATTTAAGACAAAAACAAATCCTATTTTTCTCATATTCATTAGACAAACATCCTAAGGTTACCTTTCTTGATATTAACTAATTTGATTTTGTCATTAGTTTCTTAATTAGTGTATATTATGTTTGTATTTTGATCATTCATGGATTTATGAGTGTCATCAAGATTATCGTGTTCAATATGTTATATGTTCATTTGGTGCATTATATCATCATGATCGAGGTTCGAGCGCATGCAATGACAAGGGTCGAATTTTATAAAATTATAAACTAATTAGTAATATAGCATTCACTTAGCACTTATAGTGTTGGATTTAGAGTAGTGTTGAATTTGTCAACTGTTTTATTTTTTGATGAATTTGGAGTAGAAGTATTGCATTTAGTCTAATGTTTAATTTATGATGAATTTGGAGTAGAAGAACTATTGTTATTGGTTGTGTGTTACAAAGAACTCAGATTTATTTAGTGGATTGATCAACTAAAGCCAAATGTTGGTTTTAGCTAATAATGTTTTTCTGTTTTATTTCTTTGGTAGATGTTTTGTGCAGTGATCATGTGAAGGGGTTGGAGGTATGGAGAAGAAAAGAGGAGATGATCACGAGGTGAATGAAGTGCCTATGTTGCCCGTGAAAGTGGATGGGTTTGGATTTGTAAAGCAGGAAGGTAATTCTCCAGATAAATTATCCAGGAGCAGATCGGGCCTTGAGCACAAAAGGTTTGCCATCCTCCTTTGCAATGTTCAGTTAATCTAGAAATTGTACCGAGTATTAAGATTAGCTTTCGATAATCGTTGTGGAGAGGTGATAGGCATTGAGTGAGGTGCATTGACACTTCTGATCGTTCCCTTAGCCCGATAGACTGTTTCACTAAGCTTTCTTAATTGGAAGTATCGATAAATGATAATCTTTAGTAATAATGATACTTTCAAAGCTGCCGTGTAGATTAGTTTGATTTTTGCCATATTGGATCACTTCTCGATTCTGGTGCACAATGATCTGGGCAGTTCAATAGTATGGATCCAGGAAGCCCCTGCTTGATATCTTATAGTATTTCCAGATTTTCACCATTTTATGTGATCAGTGGTTACATAAGAAGCTAGAGACTTAGTTATGGTTAATTTCAGCTGATGCAAACAAGCCTATAACTCATATTCTCCACATATTGAAATTGTTTCATAAACTTTCTAGTAAAATTTCAGGGAGGAAAGAAGGATTAGGAAATGGAGGAAGATGATTGGTGTTGGGGGAAGCGACTGGAAACATTATGCAAGGAGAAAACCTAATGTTGTTAAAAGGCGGATAAGAAAAGGGATTCCTGATTGTCTAAGGGGGCTTGTCTGGCAGTTGATCTCGGGAAGTAGAGACCTATTATTGATGAATCACGGAGTTTACGAGGTGACACATTTAAACTCTGAGCTGCATTAATCTGTTCAGGTTCATTCTATTGTACCTTCCGTTAAACTTTTAGCTTATAATGATATAATCCGAGATACTAATGTAACCAAGCACATATCATGTTATACTTCCAGAAATGTAATGAAAGCTTATACCTGCTTTTCTTAACTACACTATAATCACTTATCAACTTTTCTTGATTGATGACCTGTTTTAATCACATAATATCACTATTTTCTGCAGCAACTAGTGATATATGAGACATCAGCTTCAGAACTGGATATCATACGAGACATCTCTCGTACATTTCCGTCACATGTTTTCTTCCAGCAGAGGCATGGACCTGGTCAAAGGTCACTTTACAATGTTTTGAAGGCTTACTCTGTATATGATAGAGATGTTGGTTATGTGCAGGTCATTATTTGAAACATTTAAACAGTTTCACATACCGTCGTTGTCGTTGCAAGTAAATTTACACCGGAACATTTTCACTGCAGGGTATGGGATTCATAGCCGGTTTATTACTTCTTTATATGAGTGAAGAAGATGCATTTTGGTTATTGGTTGCATTATTGAAAGGAGCCGTTCATGCTCCTATGGAAGGGATGTATTTGGTAAACTTTTTCTTTCATTTTTTGGATTGATCTTGACCTCCTCACTTATACTGTGTGGTGTCACTTCCGTGAACTGAGAAAACTGATTATGCTTTCCATGTTGACCAGGCTGGATTACCTCTTGTGCAGCAGTATCTTTTTCAGTTTGACCATTTTGTGAAAGAGTTTATGCCAAAGTTGGGAGATCATTTTGCCAAAGAGATGATCAATCCCAGCATGTATGCAAGCCAATGGTTCATAACAGTTTTTGCATACTCATCTCCTTTCCATTTAGCTATTAGGATATGGGATGTGTTTCTTAACGAGGTCAGTGAAATCTAAAAAATCTATGTCCTTGCCATTCTTTCTATTGCTTCTATACTCAGGCCTAATGGGATCTTCATTATTCAGGGTGTCAGAATTGTTTTCAAAGTTGGCTTGGCTTTGTTAAAATATTGCCATGATGATCTGGTGAGTATCAACTGCTATTCATTTTCAGCACTATTTATATTTCTTCTTATGTATCAGTTTTTTGTATGTCAGGTGAAACTACCATTTGAGAGACTCATAGTTTCTTTGCGTAAGTTCCCTGAGGACGCCCTGGATCCCGACACAATATTGCCCCTGGCATACTCAATTAAGGTTTGCTATCATCAATAGAATTTTCCTTGATTTTCTTATGTTGCTTGAGCCATTAACAGCTGGCTCTTGAGTCACATACTGTGTCAACAGCTGACCACCCATGAGCAACAGTCGAGTGAAGATGAAGCAAATATTTTTCAGTCAATATTGAACTAAACACATTCATGTTATTACGGGGCTAGGTCACTTTATTTATCTGTGAATTTGTCTGATTAGGTTTCCAAGTCGTTGGCGATACTGAAAGAGGAGTATGAGAAGCAGAACGGAACGCTGCCACCCAGATCCCATGGTGGGCAGAATCAGCAACCACCATAAGTATTGTACCTCAGCCTCATGTCTAGTTAGCTAGACTTGAACAGAAATACTTCTCTATTTCTTTTTAGAAATGTAGATATATATGCCATACATGTTTTGCTGAACAGCTATACGGTCTTACAAAAAGAAATATTCAAAAAGAAGACTATTTACCCAAATCATATTTAGAATTCGTATGGAGCACCTTATGAAAAAATGTCTTGCAGACACCTGAATTTGTTCCTCACTTTCTAAGGATAAATGTATGCTCTTTCAAAAAAAAAAAAGCAGGACGAGCATCAAAAGCTTTTGTTGAAATTGTTCGTTTGAAAATTTTCCGTTCTTGTCTCTGTAACTATATTTCATTGATTATAAGAATATTTTCTTCGCCATCAATACCTGCTTCTTGAATTCATTTTTTTTTAAGTATTGAATTTCTGAAAGAAATGAATCTTTACATAGCACATTGTACTAATCTTTTGTCATACACAACAAAGCAATAAAATGAAAAATGGCAATAACTCAAAAGAAAAAAAACAAGATAATAAGCAAACTTCCCTACTGCAACTACTGTTTCCCCACCCTATACAAATTTCTACAAACATTACAATATAGTTCTCTTATCGAAATTGCCCCCTCCCACTCATGTGATTTTCAACTCTTTAAGCAATTATCTGGTTCTTGATGGACATGTCTTTCTCTTGACATGCCCTTTACCTTTTATAAGGAAGTTGTTGGTTATGCGTTGTAACTTCTCTTACTCTCTGACCTTGAATCTGGATGGTCAGCGTCATCGTTCTCCCTGTGAGATTCAATCTCCATGCTACCAGCTTGGCTTTTTCGTAGTCTCCGATCCTAGAACACATCAAAGTTATTCAAAATTACCAAATATTTAAAAGAAAGGAAATAGACTACTGGTGCATCTATACCTCTGGTGGGGAGTAGATAGTCTAAAGATAGAAGAAGTGCTAATAGCAGAAACTGATTTGAGAACGTCAATAATCGATTGTATGAAACAAGCAGTGAGGATGAACAAGTCTATTAAGGAAATAATTGAAACATATCAAGCAATGAACACCTAGTAGTCCTCTCATTATTCTTATTGTCTGACATTCTATCAGATAATCAGACCAGACTATTGTGGATAATCTCTAATGCCCACAACCAAGAATATAAAATGTGAAAAAGAAATTATAAGTTGCGTGACATGCAAGAATGAGTGAGTTGGACACATACCTCTCTTGGTATGGGATATTCCTCGGATTCAAGCATACGAACAACTTGACTCATTTTAGGTCTCTTTTCAGAATCTGGATCAACACATCTCAAAGCAGTCAGCAGCGCTCTTTTGAGAGCTCTTGTTGATGGTCTCGTTTCAATGTTTGGATCCACCACTTCTTCTGAGCGCCTGCTTCCAACCATCATTTTCAACCAATCTACAAGATTTACCTGCATTCACAATAATATACTCATTAATTTAAATAAAACAAGTAACCCTAGGTAATGACTTGTCTTCAACTAGAGAACTGAAATGTGGACAAATTGAAAATGAGCAAAATGAAGAACCGTGTAAATGCTTAAAGGAAACATAAAAACAATGGACATATAATAAGTGATTGTGTCTCGTAGCAATGATGTTACAAGATTGATAGATGTTTCGTTCAAATTGCTAATGTGTTTTCATTTTCTATATTTAGGATTTTAGGCTCATACGACCTTACTTGAACATGATCTGTTCTATAGGCTCGTACCTCTGTATCCTTCAGTTCTAAGGATTTTCGGCTCATAATTTTTTGCACTGTCTTATCTTTTTTTGAACTCTTCGAATCCTTTTATTTATGATAATTGTTAAGTCTTTTTGTATATGTGATGTCATCAGCAATGATGTTGATAGAAGTAGCAGTAATTTAACTCATGCTTAGAAATCAAGCAACATGAGACTTGATGTGAACATTTGTAGCTCTAATTATTCTTATTTCTTTGATGTTTCCCCCTTATGAATAAACACAATCTGAACTTAAAATGTATGCAACATTAATCTAGATCATTGATAGCTTGTTGGGAGGATTGAGTAGTAAAATCTATTACCTCTTGGGGAGAACGACCATAATCCACTGGATCTCTTCCAGTTATGGATTCTAGAAGAAGCACTCCAAAGCTATACACATCACTCTTCTCATTCAAGAGGCCAGTATTAGCATATTCAGGGGCTACATAGCTGCACCGAATGTTTGAAGTCTTAGAAAAATGCTATGATTGATCACGTTCTATTCAGCCTCATAGCAAATCATAAGGTTGGATAAATATGTAAATACTTCAAAAGGATAGATTTCCATGCTTTAAGATATAGGGACGACAGGAGTACTAACCCAAAGGTACCCATGACCCTTGTCGTGATATGGCTTGTCCCTGCACCAAGTAGCTTAGCCAAGCCAAAATCAGAAACTTTTGAGTTGAACTCATCATCGATTAGAATATTACTCGACTTTATATCTCGGTGAACAACTTTTGGTTCTATGGCCTCATGTAAGTACGCAAGTCTGCAAGAAATGCATGTATCTTTATAAGATCTCCATATTGCTCAATGCAGCGTACAGTTAAATGAACTTACGCCTTTGCTGTGCCTAAGAGCACCTTCATTCGGGCCTCCCAAGTAAGATATCCATGATGACGCATAGCTCCGTGAAGCCATTGTTCTAAATTTCCATTGTTTACATATTCATAAACCAGCATCCTGAAATGTTAAGAATAAGTTAAGTTTGAACATAGCATTAGAAAAGTTAAGCTTGAACACAACTGAAAATGTCAGGAAAACAGGAAAAGAAAAAAAAAAATTATACTGTGTTCTACCAATTCTGTGGTGCTGCTTTAATGAAGAATACATAATATGCAAAAACTTAGGAAATTAGATCACTTCACACTTATTATCAGTCATCTTATGAAGTCGTCGTGGATAGATGAGGTACCTATGAGTTCCCTTCAATAGAAAGTGGACATCCAGGAGGCTAACCAAATTTTGTGACGACATGACCATATGAAGCTCAACCTCCACCCTGAATTCTTTCTCAGCCTGACCACTATTTAAAAGGTTAATTAACATTCAGCAAACTCTATACTAATAAACAGACATAAAAATGTATGTGGTAAAATATGCCAAGGCAACTCACAGGTTGTTGAGGAGCTTCTTTACAGCCACAGGAGTTCCATTAATCAGCTGTCCCCTGTAGACAACACCATATCCGCCTTCACCAATGATATTATCCTTAGAAAACCGGTCTGTTGCAACTTCCAGATCCCTTAGCGTAAACCAATGACCCCATCCCAGGTACGAGAATTCTGGGAGGCCAGGGAGAGGAGAAGGAGCAGTTACAGCGTGTGAAGAAGGCTTGTGCTTACCAAACGTCCCCGAACTTCCTTCTTCTCCTGAGTGAGACCTGTAATTATCTTTATCCACAAGATGAAATGAACCCATTTGACTACCATTATCTCCAGCTTTCTTCCCCACTCCTAGATGAACCATAACTTTGTCCAACTCATTGTCACTTGCTTTGTCATGAATGGTGAGAAGAATCCCATCTCTTGGAGCAAACTCATCTTTTGATACTTGCTCGACCCGTACCTCTTTAATTTCCTTCGAAATGTCTGGTATTTGGCTAACGGGAATACTCCGGTTAGCTCGTCTTGACTTCTTCCGTGAAGTGAGATACAGTGTTAAAGCAAAGAGGATGACTACAATGACCAGCAAAACAACAATACCGATCAATTCCCACACCTTGAGGTTGAAAACAGCAGTTTCTTTTTTCAATTCGGTATTGAGATCAGAAGCCATCTTTTACAATGCAGAAGAATCTGTGGAATCAAAGAATGAAGATGAAAAATGATGCTTAGAAGATTAATGAGTAAAACTATGTTCATTTCTGATCATTATCAATCCAATAAATTATGTTCACTAGTTTCTATAAAGGGAACCACATTGCAGGACAAGCCAAAAAACAGTGTCTTGAAGGGCAAAATGCACCAAACACAAAGCAGCAGAAAAGACACAACAAACTCCTTTAAGAGCAAATCAAGCATAAATTTCATACAAGATCCATTTCCATAGGAACAATTTGTGCCAAATCATCTCATAAACTTCAAATCTCAATATAAGGAATAATTTTATACAAGAAACTGAATATACTTAAAAACTAAAACTAGGAAAATGATGAATGTCAACATAAAGTTAAAATTATCACATTCTCATACCTTTTATGACAGAAAATGCCAACCTTCAAATAACAGATCTCAGGAATCTCAAGCAAACTGATTTCTTCATAAAAGATCTCTGATCAAGGCAACTCATATAAAAACAAATACCAAATTCACCACATTCTCAAAACAAAAACATCAAACAATCTTGATTCTAATCTCAGCTCAAATGATAACAAAGTCTGATATTTGCTAAAATCACAATCAACCCTTTTCTCCCCTTAAAACCACAACCCCAAATCACAACTACAAAAGGGTATTTAAGGAGAGAATTAAACTTCAAAGAACAACACAAAAAAACTGAACTTTACTGAAATTCACCACATTTTCAAGAAACATATATCAAATTAACTCAAAATTAGAAGGAAAAAAAAACCAAATCTTGATTCCAATCTCAAACCTCAAACAATACAAAAATATGATCTTTGCTAAGTTCACCTTTAACCCTTTTTACCCCTTACACTACAAACCCAAATTACAACTACAAAGGGGTTAAATAAAGGTACAAAAACCAACACAAAAAATGCATTTAGCTAAATGGAAATGTACCAATGAGATAAATAATGAGGTAGAAGGTATATAATATGAATATGATAAAGAAGGTGAGGGTGGAGTTATCAGTGGTAGGTAATGAGGAAACGCCTCTCTAACAGTAATCAACAAGGCATTTCTGAACATGACTCATTAGCAGAAATTTTACACCCACAAAGACTTTAATATAATACTCCCTCTCCAAATATCATCAAATTTTCATTATTCATCCGACTTTTACTGTGAATATTTTTATTAGATACATGTAATAATCACGAAACTATATCAATAAAATTACATTTCAAACTCATTTTATTCATATATTTTTATAAAATATACAATATAAATAAACATATTTAAAATTAAAGTTTTAAAATTATAAATATAAAAAAAAAATAATCTTTTAATTTATGAGTACTATATAACGAGTTAATGCATTGTCTCTACTTTTAATGCACAATTTCGTTGAAATCTTGACAACAATTGCAACTTTATGCATGTTTTGGTTTAAATTTATATTAATATTAACAAGCTTTAATATTTTTTATGAATTTCGAATTTATTTAAAAAAGGAATTGAATAATACGCATACTTATTCCATAATAATATAGGATGGTTGTTTCTAAATTTTAGTTCAAAGTCATGATACTATATAACTAGCTAATATAATGTATTAAATATGTTTGAGGTTTAAGTACATACTATAGTAATACTTCATTCGTCACAATTAATTTGATTGTTTAGAATAAAAGTATTTTATTAATATAATTATTGATTGTATAATTTTTAAGCCGGTAGCGTTATCAACCAATGTAAAAAAAAATATTAGAAGATAAAATAAATTTCAGTGCAAAAATATTTTAGTGTAGCTCTGCCTATGATCACACCCTATGTTATTTTAGTGTTCAATTTTTATGAAACTTGGATAATAATTGTAACTTTTTTGTATGTTACATGTTTAAACTTATAGTTCAGAGTAAAACATCAATAAATATTTGCAGTATATCTTTGGTTTTGTTTGGTGAAACAGTAGTAAGGAATAAAAGAACTCCGAAGCTACCACCCCATTGTGAGTCAATGTTTGCCTTGTTGGTATTAGAGATTTTGTGAATTTGATGTACTAGTTCATTCAATTCATTATTATCATGTTCTGTTTATTTGCTGTTTGTAGAGTTTTGTTTGTTGTCATGAAAAGTCTTTTTCGTGTAATACAGTTCAGTCATAAAAGAGGTGTAGTTCTTTAACCTTTTGTTTGGTAGAGGAGGTTAAAAGGAAAAGAACAAATGAATGTTAGCTACTCTAGAAGAATGGATAATGTTTTTATTATCATGTATAGGGCGGTTGAGTCTGCTACCAGATAATTCGATCGGGTAAATATTTAATCGAATCATTTAATTATTACTTTGATCGTTTTGGAAATCGAGCCCTTTTATACTTGCACTAAATTCGAATGCAAGTTGAGCGGCCATCAAGTCGAGCTTTTTGGCCCACTATATTGAGCGGGTTACGTTGATCAAATTATACATCAAAATATCAAATGAATGTACATTATTTATCAAGTTTGATAATTGTTCGTTGAATGTGATATCAAATAATATCTTCAATTCGAACCCAATTCGACTAACAATTAAACCAATAGACGAGCCGAGATTTCGGACCGAATAGGCATAAGTTATCCGGTCAATTGACAGCCCCAATAATCATGCATAATGCCCTTATGTTCATCTTTACAGGGGAGAAACTTAAAATACTTTCAAATGAATCCATATGTTATCAAGTTAATGAAACTTAAAAGTAAGATTTTATCTTTTGTGCATGTTTGGTTTTATTGTTGTATACAAAAACTACACATGAGATCAATAAACTCACATAAGACGGATTCAAATTTACCCAAATTTGGGATCGAGTATATACCCATTTTACAAATTTTATCTCTCTTATTACTCTTCCTACTCTCAAATTAAAACAATTTCTTGAAACATGCAAATATTTAGAGACCACGAGGTAAAGATTGAATATCTTAGTACTCCGTATAAACCAATTCAAAGAAGCATGATCACATTAATAAGGTTTAGGACTAATTTTTTTTTAAATGTTAAACTGAAAAATTAAACATAAAGAAAAGACTCATGAATATCAAGAATGTGACACAGCTCTTAGTAATGAGAACGCAACAGAGCTGTCGAGTTTGAATTCTATTAATAAAACAATTTTTTTGATTACGAATGATGCTTTTTCTTTTTTGGAAAAATGAAATACGTGGCACTTTGTTGATTAAGATTAGAGAACATAAATGGGTTTCGTCTTGATCCAGTTCACAATTTTTGAATATGCATGCTCAACTAACGAATATGGATGCAAAATAAAACTATTATTATTATGAGATTGTTTTTAATGTACAATCGTATATTGCAACCAATTTCTCTATTCATCTACTTATTACTTCTAATTGCAAAAAAGACAAATTAAATAAACAACATTATTGTTAATTTGCTACACATGCATTTTCATGACTTATTTGACAGTACTACATGTACCCTGTGGACGTACACCTGGTTTATTTGGAGTAGGATCTTATCATTACAAAGTATCTTAATAAACATACCAAAAGTCTATATAATTCTTTTATTTATAATGCACATATACATACACTACTCCTTCATTTGATCAAAATGATCAGCTACAAATGTGTAATGATACGAAATCTTGAGTCGTGAGTACGTGCAGCTATGTATACTATGGCATGAATGAACAAATATGATGACACATACACAACAAAATAAATGTCAAATAATAAATATATGCAGTTATAGAAATATACTCTTTTCATCTCATTTTAACCAGAGTGTTTTCAATAATTTATATTCGATCTGAAACAATAAATATAATCTTCTATTTTTTTAAACAAAAGTTGTACCATTAGGTACTACACCTCACACATTTATGGGTCAATAATATTTAAAACATTAGAGTGACGCCTATTTATATATAAGTGGTTAGTCAAATTTGCCAATTAATAATTTGATATTGAGGTACTACAAAATTAATAGATTGTCAACTTTGAATATCTTTGATGATGGATACCACTTCTCCTTATTGGATCCTAGCTCCTCCCTTTGTACGCATGGGGAAAATTCGTGGGTGTACGTTTAGAAGGTGATGATACAATGTTCTTGCTTCTTGATACGCAGACGGCCGACCACATTATTGAGTATTGACCATTTTCATCAGAATATATACTCCAATAGTGCTGATATAATTAAAACAATTAAGATGATTTAATCAAATTAATTAAAATCGAGCCACTAAAAAGTGACACGTGACTAGGATTCTCAATTGAGCCCTAAATTTAATGTAAAAATTCTTGGTCAATAAAGGCTCGAGAAAAATAGCCCCAAATTAAGCGACATTAAATTTATGCTCGATACTAAAATCCCCAATTTTATTGGTGAAAATCGGCCCTGGGGGCTAAAACTGCTTCAAAAGTTTCGGGTTCAAAAATGAAGACTGTATTATGATTCAAAATCATAGCTCAAAGGTCCGGGGGTCAATACGAAACATTCTACTAAAGTAAGAATCCTAACCTCTGAATTTATAAAAAAAGAGGAGACTATTTTACTTCGACACCAAATAATTCTCAAATTATCCAGCAATCCGCTCATATCTCGCTTCAAAATTCTGCTGATGATCGCGATCCACCCTCGGAATTAAATTAACCAATCGTAAGCAAAGAGTCTGCCTCGTGTCTCTATACGCCCCTTATTTCGAAAAATTCCATTCAAAAAACAAATATCTCATCCAAAAAACACATGAGTAAAATATGTAGAAAAACCTCCGGCATTTCTCTAAGCTTAAATCTTTTAAAAAACCGCCAAAGAAAACACCACATGTGACCGGGAAAACACCTCTGTAAGTCTCTGTAAATAGGCACTGGAATCAAGAATTATTGCACAAACGCAATAATTTTTCAAGGCAGAAGCAAAATCCATGAGAATCGACACAAATCTCTCAAGAACGCTTCAAATATTCTCAGTGAATGAAATGCAAGCACATGATTATTCATAATTTTGCATAGAACACCCTTAAAAACTCTCATGTGTTTAATTCATCAAGTTCTAGATATAGAAATACATCGAACATAAGCATTCTAGCCCTTGTACCGAGTCCAGCAAGTAAACACGCCGGCAAGTGCCCTCGTCTGGACGATTAGTACATCAACAAAGGCCAAATACTCAACCTTCATACTGATTATTATCACTACGACAAATGTGCTCGCTAAGCATCGCTTACAAGACAAGCTAAAAAGCTCAAGTAAGGTCAAATCTACCAAGTCCCACTCTACAACAACAAAGTTCGCTTAAGGCCGGGCTTTAGCATGCCAAAGGTTGCATTAACGCTTTCAAATAACTTGCTATCACCTCGACACACTAAAAAGCTCCAGTTCTATCCCAAATCAACTTCACCAAAGACAAAAGTAGCCCCCTCAAGCCAAAGTCCCACTCAAAGACAAAGAAGACAACTACTGCCCCCACAAGAAGCAAAGAGCACAACCACGCCCCACTCTCGTGAACATCCCTGCTCCACCACAAAAAGCGTAAGCATCACACCGGTGTTATTACCTCAGCAGTTCCATCAAGTCTAATATGTAATCGAGATCAAGTCCACCAAGCATCAACTCCACACATCCACCACCACCTGAATACGCTAAGGCCTCCCGCTCCTGAGCATATCCAAAGTTCACCTCGGCCTCAAATTCATCAATACTAGACACATATCCAAAATTTCTCATAGAACTCTTATCCAAGTCCAAATTTCATAGAAATCTCTATCCAAAGCCCAAATCAAATCAAGTCAAGAAG
Organism: Lithospermum erythrorhizon; assembly: GCA_019722365.1. Lineage (NCBI taxonomy): Eukaryota > Viridiplantae > Streptophyta > Magnoliopsida > Boraginales > Boraginaceae > Lithospermum > Lithospermum erythrorhizon. Next base: position 1,238,523 of record JADFUC010001683.1, read on the forward strand.
TTCAAATCGCCGAGCTCATACTAAAGCCTACTATCAAGACCAACTGAAGAAGACATTCACAAATCACAAACGCTAGTGGATCCATAGCTCGGCCACGATCCTCTTCGATTCGAGCAAAACCCTCAGATACCAAGGAATTTTTCCCTGCCAATAAATTTTATTTTATACCCCTTAAATAAATAATAAAAATTCTTTTTGCATTACACTGTCATAATTTAATTCGGACTACTTTATTATAATGATATACTAATATATGTAGAGTAGTATGTATAATAAGAGATTATTTCAGGCCAGGCCTCCAATATTATTTTAATATATAGAAACTCATCATGATGAATTGATTTGAATAAGATATTTCTCAAACACCATACTTTTGAAGTATTCGTTTTCATCAAGATTATATGGGTTTCTTTATATTAGGGTTCAAGCAATGTTGGTGCGCTGGTGCAACATGACTTTCATGGTAATAAGAAGAGATTCTACAAAATTAATTCCTTTAAAATTGCAATATAACTAGTTCAAGAAGGCACAACTAACTATGACATCTTTTAATTCTCAGAAGTTATGAAATGTGTTTTAATTGGTATATATCACATGTATTGTGGTATACTGGTGTACGTAATAATGTGGAGCTTGAGTAATACTTGGGGTGTCGCTCTTCCTAAAGGATTGATGTCTAAATCAAATTTATTACATACAATAATTTAACTGTATGCGAACATCGTCGTCTTAATAAGACTGCTTAGAAAAGGATTTAATGCACTTTCAATTATTTATGTTTACTTTTTTTTTCTTTTTCATTTGGGATAAAATTAATGGACAATATTAAATGATCATTTCTAATCAAGTTTTCTAGTGGTATGAAAGAGTTATCTTTACTTAATAATTTTCTTCATTTGGACGTCAAACCATCAGTTTCCTTTACAAATTATTGAGGAATTGCATCTCTTAATCATATACTAATGACGACGGACCAATGTCTTAATAATTAGAAGTAGAAGTTTCGTGTTGGTATTACCCCTGTCGATAACAACCACGTGTACATGCATACATCTTGTATTTTCCACCCTCCCCCAAAATAATGGGCCATTATCATTACAATGACTCAATCTCGAGACCTCGTTATTATGAATAATATCCCATAACCACTGGACTACATACATACATCTTGTATTTATTCACATTTATAATCAAGTTTTATGTATCCCTAACCAACCAATTAATAATGGTCTCATCATATTAGGGTTAACCTTATGGTAAGTATGTTTTTAATTATTAGTAAAAGCATTGAACCGAGTAACCTAGTACCTAACTTATTGACTAATTCGATGCCTCGATCACATTGACTATTGATGACTAGCTCGATGCCTCGATCACAAAGGAGTCGATTGTTAGGGTAAATTTGAATTTGTTAACGAGTGAGTCAATACCCCACTCGTGAGTAAGTTTCACCCTATCACAATTTTCCAACATTGATACTAATTATAGGAATATATAATAAAGATGGTCCTATCCTACGATGCTTCGCTGACAATAATGGAAGTATGGAACGAACACCTCTGGCGTGTTCTATGTTGGAATCTTGGAGCTGATTTGGAACTCATCGTTTTACTGTATTGTAGACTATGCGCACTCTTCTTATGAGTAAGATTATCAAAATCCTGAAACCTTGATGATCATAATTATAATCACACTTTGTTATGCGAAATTAAATCCAATCTACTTTCTTAGGCCAACCCAAAATTTATAAGGCTTGGACAATGTAAGTCATATAAATCAGGACGGACTTGTTCAGTTCGCTATAGTTTGTCCATCCTAAAAAAAAATTATAATTTAATATATTTGTACTTTGTAACTCATAACATTGAAAATAAATAAATCAATAGTAGTGATATCTACCAGGACTTCCAACAAAGAAATCTATGTGGTTTAACTCTTGAGGGAGGAGTATATGTCTAGATCCTCCTATATATATGTTTCAAGTATTTTTAAGTCTTGTTTTAAGCACAAATTCTGTATATTTCATGTTCCACTTATAGTATTTGACTTTCAACAAATACGTAAAAGTAAAGTTGTATCCAAATAAAAATATTTGATAGAACGATCATATAAAACCAAATAGTATATTATAGGCTCAAACAAGGAGGACCTCGGACCGACGCTACGAAGCCTACGCTTACGCTTAAACGCTAACTAAGAATAAAATAAACGCCCATCCCATTATTAATGTATCATCCATTAACACGAATACATCAGTGGGATCAGGTGCAAACTGGACTTCGTGCAAACACATGCAAACAATGTCTTAGCCCATTAAAACTCCTGGGCCTTGCCAAATCTGGTCCAATCTTATTTGGGTTACCCATTAAATTCATCTTGACACATTAATAATACCGTTTTTGCCCACCATTAATTCCAACCAATTTAACTTTTTTTTCTCAATAATTCATTAAATCTTCTCAATCATCATTTTCGTCAACGATTTTTATCCATTAAATCTTCTCAATTATATTTACAATACGATTTTTTTCTCAAGAACTCTCTTTAACTTTCAATTCCTCAAATACATAATTTTAATAATTAATCGTTGTTAACATTTCAAATTCTTTTGATGTAGATGAACATGATCATTAATGAATGCCTCATATTGTATTCTCATGTAATCACATTGTCAAAAAGTTCGATGAGGTTACTCAAGGAACATTAGACTTCTTGTTAATATTAAGATATTTGTCTAGCTCTATCACCATCATTTATCCTGGAATATTCAGCGTAGATACTTCACATTTTTAAGCCAGAGCATTCCGCCTAGGTGACTAAAGCTACTAACAATTTACTAAAGCTACTAATAATAATGCAAAAGAAGATTCCAATATTTCTCAATCCTTATTTTTATCATCGTCAGAATACTATTTTCATTTTGCAAACCCTCACAATCCTTCTCCAAATTCTCAAGATGCAATAAATAAATATTCTCACAAATTCTTTCTCCAAATTCTCAGCATTATCCACAACAATGTTCTCCTTCGTACTCTTATCAACAACTATATTATAAGAATCGGTAAACTTAATTATTCTATCATTTGTGTCCTGCGACAACAATTCAAAGGTTGGATGTGGCTCTATGACTTGAGGTTTCTAAGTATTTATCTTGATTTTTAAACTTTTTCCTTTATACATAATCTTTTCCAGAGTATATATGTACTCAAATAGTTATATTTTGAGTACATTTATTCTTGTGAAATAGTTAAACACTTTTACATTGTATACATAATCTTTTGTCAAGTATATGTGTACTAAATAGTTATATTTTGAATACACTTATACTCTAAAAACCCATAAACACTTTACACTATATACATATGTTTCTAGAAAGATATGTGTACCAAATAGTTATATTTTGAAAGAACTTATACTCTAAAAAACTATTAAATATTTTTACACCTATATAAGCATACAATCTCTTTCAGTAGTGATATCCTGCATTCTCAAATAAGCTATATTTCTTTTAGTACACTTATACTCAAAATCAAGTAAATAATTTTACACTATATACATAATCTTTCAGAGTATATGTGTACTCAAATAGTTATATTTTGAGTACACTTAGTGTCAAAAATATAAATGAGTACACATGTACTCTGAACATATATGGAGATAGATTTCACCTAAATCAAGTATATGTACATATTGTGGCCTTTGCAGTGCATGTGGTACCTATATTAACAAGTCGCTACAAAAATACGTTCTCATCACTCACTACTAAGAACAATGAAGTTCATATCAACAAAATCAAATCTAATAAAATAGTAGTAAGAACAATAAAGTTCAACAACATAATCACTCTACAACAAAATTATATTTTAAATCTCAATTAAAAATGATAAATATACCAAACATTAAATTCCTAAACAAAAATCGAATCCAAAGTAACTATAAATTTGAATATATAATTACTAATTTTAGATACCGCAAAAATTCTAAATTAAAAATCGACCTAAATTAAATAAATAATTTCAAAACCCTAATTAACAATTAACCTAAATTCTTAACCATTTCAAAATCTTATTTAACAATCGACCTAAATTAATAAGAGAAATTCTGTGAGCATAAGAGGGATGAAAATTTATAAAATTGAAACCCTAATAACAAATACAGTGAACGATTAAATACCATAATATCTAAAATTGATGTTGTTTTGAACTTTTGTGCTTGACTTGATTTTTCATTTTTAGCTAAATTATGATTATAGATCCGATTTGTTAAGAAAGTGAAAATAAAGCAGGATGGAGAACGGAGAGAAATGTGAATATACGTAGAACGGAAACGCGAGTCCCATGGAATTCCGTGGAGAGGAAATCTAAATATGATTTTTGTCAGGTGGCACGATAACTTAAGCAAAGAAATTTATTTCGTCCTCCCCACCCCAAACAAATCGATATTCGAGGATAAGTAGACTTGACTTATCTAACGAATCGGGTCGGCCGTGCCTTAAGCGTAACCGGTCGCCCGTGTCACATGTCTCGACGGGCCTGCCCTTAACAAACCATGAGTACGTCTGCTAAGGAGTACTGGGCCCCTATTCTCTCGTGGAGATCCGCGTATCGGGGGCCGACTTATCATCAAGCCAGACAAACGGTGCCACGTCAACAATTTTTTTCCTGGCGCTTAAACGCCCCAACGCTTAATCTTTAACGCTGTACCGTTTATGACAATGAAAATGAAAATTGATGACTAATTGAACTAATAAAATTTCTAATGAAATAACGATTTATTAATAGTTCAAATAGGTAGTTTAAGATACAATAGGTTTTTTCTCACAACACTAATACTATACAAACGACACCGAAAACGATGTAATGATTACGCTCAACTGGGCTCTCGCGCGAAACCTCAAAGTTAAGCAAAGTCACCACATTCTATGCACAGACGTCACAAATTCACGCCACCCATTCGGCCAAGTAAACATGATGTGCTTGGGCCACCATCCCTCGAACCTTCCATTTTCAATTACCGGTTCTCTGTCATTCATAGCTACCTTACACTCACCGGGCTAAGCAAAAAAACACGCTCGAACAAAGTGCTAAGTACCCTCGAGCTGGGCGGATGGATCTACGATAACTTTGAAAAACCTCTTACACGGCACTCCTCCGGATTTTCTTTCTCGAGGCATAAAGGAACATTATGTTAATAAACAATTATAAATTGATTAAGTTAATAGTTGATTATCGAACAAGAAAAAATGCTCTATTTTATGTATCAAGAAAAATATTTTCTAATCAACTCTATAAACAACGGTACTAATGCTTAGTGCCAAATTCCATCATCTAAATTTAATATTTTATACTAAACGTGGCAATCGCTTTGATCATACGATACCACGCTAGATCCCAACTTGGAAATTTTTCCAACGCCTACAACAAGTAATCCATCACTTTAAGAACTAACGGTACCGGTTGATCATACGTTACTAATGCTTCATTCCCAACGGTTTCTTAACGGCTACTTTTGTGCTAAATGTGGTACCGCTTGACTCAAATGGTACCATGTTTATTCCCCTAAAACGAGTGGACTGCCACCCGAGAGCCTCTATGTGCAACACCAGCCCCCTTCGCCTCACAACTCAATCATTTTAAGCACCATAATACTCACAATGGATCATCCGATCGAGCCACTAACCTATCCACAACCCCATTTTGATCCCTCGACCGAAGCAGGGTCATCCCATGGATCATTCGATCGAGCTTTCCTAGAGTCAATGAAAGCCAACATGTTAGCCAGCGATTTACGGCAGCGACATGGTGTCGACCCGAGCCGGCCGACGGACGCCCACCAAGGTCGGGTTCGTTAGGATGTATAGTAGACTAGACGCAGTTGGCGCGGGGCCGCCCTGCCTCGGAACGGTAGCCGAATCAAACGGGCCCCGGCCGCCCGGCTCATACTTCGATTCTTACCCGGCCGGGCCACTAAAACTAAAGATCAGTCTGCATCCGCCTGCCCATGTCCGGAAAGCTTTTAGCAAAGTGGTAACGCTAAATTTAGACGCTACCACGCCGTAAATACGCCATGCTAAATTAAGAATAAACGTTTCAATACCGATCAAACGTGTAACGCTTCATCTCAAACGCTATATTTTCAACGCCGTGAAAATAACGCAAGATCATGAATAAACATTACCACGCCCGATTAAACGTGGTAACGCTTATTCTTAAATCCAAGGCTTATATCTCTGTTAAGACTTCAAACGCTACTACTTGCTTATACCGACGCCGTAACGCTTATTCCCCGCAGAGCCTATTCCACCATTGCCTCTATAAATGGGGAGACCACAAACTTATTTTCAATCTAAACACAATCAAAGCAATTCTTGTATATTCATAAGAATTTTTGGCAAATTAAAGAATTCTTTTATAATCATAAGTATTCTTGATCATAGTCAAAGCAATTGTCGTATACTTCAATTCGTCGGCTTAATCTCATCGATCTTGAAAGCTTGGCTTGCTCCGAATTCGGTATTCTCTATCTTTAACTTGTTATTTGCTATATTTTTGTTGTTTTACAATTTATAATGGCCTCAGATTACCAATTAGCTACTTCAATTCAAATAATCTTGTTAATTTAGAAGATGATGTATCATGGAGTCCTACCCGTAATTAATTCTCAATCTAGTGTTAATATGGTAATAAATGGTAGAAAAAAGTTCATGGGTTTGGAAACCACTTTTAATGGCGATCGAAAGTGAAACAAAAAAGAAATTTGCATACTGTATTTTAATTAGTATGGAAAACGGAGGGGGGTGGTACCGTCATTCAGACACTTAATTAACAAAACATCAAATAACTAAGGATAGTGTTCCCCAAGGAATAAGGCCAAGTAAGCAACAATTAATACTCTAAACCTTTATTAATTTTTAGTTTTAATGAGTTTTTTTATAAATGGAGATTTAAATTTGCACTGTAGTTATTTGCCTTTTAATTTTTGTGGGATGGATGGCGTTTATTCATTGATTCAAAGGCTATTAACCCTCGGTACTATCAGATCCCCCTGCTCTACTATGCTGTAGTGGCTGCCTCTGTAAATATTTGTAAAGATAAAAAAGAACTTATAGGTAAAGATGACGAATACTTTGCTCGAAAGTTTGTTGGACGAGCGGATATCGTGTGTTCGATGATTTTGATATAATGTGTGTTACATGTCATTGGATTGATATACTGTTTTACAAAGACGCACTATATATTTTCGCCAATTGCTGTGTGTGTAAAAATAATGCATACCTCCTAAGTATCAAGTTAAAACGCGTTAATATAATTGTTTGAATAAAATTGCTTCTATTTCCTTTTGATAATGCATCGCAAACAATGTAGCTATTTATTAATAATTTAAATGGAATGTGAACCGGATTATAATGAACTCTTTTCATGTTGATGTTTATGTCATGTACTTCAATTAGTTGCTAAATGATGGAATTCAAGGTTCTTTATGATGAATTTATTCAACCTATTAGAAAGGTTGTTCATTTGATTATCATGTGAGGAGCGTAAGGAAAACACGATATAAAAAAAAATAGCTGAAGATGGATCAAGAAGTTTAAAAATTAATCACGATGTCGGCATTAGACGAATTTACTACGATCTCCAAGACGCTGCATATGTTTATAAAGAAGAAGTTTTAAATTTTATTTCATGTATGCTCCTAACGATCCATATTATACTCCGTTGAAATATGAAAATTGGAAATATTGCTATGAATTGCTTAAATTTTTAGCCCCGTTTAAAAATTATACAAAAGTTTTTTCTAGTCAATATAGTCCTAATATTCATTTAGCTCGAATGTGTAGTTAATCTCTTGCAATGCATATGGATACTCATAGAAATGAATAAAGTTGTTATGATATGGTTCAATATAAGACAAGTTTTAAAGTATTTTCTTATCATTCACCTCTATGCATATGCGATCAAAGTTATTTGATCGCTATATTCAACTCGTAAGTTTGGCAGATTATCATTGGGAGTTTTATAAAGCTTTACGACCACATAATGAAGTACTTGAAAATTATGATCATAACAAATATTGTGATGAAATTGAAACTTATTTATATACGATGTATAATAAGTTTAAGGTTAAACATCATCTTAGTCTCCCTAGTCGACCTACACCATCACTTGGTACGTCAAGTCAATTCCGCACGGGAGTAAAAATTAGAAGTCAACACAATCACCTTAAGAATGCATTGGAGTCCCAACATGGTTCTACTACATCCTCATATCATCCGAATCAAGTTAAATTTAATTAACTCAATATTTGAAAACTGTTTTGTTAATGCATCAATACAATAAAGACAAATCTTTCTAATTTTTAAAATGTAAGTGTCTATGGCGCAAAGATATTTTCATTTTGTCCAAGATGGTGCGGAGGTATCAAGCATACCAATGTCTACAGCTAGCAAGTGAATCGGCATTTAGCATGGCTAAGCTTCAATATACTCAAAGACGCTCAAGGCCAATAAGCTCGCAATCAAGTTTGTGTAAAGAATCAGCATGATCGGACGTCGCCACCAGCGCTGCCGATCCATATGACGAGAAAAATGATAAGTGGTATTATTAATGCTCACGATTCAGTGATGTCAAGGTTGTTATCCTATCGGGAAGAGGGCGGTGCGGATGCCGATCAAACCGATCAATATATTTTTCGCGATGAATTGTATCAATGAGTTGTAATTATATGAAGTTAAAGTTTTTATCTTTAATATTTTGTAACAACGTACACGTATTTGTAATAATAAAATTACTACTTATTCTATCAAGTTAAAAGTTGTTTATCTTTAATATTTTTGTAACAACGTACACGATTTGTAATAATAAAATTATCGCTTATTCTATCAAGTTAAAGTTGTTTATTTCTTTAATATTTTTGTAACAACGCAATACGCTTATTTGGAACGCTGGGACGTTAAAAATCAAAAAAAAATTGTTGCATGTACAAACGTGTACACGCTTAATTAGGGCGGTACACGCTTAAGCAGCCACTCCAAACCCAGTAGCATTCTCGATCATTTTTACCCTAAACGCTACCCCGCCTTATTGAAACGCTGGGATGTTTAAAACACAAAATACTTTCGCAACAAACGTGTACACGCTATACAAAGGTACACTAAGAGACACTCAAAATGAGTCGCATTCTCGATCATTTTTCCCCTAAACTAAGCCTCGCCTTATTTTAAACGTCAGAACGCTTAAACACAAAAAATAATATCCGCGCGATAAACACGCATTAATGCTTAATAAGCGTGCATACCTTTTAATTAGGTTGCATTGGCTTTTAATAGGTTCCAAACGTGAATTCATAACACAATTTCTCAATTTCAAACTTCCAAAAACCAAAATCTTCAATCCAATCCTCAAATCTCCTCCAACTATATCTACATATTCATTTACTCAATTTGTCCAAATTAGTATCAATAATCACATTCAATTATTACCCAATTGCTTCAATTTGGAAAAACGGGACCAAGAAGAGTCGAAAGAGGAAAAGAAAGTTGCATTTAAGAGGTTTGCAACTAGGGGGAATGAGAAAGAGAAACCGAACAACCTCCACTATCACTATCACCACTCACCGTCCGAGTCCGAGTCCAAACGGCGGCGATAATGTTATAAACCCCAAAATGTAAAGAGCGGATCAGACGCTGATCAAGCCGGAAATTATGGAGGTAACGGACAATATTTTGTTTGACTTATTATCAAATACCAAACATGATATAATTGCAACTTTTGTTAGTATCAAAAATTCTCTACATACGATCAATTTCATAATTCGCTTAAGGTTGTTATTAATTGACTGGGGTAATGGCCACAAGATAATAATGTTAATGGTGTCCGTGGTAGTTTTTAATGAACAAGATTTAGCTAGAGCATTGTACAGTAGGCGGGATACTATGATTACGTAGGAAAGAAAGTGTTCAAAAGTATCCGCTGACCAGTGAGGACGGCGCGCATTCTTAACAACGGTCGTAGGCTAAGAAATCTCATATACGGATAGTATAATTTGAACGGCCTTCAAAAGATTGTTTGGAAGTGTCGCCTGGCGGGTCCTTTTGCCCACTAATAGTGTCAAGGCCGGAGCTACTTTTATACATGCTTTTGTCACGCTGGCTCTTTGCTAGCTGGGTGTCTCTGCTAATTTACCGCATATGATGACAAAACAACGAGCTACCAAAAAAGAATAAACTCCGCATCAATATGGCATTTACTATCTCCCATATGTCAAGTTAATGTCCAAAAAATGTTCCAATTATGGGCGTCAACAAATGGTACAATATAAGAGGGAAAGTATTTATCTTAAAATGTTAAGCTGCCTGTATTTGTGAGGCTGGAGGTGCAATAAGGCTCTAAGTGGGAAATTTAGAGCAATTGAGTCATGCGAGGGATGATGTGTGGAAGTTTGTTGCTGCCTACTCCCCCCAATGCCGCCATTAGGGACGGACACTGTGGGAGCTACCAACCTATCCACAACCCGATTGCGGCATCGACCGGGCAAGGCCCTCCTATGGAACATCCGACGAGCTTTATTCGCAGATAAACACCCCTGCATTTAGCAAATGTTTAATTAGAATGCGAGTACGAGGCGAGACAATAGCGTGGTCTCGGGATCGATCACCTTACCGCGCAAGCAGAGGGATATGAGGTCGGATGCATTTGCGGTATCCACGACCACCACCGCCGACGCCCACCAATGACGATTCGCTAAACACAATGAGCACGTGTTTTGGTTTTATGTTATTTCTCAGACTTTTGTGAAACAATTCATGTTTATTTTATTTTATGTCATGTATGCTGCTCTAACAATTTAGTATTTAGTGGTTTCAGTAAATTTTTATGTCATTGTTTCACCGCTCTAATTCGATTTGGCGCTGGTTGCTAAAATCAGACTGGCCAGATTCGGCGCTTAACGTGGCCCGCTTTATATTAACGCTACTTTTCACGCACCCTTGCATTTGATTTCATGGCTTTAAACGCTACCACGGCCCTGCATTAAACGCTACCACGCACTCTGGCCGATTGCACTACGTTAATCGGATTAAACGCTACTAATGCGCTTCATGGCAAGCCGCTGCAATCTCTTTATTACCTGCTTTGGCGCCCCTCGAATGTGTCAAGGCCCTCGTGGGCTCGAACCGGGCCCGGGCTGGGGCTAAACTCCTTGGCCCCTATCCAGTTCGTTTATAAACGGACTGGTGGGCCTTCGTGGGCCTCTGGGGGCCTGGATCGGACCCGAACCGGGCTACCGGGCCAAGCCCGCGAATAGCCCGGTGGGCCCGGTTCGTTTGCCACGTCTAGGACTTATGGAAGACAAAGTCCATGCAATGCGCGTTTGCATGTCAACGCCAAAGAGGCAAAGACCAACTTGTCCTATACTCCCAGTTTATACGAATCACAAAATCAGTCCTTCCCCCACTCCATATCTACCATCACATGTTCATTGGACACATAACCCACTTTCTTCCTAAACTAAATCAACCCCTTTTGTCCAAATCATACACCAACAATATGTCAATAACAATCATTCATGTACTATGTTGTACTCTTTTCCTTCAACCAACTTATTACCAAAACAATTAAGTACATTCAAGATAATTAAGTAGTTTCAACATTGTACTCATATATATATACACCTTTAGTTCATTTTAATTGACGTTTTTAATTCATTTTAATTTACATTTTTAGATTGCATGTCAAACTTTAGCCACAAAGGAGCTCGGTTTTTTATTTATTAAAGATTATCGTTTTTATTTTTCATGTAGAATTTTAACCACAAACTTGATTTTTATTTTTAATTGGACTTTTCACTTTACATGTCAATCTTTAACCGAATAGTCCATACTTATGATTTTCGCTTTGATCACAAATTTGGTTTTAGTTTTAATTAACGTTTTCGATTTTCATATCTAATATTGAAGACAATTGAGTAGCTTTGGGCACAAATTGTTTTTACTTGGTCTAATAAAAATTTCCAAGATTGTAATTATTGGTGTTGTATAGAATGGGTGGGGTGGGAGGGGTGGTGGAGGAGGGGCAGAGGGGCAGTATGCTTCTGCCAAGATATCAGTATGGTGGGATATAGAGAATTGTCAAGTGCCTAAAGGGTGTGAGCCTCACTCAATTGCTCAGAACATTAGCTCTGCTTTGGTGAAGATCAATTATGGTGGACCTGTTTCTATCTCTGCCTACGGGGACACTACACGCATATCCAATACTATTCAACAGGCTCTCAATAGCACTGGAATTGCCCTTAATCATGTCCCTGCTGGTATATTATATTTCAAGATTATTGCTTGTTTTATATTTAGATATTTTTTAAGTTGATGGGTGAGTTTGAAATTTATTGTGTAAACCCCACTTAGTGAAATGAGACTTGGTTTGGTTAAAGTTGTAAGCTTTGTGATGTTCTGGGGTGGATGTGTTGATGGGTAGGAGTGTAATTGTGTAAATATATTATGGATTCGAGTTTGTCGTCTAAAGTTGTAAGCTTTTTGAAGTTTAGATATGGATTCTGATGGGATAGGAGTTCAATTATGTAGATGTGTAAGTAGATTATGTGTTTGGGTTTGAATGTTCTTGTGGGGTGTAATTGAGTATGAAGTTCAAGGGTGTGATTGATTTCATATACTTTATTGATTATGACAATTTATTGTGTGTGGATGTTGATGGGCCATGAGTGAAATTGTGTAAATGTGTAGGTAGATTACGGATTTGAGATTTAATGTTCTTGTGGAGTGTTGGATTCCTTTATGTTTGAGTATGAACTGTGAAACTAATATCAAATACATTACATAAGTTATTATTAATTTATATCTCATTATTTTTCATAAATGTTTGCTGGTATATGAACTTGTGATGTCTTTAAAAATTGATTTTGTTCCAAGCATTATGGATGTATATATTTTTTGCAGGTGTTAAAGACGCAAGTGATAAGAAAATCTTGGTGGACATGTTGTTCTGGGCTGTAGACAATCCAGCACCGGCTAACTATTTGTTGATTTCTGGTGATCGAGATTTTTCAAATGCACTCCATCAGTTACGCATGCGTAGATATAATATTCTTCTAGCACAACCGCAGCAAGCATCCGCTACACTCCTTGCAGCTGCAAAGACTGTATGGCTTTGGACGAGTCTTGTTAATGGAGGGCCTCCACACACAGATGGTGCCTCTTCTCAGTCTGTCAGTACTGGCTATACTTCGTCATCCAGCTCTGATTCCTTACATTTAGCTAGTCCTGTATCCAATCAGATGAATCCATCTGAGGAGTATGGAAGTCCTCTAGGGAGCCAAAGGTTTTCCGCTATAGGAAGGGGATCGGAAGCTAAGTACAAGGGCAAACAAACTAGGAGAAACTTGATGCAACAACCTAATGTATACGAAAATTCTACTGCAATGGCAGCATCACAAGAGAATCTTAGTAATGCACAATTTTATCAACAAGGACGTGGATATCATCCAAAGCAATTGGTCAGTTCTCAAAATATATCTGGTCATCAGAATGCTCCTTCAAGTGGACCTCAATCTAATAGTATCCCTAGTAATCCGGATTCTTCATGGGGTAATAGTAGTAAGCCTCAAAGCACTTACCAAAATGTTCACCCTCCATCAGTAAGGCCCAACAACCGGCCTGCGCCTCCACTGTTGCCACGAGGTAGTCTATTGCCAAATAATACAAATGTGCTTCCTGCACGGATAACACCTACCATACCTCAAGCATCAAGCTTTATGTCGGCCCCTTCGTTAAGTATATCTCATGTAAGTAATCCCAATGGGTTTGATCACCCTGGCAATAGGCACACTCCATCTCAGTCATGGAATGCTGCAGAGCCGAGACAGGGTCCATTGGGAGAGTCATCAAATCATGGGAATCTTAGTCATCAACCTGGACATACACATACTCATTCTCAATTATGGAATGCTGCAGAGATGAGAAAAGAGCCATTCAAACAGTCATATAGTCATGGGGGCTTTAATGGGCCTCAGAGAGGACAAAACAGACCACAGGTTTCACAAGGTTACCAGGAATCACAAACTGATAGGTACGCCCGGAGTACAAAAGATATTCCACCACCAAATAATCAACCATTAACTACAACTAATACTTCAAGTAGTGTCGTTTGGGGGACGCCCGGATGTCCCAATCCTCCTGATCACATTCAAGGTCTTATTGGGATTATTTTAATTGCACTGAATACCCTAAAAAATGAGAAAATGATGCCAACCGAAACAAATATTGCTGATTGCATAAAGTATGGAGATCCGAAGTATCGAAATACAGATGTCCATAAGGCTCTTGAAAGTGCTGTAGAGCAGCAGCTGGTAGTTGTATTGCAGAATGTAGGTTCTTTGGAATTGTATGTTCGTAAGAATGAGAAACTGTGGAAATGTGTAAACCCTATTGGCAGTAATTTAAAGCAATATCCACAAGCAACATGGGATGAAATTCAGAATTTTTTATCTTCCTCCGCAGGGCGTTCTGCAATATTGGCTAGTCAGTCCAAGTAGGCAACCATAATCTGTGATTATCTTCATTTAACTACGTTTTTACTTCTTTTAGCTCCAATTAGACGTTGTGTATGACTAATAGTTATCTTGATTTCTTCTGTGCAATAGGTATGAAGCAGCTACAATCATTAAAAACATGAGCCTTAGAGAAATTCCTCTTGGTGATATATTACAGATTTTGCACATGGTTATCCACATAAAAAGATGGATCATTTATCATCAGTCAGGATGGCAGCCGGTTCAGGTCAATCTTCCTGCTATACCTAACATAGAGGAGGTTATAGCTATGTAGTGTAGCCAGGAAACTTGGTAGAGGAGATGGCCTGCAGCAGTTAAGAGGCCTTCTACACTTAATTCTTATATATAGTCGCGGATAGGCATATTTCGTACTCAATTTCCTTTATGTTATTAGTGGGAATCTCAGCATTCAAAGACTAAGGTATGTTACACAATAGTAGGTGCACATAACTTTTCAGAGCTCGTGCTTGTTGGACGTGATTTGGCCGCATCTTTACCATGTTCAATGTGGCAAGACATCAGGTGGAAACTTCATAGGATCTCTTGCTCAAGACTACTTCTATCCGACTCAAAACTAGTTCAAATCTCTTTCTTCATGGTCAATATATATGTTTTCCTTATATCTGGATAGTGGTGGTTATCCAGTTCTGGATTTTTAAGTAGAGGCACCAGTCTCTGAGTGCAGCATGTGTGTTGGATGTATCTGACTACTTTCTTGATGGGAATTACATCTTCTAGGAAGAAGTTATACCAGAAATAAGTAAGTTTTGGTTTTGATTTCTTGGAAGTTAACTTCATGGTTTCTCGCTTTCACTATTTTCATCGGCAAGTCACAAGAATATAAGGATTAAGGGAAGACGCAGATGAGATGTCGAACAGTATGGCTATCAAGTATCATGTTAATTTTTATGATCGCGAAGATTTCTTCGAAAGCAGAATATGCAGGCTTTGATGGTATCAGAAAAGCAACCCACCATTGAAGAATGACATGAGCCATCTGGTATATATTATGATTGAATTTCTACTGCTCTTTCTTATTGGCTACTGAATGAATCAAGTTTGTTAATATAATAGAATGATATGTAAGTTTTGCACATCAAAATGCTATTTCATATGTGTACATTGTATATATGAAGAATAAAACTAATGCTTTATTGTGACTTTTTTGTCAATTGTCATTATAAATGACAAAAATATTGAAAACAAGACTATAGGTTCTGAAGAGCTAAAACAAAGGGCTATTAAGCCTCATTATTATTTCTTGAAATAACAGTGGTAGTAAGCAAACAAAGTACACAAAGCCAACCAAACAAGATAGGAAAGAAAGTAAAATAACACAGAAGTTTGACTGCTGAAACCTTCAAGCAAGATTCTGTTCAAATGCGAATTCCTCAACCATGTTCATTTTGAAGGTTTCATCATCAACATTCTGTTTGAGTTTCAATTCCTCAATCACGTTATTCTTGACGGTTGCGTCCTCAGTTAGTGCAATGGTAGCAACCTCATTCACTTGCAGTTTACGAGCAATGACGACAGAGTTAATCACCTCATCTGTTGGATGATAAACTGAAAGAACCTCAAATCCATGAAGATCACAGGAATCAACAATTGGATAGAGGAAACCCCTGGAGCCATGAGCACTTCTCAGCATTAGAAGTGCTCCTGGTGCCATATTCTTGGCTAAATGTTCAATAGCTTGAACCTTATCCTCTTTATTCATTCCGACCAATGCTGCAAGGAATACAACATCATAATCCTTCAATTCACTCGTAACATTCATGATATTCGCAGTGTTGAAAAACATTCTCTTGGATAAATCAGAATCAGATGCAATGAGGCGAGCTGCCAAAGTATTTGCCTCCTCATCAATGTCATAGTTGTCGAATGTGGTGCTAGTCAGGTGGTACAAGGCCAAGCAGATTGAAGTCAGGGGCAGGGGCCCTGATCCTATAAAAGCAACACGATTAGGGGCCTGAGAGGAGCAATGCTGGCTAAGGATGTTGTATTCGAGGAGGCTGAGTTTAATGTAATTGTTAAAATATGGGAAAAGATCGAAATGATCAATGGGGTTGTCGAATGATCCTAGGATCGTTGCATAATGCTTTTCCATTAGACCTTCGGCTTCACCGCATAGCCTAATGAGTTTAGACCTCATTTCTTGATTGTTTTTGGGGAGCTTGGTTACATCAATTGGATTAGGAGGGGTACAAAGGAGAACAAGCTGTGTAAACAACATGTCTACATCTTTGGAAGGTTTAAGGCTCTCAAGATTTGATATTTTTTCATACAAGTCACTCACTTTTTCAACAATGGAATCTCTCTGGACAACCATTTTAGCTAATGAGGAGATGAATAATTGTTCCAAGCACAATATATTTGATTGGTTTTGTTGGTTGTGATGCTTACCATTTGAGGAGTTCTTATTTATAAGAGTTCATAGAAGAGCTTGAGAGGCAAAAGGAGGTCAAGAAATAGCATTATTCATGAGGTACTTCATTGTAGTAACAATGATTGATTGGTGGCCTCATAATAGTGGATCCGTTGAGACTGAGAAACTAATATAGTATAAGCATGCAGCATTTTAGTGCTCTAACAAATAAACAAGAACCTAAATTATATATTCATAAGTTCTCTTTTGGAAGTTTTCTCAATTTTTATGATATATTCAATTGCAAGAGCTTTATTTGCGTTGTTGTTTAAAACAGTTTAAAGAAAGAGATTTTGTAGTTTTTACCTAATGCGTCCAGGCGACCACGCCCTACTATACAAACAGGTTAAAAAAGGCAACAACCAACATACATGCTTATACTAAGGCATCCATTAGTTCTTGAAAAATTAATTTTGGCATCCATCATAGACCGACTAACATTCATTCACCCTAGTAAAATGAATTGTTTGAAAGCCAAGGTAAAAAACTTATGCATGAGATCCGTCTTCTTTGATAAACTCTAATTTGCTTCCCAGCACAATTGCATTTTTGTGGGAACAATTGAATCACAATTTTAATTTGCAAAAAATGCCCGGCTATCAAAGAAATATTATGTGTGTTTTCCTAGATAAATAAAGATTGCAGAGGAGGGGGTGCATTGCCACTATCATGGGTTTGTACCAATTTAGTATATTCATCTCTCCAAAAAGTTAAAAGAGCCTTTAATTTCATTGACAAGAGTGACTAACTAATGATATTATGTTAAGAATCAATGAGTTCCACCTAAATCATTGACAAAAAAAAAAGTTTCTCGGACAATATAAACCAATATATAATTTATTCAATTTTCATAATCGGAAAAATTTGGTCACCATAATCTGATATTGTTGATAAAGACCCACTAACATCAAGCTCCTCAAGCAAAGGCAAAGCATCACCATATTGCAATAAGATTCTCATCATTACCATCTTAGAAACTGATCTAGAAGTTGCAACACAAAATTGAGTTTTTGCAGTAACATTCTGCATAGCTATTGCAAATGCGTTGAAATAAAACTTATAGTTCAAATGTAAAGATACAAAGGAAAAGTAGAAGAGATTAAGGAGAGGTACAACAAAGTGGTATCAATTAACTATAAAACCACATTGTTATTTCTTGAATTACATAAGAAGACACAATGCAGAAAGAAAACCAAACATGACACACAAAAGAAAGAAAATAAACAGAAACCCAAAAGCAAGATTCTGCTCATAATTCCTCAATCATATTCATGGCTTAATCCTCACTAGACGTACATTTTCATTCAAGTGCAATAGATGCAATTTCATTCACTTGCAGTTTACGCGCAATGACAACAGAGTTAATAAACTCCTCCGTTGGATGATACACTGAAACAACCTCAAATCCGCGAAGGTCACACGAATCTACAATTGGATATAGGAACCCCCTGGCGCCATGAGCGCTTCTGAGCATTAGAAGTGCTCCTGGAGCCATATTCTTGGCCAAATGATCAATAGCTTGAACCTTATCCTCTTTATTTATTCCCACTAATGCTGCAAGGAATACAACATCATAATCACCCAATTCAGTTGTAACATTCATTATATTCTCCGAGTGAAAGAACATTCTCTTGGATAAATCAGGATCAGATGCAATGAGGCGAGAAGCCATAGTATTCGCCTCAGCATCACTGTCATAATTATCGAATCTGGTGCTAGTCAAGTGGTACAAGGCCAAGCAGATTGAAGTCAGGGGCAAGGGCCCTGATCCTATAAACGCTACACGATTAGGTCCCTCAGAGGAGCAATGTTGGCTAAGGATGTTGTATTCCCGGAGGCTCAGTTTAACATAATTTCTAAAATACGGGAAGATATCAAAATGATCAAGGGGGTTATCAAATGACCCTAAGATTGTTGCATAATGCTTCTCCATTAGGCCTTCGGCTTCACCGCATAGCCTAATGAGTTTAGACCTCATTTCTTGAATGTTTTTAGGGAGCTTGGTTACATCAATTGGATTAGAAGGGGTACAAAGGAGAACAAGCTCCGTAAACAACATGTCCACATCCTTGGAAGGTTTAAGGCTTTCTAGATTTGATATTTTTTCATATAATCCACTCACTTTTTCAACAAAGGGGTCAGTTTGGACAACCATTTTAGCTACCAAATTGATTTCTTCAAATCACTATTTATTTGATTTGAGGAGTTGTTCATTTATGGAAGGGCTCGAGAGACAAAACAAATCGAGAAATGGCATTATTCATGAGGCACTTCATTGTTAACAATAAGACATAAACTAATAATAGAAGAGTGTCCCTCTCTTGTTAGTTTTAAATTTTTAATGAGGACTTAAAAGTAGGCATGCAGCATTTTAATAAGAAACGCAGCCTGTGCCCTGTACTACACATGTGCACTAGCATATTGTTCACCATATTCACAATGCTTAGTTAACTTAACATAATTGATGATCTTTGTTATTTTAAATACTCGTTGTGTGCAAACATTGAGGAAGTAACACTATATGTCTGCATAATGGAATTATTGGTTACACAAATATGATTTTTACGATTTCGATTTGTTAGTTTAATAAACATATATTCAGTTGGTCTATTTTTTTAAAGAATTAATATCACAATAAGACAAGAAAGTAATTTCCTATGGAAATTTCAATGAATTTATTCAATGAAGGTGTGCAGCCAGACACAACCATTAGGTAGAATTTCACGAAGCTAGCAAAATCATTTTGAATATTCATCATTTATTCGATTTTTCAAATATATATTTGAAGCTGTATTTTTAACGTCTAAACTTTTCAAAATGCATTAGCCTTTCTGACTTTTGAAATAAAATCAATTTTAAAAGGGCAATTTAGGCAAACAACATCCCAAATAACTTCACTTTACCCTCTTCTTACTTGGCCAACACATAGTGCTTAACAGCAATTCAGTTTTAATTAATTAAATAAAAATAAAATAAATAGCGTCATTTCAGCGCTTCTGGCGTCACTCCCTCACAACACCACTTCTTCTAACAGCGTATCCCATTTTTGGAAACTGGTCATTGCATCATCCTGAAACTAAAACTTGCCCCTTGTTTCATACTTGACTTCTAGAGGACATATTAAAAAAATAAATTTCTAACACTGCCTTTGCTAAAGATCGGACAAATTGAAATGGTAAAAGAGAAGAGAATATATATAAATAGATTAGTGTATCAATTGGATTTGTTTTAGACTAATTTAGAACGAAGAACTTACAAAGCTAACTTATTTCAATAAAAGTGGAATAGTAGTGATTCATTCTTTAGTTATTTGTTGTTCTTTGGTCTATAAGTGTGAAAAGCGAACAAAAATTGATAAGCACGTGAGCAAGTAACAAACAATACCAAGCTTAATTGGAATTGAAAATCTAGGGTGGGGATGAGGTAAGGGGTGGGGTGGCGGGATGGAGTATAAGGTTGAAGATGAAGTATTTATTTTATTTTTTATTTAATTGATTAAAATTGAGTGTGTGAATTAAGAATTATGTGTGGTTAGGTTAGTTAGAGGGTATATGAGTTATTTGGATGTTGTTTATCCCTAAAAGCTGCCATTTTCAAAAATTGATTTTGAGCTTGAAAAAATATAGGTGTCCACATTTTTAAAATTTAAGTGCAAAAATGCAATTGATACTGTTTAAAGATTAAATAGTTTAGGTAGTATTTAAAATAATTTTGTTAGTTCGAGTTGGATATATAAAATTTAGCCCACAACCATTTGAGGGGTCAAGAAACCTCCAACGCTCCTTGCTTTTTTCTCCACGAGTCGAATTACGTATGGACTAGTTGTCCATTTCTATGTGTGGGAACAACCGAAAGTAGCTTCTAATTTTACAACACCATATTTCGTTTTATTCTAAAAAATTCCATCATTATCTTTATAATAAAAGCTATCACAGTATAATTTACGAGGTGTGGATTGCAATACAATACCTTTAATATTGTCTGACCATTATCGTTCGATGGTAGTAGCGGTCTGCTTCAAACTCTCTACTCAGTACACATTCGATCAATAACAGTTGCGCCCTGCTAACCCCGTTACAAAAGATATTGCCATATAGCTAGTGCCTATATAAGATTGCCAGGTGCCGTCTCCCGTTACAAAAGATATTATGCTACACTTTGTGTAAAGACGATCCTAGCCCTGACTCATGCTTTTACTTGATCATCAACAATATTCTTGAACTACCCTTGTGCTCATTTTCACTTTGCTCCAAGTTTCCAGTGAAGGTTTGACTCTCTTAAGTTTCTTAATCATCTGCAATATTCTTCATTCAATCTTCCCTAAAGTTTTCTATTGTGGGTTTTATTTTGCTTAGTATTTGTTATTTATATGTTTCTTGATAATTTAGAGTCATCAAATTTATTTATAATCCGTTTGTACATAAATATTACTGATTCTATAGGTTAAGTTAGTGACATAATATTACTCTTTATTAGCATATGTGGTGTTTATATATTATGGTTTACTTTAATTGGTATTAAAACATGAGATGGAAAATGTTTATTTGTTAAAGCTACTTTAGAGATTAACCTATGATTGAGAAAACTTCAGTTGATTGTGTCAGAATTTTATGTAATTTTAGCAGTGAAGTTAAAGAATGTTAATTTGGACATGATTGATCAATTGCATCACCCTTTAATGTCAACATAAATGTTTCGGTTAGCTCTTAATAATCTGTGTTTCTTCTTATTACTTTGTAAACAAACTTATGGCCACCTTGTGTTCTTCTCTAAGTTGATATGGACTAGGGAGTACTATTTTTGGTGTTCTTTAATTGTGTAGGAGAAAGGTGGTATGTTTTCCAATTGCTTAATCTGATCGTGTGGATGGTTTGCCTCGTATCTTTTAAAAGAACTGCATACCTAACTTTATTTTACATGTTCATTTTGCAGATACTCTTTCAGCATGAATCACAGACTTCTCTTTGCCGCTTTTTGTTTATGGATACTGACATGTTCTTTGGTTCCTTCATCCTCCGATGCGCTATTAAGAGTTGGTCTCAAGAAGCGCAAAGTAGATCTTTCTACCATAAAAGCTGCCAAAATTGCTAGGTCAGAGACCAAGTATGGAAAAGGACTAAACCGCAAGTTGGACGATTCAGATATAGATATAGTCACTCTGGAGAACTATCTGGATGCGCAATACTATGGAGAGATTGCAATTGGTTCCCCTCCCCAGAAATTTACAGTCATATTTGATACTGGCAGTTCTAATCTTTGGGTTCCATCTTCAAAATGCTACTTGTCTGTAAGTGCCGCATGGCTTTTTGTTTGACCCTTTTTCTTTCTCGTAGGTGCATGATCCAGTTTATTAATAGTTTTTAAAAATATTTTTCAGCTTTCTTGCTGGTTCCACTCCAAGTACAAAGCCTCCAAATCAAGTACCTATACAGCGAATGGTATTGTCTATTAGTTGAAGCAAGCCTTTCATATCCCTTTAATTCATTTGTAAGGTTACGGGGAACTTTTATTGAGCTCCCTAATAACTTATATTCTTGTTATGTTCATTATCTTCATATTCTATGATCTAGGAGAGCCTGCATCGATCCAGTATGGGACTGGAGCAATTTCAGGTTTCTTTAGTCAAGATATTGTCGAAGTCGGTGACCTTGATGTAAAAGATCAAGTGGGTCTATTTTTTGGCTTAAATTTCTCATTTAGACCATGTTCTTTGTATGGCTTAGAGTTACTAAGTCTTAGCTTCCTTCAGGTCTTCATTGAAGCTACACAGGAAGGAAGTCTTACATTTGTGTTGGCCAAGTTTGATGGGATTCTTGGACTTGGTTTTCAGGAAATAGCAGTTGGGAATGTAACAACTGTCTGGTATTCTTTATTCTATTTGTTTTCCCAATTTTTTTTGAATGTGTGTGTATGGACACCAATTGCAATTGTAGTTCATTTATGTCATATTGAATTATTCCTGATGCTATACAGGGATAATATGGTGGCTCAGGGTCTCGTGGATGAAGAGAAGTTCTCTTTCTGGCTCAGCCGTGATCCAAGTGCTGAAGAGGGCGGCGAGCTTGTGTTTGGAGGTGTTGACCCAAAACACTACAGGGGAAAGCACACTTATGTTCCCGTAACCCAAAAGGGTTATTGGCAAGTACGTGAGACCAAGTCTGGTAGTATTCTAAAGGGAACTATTACATTTTTCTGTTTGCTTCTATACTTACTTTCTCTTTACCCCATGACAGTTTGATATGGGAGACTTCTTCATTGGTAACAGCTCAACAGGTGAGTTTGTGTTTCTCGGCAGCGATTAAATCAATAATGTAACATAAACTGTGATTTCTCTGGAGGTTTGAAAGCTTAATGAGTCCTTGATGTGAACTTCACTTTAGTCTGATTGTTCACATATTTTATTTTATCTTTATTTTGTTCTATGCCAGTTCTGACATCTGACTCATTATTTCATTGCCCTGCCCTTTCCAGGATTTTGTGAAGGTGGTTGCTCTGCTATAGTAGATTCTGGGACATCTTTGCTCGCTGGTCCTACAGTAAGTGCCATAATTCTCTTGATTCTGCGACTGCTGGCTCATTATTTCTTTGCCATGTCCTTTGCTTGCTGGTCTTTCTGACTTTCCAGAGAGTAAACTTGAGAAGAATTTGTTAATTCAATAATTGCAGACTATTGTGACTCAAGTCAACCATGCTATTGGAGGTGAAGGAGTTGTGAGTATGGAGTGTAAAGAAATTGTTTCCGAGTATGGAGAAATGATATGGGAGCTTCTAGTATCAGGGGTTGGTTATCTCTACCCTACATTCTCGTTTAGTTCACAACATTGAGCCTGTTATTCAGAAAGTTCTCATTGGTGTGCAGGTTTCACCTGGAAAAGTTTGTTCTCAGGCGGGACTGTGCGCTTTTGGTGCGACTAGGTAATTCTTTTCATTAATGATATTCATGGCTACTGGGAAATGTATTTCTTGTTGGCAATTCAGTTCATGTTATTGTTGGTTATCCATTTCATTCAGTTGACACCAATTGTATGCTAGTATATCAATGTTGCAAAATTTAACCCACCCGCCATCTATCCATTTCATTCGCTGGAATTCTATGCTTTTTCTTGCAAATGTCGTGTATTACTTTTGCCCATCAATAACAAATTTAGTCCCCTACATAAATGATATAGTAACAATTATACTAATCACATGAATGTTTGCATTTTTGTACTGCAGTTCAAATATTGCAATGGTTGTTGACAAGGAAAATGGGGCATCAACTGTCCATGACTCTGCATTGTGTACTGCCTGTGAGATGGCAGTTGTATGGATGCAGAGCCAATTAAAACAGCAGGGGACGAAAGAGAAGGTGCTAGAATACGTCAATCAGGTATATTCTTCATAGTATATGCTAGTAAAGCTGAATGGCGTGGTATAATATCATACCTGATCCAAACTTTTATGGCGGCAGCTTTGTGAGAGTCTACCAAGTCCTATGGGGGAGTCTGTGATCGATTGCAATAGTTTGTCAACCATGCCTAACATCACATTTACAATTGGAGGCAAACCTTTTACACTTACTCCCGAACAGGTTAAGATATTGTGCATGCTGCTGTGTTTTAGTCTGGTGCTCTTGTAGATATACCTTCATTTCTGGGAACCAAAACATTGAGACTTCTATATCTGTCCTTTTTGCAGTATATTCTCAAGACTGGAGAAGGCGTTGCTGCTATTTGCATCAGTGGGTTTATTGCTCTTGATGTGCCACCACCTCGTGGTCCTCTGTGGTATGTCTTGCACTTGAATACAAAACAATTAACTTGTTCCCTGCACCACAAACCACATATCATGAATGACATCAATACAATTGAATGTTTCACTTGCAGGATTCTTGGTGATGTATTCATGGGTGTATATCACACAATATTCGATTCAGGAAACCTCCAAGTAGGCTTCGCTAAAGCTGTCTGAGAACTTTGTTGCCTGTTCCACGGCTTTGCGATGCAAGGGACTTGCGGTTTATATATTACGGAGTATTAACTTGGTACTGTGGTTTAATCCGCAGCCCTTATGGTTTCCACATACAATCTAGGATTTAAGGGATTACTATACCAGACTTATATGTATGTTGTGCCTCAGTAAACTGATATTTGGATTCATGTTTGTGTATTCTTGTGTGCCACATGGTAATGTGGAGTGCTAAAATCACTCCCAGACATGGGGTTATATTACAAGTTAAACTTTTCATGTTTAATATTGATGACTAGTAATATCTTCTTATCTACTTGAATGATTTAGACTTTTTTTTTTCCAATAAATTTGAAGTTTGGTTTAGCTTTGTCACTAACTAATTAACATTTCGGCATCAAGGTCATGTATTAAGTTTCGAATATATATTTAATATGGAATTATATGGGAGTTTGTATGAGTTTTTATAATCATATACTCCTTAAAATTCAAATTAATTAGTATATTGGATTTGTCGAAGTAAGCGAATCGACTTGCCATCTTAAACTTGACCTTATATATGTTTGTTTTGAACTTGACCCTATATTTGTTTTTAGAGAGTGAAAAATAAATATGTTAGAAGCTTTTACTAAAAGACATTAAATATTTTAATAATGTCAAGGCTTCTCTCCAGTTTGCAACCAAGTTAAAATTCCTTATTGTAGGTAAATAAACATGTGGAGAGTCTGGCCGCTGGCCCCTAAGCTTTACGTTTATCTATTAAGTTATATGGAAATTGCCTCTTGAACTAATTATATTCCAAGTAATGTATTACTAAGCTAATAGAAAGGAACTTTTGACAGAAGAATCAAATAAAGTATAGCTGATCGATCAAACATAGAGATATCTTATGATTTAAACAAATTAAAATAATGCAGTTGGTAGGATATATATACGTACCAATCTGTTACCAAAGAATACACTTATATCATGCCAATCTACTAAGCAATTCTAGTAGTAGCTAGAATAATTTTCATGGAACACGTACTATAAAACAAATTAGATTCCAATGGAAGTACTGGCCCCATAGAGAAGATCTCTAGCTAATAATTGCGATCACTTGAGGATTCATAATTGTACCATGTCATATGGTACCAATTCAAAGTTAATATGTACAAACCAATATCCAACCACTAGTAATATGTACATATTGAAGGAAAGTTCCGGGACATAGATGAACAGTTAAAGAAGCGAGAATGTTAAATGTCAACACTCTAAACTCTTCATGCGATTTTAATCATACAAGTGACAGAATCTCGTATTTGAAGTGGTTTGAAGGAAGTTCTGGTCTCCTGACCAGTTGAGGCACATCCCCGATTCACCTCCTCCTAAAATCCCGGACAGAAACCTCATGGGACCGCTAGTGTAACCGTTTCACACTTTTACATATTGAAGGGGAAGAACAAAATATATATAACCAACCACTAATTTTGAACCAATAAGTAATGTTTCATAAATATTCTTATATATATACGACTTGATTATCTATATAGAACTAATCAATATATGCATTGAATGGTGTCCAATATAAAATGGAACTTTATTGTTGATTAGGGTGATGAAAATGCATGCTCTACCACAATGGTAAAAGATGGACTTGGAAATGAGAATAAGGTCAGGAAGAAGGAGAGAAATATATCTCAAATAAAAGGGCAAAACATTCAACAAGAATCATACATTATTAGAAAATCAATTGTATGTGTTGTGTGGATGGACACAAAAAGTCTCTAAACTGAATGTGCAACAATCTCTTACTGATTTGGTAACATACATTATTAGAAAATCAATTGTATGTGTTCAGTGTGGATGGACACAAACAGTCTCTAAACTCTTCACACCAAAGGATTTGTCAAGAAGAATCCTTAATGCTAGACAGCTTGCTAGCAATAATATGTTGGAAGATGTGATCGATGACTAATAAACTTTCTTGATCTATTTAATAACTTTTAACTATTTTTAATCAAATAGTTGGGATAAACTTGATAAACAAGTACATTCATGTGTTAGGAATTCTATATTGATATTGACAATCACATAAGTGTTGAATTCTATATCGATATTGACAATCATATAATTAAGCCGAGAGGTCGGATCCGCCCAGATATACAACGGTAGTATTTTAACACGTAATACGATAATTGTGATATTATCAATTATACTAATTACTAAGATCATCAGGATTGATACTCACTAACTCAGACATGACAATAACAGAAAGAATAAATTACAGAAATTAACAAACACAAGATTTACCTTGATTCACCCTCGATGGAAATTTGTCCAGGCTGTTGCATATCCGCTGTAATTCTTGGAAGAATTGTTCACGGGACTCGAAGGCAAGTATTACAGTATAGCGATTGATCTTTGCTAATACTAAAATATTTAGAAACAATATTTCTCAATTGAATTTTCCTTAGACATGAAAATCTCAATTACAAGTATTTGAGAATTTTTTTCTTTCTTAAGTCTCTCATGAATCTCTCTATTTTAATTCTCACGTTTGAGGTGGTGATGTCTACTTGCAAATTCTTATACAAGAAGGGTATTTATAGGTCTCATTTAATCAACCTACAAAATTACGTTCTCTTCAAAGAAAAAGTCATATTAATTACTTATTAAGTAGTAATTAATTATTCCCCAAGAAAAATATTAAATATATAATAATTTTTTTTTTCCTTATTCCCCAATTATTTACAGAACTGATTAGATTTTTAGAATAATCCGAAATTCTCTACTAATTAGTATTCACGCATAATTTTGTTTTTATGAGTTCCAAAGCTTCCTTTTGGACCATCGTAATCCGGCCTACCACTTTATTAATTTGGTGCAAAAAAATCATGATTTGCATTCATCCCCTTTAGTTCTTGGTTAGATTATTTAAGAATGCTTTAGCCAACGGGCTCTTGATTGTAACACGATAACAGATCGGTGTCAATCAAATTTAGGTACATATAAACGAAAAGCTAATGAAATGGTTAGTAAACTGGAGTTAGAAATAACACGGCGACGACGTAACGAAGAAAGTTTACTTTAATTTATAATAAGGTAAATTTTGAATGTGACGAAATATACAAGATGATTTATATGGTTTAACATTCTTCTCCTATTATTAAATACGGAGTAATTTTGGGCTTAACTAATTAATTCTAACATGATTTTATGAACTAGCGCCTTAATAATGTCATCCACTTAATCACTAGAAAGCTTTCTACTATTATAAATACGGAGTAATTTTGGGATGAACAAATTAATTCTAACATGATTTCATGAGCTAGCACCTCAATAATGTCATCCAAGTAATCACTAGAAATCAAATTGCACGTACAAATATCTTCGAGTGTCATTACATTAGCAGGAAATTGAGAGGATTATGGGGTTGTGGCAACAAATATCAGCAGAAACCGGAGTACTAGTTTTCTAATTACAGTAAAAATTCTAAAAATTAATAATGTTAGGACCGACGAAATTTATTAATTTAGAGAGTTATTAATTTATCGATAAATTAATAATTTATTAATTTAAAGAGTTTTTTTAACAACGTGTAGACATGCACATTTAATGGCTTCTTGAATTTACTAAGATTGATCTGAAAGATGTAGAATCATTCAGAAGATATAAAATAAAAGAAGATAATAAGAAAATGGTATTAATTATTTTCATATTAGTTATATTAATTACTTGAGTATTAAGTTTACTATTATTACCATAAGTATTTCACATTGTAACAATATTTATATTGCTCTCTCATTCTTATAGAGTCATATTTTCAATAAGTTGTAATAATTATTTTTTCAATTTTTAAGAATTATTAATTTATGATTTTCTTGGGACCTATATTATAAAAGGATTTCCCGAAAAATTATCATTTTATTATTTTATAGATTTTTGTAATTTTTTCAACTGGCCCAAGTCGGGACCGAACAAATTTATTATTTTAGAAAGTTTATTAATTTATCGAGTATTAATTTATAGAGTTTTTAATCTAAGTAGGAATTTAGCGTCTATTAATTCTTGGTAATTAGAAGGAAAGATCGTGGATTATGCATGTGCACTAGTTAATTAAGCATCAGAATATAGAGACCTTAGGAGAATCAATTGAATGGAAAATCACTCCTTTGCCTTTGGGCAATCATTGGATGGTTTGGAAAGTTAGTGTTTTTAATATGAAATTTATAGTAATTTAATCAAATTTCTTGGCGTGTCAATTACTCAGGAATCAAACATGCCAAACATTATGTTTCCTTTTTAACTTTGTAGGCAATTGAGAGTATTTCCGAAGCTAAAAAGGTAAGAAATTAAAATTTAAAAAAAAGATTTTCCGAAGCTTCCATTATACATAAATTCTATCTGCTCAGTTTTCTAAAGAATTTTAACCGTGACTCCTAACTATCATACATTTTTAATATAATAAGTTATCAATTTTTTAAAAAATTGTAACCCAGAATAGGCCAAACTAACAATATAAATCTCAAGATATTTTCAAAATTCATCATTATTCAGTTGTTTACCAAAGTCATTTATGACAAGTCATATGTAATTGCTAGACTTCATATATATTTTCTATTTTTATCAAATATAAATGTAGTCAAGCAAGTATGTAACACTATAAATAAATCTACATGGTCGAAACATTACCATGTTGTGAACCATTCTTTTTCCAACAACTTGCACTAGTTCATCTTGGTCAGTAGAAAGCCAAACTAATGGGACAAAAAGATGAAACTTCAACAAAACCCATCAAATGTCAGTGTTTGTCTAATTGATCGAACGATACATAATTTAGTCAATGTAACTTTAGAATTATAGAATCAGCGGTGCTCAACAATTATTCTTTCCCAAATATTTTTTTGGCAAAGTAAATTTACTTTTCTAGTAATCATGGCCGCCATCAATTCGATCCATTAACATAACTTAAAAGAAAGATAAAATAAAAGATAATTACTACTCCATTCATATTTTTTATTTGTCGTAGCTATTTGTATTAGAAATCCTATACCATAATCAATAATAATTGTGATATCGACAATTGTTTTATTCTCGAATCCCTTTCGGTATGTCAATCACGAGCCAAACCAATATTATAATACTAATTCGGATATGACAAGCGAGAAATAAAATAATGTGAAAAGTCATCGAACACAAAAGATTTTACTACGATTGCCCTGATATGAAAGAGTACATCAGTTCTTTCAAATCCACTAATAATATCATGAAGATTGTTCAGGGACTGAGAACCTCTTTCAGCGGCCATTCCAGTGGATGTTTTACGAAAACTCAGGAGCACAAGTTTCTTTATGCTCTACCGAATCTATCATGACTCTTTCGCAGCCTCCTTAAGAGTTATGATAAACTCATGAATCTAAGAATAGAATAAAGCACTACATTAGCATATAAGGTTGATTTTTAGCCGCCCAATTGGGAAGTGGTGGTGTTTCCACACAAAAACACACTCATAAGAAGACTCATGACCCTCATATATATAGGCAAAGAGAAATAACCAAACTAGGTTATTCATGGGCCTCAGAAAGTCCGAAAACAACCTTAAATTAGGTCATCCGAACCCCGCGTCGGGACTTGGTCGGGACCTCGGCTCCTCCCGACCTAACCAGCAGCTGCCAAATCTTCTCGAGGTGTTCGGGACCTGGTCGAGTTCATCCCGAGCTCCTCGATATCCTCTGCCTTTGCCTAACTTTTTCTTCACTTTCAACAATCTCGCTAGCAAAGACAAATTTACGATCCACCCGTCATCAAACTTCAATGCAACTGACCTCTAAGTTCATCATCCCGAACTCCCACTTAAAGTTGATCCTTGACTCAATGCCTTTTTACCAATCCCGAACAACTTTGAATGCCACCAACTTGACTATCGAGGGCATAGCCAAAACCTTTGCCGCATTGGAATTGCCCCACGTTGATTATCGTATTACGCCTTTGCCTTGAAGATCTTCTCGATCTTCATCCCAGGCACCTTAGAACAACCTCCAAGCTTGATTGGTCATCAATGAATTCTCTCTTATTCTTTTCCTTTCCATGTCGACAACTCCCACTTGATCCAATTCATTAACATTCGATGTTTGATCAGAACATCTCCTTTTACCGATTAACAAATTCTTTGGAGGTAGGAAATACCTCTCACAACGAATTTAATCACGCCCGATGCTTGGATGATTCATGCGTATGACCTAGTTGCAACCTTGTGTACATAGTGATAACCTTGGACCTTGATGCTGTAACCATTACTCTGCCATCTCCCGGAACTTCATCACCAAGCGAGTCTTGTATTAAATGGCCTAGGGCATTTGTCGGAGCCTCTATCTGAAACCCGTTTGCCTTTTCATGAATTTTTAGAACTTAGAGTATACAGTACCCTGACACATGAATTTTACCAGCGACATTCATTTTTAACATCAAGAAACTCCACTGTCACCCACGACCGTTTAATAACCAGAAAACCTACGTCAATTTTCACGTAGTTTGTACACGATCTCAGCTTCAAGTTCTTCCGCAGCCATCATCGTCTTCAAACACACAATCCATGCCACAGAATTACGGGATCGCCAATTTGCGGAGTAACTTTTTCCCGACAAGATATTCTAGCGATAACCCATGACGTCTGAGCCCGCATCGCCCATGCTCAGCGCATCTCGACATTAAATGCTTGAGACGGACTTCTCCAAGAAATCTCTAGTGTGACTTCTTATGATGTTCTAGAGACACACCGAAGTCAATCTCGTCTTCTACACTGGTCCTACCGGCCAGCAGCGCACCTTGCATCAACACCATCTTTCAGCTTGGTCATTCGGCCTCTAAATAGCCTTCCGTCATCCAGAAACCCGTTTCGATACCAATTGTTGGGTATCCGGCATCCTGAGCTTACAACCAAACTCGTCGCCGGTGTTAGGAATCTGCACTATAATTAACAATGGTGGTATAGAGCAATTATCCCAATTACTGAAATCCAGCTCGGGATTAAATCTTGCTTGAGCAGATGATATAACACTAATTCGGATATGACAAAGCGAAATAAAATAATGTGGAAATTAAATCGGACACGGAATTTTCACGCGATTCGCGCCAATGTGAAAGGTACATCTGGTTTCTTTGCCAAATCCATAATATCATGAAGATTGACTACGGGACTCAAGAACCTACTCAACGACATATTGGATGTTTTCTGGCTTCGAGGCGCGAAATCTACCATATATCTTTCTCTTGAATCTCATGACTTTTCACAACCCCACCAAGAGTTATGATAAACTCTCACAAATTCTAAGAATAAGAATAAACTTTTCTTGTGCAACATAGAAGGATTGATTTCAATGCAATTGCGTGGTGGTGTTTCCTTTTAAAAACACACACATAAGAAGACTTATGACCCTCATATATATATAGGCAAGAGAAATAACCAAACTAGGTTATTCGCGGCAGGCCTCAACTTGACCTTAAATTAATTCATCGAACCCAGCGTCAGTTTGGTCGAGACACCGAGGCTCCTCGGCTTTGCTCAGCAGCTGCCCCGAATCTTCTCCCGAGGTCTGGACCAGGCATGTCCCGATCTCCTCTCCCTTTGCCTAAATTTTTCTTCACTTTCAACAATTTATAGATAGATTAAGAAAACGAAAACATAAATAAAATTATATTGAAAATATAAAATGATAATTATTTAAAATTATATCATTGATAGGTTGATAATTTTATAAGAAAAATAGTCAAAAAATACATTGAAAATAAGTACAATTTTTTATATTAAAATGACAAATGTTTTGAAACAATAAATGTAGCCTAGATCGATAAAAAAACGGAAGGAGTACAAATTTGAAAACGTTCAAATTATTATGTACAATTATTGTTATTTTTAGAGAAAATATAATAATTGATCCCTATAATATAATAATTCTTCAGTTGAAATGGATTTAATATTTTTGATCTACTCAAGATATCTATAATATTAATTCAAGATCCGTTGCTTAATTAGGTCGTTACAATGATCAACCAAGTTTACCTTCAAGATTCTTTCACACTATACTTACTCCCCCACACCCCAAACCAGGGGTCTTCCACCAGACAACACTATAAA
Source organism: Lithospermum erythrorhizon (assembly GCA_019722365.1). Lineage (NCBI taxonomy): Eukaryota > Viridiplantae > Streptophyta > Magnoliopsida > Boraginales > Boraginaceae > Lithospermum > Lithospermum erythrorhizon. Next base: position 1,271,573 of record JADFUC010001683.1, read on the forward strand.
TACAACAAGAACTTCACAAGTATTGGTCACAAAGAGAAAACAAGTATTTGTCAAAAAGTACATTAAAAACAATAACTTCCAACTTTCTTGATCATCTTCTTCATCAATATCATTATGGGGGGCAAGCAAAAGAAATCTTCTAGTTCCTTTTCATTTCTGAGCATTTTCAAGGGTAAAACCTCATCATCAAATAAGGCTAGGAAAATGGGAGAAGACAGGGATGATTTTGTGAAGGCTTACAAAGTATGGCCAAGTGATGAAGATAGAGGGCGTTGGGTTGCTGAGCCAGGTGTTGATAGGAAGACTTCTGCCTACATCACAACCATTACTGAAAGGTGGAAGAATGTCGATGTTGCCAATTAACTAATTACATAGAATTAGCTAGATGAATTATTTATAATTATGATTTGAAATACAAGTTCATCACGAAGTGGCTAATAATTACATTCATTATGTTTTCATAATAATATGGTATTGTTCAGATCTATTATTATAGAATGGTTTCTGGTCTGATTTGTATTCTACTGCACGTTATTGTATTTTAATTAATCTATAGTAATTTGAAGCTTTTATCATTCTCTAATTATGTGTTCATTAAGCTTTTTTGATCTATTTCCTCGTAGTAAGCTATGGTTGGAGGTAATGGTCAAAATAGTCCCAAAAAATGTCATATGATTGAAGTTTTTTAGTATTTGATGATAATGAAAAAATTACATTATTTAAGTAATAAAATTTGGGACGATGATCCAAAAATGTAAAACATTGCAGGACTACTAGTTAAAAATGATGGGAACATTTTACAACACCATTTTGCAATATGACTACCAAATGTAACTTTAATTTTATTCAATTATATGTGGTCTAAAAACAATAATCATCATGCAAACTACTACAAATTAAACTGGAAGTCAGTAATATTTAATTTACTGAGACCTTTAGCAAATACATTTCTAACGGTTAATATACTCAATATATTAATAATAATTTGATAATTGCTTTCAACTCAAATTTCATCCAGGCATAATAAGCTCCTAAAACAACTAATGTCAGAGCTAAGAGTACCATATATATACTCCCTCCATTACTAAAAGATTGTCCAGTTTTAACTTTTTAACTTTTTACGGAATAATAATTAAACTTTGACCATAAATATTTTTGTTTATAAGATATAATATTTGATGAAAAATATATCAATGGAAAGAATTTAAAATATATTTTTATTGATATATTTTTCATAAAATATTATAAAACACAAATAAAATTTAATATTTATGGTCAAAATTCAATTATGAAAAAGTGAAAAAATCAAAAGTAGACAATCTTTTAGAAAATAATAAATAATATATATTGAACTTTGATTTGTATGCAGAAATAAATTGATATTAGGTTCGATTTGTATTACATCATCAAATGCATAGCTTTTTACTAGTCTTGGGCTTGTTTGCCTAATTGAAAATTCAAGTTTTTAATATATATATGATCAAAGAAAAGAAACAAAGAGAAAAAGGAGAAAATGAATTATTAGGTTTTACATGCAACCTGGATGGGATATATTGGGATCGGAGGTGAATTCGTTGAGACAAAACAGTGACAATAATTATAATACGGCTGGTCATTTCATGATCTTTTGATTTGTTATTGGTCATGCCTTATACTTTAATTTGTTTGAAGAATATTTGCGACTGTCCTATTAATTATTTAAGGATCCTAAAAAAATTCTACATTGTCGGACTTGGGCACTTCAAACTTAACTTTCACTGCTAGAACCTTTTTATTTCCTTTGTAACTCAAACTTCCAAGTGGTGGATGGGCACACTCCTAAGCTTTGGAAAGGTATTTATTACTCCTACAATAATTTTATTGGAATCTTGCAGTTTCTTAAAAAAATAAGGAATTTTTTATTAATGTTATCATTTTTATTCTAGTGGTTTTTTTTATTGCACTTGATATTTTGCTATTTTATTTTGATTACTTTTAAAGTTTTTGAATTATACTATGATAATAGAATGTAAATATTGATGTTATTACTTATTTTATATTTCATCTTACTTTATTTCATGAATGAATAAAACTAATACATAGTCATGATTTAAATAAAATAATATTCCATATCTTAAAAAAAAAAAACCAAATATATAATCATGATTTCCATTGCCATTCAAATAACATGAATCTTATTACGACCAACATCAACGCCATGGTAGTGTCTTAGTTTAGACAATGCTTCATAAGCACTATATATAGTAGTGCTTCAGCTTAGACTGCACTTCATAAACGCTATCTTAAATATCATAGTGATAGATTAGATAGCTCTTAAGTTGATTTATAAAGTAGCGTATATTTAAGTCCATTGAAATAACATACATGAATCTAACCATTAGACCAACTCCAACATTTGTAACATGAATCGTGTAATATAGCTCTGAAATGAGCATCTAACCATGTTGATCAATTAATTAGTTAGCATGGGATTTAGTAGTGGTTTGATGGGTCTATAAACTTCTAACCTGCTTTATGGTAAAGCTAACATCAATCAGTGGCACGAAGGAAGTTGTTAATCAAGTTGTAACTTCAATATATTCAGACTTGACCAAACATAATTATTTTTAGTATTAGCATATTTTGGATTCTCCTTCATGTTTCATTTTATTTAACCTGCATGAGTTATTACATCATTTAATAAATTATACAGTATGAAGTAATGTATACTGCATAGTGAAAGATACTTATGGAGGTTTTATGTTTTTGTAGAATTTCATTTATGTGTTGTCTTTGACTCTTCAATGTGTTGTTTTGACTCTTGAATGTGCTTTGATCCCTCAAAAATCCTTTCCAACTCCACTATATGGGGTTACCAATCAAATGGTTGATGTAGAATACTATCTAACTTCGACATTATGATATGCACATATATTTAATCAATTGATATTTTATCTAGTTTAATTAAACTAATTGATGTTTTAAATATTCTTCGAAACAAAGTAATGTTGGGCATGATTATTAGTATATTTGCCTAAATGAAAATGTGAATTAATTTAGAAGTATGTTATGTTTGTCAACATATATACTCCCTTATTTCGCACTGAACTCTTGGTAACCATTATTATCTGAATGTTTTACAATTTTACAACAATTTTTTAAAATATTTATTATTATTCTAAAGAGCAACACAACCTAAAAACAGAATAACATCTATCTATGATTAAATTTTGCATGTGAAAGAAGCTCGAGGGGAAAAATGTGCCCAGAAATGACTGAATAGTAGACTGCTTTTTTGCTATTTATGCACAAAAAGTTGATTATCAGTCTCATTTGGAGAAGCAGAACCAAACAATGTGTATAGCCTAGGTTATTCTTTCCCTAGCATTTGACCTATTCAATACGATCCTAGTTCACTCCAAATGCTTTATTGTTGATTTCACTAATACCTTCCATGTATGAGAATATCACATTCTCAAATTTCACTAATATATACAACTCTTGTGTTTAGTTATTTTAAAATTAATCCCAAAACTACAATATTTTATGGGCTTCCAAAATTGTTCTCAAGAAAAAATGAATTTTCGTCAACTTCAACGTTGGAAAATGGATCCTAAATTAAGAAGTAAAATTTATTCAATGGATAAATTGGAAAGATAGAAAATCAATGAGGCAAATTAAAAAATTCGAGCATAGTTCGGGTCTAGGTGAAATTAAGTTTATTTTTGAGTTCGGTTTCTTAAATGGCTTTGGAGCTTTAATACGAGTATAATTTAATTGATTGACATGATTTATGAACTATTACGTTAGTCCGATCTCAAGCATTAAACCAAAAGGGTGTGAAATGACTATTTTAACACCCCTTATTTGTAAATGTAGTATTTAATAAAATTTTATTTAGGGACAAAATAGACATTTGATTAATTTTATATAGTGTTTGGGTGTGTTTAGTCCTACTCCCGGAATCCAACGGGAGATCGTTCCCTCGTAATTTGATTGAAAATGGAGAGCACAAGCAACCCCTCCCCCTCTTTCGATCCTGTACGTTACTCTTCCCTCCATTTACACTAATTTCCCAAAATTGTTGTCACTTTTTTCACTCTATTTATATTTCTAATTAATTTAATCAAATAATATTATTTGCAGGATCTAATTCACGCGATATATAAACATGTCTGGAGAAAAAAAGCAGCAGGTTTTCTATTTTTCATTTAATTTTAATTTTTCTTTTCAATTATCTCTAATTTTTATTTTTTATTTTGCTGCAGAACTTGAAAAGAATAATGGCGCCTCCGATGTCAGATTTTATACCATTTTTTTAAAAAAAAAACTCTGGTTTTTTAATTTTATTGAATTTTTTGAATATTTTTTAATTAATTTTTAGGTTGGGGCTGGTCCTTCGAGGAAGAATGTGATCCCTTCTGGAGGTATGAATATTTTTTGGAATGCATTTAATGTGTAATTTACGTTATGAATTCATGAGTTTTAGCGTAAAATTAATTGACTATAGTGTAATGTAGGACTATATAAATGTCTCTTTGTTTAGTATATTCAATTTGGGACGGGTCATGTTTCAATAATTAAGTATATGGTGAATAATACTTAAAGCCAAATCCAATTTAGGTGATTTATCTGTTTGGTGGATTATCCCAGGTCAAACATAATTTATTAAGATAATAATTGGTTTTACTATTTTTGAGGAGAGAAAAAAATATTAAACAATGAAAATACTAATATTAGGAGACGGAGGGAGTATGTAATTTTATATGCTATATATGTTATTGATCTTATTGTCAAATTAATGGATAGGTGGGCGAAATTGACAAAAAATGGGTGGTCACGTAAAGAAAACAATCCGATTCATGGGGGTTTAATACATAATAATGCGTATGCGATGAGCACGGGAGGCTCCCGCCCTAGCGGGTAAGTGTCAATAGTCACATAAGGCTACACTTACCCGTAGGATAAGGTTGTTTGGAGTGAACTAGGTAGAGGTGCAAACAATATCTACTAATTTACAATAGATAATAAGTGTAATTTAATGTAATGAATCACATTTTGATATATTTCATAGGATATGGAAAGTTTATGGGGCTTATATAACATTTATGAAAACCAGTATAGGCTGAGTAAGTAAAATATTCTAATTTAATAGGCTAAAGAAACTGAAAATATAATATTTTCTTAAACTTAAAGGTTAATATACAGTTATAGAAAAGAAAAATTGGGGTGGGCAAGGCCTACTTTGGCCTGTGTCCCAATTTATGAGAATTGTGTAGATTATTAGTTGTGAAATTGTTTTCTTGGAAAATGGTCTTATTTGATTGCATTATCTACATGTTATTGGGAATTAAAGATTGTTCCCATTTTGGTTAAAGAGTTGCATATTGCAAGAGTTATATATTCTTAAGTGAGGTGATTCTTGCGTTTAAGATCAGACCATAATAGGATTCACTCATGCAGTGGATTGTGTTGTTTATTCCCCCTCAGGTGATTGTTAGATTATCTCCGTGTCTACGTAATCTATACATTTGGCCAGTTAGCATTGTAATACTTAATAACAAGCTAGTCTTCTTTTACTATTAGGCTCTAGTACTGTAATTAGAAAAAAGATACCAGGTCTGAGAGTATATTTTCTCAACTCTAGCTGCACGCTTTATATTCATTCGCAGTAGCTCAGTAAGTACAGCCTTTAGAATAATGCAATGTGGAGAAAAGGGAAATCTCAGATCAGGATGCTGGCAATTACCGGTAATCATTTCTTCTGATAACTACGTACTTTTGGACAGCTGAAAGGAGATTAATAGAATGTCATAATTTCTGCGTCTTTTTGAAGGGAATTGTTTGGTAATTTTCGAATGATTGCTTAAGCAATGTCATTGCAGATGGTTTAATGATTAAATTTACAGACATCTTATTTCGACGTTTGTTCTTGTGTCTGGCTTGACTCTTTACTAGATAGCAATGGATGTTATATGGTGTATTTGTGGAGTTAATATTAGTGATGTCATAGTGTCACACTAGAGAGTTCCTGTATTGACTATTGTTGGAGTGAAAGACAAAATATTCGAGAAATGTTGCATCTTGATATGTTTTTGCTCGTCAAAGGATCTGATGTCTAATATCTGTGATTGAAATTTAGAAGGAAAAGCTGCAATGCATCAGCCCTTCAATTTGAAACTGAATAGGGAAGTTATTAGGTCATGTTTGATCATTGTCAATTTCTCGTCAAAATTTCAATATGGAAGTTTTTGCATTTCTTTTTTTCCTTATTGATATCAATGGTTTTTGCCTTCACAATTGTACATGTTCCGTTATATGCAGCAAATGCAAACGCACTAAAGCTGAGCTGTGAACTTCTTCGACAGTTCGTTGTTGGTAAACGAGATTATAAGTCTCTTATCATGATTCTTTTAATTACATGCTTGTAGTGAAAATAATCATACGTGAAAATAATCATAGTTGGCTTACTTATGATTGGCATTTTCTGTGTGCAGAGGCTGTGCAACGTGCCGCTTCAATTGCTGAAGCAGAGGGTGCTACCACAATTGCGCCAACTCATCTGGAAAGGATACTCCCTCAATTACTTTTAGATTTTTGAACTTGATGGAAATCGCATAATTAGTTTAGGTGAATGCAAGTTTATTGGTTTCTTATCTATCAGACGATCAAGTAGCACTAATTTTATGTGGAGACTGGTGCCTGTAGCACATACGGCTGTGCTTCAATCTAGACTGATATTTGATTTTTCTTCTGGTGCCTTGAGAAATTTCTTAGACTACTTCCAATAAATTGTTAGATTAGATGTCCAACTCGTCAAACCACAATGAGCACCGCTTTGGATAAAGCTATTGCCATGGTGAGAAATGAGCACGAGGGTGGGGTGGGTGAGACGAGCGGAGGAGCGAGCTAGGGGTGTTGATGAGACAACTAGCATGGAGATAATATATATGTGCATTTGATTCATCCATGGAAAGGGTCGGTAAACTTTTGCTCACAGGTTTTGCAGGTCATGTTATCAGCTTGATCAAACATAAAAATAAGTATGATCACCTCCATTTAGTTTTTTTTTATTAAAAAAATAAGTAGAGACTAGAGAATACAAAGTTCATATATAGAACTCGCCAATATTCAACAAATGCATATCATATTTTGGAAACAAACATTAGTCAGCACACGTAGAAACAATGGTTTCAGAACAAACTGAAAGCTTGTTATTATTATATGATCAAAGGGTAAGAGGATAATATGTGGAACTTTCAAGATTGTTGATGATCAAGTATCTAGTAATAATCATCATCACTACTATCACTATAATATGACCCCTTGCGGCGGCGGCGACCAGCACCCCACAAATCAAGGGCAGCCCTACGCCCCTTGGCATCAATCTTAGCTTCAAGAATGGCAGCATCCAATTCCTCCTTATCTCTACTTATAGCTTTCAACCTTTCAATCTCACTCATAGTGCTTGATGAATGTGTCCCATAATTAGTTGTCTCCTTGAACTTCATTGCATCTGTGCTATTGTTGTAAGGGAGACATTAAAACAACTAAGCATGGTATTTCATTAACACTACCAAATACATTGGAATTCACTTTAACGAAGATGGATGTAAAGTACATGAGAACAATTGGCAAGGAGCCATTGCCTCGAAAACCACAAGCGTCGCAATTGAAGGAGCGAGATGAGTATGTTGGAGTTGGGAGGAGAGTGAGGGGATGAGAGGGGTGTGAAGGGTGGTGGAGATAGAGGGGAGAGGTGAAGCATTGGGTATGGAGGTGGAAGTTGCAACTTGGGCAACCATGAAAAGGAATGGTGGTGGTTATGGTTTCCTCACATGCATTGCAAGTGATTGGTTTTTGTTCATCTAGTTTGAGGTGGTGCAAAACATGGGGGTGGGTGAAATTTTGGTTGTTTTGGAATGCCATTTATTTTTCTTAGAAGGTATGAGGTTTGTGATTTTGATTGGTGAATTTACTACTACTTGAAGTTTATAAAAATATTGAATCCGATGGCACTAGCATGGTTGTTCACTATGTTTTTTATGCACAACTAGTTGAAAATAATTATTTATCTTTCCAAGTCTTGAACTAATTGGGGACATGCTTATTATTAGTCTTATCCCATAATGTCAACTTTTATTAGTCAAAAGATTTGAGGGGAGCTAGCTGTTAAGCTGAGCACAACTTTCTTTTAATTAATAAGATCGATACAACAGGATAATTACAAGGTAAGCAAACTTGGATATTATTTTTATTGGTGAAAATGCATTATTTTGGTAGTAGACATTGGGTAGAATTGCTATGGATTTCAATCATTGGATGTATTTTTTTCCCTGGCTTCTTTTAATCACTTAGCTTGTGAGTTTTAGTGCAAATGAAACTAATGCATAGTGGTGGAAGTTCTTTCCAAAATAAACAATTACTCATGGTTTAAATACATTTTCACTTTATAACATAATTGTACATGTGCTTCGTTGAAATAACAATTTATTTAAGATTTAATAAGAATATAGATTTGAAATGATTGCAACAAATTATCTGAGAATAGCCATTGGCTAGAGCAGGTTCTTGGATTTTATTAGTATTATTTTAAAGTTTGAGCCAAAGCTGTGACAAAGTGTCATAACAAAATGTTGACGGTTGAATTGACAATTGGCTTGCTGCGGGCATATCATATAGAAAAGATATTATCGGGATTTCTAGATTACGGACAAGATTTGGTGATATATTTGTCCTATAAAGGTTTTCTTGAAATTAAGTTGTTGGGCGTATGACAAGTAATGGGCAGTCGGTCTTTCCTTTTATTAAGGGAAACTATCTTTGAGCCCAAACCAAATAATAACCCCATTTTTATGACGAAACCCTAGATTGCCTACACTATAAAAAGAGATCTTTGTCATCTATTCAAACTATATTATCGTTCATGGAGTGTGAAAAGGTGAACTATATTATTTATATTTTATAGTTTTTATAAATGTGTCAAACTATATCATGAGTTTCATACATAAAATATTAATGATGTAGTTTGTATAGTTTGTAGCGTGGATATGATTTCTACAAACAAATAGTTGTGAGCATAAATCAACCAAGGAGATTTTGGGTTGAGTGAAAGTGAGGGGATTTTATATTTGGGGGGTACGTATAGAAATTCATAGTTACTAATAGGATAGATACATTGAAAAGTACGAAGTATAATCCTTATGTGTATAGCCTGGTAAATTTCTTTTTGAGGATAGACTCTCCTCACGTGGTTGCTATATCCAAACATAGTTTACCATACGTTTATTATATTCTCTAACAAAATTAACATTAGCATAAGTAAACGAAATATTTTTGACATTTCCGTCTAAGCAACTTTTCTTTTTTGTTTTTTTATGAAAGCAAAATAAAATAGTAAGTAATGGACTAGCGGTGACTAATTCAATATATACCCCCAACTATCCCATATGCAGACTTTTATGTATTCAACAACGAATATATCAGATCGATGTAATAAACTACACAAAATCATTTGCACCTTGAGCAAATACGTAATCAACATATTCAATTAGCATACTTCTATTAAGGCAATTTTGAAAGGGTAGACCTAAAAAGTAAGAATTGTTTTTATCACATATGGTACAAATTTAAGCATGATAATGTTCAATTATCTACTAGCTACTATGCTTCATCTTTTTTAACAAAATTTTAATGCGCCAAATTTCGGGTTAACTGCAATAACGTGCAAATTACATTAATGACATATAGAACACGTCGAAAAAGTATTGGTAGGAAGAATCAAAGCTAAGACCACACAATCACAGTTCACCTACTCCACCAACTTGATCACCCTTCCAGTACTAACTCTGTGCTTCATGACTTGATCTTATGTAGTCAATGCTTTATAAGGCTAATAGGAGAAAACGAACTATAGCTGATGCTGCGAAAATTAATCTGATATACTACCGAAAATTACAATGAGCAGTTACGAAACAAAAGCGAGATTACAATCAAATGATTCGAACAAAAGCGAAGCCGGATCAGAGTAAATAAACTTCTATTAAAAGCAGATTCGACCTCTTTCCCCAGCAGTTGCTTAGGGCTGACTAAATTGATGGATTTCGAGGATAAAATGACCCGCGTCGACTTCACAAGCACAAGCGAATCGATCGGCGAACACCTAGAGCTTGATGTATCACCTTGAGAAAAACAAACGAAATGAGAGAATGGGTCTCCAGTTTCTTGTGTAGTGTACTTTCTTCGATTTACGTGTTTTTTGGGTGATGGATTTTCTTGACAATATGTAGAGGCTATTTGCTAACCAAAGCGTCTCTTGCACAAGGTGCACTAAACACCACTTAATGAGCAAATAAAACGTAATAGCTGAATTCCAATCAAATTCGATTTCAAGTTTTGAAATGTGCAAAACCGAACTCGACCCGAGCAAAAGTTGGCTGTACTGACCCCCCTTTGGGGCTGCATTCGTGTCCGTGTCCGCAAATCGCGCTGGCTTCACAATTTCCGAGCTCATTTTCCCCGAATTTGCACCCCCTGCGGGCGCGCGTAGAGAGTTTTGCGTAAGTAGTCAGCTCCAATTCACCCAAAATTTCTTAGGAGGCTTGGTTATAAAAAGCTATGACTTCTCCCTTGCTCGTCCAATGTGATGCGGCGTGATTTTTCCAAAGCTTTATGGTTTGATCCACGTCTTTCACGCAAAATTTCGTTATTAGCAAATGAGAGCAAATTTTGAATTCCTGGCAACTCTAATATTCACTTTATCCAACAGTCAACACAATTTTCTAACATGAATTTTGCAATACTCTTATTCAATCCAAATTTTTTTAACTTTAGCATTCTCAATCTTCTCTTGATGCGCTTAATTAACATCATTGTTTGCTTCATATGAGCATAGCTAAGTATAACAACAAAACACAACAATATATATGATCTTTTTTCTTCTTTTTTTTAACAATATATATGATCATAAATTCACAATTCCCACCCAAAAGTTCAAATAAATTAAGTAGACAGAAGGGATCACTTCTAAGAAATTACAACCACTAGTGGCTTGTTATTCAAAAGTATTGAGCAAAATCATTGAGCTCAATTTTTGGGTCAGATGCATAATAGTCCATCACCTCAGTTGGCAAAGTATTACTCTTCATATGAGACTGAAGAAACTTGTTATGATAATATTCATCCTGCTCCATCCGCAACAAATCTGCCTCATTCGGTGTTTGATCAATTGACATTTGATGTTCTTCTTGTGAAATATGACAACCATTTTGCAACTCATCAATCTTAGCTCTTAACAACTTGTTTTCTTCTAGCTTTTGCCCCAATAATTCTCCTATATATCGATCATTGTCATCCTTATATTTTTTTTCATCGAGTCTGGCACAATTAGCATGGACGTTGAAATTGCATAATGAGCAAGTGTAGACGAAGATATTGGTGCAAGATTCGCCACAATTGTTACAACCGACGATTGAATATGGGGAGTGAAGGAGAGAAAGAGGGTGTTGAGGATGGGATTGGCTTTGGATGGCATGAGGCAAATCAAAGCAATATTGGTGAAGGTAGAAGTTGCAAGTTGAGCAAGTGTAGCATGAACCAAATAGGGGTATGTTGCAACCAAAGCAATTTTTTGGGGGGTTTTCATTTGCTAATTGTATATCGATAATATGCAAATCATGGGGGTGGCTAAAATGCATAACCTCTATATGTTTCCGCTTCATCTTCTCTAGTTCTTTAAATTCTTTATGCTTGCTTAGCTTGTGCAAATTGGCATATTGATTTATATAACATCCTTGGATCATTTGTTAGGATACGTGACATACATATTAATAAAAAATTTGGATAAGCACATTTTTTTAAGTACAAAACATTGTTTTTGTATCTAAATTAACCAATAATTCAACTATTATAAATAATAATATGATAATTATGAATCGAGAAATGAGATAAATAATGTGTCAAGTGACTCGACATAATTTATAGTAGTAAAATTATCACTCCTTTCACACGTATCCATTTTGTTTTTGAGACACTGTTGATAATGTAGAGGCATTGAACAGTTCAAGACGATGCATCACTAGAAAGTGACGATGCTCCACTATATACATTTGAAATTCTAAAAATGAATAATTTTTTAATGCTAAAAATTTACTAGTTCAATAATAAAATTTAGTCAAATCTTTGGTTGTTGGCCTAGAAAAGTCAGCTACATCGATAATTAGGTGCTCTCGCGGGTTGCAAATTAAGTTTTTATTATGTAATTAGTTTTCTTATCTAAACTTTTTGATGCAATCAAATTTGAACTAAATGTCAAGATGGGAAAATTCTTTGGGCTGAGATGATCCACAGACTCGATTTTTTTTTTTTATCCGAACAGTTTTATATTCTATGGAAATTTGTAGTTTTGATATAAAAATGGAAATTTGTAGTAGATGTATTTATTTAGGTGGCTCGGGCCAAATTAGCAAAATGATATTAGGTTGACCATTTTTTTAATTTATAGCACCCTTTTATTATCATTTGCATAAATAGCATTCTTTATCCATTACCTTCCCCCAAATCGATTTTGTTCCTCTATCAAAAGCTCATCCATAGTCGTGCATCAAAGCTTCAAATCTCCAAAGGTCAGATCACACTTTATCCATTATTATCAGTACCATCTTTTTTTTTCTCAATATTTTATTTTTTTCAAGATATTTGTTATCTCTTTTCATTTTCAATTAAGGAAAACCTTCATTTTTTAAGATATTTGTTCCAAATTACACTCATTCATTATTTCTTGTTTCTTTTTGCTAAAGCATAATATTTTCCTTATAATTCTTGAAATAGGCAGTGGGAAGGGAAGGGGTGGTGGGGAGGCGGAAAGTGGCGTATAGGGAAGGGGGTAGTAAATGTGGGGCAGGGGAGAGGAAAGAGGTGGTGGGGAGGGGGCGGTAACGAAGTGGAAGTGGGGAGGGGTGGGGAGGGTTGTAAGGTGGGGAAGGTGTGGTGGTAGCAGAGGTTGGGGGTGGGGTGGGGGTGAAGAGGAAGATGAAGTGTGTTATTTTAATTGGGAGTATTTTAGATAATTTATGAGAAATGATGCCATTTATGTAAATGATATTAAAAGGATGGTATAAATTAAAAAAAAAGTCAATTAGTGCCATTTTGCCAATTTTCTCTTAAATATAAACATTTCTTTAGACGCGTGTGAGTTGTGAGTTGTGAGTTGTGCCATCTAACTGATCCAACTCCATTTTTAACATTGCACAAGAAATTCTAGTATTCATGTTTCACATAAATTGACTTATTTATATTCAAAAATACTTTTAAATTATTGGGTATAATATTTATTTTTGATTTTCATTCTGAGTAAAAATATTTTTGAGTTCAATTTGATTCTAATCTTGGGAAAAGATTACTGTATTTGATTTGAACCCTCATCAATTCGATTACCCGTATATTTTTGTTCTATGTTTCACGTCAAGAATCTTAGAGGAAACCAATGGATTTCAATAGTTGCTGCTAATCTTTAAATTTCTACAGAGACAAGTGTTTTGAAAACGTGCTTCGTAATTAATCAATCACAACAATTTTCTCACTCTACTTGTTAATATTGATATTTCGTTTATAATATAACATTGGTTTCAAATAATAAATAAATGAAGAATCAATATTTAATAATTAAAGTGAAAAAATGATTGAACATGAAATGTTGAAATTATAAATCAGCACTTTCCCATTTATAGTGAGTTAACTAGTCTTGTGAAGGGAGGCAGCTTTTGTCATAAATAGAGCAGTAACATAAGTCTATAAGCTTCTGGATTAAGTATGCGCAGATGATTAGTCAAAGGCCTGACCACTTCTCACAAATCTGTTATCCAATTTGAACAAGTCAAATCACGCATGGCCTCATGAAATCAACCCAACAATTTATCTCAACCAATAGAAATAGCTTCGATTTTCATCATCTTGACTTAACCATGTCACTTCAATTTCACAATAATGAAACGTAGATACAGGTAATAGTAGAATTGTAGGGAACACTAGTCTTCCCAAGATCCCCTACAGATCTTCTGAAGGCTACGTCTTTTAAGGGTAATTTTAAGGCCACTTTTTTCCAGAATATAAATTTCAAAATTAATTTTTATTTTAATTATTATGTGATCGATGAATTTGAAGGAAATATTATAATGTGAGAGTAATTTCAATGTTTTTTCTAAAATTTTATACAAAAGTAAAAGGGACTTAAGAATTTGGGATGGAGGGAGCGAGTATCGTGTTTTTCTAACTTCATATTTCGTCATCATTACGAGTAATATGTGTGATCATTAATTAAAATCTAATAGATATATTTTTGTTGTTTTACTATTATATTATATTAAGGAATATAAATTAACTTATGATTGTGAAAATAAAAAACATCAATTAATAAAATGAATTGATCCATCAATTTTTTTCTATTTTAGTCCATCAAAAAAATTCTTCTAGTAACTGAGTTTGATTTTATCAATTGAACCATTCAAGACTATCATTTGCACTAGTCCTTATCGAATAATAATCAAATGATTAATTTGAATCATAATAAATGAAGCTAACAAATGAAGGTGTAGATGGCGGTGAGTAGTAAAATTGGGGGAACAAATGTCATTCTCTATCTTTGAATAATTGCAATAATTGAAGTGACATGAGAGTAATAATAAGAGAAATATTGGTATGTATTGTGAGACATGAGACTACCATGATTGCATGAACTAGAACTGTACACTACGTGTATGATAAGCTAGATAGTGACCTAACACAAAAGAGTCAACTGGTTCCTTAATTTAATTATAAATATATTTCTGATTTTTCACAATACAAGATACTTATTCCAATATTTTAAATTTTGCTCCCTAAGTTTTGATTATACTTATTATTGGCAAGCATAATTAAATTCAAAATTTAAAAAATTAACTATCAAAATTCTATACTAGACACTTCATAAAAAATAGAGTGATGGGTACTATTTTACTACTACTCCATTAAATTAAGCAAGAGACATGGGCTTAATTAATATTTTATCCGTCTCAATCTATTTGATCGTTTAGAAGAAAAGTAATTTACTGTATTAAGAAAATCATTGATTGTATAATTTTCAATGAGAGAGAAATGATATCAATCAATAGAAAAAAAAAATATTAGCAGACAATACAAACTTCAATGTAAAAAGTTGCATTGATAAATGAAACGATCATTTATAATGAAAATAGAAATTTTTGTTAGATAATCACTTAAATTGAGACGGATGGAGTATATAGCTTAGGTGAATTAACTTTAGAAATTTAATGGATGATATCTCAAGTACTCAGTAGTAAATCTTTCAACACACATCTGATGTATATATTGTTACTAATAATATAATTCCATACTAAATATTAACATTTCCTTCACAAGTAGGTTAGTCTGCCTTATTTAAATTTTCATCTGCATCATAGTCGCGTTTTTTAGAAGTTAGAAATCTAAGGTAGAAAATGCATGAGTTCATAAGTCAAGTTCAACAACTTAGCAATAAAACATCTGCATGAATAGTAAAGGAACTTATAAGTCATACTTAAGGTTCGTTATTTTGAAATAAATGCAGTTTATTTTCATCACGGACCGGTAGTACTTGTAATAATTATTACAACTAAAAAACTAGTACATACAATGAATATGACTTCCATTTAATTGAACCATCCTTATTGACCGGGGGAATAATAAAATCTAGAGAGTAATGATAACAAATTATCTACTATATATCTAGTCGTAATATTTTATTAATCAGGTTGTGTTTGAATTGAACATTATTTGACGGAGATTCCACATTATTATTTGATAGAGATAAATATACAAATAGTACAAGGAGTTTGCTAAAATCCAAAGTCACTTTAGTTTTTGTAAGTTGTGTCTCACATTGATTAAAACTTTATAAAGATATATTAATAATAAACTTACGAATTTTATCAATAATAATCCATTGTTTTTAAAGTGGACCCACGCACACAGGTTCTTAACAAGGAATGAAAGTCATTATGCGTAAAGGAGCATGCTTATCTCTTCATGATTATTCACTATCGAATAATATAATTTTCACAAACATAAAGGTTCAACGCAAAATCATTACTTGTTCATGCATATATTATTGGATACGTTATACACTTATATTATACGTATATATCCTATACTTGCATATAAGATCGGTATGAGTAATTCTATGTCTCGATCTGTTATAATGAAGACGTATAGGAATTAAGTAAAAGACTTGAAAGAAAGAACATAAAGATTTTTAATGCGCGATATTCCTAACAACGCCAAGAAGACTAATTTATGCAGTAGTCACTTAAGTTTCACTCATATAAATGTATGAGAGTGAATATAAAATTTTAACTCCTAATTGGCTAGATAACACAAGGCTGGCCAAATAAACTACTAATTATTCGCACAAGAAGAAAAATTTAAGAAAGTTTCATGACTTTATATTATTAGTGACCAATTCATCGAAACTAAACCTTAAAGTTTAGATGTGGGATCCTTGTTTAACTTAAATTCACAAGATAACAAATCTCCACCTCGACTAATTCTTCCTGATGTCGATAACAAAAAACGTATACTCCTCAAAAAACAACAGATAACCGAAAATTTCACCGTACGTACCTTAAGTACCGCATTGCTCGACATGAATGACCCGTATGTACTGGCACATATGCCCGTATAAGAAACATATGCGCCACATGTACACAGAACGCACGCTGCATGCACGTAACTAACAGATGCTTACGCCGTCATCACAGAAAACTAACAATCCTAAACATCGAGCAAGTTCAAACAATGTCAAAACCTCTCCTAAGAACTCGCTCAGGAACATATCGACAAGGTTCCGCCGTACCCACTCCCTTTGTTTCCTTGATTCTCCTTTCACCTCAAGAAACGATATCTCACTTCAATGCGCTTAACTCTCGCGACGCCTAATCCTCGATCCTCTGGCCAAGATATCAGACTCAAGCCATTCTAATACACAATAAATTTTGGTCATGATGTGAATCCTGCCGTTGACTAATCCTCTCAACCAAATTTCCTTGGGCAGCCTTTATGTCAAAGCCATATACTCGCCTCTCAATAGTAGACAATAAAATCACAAGTGGACTGCAAAGTAGCCTCCAACTCACAATAATTTAACCACCAAGAGTGAACACATTCCGCTCACGATCTTCATCGGGTCTACATCTCCAAAGATAGTCGAATCAACAACCGTAAATAATACACCGACTATCATCTACAATCGGCACTCCACACGATGCGCCTCCGAGCATTTGAATACCCTTTCACGCCTCGCTAATGCTCCCGTCGCTCTACTTTGGGACCTACTAACAACACCGACAACATGCGCAAGATCCTGGCCGAGCGCAATTCATACATTATACATCAACCTTCCAACTCGTGACTAGCATAAGGAACACGGGACATGTATTTCTTTCTTCTCGCATTTAATTTAGTGCAAAATGCCACCATAAATTTGTTTTTGTAAGCTCTGGTGAGTATCAACAAGTTTTGGCAGACGTTATACTAAATCTCGATAGAATCTTCTCAACGAGTCTTCTATGACAAGAAGAAAAGCTTCATCCGACTTCTATCTCCTCTCCGAGCTCCATTCCCAAAATTCTTCTCGATACCCAAATCCTTCATATCAAACTTACACCGAGTAAATTCCTTCAACTTCTCGAATGTCCGATTTGCTGATCACCGCAGCCTAACAACATATCATCTACATACAATACCAAGTAAATAACAACCTATATTTGACGTTGTCAGATACACAACTATCATATGAACTCCCTACCCAATCTCAAGCGTGTAGCTATCAAATTGTACACGCCTGAGATCGTCAAACCATACAAAGATTTCTTAACCCGAAACGTAGTCTTCCTTTAGATTTTTGGAAACCATCTCGGGGCCGGGTCATAAATCTATTCCTCCAACTCCATGTACGAAAAGTTGTCTTCTACATCTAGTCAGACAAGCTCCAAATCCCGATGTGCAACCATACAGTTAAGCACCCCTCGATGTGTTTGTCTTCCTACGCGTGAAGATGTCTCATCAGAAGTCTGTACTCCTCTCCTGATCGGGGGCCCTAGCAACAACTCGCTGCAGCCTTTTATGCACCCCCCACCAGTATTAACTAAGTGAATTGACCGGCTTTACCGATCAAGTTAAAAACCTACCGTTTTCAGCTTTTGGGAAAGATAAAACCGGCCCAGCTTAAATCGAGAACCGGCTCGACCGGTTTTTCCGTTTCGACCGATTTTCCTGCCTTCGATCGGGTTTTGGGCCTCATGGTCAATATATTTATCCTTTTAGCTGCTCAATTTACATCATAAAAATAAATCCTAATATCTAAAAAAATGACGGAAATGGAAAATGGCTTCAACATAATACTTTCAGGAGAAAATCT
The DNA here is from genome assembly GCA_019722365.1 of Lithospermum erythrorhizon. Lineage (NCBI taxonomy): Eukaryota > Viridiplantae > Streptophyta > Magnoliopsida > Boraginales > Boraginaceae > Lithospermum > Lithospermum erythrorhizon. The sequence continues at coordinate 1,290,000 of JADFUC010001683.1, forward strand.
ATTAAAATATTGCATTTTCAACCAATTTTACTATGAATAAGAATATGTTAATTTAAAAATTAATCATCATTATAAACTTTGTTAATTAAAATTCAAATGAAAAATATGAAATATAGTAATATACCAACCTCGCGCGAGGAATTCGAGAATCGGCGGGAATCGGTGGCGGGCGACTGAAAGCCCGGTTCGAAAAGTCTCAAGGAGCAATTGAAAGTGGGGGTAAACAAGCATGTAAGAGTAATATATGGGTTTAGTTTAGTTAGACTAATTTAGTATATTATATAAATACCGGACCGGATCGGTTTTTATCCTGGCTCTTCAGAGTAAAACCTGATCCGATCCGAGTATTTCACTTACATTTTAAAATAAATCCGCACCGGCCGGTTCTTATATCCAAAAAACCGGGCGGATCGACCGTTTCGGATTAAAACCAAATCCAATAATCGAACCCCTAGCCGACAACCCTTCTTTTCTTTCAACAACCACTAAGTAAGCTGACAATATTTCTTCCCCGTTGGTTTTTTAGCCAACTCCCAAAGCCCATTCTTCCGGGTGATTCTTATTTTATCTCCCATGGCAAAGAAGCCATCGACAAACTCAATACCAAAGAATCGCTTTCTATATTGCTTGGCCTTGTGATCAACTTCCTCGCAACCTCGTAGAAAGTAGAGTGCCAAATATACTCATATCCATGCCTCTGCATGGTGTACTCCATAGCGTGGCTCTTCTAGGACGATCTAGAGCCAAACTCGATGTTCTACCGAGGTTGGAATAACCAATGTTCTTGTACTCTTAACTGACCGGGAATGTCATCCTCCACCTTTACAACTAGCCCTTCTTACCCCTTCCAATACTGCTTCTCAACACCATTTTCATCTTCACTAATCGAAGTCTTCAAAGTTGGGTTAAACATGGAATTTTCATCAAATACAACATTTCTACTCGTATCAACTCCTCCTCGAGACGCGGCCAAACTCTATCCTTTCACACCATCACCGTAGCCTACAATACTCCCCTTCTTCGCCTCAAATCCTCCAATTCATTGTCCTTCATTTTACATGAGATAGTAAACAAGCAAACCAAAAGTCCCTGCTTCGAGTAATCGAGACTTCCCAAAACCACAGCCTGTAAGGAGTTTTCTAAATTTATGCCTATAAAAGGACTTCCTCCCCTCGTTAATCGATAAATACGTTAAAATTAATCGCCAACACAAAATCCTCTTCTATTTCAAAGATTAGATAGCATACATCTAGCCTCCTCTCAAGAAGTGTCTCGACACGCCCGCAACACCATTCTCACAAGCAGGCCTCACCGTGATGACGCCCTGAAATTTCTCATTCTTGCAAAACTCATCAAACCCTCGACGAAAGCAGCACTCCAAACCATTGTTCTGCTCTCACCTCGATCTTCTTTCCAGTTTTGATTTCAACCAAAATCTTCCACCTGCTTTGAATTGCTTCGAAAGATCCACCCTTCTACTTCATGAACACCCAAGTCATTCTTAGTAATCACTAATACTCCCCAAAGTTAATCAACAAGTCAAGGACCCAAATGTAATCTGAGCGGATGTAATCAAATATGCCTTTGGTCCCCATGAGTCAGCTTGTAGAACTTGCTTTGATATAAATTTCTTCTCAAATGGCCAATGCTCAAGGCCAAACCCGAATCCTTAACAACGCCATGCCCACCTAAGATTATCCTTGCCAGAATTTGCATCCCCTCTCACTCATATGCCCAAGCCTCATACGCCACAACTTCGTCAGCGTTTCATTAACCTCGAGAAAGAATCGGCAGAATCTCTAAGCGCATCACCAAGAAATACAAGCGTACCCCGCTTAATACCTTTTAGAATCATTGTTGAACCGTTGTAGACATGCAAGACTCACATTCTCGCCTTTTGAAGCTAAACCCCTTCTTGCCTGTGAAATCCAAGAGATATAAGATTTTCGTCATACGCGGCAGGAGACCACCGTGCCCTTCACATCATTCAAAGTGCAAAAACTTTCCATCAGCGAGTCCTAAAACCCTGATCAACCTATCCTAACCACCTTGGCTACAAGTAGCACTTACTGGGTCATGGAAATATTCCCCACCATCCACTTGCTCATGTCAAAAACCATTCTCTCATATCTAACATATGATACGGCCTCGAATCCATAATCCACACATCGTGTAAATGGGTGTATCCATCACCAACTAATGCAATGTCCTCTTTCTGGACTTCAACCATCCTCGACAACAAATGACGGTGCCCGATACATTACCAAATTGCCTCCTTGCCTCTTCGGGGACAATCACTCTTCCAAAGCACTGAATTTGGCGTTAGGCTATACACAAGCTTCTCCCCGGTTTCGTAATTCTCTTTTGTATGGTTTTGAAAATCGCTTCTTTCACGGTTTACCATAACTCATTGTTATTTCTATAAGGCCAATAACCCGATTATCCTAATTCAGACCACTACAACTATGTGTTGTTTCACCGTAATTTAATCTAACCTTCTGTAGATACAAAAAATCATTTCCATTCACATTGATTCCCTCAAAATTCCTCATATTTATGGAGGCGTAATGCAGGCTAATAATATCAAATGCAGTAGTCCTCATTATCAATTTTAAATCTCAATATTACGAAATATTATTGAATTCAATTCTACTCCAGATTATCTTTCATATAACGCATCTTCCTCGCATCCGGCCAACGCCGCCGCCTGCTGGTTAAACTTGCTGGGTTAAGCTTCGGGTCAAGTGCGGGCCTCTGGGCCTACATCATCACAATCCAAGCAGAAATTGTGTCTCGCTCGTAGTCCCCCAGCCGATGTCATCTTCCGTGCTGATAACAACGTTGAATGTGTCTTCTCCTCCGCATGCCATATATTTTCGTGCAGCGGTCGGGCGTTGGCTTCAAACAAAGCGTGCCCAAAGTTCTTCTCGCTTAAGCAATGCCCTAATCCTTGATTTGCCACAAAGCCGGTTATTCCTCCTCGCGAACTCTCTCAACCTTCGATTTACCACCCATATTCGCATGATAACTGCTCTTTGATACAATTTGTTATAACGAAGATGTATAGGAATTCATAAAAGACTGGAAAGAAAAAGAATACGTAGATTTTTACGTAATATCCCATTAATCAAGTTAGACTAATCCGCCGGTAGCCACCAAAATTTCAATTATGATGTACGGGAGGAATATAAAATGAATCAAATAATTTAGGTAATACAAGCGTTAAGTAAAACCACTAACTATTTGGGCGCAGTTTGCTTAAAAACTAAGAAGTGCACTTTTGGCATAAGTAATTCAACTAATAAACTAAACTCCAAAATTTGGGACGTAGATTTTACTCAACTAAATTCAAGGAATTTCAACACGATCAAATTAAATTATTACTCTCCACACCATTATAAAGACGCAGTTTTAAAAAGTTAAATTTTATTACCAAATTAATAATTTAGCTATACTAGCAAAGTCAAGTAACACTATACACACACACCAAAATAAGTAATATTTTAAAGGAATGATACTTTTGCCCTTAATAAACTTCATAACTACTATACTGCAACAGAGTGGTGGGCAATAAATATTTCACATCGAACCGAACACTATTTGGGTGTGTGTAACAACTCAGGTTAAAGCTACATTGAACGACTGTACTTGTTTCAATCTAAAAAGAAATTAAAATACGTTTATTAATTTGATCATAAAGTTTAGTATATATATAATCGAAGTAATTAGTTTATCTTTGTCTTATATCCCGTATATATATAAATTAAAAGAAATAGTACATGAATCGATAATAATTCAAAATGAGTTTATGAATCAATAGGTTAAATAAACAATCTAGAAAAAATTAATAAATACTACATTATGAACTAATGTGTACTACTAATAGCTAGTGTAGGTTTTGTCACATTGTGAAAGGCCTTTACACTTTGTTGGAATACATTTATTTAGGGAAGAGGCAACAAGTAGTGGAGGAGCCTCTGCCATGCATCCACATGATTAATAGTAATCAAATTAAAGAGTCCACTTTCTATTCCTGTGTAGGTAGGTGAGTCCATAGTAGTCATTCTGTCTTCACATTCCATTTTCAGGGGCGCCCATCTAATAAGAACTCTGAAATCATGACTTCTTAATTCTACCACTATTTTCCTCATCAATGAGAACAAATGAAATTATGCCCCTTTGCCTAACCAACCTCAGAAATATTCATAAACATCGCTAAATACTCCTACCTTTATCATTATCACTTAAAGTAATAGGTTCCCACAACGATCTTCCTATTAAGACTAGCTAGCAGCACCGGATCTCTAAGTGATTTTTATTGTTTTCTCCTTTTGAGGTTATTAATAATCATTATTCCGATGTGTGTCTTGCATACGTGGTAGGACCATCCAAGTATTCCGGATGAAAATTAACTTTTATTATTTCTCATATAAATCCTCAATCGACTTACGCATCAAAATGACAACGATAAAAATTCATCGTAATATAACAAAAACATGTCTTGTATCAAAGAACAATACAATGAGCAAGGATCGCCCACTCTAGGCTCCAACCAGGCAACCATCTGTTGCTTTCACTATAGTTGTTTGCAAAACAGGCCACAAACCGAGCTAGATTTTCTTTTTACTCTTTGCTTCAATGGAAATACTGTATAATTGGTATAAAAGGAGTTCGTGATGTTTTAGGTTGACAAATTCTCTTGACTTAATTGGGTTGACTCTGTCAATACGAAAAACACCAAAAACTAATTAAAAAGTGGTAGAAAAAGAAATCAAAAGTAGACTGTCGGAGAGGTCCTCTTATTCCAACTTCTATCTATATTAACAATTAATAATTCGTAATATTTTATTAAGAAATACTAAAAACTACATCAAATCAGAAATGAGATATTGCATATTCATAAAAAAGTTTATATCGATTATAAAAAATACGTAGATTAAAAATGTAAACAATCAAACTATTAGTGAAAATAATTTTTTCAGATTATCATATATTTTATATTTTATGAGTAACGTACATAAAAAATACTTAGTTCAATGCTTCAGTTTACTAATTTTTAATACGTCACTTTTTTTTTAATTTTAACCTCAAATAATAATTTCTAATATATTATATAGAGCAATATTTTAGTTTTGCTGAGTATAATACACCTAACTCGTTTAATGCTACTCCTGATAAAGGATGCATAAAGCTCTATTACGCTACAATCCGGTATCAAGGAAGCACGCAATATTTAAGTATGTTAGTCTTATTATACTATTAACATTATAATTTTGTAAATTAAAATATCAAAAATAAATTTTAATGATTAAAAAAAAAAAATTGACCATCTTTTTAATAATAATTACTATCTTCATTTCAAAGCCTTTGAATCGACTTTTCTCTAATTATGAAAAATTACAAAAAATAATATTATGAAAATATTTGAAAAACAAATTCAATAATATCAATTTTATATTTTTGAATTTGTGAAATAAAAATTAATCACACAAAGATAACACACAATCCAAAAAGACAATTAATTAAAACGAAAATAATACTGATTACCAATATCCAAAAAAATAAGCAATCCAAACAACATTCAACAGAATCTCTATAAAGACTGCCTAGTCTTTTCACCCCCAACCCACCTCTAACACTTCCAAAAAATGGAATTGGGTTTAAGCTTAGGCAATGAAACGACGTCGTCTAAGGCTGTTGTTCACAACAGCTCAGAGAGACAAAGCAACAGTTGTTCTTCAACAAATACAAATAATAATCATACTTTAAGCTTCTGCATGGCTTTGGGTATTGGTCATGCTTTCAATAAGCCAAAAAAATTTCAAGAAAATGGAGAAAAATTTCAGAAAAATGGAGAAAATATTAAAGAAAATGGAGAAAAAGTGTGTGATGAAGATGGTGGTGATGAAAGTCCTGTTCAGCTAAATTTGCTTCCTTGTGAACCTGTTCCTCGTCCCTCTCCTTGGTCTTCTGATAATGGTAAAAATCCAATCTTTTTAATATTTTCACTGATTTTTTTTTTTATTATGGTTGTGGAAATTAATTATTTTGGTAATCAGTTTTTTTTTATATATATATATTTGGAAACCAATTTGTAGTTTTACCATGTGAGACACATAAAAACAAAAACAAAAAAAAAAATCATAATCAGTAATTTTTTTATGCTGGTTGTGTAAATTTACCATTTTGCTAATCAATTTTTTCTATATATACAGTATTTGGTAGTCAATTTGTTGTTTTACCATGTGATATACATAATTACATAAAAAATCCAATCTTTTTAACACGCACACTAATTTTTGTTGTGATTTCTAAATTTAGCATTTTGGTAATCAATTTGTTGGTTTAACATAAAAAAAGGTTGAAACCCCTCAAGCTAGGGCCTAGGCTACCATGCCCTTAGTTGGTAAATTGCGGGATGTGAATCAACTGGTCAGGAGCTTCCCTTCAAGCTCTTTACGAGTTGAGCTCTTGTGATTTGTTGGTTTAAAATGAAATATTAGGTAGGTGAGGTAGTAATTAATGTGTTGGGAGATTAAGTACTTAATAAAAATCTGGAAGTTTTTAGTTTGTAATGGATTTTTCACTTTGTTATTTGAATCTGGTAGTGATTTATTATGCCATTGATTGATAATCACACTCCAATTTTCTTGTGCTAATTGCCGAAATTACATATTGAATCATTTCTACAAGTGGAGTTTCATTATCCACTAGTGAGGTGTTAAAATTGTTGAGCTAAAAAAATTGAAGATTTCCTTAGTGGATGGATAAGTTCTGGTTTTAATTATTCTTGGTTGGTTTTTGTTGATACAAGAAAACAATTTGGTAGTTTTTTGTGGTCCAACCATGAGATTTCATGCACGAGTACAGCTGATACAGGGGGCAATAGTTAGATTTTGGGACCCCTTTGAATATTATCTTAGTTTTCATGTAATTCTCTAGATCTTAATCTTGATAATCTTATTAATTCTATATATGTAGCGAGTTCGGATAATGGATCATCGGGGAACATGGCACTACCGGAGGCAAGGGTGTTGGACTTGACTAGACGGCCTAGAATTGGTGGTGGTGAGGAGGTCTCTTCGGCTAATAGTGTAGCGGCAGTGCCACTTCAGATGATGGAGTTTACAAGCTTTTACAAGAATAGTGGTGGGAATGGATTTATCAGTGGGAGAAACAAAAGGGACTTTGAGGCTGCTGGAAACGACACCTTTGATGCTGAAATAGCTGGATCAAGGGGTAGTGATGAAGACGAGAATGGCGTGAATGCTAGGAAGAAACTGAGACTCAGTAAGGAACAATCTGCTTTTCTTGAAGAAAGCTTCAAAGAGCATAACACTCTCAATCCTGTGAGTACTACTATAAAAAGATTCGGGTCAAAACTCATATTCAAAAGAAGATTCAGGGGCATCCCTTTACAAGAAATTCCTAAAATTTTCCTCTAAATCTTACTTATTGTCTTATTCCTGTTTTGTTGGAGTGGCAGAAGCAGAAACTTGCACTAGCAAAACAGCTGAATCTCAGGCCAAGGCAAGTTGAAGTCTGGTTCCAAAACAGAAGGGCAAGGTATTGCTTGCTTTTGTCACTTTTTTATGTTGTAACTTTTTAGGTGGTTTGCCACAATGTGTACAAAGATTGTCCACTACTTTCAATCTCATGTTGTTAATCTATTATTTGGATAACATGTTTAATCTTATTCTATTATGTTTGATTAGATTTTAATAATGTTTTTATGTCATCCATACCCTTCACTTAACCTTAAATGTTGGGTGCTTACCGAACCCGACTACGTTGTTGTTTCTATAATATTATTTTTGATTGGTGTAGGACTAAATTGAAGCAAACAGAAGTTGATTGTGAGTACTTAAAGAGGTGTTGTGAGACACTTACAGAAGAGAACAGAAGGCTACATAAAGAATTGCAAGAATTGAGAGCTTTGAAGAGTTCCAGTCCATTCTACATGCAATCACCAGCCACTACTCTCACTATGTGCCCTTCTTGTGAAAGGGTGGCCACTACTTCCAATCGCGCCTAAGCCCACCACCACCTGATCGTCCTGGTGCCAAAACATTTCTAATGCATTCTAAAGCTGTCCCATTCGTCTCTAAAACCAAGGTTCTTTCCATTCTCCTCGAGTCCATCTCAATCTAACAAGTCTGCAGCCTCATAGACAGCACAAATTATGATATTATGGGCATCACTGATCGAGTAACTTCTGATCCCGTTGAATCGTCTTTATTGATGTTTAATATGTATATAGTAGTGCCCCTGGATTGTTTATTTTTGTTAATTGAACAAGTTTAATCAGGGCGTCGCATTTTGGGCTATTACACTAATGCAATGCAGGTTCATGATCTGTGCCCTTCATTTGGAGCAATTTTTGGCTCATGTTAGAAGTTAAATTAGAGTCATCAGGAATTATGTAAACTTTAGTTTCTTCATGAAAAAAGAAAAGAAAAAGAAGAGAAACAAGTGTAGTAGATTAGTGGCATTTCCTTTAGAAAGGAAATTGTTGAATGTAACTGGAACTAATTTACTGTATTTATTATTGTATTTATTATTATTATTATTATTATTATTATTTTTTAATCGGCAATTTTCTTTGAAAGTCTTAGTGTTCTTATTTATTATAGTGATTGATCCTTCATCCAATACTTAAATGATTAAGTTGATGATTTTGGAGATTAGTTGTCTTGTTGGAAAAGATAAAAGCTATGATACATTGTGAAAAGATCTTTTGCAAACTAATTTCATGAAATTACATTGAAATTGCATTATTTGTATGTTTTTGGTGGTTAAGGAATATGGGAATAATTAGTCTTATATGTTTATTATATTGCGTCTAAAAAATATTTTCCATGGTGCATGAGGAAACAAAATGTTGAATATTAAAATCAAGATAGAATTTATTTCAAAGCTCCAAAGTCCATACATTCATTCCATTGCATTCATAAAATCTATGTAAAAGTTAGTTATAAAGATAATGAACAAAATGGAACGAAAGAAATAAAAAAGGAGCTGTGATAAAATCAATCATGAAAAGGAGCTGTGATAAAATCAATTACTTTTGTTAATAATTTGTAGCATGATAATGCATGTTTGTATGTCCCATAATTAAAGGAAAATTAGGTCCGCATGGTTCAAAGCGTGCTTTAAGAAAGAAATAAAAAAGGTATTTCAATGATCTTGTCCAAAAAAGACTTCTGCAGTAGTCTAATACGTCCTCTATTCCAGTTTAATATTTTTAAAAAACCGTATTCAGCCAAATAATTTATTTTGATATTTGTATCATGTAAGCAGCATTTTATTATTTATAATATATAATTCTAACAATAAATTCTCCTGCTGGGAAATCTTTCACGACAAGAGTTTATCAATCTGGACATGTCAATTATCACCAAAATGGTCTCCTAATACGTACGTCAGTTTTATAATATGACTCGATTCGAGCATGAACCTCGAGCTAAATTCTAAAATTTTGAGCCTGACATATATCACGGACATGGGCCCTGACTAAGATTCGGGTCTCGACCTCGGCATATCCGAACCTGGTGTCTGAAAGCACTTCGATCCAAAGATGGCATTGACTGATTGCCTCGATTCGGACCTCAAGACATGAAGTTTGACGGCTGTGACTTTGTGACCTCTCTCCACTCGATTGATAAAAGTAGCCTAAATTTCAAAGTAGCCGCACTTTCGATAATTCGCGGTCGGGCCGGGAACACATCCTTTCGATGTAATAGCTGACTTCGTGATTTGACGCCCCCATTTGATTTTGCTTTGTTCTCAGCTGCTTTGCCGAATTACTTCCTAAGCTCGAGCAACACAAGTATCGAATCCTGAAAGCGTTATAGCTTCGTGGTTTGTTCTTCAAAGAATGCGGCCTTAGAAGTGTTCCTCAGATCCGATGTCGAAGGTGAAATGGGCCTCAGCCCCACCCTTTGACTTGACTCTGAAGCAGCCTCAAATTAATTTCATGATATTCAATTCCTTCTCTCCTCGGTATGTTCCAGAGCCCGCCAGCCAAGCTGTAGCTCAATGGGACGGATGGCTTTTATTTGTCGAGTCCCTGATCTTCCACCACGGGCTGGGCGCCATTCGATGATCGTGCCAGTCCCCCGACGCTTTATTCTCAATCTTCAAGTCCGGGAGGGTCAAGGCTCTTTGAATCTTTGGGCATTGCCATTGCCATCCCTTTGAACTTTCAAGCTTCTCAGGCTCAGGGGGGCTCGCCTTCTATTTTGGAGTCTCGTGCCCTCGGTGCTTCAAGGATCTTCTTCTTCTGAGCTTTTCCTCGCGACTTTTCCACCTTTGCCTTTGAAATTTTCCACCACTGCTTTTACATTAGATTTTCGAAAATGTGGGGTATTTATAGACTTCGCGCCTAATTTTATCTGCCTGCCTTATTGTTGACGCGATCTTAACGCTGATTTTCGGCGCATTACCAATCAAGGCTTCGATATATTAAAATAATATTATAATAAACCAAATTTCGGCCCGCCAAATCGATTTCCTTCTAGGTATAGTTTACCCTGGCTTATTTTATCTACGCCATTTGTTTCAAAGCCATTTTTTATTTCTGCTTTTCTCCTCCAATTTATTATTATTAAAACTCCAGAATTTTCTCCTCCAATTTATTATTAAAACTCCGCAAATTTAAGCAAATTCCTATTCTATGTTTAAAATTCGCTTAATTAATGTTTAAACCCTAATTTTAACCTGTAATTAATAATGCGACTCAACTCGAACTCTATCATTTCGCATGGATTGAATTTAATCAAAGCTCTCATGCGAATCCTAATCAACACGTGTCATCGTAATTGATTGCGATTAATTAAATTCATAAAAATTAAATTTTGTTAATTAAATTTCCACTCTCTTCGATCTTTATTTTCTTATTTACTTTTGTATTTACGATAAAATATTTATAAACATAAATAACATATACTAAAAATTAAACGCTTGAAGTTTTAACATTGTAGTGTGGGCGACCAAGTTTAAAACTTAATCATTTAGGTTCCACTCAGAACTTCGAAGAGTAGATCGAGTCAAGAATTGGCGACATCAATTAAAAATAGATCAGTGGTAGAAATAATGACTCGTAAATAAAAATGTATAGATTAATTAAAAATGGGAGGAATCATGAAATTGTAGTATTCATATATTTTTTTCTTTTTCGAAATAAGATACACAATGCTATAAATAATCTAACCAAGACAATTATCCCATGTGTAAATAATTTAAATAAATTAAAGGTGGACATATGAGGGATTAATTTTGTGCATATGGTCAGAAATACTAGTGGTAGGAAACCAGTGAAGATGTGCACCATCGACTCTCTAGAATTGGAAAAGTAGTATCTGATGATGTGATTTGATAGTGTCTGGTAAAGATAGGTACACTTTGATGACCACCAATTATTAGTTCACCTACATATACTGCCCTTAAAATAAAACAATAATTGTAACAAATTCTATTTTTTCATCAATTATTCCTTATTGAATTATTCTTTTAAGCCTCCTATATATAGTCAACTTCCTTCACGTGACCAGATATTATTTTGCTCTTCTATTTCCTTTTATCATTTCCCAAGTTCCGTATGTTCAAGTAATAATTATGTTATCATTCTGTCATGCCCATTTGACTGATTTCATCAATATTATACATATTCCCAAGAATGTAGATATATATGCAATTTTGACACATAAATAATTACAGTATTATATATTCTAGAATTATTACGAACATACTGCATACTAATACAATTCAATACTCCACATCATATTGTAAAATGCAAGTGCACTATAAATGAGGACAAATATACAGAAAATTGGCAATACGACGAGGAATATTTCAATGGAGAAATTACATAAATAAAAGTCAAAATCCTTGAATATAGTACTATCTGATTGATTTTGAATGTGTTGTGGTGCAAGGATAAGAGCAATCATTATGTGTCATTGTAATTTCAAAGCAATTGAATAGGACATTCATTTTGAAGAGGAAAAAGTGGGTTTCTTTGGACTTGTAAAACATATGAACTTGTCAAGATAGCACCGCTGTTTGGTCCCTACTACCATCATAATTTCACATGTAACTCCAAGGTTATCCACAATCTAGAAACAAACTATGACAACTGCTTCCACTCAACTACTCAAGGAAACTAATTTTAGTGTACACCAATGTAATTTTTTTTTAAATCTCAACTTTTATTACATTTCGAGACTGTAAGTCATGTTGGATTAAGTATAAAACAATATTACTAACTTCAATCTTTTTAATTGATGCTTTCGGCTTTTGAGTCATGAATATTTTAAATTATATTAAATTGTTTTAAAAACAATTTAAATGCTATCAACTTTTATATTTATTTCAAAGAACAAGAATAATACTCCATATATAATTGGATTTTCAACTAAAAATATAAAATATCACATAAAATGAAATAGAAATATTAGTTATACCCTATTTCAAATATATAGGATACATTGTTAGGCTGTTGTAGAGGGTCAAACTTAATCCAATTGGGTAACTAAGACAGGTGATAGTTGGTAAATTTAATGATATGAAGAAATAGTGAGTAGATTGGAAGGTGCATTAATGGTTATGAGGTCAAAGAGCAATGGAATCTGAAATTATATTGAAATTTCAGAACACTAGGTGGGAAATCATCATTATGTGTTGATGTTCCACACGCAATTTATAATGATTTGGCAAATTGACAATCAGCTTCTTGAGAGGTTGAATTTCGTCAACTAATTTCCATATGATTAGCCTATCACCAAGAGCTATTAGTCCAATAATTACAATTTGCTTAACGTAATCCTCAAAAATCCTTCTTCAAACAATTTTAATTCGTTTAAAGTCAGATCATCTAATTCAGATGAATGTATATGAAATTGGAGTCATGCAAAAGGTATAGGTAGTATGAGAGCTGAATCATCAATGCCTCGATTCCACTTATTAGGATTGTCAATGAAATCGGGACTTATATTCGAAAAAGAAAATAAACGAAAATGAAAATGAAAATAAAAATATAAAATGAGAAGGAGAGACCAATGAATTATGACCATGTACGATGAAGAGGAAAAGATTAATCTATGAATTGAACACTTTATTAGACTTTATACAATTATACTACAATATACAATTATACTACATACAATAATAACTTTTAATCCTGAAACGATTATTTTATTCCTAAATATAATTTATGTAACTATTCCACTTAAAAATAGAGAGTCAAAATAATCATTTTATCCCTCAAACAAACACTATTTGGATGTATATAACAACTCAAATCTTTAAAACAAGAAAATCTAAAAATATACTACGAGTTCACCAATAAACAAGAGATATAAATTTAGGAGTATTATTTTGACATTATTAATCACCATCATATCTTTTCTAGACGTACGAACATGTCAAAGCTATGACTAATAGTCAAAAGTCAACTCCGTAATATGAAAAGAAGAAAATCTATCTACTCTGAATCTATTTGAAAGATTAGAAATGAATTGGTTAAGATGAGAATCATGATTGATGATTATTATCATATGGTTACGCGTGACCGTGTCTTGTCTTCAATCATTGTTTATTTAGTACATATACAGACATGCATTACTAAAATTAATGTTTCTAATCATAAATTAATCAAATGGATTTCCCACATTTTCTTTGCCAGCAAAGTGGTCAATACGTTAACCCATTTAATCTTTTTCAAAAATGCCTAAATTTTAAGTTTAGATAGTAAACTTTTTAAATTTTAAATTCGAATATTTTTGTATAATATTTTATGAATATCTCACTATCGTATTTTTAATCTTGTTATTATTAAAATTATAATTTTGATTCAAACGAAAGTAATGAAAGGTACTTAAGACGATAGTTGACGGAGAAATTAGGAAGTACTCAAGTACCTTTAACTATTAAATATCCGCTCCTTCGGAGAAGCTTTTTTCATGGCCGCTTTACTTTTAAAAATTTATAGAATGCATTTTATTTACTTTGTCACTAATGCTTTCACCTCGCAGGTTTGGTCTAGATACTTTTGCAAGATTAAAAGAAGGAATGGCAAAGCTTGAAGAATGAAAGAATGCTACATGTTTGCAAGTTGGTTTTATTTTCAACCGATATTGATTGTTTTGTCAACTTGCACGATGTAACAATTTATGCTTTCAATTCTTCGGATAATAGCTCTAGTTTTTGTAATAAATTTACTTCTTGTAATGAGGTACCGAATGATGTACCAAACGATGTATTGAATATTTGTTAAGTTTGAAATGCATTATCTATAAAAAAAACTATGAAGTATCCACCTACTGTGAGGTAACTGAAACTTGAACACAAGGAATTGCAGAAAACTGACATCAATATCCTCTAATTTCATATTCAGTGAACTATCATCGATTCTCAGATATATAAAAAAAAAAAAACTCATCTGAGTTTGCAGAATGACTTAGAAGATGTACAGCTAAAAACTAAACCATTTGTTGTTTCTGAATTTCTCCATAGATCATGGATCGATTTTTGATCAACCGCGATCATGCCAAAAACTCATTAAGAACTATGAGGTATTTCCATTTCCAGCAGTTGACTCGTGTCTATGATGTTGTTCAACAATTGCTGGCAGGAGAAGAGAGAGCCTGGTTTTGTATCTAGCAATTCGGCGTAGTCTTTCTTCCCTCAATCTGTAAGGTATATAACAGGGAGAAGTTAACAAGTGGACAAACAAGAAAGCAACGCATATCAAATGTAAATTGATTCCATGTACATAGCGATAACATGCGTGCAAAAGAACTTGGTACCTAAGCACAGTCGTGAAGTTTAACCAGGGACAAAGGAATCAATAGAATATGCATATTAAAAAATTGATGCTGAATGCTAAAATGATACAACTAGATGCCGAATGCTAAAACTAAAAAATTGAAGTAGGTAGATGTCCAATGCCCTTTACCTCAAACCTTGGGAATTTTGCTATTTCTACGATCTTTAACTGGAGAAAGTGTTGAGGCATGCTTAAATAAACAGGATAATATGAATAAAGTGCCACTAGATAACCAACGTTTGATTATAATATATTGTAAAGCTAGCAAGATCTCATACTAACCGAGAACGGACGCGCTTAGCCCGCTTGATATGTTTCTGTAGAAGATCCTGATGAGATAAGTGTTCAACAAACCCTCCACCCTGACATTAGTTAATTGCATATGAAGCTCAGAATTAGCAAGGAATGGAAACACTGAAGGTGGTAAAGGGTATAGTAATAATGCCAATTTGGAACAAGACTATATATTGACCAATATAGTGACAAAATAACAATTTACTACTATTAAATACTCCTCCGTTCCTTTTTACATATCTTTCTAGACCAATATTTTTATTTCAAATTACTTGTCTTTCTAACATAAAAAATTGTAATTCCAATATTTTCAATTTATTCTTTTATCTACTTTTGTTATTAAATTCAAGAATCAACCAACGATAAAGTTTCAATTAATTGTCATTCTACATTTTCAACGTATTTTCGACTACTTTTTTCATTTCCTTAATCTTGGCGCATAAAACTGCTAAAAAGACAACTAAAAGCAGAATCTTATGAGAAGATAAATTTTCGCATTTGTAAGAGCAAGTCCTTTCTAATTTAATACTCCTCCGCTTCAAAAATAAACGATTGCTGTATTTAAAAAATGTTTTATTGGGCGGATCGCGAAAAGCTTACAATGATTGTTATTTGAGTCCACAAAGATTGTCCACTTTTTTTATAATGTAATTTTCAAACTTTCGACCTTAAATACATTTGTTTGCGTTTGTATAATATTTTATAAAAATATATCAATAAAGTTAGCCAAACGTATTTTTCTATCGAGCATAGCTTATCAAATATTATATACAATACAAATAAAAGAGTCTACTGGCCAAAATTTAAGATGATAAAAAATAATAATAAGTTTAATAATTCAGGATTTTAGGAGATATTTGAATGAAAAGTTTTACATTTGAATTGAAAATATATATAAAATTGTAAACAATCAACTATTGTGAAAAAGTAAATTTTTTCTAGATGATCATCTATTTTGAAACCTGGAAATGTAGATAAGAGATTGTTCACTCCGAAACAGAATGAGCATCTCTGATAAGATTAGTGGTTCAACAGAAACTTGGGCCAATCAACCAAAATCTTAAAAAGATAAATCTGCCACCAAAAATATATCCGACCAACGAATCTAATTAGACACTGTTATTTTAGAACCCACGAAAGTGTTACTGCAGCACATTATTGAACGACTGATACTTATACATAAAGTAAAGTAACTTTTCTTTGTATACCAACCTCTTCTTCATTCTCTTCTTTCTTTTCTGAGGATTGGCTATCTTGAGGAGCGAATGGCAGAGGCCTCGGAAGAGACTTGACAATGTCATTGTACTGTGGCTGTTACAAATAAGGAATGTCAGAATGTGAATTACATTAAAAAAAGGAAAGTATATGTCATCAATGGAAAACAGCATCAATCGAGAAATACGCAAACTTCAAATTGATAAATAATTTTAACAGAACTGTCTTATTTTTGTAGGGGGAAAGGCAAACCTTTCAATCAGATTGGGGAAGAGGAGGGGGGGTTGATAAACTTTACACCAATAGACAAAACATGTAATGTAGTAAATTGTAAAGGGGTTGAGGCAAAAACACTCCCGAAGCTATGCAGTTCATTGTACACCAATGAGTAATTTACATGGAACAAGTATTATAGAAGCATTTGGAAGTCAAAACAAAGACATTATGATTATGGGAAAATCCAAAAGACAGACATGATGAGATAAAGTAAAAAAACACAGCTAAGCATACTGTTCCATTTACTTAATACACATTGAGATCATAATGTCAAATAAATAATGCAGAGAAAATTTTAACCACAAACCTCAGTTTGTTCAGGAAGTCCATTCCTCAACCATGAACGGCATAGGGCATATAAAGAAGAATCCTCAGAAACTCTAACCTGCAACATCCAAGGAAACGATCTTCATGAAACACAAGATATATATTATATATAGGTCCAATAACAGAAATTCATATTTACTTAGGCATACAACAGCCGATCCTACTATATGTGGTATGGTATATAAAAAACACCACATTTAACCCAATGGAGATCGAACTTCACACCATAGGCATACAATAGCCGATCCTAGATTCCTATCCAGGCATAACGAACAGCATATTTTGTTTTTATGTATTGGGTTATCGTTGACTAGCATGTTAATCAGCTCAAAATTATCCTTCAATGGAAACTTCAGAATCGCAAGGATCTAAAAAAGGTGACATAAAAATGCTACCTTTCTATCTCTAACAATCAGAAACCTATAGTCCTTACTTCTATCCCTGCAAGATAGAAACACACCAAGCTTTAATTCGATAGAAATTAATAGACGATGATATAATCATCATCCCGTGGTGCTAGATCACCTACCTGGCCTCTTTAAACCCATTGTTGTCCATAATAGGAGTCTGATTTGATCCCATCTAAAACCAAAACAGTAAAAAATGTTCAATTGCAAAACAATTCAGATTACAATATACTTTATACATATCATACTTAAATATAATAATCCACATGAGACCCGATCGGTCACCTAATTTTTGATATATTATAAAACATACATCGAAATTGAAAAGTGAAATAAAAAGCAGAGGCATTATCCATAGAAAGTCGATTTTATAAAAGTAGAAAAGTGGAGAATATTTTAGGGAGAAAGGCGACCTTGTTATACATAGAAGCTCGATTATGGTAGGCGAGTACATTGTTTGTATTATTGGGGGGTGAGGTTGTAAGGGAGGGTGGATTGGGAAACAGGTATAGTGGCATGGGGAGGGGAGGGGGGGAGTGGGATGGCATGACATGGAGACCGGTGGTTTTAGACTTTTTGGAACTAGACCAAGACCGCCAACTCGAAAATACTGGACTGGACCGAGACAACCGAGAACCACTAGGTACCGCCTTCAAAATATCGGACCGAATCGAATCGACCAACTACCAGTGTTGTGTCTGCATAACTAATCGCATCAAAATTTAATAAAATCATATACTTTATATCTATCGTTAAAAATTATACTCCCTTCGTCTCATAAAGATTGTCCATTTCTTTCAAACTTTGATCTTAAATATCTTTGCTTCAGATTGGCAATATCGATAAAAATACATCAAATTCGAAAAAGCTCAAATGCATTTTTAATTGATATAATTCTCATAAAGATATACAATACAAATAAAAAATATCTACCACAAAAGCCAAGAGTGCACAATGGTCAAAGTCGGTTACAACAAAAAGCCAAAAGCGACAATTAACGTAGTAGTACTATTAAACACAAAATATTCCTACTAATCAATATGCCAACGCCCGGCTTCCAAGCCCCAAATATACTAATGATATACATCTTTATTTTGGAGTATATATCTCTACTAAGGAATAAGATATTAAAGAACAAATATTAATCCAAAATAATTAAAAAACTATACTAAATTGTGTAAAAATATTAAATTAATAAATCTAACACTTCAAATTATTAAAAAATATCATTGAAAGGGAAAGAAATCACCAAAAATGATGGTTATTTTTTTCAAAAAAGGTGATTCTTCATGAAAGAGTTTTTTTTTTATTGTTTTGAGAGAAAGAGGGTCGTGAGGAGAGGAAAATTTTCACTTGAGATTTATACTTCATGACTTTTAATAAGTCATCGTTGTACCCTTAAAAACGATCTCCATCTCTTAATATATAAGTACGTAGTATTTTAATCCTTTATTATACTTTTGAGTTAATTTAATCGACATAAATAATGCTTTCTTGTTATTTGTTGCTGCATATCTTGTTTAGACTTACACTCTGCTAATAAAAATAGTTAAATAGTGACATTGACAAACACTAAGATTCTGAATTAGCAACCTACTAGATTAACATTAACAAAGCTTAAAAATTATTGGAGTAACCAATGAAGTAGAAGAAAACATGTGGTGCTATAGCACCACCTAGAGCCTAATGGATCCGTCTATGCTATGTTTGAGGACCTTTTCATCCTGCTATTCTCTACCCGTTGCTTGTCCCTACAAGTATTGTTCACCACCATCTGCAAATATCAACAGGCCAGAAATCACATGGTCAACGAGGTGTTTGATTTTTGCTAATCGCATAAATATACTTAAAATCGCGAATACTAACGATTTTTAGTATGGGTTAAAGAAATTGCAAAGGCTAGTTAACGATGAACTTTTCCTAACTACACAGTACGAATATTTGATTTGATGAATGAGACAAGATAACACGCTTTCACGAAAGGAGAATTGAGTAGGGCCTACTAACCACTTTCACCGTCAGACATATCTGTCAGCCGTGCTATGGCATCTGCTAATGCATCTTCTTGCTCCTACATCAATATATTTCTAATATGAAATCTTGTTGGCAAGTGAAGAGATGTGAGCACAATAATGGGACGAGTGAGATTCTAACCTTTAACACCTGTTTCGCTTTCTCAACTTCTAATGGGTCTGGTAGACTTGTACTACATATTCTCTCCACCTATTCAGATGTAACTGTTAGCATACACTTGACAACAACATGGCATACATGATAATTCAGTTTATATCTGTCAGCTATTTTACCTCCTGGATTAGAGAATTTGTGTCCAATATTTTGATGTCTTCAGGAGCTGTCTTCACTATACCATTCTGTAATGGTGGAAAATCCTTCCGGGGATGACCCTTGGATAACCCCCTACCTCTCCCAGCACCTGGTCTCCCGTCACGCCCTACAGGCCTATTCAAACCGCGACCTGATCCACCATGACGAGAAATTCCAGGGTCTCCACCTACCCATTGAATATCTTCGGGAGAAATCTACAAAAGAACACAAGAATAAGAATGGTTACAAGAACCATTAGGGAATAGAACAACAAAAACAGGATGAGAATGTCATCACTAATGATTTAAGCAAAGCAATTATCTACCTCTGCAAGATTAACCCATTCCCATGCCTCATTTGGAGTACCCATATCATAAACAAGGGCATGACGACCCTGAAATGGTAAGTTAATTCAGCAATATCAATGTAATAATGCAACGAAAAAAGGGCTAGAATCTCTCAAGGATACCTCTGCGGCATTGTAGTCAGTAATAACAGCTTCATAAAAATTATTGTCATCAGGCCACCGTGTCCTCACTTTTCTGCCAATCAGTGGATTTAAGGGTGATTCTTCCATAGGCTCACTTGCAAAGGCACCAGAAGAAACATGATTACCTAAATGGCCCCTTCCACTTGGACCAGAGGAAGGATACTGCAATGTCATAAAAAGGAACGAGTTCATATTTGGCTCTATAAGAAATATGAAGACCTGAAAGTTGAAGAATAGAACATGATATCAAATGATTCAAAATATCAAACTTACAGATTTTTGTTTCTTGCCTTTGGGTTGCTTCATATGCCCTCGTTTTACAGCTGAAGACAATGGCTGGTTTGTAGGTGCAACAGACTGTGGAGGGAAAGCAGATGGGCCACCAAATGATTGAGATGGCATTGAAGGGGCTATCTTCTGGTGTTTGCGAGAAGCTGAAACAGCAGGACTGGGAACTGGATCATGACCAGGTTGACCAGCGTTAGCCATGCCTTGTTGAGGCCCACCCGACTGCCTCCACTCCCTGGAGCATATTTTCAAAAGAATAAAATAAGTAGATGGCAAACAGGAAAGAAATATATCTCATCACCAAAAAATGTTACATATATAGACAGAAGAGCAGTAGGTTTAGGGGGCTTAGTGGCCGGGGAACAGTGTGTCGTCAAAGTTCCCCTGCAGTTAATTCTTTTTCTTTTATAAAACATATATGCACCAGGCACACGTACTTTTCCAGAGGAACTGTGCATGGGGATAGGTTTTCCCCCATAGAAGACATTCTCTCAAAACATAGTCAAGAAAGGAATGCTCACAGTACACAATTTTTTTTACTATAATGTGCGTACATGTTTCTTTTCCCCCATTTTCTCACTTGTTTCGCAGAAACCTTTGCCGTATACGTTTGTTAGAAAAAGGTACACATTAGGCAGACATATGTTTACAAGAATGTGCATCTTGCCTTTTGTGTTTTTACTTAAAATGGGTGTTTTAGTAATCATTTTTACTTTCCAACAGCCACTGAAAAATGAAGTACGTAACTTAGAAATGTATAATAAATAAATAAAATACCTTATTCTGCGTATAACTTCATCTGAATTTACCCTTCCAAGAAGCTCTCTGTGTTCTTCATTAGACAATCTCAACTCTTTTCTGAGCTCGGTTATTAAACTTTCCTTCTCCTGAGAAAAATACAATTTATTAGCAGCCACATAAAGATATCAAATCCAACTGTTTGATACAAGAAAAGGAAATACCCATGTAATGGCATCTGCTTGGGCTTTAAAGGCTCGTAAAACAGAACTGTAAGCTTCTTGCTCAAGTTGGTGTATTTGAACTTCCATATCGGGTTTATTGTACATCCTAGGGGGGTATGGAGCAGAGCCCATGACAGCAGATCTTCCATTTCCAGCCATACGCCCTCCTCCTCTTGTAATCCTATTTTGATGTGATGGAGGAAGATCATCATCCGTTCCTGTAACAATTGAGTAACACAAAAGCTAATGAATTAACTCAACACCTAATTAATCAGCAAACCAAAGGAAATTGACCATATAAACGATGATGTATTTCCTCCTTTCTGTGACATGATGCCTTATGCAATTCGACTGCATAAGTTACATCACTATATAACATCTAAGCCCACACCTCCTTCGCCAAAGAGAAACTGGGCTCAAACTATTAATCAGCATAATCGAAACTTCTAACAAGTTACCACAAGAGAAGACATACAAAACATTATTTCCTCAAATTTACTCAAGTAACCTAATACCACCTCAATAATCAAACAAATATAGTGAATATCACAGGCCATAACTGAAATTCAGTAGTTCAAACTAAATTACAATAAAAAAAATGAATCTTTAACTGCTCAAAAGAAAAATTAACTCGAATATAACAAATACTATGAATACCCATGACTGAAATTCATCAATTCAAGCCAATAGTCAATAAAAAAACTACTCTTTAGCTGCTCAAAAGCAAAATTAACTAAAAAACTAACAATTAATCCTAATATCACTTCAAGCATCAAACTAATAACATGAATATCAAAACCCATAATTTAAATTCAGATATCCAAGCAAAAAATACAACAAAATCGAAACTTTAGCTACCCAACATCAAAATTAACATAAAAATTACAATAAAAATCGAAATTAAATCAAGAAAATTATACCACTGCTATCATAAGGTTCATAGTCCATAGCCAGCTTGCAAATAATTCAAATAATTGAAATTTAGGGTTGACTTTTTGGGAAATTGAATTGAAATTCAACAATAATTAATTCAACGATCTTGGATCCAACAAATCAATCAACAAATCTGAGTGATTTAGGGTTAAGACTGAAGCGGACATGAAATTGAATTATGGGTTTGGGTTAAGAATTGGGTTTCACGTCCGCCTCGTTTTGGAATTTTTTGCAAATTTGGTTGACTCGTGTTTCGGGCATACCTGGTTCGGTTCGAAAAAAGTTCGAGTATAAAAAATGGTTCAAAATCGATTAGGAAATGATTTGTTGGATACTCGATTCGAAGTCTAATTGAATCTACATGTACCCAGTGGACTTCAAATATAATTAAATAGACTCAAAGTAGAAGGTTGTTAAAGTGAGATAAAATAAGGAGTCGAGTAGACTCGGTCGAATTTGGATAGAGCCTATAAACGAGCCAAAGTCTTGCGGTTAGTGGGCGATTTTCGATTAACCGATCAATTAACAATACTAATTTACATTTTTTAGATATAAACTAGCATGTAGTAGTTCCTCGACTCATAAGCAATTATAATGTTCTAAATTTTTAAACATTTAATTGTTAATATTTTAATACCTAATATTCTCGTCTTACCATTGAAGACTACATATTAATCCAAATTAATCCATGTTTAAGAAATAATATGTTTGCAGTTTTGGTGTTGGGTGGAACTATTTTTGGAATTGAAGTCATAAAAGTTGATAAGAATTGTTATGTTAGTGTACATGAAAGAAGACTAGTAATCTTCGAATTTTGAGAACAAAATTGTTCAACATAAGTTTATGTCATGTGGAAGTCTACAAGGGTTCAATAAGCGCAGGGTAAGACTCGAATCTAAATGCAAGCATTCCATCTACCATATATACACTAAACCATCAATTTGTTATGAAATCACTCAACAAGGATACCATATCAAACATTGAATTTTTATTGCATGGCCAAAAGTAAACAAATTGTGAACATCGTGATCAAGCATAACACTTTTAAACACGGTTCAAATGACATTCTTGCAGTATTGACAAATATCAAAATCATATAAAAATGACATTTTTGTGACAATGAGAAATACCAAAATCATGAAACGATATTCTCAGGGTATTGAGAAATACCAAATCATGTAAAAATGACATTCTTGTGGCATTGAAAATTACCAAAATCATATAAAAAGGGAATTCTTGTGGCAATGAAAAATACCAAAATCATGTAAAAAATGCATTCTTGTGGTATTGAGAAATACCAAAATCATGTAAAAATTACATTATTGTGGTATTGAGAAATACCAAAATCATGTAAAAATTACATTATTGTGTTATTGAGAATTACCAAAATCATGTAAAAATAGCATTCTTGTGGTATTGAACAATACCAAAATCATGTAAAAATGACATTCTTGTAGTATTGAGAAAGACCAAAATCATAAAAATGGCATTCTTGTACTATTGAGAAATACCAAAATCATATAAAAATAGTATTCTTGTGGTATTGAGAAATACCAAAATCATGTAAAAATGGCATTCTTGTGGTACTCTATGCCTTTGAGGTTTCCGTGGTTGGCTTATAATCCTTCTACGGTCGCTTCCTTTTGAAATTGTCTCCCTGCTCGCACTGTAAGAACATACTAGCAGCCTGGCCCTTTTAAGGTTTTGCTCAAGATTAGGTGATCATACTACGCCGATAATGACTTATGGAACTCCGATGCATGTTGAAGTTCACTTCCAAAATTGTTGAACGAGCTTCCATTTAACGACTGAGGACGACGACCATCGCCAAATTCTCCCTCGAGACACGAGTCGAACAGTCAAGCTCTTTCGACCAGCCATATCATCTTTTTATGATATGGGAACTCACTGGATGTCCATTGCTCAAATTTACAATCACCCAGGCACAAACAATGTCGCATTCTCCTCATCAAGGAAATGCTTTTTGGAATAACTTTTCCGGGGCTTATGATACGCCTTGTAAGCGCCGATATTTTCAAATTAAATCTGGAAGATTCGCCCATGTTTGCCAACATTAGACATTGATATCGCAGCATCATCCTTTATGATGTTGATAAAAAAGCCAAGCTTCCTCATCACCTTCTTCAGGTTTTGGAGGAAGCTTCTGAGTTAGCACGTATTCGGTTCTTTCAGATTTGAGAACTATTCTCAAGTTTCTAGCCCAATCTAAGAAGTTAATATCATTTAGTTTGCATTTTTCCAATGCGGATCGGAGAGTTTTCGAGTTATTAGTGTTGGAGGTCATTTTGACTACAGAATACGTAAAACAAACAATAATTTAGTTTTAGTTTAAAAATACCAAAATCATGTAAAAATAGCATTCTTGTGGTATTGTTAAATACCAAAATCATGTAAAAATGACATTGTTGTGTAACATAGATAGATTTTCATACGTCTGTATTTATATATAGGGAATTCTACACACTTCAATAACAAATTATATCAATGCCTCAAGTCCAAATTTGGAAGATATTATTTTTAATATAAAATTACTCTTGTTATTTCATACATTTTAATTTCTTTTTATCTATTGCAAGTTGCATAAAGTTAGTTGCACCATGAATTATGACAATTATCATTGTATCAAACTCGTTAGCATTATTGAATGATAATTGATCTCTAAAAATTTATGTATATATGTATCAATTATATATATTGTTCATTATAGGTAAGAGTTCGTAACATAATAATACATGATCATATCATATTGTAAAATTAAGAAAGAAGTGCCGACTGCCGAATAACATGATTCGAATAATTGAGTATTCCGCTTGACGTAATCTGTATGCTGATCTAGAAAGTACTACTAAATCCAGTTTCATTGGAGACCTCTAAAGTCTAAAGTACATTTTGATAATTTCCACTCATGAATTCTTATTTCTTGCAAAACTTGAGTACGTTTCCTTCTTTATTTTAACCATAAATCAAAGGACTGGATCTAGTGATGCTAGTGGTACCAAATATCTTTCACTATCTACTCATGGAGTTGTACATAGTATAGTTATATCGAACGACTTGCTTGATTTGGTTTAGATGAGCTAAGCCGCAAACTTGCATTTTGGCTCAATATCTAGACGAGCTAATTCGTTGGTTTTGTTTAATATTATTATATACAAATAAATTAAACTAATATTTCCTCTACTTTATATTATTGGATCCATATAGGATGACTTCCTAATTAAAATTAAATGCTTCTTGATTGGCCATTTTTGTATGTAGTGTTTAGCTTTTTCCATGTAGCAAAAGAATGTTTATTTATTTTTAGCTTTTTTATTTAGTAAACCAAATTTGATTGATACTTAGATTGATAAAATTTTGAGTTAGAATGAGATCGACGTTGATCAATTGAGTTAGCTTAAATAACAAGTTGATTGACTCAATAAAGTGACTCAAGCTCGATTTTGGGCTCGACTCATATACATCTCTTTCTACTCATCCTACTTATATAACTTGTAAGTAAATGATTGATTATTTCAAATAAAAAAATAAGGTTCATTATAAACTTATTATTATTAGTATATTATATATCATGGGACTAATTAATTAATATACGTTATCCAATCAAATAAATTAAATCAACTTCCACTCCCATAATGCAATCACAATCAAACCCTAATTTTTTTTTGATCTAGTGGATTGAGGGCCGGGAGATCCACATGTCAATTTTAGTTGGATTGCTTGCATATACAGTCGCACCAAACGATGGAAAAAGAAAACCTTATTGATCACGTAATTGAAAACTTGCATATAAATCCATGGAAAGTTTACATGGAGATGATAAATTTCCATTATGTATCCATGTACTTTCCTACAGTTGGCTAATTATCTCCATTTCAGAACCTAGAAATCACGTCTAGACTTCTCCCATAATAATTCGTAATAATAACTCATCTGTCTCAAATAAGAAATAATCAAACGTGTAATCATTTTTTAGGTGAATGTACGGAGTAACAAATTTTAATACCTTAAGATTCTCTCCATTTCAAAAAGATCATCATCACAGTTTAAATGTTAGTGTTTGATTTTTTAAATTTTTTAATACAACTATTTTTTTATTCATCGTATGGACTATTTGAATTATTGTTATTGGTGATAATGATATATACATACGGAGTATAATAATTCTTTTAGTTTCAGTTCAAAATGTATTCATTTTCTTCTTTTAAATCTTACTAGGCATTCTCAACTTTAACTTGAAGGGTTAATAATAAACAATTGATTTCATTTTACTTTTATATTACTCGTACGTGAATTGTTCTGATATTTATTATCAACATATACGGAGTAATACATTTATTGCTCATTATATTATTATTATCCGATTTTGAACCAATCAAAGTTTCTCTACCTTGAGGCCTATGTATGTAGGGCGCAAAATTCCAAATAGATAAAAAGATCAATGTGTATGCCACGTAGGAAGGAGCCAGCTGGAATATGAAATTATTGAAGTGGAAAAAGGAAAGTAAATGATTGGAAGGTTTGAATGTGAAGGGTTTGGGGTAAGGAGTACACAATAGAGAACAGGCTGTCGGATAGATCAAGTGTAGGAGGCAGGTCACATGATTCTTTTAAGGCCATTGTCTAATCACCAGTTGGCCTCATGCAACATCACAACGGTTTTGGAATTACCTTCTTGAGGGATGGTAAATCAAAACTGATAAATAATTTTTGAAGTTTGTCAAAAATCGAGATTCACTTTTCATAGTTTGGTATACTAAATTGGTCATTGAAGTAACTCGATTGTTGTACATATATCCCGAAGTTTGCAACATGTGTAATGACTTCATGTGCAACATGTGTATCTGCATCGACTAAGTTATACCGACTAAAACATTGAAGATCTTGATTTTTGATAAACATACATTCTCAATTTCTTGTTTGAATTTTTTACCAGAAACATATTTGCTATCCATTCAGAAATTGTAACTCCCAAATTGCTCGTGTCTTTAACAAAACTTTCATATTTTCCCCGACTGTAATGTTCTTTTCATCATTAAAAGTGATAAGATGAGATCAACATGTAATCGGTATAAAGCAAATGCCGGTCAACAACTTGCATATCTTCTGGCCCCAAACAATTACATATTTGAACTCTCCGATTAATTGTATAAGCCGATCCTCCATTTGATAATACTAAACAACATTCAATCATGAATCTTTTAATAAGAGCAATCAAAATATGATAATATTAAACGAAAATATTGGAAGTGGATTATTTCTTACACGATGGACCGTTCACCTTATTGTTTTCATTGCACAAGCTCTGAAATCCAACACTATAAATTCACCCACTACTACATTCAAACTTTCCCATAGAAATCAGTCAATCATAGTTCCATGCACCTTCTCTGACTGTCCCCTTTTTTCCAATTTCTCCAAATAAAATACAAACACCAAACGCGTATTACTCGGATTTCTCTAAAATATTTCATACAAAAATGTTTCAGACACGTTAAACCCTTCATATATATACTATATAGTTTATATAAATTCAGTTAGCAAAACATATAGTAAAAAATGGCAGTAACAAAGATAAGCAACAAGAAGAAACAACAAAGCTACATATCAATTCCATCACCAATGCTAGGCCAAATATCATCATCTTCTCTTGAGTCTTTCCTCATTTCACCAAAGAAGAAGACACCATCTTCATCAAGATTGAGTAGTTTGGTGAAAACTCCAAGGTTTTGGCTTTTTTTTATTGTCATTTTTGGTTTTCTTGGCATGTTAATGATGTTCAGCAGTTTTGATCCTCTGTATGCGCCTGTTTCACAAACCCCATGTGGTATTTCAGTACAAGAACATGTTTTTAGCTTAAATGGGCATTCAAGATTGCAGCAAAATAGTTTTGCTGAATCGAATGTGAAGATGAGGGGAGATGGAGGTGATCTTGATGTGGAGAGTGGATTTTGGAAGCAGCCTGATGGGTTGGGTTATAGGCCATGTTTGGAGTTTAGTGGAGAGTATAGGAAACAAAGTGAGGTGATTGTTAAGGATAGAGTAAAGTATTTGATGGTGGTGGTTGCAGGAGGGATGAATCAGCAGAGGAACCAGATTGTTGATGCTGTTGTGATTGCTAGAATTCTTGGTGCTGCTCTTGTTGTCCCTAACCTGCAAGTTAATGCCATTTGGGGAGATGAAAGGTTTTTCTTTTGCTAATAATTCAATTTATAAAAAAGAATCAATCTTTATATGTCTGTTCTTAATTGAATGAATTTCCTTATTACAATCCATTTTGTTGAATAAATTCTTTCTTGATGGATTTAGAAGTTGTGCTTGAGTAATGCTTTAAAAACAATTCTGGAATAATGAGCTCTACAGTTTTTTTGCAGCACACTTATGGAATTATTTTATACAAAACCTTAATAGTTGAATGGTCAATATGTCCTTAATAGTTGAATGGTCATTATGTAATCTATTTATCTTGAACTAAGTAACATAGACTTGGTCTTGAAAGCACCTTTAGTTGTGAAATTTTAGTTATCAAATTTTATGGTATTTTGTCAAACTATAGTTTGAAAACATTGTATTAGTATAGACGATACTGCTTAGTGGGATAAAGCTTGGTTTGGTTTGTCAAACTATAGTTTGATGCTAAGAATTTGTTATTTGGGTTGTTCCTGCTGCAGTGAATTTTCTGATATATTTGATTTGGACCACTTCAAGAAGGTGCTGCAGAGTGATGTAAGAATAGTTTCATCACTTCCATCAACACATCTTATGACTAGACCAGTGGAAGAGAAGCATGTGCCAATTAATATGACTCCTCAATGGATCAGGTCCCATTATATGAGAAAGGTAATATGCTTCCACTTTCAACATACTTATCTGGCTTTGGGTGTACTGATAGATACTTCTGGTTCATTTATTGCTGGTTGTTCATGGCATTTTTTATAACATTCACTAGGTTCTATATCACAATTGTGGGACACTCAACTAAATTGAACATATAAGTGACTTGTCTTTGTTAAGTTCAGTTGAAATACATGATGTCTCACAATTCTGAGACACTTTTAAGTCGATCTAAATCTAATATCCTATTAATGATTAGTGGAAAATCATTGTACCTGAGTTTTTTGTGCTTCTACACTTGCAGATGAGAAGGGAGGGTGTTTTACTTATAAGAGGTCTTGACTCGAGGCTCTCTAAGGATCTTCCTTCTGACCTTCAAAAGCTTCGTTGCAAGGTATCGCTTATGCCTCGTATTTTCCTTTACTATCCTTGAGCTTCTTGCAATTACCAGTGTACTTTGTCACTGAATGTAGTATCTTAAGAGTTAAGACCAACTGTATATTCCTCTAGTAATATAAATTACTATAAAAAGTTGAAAGTATATTGAACTTACACAAATGCTATGTGGCCTATGCCATTTAGTCTGAACCTTGCCTAATCTTGTAGGTGGCTTTTCATGCATTGAGATTTGCCCCACCAATCATGGAATTAGGCAACAAGCTCACAGAGAGGATGAGGAGCAAAGGACCTTATCTTGCTCTTCATCTCCGAATGGAGAAGGACGTATGGGTGAGGACTGGATGTCTTCCTGGTTTTGATCCTGAGTTGGACGCGATAGTTATAAAGGAGAGGAAGCAGAAGCCAGAACTTTTAACTTCAAGATCAAACATGACTTTCCATGAGCGGAAGCTCGCGGGTCTCTGCCCCTTAAATTCCATGGAAGTTGCAAGGTAAGAGTTCAACAAAATTACCAGGAGAAAGTCTAGATATTGCATTATATGAATAGATTCTCCCTTACATGTTCTTATGTGATATATGCCTATATGTTGCAGATTACTTAAAGCTCTTGGAGCTCCACAAAGTGCAAGAATCTATTGGGCTGGAGGAAATCCTCTAGGAGGGAAAGATGCCTTGCAACCCCTTATTACAGAATTTCCTCAGTTTTACAACAAAGAAGATCTTGCCCTGCCAGGCGAGCTCGAACCATTCTCTAAGAAAGCATCGGTTATGGCTGCTATCGATTATATAGTTTCTGAGAACAGCAATGTATTCATGCCATCTCATGGTGGAAATATGGGCCGTGCTCTCCAGGTATTGTTTCCCTGCTTGCAAGACATCATCACATAGAATTTAGTAGCAACTAACTAAATGTCATATGGTATGAAATGAAGATATTCATAAATTTAGAACTTATGGGGGAAACCGAAAAGTTTCCAGCTTGAGCAGTGTAACCTAAACTGTTCGATTTTGTTGGTTCAGGGTCAGAGAGCCTATGCAGGACACAAGAAGACAATTACCCCAAACAAGAGACAGATGCTTCCACATTTTCTGAATTCATCACTCTCTGAAACTGAGTTTAACAAGATCATAATGGATTTGCATCAAGAGTCCATGGGGCAACCAGAGCTCAGGTCTAACAAAGCTGGAAAGGATGTCACAAAGTACCCTGCCAATGAATGCATGTGCAGCACTTCATCTAGACAGAAACAGTAAGGTACCTCCTGACAGATGATTATTTCATATAGCTGAATGTGGACTTAACCATCAAATAGGAGGCATGATGCACCTCCTAACTATGCCGAAAATAGTTCTATGATCAACCAACACGACTGTTCCGACGGATTCCGGATTATCAAGACAGAAAGCATTCCAAGTCTCAACCATTCTAAGGTTTAGACATGGCTCATATATAATATCCAACAATGCCACCGGAGAAGTATTCAGGTTACTGTTTTGCCGTCGTCCTCTGGTTTTTTGGTAAAACCATCTTCTGGAGTTGGAAAAGAGAAGAAAGAGATTTCATGTTTAGGAGATTAGATATTCTTTTGTTCAATTTATTTAGGAGATTAGATATTCTTTGGTCCAATTCGTTGTATAGATACACTGTTATAGAGCTCATAGCATTCTTGGATTCAATTACCACAAAAGGAAAAGAGTATTAGTTCCAATCACCATTCTGGCTGGCAACTTTATTTTGTTAGTGATTAGTTGTCTTTCCATTTATCATTTATTATTGTCCTTTAAAGATTGAAGACAAACAATACTTCAACAATTCAACCCCAAACAGGACCACCCAACTCCCATGTAGGCTGTCCTCTTTCCAAAATCATTTAAATTTTGAAACTCAATCAAGACAACAACCCCTTAGACCACCTCCAATGGGGGTTATTTGGAGGTATTGCATCAATGGGAGATATTTTATAGAACGATTTTATGCTTTCGTTTTTAAAATTATTGATAATTTGAATTTTTTGACAAAAAATGGGGAGTGGGGCTGGAGTGCGGTGGAGCTGAGGGATGGAGAAGGATAAGGGTAATCTTGTTTGTGGCCAATAGGAAGGCGTCGTGTCGCCAGGTGCTGTTGAATTTCGTTTTACGGGCGCGTGCGTTTGATTGGGAAGAAGGGATGGAGTGGAGATCTCACATTGGGCAATGAATTCATTTATCTCGTTATTTGGCCGTTTAAATTATTATTTTAATTATTTAAAAAATTATCAAATATTTTATTTTTAATTGTCTATAAATAGAGGTAGGATTGTATGATGTGGACACAAAAATCTTATTTTCTCGCTATAGCCGTTTCCTCAAAGTATTTTTGCTAATTTATCCTCTCGTTTAAATGGATCCAAATCGAAATTATAATTATCGCCCAAAATTTTGTATTTCTTGTCAGCCACGCGCCAGCGGCATTGAAAAAACCCAAAAATCCATAAAAATAACGCGATGCCCGATTTACAAATACTACATTTATGATGCCACAAATAAAAATTAATTTATATGATGCCACACTATCAAATTTTATGCCACGAAATCACAATTTTGGTATGCGATATCTTATAATTATGTCCCGATATGTACATGGACAACAATCGGGTAAAATAATTATGTTGGGCATCGATATGCAAAATTAAAGCTACCACGACCATCACCCGGAAAATTAACTCCCGTTTGATAGTGGATCTCTGAAATTCCGGAGTTTTGAGTCAAACATCTACAGAAAAAGATTATGATAACACTCGACCCGACTTCTGACCTCAAACAAACTCGAAATATATAGATTTGAAGTCTAAGCCAAACAAAAATTTTTATAAAAGTTGTTTTCACTTAAGTAATGATAGTAGATTGGAGTGATGGATTAAAGAAAGACACTTTTGGGGAAAAAAAGAATTTATGTGAACAACAGACTAACTGGTCCTTTTTAGGATTTCAACGCAATGTGTAAATCGTTATAGTGATAACAAAGATTTTGTGTTTGGATAGGGTACTTATCTGGAGAAAGGCAATGTCGGAGAATTAGAAGTGGTTGGTCCGGCTAAATTTACATATCAAGAAATTTGAAGAGTTGTTCATTAGAGAAAACTAAGAAGAGGTTTACACTTAATTGAAGAAGAGTGGAAGTTGGTTACGTACTCAACAAAATATATGATTGGAATACATTCGTCTAGAAGCGGTGGCGCTCACAAAGGAAAATGCTTGATGATAGTAATGATATCTCTTCGTTCTTGTTCTTATGCCTTCGAAGGAAGAGCGAAACAAAAAAAATAAAAAGAGTAAAGCGTCTGGATCCATCGTACTTCGCGGAAGTCGGATGTCTTTTTTTTGAATAAGTACTCGAAGATGGATGCTAATATACAAATTAAGCTCTTAGACAAAATATAGGAAGCGTGAAATTTGACATTGGAAATATTGGCCTCAATGAAGCAAAAAAGCAACCGTATTAAGAAGATGGAGTTGTGGTGTAACCTGTACCAAAATGATAATCGGGATGAGATGGAAGAAAAAATATTTAACATGCTCACAAGTGAATTGTTTGATCATTAGTTTTATGTTTGAGAGTGTTTAATTAAAACTTTCTATTTGGATGTAATGTTACGACTTATCGATGACAATACCGTACTCTGAGACAATATTTGTGACTTATCGATGACAAGACCCGTACCATGAGATAATGGTTAACCTTGGCGTATGTTCATTGATTTGGTATATTAGATTTGAAATCAAATCGATAATTATAACGTACATAATTTATGGGCCTTATCTTTTAATTAAATTTGGTTAAGTTGAATGTTTAAATCCGACAATCTTACCTTTATAAATATCACAAATCGAAATACAAGTTATATCACCGATTTTTTATCCATGTAGATCCTCAAATATTTAGTTCTCTTTTATGAGTATGGATTACCACCTTTCGAGTTCAACATTGAATAGTTCGAACAACAGTATGAGTTGGATGAGTCTTTACTTGAGCAACCAATCACTTTTGCCGAGAAACGGAAGCTTGAATGTCCAGACACATATGAGGAAATCATAGATAAAGGATCGCTGATTTGCACATAAGAGCCTTGTGAAGACTACTTTGCAGAAACACCAACCTACACGGATTCACAATTTAAATTCGAAGATACCGGATGCGAAGGCAGTATTTGCTTACGTATTGTAGAGTCTCTTTCCCAACCCCGTTACATCTACTTCGCTCAGCCAGGCGCCATGATTATGGCAAACTTGAGTACACATCCGCTTTTCAAAAGTGTC
This sequence comes from Lithospermum erythrorhizon, assembly GCA_019722365.1. Taxonomy (NCBI): domain Eukaryota; kingdom Viridiplantae; phylum Streptophyta; class Magnoliopsida; order Boraginales; family Boraginaceae; genus Lithospermum; species Lithospermum erythrorhizon. The sequence continues at coordinate 1,323,891 of JADFUC010001683.1, forward strand.
TTTAGCGGTATCGCCATGTTAGCCTATGGAGTAAGAGGCTAGGATGCTTGTGATGAGTATGTGAAAATTGGAGAAAGTATTGTCTTAAGTGTCTCGAAAATTTTTGTGTGAGTCATAGCCATATTTGAGACCACTTATTTGCGAAGGCCTAATGAGGCTGATCTGGAGAGACTCCTACAGGTTGGTCAACAACGTGGTTTTCTTGGAATGATTGGGGTATTGTTGTATGCATTGTGATTGGAAAAATTGTCCCCAAAGTTTAGCGAGGCGGGTTATTTAGTGGACATAAGGAAGCGCAATGACATTAATCCTTAGGCAGTTGCATCATGACTATGGATATGGCATTAACAGCAGTTACTAGGTACATTAAACGATATCAATGTGTTAGATAGGTCCCCGGTGTTCGACGATATTGAGTCAGGGGAAGATCCACGCGTAAACTACACCGTAAATGGTTGCAATTACAAGGTGACATACTGTCTCGCCGATGGAATCTATCCCAAATGGCCTGTGTTTGTCCAATCAATTCACTTTCCCCAAGGTGAGAAAGCTAAATTGTTAAATTGCCTCAGAATGCTTGTCGAAAGAGCGTGGAGCGTGCGTTTGGAGTTACTCGAAGCCGTTTTAGTATCGATCGACAACCCGGCAAAGATAGCCAGGATTTGAGCGAGCACATAAAAAATTATGAGGCGTGCATTATATTACGTAATATGATTGTTGAGGATGAGCAGAATCACGTGGAAAATCCGACTCTGAACCGTCGAGCCTTTCACGGCCCCAGGCTAAATCATTTCAAAGGCGAATCACGTGTTACCAAAGTTTGAAGTCTGTTCAAATTTAGATACGAATCAGGGCATTCATACTAGATTTGAAGTCGTGATAAGGGCCAAACATATCCAGTGAAGATCTCGTCGAGCACATTTGGCAAAAGTTTGGAGCCAACCAAAATTAGATTTCAAATTGTTTGTTTACTTTTAAAAATGTTTCAGTGTGTTCAATGTTGTGTTTTCCGAATAAATTGTGTAAGTTTGCTTTGTCTTTTTAAATAATATCATGTATTGTTGTGATTTTAAGACTATAATAATTTGTTTTAATAGTATAACGACCAAAAATTAAATTTAATTATTTTCATGTTAAAAATAAAAATTTAAATGTTATTATTATTATTATTTGAAAATATAATTATAATTATAAAATCATAAAATATAATAATAAGAGAGAGAGAATGAATATGGTGGGATATATGTTAATTGATGTGGAGAAAAGAAATGATGTGGATGAAAGAGAAAATGATGTGGATAAAATAGAAAACCAAATATATATTTTCCAAATATCTCTTATTGGAGAGTGTAAAAGATTATAAGTATATTTGATGATATGGAAGATGAATAAAGTGATATGGTATGAAATATTTAGGGGATAAAATACCTCCTACCGGAGATGGTCTTAAAGTTAAAGTACAGTGACATTATTTTATGTTTCACCAGGTGCATCTGAATTGAGCGCTAAATAAATTTGGAAAAGTATCTTGAGGTGCGTCGGACCCGGTTTTAACGGTTTTGGGTGAAGAAAAACCGGAAACCGGTTCGATTTTTTTAGTTGGGAAAAAACCGGTCCGGTTAGCGGAAACTGAAATGCGAATTTGGTTTTTAGGTTTTTGGTTTCGGACCGATTTGCGGTTTCGGACGGTTTGGGCATTTCTTTGTTGGGCCGGCCGTTATGATTTACGTTGTTTTGGTAGAATTTTATCTTTTTATATTTGCAGAACTACCATTTAATTAACAATTTAGCAAAATTCTTAGATCGTATAGAAATCGATATGATATTGAATCACGATCGTTTAATGTAAACAATAATGAAGTGAAGAAAGCAATGAAGCTTAAGTAGAGACGAGCCAAAGAAAATAGTAAAATCACCAAATGCAAAATAATAACAATAATAATAGAGTTCAAAACTCCAAATGTCAAAAAAAAAAAGAATAATAATAAGTTGAATGTCAAAACAAGAATAATAATAAAGTTCAAATGTCCCAAAATCTGAAAATGATGTAATAATCAATATCGTCAAAAGACAACTCTTAACAAGTTTTGATAGCTTATAATTCACTCTATAAAATAAAATAAATATATTAGTGTTAAATATAAACATGTAAAATAGATATATTAGTTATTTTTTTTTTTTTAAAATATAAATGTTAAGCCAGGGCCAGGGGCCGGTTATTATCCTTTGTGGAATCGATAACCGGATCCGTCGAGAACGGATCCAGCGAATTTCCAGCGGTGGCGCTTGGTTCGGTCCGACCCGGTTTATTTATCGGAAAATCGCGGTTCGGTGATTTAATCCCAACTCCATAGAACCCTTGAACATGAATAAAAGACGGTCTAGAGAAAGGACCATGTGATCATCCTACAGGAATAACATGAGATCCAATTTTTCAAATTTCTGAGGGGAGAAAATAAGGAGTTCTAAGACGATGTCATTCTCAGATCTATTTGCCTCCCCAATCGAAAATATATATCGTGAACAGAGGAATCGAAATATGGATGACTGTTATAACAGGCATCTTTCTTATAATTTCCTCTCTAGCACAATGCTCAGAAGTTGAAAGAATATAGTTATACTTCGGTTTGACAATTGCTCCAACAAGAATATCTAACCTTAAACTGACCAGAAAAAACGGACCTGAGCATGCGGACTGAACTGAAGCATTAAGAGGTATGATCCAGAACTGTACTTATGCAATGTGGGCTATTTACATTGGAGTTGTCTTCTGTTTGGCTATTTGGTTGAAAGATGCCTCTGAACTATATCGCCTCTTCAAGAAAAGACGCCCGTTATAATTTGACGTGTCCACAAAAGGCGAAAGTGAAACAACTTTAAGACCATCTGTTGTGATGTGATTTCTTCAGCAAGATCTTTTACCTCATAATCTACCTTTGGCAAATGTACAAAATGGACAACTAAAGGGGTATAAACTATGCTAAACTAGATAAGAGAAAAAAATAACAGAATCAACAAGTTTGGTCATAAGAAGGCAAGGTGTACCACACTGCTTTGACACAAGATAATGGACAACTAAAGGGGTATAAATTCCAAGTTATCTGCAAAAGAATTTTTATGCAGCCACGTAGTGACCACAAAGCGAACTATTCTTTCGCCTTTTACTAAAGAATACCGTGTGCTCGTTGCATTAAGTGGCATACACCAATTTTTGGAAGGGCTCTCCTCTTGAGTAGGTCCCTATAAATCACATTTGTAATTTTCTTAATTATTTTTAGCTATCAACCTGTTGAATGTCTATGTTTGGTATGCCACCTAATCGGAACAATCAAGGTTCAACTTTCAATAGCAAGAAATCATGTTTTGGTTCAAAGAAAAAAATTAAGACTCCTAATTATAGATGGGAGTGGCATGAGGGCATGTCATTATCAAAATCAACGATCAATCAATAATGGAGGGGCAGGAACTTATAAACGGCATTACACATTAGGCATAATAGATTTCTCAATAACATCCTGAAACTGTAAACAATAGTTCCTCAATAACATTCTGAAACTGTAAACCATTGTTCCTGAATAACATACTGAAACTGTAATCTATAATTTCTCGAAAACAAGCTGGATCCATGCTACCGGTTAAGGTTCATACATTAGATTATCCCATTGTTAACAAACCAACTCGGGTGTTCTTAAAATTGTTATTTCAAAATACAAGAAGGAACAGTTCTAATAAAGGTATATGTGGACTTTATTTCAACCATTCCAAGCAGTTCGAAGAAACTGTATATGGATGCAATTAACTTCATTCTTCCTAAATACAAAGTATCTAACTTTCCATAAATGAGTTCAACTGCATAGAGTTATTAAATTACATAGCTAAGTCCTCTGGTACACTTCCAAAAGTGCAAGCAAGTTCTGAAAAATTTAACTATGCTTAAACTAGATTAAGACACCTTTCGAAACTACAGTCTACGGAAAAAAAACTGAACCAACCAACTCAATTACATTGAAATACTGACCATTTGCTTTCATTGAAAAGTCAGGATTAGAATTGAATTCTAATGATAAGTTGACATACCTTCTCGCTTTGGTGAATCGGTTTAATATAGTAGTCGGTTAGCGCGATATTAGCTCTATTTTTTAGGGTGAGAGCTCTTCATGGTAACTAGCTGCTTAGGTTCTCAAATTATTAAGCGGTGTTGCACTATTACATAGCTGGCACAATCCACCAAATTCTTCTGATTGCTATTCAACTAGGATAAGTTATTTGTGGAAATACTTTATATCTCATATACATATGATAATGAGATGGTTATTTTTCCTGTTGATAGTGTGATGTGGTTCGATTCAAATAAATAGAAGAAATTAAGGACTAATAAACTGCAAGTATAAATACATTTCAACTTCACAAAAAGAAATATCACACATACTTCAAAGAATCGAATGCATTATAATGCATTTTACAGAATAATTAATGGAAAAACTCCAAAACTTATTGGTAATAGTGGAAACAAAACACATAAGATGGAAATAATGGGTTATTATTATGGGTGACGAATGACACATGATTGCAAGTAAATATAATGAAAAGTGTTACGGTTCAACTAAGGAATAACTCTTGAACGTTATTGATTCAGATAAAAAAATAAAAGTAAAGAAGCACGAAACAAAGGGCCCAACCGGGTTCGAACCGGTGACCTATTGATCTGCAGTCAATTGCTCTACCACTGAGCTATGGACCCTTTGTTTTAATATACTAGTACAACAAATCAACTTGACACTAAATTATAGATTAGCAAAGGTAGAGCAGTTCAAGATTTCTGGACTGTAACTTGTAATGAAGGCACTTCAATAACATCTTAAAAACAATTTGACAAAATTTTAACCGCACAAGAATCTAACGAAGCTGTTGCAGTAAAACTGTACATGAAGATACATCTTTCTCCACGCTAGCAAATAGGCAGATATATTAAAATCATGTAACAACTATTAGTCCGATAGGTCGATATATTAAAATTAATTTTTGCATATATATCATGTTATGTATTCTATTTTCAAAAAGAGCATAAATAAACATATAATATTGAAAGATAAAAAAAGGTTTACCTTTGACTCTTTGAGCACCGAGAAAGCCAGCAGAAGCATGAAGAAGGACCGGAGGAGAAGGCCATCGTCCATCAGCAAAGAGATTATTCATAAACCAGTTCTGAATTGCTGGAGTTAGAAAAGAAATCAAGCCTGCACTCACCGTATCAAGTGAATTATAATAGCTTCACTTGACCGGTGTTCAAATATGGTGCAACTTTCGACTACAGTTACTTTAGAAGGTGAACTTGTGAAGCTCTACCACACTGCTTTATTACAGGATAATGGTCAACCAAAGAGGTATAAATTCAATGACTCTAAGCTAGCAATCAAAAGCAAGCAACCACGCAGTAAACACAAGCGAACTATTCTTAGCCTTTTCTAAAAGAATACAGTGTGCTCGTTGTATTAAGTGGCATACTCCAATTTTTGGAGGGGCTTCTCATCTTGAGTTGCTCCCTATAAATCAGATATGAAGTTTTTCTCAATCTAACTTGTTCTTGAACCTTCTATACTTTTGCCATGAACCTTTTCTTAACATTCCAATAACCTCTTGTCTATATCTCGTATCAGTATGGAAGAACGGACAATTTATCAATAATGGAGGAGGGCAGAATTATCAACTTCATTTAAACTGTAATATATAGTTCATCAATAACACCTTGAGGCAAGAGAGTTAAAAGTTTCTCAAAAACAATATGGCACCATATTAACATTAAGGAAGGTTCCTACTATAAGTTAGCCATTGTTAACAAAGCCACCTTGGATGCTCTTGAATTTTTCTTCAAGTTAAAAAAAATGTTTCCATTTAATTAAATGATGCTTGACTTGATGTCATCCATTCAAGAGTTTAGAAAACAAGCGATATACAAACACAATTAACTTTGTTCTTAATCTGAACTATCTAACTTTTCCATGTGTGACTTGACTACATGGAGTTATTTATTCTTATTGATTAAATATTAGATTAAATGATTCCACCTCACAAAGAGCGGAGCCAAATACCGAAAAAAACTAAACTATGCTAAACTAGAAGACACAATATGTAAAGAGCAGATAATGAGAAAAAAAACATAATCAACAAACATAGTCCCAATGGGAATACAGGCCGTGCTTTAGATTTGGGCGACATAGAAATTGAATTAGAAAGCGATTAGTTTAGGGCGTACCTTTCCTCGGCACTTGGCTAAAGATCAAGTGTAGTACATTCTTATCGGTTTAATATTTGATATGTGGGTCGTTGGTCCACGATATTAACTTTATTTTTAGGGTGATAACACAATTGTAGCTTCTTTCACTTGGGTTATAAGTAACTGCCTTGGTATTGCGTTAATGCCTTTGTATGACCAGCGATTCAAAACTAATTTTTGATGATATATATCCATATTTATATTTAACTAGTAGTGTGATACGTGTATTTCACGTTTAAGAGAAAAATATAATTTTTTTAAAATAAGTAGATAGAAACATTTGAAAAAGAAATCATGATATGGATAAACTTGACTAACTAAAAATTCTTAAAAAGAAATATCAATTTAAAATTGTCATTTTCTTTGTCATTTGCCTCGAAAAATTAAACAATATCTTACTTTTCATTTATTATTGTTTCTTGTTCACTTTGCTTTTTTGAATTCTAGATTTATTACTTACCCGATATTTAAGCATATTCATTGACTAATTATCGAAAAAAGTAAATATATACATATATATATATATATATATAATCAAATATCTAAATTGAATAATCGTCTTTATATAAAAAGTGTCGTCTTTACTTACTTGATATATATATATATATATATATAATCAAATATCTAAATTGAATAATCGTCTTTATATAAAGTTAATTATATATCATTTATAGGATTCAATTTTCATTGATATTAATTAATAATCTATTGTAAATCATTATATATTTGTTATATCATGTTATAAGAAGAAGATATAATGACAATAACAAATAAATAAAGTATTTTTGTTCAATTTATGCTTAGTAAACGATAATGTTTAAATTGAACACTTACATATTAAAATACTTAATAATTCTTTTATTAGAAAATATAAATGTAACAAAAAAATTTATTTCCTTTTTACTTAAATTAAATAAATGATTTGATCAACTTTATCTTGATCTTTACACTTTTGTCCCTTAATAAAGTACTTTTCATTTTCATGATTAATTAAAGCGTTTTTTGATAAAGTACTTTTTAGGGTATATTAATAATATTACTCCACCCCTTACTAAATTATTTTTTACCTCCATGATAAAATAAATTGGAATGGATGGAGTATTAATTAATAGCCAATTGTAGACGTGTATATATTTATTACTATCAATTAATAACCAATTATAGACGTATATATATTTATTATGTTGTAAGAATAAGACATAATGACCAATTGTAATTATTTTTTTATTTGGAAGAAACAATTTAGTTTTAGTTAACAAAAATGAGAGAAACAACTATCTCTTACTTTTACATTTATTAAACCATAATTTAAATAAGATGTATAGATTAATTATTGCATTTATTATTATCTTTATTATCATAATTGTATTAATTATTAGTATAATGTATTGAATTGTATTGAATTCATATGTAGCTCCAAATAATAAACTGAATATTACTAGCAACTCCAAATAATAATGATTCATATGTAACTCCATTCAAGAGTTTAACTTTTTTCTCAAAAATAATTAATTGTATTGAATTGTACATTATTAGTATAATGAATTAATTACATCGGTTACTCATTTATTACTAATGACTCTTGAGTCTTTGTATTTCCTCGCCATCCCAATTAATCTAATAATTAATATAATTGTGATAATAAATATAATAATAAGATGCAAATATTTTAGTTGAAATATTTTAGTTGGATGTTTTTAATAAAAAATGAAAGAATCGCTGATTTTATCTAAACTTTTAGAAGATGTATAAATATAGATATTTTAATCATAAGTTAAATCATATATTTTTTATTCAAGTTTTATAGAGTCAATAATTATTGTGATAATAAAGATAATAATAAGATGCATATAAATAATGTATTGAATTGTATTGAATTCATATGTAACTCCAAATAATGAATTGAATATTACTTGACTGGAAAATAATAATAATGAGTCGTATGTAACTCCAATTCGAGAGTTTAACTTTTTCCTCAAAAATAATTTAATTGTATTGAATTATACATTATTAATATAATGAATTTATTTCATAAGTTACTACATGTATTAAAATGATGATTCTTAATATAACTTTGTATTTATACCATCTATTAATCAATGATTAATATAATAATTGGCATCGTAAAGATAATAATAAGATGCAAATACTTAATTTTTAGTTGAAATATTTTTAATTAATTTAGTTGAAATATTTTAATTGGAAGAAAAATATATTCTTAATAAAAAAATAAAATAATCATTGATTTTATCTAAACTTTTAGAAGATGTATAAATATAGATATTTTAATCATTAGTTAAATCATATATTTTTTATTCAGGTTTTATGGAGCCAATAATTACTGTGATAATAAAGATAATTATAAGATGCATATAATTAATTTTCGTTGAAATATTTTAGTTGGAAGGGCAATATGTTCTTAATAAAAAATAAAAAAGATGGCGTTTTATCTAAACTTTTAGAAGCTATATAAATATAGATATTTTAATCATAAGTTAAATCAAATATCTTTTGTTCGAGTTTTATTTTAAAATAAAGTCTAACGTTATACCATTTTATTTATTATGATGTGATGACCGCGCTATCATTGTAATATTCATATTAGCATTTTAATAATAATATACATAATAATATGTTAAATAATAATATTAGAATACATAAAACTATAAATACTATCAAGATAAAATAGTGTTATTATTAAAAGTATTAATTCTTTAACCCGTATTAAATTATTCTCTTATTTGTGAATTAATGTCTAGTAATTAGAGTATTTCGGGAGACATAAATGTCTTTACAAAATGGAAAAGCATTACCCTTATCGCATTCTTTTTATATGGTACTAGTAATACACTTATTAGATTGCCGTGAAAATTAGAGTGAAAACAAAGTAGAAGTTTACTATTTGAATTTGTCTGAGGTTTAAACGTATATATTATTAAGTATATTAAAAGTACAAAAAATAAAATTATAAATGATAATAATTAAAGTTAATTATTTGTCGGCTAATCATCATATCCTCAACCTAAATATAAAATAATTACTCGTTTGTATATTCATGTCTGAAATGCTTGAACCGCCGTTCCAGCACTTATATGTAAATGTAAGAGGAAATGAATAAAAGCCTAAATAAGTATATGCAAACATATTATTGTTAATTATATTATTCAAGATTCAATTAATATGACCCTTGTATTTACTTACATTTACGATGAAGTATTTTCATTTATCAGCCTTTAATACTTGTCTACATTATCATTTGATAAATTACTCTGTCAGATTAAAAAAATTTGGTTAGTTAGATTGATAGTTTTAACTCAGTTAGGAACACACTATGTGCTATCACAAACAAGAATGAACATATCTTTTTTATGCATAATAAAGTATTCTTCTACTGAATTCGTATATTTTCTTTCATATATAAGAGAAATCTATTCAATATATTAACTCATAATATTTCCAAAATAAAAATAAAAAATTTTAATCGAAATTCAAGACTCTGGCTATCATTGAATTTCATTATATTGAATAATCAAAATATCGGCTTATATCTATTTATGCATACTAAAGAAAAATCAAATAATAAACATAATATATAAAGATATAATTATTCAAATAATTTGTTTTAGATTGAAATAAGAGGAGTAACCAAGTAGTATTGCCATTTCATATCACCGAGCAACTATTCCTGTTAATCTCAAATTTTATGTTATATGAAAAAATGTTATTATTCAAAATTAATTATTAAGGAATCAATATAATTAGTTTCGTCATTATAATCGAAGAAGCACCGTATCTATTTCTATTCATAATTTGGTAAGGAATACGAAAGAATAAAATTTAGAAAACACAAGAAATTTATTAAGGTATTTACTATATGTTAGATTTAGTAATTTTGAGATCTTTCAATCCAATAATAATATTTAACTAAAAGAGAAAATATGTAATCTACCTGAAACGTATAGATGTACTAACTTCATTGGAATTCCTCCTCGTTACCTTCATTTCCGGTCGTATAAATGATTTGTGAAAACTTGTGAAGGTTGATTCTAACTTTCTTTGTGAGGTCAATATTGTGATCTCAAAAAAATTGCATTTCAATAAATTGTCTTTCATTGAATAAAGGGAATACTATATTATATTGTTGAAAAAATAACGAACATGAGTTGTTTATCTGAATAATGGAAATGTTATATTATATTATTGAAGAACTAATGAAAGGGTGAGAGTTATTATATGTAACTCTAAAAATTTGAAACAATGAATCATAATCCAAGAGACCTTTTAACTTATGATTTAACGAAAATACTAAATGAATTTAATTTGCATTCTTTATCTAAAATACTAATGTAACCATTTATACTAAAATTTAATAAATTTAATTTTCCTTCGTCTTTGCATATGATTTGTATAATTACTTACTTCAAAATAATTAAATGTGTTTTAATACTTATTTAAAATCTATTAGTTTTTAAAATTATTAGTTGTATAAAATTTGTATTTATTTTGAATATTATTATATTATACTTATGATTATATTTCTTTTGCTAAAATCTCTATATTTGAATTAATTGAGCTTTCTCGGCTTTTTGAGCATACTTTAATCATTAATTCTTCTTATATATATTAAAAATTATAATAAAATAATATTATGAAAATAATTTTTCAAAAACAATCAGAATATCATCGATTTTATATTTTTTGGGTTAGTGAATAAAAAGTAATTTGTGTAGCAAGCCTTGACACGGAATCACAAAATAAATTAATTTGAAATGGAGAGTATTAAGTCGTATACATTATCATAAAAATGTCGAAATTACTTAAATAAATTAGTTTAAGCTTAGGCTCTTTTGATATAAAATATCAAATAACGGTGTAAGTATTTTTATTTTCATAGTATTAACATTTTCTTACTCTCATTTATCTACAATGAAAATATAATTGTTATATTATATTATTGAAGAACTAATGAAAGGGTGTGAGTTATTATGTATAACTCTAAAATTTGAAATAATAATTAAAGTGATGATAAGTGACGCTTTCGACTTATGATTTAAAAGAAATACTTGGTAATTTAATTTGCATTCTTTATCTTAAATACTAATGTATAAACTTTTCATTTTACACTAAAAATTTAATGAATTTAAATTTTATTCTTTTTACTTATGTTTGTATAATTACTTGCTTCAAAATAATTAAATGTTTAATACTTATTTAAAATCTATTAGGTTTTAAAATTATTAATTGAACAACTTTTGTAATTTATTTTAGATAATAGTATATTATCTTTATGGTTATAATATTTCTTTTTCTATCATATATTAAGTCATGTCAATTATCATAAAAATGTTGAAATTACTTCTAAATACGTAGTTTAACTTTAAATATTTTGATATAAATATCTAATAATATTGTCATATTTTATTTTCATAGTATTGCATTACTTATATAGTGTTTATATTGTAAAAACCGGTAACGACTCGTTAATTAATAAATTAAAATGTGAGTTTATTAAATTGATTTATGTAATAACCCGTTCCGTACTAATATTATTGAAATAGTATACTAGTTGCTCGGTGGAGTATTTCGAGGAGAAATCAAAAATTTCGAAGTTGAATAGTCGAAAATACAGCGAATCGGTCGGTTGATAGTATATTTCGGTTTTGAGAATTTAAAGTTTTAATCGAGTGGAATGACATTATTTGAGGCGTATTAATATAATTTGAGTATATAAATGATGTTAATGTTCGAAGTTGATTGTCGAAATAAGTTAAAAGCGAAATTATCGATTAGATGCTTGACTTAAATGGGCTTGACTATTTAAGCCCATATGATAGCTAAGCTGACCCAAAGGAAATGGAAACATAAGGGGACTGAAGTCCTCAGGCTAAAAGCAAATGAATGAGCTCCCCAGATTTTGATTTAACTTTCTTGATTTCTCCTCCGTTTCTCAAGCTTTGGACCTCAAATTTTCGGGAGAGTTTCTCCTCATCATTCCCGTCGTTTCAAGGTAAAAAAGAGGTGCGATATTTTGAGTATTTTGTGAGATCTCGAGTTTGACTTTTTGTTGACTTTTTGTATTTTGAATTTTATTGCTCGATTGATTCTTGGCTTCTAAATTAGTTATTCTTGAGTTGATATATAAATTGTTAAATGTGTGGAATTTTGGAGCGATTTTAGGGCCGTTGACTTTTTTGGTATTTTGGGTTGACTTTGATTTTAGGAGATATTATTGAATATAATTATTGTTTGAAGCTTAGATTATAATCTAAGAGTTGATAATGATTGATATTTAAGGTAGGAAATGTAGTTATGGTTGAGTTGACTTTTCAGTGATTTGAGTTGACTTGATCTAAAATGTGGTGGATAGTATAAATATGTTATTGGACCTTTATTATGATTGTTTTGGTGAAATTATGAGTATTAGGTTGTTGGAAGAAAATATGTTGAGAATTAATTTTATTACATTTGAGTAGTAAGCGAAATTTCACGGGATTTGAGGCCCAGTAGAAACGGGTTCGATTAGTTGGAAAAGTTGATATTTTGGGTTGATTGAAATTGGTTAATAATGTTGGGTATTTTGGTTAATGTGTTGATCGATTATGAGATTTGGTCGGGATATTTGAATTCGCCATTTTAATAGTCTTTGAAACGTAATTAATGTCTATCTTTTTAAGTTGTTAAATTATGGCTAAAATGGGTTGAAGAGTCAGGAATTGAATTAGGATAAGGGTTGAAATTGTTGCGAGTAGTAATTATATTTTAGATTGATACATTGGGACTCGGGACACGGGAGCAGCGTGCGGATCGATTAGTAGCTTATTGTGAGTGAAATGCTTAGCCAAGGTGGGAATTTATCACTCGTTTGTTACCTTATTTTATGTTTGAGTGTCGTGTATAATAATAGTAAATTAGTTGTCCTGATATATGCGTGTTATGAACTTATCTGTGAGTATAGTTGTGAGGCCCATGAAATGTTGACTTGTATGGTGTGGTTATGCCCAGATGCATTATGGTGTATTTATTTGGAGTGTATGTTTGAGGCCCAATATTTATGGAGCGTTTTGGGAGTATATTTATGTTTGAGTATAGGTTATGTACGAAATTGTTGTTTTTGTATGTTATGGGTGTTGTATTGAGATTATTGTGTGATGGTTGTATGGTTGTTCTATCTTAGATTTGTTGTAGTTGTGGTGATAATTGCTGAGTTGTGTATGCTGGTGTGATGTTGTATGTTTGGTGTGTATGTTTGAATTGTGAAAGGTTTGAGTTGAGTATGTTTGGGATGATGTGGGGTGTTGAAGGGGTGAGCATCGGAAAGGATATAATAATGATGTTAGATTGTTCGAAGGGTGAGTCTGCTTAGGGAGAAAGGATATGATGATGTTAGATTGTTCGAGAAGGGTGAGCTGCCGGGAAAAGGATGAGATGTTATATGTGAGATTGTTGTGGTTTCATTTTCGTAAGTTTATTTAGTTGTTGTTGTGGTATAAACGTGGTGTTGAGAATTTGTGCTGTTTTACTCGTTTGATTATGTGGTATGAGGTCTTTGGGGTATGACATATGAGTTAACGTGAGTTGAGTCCTCTAAAGTGGTTGTGTGTTGATGATGGTCATTCTTGTTATGAGGCTGTGAATACTTGAGTTTTTTTTTCTTTTACTGTACATGTTATATACTTATTTGCTATGTCCATATCTTTACATTTGGTCATACCGTTTGGATGTGGGTAAGTTAAATCCAGGGTGATTAGTTTCATTTAATTTGTCGAACACACCGCTTCCCGCCTCAGTTAATGGGTGCATTTGATAAGTGGTAGAGTTAAGTGAGTGTCCGTTGACCTTACTTAGGGGAGGCGACAGTGGGTGAGATCTCAATGATCCACACTTTTCTAATGCTTTTTGTTGTACTAAGTTTTTCATATTTTGTTTGGATGTTGAAAGATTGTAAACTATTTTGTGGAATATTTGAGACTTAGTATGTGATGAAATTTTGCATTTTGGTTTTGAATTAGGCGATGCCACGATGGTTAAACTACGTATTCTGGCCTTTTGAGTTTTGAAGCTATTTTAATTTTGATCAAGCGATCGGGTTTTATTGGTTATTAAGCAGACTGATTTTATGTCAACCGTCGTATAGTAACTTCAGTATATACGAGGTTGATGGCATTTCCATTTCGGGCGTACGACTCGAGGCGGGCCGTTGCATATACTACAATTAAAATATAATTGTTATATTATATTATTGAAGAACTAATGAAATGGTAAGAGTTATTATGTATAACTCTTAAAATTTGAAATAATGAATCATGTGACAGTAACCTTTCAACTTATATAGTTTAAAATACTTAGTGAATTTAATTTGCATTCTTTATCTTAACATAAACTTTCATTTACACTAAAATTTAATGAATTTAAATTTTATCCTTTTTTACTTATGTTTTGTATAATTACTTACTTCAAAATAATTAAACGTATTTTAATACTTATTTAAAATCTATTAGGTTTTAAAATTATTAATTGAACTTTTGTATTTATTTTGAATATTATATTATACTTATGGTTATAATATTTCTTTGCTAAGATATAGTAAGTCATCTCTATTATATCGTAAAAATATCAGAAATTCTTACAAATCCATAGTTTAACTTTAAATATTTTGATATAAATATCTAATAACATTATCATATTTTATTTTTCATTGTATATTACTTATATGGTGTCACATACTCTGTGAAAATATAATTATATATAAATAGACTATTAGATTTTAAGAAAACATATAAACTTCGTAATATTTTTATTCGAATGGGTGCAAGTTCTCGCTTATTACAATGTAAAAAATAGTAATTATTCTTGTAATAATGATTTTAACCAATTATATGTAAATAATTAATTAATAATAACATGTAGATTGGAAGAGCAAAATAATCTTATAGCTTGTAGAAAAACAACTTTTACACATTCACAATTTTATAAGATATATAGATATAGATATAGATTATAAAAATCAATGCTTTAAGTTATTTATTGCACATTTGGTTACCTCGTTACATGATATTTGGCGATCTTACTTTCCATTCTTGATTTTGTGACATTTTAGCACAGGCTTTTAGAACTGCAAAAGTAAATAGTTCAGGGTAAGTTTGCTTGCTTAAAATAAAAGGTAGAAATCATGGACATTCTAACCTATTATGCCACCAAGGTAATAAATTTGAACTTATCAAATGAATAACCTGCATGCTTCAAACAAAACAAAAGTTCAGTAAATATGATAACATGGGTTTTACAGTATCATCTCAAAATTAAGCTACCACAAAATGCACCTATACCAATGTCCATACCAACTCAAAAGTAACTACAGAATACGCATCCTATATCAATACCATACAAAAAGTCTAGCCAGCTATTGAGGACTCGGGTATATAAATATTTACTACTTGTTAATTTATTTCGATGTTAGATTAGAGTAAGACAATAAGTTGAAGTACACTCCTAGAGACAGCCATGACACCTTCTCCAGAGTGCCTTTAGAGCATCTAAATCACTGAATGGTTGCCTCATAGAACGGTCGTTATCAATATAAACAAAAAACATTCCACTGTAAGAACCGCCAAGTATGAGCTCACATCCCAACTTATCAACAATAGAAGGTGAAATATTTCTGAAGTGAAAAGACGCATCACTGTTCACTTGCCTGTAGTCTTAGTTACACTTACCTGTAGTCTTAACAATAGAAGGTGAAGTATTTCCATAAATGAGTTCAACTACATAGAGTTATTACATTACGCCCAACTAAGTCTTCGTAGTCTTAGTTACACTTCTAAAAGTGCAAGCAAGTTCTGAAAAATTTAACTATGCTTAAACTAGATTAAGACACCTTTCGAAACTACAGTCTATGGAAAAAAAACTGAACCAACCAACTCAGTCCCACATTGAAATACTGACCATTGCTTTCATTGAAAAGTCAGGTTAAATTGAATTACAAGCAATAAGTTCAAGCATACCTTTCTCGGCCTTTTGGCTAAGATCAAGTGTAGTATCTGTTCTTATCAGTTTAATATCTGATATGTGGGCCATCGGTTCACACGATATTAACTCTATTTTTTTAGGGTGAGAGCTCTTAATAGTAGCTTGCTACTTGGGTTCTCAAGTGTTGCCTTGGTGTTGCACTATTACCTTGGCCTGGCACAACCCACCAAATTCTATTCCAAATTTTTATTCAACTAGGATTAGTTATTTGTGAAATATATCTCATATACCCAATATGATAATGAGATGGTTTACTTTTCCTATTTGATAGTGTGATGTGGTTCAGATTCAAATAAAATGAAGAAATTAAGGACTAGCCATTTGAAAATATCACTGCATACTTCAAAAGAATCGAAAATGCATTATAATGTAGTAACATGCATTTTACAGAATAATTAATGGAAAAACTCCAAAACTTATTGGTAATAGTGGAAACAAAACACATAAGATGGAAATAATGGGTTATTATTATGGGTGACGAATGACACATGATTTCAAGTAAATATAATGAAAAGTGTTACGATTAACCTAAGTAATAACTCTTGAACATTATTGATTCAGATAAAAAAATAAAAGTAAAGATGCACGAGATTATTAGTATTGGGAAAAAAAGCAACTGAGCTATGGACCCTTTGTTGCAATACTCTGGTACAACTTAAATCAACTTGACACTAAATTATAGATTAGCAAAGGTAGAGCAGTTCAAGATTTCTGGACTGTAACTTGTAATGAAGGCACTTCAATAACATCTTAAAAACAATTTGACAAAATTTTAACTGCACAGAATCTATGAAGCTGTTGCAGTAAAACTGTATGAAAGATACATCTTTCTCCACACTAGCAAATAGGCAGATATATTAAAATCATGCCAACAACTATTAGTCAATAGGTGATATATTAAAAATTAATTTTGCATATATATCATGTTATGTATTCTATTTTCAAAAGAGCATAAATAAACATATAATATTGAAAGATAAAAAAAGGTTTGCTTTGACTCTTTGAGCACCAGAAAGCCAGCAGAAACATGAAGAAGGACCCAGGAGGACAAGGCCATCGTCCATCAGCAAAAGAGATTATTCATAAACCAGTTCTGAATTGCTGGAGTTAGAAAAGAAATCAAGCCTGCACTCACGTATCAAGTGATTATAATAGCTTCACTTGACCGGTGTTCCAAATATAGTGCAGCTTTCGGCTACAGTTACTTTAGAAGGTGAACATGTGAAGCTCTACCACACTGCTTTATTACAGGATAATAGTCAGCAAAAAATTATAATTCCAATGACTCTAAGCAATCAAAAGAAGCAGCCACGCAGTACGCTTACAAGCGAACTATTCTTTCGCCTTTACTAAAGAATACGTGCTCGTTGTATTAAGTAGCATACTCCAATTTTTGGAGGAAAACTTCTCATCTTGAGTTGCTCTATAAATCAGATATGAAGTTTCTCAATCTAACTTGTTCTTGAACCTTCTAAGCTTTTACCATGAACCTTTTCTTAACACATTTCTAAGAACCTCTTGTCTATATCACGTATCAGTTCAAGCAAAATTTATGATACTGAATTGAATATAATTCAGGTGCATTACTAGTATGGAAGAACGGACAATTTATCAATAATGGAGGAGGGCAGAATTATCAACGACATTACACATTCAAACTGTAATATATAGTTCCTCAATAACACCCTGAAACTGAAAGCTAAAGTTTCTCAAAAACAATATGGCACCATATTAACATTAAAGGTTCCTACTATAGGATTAGCCATTGTTAACAAAGCCACCTTGGATGTTCTTGAATTTTTTCTTCAAGTTAAAAAAATGTTTCCATTTTAATTAAATGATGCTTCGACTTGATGTCATCCATTCCAAGAAGTTTGAAAACAACGTATACAAACACAATTAACTTTGTTCTTCAGAAATACGAACTATCTAACTTTCCATGTGTGACTTCAACTACATGGAGTTATTTGTTACTGTTGATTAAATATTCGATTCGTAATTCCACCTCTAAAAGGGCAGGCAAATACCGAAAAAACTAAACTATGCTAAACTAGAGAAGACACAATATGTAGACGAGATAATGAGAAAAAAAGAACATAATCAACAAACATAGTCCCACATGGGAATACCGACCATTACTTTCATTGGAGCAACAATATAAAGTGAATTAGAAGCAATTAGTTTAGGCATACCTTTCTCGGCCTTTTGGCTAAGATCAAGTGTAGTATCTGTTCTTATCAGTTTAATATCTGATATGTGGGCCATCGGTCCACACGATATTAACTCTATTTTTTTAGGGTGAGAGCTCTTCATAGTAGCTTGCTACTTGGGTTCTCAAGTGTCGCCTTGGTGTTGCACTATTACCTTGGCCTGGCACAACCCACCAAATTCTATTCCAAATTTTTATTCAACTAGGATAAGTTATTTGTGAAATATATCTCATATACCCAATATGATAATGAGATGGTTTATTTTCTATTGATAAGTGTGACAGTTCAATTCCAAATAAAATGAAAGATAAGGACTAACCATTTGCCACCAAGGTATAAATACATTTCAACTTCTAAAAGAAATATCTGCATACTTAAAGATATAATGTAGTAACATGCATTTTACAGAATAATTAATGGAAAAACTCCAAAACTTATTGGTAATAGTGGAAACAAAACACATAAGATGGAAATAATGGGTTATTATTATGGGTAACGAATGCCACATGATTGCAAGTAAATATAATGAAAAGTGTTACGGTTCAACTAAGGAATAACTCTTAAACGTTATTGATTCAGATAAAAAAATAAAAGTAAAGATGCACGAGATTATTAGTATTGGGAAAAAAAGCAAGAAACAAAGGGCCCAACCGGGTTCGAACCGGTGACCTATTGATCTGCAGTCAATTGCTCTACCACTGAGCTATGGACCCTTTGTTGCAATACTCTGGTACAACTTAAATCAACTTGACACTAAATTATAGATTAGCAAAGGTAGAGCAGTTCAAGATTTCTGGACTGTAACTTGTAATGAAGGCACTTCAATAACATCTTAAAAACAATTTGACAAAATTTTAACCGCACAAGAATCTACTTGGCTAATTTGCAGTAAAACTGTACATGAAGATACATCTTTCTCACGCTAGCAAATAGGCAGATATATTAAAATCATGTAACAACTATTAGTCAAATGATGATATATTAAAATTAATTTTTGCATATATATCATGTTATGTATTCTATTTTCAAAAAGAGCATAAATAAACATATAATATTGAAAGATAAAAAAAGGTTTACCTTTGACTCTTTGAGCACGGAGAAAGCCAGCAGAAGCATGAAGAAGGACCAGAGGAGAAGGCCATTGTCCATCAGCAAAGAGATTATTCATAAACCAGTTCTGAATTGCTGGAGTTAGAAAAGAAATCAAGCCTCCACTCACCGTATCAAGTGAATTATAATAGCTTCACTTGACCGGTGTTCAAATATGGTGCAACTTTCGACTACAATTACTTTAGAAGGTGAACTTGTGAAGCTCTACCACACTGCTTTATTACAGGATAATGGTCAACCAAAGAGGTATAAATTCCAATGACTCTAAGCAATCAAAAGCAAGCAGCCACGCAGTGAGCACAGAGCGAACTATTCTTTCGCCTTTTACTAAAGAATACCGTGTGCTCGTTGTATTAAGTGGCATACTCCAATTTTTGGAGGGGCTTCTCATCTTGAGTTGCTCCCTATAAATCAGATATGAAGTTTTTCTCAATCTAACTTGTTCTTGAACCTTCTAAACTTTTGCCATGAACCTTTTCTTAACATTTCTAAGAACCTCTTGTCTATATCACGTATCAGTTCCAAGCAAAATTTATGATACCTAGTTAGATACTTTGTGGCATGTATTCAGGTGCATTACTAGAATGGAAGAACGGACAATTTATCAATAATGGAGGAGGGCAGAATTATCAACTACATTACACATTCAAACTGTAATATATAGTTCATCAATAACACCCTGAAACTGAAAGTTAAAGTTTCTCAAAAACAATATGGCACCATATTAACATTAAAGGTTCCTACTATAGGATTAGCCATTGTTAACAAAGCCACCTTGGATGTTCTTGAATTTTTTCTTCAAGTTAAAAAAATGTTTCCATTTTAATTAAATGATGCTTCGACTTGATGTCATCCATTCCAAGAAGTTTGAAAACAAACGTATCTACTTAAACACAATTAACTTGTTCTTCAATCTGAACTATCTAACTTTCCATGTGACTTCAACTACATGGAGTTATTTGTTATTGTTGATTAAATATTGATTCGTAATTCCACACACCTCTAAAAGAGAGCAATACACCCGAAAAAACTAAACTATGCTAAACTAGAAGACCTGATATGAAGCGAGATAATGAGAAAAAAAACATGTCAGCAATAGTCGCATGGGAATACCGACCATTACTTTCATTGGAGCAACAATATAAAGTGAATTAGAAAAACAATTAGTTTAGCGTACCTTTCTCGGCCTTTTGGCTAGATCGGAAGTGTAGTATACATTCTTTATCGGTTTAATATCGATATGTGGGCCATCAGTCGCGATAATAACTTTTTTTTTAGGGGTGAGAGCTCTTCATAGTAGCTTGCTACTTGGGTTCTCGAAGTGTCGCGCAGTGTTCTGTATTACCTTGGCACAGCGCGACCACCAAATTATTCCAAATTTTATTCAACTAGGATAAGTTATTTGTGAAATATATCTAAATACCCAACCGCGAATAATGAGATGGTTTATTTTCCTGTTGATAGTGTGATGTAGTTGATTCAAATAAAATGAAGAAATTAAAGGACTAGCCATTTCTTTGCCAAGGTATAAATACATTTCAACTTCTAAAAAGAAATATCACAAATACTTCAAAAGTAAGTAAATGCATTATAATGTAGTAACATGCATTTACAGAATAATTAATGGAAAAACTCCCAAAACTTATTAGTAATAGTGAAACAAAACACATAAGATGGAAATAATGGAGTTATTATTATGGAGTAAATGCCACATGATTGCAAATGCAAATATAATGAAAAAGTGTGCGAGTTCAACTAAGGAATAACTCTTAAGCGTTATTGATTCGGATAAAAAAATAAAAGTAAAGATGCAGATTATTAGTATTGGGAAAAAAAGCAAGAAACAAAAGGGCTGACGGGTTCGAACGGGTGACCTATTGATCTGCAGTCAATTGCTCTACCACTGAACTATGGACCCTTTGTTGCAATACTCTGGTACAACTTAAATCAAGTTGACACTAAATTATAGATTAGCAGAGGTAGAGCAGTTCAAGATTTCTGGACTGTAACTTGTAATGAAGGCACTTCAATAACATCTTAAAAACAATTTGACAAAATTTTAACCGCACAAGAATCTAACGAAGCTGTTGCAGTAAAACTGTACATGAAGATACATCTTTCTCCACGCTAGCAAATAGGCAGATATATTAAAATCATGTAACAAGCTGATAGTCGGTAGGTAGATATATTAAAATTAATTTTTGCATATATATCATGTTATGTATTCTATTTTCAAAAAGAGGCATAAATAAACATATAATATTGAAAGATAAAAGGTTTACCTTTGACTCTTTGAGAACACGGAGAAAGCCAGCGAAGCATGAAGAAGGACCAGAGGAAGGCCATTGTCCATCCCAGCAAAGAGATTATTCATAAACCAGTTCTGAATTGCTGGAGTTAGAAAAAGAAATCAAGCCTCCACTCACCGTATCAAGTGAATTATAATGGCTTCCACTTGGCCGGTGTTCAAATATGGTGCAACTTTTCGACTACGATTACTTTAGAAGGTAAACTTGTGAAGCTCTACCACACTGCTTTTATTATTACAGGATAATGGTCAACCAAAGAGGTATAAATTCCAATGACTCTAAGCAATCAAAAAGCAAACACACTTGATGCTCTGAGCGAACTATTCTTTCGCCTTTACTAAAAGAAAGAATGCCGTGTACTCGTTGTGATAAGTGGCATACTCAATTTTTGGAGGGGCTTCTCATCTTAGTTGCTCCCTATAAATCAGATATGAAGTTTCTCAATCTAACCTGCTTGAACCTTCTAAACTTTTGCCATGAACCTTTTCTTAACATTTTCTAAGAACCTCTTGTCTATATCACGTATCAAGTTTAATACATTATGATACCTAGTTAGATACTTTGTGGCTGTGTATTCAGGTGCTACTAAGATGGAAGAGCAGGACCAATTTATCAATAATGGAGGAGGGCAGAATTATCAACTACATTACACATTCAAACTGTAATATATAGTTCATCAATAACACCCTGAAACTGAAAGTTAAAGTTTCTCAAAAACAATATGGCACCATATTAACATTAAAGGTTTCCTACTATAAGTTAGCCATTGTTAACAAAGCCACCTTGGATGTTCTTGAATTTTTCTTCAAGTTAAAAAAATGTTTCCATTTAATTAAATGATGCTTCGACTTGATGTCATCCATTCAAAAAGTTTGAAAACAAACGTATACAAACACAATTAACTTTGTTCTTGAAATCACGAACTAATAACTTTCATGTGTGACACAACTACATGGAGTTATTTGTTACTGTTGATTAAATATTCGATTCGTAATTCCACCTCTAAAAGGGCAGGCAAATACCGAAAAAACTAAACTATGCTAAACTAGAGAAGACACAATATGTAGACGAGATAATGAGAAAAAAAGAACATAATCAACAAACATAGTCCCACATGGGAATACCGACCATTACTTTCATTGGAGCAACAATATAAAGTGAATTAAAGCAATTAGTTTAGGCGTACCTTTCTCGGCCTTTTGGCTAGATCAAGTGTATTATGTCTGTTCTTATCGGTTTAATATCGATATGTGGTATCGATTACCCGCGATGTCTTCCCCATTTTTTTTTAGGGTGAGGCTCTTCGCTGGTAGCTTGCTACTTGGGTTCTCAGTGTCGCCTTGGTGTTGCGCTCGCGGCACGGCCTGACCCACCAAATTCTATTCCAAATTTTTATTCAACTAGGATAAGTTATTTGTGAAATATATCTCATATACCCAATATGATAATGAGATGGTTTATTTTTCCTATTTGATAGTGTGATGTGGTTCAGATTCAAATAAAATGAAGAAATTAAGGACTAGCCATTTGCTGCCAAGGTATAAATACATTTCAACTTCTAAAAAGAAATATCCTGCATACTTCAAAGAATCGTAAATGCATTATAATGTAGTAACATGCATTTTACAGAATAATTAATGGAAAAACTCCAAAACTTATTGGTAATAGTGGAAACAAAACACATAAGATGGAAATAATGGGTTATTATTATGGGTAACGAATGCCACATGATTGCAAGTAAATATAATGAAAAAAGTGTTACGGTTCAACTAGGGAATAACTCTTAAGCGTTATTGATTCAGGATAAAAAAATAAAAGTAAAGATGCGAGATTATTAGTATTGGGAAAAATAGCAAAGAAACAAAAGGGCCCAACCAGGTTCAGACCGGTGACCCTATTGATCTGCGGTCAATTGCTCTACCACTGAGCTATGGACCCTTTGTTGCAATACTCTGGTTAGCAAATCAACTTGACACTAAATTATAGATTAGCAGAGGTAGAGCAGTTCAAGATTTCTGGACTGTAACTTGTAATGAAGAGCACTTCAATAACATCTTAAAAACAATTTGACAAAATTTAACCGCACAAAAATCTACTTGGCTGTTGCAGTAAAACTGTGTACATGAAGATACATCTTTCTCCACGCTAGCAAATAGGCTTGAAAGATATATATTAAAATCATGTAACAACTATTAATAGTCGGTAAATTCGATATATTAAAATTAATTTTTGCATATATATATCATATTTATGTATTCTATTTTCAAAAAGAGCATAAATAAACATATAATATTGAAAGATAAAAAGGTTTACCTTGTCTTTGAGCAGAAAGCCAGCAGAAGAAGCATGAAGAAGGACCAGAGGAGAAGGCCATTGTCCATCAGCAAAGAGATTATTCATAAACCAGTTCTGAATTGCTGGAGTTAGAAAGAAATCTAAGCCTGCACTCATCAAATAATTATAATAGCTTCACTTGACCGGTGTTCAAATATGGTGCAACTTTCGACTACAGTTACTTTAGAAGGTGAACTTGTGAAGCTCTACCACACTGCTTTATTACAGGATAATGGTCAACCAAAGAGGTATAAATTCCAATGACTCTAAGCAATCAAAAGCAAGCAGCCACGCAGTGAGCACAGAGCGAACTATTCTTTCGCCTTTTACTAAAGAATACCGTGTCCTCGTTGTATTAAGTGGCATACTCCAATTTTTGGAGGGGCTTCTCATCTTGAGTTGCTCCCTATAAATCAGATATGAAGTTTTTCTCAATCTAATTTGTTCTTGAACCTTCTAAACTTTTGCCATGAACCTTTTCTTAACATTTCCAATAACCTCTTGTCTATATCTCGTATCAGTATGGAAGAACGGACAATTTATCAATAATGGAGGAGGGCAGAATTATCAACGACATTACACATTCAAACTGTAATATATAGTTCCTCAATAACACCCCGAAGCCCAGCTAAAGTTTCTCAAAACAATATGGCACCCGTATTAACATTAAAGGTTCCTACTATAGGATTAGCCATTGTTAACAAAGCCACCTTGGATGTTCTTGAATTTTTTCTTCAAGTTAAAAAAATGTTTCCATTTTAATTAAATGATGCTTCGACTTGATGTCATCCATTCCAAGAAGTTTGAAAACAACGTATACAAACACAATTAACTTTGTTCTTCAGAAATACGAACTATCTAACTTTCCATGTGTGACTTCAACAATGTTCACTATTTGATTAAATATTTGATTAAATATTCAGCCTCACAAAAGGGCGGTAATCTGAGAAAAAACTAAACTATCTTGAAAACTAGAAGCCTGATATGTGAAACGAGATAATGAGAAAAAAAGAACATAATCAACAAACATAGTCCCGTACAGGAATACCGACCCGTTACTTTCTGAGCCTTGATATAGAGTGAATTAAATGATAAGGTTTTGGCATACCTTTCTCGGCCTTTTGGCTAAGATCAAGTGTAATATCTGTTCTTATCAGTTTAATATTTGATATGTGGCCTTTTGGCACAACCCACCAATTCAAATCCAATTTTTGATGATATATATATATATATATATATTTAATTATATAAATCAATGCTTAAGTTATTTATTGCACATATGGTTTGGCAATCTTACTTTCCATGCTTGATCTTTTGACATTTTAGCACAGGCTTTTAGAACTGCAAAAGTAAATAGTTCAGGGTAAGTTTGCTTGCTTAAAATAAAAGGTAGAAAGCATGGACATTCTAACCTATTATGCCACCAAGGTAATAAATTTGAACTTATCAAATGAATAACCTGCATGCTTCAAACAAAACAAAAGTTCAGTTAATATGATAACATGAGTTTTACAGTGTCATCTCAAAATTAAGCTAAGACAAAATGCACCTATACCAATGTCCATACTAACTCAAAAGTAACTAGAGAATGCGCATCCTATATCAATACCATACAAAAAGTCTAGCCAGCTATTGAGGACTCGGGTATATAAATATTTACTACTTGTTAATTTATTTCGATGTTAAGATTATGAGTAGGACAATAAGTTGAAGTACACTCCTAGAGACAGCCATGACACCTTCTCCAGAGTGCCTTTAGAGCATCTAAATCACTGAATGGTTGCCTCATAGAACGGTCGTTATCAATATAAACAAAAAACATTCCACTGTAAGAACCGCCAAGTATGAGCTCACCCCCCAACTTACCAACAATAGAAGGTGAAGTATTTCTGAAGTGAAAAGATGCATCACTGTTCACTTGCCTGTGATGACTGGATGGCTCAATGCTTGAGATACAGTTAGCAAACATCTGGATCTAACACGGATATTTTCTCCATAAGATCTTTAAAGTTCACTAACATGAGTAACATCTTTGCTTAATCACTAGTAGACCCCAATATCAGAACCAATTTCTTTTGGCTTGATATCAAAAACTTGTTGTAAGTTCAGTTAATATGATAACATGTCCTCAAATATGGTGCAAATTTCGACTACTTTAGAAGGTGAAGTTCTACCACACTGCTTTATCACAAAAAAATGGTCAATCAAAGGGGTATAAATTCCAACAACTCTAGGCCAATAAAAAGCACGCAGCCATGTAGTGAGCACAAAGCGAACTATTCTTTCGCCTTTTACTAAAGAATACCGTGTGCTCGTTGCATTAATTAACAAGCACATGAAATCATGTTAACAGTTTTAAGGAAAAATTATGACATCTAATTAGATCTCTTTGGCCTGTATCCAAGTCTAATAACAGAAATTGAAGAGCGAACAATCTATAGATAATGCAGGGGCAGAATTATCCAACAGCATTACACATTGATACTGTAATCTATAGTTCCTCACTAACATCATGAAACTGTAAGCTATAGTTTCTCAAAAACAATATGGATCCATGTTACCTTTAAAGGTTCCTACTCGTGGATTAGCAATGGTTGACAAAACCAACTTGGGTGTTCTTGAATTTTCAGTTCAAAATAAAGAAGGTTCGGTTTTCATAAAGTTATTCTTGGACTTGATTTCATCCATTCCAAGCAGTTTGAAAACACTGTATACGAACACAATTAACTTCGTTCTTTCTAAATACAAAGTATCTAACTTCCATGTATGGCTTCAACTACATGGAGCTGGCTTAGTTCCACACTTCCACCTCTAAAAGGGCAGGGCAATTCTGAAAAAACTGAACAATGCTGAACTAGAGAAGACACCTTATGAAACTACAGATTGAGAAAAAGAACAGAATCAACAATCTTAGTCCCACATGGAAATAAGAACCAATACTTTCATTGAAGCGTCAAGATAAAATGAACCAGAAGCAATGTGCAAAGTCATACCTTTCTGCCTTTGGCTAAGACTCGTAGTATCGTTTTATCGCATGAATATCCGAGTATGCGATCATTTGGTCCACACGATATTAACTCTATTTTTTTAGGGTGAGAGCCTTTCATAGTAGCTTGCTACTTGGTTCTCAAGTGTCGCCTTGGTGTTGCACTATTACCTTGGCCAGGCACAACCTACCAATTCTAATCCAATTTTGCTTGGGATTCTATATTTGATTATAATGCTATGGTTAAGTTATTTATGTTATACTTTTCTTTCCTTGCCTCATATTTGGAGATTTTACTTTCCCTTTGTATTATGACATTTTTAGTAAGGTTAAAAATGTTAGTTAACTGCAAAAGTATACAGTTCAGTATAATGATTGACAGTCTAACCTCTTGTGCCACCAATGCAATAAATTTGAACTTAGCGAATGAATATCCTGCATGGTTCAAACAGAATATAAGTTCAGCTAATATGGTAACTTGTTTTACATGATTGCAAGTAAATATGATGGCAAGGGTTACTGAATTTTTT
Organism: Lithospermum erythrorhizon; assembly: GCA_019722365.1. Lineage (NCBI taxonomy): Eukaryota > Viridiplantae > Streptophyta > Magnoliopsida > Boraginales > Boraginaceae > Lithospermum > Lithospermum erythrorhizon. The sequence goes on from JADFUC010001683.1 coordinate 1,351,670, forward strand.
TGGAATAACTCTATAATGTTACTCATAGAGATAAATAAATAAATAAAAGTAGATACACCAGAAAATTAATATAATAGCTAAGGAGAAAAAAGGCAAACAGAAGAAGGGCCCAACCGGGTTCGAACCGGTGACCTATTGATCTGCAGTCAATTGCTCTACCACTGAGCTATGGACCCTCAATGAGATCCAATTGTATTAATAGTGAACACTCATCAACGACCAAGTGTGCAATGATCTACAGAATGCATCCACCAAAACTATCACCAAATGAAGTGTCATTCATTGGTGGTTGTTGCAATCTTTCAACCAAATGAAGTGAACCGGTGGCTTACAAAAACAGACAAAGACCAACCAGCTAAATTCATCATATCGTGAGTTTCCGACTAAATTTTTTCCACTAGGAACATGACTAGCCGCAGACAATGGCAATATGCCAATCATTAAATATTGTTTTGTAAATTTCAATCTAACTTGATCTTGATTTTATACGAATCGCGGGTATCATCACAAAAGGATCTAATAATAATTGAAGTACCATATCAACTGATATCTTTTTATCCCTTCACACCAAGATCAGAATAGGTTTCCAAGTGACCATGTCTTATGGAATCAAAGATTTTATCTTTTCTGCCTCTTGGATACAATAGAATAAATCGAAGTGGCTCATTACACTATCTACGATTTTTATCTATGGTAAAGTAGTAAATAGTATGTGCACATCACTCTTGGGTGAACTCATAAAAACCTCCCAATTCTCACAACGGTAACTCGGTAAGGCTCATACTAGTACTATCCCCCCCTACCTCGCATAAGCGGGTCATTGGGGCATCTTGATGACACCAAGATCAGCATAGAACCCAAACAGTACTAAATAGTAATATAAAATTGCTACAAAAAATTCAATTTTCAAGAAAGATACTATTTTTATTACTTACCAGAGTTCAAGCTAATCACATGTATTTCACAAGGAGGCAATATAAATATGGAGTAACATATTTCAATATTCCACAATGTTTATACATAATTAAATCAGTTCATAGATAATTAAATTTTGCATACAATAGTGAAAGATAAATATAAGAAAAAAGGGAAAAGAATGGTAGTATTGAGGTTTACCTTTGAGTCTCTGAGAAATAAGAAAGCTAGCAGGAGCATGAAGAAGAAGAATATGGAACATCAGCAAAGAGCTATGTTGACTGTTGGTTACCTATGTTTTTGTTTCTCTACTTTTTTTAACTACTAATGATAATGTCGGAGTAATTTCTAAGTAGATTTGAACGAAATGACATTATTAATCTTGAGTTAACATTGTGAAATTAACAAGTAGGGGTATTATAAGAAGATAGATGTATTTTCGTTTTTGAAATAGGAGAATTGTTATAGCATTATCACTAGTACTCCGTATCTTTTAACAAGCATTAGAGTACATAATATTATATGGAGTATCAACAATAATTTTTCACAATTTCCGATTTAGCCCCTAATAATATTGGACTATGGCATGCATAAAAAAAACCTTTATCATAAGATAATGAGATAACAAGAAGATTGTTTCTGAATTGACCAAAGAATTAAGTGCAAACACTATTTACTATTTTAGGTAAAAGCATTGGTAGTGTAGTTGCACTATCTATATGCAAGAGTAATTTGCACAATAGGTTAGAGTAAAGTCTTGCTTATGCAAGGCCTTTAGTGTGTTTCTTTGGGAATGCATTTGAAGTATCGAATAACATAAATACAGCAGCTAAGTGGCCTCTATATAGCTCATTCTTGTGAGGTATAGAGACTCAAATCACACTACTAGGACTAGCTGAGAAGCAACCAATCTTAAAAAAAAATACCAAATGAACTAACTATAAAAACATTTACTGTATTAGTACTAGTACAAGATCTCCCTACGTCGCTAATTGTTACATCGTCATACTGTCTTAGGACCAGAGGAGACTCGATACCTTCCTTCACATTTGGATTCCAACTGCTGGTAGCAACTTGGTATTTGCACCTGTGAGTTCCAAAGAAGATGAATGCAGCAATAATATTGTTCTTTGCCAACATCTGTATGTCACTTACTCAAAACACTAGATTATTACTTAACAAATGGTACACCAGAAGGTACCCGTCTAGCATAATCCTCATATTGTGAACCAAAGAATTGTCTCAAGAAAAACTCTTCATATGGTATCCTCTGAGAGAAGAAGCGCCAAACAACAAAAGAAAAGGCCAAGGTGGATAAAGGATTACAGAGCATTATTTGAGTACCAACGGACCAAATGAAGAAACCTGTGTAGCTTGGATGACGGACATATCCATATACTCCATGTATAACCAGTTTGTGATGATCCTCATGATGAACTTTAATGAGATGAGTGAAGGATCGCCCAGCAGTTATAATCGCAGCTTTCCGAATGATTTCACCAATAATAACCATTACAAGACCCACGTTGCTTAACCACCAATATTCTTTTAGCCCAGGGAAGACATAAATTTCAACCACATACTCTATTAGTGAGCAAATCATGGCCAGTAGATATTGTTTACTGATCAGGAGAGACTTCAGAGAGACATTAGACTTTCCATGAATGGCAAGTGCAAGAATGTATTCCGATAAATGAAAGAAAAATATTGCAAAGAACATCTGTGATAATTGTCTGCACGATGTATAACTTAGGATCTCTATCATTTTCTGTGAACTAAGCAGGAAAATATCGGTTGGTAGAAGATCTCGCTGAGATCCGCTTAAATTATATAATCTGGAAGTATGTATGAAAACCTAAAAACATCTGTATTTAACTGCCCAAAATACAGCTGAACTGAGAGAAAATAGAAGCATGATCTTGGCCTCCGTCTTTTCCAATAAATATTTCTCCAATATCGTGTCCTAGTGTCCTACACAAGATTAAACACATCTGTTGAAAGGGATGCATAAATTAACAGGGAATAATACATATTCAGCACACTGAAGCATATTATGCCATTTAATGTCTGGTGCAGATGACAGATGACTTGAATAACTAAACGAATAGAGAGGCAGATGGAAACTTTATAGATCGAAAAGAGTGCTTACAAAACAAGCTAATCACTATAAGTTTTTCCGAGTGTCAGTATGGCATACTTGAAGCACTCTATATTGTCTGCACCTTCTTGATATAAACAAGGCGAAAACCTTGTTCCAAGATAGAAATTAGTGATACATAATACGGAGTAAAACGTTTGCAATTTACACTTGCAATGATAAGAAACGAGAAATTTGTTTGAACATATTACATTTGTGTAAAGGACTGCTGCAAATCGACATAAATCACAAACTTCTCTCATATTATCTACAATGTAGAATCTACAAACGGGTAATCTTTTAGGCTCAAGACAACTTTTTTCGACAACCACAAAAAATAGGATTACAAACCATGACACAAAATAAGGATTTAACTTGGAATTGATCAAGTCCAACAACCACATGAACTCACATTGGCCACATAGCACACTCACACGGGGCTTGCCTAGTGTGGTTTATGACGTGGTTTGCAGTCTATTGCATCAGCCCGAGGTCTACTCGTGCCCACTCAACGATTAGTGGTTGCGGCTCCCCCGTTACAAAAGTCACATGGCACAGATGAAAGTGGAAGAACCTCACTCACACCACTCCATTAATCACAAAATTGTTAAGGCAATTAATGACCAATTCAAAAAGAAATCCAATTAATGACCAATTCAAAAAGAAATCCAACAATCATGTAAAAGGCATATGGAACAAGATTAAATACAACACATAAAGGAAATATAGACAACAAAGAATCCAATTTGAGATATATAAAAAATCCTGATGATTTTTTTTAGTAATTAGGTTGAAATATAATAACAATTCAAAATCAGCATCAAATATACAGTTAATGAATATATTACTAAAAAGGCAGATACCCCATTAACAGTTCTTGAATTTTTAGTGGATCCTAATACAATCATGAGTAATATGCAATAAAAATCAAATCTTGATTGATAATTATGAAAACAGTTGGAACAAAAAAGTAACTACCTTTGATAGCTGCAAGCTGAAAGTCTACTCTGAGACAACCAGTGAAGCAAGATGTTGAGGGGAAAAAAAAAACATTTGTATTGTCGAAAATGGGAGACCAAATTTATTTGTTTTAGTTAGGGCCACTACAAATAGTGTTTTAGTATTGAAATGACTATTTTACCCCTAAACATAATTTCTGTAACTACCACACTTATAAATAGGGGGCAAAATAGTCATTTCATCCCAACACTTACTATTTTGATGTCCGTATAACAGCTCAGCCACTAGTTGGCCGGTTCTCTAAAATATGCATAATTTTCAATTGTCACACATGTTTCTCATTTTATATTGGATTTTTTCTAACGTCATCCGATCGAGGAACAGACTCGAATAATCGACTCGATAGTAAATGAGGAGGGTACGAGCATAAGGCTATGCTCGATTAAAATGTATGACTAGCTCAATAATTAACCGGTCTGAGGTTAAATTGTGTTCATACCTTTAGATTACAGTTTCAATGTGTAATGCCAATGGATAATTCTGCCTATTATCGATAGATTGTTTTTCCTTATAGTTTGTTAATTAGGTCATAATTATCTTTCATAAAATCGCAAAAATTGTCGTATTTTGTTTTTGAATTTTAAATAGTTGAGCTTTGGCTAGTAGATATTTTTGTTTGTGTTTATATTTCTGAAAATATATCAATAAAAAATAACATTTTAAATTCTTTCAATTGATATATTTTAAACAAATATTATACAACATAAATATGATCAAAATTCAACTATTAAAGAATAAAATGAACGATGCTTTTAAAAATAGAGCGAATATAAGCAATATAGACATGATTATGTATTATAGATATTAATAAGAAAAATTCATATCTGAATTATTAGGAACAACTCAAGATGAGAAGCTCCTCCAAAAATTGGCTTATGCCACTTAATACAACGAGCACACGGTATTCTTTAGTAAAAGGCGAAAGAATAGTTCGCTTTGTGCTCACTGCATGGCTGCGTGCTTTTGGCTAACTAGAGACATTTGAATTTATACCCCTTTTCAGACTACTATTTTGTGATAAAGCAGTGTGGTAAAACTTCACGTTCTAAAGTAGTCGAAAGTAGCACCAATTTATATTAGTTTATCAATATGTGATGAAGCAGTGTGAATTCTGGAGGGTCTTTTCTGATACATACTTTCTAGGTCAACAATTTGAACTTATATGGAAGGAGGGAGAATTTTTTGTTAACATGAATTCTTGAGGGTCTTTTGATAGACTAGCTAAATACATACCGGAATATATTGGACAACATTTTAGCAAATGATATCAGGGTAAAACTTGGAACAAGATCAATAGAGTTCTTATAAAGTTCGGTGGACCATGCATATTAAACTTGAATAAATGTCGGTCAAGGCTAAGCTACCCTTCAAGGTCAATGAATCAAGTGTGACATTGAGTTAGGAAAGCAACACTAAAAACGACCATTGGCCCTATATCCCCCCCTCCAAATTATATATAGATGAATCAGTATTATGATATAATTATTCATATATATTTTCAATAGACAATTTTGCATCAATTTATAACATGAAGCTATTCCTTTCAAACAATCATGCAACAACATTAATGTTGGTGTTTGTGGTGATTGCTAGCACCCTAGTACATGAAGCTAAGTCACGTCCTTATTGTCCCAGCACTTTCTTCGCAGCGTTTGTTCAGCTGATGCCATGTCGGGAGGCTCTCGCGCCATTCAGCCTCGCCCTCCCCTCGCAGTCTTGCTGCGCCGCCGTGAAAGCTTTGGGACAGCCTTGTTGGTGTGTACTTGCCAATGGTCCTCAAATTGAAGGTGTTGATATAGGCATGACCATGCAACTTCCTCTCAAATGTGCTGCCAACTTTCAACCATGTAAGATTTTTTTATGTCTCAAAATGATTTTCATCTATTTAATTTTATTATTCAGGGTCGAGGATTATCCAACATTTCATAATATTCATTCTAACATTTTTTACTATTCAGGGATGAAATCAGGACTAAAACTTAGATGAGGCCAAGTTTTTTACTCTTTAACTATGTAAAATTTATATAGATACATAAGTTTTCAATAGAGTGAGAGTTTACGAAGACTTATTGTGAGGTTTCTTAGGGACAATTCATATATAATAATACATCATGCATGTAATTGTGTTATGAATGATACATTATATATGCAATATGGAAATAGAAAACAAGATCACAATTCATTATCTATATATGTGCCTCTAGAGAAATATATATAGGGCAAATATTCAATTAAACAGTATAACTATTCTAATTTTTTATTTTTGTTTTATGATTATATATGCAGGTGAAATGAGCAAGTGAAGATGTTGGTAGTGATAAAGAAGTTTACTTCAAATAAATATATGGAAATGAGGGCAACATAAGAATTTGGTTTCTATATATATGGTCCTAGAGCTACATACTAATAATTGTTACTATTAGTCATCGTGTATTGCTAATGAATAAAGTTAGTTGAATTGTTGTTTTCTATTTGATCTACTTATAAACAATTGAGTTTATCAAGATATAAGTATTTTCTCACCTTTTAATTTTGACTTCCCTTAATATCCCTCACTTTGATCATACACTTGCAGTTGTGCACCAAACCAACCATCCAAATCCACATTTGCTTGCATAATTGCAGGATTCAACTCGAACTTAATCGAGTATTGGGTTCGACTTGGCTTCATTGGAGATCGAATCTTTAAGAATGAGGTTTGAACTTGACATGACACAAACAATTGAAAAAAAGAATTCGACCAAAAGTCGATTCAGCATATCATCTATTATCAAGTACTCGAATCGAGATTTTTCACTAGAATCTTTGATATTCATGTGCTCAAATTATATTCTCCAATAGTGATAATAACACTATTAATTAAACAATTATATATAATGTATGTCGAGTCAGCCTTTAACTCAAAAACGATCGAGCTGGTATGAGCTGCATCGAGGCACATTTGTTGGCGATTCCTATAGTATTTGACTCAATTCATGCTCATGAAACTTCCAAGGTTTTCAATTGTTAATGTATGAGATGGACAAATAAACTGGCATAGAGATAATTGGACACGCAAAGAGTCTTTGAAGACTCACTTCCAACGTTTAATTCCATAATTTGGATAATCTATAGTACATGAAGTAGCAACACTTTGTCTAGTAATATTTTTGTCATCATCACAACAATATGTGAATGTTCAAAATCATTCAACAATCTTTAGTTTCTTCACTTTTTCTAAGATTATTAAACAATTGTGACAACATACTCATCCACACAACTCAACCCTATATATACTATTTGGTTGCAAGTCATTGATACTTCATCAGTCCATATTCATTAACACTTGCTTTCTCATGGCGTTTTACATACTTTCATTGTCTTGCTTCTCTCTGCATTGGGTACTAATTACATCAAGAAATATGTATCTTCGGTTTAGAAATTTGTACAATTGTTGAATCTTATTAATTGTGATCATTGTTCTTTTTTGGTTCCAGGATCTGATGCTACTGTCTTTGGTTGAAAAACAACTGCAATGAGACAATATGGCCAGGAATATTATCAGGATCCGGAAAACCGCAGTTGAACAATGGGGGATTGAAACTGAACCCAAAGGAAAATGCAACGATTAAAGCGCCAAAAGGATGGTCAGGCCGCATCTGGCCTAGAACAGGATGCACATTTGATGCTCAACACAGGGGAAATTGCACCACTGGTGACTGTGGACTTCGTGAACAATGCAATGGCACAGGGGGTGAACCGCCTGTATCATTGGCTGAGTTCACACTCGATAGCCCCATGGATTTCTACGATGTCAGCCTCGTTGATGGTTTCAATATTCCGGTTTCCATAATCCCCTCAGGTTTAGTGTCAGAGCTAAGGAGGGGCTACGATATTACAGTTTCTTTGGAAATTCAATATATATTCGTCGTTTATACTAAAATCCTAGTTTTGTGTCAATATGCAGGTGGAAAAGGAAATTGTTCTGAGGTGAAATGTGTCAATGATCTGAACTTACATTGTCCAGTGGAATTGCAAGTTAGATCATCGAATGGAAGGAGGAACAACACGATTGTGGCGTGCAAAAACCCGTGTATTGCTTTTCGAAAACCAGAATATTGTTGCTCAGGAGCATTCAACAACCCCAACATTTGCAAGCCTTCAAATTATTCTATAGTATTCAAACGTTCTTGTCCGAGAGCATATAGCTATCCCTATGATGATCTTACAAGTACTTTCACCTGCAAAGGAGCAAATTATGATATCCTATTCTGTTAAATAAAAAATAAATTTATTGTATGAAGTACCTCTATATTTACATGTCATTGGCTACCTAGAGGCTTACCTTTAAGTATTTTTCACATATCATTTTGTAAGTTATCATACAGTTTCAACTTCCAAACAGAATGAATATATATTATAGTTCAGAATCTGCCATCTCATTTCTTGTCTTAATAAGGGTGTTACAGATTTATATATCATTGAATTTAAATAATATGATAGAAAATAACATTTTCATAACTTTAAGGGGTTATGACTCATGATCTAGACTCACCCCAACTACGCTTCGCCCCTCGTTTTAAGAGTACTGGGTTTCAAAGCACAAGAATTTACTTCTAACACAATCTTTTTTCTCGTGAACTTTTTTTCTTGTTACTATCTATTACACGTGAAATTTCAAGCTTTTCTTCTTTCTTGATGTGGTCTATCTTTGTCTGTAACATTATTCATGACACACTTTTACCAGACTTTTGGGTTTCTTTTGATAATTGAATGTAATTCAGTTTTTCAATTTCTAGTTCAATTTGACGTGGCTAATCTATCTGAAGTTTTCACTGTAGCATCACATAAGTAAGCCAAGACAATTGGTGAGACACATTTCACAATTTGCAAAGTGAGGAAACAAAATGATAAGAAAACCTTCAATGCAATCCACATGAACTGACTATTATTCAATTAACAAGAATTCATACATTTAAAGATTTTTCCACATAACATTAGTGGAAGTATAATACTAGACACCTAATTCTTTCTTACAATGCGGTTGCATGTTTTCTTCTTTTTGTCCCTCTTCATTACAATTATGTATCCTTCCTCTTCAACAAATGTGATCAAACATTTCGGCTTTCCAATAAAGAACATGAGCCAACCAATCCCCAATCCGATCACGATCCCTACACCGTAGCCAATTAGGACATATTTCCAACTGAAACCATCCATGAACTCTAAATCTTCTTGTTCTGGAGATTGAGATTGATCGGGTGAATGTACTTTATCAAGATTGAGATTGAGATTTTGGAGCTTTCGATCATATTATTAGCAAGATTAAGGCTCTGGAGATGAAAAAGTTGAAAGAGGTTATTGTTGGAACCAATTCTCCCTTTGAGTTGGCTACAGCTGAGGTCAAGCTCTATAACATGGCCTGTAACTTCGTCACAAGTAATCCCTTGCCAACTACAACAATTTGTGTTGTTCCAATTCTTAGTTTTGGGAAATATAAGAATTATACACGTGAGTGCTAAAAGTTTCTTTAAATTTCAGTAAAAGAAGGCTTTGATCATGAGGCATGAATGTTGCAAAGCTGAGCATAGAATAGTTAAAGAGAGCTGAACAATACTAAAAAGAAAAGAAATTGGAAACACCTAGCCATATTGGTCATTTCTGAAATGATTATAATTCGATTATTAGCAGCTAAAAACCAACTCCTTAAGTAGAACATGGCATCAAGTCGTTGGAATAATCCAATGAAAGAGGATTTTTGTTTCTTATTCCATATTTATCTATTTGAGTGATATCCCTGGTAACTCTCAAAGAATAATAACTCATTCAAGATTTATAAAACTTTAAAATTTACAAGCTACAAGTATATCAATAGATTTATTATGAGCTATACGACCTCGAAATTGAACACCTAACACTTTGTCTGATGAGCTTGGAGATTTGTTCACGCCTACCAATTTACAATTCGATACTTTCCTCTTGACAAATGCATTAAAACATTAAAACATTAAAGACATGACCGATCCACGTCAGAAGATGGTCCGACACGTAGCCTATAAGCCGCAGTTTCAACAAAACCATCCATGAAATTTGAATTATCTTGTTACGTAGATTGAGATAGACCGGGTGACTTTACTTGTCCTTTATCTGATTCTTGCAAAGGGAGTCCATAGTCGTGTGCCCGATGTATGAATCATTGTGAAGCGTTTGAAATTGAGAGCCACGGATTCTTCGATTGAGAGATTCAACTTTGAAAGGGTATGTAGAGTTGTAAATTGTGTAGGTATTGTTCCAATGAGTAGGTTTTGAAAGAGATCAAGTCATGCAGATTTCATGCAAAATTCTGTTAAGCATAGTTTAAGTGTTCACATTTGCTTATTTCTAGGAAGTAGTTGTTGCATTTCCATTGTGATAGGAGTAGTTGTTTACTTATTCAGATAGACTCTACAAACGGCTATGTGAGCTATCTTAGGAGATTAGTTGAACAATGTATGCTATAAAAAGAAGGCCTGATTCGTTGAATAAGATTAATGCGGTTTGAATCTGACTTTGCAAAAGTTCTTTTTTGTTCTTTCACACATTGTTCGCCTGCGTTGATTAGCAAAGCTAAAAGCATTCTTGGGTGATCTTGATCTACATACTCGTATACAGTATCGGGCGAGAGACAAGCAACCCGATTCACTTCCTTGCTTTTAACCGCTTGAATGAAGATAAAACTTATACCAAAATACCTCACTTTGATGGTCACTACGATCATTGGAGTGAAATGATGGAAAATTTATTGAAGGAAAAAGGACTATGGGGAGTGGTGGAAAGAGGACATGTTGAACCGATTGAAGGAACACTGCTTACTGACAATCAGCAAGCACTGGTGGAGGAATCAAGAGTAAGAGATCACCAGGTGAAACATTATTTATTTCAAGCATTAGACAGAAATGTGTTTGAGCAAATCTTGGACAGAAGCACTGCCAAGATCATATGGACAGCCTTGAAGAAGAAGTATGGAGGCAATGATAAGGTCAAAAAGGCATTGAGGAATGCATTGAGAAGAGATTTTGAAATGCTTGAAATGAAGAAAGAGGAGAAAATTGATGACTACTTTGAAAGAGTTATGACTGTCTGCAATAAGTTAATAAGCAATGGTGAACAAATGTTAGAGGTTAAGATTATTGAAAAGATCTTGAGAACATTGACTGACAGATTCACCTATGTTGTGGTATCAATTGAGGAGTCAAAAGATATAGAGAACATCTCAGTTGATGAGCTGCAGAACATATTGAATTTGCATGAGCAGAAATTTAATAGGTTCAAGAAGGAGGAAGATGATCAAGTTTTAAAGGTGGAGGACAGATTTGGCACAAGAGGAAGAGGATCATTTAGAGGCAGAGGAAGGGGAAGAGGGAGATCATCATTCAACAAAGCCTCAGTGGAGTGTTAAAAATGTCACAGCTTAGTACATTTTCAATATAAATGTCCTAAGTGGAATAAAGAAGCAAATTACACTACCATTGATGAAGAGGATGATCTCCTGTTGATGGCTCAAACTGAAACAGACAACTCAAGCAAAGCTAATGTGTGGTTCATTGATTCAGGTTGCTCAAATCACATGTGCAACACTGTAGAATTGTTTACTAGTTTGGATAACACATTTAATCATTCAGTCAAACTTGGAAACAATAGCAAGATGATTGTTGAAGGCAAAGGCACTGTGCAGATAACATTGAATGAAGTCACATATGGTGTTGGAAATGTGTATTTTGTACCAGCTTTGAAAAATAATCTGTTAAGTGTGGGGCAGCTTCAAGAAAAGGGGTTGTCTGTGGTATTCAAGGGAGATATCTGCACCTTATATCATCCAATGAGAGGCAAAATGGCTCAAACTAAGATGAGAGCAAATAGAATGTTCACTCTGATCTCTGAGAAACCAAATGGAGATGATGAGAAATGCCTTCAAACAACTGTACCTGAAATCACCAAGTTGTGGCATGAAAGATATGGTCACCTCAGCTACAAAGGATTAAACACTCTGCAGGATAAAACAATGGTCATTGGATTGCCAAAGTTCAAAGCTGAAGCATTCACCTGTGTAGACTGCTTGAATGGAAGACAAACAAGGAATGCAATTCCCAAGCAAGCCACATGGAGAGCAAACAACATCCTGGAACTGATCCATTCAGACTTATGTGGTCCCATATCACCTACATCCAACAGTGGAAAGAGGTACTTTATGAGCTTCATTGATGATTTTAGTAGAAAAGCATGGGTTTATCTACTTGCAAACAAGTCTGATGCACTAGAATGCTTTAAACAATTTGCTTGTAAGGTTGAAAATGAAAGAAATGCTAGCTTAAAGTGCTTAAGAACTGATAGAGGAGGAGAATATACCTCTAGTGCATTTAATGAGTATTGCAGGAACAAAGGAATCAAAAGACAGCTGATAAATGCTTATACTCCCCAGCAAAATGGAGTTGCTGAGAGAAAGAATAGAACTGTAATGAACATGGTGAGATCCATGTTATCAGCAAAGAAAATGCCAAAGACATTTTGGACTGAAGTAGTGGTATGGACATTTCATATCCTAAGCAGAGATGTCAATGGCTTGCGGTAAAGAATAATATGACTCCTCGGGAAGCACAGGTGAATTGAACTGCGATGGATCATTTCAAAATGCAGGGATGTTTGGCCATGCATTGCCCAAGTCAATAGGGAAAATTTGGATAAAAGGAGCTCAGTGTGTATCTTTCTAGGATACAGTGATAATACAAAAGGCTTCAGGTTGTTTGATATGGAATCCAAGAGAATAATGTCGGCGGGGGATGTTGTTTTGAAGAGAAAGAAAAACAATGGGGCGAGGGAAGGCTATAAAGAACAAGTTGATGCTGAACTAGAATGGGATGACTACAATGACAATCATGTCAATGATGATACAATAGTGGAAGAATGTGAGATGGTTGAGGGAAATGAAGGAAATGAAGTAGCAACTGATGAAACAGATGCAGAAGAAACAAGTGATCATGAGACTGCAGAAAATCAAGAAGTTGAAGAAGCCATTTAAATACCGAGGAGGAAGCGAGGAAGAAGGCACGAGCACTGCTGGGATGAGTGATTATGTTGTAGGAAACATTGAAGAATAAGGAGATGAAGTAAACATGGTTGAATACGGAGGCACGATGATCGATTACGTACAAAGCGACAAACATGGAACGGCTATACGAGAATGAGATAAACTCAATTGAGAAGAACAACACTTGGACTCTCATTGAGTTACCTAAAGATGGCAAGACAATAGGAGTTAAATGGATCTTCAAGACAAAAAGAAATGAGAATGGGGAAATCATAAAGCATAAAGCCAGACTAGTTGCAAAGGGATACTCACAAGAAGAAGGAATTGACTATAAATTAACACTTTTTGTGGCAGAATGGACAGCAGCTGAGGGATGATTATAGGTTTAGTAGCCTGAAAGGTTGGAAGTTGTATCAGCTAGATGTGAAGTCACCATTTCTCCATGGTGAACTCAATGAAGAAGTATATGTTGATCAACCTGAAGGATATGTTAAGAAGGGAAAGGAACATATGGTTTACAGGTTGCATAAAGCCTTGTATGGCTTGAAACAAGCTCCAAGAGCTTGGTTCAATAAGATTGAATCACACTTTGTCTTTGAAGGATTCAAAAGATGTGCTAGTGAGCAGACTTTATTCACTAAGAAGAACTCTGAAGGGAAAATACTCATTGTGAGCATATATGTGGATGATTTGATTTTTTACAAATGAGGAGGAACCGCTTGAGAATTCGATGATGAAGAAATTTGATATGACTGATCTAGGACTCCTAAACTACTTCTTAGGGATTGAAGTGGTGCAGAAAGCTGATGGATTATTTATTTGTCAAAGGAGATATGCTGAAGGGATACTGAAGAAATTTGAAACGGATGATTGCAATCATGTAAGCGGTCTTTATATAAGAGGCGTGAAGTAGGGAGAAAGCGAAGAGCCTTTTGATGAAACTCATTTCAAGCAAATTGTTGGAAGCTTGATGTATTTAACATCTACCAGACCAGACTTGATGTTTGCTACAAGCCTAATCAACAGATATATGTCAAATCCAACTGAGCTACACCTGCAGGTTGCAAAGAAGATTCTAAGGTATTTAAAAGGAACAACTCAATGGAGATCTTGTATCGGAGAAGGCAATGGAGGAGGGTAGGCCTTATATTGATAGTGATTATGCAGGAGATATCAATGATAGGAAGAGTACAAGTGGCTATGTTTTCAAATTCAGTTCAGGAGCAGTTGCATGGACTTCAAAGCGACTGTGTCTCTTTTTTGACCACGAATAGGAGTTTATAGCATTTCTTTGTATGCATATGAAACCATGCGGATGAAGAGAATTTTCAAGGAACTTGGTTACAAAGGAACAGAATGTATTAACATCAAATGTGATAATAGTTCAACAATCAAGTTATCCAAAAATCCAGTTATGCATGGGAGGAGCAAACACATTGATGTACGTTATCATTTTTTAAGAGATCTCACAAAGGAAGGAGCAATAGAATTAGTTCACTGTGGCAGTTCACTTCAAGTAGCTGACATTATGACAAAGCCGTTAAAGATTGATTCATTCCTGAAGTTGAGAAGCATGATGGGAATGTGCGAATTTGCAGAAGTAAGCTGAAGACATTACATGTTTCAGCTTAAGGGAGAGATTGAAAGAGATCAAGTCATGCAGATTTCATGCAAAATTACATTGGCATGGTTTAAGTGTTTCACATTTGCTTATTTCTAGGAAGCAGATTGTTAATTTCCATTGTGATAGGAGTAGTTGTTTACTTATTCAGATAGACTCTACAAACGGCTATGTGAGCTATCTTAGGAGATTAGTTGAACAATGTATGCTATAAAAGAAAGCCACAGTTCATTGAATAAAGTATGCAGTTTGAATACAACTTTGCAAAGTTCCTTTTTGTTCTTTCATACATTGTTGCTTTGTGTGTTCGATTAGCAAAAGCTGGCGTTGCTTAGATGCAATCTTGATCTACATGCTCGGCAGAGTTTGAGGACACGTCTAGTGACTTCGAGCAGAGATAATTTCCAAGTAAACGAATTTCGCCATCAAATGCATTGTATGAAACATTCAATTGTCGAAGATAAATTAGACTTCAATAGAACTTGAGTATGTTCACTTCCAAAGTTGTTATATGATATAGATAAATAGTAGTCGGGTTTTAGGATTTTGGTAAAATTTGGACTTGGATCCTGTTCGGGATGATAGATTCCTTGTAATAAGAAATATCTCCGATGTTGGTGACCACTTTGGTTTAAATCGTCTCAATCATACATGAGAAACTTTTTGAAAAGCACATTTCGGGAGGTATTGTGAGAAAGATCAAAGTATTTGCAACTAGAATGAAGTTGGGGAAATTGCCATGGTAGGAAGTTGTTGGACATAAGAGTGAGGGCACAAGTAGTTGGAAGGACTCCCCAACCATGAAGAAATGTGCCATTCAAATTGTTGTTTCCTCTCAAATGATTGCCATGTAGGTTTAGAAGTAACCAACTGGGTGCTCGAAAAATCATTGGCAATGGTCCTTTAAAATCACTATGTGCACATCAAGGCGAAGATATTTGACTTCGTATTGTATAGATCCGGAAGCTTGTTTGAGAAGTCAATCATTCTTACGGAACTATATGACCAAATGTCTAGAACATTGATATATTTGGGAGTGAGAAATCGCTATATATGGAATTATAAGAAATATTTAGAATACTACTAATGTTGCTCCACTTGGACCATAACCAACTTGGAATTTCCTGGACTTCTTAAAAAATCCAATTGTGTTATATTGCAAGAAGCCAATGAATAGATTTAGGAAGAATGGAGCTAAGACCAAAGACAACCTGTTGTGAGAAAAAGAAAGAATGAGAAGTTGTTTCATGTTTGAAAAGATATCTACTGAAATTGTTTGACGAAAGATCAAGAAGCTGCAAATTAACAAAGCTAGAGAGTTCTATTGGAACATCCCCATACAATTGATTAGAGTTAAGGACAATAAACTCCAACGATGAAAGTGAAAATAGCCAAGATGGCATTATTGTTCCACTAAATGAGTTGTTAGCTAAGATCAGTTTCTTTAGATTTATCGTTGCTCTTGGGGACCAAGGAAGTGAACCTATGAGCTTATTGCCTGACAACTCAATTGTTTCGATTTGTCTCATATATATATATATATATATATATATATATATATTTATATTTATATTTATATTTATCCATCTATCTATCTATTTATTTATATTTATATATATATATAAAACGAGTTGTCTTAAGGATTTGTTTAAACTTTCGTGATTGAAGGCAGTTAATATCTTTTAATGAAAGTATCGTTGTATTTTGATAAATTTAATTTTGGTAAAGCTAAAATCTTATTAAACATAATATATATAGGATTTTTATAGAATAAAATTACTTAATACATGATATATATTAATCTGAAATATCATACGTTTGAGAAATAAGTCCAAACTAGCCTGCATCTTATCTCACTTTCATAATTTCATCCCGATTTCATCATACGTTTGAGAAATCATAATAATCATCAATTATGCAAACATGTTTCTTATCTCACTAAAATTGTTTCATCTTTCATGTTTCATCCGATCAGAAATAAGTCATGGTTTGTCGTCCAGGATTTCATAATTTAAATGCTTTAAATAGTCTTTTCGTAAATACGCTCTGAAGGTTAATTGCGTGATAATTGAGTAAGTATGGCCAAAATTACCAACTTTAAATGCCGAGTTAGGCATAATAAATGTGTTTTAGGCTTGATTATTACCGTGTCTTTTAGTCGCTTAATTTAACGTTTTGAAAATTTAAGCTGTTCGGCCAATTAGTGTCCGTTTTTGGAGTCAAATTTCAATTTTTAAGAGTTTTGGGTATTAGCTTTTATGCTTTATAAGTTGTAAAGTTACGAGAAATAAATTAAACATTGGTGTCTGAATAGTTGCCATTTTGATTACACAACACTTTAATATTAATTACTTTAATTTGCAATATTTGAAAAATATCTACAGATTAGATTTTAGCATTATATATTAAAATTAAATATTTTTAAGATAATTAATATAATATTATTTTAAAATATTTTTATATTAACTTTGAGTAAAATTAATACTCTTTATTAAATTTATTATCCTCTATATTTATTATAAACTATTCAATAATTTTTTTTTTTATCATTAAATATATGATCATATATATAAAAATTAAAAGTACATTATATAATATTCGATCCGTTTTTATAGTTTTAGTTTTAGCCCAAAAAAATTGTTTTTATATACCATCTTATTAGATAGCGTTTGCGTTTTATATTAGCAATGTATGGACGAGGTAAATACCATTGTAAATTTTACATTACTAAATTGTTACTTTATATTATAGATTAGTTAAAACTATTTATTTGTTTACTAATGTATTAAATATTGTGTGATAGATATAACAAGAGAAGGTAAATTGAAAAGAAGAGGGAGAAATACTCAAATTTTACGCCACGAAAGCATAAACAACACATCCAAACAACCATAACAAACAAAGGGAAGAGAAAAGCTATTTCGATTAAATTTAAGTTGCCTCGTTCAAAAGATGGTGTTACTCTTTCACGTCGTCGGCCGTCGAATGTCGATTAACTTTTGAGAGAAGTAAATTGATAGCTTATGAAACCGAAAGTATGTATTCCTTCAAATTTTTTATGTTTGTACTTGTAATTGTCTTACTAGAAGCCCGTTGAGTCGAACGAGCATCTTCCCGGAGCTTTTCTCCCCTTAAAGCATGGGATTGAAATTAGAACCAATTAAGACTAGAATATATATATGGAGATGTACATTTTAAATTAAACATTCTTTTTAGTTATTTAAGTAATTATGTAGTGCCATTCGTATAATAGCATAGAACAAGAACATAATATGAACACAAGAAGAACATGAATGGATACATTATTTTTTATTTTTTTACTTCTATCTATATTGCAATACCATGGTGAAACAAATTCGCCTTTTATAATAACCGCTTATCCATTTGATATAAAATATAAGTGATATATAAAATATTGATCCATGTAATATGTAAAATATTGATACTGCTTTTTGTGCTTGGTAGTATGCTTTACCTTAGGGCACTTGCATGTTATCTATAAATTATACGTTTGGTCTTTGTAGCTAATCTTCCCAAAAGTACCACCGGGCTATGGACAATAGTGTCAATTCAGCGTAAGAAATAAGAGCGTCTTGTAAATACATTTACTTGTCTTAAATATAAAGGAACAAAGCATGGTCTGAATATTTAAAACCGTGTCAAGTCTGACAGTGGAGCCCAACCTCCAATTTGTATACATTTGTTTTATTTGCTTTGTTTGTTGAATATATATATACATACATTATTCTTTATTTAAATATTTTTTGTTCTTCATTTACTTTTAATTCAACTAAATACATTAAATAGAAATATAATTAAATAAAAATATTTCAGAAGATCCGTTACTGCTCTGCTTGACTCGAGTTACCAGACTAGATAGGCGCACGATGTTAATGTTATTTACTAATAGAAATACTTGATAATAAATGTATTAATAATATTTACAATAATATTTAATATTAAAAGGAAAAAATATAATTATAAAATTAATTAAATAAAAATATTTTTTAAGAAGAAATATAATTATTACATTATTAATAAATAATGTATATTAAAAAATATGGGATATAATATTTATAATGTGGTATATATGTTATTGAGTTGGAATATAAGAGTAGATTGTGGTTCCTAAATAAGACATTAATAAGACTCTATTGGAATAGGTGTATATTTGTAGTTGTTATTTGATTATGTGAAAGAGAGAAGATGTGATGTGGAAAGAGAATATGTGAAATAAATAAAACTCTTTAACTTGCGTAGGTTGTTATATGAATGAATACATTATTTTATTTTTACTTATATTCTGATACCATGGTAAAACAAATTCGCCTTTATGATATGATTTACCCATTTGATATAAAATAAGTATATATAAAATATTGATCCATGTGATATGTAAAATATTGATACAGCATGTAGTGTATCTTGGCTTAAGAATTCACTTGTATTTGTACATAAATTATACGTTTGAGTAACATGGTGTCTTCCCAAATTTTCCTCTTATACTCCCTACTTGACTGAAATTGATTATATCAAAAGAATTTTCCTCTTTAATTTTAAATATTCTATTTAGACTTCTAAATTGTTGATATTTTTGAATTAGAACCATGCGTCGTAAATGCATGTTTGCCGATTTGGAGTTCGAGTTAAATCGCCCAGCATTTGAAATGTCATTGTTAAATCGCTTATGTTTTGATAATGGGCAAAAATGGTCTTCCGTGCGGAATCTAGATTAAGTTGATAGTCGCGTGACTAGCCATTTTGGTATTTTCGTAATTTTTTAAAAATTGGAGAGAAAGCACTGACCAAGTCCTGGCGATTTGCACCAGGGTTGGGTTAAATCGCTGCGTTTGAAATGTCGCGTTCGTAAACCGAGTTTAAATAACGGGGAAAAAGTGGTCTGGTGATATAATCAGTTAAGTTGCACTTTTTTTATCACGTGACTATATTATATAGATTTGTCTTGGTTTTTTAGCATGTAAATATCCGCTAGAAGGAGCAGGGAAATATGCGCGGCGTTAAATGTTCTTCTAGTTGGATGCGTATTAGAAAACTTTGAAGATTAAATCATATATGACAGTCATGTGATAAAAACAGCGGCTAGCAGTTATATCATGATGGGCAGCTTTGCGTTATTTAAGCAGTGGCGTGTGTGACTGGGGCTATTGCGTGGCGATGAATGGTGTCTTACTGTCAATTTTTTAAGAATTGCGATAATACCCCACCAGCATGTTCGGCGTGATTACTTGATTCGTCACGGAAGACTGTTTAACGTATGAATAAGAACATTTTGAAACGGCAATAATGATGAACTGAAACCTAATCTAACTTTAATATGATGATTAGAACTTTTCTTTTTTGAATAACGTTTAGCCAAATCTTTCACTTAAATAGAATCTCATCCATCAAGTTACTACAGTGCCACTTTGGTTTTGTTGAAAGTTATAATTCCTGGAGATTTTAGTAATTGTAGAGTAGTTTTGTGGTTGTTCCACTTTCTTTAATTTGTTCAATTCATTTGATGATTCACAAAACGTTGAGATGTCAAGTCGTTGGAATTGTCTAAGCACTGAGTCTATGTACTTGTTCTTCGTGGAGGACTAGTATGTAGTACATTGTTTCGACTAAATTGATTTCTCTTTTTTTTTTTAACTTACTAACCAATGGGCATCAGAATTAGATAATTTACAAGATATAGAGGGATACCAAGTTTGTTAAATTGGTAATTTATCTTATATATATTAATACTTGAGGGTGGATTAATGATTCTAGTAAAAGCCCAGAATTAATGTATTTTTATTTTACACTCGATATATTTTTATTTTTAATTTTATGTAGTAAACTTTATTATTGGTGTAATCATTAATAAGATAAATTACCAGTAAAAAGCTACTCTTATAAATATTGTTCTAACTACGTATCTTTCACCGTAATTATGGCGAAAATAAAATAAAAATTGTTTCGTCTCTATCTTTATTTTTTTCGTAGTAAGCTTTTTTCATCTTCTTTCGAATAATTGAATTTTGTACGTAGTATCTAGAATTTATCGTGTTGTATTCCTCCAATTTCAGTGTTATCATATCACATTATGTAGCTATCAGCCTATCGACATTTACCAATAAATAGAGATTGATATTTATAGCTTACAAAAAACAAAGAAAAACGAATCTCTACATTATTACGGAGTATCTCTCAACTTTTTCTATATTCTCAATGGTAGTGGACCATACAATATCTATGCCCAATCTTTCATTGATTTTAATATTTCATTCAATTCATTTTACTTTAATATATTATTTTCGTAATATTTTTTTTGACGATATATTATTTTAGTTTTTTATTATAACAATTGAGGGTTCAAATCTTGATCTTAGGGTAAAAAAGAAATTTTTTGACATTTACAACTTTATAGAAAATAATTTATAATAGACAAATTAATGTTTAATCTCTAAACTAAATAAAAAAGTAAGGATAATAATGAATGAAAGAAATCAACCAAGAGTTAAATTTTTAATTGGTGGATTAAGATAATGAAATATTAACATCTTACATTGAATATGTTAAATTATACTAACTATATTGAATATGCATGGCTACTATAATCACACTCCAAACCGTGTTAATAAAGACATGAAATAATTATTTTGACCTCTTATTTGTAAGTTTAAGTTTAATAATTGAGAAAATTTTATATAAAAATAAAATAATCATTTCATGCCTCCATTAATACTGTTTAGAATGTGATTTTAATCCCACTCTTAAATATCTCAAATCATACAAAATAACTTGCTATTGACATAAGAACATGTAATTCCGAACACATTTAGCTTAAATACATAAAAAGAAGATTGATACAATTGAATTGATAATTAATTTTTATTCAATTATTGCTTCAAATTCTGACAATTTTGGCAGCTTTGACAAGCGGATTCTCCCTCTCGATAGCTTCCCGACCGGCTGATTTATAGTCGTAGGTACAATCATGGCGGTCGGAATATCGGTGTATCGAGCAAAACAGCTCGCCACACCGACACCTAAACCCGCTCAACCCGACCTTCCTCCTGCATCCCCAACACCTGTTCACCTCCCTCTTTACCACCACCACTGCCGCCGCCGACAACCTCGGACAAATAGAGGAAGGTTCCGACAACCTCGGCGAAGGAGAGGAAGGAGGCGGCGCCGCCGAGGTGGCCGGAGAAGATGAGGTGGCGGTAGTTGGATTTATGGTGAGGGTACAGTTGTTGATGCATGGAGTGATTGATTCGGGGACGATGTTGAACTCCGTCTCTTCTTTCTCGGTCCTTGGAGCCATTTTATGTCCCAAAATGATTGTCCAATTTGATAATTCTAATAAAACAAGTTATCAAAATGAAAGTCCAATTTGGTTGTATGAATATAGAAAAATAAGTAGAGTTTTGGGGGGGAGGGAAATGGGACAACTGATTTGGGACAAAGGGGTGAGGGAAGGGGGGTTTATTAAGGTGGGGAGGGGAGTTGAGCATGGGGTCATAGGGACGCGTAAATCGGTCAATTTGTGGAAACGAATTGACGAAAGTGCCCAAGAGGGGAGGTGGTGGTGGGGTTTGGTCTAGATCAGGCTTGACGTGTTTCTTACTTCATCATGTCTCCACATTGGATAATTATTGTCTACACTTGACACAATTTCATATTCTTAAATCTTAAGTCATAATTTAGTTTTTATATCGATTTTTTAGCCTCCGATTATTTTAATTAAATCATACATAACTAAAATATAATTATTAATTATTACTCCTTTGTACCTAAAAAATTGTTATATTTTCATTTTAATAAGTTGATTTTTTTTAATTTTAAATTCAAATAATTTTTAATTTGTTATATATTTGTTTTTTTAAAAATATCAATATGTAATATTTTTAATATACTTTAGTATTAATTTAGTCTGTATTACTTAATTCAAATTGTTTATATCTTCAACTTCTCCAATAATAAAAGAACCGGATTTGAATACCAAGATCTTGTTACCCGGGGTAATTGTATAATTATTTGGACTAGTAAATGGACTATGAAGTCGACAACAAATTCCCTTCTTGAATTCGATTAGGTAACAATATTACGGAGTATAATTTTACAAAGAAGTTTTTGGAGTATGCTTAACAAGTTGATAAATACGGTTGATGTCCCTTCCGTGATGCAACATTCAACAAAAATATCGGCATTGCCAACAAAATTTCAACTTGGCAAGTGCCCACCATCTCTAATCATTCACATTTATCTCATCAAATTCATAAATAAACTCAAACCGTTCTTTGTCTGCAGCTTGAGCTACATGCCTATATCACTCTAGGGACAATATAGGAAATTCAGTTTCAACCCCATTATCCATACCCCACAACAAATTGGGTAAGTCATAAAGAAAGGAGGAGAGGCGGTGTCTCATTGCTTTTATAAAAATAAAATATTTTTCTATAATTGTTTTTTTTTATTGATAATAAACAAACATTACAAATATTTATGATTTTAGACAAACCATAATAGTAACAACCAATGGAGGAGCTTGAGTCGAAATTGAAGGAGGGCTAAAAACATTACATCTATTTAGATAAAAAAAAATTCATTATTTAGGAAATCAATTGCTATATTTTATTGAGTATCTAAAATCACTTATATTTAAAGTATAAACTTTCATTTTTTTTAAATTTAGGAGGGGAAAAATGGTATTTTCTAAGTTTCGTCACTGATAACAAGAGCTCCAACAGATGAAAAATTATCGAAAAAATATTAAACAAGACATAAATTAAAGATAGCTAATTATAGTGAATAATATTTGTGGCTTCTATAATTGTTTTTTACCAACTGGAGTAACATATAAAAGTTATTTGAGTTACTAATATTGTTGTGTCTACAATAAAAAAAAACTATTTTTTCTCCGCAACATGAGCATGTGCATACAGGATTTTAGTCGATTCCAATTTCAATATATATGATTGTATGTTTAGATTAAAAATATTTTATTAAATTTGTAAGTAAATTTTCTCTTTTATTTTTTATTGGTCATTACATTATCAAATAATTATTGAAATTTTATAGTGACAAAAGTATAGAAATAGCAAGCAAAAAATAATTAAATAATCAATTATTTCGAGACATAAAGATTTACGGAGTAGTTATAATGCGAATAAAGAAAGGAGAGGAGAAGAGGCGCCGCTGTATGAAATTATATCAACAGCTTTGAGCCGCCTTATCTGACCACCCTAATGCCTCCTCTTTCGCTTTCATGTCCCTTTCTGCAATTCACTTGCCTCCGTACACGTGGAGTGCTGGCGTGTTAATATTAAAGCACACTAACTCGCTTGATTTGGTTCGAACGATGCCAAAGCATTTTTTTATAGTTGAAATTACAATAATTCACAATTCCTCTCCTAAAATAAAATTCAAATCATTAACCTATCTAATCAAAAGTTACTAGCTCAATCGCTAGACAATTCGATTAGCCCAATAGTTGGTATTGAGCTCATAGTATGGATTTTCTTTCAACTCTATAAAACTGACTTCATACTGAATCAGAATGAATCATACAAGTATTCCACAGCAACCGCTTCCAACCATTCATTATCCCACTACATTGAAGTTTATGGGCAGTTGGGCACTGGTCAATTAGCCATGGAAGAGAATGTATTGTTTCCCAAAATCTCAACTCTCAAACCACTCTTTACTAGAACTGCAACTGTTTCGACGACAAGCGATGAATGAGAACATGTTACACAACTGTTATCAGTCAACCTTGTGACATTTATTTACTGTTTCAAATTGCTTCAACTCTCAAACATGTCACAAATTATTCATGATCCATTCGTTGATGGAAGTTATTTGTGTATATCCTGGGTGCCTCCCTGCATTATTGTGTGATTTGTATCCGCGTCATTAGAAAGTTCACATCCATGAATACTAATGCATTAACCTGAAGTGAATGCAAAAAATAAAACACATCACATGAGCAAAGGTCTTTCGAAAATGGCATACAGTACTGTATGCACATAGCTTCTACTAAAATCCTGTATGCACATGCTCTTGTAATAAAATGGCAAGATACCAGAAGCTATGTTCAATAAAGAGAAACATTAGAAAGGCAAAGTTAAAGAATAAGGACAAATAAGTCAGCATGTCTTCTTGCAAATAAATCTGGCAATTAAAGACTTTGAGCACTAAATTCGATGCTAAACATCCATAAATGTCAACATTTCCTTGTAAATATGGAACCTATTATCCATACTGAATACTCAAATGGCAAACAATACGTAAACATGCAAGACGACAAAATCGCCTGGTCCAGTACAGAATAGAAAACCAAATAACAGAAAACTGCAAGTCAACAAAAAGATGAAAAATATATATAAACACAAATAAGAATCGATCCAATATCTAAAGAAGCCTCACCTAAAAGATCCGATCCCTTGCCAATCAGCAGAAACTGTGTGAATTAGAACCACAAGGCAAGCACCCTGAAGTTACAATAATTTATAAAAGGAATAGTCAGTGAAACTAGAATTAAGTGCATCGGAAAACTTCTCAAAGCAAGACTTCAAATGTCAAACATAAGAGGTATCATCATCAGAAGAGTTACCCTGCAAACAAATAGCACAACTATAGATACAATGACAGACTCGAAATAGTATGAAGACATAGCACACCACATGCTTCGGTTCTATAGATAAATCACATTAACAAATTGTAAATAGCATGAAGGGCATATGAACCAATCTTTTATATGTTAGGATTCAGTTTTCATCACAATATATTTCTAAAACCTGGTAACATGTCAGTAGGACATACAAGAATGACAATCGGAGATAAAACGATCTTAAAGCTAAGAAGTTGTAATAACTGAAACAAGTCAAATCCTTGAGGCAAACATACCTTGAATGTAACCACACACTATTCATCTCAAATGCATATTGCTGAGGAACTCTGAGAGCCTGCAAGGAAAACATAAGTTTGAGAGGGAAACAACAGCAATACTAAAGGCACTGGGGAAGATAATAAACCTGATTTCTTTAGCAATCACTGTCTCTCCATCTTCACCTCCAAGATGGCGTAATACCACTTCTTCCAAACGACCATCACGATAAGCATGCTGCCAAGAAGAAATACCAATCCATCAACATACAGCTTACATGAATTAACAATAATCCAATCCAGAGTATAACCGAGTGAACCACATAAGTTTTATTTCAACTCTCTTTTCGGTTTTTAGAAGATTTCCATGTACTATGGAGTCAAAAGATTTTATATTCTATGGCTCTTGGATATAAATATATCAAAATGGATCATTACACTACCTACGCTTCCCTTTACATTAGAGTTTAGATATGTCAACGTGATCAACAGAAAATTGATCCAAAATCAAGGATGATAAATTTTTTTACAGATAACAAAATAGGAATAATAAATACAGTATCAGCAACATAGTTAGCAATTCTGGATAGTGCATGGATGGAAAAAACCTCTTAGGACGATGGCCAGTAGTATGTGAAATATTTTGAGTACTTGACACACATTATGAGAAGTAAACACAACACTTATATCATGAAATTATATAGAATTCACAAATGAGAGGAAAGGTTCACATTTGATCACACAAACAAATCAATCACAACACATGAACATTGTACATCATCGATAGACCATTTCAGAAATAAGTCACAATCACAGTCACCCAATTAACTTTACATTTTAGACAAAAGAAATCTGAATAAAACATACTATCTTAAACCAATGACTCTCAAAATGCCAAATCCTTTATGTTATACAAAAAATGTGATACTGCAAAATGAGGAAATACACCCACATTAGTTGTATAAACATTCCCATAAAAGTGGTTACCTTGTAGAAGCAACTAGTTCCAAACGGGCAGGTTCCATTTCCAAAGTCAAAGTGTTTACAATCAATGGACCTGCATACACAATTTCATATCAGAAGAAGAATCAGAAAAAAAATATCAGGCCAGAAAAGCAAAATAAGTCTCTACTGGGAAAGAAAATTTACATATTTGTTTCAAAGGAATATGAACCTACAATTCTAACTAGAAAATAATGCAAATGCTTGTAGGCACCTAATTAAGTACAGAAATAAAAGAAGTTCTACCAACACGCACACTAAAAAACTCTTGAAAGTTAAATAAATCATTATTAAGACAACCATACCTGAGCTTTGCTTTGTAGTTATCAACAAGCTCTTCTTTTTCTTTATTTGAGAAATACCAGATGACACTAGGGACAATAAAGTATGAAAGCTTTCGGCATATAGGGCAAGCCCTCAGAGTAGAATTGACATCCATCCCAGAGGCTGGAGAACTATTTCGCCAATTTCTTATACATGAAACACAGAATGGATGATCACATTCTGATAATATCCCAAACTTCCTTTCAGCTGCAGTGGGCTTTGCCAGAACACGTTCAAGGCAGACACTGCACTCTATCTCTTGACTTTGCTTTAATGATTCAAGATGTGTCTGTCTTTTCTCACATGTTTTCCTGTGCTCTTCTCTCTCATGAAGCCTAAAAGGATGTAAGCATTGTTTGCCACAGGTTGCACATAAGTCTCCATGGATGTGGGGACAATTTTCACCACGAGGACAACTACCAGCAGCAGCAAAAGAACATAATGGACGATCAAAAGGATCAACACTCCTTGATTCCCTGGTACCACCATCATCGACTGAATCATGAGACAAAGGCTTCTCACTCCATGCCGGTGAGCTCATCGACACAAAACGTTCACCAAGGATTGAATCTGTAGTATAAACACCACTTCTAGGAACAGTCGCAGATCCAGAGACTGAACGAGGATGTGATGTTGCTGAGGAACCTGAACCTGGAGTCTGTAATAACTGAGAAACTTTAACATGGTCATACCTACACCGGCTACCGTAAGCACAATTTCCTTTTTGATAGAAAGTACAGATCTGCAATCACAATTACATACAATAAGAATTTTCTTGTGAGTTCCTTTTAGAACAGCATGATATACCTGTACAAAGAAAACAAACCAAGGAAGAAAGTCATACATTATTTGGTGGGGCATTCCAGTCATGCGAGAATTCACAGTTCTCTCCTTTTAGGCATGCCCCATGAGCAAAAAACTTACAAAGAACCCTAAAGGAAACAGAAATGAAACATATGATTAAAGTAAGGTTCCTCTTAAACACCAAGTGTAATAGAGTACTGAATGATAGAAATGCAGCATCCATATCAACATTTTAGTATTTAAAATACTACATCATGTCAGTGAATACTATATAAGCTCCTTCCAAATCTAACTGCATCCATCAGTGCAACTAATCCTATAAGAAGACTTTTCTTTCTCTATCATGAGTGAGTACGACTTATATCAGATCTCTTACTACCCGTAACGTCCTTATTCAACTAATTTCAAAGATAATTTTTGTGATAACAAATCACCTACAAATTTGAAATCCTATATATATTACCAGCAAGGTTGATTAGCATAATCAATCTTTTAATATGTCAAGTGTGCAAGACTTCTATCACCCAGGAGCAGCTTACTAGATTCTCGTTTCCCATTCAGAATGAGGTGGAACATTCTTTTTACCCAAGCCTCCCACAAATATCACTCTAGAATATCGTCACATAACCTATTCAAACGCAATACATAAATCGTACTCCTAATTCAAGCACCATCTCAAATCATCATTAGCTACAAACAACAATTCAAAAGCACCAAGAAAATCCCAATAGACGACCTTCTCGAGGCAGGGTCACGATAACCAATTCCCGCAAGACATATCATTACACAATCCCTAAATGTAATCCCATACAGAACAATCAAAACACATAAATTATTAACAAAACCATCAATTATCATAATCTGAGCTAGTAAAATAGCAAAAAAGTTGACAAACTAAATAAACCCAAAACGATTATAAACTTTAATTAATTAATTTAACTAGAAATCAATTTAAATAATAATCAATTTAATACAAACGATAAAAAAGTATTAACAAAACCATCGATTATCTTAATCTAAGCTAATAAAATAGAAAAAACTTGACGAATTAACAAAACCCAAAACAATTAAAACTTCAATAAATTAGCAAAAAAAAAAAATTCAAATAATTTGGCTATAAAACAATTAAAATATAAATTTAATACAGTACAAATTAAATATTAAATAATTGAATTGGTACCTTGTCTTCGACATGGTCGAGCTCAGGTTTTGAAAAATGCTTCAGATGAAATCCCGAAGAGTTTGCTTGCTTGTAATGAAAGGGATTTTATCTAATTAATTCATTATTATTACAGGAAAAATTGATGGTTAGGTGAGTCCATGTCTAGGGCTTTTCTGGTTGTTTCATTTGGATCAACTGTATCAATTGATTATTATTTTTTAGTAATGGGCAATTAAGTAAATATTATTTTTTGGTTGAATTATTATCAGTGCCCAATCTTTGTGGTCCATGGCTTCATTTGCTACCGTGATTTGATCAGCAGATTCTGAAGTTATGTGTATGAATTGATGATATTATATATATATCGATATTATTAGTATCTTATCAATCGGTGATAAGTGTCTTGATTGAAAAATTAAGGGTATGGACAGAAACTTGCGTAAGATATAGCAGTATTTTGTCTCATTAGGCATGTGTTTAAATGTTGCTCCTTCATCTAACTAATACCGAGTATTTTTTATTTAAAATGATGATTATTACGTTCGTAAAGCTGTAAAATTCTTTTAGATATCGTTAAATTAGGGAGGCATAAACATCAAAATTAAATTGAAGTACTTTTCCCAAAAACATCAAATTAGGAAGTGAAGTCTTTCCCGAAACATCAAATTAAATTGAAGTCCTTAAGCCAGAAATAAACAAAATCAGTTATGAATCTTATGATTGCAAATCAAATCTTTATCAAAAAGAGAAATCTGATAGAAATTATTGTGTCCCAACCCTCTTAATCGATTAAAAGCACACGTTTGATGCTTGAATGTGATACGATGGTTGGACATCTTCAACCCGGAGTACTTGTTCAACCAATTTCTTGTAAAGTATCGGTTGCATAGTGGGGTAAATTACATCCAAATAATATGTTTCAATTTAATGAAAGAATCGAAAAATAAATACCAATCTTATTAAATAAATGAAAAAAAATATTACACAAAAAATGTGTAAAGAAAATTGAAAATAAAACAAGAAAAGTGTAAAAATAACCACCAATATCCTAAAAAATTATCTTGAGGAAGAAGATGGAGAATAGAATTTTAGGAAGAGTTGTATGAGATAATCCTAGTTACTTATTGTTGTGTGCTTAACTAACATGGAGTATTGAGAACACTTAAAAGTTCACGTCAAACTTAATCTTCATTAAAAAAATATTTCATTCGTTTTCTTTTAGTTGTCTTTTTAGTCATTTATACATAGATTAAGAAAAATAAAAAGTAGTAAAATGCATTGATGTAAAATATCCAATTAGTGAAGCTATAGTGGTTGGTTCGTAATTTAATAACAAAAAGTAGTAAAAAGTACGTTGAAAGTATAAAAATATAATTTTTACATCTTTAGAAGAGCGATATTTTGGAAAGCGAAAAATTAGAAATTTGAAAAACAGTAAAGAGGAACGAAGGGAGTATGAAGTAGGACCAACAAAGATTTTTTTTTTGATTCATCCTCGGAATTCAATACCTCAATCAAGAATTGTTTTGATCCAATAGGTAGAAAGCAATAAAAGGCAAATCACTTAAGTTACACCAAATCCGACTCGATTATTGATAGAATGAATAGATTTATCATTATGAGTGTCTTCTCAATCAACTAGTCGTTCGATAAAAAAGAAAAGGAAAACGAGTAATTCGATACAAGCTTCTTCTATAGTTGCATTATTGGATAATATATATGAGTGTAACTCCACTGATCCTTTATTCAATATAACGTTACAATAGGGCCTCATCAAGATTCATTGGTTGACATACTTGTCAATCGAAAACTTAATTCAAATTAACTAAATTAAGTGAAGTTTATTTTTTTTCAAAATATCCAAATCTAATAAAGAACATGTCAAATTTATAACTTAATTATTTGAATATACACTCCCTCCATGTCATTTCAAAGCGATAGTTGATTAATACATAATTTAAGAATAATTTAAATTTATTTTTAGAGAAAATTTACACAAGAAACCTAATACACAACATTTTATTTAATCTAATATTACTACTCATGATTAGGGATGGTCATATTGGAAAAAAATTGAATCGCACCGATTATTTGAACCGATTCGGTTCGATTTTTTTAAAAACCGAAACCAATGATGTTTGAATAATTTCAAAACTGAAATTTTTTTTACAGTTTGTGGTTTTACCCTAAACCGAATCTCACCGAATTTATATTTGATTTATTTTTAATTTTTTTATATATTTCAAATAAATTTTTACTAATATATTGGTATTTACATTGGATTGTAATTTACATTAGGCCTAGATAATTACTTTAATAAAATCATATTTGTAAGGTCAATTTAAATGGAATGGAGCAATAAGTCAATAATATAGTCCATAAAATAATAAATCAATGATTCAGTGAGCCCATCTTCACCAAAAAAATTTGAAACCACATTTTTCTCTCACTCAATAAGTAATAGTAAATTATCTTTTCAAATTTCTAATTTGAGTTATTTAATTTTTATTAAAATTAACAATTGTGTACAAATAGTCTTTAATTATTGATTATTGATTGTTTTCATGTCTTATAGATGTTGAATTACGGAATCTAGAGTTAATTTTAGATTTTTATAATCTTGAAACCAATTTACACTGAATCGCACCGAAAATCGATTTGCATCGCACAAAAAAAACCGATTGAAAAAGAAAACAGAATCGCACCAAACCGAAAAAAAACCGAAATATGTTGTTTCATGCGAAAACCATTCCGAGTCTCACCTATGCCCATCCATAGTCATGATAATACTTGAATGGTGGGCCGGGCCGACTTAGCTAAACAAATGGATTGACTAATGAGTTAAATTCAAATTCAAATCCAAACTCTACATCGAAAGAAATAAGGGTTATTACTTGATTTATCTTATGAGTCAAATGAACAAACAATCATCGAAATTTGATAAATATTAAGACATAATGCATAGAGTTTGTTTTGATGCAATTATATTCTCTAAAATTACAAATTTATTGTAAATAATGCGAATCTTGTAAAAAGAAATGAACCATTTGTACAATAAATTTGTAACTATAACAGTAACCATTTTATGAATGCGAATTCAAAGGAGTAATGACAATTTTTATCGAACGTCGAGCACTATTTATGCAATTATGTCAAAATAGTGTATCCATATATACATTTCAATAGACGCCAATCATGCAAACCAGCTTCTAGAAACTTAAAACTATATGCATCTAATGAGAATAAGAAAAAAAATTCATAATATTCTCATCTTCCGATCCCCTCATCACCATTCTTTACTACATGTCTTGGGATATTACCTATAATCATAGCTCAGTAACTTACTTAAAAAGTTGGTTATTTTAATTACCATTTGACATAAATATATAGTACATACTCCAAGCTGAATTGTCGAAATGATCTCCAATGGGGTGAAGTCGCGTGGCTTGAGTTGCTGGCTGGTTTCGAATGGCTAGTAGCAATTTAATTAAGGTAAATGATACAAAAGTTACATTTTCATCCACAATATAACGGATCCGTCTAAATTTAATGATCAAACGCATTTGGAAGTAAATTTTGGTGCAGAAATGAATTTTGAAATTCTGATGTCAAATTCTAGAGCAAAAATTGAATTATTTTTTATGGGGTCAAATTTTGGGAAAAAAATTGATATGTAGATAAACTTTGGTCAAACACTACACATCCCGCACTTTATTCTATGTCACCAACTCCCCCACTCCAACACCACCGCCTCCATCAGCAACTTTCTTCATTTTTCCTAGCTTTCATTGAGTGGGTCACGATTGAGCAAAAACTTACCCTTTGCTAGTAGAGGTTGGGCAAGAGAGATTTTTTTTTCATTTAAGAACAAAAGACCACAACATATCGGGTTATTGTAGAGGTTAGCGTTGGTGGTAATTCCGATTGGTGGCGGAAGGGCAGCTACCCTTTTTTATTTTGTGAAGGAAAATCTTGGTTTAAAGAAATTCAGTTTATCAAGTGGTTTATTGAGTGATTTGATTTGAACTCTTGGGAAAAAATCATATTTTTATTAGTCTAAAATATGGTAATTGGGATCTTGTATTCAGTAAGAAATTGAAAAATAAAGAGTTTGGGTTATCTGGGTTATAAGAAAATCAATTTATCAAGTTATTCATAGACTAATTTGATTGAATTCTTGTAAAAATTTATACTTTGAATGAGATTAAAATTGTGAAATATAGTGATTTGAATCTTATATTCAGAAAGGAATTGAAATAAAAAAAATTGGATAGTTGTAAATATTGTTAGATGTTGGTCTTTGACCAAAATATTTATTGAAATATCAATTTTTACCCCAAGAGTTGACTCCTTAAAAAATATCAATTTTGTTCTAAAATTTGACCCCATAACTCGTAAAATTTCATTTGACGAAATTGACTTCAAACTAGTTTAAAATTAGGCAGATAGTTATCTTTGAGGCCAAAGTATAGCTTTTTAATATCATTTATTGGTAAATTCTTCTGATTCATTTTATTAGATCTTCAAAATGTAACTTGATATTATTTTAGAAGGCCAAATTTTAAACAGTTCGCTCTATACTATATTTTGTGTAGTATTTTGAAAATTGTAAGTGGATTGCATTGGGTCAGAATATAATTCACAAACTGACAGCTCTCATGTTAAGCTGAAGCTAGATAGAAAGAGCTTCACATGTAATGTGGCATGCATATGAAAGATACTGATTTTCTGGAATTGATGGTCCATGTCGGAGCTTGACTGCCTCAAGTCCTCAACAATTGGATCAAGGATAGATGAAGATGATGAGAAATGAAATTAGCGTTATGATAGTCGCCAATAGCTAATTGTTAATTTGAAACTTTTTGTTCATCTGTGATTTTGGCCGTAGATATTTTATTTTTATTGTATATCTTTGATGAAAGCTATCGATGAAATGCATTTCAAACTCTTTAGTGATATATTTTTTATAAGATATTATATAAACGCAAACAAATATATTTAAAGATTCAGTTGAGATGAACAAAAATTTAAAAGTGGGCAATCTTTTGTGTGTGGGATGGAAATATTTAAGAGGTCAGATAACATTTTAATACAAGTTGAAGTATGAAGTATGAAGTTGATTTATTTTTTAAAATACATATCAAAATTGATCAAATAAAATAAATTATGTAATATGAGAAATGAAAATATAAGCGAAAGTAAATAATGATCTTCATGAAATGTATATATGTAGGGAGTATATATATGCAGTAATAACACTTATTTTGAACATTAGATAGCGCTTATAAACAATATGTAAAACTACCATGATAGTTAATAATTTGCTCCTGTAATAAGCAACTACCATGGTAGCGCTTCTAAGAGGTTTAATTTACTTGAATAATACTTTTTCGAAAGCGTTATTCGAGGTCTATTAGTAACTTGACAAATAAAAAGAGACATGAAATAATATTGTGGTGATATCACTTTCATGCAGGTAACTTTAGCATCATGAACCAAATTAAAAGACTCAAATAATGCTAATAAAGTATGTAGGACATTATACAAGTATGGGAACAGTTCGTTTCAATCATTATGTTGGTTTTTCCATTTTGCATTGGCCCCCTTTTTTGTTTGATTTTGATTTCTCCTTCTTGATTCTTTAATTTCCACCCACTTTTTAATTTGGCATATTGTTGAGACACAATAGTAAGTTAGTAACATATAGTGCCGCTACTTTATCCAATCATAGCTAGCAGATCCAATTTTTTTCTTCATTCCTGCATGATGCATTTCTGACGATTATTTATTCATATTTGACCTTGACTCCTTAGATTAAAGAGATTCTATTTTCTAGAACAGACGAAGCTAGAGATAAAATGAAGTTCTAATGTTTTCATTATAATGAAGGTCGGAGGACCCCAGGAGTCAGAAAAACACAAAAGGAAGAATATTTCAATAAATTTGTATAGCAAATGGAGTATTCATACTATTCAATTATTCCAAGTTCACTATATACTACTGTATGTAGAAGATAAAATTAAATTTCTGATATGAAACAGTATTGTCCTTAATTATATGTCAGCTACTTTCCCTTGCTTTTTGTGTAGGTTCAGATCATATTGCAATTGCATGTTGGAGTACACACCAGATGGTTGGGTAGGGCCTCTTATTTGGTATTCTATCTTTTTTCCATCGCAATTTTCTAAGGTTCCTATTAAAATTTATTTTATTCTATTAAGATTTTTAAAGGAATTGTTTTTTAATTTTTAAATTATTATAAACATTTTAAACTATTTTCCAAATTCTTATAGGTCAATTTACAAATATATATATATATTATATATATATTATACTCCATAATTTTATTATGTTATTGCATTATAAAGTTTAATATTTGTAATCTGGGTTAACATAATATATACTTAGTATCTTAGTGACGTATTTGATGTAAGTATCATGTATTTTAAAAAAACAAATTCTATTAAGATTCTTAATAGGATTGTAATCGGACCTGACTTATATATAGGAGGGAACTGGAAGCTATATATAGTCTGCTCATCTTAGACAATTTCTCTATCAAATACAAACAGTATGAAATTAAAGCAAAAAAATGACATTTAAATACTTGAATTGATCAATAATCATATTTACAGTAATCAATGGATTCGGGCAAATTCTAGCAAACTCTACTAGACTACATACAGGATGCATTTAGAGAGTTGCACATTGAAGCATTCAAGAATAATTCCTTACGAATTAATAATAACATACTAATATACGTATATCCAACATATTGAGCTTTTATAAGTGATAAATTATACTTCATTCAATCCAAATTAACATCATTTATGAAATTGAAGTAATAGAGTTTGTGAAGTCATTATTAATTATTTATTATTCTAATAAATATAAAATTTATATAGTTAAATTAGATCTTTAAAAATAATTTCATAATATTATTTTTTTTTATAATTTTTAAAACTATACTTAAAGATTAATTAATGGTCAAAACTCCATTTCAATTTTTCAAAATGATAATCATTTTAGATCGTAACGAGTAGTACTCCACGAGGAAAGTAATACGCAAATAGATTGAACCTCGTCATCCTAAAATTGCCCAAAGTCGAGGCAAATAAAGATTTTTCGAAACTACCAACCCCTCGAACGTCAATATTTGAAGACCCAAAAGCTAGGCCGTGCTCCTATCCCCAAGACCACACACTCGTGCTCTCTTGGAAACGTAAGTGCAATAGTACTTCGATAGAAGTCAAAGTCGGGAAATAAATTGGACTTTAATGTTTTAATATGCGCAAATTGAAAAGTGTTTTTTTTTACTCTAATACTAAAAAGTTTCCTAGGATTATGTTGATAAAGCATGAATAATGGATATATAAATAATTTATCATTCCAAAACAGTCAACTAAAAGTTCCAAAAGAGACAAATTGACTTGATATCGGAAACTGGAAGTCATTAAAATTCGAGCAAATCGAAATGTAGGCTCTCTATGTATGTACGCATATAGTGTGATCTGATGAGTCAACGCAAATCGTAGGTATTCACAATTTCACATAAAACACGAAGTTTCGCAAGCAAGTCATAACTCAAACTAATGAAACTTTGAAAGAAGTCTTTAAAGAATTACTCATTCCGTTGTAAAATAAGTGATGTCTAGCCCAAGAAATCTTTATTACGGAGTTATGAAATCAATAAAAAAAAGTAATAAGTTTACAATTTTCAATATGATGTAAGATTATTAGCAAGTAAGAAATAAAAATAAGGAATGATTATAAGAAATTTTGTAAATTTGATGTATAAAGTTGCGTTGAAAAAGAGTATGATCAGCTTATTTTTGAAGCAGAATTTTTGGGTAGATAATCACTTATTTTGAGACGGAAGGGGTAATAGAAAGTCAAAAATAACAACATCAGTATTTTACCATAGATAATTTGAGAGCATACTTATCCGTGCTAATAATTGAGGTTTTTGTAGACAGTGAAAAATTCTTTAAAATTAAATTAAAATAATTAAGACGATTTAATCAAATTAATTTAATCAGCCCGAATTGAAATGCTTGGCGTGTTAGGAGGTTTGATTGAGCACTGAAAATTTAATGTAAAACCACATGCGAATAAGGTTACCGAGGAATTAAGCGCCGAAATTAATTGAAGTTAAAATAAAGGGTTTTTATATTAATTATTTTATTTTAAATTTGAAATAGGAGTTCCTAAATTTCACGAGACTTTAATAATAAATTGGAAATTGAAAATCGAAATAAAATTGGATTTACGGGCCATACGTCTTTCAATAGCGATCCGATTAAAATAATAAGTGAATTAGGGTATACTACCCTTGAATTGCAAAGGCGGCCTCCATATTCTTGTTGCCGTGATCTCCAAACAAAAAATATTAAAATATTATTTTAATATTAAATATTCGACAGTTCGCATCTTTAACTGAAATTAATGAGGTTAAAGATCGTGATCGAAAACTTTAATCAATCAGCGAAAATCGAGCAACGTTAATAGGAATCTATAAATACCCCCCTAAATTTGAAATTCACGTCCTATTCTCGTCATAAAATACACAAAAAAATACTTGAGAAAATGTCGAGGTTAAATCTTTTAATAATCAGAAACTTACAGCATGTAGTGGAAAACACCTCAGGGTGTCTGGCGGCGCTGAAATCAGAAATTCTTTGCACAAGCGGTAATTCTTGAGTCGAAAGCAAAATCATTGAAATCCGACACGAGATCTCGGGAATGCTTGAATATTCGAGGGAATAAAATTTAAAAACACACGATTATTCATAAATCTTGCATGAACACACGAAAATTATCGGTTTGATTAAATGAAGTTCAGGATATAGAAATCGTTGAATATTGATCCACACATAGGCTGAAGTCTAGGCGAAATCACATTCTTAAGGCCACTATGCAGTGATCGGTGTAAATTGACAAGATTGAGATACTTAACGCTTCATGCGATAAATTCGCTGTAACCAGCTGAACCGGTGTAGTATAAGCTAGAAAGCATCTGATGCTTCACGAGCAAATCAAATCAGTGAGGCAAAATCTCGCTAAGTCTGACAGCAGAGTTCTTTAGGCAGAAGCTGTAATACAAGCTATAAGCTTGAAGTGAGAGCAAAATCTATTTATAAAGAGCTTTGAAGTGAGAGCAAAAATCTGGTATAAAAGAGCACGTGAGCAAAATCTCAGCTAGAGTCCCACATCTACGTCGCTATAGCGGCAATTGCTTTAAAGCCGTTGTAGTACTGGCCAGGAAGCGAGCATTCTTGATAAGCACAACATATTTATCGGCTCATCTGGCCCATTATCTTCGGAGTTACATCACGAATCAGTCCTTCAAGGTAGCCTCTCAGCTCACAATCATCCAGACAAGTAAGCCTTGGCCCAATTAGTCGCAAAAAGCGGTAGCACAACTTCTGTGATCTGCCCAGGGGGAACATCGCAGCCCAATGCACTTCTGAAAAGGTGAAGTAATAAATCGAGACCCCACATTGCGGGGAAACTTGCCCATTAAGTCAAAGTCAGGTCTAATATAGGCCAGGAGATCAAGTCGAGGCTAAATCAATTCAATTAAATGACAGGGGAATACGCTGCTAAGGCCCCACTGCTTTCGGACCATATCCCGTCTGAGGCGGAGTACCGAGAATTAAAGTGAGGACACGTGTCCGACTTCGTGGAAACTCACATCCAAGTCCGATTTCATAGAGCTCTTATCAATGCAAAATCAAATCGAGTGGCTTCGAATCATTCAGCTGAGTCAATGGGAAAGCATACCACGCTCTGTCGAAGGCAGAAATCAGTCGAGTCGAAACAAAGTAAGTATCACCATGAAATCGTCAGTAATGACTTAGGGATCGTAGTCTGGACGGTCGTCCTCTTCGATTTGATAGCTTTATGCAACAAATTTTTTTTCCTATAGTGAATTTTATTTTGTACCTTTAAATAAATAATAAAAATTCTTCTTTGTATTATAGTCGTTAGTGTAATTTAAACTATTTGAATACCAAATTACAAGCGGATAGATTACACATTCGGAATAATAGATCATCATTATATTTGTTTTCTTTCTTATAATGACATCATCACATTTAAGAGCGCATGTTATATAAATACATAGCATGTCGTCGTCTATCGTTACTATTTAACGACAGACTATTTAAGCTAGGACTAAAGTGAAATTTACCGTAATAAACTAATGAGGACTAAAATAATGTAATTCTAACAGCAACACAATTTCAACTTAGTCACATTTTCGAGTACATAGTAATAAGTCAATGACTCCTTCCAATTGTATATACGAAATCCAACTTACTTAACATTCTTAAGGATCCAATCACTTATTGTTACATTTACTAGGCTTTGTCACGATTTTCTCATTTACCGTTAATAACGAATGAATTTGTGTTACTTGCGTTGTAGTACTCCCTCTAATCCAATCTATTGTTTGACTTTTTTGAAATTAAACTTTAATCATTAATTATTAATTATTTCTTATTCTAAAAATTATAAAATTTATATAATTAGATTCATCTTTTAAAATCTTTGTCATAATATGAATTTTTAATTTTTTAGTAATATAATTAAAGTAATTGAAGGCCAAAAGATTTAATACCGATATGTGAAAAAGTCAATTAAAATAAATTGGAAGAACTATTATAATTTAATTTCTTATATATGTGACGATCACTCGAACTCCTAATTTTTTCATTCTTTCATTTAGAGTTAAATAAAACATCTAACTACTACTTCATTATTCATTGACTGGATTTCATGTTGAAGAGCATCATCTTTCTTTTCATCCAATGATGTGCTAAGACACAGGAAGCTCAAGTTGCCATATTGATATATAGTACCATCAAGGAAGAGCAAATACATAAATTGATGCATCTATAGCTTTCTTACCGACAAAATGTTTGCAAATACCCACTATCTAGCTACCTCATAACACAACAATGTTACGTTGTACTCAGTTAGCATGGTAATCATACATGGAGTGAATTGTAATATGAAATGCTTAGTAGAGATTATTAGCCGAGTGTACTTTAGTGCTGTGTAAATGTGGCAGGTGTTGCGAGAAGTAGTGCACCATTAGTATCTGAAGTGGATTTACCGTTCGTCCTAATTTAACGTGGCTGTTACCAATTAACATTTTTGTGCGATTGTTGAACATTTTTAGGGTCAAAATATAATTTTGAAGAATTTTGTGTGTTGTAAGTTGCAACATTAGAGAAATGGTCTGTTAGTATCTGGCGTGGTTGCCGTTTGATTACTAACATGTATTAATTACTTTGTAATATTTGAAAAATATCTCTAAATTAAAATTTTAAGATATATATTAAAATTAAATATTTTAAGATAATAATTAATCTAATATTATTTTGAAATAGTTTAATATATTAACTTTGAGTAAAATTAATATATTTGATTATAAATTTATTATCCTCAATATTTATTATGAAATATTCAATAAAGGAATGTTTACATTAACTATTTACTATAGAATGATGTGATTTTGTTGGTGTTTTATCAAAAATCGTTCCACTCTCACAAGTACACTCAACAACCTGTATGTATCCTCACAATCCATAATTGATGAAACACCAACAAACTCACATCATTCTATAAAAATATCACAAAGTGAAATATCTTGCCCAATTTCAGCGTTGATAAATATAATATCGAATTGTTATATATTTGTTTATATATTATACCATCCTTTAAATTTATATAGGATTACGTTAAATATATTAATATTATATAATATACTTTTAATTTATTTATATAATCAATATATATATTGATATAATTTAATCAAACATTCTCTTATTCAATATTTCATAATAAATATTGAGGATAATAAACTTATAATAAAATATATTAATGTTACTTAAAGTTAATATATTAAAATATTTTAAAATAATATTATATTAGTATTATCTTAAAATATTTCATTTAACTCTAACAAAATTTTTTAATAGAGATATTTTTAAATATTAAAAAGTAATTAATATTAAGGTGTTAGGATCGAGATGAGAGCCGCATTAATATCTTAACGAGGGAATGAATTCTGTTTTACAACT
This sequence comes from Lithospermum erythrorhizon, assembly GCA_019722365.1. Taxonomy (NCBI): domain Eukaryota; kingdom Viridiplantae; phylum Streptophyta; class Magnoliopsida; order Boraginales; family Boraginaceae; genus Lithospermum; species Lithospermum erythrorhizon. The sequence continues at coordinate 1,392,662 of JADFUC010001683.1, forward strand.
TACGACACAAAAAACTCTTCAAAATTGTACTTTGACCCCAAAAATATCTAACAATCGCACAAAACAGTTATTAATTGGTAACAACCACGTTAAATTATGGACGAAATGTGAACCACATGTATATTAACAGAGATTATTTCCATAACAATGCCACTTACAGGGATGAAATTACAACGTAAAACACAGTTACATGTTCTTGGTTGCTTCATTGTTCATTCTTCTCATACATTTCTCCTCCTTTCATTTTCATGCTATAGTTCTTTCATCTTTGTTCCACGCATCAAGAAATATTGTCGTATACAAACAGGAGCATTTGTCTTCTTTGCTCGTTTCTTTTATTCTTGGATTCTGAAAATGTAAGTTGATTTAATTTAATCTCTGCAAAGTAAAATTGGAGTTCACAAATTTCATTTATCCATCCAGTTAACCCTAGGTAGTAGTAATTAAAGTTCCATAAATCTTTGTAAGATATCGACTTACTTTTCGGAAGTATATATTTTATAGGTTTATATATATATATATTATTAAAATTAATATTTAGAGATCATAATTCTATATGCATCTAGATTGTTATCAATGAATTGATAATACTTTATAATATCATATTAAAAATTCTCAAAATGCACCTTAAAACAAATTAATTAAGTTCGAAGTACAGAATGCGTCGATGTGGGACACTGGGACTATGACTTTTTAACACCTGATATTATTCTTATGGCCGGGATGGCAAGACGCGGCGGATTAGCTAATGGTATATTTAATTTGAATGAACGGAAATGACTATTATTATAAGAATATGTGATGATTTTGGACAATAATAATTGTTTACAATATATACCATTTTTATTGTCTAGATCAAAATTACGTGTATCATGCTATTTAATGAGCTACTTATAAAGGTATGAGCCTCCAACAAGATTAAAATGCAAGACTACTAAACAATGTCATGCATCTATCCATCCAGGTATATATATAATAACTTGGTAATTTATGACAAAATCATAGGAAAGTTCATCCATTCATATGGAGTATATAAGAAAGAATTGATATGTCTAGTTCTTTAGTTAATGGTAACGATAGTGCGTAAGTGTGGTGAAGAATTGCTGACACGTGCCATTAAATGGTAATGTTACACCAATAGTCATAGATGTATATATATGAGGTGGAGTATTTGGTCACAAATTAAGCGTCTTAGTTAAAATTCAAGGTTTGCTCATTTTTTGGGTCCAAATACGCTTTTGAAGAAGTTTTGTGTATTGTAAGTTATAAAGTTACATAAATGGTCACTTGTTAAAGAATGCAAATGGTTCTCATTTGGTCGCAACACTTTAATATTAATTACTTTAATTTGTACTATTTGAAAATAATATCTCTACATTAAGATTTTTGAGCTAATTAATATAATATTATTTTGAAATATTTTAATATATAAAAATAAATTTTTTTATATTCAATAAACATTTTTTTAATAATATCTTATCCCTCATATTTATTATGGCTATTTCAATAAACTTTTTTGTTACATTAAATATATCAATCATATATATATATATATATATATCTATATTAATTTATATGTATATATATATAATAAAAGTACATTATATAATATTAATTTATTTAAATGTAACCTATACAAATTTAGTGATTATATAATATATAAAATAATATATAATAATTATATAATAATTCTATATTATATTTATTGAATGCTTCAATTTGAAGATATATATACACTAACAAAATCACATCATTCTATAATAAATATTTAATGTAAATATTCTTTTATTAAATATTTCATAATAAATATTGAGATAACAAACTCTAATAAAATATATATTAATGTTATTCCAAAGTTAATATATTAAAATATTTCAAAAATAATACTCCGCTATCCGCAAGATTGTCCACTTTTCACTTTTCACTTTTTTTTTTCATATTGAATTTTTGACCGTAAATATTATTTTTTTATTTTTTATAATATTTGATGAAAATATATCAATGTAAGATTTTAATTTTTTAATTTTATTGATATATTTTCATAAAACTATTATAAAACACAATATTTGCGGTCAAAAATTCAACTATGAAAAAAAAGTGAAAAAGAATGCACAATGAATAAGGCTATATTCTTCTCTTAAAATATTAAATTTTAATATATACCTTAAAATATTAATTTAGAATATTTTTAAAATATTAAAAGCAATTAATATTAAGGTATTAGTACTTGACAGAAATGAAATACGTATGCGCTAACAAAATCACATCATTCTATAATAAATATTTATGTAAACACTCTTTTTATTGAATATTTCATAAGAAATATTGAGGATAACATACTCATAATAAAATATATTAATGTTATTAAGTTAAATATTTCAAAATAATATTATATTAATTATCTTAAATATTAAATTTTTAATATATACTTAAAATCTTAATCTAGATATTTTTTAAATATTACAAAGTAATTAATATTAAGGTGTTAGCTAGGGACAAAATCGAAATACGTATGCAGTAGCAAAAATTACATCGTTACATAATAAATATTGAATGTAAACACTCTTTTTATTGAATATTTCATAATAAATATTGAGGATATAGCTCATAATAAAATATATTAATGTTATTACCAGGTAATATATTAAAATATTTCAAAATAATATATTAATTATTTTAAATATTTAATTTTTAATATATACCCTTAAAATCTCAAGCTAGAATATTTTTTAAATATTAAAAATTAAATTAATTAATATTAAAAGTGTTAGGAGGCAAAATGAAGCTATTTGTCTGTTAAGAGGAGATTTAAACTTTCAGCCACAACACCTAGCTTCTTGAAGTATATGTTGACCCCAAAATCATAAAACGTTGATTATAGCAGCGGTTAATTTTTGGGGCCCAAGTACTCGTGTATAATATATAGGATCGTTCTTTACTTGGCGTTACCGACTGCTGGGGCCGGAAGTCTGTGAAGCCAATTCTTTGGGACTATTGTTCCAATTAACTCTCTAGTTCTTAGCTTGTTAAAATCTATGAATTCAAAAAATAAAAGAAAAACAATGTCACTGAACGAAATATATACAGTATCTCTGCCTAAGGCTGTGAAGCATATTAATGTAGTATATGCATGAAGAACTGTTTAAGCAAGCTTATCTAGATCTGTGAAAGCGAAAGGACAATATGTTTTCTAATAGAAGCATACATATTAGCATACAAACAAATAAAACGATAACGGAATGAAATATAATTCTAAAACTTAAAAAGATATAGGGAATTCCTTTCAGTTAACAATTTTAATCATCAGTAGTAGTCTATACAATTAGCTCGACCGAACCATATGCTTTGGATGTTGTTGTGTTGAATGTGTCTTTACATTTCTCGTTGTTAATTGGCAACCGATATAACTTGTGGTGTGATAACCTGATGGGTTAAATACTCTTATAGAAAAGTATTTAGATGATACTAAAAATTACAAATAGACGGTACAAAAACGTCGTAGTAAGTTGTGCCATGACGCTAGCTTGGAGCACCATCTAAACTCTAAGATGACACTTTTCTGAGCGCCGTCTAAGGTGTAATTTAGATGTCTTTTATTTGAGTTGCGTCTAAGATGAAACTTGAGCTAAAATCCATATCAAACAATTTATACCCGATATTTGGGTTAGACGGGTTATTCTTGTCATACATATCTCACATGCATTAACAATATGTTTACATGTTCTAACATGTTTCTAAAAATGTAAGATAATGACCAACAATCATTGTTCTTCTAACAAGCAATAACTAATGTGACCGACGACATAAACACCTTCCCTTATAGATCACATTAAAATGGTAAAATGTTAAGGCCGTACTCTAATCCATCTAAACATTAAGAAAAATGATTAAAAGCAAGTTAAATCAATTACTGTGGACATCGAAAATTTATCAAAATAATAATTAAATTGACTAAGATGAATAAATCAAATTAGTTAAAAGTCGAGCCACTAAAGTCATCACGTGGCTAGTTAGGGTTCTGGTTAAACCCTAAATTCAAAATCAAACTCTCGATCGAGCAAGGGTTTGGAAATCGAGAAGCCGCAGGTGTCGAGAAGTAAAAAATAAGAGTTTCTATATTAATTAACCACCCAAATTTGAACTGAAAATAAGGTTCAAGAAAAGCGATACCGCATTAAATGTCAATTGAAGTGGGTCACAAACCCCTAATTTTATTGATTAAAATCGTATGGAGCGTTAAAGCCGCGTGGCTGAAAATGAAGAATATAAAAATCACGGGGTTTAAAATGAAAACTTGAGAGAGTTATGTGGTTAATCGAAACTACAAAGTTATGTGGTTCGAGAAATCAAGACTTCAGAAATTATGTGTAGTCACTGATCGAGGCTCAAGGTCAGGGATGATATAAAATATTTTTTATTTTCAGAAAAGAATGCAGCAGCCCAACATGAGGCGGATGCCCGTTTCTATCTTGTACAATCAGTACAGAGTATACGATAGTGCAGATGCTGTCTTGGGAGTCGGCAGTCGAGGTCGGTATCCTTTCAAGTCAGCATTGCGTCGGAAGCCTGGCGTTTGAGGCCGAAGCACATAAATACCCTCCCCCCTGTCTTTGGTTGAAAATTTCATCAACAATCGCTGACATTCCGCCTGAAAAATACACAAAATCATGAGAAAATATAAAAAGAAAAATATACAGATTTCTGCAAGTTAAATCTTTTAAGCGACCAACAAAAATATGCGTGGTGGTTGGAAAACACACAGAGCCGACCAAAATAGGAGCACGAGAAATTAAAGTATTGCACAAAACATAATAATTCTTGAGTTTGGAAAACAAAATACGATGAAATCGACTAAAGTTTCTCGAAAATGCTTCGAATATTGAGAATTAAGGCTACGTAACGCGATTCAAAAACTTGGATGAACATGCGATAAATCTCGGGTTTGATACATCAAATCCCAAATATAGGAACACACAACCGGCGTTAGTCCCACATGAAATTTGGATTACAGCGAAACACTTGACTGCTTAAGGCCACTGTCTGGTTGATCGGTATCATCAGCAAGGTTGGAAAGCTCCTTCTAAATGCGATCATCGTCTACCAGCCATTTCAAGGCACTAAGGCCGTTAGTAAAAATTTGGAAATGCTTATTTACTTCAAAGCTTAAATTAAGTCCCAGTGAAGCCAAATGTCATTGCTCGAAGTGAGGTCAAATCTGCTAAGTCCCCGAAGTGAGGCCAAATGCTTTACATTAAGTCTGCAGTGGTAAAATCTCCTTTAAGTCCTTTTGGATCGTATGCGAAATTAAATTTCTGACGACACGGCTGGCAAGAGCCGTATGCAATGGCAGCGGACAACCCGTCTTTCTTCCGGATCATTTCGCGTACGGCAGGCTCGAGTTACATCTCCGATAGGTATGCGTATCAGTATTTAAGTTCCGTAAAGATAAGTAGTATACCAATTTCTGCGATCCCATCTGAGTGAAGTGTGCATACGGGTAACAAATCCCAACTCCCTTTGATGTAGCTTAATCAATTTACATAGTCCCATGACAGGTACTCAAAGTCAAGTATGCAAGCGGCTTCTTGATAGAGATCAAATCAAGTTTAAAGTAGGCCAGAGTCGAGTCAGAGGCCAAGAATGTCAAGTATATATACGACCAACAGGGAATCTGTTAGGCTCCCCGTATCGGACCATATCGAGAGTTCGAGGCCAGGTCTCGAGTCGTCGAGGCCGGGACACATAATATCAACTTCGTGGAAGCTTGTCCAAATCCAAGTTAAATCAAATCGAAATCAAATCAAGTCAAGCTCGGCTTCCAATCCAAGTCAAATCAAATCAAGTCAAAACTCAAGTCAAGCTCAAGTTCAAATCAAAATCAAGTCAAGTTCAAGCTCAAATCAAGCCAAGCTCATATCAGCTTCTATCAGTCAATCAGTGAAGTCAATGGCCAGAGACACTAAAACACATCTGGCTAAAATTTTCTACAGAGTAAAATTTATTTTTATACCCTAATATAAATAATAAAAAAATTTCTTCACATTACAATTATATCAATAACTTATAAATTTCTATTGACACATGATTAGGTAACTTTAAGTGGACAAATTATTATCATTGAATTAATGAGCTACTTATTACTCAGTATTGCTTTTGTTATAAGTATAAATTTTCTTGTATTTCAAGATATTAAACGAAATATATTCGTATTTTTACCAATTGAAGCAAACCCGTCCTATCAACATAACTACCCATGTTTGTATATATCTTGGGGTGTGTGAGGTCGACTACTCCTTTATTTATGTGTGTCTATATAAACAGTACTCTATAAATCAGAATACTCAAAACTGCAAAACTGAGGTTCAATCAATTCAGGCTATCATCATCTCATAACTCTTTTGACTCTTCTCTCTAAAATTATTCTTTGAAACCATCATGACAGAACCCTACTACACTTCCTTCAGTAGGTGGTTCAACTTCATACCTCTTCACCCACACAACTCATCTTCATTATCAACAACAACAACATCATCATCATCCTCCAACCCTTCTTTGGTCTATCATCATCCATCCTTTTTCTTGAACTTAAATGAAACTCCCAAATCTCCAAATGAAATCCAAGAAATAGCTTATCTTCCCCTCTTGAACAACTTGAGCCTCACCAATAAGGAAGAACATTCACAATATTTATTACCATGCAATTTTAAGGCCAAAGAAGAGGTCGTCACTAATGATATCACTTCAAGAAATGTTTATGAAAGTGAAAAGGGTGTCACTATAGCTTTGAATATAGGGCTTCCAAAACCTAGTTATGAATTGACTAACTCATCCTGCTCCTCTTCAACTAGGCCTTCTTCAACTGAAGAAATGATGGTTGATAATAAAGAGGACATTGATAATAATGTGCTCCCAGGGTTTCCATTGAACAAGTTAAACAAAGGTCAATATTGGATTCCAACCTCTTCTCAGATTCTTATTGGACCGACTCAATTCTCTTGTCCAATTTGCTGCAAGACTTTCAACAGATTCAATAATCTTCAGGTGTGTTTGAGAAACATGACTATTGTTTTTCCTTTTGTTGTTATATTTTCTTTAAATTCTCTATCTTTTAAGTATGATGAGTAGAGGGGGGTGGAGAGGGGCCTGAGTGAAGATTTTGAATACATGGGTATGTATTTTGTGTCCAGACTTTAACTCATGATGACCACATGGTTATTATTCCAAAATTTCTAACTTTCACTGAGCTTGATAGATGATTCTAATGATAATATACTTTGTGATTTTAAACAAGTATGATACTCCGTAATATAGAATAAGACACAAAGTTTAATAGATAATTCAAATTTATTTGCACTTTAATTTGAATAAATGTTTGTTTATAGATTTATATAACATTTTTTGTTACACTTTCTTGCTTAAAATCATGATGATAGATATGATGATGTTTTGTTTTCTAATGAAGTTAAAAATTGAAAGCAGTACATTTGTATTGTTTTCAATAATTTGTCTACATTCCAATTCCCACATCTCGGAAGTTGAAATATATTAATATTGTGCTTAGTAGTGTGTTTACTGATTCGTTACCACCTTCGATTCGCTTGCAATATTTCGTAAGTCACATAGAACTCTACAACCCAAAAAACATGATGAAACACTAGGTTTGAGAGTTTGACTTCAATTCTCTACTGTCGAATTGTACCCCGGCCTTACATATGTTTTAACGAAGAAACAATATATATGTTGTTCTTGAGTGCATTGATTCATATTATATATTTAAATATAAGTGTTACGGAGTATATATGAATATATTATTATTGTTAGATATATGTGACATTAGAGAATTAATTTATAACCTTACTATGTTGAAAATAAGAAAGGAAGTTATTATTACAACATAAAAAATTTATGTTCTTCAGCTCTTGGATATAATAAAATAAATCAAAATGATTCATTATACTATTTATCCTTCTTATCTCTGAAGCGGTAATAGATAGTGTTTGCACTTCATTCTTAAATCGATTCGAAAACAGTCTTCTATTATCACAGCATAAGGTTGTATACTATTATTACCCGCTCAAGCGGGAGCCTCTTAAGGATTAAGAAAATGTTGATGTTGATGAATGTTCGGACCAACTTTTAGGCTGTATCATAAGTTTGCATTGTAATAAACCTGCTGATATATGAAATACTTATTTTATAGATGCATATGTGGGGTCATGGATCTCAATACAGAAGAGGGGCAGAATCCTTAAGAGGAACCCAACCAACAGCAATGCTAAGGCTTCCATGTTATTGTTGTGCACCAGGGTGCAAGCACCACATAGAACATCCAAGAGCAAGACCCCTTAAAGATTTCAGAACTCTCCAAACACATTACAAGAGAAAGCATGGGTCTAAGCCCTTCATGTGCAGGAAATGTAGCAAACCTTTTGCAGTGAAAGGTGATTGGAGAACTCATGAGAAGAATTGTGGGAAGATTTGGTATTGTACTTGTGGTTCTGATTTTAAGCATAAGAGGTCTCTTAAGGATCATGTAAGGGCATTTGGTCATGGACATGGTGCTTGTGGTAATACTCACTGTTTTGATCAAGAAGAGAGTCAATCTGCACATGGAGAGGCTTCATTATTATTGTGATATCTAATTAAAAAGGCATGTTTTCTCCATGTTGTATTTGTGTTCATCAGGAACTTGACCAAATATATATCTTAATTGCAAATTCCAAAATCATTATTTACAACAATTAAGTACATTATCATTTTGGACGCGTAAAGTGTTTCGTATATATATAATAGTCATATATGAAATTCAAAATCAACTGTGTCAGTTTGCTATGGCTTGTTTGAGTTTGACCTTCGCACGTCTGCCAATTCAATTACAGAGATACTGATTTATATCATGCGGTCACGACTTATAGATTGGTCATACCTGCATGTACATATTTTAATAAAGCTTTATCACCTTTTTCCTTCCGAAACGTTGGTTACATTTTATATGACAATTTCGATACAATTATTTAAAATAATGACATGTGTACTAATATTTATCATTTTCAAATTAAGTTATAAGCATAAACATGATACATCTAATAGAGTAGTACAAAATATAACGTACAATTCAAAACCTACATTTTTCGCAACTTAATAAAATAGTTGACAGTTTTTATATTCCATTTTGAGTCAATTGGAAAATAAATTCACTTATAATAAGATAAAGTTGCGCACAATCTGACCCTCTCCCCTTTAAATGATAGCATATTTAGAATCATGTTATTGTTATTTTATTATTAGTCAATGCAACCCCAATGATACCATTGCATATATATATAACACCAACCTTAGGTTGCTGATCATTCCAAATGATTAACCCACCCACTTCATTATAGAACATGGAATTGAAGATATCACTTCTAGTTCTTTGTTGTATCCTCCCGGTAATCTCTTCTCAACTCCGAGTTGGTTTCTACAGCCAAACCTGCCCCCAAGCCGAAGCCATTGTCCGCGGCGTGGTCCAAAACCGGTTCAAAACTGATCGTTCCATAACTGCAGCTTTGCTTCGCCTGCATTTCCATGATTGTTTTGTCCGAGTAAGTACATGTCACGTACAAAATACTAGCATTTGATATATTTTTCGCCAAATTTCCAATAAGTAAATTACTAATGTGTATTGCTTTCAGGGTTGTGATGCATCAGTGCTTATAGACTCAACTCCAACATCATCATCAGAAAAGGAAGCTGGACCGAATTTCTCTGTCCGGGGCTATGACCTTATCGACGAGATCAAAAAGCAAGTAGAAGCAGCCTGCCCATCTACCGTGTCATGTTCTGACGTGGTAGCGTTAGCAACCCGCGATTCTGTAGCATTAGCCGGGGGACCAACCTACAGCATCCCGACAGGTAGGCGAGATGGATTGATTTCTGATGCAGCTGAAGTGGACCTGCCAGGGCCTAGTTTAAATATTGAAGATGCACTGCCTTTCTTTACACCCAAAGGGATGAATCTCAATGACATGGTAGCTCTTCTAGGGGCACACACCATTGGGATCACCCATTGCAGTTTCATCGGGGATCGTTTGAATAATTTCGAGGGAACAGGGCAGCCTGATGGTTCCATGGATCCTGCCCTGGTATCTAGACTCGCCAGGGTCTGTCAGGCAGCTGGTGGGAGCACCGATCCACCGATATTCCTGGACCAGAATACATCTTTCGTACTTGACAATGAATTCTACAGCCAGGTGATCAAGAAAAGAGGAATTCTGCAAATTGATGCAAATCTTGGTGCGCATAGACCAAGTGCCCCGATTGTCGCGAAATTCGCCTCAAATGGGGATCTTTTCAAACAGAATTTTGTTAATGCAATGATAAAGATGGCAAATGTTGAAGTTCTTGTTGGTAATGCTGGAGAAATCAGGAAGAACTGCAGAGTCTTTAATCCGAAATCAACTACACCAAAGCCAGGGCCATTTAAAACACCTCCAGGCAAATCACCAAGCAAACCGCCTAAGAAATCGCCTCCAGTTAAAGCACCGGTAACACCACCTAAGAAATCACCTCCTCGTAAAGCACCAAGCACGCCTCCAAAAAAACCACCTCCGGTTAAAACACCAGTAACGCCACCTAAGAAATCACCTCCTCGTAAAGCACCAGTAACACCACCTAAGAAATCACCTCCTCGAAAAGCACCAAGCACGCCACCAAAAAAATCCAGCGGTAAGAAACCAATTCCACCACGAAAAAAGAAATCCGGTAGTAAGAAGAGGCGACAATCTAAGAAAGCAGGCAAACCAAACAACTGATCTAAGGATATCAGAAAGCAAACAACCTTTGAGATATACCAGACATTGAATACTGAAATTGACTTGATTGTTTTAGGTTCAATGTCGTGCATCGTTTTCGTTCAATATACTTTGTTTTGATAATCTGTATACTAAATTTCATAACTTATATTCTTTGTTGGAAACATTTTTTTGTTTATACATAATAGTAAATTATGTAATTTGTACCTCTATTCCAAATGCAAAAACCAGAAAACTAATTTCACACATCAAAACTCATATTAAGAATGGCATCAATTCTCATTATAATTGTCAACTTATCTCTTTGTTAAGTTCTCAAAACTATGTTTATTTAGACTACGTAACTCGAAATAAGCTACATCCTGAAATGTATTTCTTAGAATACAAGAAAGTTGAAATGTGAAAATTAATATGATAACAGTAACATGATGATATCAACTAATATGTAGTACATGGAAAGAATAAAATAGGTTTAACGGTTAGACGACTTCTAGAGATTTAGAGGAAATGAGTTCAATTCTCATCAATGTAACGGGGCAGGCATATTTTTTAATTTTTAATTTGAATTGTACAAAAAATTACTTATTCAACTTCAATAATCAGAAATCTGTCTGGCAAGTACCTCACAACAACCAGCAACTTTGGAAGTTTAAATAAATCATGTTACACAGATTTAAATAAATCAAGTTTGAGGATTCTTCCATTTGGGATTATCCATGGTTATACTTTATCGAGTTATTCTACGAATGAAGCAATTTATTATGTTTGAGCCCGATTTGTTTAATAGTCAAGCTAAATCGAGACAGATTTTTTTTTTTTAATCGAATATAGTTTCCTGGAATTGGCTTTAGGCATTTCCAACACAGTTTAGGACTTTAGGTGGAAGGGATAAAGGTCTTCTTCCGACTTGTTAGATTTATTGGGTCATATGAGATTTCTTCGTTCTCTAGCCCGATCGAGATATACTCTGATTCATCCAAAAAAGATTAATTGAATAGTAAAACAAACAAATTAATTAATTAATCAATTTCAAAATATAACAAGTTTGGTTTTTCAATCAAGAATCGAACGATTAATGAAATATCCGGTTAATTTTTCTATTCTCTATCCCCATCAAGATATCCTTTGTTAAGTAAAATATTTATTTACCGAAATTAAAATGCAATCGAATCATAGTTTATGGGATAATATCATTTATTAATTCGCATCTTAATTCATGATTGTTATGGAAATAATATATATGATGACGTTCACAACTAAGCTGCCTTTGCTTACCAAGAACGAACAACTTGATGCTGCAGTTAACTAGCCATTTCTATATTTACCAAGCTATTTCTGGGCTTATCTTATTATCAGATTCGAAGTTCATAACAGCAACTCATCAGATATTCTACAAATCTTACACAAGAAATTAAATATATTCTCCCTCCTTGTTTATTATTCTATCTCGTTTATTTATATCGTTTGCTATATTCATAACACGTTATCAAGACGACATGCTCTCCAATTGAGTTTGTATATATCAATCAATTACGGCACAAGTGATCTAACGAAGTCTAAGTGTCGATTGATGTTACGGACATCGTGTATATTTTTTTGTTAAATTAGATTAATGAGTCGGCAACACCGGTAATACTTTACTCAATATACATAGTACGACATAGTAATTAAGTCCTACTCCGTCAGAATGATCGATGTTTTTTCAAACTTATTTTCTAAAAAATTCAATGACTTAGAAACTAGTAACGTAATAAATGTATGATCTAATTACTGACCACACATGTATAATTTATACAATAGGTAGTATTGTTTGAGCTTATTCATACTCAATATTAATTACCAATGTATGACTCAATTCATCAATTACACATGTAATTTATACAACGCTTTGTACTGGCCCTTTGACATTGCATTTTGAATCTAAACCTATGGATCTCATCGTGGAGATACGACATAACGACGACCATCGTATGAGACATGACATGCATTCGCATTCTTTTTTCCTTCACCGAAGCTTCTTCCCACCGAGTTTTTTCTTGGTAAGGCTTTTAATTCTGAGGCAATTACCGAAGCATATCTAAAGAGAATAATATTTTATCTCACTAGGTTTTTTTGTCCTGCTGCTTTCCCTATCACCTAGTTTAACCAAATCTTGGTTAAAAACTTAGCAACTAGAGGCAAAATCTTGAAATGCAAGAAGCAAAGTCATGAATGTATTTGTTAGTGATATGATCCAATGTATCCACATTAATTGTCATTTATCATATGAAAGTTATCTTGACGATCTTTATGAAGATAATCAGACGCTGGCTGCATGCTTAAACGAATCTATCAAAAGCGCGAAGAACAAAACAGAGGCATCGGGTGTTCTTCCCTACCCATGATCTTCAAAGGAAACGGTGAAATCGATTTTCAACAAATTTGACGTCATGATAATCCGGCAGATATATTACTAAATCACTTCCCTACCTCAACATTCAAAGAGTTATCCAAAAGTATAACTACTGACTAACGATGTCAAATTTACGTTGGCCACAAGTGTTTAATAGCATTGTACTATTTCTTCCTTTGGATCAAGGTTTTATCCCAAACGATTTTCTCTCATAGCTTTTAATGGCGCTATGAATATCAGAAACAGATACACACGCACTCTTTTCCTTCACCTGGATTTTTATCCCCTGCACGTTTTCCTATAGCTGCTTTTAACGAGATATTCTTGTTGATTATTGTACATTCAAGAGTGAAATATATTAAATAATATATAATGGCATGTATCATTAACCAAGCTGCCTTGTTTACTAAGAAATGGAACAACTCGACGGCAGCTAAAGCCAACTGCGCTTACTTATTTACCAAGCTTACTAGCCATCTTATTATCAGATATCTTGCCTTATAAATGTAATAACCTATCAGATATTATATCTCTAAACAATATAGTTATAAAAGATATTCTACTCTTTATTTATTATTCTCTGTCTATTTACATTATTATTAATTATATTCATAACAAGATAGATGATGTTGCACCTTTTGATAAAGCCTAAATAAATATTTATATCCTATGTTGCAATGTAGGAGTGGTTCAATATAGGCCTAATATCTTCCACCAAGCAGCTGCGGTTAATGACCATATAATGATGTTGATGATAGCCACCATAATACCCATTCTAAACACTCGAGGAAGTTTCACATAACCAGCTGTGTCAAATGAGCAAGACAAAAATTTACATTAGGTAAAATTACAACAACAAAAAAAAAATACCATGAATTTATTTGAAATTTAATTTGTCCAATTGGTTACTAAAATCTTTAAGTTTAAATATTATGAACTGTAGAATGTAGTATTCTACTTCCTCTATCCCACAAAGATTGTTTACTTTTTTTCATAGTTATATTTTTCAAACTTTGACCTTAAATATATTTGTTTATGTTGTATAATACGAAATATTTGATAAAAAATATATCAACGGAAAGAGTTTGAAATATATTTTTCATTAATATAGTTTTCATCAATTATTATACAATATAAATAAAAATATTTACGGTTAAAATTCAAGAGGTATAACAAAAAGTCAAAAGTATACCATATTTGTAGAATGGAAGTAGTAATAAATAGTGAAAGTGATTGAAGCGAATCAAGAATGAATTTTTACCTCCATAGTAGACAGCAGCTTGACCACTACTATAATGTGTTAATGCACCAAATAGATTAGTATTTACAGCCAAAGACAATGCAGCCATCAAAGGAGGAACTTTAGCTGCCAAAAGCATCCCTAGAAATGCAGAGTACAAAGCTCCAACATGGGCAGTTTGACTTGCAAATAAATAGTGGAGGGCAAAATATGACAAGTGAAGTATAACAAAAGCACCAAACCAACTGAGTGATAGAGATTTTAGGGAGTTTGATATTGATAGAGATAGCCATGGAACAACACCAAGGTTGTTCAATTGAGTAGCCATGCCTACTAAAACACCAAACCAAACTAATGTATCCCATGCTGATTTTTCACCTAAGCAATCCTGCCAATCAATCACTCCAAATATCAAAAGTAGTGATAATCCAACCAGGGCTGCGACCACTGCTGGTATTTCAAGATGTTCCCTAGAATAAAATTGTATGAATTTAAAGTCAAATACGGAGTAGTATACAATTATGCCAAAAAATAAACACCAATTCTATAAGAATCATTATGTACATAAAAATACACGAAATTCAAAGCAGTACAATGATTTTCTCACTCTACGATTGTATGTGCATTGATTAAAAAATACTCGGTAACGAATAAATTCATTGAGGTTATCAAAAAGTGGATGGTGTGTAAAAATGATCGCCCTGAAATTATCAACGTACCCTGAAACCCATAATCCGACGGTGATAAGCATCGTAATAACCATGACCCATTCGGACATTTTAACAGGACCCATCTCTTTCAATTTGGCCTTAGCAACAGTAGGAGCATCAGGTGTCTCTTTGATTTCAGGAGGGAAAATCTTGTACACTACAAATGGAAGTAATGCAAGTGATACAAATCCAGGAATGCATGTAACCTTGAACCAAGTAAGCCAACTTTTATGTAATTTGACACCAAGTGACTCTGCTAACTTCAAACTCAACAAGTTTGAAGCTGATGCTGTCAGATACAGGGCGCTTGAGCTAGTAGAACACTGTGCACCATTTGAACAAAGAAAAAACAAATTGAGTACTTACTAAACTACAAATGTACAACATATATTACCAAGACATTCTTGAAATATTGCTCTCCTTTGTGCCTTTTGATATCCGCAATTAGATCATGGTACACAAATACACATACAGTATATATATATATATATATAATGCAAAATATCAACATTAATGTTCTAGATAAAATATGCCAACATTAATGTAAATATATTATTATAAGAACAAAACCATGCAATTGAAAAACAAAGCTGAAGTTCATTATTATCATGACCTGAAGTTGAGCTTGTATAAGAAAAGCTCCAATCTTCCTAGCTGTTCCAACTTTAGGGGAACTATTAACCCCCAATGCCAACGACTTAATAATTGGCAAGAAAATACCTCCGGCTCTAGCAGTAACACTTGGCATGGCCGGAGCAAGAGCAGCCTCACTCAAAACCAAGCCATAAGACAATCCCAATGTAGTCTTCCCTAACCATCTTACAAACCACATTGCAACCCTATTCCCTAGCCCTGTCTTAATGAACCCTCTTGAGAAAAAGAATGATGCCACAATTAGCCAAATAACCTCACTTTTTATGGCATCAAACGCTGCCGCGAATGCTAAGGTTTTTGTTATTATGGCTATAGTTAGGCAAAAAAGTGCCCATGAACCGACCGGTAAGGGACTAAGGATGAGGCCAGAGATGGTGGTGAGGAAAATTGCAAGAAGTTGCCATGCTTGTTTTGATAGATCATGTGGTTTTGGGATTGCGAAACGGACAATTAGGCCAATGGAGATGGAAATAATTGATGCAAGAAGTTTGGCTCCTGTCCAATTTTCATGAGGTTTGTTAAGGCGATTTATGGTGTTTTTCACATTGGTGGTGGTGAAATTTTTTGTTCTTTTGGATTGAAGGTGGCCATTATCGCCGGAGGGTGGCGCCGAGCTGACATGCCGCGTGTTGCCTCGGCACCAGTGGTGTGGATTACTACAGGGGTGCAATTAAATTGTTGACATGAAAAAATGGAAAGAATAAGAAACTTGGATTGAGAAGATATATTTGCATGGTATAAAAAAGTGTACGGTCATACAAAATGGAGTGAATTGCGGAAATGGTCCTATTAATTGAGGAATCACAAGTATTTCGCCTTCTTTGGGGTTTCAGACATCATTTGTTAAATTATCCCCAATAACAGCTTTCATAAACGCACTGTAAAAGAAATCGGTATCTATTTTAAACAATTTATAATTTGTAGAACATTTGCACTAATTTTGAGTTCAAATTTAAAATTTGAGGTACATTCTCAAAACTAAACATTCAGAGGGTCCATTGAAAACATAACTGTTTTGAATTCTTGACCTAGCATTCTTAAAACTAGAAATAAATCTATTTATGCTAGAAATTAGCATGTTTGGCAAATTAATTTGGTTCCCTAAAAATTCAGGTACGAAAAGAAACAAAAACCATGTTTGAAAATGATCATTAAACATTGTTACAAAACATTTCAATAAATTGTCCAAGAAGAAATTAATAGAATTAAGACTGGGTTCGTTTAACCAATACCTCATTCAATTTGATATTAATTAAATGCTTAATTTACAATTGCACATAAATAAAGAATTAAAATAACAATCAGAAAATTTCTTCAATTCATATCATTACGCTTTCAAACAATTTCAACACTAATTATTATCATTTCAGTTCAAAATTCTAAACCCCAAATCGGAAAAAATTAATTAAAATATAAATCCAATTTTTCATTCTAAATAATCCCCATCATCAAATCCTTCCCCCAAAGTTCAAATTGGCCTATCAATCCTTCATTCTTTTTTTCCTAATATTTAACGAACGACATTAATTTGCGAACAATTTATAACTCGATATAATATTTAGATATACTATTTCATGTAACAAGAATTAATTTTTACGAAGATCAAATCAGAATAGCCGATCCATTTTCTTAATTCATTTAGATAATTTCCAAAATGGGTACATGAAGTTATTGTTATGGTTATGGAAATAGAGAAATATGAATATTTGTTTCTATATGGTTTATCTTGAAATTTATTTCTTAGCTATATATATTATATATATACGTGTATTTTATCCTTTATCATCTTTATTTTTGGAATAAATTTCAAATTGTATGGTATACAATATACATTTAAGATTATAATACATGTCATATTTATTTGAATAAATTAAGTCAATATTTTAAAATGGTTAAAATCCAGAAACAATTAGTCAAATATATAAATAATTAGTTCTTCAAAATTGTTCGTAATAAAATCAAACCTACAACTACAAAGTAACCTAAATATAATTATTAGATAACTATAATAAGTTAGATATGTTTTAGAATACTACACATCATATCACATAATTTATTTCCTAACTCGACAAATATTCTATTTATGTTTTTATGCTTAATCACAACATGGTAATGTTTGAATGTGGTATTTACTTTTCTTCAACTTTTTCTCCATATTAATAACATATACGGAGTATGATATATATGGTTTATGAGAGATAATTTGTCTTGTCTCCATTGTGTAAAAAAAAAGTATTTTCAATTATCTAACTCCACTTTCACCAAAAACAAATAAATATAAATCTTATGTTGAAACAAAAGAAGGAATGTGGTTTGAAGTGGAAGGTTCGAGTGGGCTTTTCAATTATCTTGCATTTTATGAACTAAATTTAAATTCATAAATTGTTTGTGTTGTTAATCCTACTTGAGATAGCTCGATGAAGAAAAAAACAATCAGAATTTTCCTTACTTTTCCAATTGTATCAAGAACTGTTAATGGTTGACTTGAGATTGAGTAACATATTTTGACCCGGTCTCAGACTATAGGATTTGTTTACCATGACACGAGGTGCAAGCATTAAAGTATGTAGTCAAATTGTATTGTGAAAGTATAATCTACACTAGAAATTAAACATCTATCATATCTAATGTCGTAAAAAGAAAATACTATTGCCTCCATTTCTAAAAAATTATCACATTTATTTTTTTCGTAATTAAAGATTAACAAATTTTACGATCTTGATTGACATCCAAAACTTTTATTCAATCAAAATTATCAAATTTAATAATAAAGATACAAATACTACATATTCATATATTTTTTCAAATAAATATATAACATTGTAAGTTATCAATCCAAAAAAAAAAAAATCAACTTATTAAAATAAAAATGTAACAATCGTTCAAGGGACGGAGGCTGTAGTATTTTGATCCCAATCATATTTAGTTAATGAGACTCCGTATTTTAAATGTAATACTAATTAGTACTAATAAACAATTAAATTGAAACTTATAATTATATTTTGTCTGTATATTTCCTTCAAGTTTGCTAATAAATGATGCATTTTCTGTTTAATAAAATTAATTTTAATAAAAGAATTCATGAAAAACTACATCAAATTAGAAAATTATATTAAATATAAAAAGTTATATTATAATCAGAAAAGTTATAATAAATCACAACAATCGACTATTATAAAAAAATAATTTTTTTTAGACAATCAACCATACGAGTGATATCGGCTCCTTTCCTGCTTAAAGGAGGAGTTAGTTGAAGAATGACAAGGAATTAATAAGATAACAAGACAGTAATCATAATCATGCATGTGCACTAGTTACAGAACTTAAGAGGGGCTAAAGCAGTCGATGGTCCCTTAACTTTAAAACGTGTATATGATCATATTCAATTATTAGTTACTTTTACAATTAATACGGAGTAGTAAATTTTTCATTTGAAACTACGTTTTATAATTTTTTTCTCAATATTAATTCAAGATTCAGGAAATCATGTCATTTATCTAAGAAAACAGAGGTAAGAAGTGATTTAACAATAAACCAACTTCGACAATGAAAGTAAAGAACAAAAATGAATCTCAAGTGAAGTCCTAACTTCATTTTTGTTGGACCCATTATTGCATAATTTCCCCTTTATATTATTCATTGGCACAAAATGCCCCAAATTTTCCCGAAGATAAGTAAAGATCTCTTTTTTATGCTTTTGTCCTATTGTTGAGTAGATTAGCAAAGAGCCAAAGATATACAGTACTCATATACAAAAAATGGTATTGAACATAGTATAGAGAATGTCAAAAGGTAAAATGAAGTCCAAATTTACATAAAGGTTGACTAAAAGCTTCAAAGTCAACAAGGGTTGAAGTTCACCAATCCATAATAATGAATTTAGCACAAATTATAGCAGATCAAGAATTGAACTACAGAAGACAGTAAATCCCCTAAAATACTTCGAACATTTTTTGTTAACATACATGGGTTCACCAAACAACCTCATCCAGAACAAAGTTAACAAAACCAAGAAAACAGAACCAAAACAATTAATCTAAACAAAGATTGAAAACAAAAATATTTGTACAAAGTTCGTTTTTATTCAGTCCTCCTGTTATTACGGGGGTTAGGCTACATAATATCAGATCCAGGCTCTTCGAAGTCATTGGAACATGTGGATGTTGATTAACTTGACGCATCACCTATTTATGAATCTTTTACTGCCTCAAAGGCAAGCATGTGATCAACCTAGAGAAAGCACGTCTCCAACGAGGGTACATCCTACGAGTGTGCTCACTTGATTCTCTCCAAATTTGTTCTATGGTCTCCATGAAAAGACTCAAGCTTCTGATTGGTGGGATGTATAAAGTCAAAGGGACTGCTGAAAAGGCTACTGCAAAGAAAAAGTGTAACATCGATGAAGGGGGAGGGTCTTGAAAATGGATGAATTTGATGATGAGGTTTCAATTGGTTTTGGAATTTGTGTTTTTTGTGGATTTATATATGTCATTTTGGTTTGTTCTGGTTGAAACGAACATTCGAGTTAGGAGTTGTATAGAAACATACGTGACACATCTGGTACTTTTAACAGGGTAACACATAAAATGTGATGTAACGTTTTATCAATAAATTGTTATATTGATATCAAATTTATTACACATTTTTAATAAATAAATTGATATTTTCTTTTTATATCATTAGTTTTTGAAATTCTGACTAGTGTCATAATTAGAAGGTATGTCTTTTATTATTCTAAATTGAAGTACATAAAAAATTGTGACCTGAGTATATAATTAACAACTTGATCATATTTGGTGAAATGATAAGCGATGGGCTGTCACGTCTGAGATTACAAGGGGCGTGGAAGCGGAACAATCAAGAATTTTCAATTACCATGGGATTGAAATTGAACTTTTTGTTGGTACAATGGCAAGTGAACATTTGTCTGCCTTGAAATAGAAAACAAATGAAGTTTTGATTTCATTAATTTTTTCAATTGTTTATACTAGTAGATGGTGTAGAAATCTATCAATCGGATATGTGGCACGTCCATAAATCACAATAGAAGATATAGCATATTTTAAAAATCTATAAATTTAGGGCTTGTGAAGTATGTATTCTCCTATTATGAATATGGTTCAGACATGTTTTATGTTTTTCTATATGATATCATAATTTATAATAATGTGACTAATATATTTAAACCGAATCTTTATATATCAGCTGGGAAAGCGCATGCTAATTTGACTCCAAAGATTACTAATATTAAATTTAAAAATCTAATCATATTACAGCAGTAACTTTTACCAATTAATATTAGTAGTAACTTTTGCCACAAGGAAGTTTTGAAACACACTTGTTTAGGAGTGTTTTGAAACATACCAGTCATAGTCAATAATGAATTTAGTTTGGATGATTTTAGAAAACTTTACTTTATAAGCAAATCCGGAGTATACCAATATTAACCTCTATATATAAAAAGACAATGTAACCTTTGATCAGTCATCCATTCTGAGATGTTATACGGTTGGGGGTCGAAATTACCATTTTGCCCCTCTAACCTCTATATATATAAAGGGATTATTTTACTCACATTTCTTATTTTATTTTTTATTGATTGACATCCGTTACAATCACAAAGAGAACTAGCAGTCGCCTCTCTAAAATTAAAATTATATTTTTACTATTAAAAAATATAATTTTACCATTCATTTATTCAAAAATTAAGTTGTTCGCCCCCCATAATTTTTTATATATTTTTCTTCATGTATATAATATTAGTTACTTCGCCTTTCCTATAAAAAAAAATTTCGATTTCGCCACTACACAACATGTCATACCTAATAAATACGCCTGCCCTATTGGCGAGTCATCCCTTTATTAAGAATTTCCAACTAAATAACGATGTCTTCTTATTTACACGCTGCCTTTTTCACAAGCAAATACCCACACATTTTATTATATACACCTTTAATGATACCTCACACCTCTTAAGTTTTATTGACATTATGTCTTAGTCATACATCTGACATTATGTCCTAGGATGAAATAACTCTTCAACCTTGCTATCTCGCATTGTAAACGTGGCTCAAGCCCCCTAATTCAAGTTATATTGTACCACCTATACTTTAGACTCTTGCAATCTTGTGAGACTTCAACTTGCAAATCGTATAAGAAATTATTGTTGCTGGCTTCTTCAACCCAACTGCGCAAAACTCATTTTCTACAGTACTCATTTTCGACTTGCAAAGTTTAGTACATATCTTTGGACACTTACAATAATCACTAGTCGGAGATATTATTGTCATTATTAGATTTTAAGCCCCGGAACAAGTCAACTAATCCATTATTAATGTCTAGATTCATGTGTTGGTGGTATAAGCTGCCGTGAGAATAGGGGCATGCCGATCTACTTTCGCACACAAGGTCACTTTCCAAATCCACCTTTCGATAGGATAAATACTCAAGTAATTATCATCTCTTTTTCTGTTGTATTTTTATAAAAACTGCATTAAATAATAGCTAGAAGCTTGACAAAGACAAATGGGGAATATAGTCGGACTCTGCAAAAGTAGCCCTTTTAATAATGCACAACAGTCAACAGACATTCACGTACAACTCGATGATCGAGGCCCTCAGTCCGTTTAAGTAATATGATGGACCGTGGCTGAGATATTTGGCCTGGGCGTGTTAGGTGCCTATTCGACCATAACCCGATTCGAGTCCCCGTTTGAAATAGAAATGACCTTCCAGAGATAACAGAGAATTCTAAGCAGTTTAATGTAAACAATACAAATATAATACTGTAGATATTAACATAAACCTTCACTGAATGCATAACATAACAACGTTCACTGACTACATAACATAATAAAAATTGAATTGTTCAAATACAAAAATAGATCACCACCATTCTTAAAATAAGAAATACAGAACATCAAAAGCAAACATGATCATTCTTTGCCTTTCTTTTTTTTATGGGATCCACAACATGTCCTGTTGGACGTGGTACTAGCCCAAACTAAGGCTGCTAGCCTGCAAGTATGTGCCGAATAGATAGTCATACGTCTCCGTCATGGATAGATTCAATGCCTGCATGATGCATGAACGACAAATAACACCCTACCACTAGTATTCCTCGTGATTCTACCTCATCCTCTGTTGCTCGAGGCTCATTTTCTCCTACTTGACCACATATTTTTACAATCATAAGTATCGATTTTTTCAAAACAAAAACAAAATAGGCCCTTGATAGTTTCTATATATTCTTTTTTTTTTCATTTTGATAGCTCATTCCTGAAATTTTTACTAAACAACGAACGCCCTAATCATTGTGTTGATGTAACAAAAAGCAAAACTAATAATCATTCAGGCGCTTTGTTTGCCTAAGCCCTAAAGCAACCCTTAAAATAATGAAATTGGTTATTGATGAAATAAATTATGTTCCCGCCGCAGTACGAATACCACAGAAGAAGATAAATGTCAAGAAGCGGTCGAATCCATCGAAGCACTTGCTTACTTAAATTACTAGAATGAATAAATAAAAATGAAGATTGAAATTGATTGTGATAAACTAATTAAACTAAAACTAACAATGGAATTAAAAGTGATAAACTATGGAGTAAAAATGATTATCGTGAAAGATTTACCGAATTTTAAAGAATATTCTTACCCAAATAATGGAATTATCAACACTAGGTCCGACAAGAAGTTCTATGATACCGCTCGGTTCACAGCGGTTCACCGAATGTTCCTAGTTTAATTAATCTCCTATGTCACCAGCGAAATTGGTAATACTAGAAACCCAGTGTCAAGTAGAAATCTATTAACCAATTATGCCAGACACTTTCGTATATCAACTACAGTATCCAAAAGTTTCCCACTCCTCATAGTCATAACAGCTTTTGTTTTTCAGTTGACTAGAAACTTGCCGACTCGACTTCACAGCTTTGCTAACTATCCCATCCGAACTTCCAAATTTCTTATTACGCATAGTGTCAAATGCCTCAGATGAGGTGGTCGAGCTTCTCATCTTTAGGTGCCTCATTACCTCTGTTAAACATTTGCCCTTGAAGTTGATCTTCATTATTATTCTTCCATGAAAAGTTTGGATGATTCTTCCACCCAGGATTGTAGGTGTTTTAGCTGTGATCATTATCGGGTTATACCCATTCATGACATTTCTGCTAGTTTTGGCATACGACAACCTCACGGTAAGTTAATACATATCGCACGTTGCATGATGATCTCGTGAACCCACGAATAATCGCCAATCGCCTACATAACGTTAACCGCTTAGTCAACTCCAAATTCGAATTAAGTATATGTACTCCTCTTGGATTTCCTTTAATTCCAAATTGCTTAGTCATCCGCCTCGGCTTCTAATGTACTGAAAGAGGCTAATTGGCTTAACGCTCCGCCCCATTAGCTTCAAGCAACGCTACTAGTTGTGCTAGTTGCGGTTAGTGAATTACTATAAAATAAAAAACTATACTCTCGTTTACCATATGTTTCTCGTCTTGTTTGTCTCTGTCTTGCTACATAAATGTCCACATACATTAGCCCTTTTATTATGCTTAAGCATCTGGACACATTATTACTCTGAACACAAATGACATAATTGTGTATAAGAAAATACTAATTTCAACTTTCTTCAAAAATCAATGATTGTTTATAAGTTGTATCTTCTTTTAGAAGACGGCGACAAAGTCATAGGTCAAATCAGCACTGGATTCAAATATTGAAACAACATTAAGGCACCAATTAGTGTTGAAAACTTAAAATGTATGTTAACACTTAATTTGCTTAACAATTGTGCAACCTCTATGAACCACTAAAGAGACATGCGCTTAGATTAGAGACAAATTTCCCCCTTTTTTTATACTTGGCTAGCCTCTATACTTCTAAATTAAACGTTTACTCATTATCGCAAAATATTATCCAGTTTTAAATTTTGACAGTCGAATTTAACAGGATATGTTCTATTGGGACTGATTAGATAAACACGAATCAAATCGACTTATATAACCATTCCACGTACGTTAAGAAACTGTACTAGTAATAAATGTACTTGTAATAGTAATGTACGTTCATTCTCTTCATATTGTTTATGAAATTATGCTTCAACCACACGTGAAAACATCACCATCCCATATTGGGAAAGACTTATTTAGTGCATTGGCTCGATATAGTTGGTTTTGATGTCTTTATCACTACGTATCGGTTAGATATTATAGATAATATATAAAGGACTAACTGGGAGTACAAGGAAACATGTTAAGGTTAAAAAGTAGTACTTTATTTATTTTTCTTTGGTTAAAGCAATACGGACTTCAGCTTAATATTCTTCAAGCTTCAAAATAAACGTATCATAGATTTAAAAGCTGCTTTTATTAAGATAGTGAAAATTACATCAGACAGAAAACGTGATATTAAAAAATGTAAATAATCAATTATTGTAAAAAAGTAAATTTTTCTGATTATCAGCGATTAAACTTTAATACGAATGGGCACTCGTGTAATAAGCTTCGATCTATTATTCAATTGAGTTCATGCTAGTCTTTAAGAACCCAATCAAGAATCATATCTATCAAGAGGATGTAAATCTAGAACTTCATGGGCAATCAGGGATGATGGCATGAATCTCATTAGTACAAAATAAACATGGCCAATAAACGTTTAATGAAAATAATTACAAACTACAGTTATCAACTCATATGTCAATCGATAAGAGAGAATGCACTATGATGAGCCGGTATCCCATCCAGTAGTTGAGCAATATTTTTACACTTATAATTAAATCTTTTCTTGAGGAGGTTTTGAATTTGAATCTTGTAAAAAGCTGAGGGAGAAGTTGAGGATTTATAGCATTGATATGTAGCTCCTTGTTCGGATCAATTACACATGTATCACAACAACAATTAATAAATCAATATGACTATAAGTTCTTGTATGTAGAAGTGTTTACTTTAGGTAATAAGGAACCTAATAATAAGCAATCATAAATTCCCAATTTACCTTTTATTTTGTAGGATTTTAGAGGAATATGATTAATCCCGCAAAATTGAAAAATGAATGTATCACTAATTAAGGGAAAGAGAGAAGTAATGGCAATGTGGAAGTGATATATATGGGGTCCGATGCAATTAACTAATTAAGGGAAGAGAAGAGGTAGTGTGAGTAATTAATAAAACGTGAAAACAAAATAGAGACAAAAAGAAGGTTGGTTAATAGGTGGAGTGGAAAACGGATTGGAGGGGGACCTCCAATGAACAGAGAGAAATAATATGAGAGGAGAGGGTGTCTTCTTGTCTTTGACTCAATCGAAGTCTTTTTGAAGTTTTTTCTTCACTCACAAGGTAATCATAATAGGTGTAAGAAAAATGGCACATATTTTGCTTCCACTTCACATAATCTTACAACCTCTTTAGGCCCTTATCATGATCATCAACGTACTATATAGCTTCTTGTTTCCATCTCAATCAAAGCCAGTTGGAATAACAAAACAACTAAGTTTCTCACTCCCATTGGTTTCATATCTGAATAAACTTACCTCATCAGTAATCATCTGGTGAGGAACTTTAATTTCTTCTTCTTCATCATCATATTCCTTTTCTCATTTCATTTCGAAAAATGAGGAAGCCGGATCAAACGTTAATGAGAGAAAAGCCTAAACTTAGGAAAGGCTTATGGTCACCAGAAGAGGATGAGAAATTGATGAAATACATGTTGACAAATGGTCAAGGTTGTTGGAGTGATATTGCTAGAAATGCTGGCTTGTTGAGGTGTGGTAAAAGTTGTCGTCTTCGTTGGATTAATTATTTGAGGCCAGATCTTAAAAGGGGTGCATTTTCTCCTCAAGAAGAAGAGTTTATCATTCATTTGCATTCCATTCTTGGTAACAGGTTAGTTTCCTCACAGTCCTAGCTACATGCATCTTGTAGTCTAGTAGAGTTTGCTAGAATTTGCCCAAATCCATAGATTATTGTAAATATGATTATTATTGATCAATTCAAGTATTTAAATGTCATTTCTGCTTTAATTTCATACTGTATGTTTGTATTTGATATAGAAATTGTCTTAAGATGAGCAGACTATATAGCTTCCAGTTCCCCTCGTATATAAGTCGAAACTGAAGTTTTCAACCAAACATTTCATTCGAATCAGAATGGTAATAATAAGGTTATAGGAACATTGTTACTATCTATGAGGTAGCTATATATATATATATATATATGCAGTCGGCCAGTCGCAGGTTTACGTTTTTCACTTTTGGGCGTTCGAAATATTTCAATTCTTTTTAGTGTTCTATTGAACATTCCTAAACGAAAGGGGTTCGCCACTGGGTATTTGTAATTTCTGTATCATTTGGTTTATAATTTGGACAGTTAAATGCAGCACGTAGCACATACCATGTTGCATTACAAATTTATTATGTGTATATTTATGTTGTTATCTTATCT
This sequence comes from Lithospermum erythrorhizon, assembly GCA_019722365.1. Lineage (NCBI taxonomy): Eukaryota > Viridiplantae > Streptophyta > Magnoliopsida > Boraginales > Boraginaceae > Lithospermum > Lithospermum erythrorhizon. Next base: position 1,419,895 of record JADFUC010001683.1, read on the forward strand.
CACAAACTTCAATTTCTACATAAAAAAGCCTTAAATTCTACTCTTTAATTATGTTTTGTTGACCATATTTATCTCCTAGAGGTTATAATTTGTCATGAATGTAGTGCAAGTTAAGATCAATTCGTGGACCTCTATTTTAGTGTTCCACCTTATTAAAGGATTCATGCGAGCCATGCACCTACCTTAAGCTTAAACAATAAATTATTATAATATCCTTGTACAAATAAAGAAAGTCTGATTATTGTCTAAATATGTGTATCTTCAGGTGGTCACAAATTGCAGCTCGCATGCCAGGTAGGACAGACAACGAAATCAAGAATTTTTGGAACTCCACGATCAAGAAAAGGCTTAAAAACATCACCAATAATAATAACAATTCTACGTCTTCACCAAACATGAGTGATACATTATCAGATCCTAGCAGGGGTATTATGGGAACATTATTTCCCATGCAAGAACAAGATATCTTCAATATCTGCATGGATACTTCCTCCACTTCATCTATTTCCATGCAACTTTACCAACATCAATCTATGTTGATCACCGGAAACAACCATTTCAACCCTTGCCCATTACTTGGTAACAATTTCGATGTCGTTAATGGAATGAGTAATCATCATCATGAGGGGTCTTGCTTAGATCAAATTATGGCGGGTGATGGAGGATTAGTGGAGGATTATGGAGTTTTGGAACCATATTACATGATGGGGTTAGAAACTGAGCTTTCAGTTCCTGAATTGGAGAGTGGTAATAACAATAATAGGGGTGTTGAGAATAATGGTGTTGCTAATGAGTTTGTTGTTGAAAAGAAAACCAATGACAACAGCAACCAAAATGTGTTTAATGGTGTTGGTGAAAGTATCAAAGTGGAGGATATGGTTGCACTTGAAAATCATTGGCCAGGGCATACTTTAAAAACTGGTGATTTGGATTGGGAGACTTTGTTGGCAAATGTTCCTTCATTATCTTGCCTTGATTACCAAATAGACTAAAGACATGCACACATATTCCTCCATCAGGCCCAGTCCTATGAATTCTTAATTCTTAACATCGTATCATTTATTACGCACATAAATTTTCTACCATGCACTACATACAAAAAACCTTCACTTTTTTTTTTCTATTTCCCTCTTCTCTTCCGCCGTTTCTCTTCAAATAATTTTTCCATTTCAATACATGTACCATATACACATAGATACCAATTTTATGTTTGCTTCTTTATGAACCACGCTGCCTCGAATTAAGCCTAAAAGTCTTGGAGAAATGCAAGGGATATAGTCTTTCATGCTTCCTTCAACCAGTTCCAAGGCTTATGGAAGAGTTGTTGAAGAATAATCTCTCCCAAATGTTAATAGTTTCATACACTTTACAGAATTGGAGAAGAAATGCAAAAAATGCATGATGATCAATTGTAAGTAGTCTGGTGTACAGAGAGAGATATATGTAATAAGCCATTGTGAGAGGAATTATATACATACACAATTAGCTAAAATAGTTCCATTTTATGTACAAATAGATAAATGAGGTAGTTGTAATAGTTGAATTTGAATAATTGTGATCCAGATTCATATAGTTTAGAGGTTCTGAGAAGCAGCAGAAGATATTAAACAATTAATTAAATAATAAAAAAGGAGAATGAGAAATAAAAAAGAGAACGTCGCCTGAGAGATTCGAACTCTCGCGGGGAAACCCCATGTACTTAGCAGGCACACGCCTTAACCACTCGGCCAAAGCGACTTGTTGATGCTTTACCCAGATGAACATCGATACTATATCAATAAATATCATAATATAAATATTAATCCTAATTTTTGTTTATAAAACAAATTTTTATTACTTTCATCCCTAGGTCGAAATCTTTGTGCCAGTTTATTCGAAATGCATTTAAAATAACAAGTTGTCGTAATTTAAATTCTAACCAAAAAGATAAACGGACGATTAAAAGAAACATGGATATTTTAATCTTTTAAAGTTATAATTTTACTAATTAAAAAAAACAAAAATCCACATATTACTAAATCCATGAATTCCATGCAGTTTTTTATCCATAACAATACGATTTGACGATTTATCCTATGTAAGCTTCTCGCTTAGAAAATATGGTAATACTATATAATCAAACAATTAGGAACGAAAGAGGAAAAGGATAACAATGGAACTCAATGAAATATCACAAAATAGTTCATCAATATTCAAAACCATCATTTGTATCCATTATCCAGTCATCATTCTATAAGAGGATGTTTCCTTTCAATGTTCTACAAGTAAATGACCGAAAAATAAACAAAATCATATCTGCAACAAAGACTAGGACATACTTTAGCAGTCCTGAAAGCATCACAGATTCAGATGGAAGAAAGCAAAAGAACATAATCAAAAGTAATAATGTTAAAGAGGTATAAAACATAAATTCTGAATTATGTTGAAACAACATCAATGTTACAAAAGATATGTTTCATTAGATTAAGAACATCTAAGATTAAACATAGAATAGAATAATAAAATACATAAACAAGTATTAAGTAATCTGGACCGCAACAATTTAACACGGTCCAAACAACAATATTAGAATAAATTAAAATGAAATTAAGTTTTCCTTGTACTCTCCTTCCATCCTCCAATTGCCCTGAACTGAAAAAACTGGTCACCAAAAGATTGTAACGTTTTTCTTTCTAGAAGTTCAGGTTAAATGAATATGAATTCACTAAGTAATCAGCTTTTCAAGTTGCATGTGCTCTAACCAAGCCCCTAAAACTGAATGATCAAGAGCATCAACTTGAGCATTGAATTTCGAACCCTCACCGGATGGCAAGGCTGCACCAGGAACAGAAGCTGCAGACTTGTCTTTCATCTCAGGTGGTGATTCCTTGACGAGGGATTGTACCCATGAGACATCAGGCCCTTCACCGTTGTCTTTAAGTTCGAAAGAAGATGACCTATGTAACTTACCTAGTTCATCTCCATTCAAGGACCAATCAACTTTTCCACCGGGTGATCCCCATTTTGACCAAGAATTCCCGGGGGATCCGACAAAAGAGACATTGTTGGATCCAAGTTCCCTGGAGCTAAGACTCCTTTGCTGTAGTTGTTGCTTCTCACGTTGAGCAAATGCTGAGAGGCGAGCACTCATTGGAGATATGGGATCCACACTTCTTGGTGACATCCTCCCAGGGGAAGAGACTCCAAAAGGTGCCTGCATCAGTGGATGCTCAACATTCTTTGGTGAAAACCCATTAGTATTAATTGGTGAAAGCATGTTTTGCTGCTGTTGGAACGAATTGAAAACAGCAGATTTGTGTGAAGGAGAAAAGGCACCAGAAGCCGCTGCCTGATCAGCATATCGTGGAGATGTCATATCTGATGAAAATAGCTCTTCTAGATTTGAAGGAGTCAAGGATTTAGACAGAACAGAACGGTTCAAAGAAGAAGCCGAATTAGGACGCGGCTGAGAGTGACAGCCTATATCATTGAGATATAGCTGCTGGGCATCCAAATCTCTCAACATATGCAAATCCTCAGGATGAATATCACGAGCACAAAGAGAGGATCTCAGACGACTTGACTGGAGGTTGCTACCAGGTAGATGAAGTGTTGGAACATTTGGCTGAGACCACGCAGCATGATTTGCTCCATTTGCGGTTGGAGACATTGGCTGGTTAAATACAGGAGACATCATGGAGTGTGATGGAGAACCTGGAAACATGCTTAAAGCAGCTGCCATGTCCATAACGCCTGCAGCAGAGGCAGTCGATCTAGGTGAAGGAACTGCAGAACCAGTTGAGACATATAGAGGACGAAGCTCTTCAGGCATGTGGGCAAAAAAGCAAACACGCCTAGCACAACTTGTCCCATCTTTGCATAACCGAGTCCGATACTGGGCAGGGTGCAGCCAGCACTCGAAAACACCATGAGCATATTCACACATATCACCTCGCCTACAGGCACCCTTCCGAAAATCAGGACACGGCACACAGCTGTAGTGGTACTTCCTTGGATCCCTCCTGCGAGCGTTCTCACCAGGATGAACAAAAGGACACTCTGTCCAATCATGAGAGTAAGCTCTTGAGCAAGGTCTGACCTTGAATGAGAACATACGAAATTCATCAGTTGAGAAGATGCTGTTCTTTATGTCAGGAAGAGATGGATCAATAGGATACTCTTTTTTCTCAGGAGCCAGAGTAGCTGGAGTATCACTGTACTTTGCCATAGGAGATGACACTGTGTTTGAAGGAGAATAAGGAGATCCATTGTCCTCTGATGAGGAAAGGGTTGGTGAGGAGTTACATGAGGAAGTAACTGAAACACGGAGGCCCCGCCCACCAACAGATCCATCTGAGCTACTACTCATTAGCAATTCTTCAAGGGAAAACTTAGTTCCAGGAAGATTAGGAGGAACCACTATCAGATCAACTGGCCGACGACCTTGTGCATCCTCGATATTTGGATCAGCACCAGCAGACAAGAGCAGCTTTATAATATTAATAGCATTAGAAGAGCCTGAGGATGAGGCACAGTGAAGAGCAGTCCATTTATCTTGGCCGCAGCTTTGATTCACATCAACCTTAGGCTTTGAAATAATAAATTCAACAACATCAGAACAACCATAGGTAGCAGCAACCATTAACGGAGTCCTCTCTTCACGAACAACTAGCTTAGCGAATTTCTTGCGAACTAACCAAAATCCTACTTCAACAATTGCAGAAGAATCAAGTTCATACAGCCGTCTTAGACCAGCAAGATCACCATCAGCAGCAAGGTCAAGTGCACTAGTAAAAGAATCTACAGTCTCGACAGTTAATTTACTCATGTTCTTTTCGTCAGATTGGTTTCCGGAAGAATTAGAATTTGACTTTTCTGTTTCACCACACATGCTTCAACTAACTGCAAAGAAAGTCAAGCAAGCAACTCTTTAAAAGAAGCATCATACATCAGGATTCACAAAATAAACAAAAACAGAAAACAGAGTAAAATAACACTCCCACTCTTAACCTTTATTGTTCAGGAAAGAGGAACACTTGCACTAAACCAAGTAAAGACATTATTAACAACAAAAAAGAGCACACACTGCTCAACATATACATAAATAATAGAACTATAATGACCCAGATGCTTTACACATAAACTTCCCCAAAGGTTATCAAGTCTTTCACATTACGAAAACCATCACTAATCGCACTTGAAAACGAAATATATGCAACATTAAAGATCGTTTCAAATGTCAATAAAAGGGGAGGGGGTTTCAAATGACAAAAAAAAAAAACAAAGCATACCACTGTGCAAGATTTTCACTTTCCAGTACAAATGAAAGTTTACCAGGCTGCCTCCAATATAAAAAGATCAAAACATATGAACAAATCCAAACTTCTACAAATGAATATGATTCTATTTGGATCAGATAACGCCTAAAAGAGAAACATGGGTAAGATTAAACATGATTCACAAGAATAGGAATAATCTAGGCAGATAAAAATAATGTGAAAAGCATCTAATACTAATTAGGATTCTAAAGTAGAGTAATTTTCAACACTGGATTCTCTAAAAAAGGTTCCATTTTTCACAACTAATAATCAAGCTCATATATATATCATCAATTGATATGTGCACTAACAATTAAACTATAAAAAACAACAAAAAACAAACACCCATTGTACACTAATACTAATATTTTCAAAAAAGGTTCAATCTTTCACAATAACTAATTATCAAGCTCATTTATATATCACCAATATATATGCTTACTAGCAATTACCTATTCTACACACACGAATAATATTTATTTTCTTGAAAAGCAAAAAAGAAATACAAAAAAAACATTAAATACAAAAGAATTAGTTCAAAACCCACTAAAATCAATTAAAAACACCTAAACAAACAACAAATTAAGCACATAAACAGCAAAAATCATCAAAAACCCAAGTCAACAATGAGTCAATAACTAGCTCATCCAACAGTTGACTACACAAAAACCTCAAAACAACTAAATAATCAGCAAAACTAAACCATAAACCATAACAAAAACTCACCGATCCGATGAAAAAATCCGATCTTTAAACAGATCTAGCAAAACCAAAACTACCCAAAAGCAAAATCACAGATCTGGGACAAAAACAAAAGGGTATTCACTACTTTAATTGATAAAAATCATGGCTTTATTATATAGGAAACAACGCTTTCTTGAACATGATTTTACCCATTTTCCTAAAAAATGGAGTATATATATTACAAAATCAAGAAAATGGAGATAAAAACTATGATGAGATAGAGAGAGTGAGAAAAATAATAAAATAATGAGAATATATAAGGAGAGAGGGGGTGGGGGTGGTGTGGGTGTGGGGTGGGGGGTAGGGGTAGGTGTAGGGGTGGGGAGGAAGAGAAAGATCGAGAGAGTGGAAAGCGAAAGTGAAAGTGAAGGATGTGTTTGTTTGCTATGTTTGAATTAATGAGGAAATTATGTCAAATGAAATTGTGATGGAAATTGAAATGATAGAAAAATATTACTCAAAAAGTGACTTATAAAAAAACATAATGAAAAATTATTAGTATTTTGTTTGATACTCAAAATGTATGTTAATAATTTTTTTTTTTTTGAAACTCATCTCTAATTTAGTACTGTATAAGAGTTTGATCTAAAATAATAAAATGATAAATTGTCATTATCAAGAATTGATAATTATTGGAGTTAAACTAATAGTCACGACTCACGAGATATTATTAGTAATAACGACTTCTCGAATTCAATTCCTTAAAATGATGAAGACCAAATTTAAAAAGAAGAAAAAAAATAAAATGTAAAAATATCATATAAAATACTACTATAACCATATTATGAATGTAATTAAAATCATCACAGGAAATGCAATAATTTATGTGGGACTTGGTAAAGTGGGATCAAGTGAAGGGTGAATGGTTGACTAGATGCATGGGACAAAGAGCCAATAAAGTGGGACGTTTTGGTGAAAACATATGGATTTCAAGGAAATATAGTTTGATTTCAGATAACATTTTGGATTCCAGCACTATTTCGAGTCCACAAGCCCGGTTTAGAAGAATTCTGACTTCAGAGAAAGACTTCACATTTGACTATTTCAGATATAATTGAGACTTAACTCTTATTATGGATTTAATATAATAATCTGAATAATAAATACTAATTCAAACCAGTTAGTAGAACAACATAAGTATTACGGAGTAGCTAAAATTCATTTGAATTAAAACTCAATTTTTCTCTAATGATATGATACCATTCAAATATTATCACTAGATAGTCATTATTATACGTATTTATTTACTACATGTAGAAATGGATTCAACCATTATCACTAATTGAAGAATTATGGAAAAATTCTGTTTATTTCATCGAATGATACAACAGTATATATAGTTTTTAGACTAACTAATTAATTAATGGGCTTATAATTATAAAGGCCCGTAGATAATAAATATTAACATCTAAATATATTTTAATACTAATCAATAGTATTATACTCCGTACGTAATTATTGCATGTAAGAATTATCAGTCATTATTATATTTAATTATTACATGTAAGAGTTTAGAAAGTTCCGTCAGGTAGCTAAAAAGAAGATTATTACTACAGTACTAAGTTTATCTCTCTTTTTCCTTGTTCATACCAATTAGACATCGAAATTAATGAAATTTGATTACAAAAAATCATAATGTATGCCTCTTCAGATAAACAAAAAAGGAAAAAGAAAATGGATGTCAATCTTGTTGTGATACAAAAAAGAAACACACCAATACTCATCACTCATTTAACACAAATTATGTAGAAAAGACCATTCAATCATCATTCAATAACTTGTCCTTTACTATCGAGGTGTGGGGGTGGTTAATGATTCTCCTACCATTTCTAGCTAAGAGGGCAAGATTGAAATGATGAAGATGTTTGAAACCAAGACCACCCGAATTCTTGTCAATGCAGAGGAAGTCCCATGGATGTTGGTGTTGTGTTGTACCCCAAAAGATGTTGGCAAAAAATTTGATCAATTTCATTTAGGGTGATTAGGGGAAATTTGTAGATACCCATAGGATAGACTAGGATGGACTGGAGCACCGATTTGACGTAGCATTCTTCCGTAAATTGAAAATTTGACCTTCTTCCAATTGAGAATTCTTTTCTTGATTTTATCCACTATGTTGTTGAAGATATCCTTCCTGTTGGTTGCAATATCAAGAGGAATAGTCAAATAGTTGTCAAAAGTGTTTACACAATTGATATTAAGAGTTTCATGGATAAAGAGCTTAGAGTGGAATGGGGTAGCAGGACTAAAAGTGATGGAAGATTTGTGATAGTTGATAATTTGGACAGACCGACGCAAAGTCTTGCGAGTGTGAATGCAGTTTATACCTTCTTGAGGTGGATGAAGACAAACTATCAACAAATAAAAGACGCGATATTTCAGGACCATTATTTTCATAATAGGAACACCTTTCGAGGGACTTGTTTGTTTGATGAAGAAGAAGTGGAAGCAAGAAGAGCCTCTATACAAAGAGCTGTTATCAGTGAAAAAAGGACTACAAGCGTCATAGGTCAGTTTGAAATGCAGGGGTAGTTCGCCATTTACAATGACGTAGTATTGAATCGTGAAAATACATTCTTTTGATGAGACAACCAAATGAAGGTAGAAATTCAGTTTGGCTTCAAGGATAAAGGAAGTCCACCACACGATCAAATGCTTTACTCATATCAATTTTTAAAGCAGACAAACCATTTTTTTTCCATTTTCGAATTTACCTAATAGTATAAGTGATTTCTTGAGCCATCAGGATGTTGTCTTCGAGCTGCCTACTAAGGACGAAACCATTTGATAGGAGAGTAGAGAAAAGAGTCGAAAGCGAGGTTTAAGCATATTAACTTTAACTTGTGAGGCAATTTAGTATGCGCGGCTACAATGTGCCAATTGCTCAAGCTTGTTTGATGGATTCGGGAAAAGAGGAACTCTAAGGACAGCTGATGAAAGTATTTGCTTGGAGGTCTTTCTGGAGATGACCACATTAAAATCGAGGAGGCTTCTTTAAGTGAGATAATTTCTATTGTACCCGCTTTTTTAATAAAGTTCGGCAGTGAGAACCATCAGTCGGAGATTTGTTGTGTGACATTTGAAAAGAGTTTGTTTAATTTTTTTCGGTGAAAGGCTTCACAGGTCATTAATTTGCCGATTATTAAGTGTGAAGACGTTGTTTACGAAAAAAATAGAAAAGTTGAGGTGGTCATGATTGGCTTTTAAGCAGTTGATTGGTGACAATGATTCTTGATGTTCAGATTATTAGAAATGCAGTATTATCTTCTAAGCCTGCGATTATATTGATCTTGGTTCTGTATTTGACATGAGAATGGAAAAATTTTGTGTTTGAATCACCAGCAGTGATGGAAGTAATTTTAGCCCTTTGTCTTCAATTCTCACTTTCATGCATAAGTAGCAAATCAAGTTTGAGTGCGAAAATGCTGATCTTGTTGATACATTCTTGTTGTTTGACGACTTCAAGAAAGAATAAAGTTTCTTCAAGATCTTTAATTGTTGTTATGTTTCGATTCTTTTATTTCAATCTTTAACGCTATTTTTGATTTTTTTTTTAATTTAGAAAGGAAGGTGAAAGCAGAGGAATAATTTTGGTGGTTATTGCAAGGAGAGTTCTGGCCTATTCATAATTAAGATCGAGAATCCACGGCGGGATGAAACAATTTAGTTTGAAAAGGTCTAAAAGGCGACTGGGGTAGTTTGGTAGAGATTTACGGTAGGTCACACGTATCTTTGAATTGGCAAAAGCTTGGCATGTGGCTTTGGGGAAATAAAGTGACAATTCATAATTACACATTGCTCTATCCAAATTTTTCAAAATACGAATTACTTCTTTTTGTACCGGACCAAGATAGGACAACCAACTGATAGATCTTCTGCACCCAGTTGATAAAGTTAAGAAACGATAGATCCAGGATACTTGAGCCGCTGCTTATCCGAGATAGTGAGAACTTAAGTTAAAACTCCCATGAGGACGGGTAGCTATCAGATGTGGGTGGAGAAATGGAATAGAGCCTCGAAGCAATTACAAGGTTCCAGGTCATGAGTTCCGCAGTAAGTTCAAAAAAGTACGAGATGTTTGCTTTTAGTGGGGGAAAACGTAAACATTGTATGAAACCCAATCCAAAAGCACTCACCGTGCTCCAATAGCATCCACACCGAAATTAATAGGGAATAATAAACAGAGCAATAAATTAATGATATCGGTAACAAAAAGCTTCACATAGAAACAAATGATTCTAGTTTTAAACGCTTTTACAAGCTGCATTTAAGAACGAATCGTGGTAAGCTCGATCTGTGACTTTGCTAAATTCTAATGACAAGATTTTCATGACAAGATTTCAAAGTCATGGAAAGAATAACCACCCAAATCTTTTGAGAGATATTAAAGGCATTTGATATATAATCACAAAAGTGGAAAAAGTAAACAGATTTTAAGAGTGAGAGGCTCACTTGAACCATTAGTAAACTGAGTAAGTGTATGATTAGTGATGATACCAGAACTATGTGATATGCCATTATTGTTGTTTCTCCAGTCCTTGGTACTAGAATCTCTACAGGTCCAACCAGACAGGTAAGCCTCGACGATTTCGAGCCTTTTTTTTATTATATGTCTATCTTCAAATTCTAAATCTCCAAAGTCCACCACAACTCTTTTCCTTTTCCCACCAAAACAAACATGATTCACTAGAACCATTGATACCTCTGTATTGTTGAGGTTGAGACCAGTCACATGAGAATCATTCATACCATTAGAGTCAAGTGATTGCAAATTCTTGATAGTCACTACCATTTTTGCCTCATCTTGATATTGAATCAATTGTGTAGCAATAAGTATAAGTCCATTCCGATCGATTACTTCCTCGACATGTGAGTTCAAGATCTTGATCCAACTGTTACAATTGCATAAAAAAAACTACAAGGAAGTATTCTGTTAAACTTGAAAGGAGGAAGGCCTCTTATCCCAAATCTTTAATATTTATCATCTCACAAGTGACCGAGACATACATTTTCATATCAATTTTCACCTATTTTCATACTTTCATTCGACTCGATACATCTATGTTAATCTCTATGTTAATCTCCTGGACATTGAATTTCAAAGGCATCAACTGAATCTTAAACTCATTAATTTTCGGACCGTATTATCAAATTGGGAATCGTGATCATTGGTTTTCCAGGGATGTCCTTCGTTTTTGATTGATTACTAACATTAATCGAGTCTAAGCCCGAGTCAAACAAAGCCAAAGCATTAACAAAGATCCATCTTTCCTTTTTTTATGAAGAGCCCCAAGTCTTAAGATCAATCTCAATAGGATCAATAACAAACGCACTTTGCATTCTTGAAGAGAGGCCCATGGTACCAGAATTAACACCATAAGAGAAAACATATTTGTCCCTTAAAAAACTATCAACATTTTCAATAACTCCAGTACTACAACCATTTTTAGTCTTAGTCTTACGTGAAGACGGACAGAAAATAAACCTTGAGTCAATATTAATCATATTCCTAGATTTTCTACATCTAAATGAGAGAAATTTAGGAACGTCCACAGGAGGGGCAAGATTGGGTCGAGTGATTTTAATTGATAAAAATTCTCCGGGTTTTGCAGATATAATTTGATGATAAGAAGAATTAGAGTCGTCACCGTTTTTGAAAGAAACCATAACCTTATTAAAATGAAAATGTTTTGGTCCCTTGTGAAATCGAGAATAATGACATCGGGAATCTTCGTGATGGCAGACCAGTCTTCTGGAAGAGAATTCTTTAACCATTTTTGTTGTTGATACCTTTAAGAAGGATTTATGAGAATATCGATGAAATCGCTAGTTATGCTTAAGAAGGTTTGGATTTGAAGGTTTTTCGTCGGAGAATGAGTTGATGGTCAGGCAGAGTTCGGAGAATACCATCAAATCTGATACTTCAAACTTTGGGATTCGGTGGGGAGCAGTAGCGGGGGATTGTCGGCTTATTTCGCCGGAATTTGAAACTCTCTTGAGAGAGTAAGAGCTATCTTCACCCTCATTTTTTGTCTCATTTTCTTGGTTCTAACACTAACATCAATATATAATACTTAAAATGTAATCTGCCACTACTTCTAGATAGCTTTTCAAAGTCATAAGCAAAGATAGCACTTCTCCAAAACGGTATGCGTGAGCTGAGCTGTTATACACACACCCAAATAGTGTTGGGTTTGAGTGTGAAATGACTATTTTGCCCCTCCTATTTGCAAGTGTAATAGTTAAAAAGTTTTATTAAGGGTAAAATTGTTATTTTACTAAAAAGTTACTATTTTACTGTGCGCTTGCAATATTTATTTAAAAAACATTGTCTAAGCAATGTCACCTTAAGAATACGATTTTCCACATGTACATACAAAACATGCCCAAAGCAAGATTTTTATATAAAAAAACGAATTACCGATACTACGGGCGGGTGGAGCTGTTAAGGTCTTAACTCCACCGATTTTTCAAAAAATGTATTTTTTTCCTTTAAATTGAAAAAAATATCGTAATTTTTACTTACTCAATCCACCTTGATTTAACCCCTTTAAAATTCATATAATATAATATTTGTATTTATTTGACCCATTCTAAAAATTAATTTGCTCCGCCTCATTATAAAAAATATAAAAAATTTGTGAGTGACAAACAACATAATTTTTAAAATAATAATTACAATTTTTTAAAAAATACTTAATAAAATTAAAATTTTCTAAAATTAAGACGATTGATCCCATGCCACCCAGTTCCTCCCGTTCCTCCACTGATCAATACTTCGGTCACTACTTAAAACTTAATATGTTGCCATTTTAGATAGCGTTGTCATGGTATCGATGAAGATGTATAATCTATGTAAATGTTATGTTAATAATGCAGCTTGAACCCGGCCCTAATCTTATTTATTTGAGATGGAAGTAGTAAGTACTGCATATATGTAGTTCGGTTGAACACACCGTGCAACCACAACCGCACCTCAACTAAATCTATTTTGATGAAATAAGTCATGTCTCTATCAGACATAATGCCATAATATATATTATTACATGCCATATTTTGTAGTCTTTTTCTATTTAAATGGATGAGTTGTAACAATATAGTCTTGGTATGCGATCACAATAATTCTATAAATGAAAATGATTTCAATAGCAAAAGTTGATAACAACAAAAGCCAAAGATGGAACAATTTGGTACTCACAATATTGTCTAGCCGATCAAGTCTAGTAAGCATCGGTTCTTCTACAACACTAACCATCCTTTTCAACTACGTATTATCTCACTTTCCTTTTTCATTTTCTTGGTTACCTTTTTTCTGTTAAAAGAGAGAAATAAATAGATTCTTCCCCCCCTATAATTATTGCATCGTTATATGGCGGTGGCAGAATATACATTTGACAATAAGGAGACTTGCCCGGTCAATGTAGATAGATGACACGTGTGGAGGAGGACACATGGTTCAATCGGATGTCTACTCGTTTCACTTACAAAATTGGCGGGACAAGATAACTTGCATCATGACATAAGTAAAACTAATGTCAACCCTCGGTATAGCTCAAATTGGTATAATGTAAAATTAATTCTCGTTACCTTATGTATAATGCGGGTTCGACTTATATAAGTAACGAAAATTATGTTGAAGTGATTAAAAAAAAATTATAGTCCTGATCAATTAAAACACATTTTGTGATTAACTTTTTCATGTATCCTAGAACAAGAACCTCGAGGAATCGTTAGTATGACAATTCACACTTTTTTTATTATTGTCAAGCGTTACATTTATTATGTATTCCCTCCATCCATAATTCTTAAACCCATTTAATTTTGTACACATTTTAAGAAAATTCAAATATGTATCTTGTATTAAAATTTCCCTCCATCATCACATCTCATAAATAAGACTTAGTTTAGAAATTTCTAAAAATAAAAAATGAACCTAAAAAATAAGGATGGAGAATACATCTTAAAATAAATTGCATGGATCTATCATTTCTAACCTTTTTTTTTTTTTATAATAAATCGATACATATATTCACGTTAGGAGTTGTCACAAAATTATGGACATGCAATCTTGGAGAAGAGCATGTATAAATTTTCTTTTAGAAAAATTATTTATCTACGTTTTCATTCCGTCTTCTTGATTTACAAAATATTTATCTCATATATTTTAATCATCATGGATAATTATGATTTGCAATGTAATATTACAAATAAGTGATCTGCATTTTTATAGAGGAGGAGACACAAACGAGACAGAGATGGGGTAGAAGATTATCTTCTCGTTTTATCTGCTAACAAAATAATTGTTTTGAATTTGATTTTAAAAATAAAGGACTAATTAGTCACTCAATAAATAATTTCATTTTTTTCGTGAAATATATATAATGTATCCTTTTCATCAACATTGAAAAATCCATTTTCATCATCAATGAAATTCATTGGGTAGGATCAAACCCTATAAATAAAAAAATACTCCAAAAAAACTAGAACCTATAATCCATGTATGTAACTTTGATGAAGTATCACTCGCTTTTATGGTTTTTCATACATTTCTACCAAATCTTATCTTTGGACAAACAAATTAAAACTAGTACGACTACATCTTGAATGTACTTGAATGAGGTGATAACGTATGTAATAAATAGGGTAAATTTGTTTCTGCTCCCGAATTTTGTCAAATCGCCCGGGGCCATTTCCTTAATTTTTCAACCGTGGCCGATCGCTTCACAATCAAGCACGATCATATTGTCTCCTCGAATTAATAATTTCTACGATCATTCTCGTGACTAACTATAATAAGGCCGATTGCCACCAACTAATCTCAGTAACGCAATATATCGATCCTTCATCTCCAGAAGAATTGGGTGGCGTATATCGTATAAATACAAATCGACTCAATTACTTTTCCTCAGAATAGAAATTAACCACAAGTCTAATACATGCATAATTCCCTCGATTTTACCCTTCATCAAAATGGATTGACGCCAATTTTAACACAAAATAAACGGTAAATCCCTAAAATAACGCTCGAATAGTTTGTTAAACCGACGACCGATTTTAAAGCTTTTGGCATTAAACCGATCAGTCATTTAAGCAGTGAGAAAGAATTTAATCCCATAATACGAGTACTCCATAAGATGTCAGATTGATAAGTTTGTACATAATCCTCTGGACCTCATCATCTTATCTTTATTTGTAGAGACAAGAATCTTAGTACAGTAGATCTCATTGTTATCTAAAACTAACAAAGGATGGGTTGAGCCTTGATAAGTAGATCCCACATATCGCCTCGAATTAACGACGGAGTAGTAACGTATTACTCATAAATCCATCTTTCGAATCTGCCGACTTTCACGAATGCCTATATTTGCCCCGGAAAAGTTACTTTTTTCTAATTTTGTCCCCACCGAACACGTACATTATCATGGGCTGATTCAAATGGTATTCTATATATCCAGGTACACCTGTAATCTGCAATACTGCGACGACAAAGATCCATCAATTTTTATGAAAAGTTTGGGTTCGAATGGTGACAAAAGCATATTATTTCAAAACAAAAACATGCTTCATTATATGAGGTTATTTGTTTTAAAACCAGCCATCTGTCAGTCTCTTAACTTTAACACTTTAACAATAATCATATTCCTACTTTAATCCAATCGTGTCTATAATCGGGCGAAAGAATACGCTCTTTCGCTAAATTTCACCCTATTCTTTAATTTTCATTCAACACTACATTTTGAGAAACTTTCTTTTGCATATATGACTTCGATACACCTCTATCTTATCCTTCTACCATCTTGTTCAAGTATGAGTTTGTTTATAATCTGCATCAAAAACTTATTTGGTTGGCCTTTTAAGTTTTCCAATTTTATTGCATTGTCAATAATCCATTTCCAAGTTTTCTCAATGCGATTTTTCTATGCTAATGGTCGAACCAAGATTTTTATAAAATAAAGCACTAATAAATTGAGAATAAAAAACAAGAAAAAATAAAATGTAGGAGCGAGTGAAAATATAAAATTACATTCGAGCCACAAGGAATACTCCATTTTATAAATCCCGGATCTCGCCTCGCATTATGTGCTCGTAAACAGCGAACACGCAGTAACATAGCTCTCACAATGCATCGAGCACGCAATGCGTGTCGCTAACGAAGTCGCTGTGACGCAAAGACATCACACACATCCTGCTCGATCTATCCGAGCACTTAGCCATAAGGCGAGACTCAGCACACACCATATTTGCATAAATTATTATAAGTTCATAATACAATTACCATCTATACTCTATTCTGCATTATCAGGTACATATTGTCTCTAAGTTGAAATATGAACAAAAGGCAAAGCTCCTAATTCATATTCATTAAAGAATATCACATGAACGAATATTTGTCTATTAATTTCAAACTCATTATTAACAAATATATATTGTTATTGTGGATAATTTAACATATATAGATTCAACAAAAAAATAACATATACATAGTCATTAAAGAACAACTTTTTATAAATGTTAAGAATGTAATTAATGTTAATGTGTTAATAATTTCAAATTAAAGGCATTTCTTAAGTTTCAATAAATAATTTTTCATATTTGTTCAACAATTTTCATATGAGTTCATCCGAAAATAAATTGGTATGTTATGATTTTCAAGAATTTTAGTGTTTATTTTTATGTTAATGTGTTAATAATTTCAAGAATGTAATTAATGTGATTTTGTTATATAAATGTTTATAAATATCAATATTATGTTTATGTTAATTTATTTAGCTAAATTATATATGTAAATTGAAAAAAAATCAGCCTCCAACGTGTAAAGCATGTGTTCATTATACCAAGAGCGTATATCGATCACGCTAGTTCATACGACGTAGATATTGATTTTCCCATTCCTGGTCCCAGACTTTTCCTCGGGAGGCTCATCTTGATCATTATCTTATAGGAACGATAGATGGACTTTACAATATAATCATGGATGTAGTACAAAATAAGCGATAGGAAAAAATAATATGTCATTTTGATAAAATATAATCTAACGGGCCATTAGCCCAAGATGTAATATGTCATATACTTATTTTTCTAGCTTAGATTGACATTGTTTCAGACATATATCAAAAAGCTATCAAGATATAGCGCAATACGGTGAGCTCTAAAGTGAGTCACACTCAGCCCCGGCTATTGGGTGCCGGTCGGGTAGTTTGCACAGCCCTACTTCAAAGGCCTTCATTTTAAAAAATATTTACTCCATTTTTTTTTAAATAATGCTTAAAGTGATAATAAATTAATTTTTATATTTTCAAGGCACTTTTTTATTACTTTTTATTTTAAAATTATCAACCAACCAATATATAGTTCCAATTAATTGTCATTTTATATTTTCAATATATTTTTTTACTATTTTTTCTTATTTATGTGCAAATGGTTAAAAGGAAAACTAAAAACAAACGGATGGAGTAGAAAAGAAAGACAATGAGTTTTTTTTTTTGGCAACATTTTCAATGAATGTTTGGAATAATTTATTGAATGAAATTGATTTTTATATTTTATATGGTAATTTAATTTTTATTATCAAAAATATATTATTAATAAATTTAATAAAAAATGCCTCATTTTGTTTGAAAGACGTTTCCGCTTTTTTACGAGACGTCTCCCTCGTCACACTAAGACTTCACGTAAGCATCTTGTCCAACTAGTATAAAAATTCTTTTGTGTTCTTTAGTTTTTGTTTCTGTATAATTCACCAAATAATTATAATAATTCATAATTAATAATAGTTAATAATTAATGCTAGTGAATTAATTATTATTAAATAATTTACTAAATAATTAATGTAATTAATAATTAACAATTAACGTAATTATTAATTAACATAATTAATAATTATTCAACGTAATTAATAATTAATTTGATTATTATTTATTTAATAATTATTTTTATTATTACTTATTTAATAATTATTTATTATTAATAATGAATTATTAATTAATAAAAAATAATCAATAATTAATAATTATTTAATCCTTTATTTGTTAATGGAAAATACCTAATATGTACCGTAAGGTTACCGAGCGCGCAGATTGTGAGTGCTCGCTTTTGCATTTGCGATCCACAACAGCTTTTGCCCAAATTTGTCTTGAAGGCAAGGCGCAGGTGTACCCAATGCCATGCTGAGTACATGATGCTATTGCTGGGCAAAACTAGAAAAAATTTCTCCGTGGAAACCTTTTTCGAAAATAAAGGCATCGCAATTTCACTTACCACTCATGGTATTGTTTAGTGGGTATTTACGCAAAAACTAATTCCAAGGCCTTAATTTTCAAGACACCATTTTTTTTCATCAAGATTGCATGGGGTCGAAGTTACCACCCTACACCTATACTAGCCGGAAGAGTGAAAAATCGACACAAATATTTATCCCTTACCGATTACAGCTGGGTTGGAAAGCACTTCCACCCCACACTCCATACTTGGCTTGCTTAATTGCGGAACCCATGTAAGACGTTGGTTGGGTCCTGATTTGTTCATATTAATATTTTGTAGTAACAATTCAATATAATTAATGTACTTAATTAATTTAAGATTCATTATGATATATTAACATAAATATCATGATACATATTATTAAAGAAAAATAAAATATAATAACAATAAGTTTAACATTTTTGACATAATATTCTCTTATATATTCATGTAGCACGACGGGTCCCTATTAACTTAAATAATGTAACATTTTGACATAATTTAATATTAATATAAAATTTAATATTTTAAACATTAACAAAAAATTAACATGATAAATATTAATATACCTATTATGATACACATTAACTTTAATATTCTTAAAATATTAATATAAATAGTGAACAAAAGTTTTAAAATTAATATAAAATAGAAAATAATGTAAAGTCATAACAAAATATTTGTGAAAATAGAAAAATTGATTGAACGTGAAGAACATTGTGTAAAAAATAACTATGTTAAATTTATTGTTTATATAAATCAGAATAAAATGTTTCGAGAATGTTGTAGTTAGTAATTTCTAAATAACTATGTTAAACTTATTGTTTATATGAATGTGAAAGTGGCAAAATGGTAAACTTATTATTATTAGTTTTTACCTTTTTGGTTAATAATATGTATCATGATCTATTTTGTTAATATATAATGCTAACGAATCTTAAACTAATTAAGCAGTTAATGATGGGTTGGAATTTGGTTGCCAAAATATCAATAAATCACGATCCAACACGTGCTACATGGGTTCACAATTAAACCAACCCTATGGAGTGTGGGGTGGAAGTGGTTTCCAACCCACACTCCATGCGGTCGATATGGATAAATATTTGTGTATCAATTTTCATTTATATTACCGACCATACGGAAATAAGCAGCTAAGTGTTTTCTAACCCACACTCCATCCGTGTCGGCAGGTGAAGTGGAAAGCTCAGGCCTTAAAAATTAAGGTCTGATTTACGCACTAGTTATTTACATCCAATAAGGGATAAATAATAGGTGAAAGATTGTTATTATTTTTTAGAGAATTATTCAATATTCTCAATTTTTTTGGTAAATGCGAGTGTTGATGTCATGATGAAAATTATATCTTCTAATATTTTTTTTTGAAGTTTCTAGATAGTACTTTGACAAAGTTTTAATAAACAAAATTCATCAATATTTTTTATTTTTCAAGATCTATAATTAGAGATTAAGTTTGTTTAATTTGGACAATAAATTTTTTATCATATTTTCAAGACATGAAGTATGTATTAATAGCGGATGAAAGAGAAAATATAATAACTTTTTGAAATATCTTCTATTATAAAGTTAAAAGATTATTGGGATACTTGATGACATAAGCAGAATAATGGACGCGATACGAATATCAGAATCAATTATCTCCTACTGAAGATGGTATTACAATTATGGAAAAAATAGATAATTTTATCACTAAAATATAAAAAATTTAACATTAAAAATTCTAATGTAATAATGGAACTCTAAGCTTACAGTAACCTATTTTTGTATGTTAAATCACTTCATCTTCACTCTATTCCATCAATAATTTGTCATCGTTTAAATTCTAAGTGAAGTTGAAACCTGCAAAATATGAAATAATTGTCTAGAAACACTAGATCTATCCCCTAGAAGTAGAACTAGAATAAATTTTTAGGGTAAATCAAATAGAATATATTTATTGATATACCTAACTTCTTCAAATTATAGATGTGTCCAAATAGTATAAATTCAAAAGCTCTGAAAACTAAGAGATAGAAATACAATTTAAAAAAGAATAAGGGCACGTCGTGGTACTAGTTAGCCTGGCTTACGGTCTGCTGGAACCAAAAATCTCTTATTAGAGGTTTCGATCAAATATAACAAAACTATAAAATCATTAATAAATACATCATAAACATTTTCTTTCAAAGATATCATTTTAATTATCGTTATTCAGATATGTGTTACTATCGTCACTTATGTAGAGGCTCGACTTAGTGATGACGCCGTCAATTTGTTACTAAGTTGAAAAAATGTGGGATATTTTGTCTTTAAACACCCACCTTCTTCATTCCTTTACTATTCTAAAAATTGTGTCTCACAAGGATGGTGACTTCCAAAAAAATTCCTAGTTATTTGACCTTTACAAGCTCTCATATCTCTCCCACACATACTCATCATATTTATAATGGTGTACACAAATTAAAAGAACTAGATTAATTGATCAACCAACTCTTACTTGACCTAGCTTTATTTGTACTTCAATAGTGTTTTCATAATGCTAAAAGTATAAAATAAACTTGAAAAATGAAAATTTCAATGTATCATGGATTATATAACTCACACTTGCACTTACATAGGTCTTAAAACATAAAAATCAAACTTCAATTTCCGTTGTTCAAATGCAAACTAAAAAGTTTCATAAATTATACAAATAATTATTATATAGACTAGAAAGAGTGTTACAACATGCAAAAGCATTTCTATGATACACATGAGAGGTAGACTTGAAAGAACTTCCCCTGCTGGAATATACACTAGGTTGTATATATCATTACCACACAAAAATCCCATGATTGCTAGGGTGGTCCTCTTCGAATTCGGTTCCAAGATTCACCTTAGCAGTTGATGCCACACTTCTGAACATCAGGACCGGTGACTCGGGTAGTGAAGGGATCAACCCTCACCCATAGCAACGAGAAGATGGATGCCAGAAGGATCGACCACACTACAACGATGGTGGGGGTTCGGTTCTGACGTCCCATTAGACCTTTGAGGAAAGGATACAGATGAACAATCACCCAGAAAGCAAAGAACAGTTTACCAAATAGGGGACCCCATGATTGGTAACCGCTGTTGACTGCATATGAGATACCTGCAACGACTCCAACCAGATTGATAACGAGCAGAGTAGTCGGAGGTATCAGAAGTGTGGTCCACTTGAACAAGTAGAGTTCAGCAAAGTCTCCATCTTCATCTGAAGCCTTTGATGTCACAGTGAAGTTGGTGTCAATTCCAGCTAGCACTTTGAGAATACCTTGGAAGACGGCAAAAAGATGAGCTGAAACACCACCAATGACCCAAAACTGTTCATTCCTCCACCATTCATCGATCCCCACGCCACTCCATCTCATCTCTAGTATACCAGTAGCAAAAATGGAAAGAAAGAGGGAGAGAAACCAGATGCTGGCAAGGTTGCTAATCTGAAATAGAAAAAATAAAACCATTAGTGAGTGAAGAGATGCGTCAAATGCATAAATGATAACATTTGAACAGACCACAAAAATTATCATACTCATTTTGGTAAACAACGAAGAAAAATGCTATCATTACGGAGTGCAGAATGACACTAACCTGAGGAATGATGAACTTTCCAGTTAGTAGACAAACAGCTGGCAAAGTACAATAGAGGAGGAGAGGAATGGAAGTGATTGGATATATAGTTGTGTTAACATATGCAAAGCGTTCTAACCACTTCAACCTTCCATTGTAACCATACCAAATAGGGCAATGCCTACTGAAAAGAATTTCAACAGAACCCAAAGCCCAACGAAGCACTTGGTTCAGACGATCTGAAAGATTGATTGGAGCTGATCCCTTGAAAGCAGGCCTTTTAGGCATGCAATAAATGGATCTCCATCCTCGGGCATGCATTTTGAATCCTGTAAGAATATCTTCTGTGACAGAACCATAGATCCATCCTATCTGCAGACATGATGAGGTAAAGAAAAGGATCTCCATCAACGACATTGTATTAGCAAAAAGTAAGATAAGAAAACAACTGCAAATTACTAACCTCACTTCCCCACTCTGATTTATCCTCATATCCACAACTAATAACATGAATTGCCTCTTTGAGAAGAGTTTCAGGCGTCGCAGATTGAGGGACTCCACCATTCTCCATGAGAGTGGAGGCAACAAAAACAGCAGACTGACCAAACCTTTTCTCAAGACTCATTTGTGACATAAGAAGTGTCTTGTCATCGTCAAAGCCAGCACCTGCATGGAATATTTCAAGGTAAAATTAATAGAAAGCAAACTGAAATGAGACCCAACACATATCTGGTTATAGGTCAAGGTTATTGTTCCCCTCAACCAACCTAAACGCCCTCCACCAACGAGAACAGATTTCATTATCATACAGAAAGGCCCAAAAAAACTTGCATCCACATTCTCTCTGTCTACTATTGTGCAGTAAAATAAAAGCATCAGCATCACCCAATAGAAAAAAAAAACAAATGTACTGGTTGCAACAACAAATGATGAAAATACTAGAAAAGGGAATAACATCATTATATTTCCTTTTCATGCAAAGTGCTAAGGTTTCTCTTTCAACCTGATCTATGTGGGATTTAAATCTTGATGTTTAACATAAGCAATAACTCTAGCATAAATGTTAGGATTGAGTAAAGAATAAGTGTAGAAGTACCTTCAACGCCCTCCTCTATATCCTCCAAGCTAAATATCGGTACAGTAGGATCAATGTTCTTAGATTTCTTCTTGTCTGAGTCTTTCTTACTTGACTTAGAGCTTTTCTTTCTTGAGCCACCAAAGCAAGATGAAAAGACTCCGTCTTTCTTATTTTTTGGCTTGAATGGAGGCTCATATCCATATAATGCTGTTCTGTTGAACACACATCCAGTACCCACATAAACTGGTCCTTGGATGCCATCCAACCCTCTCAAGTTGATCTGTTTGGAAAAAGAGAACAAGATTAAAAAAAATTGATAATAGGGAGACATTCCAGTTTCACAGTTAACTGGTTTTTTCTTTCATAAGTACCAACTCTGCTACTAAACTTGTGATATCAACCACAGATCTAGGAACTATGAGGGAAATTCTAAATACACAAGGGTATGACCATATGACTAAGAAACTAAAACTTACATCAAAGAAAACAGTGTTACGGTTAGCATATCGATCATTCCTATCAATACCATCGAACCTCTGAGGAAATTGAACATAACACACATACTTCCCCAGATTGGGATCCATCATGAAACACATGGCTTCTCGAAGTGCCTTGCTGTTATTTATGTAGTGATCACAATCAAGATTTAACATGAAAGGTCCATTTGTCAGAACAGCAGAGACACGAACCTGAAACAGAAAATGATATTGAGATTTAAGTAATTGACCTGATCAGTCATAAAGATTTAAGAGCAGCATCTAAAACTGATACATAAAGACAAGTTGAACAGCAAAACATTTACCAATGCATTCATAGCACCAGCTTTCTTGTGATGTTGATAGCCAGGTCTCTTCTCACGAGAAACATAGACTAAACGAGGCAACTCATTTCCATCACTATCAAGTCCTCCACTTTGCCCCAAGAAAACCTTCCAACGTAAAAATAGATTATGAGGGTTTTCAATATTTGAAGTTGTGCAAAAATGTTACAGAAAAACATAACATTAGATTTGTATATGCAGAGCATATTAATGAAAAGAAAATTCAACCAACGTTGTTTAGAAAAGAAACATATAGCTTCAGGTCTCACACACAATTTACCATAGAGCAATGTAGATCAACAGAAAACCCTGAAATACCTGAATCATTCCTGGATGATCCCTGGTGTTATTACCAGGCCAAGGGGTGCCATCCTGCATGACCCATCCTTCCTCTGGAACTTTCACGGCTTTGGATACGAGGGCATTGATACGAATTTTGAACTCTTCATATTCTCTCTTCAATTAGGGTGGGCAGAAGCATGAATAAGATGTACTGAATGAGTAAATTAATCAAGTCCATCTGCACTACGTAAAAACATGAGTTCTCACCTTCATTGCCCTTCTATCCTTAACAAATGATGGATGTACTTTATCTTTCAAGTAATCAACCTTTTGAGAGAAGTACCATTCTGGAGCTCGTGGTTCAATGGCATACTTTTTGCTAAAAGGGACCCATTTCCTCGCAAATTCAGAAGTTTCTGACATGGCTTCAAACGTCAGCATTGCAGCACCATCGTCGGAAACATAACATGAGACCTTCTCAACAGGATAGTCAACTGCCAGAATAGACAAGACAGTATTGGCTGTGACAAGAGGAGGCTCTTTTAACGGATCGACAGTACTGACAAAGATATCAACAGCAGCCAGTTGTGATGGTTCTCCTTCTCGGTCGTATCTGGGATAGAAAGTTTACGATGTAAGCATCAATTCAAGGCAATATATGGTCTTCACTCGTGAAATTAACAAAACATGAGTTAAAAGAAAACCAGAAAGACAAAATTACTCACCGAAGTGCAAGCCTATCAAGATATGTTTCACGATTAACTGGAAGCCATTTAGGAAACTGATCCAAGATCCAAGATACAGCGAACCAGATCTCACATATGACAGATAATAACCACAAAGGGTATGCATTGGGCACAGGATTTGTTATTCGGTAATGCAAGAATATGCAGAGAATAACAAGACGGAGAACAATAACCATCCTGTAAGGGTTAATCCTTGATGAGGGAATCGAAACCTTTCTTGATAGGGGTTGACGAGCTTCATCGTTCCTGGAAAAAGGAAGGCAAAGCTGAGCATGAGATTACTCAAATATCTAAGTAGAGAAGCTTTGCTATCAAGCAACACAAATCAAGCCACATATAGCTCAAGGAAATCTTAGCAAGCATTAAGCAAAACCAATAATGTTACTGCCATAAGTTTAGTGGAGCTTACAGCAGAGCGTCATCTACCAACACATCAGATCTAGCATCAATGTCAACACCTCCCCTTTCTGATGGAGGCTGGCTAGTAGTCATTGGAACATTCTTGTCCTGCTTCATCTTCCACCCATCAACTCTCTCCTTCCAGGCAACATTACCCAATCCAGGGGACCCAAATTCTCTCACTGGATCCACAACTCTAATGTTTGCTGCATTGGTTTAAATGGTTTTTAGATCTAAGAGAAGTTGAAAAATAATATCGAACATATTAAATTTAAAATCTGAGATAACATACGTGACTGGTGCATGCCACTCCCATATTGAAGGCGTTTACCCACACCAGCAGGCCCGGGAGATGCCATAGAAAGCCTTTCGGGTGATGCTGCCGAGAGTTCTCCAGAAACCTTCAAGTGTCGTAGCAATTGAAAATGAATATACTTTTCAGTGAGATTCGCACATAATAAGATAAAAATATGAAGGAATCCATAACGTACATCTGTTCCATTGGTAAGGAAAGGAATGTGGGTGTGAGACACCTCTTTATCATATTTTGGAGCTCCAGCATCTTCTCCTCGTTCATAGTTCATGTGCCAACTTAACATGCGCTCGGAAACCTTTTCCTTCTCTTTCTGAGCTTCATACGAGTAATGAAGGTCACTAGCACCCTCATCTGCATTGCTATCCTCTTCTGCATCACCTATAATGGCAGGACTTCCTGTAAAAAAAATGAAGAGGGCATATTACTTCAAATGGAAACTTTCAGTAACATGTCTAGCATGAAAGGCTTTTGTCTGTAGGTCATTGTTGCTCAATGAATGGTCAAATATATATAGTTATTAGGCCCCTGAAGACTTGATTTCAACATGAGTGAAAATGAAATGAGTGATCATGGTATACCTTTATGTCTCCTGTATCTTGTTTTGCACTGAGGGCAAGACTGATTCCCATCTTTCCTCTCATACTCATAGCAGGGCCTGCAGACTGGAAATGCACAGACATTGCAAGCAACGAATGCCTCACCATCCACAGTTGTGCCAACACTGTCGCCACATATCTGGCACACCTGTCCATGGAGGTTCTTCAACGACTTCCCCTACGTAAAACCACCATCAATTATTTCAGTAAAATAAGAAAAACTCATCATTAGACTCAACCTGACCAACACATCAAAGGAAACATCAGGACATGAAAATAATATGACCCATTTTTTAAATCAAATGCCAGATCAGTAGCTCTCTAGACCACGCTATTTAGTACCAAATTTCATTCTGTAATCCCTTTTCCTAAGTGTGAGTTTTTGTTTAAAATTTGCCCCTAAGTCATTCAGTGCTCTTCGTGATAGAGGTTTTAAAGATGTAAGGCATGGTAAGAAAGGGTGAACTAGACAGAAATTATCCTTCAAGTTATTGCTAAATAATAATGTCTGCTCGATTAAGGAGTATAACTTCATCAGAAAGATTAACTTGCTGGCAATGTATATGTTACCCTCCTTCAGAAAATGACCTATATATCAACTTAGATAAAATTCCTGAATCATATTTATTACAACGCTATACCTTAGCTTCAAATTCCGAATCCATTAGCTCTTAATAAGAACTAAATATGTCAAAGATGGATGTGCAGAAACTTCACCAAAGGTAAGAAATAACCATGCCCATAAACTCCCAGAAAATGCAACAGAATCTGCTATGCTTCTCAAGGTCTCCTAGTACTGTAAAAGAAAACACATTTAGAAGCAGTCCAAATATCAGATCTATCTCAATAACCGTCAAGTAATTATACAACCACAATTTAATTCCGATTACACTTTTACAATGAAAGATAAACAAGTGTAACAAAAGACTCAATACTATTAAAGAATGACAACTATTACAAAAAATATAATGTTCATCATTAGTTCAACAAAAAAGACAAATGTTTTATTGTTTCCTGCCATGAACTAACATCGAAGATTAGCTCATTGGTTGAATGTTCAAGTCAAATCCTAGTCAAGGTAAGCTTATGTAACTACAAAATGCTCTTCCTCAAAGGCCTACTTTTCTTTTCTCGATCAAACAGCTAAACCACTAATGTACATATACATACAGTGATACACACAAGATCTAACCAATAAAATTGATTAAATAACCACAAGATCTAAGCAGACATGAAATCGAAAGGACAAACTAGACCCAAATTTCATCATCATGAAATAAAGATTGAACCTTTCCAATTAATCAATCAACAAAACATATACGTAGACACATACACTAACAATACATATTGAATTGATCGAATAACCACAAGATATCTATACAGTCATGAAATCGAAAGGACAAAATTTCATCAGTCAATCAAGAATGAAACTTTTCAACAAATCAGTCAGTAAATTAACTAAAGTGGGCAATCTTGAATCAAAATGACAAAATATCCACAAATTTCATTAAAAATCAAAAAAAGATTCAATCTTTATCAATTAATGAGTCAATAAACATAAACATAAATACATACATCACCACTATAAATAGAAGATCAATCAAAACACAGTATGTTTGTTTGTTTGAGTGAATTGGGCAGTCTTGAATTCACTTTCCTCAAAATGACAAAATATCATTTTCATCAAAATCAAATCAAGATAAACTTTCAGTTAATCAGTCAATAAAAATAAAAATAAACATAACCATAAATACATATATTAATGTATTTATTGCAGATCAATAAAAACATAGTATGGTTGCTTGTTTGAGTGAATTGGGCAGTCTTGAATTCACCTCAAATTGACAAAATAGTCCAAAATTTCATCAAAATCAAATCAAGATCCAAACTTTCAATTAATCAATCAACAAAAATAAACATGAATACATACATTAATGTATTAATTGCAGATCAATGAACACAAAGCATGTATGTTTGATTGAGTGAATTGGGCAGTGTTGAATGTTGAGAATAAGGAGAATTGAGTGTGTAATAAATATTCAGATTGATTTGGTAGATGTAGAATATATGTGTAATAATAGTTTAAATAAGGAATAAAATAATATACAATAAATGTCAATTTGCTTATAAGTGCAAAGAAACTTGGTACCCCCTAGTTTGCAGAGCAGAGTGAGCAATGATCTGTGATAACATATATAGTTGAAGCTTCATTTGTTTATTATTTTTGCATTTTTTAATCTTTCTCACTCCACCGACACTCTCTATATTTCACTTTTTTCTATAAAAAACAATTTTTACTATCCCCTATCTCATGAATCATGATGTGATGAATGATAGATGTGAGGCCATCCACGACGGGGCATTAGAAGCTTTGCTTGTGAGAGTGTGCCACCCATTGACACGAGGTTCGAGCATAGGTGCTGCGTTTATTTGGGGTGACTGCAAGTGAGTGGTTAAGAGCATTAGCGAGCACAGATCTGAGGCGCATCGGGTTTTCCTTACCATTGGGTGAGGGACTGGTAGCCAGGCTAACAAATAGCGATATCATGATGATGGAGTTATCTTGTCACCATGAGGAATTAGAGTATTTTGTGATTATGTCGTTATGCTAAATTATAATTGAGGTGAATTGAACTAAATTAAAAATAAATTTTAGATTTTTATTTGAGGTATTTGAAGTGAATGATTCATCTTGATTTATCTCATTCTCATTAGCTTATGAATAATAAAATATGAGTTTTTGATTATATTTTTGTCTTATACCATTCCATTATTAAAATTAAATAAATATCTAAAACATTAATGGCAATTTTTATTGTAGCCGCCCAAACTATGTCCGATTTGTCCAGCTTGCCCGTACTTTAAATGCTTTGTCGAGCATGCTGTCTTGTAAATGCTTGTCAATTCTTGCATAATCTTTTTCTTGATAAAATTAATGCTAACTCGTTTAACCTGAGGATAAATTAGGAATTATACATATATTAGATTTTAGGAGTATATATTTTTGAAATAACATAACAATTGAAGCCTTTAATAATAATTAAAGATTGAAATAAAAATAAATCTTGTAACACATCTAAAATTCCACAGCCATTTACACGCCCCCCACTGCCCCTACCGTTTCATCTGTTTGGGAGGGAATTTAGTTCAACTTGAAGATTTAAAAATGGCCAACTTATAATCTGCATTTTTATCCATTTAATTTGTATACATAATTTTGAAATCCAACATTAAAATGGCCACTTTTAGCCGACACTGAAAATTCGGGGGAGGAGTGACTTTAGGGTTGAGGAAAGTCGTTTTAGGGAGGAGTGTTTCACGGGAGAGGTGGCGGTTTCAAGGCAAATGAAGAGGGTGACGGTTTAGGGGTGATGGGACAGTGATAAGGTGGTGGTGTTTTGGTGGATGGTGGTGATGGGGTGGTGGTGTTTTGGTGGATGGTGATTGAGTGGGATGAAAGTGGGGATGAGGGGTGGAGGTAGATGGAATGGGGGTGGCGCTATTGAGGATAAGAAGGTGATGAGGGGGGTAGGGGAGGTCGGGTAGGGATAGTGATGGGGATGGGGAGTAATGGGATTTAATCTTTTAGTGTATTATTAATGAAGCCCAAATGTTATGTTATTTCAAAATATATTCTAAAAATCTAATATACATATATAATTCTCTTTCTGTGTATTAAATGAGTTTTTTGTGTTTATTGTAACAGATGTTTAGGTGAGGCGTTTTAATGAGTTGATAATATTGAGAGCCCAATAAGATGAAAGTATGAGGGGGCAAGTTAATGGCAATGCAGTTTAAGAGAGCGATAAGAAATTTAAACTTGACATTAATCTTAATAGTCCTATACTATGATTGTGAACTCTTTTTGTATATCTTCTGTCGCTATTCATCGAGTACGGTAAACTTCGGACTGAGCATATTAGCTTATAAACCAAGTTAATCATCCAAACCACATTAGTCAATGTAGGGATGTTTTAGGTTCGGTTCGCTCAGTTTTTTTCAATTTTTTTTGTAGCCGGGTGAAGCCTCCCTGTACCACGTCTGCTGGGGCACTCCCCTGCTGACACCACCAGATCTAAATCCCCGTCTCCCCACTCCTCGCCGGGTAGGATCTCCTTGCGAGCCTCCCCCGCCCCTTTATTTTTTTTTGCTTAGATGCCCCTTCTCGATTTGCTCGAATCACATCCTGCCGAGCCTCCTCTTACTCCGATCTCTCGGACTGCTCCTGAGCCTCCCCACTTTTCGTCTGCTCAAATCGTCCCGATGCTCCCCGCTTTCTGTTTGCTTAGATACTGCAAACCTCCCTGCTTCCCACTTTATTTTTTTTTTGCTGCATGTCGCCCCAACCGGTTTTTCGGTCCTTGTCCCCCCGCCGTCAGTAGAATCAAATCTCGCCCCTTAGAGCGAGAATTGCGTGGCAGGGGCTTGCCTTCTTTTAGTGTTGAAAAAGCGGAGGATGGGGCGGGTCAAAGTTTAGGGGGGAAAGTTTGGGGGTTGTTAAAAGAAGAAAATTGAGGGATTCTATTTTAATTATGTAAAATGTATCCCCATACTTTAGTTTATTATAGAAATAAAATAGTCGTTTGTATAAAAATGTGGTTTTGTTGTAAAAAAGCAGGGTAATGGGCTTGTCCCTTGAAAATAATTTAGGGACCATGGCTGAAATGATAAATAATTTAGGGGCCCAGAGGCGCAAAAACAGCGATAGTTCGATGCTTGCGTAGAAAGCATCTGGCGATAGTTGATGAGGCAAAATGCGAATTAACCTAAAATAAAATACACATAAATTTCAACCACATACACCAAATGCATGATATAATTCGAGCAATTCTTTACTTGGGCGATTCTTAGCGGATATTTTTTCAAAGCATATGCGCAAAAATAAATATTCGTAACTCCTCAAACAAGTGCTTGTAGCATGCATATGCGCATTTGATTCTTAAGATCTTGAAATATTCACATGATTTTAAAAAGCTAAAAAATAAAATGCTAAATGATTTGGCCCAAAATAGTTATAAACTAAAAATATCACAAATATAAATATTTTAAACAAAATATATATACTCGGTTTGGTTCGGTCGGTTTCGGTTCGGTTTATGCTAAAACCGAAACCGATTAATTTTGCTCGGTATAGATTTTTTTCTTGCAATTTCGGTTAGATACCAATTTTTTTAGAACCAAATCAATAAAAATTCGGGTCGGTTCGATCGGTTTGAACTGAAACGATAACATCCCTAAGTCAATATGACAAATTCAAAAAAAAATATTAATATGAAAAATTGAAGCTCATCTTATTACAATGAAATGAAGATCAACTGTTGTACTATGGTTACCACTTACCATTTACACATAGGCCATCAGCACCGACACTTATCATTCAAGTGACGAAAAATCTTGAAGCCTTTGAGCAATTACAATATACGGAGTATAGGTTTAAACCGTTATCAATTATACAAACATCTCATTTTATTACTGAATCAACTCATGAATTTGTCGAATTTACATACACATATCATTTAAACAATAGATGAGCTACACTTCACTCTACTGAATTATTTTCTTATATAATTATAGGAAGATATTAAAAAAGTTCTTTAAGTTAAATAAAACCCAAAAATCAATAGATGAAATGCCATATCCCTCAGAATTGCCTGTTATCAACCTTGAAACAAAAATATTGGTTCCTCAACCATTTTGTAATTTGCACAAAAAGGGAGCACCAAATTTCATTTGTTTTTCGGATTACTAAAAGTATCATCACTGGAATATGGCATAAATGATTTCAATTAAAAAAAAGGTTGAAGAAATAATCAAGAAATGGCTTGAGATTGAGTTTGGTAGCTTCAATGAATGCTGAGGAAGAAGAGAAGTAGGTTTAGCTGGTTAGGGGTAGTTTTGATTTGGTTTAAAAGCCCATTTTGAAACTAGTTGCTTTGGGCTCAATTATAACTAAATTTCGATTTGTTTTGAATAATTTTACTCGAAAGTTTGGTTCCACTCGAAATTCAAAGAAACCGGAAAATAAAAGTCATTCGAATGTTTGACGAACTTTCGATTTTTCCAAGCAAAAACGGAAACAATATAACTATAAAAAATTTCATGATAATATTAAAAGAAAAAACAGAACTATTCAAATATTAAAAAAATTCATGATAACAAGGTTTTAGGTGGATCTTGAGCACATATTGAGGACGGGACCAAATGTATTAAACTTATTTAAATGAATTATTTTCATTATTGAAGGGGGCCAATTATTATAATTTGTATAACTAACTTATAATTGTTTGGTGAATTATACTCCGTAGAATTTTCAAAATTCAAATTCGACCGTCTAAGCTACGCCAGTAGTTCTAGACTAACCACACCTACCCATAATTTGGAAGGCTAAGCAAATGCAAAGATATAAGTAGTATACATGGATTTATAATAATACTTCACATAAATTCATCAGTGTGTCCTTTTTAATCAGAAAATCAATACCACAATAAGTGTTCTGGCAATGTTGGTTACAAACTCAGTAGGAGCATCTTCGCCTGTGCTTACAACGTCGCTTGTTCTTCTAGTTGTTCCTGTTCGAAGCACCAGAAATGTAAAATCATTACAAGAATGTAAAAATCATTATGAATACATGTGAAGCAAAGCATTCCTTTCAGTAAATCTCCATCCAAACTCCACGTTTACAACGTTCTGCAGTAAGAACGTAGAAATGCTATCTTTTACCAGGGTGGGGGGCATCAACTTATTGGAAGCACGGAGCACCTATCGTGCATTATTATTATTATAGAAGCTTACAAGGGTGTTTATATATATCGCAATGCCAATGAGGCCATTTGGTTGTTTTTTGTTCTGTTATAACTTGGTTACTAACCTTTGTCACAAACAAGGCATGGAAACCGCAAGGTACTCTTTTAGGCAGTTCAATTACTGCAACAAGATCATCTGACATCGTCTTTGCATCTATTACATTCACTGCTGATTTACTGCATCAAAATACCAACCAAAAAGAGGCACCATCAAGATCCTTAAGTTATGATTAAGAAGGAAATAATGAAAAGCTCATTACAAACTACAAATTCCGCATTTTACAGCATGTAATAAGGCTTTCAGATAGTTCCATACACATTCCTCTAGTCAGCTAATTTTTTTTGGAAGTACAAAGTTATATAGTTTATAAGTTGTTTAGCAAATATTCAGAGAATTGACATTTATGAGAATATGAGTTAATGAATTCTAAGTGTTTATATGAACAACATTTGACGAAAATTTAATTAGCGTAAAAGAAAGTGTAAATTCAACATCTAGGAATTAACATAGAGGGAAGGAGTGAACTGTACCCGGTGTTTTCATCATGTACGAAGAATATCAGGTAACCATCATCTTCTTCAGATGACTCTAAAATCTCGCGGGGGACAAATACAGCCTCAGAACCATACATTCCAGGTCCCAAGTCCAGAATTCCCATAATGTTACCTCCGACTTCTAAACTTGTTTTCCCAGATTCAGGTTCCGCATGCAGATCAAATTTTACATAACCAGAGACTTTGAAAACGGTGTCTAGTATAGCAGCATACACATAGCGATGTTTTCTGCATTTCGTAAGTCAAATCTAGAAGATTAGAAGGAAATTAAAGAGATATAAGAATCATGAACAATCTCATAAAGAGGCCAAACAAATTCCTTCAATTGTATAACAATATCACACTCTCATCCTTATGTTCAATCACATGATTTACAATATTATACTCCTTTGTCAAAAGATTGTCCATTTGACTTTCACGATTATCAAGACACGGGTTAAAATATCTACAATTATACAGTGAAAATTATAAAAGTTGATATTCCAAAAATATATTGAAGCAATCTAACAAGATCACATTACCTATATTATTTCTTATCGGCTAATAATGAGAATTCCGCGGTGGTTGGCCAAAATGAGTAAAGTGGACAATCTTTTTTGGAATGGAGGGAGTAACATAAATTCACTTTACCTGCCAACGTAGCATTCGTTCACCCTTGGGAAATCAACAGAAGGTTCCGACAGTCTCCTTTGGGAGGCTTGACCAGTTTTCATGTTGAACCTCATTTCATACCTAATAGATTGAACACTAATGATCTCTCCTTGAAGAAGTAAGAAAAACAGCATATAAGATTATGCTCACTTACATCTCATTTCCAAGACTTTCGAGCTTTTCCTTACAAGTTCCTCCAAGCATTTCTAGATCTATCTTATCGAGGCGACATGTAATGAGGATAACTTCATCTCCCTCTTCCCAGGCATTTGCTGGAAATAGTCGAACAAAAACAAAATGAACTCCAAAGAAATTAGAGAATAATTGAAATAGTTGAAGCTTCTCAACACATATTCTGTATTTTCTTACCATTGTGAAATATATAGCAGCTTGGAAGCTCAAACCATTTGATTAGAAGTTCAGTTTTAGCATACCGGGGAAGAATGCCAAAATGAGCCTTTTTAGTATCATCAAATGATAACATTAACTTGTTATCCTTCATCATTTCCTGGTATGTAGCAATTCATAATCAGCTATGGTTGTGTATCAAATACTTAACCAAGTTACATATTATGACATGGCCAGATTACGATTATATTATTTGTTGCCCATTAATAGCCATCAAACATATAGTAATCTGAATGAGTGTTTTTTACGCAAATACTTTGGTGATGAATTCACCACAAGGAATCTCTACAAACATCGACAAAATTGAATTGGTTAGTAGTAAAGAGAAACACTGATCATAAAGTTATGATACCTTTGGTTTGGAATACAATGGGAGGTCCATGAAAATAGCATAGTTTTCTGTAATGGCAAAGTCGTGCATCATGACAGGATCTGGAATAGTTATTGGCACAGGATCATGCATGAACCCATCCTTTGAAATAACTCTATATGTTACATATGGTCGTGTCGTTGGTGAATATCCAAAAGTAAACATTTCACCTGCATGCAAATAAGTTAACTTCAAATAACATTCAAAAGTCTAGATAAATAATTCCTGCATCTATCGAGCTCAGTGAGTATTTTTATATTAATTACATTTGGGGTTGGTGGGGAACATATTAATTAGTCGATTACGAAATCTGAGAAGTGCAGATATACTTTAGTTATCAGCAGGCATATATCAAGCTCCTTCTGTTGCCTGTTGATGGCTAATATTTCAAGATATTGCATTAGAATGGTATTATAAGGAGAGTGTTGTGGTATGAATGTTTGTAATGAGAAAGAACGGAACTTATTCAAAATTCAAGACACATGGAAGTCAGGGATCGAGGTTATAGATGTTACTGTCCAACAGATGGACTCTAACCTCATCCGAAGTTTACATTTTACTGTCGACATCCATAACTACCTGTAAACGGGTCGACCTTTGGATGAGCTGTGAATGAATGTGCCAATCTTTTGTCATAATCAAGCATACCAACAGTTTCCAAATCCCCATCTTCTAAAACTTTGATAACATCTGCAGAAATTCATATACGGAGATGTCTTAAAAGTAGAGGAATTTAACTATACAAGTTTCACTAAAGTATAGGAATTTAACTATACAAGTTTCACTAACTTCAACACTTATATAGTATGATAATGACGAAAACAGTATGTTCCTAATTCATAAATTACATGGTGCAAGAGCATAGAAACCTCTACAAATCATTTCCACCAAGAAGGAATATAGTATAAAAAGGCATCTTACATGACAGTATGACTTGACATGTTGATGTTATAATAACAAAAAACCAAAGCCAATATTACAGAACAGTCCCTTTTTTGTACTCACACAATTACATTCATACGGTAATTACTTCAAACTGTATTATTCAAACATTTGTCTTTTATCTTGTCTGCAGAAAAGACTAACTTCTTATAGTCAAGTGCATTTGTAGTGATGCTGAATGATGAGGCTTACATGGTTTATCTGCCTCTTGAAGTGCCATAAGCTTGCCATGATGATATACTAAAGCTGTATTACCTGCAAAAACAGCAAACGACATATTGGAACTAAGGTGTTGGAAATAAAGGCTTCCCATTAAAGAATATATGAATAAGGAATCTAACAGAAGAAGAATGTCAGCAAAAAAACACAGTTTAACTATGCAAAGAAGATATATACGCACCAGTACCAATTCCATAGGATATGTCCAAGACCTTCAATTTTTCTCTGAGAAAGTGCACGCAAAACATGAAAACTCCAAAAAGCCCTTTAAGGTCTCCAAGCTGCATATGTTGCATAAATGGAACAGTTCACATTCATCTAAATGATTAAAATTTTAAGTGTCGAAAGGAAACCAGAGAGTGCATATAGTGGCATAACAAGAAAATATTAAATCACATGTATTTGTTTGACGTTGAAATTGGATAAAATTATGCCTCCTACAACCTCTCATTATCTTCTAGGTTTGTTAAAGCCGAATAGTTTAGTGCCAAAATTTTATCATGTGATGTTTCTCTCAAACATCTTTGTATTTGTGTCCACAATGATTTGAATCATACTAAAGATACTATTTCTAAAATTTTCATTATAAATTCATCATACTGGCCACTTAGCTAGGCAAATTTAGCTGATATAGTTCATAACCAGGTCTCAAGCAGATTTGCACCAAAAGGTGGAATTACGTTAGCAAAAGTAAAAAGGGGCATCACTTGAAACTCAAGATATTAGAGGTGTTACACAGGGTGGAGTCGGTGGACGTAGAAAGATTATCCTATCACCAAAAAAGTCTAATTATTATCTTTATCTTTATAATTCATCCCAAACAACAACAACGTTGCCCTGATACTTTTCTGAAGTGTTGGAGGTGGCAGAATTTCTTTGCTTGGCTTGGGGGGACTGGGGAAGATGGGAGGCCGGTCGGGAGGAGGTCGGGGCGGTGAGTCGGAGCCTCGGGGACTTTTAGGTAGAAGAACTTCGGGAGAAGTTCGGGACCTTCATGGTCGATCAAGAATCCCGGCAGTGGGGTCGGATATTATTTAATTAGTTTTTAGGCTTTTTGAATCCGTGGTTACACTGTGCATTTTTGGGTTTAGACTGGGCACTGTAGGCTTATATATATGAGTGTTAGCAGGCCTTAGCATGAGTGATAGTTATTCTTATTTTTTGGGAATTATGAGGTTATTATAGATTCTTGGTGGGGTTGTGAAAGGGCAAGCGGGAAGTTCGGACATGAGAGACTTGTGCTTGCAGGTTTCGTGTGAGAAAGCATCCGGTTGAAAGATAATTTAGAATAGGTTTTGGTAACAATCTTGTGATATTAGTGAATCTGTACGGCCCCGGATGTCGCTTTCACGTTGAGGATAAACGAGGGGTAAATCCTTGTATGCAGTTTAATTTTAGCATTATTTTTACGTTTATGCATGCTCTAAGTGTTGGTATAATATACATTTTGGATGTTGTTGGCACATCATAGGCATAATATGGAGTTGTTATCGGTTATGGGGTTGTGAGTAGCGATTGTAAGTTCTAACGATTAGTATGTCGGAGCTTGGTTGTAAGCTTGGTGGATCTTTGGATACACAGAAATTGGTATCGGCAGGGTTTTGAGTAAGTTGGGAGGCTATTCGAGAGGTTGTATGAGCGTGTTGAAAGATGGTGTTAATGCGAGGTGTGTCATTCTTTGAGTGGGACTATTTTCATGGAAGATGAGATTAGCTCTTGGGTGTTTTACGGAACATCATGTCATTAGAGATTTCTTGGAGAAGCTCGTCTTGAAGATGAAGGTCCTTGGAGATTTGTGATATGGGTGATGTGAATTTGTACATCACGGGTTATCGCTGAAAGATCTTGTCGGGAAAAGTCATTGGGTAGATGGAGGATCTGGAGGAAATTTGTGGCATGGATTGTGTGGTGTTGAAGATGATGATGGTTGTGAAGAACTTGAAGTGAGATCGGTGTACAAACTCTATGAGTGAAAATCGTGAGAGGTTTCTTGGTTATTGAAAGTAGCAGTTGTAAATTGTTGGGTGATAGAGAGTTTCTTGGAAATTAAAAATGGATATACATTTGAGAGTAAAATTCATGTGTTGTGGTACTAGAATGCTAGAAAGTTACGGAAAGCGAAAAGACAAATGGGTTTGTATTGGAGGTCGGACAAGTGTCTGCGAATCTGAGAAACGTTTGAGTGATGGGAGCACGGTGTCTTCGGGGTCGGAGATTATGAACTGTCTGAGTTCCAATCGAGGTTGTGTTGCGTGAATCGTCAGGTGAGTGGGCGTGATTAAGGAAAGTCGTTGTGAGGAGGTATTTCACTGCCTCTCCAGATGATTTGCTAACTTTCGAGAAAGAAGATGTTACGATCGAAGCGTCAAAGGTCGATGAATTGGATCAAGTGAGTTGTCGACACGGAAGGAAAAGAAGAAGAGAATTCATTGATGACCCGATTAAGCTTGAAGGTTTGTTCAGGGTGTACGGGATGAAGATCGAGAGGGTCTTGAGGCAAAGCGGGGAACATGGTGATAATTTGAATGTGATGAAAATTCAGCCGGGGCAAGGGTTAGTTGTCTTTTTAATAGTCAAGTTGGTGACGTTCCGATCATGTCGTGAGATTAGTGGCGAAAAGGCATTGAAGTCGAGGATTAGCCGGTGGGGATTCGGGGATGATGAACTCGGGTAAAGGCTGGCACAAGTGAAGTTTTGAAGGCGGTGATTGAGAATTTGTCTTAGTAGGAGATTATTGAAGGTGAAGCCAAATTTGCTGCCAACGAAGGCCGGAGAAAGCGGGGAGCGCGTGGCGGGAGAAGATCGGAAGGAGGTCGGGAGCAGTGCAAGTCCCGACCTCGGAGACTTTTGGGGGCAGAAGAACTTCGGGAGAAGTTCGAGACCTTTATGGTCCCCGTCGAGAGTCGATCTTGAGAGTCAGGATGCAAAATAGCATCCGGTGAGGTTGTGAAAAGAGAGATTGAAGCGTATATGAGAGCACGTAATGCGAGTTTTTCGTGTGAGAAAACATCGAGACTAGAATTGCTTGAGTACATGCTTGATCTTGTGATATTGGTGTATACATGGCGGGGTTGGATTTACCTTTCATTGAGGGGAATCGAGGTAAAATTCTTGTAATGCGATTTAATTGTCGCATTATTTTTTTTTTTTTCGTTTTGTCGTATACGAGATTAGTGGTATAATAAAT
Source organism: Lithospermum erythrorhizon (assembly GCA_019722365.1). Lineage (NCBI taxonomy): Eukaryota > Viridiplantae > Streptophyta > Magnoliopsida > Boraginales > Boraginaceae > Lithospermum > Lithospermum erythrorhizon. The sequence goes on from JADFUC010001683.1 coordinate 1,459,136, forward strand.
GCATTTAATTTGTTGTTATCGTCACAGGCGGGGATTTGAGTTATTGTCGATTATGGGGTTGTCGATAGCGGTGTAGAGTTCTAACAAGGCTGCGTGTCTAGCGGGGTAGCGGGATCAGAGTTGATCTTACACCACTTAGCATGATACTTGAGAGGCGTGTCGGATTTTGACCAGATAAAGTCTGAAGACTACCTCTGACTTCAAAATAGATTATGGCTTAGATAGTGTAATGACTAATGAGCATGTGACTCTAAAACAATGTTGGTGTAAGATGTAAAAAAAAAATTACCAAAACAGGTATCACTGTGATAAATTACCTTCATAAACTTAGCAGCTCCGAAAAACTCCTCCTGCTTAAGGCGAGATGTCTTGACATATCGTGAAACATATCTGGCTTTTCCATCTTTGATGTGAATCCCATGAATCATTCTGCAGCATTAAGTCAGTGCTGGGATTTCATGATTGATATTCTATTTTTTTTAAGAGACCCCAATTAGCAATTAAAATACTTAAGCACCCATATACTTACTTGATCAATTAAAAATACTTTATTAAGAACTTGATTAATATATATTTCAAAAGGTACTTTATCAAAATGAATAACATTAAGTGATAAAAGTGGAAAGATCAAAATAAAATTATATTGAATTCCTATATCATCAACTAAAAAGTAAAATAAAAATTTTACTACATGATCGAGTAAATTGGGATAGAGAGTACTTCTTAAGTTCCTGCATCACAAATACAGCGATATCACTTACATGACAGAAGGAAAGATCTATATGACCAAAGATGTTATTCAACAAAGTATGCAATAACTAATAATGATTTCCAAGTATCGCCGAGATGACCCTTGTGTAGGAACATAAAGAGAACACTATGAATCTTAAGAATATAATATAGTCTACTTCTCAGTGTAGGACACCTAGAGAATTTGGTGTTTGGTAATATCTGGAGTTGAAGTTCATGTGTACTATGAATCTTTAGGTTAAATGCAAGAAAATACTCACCCATCTCCATCAAACCTGCATAGGTTAAAAATCATATCTTCAAACAATTGATTATGGATCATACTATGAATTATATATGATCAACATAAAACATAAAGATCAAATTCAACAGACACCAATTCATTAGGAAAACAAACCAGTGGTATCCAGCTACTGGAGGTAGCTTTGGATTAGGACCAACCCTGACAAACTCTCCATTCAGACATTCCTGCAAAAATCATTGAACATTAACTCTTCAGTCAAATGTCTATAAATTTCCAGAATTTCACATTCTTGACCTTTCTCCAACTACTAACAATCTCTTCTAGAACAACATAGCAAATGTCAATAAAGAGTCTTCCATCTAATTGGATGAGGAACACGGATAGTGCGCGTGTCTTGTGGTTGTTTTTCAATTGATCCAAGAGATTGAATTACTATTTCTAAACTTCTTCGCAATAGTTAAGTTAAGGAGTGTAGGTAGTGTAATAAATTTGATATATTAATTTATATACTATATTCAGGTATATACAATAAATAGAAATAGCAAAATCTTCTACTCATGAGACACGAAAATCAAGTACTGTAACAATCTTTGATTCATCACCAAAAAAGAAATACTCACCAACACAATTTTCTCATGTAAGCAATCTATTTATTACTCTGCACAACAACTAAATAACCAAAACCAAGAAACCCTTCTTAATTAAACCTAACTTCTAATTAAAAAGATTGGATTTTGATCTTACTGGAAGGTGCCCTTTTATTATTAAATCACTACAAGGAGAAGTCTCTTCAAAAACTGGACCAAAACTAGCAGAAAGATACTGAAGTGGTTGTGCATTATGACACATTATCTTCACAATTATCCTCTCTAACCAATCTACAGCTTTTGAAGTGAACCCCTTTATAGGCTTTGGGTTCACTACAACCACACCATCTTTAGTCCTCTCCATAATTCACTACAATTCTTGGTTTTTTTTTTATGTTTTGAATTTTGGTACAAATTTGTGAGATGTTTGCATGGTATGAGTTGAGAGTGAGTACTTGGTTCTTTGTAGTACTTGTTTTGTTCGGTCAAATTTATGAAAAGTGTCCAGTGGCACGGCCGGCAGCCACGTCAGCTGCTTAGTATTTTGCATTGTTTTCTGTGAGTCCGTGATGATTTATCTATGCTGACTGATGACTATAATTCGATATTCATTTAGTTAAATTAAAACTTATTTGAAAGTTAATCTAGTCAAATTAGAATATGATTGATTTTTCGAAACAATAAGATAATTACCAATTCGATAAATAAATTATTCGGTCTGATAACTAGATTCGTTAACAACTTTATTTGCGGAGGAAAGAAAAGTAACCTAGTGTGTATTGCGTCCATGTGATCAAATTGTAAGATCTTAGTTATAGCAAATCTATATCACCCTTAACGACTAAGGAACAGTAATCAGATCTATGATCAGGTTTGTGTAATTTTATTCAAATATTATTTCATAAATTTTTATATAATCGTTATATTGTAATTATATTACTAACATATATAAAAGTGTGAATAAGGATTGTGTTTCTTAGTTTCCGTTATTATTAATTCTTAAATTACCGCTAACAATCCCCAAAGTTAGGAGTTAATAGGAATTAACGAGCTACTTCCTCCGTTTTTTTATTTAGCGTTTTTAGGTATATCGAGGTAGAGCGTTGACTATCAATTATTCTTGAGCTGTATGTTCAAAAATTATAAGAAAATAATATTATGCAACTATTTTCAAAAGCCGAATCTAATGATATAAACATATTTATTAAAATAATAAGTAATTAGTAATTAATAGTCAAAGTTTCACACACCGATATGCAACGTCAAATAAAAATGGAGTAACATTAAGTATTCGTCATACTTTTATACTTTTGTCACATTAAGATTATCAATTGGAGAGAATCGTGGTAGTTAATAACGTACGTGCGGTTTGAGGATGATACGTCACGTACATTTGACATATAATTAGATTACGCCTGACTTTTTAGTGTATGTTTATTTATCTTCAGTGCATATTTAATGATTCAAAGGTATGCATTGAATAACAGATTTTTTTTTCTCAATTTTGCATGTATAACTTTCATGATTCAATTCACAAAAATAGGCCTCATATATTATATATTATTAATTTATTACTATTTTCATCAATATGGTTTTCTCATCATATGTCATTTTCAATCTTTAATATTTGGTGTTAGTTAAATAATAATATATTTTATGTAGAACTATTATTAGTATTATAATAGGTGTTAATTAGTTAAATAATAATATATTTTTTGTAGAATAATAATAATAATAATAATAATAATTATTATTATTATTATATGAAAGCATTATTATTATTATTATAACATATATTAGTTAAATAATCATATGCTTTGGAAGTAAAATTATTACTATTATTAATATTATTTATGTAATTCCATGCGAGATATAAATTTTATATGTGGGATCACCAAAATTTAAATTACATTTTTTTTTAAATCATATTAATTTAAGCGACATAAATCAAAATAATTCGATGATACTATATTGATGATCAATTAAATTGATATATTTAGTCGGGGATCTCAAATTATTGAATTAATATTTTTATCTCTGTATGGACATCTCAGTTTGCTTGGTATAATATCTCTCTATAGACATCGTATTTTATTGTAATTTTTTATATTATATTTAAAGAGTTATTTGTGATCAAAATATCCTTTAAAAAATAAAAATATTAATTAGAAAAAATTTCAAAAGAGTGTAAGTTTTTACACAGTTTTAGAATCAAATTAAATATAAAAATATATCAAATATTTGAGAAATCAATTGCATGTCTCTTTTACTAGTACATTTAAATATAACTATCATAATATAATTAAAAAATTAAATTTTTTTATTTGAACATATCTATTTGAATAAATACTCTTTAATATTAACTATTTTGATATAAACATACGAACATTAATTGAAATATTATCTACTATTTTAATAGTAACCAACATAAGAATATAATGCGTATTAAGGATGAAAAATTCATAACATATAAGAATGTAGTCACCAATTCAATATTTATAATACATTGATAACTACTTATAGTGAATATTATGGATAATTATTTTTTAATTATCTTTAAAAATTGGACAAATGACACATCAATCTAATGTCATATGGATAATCTAGGTAACCTTCTAGACTTCACCAAATGATTAAGGTCATTAGACTTTATATATAATATAGATTCTTGAATGATCAAGTATCCTAAGGAGCTAGTCATAATTACCGACCTAATTTTTTTTAATAAAAAAACTAGTGGGGCAAGTCAAAGGGCGACAGTAGTAGACTAATTTTTTACAAAATACGGAGTAAAATTTTATTATTTTGTCAAAAAAATATTTTGCCCTACCATTACATTTTATACGTTTTGTTATTTTTTTATTACTTCAATTCCCTCATCGTATATAAAGTCTTGATTATGCCATTGTTTATAATGGTTAAATTGAATTTGTATCCTCAATTCCCATTTTTGTTCCATTAATGGCATTGTTTATAATCGTTAAATTGAATTTGTATCCTTTCCTTTTTCGTTCCATTAGTTTGGCTATACGAAACTTCTTGATCAATTGATAGGTTAAAATATTATTAAATACAATCTGGGTAGCGTCGCTAATATTATAGCGCCTACATTCCTTTTGGTTAATAAACCTGCTCATTTGCACATATATTAAGGAAATGAAAAATTAGCAGAAATCGTTGAAAATGTAGAATAAGTCATTAAAACTATATCATTGGTTGGTTACATTAATTTAATATAAAAAATGACGAAATGCATTGAAAATGCGAGAATTACAATTTTACATGCATAGAAAAAATAATTTGAAATGAAAATATTGGCCTAGAAAGACAACTAGAGAGGGAATGGAGGAGTATTAATTTGCAAATCCCATCACAGAGGCGAGACCACTTAAAAATATTATCTTACATAGTTTATTAAATAATCCGGTATTAATTTATAGAGTTTATATTGTAGTTGATAATTGTAAAAAAAAATGGAAGCTGAAAAAAGGCTGCGATCGCGTATGGTAGTATGGAAGCACTACATTGTAATTGATACGTAGAAAAAAAGAGGCGAAAAAAAGAGCCCATTGATTAATTTAGCACCTATCGGTGGGACAGCCCGATATAATAATATTCTATCTTAGGGAGTTTATTAAATAATCGAGTATTAATTTATCGAGTTTCATGGTTGATAGTGCGAAAAAAAAAGCCCGACACCCCCGCGCCTTGACTACGCCAATCGAGTATTAATTACCGAGCTTCTATTATTGTAAGTTGATAATGTCAAATAAATAATTAAATTAAAAACTTAAATGTAAATGGAGCGAAAAGGCACGAATTATTAATTCAACATCTTATCTCCGATTCGGGGCCGGCCAAAAATATAATAGCAGTATTAATTTGTAGAGCCCTACATCAGATGATAATTTGTAAAAAAGGAAAAATAAAAGCCAAAAAACCACGAGCTGGCTAGGTAAGTGCAGTCTGCCGCTCTTTATAAAAAATGTAAAGAAATAAAAAAAGAGCAATTATTAATTTAACGCACATCCACGAGTAGGAATTTTTAAGTAATATAATATATCAGTATTTATTTGCTCGAGCTTCTACTATAGATGATAATTGTAAAAAAGGAAAAAAATAAAAAGGAAAAAACAAAACTCATGGCGACATGACCTTTATTAAATAATCGAGTATTAATTTATAGAGTTTATACTGTAGTTGTTAATTGCAAAAAAAAAAAAAAGGCTGAAAAAAAACAGAGTCGCCTTGAAGCCGTATCGGGGTTTCTCATAGTTGATAATTGAAAAAAGAGAGCGAAAAAAAATGAGTAGACGGAACCGAAAAACTCTTCATTTAAATAATGGTATTTTATCGTTTCTACAATTGATAATTGAAAAAAATAGAAAAACCCCGGCACCGCTCAATCAGTATTAATTGTCGAGTTTATAATGCAATTGATAATTTCAAAATAAATAAAAAAATTAAAAAAAAAATGTAAGAGGAGCGAAAAATAAATTATTAATTTAGCATTATAAAATTAAAGAGGCTGGCCAAAATATAATATACCGACTATTAATATAGAGCTTACACTATAAATGATAATTATAAAAAAAAAAATAGGAAAAGCAACCCCCCAAAAAAGGAAAAGGAAAAAAGCAAAATTCGCGGGCGTATGATCGCGCATGAGGGGTACAATGCACTTCACTTTTATAATATACATAGATATTGCATTAACATTGACATTGTATTCATCGATTCACCTCTTTATAAACAAAATAATTTACATACGTTTCAAGTTGTAGGCTTGCATGATGGTGAGGCAAGGTATATTATTTGAAGGTACTTTGATATGTGGCATATGATTAGTCTATCTAATGAACTTATTAATGCATATACTAGTATTGTTGGTAGGATTCAGGCAGCGTCTAATTAAATTTGAGCGGGGCCGATTTTATAGAGTATAAACAAAAATATGTCAAAAGATCGAATGGTAATAATTCCAAAAACATTAAGTTCCAAATTTAACACCTATCCCCAAATTGGGACCAACCAAAATATTGTTTAAAAGTTATTAAATAATCAGTATACTCTTGTAGTTGATAATTAGAAAAAATCTAAAAATAAATATGTATATATATATATTTCGTAAAATTTGTGAAAAATGTCGATTAAATCCGTGAATGAGGGGACTGATTATAGTAATTTGAACGACAGAAACATAAGCAGACAAGGATAATTAGACTCACTAAAGAACCAATGTACAAATAAAGGAATGCATTTTGGCATGAAATGGATATCATATTTCTCTGTCGTATTTATAAGATGATAAAAAACCATGGCGAGCTATAAAGGCAGAAATGGGTATTGAACTGCGATAAGAGTACATTAGAATACAAAGAGTTATTCATGTTCAAGCAACTTTTAGCCTTCATTATTCTTACATTAGATATCACGGTCGTTGGTTTCTTGGGCCTCTTAGGTACTGGATTCAAAAGGGGTACAAGAAGGGGGCCGCCGTTCTTTGCTCAAAACCGCCGGCGGAAAATGCTATTAAATGCGATAGTAGATCAAGGTATGCAACGAGCAGAAGTCATGATAAAAGGCCACAGTCTCGAAACCTTTTACTTATCTTTTCATACATCCAATTATCCAATAAAAAAGCTCGTCTATTTCTTAATCATTTTATTTTATAGGGTTGAATAAAAATTAGATTGACCCATTATTTGATTTATATCCAATTTGGAAACATCAAAATTTAGTTCATCATGGGTACTAGGGACAACATTAACGAGATAATACTCAACCTCACATCACAGAAATACCCCGATATGGATAGAAAGAGTGGTTCGAATAGGATCTCTTGTGTGCAGAAGTATTGTTAAAATCGCTGCGCGGGGGTTTATCGAAGCGTGAAGGCATCGCGAAAATAACAAACCTTTTTAGTTTTAACACCACGACATAGAAGGAATAAGCCCTATAAATATTTTAAATTTAAAACGGATCGATCGACACGGTCTCACGAGGTAAATTCTAACTATAAGCGAATTCCTAAATTTTAGGTGGATAAATTATAAATTCTTTTCTACTTCTCGAGGTATAATGACAGACCGGGAAGCTCGAGAAGAAAAAGTCGACGGAGAAATTTTGTGTTATATATATGGTAATCCTTTTAATATCCAAATTGGGTATGAAACTTCCCTATTTGTGAAAAAAAAAAAAAACAAGTTGTCCTAATACTGGGTTTCCTCTCGTGATTGAGGAATTCCAAGAGGGTTTACCGGGAATGAAAGAACAAAAATGGGTTCATGAAGGTTTAATTGAATCGCTTCCCAGACGGTATGTTCGGGTTCGTTTGGATAATGAGATGCGATTCTAGGTTATGTTTGAGGGGAAAGATCCGGCGTAGTTTTATACGGATACTACCGGGAGATAAGTCAAAAATTGAAGTAAGTCGTTATAATTCCACGGAGGGCCGTATAATATATCGACTCCGTAACAAGGATTCGAAGGATTAGGTAGTTTTCACTTGACATCCGCTTTGTGGAAATCGATTCGAGGTGGAAAATTCAAGAAACTTTTTCTTCAAAAGTCATTATAATTAAGGATATATATATATATATGAAAAATGAGCGAAAAAAAGGCATTATTAAGCTAGCACCACATCAGTGGGACAAGAGCCAAAACTAATTATCTTAGAGTTTATTATAGAATCGAGTTTAGGTAAAATTTGAAATTTGCATAAGAAAAAATGAAAAAAGAACAAAAAACACGAACTAGTAATTTAGCGCCATATGGGTTAACTAATCTGGGACTAAGCGTTGGACTACGTGTACGTGCAGTTGGACTACGTTAATACGTACACACCTTGTTTAATGATGACTTAAACATTGATTTACTATCTAACATATGTGCTCCCAGTGATTTATTTCATAGGTATATTAGAAGGTGCTTGTCGGACGAAAGTTGATATTGATATCAAACAAGCACAAGATCAGGCAGTAGAACAATGAAGAATTGTCATGAGCTTAAAGATGAAATGCAATGCCAAAAGATAAGTATAGTGATAGAGAATAAGAATCAATCATCTGAGCTTAAGTGAAAGAATAGCGATGAAGAAGAAGATCGTCCATCTACCGGTCATGAAAGGACCAAGAACGAGAGCTTATGAAGAATCAAGATCAGAAGAGACGAGCCTTGGAATCAAGCCGAAACTAGGTAAAGTTAGCAAGCTTGAATCTTACTCTACTTTCCTTTCTTGATCTTGATTGAAGTTCTTATTTGAGAAATATTTTCAAATTATTTTTTGACAAAAAAAGAGAACTTAACCGTTTGATGTTTTTTAAAGAATATTTGTCAAAAGAAAATGTTTTGAAAATCTAAATATTTATAAAACTGAGATATATCATTTTATTAAAAGGGGTTTCAAAAGAACTTTCCAAACGCTTTTTGGATTATCAAAATCGGAGTTATGAAGTGGGAAATGAGTTTTAAATTAATTTGTGCGGTGACCAATCGGCCCTCTTGAAATTTATTCACGGCAGCCGTTCTTGCAGAGCCGATTCTGAGTGCATTTGAGGTAGAAGCATTGTTTTCAAAGGTTTCAGCGCTTCCCCTCGTGTCGGCCCCATTTGGGACGAGCCGTTAGGGTCGAAATTGGTCCATTTTGCCGTTTGACCTCAGTTCTTCCCACAGCCAAAAATCCCCGACACTTATAATAACCACGCTCACTTCCCCAACTCTTCCCCAATCAATCCTAAACATTTTATACTTATTTCTCATCTTTAAAATACCAAATCTCTCAAACACATGAGCTTTAATTGTGATTATCAAAGAGAATGAGTTTGGTTTGTGCCTAAACTTTGAAATGAAATGAAAGCAAAGAGCATTCAAGGTGTTTGATGAAATGCTCAAATGGGGAGTTCAAGAGCTTCAATGTCTTATCTACTCAACAAGGAGTTCAACAACCTTCAATGTTATATCTACTCAATGTAAGGAGTTATAAATTGTGCTTAAATTATAATACTCTTATCTAATCCATTAAAGGATTATAAGTAGCCACAAGAGTAAAAGCTTTCTTTGAAAAGATTAGCACAAGATTCCGCGAATAGGGTTTTCTTACTTGGAAGTGAACTCAATTGTGTGTATTCCTAGCGAGATAGCTAGGCAGGTTCTAATTAGTGTAGCTAGAGATTGTTGAAGTTGGTGTAATCTTGAGCGCTCGGTGGTATTCGAGGTTGCTTTAGTGGATGCTCAAGTGGTTGAAGTGATTCTATTGCTAGAAGGTTACAGTGGTATAAGCGAGCCGTTTGTTAAGCAGTTGGTGTACACATGGATGCTTGGGTGGATTTCCCAAAGGTTCTTCAGTGTGGTTTCTCGGTGGTTACTAGAGGCGTAGCTATGTGGTCTAGTGGTTTAGCTAGATGGTATATATTGAGTATCTTGCTTATGCGCCATGAGGAGTTACTTGGATAATATATACGGGTTCTTTCCAAATCGAGGTTGAAAAGCCAAAGAGGTCGAGCACTAGGTTTACGAGCTCGTTAAACACCGTGTATCAAGTTTGTATTCTCATGTAATGCTTTTATCTTATTGTTGATATTATGTTTGTGATAGAATGCTATTATTCTATTATATGTTAGTTTATGCGGCCAATTGAATATGTCGACATATAATTGAATACACTTATTATTGATAGAATAAGTTAAATTGAACTATAATTGGATATCTATGATTTAGTGGTCATTACTCATGATTAGGATAGTTTGATTTGATCGATGAACTTATTGATATATTCCGCGCCCGATCAAATCATGTTTAAACTTTATCAAAGAATGTCTTAAGCTTCGCCCTAGTATATCTATATATTGAATTATGATATATTTAATAGATTACTAAAGTTGATCGATAGTCATGAATGGACTTAAGCGAATTATGCATGAATGAGCTTGTCGTGTTATGCATGAATGGGCTTAATGTTAATATTGATCAAAATGAGTTTTGGATGTTTATTGCACATAATGATTGCTAAATTGTTTTGTTTATCTTTTTATCTAGCATTAATTTGAGGGTGTTAATATTACTTTAACTAGACTTGTTTCACAAATTACTAAAATTAAATATTAACGGTGAAACTTGTATTAAAAGTTTGTATAAGTCAGCGGTCAACGACCTCTTAGTCTTTATTTCATCCCCCTACAGGGGCGATAAAGGCATAAGCTAACAGCAACATTATTAGATAAATCAAAATATTCTGATCGGCCCGACATTAGTGGTGAAAGGCTGATAAAAATGTCTTAACTTATAATTTTAGAATATTATTAATTTAGTACACTTTATCCTAGAGTTGGGGCGTAAAATTTTTATCCTAAATAGTTTATTGAATAATCGAGTATTAATTTATCGATTTTATCTTGTAGTTGATAATTCTGACAAAAATTGAAAAATGAATGAAAAAGCCGCGAATTATTAATTTGACACAATATCACGAGTCGGGACCGGCCAAAAATATTATCTTAGAGAGTTATTAAATAATCGAATGTCTCATGGTGATAATTGCAGGCTAGCGAAAAAAAAGCGAATTATTAATTTAGCACTGTCGCCAGTCGGGACGGCAAAATATTATATTAGAGAGTTTATTAAATAATCGAGTATTAATTTATCAAGTTTCTACTGTAGTTGATAATTGCAAAAAAAAAAAAAAATGATGCATTATTAATTTAGCACCCTATCCCTGAGTCGGGACCGGCAAAAAATATTATCTTAGAGAGTTTATTAAATAATCGACTTTTATCCACTAGTCAAATAAAAATTAAACAGCTACTACCGGATCGTGACTAACCAAACATATTATCTCGGAGATTTTATTAAAGGATCAGTATTAATTTGCTTGAGGTTTCCTACGGTAGTTGATAATTCTGCGAGAAAAAGAAATAAATAAAAAAATGAAAAAGAACAACATGAATTATTAATTTAGCACCGTATGTCTAGTCATTATCTTGGAGATATTTATTAAATAATCGTATTAATTTATCGAGTTTCAAAAAAAAGCCAAATAAAGTAGCATGGAGGCGTGAGATGAGCCGGTAACCGTGGGCCAGTTAAATGCAATTGGCCGTGTCAGGATTTTACGGTAGTTGATAAGAGTAGAAAAAAAAGCGAAGAAAAATAAATTATTAATTTAACCTTGTATCAGAGTCGGACTGAAGTAAAAATATTATTTTTTGTGAGTTTCTTAATAATCAGTATTAATTTATCGAGGTTTTTTTGGGCCTAAAAAAAGGAATACTAGATTGCGCGTGTACTAACCACGCGATCCATCTTTATATATGACATAGAACTATCGAGAGTCGAGACTAATAATTTATTGGAGTTACGTATTCAAAGACAGCAGCATCCATTGTGTTCATTACCTTCAATCTTGGTTCTAATCATAACTAGCTTGGCTCCACTAACTCAATAGGTGATACAGTTGATGGCATACGAATAAAAAATTTACTTATTTAACTAAGAATTTAATTTAATTGATCAATCAATCATTTATTAGTAAATAAGGATAGTTGGTTATATGAAAGAGGATGAGACATATTATGTGGCAGACGATCCTACATCGAAACAACACAACCAATTATAATTGACCTTCTATTTATTGATCAACCTAAAAATGAGAAAAACCTTAACAATGCAACTTATCCCATTTCTAGAAATTAGATAGATTTATTTTTACACCTTATTAGTTATTAAATCACCTTGCAAATAAAATACTCAAAAGTTTCAATTTTTTGTGTCTTCCAGAAAAGGTACTCATCTTAACGTCATTAGCTCCAATTGATGTTTGGTGTATTATTAGGTACACTAACACACACAAATGCAAAGCCTTCTCTATATGCTAACTGTCTAATTAGTCATACGTTGTTACAAGTACTTAGTCATATAATGGTGTTGGTAAACAAGCATTAGCTACCATCAACACCCCCCTCCCCCTCCCTCTCTAAGTTGAGAGATGCCCGAAGGAAAAGGAAGAGTCAACTGTTCAAGTAACCTTTTTCTTCTTAATCACTTGCTTCTCAATCTATGAAACCAAACATACAATCTTCAAGCATTCATTGTCTACAAAATTAAGTAATTTTCCACAATCTTCTTTACAAGAAAGTATATAATTAATAATTCCTTTGTTTCTATATATATATGTACATGTCCATCTATCTTAATGATCAAGAAGAAGCATTGAAAACACCATTTTAGAACTCATATTCCTTTACATTTCAATAAAGGGTGTCTGAATTGCACATTTTCTTGATATTTAAATTGATGCAAAGATGATTCTGCAACGTATATTTGTTGTGTCATTATTGGCTGTTTTGGTTTGTTCTACAAGCTCCATGACTAGAAGAGCAGAGGAGGAAGAGAGTTTTATGCATATCGTTGGCCCTGGCAATGAGAATAATCATGGTCGTTCAATGTTGGAGAAAGTAACCAATTTCATGAATGATTTGATCACTTCAAAAAAGAATTCGAAGCAAAGGATATTGAATGTTGATGATTATGGAGCCAAAGGTGATGGAAGTAATGATACTATGGTATGTATGAGCATAAAAATTAATTTGGAGTAATGATTTTACATTACTCCCTCTTTTCATTGGGTGATAATGACTTTACCTTTTTTTTCTTCTATTCTCGTAGAATTAATAACAAGTTAATATACTTCTAATTTATTTTAAAAGGATATTAGTAAAGAAAAACAACATGGATATTTAGTAAAGAAAATAAAAGTACTCATTCCATAAAAAAATCGTACATGTGATTATTAGTTGTCAAAATTATCAAACTTTCAGTCTTAATTAATACTCAAAATCAATATATAATATCATGTTAATAGTAAATTATATTAAAAATTTAGTAGTATTTTAATATATTTTCAATAAATTTTAATATATTGTTATGTTGCCCAAGTTTAATTTGTAGTTGTGTTGGTGGTGGCATATATAGCTAGTTGTAAAGCTACCATCACTAATTCTTACTTGTTTTTTGTTTGCAGGCGTTCTTGGAAGCATGGAAGATTGCTTGCAAAACTCCAAAAAGTATTATTTTGGTCCCTTCAAACAAAACATATGTTCTCAAGCCACCAATTAAGTTTCAAGGTCCATGCAAGTCTAAATTGATAATGCGGGTGAGTTGTTTGATTAAATTAATATATCCAAAGATCAAATTTAATTATCATTCTTAACATAGACGCATCCACGCACCAAAACTAACTAAATGAATACTACACATGTTATATCATTAATTAAATGGCTTCATTATTGTGTTTTCAAACTAAATAGATTCATGGAACAATCAAGGCGTCTTCTAACATGAAAGAGTACGAAAAAGATCCAAGGAAATGGGTATCTTTTGAACAAGTTCAAGATTTAACAGTTGATGGTGGCGGTACCTTTAATGGCAATGGAAAAGTCTGGTGGGAAAGTTCATGCAAAATAAATAATACCAAGGTATGTGCAATAAGTTATCAGTCTTTTATAAGATACTACATGCATATGATTGTACAATTTGATTTTTAACGATCAAAGTTATCAAGCATCCTTAATTATTAATATATATAATTTTAATTTGAATAAATAATTATTGTACTTCAAATTATGATGGGTTTTTGTCTACAAATCTCATTCATTTATGTATTTGTTTCTTGTTTAACAGGGTTGTCATACCAGTGGCGCACCTACGGTATAGTTATCAATCAAACATTGACGTTATGATATAAATAAAAGATTGTATAGCATGTGTTATAATATATATTTTGTGTAATAATTTATGTTCTAATTATCCTATGTCGGGATAGTAATTATGTTTTTTCATTTGTTATTCTCCTATAGGCTGCAACATTTGACAGGTGTACGAACTTGAGAGTAACCAACTTAAGATTCTTAAATTCTCAGCAAATACATGTTGGCTTTCAAAGATGTAGAAATGTTGATGTGTCCGATCTCACGGTAATTGCACCCCAAGACAGTCCCAATACCGATGGAATTCATGTAAGTTCAACCGAAGATATCAACATCAAGGATTGTATCATTGGGACAGGTAAAACTGAAGAAAATTATTCATTTGTATTTGAAATACTTCATTATTGTATATTTAATTTATTACGCTAAATACGAATTAGTCTATGGGCATAGTCACATAACATAGTTCAATTTTAAGTGTATTAACATAATTCATTTTTCGTGTCATTGCATGTCTCCGCCCCTCCTCTCTACAACCAATTACTAGTGAACCATTATTAAAGAAAACTATTTTCAACCTCAATGGTCTAAACTAACCATCCATTTTTTCTTAAATCATTTTGTTGCATTCCAGAACATAAATTAAAGGCTACTTTTTTTCGACATCATTTAATTTGCAGGAGATGATTGCATATCAATAGTGAGTGGATCGAAAAATGTTCGGGTTAAAGATATAATGTGTGGACCAGGTCATGGGATTAGGTAAGCAAAATCCAACAAAGGAAAAAAAGACAAAAGAATTGAACAAGATTGAACCATGTGTACAAGTTTTTACTTGGGGAACTTGTTCTTGCATGTAATTTTATGTTCTCTATTCTCAGTATTGGAAGCTTAGGCAAGCATAATTCAAGGGATACAGTTTCGGATATTCATGTTCAAGGAGTCACACTTTGGGGAACAACTAATGGTGTAAGGATTAAGACATGGCAGGTAATCTTAAATAGCCAAAATATTATTAGATCTAATACATGTTAAATTGAATTATATGATTTACTTCTAAAAATATTTTCATAATACTATTTCTGATATATTTCTTTCCATTACGATCATCTTATACAGGGAGGACAAGGATATGCAAAAAACATTCAATTTGTAAACATAAAGATGATGGATGTCTCAAATCCCATAATTATTGATCAAAACTATTGTGACCAAAAAGAGCCATGCCTTAACCAGGTAATAAAACAATGAATGGACATATCAAGAGACTAACTTAAATACTTCACCAAAATGAAAATTTAATAGGTATAATGATACATAAATAGTGATGATGTACTAATCTTGTTTTCATCAATTGGAATGCAGACAGATGCCGTGCAAGTGAAAAATATAGTTTACAAAAACATTAGAGGAACAAGCAATTCAGAGGTGGCTATGAAATATGACTGCAGTAAACATGATTCTTGTCAAAGTATTAGAGTAGAAAACATTCGTTTATTTAGACATGGAGATGCAAATGTGAAGTCTTTTTGTGCCAATGGAAATGTAGCAGTTGTTGGTGACATTTCCCCCCCTCTGTATTGCCAACAGAAAAGTCAACAGAGCACATAAATAGTGTAGCTGAAATTTGAAACATCTCCTTTTATATTTCTTTATAGAAAAAATAGATAATAGTGTATTTGCAATGGGTCTCCGAATTTTATATTTATAACTGATTGATAATACATGTATAAACTCTTAATTGATGCATAGATATAAATCGATAAAGAATATCCATGCCAGGATTGCCGGCACCTAGTCTTTTAGCAGAATGTACCTTATCCTTTTAAAGTGGTACATATTATGGCCATAATAATTTATGTTAGCGAGGTTAGTGCCATATTCTTTGTGTGTGTTTTCAGTTTTAATGTAAAAAAAGCCAATCTCAAGAAATAAAAAAATTATAAATAATGGAGTTCTACAAATGCCCCCATCAAGGCATCAACTTGTGAATTACAATCTATGAATTGTTTGAGTCAATCAGAGGAATGACATTTCTACATGTTCTGCTTTTGGTTTTGTATTGGTTGTTTCTTGCTGGGCTTGAGATATAGGTAGTAATAAGCTAATTTCATAAGGTCAAAAATTATATGCACTGTTGCATGAGAACCTAATACCTGATCACTCTACTACAATAATGACAAAATTCAGAAACAATATGTCAAACTAAGCATACAACAATTCTTCTTCTTCTTCTTCTCTAACTGTGTAAGGAGGAGGTAGCAAAGTATTCGCTTTAGCAAATGTATTTATACAGTCCTTTGTCGCCTCACCAATGGGTGCATCCATAACAAAATCTGGAACAACCACCATGGTTTCCTCCAAAAAGGATTTGACTGTCTGCAAAGTTCACAAAGGATAAATAATTTGAGTTAAATGGCCATATTCTTAGTTCTTACATCCATTCTCTTAACCAATACTACCAAATGACTAAAATAAATGGTAACTCCAGGAAGAGAATAAAAACTATGAAGAGGCAGAGCGGAAAAGGGAAAACTGGCGCTTTGAAGGTCAACCACTAAAAATCAGTATTTTTGTTCTTCCTGTATATTTATTATTTTCTGAATAATCCTAACAGGAGTAACAGGTTATATATTGAGAACGTATCAATCAGTGCTGGAAATTCAATTGAAGTTGATTGAGATTAGGCCTGCGCTTCCACAAACCATTTCCAATTGAGATAAATATTTACATACCGTACACTGCTGGAAAGCAGCATCAGCCCTGCGCTTCCACAAACCATTTCCTGGTTCTGAATAGAAAAGACCAAACAAAGGCTGCAATATTCAATGGAACTAGATTAATGTATATAATGCAACACTAGCCAATCATCATTTATAAATCAGAAAATTAGAGGGCTATAATTCTAATCAAAATAATTTGAAGGCATGTGAAGAGATTTGCTTATTGGAACTCATACCATGATAATTTCCCGCAAACTAGGTTTCTGTCCATACATTTTGAGGACTGAATCTCCATAAACCTGGTATTTTTCGAGAATCTACCAGACAAAATAAGAAGCAGCAAAGAGGGTGAGGCGGATAATATTTTGGTAAGAATCCGTAAGATATAACATGATATCTGAGGTTTTTCGAGAATCTGACGTCGTGTTACATTGCTGCGAGGTGCACCATACACGGCACTGTCAACATTTCCTAACGTGTGCCATGGACTGTTTAAAATATAAAATGACTATAAGCCTCATGTAGATTATTGTATTCCAATTCTTAAATATCTGTCTTCAACATCCCCGCCCCCACAAACATTAAATAATAGATAAGCACAATACGGAAAATTTAATCATCTCTTAATGATCCTTGATTAACTCAAGCTGCAAAGCTACAGAAACAGTACCATGCATATCATATATGGGCCATGGACGGACCTAGTATAGTTCGTAGTGGTTCAGTCGAACCATCGAAAATATTGGTAGCTCATTGGTAAGTAAGTTTATATGTATCATTAAGTTCAACACTTAGTATCTTCAATTATCATTTTAATAGCTCATTTGAACCGTGACACTCCAAAATTATTTTTGATAGTTCATTATGAAAAAATTAATAATTTATTAAGCTCTTGAAGGATCAAATTAGATTAATATTTATTGAATTTAGACAAATTTCTTGTCCAATAATAGAAAATTTGTTGTAAATATTATATTAATAGTACAAAAATTGCTCAAATTTTTTTAATGTATATTTTGAACCACTTAGCCTCAAGCATTACTAGATACACTTTGATATGGACACATTCAGTGCATGAAGTTATAGCGTAGCCGTATCGCGATACATGCTCATACATCACTAAAAGATCGTCAATCGTTTTTTTTAAATGGTCAAAATTAACAAACTACGGTCTTGATTGACCGTAAAACTTTATTTGAATCAAAGTGCTCAATTAATAGTAAAGTATGTTGAAAATACTACATTTTAATATATTTTTCACAAAAAAATATATATATAACATACGGAGTATTAAATTAATTTCAAAACTTGAAAAGTCAACTCATCAAATTTAAAATGTGAGAATCTTTTAGGGATGGAGGGAGTATAATATACCCCCATGCAGCTTGCATAGGAACTCTATATTTTGTAAACAAAGATAAATGTATGTAACAAAATTACAGCTCGATAACCACAATGGAACTAAACTTGCAAGAAAAGGGGCATACTTATTATAGGCAGCACGGCCTACCATGACCCCATGAGCACCTTCTTTTCTTGCTGCATTAACCTAGAGGTATTAGAAAATAAATTCAGGGAATAAGGAAATGAAAATTAGACAATTAATGAAATTGAATGATAAGTTTCTAATATATCCAACGATAAGTTACTTGTCAGTAAACTTAGTTGCATACTCAACTTGACACTGTTCAGATCTGTTATTCATGCATATGAAGTAAGCACCTTTTCAGATAGAAGTTTGATACAAATAGCAGATGAAAGGATGTGTTGCACATATAAAGCACCAATATATTATGATATCAATCAACTGTTGACAAGCTAATATATTATGATATCAATCAACTGTCGACAAGCTAAGTGAGAAATCATCAATGATAATGTAGTATCATAATTAGTATGTGATCGATTTTAGTGCCCGTTACCTTTTACTGGATCATGCATACCCTAGAGGCTAACCCCTAAACGTTTTCAGAAACCACTTCATACATCAAAATGTTTCAGCTCCCTTCTTGTATGAAGTATGCACCCCAATTGAAATTACCCACACATGATTCAGCAAACCGGCAGAGTGTTAAGATTACTCAAATCCTTAATACACAATTCCAATGAAGGCTAATAAGACATTCTCTACTAGACATCAAGACTAATGAGAAAGACAAAACAGATAGATCCTACATCACAAATTCACAATCGTCAAGAAAAATAGTTTTTTCCCTAATTAGGATAATGCCATAAGTAAGAATATAGTCAAGAACTCAAAACTCTCTCCCAATTCATTTGGGTGAAAATCTCACCTCTGAAACAGTATTTATGCCACCATTAATAGTAAACTGTAGATCTGGAAAATCACGCAAAAGCGCATAGTAGAACTCGTATCTGCAGCAAGACATCAATATATGTATCAGAGAAACGCATAAATAGATATACATGCGTAATGGTCACTGTCTGAAGAAGAACAAGGAATACTGATTAAAAGTGAGTGTTAAATTGCACAAAAATAAGAATACATACTTCAAAGGGGGAATTCTACGGTTGTCGGCTGGGCTAATCCCATTAAGTAAAGCCTTTCGAGAATGTATAATAAAATGCCTTGTTGGTGACTGAGAAGAAACCTTGTAAATGAAATCACCTGCAATTATCCATAAAGAAGAGACAACAAATATTAGTGATTAAACAAGAAAGCAACAATAACTTCTTGACTCGTAACCAAAAAATCATATGGATAGGAAAAAGAAGTAAGATATTGATGACGATGATGATGATGATGATTATTAAGACGACGATGATGATTTTGAAGACAATGTAACATAAATAAGAATACAGAATCCAAACTGCAGTACTAGGAAGGCAGAACAGCTAGAGCCCAATTCACTTAACCATGATGCTGAACTGTCGTTTGGTTCCCATCTAAGGTGCCATAAATTATTCTATGTCCAACAAAATATCAATTTGTAGTATTTTTTCAATAGCAACATACAAAGGTTTCATGATAACTTAAAGAACTTACAGAGCTCATTATAAGAATCATGGTTATCAACGCCGATTCGGCACTTGACACTCACGGGGACATCAGTGTTTGCAGCAATTACAGACATAGCCTCTGCAACAAACTTCCTTGTAAAAAGCAACATGCAAAATGTTAGAAGTTAGAACATATCCACACAGAATAAAAATGTTTAGAGCCTAAGAGAGAAACAATTTCCCACCTTTGGGTCAAGCATTAAACGAGCACCAAAACAACCATGACCAGCTACTCGAGGACTAGGACAACCACAACTGTATTTAAAGAATCTATACATTAAACCTTTCCAAATAAGAAAGAAACTATAGATATAGGCAAAACGAACTTGAAATTTATCTCATCATAGCCATAACGGTTTGCAAGTTGAGTAGCTTTCGCCAGATTATCTAAATTATTTCCCCCAATCTGAAGCACAATAGGATGCTGCTCTGGTCCAAAGGCCAAGAACCTATCCTGTTACAGTCACAACTCGGTATGAGAAGATTCGTGTTTCTTTATTATCTTATGGCAAAACAAAAGCCCAGATTTCAGAACCTTGCAGAGTTGCAGAAAGACAATTGAAACCACATGGGATATATCATTGATTAGAGATACTTATTCATCCATCAAATAGGTTCCATGCGTCGAAACATGATATTTACGGAAGTTCATTTTTTTTAACCAGAATACAGTATCTTTTCGAAATTAAAATATATATATATATATAACATTCAGATGACAAAGGGAAAACAAGATTGTAGTTTGATGAACAAATGACAGAGAACAGATGAATACATATAAACTTACCAAGTTTCTTTCCTGATAAACGATTGTCTCTGCAGCTAGCATTTCTGTGTACAACCAGGCATGCTTTGTCATCATTCGGGCCAATGTTCTGTAATGATTGTCTGTCCATTCCATCATAGGAGCAACACTAAAAGTTGGGTATAATTAGTAAAAGATTAGCGGATTAGAAAATATTTTGATTATATTTCACACTAGAAGATGCAGACCCCACTTAGTGGGATAAGCCTTGGTTTGGTTTATTATAGACTAGTAGATATGTACCTGAACCATGGAGGAAGATAGCTGTCCATGATCATCTTAGAATCTGTGTGCAGTTGATAATTCTGACGGAATATGCACGCCTCCGTTGACCTTGATGACTTTATTGCAAAGAAACTCGGTGAATATCTGCTATGATTTTTTAGGATAAGAGAAGGAACAGGAGTTAAAGAAGCAAACAAACGAGATCCGGCAGGCCTCATCATCCCTTTAATTGGACAGAGCCTGATATCTCATGTACCTATCCATTTAGTAGAAGTAAGGTTTACCAAGGATACATGATGGAACACTCATGTCAATATATATAAGTTACATGCAGAAGTCATATATCTTACAAACAAATTGAATGGATATGCAACTAATGAATATTAAACATGACATGTCACTCACACATGAAAAATAAATACATGAACATGCAAGTAGATGAAACATCAAACAGATTAACAGATAATTTCATAATTGTATGAATGTTCATGAGAATTATACTGAAATTAATATATTTTGACTCATGTATCCCTATACAATTAAACTTATCATACATTACATAACTAACATGAGATGTTCAGCATAAGTTAAAGAAAAAAGGAGAAACCCGCGCCTGAACGGGTTAAAGGCTGGAAGAAAGATATATGACGAAAGATGAACGATTAAGCAGCTTTCGGAACTAATGGATACAGAAAGCATAAGCCTTTTGGATATCTTGTTTTCTAAGTACCAAAAATACCACACTTTGGCTTCATCCGCATCACAATGAAACAGAAGGTGATGTGAACTCAGATAGCTATTCACCACCCCATCAGTTGAGAACACTGAAAAATACCATCTAACCCATAAAACACACTTGCCACGATGGAAAAAGGTACAAAATGAAACTGCCAACCGACATATCGGAAAGGTGGCACCCTAGGCAACTCAGATATAATTGGAAAGTAAATATAAGTTATCACAGTCGCTGACAATCAGATACTAAGCTAAGCTTGAATTTCTAACCATATACAGGATCAGGAATTCTGAAATTTTGTTCATTCCTGAGATGTGACTTTAACTACACGGCAATGAAGGTACGTATTCATAGGTTCCCAACAACATTTAAACTAAGGATTTCCAACCGATTTAAAAAATTCACTACGTAAGTACCATTTTATATCAATTTTAATCCTAAACTAATACAGTTGGAAGTGTAGGAATCTTAACAAATCAATTCTTTATCCAAACTGAACTTCCAAATCCATCGATTCTAAATGCAAAGGTTAAAACTTTAAACATTAAATTCTGAACATGGTCAAACTAAAAACCTCTCCATTTTTCTATTTCTAAACTACCTTCATCCCAAAAAAGATAGTCTAGTTTAATTTTCAATGATCGAACTTAATAAACTTCGCAACTTTTATCAACACACATGAATTTTATTTTTCAATCAAAATTACCACTTCAATAGTCAAATATGTTAAAAATACAATCTTTTGAAATACTTTTCACAAAATATCATAAAATACTCCCTATATACAAAAATCATATTACTTCTAAAATTAAAAAAGGCAACTATCAATAAATTCACAATCATACAATCTTTTTTAGATGGATTATTTTGAAGTTAATCTGTTAGCTATTTAGTATACTACATACCATTTTCCACATAAAACTACTTTATACTATAATATTTTCTTGAAATAAATGGTAAATAATGCACATAACATAATCTAATTGAGAGAATTAAATTCAACAACAGGGATACACAAAAAGATGAACTTACATTTGAATATTGGATGAATAATGAGAAGCTGAAGACGCAGAGATGAGTTCCCCTGAGCAACACAATGGTTGTTTGTGGCAAACTGCTTCTCTGATTTGCTTCAATTCTGAGGTTTTACTCAATTCAATTAAGAGTCAAAGTACTATTTTACCCCTCATGTTAAAAAATAATTCAAATCCACCTAGATTAATTTCGAGTTGGTGCAGTAATGTTTTTTATGGAAAGATGTTGAGTTTTATTGTTTCTATCAATGTTTTTCGATCGACCATGTTACACTGATATATTTTATGTAGTTTAGTTAATGACATGATAATGTGTGTATTCGATGAGTCGCGATTGAGTTGTTGCCTATTTTACAGATTTGAGTTGACTCGAGAGTGAACAGTGGATCATCTCTGGAATCTTCTTCGTTAATAACAAAGTCACAGAAAGCATCACTATATATATATATTATATTACTGTTGATTGTTCTTTAAACTCTCCATTGAATTGCAGTTCAACTTCGTTTCCAGCTTCACATAATACAATTGTAATGATTCTAAACCTCAAAAGAATTGATTTTTGCAAGAACCCATCAATTTATTTTGATTTTGTATCATTCTTAGGCATTTGACTAAATTGATAAGCTTTATTTCTGAGTTATCATTGTTTACTTACAAAATTATTGTATTGATTCTAAATAAATTATACTTGATTTTGGCAACAACCCATTAGTATATTTTGATTTGTTTCCTATATTGATCACCTTTCTTTTGAGTTTTTAGTGTTAGAAAATTATTGTAATGCTTGTAATTTAAAAAGACTTCATTTTTTGCAAGAACCCATCTTCATATTTTGATTATGCATCACTCTTTGGCATTTGTTTAAATTGATAAGCTTTATTTTGAGTTGTTATAGTTTATTAATTCGATTTTCTTGTATTTTGTCAGATTCAAAGAAAAGGGGTTTATAAGTATCAGTAAATAATGGTGGAGGTGGAAGAATCAGAGCAGCAGGAGGAGGAGGTGGAAACTCATTTGAGTGGTAAACACTTATCTATGATTCTACCATATTTTTTTTCCTTTTGGAAATCGAGGAATTATCGTTTCTTTGGTAGCGTCCCTGTTATCACAGGTAAGGTTGTGTACTATTCGACCCCCCTTCCCCTTATCCCGCTTATTGGGGCCTGTTAATGTTAGTATATGGTTTCTTTGGTAGAGATTAGAAAAGTAGAAGTTCTTCAAAATCTGCTGAAGTGGAAAATGCATTGTGTAATCGTGCGAGGACTAAACTAGAGATCTGTAAGACCTAAGCAAGATGTCTCAATGCATCTAGTGCAATGTGATTCATTTACTATATATGGCTTATTGAGTGGAGTATTTGAGTTTGTGTTAGGTTTATCCTTCACAATTTGTATATGATGACAGCTGAATTATTGTAAAAATTCGTTAGTTTCTATCATTTTCCTTCTCAGATTTTTCAGATGTTCCCAGTTACACTGTGATAAAGAGGTACATTCATAAGCTGACTATTGACTAGTGTACATCCATTTTCTTCTTTATGAGGTCTATGTTCATGCATCTTTTGTGTTTTCAGCATTTGTTAATATTGTGGCGAGTAACAACTCTTTGAGTCATTTCATAAACCTAGATTAACTCGTTTTTCGTTAATGAAATATTAAGATTACGGAATAAAGAGGACTGTAAGACAACTAGGAATGAAAATCTAAATTATTCATGCTTTATCACACCTTATGTCTTGCATTGCTGCTATACTTCCATAATACATAGTATTTATTTTTTAGTAAAACCAAGCAATTGCTGGCACCTACAAGTAGTAAAGTGTGTTCCTTTTTATGGCTTTACCCATCATAATAGATTACCTAATCATGTCTTGGTGTTTTCCCAAGAGGCGATCCATTATCTTCTTGTGTCTAGAGTGTTATTAAGCTACCACTTACAAGAGTCAAAGCATGTCACCTTTCTCTTTCAGAAGATTAGTTAACATTTTTGTGCTGGTCTGGAGACAGGTTAATCGTTTTCATGTCATATGGAGTTAACGATTTTATATTCTCTCGCTCTTGAATATAATGGAATAAATCAATATGGCTCACTACACTACCTACATTCCTCATCTATTATGAAGTTAGTAGATAGTATTTGCACTTCACTCTTGGGTCAATTTGAAACAGTGTCTCCGACCCCACCCCCACCCGGCTTAGCTGGGAGCCTCTCCAGAGGCATTAGGGCAGGTTGATGGCTCAAGACAGGTTAATGAAATAATTACTTTGTAAATGATCAGATAATAACGATGCTGATAATATCGTCGTGGAAGGATCCTCTGTTGTCCACGGTGGACTTCCTCTGGATGATAGTCGTCCCCCCAAGGTTGAATCTCCACTTGAAGTCATCCAAGAGAAGGTGAAGAAGCAAATAATGAAGGAGGGCCAAGGCCAGAAGCCATCAAAGTATTCAACATGCTTCTGTAAGTCTATTCCGTGTAATATATTGCCTTAAGTTATCTCCCTAGCATTTGCTTGATAAAGTGAAGTAATAGCTGAACTGGAATAAAGTAATTAATTCATCAATGAGATTAAAGGTGCAGGTGTCCCATTTAAATTTACAATCTCATGATGCTGACTTCAGTGTAATGGCTATGACTTCGATGGAATTGATTAGGAAAAGTTTCGAATTATTTGTTTCATGTTTGATTTAAGAAGATAATAGAATCAACATAGAAATTTCTTCCTTGATAAACATTCTTCCTTTCTCTAGACTGTTTTCTGCAATTATATGAGTTGCAATAGGCGAGTCATATGTTTTCTTTTATTTCGACAGTGCACTACAAAGCATGGGCTGAGAGCACTCTGCACAAATTTGAAGACACATGGCAGGAGCAACAACCTCTTGAAATGGTAATTGGTAAAGGTAATTATCCAGTCCAAATTTCAATAACTTTCCGCAAGTTAAAAGTAATTTGGGAATTGCCTCAGAGCTCACAAGTTATATGGTTAAGAAGATCTGCACAAAAAAAAGTCATCCTTCGTTTTCTCTCCTTTTTTTGTTCTTTGGTGTATTCATTCCATTGAGGCTCTATCAATTCATGGACGAATCAATTGAAGGACCTAACTTTGTAATTATATTGAGATGCACTACTCTTTACTGAGGAAGGAAGGAAAGTTATTTCCTTACTAGTTGGAGATGAAAGGAGGAGGAAAGAAAGAGGGACGTTTATAGTTTATGAGATTTGATACCACTTGTCATGAGAAAGACGATAACATAACCTACGCCTCCATGTAATGATTTTATGACACCGTCGATTATTCAACTATTATAAGATAGTATGGTTTGTGGCACATTTATTTCGACTTTTTTGTTTTCGTGTATATCAGGGTGTTGAACTTCACAAACTCTTTCTTCCCTTTGCTACAGAGAAAAAGGAAATGACTGGTTTGGCAATTGGTGTTTCCAGTATGAAGTCAGGTGAACGTGCACTTCTATATGTAGGGTGGGAATTAGGTTATGGAAAGGAAGGAAGCTTCTCTTTCCCAAATGTCCCACCTATGGCAGACATTGTATATGAAGTTGAGCTAATTGGCTTTGATGAAACAAAAGAGGTAAGCCACATCAACTTCTTCCTCTTACTATGTCGGTCTTCTGCCATTCACCCCTAAATCCATCACTGCATAAGGAATTAGAAGTATTATTTTTATTATGATAATTTTACAGGGGAAAGCCCGAGCTGACATGACTGTTGAAGAGAGGATCAGTGCAGCTGATAGGAGAAAAATGGATGGGAATGCTTTGTTTAAAGACGAAAAATTGGATGAGGCCATGCAACAATATGAAATGGTAACTATTGATAATTTTATCTTTTTTCAACGATCCCTCAATTTTGTGCATCTTTTTTTCTCCGTGTGTGTGTTGTATGAAATGCATAGTGGATCTTCAATCCTTCAGGCAATTGCATATATGGGAGATGACTTCATGTTTCAATTGTTCGGGAAGTATAGAGACATGGCTTTAGCGGTGAAGAATCCTTGTCATCTCAACATGGCAGCATGTATGATAAAGCTTAATCGTTTGGATGAAGCAGTCGGGCACTGCAATCTTGTACGTATATGGTTACATAAACAGAAGTGTTCAATATCCTTCTAATTTCTCCTGCTTCCTTCATCCAGTCTCTTATATTTTAATACCCATGAAAAAAAAAATATGCTTATATTTGTGCTAATTACTGTTATCAGAACTAAATGGTTTCTGCGATAATCAGAATTGATGTGGTTTATATGCTCAATTTTCTTGGTACAGAGTTTCTCGTTGTATGAGGAAGCCCGTTTCTCTTGTTGATTCGTTTTAATTATCCTTTTTAACTAGAAAGTTTCCTCCTCTACCTTCAATTTTCCTTCTCAACACAGATGAACTCTGCATGCTTCTACTTTGATCTAGATTCACCTATAGAATATTAATGTCGATAATAATCAGAAAAATGGTTTGTTCTAAAAAGCCTGAAAGTATTTCCCTATCCCATACTAATTCCTTGTGTGGCGTTAATTCCCCTTTCTTTTTTTAGTGAATTAGGGATGATGATCCGATGGATTATTAAAATATTGTGTAAATCAAGTATAACTTGCAATGACAGTTACAGAAAGACCATGCCAAGCTTTTCTGTAGTCTTTGATTTTTTATGCTCATGGGAGCTCTGATATTAATCTACAACATAAAATAATTCACTGTTTCTTCTTCTTCGTATTTTAGTAAATGGCAAGGAAATCTTGATAATAAGCCCTGCATATTTGATGACTTTATGTTTACTCTTTGGTACTCATATTTCTTACAAATAACCATCTTTTCGAAATTCAACTTTTTAGGTTCTTGCGGAAGATGAAAACAATGTTAAAGCGCTATACAGACGAGGGAAAGCCAGAGCAGAACTTGGACAGACAGATGCAGCTCGAGAGGACTTCCTGAAAGCACGCAAATTTGCCCCTGAAGACAAAGCAATTGCGAAGGAGTTGCGCCTGATTGCAGAACAAGACAAGGCTGTCTATAAAAAACAGAAGGAGCTATATAAGGGGTTGTTCGGACCGAGACCAGAACCCAAGCCTCAGAAGGGAAATTTGTTGGTTGTGATTTGGCAGTGGTTTCTCTCACTTCTCTTTCGGCTTTTCAAACGTACAAAGAACAAGGACGAGTAAATGATCAAAACAAAGTTGATTGTATCGTCAATCTATTTGTACCACCTTCTCGTTGTAAGCGATTCCAGGTATTCATATATATTGGACTCTGTAGATTATTTTGTTTAAAAACGATTCTGGTGAGTCTCACAGTTGAGATCTTCTTTGTATGACAATGTAATGCAACTGAATCTTTGATATCTTCTATCTTGAGCATTCAATTAGTTAAGGACTTACTTTTATTTGTTTTATATGATTACTGCTCCAAATAAGAGTGTCTATTGTTCCCAACAAAAAAAAAAGTGTGTCTATTGTTCAATAAATAGCATACCTGAGAAAGAAATTTAGCCGTAGGAAATATACTATATTGATGCATTTCATATCACATCTATCTACTATATAGATAAATATTAATTTCTGCAATCTCGTATCCATATTTGAGATGACAAATATAGTGATACAGAAAGAATACGTGATCTACTTTATATCTCTATCCTGCTACTTTTCACCTTCAATTCAATGAATTGCAGTTTTGTTTTCCCTTTGAAGCGATACGATGGAATTGACACCTATACAAACAGTACAAAAACTGCAGGATTTCATCGTTGCTTGAAGGATTCCACCCAACTGTGAGGAACTTTGGGTCCAAAAGTAGTTGCGTATCTCGGGCATCCTCATATCCGGACCCACCTATGCTACCAAGAATGTTGGAGCAAAGACATCCATGCACAATAAGCACAAACAATCTTTTGGGATATATACACATAGACAGCAAATGACAAACTCATGAGAGTCAAGTCCTTCCAATCACCTTTCTTCTTTGGACTTAAATTTTCTTTCAAATTACTTCCTATCTTCTGGAGACCAACAAAAAATCCTTTGCTTTCTTTCTGTTCCCTCTTGACTTTTGGATCATCTTTTGGTTCAAAAGGGTCTGGATGATTTAAGCAATAAACTGTGGTGAGAATTCTTGAGTTGTTGTTTTTGATAGTTTGATGTTCATGGGCAATGATATTTTTGCTGGAAAAAGGATTAGAAAGTGAAATGGATGCAATGGAATAAGACATAGTTTTCTAGGCTTAAAAGATCTGATTATTTGTTGGAAGTATGGCAGAGCAAGAAAGCAAAATATCTTTCAGGAATATGTATGGAAGAGTAATAGTACTTGGTTGGCTTTATATTTGGATAGGAAATAGTAAAGTAGATAAGGTATGGATGTGTGATGACAAAGATAGTGACATGATGATAAAAACTGAAATACAAATTGCACTATTTGGACTTTGGTACTCAGGAACAATTTAATTTATAAATTAATAATACTTAAATAGTAAAATGTTCAATTTCTAAATGAGCATACTCACTTGTTCATGGAATTTTGAGTTATAATAAAAAGATTCATATCAGTAGATATATACATTAATCACTTATACCTTATGGTTTGTTTGTTTTCGGAAGGTGAGGAAGTATTAGGGAGGATTTAATAATTATTTTTGTTTGGGAACATAAATAAAGTCTTTCTAGAGTATTTTTTACCACTCAATACAATCCCCCATTACCCTTCTTTGAGGATGTGTTAAGTGACCCCAGCAGAATATGCAGACTTTGAGGATGCTTCAATTTCCTAGAGTATTTAACTATTTTTACCACTAATACACCCCTGATTGGATTATCAACAGTAAATTGAAGCCAATCCAAAGTTCTATCCATATTTTAAGGTTAACATTACATGTCTTCAAAATTCTTTACCTTCAATTAATTATCTTAACTATAAATATAATAATGATAATAATAAAATAATTAAAAAATGCATTAAAAAGACCATTTGGCCTTAAAATTCCTAGAGGTAATTATCTTTCAATATTTAAATATATTTTAAATAAATCTTTAAACTAAGCTAATATTATAAGTTTTATATAGGAAAATATTATCTTTAATGCGCTTCATGATTTAATACTATTCTTCCACCTTTACGCGGGAGACCTATATTGTTGTTTCGGGAAGTTGTTTCTGCTTTTATAGATTTTGTTGCTTGAGTTTCTTGCTTTATTCGGATGATTTCAACAAGAATTAATGACAAGTAGCACAAAAAGAAAAGGCCAATGGCCTGTGACTATGACCTATAGTTACTTAACAATTTTAAAAAGAGACTGGAGTATATATCCAAGGAAGAGGCTACGGTTCTTACTAGGATGAAAAGGTGGTCCTCCAAAATAAAGTAGAGAGTATTACAGTCAAATAGTATAATATGTATTTTAGAAATAATATTTTTTATTTTTATATGTATCATTCACCCATCCTGTAATTTCAGATTCAAACATTTTAACATATTCTTCCCGATTCAATTCGATACTCTTCCCTGTGATAATTTAAAATTCTACTCCTCTTCCCCGACCACTTCGATCCAAACACAAAGATTATTTATTTCAACAAGACTATCTTAAAAATTAGAGTTGGTTTTTTTTTTTTCAATTAATATATCAAAACTCCAACTAGATTGAAATGTGCATAATATTATTACTATGTTCTTGGTCTTGCCAATATCACCATCATTAATAAACAGCAGATGAATCCTCATTTGTTTGAACGTTCTGGAAGTGTTTTTGTTTTTTGTTTTTCTCTTTGTGGTTATACTCCATCCTTTCAATGCCAATTGAGTTGCATAGATACAAATAATTGAAATAAATCAACAAGGTATATTACATAGGAAAAATAAATACATAATAAAATGAGACAAAGACAGAGACATAACTAAACAGTGTATTGAATAGGAAAAATAAGTACATAATAAAACATCAATGGTCTTAACTCTTGACTCAACATCTAGACACAACAGAACTAAACAGTACTAAATTGCAAAGAAACTAACAACCAAAGGACATCTTCAAAATCCATCTAATGGATCATCCTCTTCTTATTCTGTAATTTCTGAATTTGACTAGCCATATTCCTCCTAGTGTCGACACCATCTTCTTTTGCGACCTCCAGTTGCACTTTCAATTTCCCAACAACAGAATATGCAGATTCTTGAGGATGCTTACAATTCTTGAGGTTCACTTTGCAATGAGTCCATATTTCTTTCACATTCTCATCACTAAGATACCTTGTCACCTCCATTGTCCTTCGCCCATTTCGACACGCAATGAGAAACTTCACAGTATTCTCAATAGCCGAATTGATCCGACAAATAGACATCTCATTTTCGAACATCTTGTCTTCATACATATCCTTCATGTCCTCCAATAGATTTGTCCAAACGTCCTTTCTCAAACCGGAGACCTCGGTTTTTTCAAGTACTGGAGAGGGTTCTTCCGTAGTAAATGGGATGAACTCAATTTCAAACTCAGGGTAAGACTTATTAAACAGGGCAAACAAGCCATGTTCCAGTTTTCCTTTATCCAAATCACTTTTGTATTCCCCCATCAAATCGAAAAACTTCAGAATCATATCAGGCCGATCCTTCAAACCCTTTAAAACACGTTTTGTGTAAACAAGAGCTGCTTGAATATTATCTTTCATTAAACTTTTCTTCTCCACAACCTCAGGTGTGTGGAAATCAACTTGTTGGTTATTATTCTCAATTTCTTGAATACTATATTCCCTGGAAATTGTCCTGTTCACTACCTCACGTTCCTTGAAATCAGGTTCTTGGTTTTTTTCCTCAACCTGGTGATGTTTCGGATCGACGGGCAATGATTTTTGGACTTCTTGAATAGCATAATCTCCTGGACCATTATTTTCCACAGCCACAGATTCCTGGAAACCATTCCCATTCTCTTGGGTTTTTTTCTCAACAGGTTCATCGTCCCCCAACAAAATATTCACTTGTGATATTACAGTTTTTGTGGGAATCGTTCCCTCCATGAATGTTTTCTGTTGTAATGATTTCCTGAAATTGTTGGAATTTTTCTATCATCTGCAAGAAACTTTGCCTTCACATCCCTAATGAAAGACAAAGCTTCATTGTTAATAGGCCTAAGACTTATCCTAATCCTACACAAAGAGTATTTCCATGGTTCAATTTCCTCGGAAACGTCCATCCACATCACCATTCAATACTTCTTGGCCCATTACCTTTTCCCATATAATTTTAAAATGATAAAAATAAAAAACGATTCAAAAATATTATATAAATATTAGTTAAACAATGTAAAATCTTGAAAACTCAAGATAATTTGTATATACTAAAAAATATTTGTATAAACTTAGATTTTATATCAAATTTAAATATTCTAACCTCATTAAGTAAATTAAAAATAAAATAAAATATTTTGAAATAAATTTTAGGTAATTTATAAAATGCCTCGAAATAAATTTTTAATGAAGATTTGGATTTTTAAATAAATATTTTCATAATAGATGAGAATTACCATTTTTTAGAATTATTTATTTTAAAATTTTTATTTAATAATTATTACAATGCACAAGCATTGATTGTGCATTTGTGCCCAAAAGTTAAGATAATATAGCATACAAAGCTTAATAATTAAAGTTTTTTTTTAATAAAAATGTTGTAT
This sequence comes from Lithospermum erythrorhizon, assembly GCA_019722365.1. Classification (NCBI taxonomy): domain Eukaryota; kingdom Viridiplantae; phylum Streptophyta; class Magnoliopsida; order Boraginales; family Boraginaceae; genus Lithospermum; species Lithospermum erythrorhizon. The sequence continues at coordinate 1,491,629 of JADFUC010001683.1, forward strand.
ATTGAATGTTATAATTAAATGCACTTTTACGAATTCTAACTATGTTTTAATTATACAAATTTCTACTTAAATATAAAAAACTCTGATCTTTCCAATGAAAGGATAAATAAACGTCTGAAAGTAATTTTCAACTCAAATCACTGGAAAAGTTGAAGAAAAAATGACATTTTCTTGAATCAGTTCTCTAACAATATCATGTTTGAGGAAATCTTCAACTCACTTGTTGGTCAATGGAAATAATAATAGGATCAATCTATAGAACATCTCAACTTGTATAGACCACTACCTTGAAGTGAAAGCTTATGCATGAAAACAATCTGAGGTGAAAAAATAATCGATGGCATAACTATGTCACCACTCTTTCAAATACATTGTTACTGTGTTAGCTTCTCGGAGAATGGTCTTAGTCTGAATGCATTGAGTTGTGTAACAAGAAGCTCTATCCCTTTCCGCATAGTACTGTAATTGCAGACTTCCTTGTAAGGGAAGAAGTATATCGATAGCTTAACATACAGATCTATCTGTGCTAGGATAGATTTCACCCTTTCAAGCAGCACTCGGATCGTTTATCAAATAAGATCTATTCAGTCAGACGGCATCTAAATCCAGGACTGCCCCGGAAGCTTCTGGATTTTCCTCTCCTGCATTAAAGATCTCAATGTTGCTGCCTCATCCCAAATGTGATGTGCAGAACAAGTGTTTGACAGCAAAATATAAGAACTGGCTACAGATGAATCAAGTTCAAGTAGTTTCCTGGAAACCCATTTAGCCATATCAACATTTTTGTGAAGGTAACAGGAAGATAGAAACGCACTCCAAACTGCAACGAAATGAGAAATGCCATTCACTTTTATAAAATCTATTATCTCATTTAAGCGACCTGCTCGACCAAAAAGATCTACCATGGAAGTGAAATGTTCAACTGCAGGAAGAATTCCATAAACTTCTGTCATCATTCTAAAATAATTGCAGCCTTCTTGTACTAAACCTGAATGACTGCATGCACTAATAACACCAACAAAAGTCACTTCATTGGGCAAGATTCCCTTTCTCCGCATCATCTCAAAAAGATTAATAGCCTCATCTCCATGCCCATGTGTGGCGTAACTGGATATCATGGTCGTCCATAGCACGACGTTCAGAGTTTTGGCTTGCCTGAAAAATGACCAGGCCTTGTCTAAGTTTCCACATTTGGAATACATGTCGATCATTGACGAACTTAAGACAACATCTTCCATGTGCCCACATTTGAGAATATTTGCATGGACTTGCTCACCAAGGTCCAAAAGACTGGCACCACCAGAAGCACTAAGTATACTTGCAAGTGTGTATTCATTCAACTCAGCCTTTTCATTAATCAAAGCTCTAAAGCAATTTAAGGCTTCATTTATCATTCCATTTTGAAGATATCCAGAAATCATGGTATTCCAAGATATAGTTTGCTCCATTAAGTCATCTAAAAGAACCCTGGAACTTCCTTTTCTCACCCTACAGTGTTGAAAGTTGTTAAAAATGATTGAAGCCACATTCATACGCCCACATTTACAATACATATCAATTAGTGAACCCCTAATAAATGCATCTTCATTCATTCCCATCCTCAATACGCGGCCATGAATCTGTCTCCCTAGTTCCAAATTACGAACACTAGATACCAATGCTAAGGATGTCGAAAATGTAACTTCATCAAACAAAGGTCCAACTTTCACCATTTCATGCAGCATCTCCATCGAAATCCTATCAAACCCACGTTCCCTCAATCCGTCAATCATGGTATTCCAACTCGCAGTATCCTTTCTAGGGATCTTTCTAAAGAATTCAACACTCTTCTCTACATCCCCCTCTCTCAAATAAGTAGTCATCATTATATTCCACGACACGCTACTTTTATTTTCCATCAATTCAAACAACCTCCCAGCATTTCTCATACTGCCACATTTCGCATAAAAATCAAGCACTGCGTTTTGCAAAGCCACGTCAAAAACAATCCGGAACAAATTTCTGAAAATCCAACCATGAACTGCCTTCCCCAAACTGACTCCTTTCCTATCATCATTCCCACAGCACTTGAACACACTTGCTAAAGTAAACTCATTAGGCAAAACAACACCTTCACTAACCATCAATCGAAAATACTCCAACCCTTTTCTGTAAAGTGTCACTCGCCTCGAATACCCAGAAATCAGAATAGTCCATGATCGAACATCTCTTTGTGGCATTTCATCGAACAGTTTCTCAGCATTACTAAAATCAGAGGCCTTTACATACAAACTTAATATATAATTTGTTTCTTGTATATTATCAATTGAGGATGATTTTATGGAGTTAACATGGACATTTTCAACATGGGTTAATGAAGAGTTATGGAGTTGATTAAAGAAAATGTTGTTGAATGGGTAATGTAGAAAATTATATTGTTGAGGATGAATTTGCAAAAAGGTAGTTATTTTGTTGGTGTACCATCTCATTTTGAGTAGCAGTTTGGTTCCATAAATTTGGAGGCTATGAGCTCATCATTTGAACATGGAGTTCATCATCTTGCATCAACTATTTTCATCATTTCAATTTGCACACTCAGTTTAATACTTCTAACATGACACCTTAACAAATTTTACTTTTAAATTTACAAACTTTTTTTTTCATTAACCATAAAAAATATAAATTATATACCACATCAAATTTCAAATTAAACAAATAATAGAATAAGTCCACAATAAATTACTTGCCTTCTCTATGAAATTTTATGCATATCACTATATTCACTTTGCTATTACATCAAATTCAAGTAATTGTCCAAAAATGGTTGTTATACCCACAAAGCATTTGGGCGGAAACCCATTACACGACATAAATCTTACTTTGATACTCCATATTACTCCCTCCAATTCAATTTGACTGACAAGCCAATTTTTTTAAAATTATACTTACCACTCAATTATTAATTATTTCATATTCTAAAAAATATAAAATTCAGATATTCGATTCATCTTTTTAAAACTTTCATAATATTATTTTTTAATTCTTTTAATAATATAATTAAAGAGTAATTAAAGATCAAAGATTTATTTCGATACGTGAGAAAGTTAATTAAAATGAATTAGAGATAGTATAAGTTAATAAACAAAAATCAATTTCACATCAGGGTAATTTCAAAATTGGACAAATATTGATGTTTTGGTATCAATTTCGTACAAGAATATATTAATACTATTACAAAAGTGTAGGTGTTTTATCAAAACAATTTCCTAGAATAGTAGGATTATCCTTCCTTAATAGTTAATTTTAGTAGCCAAGACAAAACTGAAACCGATTCGACCGAAATAATTAGAATTTTTGTAAAGATCGAACCGAACCGATGAGGTCAATGGCCTATAAGTAACCTAAATCCAATTTATATTCTACTTTGAACCAAACTGAATCATTTCTAAATTTTACGTATATTTACCTTTATTTAATGCTTTTTCAAGATTTCAGAAGATTCGCATTTATATTTTAAGAAGAGAAACTTAGATTTAATTTTGTTCATTATTTCCAGATGATGTAGATCAGATAATTAATCTTAAAAGTAGCTCATCGAAATTACATGTATTACATCTGCTTAAGACTAATTTTGAGCTCAAAGCACGATAAAAATTTCAAAATTTGTCGTAAAATCGAAAAGTTAATCAAATCTAACCGAACTGACAACTATTGTGATGGAATCCGATCTAACCGACATGCTCTACCAAAAACCGATGGAATGTGCCTCGATTCTGGGCCACTCAAACCGAACCGAACCGATCCGTACACTCCTTAAATTTTAGAGTGTAAGGAAGTATATGATCCTAATTCAATATAATTGAGTCATCACTTTTCTTGAGGTCTTTTAAGTATGATCTTAAATTACACTTCTTTATACATTTATGGCTTTATTGATATATCATAATTTAAATCAAAATGTTGGCAGTTGGTACAAACGACCCAGCCTAGTGTCAGTATATGAGTCTATATATATATGAGTGACATTATGTGTCACTGTGTTATTTTATAACCACCACTTTATATGAAGTTAAATATTTATTTATGTCTATCTCTTGTATCATCAGAATATATATTATCCAAAAGGCCATGTTCCAATTAGCAAATAATGCTTTGCATGGATTGCGCATCAATAAAAGATACATACGTCAAATACGACTTATGACCAACTTAATGATGATACCAATTATTTAGCGATATACGGAGTACTTAAAAGTGACATTGTACCAATAATTTGCATTAAGATTTTTCCTCAGCAACTCCAAGTTGATATTAATGTAATTAAGACAATTAAGTCCAATTGAGCTGATTTTATAATGAAATTAGTTAGAAACTTAGAATTTGATATTTCCCTAGTTAAAATAAAACTTGTAAATCCGAAAATATAGCAATTGTAATTCTATTCCATGAACCCAAGTAAAATGTGCATAATCTTGTTTGAGACCTAAATTGTAATTGTATTGTTCTGGGAGAGGCTCGACATCTCATTTTCTTGATAATATAATCTCAACGAGATTTGTTATTAATAGTTAACTGGAATTTGTTAAAGGTTTTGAATCATAGTAATAAACTCCATCTCTAAACAATTGTTTAATTTTGGATTTTGATCGACTTTTTAATAACGTTTAAATTTCATCTCGAAAATTATGAAAGTTCAAGTACAAATTCATAAGGTCTTGAATCACTTTGCATGTAACCAATTGGTTTTAAAATGAAACACTGTGGATTATAACATGGTACCGGAGCCACCCACTTGACATGAATATGCAAAAAATGAAAAATTGAAACCGTAACAAAATTATTAATTGGTTAAAAAATGATTGGGTATGCACTAAGCGAGTATATGGAAGACTTCCACTTAGAAAGTTTATAAAAGTTATTTCTTCTTATAATTAATTGATTTTAGGATGAAATTATATGAATTCTTAATAACATTGTATTACATTTTACAAAGGGAAAAAAAATAAGTTTTCATATTATAAGCATGCCGGTGGGCAAAGTGTTCAACGTCAAAAAAGGTCCAATGTTAGTTGGACTAACCCATGTGAGTTGAAGACTCTTGGCTAAGCTTTCGCCAGCCACCATAAAGTTACGCCTACTGTTAAAGTCTTCTCTCGGTTCCTAAATGATGAAACACCTTGATAAATTTTTTGCACCTTTTATTGACACTAGTATATCCCTAGGCTACTAACTCGTCAGACTTATGCATACAATTCAATTAAGAAAATTGAACAACATTCGTAAGATATTATACTTTATGTGGCTAATACTTTTAGATGTGGCAATGTAATTTTCCTTCCATAATTTAATTTAATTTCCTTTCACTTTGGTCAAGATGTGGAAAATCCTGTAAGATCACTTAATAAGATATTTTGAAAGGAGTATTTAAATCTGGGCTGTTAAGTATTTCATATAACAATCTTTGTGTCTATTATAAAATTATTCAATAATCTCCAAATAATTCTCGACAAAAGACTTTTGTTTCCTGGCACATTAATCTGAAATGATTTAATGACATCACTCTGGCCAATCATAAACACGCCACTAAATATTTTATCCCTCTCTATTTAATTTGGCATTTTGTATTATTGTTTCAATTTTTTTAAAAAAATTCTACCAATATTTTTTATTTTTGATCGCCTATAAATGTAGACTACGATCACATGATTCGACACAAAAAATCTTATTTTCACTTTCTCTTCATCTCTTCAAGATTTTTACTAATTTATCCTCTCATTTCAATGATCCAAATCAAAATTATAATTATCCTTCAAATTTTGTATTCCTAATCAACCACCCCAAAACCCCTAACAACATTCAAAAACCTAGAAATCCGCAGAAAAATACGGGAACGATTCCCAATTTATTAAACACAAATTTTTATGATGCCACCAACTAAAATCAATTCTAATAATTTCAATCAATCCAAATTCTTAATGCTTAATTAAACTTTAATTTTGGTATGCAATTATCCCTATAATTATCAATACGCACTACGGACAACAACTGGAAATAATATGTCATATCCTAATACGCAAAACCAAAGCTCCCAACCATCACCAGAACAATTAACTCCTGCTTCAGCTGATCTATTTAGCAGAGTTTCCAAGTCAACATCTCTAGGAAAGAGACGATAACACTCCAAATACCAACCTCAAACAAACTCGAAATATGGAATTGAGCAATCGAAGCAAAACAAAATTCTTTTATCCTGCTATTTCACTTTAGTAATGATATTGAATCGGGTACTGACAAAAGGAGACATTTAAAAAATTACTGACTATGTGAACGATAATTCAACAACTGTCCTTATAGGACTCAAACAACGTATGTCATTATCGTGGATATCAACAAAAGACTTTGTGTTTGGGTGTGAATACATAAAGCAATGCTCGATGGTCGGTTGTCGTCCACGACGTACTACATATCAAATAAGAGTTGTTCAATGAGAAACTAAGAAAAAATTCTACCTTAATTGAAGAAAGGAAGTTGGTTCGTGAATCAACCAAAATATATGATCGATCTCGTGCATCCGAAGCAAGTAACTCTAAAAGGAAAAAGGTATTGATGGTAACGACATCTCATCCTCCATTCCTCGTTTCAGACACCCGTATGAAGTGGAAGAACAAAAGAAAGCGTAAGGTATCCGATCCAAATCAAGTTTCCTCATGGAAGTCGATGTCTTTTTTGAGGAAAAGTACTGAAGACGGATGCTAACGCTTCCAGAATATGTAGAGCGTGAAATTTCGATCGGGAAACATCGTCTTCTGAAGAAACAAAACAGCCAAAGACGACAAGTTAAGCATTTTAGTCAGCGTAACCCGCATCAAATGATAATCGGGATGAGATGGAAGAAAAATGTTTAACATCCTCACAAAGTGAATTGTTCGATCATTAGTTTTGCTGCCTCGGTGAGTGTTTTAGTAATAATTTAGCGGTGCGCATTGTGGAATGTCATAATGCTTTAAAGCATGTGCTTTATTAGAAGAAGTTGATGACTTATCAACGCATGCCCCATCCCGCAAATAACGAATGTGACTTATCAACGACAAAGACTGCATTCTACGACACAATGATTTAACCACACCTATATATTCATTCAATTTGGTATATTGGGATTGAACCACACAATTATAACGTCCATAATTTATCCGACAAAAGTAACATGTTTGAATTATATTCTTACCAAACCTTATCTTTAATTCAATTGCTAAGTTGAATGTTTGAAATTCGACAATCTTACACTATAAATATCACAAATCGAAATACAAGTTATATCTCAACCTTTATCCATAATACATCATCAAATATTTAGTTTTCTTTTATGAGTATGGAACCACCACCTTTCGAATTCAACATTGAAAAGTTCCAACAACAATATAAGTTGGAAGAGTCTTTACTTGAACAACAATCACTTTTACTCGAGAACGGGCAAACTCAAGCACCGAACACATAGGAGGAAATACATAGATAGGGATCACGCAGCTGCACATAAGAGGCTTGTGGAAGACTACTTTGCAGAAACACCAACCTACACAGATCCACAATTTCGTCGGAGATACCGGATGCGAAGACCACTATTTCTTCGTATTGTAGAGTCTCTTTCTACCCATGACATCTACTTCACTCAATCCACATAGAATTCTCGCAAATTTGGTCTGTCTCTTCAAAAGGATCGCAGCCCATATGCATGTTAGCCTATGAGTACCAAGGATGCTCAGGATTTAAAGACGGAAAATCATTGGCAAAGATCGAATCGAAAAATTCTCAGCGGATCATAGCCATATTCGAGACCAATTCTATTTGCGGCGCAAACTAGGCCGGATCCGAGCAGACTTTATAGGTTAGCCAACAACGTAGTTTTCCTCGGAATGGGATTGAGTATTGACCGTACGCATCGATGGAAAAATTGTCCCAAAGCCGCGCGGCGTCACTACGGACACAAGCGGCACAACAAAGCACGTTGTCGTTGCATCATACGACCTATGATATTTATATTTCGGGTTACTGTGCACATTAAAACGATATCAACGCTGCTGGGAGCATGCCCCTGTTCGACGATATCGAGATAGCGGGAAAGCCCACACGCAAAACTACACCGTGAACGGCCGCAATTACAACTTGGACATACTATTCGATGGAATCATCCTAAACGGTCTGTGGTTTGTCCAATCAATCTCAATTTCGCCCGGGCGCGTTCTCAATCGCTCAGAGACTCCAAGAATCTGCCGAAAAGACGGAACGTGCATCTGAGTTCTCCAAAGACGTTTTGCAGATTATTCGACAAACCATCAAGATCGCTGATTTGGAACGCCTTATAAAAATTACGCATGCCAGATTATATTACATAATATGATTGCTAAGCGACGAACGGTATACCGCACAATCAAGTCGGAAAATTCGATTCTCGAACCACTCGTCAAGATAATTGTGAGTTTGGTAAGTAGCATGTTCAAGCTGACATGAATCATACATTCATACTTGGGATCCGAATTGCTGATGGTGCCAACATATCTAATGAAAGTAAGATCTCATCGAACACATTCTCGGCAAAAGTTTGAGCCAAATCCAAAAATTAGGATTTCAAATTGTTTCATGGGATGGAAATAAGTTTGAGTGTGTTCAATGTTGTCTTTCCTATCAACCGTGTAAGTTCGCTTTGTCTTTTAAATAATATCATGTATCATGAATTTTAAAGACAATAATAATTTATTTTTTAATAATTATAACTAATAAAAATTAAATTAAATTATTTTCATGATGAAAATAAATATAAAATATTTATTATTATTATTTTGATAATATAATTATAATTATAAAATCACAATAACATATAATAAGTAGATGAATGAATATAATATTGAAAGATAATAAGCACTGAAGGAAAGAGAAATAATTGAGGGAATAAAAATGAAATATCTTTTAAATATTTCTTATCTAGAACAGAAAAATTATATAAATATTTAACGTATACGAATAGCACAAAGCCCATGGCTTAAAATATTTCAAGAATGAAATACATCCCATCGTGGCATGATGTGCTACGTGAATGAATAGTCACAACCAAAGAACGTACCCTCTCCGACAGATCACATTGTAGTCAGTGTATCGATCGGAAGGAAACAAAACACAAGTTGTCACAAAAAGTCCCACCTATTACAATGCTTGCACGCGCCGCCACCACCCTCTTCATCCCACCTCCACCACCAATCAAGTGTCTCCAAATGATTTTAAACCCCAAAATGATTACCAAAATCAAATCCAGATCTTTTTATCCCTTTGCCAAAAAGCAACAGCTGGTAAATTTGCAGAATATGCTTTCACGTGCACTAAAATTCTTTTCAGAAATAGCCGGTCATAATTGGCCATTTGGACAAGTTAAAATAGATTGAATTTTACTGTACATGATTTGATTTGATTCATATTTTTATTGTATCAAAATATAGAATTCAGTATAAATAATTATAAAGTTGAATTATTTGTAACATTTTACATATTTAAAAGTAAATTTAGAAACGATTTGAACTACACTCATTATTAAGTCTAACTTTAAAATCTAACAATATTGGACCTTTGACGTAATCCATTGTCATTAATAGGCTTACTAGTTATTGAGGTAAATAAATTTTCCGTTTATAAAAAATATGAATAAGGTTTATTTTACACTACTAATTACTATATTATTCTTTATAAAATATATTTTATTGATTCAAATATATGTTTAATAAAATTTTAAAATGACTCCTATGACAATTCAATAATTAATGTTTCCTAAATTTTGCCTAAATTTTTATAACACCAAATATAATGAAGTATTCACTTTTATAATGTCTGCATTAGTTTTATCACTTTCATACGTATGTTAATTAACAATGCTCATTATCATTTTCTGCTCGCTTATATAAAAATACTTGAACATCTTCACCAATTATAAAAATATTTAATATAATATTGTCTTAGATTTTTAATTTTATCATAACAATAATCAAATCTTATTTTAATACAATGAATTAGTCTTCTATACTAAAGAATATATATTTCCAAAATTACTTACATAATATATATCTAAATTACGCGATATCGTGTATTATATTTCAAAAAATTGAAATAAAAAAGCGCCAAGATACATATCTAATACTCCTCCATCCCCAATGATTGCTGCGTTTAAATTTGGATTTTTCGTAGATTAAATGTTAAATTCAAATATTTTTATTTATGTTTAGATAATACTGCAAAGGAAAATTATCAAACAATAATATTTCTACCATTTTTAACATTGACATTAAATTCTTATTCAAATAAAAATTATGTTTATCGACGGCAGACAAGTTTGTCAATTTTGAAAGACTTAAGTACCAAACAATGACAATCATTCTTTGGCATTTAATTTTGAAAGAATAGATTGTGATATTTATTTTAGACATTTATTTTTATTATAATACATATAACATGCTAGTTTTGGTTTAAATAAAAATATATTTATCTATAAAATTATAAAGACAATAATTAGTTAGAGTCAATTCAATATATGAAATAAAATTAAAAAAATTTAATCTTCACTATTTAATATTGATTAGTAATTAGTAAACTTAATAAGATTATATTGTCATAATAATACTATATTGGCTTTCACTCTATAATAAATATAATCGATCGACATATTATTTTCCAAAAAATACACGCATTTAATATATATATTATATGTATATAATACACTTTATCACGAATATTCAATGCATAAATCAATACCCTGCAGTTTCTATTTAAAACGACTTCGCGACCTTTTATATTAAAGTTGCTATTTATGTCAAAATTTTAAAAGTTTTCTACAAGTGAATATTAATCACATATATACTATCGAGGCTTAACTTTTATTAAAAAATTATCAACAAAGATATACTTTCAAAAAGAGTGATACATCATTTTTATTTCATCGATTTTTCAATATAATTCATTTTAGATTATTTCACATTCGAATAAAGATATCTAATGGCTTAATCTTCTTTTATGAGCTTTTGTTACTTAAATAATTGAGAGAATTTTCATAAAAACTCATATATTTTGGTTACAAGTAAATATTATCAAACAATCATCAATGAAAATATGTTAAAAATGAATACATAAAATGTAATCAATAAGTGCTGAAACTTATGAATAATTTATACTAATAATCAATTGGTAGTCAGATGCTTTTTCTAATAAAAATAAAATAAATATAAGGTATATTTTTTTTATTAAGAGAAAAGCGATATTTTCTAACAATAAATAAAATTACATTAACGCATTCTCATTAAATCTCAAACGAAGAAGAAGATTAAGAACAAAACTTTTTAAATCTATTATTATTAAAAAATTATGTAAGGAATCATATAAATATGAACAAATGAACTATAATATAAATCAAAAGTATAATTTATAAATTTAAGTAAATAGTTAATTACTTTATTTATTATTATCCTCAATTTAAATATTCAAGATAAATACTTTACGCCAGAATACACATATATTTTACTAGTGACACACAAAGTGCATATCTTTTTGTTTTTGGTCTTAAACCACTTATGCATTTAACAAAAAAATTAGTTTCATTGATAATAAATAAACCTATGACTTTATGAGAAATTTAAATGAAAAATGAAAATTTATGTCATAAAAACATATATTTTAACATAATAATAATAATATAGTACTTCAATACGGAATATTATTTATTACTAATTCAATACTTGAAAGGATAGAGGTTGGGATGATTCAACCCCGATAGTTAAGTTTTAAAAAATAACTAATTTTATACTTTTATACAAATTAATAATAAATTTACTATTTTTGTTTAGGTATTTGGAGTCTTAATAAAAAATCAAGAACTCAAATAATACGTAGTATTTAAAATAAAATATAATGACTTAAAAGGTATTCATCTTAATGATTGGTTGTACCAAATATAGAATCCAAAAAGTGAGCTCCACTTGTGTCTTTTTCCTTTTAAATTTCTTGCCAATCACTAGTGATGAGCAGGCGAGCAGCAGCAGGCCAACGGAGCCAATATACACACAAACAAACACTATTTGGGTGTGTGTATAACAACTCAGGGAGGAATCACAGGTTAACATCTACTTGAACACCTCTGTTCTCGGTTTCTCAAACTAGTAATAACAAGTTTACATATAAATATCATAGTTGACCCCATAGTTTATAATTTTTTGTTGATTTAATTTTGTATCTTACTATGTTAACCAGAACATCAATTTGTTAATTAAAAGTACTTTAATTTACTTCATGAAACAACTTATCAAACATATCACAACATTGATAGTTGAAAAAATACGAAGGTCAACTCAAAATCAAAAAATAAATCAAGAAGGCGATAAAAGGCATTTAAAGGAAGGAGGTGGGGATCTAGGTAACATTTTTTATGAAATCAAATCTCACAGCTAGGGTAAAAACCAAATTTATCTCTTTTCAATTCTCTTTTAGCTAATGGGTTGCATATTTGTTGAAAATAAGGTGTTATAGGACGAAATATAGATGATTAATGGGTCTTATTTAAGAAATAGATTGTTGAAAATTTTCACACGGTTATGGTCAAGGATATAAAAAATACAAACAATATCAATAATATATACATCCCATGTTTTTTAAAAAGCGTTTTTCGACTCAAAATGATAATAAGCAGTGTAATGTAACGTAGCTGCTTTGACGCCGAGATTTTGGCGGCGACCCATTGAAATGTGGACCCGCCTGCCCCTTCCTACTACATCTCTTCCTAAACGAGTATCGCGCATTTAAGCAGATAATCGAATGCATTCTCGTCATTGAATGGCATCTACGCGATGTAGCTATGTCATTTCGATCAATTCTTTATTAGGGTAAAGAGCAAAATTTCGCTTGTCCAGAGGGAGTCGGCGCACTAATGCTCTCGTGTTAACTCCTGATTCTGCCCCGCGGTAGCTTACGTTTTGGCTCCATCGCTGATCAAGAAATTACAGTATTTTAATTACCTAATCAAGCGATCGCAGCCTAATTCGAATTAAGAAAATCAATAATTGTTCAAATGAATAACTTGGGATAAATGTGGCAAGATTACCTCCCAAATACGTAACGGCGAGTATTTATAAAAGTTTAACTTCAAGCATCCCCGACGGTGACACGATGTTGTCAACATCTCCTTAATGCATGTGCTCACTTTCTCTCAAATGTAGAGTGATTTTATATTTGTCATTAAATCCAAGCCTTAATTGACATTATCAAGACAATTATAATGACATGATAATAGCGAGATTGCTTTCCTAACACGAACATAAAATATCAAACTGAATTTAGTTTATAAATTGTCACATCTGTGCATTCAATACTAAGTGAATGCATTATATAAGTTTATGTAAAATAAAATGGTGACGGAAATTCGGAGATAATCATCTTTGAAGTAGTTTGTATTGTTGAGATGGTTACTTCAACTTGACATTTGCTTCTCTTTTGTATTGTTGTATTTGGTGCATGGTTTACTATTAGGTTCCCAACTTTGTTGCTTTAGAAATACCATACTTCTTCCAATTTCATGGAATGGACGTCTTTGGTTCTCATATGGATGTTCTGATAATAAATTAATCTTTATGAGATAATCAATAGCTATGTATTGAAGCGAATCAATTAATTCACGCAATTAAGGATCTAAATTCACAGAGTGGCTATTGAAAATTATCATCTTAATTATAAAAATATTATTAAATTTATTTTAAAAATAGTTTTATAATATTATTATTTTTGTAATTATCATAATAAAATTAAAACTATTCATAGTGAAAGTTTTATTTTGAAGACTAAAAAAGCTCAACTAAAAATCTAAACGGTATGTGCAGACATTATGTTATATCGCCAAGAATAAAGCAAAAAGACACCTCCATCGCAATTCTTGTTTTCTTACTCTTCGTCCCCCAATTTATTCGATCAAGTTGTGGCTAGTAAATCTATTTTATTAAAAATTATTGATTGTACAATTTCAAATGAGGAGTAGAAGTTAATACGTAACCAATAAAAATAATATTGTATATTAATACAAACTTTAATGCAAAAATGCATCGGTAAATTAAACAATCAATTATAAATTTAAAAATAAATTGTTAGATTTATCACTTAAATCAGACGTAAGATAGTAATCTATACTATATATAATGCGAAGGTCAATTGCTACAAAAGTCAAAGCTCAATTAACGTATTTCTATTTTACCCTTTCGATAAATTTTTAATTTTACTTTTCATAAGAACTTCTTCATCATGCAATTTAACAAAGATAAATTTCCATAAACTACTACTATAAATATTATCTACTACGTATCTGCATTATCACTCAAAGAGAAAATAAAAAAAATTTGTTTTGCGCCCCTCATCTTTATTTCTCCACATGATAACTTTTGTATCTTTTATTTTAGATTTTTTAAATTTTCTTTTCATTATACTTTATTATATATAAAATAATAAAATACTTCAGACAGAAATCGCCAAGACATATATAATTAGTATTTATAATCTACCTCACTTCTTTTATACTACTATGGTACTTTTCATTTTCTAATTTCTCGTGTTATTTATACTATATATATGTATGGGCTTATTATTAAGAAAAGAAAGCCAAATTAATCGTATTTCCTATTTTACCCTTTTGATAAAAAATTTTATTTTAATTTTCATAGTAACTTCTTCATCACAGAATGTGCCTCAACAAAGATAAATTTTCCATAAACTACTACTATAAATATTATCTACTAATGCACATCAGAATTATCACTACAAGTTAAAATAAAAAGTTATTTTACGCCCTCTATCTTTATTTTCTCCATGATAACTTTTCATCTTATTTCTTTTTAGATTTTTTTATTATAATTTATTATAAAATAATATGCATGCATACATCACACATATAACTGGGGTGTATTTATAATCTACCAGCCTCTTTTATGTCTACTATGGTGTACTTTCATTTGTCTAATTTCTGGTGTTATTAAGTTACCATCTATCCTATAGCTTTTATGCTGTACTTTGTATTTTTGCATTAGATAGGAAAGTTTTACTTTGTATTTTTGCATTAGATAGGAAAGTTGTTCAACAATTATCAGTATACTACAATCTAACTTTAAGTACCGCGAGACGACGAGTACAATGCAAAGGCGGATTCCAATAGACTCATAATTATGTTTATAAATGAATGGTAGCATTAAATGCCGTATTCTATCCCTCTACGCGCCATGACTAGCCATACAGTGTTGATATAATCAGATTGGAAACGACGAAATGGAAGCCTCGTCTCGAATCTCGCTTGAGGCACATCTCATGATTTACCCTTCCGCCAATCTCGGTGCAGTGACCGGTTAACCGCATGACGCTTCACACTTTTATAATTCATAAGTTTTAATGGCTACAAACAAAATTAATATAGTATTTAATATAGTGTCTTTCCATTACATAAACAATGGTTAGCCAAACGACTCTTTCTATTATATACACATTCTTAAATTCATACTGAATTGAACGTCATATTGTTCTTGGGTGAGTAATTATTCATTCACATATAGTGTTATAATATTGTAACATTGTATTGCTCGTATCTTGCAGTATTACAATCTTATCTGAAAACATTCATGACAAACAGAACATAATCTCCTGATAAAAATTTCATCGAAAAATTTCACATCCTAACAAAAACTATCATACATTTGGTGATTAAAATATAACTTGCTTAGAAAAATTTAATATAAAATTACACAAAGGGTAAAATGACCTCGAGGACCAAAGATTTCATGAGCCATGAGGCAAAAAAAACAGCCGCCTTAATCCTTCACTTTTTCACGAGGCTAACAGAGAATAAAACTGACCTCATTCTTAAGGTGGATACTGTCTATATACAGACACAATTTCTGCCACCATATTTGTCAACTTGTTTTACCCACTCATATCTCATTACACACCGCAATTTAACATCCCAATAAAAAGTTCTTATGGAGAATCCAGCAAAAAATTGAAGAAAAATATTTTATGGATTTATATAAGTAACATAATCCACTTCACACTTTTTTTTACCTTTATATATTCTTTAGGATAATAACAGATTAAAAAAATGATACCCTCACGTAATAATGAAATGATGATATTATGTAGGATGGTGAATAAAGTGATACAAGATAAATAAAAACTATATGAAGTTTAAAAGAGCGAAAGAAATTACCTTTGAAATGTACATTATATATAGATTGACAAATGGAAAAAAAAAAAATATTATAAAAATTTAAGTGGACACAGGAAATAAGTTTTGAAAAATGTAAAACTAAGGTTTATCTCTTAATAGTAGATATTTATTTTAAAAATATTAGGGGATGACATCTCCCTATTTTATTATAACTTCTTATATTTAATTTCTAAATTTTGATACTTTTTAAATTACAAATTTCAATACTTTTATATATACCAGATAATAAAGACGATAATTTTTATTCAAATCAAACAACGCGATTTAATAAAATCTTTTAATTTATTATATCTCGAGTAATTAAAATCGACTGAATAACGTTGGTATTTGAAAGCACACAATGATGAAAAGAATATAATTCACCAATATTATAGTAGATTCTCTGTTTTGTTGACACAATTGAATGTTTTTCTCTTCACTATCACGGGTTGCTATAAAACAACTTGTTTATCAATTATTACCCTTTTTCTTCTTCTTTTTTTATGGTTCATTCCCACTATAAAACTAACCCAAATACCAGATTTTTCATCATTGATTTTTTCAATTGATTTCAAGGGGTCATAAGAAGTAGTATGGCCTCACAAAACAGAGTAACCTCTGTTTCTTCCCTCTGTTTTCTCTTCATTTCATTTCATTCAATATTGAAAATAAAACAAATAACTGCACAGAACAAGCCTGTTTTCGCTTGTGATGTTATAAGCAATTCATCATTGGCAAATTTAAGATTTTGTGACAAGAGTTTTGATTTTCAGACAAGGGTAAATGATTTGGTTATGAGATTGACATTGCAAGAAAAGATTGGATTCTTGGTTAGTGGTTCACAGGGTTCTGAAAGACTTGGAATTCCAAAGTATGAGTGGTGGTCTGAAGCATTACATGGGGTTTCTGATGTTGGTCCAGGGACTAAATTTGTTAGTCCTGTTCCTGGTGCCACTAGCTTCCCTCAAGTTATCCTCACTGCTGCTTCTTTCAATGAGACTCTGTTTCAAACCATTGGAAAGGTAATTTTTTTGTAACTTTGATTGGTTTGATAATGTGGAGATAGTGGCGGAACCCTCATCCCGCCTCCATGGAGACTGGGATGAGGGGACGACCGTGTTTTTGTTAAAAATCCTGGTTTTGCCACTGCCAATGGAATGGTGTTTTTTTTTTTGTTAACTTTGATTGGTTTGATAATGTGGATATATGGTAGAGATTAGGGGTGGGCGGTTCCTTCATCCCGAATCCATTGGTTAGTGGTGGAGACAGAATGAGGGGATGAATGCCACTTTTATAAAAAAAAATCTGGTTTGGGCACCGTCATCGAGTCAAATTTTGATCATGGTCATTTCAGTGATCTAATAGTACTTTCTTGTTCTGGTAATTTGGTGTTCTTATTGTTGCTATATTTCACTTCTATGGAATTCTTGATTTCCATCAAAACATATCACTTGTTTTTGAAAAAAAATACTCCCTCCTTTCCATGGAGATTGTCTACTTCGGCTCTTTTTTCATTTCTCATAATTCGTCTCATTCGACTAATATTCATGTGTATTTTAAGAAACAAATCGTCTCTAACTTATGGGAAGGGGCGAGTACATTTTTCTGCCTGTCCAAAAATATTATTATTACATGTTTGTTTGTTCTATATTGTCAATGTGTTCATACGTCAAGAAGGTATTTGGGGTACATGAAATGTAGTTGTTAGTTACTTAGATATAATTAGCATTGATTGCTGTTTTCTTGGTAAGAAGTTTTTCAAAAGCTCAATTTTCTCCAATAAGTTGTGTACAGTTGTTTTGTTTTAGTATTGGAATATCTAATCAAATCTACACGATGATCACAATCATATTGTTCTCTCCATGCCTTTTTTTTAATTGTTATTATCTTAAATGTATTATTTATTTATTTGGGTGTTGATAATAAGGTGATATAGTCAGCGTTTGGTCCATTTTATGATGTCTTTTCTTGGCTGAAAATTGAAATTTACGTAATGGAATTTGGCATTAGTCCACCAAACAATAATGCTGTGTAGGGACCTGTTTTGTAACTTTGCTTTTGAAAGCAAGTGGAAGTCATATTCATTGGAGTTTCAGAAGATAAACTCCATCAATGAAAAGACAATTTTTTTAATATTGTAGTTTAATTTAGTACTTTGTGATAGGCTAATAGCTGTCAAATATGATATATGTGGGGTACAGTAAGTCTCGGACTGTACTTCATCTTGGGTCAATTAGAACAACGTCCATTTTATCACGGGGTATGGGTAGTACAATTCGACCCCACGCTATCCCGCTTAGGTGGGAACATCTTTAGAGGCATTCATACAGTTTTTGTTACCTAGGGGAGATGACATGCATTGCATGCAGAACATCTTAGTCGATTTCCAGATTGTTTGTGTGTTATGTGTCAGCCTTATTGAAGTTCAACGCGTCTTATTTTGGCTATTTGTGTGGAATTTTTTAAGGTTGTTTCGACAGAGGCGAGGGCAATGCACAATGTTGGATTAGCTGGATTGACATTTTGGTCTCCAAATGTTAACATATTTCGAGATCCGAGGTGGGGAAGAGGGCAGGAAACTCCAGGGGAAGATCCCATTTTATCGAGTAAATATGGGGCAGCATATGTGAGAGGCCTGCAGGATAGAGATGACGGCGACAAAGACAGGCTCAAAGTTGCAGCTTGTTGTAAGCATTACACTGCCTATGATGTGGACAACTGGAAAGGCATTGAACGATATACTTTCAATGCCCTGGTACTAAATTTATCAATGAATTATAATTAATGATATGATTAAATGGAAATCAGTTGGAGTTGGATCTAACTGTATTCATTAATTTTCATGTGTTGTGATATGTTAATTAGGTATCAAAGCAAGATTTGGATGATACATTTAATCCTCCATTTAAGAGTTGTGTTCTTGATGGTAATGTTGCTAGTGTGATGTGCTCTTATAACAAAGTTAATGGCAAGCCAACTTGTGGTGACCCTGACCTTCTCAAAGGCGTGATCCGAGGTGACTGGAATTTAAACGGGTATGGTTGTATTAATGATACCTTTGCTTAAACCGGCATTATCCTTTCCTAGACTTCACTTGAGGAGCTCAATCCTTCAATTATCCATAATTATATGATATTTTGATCCGGGTTTTGGTTTGGTTTCAGGTACATTGTTTCCGACTGTGATTCAGTGGAAGTCCTTTTTGACAACCAGCATTTTACAAAAACGCCAGAGGAAGCTGCAGCTTTGTCTATAAAATCAGGTGAATATATTCTTTATTGATCATATCGATTCATTGATTCAAAGTATTGCATTAGTTCTGATTTCCAACTAATTCCGTGCTTTTGACCTTTTAAGATTGAATCCATCTACTTCTATGAACTAATTATTGCATAATACTGTATTATATTCTGTATTTCTGTGTGTTTAAATTCTGATTATTTTAAATGATTTTCCTCCTTTTGGTCTTCTTGTGGGATTTATATATTTATTGATAAATTTTTGGTACACCAAACTTGTAGGGAGTAAAAAACATGGCAACATGGCATTATCCAAAAAACCATAAATTGAAATAATAGAATACAATATTGCCGGCCTGTCTTTTCTGCTTTTGTTTTGCTTTTCAATGGCCTGACAAAATAATTTTATTCCAGGATTGGACCTCAATTGTGGATCTTTCCTGAGCAAGTATACAGAAAGTGCTGTGAAGAAAGGACTGGTTGAGGAAGCAGATATAGACATTGCCATCAAGAACAATTTCCTGACATTGATGAGACTTGGATTCTTCGATGGAGATCCAAGGAAGCAATTATATGGGGAGCTCGGGCCTAAAGATGTTTGCACTGATGCACATCAAGAACTCGCCCGAGAAGCCGCAAGACAAGGGATTGTATTGCTTAAAAACACAAAAGGATCGCTACCTCTATCCCCTACATCCATAAAGTCTTTGGCAGTTATCGGACCTAATGCTGATGTTGATCATACCATGCTTGGCAATTATGAAGGTAACTAATGACTTTCTGAATTGTTTGGGTTTTTTTCATTATCCCTCATGGTTCCTAAATTTATTTTAATATTTGTAGGCAAACCGTGCAAATATGTAAAGCCATTGCAAAGCCTGACAGCTGCAGTTGCCACGGTTTATCAGCCAGGTTGTGCTAATGTGGCATGCAGTACCGCCCAGATAGATTCCGCGAAGAAAGTTGCTGCTGAAGCTGATGCTGTTGTTATGATCATGGGCACGGATCAATCTATTGAAAGGGAGTCTCTAGATAGAGTCAACATCACTCTTCCAGGCCAGCAGGCGATGTTAATATCCGAGGTTGCAAATGTATCCAAGGGACCTGTGATTCTAGTGATAATGTCAGGAAGTGGAATGGATCTTCAGTTTGCTAAAGACAATCCCAAGGTAACAAGCATCCTCTGGGTTGGTTTCCCTGGTGAAAAAGGCGGTGCGGCATTGGCTGATGTGATCTTCGGGTACTATAATCCGAGTAAGTCTTATCAGTTCCATTTGTGAAAATTCATCACCATATGAAAGAAGACCTAATAAGTAATAAGGGTAGTTTCTGATTAACTGTAGGTGGAAGGCTACCTATGACATGGTATCCCCAGGCTTATGCAGATAAAGTGGCAATGACTAACATGAACATGAGACCGGACCCTGCATCTGGCTACCCTGGCCGAACATACCGCTTCTATACAGGTCCAACAATTTATGAGTTTGGATATGGACTAAGCTATAGTGTCTTTAGTCATAAATTAGTTCAAGCACCCGAACATGTTGTGTTTCCCTTAGACGAGGAACACGAGTGTCGTTCATCAACGTGTGCATCCTTAGCTGTCGTTGATCAGAGCTGCGAGAATCTAGCCTTCGACGTTCATTTGAAGGTTAAGAATGTGGGCAAGATGGGTGGAAGCCATACTGTTTTCTTGTTTTCATCTCCTCCTTCAGTGCATAATGCAGCACAAAAGCATTTGGTAGGTTTCGAAAAGGTCCAATTGAGTCCACAAGCAGAAGGATTGGTGAAATTCAATGTAGATGTTTGCAAGCATTTGAGTATGGTAGATGAGTTGGGCAACAAAATGGTTGCCTTAGGTGAGCATGTGCTCCATGTAGGAGATTTGAAGCATTCATTCAACTTGAATATTTAATAGAGAGGTTCGAAGGACCTCAAGAATTGTAATTCTCATAGCTTCTCTTCATGCAAAAAGAAAGAGAAGGAAATTCAAAAGAAATTGATTCCAATGCAATGGTGTATCAGAATATTGATATAAAATGGACGTTTTTTGTCTTAGTAAAATATACGTTATATTTGGCTTGTTTAAAACTTAAATAATAAAGAAAGTAATTAACTATTTACTTAAATTTATAAATTATACTTTTAATTTATATTATAATTCATTTTGTTCATAGTTATATGATCCTTATAATTTTTTAATAATATAATTTTAATAATATGATTTCAAAAATTTCGTATCATACTACTCTTTATTTTTCGAGTTTTAATAAAAAGAATCGCATTATGAAATTTTTTTTTTTATTTATTGTTAGAAAACATCAGTTTTTCACTTTTAATAAAAAATGCATAGTATGTTATTTTGTTATTGTTAGAAAACATCACTTCTTAATCGTTTAGTAGTATAAATTATTCATAGTTCTACTATTTAAATTCAATTTTCTTATTTATGCTGTTTTAATTGATAGGTATTTCGATAATATTTGCATGGCGAAATAATATCAAGATTGTTTAAATAAAATTACATCGGTTTAAGCTGGCTCCAATGAAAGAGGTCAAACATTAGATGTGTTGTTCGAATGTAAAATCTTTCAAATGAATTATATTGAAATCGATGGAATAAAAGATATGACATCACGCCAACTTTAAAAGCATATGTATGCGATAACTTGTAAAAGTTAAACCTCGATAATATGTGATTAATATTACTTGATATGAAAACTTTTTAAAAATTTTTGACATAAATAACAACTTTAATATAAAAAGTCACGAAAGCCGTTCCAGATAGAAGATGGCGAGGAGTGCAAGATTTTACGTCGAATGTTAAATCGATAAAGTGAATTATATGCTTATAATACACATATTCATGCATGTATTTTTTAGGCAATAATATCGATAAATTATATTTAGCGTAGAGTGAAAACTAATATAATATTATTATGTGATATCTTCTTATTTAGTTTAATACTCCCTCTATTTTTTTTGTAGTGTCGTTTAAACTAAATTATTTTTCACATTTTCAATGTACTTTTGATACTTTTTTCTCTTTAAATTAACAACCAACCAATGATAATATTGTTTCAATTGATTGTCATTTTACATTTTAATCACCGGTTTTTAGACTAAACTTTTTTTAATTTATGTGCAAATGGCTAAGCGACAATTAGCGGATGGAGTAATTATTAAATAGTGAAGATTGATTTTTAATTTCCTTTCATATATTGAATTGACTCTAATTAATTGTTAAATCAATAATTTATAGATAAATATATTTTTATTTAAACATAAAAACTAACATGTTATATATATATATATATATATATATATTATAATTAAAAAAATTAAATTTCTGAAATAAAATAACACAAATAGATTACTCACCAAATGCTTAAATGATGTCGTAGCGATTTAAGTGCTTGAGTGTGTGACTTTTCTGTCTTTATCCTTTAAACATAGTTTTGATTTGAATAAAATTTAATGTCTATATTAAAGTACATTGTGTTGGGTCTTACGGATTAAAATAATAATTATGAAAAAGCCGTAACTAGGATTCTACGAATATAATAAAAATAATAATATCTGAAGTGTTAATGCTTCTTTAGGGATTTGCGGCGGAATAAATCTGAGGAGGCTACAGAGGCAGGTAGCGTAGATTGTCTACAAATAATCAAGACCACCGTATGAGCGAACCCACTTAAGTGAGCTTTACTAGAGGCTATTTAAAATATTAAGCATAGACGAGGTTGGGTAGAAAAATCCAGAAGATTTTTAACCACTACTAATTATTCGACTATAGAGAGGATAGAATTTTCAGCTTCAAAGTTGAAAAAATTGAATGCCAGTAGTTTGTCTAAATCGCGGCACTTTATATAGCCGCTGAAATCCACTAACTTAGGCGTTAATAGATGTGGTAAACTATTCAGAAACATAAAATATTACAAAGAATCTTACAGAAGATTCTAAAACTCCCAACTTCTCCACTCGGTTTGTGCGCCCCTATGGGGTGATTTTCAACAATTGGAATTTCGCTCCAATATTCTTATAGTTCATTTTAATTGTTGTGTGTGACCTCTTAGGTTTGATCGAAATTAGCAATATATTTATTTATATTTAACCAAACATTATATTAATATATAGATTATGAGCGGACCCTAGTAAGGTATCATAACCTCTAATTTCAATCGAGTTACCATATATATTAATTGTCAACAATTAACATATACAGCTTATTATTATTTAAAGTCTGTAATAATGGGTTGTACAATCTAATTGTTCACTTGATGGACATATATTTATGAGATATAACATGCATATTTCTAGCACCCACATTGAAAATATTATTATTTGATCATTTTCACCAAATATTATACTACATAAATAAAAATATTTGAATTTTAACATTAACAAACTTAACAATTGTTGAAATACATATGCAAATATCACATAATGAATTTAGATATATTTTCTTTAATAGTAATTTTTTGAATTAGAAAAATTATTTTTCAATTTATAATTGAATAATTATCATATAATTTTTTTAGTATGATGAGTAGACTAATCCATTGCATCAAAGATAGTATTATATCAAACACATTTATCTGTTGATAAAGATGTTGAGTATTTTTTATATAATTGGATCAAGATGTTGATAATGAACATATGATAATTATCATACATATGAAAGTGGTAAAATTATTGTACATATTATAAGAGAGTAGATAACTCTAATTATGTTTGAATTGCTATAGAATTTTTACGCAAAAAATTTATTACTCATTAATTATTGAATTGTTATAGTAATACTTTTCAAAATTTTAGAAACATATTTTTCCACCAATATAGAAAATATTATAATAAGGGTAATATAGTAATTAGTAATGTAAAGGAATAAACCATTTCGCTTTTTATAAGTGGAGGAATGTTTATATCCTCCCGGTTACTATAAAATATTATACACCCGTACACTCTAACAAAATGTCTAGTTTGTTATTATTTAATGATCAAAATTAGTAAATTGAGTAATTTGAATCAACATATATATAAATTTGATTCGAATCAAAATAATAACATCATACTAAAAAAAAACTAAGAATAAAAATTAAATTCTCTAACCTGAAATGATGTTTCAATTTGATTTCTAACACACCAATAATAGTATAATGAGGGACCAACCCCACTTAGTGATTCGTGATACGTCATGCCACCCATACCTTTAGCCTGTGGCTCACTGGCAGTCAGCTGTGTCGAAAGAATTCATCACTGAAAGTAAAGATACGGAGTAAAAAAATTCGTTGAAAATACCGTACCTTTATAATTTCAGCTAAATTTGCCACTAAATATATACTTCCTCCGTTTTTAAAAGATTATCCATTTTTGATTTTTTAATTTTTTAATAATTGAATTTTGATCATAAATATTTTTATTTGTATTGTATAATATTTGATGAAAAATATATCAATGGAAAGAATTTGAAATATATTTTTTTATAAAATATTATAAAATACAAACAAAACTATCTACGTTCAAAATTCAACTATTAAAAAGTCAAAAATTCAAAAGTAGACAATGTTTTAGAAACGGAGGGAGTAATTTTAATTCGTTGCCAAAAGATTGTTACAAAAGTTTTATTAATGAAACTGTAAGAATGTTGTCATTGACTTGTGTATTTCATCAATAATGTGTCATATATATACAAGTATATAGATAATAATTAACCTAGGGGCTAGGCCCATACAATGTAAGGCTATACAATAATACTATCCCTATTACACCCCCGCAGTCGAAGAGGGAGGGGAGCGAACGCTGAGACTGTTTCGAAAATCTGTAAAAATGACAGAAGGAAGGCCTTTGGTGAACACGTATGTTATGTGATATCTGGAAGGAACATGAAGAACTCGAACATGTCCAAGTGTCACCTTTTCACGAACAAAATGAATATCAAGTTCGATATGTTTGATTCTTTGATGCTGAACAGGATTAGCAGATAAATAAATAGCACTGATATTGTCATAGTACACAACATTAGTTTTAGTCAAAGGATGATGAAGTCCCAACAACAGACTACATGACAACGGGCTTCCGAGGCTATATTTTGCAACCCGCTGATACTCGGCCGGCACTAGGCAGGAAAATAATAAGCTATCGTTTTAAGAACCAAAGAGATGAAAATTATCACCTAAGAATACGAAACCGGACTTAGACCGTCAATGTCACACTGCTTTCGTACAATTCAAAGAATGCGGGCAAGTCATCCTTGGAAATGTAAAATAGATGATTGTTTAGATAAAATGATTTATTAAGGGATAATGAAAAGCTACATTGAGATTGTAAAAAACTATATTGGAAATGTAAAAAACTATATTGGGATTGTAAAAAAGTATATTAAAAATACAAACAATCAAGTATTGTGAAAAAATAAATTTTTTCTAAATGATTATGTATTTTGAGGTAGACTTTGTAATGTGCTGTAATTATTCTTTTTAAATAACATATAATAATTGCCTAGTATAATACTAATATAATGTGATTTTTTCAAATATTTTATTTCTCTTAAACTCCGTTATTAGTCAAATAAACTGACCTCCTAAATCCTCACTTATTATTATTAGGCTCATCCATTGGTGGGAAATACATACATGACTAACATGATGGAGAAGATAGAGCACGTCAATTAAGTCTTACTATTCAGTTGTAACGAACATATATGTATATGCGATCAACTTAGCAACTGGTTTGCAACAAGACTTAACCATCTGTTTAAACTAATTTCAGATAGTTTACAATAAAAATCATTATTTTCTGATAATTGAGCCCCGATGATTTTCAATATAGAGAACTATAGGCTTGTAGCTAATAACCATTGCAAGAGTTCAAAATTTGCAATGCAATCAAGTCGGTCTTTGCTACTAATGACAAGGACTCTTGTCAACTTGATTTTATATATCTTGTTATAATTTACATTGGTAATAGGATAACACGTTTGAATTGTTAAAAGTACAAATTTGAAATATATGCGCCATTTTCTTCATTATGACCATCATGAGATTTGATTCTTTTAGCATTCCACAAAACTAATACTGCAGCATGACCAGTATTTAGATGCTTACAATAGATTTGTAAGTACTGGTGCTTAGAAGGATAATTTAATAATTTCTAAAATAAATTAAATTGAAAAACAAAATGATCAAATGCACTCACGAGAAACTTGCATTCTGAGACATGAAGAATGCATACATTGCGCCCTCACACCTAAAATCGGGCATATCTCGATTAGTAATTTAAGCCTCTCTCAAATTCTTTCCTGAAAACATCCACATCCAAATCCCACTATATCTGCAAGAAATAATAGAATTCAAAAACATTGGAAAACCCTACAAAAACCCAAAAAAATATTCACAACTCGCCACAAATTTGGAAAAAAGGATAAAACGAAACAAGCACTCAAGGAATTTACAAAGGAGTAATTAATGGCGAAGACAACCACTAAAGAAGGATTTAAAAAAAAAATTAAATGGCCTCGTTTTTTTCAGAAAAATTACAAAATCACAATTTTGCTTTTTATCATGTTGCATGTTAATTTTTTTGCTGTGGTATTTCACTATTTTAAGTATTATGTTGTTTTTTTATAAAACTTTGGTGAATCGATTTATTAGAAATAAAGTTATGTGTTGGTGGAATTAATTGTTTGTGTAAACTGTTTGTTGTTTGAAGTCGTTAAAGGTGCACTTTTCGAGTAGATAGGAAATAAGTTTGGAAAGAGCTAATGCTATAGAATATTATGTAATTGGACTTTTTGTTGCGTAAAGTGGTTTTAGATTATTATGTTTTGATATATTGTTGGTAGTTTTGGATTATTATGCGTTTGGAAGATTGTTGGTTGTTTTGGACAATTGTGCAGGGGTATGTTGTAGTCTTGTTATGAAATAGTATGCAATGACATAAGTTAATTGGGATTTCAATACGAGGGGGGTTATGATATATGACTAAGTAATGGTGGGATTACGGTAGCCATATAGTTTGATAAAAGTGGTTAAAGGACTTTTGATCTAGTAAAAAATTGATTGAAAAGACTTTAACATAGAATATTTATAGCAATTGGAATTTTATTGCTTAAAGTTGTTTTTGGATTATTATGTTTTTGATATCTTGTTGGTTGTTTTTGGAATCTTATGTATTTGGAAGTTTGTTTGTTTGTTATTTTTGGACAATTGTCCAGGTATGTTGTAAAACAGTTAGAAATAGGATACCACCCCATACAAGTACATGAGATTCAAATATAGGTGTAGGATATACTCGACTAAGTAATTGGGGGATTACAGTCTACATATAAGGGAGCCTACTTGTATTGAAGTTGATACACTAGATGAACCGATGTTGTAGTTTCAATATCTTAATTCTCTAGGTGTGGAATGTCTAGTGTGCTACATAGCATTAAATGGTTGCATGTTATTAATTACACTGCTTTTATCTTATTAAATGTTCAGCGGGCAAGGAATTTAGAAAGAGGCTAGCCCGGCGAGGATGTGGATGATAGGGTTGAGGATCAAAGAGAATATGGGCCGGGAAGGAAGGGAAAAAAGAGCGGACATTGGTAGCTAGGATGAAATGTAAACACGGCAAAGAAAGGATTCTGAGGATAGTTGGCTTGAAGGCGTTGAGCTGCAGGATTAAGGAGGCGATGATTTTAATTTGGCTTGGAGGTCTTGAAGATCTCGAAATGGTCGGGAATAAGTACAAAATTTGTTAAATGGGTTGTGGGAAACTTCAAGAAGGAAAAAGTACCCCATATCCGTTTGAGCAAGACAAAGGTCCTCAAGTTCACCGAGGAGGATGTCCATAGAGTATAAGGCGAGGTCATAGAAGAGTAGACCTCACGAGATGCGGCTTGAGGACATCAAATGTGTCAGTAAGTTAGGGAATCGGTGATATTAAGAAGAGCATCCATATCTCTGAGTTGGAGGATAAACTAGATTCATTGGATGATCAGCTTGGGCAAAAATCATCTTGTATACCTATTTATTGAATCTAGCCATGATAACAATGTAAACACGAAGATATGCTAGCATATTAGGAGATGTGAACTCCTAATGTAATACAATTTAATGTAGACATGTATTGGATAACTTGAGAAAGGTATCGAGGAAAACAACAAATTGAATCCATGAGAGATATGCATTTTGTTCACAGCTCTGTTTTATCTTACGACATTTCTTATAGCCTTAGTAATTTAATGTATAATAAGCTTAATTAAGTGGAGGATGGGGAAGGGATGTAGGTTGTTGTCGAGGCAACTTCTGCAATTCCATTTCGAGTGGGATGATTGAAGGTCACCAGGCTATGGAACAAGTTGATGAATTGTTGGATTCTCAAAGCCGTGGCGTTAGGATCACGAAGGGGAAAAAGGAGATGATGGGCCAAGTTTTCCTCCCGCCGACCCGTTGCGTGCCCACGTGGATAAGGTACAAGTTGCGTTAATCCAAATAATATAAATCTTAAGTATTAGTTAATAATTAATAGATTTGTGGTAAATTTTGTGTATTGTTCAAAATAGCTTAAATATTCAATCTTGCTTGTAAAAATCACATTCAACACGTTGGTGGTATCGTTTCTGTAATACATTAACTAGTAATTTCGTGGTATCCATTAAGAGCTCAATAATACCCATATAAACACTGTGGTGGTATCGACCTATTTTTGATGCTTGTAATACATGAATAAAACACGACAACATGTAATACACTAGTTCTCATGAGGTGGTATTGA
Source organism: Lithospermum erythrorhizon (assembly GCA_019722365.1). NCBI lineage: Eukaryota > Viridiplantae > Streptophyta > Magnoliopsida > Boraginales > Boraginaceae > Lithospermum > Lithospermum erythrorhizon. The sequence continues at coordinate 1,520,864 of JADFUC010001683.1, forward strand.
TTGGTTACCATACGTTTGTGTTAGCTATGTACTTCTATTATGTTTGTGCCCGTATATGTCTTATGTCATGGCGGAATACCATCAACATCTTATAGTATCGTCGACCATGACAATACCACCACCAGATACTGCTATGTTATTGCCTTGACATACATACAAATTATTGTTTCAATTGGCAGTGTCAGCGTGTTGCCCGTTGCAAATGCGAAATAGATGCCTACCAGGAATGCATGGAAGTTCTAACCAAGCGGATGGATGAGTTCAGTAGAGAATGTGAGAGTGTTAGAAATGAAGATGCGGTGGGCGAAGAAAGAAAAAGAAGGCGACAACAAGTAATTCCGGTCTTGAAAAAAATAGAAAGCAACAAGACAAGAATAAAGGGGAGACTCTGATGAATAATGATTGGGAAACCTCCGGCAAGACCCCGAGCTACGGATGATGTTAAGGGAGGCAGAGCGTGTTGAGTCGCGAAAATATCCAAAGGAAAAAGTGTTATTATCACACAGACGTATGGGAGACGGAGTAAAAGGTGCGAATTTATCACACTTGTTAGTTTCAAACTGTTATATTAGTACTAATACATTATTCAGGCCAACAATAGAATTGGGGATGGACAAGATTGAAAGTTTACAAGAAAGGGATCCCCCAATGTCTTAACAGTCAGTACCTGGGTCAAGCCAAACTCCATCTCCAAGAAAGAGAGTCAAGCATACAACATATGTAGAAATCTGCTTGTAACATTTAGCTCTTTAATATTATGATCTCATTAATTAATTGTAGTTGCGATTGCAGATGGTGGAGAAGAAAAAGCCCCTTGAAAACTTATCTTGAGGACTCCTAGAGCTATTGGAGATGTTGACATCTCGGATCAATCTTAGCGTCATTGTGGCTGTGCTTAATGTAGGAAGCGAAGGGAGCAAATGTAAGTACGGAATACTTTTGGGTGATGTCGTAAATATTGTATGCGTGCTAAGATTTGAGTGGGTATTGTAATAATACAGAATTGGGTAATATGGTAGCTAGATCATGATAATTACATTCGAGAGTTGCTTAATAGTATAATTAATCTACATTATATATGTTTCATTTATGGCCAATTTATCGTATAACTATGCCGTAACAACTGATTCGTCTTGTATCACATTAATTGTCCAATGCAGAGATTAAGCCGATAAAGATGTCGAAAAAGACGATATAGATCCTGATGTGACTCAGCGAATCACCATTTACGAAACATTAAAAGAAGACGGTCATTATGGGTACATTATCATTTATTTACTACTGTTTTGCAAATACAATAACTCCTTATTTGTAATCTTAAACAATGAAGTGTAATCATTTTGCATTGGAAATGTAGGGAAGCCGAAAATGATCGCACTATTACCAGAAATCTGAATGCAGAGTTTGAATAGTTGGTGGTAGAATGCTTCTAAATTAGTAGAACAAATCCAACTTTGTTAGGAGCTGAGTAAGCTTTAATCTTTGATATTATTAGAAAATAATATGAAAAATATTTTGTTCTAATACTTGGAACTTTGTTTTTATGGGTAGTCTAAAGCCACCTTTTATTACGATCCACTGACTTGAAAATTGGATGCTCTATCAGACGGAGAGGAACCGCTGTTTAAAAGAGGTTTGGGGATGAGACGAGTACGAGGACAAACGAAAGAGTGAATTTAAGCCATCCTAGGTGTTTAAGGCCCATTGACAGGCCTATTTCTGGCTTGAAGTGGATGAGCGGGCAAAAGATTGCGTGGCAATATGCAGGATCATAAGCTTTACAAGTAAGACACATTTTTTAGTTATATAAAATATTTATTTAGTTTATTAACTAATTCTCATGAGGTAGTTTCGATTGGTTCACATATGTTTGTGTTAGGTATGTAATACTATTATGTTGCATGCCATATATAATCTGTAATACCCATCTTCCTCATACCATGGTATCCATTCAGTCAACTGAAATACCCTTCTGAAATGCTCTGATGCATTACAAATTCCACTCATCACGAAATATTTTTTTCTTATTAATAGTAATAGGAAAACACAAAATGCAGTCTGAATACTTGTCTGAGGTGTGATGGGGAGGAGTATTCAGGCTGGGCCAGACGAAAGATATGTGGGCGACGATATCGTCAATAGGTGATGTCGATTAAGGTGATGCATAGACAGCGTCTTGAACATGAGACATGAGCGAAGATCAGAGAATACACCGTAGTTATTTTTAATTCTTATTCTTGAAAATCTACTATAGACAATGAATATTATTAGCGAATTTTGTAACTAAATAGAGATTTGGATTCTGATACCAAATACAACAAAATTCGTGGTGTAGATATGAGGACTCACATTGATACTAGGGGCGGATAGTGAAATAGCGATGCATTGCCAAGCGATTGAGCTATTTCAAATATGTGGATTGGCAAAACATGGATATTGAGAGCTTGGAATATGTAAGTTCAATATTTATATGTTAATTAATTTTTGTAATACACTTATACATATTATAATGGTATCAATTTGTTCATAATAATCTCATATTGGTTGTCGGAAGGTATTTCTTTGAATATCTAAGTTTTAAATTGTAGTGACATGGCATTTCTATAGATGTAACACAAATATTTTTGTGTTTCATTCAGTCTTGATCCTACAATAAACACAGTACTATATGCGCTTTGTGGTAAACTTAGAAGATAAAAAGTATGAGTACTTGACAAGTCTAAGTGGTTATGCAAGGACATCCAAGAATGGAGCATGAATAGTTTACACGTCATTGGAAAACGGTGGTGAGAGAAGCAGCCTGTTTCATTATGGAAAAAGAAAAATCTGAGCGGAGTTGGAAAGGCGTGTCCATATTCTTGGGATCAATTCACTTTGGTAGGCCGCCAAGAATGCCCGCAACAAACATGATAACCCACCCAGGTTGTAGGGCTTTTGTTATGAAGTATATATATATAGAAAAGAATGGTATGGTTATTACAAGGTAAATGGTTTATTTGTTGGTTGGCTAGCTTAATGTGTATAAGGTAGAAAAAGGACACGTAATTCAATCCCAACTTGTTTCATGATATTGGCCGGTGTCAAATACGAGTTGAGTCGTATATTCGGAATAGTAAAGGAACATCATGAAACACAGGTGGAAGAAATGGAATATTTTCTGAACAAAAGAGCTCGAGTGAAAAAATAGATTAGATGAATGAATTGTAGTTGTTAGAAATGAATGGTAGTTGTTAGACATGTTTTTTAGATACATTTTCTTTATGATATGTTATTATTTTTTGATTGATGACTGGAATCCCATCGTAAGGTATATGTTGGTAATCATTCTATATGTATTAATACCCCACATTGCGCTTTCCCCGATGAGTATAGCGTCCCTAAAAATAAAAAATAAACTTGATATGTAATAAGAAAAAGTAAATAAAATTGTGTAAAAGAATGAAGTTAAACTCAAATCTGATGAAAGATTAACATGATTTTACTATACCCCACCAAGACATTGAATAGTACAAATAAAGTAATTTTAAAAAATAATACTTCATATGGTGGTATTACATGCAACTGTTAACTACATATGACAACATCGAATTAAAAAATAAATAAATAAATAAAGTGATGAATTAATTATCATATTGAGTAGAATCTTTATGTTGGAGAGTACATCGCTTAAATCGTTCTCCACTTCAAATGTCTAGTCTCAGGTTGGACATCAATCGACTTTGCTAAAGCCTTAAATAGTACTCGCTTGAACTTCAAAGACAAGTTATACTCTTCCTCTCCGTCTAGAAAAAGCGGACAAAACCTGACAAAAAAATAAGACATCAAGTTAAGAAAAAAAGTTTATAAAGAATTACTATAAATATTTCCTTCGTACCAAGAGCGGATGAACTATTCGGCGCGTGATGGAGTGCGGCTTTGGCATGAACTACAATTACGCATAATCTTATATTGTTGCCTTGGCGCACTTAAAAGGAATGAAAGGTGGTTAACCTGATACTATATCATTTATAACTATCACGATATTATGCATCGGACTAATAATACCTCGAAAGTGGTAGAGCGTGGTATTAATAGTTTAGCATTATACCATGTACGACCGTTGAGTGGGATACAGACGAGAATAATATGTATAGATGGGGAAATAAAACCTTGTCTCAATGGCTGCATAATTCAGTAAACGGATAATAGTATAAGCATTGGTTAAGACTAAAAGCGTGTTGTTGTAAATATAGCGACCATGTGTAGAAGGAACAACTTCTTTTTACTGACATTTATCGGTATTTGTAAACAAAGAGTTTCGCGAGAACTACGTGTCCATCGACCTATAATAAACTCATTTTAGAGCAGATCCACCCAAAACTCCAGTTATTTGCCAAATACACCATAAACCTCCATAAGCCCTCTCAACGTATACCCGCGTCAGCTAGTGATTCTGAAAAAAGCAGCAGAACATTTGATATAAGATCTCTCCATATCTAGTCGAACTACTTCTTCCCTCAACTAAAGTCCTCTCAAAGATATTTTTGTTTTCCCAATATTGAAGCAAAGAATCATTCTGAGAACCTCACAAAATCATCTTAGTTCTTGACTCAGCACTTAATAAATATAGTAAATCTTATAAAGCTGAATGGAAAGTCCTTTGAGTATTAGTATAAGCTAAAATAATTATCATACCTCATAACTGACCGTATATTGCTCGCGTCAAATGTCTCGAGGTTGACCACAGAAAATAATCTGATGATAAATAACATATAGAATTAGATAAATCACGTGTTGAAGAAATATAAACAAGACATCAAAACTAATACATACATAGTATAAGTCATCCCAGTTTCATACTCATGTTGTATCAACTTGGACACGTTCGAGGCATCATGGTTCGTATGGGTGGAATTTGGGAAGTTGTTCGCGAATTGTGTTCTACATATGGAAGTCCTGTGTGCTCATTTCACTTGGTCGTCATGAAGTGCCTGAAAGTTGCGCAGGTTCGGGACACATGCATAGACGGTTTAAGCTAATGACGGGCAAATGCATTAAGTTGATGCGCTCAGCCAGGTTGTTGTTTTGCCGATAGATGCATCCTTCGCCCGTACGAGGAAGACCATTGCTTTCGGAAGTTGTATATGAAAGAAGCAAGTATGATGGGAGGTTGGCTTCCCATCAAAACAAGTATTGAGCATTGACGCCATCGAACTCAAGTCCAGACTACGAGATCGCGTATCTAATCAAATTTAATTTTGAAAATCAGAAAAATAGAAATTCGACTGAAAGAACCCAAGCGCTTTTGCATCTGTTTTTGATCGATATGGGAACACAAAGCATAGAAATATACGGGAAAAATATCGAATAAGCAACCGCAATTGCGGGAGCTTGATCCATCATGATGGTCTTTGGTAGTCTTGAATTCAATGATTTGAGAAATCTTTCAAATACCCATTTTAAATGATTGGGCGGTCTCATCGTACATGGCCTTGATACCAAAAGCGGTCGTGCGTTGTGGTGGTTGAATCCACGAAAATGTCTACAAGGGGAAAAAGATATGTTATTGATTTTAAAGCACAATACCATGATATATACTACGATGGTATTTTCTCAAACGAATCCAATACCACAAATAAAGAAAATTGGTATTGCAGAGACTACTAATGGCATGTGGTATCATTAGATCCTGTAAGTAATATCAAAACTAACAAAGTCACCAAACTGAATAATACGAGATCATAACGGCATCCGCCCAAAAAATAGTCTTGATCGGCGTTCCTCATCAATCTCCAGTAATAGGTAGAAAAACCGGACTTAGCGACAGCTTGACCTCTCAACCATTTATGCATAACGGCCGCATCTCGGAAACATCTCCATGCGATTAACCGAGACTTACATAGTACACAAGATCATACGTGGCAAAACCTACTATCATTAGCGCGCATAGGTGTCTCGTAACGCATCAGAATGTGGACTTCAACATTATCCATGTTTCACATGGACATCAATCATAGCCTTATGCTCGAGTTAATGCGATACAGATCCTACCGTTAGGTGAACTTTATCCCGCATGTGAATGCGTGGTTGTAAGCGTCCGTCCGATGCGTAATAACATAACCAGAAAACATCCCCGTCCATGCAGGCGCATGTTAGCTCTACAGGTGGTGCTTGTAGATGCTCTCTTATGACTAGGCTCACACCCAAATACCATGTTTTAAATTTATGCTTGCCTACCTAAATTCCGTATAGGCGTAATGAATGGCAATCGGCGTCGGACCTCCTGCTGTTTTTGACATTACCCGGCCAAATCGTATGCAAAACCACGTGGCCGGAGCACCAAGATTAAATAAAATTGAAATGCTTCATGGTTGGTAACAAACTCCAAATTACTCAAGTGAAACATCGTGAGTTTGTAAAGAAAACCTACAATAATAAAAAAGAAAGAACTCATCATAGAAACATTCCATGACATTACATGTAAACATCGGAATACCATACTACAATGTGGAGTGGGATTACATTGCATAAAAGCTAATACCATGAAATATTACGCGGAGTAATACGAACCGAGAACAGAGATGAGTCATATACTACATACTAGGGGTTCAATGATTCGGTTGATTTTGAGCCAAGTAGAAACGAACTATTTCCTCGGTTCTCTCAAAGTCGAACCCTAAATGTCGGTTCGGTTCGATTGGTTCAATCTTAGCGGTTCCACGTCGGTTACAGTTCGGTTTCGGTTAAATTTAGGCTTTGAGACATTTTGAGCATATTTTCTTGAACTCAAATTAAGTCATGACTAGATTTAACTTTCTTGTAATTTCAATGAACTCATTTTAAGATTAATTATACAATCATACACATTGTCTGGCAATCTGTATTTTTACACATATCTTTATATTCACTATATTATTAATTTTAGAAAGATTTATATATATTTTTATTTCGTTATCTGCGATAATGAGCAGTTAAATCTCTAAATTCGCCTAGCAAATATACGCATGCAAATACTTTCTGAATGTTGAAAGGATAATAAATAAAAATTAAAAATCTACACAAAATTTAGAAATCGGTTGATTCGGTTATTTCAAGAGCCGACCTAAATTAGACCGGTTCTACCGGCGCCGAACCTAAATCGGACCGGTTCAAAATTTGTTATTTTTGAGTTGATTTAGGTCGGTTCCGGTCGGTTTGTATTTTTGTTGGCCTTTTCTCTATGCGAATTTAGCCTCGAGACTAAAAATAATAGCAAAATAATTATAAAAAATGATAAAAGTTACGTCTGAGAGTTCCCAAAATTGGAGATTTGATTAGTAGAGTTAAGCGCTACACAAACAAAATATAAATTAGATACACGAAAGATAAATGAAAGAAATAAAATTAAACACAAAACAAAAATCTTGAACCGAGATTTAATAGAATTCGAACAATCAAAAACATCACTTGATCTTGTTAGACAAAACTAGAATAAACATAACAAATTCGACACTAGTAAGCTATATATAATTACAAAAAAAACATTAATACTTTTTTTCAAATTTGAAAGAGGTTTCTCAATTTTATTAAGATTTGAGTTTTTGTTCAGATGATGAATAATTAGAGAAAATTATGTTAAAGGTTTGAAAAATTAAATTAAGAATCATCTCCATAAAACTCTAATCTAAAGGATGGGAAAAAATAAAAATAAAACCTAAAAAAGAGACTGGAGAAAATTGAGTCTAACAAATAAGAAAAATTAATGATCACGAATTTAGTATGGAAGCGGCGTGCAATAAGGATGAGTAGGCAATTTTTTCTAATTTAGAAAATAATGTATTAAGCAAAATCACACTCTGCATCTTGTGGGTGATTAAAAGGATCGTCAAATAATTAAGATTGGAATTTGACAAATTATAAACACCAATTTGTAAGCATCCTAAAAAATTACTCCAGTAAAGATAACAATGCAGAAGTCAATAAAGTAATGTCTGGTTGATAAACAAGAATCTCTATATATTCCTGCATGGGCTGCTTTCTGCAACAACATGGATGATATGCATCTGAGAAGACTCATGCAACAAATCTCTAAAACAAAATCAAAATGTCTAAGGAGCAAAACCTTACACGATAACAAAGAATCTTTGAGCATGGCTATAAATACAGAGTTGCCCTAGGGATCATAATCAATATACATTCCACAATTAAAACATACATAGTATATTAGTATACAGGCATACATGAAATGAGAAATGAGGGAAGGAGGTCTTACATGAAGAGAAGAGTATTGTTGGGTAGCCAAGGATGACTTGCCTGCATTGATAATTTCCAATGGAGTCATTAAATGGTTTATATGCTTTTGGCACCTTTGTTTCATAATGTCAGGCAGTCATCCTGGCTAAACTGATATGCTCTTCTTTATCATGTTAGTCCTTTTCTTTCCATATCAAAGTGAGGATAGAAAGTAATTCATGTTTTTAATCAAGATCCTTCATTGGTTTGAGTTGTTGGTAGAGTAAGTTATAAAGTTGAGAAATTATAAACCAAAATAAATCAAATCAAATCTTATCCTATAAATGAGGTCGATTATAGTATGAGAAAATATAAGTTGAGGGTAAGTGTGAATGGTCAACTTAGAACAATGTAGCACATAGATATAGTGGCGTACAAATTATGGAATATTTTGGATAGTATGTTATACTTTAATTAGAATGATAATGTGACACTATCTCTTACACTGATTATGAAATTGTTTGTTGGGTATCTTGGATATAACCTTTCTAATAAGGTTTAGTAAAATAGAGTTCGTGTAATTTCGAATTTGCCCCTTCGTGAAAAGATTGAACGTCTATTTTAATGTTAATAATTAGTGGTAGGGGAAATTTGAAAAGTTTTTTCGGTTCAAAGGGGCAAGTTGAAAAATGAAAAAGTTGAACCACTAAAATGAAAGTGTGTTGGTAGTTCGGAATTAATCCTTCATGTTATAGATATTCTATTAATAAGCATCAAATAGTTGAATCTTAGGGTTGGATTGGATGTTGCTCTGTTTCTGTGTTGTCTGTTTAATGCATGTTTTGTTTATAATAAAGCGCTGCCCACATTTTTTCCAGGGAAGATTTTAGTTGAAAGGCCAAACTTTGAGCTTCTTGTCAGCTAACTTTCAACATCACAAATCATACAAGTTTATAATAATGCGATTTGTATTGAAACAAAAATGGATCTTAATTATTTCAACATATTTGACAACAACCATGGAGTCTTGTGAAAGTCTAATAATGGAAACAGTACTAGAAAGTAATTCTTGAGGCATGTTTAGGGGAAATCTTGTGAAAGTCTGAGAAGCTAGAACTCTTGGATGAAGTTGCTCTGTCAAGAGAGGTGTTTTGATGAGTACCCACGTCGAAGACCGCGATGACACCATGATCAGCAGGTTCAATGTTGAGATCTGGAGGAAATGTAGGTAGTTCAGAATCCCCTACCAGAACTTCCACAACCCTTCTCATGGAGGGCCTGTATTCAGGTTGTGCATGTGTGCATAAGAGGCCTAGATTAAGCATTAGTTCAATTTCGTACACGTTGTTTTTTCCAACCATTGAAGGGTGTACTGCTCGGTTGATTTCTCCCTGGAAATGTAGTTCTCTAACCCAATCCACTAATACCACCTCTTCAGCCACACACTGTGGCTCGATTGGCCTCCTCCCACAAACTACCTCTAGCATAAGGGCACCGTAACCATACACATCTGTTGCTGCTGTTGCTCTACCTGTCTTGGTGAGTTCAGGTGCCAAGTAACCCAGTGTTCCTACAATGTGGGTAGTCTGTGGATAAATTCCATGTTCATAAATCCTGGCCAGACCAAAGTCCCCTAGTTTTGGGTTGAGATCTTCATCTATCAGAACATTACTTGGTTTTACATCTCTGTGGAGTATGAGTTGATTGCACTCTTCATGTAGGTATAGCAATCCCTGTGCGATTCCTACTAGGATATTGTGTCTCTGGTCCCAGGTTAATACTATCAATTGAGTATTGTATAATAGATTGTCCAGACTTCCATTTGGTACATAATCATAGACAAGGAGGAGCTCGTCTTGTCTTCGGCACCAACCGTGTAATTGAACAAGGTTGCGATGCCTGAGATGGCCCATGCTTGTTATCTCTGCAACAAATTCTCTCATCCCCTGCCTTGAATCATGGGCGACTTTCTTTATGGCAACTTCCAAGCCTGAGCTGGAAATAACTCCCTTGTAGACCTTACCGAACCCTCCTGTCCCTATAACACTCTCCTCCACGAACCCCTTGGTTGCAGAATGGAGCTCAGAGTATCGAAATCTCCGTGTTCCATACTCCATTTCCCAATCTTCTAATGTCTCATTCATGGGGTTTACCCTGCGTAGGATGTTAATAGCACCATATACAGCGAAAACAGCTAGCACTAGAGTAGTTGTGGTGATGCCTATAACAAACCCCTTCATATGCCTCATTGCTTGCTTAGGCCTTTGATCGAAGGATGGGAGTTGAGAAAGAGCTAAATCTTGTGCCGTACCTCCAGTTCTGAAGCTCCATCCTAGTATGTCATGAGCTTCTGCCAATACCCCAGTAGAAGCAGAGAAGCCTACATACATAAACTCGCCTATGATAGTTGAAAGGTCTACAGGTAAAGAAATCAAAGGCTTCTTTGGCTTTTGCACCCCAAGAGGAGATATAGTAACATTAAGTTGCATCTTCTCCTGGCTGTTATAGTAGTACTCAATCCATGCCTGAATTGTGTCTCCATTCTTCAGAATGATGGAAATGTTGTTGTTAGTAGCGTCGTCTAGATAGTACGCAGCTGCCTGAGAACCACTAGAGGTCAGACTACAAATATCAATACCTACATGGTTGTCGTTGAGATCCCCAAACTCATAATTTTGAACAGTATCAAACTCAACTGCTAGAAAGCAAGTTGATGGTTTTGTAATACTTGAATTGAATGGGAGGCCTAAGAACTGATTTCCAAGACTACCTTTGGGTTCTTTTGTGTTGAATAAAACAAAGGAAAAGCCATGGCCTCCGAGTCCTGGATACTTCGGTTTGATTGAAAAGACAAAGGTAGTACTGAAGGCAAGTGCTGAAGAATTGATTATTGCGTCGCTGCTCTCCTTCATTTGGATTGGAAGGGGATAGAATGCATGCCCTTGGATTTTGGTTGAGTCGTTAGTTATTGTCAGTATACCGTCAGGCGTTACATATGAATCTCCATAGAGGCTCAAATTTGCTTTGAGAAAACCATTGTGCGTAAAGCTAAAATTCAAGCTGAGTGCCCCTGCAAATAGAAGTTGAAGAAGAAACATGTAAAAGGCTTTCATGGCCATTGAATGTCTTGGGAATAATCAATTATATGAAGATTGTTATATATTGCTGAAGTCCAAAGTAGTGATGGTTTCTCTCTTTGTATGTTGCTAGTTGTATAATTTTGGAACCAATAGATATGTGGACATATCTAGAAACTTAGATTCATCAGTTCCAAAGACCTTGGGGTATGGACATATTTCTTTGTTAAGATAAATATAGCAATAGCACAGATTTCATCAACATTTCACTATAAATATGACATAGTTTTCTGCTACACATTTCTATTAGAGTTTTATTGTATACAATTATACATAGTTTATTGAGCTAGTTTGTTTGAATATGCAGTTTCTTGCTACATTTTTTGGAAGAAGCACTTTTGTGAGAACTATTTTTCTGTGCACTTTTACCCTTGTTGATATCCATACTATTTCAAGTTCAGTGTTTCTAGTCATAAAAAAGTTTTTGTGGACTGATGTAGTGATGTTCTTTACTGCCCTAATTGGAAATTACTCTTAAGATTTAGAATATGTTATCAAGAGAAGGATATAACTAAATTAGCAATTATCTCAAATCCCTATTTTTTTTTACTGGATTCAAGTTCATGTCCAGCTTTTAGGTTACAGAGTTGCTTGAAAAACTAATGAAAATTGCAACAGGGTTTCTATTACTGAGTATGATTTATGAGATTATTTAATCATCAACTTGGAAGCTGAATCATTCCCAGGTGCATTGGAGATAGATAGCTTCACATGCAACATAGAAAAACATAACATTTTGTTGTTCAAAGTCATGAAGTTGACAATTCTCAAGTATCTTGCTTTTTGAAGAGAAACGGACACATTCATTGTTTTTCACTTGGGCATCCTAATTGGGTTGGTACTTTCTGGAAATTCTCGATAAGCCAAACAATTATAGACTAGAAGCCCTATTGACTGTTTTTTTATACTGATTGATTTGATTAAACCTATATGCCTTACTCAAAAACAGCCTTCCTATTATTATCACATAGTTAAAATTGCCTATTATCTGATCTCTCTTATCTCATTTAGGAGAGTCTCTTCAAAGACATTGAAACATATTGATGTTCATTAGCCTTATATATATGTCTTCTAGTTACGAGGAATTTCGTGTCTAAAACATGATACGACATGTTCCCAGTAACAATTGAATTTGGATGTTTTTTGTGAATTGAAATTTAAATGTCGTTAAGTTGGTTTTTATGCATGATGCCTAATTATTGTATATATTTCTACTAATTTGATGATTTTTTCTTCAAAATAAATTTATCAATCTTACATTTCTTAAGGTATAATAAAGTGAAATAAAAATGGATTGAAGATGTATGTCCTACAAGTCGGAAGTGAATTATAGCACATTGAATATGTCAGCTCCACCTATATTTAATTTGTCTTCATTATAATTTATACATCTGTTCAACCTGACTCACATAAGAAACAATTTAATTTTATTACTATTAATGGGCTTTCTATCAGATTTCATCATCTCTTTTACAGTACTGGAAATCTATCCAAGTGTCAGGCGGAAGTGACGATGAACACTAAATAGCAATCATAACAATAACACATATACTAATATAATGGGATGAGTTCATGGCCACTAAGAATGGCACAAATGCTTTTTCCTACAATTGTATCTGAAGTGACATAACATTGCACCACTCAAGGGATATTTATGATCAGTTTGTCATTTATTATCTTTTAAACTCAATATTTATAAATGTTGTATGTATGGTACTTGGTAAAAAATGTATTAAAAAAAGTATTTTTCAACCTCCTTTTTATTAACATGACAAGTGTATTTGATTTAACATAATTTTATGCATATCAATTAAGGTTTCACAATTTATTAATTTTGATAATTAAAATCAAAGCATGCAAAATATACTATTGAATAGCGATTGAGATCGTATTTTATTTTATTGATGGTAGAAAAGTCCGTTGTGGTAATCGCACTTTTCTCCGGATAAACATTCTTCACGGCCCCATTTGCATTAAAATTGCCTGCACAAGGCTACTACCAAAGTGGTAGGTTTCCACTTTGCATCATTAAAAACCTACTTATTTACCTATGCATAATTGTGTTGTTTTAGAAGTAAGGAGTGGTAGAAGTTTGAATGTTAATTGAAAACAATAACCTTTGAAATAAATTAATTATTTCGTGCTAATCTTGCCTTAACTAGAACATGTGACTTGGTGGGATGAATTGAATGGATATGTTCATATAATTAAAATATCAATAGTATTTGAATACGATTTATAATTGTGTATCATAATAATTATTAAATAAAAAATTTGATTTTAATAATTCTAAAAAAATATTAGTTATCATATATCATATGAAAATATTTATTCAAATAATTAATGATTTATAAATATTTTATTAGAATAGTAGCATATGTCATAAATTTAATTGAAAATTTTAATCAAACATATAAATAAATTTGATGACAAATGTTAAAAATATAAAGGCTGGCGTCAAATTAAAATCACCATGCATTAAAAATAATTTTCGTACTTTGTTAAAAAACTAAATACATAAGATGCCCAATGCACTTAAAGCCACCATATCACTCTCACTTCAGAATATGGTATAAATTCATTCTTAAATTGGATTACTATTATTAACCCAAGTATGGTATAATCATTATCTATAAAGCCTTCATCCTCTTCAAATCATTCAACTGTTGTAGAGCTATTACAACAGGGTCAGATGAACAGTAAGTACCTATGTATCATGGACTTTGTCTTTCATCTCTCAGATCAAGCCGAGCGCGACGCACCTCATCCCGCTAGACCGGCGGGAGACGATCTCGCTTCGCTTCTCATGAGAATATCGAAGTCTCGCTACGGATTTGCTACCCTCGTTCTATCGCCAAGCCAAGACAAGGCTGAACGCAATACTTGGGAAAGTGGTACGCTAAGCCATGCACTAACCTACAGTGACACCGCCAAAGATGCTCGTGTCAGTTGCCCAACCCATATTTGTTTTATGAGATCTTTGACTCTGGCTGCATTTCGCTTCCAAATGACGCGATGCATTTTCAAGCTTCGCTGGCTCGGCTGGTGATTCCCGCCTTCGTCAAGATCTCGCACTTCACTATCCGGACTTTCTCGATATTCTGCATTACGGGTCGGCATTGCCACGTGATAAACTTCGATACAACTTGCTCGTCATGCGTGGGATCACGAGCTGAGCGTAGGGTCCGCAGAGCCTGAAGCGCCACTGGGCGACTACGACACTCCAACGACGTTTAGTACGGTGAAAGATGGGTTATAGACAAATACGCTCTATATTAAAAGCCGATATTACTTTTAATAAAGTCAACGTCGTGATATTTATGTGAGTGATCCAAAAGCACTCCCCTTACCTATCAGACATTAAGTGAAATGATGCTCGTCTCTTTCTGTAACGATCCTTTAAAGTTTTCGATTGACTTGGGAATATAGCTCAAAGCCCCATTTATTGGGCTTTCCGAATAAGTTGACATCGGTTACATCAACTTCAATAGTAATGGAATTCTCTAATCACACTCAGAGGCCATGAAAACATAAATAGGATTTGACCGAACAAACTCGAAGTCAAGATTAGGATTAAGATCTCCATAACATTGACATATTATAGATTGCAATAGAAATATTGATGTTACATAGACCTTTTATATCAAGAGAAAATATAATGATTGTTTCGTCTGTATGTCATCTAGTGTAATTCGATATAAAATAAGGTTATTAAGGTCCTCCGTAATCACATAGGTAGTATAAAGCACCTTGCGCCGCAACGAAATGTTTTTTTTTAGCTTGAGAACGTTGTACTTTGTGTATGAAAATTGTATTAAAAATATAATTAAATTTTGTCTCCATCTTTTCTCTTACATCCTTCTTATACTAATTACCCATTGAATCTTACAAAATTCTCAATTATTTTATTCAACTGCTTTCCACTCCACTCTTTTCTTTCCTTCACCTACATCTTTCTATTCATTATCAATCATGATTAATCATTCAAGCATACCCCTTTTCAGATGCAATTTCTGCTTGTTACTGACGCCGATTCACCAATATTTTTTTTCGCATGTACAAAGAATCTAATCGGCATTGCTAATATTACTAACATTATCTATATTTTTCATTCATTATGGGCTAGATTCACATTTCTGGATGATATATATTCGTCATTCTGCTATTTGACGTAATTCTTACTCACAAGTCATGTTTCATAAAACATTATATATACAAGGTTAATGTGTGATAGGTTTAAAATGATGGGCCCCTGCTGGAAAAATGCATGAATAACTAATAAATCAGATTGAGACTTGCGAGTAGTCCGGAATCACCCAATTGAGCATAGTCTATCCAAAAAGACTAGTAATCCGTTCGAGAGTCCAAATTGGATGTCTCAAAAATATGAGTTATACCTTATGATACTAAACTTTTTCTTTAGTATTTAATACTAAATTAATCATAACCGTTAAATCATCTTTTTTTAATGATTTTAGATTTAATAATTAATTTTGAATGAATAAAGTAATTTCTTTGACCTTTAGTATCCTGATATTAAAATTTAATTTATTACTATAAATCGGACTCTCAAAATATCTCTTTCTTAATTGTATTTCGATATCTAATGCAATTGTAAAATATCTCTTTCTTAATTTGTATTATTTCAATATCTAATGCAATTGTTGAACTTCATCTCGAATCAAAATACTCACCATTCTTTTATTATTGTATCATGGATGACACTAATAGTAAGTATTGGAAAATGGGTTGGAACTACTTGATCATAAATAATATGCATCTAATTATTTCTTTTATTTTATATTTTACATTCTTAGTTTCCTCCATCCCCAAAACAAAACAAAACAAGACCGTATATACAAATTTATAAAAAGTTAGGGTTATATTAAGATTTTTAAAGGATTTTTTTACAATTTTTAAATTGTTATATGCTTCTTTAGCTATTTTTTAAATTCTTATAGGTCAATCTGCAAAAGTATATATATATATATATATTATTATAATTCGTGAATTTTACGTTATCAGATTATGTTTTTAAGATTTGCATCTAGCTTAATACAATATACTTCAACATATATTTCAACGTTGGTATCCAATATCTTACGATATTAATGATATTCATCGACATATTTAAGATGCAGATCTTATATTTTAAATAACAAATTCTATTAAAATTCTTAACAGTAACCGTGAATCTGACCTGTAGAATTTAATTCAATAACAAACTCATATTGCTCCATTTAATATTCAGAGACACGTAGTGTGATGATATAAGCATGAAGTATGACACCATATTCTTCATCTTCAAGATTTGCCATGTAATGCAATCTTTCAATACGAATTACCGATCAGTTATCGAGCGTGCGATGAATGACCCGCCTCGAAGTCGCACCGAGGTTGGAATCGCCATCAACTCACAGATATCTCGAGAGTCACCATACCACGGTTGACACAAAAATCACCCTGCTTAATTACCATTAAACCGACAACATAAAAAAGTATCAGCCTCGAAACCCAAAACGCTGTAATACGTAGTTTAACCACGCAAGACGCCAACTCAAAACGAAAGTATAAATTCCATCACCTACCAAGTCTCAAAATATTCCACAAAAATGTTTCTTTTACAATATTTCAACATCCCAAAACAAAATACGAAAAACTCGAGTACATCAAAATAAGAAAGTGCGACCGCTGGCGATCCTAAATGCATCATTCCTCACCTAAGTAAATCCACCTGACACCCACGAACTCCGCCGACTAATGGTAATAAGACTGGCCAATCATGAAATGCAGAAATGACAAATTGAATAAACGAATCACCCTTGGATGATAACTTACCCATCCGAATGAGGTATACCAATAAAGAGTATGACGAAGGAGCAAAAGAGATATACATATATATATACAATACGGAATATACTAATTATCCAAGGCATCATAACAGAACATTAATCATTAACAAATACACATGATTATAGAAGATTTAGCTTACGTTAACTCGCTACTGCCATACCCCGAGATCTCATATCACATAATCACACCAGTAAAATAGCAAAATCTCACAACAAGACGCTCTCGAACTATAACACAATAAAAAACAACTTACTAAAATGAAACACAATAACATCATTTATCATATTTCATCATTTTCCCGGCAAAGTTCACCTTCGAACACCCAACAACAACATATCATTTTCTCGGCAAAGCCCGCCTCTTCCGAACACCCAACATCGCCATATCCTTTTCCGGCAGCTCACCCCTTCGAACACCCCTACATCATCCCAAACATTCTCAACTCAAACAATTCACACATACAATTAAACATACAACCATCACACAATAATCCTTACTGCAAAGATCCATAACATACACGATACAACAATTACGTATAGAACCTATACTGAACATAACTATACTGCTGCATACGCTCATAACACAAATTAACCCAACATGTTTACACTCGTGACATAAACATACTCAAGGACCTTACACTCAACATAGCTGATATTCAAACACAAATACACTCAAATAAACATACCGTAGCGCATCCAACACAACCACCATGCTGTCAACATCTCACAAATTCACAACTATACTCACAGATAAGTTTATAATACGTATACACAAATCAAAATCAATTTATCATATACTTCACATTATTAAAGACAACAAGTGGAACAAACGAGCGATAAATCCCTCACCTTGGCTAAGACTCACTAGCGCCTGCTAGCCAATTCCTGATCCTCACGCTGCCCTAACGCCCCTAACAAACATCCGAAAATATAATTACTACTCGTAATAGTCTCATCCCTATCTCTAATCTGGGCCTCCTAACTTTTTCAACCCATTTTAATTACAATTTGACAACTTACGATATCATTAATTGCGCTCAATAACAACTACGAAGTTAACGAAATGTTCACTACCCGACTAATCTCATAATCGCCCAATACCTTTATCTAACTTTACTAACATTTCCAATCGATTTAATCAACCAAATTTCAACTCTTTAAGTTAGTTAAGCCGCTACTATCATCCTCTAATCCTAAGTCCATTACTACTCGAAATCCATTAAACTAATTTCAACGTATTTCTTCCAACACTTATAACTCATAACTTCTATTTCAAAATAATCAAAATAACATCCCACTAACATATTTATACTATCGACTCATTTAAGAAAGTCAACCCAGAAATCGGCCGAAAAGTCAACTCGACTATAACGCCACTTACCCAACATCGATCATCATTCCCATGCTATAATTTAAGCTCTGCATAATAATTACATTCAATATCTCAGAAAAACCGAAGTCAACCCAAAACTCCCCAAAAGTCAACTACCCTCAAACATCCGAAATTCCACCTCAAACAATTTATATTTTAACTCAATGATAAATTTGCAATCCAAGAATCAATCGAGCAATAAAATTCAAAATACAAAAGTCAATCCCGCGATTCCCCAAAAATACTCAACAAGATCTGACCTTTCTTACCTTAAACGACGAGGATTTAATGTAGGGAAGTTTCTCCGAAAATTTGAGCTCCAAAGCTTCAGTAATAAGTGGAGAAAATCGAAAAGAAAAAATAAATAAAACGGGAGTGAGTAAGAAAGGGCAGCATGCAATTTCTGAGGGAGTAAGGCGGAGAAAACGGGTTTGGGGGTTCGGGGCTTATTTGATAGTTCAAGAAATCAATGGGGCCTAATAAAATTTCAATCGGGTGTAAAACCGTAACACTTTATTCGATCGACGCCTCGCTTTAATTTATCTCGACAACTAACTTTCGAATCTTTTAACATTATAGTACAAAATGTTAAGGGTTTCCCAAATTCACGTGAAATAAATTTAATAATCTCACATTTTATTTATTAATTAACGAGTCGCTACCGATTTTTTACATTCTACCCACCTACCGTAAAATTTCGTCTCTAAATTCTCAACTCAAATGCTAACAAAGGTAAAAAATCAAGACAACCAAGCATCACTAACCTCGCATTTAAAAGTCAAGGGTAACGGTTCCTCATATCCTCCTCAAGGCCCCTACGTGCATTTCCCACTGACGATTCCTCCACAAAACTTCTTTACTAATTCCCTAATTTCTTTGTTCCTCACACCTCTTTCCTCGATCCAAGATCCTCACCGGTCCCTCCCCTCATAGGTCAAATCTACACCTCAAGTCATCCGCCGAAACTCCAAGATATGCGACCTATCCTAAGACGCATTTCCTCAAGCAAAGCACATGAACACGCCATGAATCCTCTAGGCACGCCAAATCCAGTAGTTACCGCTCCCACCTTGACAAGATTTCAAATCTACTTGCACGGGGACTCAACTTCCGCCTTCTCCCCGAACCTCATTACACCTTCCACGGGGATACCTTAAAAAATACCGGTCACCCACCTCGAACCACAAATCTACTCAAGGCCGACAACAGATTCTTTTGTCTATCCCAAGGCCGTTCTCAAATGTTGTTGTATAACTTTTACCCTTTCTATCAAACTCTCCAAATCAACCTGCACTCCATAAATCTTTCTTTCCCCTACCTCATTCCAACATATCGGAGTCCTACACCTCCGGCCATACAAAGCTTCAAACGGTGCCATCCCAATGCTAGCTTGAAAATCGCTATTATGTCAATTCCATTTTTTGGCAATTCCTCATCCCAACTACCCGAGAAACTCAACACACAAGTCACAAAGATGTCCTCCGCAACGCCCGACCGCTCTCTTGATAATCCGCCCATTCGAGGATGAAACGCAAGATTTCAAATGAACCTTCGGCCCCACCCTCCTCTGAAACCTCCCCAAAACCTCGCTGAACTCGTGATCCCTATCCGAACAATACCTCTGGCACCCCAATTTAGTCTCACCACTTGGTCTATATACATCTTGGGCCAACTTCTCCTACCATCGCTTGCTTTAATAGGTAGAAATGAGCCATTGATAGTCTATCCACAATTACCCAAATCCCATCATTTCTTTTCTTCGTTCTCTTTAAGCCCAAACACAAAGTCCACAAGTGATCTTCTCCCACGTCCACTCGTGCATCGGGTAACAAGGTCAGTGTTTAAACCCGCTAAGGTTTATGATCAATCTTGACCTCGACAAATCAAACACTTTGCTACGAATCGCTAATTTCTTTCTTCATCCCCGCCACCAATAGTTCTCTCAATTTCGGTACATTCTCTTACTCCCGATGCATATTATATGAAGCATCATGGAGTCTCATCCAAGATCTCCCTTTTAGGGTCAAAGTCGAGGCACAACCACTCGCTTCTCCTAAACGCACACCGTGGCCATCGCCTCAACGTAAACCCCGATTTACCTCCCCTCTTCGCCTCCCTCGACTCGTGCCTCGCACTTTGTCATCTTTCTTCTTTGCATCTCCTCATTTTATCTAGCAACACCGGTCTCTACCTCAAATAGGCCAACAAAGATCCATCACCTCCAACCTTAAGGCTCAATTTAACTGTTTTTAACTCCCTCGTTGGCTCCTTCACCTTCCTTCCGCCAAGGCATCCACCACCACATTTGGTTTCCGGATGATATTCAATCACCGCCGATCGTAGTCACTGCAAACTCGGCCCACCTTCGCTGTCTCAAATTTAGCCTTCCTCTGGTGGTGATATACTTCAAACTTAAGGGGTCCGTGAATACCGCATTTAACCTCATACAAGTTAGCTGCTTCCAATTTTCAAAGCGAACACACCGCGGCCAACTCCAAGCCGGTAGGATAATGCTCATGATTCTTCACTGTCGAGGACGACATGCGATTACCTCCCATTCCGCATCAATACTAACCTAACTCCCCGATGCTAAGCATCGCTGTACACCACATACCCCTCATTCTACGATTTAAATAATAACACCTGGCTGTACTAACTTCCTCTTCACTATCGAAATAGGCATCACACTCTCGCCTCCCAAACAAACGGTACACCCTTCATAATCCTCATTACCTGAGCAAATATCAACGAAAAGTCTTGTACGACCTTCGTAATACCCGCCTAAACCCAAGAAACTTCTAACCTCACCATACATCGCCAAGGACTCTCCTAATTCATCACCGCTTCCACCTGGTCCACACTAACAACTCCTCGCCTTTTATACACACCAAAGAATCGCACTTTCCCCAACCAAAATTCACACTTTGAAAACTTTATGCATAACCGATTTGTAATCTATTAAGATTTCCACATTTTCCTCAAATGCTCTTCATGTTCCAACTCACTCTTAGAATGATTAAGATGTCATCAATAACAACCACGAATCCCATTCAAGAACTCCTCAAAAACACGATTCATCGTCCATGAAAGCCGTCAGCGATTTGTCAACCCGGCATCACCAGTTAACTCAAGGCCCGGGGATCTTTGTACGTAAACGCCGATTTTGATATATCATCTTCCTAATTCTCAATTGCGATATCCGCACTCAAATCAATTTTTGAAAACACCTCGCATCCCCGCCTGGTTAATGTAACTAACCGACCGTAAATTTGGCTCTAGGCTAGTATGCAAATAAGGTCCACAACAAACTCATTGCTCCATTTAATATTCAGAGACACGTATTAATGGATGATATAAGCATGAAGTATGATGACCATATTCTTCATCTTCAAGATTTGCCATGTACGTAATCTTTTCAATACGAATTACCGATCAGTTATCGAGCGTGCGAGCACCAGAATAACGGACTCGGCTCGGCTCGTTTCGACCCCTTCCTACATTCTATGAGTAGATTGGAATTATTATAGTATTCTAAGTAATTAATAACCTACTCATCATCAGTTTCCCCAACATAAACATATATATTTCGTCATATTGAAGTATACTTTCTCATAGAGCAACTGCAGCCTGCAGCCACAAAGACAACAAAGTAAGTTCACATATATAAAATACTCCAACAAGACATTAAAATAAACATAGTACAATTTCTTGGATTGAACATGCAACATAATTGTGTAGTGTGTTGGTGATGAGAACACTCCTTCAATCTCACGTCAATAACTATAGGCTTTTAATAATTCGTCTATTAGTTGATATTTATCTTACTTCGCTCCCTTTTCATAATAAGAAATTGCTTCACTATAAATATTGCAACAACCCTCAACCATAAGTCATCAATATATGTACAACCATTCTACTTCATTTACTATACACGTACTTCACTACTATAATATTACAAAACATTTTATATTTCTAATACCCCCTTCTTCTTGATCTTCTTCTTTTATATATATCTCTACTTAGCTTTGATCAATTGTATATTATCAATTGTCATGGGGGAGAACAATGTCAACCTTCCACCAGGGTTTCGATTTTATCCGACCGACGAAGAGCTGGTCGTCCACTTCCTCCATCGGAAAGCCACCATTTTGCCTTGCCACCCTGATGTCATCCCAGATCTTGAACTCTATCCCTATGACCCATGGAACTTAGATGGTACTCTTTTGATTTGTAGCAATTCAATGATATATTATATGTTCCCTCTTTCTATATTTTTTTATCCCAATTTTTTCACATACAGTAATAGAGAGTCTTACTTGATGTAACAAAAAAAAGTAAATTAAAGAATAATTACATAAACAATGTTGAAAGTATAAAAACTTGTATGCTTAAGGCTATTTGGGACAAGTTCTCTTTCAATATCCTAAATCAGGTTTCAGGTGCGTAGTGATCATGTACGTCAGTACGTGGGTGAAATCCAAAGGCTAACTCATGATAACATGTCATGCATCAATGAGTTTCTAGTCTAATATCAGTTAGTTGGTGATGCGAGAGTAACCTAGCTTTATTTTATCATGCTTTAGGTAAAATTATTATAGTTCAAATTTTAAGGAGAAAATTCTCATTGTATTAATAAAGACACATGCATGTGACTATGATACGATAGTGAGAAAATTTTAATTGGTACATAGTATATGAATTGCATATTTAATTTGTTCTTACACTTACTATATTTGTGCATGAAAACATGTGTAGGTAAAGCTATGGTTGAAGGCAATAAATGGTACTATTACAGCAGAAGGACCCAAAGTAGAATCACTGAAAATGGATATTGGAATCCATTAGGAGTTGATGAACCAATATTTTCGAGTAGTGGACAAAAAGTTGGCATGAAGAAGTTGTATGTGTTTTTTGTTGGTGAACCACTTGAGGGTACAAAAACTAATTGGATAATGGAAGAATATAGACTCTCAGATTCTGCTTCTTCTAGTAGAACCAGGAGGAGAAGTTCTAAGCCAGTGAGTATATATAAAACTTAAATGCTATGTATATTTATGCATTTTAAATATACAGAATACATGCATACTGTATGTATTTGTTATTATTGTCAAAACAGATATGTTGTGTAAATACGTGACACGTGTATGATATATGTCACATAGATAAATATATAAGAGTTATGCTTTAAGTACAAATTAAAATATTAGTTCATGCTTCTTAATATATATATATACTTGCATGGTTTTAGGATCAAAATTGTTAATTCATTTTAAAAAGGCATTTTAGTCGTTTTTTCTTTTTCTTTTTAAACATCATATACAAGGGTTGAAAATATCTGATTCTCAATATATTTATATATCTTAATAATCACAGACAAGGTGATTTAAAATATTATTGTACGTACATACATCTATGCATGGATGTAAATGGTTCTAAGAAATTTAGTTGTGACAATTGTATCCATACCTCAATTTGCAGGATTTCAGTAAATGGGTAGTGTGTCGAGTATATGAATGCGATGGTGACAATGACGAAGATGATGGTGCGGAATTATCATGCCTAGATGAAGTTTTCTTGTCCTTGGAAGATCTTGATGATATTAGTTTCCCAATCTAGAGAATCCTAGAAATCAGGACTTTAATTTGGTTATTAATTATTATTACTCATCTTCATAGTATTTCAAACAAATGTTTTAGATACACTATTATTATTACGGAGTATCTTTTAAATAGTGATCAGTTTCCATAAAATGTTGTGATCTATCATATACTACTATACTCTTGTATGTCATTTCGTATTCGTTAGTTTAGAAGTTCTATCAATAATAATGGCCTAATAAATAGCCTAGATATTAAGATGTATGTTCTTCTAACAAATTAAATCTTACAAATGAAATATTTGGTCATTTATTGTTGAAATTGATAAATATTGGTTAGTTCGACAAATGGTCTGAGATGGAAAGTCAACGTTTTTTGGTCTTAATAAATGACAAATGGACAAACGAATCAAAAACTCTATCCATGCAAAGGTAGCCACAAGAATTGCACTAAATGATGATAGCAAGATGAATCCCAAGAGAGAACCCATGTATTGGGTTGGTGACCCACCAGGCCACACACTACAGTTGCTTCAAACCTTTGTGTACTTGATGGCTTTACATCCATGCCTAATTTATTTGGCAGATTCTCATGTGTAACTACACCTTTCTTATATAATGATAAAATACACTCACGTATCTAAATTGAGTTCTTAATCTTAAAATGTAAAAATATTTTGAGACATTATTGAATCATGTTTTGATTTCTATGTTGATTATTTTTATAACTTATGAATGCATTTTTGTTATCATAATGTTGGGTACAAAAAACAATATATCCAAGAATATAAAAATATAATTATTAAAAAAGTCAACAAAGCAAATTATCGATTTGATTCCAAAAAATAGAATCAACTTGCATTATAGTTCAAATATTATAATTTAATTTATCTCGCGATAAGCTGGCTATACTGGACAGCTGATTTAATCTCTAATTAAAAATTAAATTCCAACTTTTAATTTATCAGGATCAAAACACAATTTGATATCACAATAAAACCTATTAAATCACAAATCACCCTGGCCGAGCGTCATTGGAAAAAAATTTAGACGCCTTATTAATTCACAAGTGTTTGAAGGTTTGGACAAACAAAAATGAAACACATGGAATTCGTGCACGGATCGGTGGGGTTATGTTGGGCGGCTAAGAGATTAAGCACTATGATGTAGCATATATACAACATTTTAAAATTTTAAACTTCACTACTAAAAGAGAAAATACGGTTTTGGGGTTTTAGTAATAATTTTAAGAAGATATAAAAACATATAATAATGATGAAGTAATTTAAGATTTTTTTTATAACTATTGAGTATTAAACTTAGCAATCTAATTCCGACTCATATCATTTCATATTACTATAAAATTCCAAACTTGCTTCATATCTATTTATTAGTTTGGCTCATATCATTTCATATTATAAGATTCCTTGGCTTCATATCTATTTATTAGTTTGGCTCCCGATCATAATTGATCATTGTGACACCCTTTTTAGTTGGAGAGGGCATTATACACTAGTACTCCGTAATAGATTTGGAGTTAAAAGATCTTTCATTTTTATATTTATTCGGCTCCTTCTAAGTAGCCTTTTTAGCTTTTATCTGCAATGATTATCGGATGGAGACTTTAGAAGTTGTCATATACCACAAAGCTAAGGAACCATTTTCATCTCTTGATGGCTGCTTATCAAAGCATTGGCTCATTTCTGATGTGAGCGATACCTCTTTAAATACTCAAGTTTAATACTTCATTCATTTCAAACACTGACGCTTAAATGCTAATGCTGAAGACAAATTAATTTTTATCTACTAATTCAAAAATATAAATCGATATCATTCACCTGATTTAAAAAATATTTTCATAATATTAATTTTTCATAATGCATATAAAAAAAATTGATGACAGTTTCATGCCTCAAAAAGTCGGGTAGTTTAATTAATTGGAAACGGACGTATAGTTGCTTTAAGTCCAAAATTTTCTTATCTATATTAATCACGATTGGACATAAGCAATAAACCAATTAATAAACTACAGTTTAATTCCCAAATAATCAGATCATATAGACACTCCAAAACGATACAAACATGTAACATGATCCCTCGACAAATAAAAACTTTAGATTTTGACGACAAAATATCATTGATGATTACATTTGACAGGCATACAAGTGTTATTAGTTACACTTTGTAGAGATTAAATAAATTTCTCGAAAGCTTACACAAATATCAAGTAATACCGCTTTCGCTTTTATTTTTCGCTCAAATTTAACGCTATAGTCGAGGACCCTATAATAAGGTAAATTTATACTCACTTTCAAGACTCTGCCTACAACAATTTATTTAATTGGATTAAAATGTTACTTGATCATATTATTTGGGATCAAATCGATAATTATATTCAATCTTCATTTCTGAATGATATGATTATTTAAATGGATTAACATAAATATACAAATTAAAAGTAAAAAGAAGTATATTTTCAAGGGAGTAAGAAGATTATTTTTTGGGTAAGATTTATCATCGGGCTGCTAAGTATTGCTGAGATATTCCGTTCTTCTCAAGTCTTCTCAAACATTTATTCTCAACTTATTAAAAATAAGCCTTCATCAGAGTGATGCACTGCACAATCCTCAAGCTGGCTTGGTTTGTTAATTAATTTAATTCTAAATGGAGTGCTTCTTACTTTTTCTTAGGCAAGTTGTCGAAGGTTTGGAAACCTCTCTTTAGATCCTTTGTTGGGTCAATCCATATCTGAAACATTCTTGATTATTTATAATTATCTTTAGTTTTGACTGTAGTTGAGCATATTATTATAGTTATAAGTTCAAACTCTATGTTCCTACATCATTATTGTCAGAAAATGTGACTTGAAGTTTGACAGGACCAAACGGCCTCTGCAATAGTTGCTGCAGAGGCCGTTCGTTGCATGTTTTTTGCTGAAATTCTGACTGTTTGGGTTAACGGTCTTCCTAATGGCTTAAATGGGGCCATTTCGGGCCGCTTAAACGCGCAGACGAAAGCGGTTGTGATGCTTACCTTGCTTTAGCCTCGAATCCTAAAACTGATTTCATGTGAGGCTTATCAATAGAATTCTCAATAAATTTTACCAAGCATTCATTCTCTTCAAGTGATACAGATGCTGAAATAGATTCTTCTCTGTCATTCTTTATTCTTTCCTAGCCAGATCTGTTAAATTACACAAAAGTTCTGCAGAAGTCAGAATCTATTATAAATAAATTTGTTCTCAGAAATTGTCTGTGATTACCTAAAACTTTGATAGGATTCCACGTTAAATCTCTGGGTTTTATTTTTAAATATGCAGCATAATTTCGGTTTTGCACTTGAACTATCCGTTATAAAGAAACATGCTTCCATCGCTTTAACAAACCCAGACGTACTTGACTCAGATCCGCAGCTAAGCATTAAAGGAAAGTGATTAAAATCAGGTTCATCGGGAGAAATAATCTCGCCTTTGTCAAATCAAGTAAGTGGCGTTATTAAAGTTCTGGTATGCCTAATGCTCCTCGATTTAAAAATCCACTAGCACCGCCACCTCATAACACGGCTCGCCTGTGAGGAGTATACATTTAAAAAGAATTTAAAATGACATTTGGATTCAAAAATGAAAAGAAAATTTGACTATCACTATCTAATTAGAATTCTCGCTAAGAATTTGCATGACATCTCTTGGAAGAATTCACCTAAATCATTCAATAGATATTTATTTATCATGATAAATATTTAAGATGAGGATGTTGCTTTGATAAATAAGCAAATTTCCTTACCTATGTCATATGAGAACTTTGCAGTTCTATGTCCATAAATGTGGATTCATGTGATTAGTTGTAAAATATGCTGGTCTAGCACTACAATGATCATTGCGCACTAGCTTGCCAACACTAGCTGCATTGCACCTGGCAGTTCTCCAAAGAAATGAGTCGGAATTGAGGGAAACCGATAGGTGCAATTTCTCAGAAGTGAATCGACATTGGAAATGTGATTGTCCCACTCGAGGAAATCTAATGTACAGACAGAGCCTGTGTACCGCCGCCACGTCGACGTGGTACGAGATTTCAAGAGGACATGGTTTTTGATTGATGGAGAGTCACACATCCGACATCGGCGTGGTCTCCGGATCTCCGAGACAGTACCGCGGTGTAAAAGGCGAGCAGATCTTTTGTGTGTGTAGTATGAGTGATTTTGACATGAGTAGATTGAATGTGGCACGAAGGCTTTCTCATGGCTTAGTGTTTTCTGGCCTACAAGATGGTCGATTGACCGTGTGGAGGCTGTATATCGAGCGAGGTTAGAGCATGATTCCCTACTCTGAAGTTATAACTGCTATCTATGTAATCAAGCTTCAGATAAGCATTTAGAGTTTCGTACTGGTAGCTATGAAGGGTTGTTGTCTATTTATAGGTTCAAATATACTTTGTCGCCATGAACTTTGTATTGATGTAAGGTATGACATTTGTATTTTCATTCAACTTTGTGTGGTGTCGGGAAACAGTTTGTTGCATTCACTCGAGTCGAGTTTAGTCGAGAAAATTTCTCAATCACTTTAGCGACAAAGAGACAGCCAAGCCATGGTTTCATGGAACTTCACTGAGTAGCCGGAGGATGTCCTTAGAGAGCTACGCCGTAGGTACCTTAATATGTAGGTACGACTACGAGGACGTAGCTGGACAATTGTCATATTGCACTCAAGAGTTCTCGACTTCACGGGTCATTTGTTACTTGAAGTAGAGTCTCAGGAGGCCACGTGATTGATGTGTTCGCTTCTAATATGTATGTGCATGCTTTGGCATTCACCAGTTCTCATTTTGGTCTTCATGCGCGCTGATATGGTTAAAGATTGACATCTACGCACGTAAGAGGGTTTCAGGGCAAAGCGTTCAACTAC
Source organism: Lithospermum erythrorhizon (assembly GCA_019722365.1). Lineage (NCBI taxonomy): Eukaryota > Viridiplantae > Streptophyta > Magnoliopsida > Boraginales > Boraginaceae > Lithospermum > Lithospermum erythrorhizon. The sequence goes on from JADFUC010001683.1 coordinate 1,549,911, forward strand.
GCTTGACTTTCATTTCAGTATTAACGCCTCATGACAAAAAGCAATACGCGGTTTTATGCTGCTAGCTTACTCATCAGGTATCTATTTCGGTGTCTTGTTAACACATCTGTCACATCCGAAGACTATCGCACATCTAGTAATATTATGGTACACGAGTACATCTTGTACATTCAAGATTTGGTATAAATTTACCCAAATGACGAGGCAATATATGAGGTGGAGGTGCATCCGCCGAGCATGACGCTGGGTGTCTTTTGGACACATCCGTACTTCTCAAGATTCAAGTATTGCTACATCTTGTACATCCTGACGGCTTGGTACATTTGTTTTCTACTATCCGAAAGACGTCTCCCCAGACTGTGTACATCCGGTGCACTGGCTGGTTGCCTCCGATTTTCACATTCCAGCATGCCTCGTACTTCGCACAAGCCATGCTGCTTTTGGTCAAATCTCCGATCAAGCTTCACAGACGGCTCTTTAAATACTCTAAATGGGCCAGATTTGGGCGCTTGGGCGCCGCATCGTAGGCGGTTTAGGCTTGTTTGTGCCCAGAAATACTCCTCTCTGGGTCTTAAAACTGACAAGTGCAGCTATCAATGCAGTAATTGCGCTCCCATCAGCTTAGCTCTGCTATCTCATTCTTCAAGTGATAAGATACGAACAGATTCGCCCTATTGCCTCTATTTTTCCGAATTTCATCCGTTACCACAATCCTTTGTAATTGCTCCTCCATTATAATAAAATCGTTATATGGCTCGCTCTACTGATTACCCTAACACTTAAGTTGAGTGATACCACGTTAAATCTCCGTCTCTTTATTTTCAGTACTTTACATAATTTTTTGTCTTAGATTAACATATGTCTATTATAGCAAACACGCTTCCACCGTTATAACAATTATTAATATGCCCCAATTCTAATCAAAGTTCTCGCTCGTTTGGGTATATTTATTTCTCATCCTAAAAGAAATATTTTGAGGTAAAGGTCCTAATTACGCAACAGGACATCAAGTGAGAGTAACAAAACTAGTACTTTTGATTGCTTAAGTAGCTCGTTAGAGCTCAACACCATCATTTTCAACCATGCAAACTGCATACTTATAACTTGTAAGCAAGCTAAGACCACGTGCATGAGGGAGGGAGAAAGGGGAAATATTGAATGAGGTAAACATATAATACAATTTTAATTTCATATTACGGGGGGGGATGTTCTGTGTAAATACTATTGTAGTTGGGAGGGAGTAGTTGAGAGGGAGAGACATCATCCCTCTTATCCATCTTAAGCTCGTCACTAGAAATCGATGTGCATATACAAATTCTTGGATTTGGCAACATAACTTTAATTGTTAACAAAGCCAATTCCGTACCTACGCTTCAGAGTTCAACTTTGGACTTAGCTTGGAATAAGTGACCAAATCAACTGAAAGAAGTCATTATGATTGCAGCAAAGACATGCCTCTATGGGCCTATTTCAGCTTCTTCATAAAGTTTTTTTCTTCCAACTGATAAAGACAACAAAAGGGGGTACCTCTGCGTCCTCATCTGAGGTATGATGAATCAAGAATGTGAATAAACAACACTAACCATAAAAAATCATTGTTGGGGGCATTGTTGTATCTTTTGAACAAAGCTAATTATGCCAAGTTACTAGCAATACATCCACATGATAGACACAAGAAAAGCTAAATTTGCAGTAGTCAACATCACTTCTTGATTGCAAATTACATGTAGTAGGGATAAGACTTTCTAAGAGCATATACCACTTGAGATGATATACATTATTGGCACTAATTTAAAACACCTCCAACTTGCCTCTATTGCTGGTCACTTTTCTCATTCTGTTCTGTGCAATGTATTCACAAGTTCTTTTCCCTTTCATAGTGGGTTATCCGTTCTCATTCTCTTCAGATCGAAAGTTATGATTATCTTCGCTGGCAATAGGAACATAATTTATGCTTCAGTTAGGACAGTGATAACGTAGTATAAGAATGCACTTTAAGATGATACAGCTAGCTCAATTCGTGACACAAATCCAGTTATAAGTGTATTAAGAAATATCTAAAATTCAATGACATTAAAACATGAATGTATATTCAAGGCCAGAAAACTTCAATTATTATTCAACATAGAAGGATGATTTGTTTATACAATATGTTCTTAAGTTCCTACCTCATGATATCCTGTTCTCTTGACAGAAATACATCAATCAAGGAAACATGAACCAGCACTCTAACTTGATACAATATATCTTACAGGACCGTCAAATAGGTAGCAGAGTGTATGCAGTTACAAACAACAAGCTCAGAAGAAAGTATCCTCCATCAAAGGATCCGAGTTAGCTTTATCTTTAAATGAAGGAACGCTGCCAGGTGGAATATACTCGGAAGCCAAGCAACAAATATGTCAAATTTTCAGGCACCACGTTCCATAACAATTAATTGATCTAAGAAAGAACCTAGACTTGTTACCTTGTTACTCAATAACCAAGTTACTAATGGCAAAAAAGTAACTTCCGACTAATACAAATGAAGCAATTCCACTGCGAGCCATCCGTAACCAGAGGCCTCGGAACAGAAGATTCCTATCAGAAGGATGGATACCAGTTAGCCTCTCAAATATTTTCCCAGGTCTATTCCATTTAAGAAGCACTCTCTCCATGGTCACATACTGCATAAGACAAAATTAATAAAAAAATTAATGTCCATTCCACTATATTATTCCGTAGCATCCAAGCAGCACTGGAGTTCAAATTGCAGAAAATTGAACAGGGAAATCAGATAAAAGAGATTTTATCCACCCCAAGCCAACAACAAAGATGCTTATCGAGTCCATATAGTTTTATCGGATCAGGTCCTACAAAATTCCTGAGGGAGAAACCGGTCAGCCAATTGAGTGCATTTCTAAGTTCGTGGACTGGAAATATTTTTTTTAAACGAGCAGCAGGACCTAGATAGGGATTAGTTAGAACAACAAATACGAATCTCTTGTCCAGTAACTAAGGTTTATACAGATCTACAAGAAAAGCCTAACATGCCATCTGAACTTGCTCCAGTTTCCAATCAAGGGATAACTAAGCTTTGCATGAAACATTCACTCATGTACGGTCCATGTTTGACTAGAAAATTCATCAATAGGGATTAAATAAACAAAAATTATTCTAGCCCATGAAACTAGTCCACCCGTAGAATTCGTTCACCAATATGTTGAGTAATAACTAATCATTGAAAGTTCACAAAACTCAAAGTAATTGCCTATTATTGGCGACCTCCCACAACAAAAAAGATGTTAGATCCTCACATAACTTATCTATTACTGACTACTTTTATTTGGGGGGAAAAAGGGATCATTTTCAATTAGTCAAACAGGGTGCAAGCAGCGTATGATTCCGAGGTCATCACAGATTCACGGTGACCAGGCACCTTGAGAACTCATCAGTTAGACCAATATTTATTTTACGAACTTGAATCACTGGGTAACACTACTGTTCTAACCTTGGGCAGTATAGTACATTGTGATCGACTTCTTGCTGTGTCAAAACAATGAGAAGCAGCTGCAGCAAGTGACCCAGAAAATCCAGCTGCCACAGTAATGGCTATTGGAGACAATGGACCTATTTCTTCATCGGACCTGAATACTAAAACAACTTTTATTAGATGGTCCAAAAGTGAATATCAGTTCATATTGGGCAGAAATTAGCACTGTAGGAGTCTTCAATAGATGGATGCTATACAACTAGTACAATAAGTAGGTGGTATGAGTGGAAGAGTGGGTAAGCTACTAAAAACCAATATGAAATTTCATAGGAAAGGCAAGGGACAGACCTAGGAGGAGGGGTCATCCCAGCTGCTTTCCAATCAAGCATTGCTCGGTGAAAGAATTGCCAGCTCGAGAAGAATATTCCACCAAAAATGGAATCTCGAATCATGCCTGATCTCAGATTCCTCCAGAGTGAACTCCAGCCTTCTAATGAGATTATTTGTGAAGGCCTTCTAACATCAGAGACTGGTGGTGGTTTACCAGATCCTGACATCATCCAGGGATATTCTTTTAGAGCATCAACCATGTTAGGATGCTTAGAGGTCAAAGTAGACAAGAGGCCAACAGTATTGTTTAATGCCCTCAAATCTGGGGAATAACAAGGTAATAGTTTTGATACTAAAGGAGAAACAGTGCCCTTTTCAATAACAGAGGAAACTGTCGAGGTGCGTGCTGCAGAAGCCACTTGTGCTCGTAGTTTGACAAGTTCAAATGGAGAGATAAAAATTGATTCAACTGCTCCGGCTGCCATTCCAGCCAACAGTGCTTCAGAAACATGCAAGTAGTTGTCTTCCTGCCCATCTGACATGAACAAATGCGCCTTAAGTTGATAGAGTATTTTACTTCAGATAATAGAATATACACTAGACCCTCTATTTTAAATTATATGTCCCGATTACTATTCAAGGAAAACTATACTCATCTTTCAATCACTAATTGATAAAAGAGCCTTAAGGCATTGCCCATTGACAATGATTTATAAACTAATTAGATGAGAAAACAATAAATAATATGTACCTTTGTAGTATGCTGTCAATATTTCATAAATACCAAAACGAGCTCCTAGGCCAAATGTTCTGCCCAGCATCAACCAATTAACCCCATTGTATAAACCTACAAAATTTGTGAACCTCAATGAATGGATAGATGACCTTCATTCAGAAGTCCAGTTATGATGAAATGGAAAAAAAGACTAAAAGAGTGCTACCACGGTCAATGCTAACAGAAAGTGGGCAAGATATATAAGAGTCAATTCCAGTCATCCAACGGATGCCACCTCCACAAATTCTAATCCTTTTACATTTTTGAAAATATTGAGCTTACTTTTTGTGAGACATGGCCCATGGTGTATCTCTTAAACAGAGTGCAACATACAATGACATATGCCCAATGCCTCTAAAAGGCTCTTGCCTAAACAGCGTAAGGGGGGGTGGGATTGTATGCATCCTTACCCCTGTGATAACAGAGAGGCTGTTTCTGAATTGACCCGAGATGAAGTGCAACAACTATCTACTACTTCAAAATAGATAAGTGGAGGTAGTGTAACGAGCCAGATCCATTTTTCCTTAAACAGAGTGCAAACGTAAAACATGAATAAGTTAAAGTAAGGTGAGATGCATCTTATTCCTTCCCACATTTCCATTTTTTATTTAGAAATTGACAAGTAGTATAAGTTGCAGCAAATACATACACCACAGCAAAAAGCAATATCAATGCCTAGTCTTCGAAGCATAGAAACCTTAGTAATTTGTATAAAGTTATAAACAGGCCAAATGAACATCAAAGATAATATCATCCAAGAAACAAGCAAAATTGTTTACCAGAACTTCCTGACAAATTTTTTACTCTCTGAAGAACTTGAGGCGTCCTTAACTGTTTATTTGGACTTGAACCAACCTATTGAATCAAAACAATGCAAACAAGAAACCAACATTACAATTGCAGCACTACGATTGTTCATAAATATATAACCCTTCCATTCTATAAAGATTGTCTAGTTTTGCCTTTCGATGTTGACTTTTTAGGTTCTGAACTCAAATATTTTTGTTTATATTATATGCTATTTGGTGAAAAATATATCAAAAGATAGCCTTTTTAACCTACTTTACAATTAACATAATAATATTGATTCACATCCATGTTACACATGTCAATTGAGACAACAAAGTTCGTTACTTTTGACAATTAAAAATCAAATTCCAATACGCGTGTCAATTAAGACTACATAGTTTGTTACTTTTGACTATCGGAAATCAAAATAGACAATCTTTTTGGGATGCACGTGCACCGAGTAATAATCTTCAAACTGCTTTACCATCAAAATGACGTGTGTCAATTAAGACTACAAAGTTCGTTATTTCAACAATTGAAAATCAAACTGGACAATATTTTTGGGATATAGGGAGTAATAATCTTCAACTAGTATACCTGTGTAAGCACTTTAAGAGTGTCCAAAGGGTAAGTAAGAACAGTGCTTAGAGCTACAGATGCTGAACCAGCAATTGCATGCATGGCAAATGTATGATCTTTAAACATCTCAGCCATCTGAAAAATCATAGGGCTATAATTAAATAACATTTTCAGAAGTTCTATAGGAATTTCTTGACTTTAAGTGTAACTATCTCAGTCAGGAATTTGATCAAACGGTTGGTGAGCACGATAAAGTTCACCACAAAATATAAAACAAATAGAATTAGTTATAAAGAACTCACTGAAAAAGTAATTTATATATATATAATAATTACAACTTGTGATGAAAAATGCTTCACCTAAAATTACTGATGATTTGTACAAATGAGCTTGAATTTTGATGAGCAAACTTCCAACAGTGAAGAGTGAAGACCAAAGCTAATCTGGGCTTAATAGTTTTTATTGTAGGCCCAATTTATAATTAGACTAGGATGTAAAGGCCCGATCCACTTGAGGTGTTGGTATAGTCAGTGACTAACGAACCGCCCGCCCGGCTCCTGCCCCTTAACGACGAACCGGGCCGGTACTATGTTCGACGGGTTCAACGCCCTTAACAAACTGGTGCTACCAAGTATGGTTACCTGACTTATTCTGGCCGGCGCTTCACTTTTAAAGCGCGCCTACGGCCTTAACGCCAGCATCACAATACCAAACTGGCATTCACGCTTCACCTTTATAATAATGTTTTCCGACCATTTTCTAATTTAAACGTGGTACCGTTATTTTAAACGGGCACACGCTTAATCAACTGCTAGTTTTGGTAACGCCTATAATGTAATAACCCGCTACTTGTATTTAATAAACGCGGGTACTGGCTCGGGATTAACGCTACCACGCTTATTACCAACCCGCTATATAACGGCTATTTTGTATTAAACGTAGTACCGCTTAAATTAAATCCGCCAACTAACCAAGCAACATAATCTGGGCTTATTGCATTCAAACGCGCATCGCTTAATTTAAATTCACCACGTTTATTACTTCAGAAGTCAAAAAACACCACAGCCTTATAAAAGGGATAATACTCTCCTTCATTTCTCACAATTCAACCATTTCAGAAGCAAACTTAAAGCAATAACAAGCTAACTTCAAAATCTTATATATCAAGAATTATATTGAAATTTAAGGATTCTATCTCAAGGCTGGCTTGTTCATTCCAATCTACAATCTATAATCCTATATCAGCTCCATCTCCTGGCTCAAAGATATCTACCAACTTTTATAAATTGTGATATTTGTCAGTTTCCAAATTAAATTATAGATCAAAACGTAATCTCGCAAAAATGTTCAAAGTGCTAAAGAGGTTCATGCCTAATGATTATGTTAATTTAGAGCATGATAATCGTACGTGTCAACTACTTCCATTATTACCTTTCAATCTAAAATACATGATACTACTAACAAAAGGAAAAAAACTTCATGGATTTGGAAATATTTTAATGGAGACCGTGAAAATAAACGGCAACTCAGATAAATTGTAAGGCTACTCTATCATGGAAAATGTAAAGGGGTAGCGAATCCTGGCCATTCATGACACTTACGTGTCATAAGAGATCACTAAAGATACGCGTGGTAAGGTACACAAGAACTATCGATATCCAAACCAAAGAAGTAACCTTTTTTAGTATCTTGGCTTATGTGGATCAAACTATGAAATTTGTAATCTGTAGCTTTTCGCTTTTAATCATCGCATTGATGCATGCTTTACTAAACGGATTCAAAATGTCGTTAATCCCCGAAAGATATCCTCAGATACTTTTTGGCTTAACCTATGCTTTTTAAATATTTTAAAATGAAATAGAGCTTGCGTAATACTTTAATTTGCCTTATAAAATGTGCCTGACTAGCGATATATTTGGATGTCTTTTTTGATTGATATAACGTAAGGGGCCATGTCATTACAAAGGAGAATTATATATTTTAGATCGGATTTAAACATAACAATATTCAAATTTCGAAGGTATACCAGATGTGCCAACGATTACAAATGTTTGAATAGGATTATTTCAATTTCATTTGATAACGCTACCGTTAATACCGTTTCAATCGAAAAAAATTAAAGAGGCCTATTAAACCGATTTTAGTGAACTTTTTCATGTTATTATGTCACGCCCTTCAATTAGTTGCTAAAGATGGAATAAAAAGATTTGGGGATGAGTTTATTTTACCAATTGCAGTTCGCACTCTTTGGTTGCTAATGGCGGGTGTTAAGACATGAATATAAAAAAATGGTCGAGGCTTCCTGCTAGAAGTTTAAGAAATTAATTTTGGATTGTGAAACTAGACGAACCTTATCACGAATCTACTAGTTCGTGCATATATGTATATAAGCAGTTAAATTCCTCCCATTTTTATGAGAGCATGTCTGACATGAAAAGTATTACACCACTCACATATACTAATTGGAAACATCATAGTTTAATTACTAAGCTTGTGAGCCACTTAAAGATTATACTAAAAGTTTTTTCAACTCAATCCGAGCCAAATATTCATCTCGGCTTAATGTGTCGTTAATCTCTCCATTCATACGACTAAACATGTAAAACGATTACGCTGCTGTAGATATGATTTGAATATGGAAGATAAGTTTTAAAATTTTCATCCTATACCACATGCATATGCAATTGTATAATTCGATCCTAACGCTAAATTAAAGCATTTTAATTTCTAGAACAGATTATGAATCTTTTACTACCCTTTAATCCGTAATCCAAAGAGTTTGTTGCTCAAAAACGAAAGCATTGAATTGAAACGTATAGCGTGATAACATGGCGAAGAAATACCAACTGGGTTGCATTTTACGTAAGGCCACACCTTCAAGTAGTATACAAAGTTTTAATGTCCCGCATGGGAGTTAAATACGGTCAACATGATCACCTTAGAAATGACATGCTTTTGGTGTGAAATTGATCCAATCGCTTCCATAAGACACGTAATAAGTTAACTCAATATTTAACTACTAACTTTTGAATTGAAATAATATAATGATAAAAATCATTTGATATATTAAAATGGGGCGGGCGAGCAAGTAGTTCCTTTGCTTCCGGTCTGCTCTTAAGACGGAAAAAGAAATATTTTCTATCCCTACGCCGACAATAGCTAAAGTGAATCCGCATTTAGCATGGCGATGCTACAATACACTCAGCATTTTTCCAAGACTTACAAGATCGGGCGCGAAGAAGTACGCACAGGTATCAAGGATCGGACGGCGGCCGAAAGCATAGGATGAAAGATAAACATTACGCCTCATGGAAATTTTAAAGGAAAAGATACGCTGGCGATCTTAGTGACATCGGTGAAGAAATCGAAGACGGCTATAGCAACACAATGACGTTGAAAAAGACTACAAAGAAGAGTCCGCATTTAATTAATTTATGATGATTAGAATCAGAAGTTTTGTAACTTTATAACTTTGTATTATTGAAGGAAACTCATGTAAACTCCTGGCCCGCACGAGTATAAACTGTGAACGGCTTAAAATAATAAAATGTTCTTTTATTCCATACAAATAAACTCTCTATTTTTTAAAACTTATTGAATTAAACGTGGTACCGTTACACAGTACACGGTACCACGTTTAATCCGAAATAATGCAAAAAAAAAACTACAAGTTTCTGCCATTTTTTAGGAATAAACGTGGTACCGTGTACTGTATAACGGTACCACGTTAGTTCCTAAAAAATGGCAGAAACTTGTAGTTTTTTCTCTGCCATTTTTTCGGATTAAACGTGGTACCGTTTACTATATAACGGTACCACGCTAAGCCGCTGAAATTGAAAATAATAGGTTCCAAACATTCAATTGAAACATATTTTCTCAAAATCCAAACTTCAAAAACAAAATTCTCTCAAACTCAATCTTCAATTCCTCTATAAATCATCTTTCAATTAGTTAATTACCTTATATTAGTATCAATTTTAAGTAAAAAGGCACCAAAGTAGCTCCCAAAACAAGTGAAATTGTCAATCAGAAATGCTAAATGTGATGTAGTCCAATACGAGTCAATACTCATTAATCACCACCACATTCACCACCACAAAGAGCTACATGTGTGGGTGCAAACGGCTTGAGGAAGTTCGGCAGGAGGCGGAGGTACCAAGATACTAAGGGATGACTCTCACGAAGCGAGAAATCAAGTGTCACTGCAATCTTTATTCCAATTTTTAGATCACGCTAAACTTACCACATTTACTACTTTTAACAGTACCGTATCCGCCTTATTGTGTATAAAGTTTATGGAATTGTCAATCAGCGTTTATAACGAGAAGTAGGAGTGCTTGGTTGTCGCATGTATTATAACGAAACCGATGAATAAAAAATATTTGCATGCTTAGTCAGCGCGATGATTACCCGGAAAGCTGACGGTGCACTAACCGGCCGGTCACATTACAAGAGCGCTGGCCCAAGAGCTTAACAACAATCGTGAGGAGTTAAGAAAAGAAGGTAAGAAGTGTATAAGAATAATTTGAATAGTATACAAAAAACTTGTTCGAAAGTCGTGATTCAAGATTCTTTGCCATCTACTAGCTCCCAAGATCCGAACTAAGTCATTGTGATTCGTCACATGGTCTTATAATAATCATGATAGTTAATATGCCACGCTTGATACTTAAACATATGTTTCATCAAAGGCTTAAGTCAACCTTCAATATGGTACGATTATCTCCCATTTGTTAGTTAATATCAAAGGAGTCTTATCGAGAATGTACGCATGATGGCATGACTTAAAATTTTAAGCATAATCATTCCATTACCCGTGTTTTTATACCTTTTGAGTATCAAGGGTTCAAATGGGAGTGTTTGAAACATTTAATGATGTTCAAGATGAGGTTCAATAATCGGCTACTCCCCAAAGTGGATTTCCGTACCTCCTACTTCATAATAACACCGACGTAAGTCGACCGAGCCTCGGGAGAAGTTATGTGTCTTCCTCACTCCCCGGATCATCCGGACAGGCTGCAGCTATGTCAATGTTGGAATCGATTAACGCCCAACATGTTAAAGCTTACTTAAGATAACGAGCATCAAAGCCGATAAGTATTGGCAACAAGTGTCGTTATGAAATGTATTATCAAAGTGAAGTGGCGAGCTGCATTTAACGCGAGCGAGAGAGTCGAGTATGTAGCAGAGCAACGCGATTCAATTTGAAAACATGTTTCCATGAATAACAATGTGCTTTTGGAATATTGATTATATTCATGTTTAAGATTCAAAAAATTTAGTTTTACGTTATGCACCTACTTATTTTCTAATTTTGAATATTAATATGTTTGATTTCGCATTTGATTTCACTCTTAGAATTGTTGTTAATGCAGATTACCTTGCTTTAAATCGAACACTATCAGATTTCAAGCGAACACTATCAAGATTTTAGTATTAACGGGTACCAAAGAATTTTAAAAGTGTAACACGCTAATACTCGCACGTAAATAGGTTATAGTATTAACGCAACGCTTTTAATATAAAATGGGTACCACGTTAATACCAAAGAACGCCATTTACTTTTTTATCGGCGTTTTAACGCGGTACCGCGAATATGCGTACCTACGCATTAACGCCCTGGGGCTCAACCGCCCGCCGAATACCCACCGGTCAGCGGGCTCGACCTGCCTGGCCAGCTCAATCCGGCCCCAGCCCCACTTATTGTAGGCGGGGCCGCTCGCTGGCCTAGCCGGCCGGGGCCGAATTCGATGAATCATGGCCGGGCCTCTGACGGCCCACCAAGGCCCTGGGCCTTAGCCTACGCTCACTATAGCCAAGTTAACTTTTTTTTATTTTTCGATCGGGGACAATCACGCGGCTGGGTTATTAGGAATCAAATATCAACATTCACCCCTCACGCGATATCCTTTAAAATCATTACACCTATGCCTCGTCCCTACCCCGCTTTGTCCTGTCTCATTATTTATTTTTCTTTTAAGGCCCGCCTAGCTACGCTGGTAAAGCGACCGTAGGTCTCGGATTTGGGGGTCCCTAATTTCGATGATTTCTTTAAATATATTTGGGAACTACTTTCCGCACCCAAACAAAACTCTCTTGTACCAATTTGTACAATTGTACCTTTCATATACAAAATAAAAATCCTCTCATTTGTCCAAAAAAAATTTCAAAGTCTCATGCTCTCTCAAACTCTCTAAAAAATTGGAACCTCAAAATTCTGGGCTACATTTTTCCTAACAAAAAATGTATGAAACATAATGATAGATTGACTAATATTCCAAATAGATTCAAAATTTTCAATGTTGTAGTAACAATCAAACTCCTCCTACCCCTCTTAAATCGGGACCACAGAAGACTTTTATCTTCATTGGCCGCAAGACGCTATGTTTGTTTGATTCATCACGAGCCAACAATCAGCAATGTACATAGTCAATCGCTTTGGTTGATTTAATTCAAATAATTAAATTGATCATTATCTAGATTTTTTATAAATTAAATAGTTCAATTCAATTAATAGTAAAATACTTCCTTCATCTCTAAAATATCATTAAATTTCAATTTTAATTGTCGATTTATAAAAGTTGAATAAAATTACATAAAAGTTAGAGAGAATATGAGAGGTAATCTTCAAGAGATAAATTGAAATTGCAATATAATGAGTGAAAATGATATTCCTGTAACTATTTATAGGAAATGGTATTATTGTACATCTATTTACAGTGAAATCTGTGATATCAGACATTCACCCAATTTTTTAAGTGTGATGGTGAGTTTGCTTTTGGCGAAGATTCTATATATTTTCTAGTAAAGTCTTTAAAACAAATATTGATTTTAACATAGCGGTAGCCTAATATATTAGTTCTTCAATTGCCATTAATGAGAGTTCGGCTCTTTTTCGAAGTATACATATTTCACTTTTTATTTCATCATGTTTAAAATTGTTTAGAATCTCATAAATAGCCAACTTATTACTATATTCATTCAATTTTTTTAGTTTGTGCATATTCAATATTCCCAATGCTCAAGCCATTAAATACGATTTAGCTATTTCTAAATTATTGTCAAATATTTTGCAAAATCAAATTTGTCTAATTTTTTAAAATTAACAAGAGTATCATTTATTGGTATACCAACATTTGTCTAACTTTTTAAAATTAAGAAGAGTATCTTTTATTCATATCCCAACATTTTTGTTTTATAGTAGTTTTATTTAATCAATTGTCTAGTTTTATATTGTAATTGTATAATTATTGAAAATAAAATGATTTATATATCATTAAATTTTACCACTCCATCTAATTTATTGTATAAGATACATAGGCACAATTTTAATGTTGATCCAATTTTAAATATTAGAAAATCGGGTATTATCATTCTCTTTTCTTTGATAAGTTATGCATTTTAAATTTGAGGTGCTTTAAAACATTGATATTAATTTTATTATTAATGAGTTTGCATCTAAAAATATTGGAGAAAAACTCTTTCAATAATTTGTAGATTTATGTATCACTTTAAAGAAAATAAATCCTTAAGTTTCAACAAATTAAAAATTTAATGTTTATATTAAGGGGCCCCATTTGCTTTTTTCCAAGTATAAATGTCGACTGCCATGGCCTGATACTGTCAATTTATTAAATTGTCCTGTTCCACACCCATGTTATGAGTATATAATACAATTTATAAAGAAACATACACCATACTAAAACCACCTACGATGTATTTAAATATCTCATTGATTTATATAATGGTGAACTCTCTATTTATTTTTTGGGTAATACTTGCTTTGTGGAATGACAATAAATTACTTCGTATTTAACTAATACTTAGTGCATATTTTCACATTTCTCATAGATTGACTTATTTGAATAATTTTCATATACATTTTAGGAAATAGACAAATTTAACTAGTATTAAAATTTTATGTCTTATATTTTTGAAAAAAAAATTAAAATTAGACAATCTTTTTATGAATAATGGCATTAATCATGATTGAGTAATTTTAATTGGCAAGTCGAACCAATTAATTAAATTGAAATGGAGGCTGTTCTTTTCGTCCAATGTTATACTAGAAAAAAACGTCATTATTACTCATTGAAGAGTATAACAAATAATAGTAAAGGTTGGTATTGTTGATCAATCGAAATTAAAGTAGTGCATAAGCCAGACTGCCACAGTACTGAGAGAATTGCTCGGTTCGAGTCGAGTGAGCGCATGTTCAAAGCTCGTTAATGTCTCGATTGAGTCGAGCCTCGACCTAATCTTCAAGCTCAACAAGTAGATCGAGCCAACTAAAAATAATAAGACGTTTATCACATCATCCACCTTTTACATGAAAGTTCTCATCATCTCATTGTTGATAGGCATTTTCTTATACAATTCAGTTAGTGTTGAATGCTTTATGGCTCCAAATGAAATGGAAACATTTTGTCTTCCAATGGAGGAAAGGAGAATTGAAATTTATCAAGCAATGCATACAAATGAGGCATTGTTTTTCCTCGAGTTAACCTCTACAAAAAAACACGTGTTAGTGAAAATAGTTGTGTGACTTTCTTGAAATGTCTGATGATTTGTCTTTTGGATAATAAAAAAGTAGATAGAGTTCTGCTAGATAATTCTTCCAAGACACTCTTCGTGCTTTTTTCCTCAAGCTTCACATGTAGCATATTCACTAAAGATTTCAAGAAAAACCACATGTCCATGTTCTTATGATCAAAAGACTAACTCAGTATGTTGTAGTGTACCCTCCTTGGTTGTACATATAGGGTTGAGGTTGTATCATTGCATATGCTATTTGTCCATGCATCCCATCTCTTGCATATTGTTGCCACATTAACTGTTGTTCTGTTTCAAGCCTTTGTTTCATTTCCATCTCTGATATCTGTACATAATGCGGGGAAGTTATCGCCATTGGTGCTGGATAATAAGGATAAAAGATAGTTGTATTAGCTGCAGCATTTTGTGCAGGTGGTGCGGGCAATGCTAGCATTTCCGGCACACCTAGGCTACCGGCACTTCCTGCCTCGTGGTTTACTGCTCCTTGCTGATGCATGCCATAATCTGGCATCATTGTATAGAAGTCTCCAGTTGCTATTTCCTTTTGGCTAGATAAATGATTTGCAGACTGCTCGAGTTCCGTTTCCCAATCAACACAGTGATCAAATGCTTCCCATGGAGACGGTTCTGTTGCTGGAGGACCATCAATTAAATTCAAAGCTAGTTTATCTGGATGTTCTTCTGTTACTGCAACATCATCATCGTCGTCGTCCAAGTTAATCAGATCGCCTACTTCGTGGATTTTCACTTCATTCTCCTCAAGAAATCCCTCAGGTGGTGGAAATGCTTTGATTGAATTCATATCCTGTTGAGCTTCCGATTCATCTTTCTCTGTATACTTTTTTTGTACATAGTCCTCCATCTCGACTAATTTCATCGATGGAATCTTCACATCTTCTGGATAATCGGAGCATCTAGCAATCCCTCTTGAAACACTCCAGTTGTAGAATGCATCAAGCTCATCTAATTGCTTAGAAATTGAGTGCAAGATTTCAAGAACCTTGAGGGATTCTGGGTGATCAAGCTCCATGAATCGTTCCATCATCACATCTATTATATCTGTTATGTCCTTGTACAAATTGAAACTTTCTTTAATTAATGGATACAGAGCCACCACCACAAGTGTGTTTGTTTTTGCACTACCTGTTTCAAAGATTTTGGCAACGGAGGAAAAATTATTAGAACTTCGTCAAATTGCACTTTACTCTTACTAATCCACCCTCCCACACCATCCCGCTTTTCAGAGGCATTGGGGCATGTTGCTGATGGTTTTATGTCACATTGGACAAGAAATCAGGACACAAACAACCAAGGCAATAAATATACCAACCTATAGGTCTGCAATTGAGAAACAGCTCAAGAGTCTGCATCAAACAATGAATCCTTGGGAAGATCTGCTCCATTGCCATCTCCTTAACAGGCATAATCCTTACAACAATTGCCCCTGGCTTTACCTTTTCCCTAACTTCATTGCAACAAGTGTACACATGACCATGTTTACCTTTCCTGCCTTGCACCATATGCCCAAGGTGATCATTGAGGTACGATGCATATGTCCGGACAAAAATCGAGTAGTCCCACGAATCCACGCATGATGTGTCCCGGAAATCAGACATGTCGAAGAGGCAAGTGGCATACCTAGAGGAGAAGAAAAACTCCTGCTCAAACGCCACATCACCATCATGGAGCAAGCGGTGAATTAGCATGAGTGACTTGAGGGCGACGACCCAATTCCTGGTCTTGCGTAGGCGTTTTGAGATGGTTTTGACACAAGAAGTCACATACGGAGTTGAGTAACATGTTAAGTTCAAGATAGTAAGGATATGCCTCTCCTCTGCAGGGTACTCGTCGTGGTTCGTCGCCCTCACAATGGCGACATCAAGATCCGATAACAAGGAGGTAAGGTGGTTTACCTTGGCTAGGCCAATGCTCGACTGATCTTTCACTGCTTCAATGGCTCTCCTAAGCCTGGTACGAGCCATGTTTTTTCAAACCAACTTTGGAGGGAGATCCTGGACAATAAACTTTAGCATCAACCACAAAATTTCTCAATTTTGGATATCAACAAATACGGAGTATAAAATATTATACTAGTGCTTATATGAAAAAATGAAATTAACGAGCTAATATTTGATACAGAGTATTTCCTTTGACTACGTAACATATTCTTCATATTTTCGGAGATGAATATATTTACATAGAGATAAGATACTACAATAATTTCAAAAAGAATCCCAGGTTTAACATTTCTATTTCATCTTATATATGGTGGTTTCTTGATTTATGCAATCTTGCATTAAATTGCATGGAAAAATTATATGTTGAACCTGTAAAAGACTTGTGCATCTCATTTCAATTCCATGACCAAAAGTTTGCTAATAAATATATACATGCATGTTTAGACCAAATTTAGAAGCCAAGGAACTTTAATCGGAAATTAAAACCTATCCACTTGTTCTCTCATGAAATGAATTATCTCTTTTCACCATAATAATTAATTGAAATTGATTTATATATATTTGTACATGGACACTTCAAAGCTGAAAAAAATTCATAAACTAAAAACATATTTTATTAGTTCTACATAAAATAATCTATACATTTAAATTTGAAGAATGTGTATTAGATGAAGATGTATTGTATGGCTTAGAGAAGGATGCATTACCTTTTTCACCAAATTAAGGATTTTGGTTGCCTTGGCCCTCCTAAGGTTGCAAGTCTCGATTGTTCAGAATAGAAGAACGGTATTAGGAGAAAGAAAAAGGAGAAGAATCTTCTCCCTTTTCTCTCCCTCTTCTATTTTCCTCCAATCTAGTTTTATAAAAATTACCTTTTCCTATTTGATGGTTGTGTTCTCATTTATAAACCTTCCATATTAATACAAGTTAATTACTTATACCCATATACGCCTATAAACAAAAACTAGTGGCTTGTTGTCATCAAAGGGAAGAAGGAATTTTATTGAGAAAAAACACTTACAACCATTATTCCGGAAAAATAGCTAACTTCTTCCTTGGGCATGTTGTCATTTAGAACGGATTTTGGTCATTTAAAAATAGTTTGACATTATTATTAGTAGTTATTTGTCTTGTGATTTAGCGCGTGAAATATTCGTTAATTGATTTTGCATAATATTTTTTTAATAGTCACAAATAATGAATTAAAATTAAGTAACATATCTAGTATAAGAGGAGAAAATATCATACCATCATATTATGAGTTTTGGTAACTGACAATATACCACCATAGAAAAAATAACCGACAGCCTTTATTTTATTTTTTGTTTCCGGTAATTTTGTCATATGTAATCAAATATTATGGAAATTGAATTTTGGGTGGTTAGTTACTAAAAGGGTAAAATAGAAATATCAAAAATTGGCTTCACTTGTAACCACTAATAGGACCCTTATATATTATATATAGTATAGATTATTATTATTATTATTATTGACGAAATAGTCAATTCAAAGTCAAAACGTTAATCCATCCACACAACTTCGAGTTTCAATCAACATATTTGTAACAATACATATACCATGCTAGACACTAATCACTTATATATCATGGATACGGAGTATTAAACTTAGTATCAAATTAGTTTTTTAAGCGAGTGTTCAAATTTAGGAGTCAAATTAAGATGGAGGCAAAAGGTTCGGGTGAAGCCAAATCAAAATGGAATCATTAGCATCTTTGAATGAAATAAATTTTATTTGTTATTATCAGGAATTAGAAAAGTTACATATGGGACGAAGAAAAACTGATATTAAACCCATATAAGTTCTTCTAATTACAATTTTACATATATTTTGAATCAAATTGTAAATTAATAATTGTTAATTACAATTTCAATATAACATCAATAAAAACAATTTTTTGATAAATAATAAATGAAGAAATAATTTATAGGCAATTAAGTTGGAGGTAAATTATTCATACGAGCCATTATACACGCACCAACGTTAAAATGAGCGATTATTGAAATTACTATTTTACACTACCCGAACAAGGATCATGTTTGTTAGAGAAATGGTAGAATTTTGTCCAGGTTAGTTAGTAAACAAGCGAATTATGCACTTGTTAGTTTCATAACAAGCGAATTCGCTTGTTACAGAACAAGCATGGCCCCAATTCGCTTGTTATGAAACAAGCATGGCTTGAATTCGCTTGTTATGAAACAAGCATTGCGTGCATTCGCTTGTTTGACAAACTGACCACATTCAGTGCTAGTTGCAATAATAATTTCATAATATTTTACAAAGTACGTTCATTTTCTTACAAACATGAGAGTAATTAGTTTCATTAATTAATTCATTATCTAATTCATTTCATGTAATTAATTATTTAATTCATTGTTTAATGCATTTGTTCATTATTTAATTCATTCGTTCATTATTTAATTATTTAATTTATTGTTTAATTCATTCGTTCATTATTTAATTTATGTAATTCATTCGTTCATTATTTAACTCATTTTTATGTAATTAATTACAAACATGAGAGTAATTAGATTCGTTACTTAATAGTGAATCGTAAGTCTTGCGTGAATCATGTCCTCGTTCTGTGTTAACTTAGTAAGCGTTAACTTATTATGAATTTGCATAATGTAAAAAAATAGTAAACATTTACTATAATTATCGGATAGGAAAAAATAAATAAACGTACTGTAGCATAGAAAAACATCATTTATCATATCTGAAAAATACACAATTGAAACTAATCATTCTGGTTATCCTGGTTGTTTTGGTCTTTATCTTGGGTGCCATTGTAACTCGGATAGCTATCTGACCATCTTTGACGATATGAAGCGCTACGGGTGATCTTTGGTCTTGTGGTGTCCCCACCACTGATTCATCGGACCCGGGATTTGCAAGACGCCCTCTGTCGGCAAGTCGATCTGATGTCTCCGCTGAGCTTGCATGCGGATCGGGATGTGTCTCCATGTAAGCGTTGCATATCGAGTGTTTGCAGCGTAGGGCAGCTTGTAATGAAATGAAAGAAAATATGTTGGTATATGATAATAAACAATATAATATAAGGTGATGAAAATACACTTTAACAACATCATGTACAATAGCTGCCGGTGAGAACATCGTATCTACGTAGATGGGCATGTCTAGCCAAGTTAGGGTTATACTCTAATAGTCCGAGGCAAATACCAACTCATGTAATTAGATACGGAAATCTGCGTAGCTATATATGCGGGGGACCCATCATGTAGGGTTGAACTGGTGAAATTGCATACTAGTCAGTGTCTGAATCTCCGTACACTTTCTTGAATATTCGGCATTACCTCTGAGTTGGGTCCCGCTTCTCTAAGCTGATAGGCGGGGCGGGGATCAGTTGTACCCTCCCGAACTGTCGTGCCACTCTCTCCGACATATACGCTTCATTCAGAGCGTATGCAACAAATGATAATATGACATGTGGTGGGGATGGAGAGATGGGCCCATAGGGTGTCCACACGACCTGTTATGATGAATGGGGCAGTTGCTTCATTTTCCATACAATGTTATACAAAGTTAAATATATAATATTTTCATACATGTTCGAATTTGTCATCTGATCCAATTTAGCACACTATAGCAAAGCATTTGGCGAGAATCGGTGTGTCGGGTGGTGTTAATCGATCCATCGACGGCCCTTAGTTGGCTTTGGCGATATAAATGTTACCTCAGTTAAATTTGAATAGCAGGAAGTACTCATAGATCTGACAACATAATACAAAAAAACAATAATGAGATTAGTTTTCTTCAAATATAAACGCTGAATAATTGACTTTAATAAATACATGACTCGATTACCTCAAGTAGAGGTTATACACCCAGTAATTATGATTCACTCCTTGGCGCCTTTCACAGAGTGGTGGTAAAGGTGCAGTGCGGCCGCCCAAAGCATATTCGCCGACTCTATCGACATGCTCGCGAAGCCAAGTCTAAGTATTATCTCTTTGAGTGTTAGGTCGAATTTATCGACAAACAATGTCGTTCCCAACAAATACCAAATGTAGCCTGAGGCACTTACTAATAGGGTCACTACGTGCAGAGGTGCCAAATTCTTTGATGCTCTTCCAATAACACACTCCCTCTTGTTTCCTGAGTAAACACGACCTACTCAGTATGGCTTAGCCGTATCGGCGTCGCCAGCGGGCGACCGTAATGGGATTCCCAGATAAGCGTGCACGTAAATCACCCCGGTAGTATCATTTCCCCAAAAGGCATATGGGAAGGAGTTATTTACGGATGCCACCGCTCAATGAAAAGCCGTCACCCAGGCCCGAGTTTGGTGTCTGAAATGTTATTTCCGGGACATGATCGATCGATCGCGATGACAAGATCCGCGCGTTTCATTAGCCGAGCGTGATAGCTGTTTGTTGCTCTATCCCTTGTTTGAACCAACAAGAGTTGACGTTCTGCCGAGTTCGGATCTTCCCACCGCGACATTAAGCTAAATGACCTTTGAAACTTTATCGAGAACTACAGTTTTAGGGGGCCCCGAGGCATGGGCGTCTTCGATGATATACCAGTCATAGTTTGGCAAACCTATGTTTTGGCGTCTTCGCTTGCGGCGGCGTTGAAATTTGGGTTGTTGTACGGGTATGCTTCTAAATGCACGTGTCAAAAGCGATGGACGGGTTCTTCCAGACGGTATCTTTCACAAATGCGTGTAAATGCGATGGACGCTTTCGACGAATTATAATTCCTCGTACTCGTCAAAGGATGAACGGTTTGTTGAATCGGGTCTTCAGCTGCTTGACCTCTTGCCTTGAATCGACCCGGTAATGCCGCTCGAACATTCCGATTAGGTGGTTTATGCGATCAGTATGCTTTAATATCTTTGACTGCAATTACATATTTGCAAATTTTATTAACTCTGATTCCGTTGTTTTACGATAATGTACCATATTTAATAATTTATTACCTGATTACCATATTTCATAATTTACCATATTTTATGATAGTCTAAACTTTACCATAATTTATCATATTTGTATATATAAATTTTTTTGCTCAAAACTTTATCATAATTAACCATATTCTAAAATTTACGATAAATACCTTATTTCATAATTAACCATATTTTATAATTTACTATATTTGTCCATAGTCATAATTTACCATATTTCAAAAGTTCGACCATTTGTTAACATATTCTAAAATTTACTATAACTACCATATTTCATATGTCATAATTTTAAATAATGTTACCATTTTTACCATAATTTAACCATTAATTTACTATTTTTGACCATAGTTTACCATATTTCATAATTTCATCAAATTTTACATAATTATGCCTTCGTCATTATTTTCATTCCTCATAATCTAAAATTAACCATATTTTATAATAATTTCATAATTTTATAATTTCATATTTTCATAATAATTTCATAATATTTCATAATTTTATAATTTCATCATTTGATATTTCACAATATTTCATATTTCATAATTTCATAATATTTCATAATTTTATAATTTCATAATATTTATATGTCATAATATTTGATAATTTTATTGTTTATCATAATTTTTTAATCATAATCTCATACTTCATAATTTCTGTAATGTCAATAATTTGCTAATATATAATTCATAAATACGGTAATGTAGTGTAATCATTGCACTGAATTCGCTTGTTGCATAAGCCATAAAATAATTAAAATGTGAAGCTTGAACAAATGATCAATTACATTTTTGTTGCGTAACAAGCCATAAAATGAGCCATTTGTCATGAAGCTTGAACAAATGATCGAAGATTACCGCTTGTTCTATAATAAACATGATTTTATTTGATTATTACTTAACAAAAAGTAAGTAATTAACATAACAATAAATCTTCAAAAACATAATTGTGTATTGAGAAATTGAATACACAAAAATATGGTCAGTGACAATAAATCTTAACAAACAACCATAATTTTTACAAACACAAAACTAAATCTTAAGAAAGCAGTTTGAACATAATACACAATGCATAATAATTCATACCAATTTCATAATAAGTACACAATTCATATGTAAAACAAATTAGTTTATAATATAAACAAATGATTAAAATTCGAACTTACTTGTTTATTGAATTATTTAATTGCTTTTGATGAACACAAAATTTGAGTTGAAATACAACAAATCCGCGGAAATTTATTGAAGTGATGTTGTCAAATAATTGGTCGGTTGTTAGTATTTAAGCATTTGCTGAATCGTTGTATATGGGGTAAAATTAAAGAAAATTTAGTACATTTCATCAAAACCATGTGCGAATTCGACTAAACCGTGTGCAAATGAAGCTATAAAAAAACCGTGTATGTGTTGTCACGTCGAGGCGGTTCGGTTTAGTGTCTTTGTCAAAATCGGCGGTCGGTTGTTGTGCAACAACCGAATTCTTTCCACATGGTTGTTGTGCAACAACCGAATTCTTTCTATAGTTTGTTGTGCAATAACTTGAATTATTCTATGGTTGTTGTGCGCGGCAACAACCCGAATTCTTCTATGGTTGTTGACAAACAGCGAATTCTTCCATGGTTGTTGAAACAACCCGAATTGAAGACTAGCGGTAAACAATTTTCACCAGACTATGAGTGAAACTTCAATACTAGCAATTTTCACAAAGGCGCACTACACAACATAAATTACTACTTTCACGTTGGTAGAGAGTAACACATAAATAGCAGTGAAACTTCAATACTATCAAAATAATTTACCTATTGTAATCATATTATCATACTATCAAAATAATTTACTTACCATACTACATCCTCTTATACGTAATGGACTAACAAGCGTAAGCTACGATTTGATCAATCTCGATAGTTTGATTTTCGCGTAGATGAAACTTCAGTTGACCGGTGCAGTCAAATCGTTCGTCGTCTTACGTATCGATTGAGATGAATTTGAATTATGAAAATCGGGAAGATCAATTTCCCGACATAAGTGAGAATTTAGTAATCCGGAAGAGGCGGGTTAGGGAGGCGAGAGAAAGAACTTTGGAACATGTTCTGTTTGTGTGTGTATAGAAACATTACGTTGGCGGTCGAAGTTCTAAGAAAGCAGACCCAGAACAAAGGGCATCGGTTCTTACGGTTTTGTAGTCAGGACTAAATGCCTGGCAGAACTAATAAGAGAAAAATTCACTTCGCGGGAGAGCGTCAACACAGCGGGTGTGAATTTCGATTAATGGAAAAGGCACTTAATGGTGGAAATCGGTGGTGGGTCAAGTGAAGTATGGGGAGACATAGCCATCACTTTCCCTCATTATCTTGAGGGGTCTAGGTTGGGCGAGGATCAAAGAATACTTGATGCGTGGCTATTCGGGGAACAAAAGGCAAATGATGCTACCTCAGCGACATGCTTAAATCATTAAAGAGGGCCGACCCGAGGAATGTTACAGACATGTCTCGAGTTTACAATGCAGTAGCGAAGATACGTAGAAAGAGGAGGACACCGGGGGCCGCCCGTTAAAAATTTTTGTTTCTTTACTGCTTGACATAAATACTTCGCCGACTTTGTGGGGTTTGTCAACTCTCGGAGATGTAGTATTGATCCTGACCTCATTACCATGCTCAATGCGTATCACCAGTGATAATGCTCGGTGCACCTCTGACACAAACATGTATGGCATGGCACTACTCGAGGATTGTCGGGCGGCAGTACAAATAAAACATTCACGGTATGTTACGCTTTCCTCGAACATGAAAAGGGAGAGAAATTACACATGGGTTTTGGCGTGGCTCAAGCATTATTTGATAAAGGGAGGCGGGCCATACGTGCTATCACGAGATCGGGATCGGCTTTGATAAATGCTCGAGAAAAGTGTTCACACGGATGCAAACACCATGCATGCATACATTGAACAATGTGTTCTAAGTAAAACCTTTGTCTCAACAGGGGCGCCTACCGAGATCTTTGAGAGGATTCAAACAACGCTGGAACTGGGCCATATCGGCAGCTAATGAGGAGGAATGGGAGGCAAGATGGGAACATGTAACATTTGAGTACCGAGGTTGGCCTGGATTGATCGGTGTGCGAGAAAGCGACATGGATCCTCCACTACAGGCCAGAATATCTGAGGTGTCACGCGGCTGTACTTCCACTTCGGCCATTATACAACCAACAGGTATGTTATTCAATATAAAAAATAATTAACAAATATAGTTAAATGGCGTGTCACTAAATTATATACAAATTTGAGGATCGAAGAGAGCATCCACGGGTCAAATGGAACTTGAAAGAATAGAAACTATCCAAATTCGACACCATATTTCTTACTTCATAAAGTCATGAAGGGTCAAAATTCTTGACATAAAAAAGTAATGGGAGGTATGGTGGGCCCAGGATCCGGACAACAATATTGCGCCTTAACCTTTTAGGGAACCTCGTCGGAAAAATATCAATGAAAACTTTTCATACAATCAGATTGGAAGAAATGTATGAAATTCGAGTTCCCAAAGTTGTGGTTGTTACGTCGGCAGACACATGGTCTGCCGTGTGCCCATGTACTACTTGATTACATCCATCGAGGATTAGCATTCCTCTTGGTGACATACAGTATTGGCAAAGAAGTTGGACATAGAGTTTCCACGGGGTTATGGCCGGGTGGCGGAAAAATAGACCGGTACCCGATAACGATGGAGTCCTCATGACCGTTGCTTGAAGCCCTAAGCATTCACAGTCTGCTGATTATCGTCTAAACCCAAACATCGACCATTGGCGCCCCCAGAAGTGGAGAGCCAAACCCGGAGTAAATCAAATAAAGCCCAAGGTTAGGGTGGCATCCCTTTTGAAAGTGATGAAATTTATTGATTTATAAACAATCTCATAGGAAAAAGGGTGTAGGGCGTGTTGCCAAGTGGAGTTCGTCGCGGGGTAGCCCGATGAGTATTTCAAAAGCCGGCATCTGAGGTAGTCCGTGCTAAGTCACAGGTCGCGAATACGATCATCACTAACCGAATGTCCCTACTCCCGTGAGATTCGTAAAGCACCCTACTCAGCGGACCATTACCTGAGGTTCTATTTATGCCGACCAATTCCGCCGTATATGCTCCCTTATATTGAAAATTTGCAGTAATGCGTGGAGATGATAAGCTATGACTTTAGAGCGATTAGCGTTAGCGATTCTGAGGAATGATGATGAATGGCTCCGGGTTAGGAACGATCTTCTTGCCGACCTCTTTTTACGACCACAACTTTACGAGCGGATTGTAGGGGCTCATTCCAATGTTGTGACCCTTGTTCTCAGACTATCTCACTCCTCGGGCCCGGCTCACAGCTAGATAAATGGATGACATTGCCGAATGTGGATAATCGTGGCTACGCATATAATGTCGCGAGGCATTTGCGGCGTTGAGAACAACTTGTCTTTCCGGCTATCTTGGATCCAAAGGGACCGCCAACTGAGCACTTGGTTTTGGGAAAGCGTTGATGGAGGGAGCATTTTATCTTTGGCCAAGATCATATCTCTCAGGTAGAATCACTTAGTTTTACATATTGTATGCTAATTTGTCAAATTTTAATTGTAGCTACACATGATCGTGATCATCCTATCCCTCGATTTTGCATTGTATTGGAAAAATGGGCCAGATGCTTGACTCGAGGTTTAAATTCAATATAAAGAAAGAATCAACTTATTGGCATACGTGCGAGGCGGGCGAACCCGCAGTCGGCGAGATATCAGTTAAGCAGCAGGAACAGCGTTTTTAGCCATTCATCATTAATTAATTCAAACCTTATGTAATTAATTATTTAATGCATTTTATGTAATTAATTATATAATTTATTTTATGTAATTAATTATTTAATGCATTTTATGTAATTAATTATATAATTTATTTTATGTAATTAATTATTTAATTCATTTTATTGTAATTACTTATTTAATTCACTCTTATATAGTGATATTTAATTGTTTTTATGTAATTAATTTATAAATTCATTCTTATGTAATTAATTTGTATTTTTTAAATATGATTAATTATTTAATTCGTACAGAATGTGTTTTATATGAAAACAAACAAGTTAATAGAATGATTCTAGCTTACAACGAATTATCTTGATATTTAGTTTCTTATAAACACATAAAGTAAATGGAGCATAAATATAGAAGCGTAATAAAAAGTACAACTTTGTTTCTTACTAACAAATTAGTTTGTTGTCAATTAGCATATAAAAACTTCATTGTTATCTTATGGCGCAAAAGTAATTGACTTTGT
Source organism: Lithospermum erythrorhizon (assembly GCA_019722365.1). Lineage (NCBI taxonomy): Eukaryota > Viridiplantae > Streptophyta > Magnoliopsida > Boraginales > Boraginaceae > Lithospermum > Lithospermum erythrorhizon. The sequence continues at coordinate 1,576,614 of JADFUC010001683.1, forward strand.
TTTTTGTTCTGGCTTAAAATGTTTGCTTGCAGACAAAGAGGCGAAAGCAGTAATTTAAAGTATGCCGTTTTCTTTGTTTTGGTGTGTGTATAGTGTTGCCCATTATTCATTGGGAGGACCACCAATTTCAGGAAATGTTGTATTTGGCAACCTTTGTCCTTTAAGAAATGAAGTGAAAAGATGCAAAGCTCGAGCTGGTTGTGAATAGGGAACCACGTGGGCTGCTCCTCTAACTGTAGCAAATGTCAATATGTTTCCATACTCAATCTCCCATCCTCCAACCTGCATATTCATTCATTACATCAAAGATTGACCCATGTTATAATATTTAACATATAATATTGATTTTGTAAAACTGTATATTATTATTGATTTAGTTGACTTTCAAAACGATAATTTGTATTATTATATACTTACATATACATTCTTGTATCAATGACAGATGTAGGATTTTCACATGAAGGTACATACATAAATAAAAATTTGAAAAGCAATGTACCTTCATTCTTGTATCAATGACAGATTTAAGATTTTCACAATGAAGGTACATACATAAATAAAAATTTGAAAAGCAATGATCGGGAATGCTTATTATTAGATATTGTATCACTAATAAAAAGAAATTGTGTTGTATACAAGTAATAATCCGATAAATATTCTGGGGATAGAGTTTTAGTGTAGCGGTTACTCATTTATCTAGACTTTGTCATACTTAAATAGATCAACCTATTGACTAGTAAATAAGCTTAAAATTAATCCCTTATTTGGTGATTTATTACAAAGAAAAAAAATTAAAAAATGAAGGAAACTCTAATGATTTAAATTTAAGAAAAAAATTGATTTAGAATTTTAGATACAATTTTCTTTTTATCCAATCAATTTTCTTTCATCTATCCTTTCTACTTTTCATGTCAACAAACAGGCTACTATAAGAGACTTCGCTTATAATATGGGTCAACATATATGGTGTTTTTACAATTTTATTACCTGTCCCTTGTGAAACCATGTCCCATATGGTACAGTAGTCGTAAGATTCAATTCCTGAGCTAATTCACGAACCAGTGTTCTGCTGCCAATTAGTGGGACTACTGAATCTTGATCTCCACTATAATAACATTAAGCGAGTACATTGGAAAAAAAAAAGTGAGTACATTATTGTAAATATTAACAAAAATAAATTTGCACCACTTTGATTAAAAAATCACTTAGTCCTAAAGATATAAAAAATCTCACTTATATAACAAATTAATTTGGTTACACACCTGAAAATCCAAAGAGGAATGCCTTGTTTTATTATCTCTACAAGTAGAGGGAGAATGTCTCTATCCCCATCTTCTTGGCTGTAGTCCAACATACTGAATTTTGAAAATTTAAACAATTAGTATAGTTATTTAAGTGAAAAAAATTTCACTAAAATTGTTCAGTTTGATTTCCGATGATATCTTTGATTTGAATTAAAAAGGCTTATTGGCCGACAGGCTCTAAGCTATTCGTAATTTTACATGTAATTCGCGAGCTTTATTAAATCTTGTGCAGGCCCTATGCTATTGCTTATACAGCTTTACTCTAAACTATCTTTCTTGTCTGGAGACGGCCCAAAGCTAATTTTCAATCTTTAAGCAGGTTAAAATGACTATTTTACCCTAACGCTCTATGATAAGGGCACATTCTAAAATATTTACATAATTAAATAAGAGCTCAACCATTTCTTCTTTAGAACACCACCTATCCCCACCTCCCGTCCCACTTACTTTGTCGCCTTGGCCACATACGTGAAATGAAGCGGACGTTGCATAGTACAAAAACAACATTGAACAACCCAGGCAATAAACTAACTCACATTTATTAGCGAGAAATGACCAACTGGTAAAGTTCACGGATCATTGGCTCGAGGCTAGTAAGGTTAGGGTTCGAGACCCGAAGTGCGAGCGGGATAAGAAAAAGAAGTACGTGGCGTCTTGTAGCCCCGCGTCTGATAGAATGGACTATTTTTTTTATAGGAAAAACAAGGGTTGATGGTGGTGCAAATTGCGGGAGGAGATGGTGGTGCAGTTGTAGGAAGTGAAGGGCGGGGAAAGATGGTGATGCAGTGCGGGAGGTGGGGGCGGTGGGGTGGAGGTGGGGGTTGTGGGGGTGGTAGAGGGTTATCGGTGGTGGGGGTTGTGGGTGGTGGTGGGTGGTGGCGGTGGGGTAGGGGCGGGTGGCGTTTGTGTTGGAAAATATATGCAGCTTGTTCATAAAACATAAACAAATGCATCCAGAATCGTTTAAATGTATATAATCGAATTACAATAAAAATACATGTATAAATACAAGCACTTACAACACAGCGGATGTCACCAACTTTTCTCTCGCGGCTTCCAGTTGAACTCTAGCAATTGCACCGCAGGTTGATGCACCAGGTTAGTCGCACAAAAGCGGTTGAATCTCGTGATTGGATTTGCTAGAATCTTGTGAACAATTGGACAACAAAATCAAGCTAATTGTGCTTGATTTTGCACGGCTAGGGGAGGGAGGCATGTGAAAATGGTGGAGAATCACTAGGGTTTTCAACCTTTTTAGAGTGCAAATATGCAAACGCTCCTTACCACTTGAATAGCTCAACTCGTTAATTAATAAGCTAACCCGTTAAGCCGTTAACTAACTTAATACTAAACGAGCAAGTAACTTAACAAGTTACTATGTGAGCTATATTAGTTAAGCCATTAATTAAGCTTGCAAGTTAATTCATTCGGTTTCGTTCAATATAGATTTTATACTGTTAGTGTAAAATCCTCGATCGAGTATCTCGTCGATTTCAATCGACTCTCAATCTAGCAATCACGATTTAATTCCATACATGAAATACAACTCAACGTCATTGTATGTGTGTGACCTTCTAGGCTCAGATAATAGTAGTTGTATAATAATATAATTGACCATTATTATTATTATAACGATTATACGAGATCACAGCAATCATATAACCCCGGATATTATCATGAGTTCCTATTTAGTAATTTACAATTACTGTGCGAACACTTAGTTTGACTAATCCGTTAGTCAAATGAATTTAATATGCCACTGCGACAATTATTGCTTAACTTGATTCATTTATTAGTTTTAGTTAAATGAGATTACTCAAACTAAGTATTCAATAATAGTAAGTATACTATAAATTACTAAATAGGAACTCATGATATGCTCCGGGGTTATGCCCGGTGCTAGATTTCATGCATAATCGTTATAAAAATAATAATAGTCAATTATATTATTATACAATTGCTATTATATGAGCCCAAAAGGTCACACACATATAATGACGTTGAGTTTTATTTCATGAATAAAATTAAATCGTGATTACTTAATTGAGAGTTGATTGAAATCAACGAGATATTTCGATCGAGGGTTTTACGCTTGAGTGTAAAAATATAAATTGGATGAAACCAAATTAATTAACTTGTTAGATTAATTAACGGTTACGACTATTGAAGAGATCATTAGTGACTATGGGTGCTCGTTAACAATTTAATTAGTTCACGTTTTAACGAGTAGGCTTATTAGTTAACGAGTCCAAGTTGTCGGGTTAAAGATGAGTGTGCTATATAAAGAGGAGAAAAAGGTGAAACCTAATCATCTTTTATCCACTGCTCCCCTCATAGCTTGCCCCCATCCCTCCTGCTCCTGTAAAATCAGAGTCATGGTAATGGCTTGATTTTGTTAATCTGACCATCACAAGATTCTAACAAATCAATTGTGAGATTCTTCGCTCTTTGTGGACTAATGGGCATCAATATTTTGTAGTGCTGATTAGTTAGGAGTTCAACGGAGGCTTCGTGAGAGAAAAGTTGGTGACATCCGCTGCGTTGTAAGTGCTTGTATTCATACATGTATTTTTATTGTAATTCGATTATATACATTTAAACGATTCTGGATGCATTTGTTTATGTTTTTATGAACAAGTTGGATAGTTTTTCCAACATGGGATTATTTTAATTATGTAAAATATTTAAAATGTGGTCCTTATACTTTAGTCCCTATACTAGGTGGTGTTAGAGACAAAATAGTCATTTTAATATAAGGGTAATATAGTTATTTAACGTTTTATCTCTTGTGGTATAATGTAGGGATAAAATAGCCATTTTGCTATATATTTTAGGGATAATATAGTCATTTAACGTTTTATCTCTTGTGGTATAATGTAGGGATAAAATAGTCATTTCACTATATATTTTAGGGATAATATAGTCATTTTACTATGTATTTTAGTGGAAAGTTAGGTCTAGAGGTGTGCCCAGACAAGAAGAAATATTGTACTATCTATTTTAGTGGAAAGTTAGGTCTAGAGGTATGTTCAGACAAGAAGAAAGGTATAAGGGTTTACAGTGAAAAGTTAGGTCTAGAGGTGTGCTCGGACAAAGAAGAAAATATAAGAAGTGCACTTGCAGACAGATGAATAAGTTCGGGGAGCCATATAAAGTGCGTGATGGTTTAGAGATGCATCGGCCAATAAGCCAATTAAAAAATAACATGTTAAGAACTACATAAAATAAAATTACTAACATTTGATATATTTTCACCAAATATTATCTTAGGTATAACATGTATAAAATTCGAAACTGAACTAACCGATTAAATAAGTGTAAGATATATAAGTTAGAATTGAATGGTGGCTCACTCTGTGCAAGTGGACCAGCGATAAGGTAAGTTGGTTCGATTGGCATGCAGAGCTCTCTGAACTTCAGGCAGATTAAGATAGAAACGTCTCTCTGCTGTCATGCAAACATCCACTCCCATACTCATTTTTGTAGCCTGTTGATGAACGATAATCTTGTTAGCTCTCATAAGAAGGAAAGCCCTAATATAAATCAATTAACATATATATACACTTCAAAGTTGAAGTTGCATAGAGGTTTAATCCACAATAATCACATATTTAAAGTTTAGTTTAATTAGCGATAGTAACAACTTGTGATTTTGAGTACCCTATGGTACTTGAAATTTTCATTTAGTAAGACGATGGAGTATAAATTGAAGCTTAATCGTTAAGCCAATATATAGTTATATTACTTGGTTGCAATAGCAAAATAGAAGTTTAGTGTCTAAGTTGAACAAGCATCATTTGAGTTGTTGACGAACCTATGGTAACCGAAACTTTCATTCAATAACATGGTCTAATATAAATAAATTACAACCAGATAACTATTGAATTAAATTTCAACCGAATAAAATTAAAAATAGATAAACATGAAATACTAGAGAATGAAAGTGATTATTACCAGCGAAATACTAGAGAATGAAAGTGATTATTACCAGTTTTCGCAATCGGAGTTCTTGTTCAACGATTGAAGGGTAGCAAACATCAAGAATCACATCGTAGGCGTTTATATAATTACTAACAATGTGGTTGGCTTCATTCAAGGCTTGCATACATGATTTGGTAACATTGTGAGAATTTGAGAATACATAATCATCAAAATTGCATTCATTTGTTATGCTGTCGAATACTTCATCAGAAATCATTCCATGTGACCAGAAGAACTCGTACACTGCAGGAACATCTTTGTCAAGATGTAGAAGAGGGTTTCCAAGCTTCATTTCAAATATATAAAAACTATCAATTAATTTTTGTAATGTAAAGAAGAATATTATATGGAAATATATATAATTGACATTCATCAATGCATTATTTAAGCTTACCGCGATTCCTTTAATGTTGAGTTTGAAATTATTTGATTGATTATTAGTATAGTTGAACAAGCCAATTGCTAATTGTGGTATGTAATGACCTACATACAATCAAGAAAACACCTCTTCAATTCATGTAACATTACAAAATACTAATATATATATACTAATACTTAAAGGAAATTATAAAAAGAATTCAAGTAAATATGATTAGGTTGCTATTTTAGTCATTTATTATTAGTCTCTATATATTATTGCTTAAAGTTGTAGAAAACGTTCAAAAAATATATACAATTTTACTACTAAGGGGACCATTCCATTGCTAGCTATATCATTTTTATAATTTTGAGGATTGTGATAAAAATGTTTATTCAATTACATCAATATATATAAATTAAAGTCTTTCATTTTAATCAAATAAACTTTGATATATATTAACTATATATATATAGTTAATTGGTAAAATTGTCACAAATAATTAGGATAAAGTTGTGAATTGGTTAGAAAGTTCAAAAGTTGGATTTTAGTTCTGATAGAATTTGTTAAGGTTATGTTTTGGTCCCTATTATGGTATTATTTGTTAAAAACTAACAACAAAATGGCGTTTATAACTCTCATTCCGATAAAATTAATAAATATTCACTCCTTGGCTTCCATTTGATTTTAATAATTATTTCCCTCTATTTTACCATTTTACTTGTTTTTTCTCCAAAATAATTTCCTACAATTTTGTAGGAGTAAGTCTATTTGAAGGAGATTATTTTGGATGAAAAACAAGTAGAATGAATAAAATAGATGCTAAAATATATTTGTCCAAATAAGGCTAGAAAGTAGATCGATTATTCTATCCATCAAACGTTTCCTTGAGTGATTTTACACAAACCTGCATAGCTTTCGCCAGTTAGAAACAATGGTCTTGATTTGAAAGTGGGAAACTTTTCCAACCATTTCAGCATAAATGTCACCATATCTCTTGCTGCAGAAATACATACACAACTAAATATTAGGCACGAAATCATATATAAATACATACACATCCTTAAGTTAATTATTTAATACAAGCAATTCCAAAATCTAAAAAGCAATATAAGCAATTCAAATAAAGATTATATGATAATTATAACTTTTTATATACATGATAATTATAACTACTTATTATAATTTAATACTACTCTATCCCATTAAGATTGTCAAGTTTGATTTTCAATTATCAAAATTAATAAAATTTCTAGTCTTATTTGACAAACATATAACTTTGAATTGAATCAAAATTAACATGTTAATAATAATAAGTACATTACAATGTTATTATTATTTCATATATTTAAATGTTATACCATACTCATATAGAGTTTATTCCAAAATTTAAAAAATGAGATATTTTTTTATCGGACGGTGAAGGGAGTTTTATTTATATATGCAGTAGCATAGATGATCAAGTTATAATATATGACTAGAAACGTACCGGTGGAATCATCACCACATGTGTAATCCCTACTTGTGTTTGAGTATGAAAATCCAACACCAGCCGGAGCCTCCACAAATAGAAGATTTGACACTATATAATATAAATCCAACGAGATTAAGCAAACTTTTTAGTTTTGTTAAATAAAAAATAGTTACCTTCTTATTTAAGTTTATAAATAAGATATGTATACCTTTGTTCCATGATTTTTTGTTTCGACGAAGACCTCGTCCATCGCCTCTTGGAAAGAAAGGGCCAAGTTCTGTAAATGCTCCCCCGCCTATTGATGAACATCCAGGGCCTGGAAACAAATAAATTAAAGAAGGAATAATAAAGCTTCAAAATATGTTTATAGAAAATTATTGGACAACCAAATCGGGAAACAAGTGATATACAGTATATTACTAATCATTAAGGGTTACAAATAAAAAAAATCGTCATTTAATTTCGTAATAACTAGGATTCTGTAATTGATTCGGAATCCCACTCTTGTAATTGAACAAATTAAACTATAACTGAATTTTGATTTGGAAAAACAATAGAAGAAATCAATTTACTAATTTAATTAAGAAGTTAAATCAACTAACCTCCATTCAACCATAGAGTAAGAGGCAATTCAGTGGCATTTTTTTCAGCCTCAACAAAATAATAAAAGAAGCTTCTCCCAGCCTTCTCATCCACATCAATATATCCAGCAAATTGTTTAAACCCTACCTCTGGCTGTCCAGGTAATCTCAATACAATGTCTTCTTTTGGATAGCAAAACATCATTACCACTGTAACACTACCAAAATAATCCAATAACATGAAAAATATTTTTAATTCTTTTATGCATTGATCCATTGGTGACGAACAAAAATATCTATCAGTGCAAGCTGGAATACTGTAGAGGCAGAGGGAATTTTCAGTGGAGCGGTGAAAGAATTTAGAAAGGTGAAAATAGGTATAATAATTAACTAGAGCAAAGTTTTTCTTCAGATAAATAAAGGTAGAGCTGTATATTTCTATATATAATATGGACAATAATAGAAGTTTCTAATATTTTTATTCATTGCTTTTAAAGTTGGATCTGTACAGAATATACAGATAGAAAGTTTCATGCATGCAAAATAGAAAGTTATCTATTTTCATGGTAATTAAAAAGTAATTTAGAGAGTTGGGGAAAAGTATATATGCGTTAAATGTATTTTTATAATAAAAGCACGTGAAATCAATAATATTTTAATTTGCTTTCCATGTCGTTCTTGATTGATATTGTGTGCCTGTAATAATAATTGTATTTGTCACTTTAAAAAATAAATTACAATATTTTGAGTAATTAATACTAGGCTTCTAAAGGGACTGATTAATTAAGCATATGATTATCACTACATCCATCGTCCAGGATGATCAGATTTACTATATCTGATTGGAGGTCAATGTCCTTTAGTTTTTCTTTTCTTTTTCTTTTTTAAATTTCGATGGTTACCTAATTACTAGGGAAATGTTATAACAGATGCAACCAAAGGTTTTCTTCAAAATCATTTCAAATAAAAATATTACTCCTTAGTGCATGCTTACATCCCAAAAAGAATCCTGTCAAGGAATTATTTCTATATATTGATAATAATTTGTTAGTGTGTGATTAGCTGAAGTTTTCTTGTTCAGTCCATTATTTGACTAGCTTACTGTATTCCATGGATAATGTTCAAACAATTACTACAAGTGTTACTTGATGCAAGTTTGTTTTTTTCTTGTGCCCTTTGCGGTTGGGCCTTGATGGTTTTACATTATAGGGAACACATGTATAGTGTTTGTTTATTCGATTCGCGAATGACAAGTTTTGGAGTTTTGGTGAAGCTCAAGTTATGAATGGCAAAGAATCAAAGGTTGGTAGGATTCTGCATTATAAGAAAGCGGCAGATTCTTAGAAGATTTTTCGAAAGTCAAGACCAAATCTATGTGGCTCCTACTAAATGGGGCTTTCTTGAAGATGTGCATCTAGAAAATGTTTGCTACAAAGTTCAATATCATATTCATAGCCTGATTTAGTGTCGATTAAAATTGAGTGAATGTGTGTAGTTGGAGATTACTCTTAACACTGTTAATACGGTTCTTTATAACACCATTGTAACAACCTTCTTAAGTGTTATTTACTCATTTATTATTGTGATGCGGTGTGTGTTGATAGTGGTGAGAGCCAGGTGGATCACATAGTGAAGGTTGGATTATGGCGTCAGGTGGTGGAGCGTGATGCTGATCCTACTTATGTCTTCTGTCTTTATGGTGGAAAGCTTTTTCCTTGGGCTTGTTGCCCCCAGGGCGTAAGTCTTTGCTTAGGCAGGCGGGTTACCATTTTCTATTGATAAAATTATTGAAAGTCGTTGCTGTTTTTAAGCTGTTGGATTGACCATTTCAGTTCCACTTTCATAATTGTTGATTTCATTAATAAAATATCGAATTATTAGTCAAACAACTGATCAATTGAAAAGGACTTTGAACAATATTATTATTGTAGAATCAGTATTACTAATCAAATGAAAATGATTTCGGATCCTTTGTACCTATTGATATATTATAGTAGTTGGCACACTAACAAGGAACATGTAAATAAACAAAATGAAAAAAAAAATTACTGGTAATTAACTTAAAGAATTATTCTATATGCTGGGAGGACCACCAATTTCAGGAAATGTTGTATTTGGCAACCTTTAAATCTATTAAAAGTAAAGTGAAAAAGTACACAAAACAGAGCTGGTTGTGAATAAGGAGCCATTGACTTATCTCTAACTAAAATGTCCAATATGTTTCCATATAATCTCATCCTCCCTTTGCATATATATTTATTTAAATATATTAGTGTGATTAACCATGTTTGAATTGAAATGATAGAATCTGAACGATATTTCTAACATCAAAGGCACTAATATGGGTGAGGTAATGGGTACTACCTTATGTATACTCCATATGGTACAGTAATATTCAAATTCAATTCCTGAGCTAATTCACGAACCAATGTCCTGCTACTAAATACTGGGATAACTGAATCTTGATCTCCACTATATATAACATCAAGTGAGTACATTGTAAATATTATGCAACATTTTTGAACCACTTCATTTGATAAATAAAAAGGACTAAAACTAACCATCACTAAGAAATTCACTGGGGTTTTAGTTTTAACAATTTTGCGTGTTCCATTCCATCGCAACTTCCAAGGCCAGTGGCAAATTTGGTCGGCGTCAAAATGGCAGTTAAACACTAATGCTCCGTGAAATTATTTTTAGTCAAAATAGTAACTTTTAGTTAAATGACAATTTGCCCTTAATGAAACTTCTAGCTAACTAAGCTTGCAAATATGGAGGCAAAATAGTCATTTCACCCCATATTATATGAAGGGGTTGTTTGATAAAAAATGCCCCTCTGGTAATGTTTTAACGTCATTACCAGTGATCAAAGTGAATTGATGGAATGTAGGCTGCGTTAAAGTGGTATGGGCCCATGAATTCGATGATGGGATGAGTACTGCTAACAATAAAAAATCAATAAAATCAACAAGTCCTGAAAAGTATATAAACGTACAACTTAAAAAATAAATTAATTTTGTCAAACCTGAAAATCCAAATAGAAATTCCGTATTTTATTATCTCTTTAAGTAGAGGGAGAATGTCTCGATCAGGATCTTCTTTGTTGTACTTCAAGGTTTTCCTAAATTCGTATATACAATCAGTTAGTATATTCATTTAAGGATATAATGTTTCAAGTGTAAGGTTAATTAGCATTTAAAGCCTGCATGAGTCGTTCCTCTCTAAAATCATTTAGCAATAAGAGTTACAACATAAAACGATATCAACCACCTATTATGGTACTTTGACATATCACATATGTATATTTAGTTTGATATATGTGAGATGAGTTCTCTTTTAAATGAGACAAGTTTTGGGAATTAAAAAATACTCCGTAAAAAAAATACAGAATCTTCTAGTGATGATGTGCAAGTATTAGAAAAGTGAATGACCAATTAAAAGAGTGGCTCACTCATTGCATATTATCCATGGATAAGGTAAGTTGGTTCGATTGGCATGGAGAGCTCTCTGAACTTCAGGCAGATTAAGATATAAGTTTCTCTCTTCAAACATGCAAACATCAACTCCCACACTCTTCTTTGTAATCTGTTAGTTGACGAACAGTAGTATTGTTAGCTCTCATTATCATAACAAGAAGTAAACATTTGACAATTATATACCAGAGGAAATTGTCAGACTAATCTCGATAACTGTTACAATATATAGAAACTACATATAAAAAATTAAAATATGTTCTTAAACATTAGACTTAAGAATAGAGAATGAAAGGTACATATTACCGTTTTGCGCAACTTGAGCTCTTGTTGAGCGATAGAAGGATAGCACACATCAAGAATCACATCAAAGCGGTTTATATAATTACTAACAACGCGTTCAGTTTCATTCAAGGCTTGGTTGCATGAATTGCTGACATTGTGTTGATCTGCGTATACATATCCATCAAATTTGCATTCATTTCTTATGATAAGCATTATTTCATCAGAGATCATTCCACGTGACCACCAGAACTCATACTTTGAAGGAATATCTTTGTTAAGACGTAGAAGTGGGTTTCCAAGCTTCATTCCAAATATAAATACGAAAAAATAAGAAACAATATTAGTACTTTAAAAGAAAAATGTAAAGAAGAAAATTATATGGGCAATTGAGGTGCAATCAATTATTTAATCTTACCGCGACCCCTTTAATGTTGAGTTTGAGATTCTTTGATTTCTCATTGTAATTGAGCAAGCCAACTGCTAGTTGTGGTATGTAATGGCCTACAATCAAGAAAATACCACCTCAATTCATGTTAGCTCAAAGATAAATTAAGAAAAAAAACTAACATAAATAGACTCAAGAATATGTAATCGAAACGTTTATTCAATTACATATGCATATGCAAATTAAACACTTTCATCCTATTAGTTTATTTTAATCAAATAACTTTGATATAAAGATTGTAACTTTTGGAGTCGCATCCTTTAAGTGAGTTTTAGACGCACCTGCATAGCTTTCGCCTGTTAGAAACAGTGGTCTTGATTTGAAAGTTGGAAACTTTTCCAACCATTTTAGCATAAATGTCACCATATCTTTTGCTGCAGAAAATTGCATACACAATTGAATACGAGGCACGAAATCAAAATAAATACACACATTAAGTCAATTTTTTACCCCTATATTAAAAAAATAGATAAGTATAATAATTAAAAAAATTGACCATAGTCAAAGATCTGTTTCAAAAGGCAAAACTGTTAATTAAGTAAACTTTCTTCATCATATCTATTTTTCCTTTTTTTCATTTCTGATAATACGTTCCATTTGACTAATTTGTATTTCTTAAATTTTTGAAAAAATCAAAACTACACAATATTCATGGTATGTAGGGAATAATAAATATGATGAAAGGTGTCAATTATTATAGTATAATAATGATCAAACTATGCATGGCTTTAAACATACCAGTGGAATCATCACCAGAATTGGTATAATCAGCTGTCCTGTTTGAGTATGAAAATCCAACACCAGCAGGAGCCTCCACAAACAAAAGATTTGATACTAGAAAAATGAATAACTTTATAATTAACTAAATAAGTTAAATAACCTTTTGTACAATTATTTTTTGATGTAGGGAGGGAGTATTATTTAGTAGATACCTTTGTTCCATGATTCTTTGTTAATGCGAAGGCCTCGTCCATCGCCAGTGGGGAAAAAAGGGCCAAGTTCTGTAAATGCTCCCCCGCCTATTGATGAACATCCAGGGCCTGAAAGCAATTGAAGAAGCAATCAAAATATATAGGTTAAGTAGAAAAGGGTAACTAGCTACACCATGACAGCTCGTAGTGTGTTTTGGTTTGAACTCTAGATCCATTCAATAGAATTACACAAATCCTATCACTAGACGACCAAACCCCTGTCCTTAAATGAATATATATTATTCTCTGAAGATAAAATTGGACGATTAAAGCAGGAAACTAAGTAATACGGAGCAGTAGTTCAGCATTATTAGTAATAAAAGAAGTACTACTTCCACCAAACAATGAAACATTACTTTAATTAAAAATGAAAAACAACTAACCTCCATTCAACCATAGAGTAAGGGGCAAATCACTGGCATTTTTTTCAGCCTCAACAAAATAATAAAAGAAGCTTCTCCCAGCCTTCTCATCGACGTCAATATATCCAGCAAACTGTTTAAAACCCACTTCTGGCTGTCCAGGCAATCTCATTACAATGTCTTCCTTTGGATATGCAAAAACAACCCCATTACTATCCAAACTACATGAAATAATCAAAACCAACAAGAAAAGTTTATTTTTAAATTTTTCTATGCCATGACCCATTGATGAAGAAAATCTTGTACTGAACATCAAAAATTATGAATAAAGATGGAGGCTATTATGGTATATACTTGACAAGAAAAGCCTCTAATTTATAGCCATTTTTTGTTTTTCCTTTTGTTCGAGCCTTAAGATATCGTTATTAATTACTAAGTACTATTTCAATGATTACTATTCTAAATAACTACTAGTCCATTTTCACTTAACCATTAAGTTTCAGGATTTTTATTAACATTTTTAATGTTGAAAAGTAATGCATTGTCACCTTCCTACTAGGTTCCTATAATTGAAGAAGACTTTTCCTCAACGACAAGTTTATGAATATTACTCATTGGCAACTTTCTAGAAGTTTCACTGCAATTTATCGACACACATTCTACGCTCGAGCATACAAGAATGTTCCTTGCTCACATTTGTTTCCATAAATTGTTGGCTAAATTTCATATAGACACTTGAACTAGTTAAAACATTTCAAATCAAAATCTAAACCATTCAACCTTTTAAATAGGCACATGAGTGTCTCTTTTGACACCTGATGGGGTGTGGTTAACCAGTAATAACCAATCCTGGTTGTAAGATATGCATTTGAGAACACTTTTATGATTAATATACTACAAAACTAAAACAAGGCCCAAGGAAAAGTTCCCATCATTTGTTATCAATCTATCAATTATCATGACTACCATGTCTGCATGGAAATAATGGTCGGCAACAGTTATCTAGGACATGCACCTAATACAGTATTGGAGTATACTGGAAATAATCATATACTTAAACAACTGTGTTAGATTTTGTCATATAAAAAAGTTGTCATAATTCATTACAAGGCAAGCACAAGAACTTTTGCACCGGAAATCCTTTACATATAATTTTTCTTATTGACAGGACAATATGTTTGGAAGAATTAAGACTACTTACAACTTCTCAACTCAAATGTATGTAATGATGGCTAACAACCAATAAAATAAAAAACAATCTTCACAGAAGCAAAAGAATACCAAAGATATGAACTTAATGCAAATTTCAGAAAATAAAAATATTTTAAGACGTTAAAAAAGATGGACATACTTCAAGTAATTACCTGCTTAAAGTTGCTCCAGACATTACAATCCGGTCCACGACACCATGTATTGTTCATTTCAGATGTTATATACTATGACATATACTAATTTAAACAGAATTATCCATCTAATGAAATGCTGAACATATCACAAACCATTGTCATTGTTCCATAATGAGCTGCTGCAACAAGAATGCTCACTGTACCAACAAAAGAATCATAAACAAGCTTCCCTGACTTAGCCTGTGCTTGGTTTGCCATCAAGAAAGATTTTCACCAAATCCTAACCTATAAGCTCCTTAACCAAAACTCCTTAAAGAAATTCACCCTAATTTCGCCAAACTCCTCAACAATCCATTTCGATATCCCAAACGGCCAAACCATTTGGAATAAACCAAGCATCAAACAACAGACTCTGCAGCTCAACATACTTAATGTCTATAATTGAACGATACTACTCCAAATCTAGTTCAACTACAAAACAGAAAGGAAAAGGCTTTATTAAATAGAAATGCCAAGGCGACAATGGTATATCAACAACTACACAAATCATCAAATGAAGTAAGCACTCAAGTTGATTCTGCTAAACAAAACTCATAAGAAATGCATAACTTCATTTCGTAGAATCGAGCATTTGCTAAATTCAACTTCCACACAATCATATCTACAAACGAACACCGATAAAACAAACTACAACAAATTCATATTAAAAGATGTCTAGTATGGTTGACTTTTTAAATTTTAATGTTTGTAAATATAATATTCTACTTAAACATATATCAAAGATAAAGATTAGCATACACATTATTATCATACCTACTCGATTCAAACCGGTTATATATATATCAATTAATCTGCCACAAAGTTTGCTACATTTAAACATTGAAATTAGACAATCTTTTTTAGAGTATTAACATAATAATACAAAATCAAGCATTAGCAATCATGCTCCTACTAAACCCAACTTCCAAAGAGTCATGCCTACACAAAAACACATTTGAAATAACCTACAAGGAATTCATATGGAAAAATGAAACAGATACAATTAATTAACAATGTATAAATATTAGACAATCACTTCGATTTTAATCAAAGTTATATATGTCGACTAATATCGCAAAATTTGTTACTTTTGAACATTGAAAATCATATTAAACAATCTTTTTGAGATGGAACCATTATCGCTTAATTAAAAACAAAAACCAAGAACTAGCAATCATGCCACTATAACAAATTCGTATACAAAAATGAAGCATATATCATAAATCAACAATGTAAACACAAAATCCATTAAAGTAATATTAACCATACTTCAACTAGCAACATTTCTTGCAATATCTTCAGAAGATTGTTACTTTTTGGACATTGAAAATCAAAATAGACAATATTCTTGAGATGGAGGCAATATAACTTTATTTTACAAACAATCATACCTACTCAAAAACACATTTGAAACAAACTACAACAAATTCGTAGTCTAGTAACTTATGGAAGAACACACATATACCATCTTATTATTATTTTTAGATAATTAGGGATGAAGTGAGTTTCATAGTCTAATAACTTATGGAGGGAGTATTTTTTTGGGTAGCTAAAAAGTTGACTTCTTTTGTTATAGGGTTTTTCTAAGTCGAAATTGAAGGTTTTTCTGGTTCTTGATAAACCCTAAAACCCTGGGAGTTAGAACTTCGAAAGTCGACTTTTGTTTTGGTCAAGATATGATGACTATTTCGTATAATTATTTGGATTGATTTCTTGTTACCCTTTATTATCATCGAATTTTAAGCAGTTCTTTAATATTTTTATTTTGATTAGTTGTCCGTGAATTTTACTGTGCAATTTTGACTTTCTTGTATTAAAAAAGATTATATGTGTTTCAACTTCAAAAACAGACTATAGGAGGCAATTTGATAAAATGGAATAATTGTGGGGGCAATACAAAATTTGGCAACGATGGAAGAGTAACAAGAAATTAAGCCTAACTATTTCTAATTTTTATTTTATTATAATGAAAAATAATTGATTGTAAGATGAACTGAGGTGTCCATATTGATAACACCTCTTCTTATAAGTAATAATTTATTTCGACGAACGAAAATGCTCTTTTATCTAATTTGAATAATAAATTTATTTTGTAATCGTATTTATAAATCGAATCTTTTTAAATGTTAGAACAATTTGAAATTATAGAGAATGAATATTGACAATATCTTCAACTCATATACAAGCAATTCGACAATGTACAAATCCATCAAAGCAATAATACGTAGTGGGAAGAAAATTATAGTGCGCCAAGTAGACCAACATTTTCATCTTATTGGGAAACCAACAATGTTAAAATTAATTGAGTAGTACTTGACTACTAGAATGTCATAGTGGAGTATAAAAAGGAAGTTGCAAGGGTTTAGTATTAGTACTCAATTACTCCATGATTGAGTGTCTGGTGTAGAACTGTAGAAGCCCTTACTTGGATAAAATTTGTGGAACAAAAGAAACCCACTTGACAGAAATGGATTTACTTTCTATTCACTACAAAAGTACAAATATGCAATTTCATTATGTTTGACCAAACCCATTTGCGAAGATATATTTTTTGAAACTAATGTAAACATAGATGACTTTTTTACTAGAGATTTAAACTTATCATAAGATTACTTGAAAAGGGGAAACTAATCTAAAAATAGATCACACCCAATAAGTGAAAGTGTTAATTGTTAAAATAGTCTCAAATAATAGGCACGAGTATTTTAGTTCCTAATAGTGATAACGTAACACTTTAATTTCTTATAATGACATAATTGTTGTACTTTGGTCCCGATAGTAACATAATTTTTCCGTTAAAATTAAACGGAAACGATCATAATATTACATGAATGAAAGGGGATAACATGTCCAATGGATTGTTATTAGCCAATCCAATAACTTCAATAAAAACCACAAATCACGTCCTTAGTTTACGTAATTATTATAGTAATAACGTTATTGAACATTATTTAATGATCACATTTAGTTAGTAAATCACATTTCAAGTCCATTGGAACCTATCAACTTAGTGAGGCCACAAGTGATACCCATTGCCATCAAGCCTCCAACAAACACTCTAGCACAAGACTTAGCCATAGGAGTATTTCCAAGCTTTGCTCCAACAACTCCAAACACCACAAGTGCCACACTCACGGAGGCAAGCACCACCCCTAGCCGGATCTCATGGTTCGTTACAAAGGCGGCCGCAAGAAGTGGTACCATAGCTCCTAATGAAAATGCCAAAGCCGAAGCCATGGCTGCTTGGAATGGATTAGGCAAATTTTCATTATTTTCATCTCCCTCAACCTTATTAGCTTTATTAGCCCCCATGTTTCTTTTTTGGTCTCTTTCCATTTGAGCTTTCTCTATGTCTAGTTGTGAGTAGACAGAGACAAATTCACCAATTGCCATGCTGCATGCACCGGCGAATAAGCCCGCAAAGCCGGTTAGTAGCATGGCTTTAGGGTCTTTTTTAACCGCTCCAACACCCATCATTAAGGATGCAACTGAGACTAACCCATCAGTGGCTCCGAGAACCGCAGCTCGGAGCCACTGGGCCCTTTGGGCGTAATCAAACTCGTCTTCTTTAGGAGCAGTTTGAACCGGGGGGTTCGGGTTATTATTATTGTTGGAGGTATTGATATTAGGAAGTTGATCGTCTTGCTGGTTAGTAGCCATGTTAACACTAATAAGGAATGTAATATGGATGATTTTTTGTTGTTGAAGAAATGATGTGACTATGGAGCCTATATATAGACAATTGGATATTTAAATAATGAGGCCAATTTGAATGTGACATATATATGAAAGTGGTTGCATCTTGAATTAGATAACACTAACGATGTCGTGTTTATATATGAAAATAAAATAAAATGAAGAATCAATAAGATTGAAAAATTATAGAATGTCTAAGAATCGAATAACTTTTTATCATTAATCATTTGCTTCTATTATTATATACTAACTTCCATAGTAAAACATTCTACTAAATCGATTAATTCTTTACCGTTAATGATATGAATTAGTATTATAAATTAGTCAAATGGAAAGTCCTACCAGAAGTGGTTGTCTAATAATATAATAGGAAAACAATAAATATACAACTCCATCTTTTGTATAAAACTCGCATCATTTTCATTTTCACTTTCAAAGTAGTGAATAATCCAACCAATCATAATTCAAACTCATTAACAATAAAGATTAAAACCTGCACAACATAGAATATTAATCTCCTACAAAAATCAGAAAAATGCTCAAAATAAATGCACCTATGCGGACAAATTCATTCACAAATGATAAATTAAATATGAAGCCTAAATAACGTCATGATACATTGAGAAAAATATTTCGTTGATGGGACATGAATACCCAAATCAGTATATGTAAATAGAATGAAATTTGGAATATGATCATTTTTACATGCAAAAGTAAAATGATCAATCGAATTTGCGGCTGCGTGTTCATCAGAATAGTCAAAATTCAACTTGCAGAAGCATAAACAGGGCACCAAAACTTTATTTTACGTTATAATAAGCTCCATTATTTGTAGCTACCGAAAGTAGTTGTGAATGGGGGTACTGTGCCTACGGATATATTTGGGACAATTATTTCCATCAACTTCCTCATAACAAATCTACCCATCTCTATTTTCACCCCCTTCACCACTTTTCAACAATATACGCAGAAGCGAAGAATTCATATGGAGATTAGAGTAACAAATTAATGTGGTCTAATTCGCATGTTTCGGTTCCATCAAGAGCCAATAGACTTCTAACACACTAGGGAGTAGTGACCATATTTGCAAAAAAAGAAGTACAAATTGAGTATTATAGTGTACCACGAGCATTAATGGGATCAAATCTTACCAAAATGTACCATCAATTCGGACTAATTCTATACAATTACCTCTATGTGATATCATAGTGTTAAAATTTTGGGGCAAAATTAGTATCATTTTCATCTAATCTGGAAGCAAAAATTTCAGTAATGTCTCTGTTGATTAATGCAGCTTCCACTAACTCTTGATGTTTGATAAATCAATGTGACGAATTCATCGTGCTTGAAAATATATGCCATTTGCCATTTGAGTATATAACAAACAAAACGAACAAGACATTTTCTTTAATATGGATTGCTGTGTAGGAGACCACTATTCTTGAAACAGTTACCAGAATATAAAAGTAGAAGGAGTGTGCCTTCAACACTCAGAATAGGGAAAGCCAGAATAGATTAATTGATGGAGTGTGAAATCCACACGTATACCACAAGCTCATCGAGTATTAAACTTCCCAATGTTAAAAAGAATTGATGGTAGTGGAGAACTTATGTGTTTTTTATGTTAGAATTTTTTGTGAACTAACAAAAGTTTTGGTCATGAGTCATAACTTAACTAATTTTACAATAACTAAGCATAAGATATTATAGTACAGTGAGTATTTTTTAAAGATTTGGTAGGCTAATTTGAACTTTCGTTTATTAACGTTGTCAAAATGCGCTATAAATAATTTTCAATTAGTTTGTCCTAATCCATCAATTTTTTATTTACATACCATGGTCTGCAATCGGTTTTTAAATGTACCTCAACCGCCGCTTTTGAATACGCATCGGATCCTTGAGTCGACACAATACCGCGAACCACGTTAGTCGATAAACCACACTAGGCAAGTCATGCGCGACAAAGCCCGACTAACAAAGCGCCGAGCATGAATCGAACTCACACCTTACTAGCCACAAACTCACCTACTCCACCAACTTAATCACCCTTACGAGCATAGTCTCCAATCTTTTGAATTTTATGCATGAAGACCAAAGTTTAACCCAAATACATTAAAGGCTTTTAAGGCCTCATGCTTATTTTTTGACCAATTTTTACAAACATAGTCTCCAATCTTTGAATTTTATGCACGAAGACTCAAAGTTTAACCTAAATACATGCATTAAAGGGCTTTAAGGCCCTATGCTTATTTTGAGAGTTATTATGTTGGAAATCAATGAAAATTGATTCTCTTTTATTACGTCCGTCACATAATCAAGGTATCAATTTATTTACGAGGTCAAGTTAAACGTGATTACCGGAACTTAGCAAGGTGTTCATTTTAGTAATTATATTACTAGTGTGGTTCGATAATTTAAGAGTATTATGGTACCGATTGTTGATTCATCTATTAATCGTTATAATAATAGTAATTGGTCGATTATTAGTTATTATATAACTTACTATTATCTCGAGCCTAGAAGATCGCACAATATACAATGATATTCGAATTATATTTCATGTATGAAATAAATCCGAGATTTCAGATATTGAGAGATGTATCTCAATATTTATATATTTGTCAAATATATATTATTTAACATCAATTGGTTAAACTTGCAAAGTTTAAATCAATTAAGCAATTGAAATGATTTAACAACTTGATAAGTTATTCTATAGGGTGACTCGTTAGTATTTTAATTGACTTGTTGGGTTAATTAAAATGGAATAACTCACTAGTGACTCATTATTTGATTAGGTCATAACGTCTAACTGGGTTAACGAGTTAAACCGATTTCTTAACGACGGTTTAACGGTTGGGATTAGGGTTTTGGTATTTAAAGAAAGAGACAAGGTTTTTTATTTCATGAAAAACTCTTGCCTCCTCTCTTTCTCTCAAATAGCCGCCTCTCTCAAGAATCAAGAGATTTTCTCTTCCAATTTTGTTCCTCTACAACTCTAGCAAGTTCAAGTCTACTTGATTGCTTTTCCTCTCAGCGTAACCTGTAAGTGACATCATTTCGTGTGGACAAGCTTTGAGAGGATTGGCGGGCTTCACAGGATTTCAGGGGTTTTTGGTCTATTTGCCTTCCAATGCAATGTAAGTATCTTGTTATTCATATTGTAATATTTTTAGGTTTACATTAATATACATCATTCGAGGGATCCGGATGTATGAATTTGGTGTTTAATCACAAATAAAATTCATACTAGATTCTAATGGGCCTCAGAGCCTACCTAAGTTTGATGTATTTTATCTAATTTGATTGTGTGTTGACATAGGTTATTAATTTGATTACACTCCATGATTTATATATTCAATTGATGAATATATAATATGAAAATCAACTCCATTTTGTATGAATAGTACACGGCTGAAATCATCATTTCAATGTATTGATTTTGATGATTTGATGTTTATTTAATTATTTCATGAATTGAAAGGATTAAAAATTGATTAGTTTGCATTTTAATTTGAGGTAGAATTATTTTCAATTTTACAGAGAGGGTTAGAAATTTCATAAAATTACGAAATTAAATCTGTGTGTTCATGACCCTTTGAGGTTCATCTCAGATTTTTTTTCAGAATTTTGAATTATTTATAATTCAAAAATTCATTGAATTTCGGATTGCTTTGGATTTAATCGAGAAACTAGAGTGTTTTGATGACCACCACATGTTCAATAATGACATTGTTGATGTTCAAGCCAAATCCCCAGAATTTTTGAATATTTTAGAGCCTCCAAATCATTTTTTGCTAAAAGTTACAATTAACTGAAATCAAATGAATTACCAAAATGAGTCACGAACTCATGGGCCTCATACAAGGCGTGTCCCGTGTCGAATAACAGCACATTCGCCACATGACGAGCTCACCGCCGCATTACCGCACCAAAGCCGCGATGTCGACTGCGGGTGGTCGGAGGCCGGCTGCTTTTGGCCGTTGAAGTTCGGGTCGGTCTGCTTTAAAGCCCTAAATGTATTTTTATGTAATTATTTTTATTTTAAAAATTACGTACTATTAATTTCGGGTTTTAAATGTTAAATCATAAATTTTATCATTAAGATGATTGAAAATATATCTTGAATGGCATTAAATTTGATTTATATTTCCCTTTCATAATTATTTTTATTAATTGATAATTATTGAAAATATTTTCATGGTAACTTTTAAATTTTTGAATTTTGGAGTTAATTACTTGAAAGTAATTATTTCATGATTTAAGTGGTTGATAATTATTGTAATAATATCAATTAATGTAAATTTTCAATTTGAAAATACTCAAGGTTTAATTAATGAGCATTAAATTCTATAAATAGACAGATTCTCTTATTGACAAGGCAACTTTAGAGGTCCAATCCCACAAGTAAGGGCCTCACATTAATGAGAGTGGTTGAAGTCTATTACATAGTAATATGATTCACCGTATCAAAACTCATGTGTCAGACACTGGCCAACTATGACGAAAATATTCCTATGATAGGAATTTTGTGAAGTTTTACTAAAGGTATTCAAGCGGATTCGAATACGCTTTGGGTAGTAACATTAAGAGAGAATAGGGACGCAACTATAGTTATATGGAATGGATTAGTTGTTAATTCACTTGTAAAATTTAACGCCGAGTAGTAGCATTACGACAAATTACCATATGAAAAGCTATTAGCCAAGAATTTCAATAATAAGATCTAGCCCAGTATGCTCGATGAGAAACTAAAAGGAAACTTGAACTCATTATTGCCAACTCTGACTACCAATCTGCTTTGTTGGTAATGTTGTTTAAAAGAATGCATTTAATAGCATGTATGCTTAACACACTCGAGTCATATGTAAACTCACCCGATAGAACCTCTAAGAAGTCGGGTTGAAAACCCATTTTGATCATAATGGCATGACTGTCAGATAATCTTAGTCATCAATGACTCCTTGGTCGGTAGGATCCGGTCGATGAATGTAAAGACGTTGTAAGTAGTATTTCTCGGTAAAGGATATCAGAATCACTATTATTCTTTTGCTTTACATGTCCTGAAATGACCTAAGAATTCATGCGAGCTTAAAGGATCCATGCATGAATTTAAGCATGCATCTCGGAGTTGAGATCTTTCCCCTGTGATTCAAATCTAAGTTTGGTTTCACGAGCGATCATGAACCGAACGGCAAAGTTCAAGAGGGAGCGCTTCATTCACTTTCTCGGAATAAGTTAAGAATTGGACAAAACAAAAGTTCCTTTGTGTTTTAATCGATTGTCAACTAAACTACATGAATGTGTATTCATTCATATAATTACTCATTATTTATTTCCTATTGTGCCGTTGAAATATGTAAATATACATGTATTGTATCCTCGATGAGTGTAAAGTTAAATCCCTAGGTTAGTCTATGATTTTTAGAGAGGAAACATGAATTTTTTATTATACCTCTTCAACCTAGAAATATAGGATAGACAAAGGCCTTGGTCAGATGCCTGATAGTTAGGGCGACGAGCATCATATGCCTAACATGGTATTTTGATTACTGATCAACATTGACGCGCTAGCCCGCAGGGATCGATCAATACCGACGCCGCCGGCGATCGGGGAGCTGGTATGATCAAAACGAATTCATAGAAGATATGTATATTTGTGTCCTATGATATTTGTTTAGAATTTTAGGTTCGACAATTTAGACCTACGAGCCCAATCATTCGTAAGTTATGAGAGTCAGATTTTGACTATGACCAAACGCCCGCTAAGCCGGGATTATAACGCATATGTCGGGTCGCTAATAAACAGTATACCCATAGATGTTCATATATTGGGAGGATTTTATCCGGCCCTTATATACAAGAGATCTCAGCCTCTCTCACACAATTGGTACTAATTGTTTATGGGACGCCATAAATGCTTATTCAGCCTATACTCGACAAAGAAAGCGCGTGTTTACGACGCACTTCTTACATAGCCTACGACTGGGGAGATCGCGTGTTGTTGAGTTAGTTGGAAAATCATCAAGGCGTGTATGTTGGAAATCACCGAAAACTAATTCCCTTTTATTATGTCTGCTATAAATTGTATCAAATTCATTTACCCGGGTTGGTTAAATAATACTGAACTTAGTAAGCCCAGTTCTTTAGTAATATATATTACTGGCAGGGCCCAGTTGTTGATAATTGGCGATTGCGAGCGATTGTTAGATCTTTACTCTTAATTCGTTATAATAATAGTAATAGTCGTATTATTATTATTATACAACTTACTATTATCCGAGTCTAGAAGGCCCACACATACAATGATATTTCATGCATGAAATTAAACGAGAATTGTATATTGAGAGATGTATCTCTCAATATTTATATATTTGTCAAATATATATTGATGAACATCAATTGGTTAAACTTGCAAGTTTAACTGTCTGCTAATTGAAATTGATTTAATAACTTGATAAGTTATTCGATAAATGACTGCTAGTATTTTAATTGGATTTGTTAGTTAATTAAGATGGAACAACCTACTAGTGACTCATTATTTGATTAAAAGCCATAATCTGTCTAATCAAGTTAACGAAGTTAAACTACTTAACGATTTGTTTAACGGTCAGGGATTAGGTTTGGTATTTAAAGAAAGAGACAAGGTTTTCATTTCATGAAAAACTCTGTCTCCTCTTTCCTCAAAAAGCCGCTCTCCCAAAGAATTAGAAGAGATTTTTCTTCCACTTGTTCTCAAGAAATTCTAGTAAGTCTGCTCATTTGATTATCTAAGTTTCCTCTTGGAAGTGTGTAATCTAGAGGACATCATTTCGTGCTCGACAAGCTTTGGAGAGATTTTGATGTATTTCTCAAGCGAGGTATCTTCAGGGTTTTCCTTGCTCATTTCTGCCTTCCGCAATGTAAGTATCTCGCTATTCATATTGCAAATATTTTGTGTTTAGATTAATATACACTACTTGAGGATTCGGATATATGAATTTGGTGTTTAATCATAAAATGAAATTCATACTAGATTCTAACATATCACGACTTCCAAATGGTCACTTTTCTCTATATTTAAAAACATTCGCTCGTAAAATTATGTGCGGGGACGCATCTTTCCTTATTAGACTTTTTTTAAAGATTTTCATCACTTGATTTTTATCGAGCATTGAAAAAAGATCCACATCTCGATATCGATCAAGAGAGCCTTGTGTTTCTCTCTGCTCATATGTATGTTTCTCTTTCCGCTCATACCAAAACTCTATCTGAGTTAGACTACTTAATACCTTATCTAATTGATTCACAATTGACATTTAAAAATTTCCCAAAGGGCATCGAGTCCCAAGCCACGGTGCTATTAATAATCTTAATAGAATTTATTTTTTTAAGATACATAATACTCACATTGAAATATTGTAACAGTATCCTAAAGATACATAATACTCACACTAAAATATGTCACTGAGTATCCTTAAGATATAACATATATCATAAATGGTAAATTTACAATATAATAACATGATACTATAAAAGTATATATATATACTTTTGGCAAGCCAGCTTCCCTTAAGAACTTAAAAAATAACTAAACAAGCCTCGTAAGAATTTAAAAAATTGCAAATAAGTCATTTTAAGAATCTTAATAGAACAATTTTATAATAATTAATTTTCTACGTATATCACCAAGAGAACTCAGTCTCTTATGCTCATGTCAAAATTCTACATTCATGTAGTTTTCTTCTTCAAATTCATCATTTTTTCTACTTTATACCTTTTTCATGAAGTAAGCTGATTTTAAATATAAATTTTTGGTATTATGAGTATTGTTTGGGGTTTTTGGATTCACATGAAGATTACATTTTAACCGAGGATTCTTTTCAAACTTCGGATGTTACATTTTACTGCTGCCTTTAAGCTTTTTTGTACTATAAATATTTTTGTCAAGCTTCATTTGTTGAAGTACCTTTCAGCCATATAGGCTAGGCTAATTTGTATTATATATAAACTATTATTATATACAATGAAATATATTATAAAAAAAATATAAAAGTCTGTTTTCAAAATTGGTTACGTGATTTTAGTATTTATCTTGTGATAGTACATTAACTGTTAAATTCTAATGATCTATTGTTGAAAAGTCAAACAATGTATGATAGTAATATATATCGTATGATCAACCCTGCATGCATTTCAACTTTTTATTTTTATGAAAGTTCTGAGAGCAAATCAGGGTCATTTAATCTCTTTCATATGCATAAATTCCGCTTATGTCTTATTATCTAATTCACCTTTCACTAATTGATTTCAAATGTTAACTCAATCATCATGTGTGGTATTTTCAGTATTAATGGAGATAATAAAATTCGAAGGAGTGTGCCTTCCAGGCTTCCACAAAGGTGTATCCATTCTTGTATGATGTCTCACTCTTCAGTCTTCACAGCCCATAAACGTTTCAGTTATGCAAACAAGTCACCGAGAACGTGTCAACCCGACCCAATAAATATCGAGCAGGTAGCATTTTAAGCTCATAGCTTGATTATACCTTGCGTAAGTCCGGTTGGACGGATTTTGTAACAAAATGTGTATATGTATATACTTAACAAAATGTGTCTAAACTATACGACATGTTTGAATTGAAATATATCATAGTTTGAAGTTTTAACCTTACTAAAATTGTAATCAATACCACAATAGATATCTTTGTAGCTCACCAAAATTGTTATTTAACTATGTTCCATCAAACGATTTTAATTGATTCCAAAAATTGAACCAATTTAGATAGTTATATATGATGCATGAAATTACATCAAATAACTCATGGTCATGAATAATACACCACATAATAAAAGATGATAATAGAAAATGTAAGACCTATTGATTTGATAAAGTTTTGCATCCAAAAATCCTATCTTGTTTCCAAAGAAAAGGAAAAGCTTTGTGAAGGCTTTGGTTTCCCACCTTTGACCCCCCTCCTCAATCAATACAACATTATATAATACATCATTACATCATAGTAATTGACAAACAAAAACATCATGGAACCTGAATTTGAATTAGATGATGCAATAATAAATCAAAAATTGCAAGAATTGCAAAAACTACTTGGGAAAAAGCAACAGTTTGAGGAATCCGTTGCTTCAATCAGATCTCTCTTCCTTAAATACTATCCTTCAGCTTCTCCGAATCTTAAACAATCGGTTAGTAACCCCTTTTGCTTAAATTCATTAATTGCTTTATTTCAATATTGTTTTTGTGTTTTATACTATTTGTCCCAAAAAGATTGTCCAATTCCCAATATTTATGGTTGATTACTTACCCCTTTTGCCCAATTTGTGTAATTACTTTGTTTCAATCCTGATCTTGTCTTTTACTCTTTGTCCTGAAAAGATTGTCCAATTTTGAATTTTATGGTTGACTATTTGAATTTACCATGGATTGAGGGAATAAAGATTGTTCTTTTGAGAATTGAAACTGAAACTGGACAATAATTTAGGCATGCGGGGAGTATTTTTTGGAAGGGAATTGATATGATTCAGTTGTGCAATTTCTCGAGGGATAATATTTTATCTGTTTCATTAGGCAGTTGATTGATTAGTTGTTTATGCAAAGAAAAGGTTAATTTGTAGAAATCAGATTTTTTTTATTGAGGCAAAATGTAATGATTTTCATGCCCAATTATAGCTTTTGAACATGATAGCAATACGACTTACTTTCGTAAGGCGCAGTTGTCTTGAATACTTAGAAATTGGGAAGCAGTGGGGCATATATATGAGTGATTATTGTGGAATTTGTTATAGAACTGTCTAATGATTAATTTGCAATGCTTCAACTGTTTGTGCATATCCGAGCTATACTCGTTTTCTTTTGTGTGTTTTAGTTATATTTTAGAAGATGTTTCTTCCAACTTTGGGTTCTCTATATAATGGTATCATGGCATGCGCTCTTTGACGCAGACACCGAGCCATAGCTATAGTGTACTTTATATGGCATAACTCTACATTTATAAGTTATTCCGGAACACATAATACCAATTCCTTTTGGAGTGAAAATATGTAGTATTGCACATTGGATGGATAAAAAAGAGTAAGATGTTTGTTGTGTTTCTAACCATTTATGTATTATCAAGTAAACCAGTTGAGACGCCACATCTCTATAATGTATAGATATCTTTAATTTATTGGATTTTTGTGGTTGTCCTGGGACAACAGGGACTTCCTTAGCTATGCCCTCGGTCACACTTTCTTTGCAAACCACACCACATATACAGAGTACTCCGTAATATATAAATGATGAACATTGTTTGCAGTTTTATTCAGTTGTGTGTCGAGTTGCAACTATCTTAAAGACAAGATACACTGCTCCTGGATTTTGGAATGCTGGTTTGCAGCTCTTCTTGGTGGCTGAACAGTTAGTGTCTCATATGCCTGAAAAGAAACATTTGCAAAGCTGCATCAGTCAAGCACGAGAACATCTACATGAATATGATAATCAGCCGGAAGATTTGGGATCTATAGAGAACAGGGCAAATCGAGGTAATGTTGAGTAATGTCATGATGAGTTTTTTTTCCCATTTTCTGGTGAGAAACTCATAAAATTCCATTCCTCTGTTACAGGATATCTTTTTGAAGGGCATCTGACAGTTGACTCCGAGCCCCCTCAACCTCATTGGATGGTGCAAGAAAACATCATGTCGGCTGCAGCAGCTTTACATTTTGGTCAATCATCTGAAGATCAGTCAGGCACTAGTAACACAATGGAATTTACAAACATACTTCAAGACCTTGTAGGAAGATTGGATGATATCATCCCACAGGTATAAAAGCCTTTTGTTTTTACTTTATGCTTTATGTGATTGTAAAGAACATCTCAAAGAACATGTGTTTAATAGTTAGAGGTGACGGATATAGTGACAAAATAAAGACAATTTCCTTTCCATTTGAGATCAACCCAGGATCCTATATTAATATGTCCGGTTTGTTTTTATTCTGCAATAGATAATGGTCTGTAAGTTCATTATTCCTCCTACAACTGCAGTCGGAGGATGATAATTTAATATTCTGTTCATTTTTTATTGAAGTTTCTCGATGATGGACCTGTAGCTCCAAAAGTGCCACCAGCCAGTAAAGAAGTGGTGGCAAAACTTCCAGTTAATATTGTTACAGAGGAAATGTTGAGAAAGCTGGGAGCAGATGCTGAGTGTGCCATTTGCAAGGAGAACTTGGTTGTGAATGATAGTATGCAAGAGTTACCTTGCAAGCACATGTTTCACCCCCCATGTTTGAAGCCATGGCTGGTAAGACTATCATTTCATGCAGACACAAAATGATATTTTTATAAGTTTATCCTATTTTTTCTTATCCAAAAAGTCATTTCCTATAATTTTGTATTTATGTTTCTTAATTCATTTAATGTACAATCATTAGAGTATTGGTACTTTTCGGCCCATGATGAGGAATTATTATTACAGGACGAACATAATTCTTGTCCTATATGTCGACATGAACTTCAAACTGATGACCATGCCTATGAAAGCCGGAAGGAGAGGGAGAGGGAAGCCGAGGAAGATAGGAAAGGCGCTGCAAATGCTGTTCGTGGGGGAGAATACATGTACGTATAGGCGAGAGATATTTTTCATGAGGTCGATCCATCTCCCTTATCTAGATGCCAAACTGCACCAAATTATTTATCATGGCAATGATTGTTTCTGTACCATAGTTGCTTTGATACTTACTGGTTTATCAAGATTTGTTCTCACCTGGTCATGTTAGTTTCTTCATTTTTCTATATTGGGATGTATTCTGTTATTGTTCACTGTAATCCCCTTCGAGTATAAGGTGTTCATGGTCGAAAAATGTGTTATGTGATGCTAAACTAATTATCGCCTGTGTGAATGTTATGATATAATCATTCAATCCATAACGTACAAATTTTAAACCAAGAAAGCATGAAAGGAGGTAGAGAACTATTTTCGATAAATTTCACTGCTGTGAGAACTGAAATTATCATATTGTAAATATGGCCTGAATCTTACGAACTCATTGTACAACAATGTAGTTTTATAATATTAGTAACTTAACCCAAAAACAAATAAATATCTGCCCACTTTCAGTTGAACAACACAAACACAAATCATAGTATGTATAATTACTTTCAAGAATGTAGCACATACACATTGTACTCAACAATAGCATCCCCAGTACTAGGAACATACTTGACAGTTTTAGCACGTGCATATCCACGAGCAAACCTAAAAAGTCCACTCCCTCCAACAATAGGCATTTCCCTTTCTGCCTCAAGAAATGGATTCCTCCCAAAAATGCTAACTGTACTTCCATTATACTTACCTTCCATGAAAGCCAGATTTATGGCCATCATCAAACTTGCACTATCTTCCGAAGCGATCGCATATAACCCCTGAGCTCTGCCTATGATTCTTGAACTTGGATCAGGGCCTTCTGTCAAAGGATCATCAACTATCGCCGTGGTGGTGAACGCGTTCTTGGGGCCAGCGATTCTCACTGCGGTCGGGTGTTTTCCGTCAACAACGTCGTGGAAATAGAAATGGAGGCGTGTCATCTTGCGGAGAGGGGGTAGTATTGCCTCGGTTTCCCACTGTTCCTCCATGGCGAAACTTGCATGGGTGGAGGGGAAAAACAATGGAACAATAAGAACTATGGAGAGGGTACGGAAAGTTGTGCAACTATAGAGTAAGTCGGCTTTGTGCTTTTTACACGGTTCTGGTTTGGCAAATTCCAAAGAATTTATATGTTTAAAGAGCTTCTATGATGCATGTATAATGTATTGTATAGATAAGATCAATCTGACATAATGAGTATTTTGCTTATTATCAAAAAAGTAAATAAAGGACAACTTTATTTTTGCTCCTTTGTTATTTCAAAAGTGCATAATTACACCCTTGTGTTATGAAAATGAGTGGGTATATTGAATACACTTTAGGTCCACCATGAATTTGTTCAATCATAGCTACTTATAGAGTGGTAGAAGTGTTGTGGAAGACAATCATACATCATTGTGCGTTTGTGCTTTGGTCATACTCCAATGTAGGAAGCTTCGATGCTTGACCTTTAACTAGTGGGATGCATTCTCTATCTTCTAGCTTTAATTTATCGTTTGGATGAACATCTTTTCTTAGTTGTGAGAGAGTTGTTATGTCAAATTAATTGTCACCTTTCTTGATGGTGCTCAAGACTTCCTTCAGGACAACTGATGCTGATGGCAAACCACTTGGATGTGTTAATTCAATTTTGTGTTCCTAAAAATCTCAATTTCAAAAAAAATTGTCGATAGTAACATGCGGATACAAAATTGGAACGTACATGTTTAATCAATCGGACAAATAGAAACATATAAGAATGCAATTTCAAATATTTGACCTTGCAAATGAGGTACTAATTCGAGTTTGGAATCACAATTTAACATGTATTTTAACAGAAGTATGAAAAGTAATAAATTTTAGAATATGTGTGATTAAATAGGACAAATCGAGACATACGTGCATTGAAGAGTTAGTTAATATTATTAAAGATTGAATTAACGAAATCATTTCACTAGCTTCACTGAACATTTCCCTCAACTTTCAAATTGCGCACTGATAGCCATTTCGCTTAAACTTCAGAATGACTTTATTCCAAACCCACCATAACAAGTAAATTTGAGAGAAAACACATTTTATATATGAATTCAAGCTAAAATTTGATCTTTTTCAAATTGATTACCGAAACTTGACAATTAATTCAAATTAAAATGTTATTTTCTTGATTTACTTGGGCCAAGTACAAATTCAAGCTTTAGTATTTTAAGCATGCGGGTCGACATCATTTTCTGGTAGTATGGTTTTAACTCGATTAATCGATCAAGGATTCAAAACATTCAAGCATAGTTGTATTGCTTTGTAATATTCTTACTAATTATCTATGTATGAGTTGTCTTAATAAGGTTTTCAAGATTGGCGATTTTTTGGCTACTTTCTTAAGAACTGACAATGGCATCGCTTTTAAGAACTTATGGTATGTCATTAAAGGGAGGCGGTAAGTGACGGGTAAAGTAAGGTTAAAATGACGATTTATTTTATTTTTATTTAATTAAAATTACTACTTATATTAAACATCAATCTAATTAAACGCTTGTTATTTAAAAAATGACTCATAAAGTGTAACATATATAAAATGTGTGCTTCATTTGTTATAAATGAGCCTTCTCATGCCAAAACGACATTTTCTAGAAACTGCTTTAATTATTCGCCGATCAAACGTTGTTGAATATTTAAAACGATTTCTCGATACTACCGCATGAAATTTAGCTTCCATGATGAATAATTAAAACAAATATGATCAAATAGGTCATCAATCATAAAAATGTTAGAAGTCTTGTAATTGTATATTAAAGGACACTCATATATTAATTTATTTCAAATGGCTCATAAATATAGTTTCCAACTTACACCTTATTAAATGGAGTTAATGTGAAAAATGTCATAGAAATCTAATTTGAATCTTTAATTAAAAAAACATTCGGGCCTTTGGTATGCACTCTGGATCATGGGCCCAGCCTTGAAAATAACTCGTGCATTCATAAATTCATCTTTTCATAATTTTGACTTTTTCTTCGATCTCTGACTATTACTCGAAAAATTGGTATGTTTTCAATTTAATATGAATTACCCTCCAATTCAAAATAATTAACTTTCTCACTAAATTTTTAATCTTCAATTATTCTTTCATTATATTATTAAAAAAATTAATATTATGAAAGTATTTTAAAGACCAATCTAATGGTAAATTTTATATTTTTTAAAATAATTAATAATTGATGGTCAAAGTTTAATTTCAAAAAAATTAAATGGCAATTGTTTTGGATTGGAGGGAGTATGTTTTATATTTTGCATATTAAGCATCATTTATTTATTCTTGAAATTCACACAAAAAGCTGGTTTTTTACTTGTTGAAAATATGGTTTTATTGTAGGTATTCTCCCCAAAATTTGACAGCTTTTTTGGGATGTGTTGTGATTGGAGTTTACGATTGTGGTTGATTTTTTAAGTATTGTTTAGTATATGTTCGATGAAATGCGTCAGTGAGGCTCATGATCCTTATGTTATAAAAGTTGAAGATTTTTAGTCTATCTGTTTGAAATTGGTTGAAGATTACATTTTGAGGAGGATTATTAAGGACTGGTTAGATTTAGTTTTGGATATTTATGATGGGTGACATTGAGAATATTGAAGAAATTGTTGTCCAGACGACTAGAAAGGTTCCTGCTGGGGTACCCAACTGGGGTGCTGCTACTGTTATTGGACTGTTTGCTGGCATGTTATATGGAGGTAGCAAAGAGGCTTCTGCTTCTGTGAGCAAAGATGCTGAAGTTATGTTAAAGCTTGGTAGCACACCGGATAAGCGGGAGCAGTATCGATTAATGAGAGATGCAATGGAGAAGAGGTTTATTCGGGTCACTCGTGGATCGATTGTTGGTGGAGTGAGGCTTGGGATGTTTAGTGGTGCTTTTTGTGGTTTGCAGAATTTACTAGCTGAGAAACGAGGAGTACATGATGTTTTCAATGTTGTGGCAGCTGGTTCAGCTACCGCTGCAACTTTTGGGATGATATTGCCAGGATCACTGCTTTGGCGTGCGAGGAATGTGATGTTGGGTTCTGTTATGGGTGCTGCAATATGCTTCCCTCTTGGTTGGCTTCATCTGAAGCTAGTGGAGAAAGCAAACGAAGGGTCAATGGCCGTTGCTGCTGTTGAAGCTGGGGATACAACCGAGAACAAGAGCAATGTTGGTGCTGCAATTGGGAGACTTGAAGGCCGCTTGGGTAAATAAATCACCATTTCTGCAGTATGGGACAAAATGTAGGATGAACCTCAGCTCACACATGATGTTCTTCCTGAATTCCGGCCAACCAGCTACGTGCCTACTCAAAATTGTCTCATTTTACTTTCATTTCTTTCCACCCTCCTTGTTGCATTGTGATGCCTAGGTGATTGGACATAAACGTCGGCATCCGTTTTTGTTGATAGTTACTTTGGGCAAAAACAAAAAGAAAATTTTAGTTTACAGATGTGAAACTAGACATTATCTGTTACCTTTTCGATTTTATATGAACACATCATATGAAGATGGTATAGCTTTTTACTGGGATTCTACCCTCTTACTTGAATAATTGTACGTCGTACTTCATACAAGTTCTTTGACTTGAATTCATGTCGATGCGCAATATGTCATATATCTAGTGACAATGCCCATAGTTAGCGAATTCATTCTAGATCTAGCTCTATCGTAAGGTCATGAATCGATATAGTCACTAGCATCTATGCCTCTAGCATTAGTAGAGATATCATGATTCATGAACGAGAATACTTTGTGCTTGTTATTTAGAAACTTATATTACATGAATGAAAACTAGCATGTTGAATGTCCTACCTTAATAAAATCAAACATTACATTATAAGATGATAAGCAAAGTTAGGTAGAATAGAATAGAACTTTCTGAGTAACAGATCAATAAGATTAGCCACTAAATTAAGAATAATTTGATAACGTGTCATATGGTTTTCACAAAGTGGACATGTAGAAGTCTGTTTGGGCAAATCAAAATCATTGACCAATTTGAGGTAGAAGTCAATGGTCAGAGTATCATATTTAGTTTCTAAGTATTTTCAAGCTGTATTATTATATCGTGAGTTATGTGTTTAAAGAATTCTATGATCTCGTTTTCATCTGGAAACTATATGTTGACATTAACTTATTTGAATCATTTATATATTGGCATCCATACGATTCATAAGATTCTTATTTCGATTGATTCGGGAGATATTATGAGATCGAGATGAACCAAAATATAATGAAACACATTCAGAAAGAATAGGTGTAATAAGTTTAGTATTTTATACGGAGTATCATTATGCATAATCCGACCCCTATTCGTTTATACAGGAGCCTCTTTAATTGTATTCGGCATGTAGCTGTAGTTGTAATTCTCGTTGTTTGTTTTAGAGTTTATATCTTCTTCTGGAACATGACTTCCTTAAAAAAAAATTCACAATGAAGTACGGAGTATACAAAAGAGAAAAGGAAGTGACAAAGAAGAAGATAGAGCCTCCTTTATTAAACTTTGATCAAAGGCATCAAGAAAGTAATATTCCTCATTATATAGTTTACTCCACCAAAAAAATAATTTAAAATTCATAATTTTGACTTTTTCATTTCCATTATATTTAATTGAGATTGATAACATGTAAATAACGTTCTCATTTAAGATAATTTGAACAGATGATGACAAAGTAGAAGATATAGCCTGCTTTATTATTCTTTGATCCAAGGCATCAAGAAAGCATGATTCCTCTATATATAGTTTAATCCACCCAAAAAATGATTTAAAAGTCATAATTTTGACTCATTCACTTAGATTATTTTTCACTTAGATCATGCCCCTGATAATTACGTCGTCGTGTCTGGAATGTGTAACGTTTCACATTTATAGATGGTTTGAAGTGATAGTGACATAAAAAAAAGATGCTTGCCTTCTTCATTCAGTTGAATCAGCCAACCATAAAATCCAATTCCTTGTCTGTATCGTTCCACTTCTTCATCGACTACCTCAATGAGTTAATTATTTGTTTCTTTATGAATTTCTTTAATATCATTAATAGGTAAGACAAGCAAGTAATATATGAAATATTACTAGTCAACTCCACCTTGAAAGACTTATCTTTTTATTTTTTCTCTTTTCTTTGTTTCAAATAGTATATATAATCAATGGATTCCTTTCATGTACTCAAGAAATACCCTTTTATCTCCTCTTATGTTTGTTCCGTTTTATGGAAATTCATGCATTTTAGTTGAGCATATTGGTTAATATTTATTTCTTGATGAAGTTGAAAGATAAGTCCATGGAAATGGAACAAAAGAACTTCCCTAGCCCAGTTTCTGTTTCATTATCTGATCAAGAATCGTCGAGATCAGAATCTGTAACAGAACTTTCAATCTTCATAGAAAGGTTGAATCCCATTTTACTTGAGATTATGGAAAACAAGAAAGTCATGGAAACACCTTCAATCCAGAAAGCCATTGATTCACTTGAAGCCGACATTCAACGTGCAAAAGGGTTCATGGAAAGAAGCTCGAATATAGTTATTTTGTCGCCTTCAAAGGCAGTTGAAGATGTGGCTGAGAATCTTGGAAGGTCATTGGGCCTAGTGTTGTTTGCCTGTAGGGACTTGCCAGTAGATATTAGAGACAGGATTGGAGCTTTGAGGAAACAAATGCTGAATGTTAGATATAATCTAAGTTCAGGAGTTGAATCAGAGTTTATGTTTGATATGGATACAGAGGAAGAGGAAGAGGAAGAGGAAATCATAGAGGATGAGAAAGAAGTTAAGGGGGTGTGCGAAATAGTTGAGGTGGAAGAAATTGAGATAACGTGGGATTTTGAGGATATTGTTTTGCAGATTAGGAATGGAAATGATGAAGAACTCAAACTTGCTCTTTCAAGATTAAATGAGCTAATAAATGATGGTTCTGTCACAATTAAAATTATTCTTGAAGACAGTCTTGTTCCGGTTTTGTTTGATCGGCTAAGTATAAAAGTATCGCCTCAAAATAGAGTAGTTATCATCCAAATTCTGAGATTAATCAGCAGCATCAACGAAGAGAATGCGGTACTAATGAGTACTTATAGTACGCTTGTTTTTCTTTTCTTTTATAATTTTAATTTAGTATTATATGCTTGACATGGATGATTTAGTTTGCAGGAAAATATGGGGTTGTCGCGTTATTTATCCATATTAGTGAAATCGATGATGAGGGAGGCAGAGGAGCAGAGAGAAGCTGTGGGGCTTCTGTCGAAACTATCAGAGTTTCCTGCTGTCAGAAGTAGGATAGGGAGAATTCAAGGGAGCATAGTTATGCTAGTTTCCATTTTGAATGGAGAAGATCAAGAAGAGGCTGCAAAAAATGCTTCCAAGATTTTGAAGTCTTTGTCGAGTAATACTCAGCATGCTCTTAATATGGCTGAAGCTGGCTACTTTAAGCCTCTTGTGCACTATCTTAAGGAAGGTAATGTTCTTGAACATTGTTTTCCTTTATCCTTTATTTGAGGAACCTTACTCTTATATACCTCTATTCCTCTATTATGGCACATTTTTTAGCACTCTACAGTCGACAGGTGTTCTTACTAATACATTGTTAGTAACAAGCCCATAAATGCATTTATGTAGGACAACTAGTATAACCACATTATGGTTTCTAATTATTGCTACTTAACGTTTGCTTCAGTTTGATATACAAAATCCATCCATTGCATGACTTGATGTATGCATCTCTATCATATTTTGGCAGGTTCTGATATGAGTAAGATTCTAATGGCATCAGCAATTTCAAAAATGGAGTTGACTAATCACTACAGAATTTCTCTAGGGAAGGATGGGGTGATTGAGCCCCTAGTTAATATGTTCAACAAAGGTAACTTTGAGGCTAAGCTGTCAGCCTTGGGTGCCTTGCAAAACCTATCATGTTCAGTTGAGAACATTTCTCTCTTGATCAATTCGGGAATTGTGACAGCATTGCTTCAACTACTCTTCTCTGTTACGTCAGTCCTGATGACTCTACGAGAACCAGCATCCGCGATTCTTGCTAAGATAGCCCAGTCTGGAAGTATATTTGTAAAACACAATGTTGCTCAGCAGATGCTCTCACTATTGAATGTTTCTAATCCAGTAATTCAGTGTAATCTGCTGGATGCGCTAAATAGTATTGTTTCTCACCCGAGGGGGTCTAAGGTCAGAAAGAAAATGAACTCATGTGGCGCGCTTCAACTTCTCTTGCTTTTCCTAGTAGAAACAACAAATAGTAGAATTAGAGGAGGTGCATTGGAGTTGATGTATAATTTGTCTAAGGATACGCAAGAGGGGTTGACAGAACATTTAAGTGAGGCGCATATTAATAAGCTTGTAAGCATTATTTCCCCAGCAACATTGCAAAGTGAAAAGGAGGCATGTGTGGCAATTAAAGTATTAAATATATAGCAATTCCTTCCATGGAGGATCTGGCCGAGAGAACCACAGGTCTGCTGATTC
This sequence comes from Lithospermum erythrorhizon, assembly GCA_019722365.1. Classification (NCBI taxonomy): domain Eukaryota; kingdom Viridiplantae; phylum Streptophyta; class Magnoliopsida; order Boraginales; family Boraginaceae; genus Lithospermum; species Lithospermum erythrorhizon. The sequence goes on from JADFUC010001683.1 coordinate 1,615,007, forward strand.
GATTCACAGTTCCCTCTGACTTAAAAGTGCAGCTCCTATCTGCGGAACAAGGCGTGATCCCGGTTCTTGTAAAGTTGCTCTCCAGTGGTTGTTCAATAATGGCTAAATGTAATGCTGCAACCTGTTTAGCTCAACTTGCACATAATTCATACTCCCTTGGCAAAATCCTAAGAAACTGAAGTGGTCTTGTTATTCCATCAACTGATGCTTATTGTAAGATTCACGATATGTACTGCTCAGTGAGAGGTACATTTTGTTTGATCAAGGCATGTGCAATATCACCATTAGTCCAAATCCTTCAAGGAGATAATAGAGAAGCCGATGAAGCAATTTTGAGTTGCCTCTTAACCTCCAATTATTTATTGCTGGAGAACGGAAGCAATTATTTGTAGCCCAGTCAGGTGCTAGCCATCATCAAAGAGAACAGTGATGCTGAGTCTCAGGAGAAAGGCTTATGTTAGAAAAAATATCAGAATCGGCTCAATGAAATATGGTGAATCTGTCTATGCCTATTGATTCTGACACAAAATGGTGAACATAAAGTAAAATCAGGAGCTGCAGGGTTGTTAGCACATCTTGAAGTTCTCCAACAACAATCTAGTTACTTCTGAAGTGGAATCTTCAGTAGGCATGCATGAAATATTATAATTATTGAGGTCTTTATGTCATCTTTTATCTTTAATCAAACACTCCGTATTATAATTACTATAATTACACTCAAATTACATTGATGTTGTATTATAGTTCTACAAGGCAAGGCTTGAGTAAAGTTTTTTACATGGATAACGTAGAATCTTAGATGGAGGATTTCCAAACTTTTATACGGCTTAAGATTATAAGTTACACTAGTTTAGTGCTTCCAAAATAATGTTACTAAGAAACATATAAACCCATATTTATTTAAATCTCTAACAACTCGACTAAACTTGAAAGTCCAATGACTCAAATACGGATTTAATCGCTGGGGAGAGGCTCCTTTACTTGTGAGTATAAACTTTACTGATTATGGGTACGACTCGTGCAGTTAACATCCCTGGAGAAATGGGTTCCGATTAGGGCAGCAGATTCTCCCGACAAGGAAAGGGTGGTTGAAATTCCAAAACAACACTGAGATTTATTGGACTAGTTCAAGTATATGATGATTGATTACCAGAACAATAACTTCTACTCTCTTTGTTTGCTTTGCTTATGTTGTTCTTCATGTTGCTTATGTTGTTCTTTTCATGGTAGTTATTTCAGACAAGACAATTAATTGCTTAAATTTGGTTATGTTGTTCTTCATGATTGCTCTTGAATTTGAACTTTAAATAGGCCAGGTTTACTGATATTTTAATATCAACTCATCTGTTTCTTAACTCTACAAATGAGCATTCACTCTGAATGGTCATCAATATCAAGTCTTAGTAGCAGGTTTGGATTTCAAATCATGTTTGCATTCAGGATATAGAAAATTAAACCTTTAAAATTTACAACAATTAATGATACAGCTTAAATACTTCGACTATTAAAAATAAAGATATCAACGATATTTTTAGATTTTGACATAATAATAGAATTTATAAATTTTGAATTGATCAAATGTAGAAGCTTCATTGATGTATTTTTGGTTTGCATTCCACCTACATACTATGGTAAATAACATATACATGAAACAATATTTGAATGTAAACCAATAAGCTTGGATATTAAATAAATTTCAAAAGGTATGTGTAATTGTAATATTGTCAAAAACATGACAAATTCATACCAAATAATCAATAGACCCAAGTAGATATAGCGCCGGATTTGAAAGAAACTACAAGGATAATTAACACTCATGCATGTATATTTAACCAAATACTTACTTTTTGTTACTATCAGTTGATTGTCTCACTGATTTAAGAGTAAAATATTTGTTGTATTGAATAATTTTTACCATTAAAGAAAATTGAACGATAGTTTAAAGATGGATTTATATGTAGTATTCATAATTTTGAATTTGATGGCCGGTTTTTAAATAATTTCGATTATTCAAAAGGAATTGAACAACCCTTAATTTAGAGATGAATATATTATGTGATATTCATAAATTTTAAGTTTTATTGGATGAGTTTTAATTTATTTTGACTACTGATAAAGAAAATTACACAATCTTTTAAAGATAGATTTAGTATATAGTATTGATAAGTTTTGAATTTGATGATTGAATTTTTTTATTTGTTATTTACTTAGAATTTTTCAAACAATTATACATTTATTAGTTTATTTAGAATTGTCATCAGGTATGTAATATATTAGGCATTGAACATATACAAAGGTCAGTCGTAGGAAATAATCACGATTGAACGCATCAACATACTTTAAACAATTCACTAAAATGACATAACAAACAATTATACATCATAATAAAAAAATACTTGAGTTCAAATTTATAGTTATAATACTACTAACTACTCCTCATCCTAATTACTTGATCGTCAAATTAAACGATTTTAATATTTCAAATGAGATAAAACTATCCACCTCAATGAAAATAAGAAATAATAAAGCAATGATGTTGATTTTTTTTAAAGTTCAAAGCAAAAAGTTGCATCGAAGGAATGTAACGATCAAGTAAATGGAACAACTTGTTTTACTATGTTCAATTAATTAGAACGGAGGAGTATAAGTTTTAGAAAAGAAGCTAAACAGTGAATAATTATTTTCTCATTACCTTATTAGTTTGTTATTTTCATTATTTTCAAACTGCGGTGATTTTCTTAAGCTCGCTGTGAGTTGACCTCTAATGAAACAATCTCCTTCCCGCTTACTACCGAAGAAAATGATTTAAATTTCAGACGTTAAATATGAAACTATGTCGCGATCGCATGTTTATGCATGAAGAGAAAGACGAATCACTAAAGAAGTTAACTAAAGATATTATAATTTAATAATTTGTAAAACCTCATTCTCTTTCATGAATTTATAAATATTTTGTTTTAATCAAAAGTAGTAGTATTATGTTAAGAATAATTTGATTAAAAATATTAGCTATTTGCATATTTTTCTTCAAAATTATACTTGTATAAAAATGATTGAGCTTATAATTAAAATTTCCAATCATCAAAGTCAAGAATTTTCAATTTTTTTTTGTTTGAAACATGTAACTCTATTGAAATCAGAAGCTAAATGATTCACATATAATAATGAAAAATAATATCAGAAAAGCATGAGTATGTTAAAGTCATCTGCTAAGGTTTAATATGAAGAAGAGGGAAAACCGCATGCTTAATGCTATCAGTATAATATATAATATACGATGACAAATATTTAAAGTATTAATATTTAACATAATTTACTAAAATATTATAATTTGTTATTCAAATCAATTTATGTATATAAATTAGAATGACAAAGTTTGTTAATTTGATTATTAAAAATAATCTAGACAATAATATTTCAATGGATAAAAGTATTCAAATTATATATGAATGGCGTAATAATTATGGCAAGTTGACGCTTTTAATTTTGAACTCAAATACTTATAAAATTTTATATTATTATGTGAAATATGTACTACCTCCATCCTAAAAAGATTGTCCCATTTTTGATTTTCACTTGCCTCAAGACACGCTTTTGGAAACTTAAATACTTAATTATACTCTGAAAATTATAAAAGTTAATATTTCAAAAATATATTGAAACGACCTAATGTAAGACTACGCTTCATATTATTTTTTTTTTTATATCTACTAATGAGAATTTACGGTTAAAGCTTTATAAAATTTTTAACCCCAAATGAAATTGCATAATCTTTTTTGGATAGAGGAAAGATATCAAATATATAATATTTTGAACTTATGTAAGAATTTGCTAAACTATCAATTTTGTTAAAGGAGTTTAAATAATTGTAACTATTGAAAAGAAATTGAACGTATCTTTAGATAAATATGTGTCGATTCTCATTGATTTTGCTTATAACTTAAAGAATTAATGCATTTGTGTAGTGATATTAGTTTCAGCGCCTATTTTAGGCTTCCTGAGGTGTGCTTCTTGAAGGTGCTTCACCACCAGAAATAAGTTATTTCATTGTGGTTTTTCAAAGATTTAACTCAGAATTCTGCAGAGGTCCTCTGTGATTTTCCTCACGCGTTTTTTTTTGTGAATGAGTGTCAGATTATTTTCAAAATAAGTGAGGTATTTATAGACTTTACCAATACTGGGCTTCGATCAAGTTGGTTTGATTTCAAAAGCATTTACAATCTTAAATCACAATCTTTGGAAGAATATCCTAATTTCTAGGGAATTAATTTTTTTCAAGAAATAATAAAGTGTTCTATTTTGACGAGAAAAGGCGTTTCAAAAATTTTTATAGTCAAAAGTATTTTTAAGCCAATGGACTGAATTTTTGGATCCTTGATTTTGAATCACATAACTTTTTAATTCTATTTCGAACTCGAACTAAGCTTCAATCTTTAGCCCCTGAAAATATTTTCTTTTCATCCTAATAAAATTATGATTTTTACACTGAACCCTCAACTGAATCTAACATTTAATTCTGGGACTATTTTCCTTTAAACCGTTGTTGTACGAGGCTTTCATAATGAATTAGAGCTCGATTGAGAACTCTAGCCACATGTCATTTCTTTAATGACTGATTATAATTAATTTGATTAAGTTGCCTTTAATCATTTTAATTATTATTTCAATAAATTGTCACTTACAAAACATATTACTAAAATATATTTTCATTACAAAATTACAAATAATATTTGCAGCTGAGTCGAGTCTGTCTCGAAATGTAGTATGACACTTTCCACTTATTGGATAATATTGATCCTCTTTGGTTGTTATTATTTACCGGGATAATGTTGTGTTAAGAGTATTTTGGTAATTTGGTGTTGTTTCTGTTATCTACTAGACTCCTCATGTTGTAACTCTTGTAACCCATTCTTATTTAGATCTAACAACACCCAACACTAACATAACCATCACGTCACTGAGCCAAACACACATCGAAAGTTAAAAAAAAAAAGGGTCCCATCTATCGACTGCAGGTAAATCACTCCCTTTTTTTCTTTATTTCCCAAAATAATTGTCCACTTTCTTATTATTAATTTCTCAATATGATTGTCCACTTTCTTTATTAATAGTCAATTTCAATATGTAGGCCAACTCCCTTTAGCGTTAACTTGATTAATATGATCAAATAAATTTGAAAATCTCTTCATATTCTATTACTTGTCCTAATTAAGTATCAAGTAGCCCCAAATATTTTACCTGGGTCGTAGGTTTATGTTTTAACTTTGAACAATACGAAGTTAAGGTTTTGAAAGGACGCAAGGCTTGATAATTGGTTTCTGGTGGCATGTTTTGATTGGGAATGATGTCTGCATCGACTAAAAGCCAGGCATAAAATGTTTCTAATAAGAATTAATTTCCTCATGAAATGCAATTGGATTTAGGATGGTTACCGAACTACATCTTGGTGGAAGCGCAACTGGAAGTGTAGCTCGAGGTGCAACGACCGTAGTCTGAGAGTTCGAAAATAGGTACTGTACCTTTAATCGGGAGTTTCAAACGACTATAGCCGCTATCGATACCTCGAGAAGACGCGCACAACCGACGGGCCACACGAACAGAAAGGTATTTAAACCGCTTGTTTCAAACAATGATACCCGAGCTCAAATCGCTGATCATATCCATGGTAGTCAAGGCTCTCGTGGAAGCGTAATAAAAGTCGGGCTTTGCTAAAACTAGTTTTGCGCCTAAATCAGAGTTTCGAAAGTTAGTTCACGTATGTTCGAGGACCGGCGCCTCGTTGGTTCTCGGAGGTTCATCGTGATATGTAAACTTCATCACGACGCGACGAGAAAAGTTTGGGTTTATTTTCGAAAAAGAAATCTTGAAGTTTATGACGCTCTCTTCAAGAAATTTTGCAGCTTAAGTATTTGAATGACGGGCCGAAGTAGGAAGCTGTTGGAGATCCTATTAAATTGGGGTGAATACAATGGCGCAGATTTCAAACAATATTGCGTCGAATGGAATTAGGACGCAAGACTATTCCGGGAACACCCCAACGTAACGGAATAGCCGGTAGGACGAACAGACGCCGAATGATCGTAGCCGTGGCATGAGGCCACCGCGTTTACCTCAAACGCTCGGGGCGTACGCAATCAATACCGCCGCTTCTTGATAAACGTAGGACCTTCACCTCCGAATTTCGACTCAAGCAGAAGTGAGTTCTAAGGTAAATTATTCTTTCCCTGGGGAAAGTATTTGGTTGTTTAGCGATAAAGTGAAGCAAATGCTAGAAATAAGCTTGAAGCAAATCTAACATTTGCTATTTTGGGTTATGACGACGCCGAGAGGGATACAAGTTCTATGATTCAAGAACCTAAGACTATTCAAGCAGCACGTAGTCTTCAATGAACGGGTGTTATACAAAGACGTACAGTAGCAAGCTGGGGAGGCAGGCTCTGGCTGGTGCTCACAACCGAAATACCAAGAAGTCAAATGCGCAGAGAAGGCGCATGACTCTGCTCTTCCAAATGGCATGTTCCTTGCATCATGCCCCCGCTCCTCAAGATCAACCCAAGATCAACCTCGAAGATCCTGCCGAGCATGCGCCACCTTAGAAGCAGGATGGTTCAGATGGAGGGAGGCGACAGAGTCCTGATGATAACATTTTTGTCGCTGATCAACAGAAGAGATTGTTCCCGATAAGGATCAAGACGTAGAGACACCCTGGGCTTCCCTAAGTATCCGCGTCGAAACCAACCGTATGTATTCTCCCTCGCTAACTTTCTCTGCCGTTAACCGACCGCAGGCGAGCCCGTTAGTTGCGTCAAGTGCATAAATGTGACGTAAGCCGATCATGAGTACATGAAGAGAGATGCTCATTGGCTGACAAATACGACGCTGAGTCGTGGGGGCACCGCCAGAAGCCAGAAGAATATTGCGTATTAAATGTTTACCGAATCAAAGGAGGAACAGATGGTAGCAAACGCTATAAAGCTCGCTTCGTTGGCCAAAGGATTCCACCGTAGAAGCGAATCAATTACACCGAAATATTCTCACCGTAGTCAAGCCAGGACAATCGTAATCGCTCGGGATCAGAAGTAGATGATCTCGCACCTTCATCGATGGATGTAAAGATCATGTTTACATGGTGATCTAGGACGAAGAGTTATTCATGAAGCAACCTCAAGCTTGAGGTCAGAGGGAAAGAAGATTTGTCCGTGAACTTCAAAAGAGCTCGCACGGCTTTCGAACAAGCTCCGAGTGGGGAATATTACCTTGATACCCTATCAAAGGTTGAAGTTTGTAAGCTGCGAGACCGACCAATCGCTATTACATGCTTAAGCTTTCAAAAGATTATGTTATCTTTACTTCTTTATGTCAATTTATATGTCATCATGAGCCGACGGTAAAAAGGTGAACACGTTGAAGAAAGAGTTGTCAAGGGTATTTGCTATTGAACTATTCAACATTAACAAAACATTCAACTATTCAACTATTCAATAAAACATTCAACTATTCAATAAAACTATTCAACATTTTATCATAAAACAGATATAAAACTATTCAACATTCAACTATTATGAACATTCAATAAAACATTCAACATTCAACTATTCAACTATTCAACATTCAACATTTTATCAACATTCAATAAAACTATTCAACATTCAACTATTCAATACAACATTCAACTATTCAACTATCAATAAATATTTTATCATAAAACATATATGCGTGAATCAAAACTACAACTATAAATTTATTCTGTAACTATTCAACTATTCAAATCAAGCCAAACGTAGAAGAAAACGACAACTATTCAACTATTCAATACAAGACTAACTATTTAACTATCAATAAAATATAAGGTCATAAAATGCATATAACTGTGGAATCAAAACGACAACTATTAACTATCAACTATTCAACTATCAAATCATTCAACTATCATAGTAAAAACGGAATGAAAAATCCAATAACTCGAATATAAACTGAAATTAAAACTCCGGGAATATAAATTATTCAAATTATCTATCATTACTATTTATTTGGTAAAACATCCAAGTTGAATACAAGACGAATATAACCTTAAACTTGCATTTAATCTCTCTTAAATCATCGATGAAATTCAAATAAACACGATTAAAACTTTTAAATTAGTAGCATCGAATCTCTTCTAAATTATTGATAATGACACAATTAACAAGCCAAGAAGGTAGTACACATGTAAATTACGAAATAAAAAAACTACTATAAACCAATTACACAAATAAACCAATTACAATAAATAAACTAATTACTTCCCCACAAGAATCACAATAAATAAACCAATTACAAGCATAAAGCCCTATAAACCAATTACACAAATAAACCAATTACGCTACAAATAAATTACGCTTATCGAGCTCAAAACGATAAAGTGGATGTTAAATCTAACTCTTTAATCAATCAGAGTGAGTGGACGTGGGGTCAGTTTTGTGATTGTCGAATTGGGAGCAAAGGGTTCCTAATGACCGCGAGAGGAGTAAAGTGGCTCATGGTCATTGAATAGCGGGTCATTGACCGCCATGGGTTCGCTTTTTTGGGGGGGGTACTTTCCTGAAAGGAGAGGGCTATTTCGTGATCGAGTGAAAGAGGGAGCGACAGTCAAAGCGGGTCATTCGGCCATGTTCGCTTTTTTTAAGTGGGGGGTAACGGGTAATAACGTAGCGAAATGATCGTGTTTGAATTGAATAACGTGATGAATAGACGGAAGAGACGGACATGTTTTATTTTATAATTAGTTTATCGCTTAATGTATTAAATACTCTCGACGCTAAAACCGTAGCTAAAACACAGACGCTTATACCGTCACCAAACCGACTCATAAAGTTTCCACTCAACTATTCGAGCCAAATAAAACCCTAATAATTAGCCCGACTCCATACCGCCCCCATAATGATTGTCCTGTCTGTTTTCCTATTATCCAAGATGGATGTCTTGTTTGGTTTTACTACTGTCCCGCAATGGTTGTCCAGTTTCTATTTGTTTGATGTCCCAAAATGTTTGTCCAGTTATGTTTTCTTGATTTCCCAAAATGGCTTTCCATTTTGTTTTTTCTTAATTCCCCAGAATTATTCTCCAGTTTCTGTTTTTATTTCCGAATATGATTGTCCAGTTTGTTCAATTTATAGCTATGGGTAGTTACATCGGCCTTTTTTTTATAGTTTGTTCAATAATGTGAGTTGGGGTTTATGTGTTGCCTAAAATGATTGTCTAGTTTGTTTTTTCCTATCTACTTCTGTCCCATAATGATTGTCCAGTCTGTTTTCCTCTTATTCAAGATGCATGGTTGTCTTGTTTGGTTTTGCTACTGTTCCACAATGGTTGTCCAGTTTCTATTTGCTTGCTGTCCCAAAATGTTTGTCCAGTTAAAACTACTCCCTTTTTTCTTTCATTTCCCAAAATAATTGTCCACTTTCTGTTTATTAATTTTACAATATGATTGACCACTTTCTCTTTTTATTAATTTGTACAATAATGTGAGTTGCTTTTGGTTTATTATTGATGGCAAGTTTTGATTGGAATGACAATGTCCGAGATTGACAATGTGGAACGAACTGTTGCCCATGGACCTCCAAAGATTACTGATCTTGGCTGGAGAGCTAACCCGTGTCTAGCTTTTCTGGGTGGCTCTTGCCTTGCACCTCTAATTCCATTTCAAAGGGAACGTGCCAAAGCTTTGTTAAAGTTTGTTGATGGACTTTCAGCGTCTAAGTTGAATTCTTTGATGCGGGATAAACTGTATAGCTTGTTCACACCCGAGGGTTTCATCCACGTTCATGGAAGTGTTTTAGGTGCAACAATGTGTGGAATGGGCATGGCTTTCTGTGCATGATGCTCTTCGAGAAGAGACGCAAGATGTTCGGGGGTCCATTTAGAGTTATAGGTTAGTTTGGGATTGTTGACACATGTGAGGGTTTTCCATTCGCTTGACAACATCTTTGAAGATATAGTGGTTGTAAGTGTTATTGGTGTTGTTTCTTTGATAACACCACAGCACTTACAACCAGTGTCATCTTCAAGGATGTTGTTAAGCGAATAGTAAATGACCCTCTATGTGTCAACAATCCAAAGGTAGTCAAACCTACCCCAAAACTCCTAAGTGGTTGTGAACATCTTGCACGCCTCGTTTCTCGACGAGAGCATCATGCAGATATAAGAAGCCATGCCCATTCCACACATTGTTGCACCTAAAACACTTCCATGAACGTGGATAAAACCTCGGGTGTGAATAAGTTATTCAATTTTATCCTGCATCAAAGAACAACTGAACTTAGACGCTGGAAATTTCTATCAACTCCCCTTTAATGCATGCCTCTTTATTTATTAAGCAATTCACTACTCCTATTTATGCAATTAGCTTAGCGAGTGTTTTAATATTCATGTTGTGTATTACTCCATTCGGTTTTATTTAGTTGTCATATTACCTTCAATTTTTTTTGTTCGTTTTTAGTTGTCATTCTACAAATTCAATATATTTTACCCCCTTAAATTTCCTATTTTCACAGCACAATTCAAATTACTACTTGAACATATTCTAGCATCTAGCTTTGGATGTACGTGCTTCTATTATGAGGAAGTAAGTCCACTAGTCCAAAACAATAGTTGTCATATTTGGAGTTCGAGAATATCGGGTTAGCCGGTTGTTTTATTTATTGAGTCGGATCTTCTACCGATTCGATTTTATTAGATTTATATCGAGCAGTTCTAAATTCTAATATACTCGATAAGTTGTCAATGACAAAATAATACTCGAGTCCAACCCAATAAGCATTACCATTGCTAAGACTTCTGACAAGCTGAGCCGAGATACCTCCTATCAACAATATAATTACAATAACATCATATCAAAATCATACTTTTTAAACTCCATTATCCAATACAATAAGGGCTCGTTTGGATCGAGGAATTTGGAGGAGTGTATTTTAAATCCACAGTTCAAATACATAGGTGTTGTTTGGATATTTTTCAAAATCAAGGGATTTTAAATTCACTCATTTATGAGATGGATTTCCCTTAACAAAACTGGTGGATTCAAAATCACTCCAAAATACATATGATTTTAAATCCATCCGCCTCTTCGTTATCACCCCTGAACATATTTTCATGCCGACTGAGATTATATTTTCTACCATTTCACCTACATCATATTTTCAAGCCCGATTTGGACCTAAGACCATATATTTGGACAAAATAACGCCTGTGTCGAAATTTGTTGAAAATGAAATTTGGCCTAAATTGCCGAAATGACGCTCTCGTCAAAATTAGAAGAAAATCACCATGGGACGAAATTTGTCAAAATCGACGCTTCGGATCGAAATAGTAGAAAATGACTTCTTTACCGAAGTTGTCAAAAATGTAGTTTTGAGTCGAATTTATCAAAATGAAGTTCCCGGCCAAATTTGTGGAAAAATGACGCTCTAGGCCTAAATTTGTCAAAATTGACGCTTTGGACCAAAATTTGTCAATAATGACGTTTAAGTAGAAATTTGTCAAAATGACGCCGAAAGCGCAATTTGTCAAAAATGATGTTTCGGGTCAAATTTACCGGTCGAAATTTGTCAAAAATGATGTTTCGGCCGAAATTTGTCGGCCGAATTTGTCAAAAACGAAATTTCGGATCGAAATTTAAAACGAAGTTTTAAATTTGTCATAATTGACGCCGTCGAAATTTGTCAAAATGAAGTTTCGGGTCAAATTTGTCATAATTGACGCCTGGCCGAATTTCCTCAAAACGACATCACAAACAATTAATTTTAAATCCTTCACCAAATACATCCTCAAATCTATTGATTTCCCAAACAATGGATTTGATTTCAAATTCATGGATTTCAAATCAATTATTTCAAATCCATATCAAACTAAATTTACCAATCCAACGCACCCTTACAATCTTTTAAGTATTTTAAGTTTGATTTGAAGAATTATCTGATTATATATTACAAGGCAATAAGTCACGTTCTTTGCGTTAGTGGTTTGTGGATCTTATTTGATTTCCCTCTAGACCTTTCAGCCCTTACCGTGTTCTCCTAAAAAGTGTCCTGAAACTTTGGAGTCTACTCAAATAAAGAGGGGGAAGATTGAGAAGTTCCTTGTTGCAGATGACTTAATACATGCTGAACCTTATTATAAAGCAATCACGAGCTTTCAATCCCTTGTTGCGGTACTAATGAGTACTTATAGTACGCTTGTTTTTCTTTTCTTTTGTAATTTTAATTTAGTATTACATTCTAGACATGGATGATTTAGTTTGCTGGAAAATATGGGGCTGTCGCGTTATTTATCCATATTAGTGAAATCGATGATGAGGGAGGCAGAGAGAAGCTGTGGGGCTTCTGAAGGCTTTGTCAAGTAATACTCAGCATGCTCTTAATATGGCTGAAGCTGGCTACTTTAAGCCTCTTGTGCACTATCTTAAGGAAGGTAATGTTCTTCAACATTGTTTTCCTTTATCCTTTATTTGAGGAACCTTACCCTTATATACCTCTATCCTCTATTATGGCACGGTTTCGAGCACTCTACAGTCTACAAATGTTCTTACAAGCCCATCAATGCATTTATGTAGGACAACTAGTATAACCACATTATTGTTTCTGATTATTGCGACTTAACGTCTGATTCAGTTGGATATACAAAATTCATTGCATGACTTGATGTATGCATCTCTATCATATTTTGGCAGGTTCTGATATGAGTAAGATTCTAATGGCAACAGCGATTTAAAAAATGGAGTTGACTAGCCACTACAGAATTTCTCTAGTGAAGGATGGGGTGATTGAGCCCTTTGTCAATATGTTCAACAAAGGTAACCTTGAGGCTAAGCTGTCAGCCTTGGGTGCCTTGCAAAACTTATCATATTCAGTTGAGAACATTTCTCTCTTGATTGATTTGGGAATTGTGATAGCATTGCTTCAATTACTTTTCTCTGTTACCTCAGTCCTGATGACTCTACGAGAACCAGCATCCGCAATTCTTGCTAAGATAGCTCAGTCCGGAAGTATACTGGTAACACACAATGTTGCTCAGCAGATGCTCTCACTATTAAATGTTTCAAGTTCAGTAATTCAGTTTAATCTGCTGGATGCGCTAATTAGTATTGTTTCTCACACGAGGGTGTCTAAGGTCAGAAAGAAAATGAACTCATGCTGCACGCTTCAACTTCTCTTGCCTTTCCTAGTAGAAACAACAAATAGTAGAATTAAAGGAGGTGCATTGGAGTTGATGTATAATTTTCTAAGGATATGCAAGAGGAGTTGACAGAACATTTAAGTGAGGCGCATATTAATAAGCTTGTAAGCATTATTTCCCCAGCAACATTGCAAAGTGAAAAGGAGGCGGCTGCAGCAGCAATTGGTATATTGGGAAATATTCCCTTATATCACAAGAAATCTACTGACATGCTTGTAAACGCCAAGATTTTGCCAGTTTTGGTATCTATGTTGAGTTCAACCTATGTTATAGCAATTCCTTCCATGGAGGATCTGGCCGAGAGAACCACAGGTCTGCTGATTCGATTCACACTTCCTTCTAATGTAAAATTGCAGCTTCTATCTGTGGAACAAGGAGTGATCCCGGTTCTTAGTTGCTCAATAATAGCTAAATGTATTGCTGCAATTCCATCAACTGATGCTTATTGTAAGATTCACGACACGTACTGCTTAGTGAGAGGTACTTTTTGTTTGATCAAGGCATGTGCAATATCACCATTAGTCCAAATCCTTCAAGGTGATAATACAGAAGCCGATGAAACAATTTTGAGTTGCCTCTTAACCCTCGTCCATGACGATTACTGTCTGGTGTTGAAGCCATCATCAAAGTTATAGCATCAGGTGATGCTGAGTCTCAGGAGAAAGCGCTTTCTATGCTAGAAAAAATACTCAGAATCGAAGCTCATCGAGTAAAATATGGTGAATCTGCTCAAATAATTGAATCATTTTCGGATTTCTCTTTTTTTTTTAAACTAATGTGAAAATACTATAATACCCCTACTTACTTGATTTAAAAAGCATATATATACTCTTATTTTATTGGGAACTGCCGGACGACCGATCTCACTTAAATGAACAGATCTAACGGTGTACACATGTATAAGCACTTTGGTTACCTTTTTCATGTAAGCACCTAAGATTATGCTTAAAGAATTGTAAGAGAAAAAGTTTGGAAGAGAAGCTTGACGACGCTGAAGCTTGACGACTTAAAGGCGTAAATCACGCGATTCCCTTTTTATATACTAGAAAAATTAACAATTGAAATAAGAAAGGGTGTATTTGTCTTTAATACTTCATCCGCTTTTACTATTGCTTTAAATTCTAAATTTTTTGTTTCAAAATATTTATCATTTTAGTATAAAAAATTGCACTTCTACATTTTCAATGTACTTTTTATTATTTTTTCTCATGAAATTATCAGTCAACCAATTATATAATTTTAAATGATTGTTATTCTTCATTTTCAATGTATTTTTTTACTACTTTTTTTTTTCTTAACGCATGGTATCTGTTATGATGACAAATAAAAAAAATAAAAAAAATATTTTTAGACGCAGATATAAAAGTTAATTTCAGACTCAGATAATAGGTCTCTAACATTATTGTCACATGGTTTATTAAGATATATTTTATGTAGACATTATTATACATTATTGTCACGTGGTTTATTAAGATATATTTTATGTAGACATTATTATTATATTTTGGGATCATAATATGACCACAAGGACCACTAGGACCACAATCAATTAGAAATCAAGTCGCTAAATACAACTCTAGCTTCCATCTTCTTCTTTAAAATAATCTTCTAGGATAGGGTAACCATTATTTTGGTATTTGTTTTTATCCTTTTCTTGTTTTATTTTTAACTAATTATCTTGGCACAATCAATGCTTGTGCATTGTAATAATTTTTAAATAAAAAATCATTTAAAATTAATATTTTAAAAAATAGTAACTAAATTTAATTGAAAAATCTAATCTAATTTATAAATATTTTTTGTGACAATTTTTAAGCATATAATAAAAGCCAATGTGTCAAATTTGAAAACCATCATGTATTAAAAATAACTTTCATTTTCAAAGAGTGACACATTTACGCCTTATCGGAAAGATTTAAAGCCTACTCAAACAATTAAGGCGTTAAGCTTTATATATAGTATAGATTCTCTTTATATATTTTTTGTGTAATTTTCTTTATATAAAGCATTTAGGCTTCACCAAATAATATTTTTTCTCCTTTCTTTAATAAGATTGGTATTTCTTTATCCAATTGAAACATACTTTATGGATCTAATTTACCCAACTATACAACCAATACTTTACAAGAAAGTAGTCATAAATTATTTTGGTCAAGCATGCCCAACCATCAAGAGTATTTCCGGGTGACTTAGAGACAAGAGCGTAATTTTGGATCAATTGGGTTAGATTACAATTATTTGTATTGTATTTTCTAAGAGTGATTGACATTCAGAATTCATCGTATCTATAATCTAATTAGTTATTTATTGGGATTCACTTCAATTTTATTTGATGTATTTGTCTCAATAATTCAATTGTATTTATAGTAATTCTGCAGTTTATGAATGAATATCAATCATCAATTTAAATCAAAAAATAACAAATAGAAATCGTGGCTAGGCTACTACTTGAAGTTCGGATAGCATCACCTAAGTCTAGAAAGAGTTCGACCTATCTCCAGACCTCCATTGTTCCCTTATGGTATAAGTTGCCATGGTAAAATGTGGATAATATATATGGTGATTACTGATTAGCCAGGTAGAAAAGCTTGAAATTTATTTGGCACGGAAAGTTTGATTCAATATGGTTAAAGTTAAATTCAAATTTTAATTATGGGTTTGATGAAGTTTTCAACTGAATAATTGATTCGTCTCAACTTTATAAATTTAGAATTTCATCGTTTCCTAGTTTATCCTATACAATTTCAATTGTGTTTATTCGAACTTCAACCCATTCAATTTGAATCTCGACCTTTTAATTGGTTGAACTTGGAAACCGGTTCATTCTGGCATCAAACTGAACCAAAAGTTTGAACGAAACTATTTGAATCATACCAAACCTTGTGAAGTAGTTTGAAAAAGTTCAATTGTTTCTTTATCATAATTCTATAAACGAAGACTTTTCAACATCATTTTAATTTCTAGCACCAGATTTAAAATCTTTGTTAGAATAGCACTCCTACGCTCCAAAAATACTAAAGTGCCCTAAATACCTAACATCCTTTTTAAAGGGATTTTAATTTCTCAAGACATTTTTTTCTTTCGCTAATAACACCCTTTCCCTCGCGAAGCATCTAAATTATCCCTATAAAAAACTAACACAATTTCGTCATCTTCAAAGGAGAAGGGTAAGCTCCTTCAAAGGAAATAAAATGGTGTTATAACAAATTTTTTTTTAATAACTGCTAGTTGGTCAAATTTCTCCAAATTGTTATGCATGGAATCCAACGAGTGGATTTTGCAGTAGTCAATGTTGATGATATAAACAAGTTATTAATATCTAAATCTATCTTATAAATTTTACAGATCATTAAATATCGCATTTAAAGTATGAGTTATATAATTCCAAGATTATGTTCATATTAATAGTAACTTAAAAAGAATCCCCACAGTTTTGTATTGTACATGGTAATTAAAAAAATTGATACGCCAACGCCAAAGGCCCCCGCACGTACCCATCATCAACGCGGGGCGTTATCCGAGACGTGTCTCGCACGGTCCGCATCCATCCCATACACGCCGCCCAAAGAAAAGTCGCAACCCCGCCAATGATTGCGGCACGACTTTATTCCAATAACAATTACTATTGCCGCTGCGGATCGTGAATCCCACGCCGATACGCAGTGGCGCACTGCAGCGGCGACCTGAATGTCATTGAGACGCCAGCTGCACACATGGTAATGAAATAGACAAGGAGTATGAGAACATCGGTCACTTAAATAAGCAGAGTCTTTCAAATGACTTGGCGCCCGTCGATTTCAATATAAGTGCAAGTGCTTTTAAAAAATAAAATAAAAAGAAATAGACAAGGAGATTTGAAATCTATTCAGTTTTGATATGTTAATCCGATTGATCATGACTCTTTCTGATGCTTGAAAAACATATTCCTTTTAATGATAATCATATCCTAGGAGAAATTATTACTCCTAAATGGGAAGTTACATGTTTCAAAGTCGCAAACTGTGTGCACAATATACTATGTAGTACTCCGTATTAGTTATATATGAATATCTAAAATGGATTATATTTTTGTTTAATCGTTAGGACAAGGAGTAAGACATTATTGGCGTATGTCACTTGTGAAGTAGTGGTCCTTCATATTGAGTTAGACGAGGGGGAGATATTCTGGGCATATTCATCACCCTTAGTAATTGCTCATCCCAAAAATAAAACCATTAAACTATTATGGTCCAGGACCTCCTACTTTCATGTTTAAACGTTCAAATTAATTACTCCGTGTATTTTTTCATTGTTAAGTATTTTAATATTTTTAATCTATTATACTATTCCTTCCATCTCAAAATAGATGATCATTTAAATTAAAATTGATTTATTAAGAAATAGTGAAAAAATATATTGAGATTGTAAAAAGCTACATTGGAAATGTAAAAGGACATTAAAAATGCAAATAATCATATATTATGAAAAAACAACTTTTTTGTAAATGATCATCTATTTTGAGACGGAGAAAGTAGTATTTAATATATTTTCATAATTCATCTAAAGTGATGATAACTACATCCTATCACGAGAGACCCAAAAATAATAAATACTCTCTCCATCTCTTTATCTAAGATCCATTTACTTTTGTACAAAATTTAATAAAAATTCAATTTACTTTTGTGCAAAATTTAATAAAAATTCAAATACATCTCACAAATAAAGTTTTTCCTCCAATTCTTTTTTTACTAACCAAAAAATAATTTTATTTTGAGAAAATAATTCTTAAATTAAGAGATGGAGAATAGTTAGTAATACATGATGTTATATTCTACGAAAAAATCAACGTAAGTTGGGTCCTTGATCCTCGTATGATTTAATCGATGCCTTCCCTCCCCTTCGCACAGTTATCAGTCACCAACAACTCCACAATCACATCATGCAATAATGGTACGAATAAATACTGACTAGAACAATTTCAATTCCCACAATTATTGTCGTATCGATATCTAGACTCCTCGTATGCAATAATGCATCTCCTCGTATTGCACGTGCGTAAAACACGTTTACTAATAAACCTCAGCCACCTACCTCCATGCATTTTTGTATTTCCTCAATTCCTAAGGGTCCGTTTGAAAACTTATCATTATTTTTCATTTCTGATTTTTATAAATATAAATAAAACATAAACTATACTTTTATTTTTTAATTGTTAATCCCTAAGGATCCGTTTGAAAATCCCAAAATATGTTGCCAGCTTGATTAGTACTCCGTACTTTTTATGTGAGTTATAAAATTGAAGGAAGATCGACAATAAGAGAACAATTCAAATAATTATTAAAATGTGTACAAAAACAAACCTTCCAAACATTTTAAGATGGAAGGAGTACTATGTACAGAATTGAAGATTAGCTCACATTATTAATCTTTTTTTATAAATCACATTATTTAATTACTTCAACTTCTATGTATCCTTGTACCTTTATAATTGAATGCATTTTAAAAATATTTTATTTTTCATAATAATATTGTTATAAATTTGTTCATTGTCAAGGATTTACATCGAAAATCGAAAATATCATTAAAATGAACTGGATGGATTTTTAATGTAAATGAAACGCCTTGGAAAATAATTACTCTATGTTTAGACGAACCATGCTCGGGCTATTTTATTTACACATAAATTGACCGGGCAATCCGATACTCGAGCAAAAAAGTTCGTTGCATTCGGGTCGGAGTCGACTAAAAAAGTATTTGATACAAGAAATAACTTTATAATTATTCGACTCGATAAAGCGTGTGTCCAATCAAATGACCCCATATCCGCCGTTCAAACTCGACACGAAAGCAAAAGAATTAAGGCTAAATTTTATATAGGCAACTGAACTACTGAAATCATTTTAAATAGGCAATCAAACCTTTTAACCTTTCAAATAGGTACCTGAAGGTGATTTTTGGCATCTGAACTTTTAGAAAACGTCTTTTTGACACATGAACTTCAGTTTAACAAGTAAATCTAAGGGCAAAATAGAAAATTTATATATTACAATTTATGATCATTTTTTAAATAACAAATACTTGATTCGATCAATTTTAATTAATTAAAAAAAAATACACACCGTCTTCAACCTTTCCCACATCCACCCCAAAGAGAAACAACAACCCTACCTCAACTGAAATTGATCAACACCAAATCACCAATGTGACCTTTTAGCTACTTCTCCCAAAGAATTTGATCTTCTTCCAGTTGGATGAACCTTTTGGTTTTGTTGTTGCCTCCAGTACTTTCTCAGATTGTACATCAAAGTCAATGAAACCTCTCACAAATCCATTGTAATCATTGCACCATCATGAAACATCCCATAATAGATTTTCTTCAATTTTTCTGGAATGTAAATATTTATCTGTATGTAATTTATATGTTAGGAACAAACCAGTTTTAAGTTTCATTAAGTTTAAATGTGAATATCTATATGTATAGAATTTTCATTTGGAGAAAATTTTAGAGTAAGGTGTATAAGTTTTCCTCTGAGAGACCTTACCACTCTGCTACTAAACTCAAACAAGTGACCAACCTTGACAACGATTACGAGTTGACATTTGACCAAATTAAATACAACCTTAATGACCAGCTTTGTTCCAGGCTCTTCCTAACGTGGTGAAGAAGATGGAGTGTGAGGGAGGGGGTATATGGTGTGGGGTGAGGGTGAGGGTAGGGTAATATTGAAGATGATATTTTTTTTTTAATTAATTAAAATTGATTATTAAAAATTTATCAAATTTAGTGTTTGTTATTTAAATTAGTTCATAAAATGTAATATATATATATACATTTTTTGTTTTGTCTTTAGATTAAATCATAAATGGTTTCATGCCATTTAAAATTGCTTTCCAATAGTTGAGTGCAGTTAAAATCATCTCCTTACGCCATTTAAAATGCTAAAAGCGCTAGATTGCCTATTCAAATATTTTTATACTCAAGTGTCTGGATGAAATTTAGCGAAGAATTAAAGATCACCTTGCCAATTTTATACTGTATGACATGATCGATACATTTAATTAAATAGATAAAAGGCTAAGCTGCTAAAAGCACACCGACAAAGTAAAAAAATAGGAATGAAATTACTCTCTCTGCTTTAAAATTGATAATTATTTAGATAAAAAATTAAAAATACTATATCAGATTAAAAAGTTTTAATAAAATATAAAAGATACATTAAAATTATAAAATATATATTAAAATTTGTAAACAATCGATCATTATAAAAAAAATTAAAATTCTGTATAATTAGCGTATTTTAAAAAATATTATTTTAACCCCCTATTCATCCACTAACCTTAGTTTCTAAACACAAGGACCCAGAAAGGTCACCCTACAAACTCTATATAAACTCGATAGTATTGAACAGATTTCAACACCAATTCCTCAACCATCGTTCCAAAATTAAAAAAAAAATGAAGGCTCATCATCAAGTCTTGATATTAGCCTTTATATTCTCTTTGCTATCTTTATTATTCCAAACTTCATTATCCCAAGGGGAGTGCAGTCCTACTGGTCCATTTTGCCAACAAGGTTATTGTTGTAGCAAATATGGCTACTGTGGATACACTGATGCTTACTGTGGCAAAGATTGCCAAAGTCAATGTCCGGATAGTCCTCCACTTTCCCCTCCCCCTCCACCCGGTCCATCGCCTCCTCCTCCACCCCCATCCCCTCCTAGTCCACCGGGTGGCGACGATCTTAGCTCTCTGATAACAAAAGATATGTTTGAAGAGATGCTTAAAAATCGAAATGACCCCCGATGTGGTGCAGTAGGTTTCTACACATACGATGGTTTTATAGCAGCAGCGAAATTATATCCCGAGTTTGGAAACGTTGGTGATATTGAGACAAGAAAAAAGGAGATTGCAGCTTTCTTTGGCCAAACCTCACATGAAACTACTGGTATAAATAACTAGTACATGCATGCACTACATTTATTAACTTGAATAACGAATTGTCCTACTTCAAATCTTCAGTGATTAAAGATCTTATACTCCGTATTAAACGAGTTGATTCCAGTTAAACCAAGTTGCGATTAATCCTATTGTATTTTGATAATCATTAAAATTGGTCCTTCTCAATTTAATCACTTCAACAACCATTCATCGTACTTTGGTAAAGTAGTATAGAAACATTTACCTTAAATGATCATATTTCAAGAAGTACCGTACTTTGTCATATTGTTGAAACATTACCTTAAAATTCATATTTAACATTAAGAGAGTTTCTAGCTCTCCAAAATCTCACTCGCTTTTTTTTATAAGTTTCGATTTGGTTTTATCAATCAAATCGTTTTAATTTTTGTTTATATATATTTATATAGGAGGGTGGCCCGGGGCAGATAATGGTGGTGAGTACGCTTGGGGTTACTGCTGGAAGGAAGAACGTGACCCAACATCAGATTACTGTGCAACAAGTATCCAATATCCATGCGTCCCCGGAAAGACGTACATTGGTCGTGGTCCGATGCAACTCTCCTGGTAATTACTTCCTGTAAAACTGTAGTAATAACAACAAAAATTATCGATTCAAGATTATGTTGTATGGTATGAAGGTCATTAACTTGAAAGCAATTTCCGATCCGGCCTCGTAGTAATCGATATTGCCGGTAGATTTCAAAGCTTAACACGGCAAACAAAGAACACGTCCACTACATGGCTATGACTTTGGAACACGAACAATACCAAGAATACAAAAACCTGAGCCGAAATGATTAGGTGGAATAATCATTAATATTTAAGTGAACCAAAACGGAACCAAGTTGGAACCGAAGTAGGACACTCTTATGAACAAAATGACGTGTGGTCATCAATAGTTTGGGAGATATGAATTTAAGCCCATTATTTGTGAAATTATATGAATTTTGAGTCTAATATATTTTGACAAGCAGGAATTATAATTACGGGCCATTTGGGGATTCTATAGGAGTGGATCTCCTAAGCAACCCCGAGCTTGTTTCATCAGATGATACTATTGCATTTGAAGCTGCCCTTTGGTTCTGGATGACTCCTCAAGCACCAAAGCCTTCTTGCCATGATGTTATAGTAGGAAAATGGATTCCAACACCATGTGATATTTCAGAAAACAGGCTTCCTGGATATGGTGTTACTACCAATATCATCAATGGTGGTCTTGAATGTGCAAGGCGAAAGCCAGAACTAGTCAAGAATCGAATCGGGTTTTATTCTAGGTATTCTGACATGTATGTCATAGGCTATGGGGATCATCTGGATTGTGCTGATCAGATTCCCTTCAGTGAGAGTTCGTGCTTGGGTTCATCCAATCTTCAACTTGCATCGTCCTAGTTGATTATGATGATAAAACTGCAATTTATCTCCAGTTTTTAGTTAATATGTATGTGCGCTTCATCATGAAGGTTGTGCTCTACGAGTACTTATGTATCAAATAATTAATCATGTGTTATGCATGGTTATATTGTGTAAGGTTGTCGTGTATGTAACTAATAAAGTACTGTCATTATGAAATAAGGCTTATTTTCATATAGCCCCCAATTATTAACATTTCAAATTACCTTCTGAACTTTTTTACCTTTCAAATTATCTTCTGAATTAATACTATCATTTCATTATCCCCTAAACTAACATTATCATTTCAAATTGCACCCCAACCTCACATTTAGAAAATTAAAAAAGGACAATACAAGGGCAAATTCGAAATAACATTAACAATTATAATATTTGACAAATTTTGAATAGTTAAAGTTACGAGTCTATTTTAATAAAACTTAAAGTTTCAAAAAATTATTTTAGAAAAATAAAAATCTTTCCTTTCAAGCCCCCCAATTCCTTTCCCATCGTCATCCCCCTCCCACCAACCATCATACCACTTATTTGCAAACTTCTAGATAGTTTACAGATCTCGCACCACTTATTTTATAATAAGCATTAATTTTTTCTAAAATAGTTTTTTGATACTTTAAGTTTTATTAAAATTGATTTGTTACTTTAATTATTCAAAATTTTCACAAATATCTAATTGTTAATGTTATTCCAAATTTTTCCTTATATTGCCTATTTTTAATTGTCAAAATTTGAGGTCAGGGGGCAATTTAAAAGATAGAAAAGTTTAGGAGTAATTTGAAATATTGACAATAGTTTAGGGGGTTATATGAAAATAAACCATGAAATAACGACTCCTTTTGAGCTTTATGAGTACATAAATTTCTTTGAATTTATTTGGTCATGTTTTAAATATTTTCAATTACTTCATTCTATTACGTTATTTCAATCTTTAGGACCAAAATCAAATTAGTTAGATATACATAATCTTTTGTTGTTTATGAGTATTATTCATTGACTTATTTATTAACCCCCAATTTGATTATATTTTCTATAAAACCACCATCAAATGTTTCCTGCCTACTAACCTACGGAGTACTTCCTACTTCGTAGTTCCTAATGTTCAAATGCATTGACAAATACTCACTCTAGCCAATTTGATTGTCGAACATCTAAATCAAGTTAGATAAAGCTACTTGAAATTAACTTAAGAAAATGATTAACTCAAGTAGTTTTTTTCGATAGAGGATCGATTGAATCAAGTTGAAATTACAGTTTGTGTATCACTAAATAAAATTAATCAAGGAAAGGCCACTTGTGATTAATAACTTCTGAATGCTAGTAACTTATGAATGTAAGGATTTAATAAAATCCATCAATTCAATGGCAAACAACAATAAGGACATTTGGTTTGGTAGTGTTTGTGTGTGGTCGGAGGGCGGTGAGTATTGACGTGAGGCCATTTTCCGTATATTAATTTATCATTTATAATAAAGCAATAACTTATTCGAAACTTAGAGAAACCTGACTCATCTTATTAGTTTTTCACATACTCCGTGCTATTAATTTATACTCCATTAAACAAGTCCATGTAAATACTAATCAACGTATCAATTCTCTTGGGTTCTATTTATACACAATATTCAGTAATTAGTTGTTTAATTGACTATGCATTGTGATTCACTGCTTTCCTCGGTCTCGGCGACGAATACGCCAGCCCCACGCATTTTTCGCGCCCAGATTCAGCCTTCGACCGCCTCGATCTCTGCTTTTTTTCATTAAATTCATTTTTTCAGATAAACTTAATGACATTTTAACACTGTTGACCGAAATATGTGAACCAGTATATTTAAGACATTTAAAATATTACAATAAAAACACCACAAATTTCTTATATTTGACACCCCAGCCTTATTCACTTCTCTCACTGTTGCCTGTTTCTACCTCACTTCTTCCCTTTGGGTCTTTCCCCAAACTTTTTTCCTTTGACCATTAACTACAAATTTTTCTTGACACACCTACTTAACCCCCTCCCTCGGGAATCCCCTCGAACTTTCCCCAAGCACCAACCACCACTTTCTTCTTGACATCGTGGTTTAAAAGTCTGGCGGTGTAAGTTTATGTGGGAAAAGCTTAGGGTATGTGGTGGTAGCTGACGCAATAAATAAAAAATTTCAGAATAAGGAAAAGCTGAGGAAAAAGTTTAGAGGGAAACTTTAGGAGGAAAGTTGCAGTGTAAGCGCGACATGTACAAAGAATTTAAGGCTTGGTGAAAGTTTGTGATGGATGTGGTAGCGAAGACAAAGAAGAAAGGGTTTGCTTTATTATAATTCTATAAAATATTTTAAATGTGGTCTCTATACTTTAGTCCCTATACTTCGTTTGTAAATATAGTGACAAAAATAGTCATTTATTTTTTAGTGAAAAAATGAATTTTAAATGTGAAAAATGATTTTAGGCACGGTATTAAAGAGTAAAGATAAAAAAGACGTCAAAAGATAAAGGTTAATTAGAAGCAGTTCTACGCATCATGCAGTTCGAAGTGGGCAAACTTAACTAAACGCATACTTAGGGCAAACCACTCAATTAGCCTAATTTTAAATTTCTTTTAGTTTATTTTGATCCATGTATTAAATACAAATCGAATCTTAGGAGTGTACACAACTTGACTTTTCCAAATTCGGGCCAGGCTATTTACTCAACTCCACTTATGACCCCAATTGCTCTCTTTAATCAATGTGAGGTGAACTTGTATGCTAGTCGATGAAGGACTAATTAACATCGATGAACATCCTCTATCTCCTCCTAATACATCTTATTCACATCTCTATGTTTTAAATTTGGTACATAATATTTTTATAATATAGATTATTTAAAAATGTGAAAATACATTTACGAAAATTTAAACGGCGCCGGCAACACCATACACACCGTATCAGTTAACGCTTTTAATTTAAACGACAATTGTACCGAAATTTCGTGAATTACTACACTTCAAATAAAAAAGAAAATACTATTTCACATCCAAAGTTCAACAATTATTCGGATGTGTGTATAACAGCTCAGTTGGTCACGAGAAGTTTCGATACGCTCCTTCTCTTTCTATATAGCCTCCAATTTTGAAAATTGAATTTCCATTTTCTCTCTCTAAAATATCTTTCTTGATTTCAATTTGAATTTTTCCCTCGAAGAAATCAAACCCATTTTCCCATGCCACTTCATCTTCTCTCTTTCCAATTTACATACACAAAAATTGAGAAATATATTTGTATTACTTTAATTAGGTGAACAAAATTAATCAAGAAACGATTTTTATTTTATTTTCTTGGACAATTTTATGGGTTATTAATACCTAATCAACCCCACAAAATATTGTTTCGGGTACAATTTTGGTAAATTTTGAAGCTTTTTGATTACCTGATTATTGGAGTTTTGGTAATTCTTAATTTTTATTAGTAAAGTTGGATTTTTTTTTTGATTATCTTAGTATCATAAAAAATAAGTTTTGTTAAGAGTTTTGGGAAATTGGTGTTTTCGTAATTGAGTACTCTTGATTTTTATTGTTGTCTGAATGCTTTCTGGGTGTTTTTTGTGATTGTTTGTTTTACTGTAATGCTACTTTGCTTGATTTTGGATTGTGTATTTTGTGAATTGTAATGTAAGTTTTAGCAAAAGTTTTTGTTTTTCTGATTATGCTAGTATCATTGAAAATAATTATTGTAATGAAATGAAATTGAATTTTAATGTATTATTGTTGGAATTTTAGGGTGTGGTTGTTTCGAATTTTGACTTTGGATTGTTATCTTTTTTTAGGGTACTGATTGTTTATGTTAATGTTACTGAAATTGTAATGTAATGCTATGTTGCTTTTACCTGACATTGTCTATTGTGTGAAGTGTAATGCTAATTTACTTTTAGCACAAGTTTGAGTTTGTCAAAATTTTGCATTGTGTTTTCTTGATCATGTGGCATTGTGATAATAAGTGTGTTGATGGAATTTTTAGTCTTTTAACATGTTTATAATTTTTTTCTTGGTGTTAGTTCTTTTATACGTTTGTTATTATGAAGCTGAAGATGTGGTTAATTTGTTAGTCGATGTCTAGCTGTTAAGGTATGTCAGATGTTGACGAACTTCTCCCATATCTTTGGTAATTTCAGGTAGTCTTGTCTTGGTTGGTAATGGCGACTGTTATGCCTTACTATGATGATATCCAGAGTCATCCTGAGGTCATCAATTCACCGAAAACTGTTGGTTTGGCTGATCTTGGAGAACCTGTGGATGATTCCCCCACTGGTGTCCTAAAACCTAATGTGACTGTTTCAAGCAGTGTTCGAGATTTGCTGGAATGCCCAGTGTGCTTAAATGCAATGTATCCTCCAATACATCAGGTAGTCTGATTCAATGTTAATTATTATGTTTTTATTGTAGCATTCTTTCTTTCTCTTTACTTAATGCGTTACTTGATTCTGAAATGATTCTCATGTGTGATCCTATATATTTGTCGGTCATTTGATTAATATTTCTTTGTAAGTTTAAGCTAGGTCTTCACCTTATTTTCTCTATGATTATGTTGTTACTCTTGCTAGTTCTTCTTCTCTATCAATATGCTTTGAAATTAGAACTGTTATGATATATTTAATGTTAGAATGTTACCCTCTTGGGGCATGTTGATGTTGTTAAGACTTTTTCCAAAAGGGTTGTGGCGGATGATTTTTTTTATCTTGTCATTGGTGCTGCTTAGTTATCGTTGGCTCGCTCTAGACCTCTAGTTCTGCTTTCTCAACTCTCGTTGTTCTTTGCAGTGCTCCAATGGTCACACATTATGTTCTGGTTGCAAGCCTCGGGTGCACAACCGCTGTCCAACTTGCAGACACGAGCTTGGTAATATCAGGTGTCTTGCATTGGAAAAAGTAGCTGCTTCACTTGAACTTCCATGTAAATTTCAGAGTTTCGGATGCATCGGTATATATCCCTACTACAGCAAGTTAAAGCATGAGTCACAATGTCAGTTTAGACCGTACAACTGTCCCTATGCAGGGTCTGAGTGTTCTGTAATTGGGGATATTCCAGACCTAGTTGCTCATTTGAAAGATGATCATAAAGTTGATATGCACAATGGAAGTACTTTTAATCATCGCTATGTGAAATCCAACCCTCATGAAGTGGAGAATGCTACCTGGATGCTCACGGTAATACATTTTGCTTACTTTAATACATTGCCTTTAGAATTTGAATAATGTTAAGTGTTTAAGAAGTTCTCTCAGCCTATTATAAGGTTCCCCACTAAGTCCCCTTGTCTTGAAAAACTGATATTTTATTACCCTTAGTTATAATGGAATATAGACCTGTCATGTGTTCTCAGATGTATTTTTCATCACCTGAAATATAAATGTCATGTTCTTGCTTGCCTAGTTATATCATCACCTGAACTGTGTCTTGCTCGCAATCTTCGATTACTCCCAACTTTGCTTTGTCCTGGTATAACTATTTCCTGGCGTGCAGAACTTGTTCATGCTTCCTTTTCCTCCGAGTATTTTAACATGTAGAACTTATGTTACTCCTTCATCCAGGTATTCAGCTGCTTTGGGCGATACTTCTGTCTACATTTTGAAGCCTTTCAGCTTGGTGTGGCGCCAGTCTATATAGCATTCTTGCGCTTCATGGGCGATGACAAGGAGGCAAAGAACTACAGCTACAGTCTAGAAGTTGGAGGGAACGGAAGGAAGCTGGTTTGGCAAGGCGTGCCTAGAAGCATTAGGGACAGCCACAGAAAGGTTCGTGATAGTTTCGATGGCCTCATCATCCAGCGAAACATGGCGCTTTTCTTCTCTGGTGGAGATCGGAAGGAACTGAAGCTTAGAGTAACTGGTAGGATTTGGAAAGAGCAGTGACTGTTACTTGATTCTTGAAAGGCAAGAATTGTTGATTATGGTTCAATTAGCGTAGCAGTTATGGTTCAATGTTTTGTTTTTTAACTCTAACTGGTAAGATTTGGAGTACGTCATTATTTATGTTTTTTTTAGTTGTCATTCTAACAAAATACATAACGATCGGCACTAATACAATTCTACTTGAGAAACAAATTTCTTGCGAAATTACAACTTTGTTTAACAGAATGAGTATATAACGGAAATGTTTTATCTGCTATAATACACAATTTTAATGAAGAATCGATCGAAGTGGATTATTTTCAATAATTAATTAATGTTGACAACTATGGGTCTTTTTTACATTTAAATTTAACCCCACTCCCACCCCCCCAACCCACACATCTCCAAGTTATTACCGGCCGAGCCCGAAGCTAGAGGTTTTTGCTCTGACTGGTCACCTTCGAAAAAAAGTCATATATAAGATTAATCACTAAATTAACTAAATTATAACAAAAAAGCTCATCATAACAACACTGGATCCTTCGAGTAATAAATTCAAACTATAAAAAAAATGAATTATTTGTTTTATACTTTTATTTAAATATATAAGACACTATATAACCGAAATTTATCAGTTCTGCATGCTCAAATTTCTCAGAGAGCTAACTAACGAGCCGAGTTTCGAGCCCTTAAAATCGGCTCATTAACACCTCTACGAGTCCTCCCCCTCACCCACACACACAAAAATATAAAATCCGGTTTGCAGCATCTAGTTTTCCAAGCATCAAGAACATATAGCTTCACTGCAACTGGTGAGGGATTTCAATGTAGTTCCATTATTTTGATTTCTATGTGTTTTTGCATTTTGTATATATTGTTATAGTAATTTTATACCGTTCTTGATTGCTCTCTTTACAATTCAAGTGAACAATTATTGGGTTTTTTAGTTTTGGGTTTTTTATTTTGGATTTTGGATTTGGGGTTTTTTATACCGTTCTTGATAGCTTTCTTTAGTGCTCACTTGGTAAAAAGATTGGATTTTTTAGTGTAGAGATTTCTATTTGAGATGTAAGGTTTTTTTAATTTGGACTTTTTTGATATAGTTATCATCATCCATTAGGTTCTTGAGAGCCCTAATTACTCTTCAAATGGTAAAAATATTGGATTTTTTCAGTTTTGGGTTTTAGTTTTGAGGTTTCTATTTGGCTTTTAAGGTTTCTGAATTTCGGTTTTTTATGTGTTGTTCTAGTATTTGTTCTTGTGAGCTTTATTTACACTTTGCAGGTGAAAAATATTGGATTTTTTCAATTTTGGGTTTTTTGATTTGGGATTTAGGGTTTTAGAATTTGGGTTGTTTATATGGTTCTGCTATATTTGTTCTTGATAGCTCTCTTTACACTTCACATTGTAAAAAGATTGGGTTTTTGCAGTTGTTAAATCTTCCATATTTGGATAGAGCTATGAAGCAATCCCAGGATCCTTTTGAAGCTGCATTAATGGAGCAAGAAAAGTCACCACCTGAATCCCCTATCAATGTTGAAGACAATGACGAGCCCCTAGATCCGATTTCAAATGATGGTACTTCTCCTAGAGATGATGATTTCAATTCCAATGTCCATGTTTCAGAACCACCGGTGTTTACTTCGGACACAGCTGCTGCTGGAAATTCGAATGTGGATGGTAAATTGAAGGAAGACGAGGAAGATGAGGAGGAAGAAAACATGGATGCAGAGCTTAGAAATTTATCGTCTGCAGCTCCTGCCGAAAATCCTGATAGTCGGGCAAATATGCAAGCTATGTTGTCACAGTTCACAGAGGAGCAAATGAATAGGTATGAGTCATTTAGAAGGTCTGGGTTTCAAAGGGCTAATATGAAAAGGTTGCTGGCTAGTATCACCGGAAGCTCCAAGATTTCGGTTCCTATGACAATCGTCATTTCTGGGATAGCGAAAATGTTTGTTGGGGAGCTTGTCGAGACTGCTAGGGTGGTTATGTCGGAGAGGAGAGAGTCGGGGCCGATTAGGCCGTGCCATATTCGGGAATCGTATAGGAGGCTGAAGCTTGAAGGCAAGATTCCTAAAAGATCTGTGTCTAGACTTTTCCGGTAAAGATAGAGAGATTGGGGGTGCAGCTTATTCCATTTACTTCTGTTCATTATGCAAATTTAAGAATGTATTCACAATCTTGGAGTGGTGAAAGATTTATGAAACAATTTGGATCATGTGGATTATCTCATTTCTCAGTGTAACTTGCTTGTACTTTTCCTGCTTCATTAATTTCATCACACCAGAGAATATTGGATAAGAAACTAAGTTTTCTAAGTTGTTATGTACTTTTCTCTATGTGACTCCATAACGATTATTTTCATTCCTTAAAACGAACTCGCTTCAAACTCCACACTTACAAAACGGAGAAAGTAGTTTATTTTATATCTTTATAACACTATTTTACCGTGACTTTAGTTTGATCCATAGGTTAAAACCTACCAACCACTTTTTTTCTTTTTTCGATAAAAACCAAAGTAGCCTAAACATTTTATACGATACGCTGCGTAGTGAAGAAATCCCGAAATTTTGTGGGGATCACTGCCTTTAAAATTTCAAATCTCTCTGCCCATCTTTATTAACAAATTTGAGAACCATTATTATTAGAAAGTTGCATGTTGTAGTCTGCAAGAGACTATCTCCAATGCATGAAGCTCTCACTTTAAAGGTTAGAGCACTTCTGAAGGTAACCTCAAGATGCTATGAAATGTTTGGACAAATCAACTTATAAAACCACCCACAGCAATGGGTATTTGCACTTCAAAAGTCTTCGAAATTAGGTGCAGGAAATGACAATTGAGAATAATTGGCATGTCACATATGTAATTGTGAGCAATTCAATTGTCTCTTTATATTCTCCTGCAATGTCTGAGGTGTATGAATCAAAAAGCATTTAGTCCCTTTAGGACGCGTGAAGACCACAGCTTATACTCATTTTGCAAAAAGTGGCTGTGAAGACCCCTGCGGGCTCCATTTGTGTGGTATAGAAATGTAAAAGTACATCTATAACATTTGTATGGCTTTTTGAATCCCAAACTTATTTTTTTTTATTGGAATTTTTTATTAATAATTTGACAAATATATTAAATAAAATTTCAACAATATTTTTTATTTTGGGTGATCAATAAATACAGTATAATTTTATTTTAATAATAAAAAATTAAGTAAAAATATTGGATATATATAATAGGGTACATGTTGATAATGTAGAAAAAAAAAAAAAATTATTGTATTTAAATATTTATCATTATGAACAGAAAATTATTAAAAATATTTAATAATGCATTTAATAAATCACGCTACGTAAGTAACAATCAGATTAATCGTCTATCACGCGATAGTCTAAGTTGATTTTGACAAAAAATAAGGTTAGCCAAACACCCTCTTAATGTACAAAGAAGAAAGGTTACTTGAATATAAATCAGAAAAATTGAAAATTAGCAAGAAAAGTAAACATCAACATTGCCAAAGCAATGAATAAATACTAAAACTAAATAAAAATGATCAAGACCAATGGTGAGTAATTCAATGTCTCGATACGACCTAACTAAATTATAATCAAGGAAGGTCCAGAAGCATCACCGCTTCGCTTGATAACTCCCAAGAACTGGAATGAACATTTACGCCGACCTTTTAGCTGTAAGTAGAAGCGACAAGGTAATGTTAATGATGAAACCAGCATAAAGTAATGCACACTCCAACTAATTCATAGGTTTTATTTTAGAGTTCACAATCAATAAGGTGTGGTTAATGGCCTACTAGTACCAGTGTAACGCTCACCATGATAACAAAATAGACCTTTGGGTTAGTTTATGACCAGGGTGATCAGAGTGGGAAATAAGAAACACTAGAGAGTATCCACTAGAGAGTATCGAATAGTCTAGTGGTTAGGAGTCCTTCCAGTGACTTAAAGGTCCTGGTTCGATTCTCATTGTAAGGGGACGGTGGGTGTGGTTTAAAAAAAAAAGAAACACTAGAGAGTAGAGACCATTGTGAAGTTTCAACATATACAAAAATGACAAGAATGTCTTAGTCGTTCGCACAAAGGATAGTTGAGACAAATAATTGCTCTCTGCAAAATCATGTATTGATCGGCATGGCCTAACACAATCCTGGTCTTCCTTCATTAACTTTTTGCATTCCTCAGCATCCTGCAGGAAATATTGCACCGATAACAAGTTAGTTATTCATGTCAAGAGGATATAGGAAAAGTAGGTAATGCTATACCAACAATAAAAGAAATTTGAGATGTCAGCATCCTGCAGGAACCTTAACATCTGTTCTTCAATTGTGCCACTCATTGCCAAAGTCTCTACATGAATAGGTTGTGTAGCACCCATCCGATGAGCACGACTAATCACTTGTTCCTCCATGCTGATATATTGAAAGAGCATAAAACAAATTAGTAACATATGACGGCCATCAGCAAATCTATAATCATCTATACATACGCAAATCTTTAAGTGAAAAAGAATAACTATGCAAGCCTACAAACAACATAGGTTCCACACATACTACAAACAACATAGGTTCCATACATACCGTATTCATTTTATTAGCTCTCACTTAATTATTATCTTATTCTAAATTAACTGAGGAATAGAGGAATTTGACCCAGTAAACCAGTACTGGAATCTTTCAAGTTCTTGTTCGGCATAATAAGCCCCCTTTATAGATGCATTAGAAGTTTGATGTTTATCTGAGTCAGATTACATACATAGCATAAATTATGTCTGTACTTGGCATAAACATTCGTGTTAAAACAACATAAACATGCAAGACACTGTTTTACTGGCCTTTGCAAAGAACCTGTCTACCTTTTGTCCCAGATAGGTTCCATTAAATAGACATGGGTCACGAAACTCAAATCAAGACCTAATGCAGCACTTCCATCCATCACAAGAGCCATACAATGTCGATCGTGTTGGAAAGTCTCCAATGCTTTCATCTGTTCCAATGACGATTAGCTTAAATTAACAATAACATATAGTTTCGGAATGTGCAAGGATGAAATTGATGACATGAGGCAGAAAGAAATGAGAACCAAAAGACAGAAGCATACCTTGTGAATAGAATGCATCGGACTATACATTCCAACAAACTGGATATCAGCAACTTTCAACTGAAACATGTACTCAAACATTACAACACCTCACCAGGTGTACAAGAATCTAAAGTGAGATAGTAGTAGCAGTACAATAGAAACTACCTGTTCCTCAATCACATGTATATGCTCAAGAAATTGTGAGAATATAATCACTTTATCAGGAGCCTGTTCTTCGTGACTTTTCATATTGGTTTGATGTAGGTTTTTCAACTTGCTGACAAGATAAGAAACTTTGCTGCTAGACGTTGACTGCCAATCGGGATTCCAGTCATCCTGGCATCATATATGTAGACACATTTTAGCAAAAAACTAGAAAAATAAATGACAATGAATGAACAAGAGATTATCCTGCCTGTTTATATGACGGCTGAAGCTCAATAAGATCCTGTGGAACTGGCCATTTCGGATTCGGATTTTCTGGGCGCGCTAGTGTTTCTGGACTCTGCATCTTATATAAGTTACCACATTCAGGAAATGTGCATTTTTCACTGTCTAATGCGACACATCCAATGCACAATAGGTGCCTGCAGGGGGTAATGACTGGTAAACGGCACCATGCTTTGCACCTGAGTATAAAAATACACATCTATAAATCACTTAATTAAACATCATTCTAATGTAGGAAATTGGAGCATAATGATCAAAGATATTACACCTCATGCAACTGGTTCCAAGATGAAGCTTGTCTCTAAGAAAAACATACTCCTCAGAACCAGGTTCAAGACCTTTCTGAACAAGTTCATCCATGGTCTCCTGGATATCATTTCCAGCTTCGGTTACTCTGATATGCCCAGCCACGCAGCAAGATAATCTTACATTTGTCATTGTAGCACTTCGAAATTTCCACCGTTTATGATTGAGTAAACTCTCAACATGACTAGGGTCATTCCAGTCTGCCAATAGTATGTTCCTTCGTATGGTTTCCACCAATTCATTGTAAGTTCGTGCATGTTCTTCAGTGAAATTCAAAAGCGTCACTTTCTTAAAGCAAGCAGGAATTGTCTGCAAATCAACTTTCCTCGCACTGATCATGCACCTGCAGAGTAACTGTAACAACCGCAACCGCCCATCTTCCATCTCTGCCTCAAAAGGTCTCATGATACTAGTTTCCCAACACTTCTGGTTTTGTCCATAAGCTTCTTCCTTAAGGAACTTCAGCAAAGGTTGAAGATGAGAAAGTTGGCTATTGGGAGTGTTGGGGGTTGGTGTCCCTGTCAACAACCAGCGATTAGTAGCTGTCAATGACATGACCATCTGCAGTTTGTTGGTCAAACTGACACTTGAGCCAAGGGTGTGCCCTTCATCCAATATAATTCTTAGCCAATGGACTTGCATCAATGCACTTTTTTTACGTGGGCTCCACTCAGCACTTAGACGACTAAATGTTGTTATAACAACATCATAATCCCAACCTAGAACATGTGCAGGTGGCTTTTTGTTATCAGTCCAGACATATACCTTCAGCTGACCTGGTCTAACATGCCTCTGTATCTGAGCCCTCCAATGATCAACTAAATATGAAGGAACAACTACTAACGTTGCTCTCGACAGGTACATCCTGAAGGTATCTAAAGGCTCAGACAGTGCAACTCTTAAGGCATCTAAATCAAAAGCAAGATCGGCAAGCCCTCTAGGGTAATACCACCTTATGGTACCCTTATCTGCCCTCTTAACTAGACCGAAGCTTTCAAATATAATATGAAACTCAGGGACGCGGCGAGGATTTAATAGCAACCTCTGATCAACAGGCACTCCAATATTTTCCATTTGAAGGAGCTTATTAGGTGACAGTTTCGACAACCATGTTAGAGCCTTTTTAGTGCGAGAATTAATCAAGGAATTTTTCTCTCTGAGCACGTCAATAAAAAATAATATGTTTTCATCCTTCCCTCCCGGAGTTTCCTTGGAATGAAACCCAGGAAAGTAAGTTATGGGATCCTTATGATCATAAGATTCTTCTGGCACGTTGCAACTCTTGCGCATTGTGTCACTGTTCATACTACAAAACCATGCGGCAGCGGCATTATCCACACCTTCAGCAAGCTTCCTCCATTTCTGACAAGCATTACACTGGACCCAAGTTTCTTTAATAAAAATCTTTTGCCTCTTGCCACTGAATACAGATCCAGATGAAACAAGACATGTTGTACTCGAAGAGCTTCCTTTTTGTCCATCTTGAGATTTTCTTTTTCTGGAATCGATCTTTCTACCTATAGAAGGTGATTCCTCATATTCATACAAAAGGTTCCTCTGGACGTTACTGCTACTTCCAGTGTTCCGTATGGTACTCCTATCCAGCGTTGAACGTACAGTTCCAGGCGACCCAATAAAGTCAGATGGTTCTGCAGTTTTCTCAGAAAGATTCCTGGTCCTAATTTGTGTGCTGACTTCATTGACAGATACTTTTCCCCGCCGAGTCATTGGGCCTGTAGATCTACTATTTCTTAATAAGAGCCCTCCATAAATCTCATTATCAGAACTAATCTCATAATAGCCACATCTTTGGTCAGCATTTTGAGTACACCATACCATTTGTGCTCTATCAGGGGCTTCTGCTAGTGTTCCTTGAGTCTTCAGAATGAGAGATAGAGCCGTTATTGTCTTACCCAATCCCGGTTCATCACAAAAGAACCCTCCACGGAAGTCCTTTATTGTGGGGGGCTTACCAGTGATAATGTTACCAGAAACCGTATTTACATAGAAAAAAAAACCATCTTCAGTCGATAACTCTATATACAACGGATGCGGCAGGGTTTCAGGATCTCGCTCCCGGTGTAACATCCACTCTACTGCTGCCATCTGATGATCATAAAGCTTAAGCTTCATACAAGGCATAATTGACGAACACAAAAGTCTCAAGGCTCGGCAAGTCGCAGAAACCTTGAAAAGGTCAATTGGCGGTAGCAAAGTTAGAATCCTTAATAAGACATCATCCGTTTGGATCCATAAAAATGGTTTTGAATCATCAGCTGGACAAACTGTTAGAATATGAGACTTTCCTTTTTTACCTAAACCAGGTAGGTTTCTAAATATTTCATGAAGTTCAAATAGTTTCTTCTTAGAAGCATTAGGCACACTGCAATGCTGATTGCACCCAAGAACATGACAATCAGAAACATCCCAAACACTAATATCATCATGTACTTCAACATTCAACAACGAACGTCTTGCTTCCCAATCACAGCTGCAGAAATACACACAAGAAGGCAGCAATAGTTAAACAAATTGATGATTCCACCAAATGTTATACAACATATATAAAAATACACAGTTATAAATTTAAAACCCATACCTTAAAAGCGGAAAATGATACAATATATGTAAACATACTAAATTTCATATATAAAAATACTAATTTGTTATTTTTACCACCAAATACCATACAATATATGTAAACATACTAAATTTCATAATTAAAAAATAAACCATCAAAATTCACAACCGGCCAATCTTTTCGGGACAGAGATAGTACATTAAACCAAATTAACAAAGGCAAATGAGAAACAAAGGAACCTTGGCACCCACAACTTCGATTCAAATAAAGCTTATCGTGTTAATAGTTACAGATACTACAAACACCATCATTTGGTACAGATTCCACCTAATGTTATACTCCCTCTAATTCAAAACATAAGAATTTTTCGTTTTTCCGTATCCAACTTTAACCATCAATAACTAATAAATTACATGATGAAAAATCCTAAAAATTGACTTTTGTGAAAATATATTTAAATACAAATTTATCGATATCAATTTTATATTTTTTGAACTAATGAATAATAAGTAATGGATGATGAAAGTTGGACAATAATTTTGGGACAGAGGGAATACCATAGGTGGCGGAAAAGCGCGGCAGCAGTAGAAGCTGCCCTGGGGAACTGCCATCCGTTACTCCATACCGCCAACGGGACATAAACATCGACCAAAACCACACCCCTAGCCTCTTCATCATCCTCCCGATTTCGCTTCTCGATCCTAACGAGCCTCGCCACAATCCTTATACAATTCCTATTGACAAGAAAATGCAGTTGCCTTACAACACTCAAACTCCCTTCGACCATCCCTATCTTCCTCCATTTCCTACTACTATTTCCAATAATCGTGTGATTAAATTGGTCGATTGGGTAAAGGACGTGGTGGTTATGGGGGGCAATAAAAGAAGGGTTTGACGGAGAGAGGCGGAGGAGAGAGGGGAGGGGAATTGATTGGGGGAAAAGGGGGGGAAATTCCACCACTGTAAGGAGGTAGCCGCATAGTTTGTAGTCGGAGAACGGTGGCGCCGCCTCTTCCATCGGCGTTTTCGCGATTTACGAGGTGTTGAGACTTTCTAGGATACTAGACTACTATAAAAAGGCGTACGCGGGTACCCAAATAGTAATTTTAGGACTGAAATTACTATTTTGTCTTTGGATATAATTTCTGTAACTGACACTTAAAAATTAAGGCAAATAGTCATTTCACTCCTCAAACAAACACCATTCAGCTATTGGCTTGTATATGGCTAGTCATCAGAATATATTACTATATTGAACCGGATAATCCGATTATAAATATCCAACTCTATAATTTATTAAGAAATTTAATGAATTGACTCGGCCTATTATTTTATGTCTGAGTATCATTCAATAGCAAATAAAAGTTTTTTTTTCAAATAAACTATGAAATATACTTTCTCTGTTTTATATTATTTTATCATCTAGTAAAAAAAGTGATTTATTAAAGGATTATGAAAGATTACTATTATACTCTTAATTGATTAAAAACAAAATTAATCATCATATTTGTTAACTCAATAAATTACAAGAACAAATAATTATTAAAAGAAAAATCGATTATTAGAGGTGAACATGAAAATGAGATGAAAAGTACATTAATATCCTAGACAATCGAATAATATGAAAAATCAAATTTTTGCTAGAATATTAGATAATATGGAACGGAGAGAGTCTAAATAAAATAAAATTCACATATTAATAACGTATGTTGACATAAACCATTACGATCAGCCTAATAGACACGAGATATGACTAGTAATAATAAAATTTCGTGTACGAATTCTTACCATGACAAAGATTAAATTTAAAAATAAAAACACAATTACAAGTATGCTGACATGAATTGGTTTCAAATATAAAAAGTGAATAATTAAAACTCAGAATTATTAGGTAATTTTTAAAAATAGAGGTTGAACACAGATAAGCGAGAAATTGATGAAATCCATCTATCTAGATGATTGTATGACTAGGTTGCATGTGAGTTTTGTTGACCAGCAGAAGCTGGAGGATATAGACCACATTATTAAATGATTGTATATATTAAGGTTTCATACGTGAATACATTGAATCAAGCATAATACACCACGAGTTAAGACAATTATTGATTTATTATCATATTATTTCCAACTAAATAAACACAAGTGGACAACTATACTAACGAAATGAGATAAATATTTAATCAAAAGTCAGAAGTTATTATGTATTCGTCGTGTATAAATACCATGCAATCAATAATCCAAGCAAATTAAAGAGTACACAAAAGAAATGGAAGCGAAGAGCAAAACCAGTCCCCTCCTTACTAGTTACAAAATGGGGAAGTTTAATCTATCCCACAGGTTTGTCAACTATTCCAGTTTATGTTATACATTGGTTTTAGTTATGGAGATAGCATTTTAATTCCCCGAACATATATGATGGGTTGGGTGCAGAGTGGTTTTACCACCATTAACAAGGAACAGAGCATTCAACAGCACACCCCAAGCACATGGTGTGAAATATTACTCCCAACGTGCAACAAATGGGGGCTTAATCATTTCTGAAGCTGCTGCAGCTACTGATATATCCCTAAGGTCAAAAAATTATATCCCCTTCATAGTTCATGTTTTGTTGTTATCATCTTTGTGCATAGAATAATACCTGAAAAGTATCTTATGAATTACAAAACTAAATATAATAATCAAGAAAAATATACCGTTTTTAAACTTAAGGTTTAAGAACTTAATAGTTAATATCAAAATATTTTTTCAAATTTGCTATTGAAAATTATCATTTTAAATTAATTTGCCTTCAATGCAGTAATAATATATGTTGTGACTTATTTATGAAGGTGCCCAAACATGCCTGGAATCTGGACTGAGAAGCAGGTAGAGGCATGGAAACCAATTGTTGAAGCAGTTCATGCAAAGGGTGGTATAATATTCTGCCAAATTTGGCATCCAGCAAGAATATCAAATTACACATTTGCACCTGAGGGTAGTGATCTTATTAAGCCCATCTCCAACAAAAAAGTGAGAGGAGATTATCATAGCTTTGACACCACATCTAGAGGTTCACATACCCCATCAGAAGAAGGAGAAGGGAAAGCAAGTAGGGAAGATGCCACGGCTTCACCCACTGATAGTATTATCGAAGATGGGAGTGTCTTACCTCATGAGTACATATTCTTTGACAGGGAAGAGGCCGTGGCTTCTCCCACTGGTAGTACTATCAAAGATGGGAGCGTCGCACCTCATGCCTACATCCTCTTTGACAAGGAAGAGGCCACGACTTCTCCCATTGCTAGTACTAATGAAGAAGGGAGCGTAGCCCCTCATGCCTACATCCTCTTTGACAGGGAACAAGCCACGACTTCTTCCATTGATAGTTCTAATGAAGAAGGGAGCGTAGCCCCTCATGCCTACATTATGTTTGATAGGGAAGAGGTTGTGACTACTTCTCCCCTTGGTAGTACTAGTGAAGATAGGAGTGTCGCACCTCATGCCTACATCCTCTTTGATAGGGAAGAGGCCGTTACATCTCCCATTGGTAGTACTAATAAAGATGGGAGCATCGCCCCTCATGCCTACATTCTGTTTGACAGGGAAGAGGTTGTGACTACTTCTCCCCTTGGTAGTACTAGTGAAGATGGGAGTGTCGCACCTCATGCCTACATCCTCTTTGACAGGGAAGAGGCCGCTACATCTCCCATTGGTAGTACTAATAAAGATGGGAGCATCGCCCCTCATGCCTACATTCTGTTTGACAGGGAAGAGGTTGCGGCTTCTTCCCTAGGCAATACTAGGGAAGATGGGAGTGTTGCACCACATGCCTACCTCCTCCTAGACAGGGAAGATCTTGGGAATCTCCCAATTGATAGAAACGAGGCACATACCGTCCCCTTACTCATTGCAGATAGAGTTTCATCCACCACAACTAATGATAGAGGTA
Organism: Lithospermum erythrorhizon; assembly: GCA_019722365.1. Lineage (NCBI taxonomy): Eukaryota > Viridiplantae > Streptophyta > Magnoliopsida > Boraginales > Boraginaceae > Lithospermum > Lithospermum erythrorhizon. The sequence goes on from JADFUC010001683.1 coordinate 1,655,764, forward strand.
AGTAATTAAGCTTGGTTAAGTACTTAAGTCATCAACAATCGACTTTTACTTTGTTATGTGTTGTCCCCAACAATTTCATGGTGCATCACTACTTATCTTACAGAGCTAGATCTTGATCACAAGGGAGTTGTATCGGATAAATTAAGCCTTGAGAAATCACAATCCATCGTCAATGATTTTGCTCTTGCTGCTCGGAATGCTATCAAAGCTGGTAAGGCTTAGCAATTAGTCCAATTTTATTTGACTAATAAGATGATTGTATTTGTTTAAAATATAGCTATCTAATAATGCAATCTACCAATGCAGGATTTGATGGAGTAGAGATCAATTGTGCACATGGTTACTTAATTGATAGACACTTGAATGACAATGTCAAGAACAGAATGCCTGATTCCTATGGGGGAAGCATAGAGAAGCGTTGTCGCCTCGCATTAGATGTAGTTCAAGCAGTGTCAAACGAGGTCGGGCCTGATAGAGTTGGAATCAAGCTTTCTCCATTCGACGATTTCCACGGATCGGGAAATTTGTCCCCGATCACTGTCGGAACTTATCTAGCAACCGAGCTTAACAACCTAGGATTACTATATCTTCATGTTACCGAACCTAGGATGATCAAAATCGGAGATGAATTCAAGACTCCGCGGAGTCTTGAGGCTATACGGGAGGCCTTTGATGGGACCCTGATCGCGTCTGGTGGGTATGATAAACCACGACAGGGACACGGGCTGTGGCAGAGAGGACTACACCCAGATTTGGTTTTCTTTCAGGAGGTTGTTGTTAGCTAATCAGTTTGGTTAAGCGGTTCGAGCTGAATGCTCCTCTTAACAAGCATGATAGGAGCACTTTCTATGTTCCGGAACCAGTCTTGGGTTACACAGATTATCCATCACTTGAAATTGTATCATAAAATTGTTGTGTTTATCAACCTAATATTCCTCTTGATTGCTTCCATGGATATGTAATTGATTAATAAAGAAGACTATAGCTAGCTTCAGCTCAATAAAGATTAGGGTGATTGACATTTGTATGTGTGATTTCTTCCCATATTTTACAATTCAATTCAAGTACATACACCCTTCTTGATTTCTTGATAATGAAAGTCAACCATGTTGCCAGATGATACAATAACAAAGTCAACCCTGTTGCCAGATAATACAGTAAGGTTATAACTATTAGTATTACATGATGTAGAATTCATGTATACTCGTCTTCACACAAACATGATCTAAGATCTGATTCAATCTTTTAATAGTTCCCACTTACTATAATTTAATACTGTAAATATTTATTTGGACTAACTTTCTTACTTCATGATTTCCCCCCTGTATACTTCTATATATTTTCTTGCTAGATCAATATAAGTTGAAACGTCAAACACTTGGTTCCTAATCATGTATAAGTTTGTGTTCTTTCTTGTTGTCCTACTATCTGCATCAGGTAACAGTATTTACTTTCTCCATTTTTTCGCAGCGTTTATGTGGCATTGTAAAATCAGTACAAATAAATACTACGTATAAATTTGACGTAAACTATGTTGTATTTGATAAAGACTGATGAGAGAAGGAGTTGTCTAAGTGGATTATCATTTCACTTTAACCTCATGATACTAATAGCATGATGTTTGATGGGTTGCAGCATCAGTGGAATCATGTGCAGGAAATGGACTTATGTGTGTTTATGAAGATTATTGTTGCAGTGGGTACTGTAATTACTATATCACTCCCACTACTGATGATTTTGGACGTTGCTCTGATCCCCCTGCTAATTGGGGTAAGCGAATATATTTCATATGACACTCTAATGCTATGTACAAATATATTTCATTTTCTAATATAACAGTCATATGTATTTAAGACATTAGACATGTATAGATATTGTGAATATGTTGCCTAATTCGGTATTTTGTATATTACGATGATACATTGTTATTGATGTTGCAGGTCATTGTGGATTTGATGGGGATGAATGTGTAAAGAATGATGATTGTTGTAGTTACAGATGTTGGAACTACGAAGGCAATCGTAGTTATTGTGTCCCTCCTCCTAGGCCTTCTTCCCCTTCAGTTGACGACGTTGTTTCTGCTCCAGTTCCTAGTGCCGATGCCCTAGATCTCGCCCCTACTCCGGCTCTTACACAATTTCCCATCGATACTTTCCCTGCTCCGGCTCCTACTCAATTTCCTATCGATACTGCCCCTGCACGTGCTCCCAACACTGCTACTGCTGCCCCCGCCCCTGCCCACGTCCCTGGCAAAGTGAAACGAAAGCATAAAAGTAGGAAAGCGGGTACTCCCGCCCCTTCCCATCACAGTGGGAAATGAAGCAATCAAACAGAGTTGATCGACTAATAAATAAGTATTTATACCAATAAAGATGCTGGAATAGTATATATTCTGGTTGCAATTTATTCCAACAGTGACTGTAATGTTTACCAGATATTGAGAACATATATTGATTTCATATTAGTTAAATGTATACGACAAAAGTGTGAAATACATAAGGTTGTTCTCCATTCTTACCATGGTGACTGGTGAGATCCCTTTACTTGGTTGAGATGGCTTAAATAATTCACTTCCTCCATAACTAAATGAAATATTACACTATTATTACAATTGTGTTGGGAATCATATAAATATTCGTACTGGTCTCATGTGATTCAGATGTTATGTAATTAAATACTCATATACTTATATTATTCATTCATTATATATATTATTTTGCCTCAAAGGGTCAAATGTTACATGCATACATATCATCATCATGATATTATTTTCATCAATAAATTTATTCAACTTGTGAATACAGTATCGTTAGCTTCAAAACCCCCTTCCAGGGGCTGGCGCTTTGGGAGCCTTTGCATGTTTCCACTTCCTACTTTTATGCTTCTTTGTCTTCTCATGACAAGGGGCAGGGGGAGGAGTGGTGGTGGTTGTTGTTGATGCTTCGGGTGAAATAGTAGAGGACGGAGGAATTTCAGGGGTGGTGGAGTCTGCCAAAGGGGAAGGGGCAATGCCAAAGGAAGGAGAAATTTCAGGAGCCGGAGGAGACAAATCAGAGGAGTCAGGTGTTGCTACTGGAACAGGGGCGGATCCAGATGAGTCGGAAATTAATTCAGGGGCGGGGGAAGGCGAAACCGGGAGGGGGGCAAAGGCAATGGGAGAGCTCAATGAAGGGGGAGGGCCATTTGTGCAATAATTAAAAGTAGCATATTTGTTTTCTTCATGAGCGCAGAAGCCATGGCAACAATCAGTATGGTGTAAACAATCATCTCCATCTCGTCCACAGTTTGCTACATTATTAGGAATTTCGAGTTAGTAGTAAAAAATGAAGGAATCAACTATTTAAAGCATGCAATTTGGTAATTAAATAAAGTTAACTCATATTAAAATTCATAATTGATTAGCATATACTTGTAATTGTTGATGGTCTCATGGATTAACTCATATTAAAATTTGTAAATGTGTGGATTTTTATTAGTATGTCACAAAACGATAACTTACGGAAAGGCCACTCGGTGCAAAAACCAGAAGTTCCATCTTCACCCAGCTCATATTCACAATAGTTGGTGCAACATTCTGAATCGAACACACAAAACTCTAGATTTTTTCTACATTGATTGTATTGTGACTTCACAGATGCTGCAACACAAAAAACACAAATCCATAGTTAATGTTTATAATAATGTCAAATGCATGAGTTACAAAAGTAAGTAACAAGAAAAGAAAAAAAAAAACTTTTTAAAAAAGATTTTCAAGAAGATGCATGTCAAAATTGAAAAATTAATTACCTGATGCTGCAAGAAGGACAACAACATATAAAACAAACTTGTCCATGCTTATGTTTTGAATACTGGATTATTACGTATATTTTTGTCTTGTAAGTGTTGGGTGAACATACTTTCTTCGGCAACATATTTATAGGTACATACTTTGAAGTGTTGATAGGCAATAATTTTGGTCTTGGTGAGGATAAAGTCCAATTTCCAATAATCAAAAGTGTGTAACAAACAAACATTAACAAGCTATTGACTTCCTGCATTGCAGGTTCAATGTTTTGAATATGGAGTTCTATATATGTTGCCATGTTGATATGTAAGAATGTTATGCCATGTTCATAAGTTGCATTGCATCCGCCTAGTGCAATGCCATGGGACTCGGACCCGAGGCTTTTCAACGATTATTAGAAGTGCATAAAATATTAAAATGTAAGCTAAGTCAACTGATGATAATTTGTCCTTGAACTTGGTCATTTGAGTGAAAAAATACTACCGATATTTGAAAGTACTTAGAGCGCTTTAAAAACCTGAAAACTGAAAAGCAGCGTTATAATGGGTGTCATTTAGAGTAATCTGCAACTTAAAATTTGTGTAAACGCCGCCAAGTTAATAATTTGTAACTGTCGTGTTATTATGTATAGGCATTTTTTATAAGCAATATGAAAGGCAAAGCTAATGAAAACAAATTCGAAATATTTTATAAATCGTAATTCTTGATATTTTTATTGAAAGCGTAAGCAAATGACGTTAAATTAGTGTATATCGATGTATACAGGTGTTTACAAAGCGCTCTTTTAATAATCGAGCGTTACAAAATTTTGAAAGACAAATGCTCAGGTTTTCTGATAGCATCGATAATTTCATAATTCTACATACAGAATATTAGCGAGATATACATTAATAATACGTAAATGTGTCCTTACGTGAGCTGAGTAATTCATGATGCGATGTTTGGCCAGCGAAATGACACAGGACGCTCAAAGAAAAGTTATACATGCGGCTTGATATGACTTGATGTTTATCCCAATATCAAAATCAGTATTAAAAAATTTCTGACTAAAAGAAAAACTTCAAATGTAGCCAGTTCAATTGATAAATAAACAAGCATAGAATCGCGTGGGTTGTACTCTGCGCGTGCTTGACAGATCCTGATCGTCGAAACCAAAGTTATAACTTTGAGATATAGCGGTAACCAAATTATTGTTGCCGAAATGTAAAATACCTACGCTAACGATGATTACGCTCGGCATCTTTAGACTTCTGATACTTTCGGCTTTTGAGTGCAACGTATGCATTCATAACCTTCACAAATAAACAAATACATAATGACAAATAATAAAAATAAGACAATATATATATATATATAAGAAAAATTAAGATTTAGATAAAATTGAAGTACGACCAAAAATAGATTTCTGAAATTTTAATGAAATATGTGACGTTTATGTATCATTTTTTCCAATAAATTAAAGATAAAATTAATATTTTAAAAAAATCGGATCGGGTTAGAGGCCTACTTTTGTGGCCCTGTAAAGCTCCGCCCTTATATATATATAATATATCTGATCAAATGAATACGCATTTGATTTTTTTCTTTGCACCATATCCGTGGAGAAGTGATGTACTAAATAGCGGATCCATATAATATATGTAATCGATCTTGATGTTATTAGCGATCAACACCCGGTGATCAACACATTATTTGAATGATTTGCTTAGTAGCCGAAATATCTATAACACTAGTATGAAATTGCTTGAGATGCTCTAGCTTAAATGCTAACAGAGTAATGTCGTATTAATTTTCACCATGTCTACGCTCCAGAGTACATACTTTGGTCAGGTATAAGTTGAAAATAATACATCACTTTGATTGGGGTAGATTAACTGTGCTATAGCGGGGAATTACAACGAGACATTTCTTTCCATTGATGCATCTTCTTTTCGATGTAGTAGTGTTGAAACTAAAATTTCAATGTAGTATTAATTTTTGTTTCTTCAATAATTTTATATCCCAAATATATATACAAACATCATGTTTTAATTGAAAAAATAATTCACCCTTCATATTTGGCCGCCAAGCAAGCTGCCAAAAAGTCTTGCATATTAGTTAGCTTTATCACTCGTCCTAAGATCTAGACAACTAGTTTGAAGTTGGAATACGTAGTTTCCATACCTAAGTTCATTGTAGTTTCCATAACTAAATTCATTGACTTAGTTTCTTGAAGTCAACTCTCATGGCCCAATTGTTAGAATGTTGTCATGCTCATGCCAATCTAGTTTTCACTGGTTACATGGTGAAAGGACATTATAGTGTTAAATTGCTAATATAATTATCTAATATAGCCGAATTTTATGTTATTGATATTTCGTATTCCAAATGCACTCAATTCACATATAAAAGCATATACCATAACTTGTGCTAACTTATGGAAGGGAATTGACGATTCCGTCTAAAAAGGAGTCACCAAATTGTACCTTCGGACTCGAAAATGGCATTATTACATTTTGGTTAGAAAGGAGTACGAGAGCTAAATCTATTTCTAAGTCAAAGTTGTATGTGTGCTTGAAAATAATATTGAAAAAATATATGGTGTGTACTTTAAAATTATATGACCCGTAATCTGAGGATGCATGAATCTTTTAGTAAGTCCAGAATGTAGCACTAGGTGTGATCTCGTAGCGGAATATCATACTAGGAATCACTATGTGTGATATATAAGATGTTATTACATGTATTATTTCTATTTTTTTTATAATAACTATGAATTATAGGCATATAACAAATAAATCATGTCTCATATTATATACCACAATTTACATGCAAAAGACAATTTTAGAAATAAATACATAAAAAGTGTATATTAACTATCAATTTGCTTTTGTAACGACGAACTGCAATTGCTATTCGTCGAGTATGTATTGAGTAAATTCGGACTGAGCATAATCACTTGTAAATCACGACAACCATGTAAATTACACTAGATAAGTTTCATATGACATACTCGACAAAAAAAAATTTGATATTAAAATTAATTTCATAACCTTAAAATTACAAATTTATCTAGTCCATCAAATTGATGGAGTATTAACCATCCTGCTGTCAGAATGTGATCCAAAACAAAGAAAATATCTTGGTACTTCCAACAAATATTATTACAAAATAGTAATACTTCCTAATAATGTTATTATCATCATAAATTAGCAAAAGCCTAAAAGGACTACATATTGATGATTGAAATATGAATTCTTTAACATGTTCATGGATATATGGAAGCTTCTCCTTCTTGCAAAATTCAAGAAACTCTCCATCTTCATCATCATTTGCACTTTGTAGCAAGCAAGATTTGTTAACATCAGACTTCAAATTTGTGCTTCATGATACTCTTCATTCTTCAGGATTCAACACTACCCATGTTCGAGTAAGCCTCAAATTTTCCAAATTAATATGTTTAATCATATTCTTCATGGTTGAATTTTCAATTTTGGACTTAAATATTTTGTATAAGGCTTATTTGAGAAGTAATATTCATATAGCCGACCCCACTTAGAATGATATTGCTTGCTTTGATTTTTTGATGTATAATATTTGGTGCAAAATATCAAAAGATCGGACTTTTTTAACATAATTTACTATTAACGTGATAATTTTGATTCGAATGAGTTATATGTGTTAAGTAAGTCCACAAAGTTTGTTAATTGTAGGGATTGAGGTAGTATTTGAATGGATTGGATAATTAGGGAATTGAGTGTCTCATTCTATGTTTTCTAAGCAACCCCAGTTCATGGACTATTGTTTTGTTATTGAAAATGAGATGCTAGGATGGAGTGTAATTGTAGGGTTAGACCTCTCAAATTTGTGTTTCAATTTGTTTGGCCTTAATGGCTTCGATATGTTGCTCGAACTAATTTGGTTTATTAAGTGAACTATGAAGCATAAAGAATAGGTTTTCGTTGATGGTATTACCATTTTAATGAATAAATTGTGATATATAATGTCATGGAAAGAAGTTGTATGTTAGGCTGTTGTAAGGAGTTACTTTGCTATATTTCGCTCATGAATGTGCATTATTTTGTTTCATATTCTCTCTTGAGAAAGACCTATGATTATTATTAATTGATTTTTTTATAGGAAGCAAGGGCTGGTTTCTGCTCACAAATTGAAGAACTATCTGATATAGAAAGAGATACTAGCATCAGTAAAAACAGAGGGGTTGATTTGGGAAGAGCAGCACTCTATATAGCAGCTGAGGACGATTCACTGGTGACACATTCTTCGGTTGCACTCCCAGTGGAAGATTTTGTCAAGAGATTGCATTACCTCTCAATGGACTACTGCTCCCTCTACAGCTCATCATTTAGCAATTCTCCTGAGAGTTTCCTCAAATGTCTCGAAAGATATTTATACATTGATAAAGTGAGTCGAGCTAAATTTTATCTGTTCACCTAAATTTATCTGCCTAACCGTGGTAAAGGAGGATCCGATTGTAAGCAGCCTTACTCTTGTGATAACAGGGAGGCTGCTTCCTAGTCAACCCAAGATGAATTGCAAAGACTTTCTACTACATCACAATAGATAAGAAGCGTAGGTAGTGTAATGAGCCATGGTCTCAACACTGATTTCATGAAAGAGTTTTTACAAAATTGCAAGTGTGTGTGATGAAAATATATGGAAGTCATTATCATTAGTATTTGATATTGAACAGTCAATAGTCAATCTATATATCCACATAATTCTGTGTTCTCTTTTGGATCTTCAGGTTCATATTATTATTCCTCTTAATCATGGTGAAAACAGTATATGAGTTGCTGCTGAAATAATTATTTTCAGGGTTTCCGGAGGACAAGTACAGGAAACATATTAGAGCACCGTGCTCTTTACCTTAACTCAGTATGTACTATGTATCTTTTTGTTGCATCTGAGTTGTCATTCTCCCTGTTAATGAATTTATTGAATTTTTTTCTACGGAATTAGGTTTTGACACATCGTTCTGGTTCTGCTTCTTTGTTATGCCTTATATACTCCGAGATCTTGAAGATGCTTCGATTGTTAGGTCTTATGGAATTTGATGTAGAGCTTTTCTTCCCCCATGATCATCATAGCCCTCCACATGCTTATCTCAAACAGAACCAAAAAGAGGCAAATAATTTCCCCATCATGACACCAGAATCGTTGTTAGTTGAGGTAACTTCGCCTACTGCTTGCATTAACTATTGTGCTCATCCATATCCTTTATACCATTCAGAATTACTCCCTCCATCCTCTATGCCATTTATAAAATAGTTTTTATATATAATTTCTTCCCATTTTCTAATGTGTGACTTCCATGCAAAGATGTTGAGAGACTTGAAGAATGCATTTTGGCCATTTCAAGGTGACCACGGGAGGAGTCCGTTCTTACGGGCAGCACAGGCAGCTAACTATTCTGACAATTATCGAAACACTGAAGAAAGGTCTTGATATATGATTTCCTTCATGCACACTCTTTTTTTTGGTAACCTTTAGACTATGAAGTTTGTGCTTCTGATTCAGTGGCTGGGAGCTTGCTTCTGCAAAGGCAGCTCAGCATAGACTTCAAAGAGGGGTCTGGACTAGTGTGCTTTTTGGGGATATGCGGCGTGCATTATCAGGTATGTAACTACTTTTGCCAAGATTGATAATTCACATGAGTAACTTGAACTTAACATTAACAGAAATTACTATATATATTCTTCTTAGGAAAACAATTGAATACGTATCTTGGTAAATATCATACTGCTCTGTACCCTATTCATGTCACTTAGGGCAATATGACAATTGAAATCTATGGGTTTTCTCGTAATAGCTTAAGCTTTCTTGTTAGGTTCTTATTAGAACTCGCAGACTACCAAAGAAAGTAACAACATTGTTTTACTTCTCAGAGCTATGTAAGGTGTCTCCAATTTTTGCGTTCATTTATTTTCTTTTTAGTCTTAATTTCACAAATGAGGAAACACAGGCTAGTCTTTAGCCTTTGTGTATTGTCGTTCAACAGCATGTGAACGTCTAATCCTTCTGGATACGGATCCGAAGGCACTAAGAGATTATAGCATCCTCCTCTACCACTGTGGATTCTATAAGGATTCTCTGGATTACTTGAAGGCATACCAAGAAGCAGAGGTAAAACAGCTAACGTATCAACACACAGGACACTTGAGTTACATCTGCCTTTGTAGTTACTATGTGTATAAATATGTTGCAGAGAATGTTAGGAAAAGAAAGATCATCTCAAACTCTTCATGACTTAGAGGGAGATGCAGTGGACAAAATTTTGACCCGCCTCAACCTTATTCTGATGGAGGAAGGTTGGTCTAGGCCTGAGGATAACAGAAATGTCTTGTTCAATAATTCCGACCCATGGTAATCACTTAGCTGTACACTTAGTGCAGAGCCTGGACTAGATTTTCAATTTGTCATTACAAGTTGTGGTAGTTCAAACTGCACTTGCTCAACTATCTGAATCAGTTCCGAAAGGGCCTCCATTCATTTGCAAACCGAAGATATGGAACGGAGGAATCAATAGCAGGGCAAAAGAATCTACTTTCAAAATGGAGGGACGAGGGAGAAACAAGAATACTCTTGAGACCCTCGAGAACATGTATACAACAATTTAATATCCTTGCGTGTAAATTTTATTATAAGAAGACTTAGATCCTGCTTCTTGATGACTTATCAACCAGCTTTCTCCATCCATTTTCATGTGGCTCATTGACTTCAATATAAAGGAAAACACAACACCACAAGTTACAATTTCTGTTCTTGCTTCAGTCAGTCAGTGATCAAGTGACCAACTTTCCATGTGATTTGTGTATTTCCTTCTTTGTTGTGTATTCAGTTGAACAAATTTGTCGTAGCTGAGAAATACTAATATTTTTTTCCAAACATTCAATAGTTTGAGGAACGTATCTGCTCTTTCTCATTGTTAAAGTGAAAAAGGAAACAAATAACAGAAAAAAGTGGCAAAGAATGAGAAACAATGAGGCTATGCTGATGTATTTTGAACCAGTTTGCTGTCGAGGCTACAAGCGATTAGCAGCTTGGGCGGCATGTGTGTACTACTTGTTCTGGAATCTGGAGAGTCTCCATTATGCAACCAGAAATTTTCACATCTATTCTTTTTATTACAATGTCCTTTGCCTGATTCTGCAATCAGGTACTAGCCTCTCTCTTAATGTATATCCTTCTTTTATTAATGCTTGAATTATTCACTTTGGATATGACTTCACTGAATTTGAGCACGCATGCCTCAATTCATTACATATGTGCACAGTCATAAAGTTTCATCTATCCCTGCTTAGGCGGGAGCTTCTTCAGAGGCATTGAAGCATGTTAATCTTTTCAAATACAAGCATTTAGTATAATTACAAGTTTACATAGGTACACCATAATTACAACTTTGTATTGGTGGTGTCATTTTAGTAAGATATTTACAAAATACAAGCATTTAATATATTCTTCTTGCATTGGTCTACATGAAATTATTACAATAGCATTTATAGTATTTGATTTCCATGATATTTTGTTGCCTTTTCAGTTTGTTATTCTTCTTTTTTGGGACTACACATTTAAAGCAGGAATAGAAGGGTTGAATAAGTAAGTACATAATTATATAACCATCTTTCTCTAGTCTTATTATATCTACTGAGTACACACAGACAAATGGTCAAATTGGGTGATTAAAGATACTGAATATATACAAGCATATACTCGAGTTAAACATGTCTTCTCACTTAAAACTGTGTTGATTGACTATATATGCCTTCCTTTGGGTTACTGATTATATCTTTCGATAAGAATTGCTTGCAGAAGATATGGGGAAGAAAACACCGACTATCCTAATCTTCGTATCTTTGGGATCTTTCTTTGTAACATATAACATAATCGTCATGATTATTCAAGATAGATCCATTGGTTCATCAGAATGGCTTGTTAAGGTTGATAAATTATTACAAGATCCTGTCGTTGTGATGCCTAAACATTTGAAGAAATCAAGGAGCGAAAATTGTCGTTTTCATGTTGCTCTTACAGCAACTGATACTCTATATAGCAAATGGCAATCCCGTATTATGTACTACTGGTATAACAAGAAGAAGGGGTTACCTGGGTCAGATATGGGAAGCTTTACAAGAATACTACATTCAGGAAAAGCAGATAATTTGATGGATGAGATTCCGACCTTTGTTGTTGATCCTCTTCCAAACGGCATGGACCAGGTTGAAAATTTATACTTGTCCATTCTTGTGGTCTTAATTTTAGTTTAAATACCTTCACCTCAATTTAACTTGGAGGTTTGGTTAATCACCTAAACTCATATTTGAATCTAATTTAATCTTATTCAAATGGTTCTTTATGCATGGAAGTCATTGGTTGTGGTATCTAGTGGTATGCATGCTTTGGTAGGAACTCAAACTTATATGGATCAATTATTGATTAAAAAGTGAGCTTATCAATGGTTTGAAAACTTCTCCAAGATAAAACTAGTGAATGTATTTCGATGTATAACGTTGAGGTTCTTTCAATTGTTGAACATTTCAATCTTTTTTGACATTTTCATAAATATGTATTCAGGGTTATGTTGTCCTGAATAGACCATGGGCCTTTGTGCAGTGGTTGGAAATGGCTACAATCGATGAAGAGTGAGTTTTCTCCTTTTTTTTTTTTGGTTCTTTAATTTGTCTTTGATCACTGGGGCCAATTAGTCTTGCACGGTTCGGGTACCGTTTGGCCCGGAGGGTAGCCTGTCCAAATGGTGTTTCCTCTATTCAAATGTCAATGTCAGGGATGGAACCTGCGACATGTTTAAGGGATTTCAAACTCGAGCCAGTCTATTGGAATTTTCCTAATTTTGTGATGAAGAATCTACATCTCTACATACATTTGTAAATTGTATTTTTTCTGTAGATATGTTTTGATGATTGAGCCTGATCACATATTTCTCAATCCTTTGCCTAATTTGGCTTACGGAGATTACCCTGCTGGATTTCATTTCAATTATATGCTACCAGAGAAACACGAGAAAATCATAAGGAAGTTCTTTCCTGAAGAAAAAGGACCGATTACGAATGTTGATCCCATTGGAAATTCTCCAGTTATAATCAAGAAGGTAATATACCTCAGAAACTTATATCGTTGATGAATATGAATACAAATCATATAATGTTAATCTTTGGATAGAGTTTCATTTACAATAACATAGCATTTTATAAATCTAATACAGTATATTTGTACTTCTGTTTTCTTTTCACAATTACATGTTGCACTGTACAGAATCTATTGGAGGAAATTGCACCAACATGGGTGAACATTTCGTTGAGAATAAAAAATGACCGTGAAGCTGATAAAACATTTGGATGGGTACAAGAAATGTGAGCATCATTATCAGTAATATATGAAATTTTATCTAATGCTATGTTTGGCATGCAACACCGCAAAACAAGCCAGCTCCGGTCCCAGATTGAGTTCCTTCATATGTGGCCCGACTCGATACTAATGATCAAGTCTAGGAAAAGCTAGGATCTCCCTCAACTTCAACTTGGTATGAGTAAAGAAGATAATTACTATTGATAATCCCCTATATTGGATGCAGGTACGCGTATGCGGTGGCCTCTGCTTTGCATGACGTGCAACATATACTTCGAAAAGACTTCATGATACAGGTTTCAAACTGATCAAGAAGCTGCCTTATTTCTTAGTCTTTTTTAGTCCTTAGTTTTTTACATTTTCTTTCATCATGCGAATGCTTTCAAATCATATGTTAATTGTTATTTTTCAGACCCCATTTGGTAAAGAAACAAGGAATATTTTCATCCTTCATTACACCTATGCTTGCGACTTCAACATGAAGGTATTATTATATATTCTTCTTCTATTCCAATTGTTATTTATACAGAGTCCTTAAGAATGTATTTAATGATATGTGAGTCCAACATCTTATGAATCTCTCGTTGTTGTGTGATAACATTTAGGGAGAACTCACCTATGGTATTCATGGTGAATGGAGTTTCAACAAACGATCATATATTGATGGACTTCCGCCAAGAAATCTGCCTTTACCTCCTCCTGGTGTTCCTGAGAGTGTGGTATGTTCCGTTGATGATGAAAATTATTATAGGACGCTAGTCATTCAAATGAAAACGAATGGAAGTAGTAATTAGATCATCTCCAGTACTCCCTATTATTTTGCAATTGTCACTTCATTTTGAGAACTCCATATTTCATTTATCAATTTGATTGCAAACCTCCCATAGCTTTAGTTGATGCACTAGGCAGCCCTTAGATTTAAATTTTGTGTCGATATCTATGTTCTCTTAATAAACAAACATCCCACCCCCTTGCAATGGTCATAACTGAAAAACTTCAAGTTTCTGGAAGCCTCTTAACTACTAGGAAAATTCAACGTTTGTCATATCTTTATATCTATTTTGTTGTCCGAAGAGGATTATAATGTGATGCATTTCAATTTTATGTTTTGTAGGTTACACTCTTGAAAATGATTAATGAAGCTATTGCTAATCTTCCCAATTGGGAGGCTACATAGATATGGAGAATACTTTCCCATGAGTGAATCTAAGAATAGGGAAATATGTGACAAGTACATGAATCTTAGGTTGTTGAAGACTTGATCAGCCCTTGATACTTGAATTTTTGTTGAGTTACAAAGATGATTAGGTTACAAATCAAAATTAATATATGTAAGACACTCCATAATGATGTCTTATTAGGATGATGTCTTGTTTGTTGTCTCAAATTAAATAAAAAAGATAAATTATCTTAAATTTTAATACTTTTCTTATTGGGGTAAATGACCGTCCTACTTGTATCAAATTGAAGAAAGAGAAAACTAATTTGTTGATATATAATTTATTTTTCAATATTTATTATTTTTAAAATCATCATTTTTCATAACTTTTCTTTATATACAAATCAATATTCACTTTGTTATTTCATTTTTTTTAATGTGGCCATCAAATAAAACATCAATTAGATATTATTGGAAAAATTAAATATTTGTGAGGTTTATTTATTTATGTGAAGCTTGAAGAGCTCAAATAAGACGTCAAATTTTAAGATACCATTATAAATCGTCTAACAACCAAATTAATATAAGTATGGCGATTAAACGTTATGATTATGAGCGTAATGCATGACACTTGTAACATGTGTTGTGATTAATTCATAAATATATGAATACTTAACACTCTTATATAACTTGCAAATCTTAAATCAACATTTATAATAATTAGTAAAGCGATAATGCAACGCATCTACACGATTCGACAAATATTCTACATGCTTTTTACGCTTAATTGTAAAATTATTCTAAAATCAGGTAAAAAACTTTACACTAAATTTTTTTCTAATTAATATTACTCTGTCCATCCCCAAATCATGATCTCATTTGACTTTTCACGGTCTCCAAGACACGATTTAAAACGTAAATATTTCTAATTATACAAGTTTGAATATTATAAAAATTTGATATTTCAAAAATTTATATTGAATCAAATCTAACAAGCATCCCACACGACTATATTATTTCTTTATCTACATCAAAATTACACAAAGCCACCCAAAAAAGTTTCAAACGCGATCATCAATTGCGACGTAGGAGATATTTTGAACGTATACTGATCAATTTAATAACTCTTTAAATATAATATGAAAAAATTATAATAAAATACATGATTAAATATTTTTAAAAAAACTATTAGTATCAATTTTATAACACGGTCGGATTACTTTTTTGGATAATTATTTATTTTATTTTCTAGTACATTTCATTTCAAATATAATTTTATTAGTAATATTACTTAAATTATTAATATATGATTATTAATACATATTCAACAAATAATAAAGCTTATAAACTAAATACTTCAAGTCAATCATGAAGCTGCATTAATATTTTTAAGAAACAAAGAAATTCAAGTAATAATATTAACATAAAAAATTACATTATTTGAATAATCACCAAACACAATTACAATTGATCTATCAGATAATTAGTTTCAAAAATAAATGATCTTCAATTTAAACATCTCATCTTTTTCCTCCAACTAAGAAAGATATACTTAATACATTAATCATATTAGCATGTTTTAGAACCTCTCGATTACTTCATCAACTAACGGGAACACATTATCTACGCATTTATAGTATTAAGCGAAACGATTTTGGCATCTAATTGTGATGTTCTACTTTTACGATTTTGTTACTACATAAAGTTGGAAGAACGATTTAAAATTGACAATGACATGTTTTAAGGCCAAATGGGGCTTTAAGATATTCAATGTGCTTCAATTTTGCACGTAGAGCCGATGGAAATAATTTATTGAGAATCCTGAATTCCTAATACTCTTATATGACTTTATCATTTTTTTAATAAAAGACTTTATCATTATTTGTTAACTAAAATTAAAATTATTAGGAGTTAACTTTTATTATGACTCAAATGAAATTAATATTAATTTAATAGGACATTTGTGAAGAAAATTATGTATAATATTAGTTTAATAGGAGTATTAGTATTCTTTTCATAATATATCTCATAAAATTATATTTTTGTTTAATTTTGAGGAATAAGTGGTACTTAAGAATTAATAAAGGCGAAAGCTTAAAGAACACAACCCTTATTCAAGGCTTTTTATATATGTTTATTTATTTATATATATTATATTGATTATTGATAATATAAAAGCCATAGGAGTGTAAATCAAAATATTAGCTTTAGATTTTTCGATACCTTCTTCTATGTTCTGTACTTTAATTAATTATATACTATTTACATATAAAGGGATATCGAAAGAAGTAAAATATGTTTTTGTGGATACTATGGACTATTTGTTGTGTAACTATACAAACCAGGATATACCATGAGACATATAAAAGGAGTATTTTTTTGGAGGCTTCAAAAAAATATTGTTAAATTTTAAAAAATTAATTTATCATAAAAGGTTGAAATTCTCAATCTAGAGATCCTATGCTATTCATGTACTTGAACTACACCTAAGAGGTAAATTGTGAGATGTGTCTATTAATGTATTGACAATCAAATATTAATAAAATAGAGGAGTATTTATTAATTAATTTATCGTACCTAAGTGTAAAATGATACTACTACATTAAGAATTAAACATAGGCGGGAATATTATGTGTATGTAAGCAATAAGTGCACAATAAATACACCTTAGTATTTATTACACCGTCTAATTGAGTTTTTTTTTTTTTTTAAAAAGTTTCCGCATTAAAATTGTTATTGTTAGATTTGTTTCTAAAATTGTTATTCAGCATTAAAATTGTTATAATAATTTCTGCATTAAAATTGTTATTGTTAAAATTATTGATCATAAGTTACTTTTTATTTGTTAATATAATTATTATAAAATTGTTATGGTTAGATTTGTTTCCAAATATTTCATAATATTATATGTGATAATTTTATTGTATAATTAAAAACGTATTCGTAACAGAGGGAGTAATAGATACTAAGCATTTAATAATATACATGATAGGGTGACACTTGCATATATTTTTCGAATAATCATAACAAGCATTTATTAATTTAATTTTCATAATATCATGGATTTTCTTAATGTGTCCTTTGTTTTATGTATGCACTCCATCTAAGAAATAGTCTTATTTATTTGATATTTAATGGATGACATTAACAAATTTTGAGGAATTAAACGATTAATAATAATTTTAATTAAATGTAAATTATCATGTTATTAATAAGTAGTTTGATGAAAATAGCACTTTTTTTTTATAAATTTATTAATTCTTCTTTAAACAATATTCAATATATATAAAAATACTTGAATTTAAAATTTAAAAAATTCACTATCGAAATTCAAATAAAACTTGTCTTATGAGAATCGTTAATATACAAACACAAAAAGAAAACATAAATACGGTTTATAATTGCCATTCTCTAGTGTTATACATAGACATATCATTGAAGTGTAACAAACAATCTGATATATCAAATTGGATCACAGAAATCAGCAACCAGGACTAATTTTATTCGATTACTTCTAGTTGCTGATTCTATTATTCGATAAGAAATTTATTGAAGAAGACATGAGGAAGGAAGTACCAGTTGTCCTAGTTTTTTTAGCTATATGTTTTTTGTTTGTAACTTATAACATGACCATGATGATTAATCATTACAGAGCCATTTATTCATCGGAACGGGATGTTGAGGTTGATTTTAATCAAGTGTTAGACGATCATACCATAAAGTCGAAATATTCTAAGAAATGGAGGGGCGAAAATCGTCGTTTTCATGTTGCTCTTACAGCAACTGATACTCTATATAGCAAATGGCAGTCTCGTGTTATGTATTATTGGTATAACAAGAAGAAGGATTTGCCTGGATCAGATATGGGAGGCTTTACAAGAATTCTTCATACTGGGAAAAAAGATAATTTGATGGACGAGATTCCAACATTCATAGTTGATCCTCTTCCAAATGGTTTGGACCAGGTTAAAAGTTGTATACATTTAATTTGTTGGTTCTTGTGGTGTTAATTTTAATTTTGTCAATGTTGTTGAAGTTTCTTGTGATGTTGAACATTTTCACACTTTTTGATATTTTGTAAATCTTGAATCAGGGCTATGTTGTCTTGAATAGACCCTGGGCTTTTGTGCAGTGGTTGAAAAGGGCTTCAATTGATGAAGAGTGAGCTTTCTCGTTTTTTATTTTATTTTATTTCTGTCTTTGTTTATCTTTATCTTTGACCATTGGGGACCATTAGTATAATTTGGCTTGAATCAACTTGGTTTAAACATCATTTTGCTTTAGTGTAACCTTGCTAATAAGGGTATTCATGAGAATAAAATTCACCACTTATTATTAAAAAAAAACAAGGTATTCATATTATACACATATTAATGCTAGAGATCCAATCAGTGACGAAAGTTAGAAGAGATTAAGGGTGGCAATGGTTCCCCTGAATTTTGAAAATTAGAGTTTATTGTTCAAATATAAGATAAAATATAGCAATGCCCCATTCCCTAAATAATGAAAAAAAATCTTTCTAAATAAATTTAATGCCACTGGATCCAACCCGATCTTTTTTTACTGAATTTGGACCCCTTACCACTTTTTATTTTTTAATGTTTTTTATTTTAATAATCAGAACCCCTTACCACTTGAACCAATCATTGTTGGTTATTTTTCTTAAAGAAAACATTACCTTCTCTTTTTGTCACTTTCATGTACTTTTTACAAAATTGTTGATGATGTATTGGATTGTTATATTAAGGGCACTAAGTTTTACACTTCATTTGATTGATTTTGACATTTCACTTATATTATTTTTCATCTACTTTTATATTATAATTGAAATGTTAGTATTACACATTCGAGTATAAAAATTGACCTATTATAAATACTTATATACTCCCTAGAGTATTGTACACTCAATTAAAGTAGATGACAGAACGGTAAAATCATGAAGGGTAGATGCTCTTACATTGGAACTTCTTTATATTTTGTGATGAAAATTGAAGAGTGATCTTACAATAACTTATAGATTTTTATTTTTCTGTGTAGTTATATTCTGATGGTTGAGCCTGATCACCTTATCTTGAAACCTTTGCCTAATTTGGCTTGCGGAGACTATCCAGTCGGGTCTCTTTTCGATTATATGCAACCAAAGGAGAAAAGCAACAATATCTTAAGGAAATTCTTTCCAGAGGAAAAAGGACCAGTTACACTAATTGATCCCACTGGAAATTCTCCGGTTCTGATCAAGAAGGTAAAAAGACTCATCAGCTTAATTATTACTAGGCCAATTCGCCGATGTACTTTCTTATATATATTTAATTTAGACAAAATTACTTGCATTTGGAAACAAGTTTGTCGATCATTATAGACAAATAGCGTATTTGTTGAACACATGAAACTATATGAAATTGGACAAAAACTCATCAATACAAATTCTCAATTCCATTCAGTTTCTATACAATTATCTCTCTAACTAATACACCTATCTTGTGGGCTCAAAGATATTGTGCTGTCTTATTATATCTTCTGTCTTCCTTTGAACTAATTCAATTCAACTACAATATTGAACTACACAGGATCTACTGGAGAAAATTGCACCTACATGGATGAACGTTTCAATGAGAATGAAAAATGACCATGAAGCTGATCATTACTTTGGATGGGTATTAGAAATGTGAGAAGAATTATCATTAATAAATGAAGTTAATCTCTAATTCAAGCAACCCCACTCCCATCTTGACTTGCTTACATTATGTAGACGGAAATAGATATCTGACGCCATCTTCTATATTTTGAAAATTGTCTATAATCTCAAGTAAAAATAGATCTTATTGGATATTTATTAAAATCTCGACCCTAGCCGATCTTTCAACTTTTTTCACCAAAAGTTGTAGTCCTAATTCCGTTGTACTGTTTAATTTGTGGGTTGACTCAATACAAATGATCAAGTCAACCACAAGCATTATTATTTCCCTTCCTCTTGGATGAACATATATATATTTATTGAATCCCAAATTAACTAATATTGACACTCTTCTATATATCTTGAATGTAGGTACGCGTATGCCGTGGCTTCAGCTTTGCATGGAGTGAAACATATACTTCGAAAGGACTTCATGATACAGGTTTCCACATTCTAACTGATCAAGAACATTATTATTTCAATAAATTTTGTTTACTACTTTGCCACATTTTCTTGGACGATCATATGAGACATGCATTCATATATATTATCATATGTTCAATGTTAATTTTCAGCCACCATTTGATAAAGAAACAAGGAATATTTTCATCATTCATTATACTTATGGTTGTGACTTCAACATGAAGGTATAATTCTCCCTCTATCTACATTGTCCGCCATATAATATTATAATATACAGTATAGTGGCTTAATTGTTTTATGATTGATATTTCATATATTTTTGGAGAAAATAGATCATGAGTACACCATCTTTACATGTTGACAATTAAGATGGTGGACTCATGATTTACTTGACGAATAAAATTTTATAGATTTAGGATAAATTGTAAACATGGTGCTTATATCAATTTTAATTATTGAATAGTTATTTTGATTATTTTTTGATCTAATGATTGTAATTAAGTAGGAACATTTTAGGTTATTACATTATCAATTAAAAAAAGGAATAAATGCAGCCATGAAAATTGGAAGACATTATGAGCATGCTTATTATGCTCCTATTTTGTAGATTTATTTCATTTTTTTAGTTTTCTTTTAATAACTTGCTTTGAGGACAAATCTGTATAAACTATACAAAAATTTGAAATACTCTCAAATTTGAATTAATCTCACCTAATTTGCAAAATAGAAAACACTCATCACCATGGATATTGTCTCTAAATGTCTCATTCTATAATTGGAATTTTATATTTCTAAATATCTCTAATAATTTGATGTTTTTCTCCATTAACCTCCTACGTTATTTTTAATATGTCTCTAATATCACC
Source organism: Lithospermum erythrorhizon (assembly GCA_019722365.1). Lineage (NCBI taxonomy): Eukaryota > Viridiplantae > Streptophyta > Magnoliopsida > Boraginales > Boraginaceae > Lithospermum > Lithospermum erythrorhizon. The sequence continues at coordinate 1,677,036 of JADFUC010001683.1, forward strand.
TTTGTGATTATTCTCTAAAATGTCATTTTTATGTGTGTTTGGTATTCAATCTAATAATTTACAAATTACTATTATTATTATAATATTATGTCATTTTCATCTAATTGTATTCTTAAACCCGAAAAATATTTACATGTATCGTTAAGCATAAGAGATTTTGGGAAATTATCCAGAATATGTCCGAATACCATTTATGTTGAAAATATGGTACGCGGTCAACAATTCAAAATACCATGGTCTTTTAATATGGGTATCCATTGTTTTTCAAAATTTTCATTATCAATGTATTTCTATAATAGTAATAACATAATTAAAATATCAAAATAGAAAATACCTCATTTATTTAATATCATATAGTGTACATACAATACACAATAATGTTTTGAGATGTATTTTCTTATGTGTTGTTAGATAAGAGTTTGTCGAGAATTATCCGTGAATAAGTTTGGAATACCATTTTGTAGTTATAAAAGACAGATGTATCAACAATACATAAATACTACGACATGTTTTTAATGATAGTATCCATTACTTTTTGCACTTTTTATTCTAAATCGCTAAGCTTCTATAATAATAATGTTACTGTTGAAATTATGCTAGAGTAGTGACCTCATTTATTTAATACCATATAATGTAAATAGAATATTGAATAATGACTTGAGATGTGTTTTGTTAGATAATGTTACATAAGATTTTTTTGGAATTTTTTTGAGAATATGTCTAGAATACAATTTCCAGGTTAAAAACATTGGATGTATCTACACTATAAAATGTCAGCGAACTTTTTAGTAATGGTATGTATTTTTTTTTTCGTAATTTCATGATCCAATTTGGTTTATTTTTTGTTTAATTTTGATCCAATTAGTTTAATTTGAATTTTCGATCCAATTTGGTTTTGATTTTAATCCACTGATTTAATTTTAATTTTATTTTCAATTTGATTAATTTTTTCTTGTTATTTATTTTAATTTTCTAACTAATTTATTTGATTTCCTTTGAATTTTGGTTTTAATTTAATTTAATTTGTGATCCAATTATTTTAATTAGCATTTTATGATATAATTTGATGAAAGGTGGCAGTAGAGATAAGAGGAGGAGGGACAGGGAGGGATTCTTGATATTGACTATTGAGACACGTGAAAGTGAAAGAGTGAATTAGGCAAACAAGTGAGGTGGAGGTAACATTACTGTAATGCCCTTGGTAAACATCCTGCTTACAAATGTTAGTAAGCCTCCAAAATGGACATAGATCCTAAGATGTTATTATACACACTCAAATTGTGTTTGGTTGGGGTGAAATTATTATTTTGTCCCCAATTTTTTCCTCATGAAATTGTTGACATACGATTGTCTTGGTTATTTGTTGTGTGTTATCATTCAGGGAGAGCTAACATTCGGTAAAATAGGGGAGTGGCGATTTGACAAAAGATCATATATTCTTAAACCCCCACCCCAAAACATTTCTCTACCTCCTCCTGGCGTACCTGAAAGCGTGGTATGTTTCCTAATTTTTTTCGTATTATCCGAAACAAAAATATCTTTCATGATTTAAATTAGAAAATTAAATAAATTCAAAATATACTACCTCCTTCTAAGCTAAGAGATCGTCCATTTTGAACTTTTAATGCTCAAAATTAACAAGCTTTATAGTATTATTAACTCACATAAATAAATTTGATTTGACTCAAATTTATCATGATTGAAAATATGATATTTTGAAATATTTTTAACAAAATATATTGTACAACATATTAAAAACGTTTTGAGTTCAAATTTTTTAAAGTAAACTCAACAAAATGAATGATCTTTTAGGAATAGAGGAACTACCTATTTTAAAATTTACGCTTCATTATTGTTATAACACTATATTTCAAGGATCAAAACAATTATGGTGGTTTTGTAGGTTACCATCGTGAAAATGATTAATGAAGCCACTGCCAATCTTCCCAATTGGGAGACTATATAGAGTTTTGGAATACTTTCCCATAAGCGAATTCAATAATAGAGAAACATGTCATAGATACATGAATTTTCAAGATACTTGATGTACTATGATTCAATTTTTGTCTCGCTTTTACTTGCGAAATCAAATCTCTTTGTGACGAATGAGGTATAATTAAGTCCATTGTAGCCTCTTAGCTAAAAAATATCACTAATTTTACCATAAAAGATTGGTTATTTTTTTAATATATGTAGTAGTATATATTAGGAAAGTAGTGAGTAGTGCGATACATTGCCATTGTTAGAAGTGGACCATTTCCAACTTTCCAGCCAATAAGAAAAGTTATCATCATCTAATGGCAATGTGAGAACTTCCACTCATCTACACATCAAGATCTTCCGACGAAGTAAAATCAAAACTGTTTTTTTAGATCAAAATACCATATATTTCAGTTTGCACCCACAATCCTTGAACTAAATCATGTTAAAAATTTATGAATAATATCTTAAAATTAATTAGTGATATATATAGAATGAGTAATACACGACCTAACAATAACTCTAAGTATATCTAATTAATACGGAGTATTTTTACTTTAGCGTTTTTCTCACACATAAATCATTCCCCTCGTACAAGCTCATCCTTTTTGAACTAACCAAATCAATTAGGTTGTATTTGTCAATTTAATTTTTCATTTGTTTAATAACTTATGTGAGTGGCTCTTTACCATAAAATTAACTTGTTCTAAAAAAAGGTAATCAGTATAAGTTTTTAGTATATATGTAGAAGCTCGGTACGTAGAAAAACAATGCCACTGATAATTGAAAACACTATATATATTGGGGTGTATGTGAAACTACATACACGAGATACTTGTGTATCACGATACATGTCAATCGACCCCAAAAAATAAGAACATAATATATAGAAAATATTCTCTTCATTTTAAAAATTATTTTATCTAGTTTTTGAATTTTAAAATTAACTTTTCAAATTTTGAATTTAAGTATATTGTTGTATATTAGTAAATAAGATATGGATGCATCTATTAATGCATTCGATTTTATGTACATTATGAAAAATTACAAAAAAATAATATTATGAAAATATTTTTAAAAACAAATTCAATGATATCAATTTTATATTTTTTGGATTAGTGAATAAAAAGTAATTTGCCAGCCAAAGTTTCGATACGCAATCCCAAACGCCAATTAATTCAAATCTGGCGAAAGAATATATAATATACGAGACATATTCTCGTTTAATCAACTAAGTTTATTCATTTAAAATCGAAGAAAAATAATTATTTTATTCAATACACCAATCAATAAACACGCACTGTAGATAAATAAATAAAGCTTAATTAAAAAGTGATCCACAAGAATTATAAAGATATATAATGCCAACGACGCGATGTGATCATCCTCAAACCGTACGCATGTATGTGCTCATGATTCTCTTCCAATTGATAATCTTACGTATGTATAATTATATAGTATGAAAAATACTTAATACTACCTCCATTTTTTTATTTGACATTTTCGTATAACCAGCGAAACTTAATTATTAATTACTAATTACTTATTATTTTGTAAATATAAAAGTTATATCATTAAATTTGTTCAAAATAATTGACACAAAGCTTCACCGATATATAAAACGCCAAATAAAAAAAAATGGTGAAAGTAGAAGCACTCCTAGTTGTAACTCCTAACTTGTATTTTTATGGTAAGAAAGATAAGAATTAACAATGCGAAAGATAAATAAATAACCCTTATTCATACTTTTATATATGTTAGTGATTATAAAAATTAGTGAAAAATATATAACATTTCAATATACTTTAATATTAATATGATAATTTTGATTCAAATCAAATTCGTATATATCGTCATATGGACCAAGGCAACGATAACACCTCTCAACTTAATTGTTTTTTGTAGAATTTTGTACAAATTTTAAATTATTTATATAAGGTATTATAAAAAATTCCCGTTAATCATAAAAAGGTAACTAAAATTAATTTAATGATTTCTATAATTGATTAATGTTAATTCAAGATTGACCAATCAGTATGACTTTAAAAAGATTAAAACCTGGCCTGTGGTGTCGGTCGACTATCTATTACGAGAATATATATTAAAAAAAAAAGAGTAAATAAGAAGACAGAGATGAATAATAAAGCCTGCAAATTACACAGAAATCGAGTAAAAATGAATGAATCACAATTTCACATAGTGATGCCTACCCTACATGGCTACATGCCTTTATTTTCATTTTGGCCCACAACCCATACACTCTCTTCTCTACTTTATTACAGCCTGCACTCGAAGAAGACCCACCCATCAGGGGTGCACTATATATGTTGCTTCAACGTTCTCCTTCTTCCACTTCTCTTTGTTGTCTTCTTTTATCTAAATTTCATCATCCCCCATCTATGGTTTGGATATTGTCCAACAATGTTGTAACGGGACCATGGAGTTAAAACTTCGACATGATTTGACTTGAAAAGTTTGATTGATAAACTTAATTTGGCACGATAATGCAGATCAACCAAATTTTAATTTTAAGTTCGATCAGTTTGAAGCATACACTCGATAGGATTGTAGACGAGCTCAAGGTGATCTTAATTAACAAAATTTGTATTAATCCAATAATAACTACATAAAATATTTACAAGCTCTTACAAATCCATACTCCATAGTACTCCGTAGTCCCTAAAGTGATCAACCAATTAACATAGCAAACAAAGTTTCTATAAAATTAACTAAAAACCAAATACTAGTATAGTGCATCATACAAATGATCTAATGACCAAATCACAAGCAACGATGGGATTGTAGACGAGCTCAAGGTGAGGCAAAGGCTTGGCATGCTTGATTCAAAAACTTGAGAGGTCGACCCAATGTGGTGCAAATCAAACTAAACATTAATTTTAAGGTCGATTGCATCGAGCTAATTGCTCGATTCGATATAAGTATATATTATAAAGTCGTGCTTTGCCAAACCTCTGAGTCAGGAGTATTAATAACTATCACATTACACATTGACAATAATCATCACCTACAATGATGATACACCTCCATAAATGGAGGATTGAATAAAACCAAGAAACTCCAAATAAAGATTTCTAACTTAACCTCGTGAACCCGGGAGACTATATGTATTAGAATCACTGAATTCAGTCAAAATGAGATCTAAAGAAAACGAGGAAACTGCACATTTGATCAAATATGTTCTTTTGCTTAAATATATAAATTTGTCATATTCACATGAATGATTCAACTGGAAGTGTCAGATTTCTTGTGTAGGTAAGCTCGTTCGTTCACATGTGTGTAACCTCTACATTTTGTTCCTTTGAAATCGGACAATTTCGTAAATGGACAAGATGGAAATAAATTATTACTTATTAGACAAAGATAATTAGACCAAGATGGAATCATCACTGCCACTAAAACTATACCCAAAAAATCATCTACCTCCACATTTTTTGTCACACTCTCATCCCACTTCTTTTTATTAATGGATCTAAATATTCAGCTGTTGCATCATCTTCATTTTTACTTGAATCAATCTTTATATAACAATTTAAATTCATTAAGTGGTATATATGGGATGAAAACTTCATAACAAATTAACAAGAAATATGGCATTTTGGTAGAAAATCTTGTGGCAATGAACATGTACTGAATAAAAATTAAGTTTCAGCAACCTTGCTTAGTGGTTAACATTAAAGTATTTCACATGTAGGAGAAGCAATATTGCAATCTAGACAAGGTTATTTCATTTGCTCATTTCTCTATCATACAAATGAACGACGCAAAATTAATAATTGAACCACTCGTACATAGTACAAAAGATTTATACCTACTTTTGTTCAAAAGAATGTAGAGAATCAGAATCCCACTAAGAAACGGATCAACTAAAGTGCATCTGTTTTTGGAATAATCAGATCAAGATCTGGAATCGTAACATTAATTAAATAGATACCTACACTGCAGGCATGTGAGATTATATTTTTAAATTTATATTTCAGCATCTCTTGCATTAAGCAATAAACAGTGTGCCAGTGAGATTATTACTTCTGTGTTCTGACAATCATTCTTTGGGAATATTTTATTGAACTTGAGCCCATTTAGGTTATGTTTATTGGAAGTGAAATCCAGCAGGATTTTTTATTTTATTTTATATAAATATTACTCTATTACATTGTTATAATCTACTACTTCAATGTCATGTTTGGTGAAGCCGTATCGTTAACTCGTTAGCGGGTATATACCCACAACAATAGAAAAGCGATGGGTAAAGGGATGTAAACGGACAAGGTATATAAATTTTATGAGGTTATGTTTGATTCAAATATAAAAATTCAAAAAGTTTGGTTCGGTTCAACTTTAAATGAATTGAAAAATTCAAAGTTTGATTTGGTTCGAATAAAGGGCTAGAGATTAGGTTGAGAGCGAAAATTCGAATTTTATGATAGACTAAATAAAGGAGACGTCACGTGCCGACATGCAATCGTTTTCCGAAATATTTGATACATTTTTATATACAGTCGAAATTGATAAGCGTGAAAAATTTACACTCCTTTGAATTTTTATCTAATTAATATTTTTATTTTTTGAAAGTGTACTTTGATCACAAATTAATAACTCTTTAAATATGATTTAAAATTAAATAATCACGATGTCGTAGAATCTTATACGACGAGATGTCGTAGGAGAGATAAATATGCTGCCAGATTTGATGTCCTGTGACTAAATATATTGACGAATTGATCATCAATATAGTATCATCGAATTATTTTCCTTTATGTCCGTTAATAATAATAATAATGATAACAATAGTTCTACATAATAATGATAATAATTCTACAAAAAATATATGATTATTTAACTAACACTTATAATGATAATAACAATAGTTCTACATAAAACACATTATTCTCTCCAATACAGTTTAATTGTCGTTTGACTTTTTTGAAATTGAAATTTGACTATCAATTATTAATTATTCCTTATTCTAAAAAAATATAAAATTTATATAATTGGATTCGTCTTTTAAAAAACTTTCATAATTTTAACTTTTTTAATAATATAATTAAAGAAAAATTGAAGATCAAATATTTATCTCGATATGTGAGAAAATCAATTAAAATGAATTGGATGAAGTATTATTTAATAAACACCAATTATTAAATATTAAAAATGACATATGATGAGAAAACCAAATTAATGAAAGGAATATTAAATTAATACTCCATCCGTATTTTTTTAGTTATCATCCTAGCAAAAAAAATATATATTTTAAAATACTTGTTACTTTGGAATTCAAATACAATGTTTGATTAGTTTTTCCTTTATTTTAAGCCCCTATTTAATGTATATGTAAGAAAAACTTCTAATATCAATACATTCATTAAATTATTATTTGATTTATTAATTAGGGATATATATGTAAAATATCATTGATTGTTAATTAACGTGAAAATAGATAGATGACAATTAAAAAAATGAAGGGAGTAATATATAATATATGAGACATATTCTTGTGAATTGAATCATGAAAGTTATACATGTAAAATTGAGAAAAAATAATTGTATTATTCAATGCATATATTTGAATCATTAAATATGCACTGGAGATAAATAAATAAAGTTAATTAGAAAGTGGGATGCACGGTAATTATAAAGTATATATGTCAAATGTATGTGATGTATAATCCTCAAACTTAAATGCGTATGTTTGATGATTCCCTTCAATTGATAATCTTACTACGTATGTGCAAGTATAAAGTATGATGAATACTTAATACTACATTCGTTTTTTTGTTTGACGTTTTCGTATATCGAGGTAAAACTTTGACCATTAATTACTAATTACTTATTATTTTAATCAATATAAAAGTTATATCATTAGATTATTCTTTGAAAATAATTTAATAATATTATTTCTTATAATTTTTGAACATACAATTTAAGAATAATTGATGAGTCAGTTAAAAGCAAATTATCTGGCGTCGAAATAAAAACGAGAAAAAATAGTAGTTAATTCCTATTAGAGACTCCTAGCACATATTTTTTAGAGAATGGTAATTTAGTAATTAATAATATAAAAATGGAAGAAAACATGGCCCACTTGTGCTTTATATATGTTAGTGATAAGAATAATTTTTTGAATAAATGCTTAACAAATGTATAATTGAACCGAAGATAAAACTTAAATAGGTTTAAAGGGCCACCATTTCGAAGCTACGTCGAGCCAGAACTTGAATCAAACTTCGAGCGAATTTCTCGAATTGATTTGATTTTTCAGTCTCTTTTACATATGTCTATGTCTACTTAGTGTTAATCGGATCCTATAGTTTCATCACTAGTTCAAAATTCAACGGACGTGGAATGCTTTTACTATGTAAGTACAGTACTGAATAAGCTAAATGTTACCGTTTAGAAATTGTCTCCGATATTAGTGTGTTGCAGTTCAATCTATAACTATAATTGAATAACTATTTTACCAGTAGTTTTTGTACTCATAATTACGAACATTGCAAGTTGCAACACTAGTTTCATTAAGTATTTTGGAACCATAAATTTACATGGACATGGTTAAATAATTGGTGTAGTGGTCTAATGGTAAGATACGATAGAGACATAGTTAGTGATAACAAAACAATATGGTATACACTATACAGAGTAGAACACAACTACTGCAGTATTTACATCTCCAAGTCCCCACCACTTTGAGTAACCATCCAACTATATAACACATACTTACACTATCAACAAACATCAACAACAAACATCAAACATGGCCTCATCACAATGCCTTCTCCTTTCATCACTAGCCATAATCCTTTCTTTCTCCCTAACCCAATCTCTCAAATTCCCATCAGACCTAGAGGTCTTCCATATGTACAGCCCCTCTTCTCCATTAAGGCCATCAAACCACCTTTCTTGGGTTGACACTATAATCAAACTTCAGACAGAAGACGAAGCTAGGTTGCAATTCTTGGGTAGCCTTGCTGCTGGTAGGAATAAATCTGTTGTTTCCATAGCATGGGGGAGGAACATTTTGCAAAGTCCAACTTATATTGTTAAGGCCAAGTTTGGTACACCTGGGCAATCTCTTCTTTTGGCTTTGGATACTAGTAATGATAATGTTTGGATCCCTTGTACTGCTTGTGTTGGCTGTGGTAAAACTGGTTTTGCTCCTGCTAAGTCCACTACTTACAAGAAGGTGCATTGTGGTGCTCCACAATGTGGACAGGTATATTTAATTTAGTATGCATGAATGCATATATGTTAGTATTTGTTTCTTGATTTTTATCAAGAAAGTTGATGTGTATAGTGAAATATCTGGACAAAAAATATTCAGGGCCTTTACTAATTTAATACCCGTAATTCACTACATAGCTAGAAAAAGTTGGATTTTTCTAGCCATGTGTAGTATTATTGAGTATAAGTTTCATTTGTATGAAGTGATCCAGAGGCCCTGCCTATTTTTGATAAGATCCAAACATCCTTAAAAAAATAAACTTATGATTCACAACTCAGATTTCTATGACATTTTGATTTGTCTAGTAGTGTAACATCACAAATATGACCCGTGAAGTTGGTCACGAGAAAATCAAGTGATAGAGTTGGACTCAGAACATAATAATGAACTTAGTCAATTAACAATGTCCCTATCAACTGTCATGCTTTGACTTATAGTCGAATCCTAAATGTGGAATCGGATCCAAGACAAGATAAATAAAATACTCTTTAAGGAATGTTTACGAGTGATATGTGTACAAAAATAAAAAACTTAATTTGTTTTGTTAATATGTTAGATAAGCCCCATTTTTATTAAGGAATATTAAAATTACATTGATGTTATGCGTGTTATATTGAAATTGTAAAAAGTTATATTAAAAATCTTAATGATATTGTGTTAAAATAATTTTTATTATGATCATGTATTTTGAAACTAGTATTTTGTAATTAAGTTGCAATGCACTTTTATGATCCTTAAGTATAGTACTTAAGAACGGTTCTTAAATGTATTGTAATGTTTATTAAGAACTGGCCTTAAAGGTTAAAACCTTGATAACATAATTCATAATCTTAAACTTTTGTCCTTTTTCTAAACTGTTGAAAGGCAACAGAGAAAAAGGAAGGCAACAGAGAAAAAGGGGACAGAAAGGCAGAAATACTACTCTAAAACCTTTTTGTCGAGAAGGCCCTGAACTATAATTTAATTTTATGTAGTTCTGGCTATTTTTTCTTATCTGAGCAGTATACCATCATTTTTTATAAAATGACCTTTATACTATTTTTATTATGCAAGCGGTCACTGTCGCTAAATCCCAATCTTTGGCTAGTCACATGGTAAATAAATATGTGCACAAAATAAAATAAAATAATTATATTACAAATAAAATAATTATTTTGTCCTAATATTACTAAATAAATTGGGGTAAAATTATAGGGGCAAAATAAATCACCAATCCCTTCTTAAACTAACGTCTCTTCACCCCACCCCCTACCCCCAACTGAATTTTTCTTGCTTTTTAGTATATAGTTTTCCCTCTGTTAATATTTTTTGGAAGTTGGTTTTGTTTTTCATAGAATAAAGTAATAGTTCACATTTTAAGGCGAGAAGAATTATGTTTATTGTTTAATGGAGAAGATGGGTTTTTGTTGGACTTCTAAGTAGTTTGAGGGCACCCCCTTGTAAGTATCTCAAGACCTCTTTTTGTCACAGTTTTGTTTTTGGGTTTGAGTTGCTTTTATTAATTGCTGGCTTAATTTAAGTGCACAAGAAGATGAAGAATAATTAAATTTCCAGTTTTGGAGAAGAATTTATTGGTTCCTTTCTCAGTTTTGGTGATTTCAGAAGGATGAGTTAATTTGTCGGTTTATCTGGTTCTTGAAAATGTATTTGGTGACAGAAAAGGGGAAGCTGGCTTTAAGGTTCCTTACTTGCCTCATCGCCATCTCCTATTTCTGATCCGTTCCGCATTGACCCTCTTCGGTTCAGTGATAGTTCTTCGACATCCCAATCATTTTTTCAAGATGTATCTATACTATATATAATGTATAAGGGTGGATTGGCCAGTTCTAGTAAGCCGTATATAATGTGCGAGGGTGGATTGGCCGGTTCTGAAAGTGGTAGAATTAATATATTTTCTATTTTACCCTTTTAATAATTTTTATTTATTTTTGAATTTTTTATAATAACTTCTTTGTTAGTAGCTTCTTAACGTGATAAATTAACCATGCTTCTCTTATAAATGATACCTGCTACGTAATATTAAAAGTAATTATCAGCAAAAAAAATAAAAGTTGTTTCACAGTCGTACATCTTTATTTTAAATGAGTAAACTTTTTAAATGCTTTATTTAACTTTAAGTTTTTTTTTAAAAAATTTACATTATAATTTATTATAAAATAATAAATTTGTACTGAACTTGATCATGTAGCGTATAAGCCCAGTTGTTAATAAAATGTCTGCACACTGGAAAGTATATATTATGGGGGGCTGTGGGATGGGCTGGGGTGGGGGTAAGGGTAGGGGTGTTAAGAAATAAAGGGTTAGGATTTATTTTTAGTCAGTATCTTTTGACTGCATATTTTTAGTAGTAGGGATAAAATAATTATTTTCTTTAACATGTCATTTTCTTTATATTTTAGGATTAATATTGTCATTTATTATGTATTTGCGGATTTGAATCATTAGATCTAAGAGGATTATAGAGACTCTTAGACAATAAAATAGTAGGGATATACTTGAGAATAGATAAGGAAGCGCAGACGAAAAAATAGTTCGGGAATGGCGTAAAAATTAAATGATAGTTTAGGGACTTCTCGGCCAAAAAGCCTTCCTTTTTGTAAAAAAGTTGAGCAAAATTATTGTTAAAAGACTCGAGATTAGATTTGTCCATAATCAGCCAGCTTCATTAGTCATTACCGTCTAGTCTCGAATCTTCCTTTTTAAAGAAAGTATAGATTTCATTAATCATTACTCTTCCCTTTTGGTTTAAAAACATAAAGTACTCCACTTTGTCCCATTTGGAGACATGAAATCATTATGACCATTTTTTGTTGAAGTGTTTGTGTTCTCTCAACAAGTTATCTAGTACAAAATAATATTTTAATCCAATTTGGCAAGTCTTCGAATAAGTTATCGAGTCAAATTTTTCGAACATGATACCCTTTCATCTAGAACAATCAATCTTAATTGATTTTAGTTTTTTTTCAGGTGCCCGGCCCAGTCTGCAGCCCAGACAAGACATGCTCATCCAACTTCACATATGGTAGCTCTTCCATTGTTACAAGGGTCTCACAGGACACACTGAAGCTTGTTACCCAAGAGCCAATCCCAAAATTCACCTTCGGTTGCATTGAGAAGACAACAGGTGGCTCTACTCCCCCACAAGGCCTTTTGGGTCTAGGAAGAGGCCCATTATCACTTCCGTCCCAAACCTACAACCTCTATAAGTCCACATTCTCATACTGCTTGCCCAGCTTTAAATCAACCAAGTTTTCGGGCTCACTTAGGCTAGGCCCAGTGGGCCAGCCACCAAAGATCAAGACCACCCCATTGCTTAAAAACCCAAGAAGATCATCCCTTTACTATGTCAAAATGATTGGGATTAAGGTTGCTAAGAAAGTCCTTGATATCCCTCCTACTGCTTTTGCCTTCAATCCAACCACTGGAGCAGGAACAATTTTTGATTCAGGTGACCTTTCTGGCTTTCTTCCTATATTTATTTCATCTTCATCATGTAAATTTATCATCTTAATTACATTATCCAATCAAGTTGTTTTTATAGAACAAACTTTATTTAATGTTCAATGTAACCTAGAGTGTACACAAAGTATAACGAACTATCTGATATCAGATTTCACCCACCTTTCCATTTAGGAAAAAGACCTTTTAGTTCGTGAACAGATAGTCCGTTACATTTTATGTCACACTACATTGAATTACGACATGTTTATTAATTGTTTTTGAAAGTTATGAATAATTCAACTCTTACTTAAAAAAATTCTCATAGGATCACCCGTCACAGTCTCTGTATCAATTCATGTCACATAACTATCCATTTTCTATGTGTTAGTATTTAATTGGTTATTTAAAATTAAAAGTTAGTTATATTTTTAAAAATTGTATATTGAAAAAAATTATGTTGTCATCACTAGTTCAGAGACCTGTAATAATTGTGTATATGCCCTGTTGCTATATAGGAACATCTTTCACTACACTTGTGAAGCCAGCCTACACAGCATTGAGTGCTGAATTCAGAAGAAGAATGGGAAAAGCAAAAGTTGTGTCACTTGGAGGATTTGATACATGTTACACTGTCCCAATCACCACAATCCCATCAATTACGTTCATGTTCAATGGCTTGAATTTCACACTCAAACCAGACAACTTTCTCATCAAGAGCACCGCCGGCAGCACCACCTGCCTCGCCATGGCAGCCGCCCCCGACAACCTCAACTCCGTCCTCAATGTCATTGCCAACATGCAACAACAGAACCATAGGGTCCTTTTTGACATTCCTAACTCGAGGCTTGGAGTGGCTCCTCAGATGTGCTCTTAAAGGATAATATTGTCTTTTTAGGCATGATAAGTTGTGAGAGTTTTATTACTTTTATATTATATAATATGAGTTGAGTTGAAGTAGATTAATCTTATTTTTAAGTGTCATTAATTGTTTATGTTAGGAACTAAGAAGAGAAGAAGTGTTTGCTTTTTTTTCGTATGGGAATTGGTTTGTAATAGTATGTACCATGTACTTCGTTGTTGTATTGCAAACAGTTGGTATATTTAAGAGTTGGAAAGATCAATTTGTGATTGAATAATTAAGTTATGTTATGTTATTGAATCATTTCACATCGAAATATGAATGTCAATTATAAAATTAAATATTACAAATTTGTGGGGAGGGGTGATATGTAAATTAATGTTGATGGTGGGCCCTTCAAGATCGATTTCAATGAGCATTTAAGAAGTTTAATTAAAGCCTTCTTGGAGATAAAAGGGTTTTAGGATTTTGGATAAAAGACTATTAAGTGAAGAATAATGGCAAACATCGTAATGCAAGGTGATTTTGATTCTCTTATAATTTGCATTATTATGAGTATCTTAAGCACTATTTGAATTATTCTTTCTTGCATTCATCTGACTTTATCGTTAGATTATTTATAATCGATTTCGATTAGTGATGCAGGTGCCGAAGACTCGATTACTCGGATAACCTCGACAAATCTCGACCGCCCAATAGGAATGAGGGGAAAGCACCGAAAAACCGGGAGTTAGTCTGAAACACCAGAGTGCCCTTGGAGCACGAGAATATCCACGGACAGAGCTTGCTCCCTGTGGCTCGGATCTGGTCAGCGTGGACTTGAGAAGGAGACACGGTGACGAGGCCATCTCGAAACCTCGCTTCCTTCACGAAGTCCCTTATGAAGATATGCGCCTGCAGAAGGCAAAATTAGGAGTCCAACACCGCTGAGGGACCGAAAAACAGCATCAGTGGCGCCGTTTGGCAGGGACCCGTCGTTTCCCGATATATGCATCGAATCAAGGCGATTCGTGCAGTCCCAAAACGGCGATGCCCGACTTTGGGAAAACACAAAGGCAGTCACACATGACCATGGAGTTTGGCAACGGTAACTCGCACCCTCACGAGAACACGTGAAGGGCATCCAAATGACTAGCATGCAGGCGGCAGTCGCAGTGCGGATCACGACTGCTTTCGTCGGGCAGCTACTTCGAAAGGTCACACTTGAGGGAAAATCGGCCGGGCCCTGAGGGGTAGTGACGAGTCAATCCTTGAAACAGTCCTACAGGACAAACCACATAAAGGCAGTCGACGTGCGTCTAGGCAAGCAACCGGACGTTCGCACTCGGCCAGACGTGATACCGGGGCAATAACAATGCGACTTGCGAAATAAGTTGATGGTAGGCGCTCTTGAAAAGATATCACACACATGGCCAGTCGGTGAAACATGGCCTTTTCTTACCGTTTCACGAGAGGTTGGAAGGACATGCGAGGAATGCCGGGAGGGTTCGGGGATGACGAGTTCAAGAAGTTCGGTAGATTCCGGACATCTGTAACCGCCTCAAATCGTTAGGCTCGGTATCATACGGGCAAGCGGCGGTGTATGCTAGGCGTTCCCAACGGTTTGCTCCCGGGACAAGCGTGAAGTGGTTCCCCTGGCTTCTACTTCCAATTCCATAGACAATTGGTAGGACGTCGTAGATTTGTTCATGGATAAGTTCGGGGCATCTATCGTGGCCGATGAGAAGTTATGCAACTAGATTCGAGGAGGTCGCTACAAATATACCCGCCCGGCCCGATGAAGTGACCATGATATCCTTTTTCAAAGAATTTGAGATACGGGCCTCGAGGAAAAACTAGTTTTAGAACCACCTAATACTTATGACCAGGCTATAGTATGATTCAATACATCGAGGTTAGAAGAAGCTAAAAGATCACGGAGATGGATGAGATCAAAGCAAGAGGAAGAAGGTAAGCGGAGACAGAGGGACATGCAGTCCAAAGAGGACTCGTGTGTGGGATATCCTGAAACCAGAAAAAAGCCTTTCCAAGAGACAGGCTAGATCCGCCGGCGGAGAAGGAGGACGAGATCAAAAAACCTCGGGAACCGTGTTAAATAACTACGCCCGTCTCCGAACAAGCGTAGCGGGTGTATGCCCAAGTAGAGGATAAAACAATATTCTCGAGACCCTAGAAGATCAAAGCCCCTCCTAACCGAAGGGATCAGAAGAAGTATTTTGAATATCACAAAGACCATGGACATGATAGCAGCGAATATCGTGTCATGGCGAGAAATTGAGAGATTAGTTAAGAAGCAGTTGAAGGGAGTCGTAAAGGCGTTCGGGCGGGTCCCTAGGAGACAGGGAGTATCACTGGCGGGAACTTAGACAAGAGAAGGGGCAATATGGGCCCAGCGTCGCTTGAGGGATTAGGGAAGGGTAGATGCCATGTCTCAGGAGGAATAACCGGAGTAGGTGACACGTCGAATCACGAAAAGGAGATATCTTGTAGCGTTAGGTGCATGCACTTGTCCCCGTGGCTACTATCGACGAGGAACCCATCGACTTCTCCGGCCAGCTAGCGAGGGCTTGGGCGCTACTGTGATGAAACCCCTTGGTGATCGGCCACATAATAGCGAATTTCGGGTTACGGGACACTCGGTGTACTGTGAGAATAACGAGGCGGATCTGTGATGGGAGAAGCTTCACGATCGGTTGCGATGGAGCTACTTTCTGAGTGGTGATATCGCCGGACCTTCTAGCAGGTTGATAGGAGACCTTTTTGAATCTGTTGAGCCATTGTCTCTCAGTACACACAGAGATGAAATTTTTCTACTAGTGGAGGGATTGGGGAAGTCATAGGAGACGGAAAGAGAGAGCTAGGGGTATGCACCTGACTTTTCATACCCACGAGGGATGTCTTTAAAAGAGCCACCTCGACAAAAGAGGTCGAGGAGATTAGGCCGCCAGCAGTGAAGTTGAACCAAGAGGCGTCATGAACAAGCGACCCTAGAAGGGAGAAGCGAAGAGGGTGAACCCCCACGAAGACTTAGAGCTTATTCCCTTCAGGGAAGGAGACGATATGAAGACTTTTAGACTAGGAACAAAATTCGCCAGCCCCAGCACTTTGAAAGGAGGTGAGTAGCGTTAGTTCGAGAATTCTACAAGTCTTCGCGTGGGACTGATGATATGCCGGGGGTGGACCCGAACATAGCTCTCCATCGCCTCAGAAATGATTCGTCTTTTCGAGGCCAACCAAACAAGAAACTCCTCGAGGAGAAGAATCTTCTTTATACAAAAGGTGATTTAATTAGATCCCATGTGATCGGGGCTGATTCCCGGAGTGGATATCCAACGTGGTCATGGTCAAGAAGTCCATGATAAGTGGAGGATGTGCCCGGCTTCACGGCCTTAACAAGGCTTGCCACAGGACTAAGATTGCATGCAGGAAGCTGGTCGAAGCGGAAGTGTAGAATGCAATTATTGACTTCCTCGGCCGCCTCGAGACCATCAGTTACGTTGCATGAAGAAGACCAATAAAAACCAAGTTCATCACAGGAGAATATGGGTTGTCTTTGCTGGAGTTGATGCCAAATTTTGGTCTCGAGAATCTGGGAGGCTACTTACCAGAGAATGGTGAATAACATATTTAAGGAGCAAATTGGAAGGAATATGAAGATATACGTAGGTGACATGCTGGTAAAGAGCAAAGTGAGAGAAGATCACCTCAATAATTTGAGAGAGGAGTCGGAGAGGTTAAAGGAATGTCGTCTGTGATTAATCAAATGTTCGCCAGCGAGATTGACTAGGGAAGATTTCTAAGTTCATGATCGGCGAGAGAGGATTAGACCCAATCCGGACAGAGAGCCTGCGCCCTCGAGGCATCAAACCCCCAGCACATACAAGGAGATTACCGAGGCTAGCAGTGGGTTAGCGAGTTAAGCGGTCGCGTATCAAGAGCGGTGGACGGGCCTCCCTGCATTCGGGAAAACGGACAAGCTTCTAAGAAACCTTTCAAGTGGGGCAGAGGAATGTACAGCGATGCAGGAGGCGAGAAAGGTGCCAGGTCGCCAAAGTTGCTTGAGGCGGAGGAAGGTGAAGACCTGCAGTTGTACCTAGCTGTCTCCGAGGGGGCCGTGAGCAGCGTGTTGGTCAGAGGAGTCGAAGGAACTCAAAAACCTATCTACTATGTCAGTCACGTACTCCACGGTCCCGAAGAGTCGTACCCCCTCATCGACAAGTTCGTTCTTGATCGTCATATGACCAAAAGCTGAGCTTATCCTTGTGGCGTTAAAAATGAGAACCTTAGCAAATATCACAAAAACTTTATCGCATTTGCACAGCTTGACTATGTCGTATCACACATATTGTTGGTAAATTACATGACTTGTTCATAATAAAAAATTATACAAATGTACAACCAAGATCGAATAAATGTATAATAACAAATTACAATAAAAATCATCACAGTACATTACGTATGAATAAAAAAATACTTACAACGATACGCCGCGGATGTTGTCAAACTACGATTCCTCCTTCGAGTCCTTAGCACCTCAATTGAAATGCCTCCAGTTAGTCCACACCAAGAGGTAAAGTCTCACGATTAGACTTGCTAGAATCTCCGAATATTGGATGAGATTTGAGTCAAAACTTGACTCAAATTCTAGAGAAAAAAGAGGAGCGTGACTCTTTTGGAGGATGAAAAATGAAAAGTTAGGTTTTCTATTTTCATATCTTCCTTATAAGCCCATTTTTATTTTGCCGAATAGCTAAACTCGTTTGATAAATAAAATTAACTCGTTAAAGCCGTTGACTAGCATATAATGTCCCGTGTAAGTAACTTAACAAAGTTACTAATGAGCTATTAAACCTTCAATTGAACTATGAGTTAATTGATTCGGCTTTATCGATTTGAATTTTACATTTATCCCATTGTAAAACACTCGATTAGGTATCTCGTTGATTTCAATCAACTCCCAATTTAACTATCGTGATTTAATTCCATACATGAAATATAACTTCAGCGTCATTGTATGCGTGTGTGACCTTACGAGCTCGGTTAATATTAGCCGTATAATAATATAATTGACCATTATAATTATTATTCGGTTTGCATGGGAATCTAACGATCGCATAACCCTGATATTATCGTAGGTTGCATTCCCAATGTTAATTACTATTTGTTGAACAGTTTGGTAATCTCATTTAACTAAAACTAGTAAATGAATTATTTACAACAATTGTCGCAACGAGGCATAGTTATGAAATCAAAATACTCTGATTTCAACACATATCCACCGAGGCATTAACATGCCCGATCCAACGTCTGCATTACTGACTCGCCGAAGACATGCCAAATCCGTTAAATAATAGACTAACTATACGTGGCATACAATAGGGCAGTGCTTTGCAAGAAATGGAGGATTGGCATAGTCCGATCGTCCGATGCAGTGCGGGGGAATCTTAAGTGAGAGAACTTTAGGAGATCTTGGATAAAGATAAGCCCAAGTGAGGGGATAATAATGACATGCCATCTCAAGAGGGTGACTTTTGAGATTCTCCTATAAATACCCAACCATTTGTACTATTTGAATTATTCGGCTCTTACGATAAATCTGACTTTGCTCAGGCAGATATTCTTGATCGACCCGGTGTGAATCTAGGTACCCGAAGACTCTCAATTCTTTCGGATAACACAGACACCTCGACCGCCTCGACCCCCTTTGGCGAGGCGGAAAGACACCGACATGACCGAGTCGGTACAATAGCACGAGTGCCCTTGGGGCACAGGCATCCACAGACCAAACTTGCCTCCTCGCTTTTCAGAGACAAGGTCATCGTGGACCTCGAGAAGAAAACACCGAGGTGAGCAGGCCAAAAAAGAATGTCGAGACTTCATTATAGGAGTCTACCTTTTAAATGTGCGAAGGAATGTCGGATCCACATTATAGAGGACGAAAAACCCAATACACGTCAAAGTTGTGTTAAAAAACAATTGAGTTAATGTGCTTTAAGCTTACATCATTTAGGTTATGGTGTATCAATTGATTTAAGTACAAATTATAAGGTCTACCTTTTATCCAAAGGGTCCTCACCATTATAGAGTAGTTTTTTCTAGAAATCAAGAAACCTCTGCTTTTGCTTACTCAAAAGAAGTAGACTCTGTTTTTGAAATGTAGATCAAAGAGGAGCTTCTTGTACGTCATACACTCATACCCCATAGTTTCAAAATTAAACAAACGAGAATTCCACATTCAACATGGTCATTGTTAGACTTAATAAATTAGTATACATTGACATAATTCACTATACAAGTATACATATTAGTACACCAGGGTCAAAATGCTAGGAGTATAAAATATATTTCGGAGTATATAATTGAGCTATAATCGGTAAAGAGTTTACAATAATATTTTCGAAATATGATTTCCGAGTTCTCGTGATTGATGACTTCACCGGCTACTGATTGGAAATCCTTCCTCACTTCAATTAGTGCCAACACCTTCAAGACCATTATTGACCTCTAGCACAAAGACTCGTATATAGCAACGGCGTCGGGAGGAGAATTAGTCGGCATGAAAGCTAGCACCACGACGAGGGCCATCATACCCACCGGAAACAGCATCATCAGTGGTGGCGGTGGTGGCAATGGCGGAAGAATTAGCGGCAAAACTAGAAGTGTTGCTGTCAAGAAAACTAGTAACATTGCCCATTTCCAGCTGAAACATTGCACCATTATGGTTACCTTACTACTATTATTATTACCAGTGTTTGATTTTCTTGTACAGGTTCTCAACATTACTTATTGAACGAAGAAGGATTTTATGTGTTCCCTTTTTTGTTGTTACAAGTTGGAAAGTGATACACCTCTAAAGATGCAAAGTATTGAATGGGGTGATATTTATAGTATTTTGGTTGCTCAAGTTGTCGGATTTGATATTGATATGTAGAATAATCTCTTAGTCAAATATTACTTGGAATTGGTGGGATTCTTTAACCCATCTTGGAATTATGACTTATTACCAATAGTATCTTGTTTAGTGTTTTTTATTTATCTCATAAATCTATTGAGATTCGAAAGTTTATTTTTTTTTGTAGAAAGAGCCAAATATTAACATATCTAGGACATTTTCCACGGGTGCTATACATAGCAGGTCAGTGAGAAAAATGTACTTTAATTTTTGAGAATCACATAGTTCAAAATTTCATTCGATTTAAGTGTAATTATAGGACATATCGATTGATAAACTAAGTAAAATACAGAGTATTAAAAATTTAAAAAGGTATGTTTAAGGTGTTGCATGCATTATCCTATCATTAACTAATTTAGGTAGTATATAAAGCGTGAACGTCATTGCGTGGCACGTGATGGTCGTAAGACCAACCCATGCTTCAATCACTTGTACCATTATTCATGCTTTATCATGCAGTACATAAAGTCATTAATTATCAAATTAAATATTGTTATTTATATCAATAATCATCTCATTACTACAATTAATAATCATCTCATTACTACAGTATTAACTATCTTTGTTTAGTTTCCATTGTTGGATAATAATCACTTTCCATTATTACCACCAACTAAGCATTGGCCTATGTAATGAAGCTTTGGGGTGAATAAAGTTAGAGGCCGTTAGCACTTTTAGAGCTTATACAAACTTTAATTCAAGTTTCACATTAATACGACTTTAGCGGTTGTAAAACAAATGCGGAATATGCTAAATAGTAACACCCTCAAATAGATCTAGATAAAAGATGAAAGCAATCACTTGATCCTTGTCGTTATGTGCAATAAAACATCCAAAAACAATTTGATCAATATTAACATTAAACTCATTCATGCATAATACGATTAAGTCCATTCATGGCTATTGATCAATCCTAGCAATCTATTAAACATACCACAATTCAATACATAAATATACTAGGTGAGTTTAAGATATTCTTGATAGCAAGTTTAATTATGATTTGATCGGTGCGGAATATAACAATTAAGTTCATTGATCAAATCAAACTATCCTAATCATGAATATTGAATTAAGATCGCATAGAGATATTCTATTTTGTATAAATTAAACTTGACATATCAATTTAACACAATAATTCAATTATATGCATTCTTCAATAAGCGTATAAACTAATATAATCGAATCTGGCAATTCTACTTATATATATAATAATGCGATAAAGTAAGTAAGGAAAGAAAGATGCAAACTTCGACAGAATTGTCTTCACGAGTTCGCTAATCTACATCCCGACCCAAGGCTCCTGCGCCAGGCTTTCACTAGAATCCACTAGATGGCGCTTCTTAGGCCAGGTGAAGCCCAGAGCCAACTTACAACTCTTAGCTCATAACTCGTTAATACACCACTAAGAACCCAAGAAATCACCCTAAGGATTTCAACTCCTAACTCTGGTTAGAGACCCCGAGCCTATTCCAGGATTTATTTGATCGAGTCGAATGAAACTCCTCACCTCAGGCACTGTCTATTGGCAGGCACTAGCCTCGACACTATGGCAATCTACTCAATTCTAGCAGGTAAGCCTCTACAACACCTCGGACCTCGAGCCTCTATTGAAACAAATCCTAACTTATTAGGATATAACATAGAATAAAGATTGTTGTTTATCCCAATTAAATGCTCCTCATTGAGCTACAATAAGATTACAATTTTGGCACAATTTATAACTCCTTACATTGAGTAGATAATACGGTGAAGGCTTGTTATTTCCTTTGTTGAGTAGATAAGACTTGAAGCTCTTGAACTCCCCATTTGAGCATTTCATCAAGCACCTTGAATGCTCTTTAGTTTCCCCATTTCTCATTTCAATGTTTAGCACAAACCAAACTCACTCTCTTTGATAAATCACAATTAAAGCTCATGTGTTTGAGAGATTTGGTGTTTAAAGATGAGAAATGAGTATAAAAGCTATTTAAATTGTTTGAGAAAAGTTGGGAAGAGTTTGGAAGATTTGGTATTTAAAGGGGTGAGAAAATGGAGTTAAAGCGGACATGAAACGGCTATTTTGACACCCGTGAGATCGTGAGAGCCTAGGTCTCGATGGGGTCTACAAGAAAACAACAAAAACACACCCGGTTGCTGAGACCCACAGGTGCCGATGAAACTTCTGAACCTGAAAGCTTAAAATCGCGTTTCGACACGTTATAAACTTTCAGATTTAACGATTCAAAAAGCGTTGAAGATCTTTCAACTATTTAATAAAATGAATTCAAACCCCGGTTTTTATACATTAATATTTTAAGCATTTCATTTAGCGGGCGTTAAAAACATTTAAGAAGCGGTTAAAAATGCTTTTGTAAATTGATTTGAAAACTCTCTCAAATAATAACTTCAATCGAGATCCAAGGAAAGAAAGTAAAACAATATTCAAGCCTAACTTTTACCTAATCTTGACTGCATCCAAAGACTTCGTCTCTTCCGATCTTGATTCTTCGTGAACTTTTCTTGGTCCTTTCATGACCGGTAGATGGGCCGATGTTCTTCATCGCCATTCTTCACTTTGAAGCCATTATGGTTGATTCTTCTTCTATATCGCCCTTACTCATCTTTGGCATTGCAAAATCACCATGACTTCGTGACATTTCTTCATTGTCTTCAATGCCTTGATATTGTGCTTGTTTGATATCAATGTCAGCTTTCGTCGGACCTGGCTTACCTTTCTAACTATACCTATGAAATAAATGCTTAAACACATATGTTAGATAGTAAATCAATGTTTAATTAAATCATTAAAAGCAGGAATTATCTGGTTTCGTGGTCAACTTTTAACTTCTCTATACTTTTTCTTCAATTTCATCCAACAAGCCAAGATGACAAAGAAGAATGGTTTTCTATTTTGTGTTCAAGTAATCCACGATATCAAGCTAGAAATATACCGTGTCCGAGCTACAGGAAATATCACAAAAGGTATGTAACACATAATAAAAAAATTAAAAATTGCCAAGTATAAACAGAAACATAATTTATCTCAATTTGAGCAGATCGGTGATTACTGGGTTTATAGGCTTCACGTGAAATTTTGAGCAAAATCAAGGGCAGCGAAAAATGCTACTCACAGCATTTAGCAATTAGAAACTGATAGTGCAAGATCCTTGGGTTGAGCATTCTACCTTGCTCTTCCATCCTTGATGATCAAGATGCCCATACAACAAGCAAATGAAAGCGTGTGAAGCACAATGTCACTTATCACCATTGAAAGCGTCAAAATGAGTCAAATTACAATTGTTGGAGATCTTTACATTCAACCAAATACAAAATAATAGTTACACTTTTATTGCAAAATGTAATATTTTACATTTCGAGCCATTATCAAGAAGAATTGCTCGACATGGGGATACATTTGGGCGATGATGAAAGTAGCAGAAATATTGGACTTGATGGATGCATTCAACAAAATTAATCAATCTTCTGCACTTTCTTTTTGAATGAAATTGACACCTTTGAACTTCCAGCTAATCGGCTATCAAATATGTACCACTAACTGCATTAACATGATGTTCCATTACATCTTATCTTCGTTACTTGTAGTATGCATTTTATCTTTTGCTAGTTATAAATACCAATCGGCGAGTTAAAAATGGTAATGCATTTCGTGTTTTATGTTATTGGACATTTTCTACTAATTGATAACTTAATGAGGAATGTTTCTTAATCACGAATGTACTATTTTTCTATTTTAAGTTTTCTTCTCAACTTCAGAGGAAATTGGCATGAAAATATAATCTTTATGTTGCTATTTAGTGAAACAAATAAAATATGATGGGAAAACAAAATGAAAATAATTTGATAAATGAGGTATTAAATTGATTCGGTAGTCATACTAAAGATATTATAGATAGGAGTGATTTATTATTGATTTTCTTACATATTGAGATAAATTTTTGATTTTCAATTATTCTTTAATTATATTATTAAAAAAAATTGAAAATTAATATTATGAAAGTATTTTAAAAAACGAATTCAATGATATAAATTTTATATTTTAGAATAATTAATAATTAATAATTGATGGTTAAAGTTTAATTTTAAAAAAGTCAAATAATAATATTTGTGGATTGAAAAGAGTATGTGATAGCGTGTATCTTCGAAATATATTGTATCTATATATTGTTATCTCTTGTGATCACACCTGTATAAATCCAAAGTGTGGGGGAAAATCCAATAATACTATTGTTGAGATGGAGAGTATCATCACATGCAATGAATTTGAGCCAAAATAAAGATCACAACACTCAATATTAAAACAAGTTGCACTTATTCTATTTGTCCATATACTAAACAATGTGTTAATTTTCGATGAGCAATCTCCAAGCAAGCAACGAGGCAGCTTTAATTGCATACTGATTCTAATTAACTTTAATTAACCTTTTATATTTTTAATACTTGTATAAAAGTTTTACAATAATTTATTTTTTATTTAATAAATATAAAATTAATATACTGGATTTATTAGAAGGAATATTTTCACAATATTCTTGTAATTGTTCATACTATATAACTAAAAAAATAGTTATGGCCAAAGATTAGTTTTCGAAAACAAACTATTATATTGAAAATATGTCAAAGCATATTAGGTAGAAAATAGATAGATGTTAAATCACCTCTCGATTTCGTTCATGTATATTTCGTTCATGTATATAGGAGAATAATTTTAACATTAAATGAGTAAAATTTAAAACATGGTGTTTATAGTTCTAAGCTAATTTGACTAATGTCAATTTATTAAAGAAAATAAGTGTAGTCGGTTATTCGACTTCAACAAGTTTTTTTTCATTAAATATCCTTACTAATTATAGATTATTATATTATAATTTGATGACATAATAATAATTTGCATAATAAATTTCATAACTTTCATGTAAGACAATAATTTTCCACTATATAGCATATTAATTTGCTTTTTTAACTACATAATCTATCGATATGTCATAAAATCTATAGAAAAAATATAGAAGATCGAGTAGTACATCATGTGTCGTTACGTTAAAAATATTATTGGTAATTATTTCTTAATTTACACGCATTGCTGTACCCAAACCCAAATGATAGTGATAAATAATATGAATGGTAAAGTTTGGTTTTTTTCCCTCAATGTCTTATCATACGTTGAACCAAGACCCCATTCTTTTGCCCAACATGCTTCATTATTCTGGTGGTCAAGCATTGTTGGATTTTGGGGAGAATCTTTGGATCTTATAATGTTTGTCTTCGAAGATTTTTGTAAGAGAAAGCAACTGCAATCTTTCTTGCATTGGATTCTAAGTTTCAGGAATGGAATCAGCTGGCACACCATTACATTTAGATCCTATCCTACAACCCTCAGTTATTAATCTTCATATAGAGTAAATTAAGTACCAAATTCCTTTATATTTAATTTCTTTCATTCCTCTTTATTTAGAAACTTAGTTGACATTTTATTACCAGCATCAGTTTTATCCCTAGCCCCTCTTCGTTTCAAGTAGGCAAGAAAATCATATAAAACATCACCCATTATCGAGAGGTCATTGTTCGAGTCATGCAGGAGGTATAAGGAACTATTAATGATCGTCTTTAAAAAATAAAATAACATAGCATCTCCGAAGAAGTAAAATCCCAAAAATCCAAAATCTTGTAAGTCCTATATGAAAGCTGGGCCATTTTCCATGTATAGCAGAGAATTATAAGTCCAAACTAAATAGTGGGAAAATGAAGTTCCCCAGTTCGATCCACGTATATGTAGGCCATGGGCGTGGACACAACCCACGAACTGTTATACACACATGCTTAACGGTAAATGAGTTGTGCAAAATTACTTATTTTATACGGCGGGTACTACGTTTAACATCTTAACAATTATCATTTTGTGATAGAAAGCAAATAAAGCGAATTCAGCGCATCTTGAAGTGCAACAGCGGGTCAGCTTATGTCTGACAAAGCATTAGATTTATTAAACTTTGTTTACATCAAAGACACCACAATAAGTTGCTTCTTTCGTTACAAACATAAATTTAAATTGGTAGTTTGTCATCAAACATGAAAAAAAAAAAAATTTGATGGTTTTGTCATAGCATTGATGATGCTTTCTGTTATTGTCGGCCTGATACAAAACCGATAAGCATTGATGATCTTTCAGATTATTGTTAATTTTTAAAAGCTTTGAGAGAAGTTTGATATAATTTGAGAGAAGTTTGATATAAAATTTGATGGTGGTGATTTAACAAATACAATACATGTATCTTACCATATAGTCGTATAATCCGTCATGCCGTGGTCGTATGTATAGTCGCGTCATGCCGCGTGAATCGTATCCTCGTTTTGCGTGGGCGTAGTGGCGTTAACTTATTATCAATTTGCATAATGTATAAAAGTAGTAAACGTTTACTATAATTATCGATTTGAAAATTATAAAAACGTTGGTTGTGTTTAACCTATAAATAGCAGTGAAAACAACAAGGAATTATGCGATAAAATTAAATATATTACACTACATTATATTATTATACTATCCATTAAATATAATACAACTAAATACAGCTAAATACACAAAAATACACTCATATATGCCTAAATACATAGATTTACACCTAAATACACCTAAATACAACTAAATACATCAAAATACACTCATATACGGCTAAATACATAGAAATACACTTAAATACAACTAATAAATACATCAAAATTCACAAAATACATCCATATCGCTAAATATATAGAAATACACCTAAATACAACTAAATATATCCAAATACACAAAAAGACACTTAAATAGAAACAAATACATTGAATGTATTTTTAACGATAAATTTTAACAATAATTAATAATAAATATTAAAAATAAATATTAACAATAATTAATATTACACAATTCATAATTGACACAATTCGAGAGTATCAAAATTAAAATTATTAAAATTCGAAGTATTAACATTCGAAGCTATAATTAATATTACAAAATTCATAATTGACACAATTCGAAATATTAACAATAAATTTCATAATATTTAATACATAATTTATTACAATTTCATAATTGACATAATTTCATAATCTCAATTCATAATTGACATAATTTCGTAATTGACATAATTTCATAATTGACATAATTGCATAATTTAAGACATAATCTCAATAATTTCATAATATTTAAGACATAATTAAAAATTCATAATTGACAAATAACTCTCGCAATTAATAATAAATAATATCAATTAATACATGTTTCGAAAATCCAATCATTGATAATAAACAATCATTGACTAAATTTGCTTGTTTGATAAGAATCATTGTGTCAATTAAGCTAATTATAAAACAATCGTTATTGTCAATTCGACACATTTGATTAGAATCGTTGTTATAATTATTTCGTTCCGATACAATCATGGTACACAATTCGCTTGTTTCATTACGATCGTAGCTCACAATTGAACTTGTTTACTATGTCATGGCTTGAATTTCAATAATTTTAACATATACTTTTCTTGATTCTAATTTCAACATTAATTTAAATGTATAAAGTTAGTAAATGAAATGGTATACTTACTTGTTAAATGACTTGTTGATTGATCCCAAATGAACACAAATTGAGATAAGATGGAGAAGAAACGAATTCTTGACTACAATTTGAGAAATATTGACAATTTAAGAAATATTAACATCAAAATAATTTCATAAGAAATAACTATCATATTTAACAACAATTTGAGAAATATTAGCAACAATTTGACAAATAACTATCTCAATTAATACACATAATCTCAATAATTTGTAATATTTAGACATAATCCGAATTCATAATTGACAAAAGAACTATCTCAATTAATACTGTAATCTCAATGAATACATAATATTTGAAAATAAAAACATAACATATAATGTCCGTAGTTTGGTGTCTAATAAATACAAAATAAACTACAAACATCAGTAACAATCGTGGCTAAATTTGTTTGTTACACAACAATCATCATTGATTAAGCATTTACCTGATAATCATGCCATCAGTGGCTACTTGCACAACAATCATGGCTTGAATAATTTAGTTTTGCTGTTCGTTTCTTTAATATAAAGTTAGTAAATTAAATGGTACTTGGAGAAGAAGCGAATAATTGAGTTTCTAATGATTTAATTTGAATAATATAAACAAATTTAAATAATAATGATGAAAAAATGAATTCAAATAATGATGATGTTTGAAAGAGCTTTAAATTTATGTAATTAATTTATTTTATTCATTCTTATATATAATTATTCAATATTTCTTCGTAATTAATTATTTAATTCATTCTTGTGTAATTAAATATTTAATTCATTCTGCAATTAAATATTTAATTATCTTGTATAATTAATTTATTTTATTCATTCTTATGCAATTAATTATTTAATATTTCTTATATACTTAATTAATTTATTCTTATGTAATTAAATATTTAATTATCTTATGTAATTAATTTATTTTATTCATTCTTATGTAATTAATTATTTAATATCTCTTATGTAATTAATTATTTAAGTCATTCTTATGTAATTAATTATTTAATTAATTTTTATGTATTCATTCTTATGAATGTGCATTGTTGTTTACATATAAACAAACAAGCTAATACCATGCTTATTATCGAACAAACATATACAAAATTCGCTAGTTGCTTTACAAACATGTGCTTTTTTAGTTAAACTTATTGTGTAATAAGCGTATCGAGGAAATTGACTTGTTTGGTTATGCTTGAATTGCTTGTTTGGTTATAGCGCTGGAAAAATTAGCTTGTTTGGTTATAAGCCTTGGAAAAAATTAAGCTTGTTGTGTGTTAAGCAATACAATAATTGACATAACTTATAAGCCGGCGTACGCTTATGTTCGAAGAATGAAATAATGTCATTTAAATGTTGTGATTCTTGTTTTTTGGTGTGTGTATAGTATTGCCCACCTAACCCCAGACTCTGAACAATCCAGATAAGTGATAATGGCAAGACCGCAAAAATTAATAAAAGAAAACAATTTCCCCCCTATTTATATCATCCACAATTTTGCAAAATATTGATTGGGAACAAAGGACAATAGGAAGATAATGATGTGAAATATATCTTAAATAATTTATAATTAACAATATGCCAAAGCCCAAATTAGCTAAGTAACATATACGCCATAGTATAAAATTAGAATACGAGGAAAAGATTAAATACATATATGTATTATGTACATTCTAAGTTAGTATTCTGTTCATAACTAAAAGCGTTTAATTTTGTTTTTCAATTGTCAAAATAATTTTAATATCTCAAATGGCTCTTATAATTTTGATAGAATTAAAATTATGATGTTGATAGTATAATTTGGTAAAAATATTATATTTGATATGTTTTTAACAATATAATACTACATATTTAACAATATTTAAAATCAAACTTTAAAAATGTAACACATCAAAATTAGAAAATGAATACTATATTTAGGGATGGTGGGAGTTGTTTATTACTATACTAATAATGGTTCATCCACTCTGCCTAAAATCCTTTTGTTTTTTTCATAATTTTATATTTTCATTTCACAGTTATCCAATATAATCAACTTACTACAATCGAGCACAACATGTTTTCTTGATATAAAATAAATAAATCAAACAAAACTACGTTTTATCCTAAGATCGATTATATAACTATGATTATTAGATTGAATATTTTTTGACATAGCTCCAATTTCAAAAATCACAAACATACCACTTCAATCACTCTGGTTCTAAGACCATACTAATTCTATTTTCCATGTAAAAAAATGACCCAAACCACATCAACTAATATATTTTTTGAATATATGAAAATATGAATTTGTACAATGTTAGGACCAACTGCGGAACCTCTAAAATCTCAAAATCTACATTACTATTACATGGTACATAACTAAGAACACTTTACAGGGCATCATAGCTACCAAGAACATCAATCTCAGAAGAATTAAAAACAAAATCCAAATCAAACATCAATTGTTCTTCAACAAAACTCTGTTCTTGAGAGCTAAAAATCCCATCAAGATTTTCAGATAAACACTCAGAATTACTATCAGTAGGAGATTTCTCCTCTTGCTTCTCAACAAATGATCTCAACCCTTTATCAAATCCATCAAACTCCTTCCCTACAACCCCATATTCTTGATCATTAGACTCCATCATTAGTCTTGCAATATCAGAGTCCCTCCCTGTGAGTTCTTGAACAAGTGTCCTAAATTGTGATGCACTAGTCTTGACCTTCATGGGGGTAGATATATACACTACTTTAACTGAATTTTGCTGCTTACTCTTCTTCCCTTTGCTTCTGGACATTGATTTTGGGGCAACTCTGTGAATATTATCCATTATATTTTTTGCATATAAAACAAAGTGGTAGTTTTCTTGTCAGCTGAAAATGAGGAAAGGGGGAAGTATAAATAGGACATAAAGTATGGAAAAATAAAAAAATGGGTGGTTCTTGGAAGGAGATAAGATTAATTAATTATGGATGAGTTAGTGAAAGTGATTCTTCTTTTGATTGAAAATGAGAAGGTCTAAGGAAAGGGGGACGTCTGCTGTAAATAAGCTCTACTTGCATGACCCGCAACTGGCTCGGTTTTTTTCTGACTAAGATTTGCTGTCTAGAATGTGACACGTACAAATACTCCCTACATCTTTAATGGGAAAGACATTTATTTTCACATTATTTTTAACACAATTTCACATTATTCGTTTAATATCTTATTTAATTTTCCCTCTATTTCATCAATTCACAAATATTCAAAACAATAACTTAATTTTGAATTTTCATTTTTAAAAGAAAAATCTCAAATAATTAGGAATTAGTCATTAAGTTACTTGTCTTTAAAATTACGGTCTCATTAGCATGTAATTTGTTACACAAATTTTTGTTAACGTTTTTATATAACTTCAGTAACTAATTAACACTATCCCAAAATCCTTGAACTAAATTTGGATCTTTTGATTAACTCGACGGATTACTTATGGGGTGTGGTCGTGTCGGAGGGGAGGGTGCGGGGGGTCGTTTGATGAATACTTACGTGGTGAGATATTTTTGGCTTGTTTGATTCAAATATCTTTTCAAATAGTATTCATATTAATAATAATAATTGATGTAACGAGTTCATTAAATTATGTGATTAGAAGTTGACGATCAAGATAAGGTGAAGCAAGGAATTAAAAATTGGAAGAGAGTTGATGAATCAAGTAACATAAAATATCTAGAGTAGTTCAACATATATATATAAGATAAATATATAAAAAATTTAGAATCTAATGTTCTATGTACTTCCAAATTCAACTAAAATAATGCTATAGATAAATATTAAACTAAAATGTTAATCTCGTCATCTAATTTTTTTAATAAAACAACACCAAACTACTTTCTACAATTTTATTTATGTATGTGTGCTACCCTATCTTTTCATAAGATTAACACAAAAGATTTGACTAATGAAAATGTCATATTCTATGATTTAAAGATGAATATGAGAATTAGGGGAAATATAATATTCCCTCCATCTCAAATTATATGTTTATTTTTTTTAAAAATGAAAATTTTAAAATTAGTTCTACTTCAGTTTAAATTTGTGAAAGAAAAATGGAATAATGTGAGATGAATTTGAATTTTTCTAAAACTTTATGTAAAAATAAAATGATCAAATAATTTGGAATGAAAGGAATACTACGTATATGATTAATCAATTTGTCATACTTCTTGTATAAGAGGGTAAATGAGAAACATATTGTTTAAAATATGAAAATGAGTGTTGATTATTCTTGTATAAATTATTCTTAAAAATAGATCTTGCAAATAAACATACGCAAAATAAATGGAAAAAGATCTTGTGTAAATACCAATATGGTACAACTTAAAGTCCACAAAGCTTCGCCCAAATGTCGTAGGTTGATCATTTAGGTTAGTGGGGTTAATCGCAGGTTGGCCAAAATAAATCGGCCCAAGGTGACGATGTTGGCCGTGTTAACGAATCAACGTAAAATTAAATATTAATGCAAAATGCAGCCAATATGCTAAATGCAGATACATTTGTCTTCTACGTAAAACATACAAATTTACCAGCGTTAGAGAATATTTGTTATCATTTTTAGTTTATAAATTTCTTTCAAAAATATATTTGTATATGTATATATTAAAAAACTTTCAAAAAAAAGTGTATACTGTTTTCATCATAAAATATTTGCGCCTTTAATCTTACCCAAATAAAATACTCCGTACTTATCATTCCGTGACTTTTGAAAAATTAAAGAATCATTTCGATCTAAAAAAATATATGCTGTGATAGTACTGTGGCTAGCCACACTTTAGTCTGGACCAATGAAGTTAAACTCGTTTAATTGTTTGACTAAAAACAAAAATTAAAACTTAAAGATGATCTTCGAGAAAGAATTAGGTCATCAATGACATAAGCTATGAGACCATCTATACGTCATTAGCTGATTGTCATTTTCTCTGTTAACATTTTAGAAACACACAAAGGTACATACAATGACTTAATTGCAATCATAATAAAGTTTATCAACAACAACTACATATACTTCTGGAATAATGACCCTCATTTCTTATGCTGGGACCAAGGAAAAGTTCTATACAAAATGTTGGAACATTTTCAAATACTGCACAAAACTCACCACGTATGCATCAAGATTTCTACTCCTCGTTCATACTGCCTCCAATTCATATTATAATTCGTTTTCGTTTTGACGTGTCCAACTTTGATCATCAATTAATTATTATTTTTTTAGTTCAAAAAATATAATTTGTTAGGAATCACATCACACGGATTAATAGACTAATTATTGGTACCTCGAAATTAATATAATAATCAGTTAATCACCAAAGCATGAAACTAGAAACCACATTCCATCCATCGAAAGCATGAAACTAGAAACCTTAGGCGTAGATAGTCACACGTTCCAAAAAGATCCCTATAGCAGATTAAAGAGCTGTGCTGGCCAATTACGTTTTTGGCCATCAGAACTTATTCCTGTGAGCTCCATTGAGATGTCGATGCTGCGATGTTTAATTGCACGAACAATACTGATACGAGAATGGATGGTGACAGCAGGGAAGGCGTCACTACCAATTGCACCTGATACATCTCCAGTCGGTTTCTCTGATGAAATTGCAATTGGTTCTTTGAAGGTCAGGATTGTCTGGCACCAATGTGTCGTAGGAGCATAGGGGGATGTTGACAACAAAGTCGGATGTTCTTTGCAAAACCTATCTGTGAATCCAGTTTCAAACCACAACACGATACCATAGCACCAAGTTGTTTTCGGTTCTGAACTAATGCAGTTTGAGTAGTTCAAAATAGGCTTTAGTTCAACTTCTGCTGTAAAATCCATGTCTTCAAGCTTCATCGTGGGCAGATCAAATGACTGGAAAATATACAACGAAATGAGGGTAATCACTGGAAGAAAAGATGCTTAGTCAAATAAATAAATATTTGAATACAAAGAGGAAGACAACAGGTTAGGTACGAATTGTTCATATAGCCTAACTTTTAAGATAACATATTTTATTGAAGAACAATACTGTGAACATGTATTTGCAATTCTCTTTGGTAGATTCCAAGCATATAGACAACAGAATAAAATTGGAAGTTTGGAACATAGGAAAGATATGTTGCACACTTGCCCCAAGAAGTAAAAGTTGTGGTGCCAATTCAGAAGCACAACACAAGATTATAAGCAAATTATGTTTAAGAAGCAGATACACAAGATTTTAATGTAAAAGATGGCATGAAATGCAGACCTGGAGAACTTCAGTCTCGGTAACTACTTCTCGACTATCAAGAACATCAACAATAGGAAAATGTGCAGCATCTTCAACAACTTCCTTGGCAATACAAGACATGTTCAAACCATAGACATTTTCCCAAAATGGAATACTGGTCCCGCCTTTCCCAAAGCCAGCAACAAACTTGCAAAATTACATAGGGGAAAAAGAAAAGACAAAATGAGATCATTATATAAAAAACAGGTGTATATATTTAAAAGGAAAAAAATAATGCAAATCTCACCATTGTAGCCACATCCGGGAGAATGGCGCCTCCAGGTTTTAACCATCTGTCACGTGCAAAAAGCACTGAACTGAGCATTGACTCATAGAGCAAGCAATAACCCATCCACTCGCTAATCAATACATCGACGCTATGATGTGGTATGTCATAGCTGTCACCAAGCTCTTCAATCATACCTTGAACAACTTCCATTGTCCCAGTATGATGGTTAGTAGACTGATCTGGATTTTCAATCTTTAGTAGATCGTTATCTTTAGCAATCTGTATTTTTAAACCAAGGGGTGCTGAGCAAGAGAGGTGAACTAGCAAAGAAAATTACAACACAAAACAGAGTAAGTTGGAAAGTTGAAGCGACAAAGAAACTTGACCTGCTTTGCAAACCCAGCCATCCTCTCGCTGGCTTCAACTGCAAGAACCCTTGATGCTCCGGATTGAGCTGCAAAAAGACTAGTGGAAGCAAATATTATGGGGCCTAATTTAAGAATAATCCTGTGTATGTCAGTTAGAAGGGCAAGCATGTAGTTAACAAAGTAATAACTGGTTTTCCACCACCCCAATCCATAAACAAAATACATCCACTGGCAACTCCCTTTGGTTCCACCACTGAAGGATGTTCACAGATGTAGAATAAGAAAAATTCCAAATTTCGAAACAAAAATTATCTTCCCCTTTCTCAACTTTATCTTCTAATTAACAGTAAATTAAAAAAGTATCTTGCAGCCAACAAGGGAGAAATTGTATTTTCTATAACAATTTATGGCGACTACAATGTCAATAAAATGAAAAAATATGCTTGAGTAGGTAATATAAACTCACCTTAGTATGCCAGTCCCACAGCCAACATCCATAACAACTGAATCTTTCAGAAGAGAGGGATTTCCCATAATTGCTTGCCTATAAGCATCAGTCCTGGCCTGAAAATCGAGAACATTTTAGATGCGCGTAATTTATAGTAGCTAAACAAATAATTTCGAAAACAGTATTCTTCCATCAATTGAGAACTACAAAGATGGTATTCCTGATTTATTGTATAAAAAATTAGATGATACCTTGTCGCTTATCATCTCTCTATGGATACTAAATGAACTGTAGGAGTCAAAATAGTTCTTATTTATCTTCTTGACGGCATCAGCTGAACTTCTTGAAGAATTAAAAGTTAACTGCTCATCTTTGTGCTTTACGTACAATGAACAACTCCCTCCTACATTAGCTGTACCATTTTCCTGCGAACTGCCTACAGAATCTAACTTGTGGAAACCATTACTTTTTCCTACATCTACCTCCTCAGCTCTAATTCCAGAAACCCTCTGATTCTTAGACAACTCATTTCCCATATCCTCATCGTCACTGATAATAAGCGGATTAAAGGTGCTTAATTCTTGCTCTAATTCTTTCTTGTCATATGTCAGGGTATCATCCTCTTCAGCTTCATCTGCTTCTGCAAAGCTATATAATACTGCATCTTCTTCCATGTAAGGCTTCAAGTATATATCATCATTCCAGGGATAATTTATTCCGTCATAACTATCCTTACATAAACCCCAACTCCAACCGTTGTGTTCTGCAACCTACCATTGAAGAAAAGAGTTCAAGTGAATCTCTTTACCTATGATTTCAACTAAGCAATTTCGAAGTCAATAATTTCATGTTATGTAAGAACATCTTGAGTACTGACACTAATTTGAAACATATAACAATTCAGCAATCCTACATAAAAAGACACTCCCTCTTTTTCAAAAAGATTGTCCAATTTTGAATTCCGATGGACTTATTAAAAACTGTATATCAAGAGATAGTCTTAGCATTAACTACATTAACATGATCATTGAGACCTCATTTACACACGAAGTTAATTAATTTTGACAATTGATGAACAAATATTCCGTATTTAACAAATCACACTACTACTAACATGATAAACAAATACCCCGAATTATTTTACTTATATCAAAATCTAACAAACTATACTACCGAGTACTGAAAATACTACTACCTATAATATTTAGTGAAAGATATATCACAAGATTGTATTTTTAACATACTTAGTGAAAATATATCACAGGATTATATTTTTAACATACATTGCTATTAACATGATAATTTGGACTCAAATCAAAGTTATGTGTGCAGCAAACATTAAAAGTTTGTTAATTTGATCATTGAAATAAATACATAACAATATAAAAACAATTCAAGAATTGGGACAAGTGAAATAAGCATACCTTGGACCTAACATAATTGATGAGCTTAAAACATCCATAAAAATTCAAATCCAACTCTTTCTTGATTCCATAAAAATCAAAGTTATGAACTAAACTGCAATGTTCGAAAAGGGCATCACTAGAATCAAATAATTCATCACAGAATAAGCAGACCATCTTCGTATCGAAAGCGTTGTCATCATCTGATATGGCGTCGTTTTGGAGGTCCCAGTCGTCCCAATTCTGGTCATCTTCTGAGGAGGAATCTTCGTTTTGGGGTAGTTTTGTTGTGGCCATTGGTGGGGGGGAGAGGGGGGGGTGTTGGTACTTGGCAGTGTTGGTTAAACCCTATGGATGGAGGTTTTGAGGGAGAAAAGAGTGGAGAGTTTTGTAAAACCCTTCACTTGTCATTTTTTTAAATTTAGGTAAATCGAGATCAATATTTTCATTTATGTCATTTAGGTTTTAAAAAATTGTTTTAGTTAGAAAAATGTATTTACCTAAATTTGCCTAAATTAGTTTATAATTTTACATTCAACTTAAAATAATTCACTATCAAAATCGAAAATAATATATTAATTTAATCAAGATTAATACGAGTATTATTCAAATAATAATTTACTTTTATTCACATCAATTCCCCTCAACAGATGTGTGTATGTGACAGGATGACATATACTTGTCGAAAGAGCCAACATGTCAACCCCAGAATAAACACCAACAATGTTTTACTGAGGTGAGATTAGACTTGTTATTTAGGTTAGGCGGAGTAATGTAATGACACTAACCCTCCTCTTTTGAGGGTCAAACTCTTTTGAGAATACATGTTTCTATATGAAAATGAACTATGTTATTTAATTAAACTAGTTCATTTGTTTATTTATTAATATTAGGATTTTTTTCAAAGTATGAAAGCGGAATCATCTTAGCGGCGTAATCACGTTGCGGGATTACGGAGGAGGTAAATGCAGGGATGTCTCAAGCGGCAAATGGCGGGAAACTTGCTTAACTAAGCCGTTCAATCTGAGATCTTTGCTTGCAAACTAGCATTGGCTGAGCCATATTTGCGTAGAATCTTCTGTTCTTTGATAGCAGCTCTCTTCGCTTCTCGGTATTTATGCCCACAGGGGCTAGAATCCTTTCAATTTTATGCATTAAACCAAAAATTATCGGACCGACCCTATAAGAGATATATCCTTTGCAAGTGGAATTGACCCACTCGATCACATAATTAATCCTTCTCATCAAACGGATGGATGGATGCTTGTCAATAGTCTTTGCGAATTGTATTGGGCTATCACTCGCTTGTTGCATTATGGTGCACCTCCTCCGGTCCTCCTTCAAGGGTATGGTGGATATGGATCTTTCGTGTACCTGCAAATGCCTTCAACAGTAGATCGGTTAAAGACACTTTGGTGCTTAAGTCTGTATTTGTCTAACACATATTTATCAGGCGAAACTATAATTTTTTCTAAGGGCAGGGGAGGCCAAGTAGATAACACTTATCCTCACTACTACCTAATTAGAGTTGTAGAAAAAAACCCTTATCCACACTACTGTACTTTTTTAATATTGCTCAATGACGGACATAATTCACATGATCTATGCTGTTTGAGAGACTTAGTTTTAACAAAATAAACGTTTAAACGAATACCAAACTTAAAAATCACTATTGCAACTTGCTTGAATGCAACTTAATATGACCATATACTTTCGACATACTTTTTGGCATGTTAGCGAAGAATATATAAGCAAAAGATTATTACAACCACTTGCAATGTAACTGGCAACACCAATTTATGTGTTAGAATTAGTCAAGGATGATAGTGTGTAAGTAATATAATAATAGAGCAGTATCGTCTGCATGAGTCAAATATCTTAATTACTAGGTCTTTTCTTAATCCTTAATTAACTAATTCCAAAGTAAATTATTATGCTCCCAGACTCTTGGCTAAATTATTTCGGAAGCTTAAAATTAAGCCGTAGCGAATCACAAAGTAGTGGATTGTCTTAATATTAGTATAGTCGGGCCTTGATTTAAATGGATCGTCAGATTCAATCTACATAACTTCATATGCTATAATCCAAATTCTTGCAGGTGTTGTCAAACGAGACAGAGGCAGAATTCTAAAGAAGAATTCAAATTATGGTACCCAACGATTATAACTTAACTCCATATGCTATAATCCAAATTAGAAAAAAGAAAATTGCTCATGCAACACTACTAGTACTACTATATCGATCTATATAAATAAAGCTCAACTTTATAGTAGAACCACAATAGAAAAAAAGTATATATCATTTTTTATTAAGTAATTACTAAATAGAGAGGAATATGAGAACAGAATATAATAACTAACACCAAGTTTGCAAGCAGAAGAAGCAAAGAGGCTGAAACTGAAATATGGAAATATATTTTTGGGTTTATTGAGATGGCAGTTATGAAATGCGCCGTTGAGATGGATATCTTGGAAACTCAGGAACACCCTATTGCATCCGCTCCTCGGATGTCTATCGCAGTATTTTCAAGGAAGAAATTAAAGGGAATCAAGAAGGTCGTATTTATTACACTCAAACTCCCTTTCTCGCCTTCAAGTAAAAAATGAGAAAAATGTAGCTGCTCTTTTCTTTTAGAGAAACAGCAGTAATGCTTGCTCAATGGCACCAACTCAGTAATCGAGTTTTGATCCATGGGCAGGTGCTTTTGAGGAGCGCCCACTAAGGAAGTTTATGGCAATATGTTGCAGTAATCGAAACATAGCAAGCTTTAATGATGCAATGAAAAGCACATTGATGCTAGTCTTTCAGTGTCAGCAATTATCAAACAATGTTCGAGTGTTGATTAGGATCTTATTCTATGTTGAGAAGATATAATTACCTCAGCTCAGTGGAGCGATGTTTTGGCTTAAAAATTAGCGCGATTTCTTCGATCGCTTCTGACGTAAAAACG
This sequence comes from Lithospermum erythrorhizon, assembly GCA_019722365.1. Taxonomy (NCBI): domain Eukaryota; kingdom Viridiplantae; phylum Streptophyta; class Magnoliopsida; order Boraginales; family Boraginaceae; genus Lithospermum; species Lithospermum erythrorhizon. The sequence continues at coordinate 1,716,730 of JADFUC010001683.1, forward strand.
TTAGTATCGAGGAGGTAATTGGTGTTGTCAGTTACATTGCTGAAGTAAGTTTGTAATATCTTTAAGGTTTATATTCTTTCAAAACATGCCAAAAAGTATGTCGAAAGTATATGGTCATATTAAGTTGCATTCAAGCAAGTTGCAATAGTGATTTTTAAGTTTGGTATTCGTTTAAACGTTTATTTTGTTAAAACTAAGTCTCAAACAGCACAGATCATGTGAATTATGAAGCCCGTCATTGAGCAATATTAAAAAGAATACAGTAGTGTGGATAGGGTTTTTCTACAACTCTAAGTAGTAGTGAGGATAAGTGTTATCTACTTGGCCTCCCCTGCCCTTAGAAAAAATTATAGTTCGTATGATAAATATGTGTTGAAACCAAATCTTGAAACTTAGCCTTAAAGTGTGTTTTACTTAGATCTCTACTGTTGAAGGCATTTGCAGGTACACAGAAAGATCCATATCCACCATACCCTTGAAGGAGGACCGGAGGAGGTGCACCATATTGCAACAAGCAGTGATGGCCCAATACAATTTCACCAAAGACTGATGACAAGCTTCATCCATCCGTTTGATGAGAAGGATTAATTATGTGATCGAGTGGGTCAATTCCACTTGCAAAGGATATATCTCTTATAGGGTCGGTCCGATAATTTTGAGGTTTAAGTATAAAATTAAAAAAAAGGATTCTAGCCGGGGCTAAAGGACCCTCACTACACGATGGATCAACCAGGGGTTCGGAAACCTGATCCCCTTCTAAGGGGAGGCGCATTTCTACGAATGGGGGAATAGAAAAGTACTGCCTAAAATTGGCTAGGTCTTCGTTTGAGAACTCTACGATGAAATCGATAATAATTACAGAATTAATCATTGACTTACCCTATTAGCACCAGCAGCCCAAGGATCGTGATTCGAGGAAGTTAAGGGGTAGTCAGGCTTGGGATGATCCCGTAATGGTGAGATCGACTGGCCGTCGAGTTTTAATCGTCTTGTCACGTGTTGAACTTCCATTTATGCATTTAATGCATTTCTCTCCTTCGAGTAATAGTGAAAGGTAATGAGTTGTTAATGAAAGTATGGTATAATCAACTATTATTTCACTCTCCTTCAGAAGTAGATGCATAATTGAATACATTGCATAATTAGATATCTTAATCTAACAATTTTCATGTAGAAAGTACCAGTAGTTACAACATTATCATAAAAGTTTAGATTCTTTGAGCTCATAGTAATACAAGCAAACAAACAAGTCATGGGAAATGCTGATAGACTTACTTAACAACATGCATTTTAAATTAAACTAAACATCTTACGAACCCATCAAATTTCCTGTCTCAATAATATAATTACAAAGTGTAATAATACTAGAGAACATAACACATAGCAAACTTAGAAACTTCCAATTCACTAATTAAGATACTCATCAAATTGTAGTTTGATGGTGGCCTGTCCTTTTGCCCTTGAGCACAAGTAATCTCTTGGCTGAATAAAGCCTAAAAAGACTGAAAGCAGAGAGGGATGAAATGATAGCCATGAAAAGTATGGCAATATATCCACAAATAGCACCCTGAATTTGATTTGCAAGAATCTGCCAAATTTGTCACACAGCTTCATCCATTGCAAACTACTCTCACCATTTAATGCAAATAAACAGCCTTGAAGGGCAGCTGTGTTGGTTTCAAACATTAGCATTCTAATGCCTACACGATTAAATAATGTTGGACAAATAGAGTTAATTAATTGGACAAAATAAAAAGTGAGTCAGAATTTTACTCATGCAATAAATTATACTACTACAGTATGTTATAATCAACTGTGCTGGCAAAGGTAATGAGTTGTTATATATAAAAGATGGATCGTGTGGTTATGCAGGCAGTTCATATATTTTTTTTAGCTACATATATTAATATTCGATTGTTAATAAATTAAAATAATATTTTTTAAATTGTTCGGGGATAGGGTACTAAATTAATAATTCGTGATTTTCTTCATTTTTTTTCCAATTATATTCTTTATTAAGCCCCGGATCGGCGTCGATTACGCGAGCAGTCGATCACGGTTATTGTTCATCTCCACGCTCCATGCTACTTCATTTGGCTTTTTGAAACTTCGATAAATTAATCTTTCGATTATTTAATACTTGTCTCCAAGATACCCGACTTCGAGATATGGTGCTAAATTAATAATTCATGTTTTTTTTGTTTCTTTTTTTGCAATTATCGACTCTTTGTAGAAACTTCATTAAATTATCTTCGATTAACAATAAGCTACATCAGATAATATGTTTGGTTAGTCACGGCGGGGAGTGCTTGGTTTGATCTTCGGACTAGGGGATAAAAAATCGATTATTTAATAAAGCTACAAGATAATATTTTGGTAGGAATTAAGGCTCGAGAGTTAGGGTGTTAAATTAATAATGTGTCATTTCTTCGTTCATTTCATATATATATCTTTGCAATTATCAACTACATTCCTTCAAATTAATAGTCGATTATTTAATAAGCAATCCTAAGATAATATTTTCTCGGTCCGACTTGAGGATAAGGTGGTAAATTAATAATGCGTCATTTTTTTTTACTGAAGTATCAACTACAATGAAGCTTGATAAATTAATACTTTCGATTATTTAATAAAAACAACTTTAATATAATATTTTTGTTCGATCCGACTAGAGGATAGGGTGCTAAATTAATAATTCGTGCATTTTTTCGGTTAATTTTTTTGTAATTATCAACTCTGAGAAGACATTCGATTATTTAATAGAATTAAGATAATATTTTTTGGCTGTCAAAGGCTAGGGATAGGGTGTCAAATAATAATTAGGTGCTTCTTTTTCATTCATTTTCAAATTTTTTGTTAGATTATCATTAGAGTATAAACTAGATAAATTATCTTCGATTATTGATATTATCCCCAGGATAAAAGTTTTGGCAGAGTGTGACTCGGGATAGGGTACTAACTTAATAATACGCTAAAATTAAGAAGATATTTGCAGTAATTTTCAAACGCTAATGTTGGTCGTAAATATTTTGATGATATAATATAGTTAGTCGATATGGTGCTAAATTAATAGTTCGTGTTTTTGTTATTTTTCATTTTTTTTCTACAATTATCATTTTTGTAGAAACTAGAAAAATTATCTTTCGATTACATAATAAACTCTACAGATGTATGTTTGGTTAGTCCACGACCACGGGGTAGGGTGATTGGTTTTTTTTATACCGACTACGGGGATAAAAACTTCGATTATTTAATAAAGCTACAAGATAATATTTTAGCGTTGACTCGGGGATAAGTCTATAGAATTAATAATCGTCTTTTTCCGATATATTTCTTTATCAACTCTGATAAACATTGAAATTAATACTTCGATTATTTAATAAAGTCTCTAATATAATATTTTGCTCGATCGACCCAGGGATAAGTGCTAAATTAATAAGCGTGTTTTTAGGTTTTTTTTTTTAACGTCATCAACATAGTAGGCTCGATTATTTAATAAGCTACTTTAAAATAATATTTTGGTAGGTCAAAACTTCGGATATAAGGTACTAAATTTGGAACTATACTTTAGAATTCTTACCATTGATATTTTGACATCTTTTTTGTTTATATTACATAGAAATTGATGCCATGTGCAAATGAAATAAATGTTTACTTCGATTCTGGGCAACAACACTAGTATTTAACAAGCACAAATTCTGACATAGACCACAGCAGGATAGAATTTTCGGTAGAGTTACTTGTGAAATAAATGTATACTTGTATAGTGCCTCCATTCAATTTGTTACGGAGTAATAATTTATGAATTACATCTTACAATTAATTTTATATAACAAGGGCATAACTATAATAAGGATATAATCTTATATATTAAATCATTTGAAATATCTCAAATTTTGTATGTGAGACATAAATCTTCAATTCAATATATTTTATAGTTCAGAAAACTCATATATTAGTTTTTATTAAAGAATTGTTTATAATATCGTATTTAAAATTTATAGATTTCATATTTTCCGTAATTCTACATAAAATAAACTCATTATTGGGAAGTAAATTAGAACCTTATTAATTCACCCAAAACTTAATAATCTTTGAAGATGGATGATTACTCGATTCAATTTAACTTGTAAGTTTAACATGTACAAAAATATTTCAAAAAACCAATTATTATTTGATAGGGGAGTATTACTTGACAATCTTTTTGAAATATAATGAGTATGACATTCAAATAAAAATAAAGAAAATATTTTATTTATCTCACTTCATTCAAATTAGTAGAGTATTAAAACCACAAATTGACATGACAATCGCATATTCAAATTAGTAGAGTATTTGGTTCAAGAGTTTGGGAGGAAAATGATTAATCAGGTACTCCTTAGTACCTCCTCAAACCATCGAAATTATCCATGGATCTATCTTATCTTTCGAATCTTCACATAATCCAGGTACCCTTCAACACAGATTTGAAAAATAATATTTACAATCAACTGTTTAATCAATTATTATTAATAATGAGTACTTTAAGCTACCTAAAACGCAAGAATTCATGTCATGTATACGCATTGGAGGAATCAAAAGTTTTCACTGCTACAAAATTTATCTTCAATAGCTCTTGTTTTTCCTAGATAGGATTTATAATACGTGCAAATATTTGTGATTCTAAATTTTTTTATAAAACCAAGATTTATAAGAATAAATTCATATGTACTAACATGGACCGAACTAAAGTACATGGACCGAACTAAGGGAGTAAGAGCACTTATGTTGAGATTTGACTCCTAATAATTTAAAATTTCACATATGATTGTCTCACATTGAAAAATAAGGAGTATATCACTATATAAGCCTAGGAGAAATTTCACTTAACACCAATTGATTTTTGATGTTGACTCTTTGAGTGCTTATGTATCTTTCCTACTCTCTTCTTGTAGGTATGGTCAGGGGCCTTATTTAATAAATTCAATATTGTATCGTGAGTAGACACTATTTAATAAATTGATATTGTATGGAGCCCATTATATGACACAGGTATTAAAAACTACACCAATGAAAAACAATAAACAAAAAAATCAAAGAAAATAAAGGGAGATGGATGGCGTGAGGAGAGAGTGTTGATTTGACTCTAATAACTTTAAGATTTCACATGCTTTATTATTATTGAAAATAAGGAGAGAGTGTATCACTATATAAGCCTCCCATATTGAAAAATAAGGACAGAGTGTATCACTATATAAGTCTAGGAGTAACTCCACTTCACACCAATTAGTTTTAGAATGGTGATTCTTTCGATTTATAGAGTGTCTTTCTCTGCCTTTCTTTGTGGGTGTGGTGTGACCGTTTAATAAAATTGACAACTTATATATTTCCGCGTATTATGAATTTTTCTTTTTTAAATCTATATATTTTATATACCGTAAGGAATTTTAATCACTTTTTAAAATTTATATCTCCCTTCATCTTTCAAATTCGCTGGTTTAGTCCGAATTACGATAAGTTCACTCATCATCATTTGAGTATTAAAATTTGGGGATGAATTAATAGCATATTTCAAATTTTTAGTCAATTACTCCGTATATAATATGGACATATATTTCGATGAATGGTAAATTTTAGAAACAACAAATTTAAGGAGGGCAGGTGCCCTTTGTGCGTCTAGCTCGTTGACGATTGGAAGAACTAGAGGAGACATGGGGCATTCGTCCCCTCACAAAAATTTTGAAAGTATATTTTACTATTAAAAACTAGAATTTTCTGAATTCGTTTATTCGAAAAATTAAGTTGTCAGCCCATTAATTTTTGTATATTTTCTTTCACATATATAATATTAATTCTTGAGTTCACTATAAAATCCTTGTTATGGCCACGGTTCTCATATATCCCATCAATTGATATGGTGAATCTAATAATAAGAATAGAAAGCTTCCTACTTGTTTGCATTTATACATCTGAACTAAATGGTGCCACCAAACAACCCTATAAGAATAAGCTTCTACTTCATCTTTCAAATTCGCTGGTTTAGTCCGAATTACGATAAGTTCACTCATCATCATTTGAGTATTAAAACTAGGGATGAATTAATAACATATTTCAAATTTTAGTCAATTACTCCGTATATAATATGGAGTATATATTTCGATGAATGGTAAATTTTATTTTTAACAAATTTAAGGAGGACAGTGCCACTTATTACGTCTCTGGCTTCAATTTGTGATTCGGCCCAGAGGAGGCATGGGGGCAGTCGTGCTTTTCAAATTTTGAAATTATATTTTTCTTATTAAAAGCCCAGAATTTTGCAATTCGTTTATTCAAAAATTAGTTGTCGTCCATTAATTTTTGTATATTTTTTGTTAAATGTATATAATATTAGTTACTTAGTTTCACATAAAAAAATCCTTGTTATATTTAGTTCTGATATCCATCAATTGATATAGATCTAATAATAAGAGTAAGCTTCCTACTTGTTTGCATTTATACATCTGAACTAAATCATTATACAAACAACCTATAGAATAGAAAGCTTCCTACTTCATCTTTCAAATTCGCTGGTTTAGTCCGAATTACGATAAGTTCACTCATCATCATTTGAGTATTAAGACTTGGGATGAATTCATAACATATTTCAAATTTTAGTCGATTACTCCATATATAATACGGAGTATATATTTCGATAAATGATAAAATTTTATTTTTAACAAATTTAAGGGGGACAGTGCCACTTATTACATCTCTAAGCTGGTGACAGTGGAAGAAGCCCAGGGAGGCATGGGGAAGCGGTCGTCACCAGAACTGAAAAATTATATTTTTACTTTTAAAAACTAGAATTTTACACCATTCGTTTTATTCAAGAAGAATTAAGTTGTTAAGTCCATTAATTTTTTACTTTTTTAAATGTATATAAAGTATTAGTTACTTGAGGTTCCCTATAAAAAATCCTTGTTATGACACAGTTCACTAATATATCCCATCAATTGATATGGTGAATCTAATCATAAGAATAGAAAGCTTCCTACTTGTTTGCATTTATACATCTGAACTAAAACGTGCCACCAAACAACCTATAAGTTACGGCATTTTTTCTAGTTAATGCTCAGTTGTTCATATCATATACGCATATTCAAATAACAGGACCACTACCTTCTTGTTTTTATCTTCTTGTTTTTCATACTACTTATAATAGATTAAGTCATTAAGATATATCATGTTGGTTGGTTATATAAATCGTATCTACATCATATATAAAAGCAGGAAGGAAAAAGATTAGTGATTACTAAATGATGGGATATTGAAGTCACATGATTTAGATAGTTATCAAAAAAACTACATGTCAATCTGAAAATTGTCTTTAACAAATATGTGGAAATTATGAAGACTGCAAAGAGTATTTGTCAATTATTACAAACTAGTTATATGTGCACAATCTTGCTTGTGCAAATTATTTTATTATTTTTATAATAAAATTATAATGAAAAAAAATTAAAAGAAATAAGATGAAAAAAGTTATAAATGAACAAAAGATGGAGGAATTTGTGAAACAACTTTTTATTTATATGGTGATAATTACGGAATGTGCAGTAATAGATAATATTTATAGTAGTAGTTTATGTAGAATTTATCTTTTTAGGCGGTTCTGTGAAGAAAGTTACTATGAAAATTAAAATAAAAAAAATTATCAAAAAAGGGTAAAATAGAAAAATCATTAATTTAGAACTTGACTTTGTAGCAACCGGCCCTCCCTTCTGCCCAGTATATATAGTATAGATAATATTTTTGTCGACATACATAAATCATATATTATGAAAATAATGAACGAATTAACTGTACGCAAACAACTAGTTGTAGGTAAGTAAGCATATAATTGCGTGCCTGGGTAAATATTAATATAGCTACGTTAATTGTGTGATACATTTAAGAGTACCATGTTCGGAATCTTAATTGAAGCATATACTACTTTCAAAAGTGGTGTTGCTAAATGCTAAGTATTGAAGCATATAAAATGATCATTAGTTCATATAATTACCATAATGTTGCCAGTTTATAGACCGTGTAATAATTACAAGATAATACAACCATTCAGTTACCAATTATTTAGTCCTCGGTAAACGATGACATATTCTCAACTTGCAAGGATCAACACTGTAGTACTACTATATCGATCTCCTATATATACTGAAATAAGCTCGACTTTATGATGAGAACCACCAATAGCAAAAAGAAGTATACATCATTTTTATTAATTAATTACTAAATAGAGAGGAGATATGAGAACAGAAGATATAATAACTAACACCAAGTTTACAGAAGCAGAAGAAGCAAAGGCTGAAACTGAAATATGGAAATATATTTTTGGGTTCACTGAAATGGCAGTTGTGAAATGCGCCGTTGAGATGGGAATTCCTGATGTCTTGGAAACTCAGGAACACCCTATTACACTCGAGGAGCTATCTTCGCTCCTCGGATGTCATGCATTGTCCCCACTCCATCGCATCATGCGTTTCTTGTCTCATCGCGGTCTTTTCAAGGAAGAGATTAAAGGGAATCAAGAAGGTCATATTTATTACACCCAAACTCCCCTTTCTCGCCTTCTAGTAAAAAAAGGCAATAAAAGTATGGCTGCTCTCTTTCTTTTAGAGAGCAGCCCAGTAATGCTTGCTCCGTGGCACCAACTTAGTAATCGAGTTTTGATTCATGGAGCGGGTGCTTTTGAGGGCGCCCATGGAGAGGATTTATGGCAATATGTTGCGAGTAATCCAGAACATAGCAAGCTTTTTAATGATGCAATGGCTTGTGATGCTAGTCTTTCAGTGTCAGCAATTATCAAACAATGTCCAGAGGTGTTTGAAGGGGTTGGGACATTGGTTGATGTTGGAGGGGGAAATGGTACAACATTGGGCACTTTGGTTAAGGCTTGTCCTTGGATTCATGGAATCAACTTTGATCTTGCTCATGTTGTGGAAACTGCTAAAAATTGTGAAGGCGTAGAGAGAGTTGCTGGAGACATGTTCAAGAGCATTCCAAAGGGCGATGCAATCTTTCTGAAGGTCAGATTACTATACTAAAATTGAAGTCTAAGCGACTTTACAACCTACTGCAGTACTGCATTATAATTCGACCCCCGGCCCAATTAGGTAGAGAGCCTCTTAAGTAAGTATAACGAAGAGTGTCACACCACACGCAGTGTAACAAATGATTTAAAATATTTCAATAATCCTCTTCATATTCGAACTTGTAGTTGTACACCTCTCAAGTATTCATTATGCTGACTCATTTAGGAACGAATGTGTACATGTATATAAAATGGTTTTCAACAATCAACATTTTGAGCATTTCTAACTCGTCTCTTGCGATTTTTAGTGGACATTGCATGACTGGGCTGATGAAGAGTGTATCCAAATCTTGAAAAACTGTAGAGAAGCCATTCCAAGCAACAATGGGAAAGTGATCATAGTAGAGGCAGTGATAGATTTAGATGAAGAAGGAAAATCCAAGGAACTTGCACAAGTAGGCTTAATGATGGATATGGTGATGCTGGCTCACACAACAAAAGGCAAAGAAAGGACTTCAAAAGAGTGGACTTATGTTCTCAATGCTGCTGGTTTCAACCGTATTGTTTTCAAGAATAATATTCAAGCTATTCAATCGGTGATTATAGGCTACCCTTAAGTAAGGCCTTAATGATTAATTGATGTTGATTACAATTCTAGTGTGTGTTTGGTTTGGGAGAGTATGGGCTTGTTTTCTCCTACCAAATAATGCATCATGGTATGATTGTTATGACCGATTAATACTTCCTCCGTTTTAAAATAAATGATTATTTAGATGAAAAGTAGTTTATTAAGAAATTATGAAAAGTTACATTAAAATTGTAAAAAGCTACATTGAAAATGTAAAAAGCTACATTGGAATTGTAAAAATATATATTAAAATTGTAAACAATCAACTATTGTGAAAAAATAATTTTTTTTAGATGATCATCTATTTTAAAACTGAGGGAGTAATGGGTAACCTTTATTATTGAGCTAGTGGGAATAAACAATAATGCAATCAATGACTAAGGGGTATTTGTCAAACTCATTGCCACTTAAAGCAATTAATTTAACACTTAATTTATTAAGCTTGTTTGTTAATGAATTATTTTAAGTACTTAATAAATTAAGTACTTATCAAAATCATTAACAAAAACTTAAGTTAAAATTTCTAGCTTATTTTTTAGCTCTTAATCAAATAATCTCACAATTCTCCTCTTTTGATTCTAACCCTAAAAAGAAAACAACCTCTTTCTCGTTTCTTGGCCTTCTGGCATTCTTACCGATTTATTGGGTTAATAATTTTTATCCTTTTCTTTATTAATAAGACTTATTATTTAATTATCTATTATAATATTATTTATTTAATATATGATTCATATATAAGTAAATGAATTAGGTAAATGAAAGTTATCAACAAGCTCAATTTAAGTATTTTTCGAGTATTGATTCGAGTTATAATTGATTGATAAGTGAGTTTAGTCATTCGATAGACTTCGGTTTGATTTAATAAACACTCCCTAAGAATATGAGCTTTTTTTCTTCTACATACCAAATAATGTAATAACGATAATCATGGAATGAAAAAATATGATTGTTATGACTGATTAATAATGAACCTTTATTATTGAGCTAGTGGGAATAAACAATAATGCAAACAATGACTAAGAGTAGGGATGGCTATATAAGAAAAAAATTTAGTGCACTATTTGAATCAAGTTGGTAATCGAAACAGACGAGGTTTGAATAATTTGAAAACTGAAATAATTTTGTTTTTTGCGGTTTTACCAAGTTTCGTTATTTTTATATTCAGTTGTTATTTATTGTCATAAAGGTTTAACATTTAGATTGAGCAGAGTTTGTTATTAGTGTACCAAGTTTAACTTATTTATTATTTGCTCGTGGTGTAGCTCAAATTTCACCATTAGTTTTCATGAACCCATTCTCTTGATAATGTTTATTATTTTCTTTTCTTGAGATAATGGAGAAAAAAAGTAGACAAGATTTGAGATTGTGGATGAGTTTTAAGTAGTTTGGTCATTACTTTTTCGGATTTCTCTTCGAATTATGCTTATGTTTGTATTAGACATTAAAAATTTATTAATTTGTTTAACTGTATATGGGGTTGTTCGTATAATCCATATTACTTTCGTAAAAAACGAATAACATAATCGATTCATACCGTAAAAATCGATTTTGCAGAATCGAACAATCGAAATATGCGGTTTAGTGCGAAAATCGCACCAATGTCCTAAGAGTATGTTTGGCAACCCACATGGCCACATGTTTTGTGTTGATAATAAAACAATAGATGTGAAACAAATGAAAATAGGATATGATAAACTTTGTTTTTTCTTTTTGTTTCCCTAACAACACCCCATGGTTATAACTTATAAGTAGTATAATTCATTGGGCAATCGTGTCTACCGAATATTTTATTCCAATGTTATACTTCGTATAATAATTCATTCCTTAACATAGATACGATTATTGCATATACACATACAAGCTAATAAGTTCATTTATAAGTCATCAAATACAAAATTATCTTAGGTACACCTAACAAATTCCATTCCCTCTTGACATACAAAGCTAAGACGTGCTTCCAAGTTCCAACCAATATGTCTTCACATGGAAGGAGATTATTTGTCAATTAAAACCTGCCCTTCATCATTTGTTTCTTGAATCGTGCACAAATCTTACCAATCTACCTTTCACAATGCCAGCACCAAGATCATCGCCGCCACCTCCACCAAGAGAAGGGATATCTCGGTTTCGGCCAACAAACATGGTGGTGCCAGATCATCCCTCAGCCAAGCCAAAAGTCTCCCCCAAGCAGCCGGTTCACAAGCAAAAATCATCCCGGCCTACAAAAATTTTCCGCCGGGTAAAGTTAGCTTTCAAGTCATTTCCGAGCATGACCACCCCATGCAAGATGCCTGCAGTGCCCGCCCTCCAAGGAGGGCGGGCCCATGACAAGCATCACGGGGCAAAACAAATTACCGGGACCCTATATGGGCATCGGAAGGCTAGCATTACCCTAGCCATCCAAGATAACCCCCGATCTCTACCTTTACTACTTCTAGAGCTTTCGGTTCAAACGGGGAAACTTCTCCAGGACATGGGTATGGGACTAGTTCGTATCGCCCTGGAATGCGAAAAGAAACCTTCGGAGAAATTGAAGCTAATCAACGAGCCGATATGGAGCATGTATTGCAATGGCAAGAAACTAGGTTATGCTGTGAAAAGAGAGCCAACAAATGATGATCTAAGTGTCATGCAAATGCTTCATCCTGTCTCAATGGGGGCTGGAGTGTTGCCTAGTGATGAGAATAATATTGAGGCTTCAAATGAAGGAGAGATGACTTATATGCGTGCTTTCTTTGAGAGAGTTATTGGATCAAAAGATTCTGAAACTTATTACATGTTGAATCCTGATGGTAATAGTGGCCCTGAGCTAAGCCTCTTTTTTGTCAGGATTTAATCAAGAAACAATCAAATGGTACAAGGTGATGAATGATTTGATTTTTATGTAGGATGGTAAATCTGTAGACTAATGTGAGTTTTTTTTTTAAAAATTATGCAAACAAAAGTTATACAGAGTAATAGAGTATTTATACCAATTTCCTATATGGAGATTTGATAAATTAATTGTTGTCAATCAAATAATTACCATCCCGCCAAATCAATGGCAGTTCATTACTCAATTGGGTCTATTATTCAATTTATCCGTAAGAGGATCAATATTTATTATACAATTATTTCATGATTAATCTCACCTATTAACTAGTTCAATTTAAAAACTTCAAAATCTTAATTGATATGAATAATTTTGATTTGTATCGATTTAATGTCTCAATATTAATAACACAAAAGATACTAATAATTGATATGATGCTTTCACTAGATTGGTAGATAAGGAATGAGAAAAATATTATTTATATACTGGTTTTTGTATGATATGTCCTAAAAGCATGTGCATCAACTCCTTTAAAAGCTATAATAGGTGATGAAAAAATTAAAAATGAATAAAAATGATAATTTTCAGCTCTCTATAACTTGAGCCCTAAAAGAATTTGCACACACCCCTAAATTTATGGCGAGCTTTCCGTATGTTTTTCTCATACTTGATGACTTCTTTACATTAATGAAAATCTTGAAATCTGCGATTTTATATTTTAAGTGAATAATGAAATTTGTTAAGTACATACATAAAAAGTTAATCCCTAAAATAAGAAAAGTAATGATTTTGAGTATATTTTAGAGAAAATTTTAGGGGAGATGATGTACATGCTCTAAGGGCACATTATAATACTTGTAATGCACACTATAAGACTTATCCATTCATAAAACTTTATTTAAAGATTTCTAGAGATATTGTCTCATTAATATGAGGAAACTCCTTTTCCCTTATAATATTTTTTTTTATTTCGTTATTTGTAATATTATTTGTCCCATTTATTAATTACTTGTCATTTTCCTCTGAATTGAAACTTAATTAAATATTTCCCTTCAACCTCTAAAACTTAAATTCACCTTTATGACTATATAAAGAACTTCACCTTTATTTTTTTTCCTGTTCACGTTAATTAATAGGCTTAAAATATTGAAAATTAATTTGTGCAATATACTATACGATAAGTAAGGTTTGAAAATGTTTATATGTGATAAGGTAAGTCTTTTTTACTATAAAGTAGTAGTACTGTAAGGATGTATTATAGACACGAGGGTAATATAATGAATAATTAACTTTTTATGTACAAATAATTAAATTTCAACATGAAGGAAAAATAATCATTTATTTTTATGGTTGAACCAACGTGAACATACAAAGCAAAGCGAAGTTGAGTTTTAATTTTTATTACGGAAGTAAATGACAAGTAATTAATAAATAGGGATAAACAATAATATTACAAATAAGGAAATAAAAAATGTTACAAGGGAAGAGGATTTTCATCATATTAATGAGTCAATATCTCTAGAAATTTTTGAACAAATGTTTATGAATGTATAAGTCTTATAATGTCCATTACAAGTATTATATATAATGTGTCTTAAGGTACACCATAAGTATTATAAGGTGTTTTAGGGCACACCATAAAAAAACCTATTTATATATAGTAACTACAAAAAATTGTTCTTTTTGAATAAAAATGGGGTCCTAAATATACTCCGTATTATTTTTCATGTAAAATGGACGACCCGAAAAATTCTATCCCATACCCAAAATTCCGTTGAGAAGATGTTTATGATGATGAGGTTTCTCTAATTTTGGACACTTATACGATTCCTACTACACTTAGAACTTGCTTTAAAAACCTTATATAATACCCCCCCTCCCCCCTTCATATTCATATTTGCAATAGTATTTTCGTGTTGAAAAAATATAAGATATTTAGTCTTAGAAAACCATAAGATATTTAGCCAAGATCACCACCATCATGGCTAGGAGAAGTGTAACAAAAGAAAGGAGGCAGTCTGTTCTTGATGAATCATTGGATACCATGTTTGAGAAAAGGGCGTCAAAAAGGGAGAATGCTTTGGCTTCATTGATTCAAGAATTCAATAACAATGTCGACATGCAACAACTTGATGACTTTGTTGAGAAGAATTTTGCAACTATTCTTTACCATTGTGTGAATTCCTTCAAGAAAGGTGCATCCAAAGAGGTTTCGTTAGCCGCCCGTTTTCTTGGCCTTGTGGCACTTACTACTATCCCTGGAGGGCACATTGCCCGAGAAATCCGCCAAGAATCGATCTCTCCATTATCCGAGGCTCTCAGATCAGACAGTTTTGGACTATCTACATATTCATCATTGGTTGATTGTTTGGCGATGGTCACTTTTCTTGGTGGCGCCGAAAAGCCAGAGGAAACAGAGGAGGCAATCAAGATACTATGTTATTTGATCAATGCAGATGATATATATGACACCCCTCCTTCAATCATAAAATCTGTAGTCTATGCCTTTTCACTACTTTTGACCACTAAAGATGAAGTGTCGACTAATCCAGAGATATGGAGGGAGCCAATCTGTTTCTTGTTAGCTGTCCTAGTTCAGGAGAAAGATACCAAAGTCTGGCTTGCAGCTGCACACGCTCTAGCTCTCAGTTTCGAGATTCCTAGTTTGAACAGATTCCTAAGTTGTCTCAAAGAGTCTGATGGGGGCGACTTCAAGAGGGAAGATTTAAAGGAAATAGTAGTCGACAGATTCTGGATTCTTGATCCTCATTATATATACATGTTTGATGAAATTGTTAAATTTCTAGATCACAATGAGATTCCTCAAGATTTAATTAAATGTACTATTAAGACATGGGGTGAGCTTTTACAGACGAGGTTTTTGAAGCATTTGCTTGGAGATTCGAATGCAAGATCATCATTTAGGAGGGAAACTGAGGACATTAAATATGAATCTGAACATGATGTTGAGTTCAAATACAAGTCGAATTCTTCATTCGTTGGGATACATATGACGAAAACTGAGAAGAGATTGTACAAATCACCAAATTCTCTTGGGAACAAGGCGAGGACTAAAGTTCTTAACAAGAAGAGAGGGGTGGTAGAGGATTCGAAGGCTGGTTACTACGCCGCTGCAGTTGCAGAGGAAGATGTCTAAGCTTTTGGTGAAAGGGTGTGCAAAGGATTCGAGCTCATAGTCACTATGGTGTTTTTAACTAAACAATTGTAGAATTTTTTTAAGCTGTTATGTGAATTCTATTTTATGCTTTATTACTTGTTATTCATTAGACAATTCATTGATATATGATGGTTTGCTCAAGAACAATTGACAATGATACATGGGATGATCATCTCATTTGACTTTATAATTGTGGATTATAAATAAAAATGAAGGCTATTAGTATTATTCAATGAGCTGCATAACTATTTCTTCCCTAAATATATCTTATGTAATATGATGAAAACAATTACAGCTCAACATTCGTGAGCTAAGAACCAGTATAGAAAAACTTTCAAACAAATAACAAGAAGGAAATACAACTCTTTATAATGCTCAAGTGTGTTCATTATTCAATAGGACAATCTTTCAATAAAATTATAATATAATGTTGGTAACATCATAACTAGCATGTTGGAAAATTTTGAGGAGGTGGGATTAGGGATGTCTCCGGGGTAGGTCCATTCTCGACAATGAAAACACCGGCAAGACCCCATGGCACATGAACTTCTAAATGGCAATGCATGAACCATACTCCTGTAACATAACATTGAACACATTTAACTCAAATGACAGTGCAAAGTATATTCTAATTTAAAATGTAATTATAAAACATGTGTTGTGATGTTAACGGAATATAACAGAAAGTGTCAAACGTACCAGGATTATTTGCCCGAAATCTGACAGCAGCCCATCCTCCAATTGGAACAGCAACAGTGTTACGTAATTGAGGGTTCACAAGATTGAACTTTTGTGGATCACTTGTTGGATTATAGTTACCATATCCCTGAGCTAATACATGGAAATCATATCCATGTAGATGCATGGGATGATTCTCAACTGTCCCCAATGCAGTATTTTGAAAAACAATCTCCACCGTGGAATTATACTTAATCTGTCTCACCTTTGCGCCTCTTATTGTTGATAAAAGCGCGAAATTGAACTGGTTATCAGGATTAGTGTAGTCAAATTGCACCGGTGGCTGATCAGGAAAATCAGTTGTATAAATCCCACTAACATTATTATAATATGCTTCCAAGATCGAGAGATTCGTCGATGGAGTGAAAGATACATTGTTCATGCTAGCAGCAACTATCAAATTATTTGGCCCCTGGCATTGAGTGATATTTGGTTTATCACAAGGAAGTAAGTTTACCCCAATTGTGATAAACATCCTCTCATCAACTGGTGTTGGAACTGGCTCCCAAAATCGCGCACTTGTAAGAGCAGTTAAATTGGTGAAAAACCTATTTGCAGTTTCATTGGCACTGAAATCTGGTAGTGTTGGCATAACAGGTGGGGAATTTTGACTACCAACATACTCAATTATCCCTGTAGTAGTTGTTTCATCAATTGCTACAAAATCTGAACCTTGATAAACTCTTGCTGCCATATAGTATGATCCTTGAGGTTGATCAGCCTTTAGGAGTACATCCATCGATTGTCCCGGCGCGATTGTTAGTATATCAGTGGTGTAGGGGTTGGTGTAGCAAGCATCTATTGAAACCACTGTCATTGTATGATTTGCAACCTTGAAAAATAGTATACTTTGCAATGCTGCATTCACCATTCTAAGCATATATGTTTTCCCTTGTTGTACTTGTAATTTGTAGGTACCTATTAAATAGTCAGAGTAAAAAATCGGATCAGATCACATATGTCAATGTCATACATTAACAGCCCCGGAATTCGCTAGCCTCTCACGTACCACGAGCACCAAGTGCCGGGGGAGAGATTAAATCTGGCCTCGCGATAATGCGTTTATTTTCTAATCGCTTGGCCAAACTGGGATCATATGAGTCAAAGTGAAAAAAAGTCATCCAGAGAACTTACTGTTTGAAGAACAATTATAGAGATCTCCTGGTTGACCATTAATAGTGAAAGCATCTGACAAGGCTGGAGGAGCACCAGCAGCGGTTGCATCATTAACAATGTCTTCAACATTTGCATTCCACCATTCTCCTGTGAACACATTCATTTAAGTAAAATAATATTAGTAGTCATCACTAAATCACATTAAATCACATATATTAATGGCATGTCATATTACAAAAGTTCTATTTTATGATTGGTCAATCTTTTACTAAAAGTATATTTTCCATAAATTGAGATACTTTTGAATCAAATTAATGTATTTGGGACGCCTTTGCAAGTGTACTTTAAAATCTGATAAGACGACTTCTGTATGATTTATTAAAGTGTCTATATATCACAGTTTGAGATATGATATATACGCAAGACGCCACCATTGCTCCTTTCATCTTGAAATTATATGTGTAATTTATTTCCCATGATGGTGACATCATGTTATAATAATCATATTCCATCAAATTCCCAATCCATTTGCTTGTCGATGTACTCCATGCCCTGCTTAATATTAAAATGCACGTTATTATTTACTTCGCCTGCTTATTATGTAATACACGTGTTATTTACTCCGTAGGCATTTTAGAGCCAAACACGCGTGAGATGCAGCTCTTTAGTACTCAATTGTAGAGAAATTTTGAATAATAACACAAGCTTAACGAAATGCAATATTCTTATTTTTATTGGAAAAAATAATATTACATCCTCAAAAAATATTAAAAATTGTCTCGGTTTTTTTAAAACACCTCCTCGTTTCTTCAATCTTTCTTCTTCCTTTCACTGAAAAATACCATCACTCCTACCCCATTACCACCGCCCCACCCCTACCTCCAAAACACCCCCACCCCTACCCCATCCCCGAACAGCTTCATTCCCATCACACACCACCTCCCCATCCATGATCCCCCCTTCCCAAAAAACCTTAGATTCACGATCCGCCTCTATGAGCTCCCAACCGCCCACCCCTTCCCCTAAAACCTCACCACGAAAAAAAAGAGGTAATTTTTTTTTGTTTAATTTAGTAAAAATCATTTTTCTTTTTGTCGACAAGGAATGGTTTCAGCGTAGGAATACACTGTGTCACTCAATATACACCACTGATATATATTGATATATATCGTACAGAGACACGTATTTCACAGATATCACAGATTAAGCACATATATGCTGGAAATTTTGTAAGCAAGTAACAGATTTTAAATGCATGATAATGATGGGCCATTGTTTTTGGCCGTTTTGGGTGGGATGTTTGGGGGAGGGGGTAGTGGTGATTTTGGTGAATGGAAGAAGAAGAAATTTGAAAAGGAGGCATTGCTTTTAAAAAAAATAAAGCGATATTTCTCTTAAGATTTTTATAAAGTGATTGCTTATTTTTTTCCAAAAACGAATGTTATTTTTACAACTTTTTCATTAACTTGTGTTATTCTTCAAAAATTTCCGGACATAATTTGACTTTTTTGCACGAAGTCAAAAATCTTAGCCATCTACAGTATATTGGTCCATTATTTTCTTCCAGTGATTTGGACTTGTAATAGCAAACAAATGATAAGTCAACAAATGAACTGGACACGTTAGTGAAACATCAAGCATCCATATATATCGTCATGAGCCCAAATATGTTACTTGCTGAATTATTTGACATTATTAGATAAGGGAAAGGCTATATTTCAAGAAAAAATTGGCATGTATATATGAAGGATTGCAACTAACAAATTGATGGAGAATTAAGTGGAAATTATCACTGATAAAACTCACATTAAGATTAGGGCCTGGGAGACTTCTATTTACTGCAGTGATTGTTGTTTGCTGGCACATACGCTCAATGCTAAAGGTACTCACCTGCAAAAATGTTCCAATATCATTGCTAAGAAAGAAAAGATTATCTCATCATGGTGGGAGAGTTTAATAACATAATTTAAAAAATACTTATCCTGGCCTATAATGGAATCCCTTCAATTTTTTTATTTTTATTTCAGAAATTAAATACTTAAGATAGAGTAGTGATTACATAATATTATAAATTAGCGAATATAAATATCGGGCTAATAGCGAAAACGAGTAGCTTAAACTCAAGACCAATGTTGCTCAGGTCGTGACAAGAGGCTTATTATAGATAATTTTTTTTGAGACAATTTTTTATTATGGATTGTGGAAAACATTATGGGTACAAAAATTAATAGTGTAATCAAATTATAATGTAAATCTTAGATCTTTATTTCTAGAAAAATAATATTCTCCTCATTAATTAGTTGTTACATAACTTTATTATTACCTCAAAAGTCTTCTCCACAACATCTGCAGAAGCAAAAGAAGAAGCTAGGAGAAGCAAAGAGCACCCATATAAGAGTGCATAAAAACGCACCATGAGAATCAACTCAAGTATTTTCTTTAATTAATTGTGTGTATGATGAACGAAAATTGCATTTGGTATCAAAGTATTGTGTGTATCACCAGAGATAGCTAGTTGTTTTGATGAAGTTTGAAGTACTAATACCAGAAGAAATGAAGAGTATTTAAAGTGATGTTTTCCTTCTCCTTTCATATTCTTCTATTTATAAATTACTAAAAAATGTTGAAGATTGTAATCCACTGATCTTCACGTTGACTAGAATAATTCTCTTCTTCTTGATGTGTGCTATTTTGTCAATTATTGCTTATATTTTGTTGATTGGAAACAACAAGGAAAATGATACAGTATGCCATCACACCCATCTTCTACGACTTGCTACAGATAATTTAATTTGTGATATTTTAATGTATGTGGTATATTTAAACCACATTCCTTCCCAGACAAGGTAATAAACACTAATTTAATTGACACATGGGCCAACTATTATGTACATAATTTATGTATAAAGATAAGGGTCGAAGAATTAGCAACGTTATTAGGAAGTGTACTTCACGAAATTTTTTTATCTAGATTAAAAAATTAGCAACGTGAGGAAGTGTACTTATTAAAGAAAAAATATCTACATTCAAAATTTTCATGGTAGAATTATTGTCGATTTAGTTCCTAAACGTGTTGGCTTGTATATTTTGACCTTCGATAGTGTTAGTATTGCACTTTAGTCGATAATCACTCTGATTGTTTACAAACAATTGCTCGATAATCTCTCTGATTGTTTACAAACAATTGCTTTATTTTGATCCATAAATTTTTTTTAAAAAAGACATTAAATATTAAACAAAACAATTATGTTGTAGTTCGAAGGGAGTAGCTATGAAATGGGTACTAGATTACACTTTGGTTCCATATTGCCACTTTGGTTCACATGATGATGCCACTTTCAGAATCCATTTTAACTATTATCTCGATCTCTCTCAAGAAATAAAATTATGATCGCATTGTTATAGTCATTGTTTAACGACTCCCTTAATTTTGGGGTCAAATTGAAACTATTTATCATCAATTATGACTTAAATACAACTCTTCTATTACCGGAGACTAAATTATATTTTGGAGATATCTTATAAGAATTGATGGGTAAATTATCGAAAGTTACCCTGCAACAATCATCTCAAGAAGCGCGATCGGTTTTACTTTGTCCAGTTTAACGCCGTTAAAGAATTGGCCCCAGAGACAGACACGGGTGACCACCAGCCTCGTTATAATTTAACGTTTTGCACATTACCAAAAATATAACTCATAAAAGGAGTTTTGTGTATCAGAATTTAAAGTTGCGTGGATTAGTCCTTTGTTAAGAAGAAATGTATTATTTGGTCCCTAACACTTCGATATTAATTATTTTTAATTTTAATATTTGGAAAAAATATCTCTAGATTAAGATTTTAAGGTATATATTAAAATTAATTATATAAATAAATTACATTTACTATAAGTTTATTATCCTCTCTATATATATATATATTGATTATATAAATAATTAAAAAGTACATTATATACCTACACAAATTTAAGTTGATTATATAATATATAAAATAAATATATAATAATTGATATTATATTTATTGGACGGCTCGAATTTGAAGACATATATACACTAACAAAAGCACATCATTCTATAATAAATATTTAATGTAACATTCTTTTTATTGAATATTTCTGATAAATAAATATCAGCATAACAAAACTCATAATAAAATATATTAATGTTATTCAAAGTTAATATATTAAAATATTTCAAAATAATATTGTAGTAATTATCTTAAAATATTAAATTTTTAATATATATCAGAAAATCTTAAATTAGAGATATTTTTCAAATATTAATCAAACTATATAATAATGTTAAAAGTTAATATTTAAAATATTTAAAATAATATGAGTTATAGTAATATCTTTAAAAAACATATTTGAAAGTCATCGCCAACAACTTAATAATTGGCCTCATATTTCATCAGCTGCTTAATTAGTTCCAATATCACTTATGGAAATGTAAAAATAGATGAATGAGTAAGGATAACTATCGGCGATTTATGGAAGCCCTGTAGCGTTGAGTTTTATTGTAACTTAATAATCGGATTTCACGTGTGGATTTCAATCCTTATTATTATCATGTAAATTCATTGCTTCCATCTTAAACAAAATAATTGAGCAATGAAAAGGATTTGTATTTATCTCAAATGAAAAAACATTTATTTATTGGAGGAATTGGGACAGACTGAATGATATATAAGGGCTGAATTTTCAAAAAGAAAAACTTGACATGAAATTGGAGAAAACCTCTAACTCATTTCGAAGTTTTAGTTCAACTGCTTAATAGTCCTCATTAAATTTCTATATATATTGTATTTGATAAACTAGAGAGTTTTATCCCATTGGCAACAATGTAAGGAGTATATAAAATCTAAGTTTTACTACTTCAACTTTGATTATGGAAACCACTGTAATGCAAAGAGGCTTTATTCCTCAATGTAAAAACCATACTAAGTATGAACATAAGCACTAGTTGATCAGACTACAATGTCATTCAAACAATACCCTCTCAAATACTTGAAGTTTAGTACTCAAATTATTGACAATTTTTAGCTGGCATACCAGATTGTTAATGACATAGTTGGTCCAAGTGAAAGTTGGGTATGAATTAAATGTCTCATCTGATTCATGTCAAATCAGTTATTAGCTACATCTTATAACATGCTGGCGGAGTATGCTTTAAGGTACTATAAGCCTCAGACTTATTTGTTTAAGAATAAACATTAAATGAAAAAACCATTATACCATAAAATTTAATTTTGTGTGACTCATGCGACAATTCTGAATTTCATAAAAACACTGACCAGTCACTATAAATCTGAAATTACATCAGTTCTTAATAAAACAAATATCACTGTTGACTGTAAATGAAGTCACCAAATAAAGTACGCAAAATACTGAGAGATAAAAAAAACAAATTGCTTATGGTGACAGCAGCCGAGGACTCGAGAGAGAAAACAAAACAAAAACGTGTGATAAGTCTTCCGATGATTATGGTATGGTATTTTGTTGAAAAAAAAAATGGCAAGATTTATTAGAGAAGGGTTATCTCAATTAGAACAAGTTATTACCTACCCGAGAATGGAATGTTCGAAGTTGGTAGGGTGTTAGAATTTTGAAAGTTATTACAAATTATAGTAAAAACTCTATAAATTAATAAAATATTTAATCGACAAAATTTATTAATTTAAAGAAGTTTATTAATTTTGGTCATAAATTAATAATTTATTAATTTGAAGAGTTTTTTAACAACATAAAGATACGTGACATCTAAATTCCGCCTACGAATTTATCGATATCGATCCATAAGCATTTAGAATCATCTGTAAGATATCATGTAAAATAATAGAAATAAGAGAATGTATGGAAATTATATTAATTATTTTCATATTAGTTATAGTAATTATTTTGAGTACAAGTTTGTATTATTACAATTAATATTCACATCAGACCTATAATATGTAGCCTAAGATAGCTCCATATATTTCATAAGTTTAATTCACATGAATATTATAAGTTACTTCCTCTCATACTTATAAAAAAAATTCATTCATATCTTATATAATGGAGTCATATTTTCATTAAGTTCTAATAATTATTTTTTTAATGTCTAACAAATATTAATTTATGATTTTCTTAGAACCTATATTATGAAAGGATTTTGCGAAAAAATTATTATCTTACTCTTTTCACGATTTTGTAATTTTAATTGGCCCAAGTCTCGACTCTAAAAATTTATTATTTTAGAAAAATGCTTTATTAATTTATGGTAGTGACAATTTATGTATTTTACTGTATGTGGACTTCAGTTCATACAACCAGTGAACCTCGTCGTTGATGAGGTGGATTGGTAATATGATTGTTTGGTCGTCTTTTCCATCCTTATGACAACTTTGATTGGGATGAATCTAGCGGGATCTAGGTTACTCATGTTTACCTGTTGGTTTTTTAGTATTTATATACGTTAATTGAGACTAAATTGTTAGAGTAATAATATGAGCTGATACAATCCTTCATGTTCAAAAAGTTTAATTACATTTATCGGCTTGGCTGATTTACTTTTAAATTTATTGCTTAATGCTGGCCTATAAATACATATAATATTTTTAATATGCTTCAAAGAATTAATTTAATAAAATAATCTCTTTATGTTCACCCAGATACAAATAGAAAGAAAGAGATAAGTAGGTCATGTGTAAAATAAAGATTTTGTGAAAAGTTCCTTTGATAAATTTCTCAATCCCAGAAAACTGTCATAAGATAAGACTTCTCAGTATAATGGGGCCTCATAAAAATCTTTGTATACTAACTGCCTCTATTAAATAATATTTTCTTGTATGTAAAATAATTAACCATATAAATTTAAAAACCATTCAATATTCAATATACTATTCCGAACATTCATTGAAAGTTTTGTTGCAAAAAAGTAAAACCAAAAATTTAATATATCAAAATTATTGTTAGTATTCATAAAATCTAGAAAATTCAATATATCAAAATTATATAAAAAAATAAAACCAAAAAAATTAATAAATCAAAATTATTTCTTCCTCCTAATAAGAAATAAACGGATACACTATTGTTAGTATTCATAAAAATTTAAATATATTAAAATTATGCATAATTCAATATAAAATCAACAAAATACTACAAATCAAAAATACAAATTGAGGGAAGAAAAAAAATATAACTTTAAGTATTTACTTACATCAAATATCTAATTGATGAATGCTGAAAACTTGAACAATTGAATTAACTTATATCGGAGTTTCAATTGGATATTAGTCTATCAGACCTATGTGAATATGAGATAAGCACTAAACAGTGATTCAATTTGCTTGCATCTGACGGTTTGCCTTCTTGTTTTTTTTTTTTTTTTTCTAATTTTAGCATAATTCTTGAAGATATTCACATGTGGGTTGTGTAGCAATCGGGCCATACATAACCTTAGCCGGGCCTGACCGGCTCTGTTATACTATATCACAATTTAAGAGGGGCGACTAAGCTATAAAGAAAATTATACCCAATTTCAACTTATAAAATGTTTCCCATCATTCCACTCATCTCTTTCAAGAGTACGCTATGCGATCACGTAAGATAAAGTTCAATTAAATAGTCCTACACAAATATGATCACGCAAGAGATTAACAATCGTTTATTCGATTTATTATGACAAATGATTTAACTTTTGAGTTTATAAATTGTTACTTAAACACACATAGTCAATTTATCCACCTTTATCAAGTTAGCAATAGTCTTCAATCAAGCATATGAACAATTTACGAACTATAAAGAATAACAATATATAAATAATAGTTAGGTAGCTAAGTGGATAGAAAATGCAATGTTCGACCTCGGCTTTCCAACCCCGGATTTGAAATGTAACCTCAGATATATTATCAAGAAAGTAAATCCATTGGGCGCGCATACAATCAACTTTAATATACACAATCTTCTAGCCATCCGACTGCACTCATCTAGCTACGCCTCTAGCAACCACTTGAGAACTCTGCCACCCTGAAACCCCGGCATTCAAGATCTACCTAACTCAACAACCTTCTAATATCAGTTTGACATTAGCAAGCTCGCTAATCAATCAACACAATCGAGTTCATTTCTAAGTAAGAAGACCACCTACTCGTGAACCTTGTACTATTCTTTTCCACAAGAAAAGTTTTAACTTTTTAAGATAATCCCTTAAATGGATTTGGTAAAGAGTATTACTTAATCGGTTCTTGGCTGAAATATCTCAAATCAAGATGCAAAGAAGAACAAGAGAGTTGGCTTTTGCTTTGACCAAATTAGAATTTCATTTTCAATTAGGTTGGAAAAGTTGTGTTTGAAATTCTTTGCATTGAGGGATAGAGAGTTGCCTTTTGCTTTTATAGATGGAAAATATTAGCTTAAAATCAACCAATATCGGGTTTGTATTGCGTATAAGCATCTCGATGTAAGTCCTCGACACGTTTCAACGGATGGATCTAAAAATCCTATCGGGGTTACCAACACCCTACGGAAAGCATCTCGATACGTAATTGGGTTCAAAATATGGCCATTATCGGTCACGTGATAAAGCGCAACAAATACCGACAAGACCGTAAACGCCTCCGGAATTTATCTCATAAAGACTATCTAGAACGATCGTGAGGATCGAAGCCCCAGCGCGAGCCCCGATAGTGTTGGGAAGTCATCCCATAAAGACTATCGGTGGACGACGGGGATTAAGCCATACGCGAGCCCCGGATGAAGCGCAAATTTAATTTCAAGAGATTTCTTACTTTTATTGCCCAAGCTTAAGCCTTTAAATTTGACTTAATTCCAAATGACACAAAGTCATTTTAACTTAATTTCAAAATAATTCAAACGCGGATCAATCAAGAATAAGTTTATACTAAACATTCTTTAAAACAAACTATTTACTAAATAGTTTGTTATTTAAAACCAACTTTCTCAAAAAACTAAGCAACTTGGAAGAGAATTTACCTAAGGAACACGTAAGAACAAATGGGCGTTTGGCGCTTGCGGATTACCGAATCTTGGCGTCTTTAAGCCGATTTCGACGCATCGCAGGTTTCACTTCAGAAAAAACCATTAGCCCACGTAGCACTTTGTTATCATCAATCAAAGAAATTCCAAGTCAACTAGCTCTTCATTTTGACGATAATAAATACCTTTACGCACAGGGTATAAGGACAATAACAAAGATATACTCCCCCTCAACATAAGCATCAACATTGCTCACGCCAAGAGATAAAAAGACAAATCGCTCAATGCATGGAACATGAAACGTGAATCATACAAATCATGAATTTAGATCAAACCTCTATTTGTCCACACTTGGATTCTCACCCATTCTTTCTTTAACAAGCCTCGGCTCTTCTCGACGATGTTGACTTCTCTCAACATTGTCACCACATCAATTATTTGTTATCTCATCTTTCATTACTGTTGGTCCTTTCATGACCGCAACGATCGACGCTACCTTCAACGCCATTCTTTCTTTTAAGCTTCTTTAAGTCCTCAATGACTAGCGCGCTGTCGATCCTACATCATCATCACCACACTCTCGACCTTTAGTTCTATCTAACGACTAAGCATCTTTAAGCCCATGACATTTCTTCATCGCCTTCAACGCCTCGATTCAAGGCTTACCGACATGATCATCAACATTACGTCCAGAAGCACATCTCTAACACGTTTATGAAATAAAAACACTCTGGCATACGTTATGTAAGAAATCAACGCTTAAGTCATTATTAAAACAAGCAGACGGACTCAGAAATTCAAATGCGCTCTTCTACGCAAAGTGTTCGACTTAATAATTTAAACAATTTGTATCAGTTTGCTCAAATAAAAAATGCCTACTCCTAGCGATCAATTAAAGACATCTCGCGATTAATTTCTCCATTGTGATCCTGGGCTGCAGAACCTCGAGTAACCGCTGGGATTGGGCCTAATTTCTAAGCATTTTAGGGGGAATTTTACCATGGGGCCGGATTTTATTTTCCTTCATTTTTTCCTTATGCGATAATAGAGAGTAATTAATATTCTATTTCCCAATTTTCACACAATATTATGTTTTTGGTAATTGTAATTTAGAGTATTAATTATCTTAAATCACTCTAGTGTTTCTAGAATATTAATTCGTATCTAGCTAATCAAGGTATTTTGTCAAAACTGGCATAATTCCCCAGAGTAGTTACTATGGCTAATATGAAATTCATTCATGTAATGAAAAGTTTGCCAAAAAGGTTGTCAAGCTTAATTTCTATGTCCCATTTAAATAATCGAAGATAGAGAATAGTCGTTGCACTAGTTGTCCCATGAGTGGTTTGCCAGTATGTGGTTAGTTTAAGCACTTTTTCTTAGAGAAATCTAATGACTAAAGTCGGGTAATTGGCACTCTACTTATAATCGCTTAAAAGCCGCACCACGCTTAATTAATACGTAAGATTCTTACATTATATTAACGTTACACATTTTTTCCATTATTAAATTCGCTTCAATAATTTAATAAAAATACAATATTACCTTCAACCAACAATTACTTTATATTTCTTATTATTTAAAAAATATCGATATCGCTTTTATATATTATTAAAAATATTTTAATAATATTATTAAAAAAATATTGCTCCTATCCAAATAATATTTATCGCTAAACCTTTTAAATTAAAACTTCGATAATAACAAGTAATTTATTATATACTATTTTCAATTCAATTTAATTAATATTTTTTATTTTTTATGTGTCACACTTTGATCATGAATATTATTAAAAAAATAATACTATTAAAAAAAAATTCTACAAAAACAAGGATAGAAGAAGGGGACGTTAAAGGTTTGAACAAATGTAAAAACGAGTGAAAGTTGGCGGATAAAGATTGAAAGAGATTTGTTTATTTCATTTTCAAAATGTGGGGTTACGGAGAGAAAATGGAGGTATATGATTGATTTGCTTTTTTTTGTTTTTTAATAATATTTTACTTTGATTTGTTGCAGTATTTGGAAAGTGTAATGCAAAAAGAATTTTATTATTTATGATAGGTTATAAAAATAAAATCTATCAGATTAGTAAATTCTTCACAGACAAGTGCTTTATCAAATTGAAGACTTAATTCTAAAACTACGAATTTCTAAGTCATTACTGAATGCCCTGGCCATTTACTGAAATGACTGAGTCTCTCGATTGATCATTTATCTGGATGTGTTTCTCGAGTCGACTCTGGCTTTGTTCGATCTGACTAACCTGATTTCGACAGAAATTCTCCCATTGACTGACTGATTCACTGATTTGAACTTGATCGGAGACTCGGTGACCACCCCTGACTCTGACATTGGCCCCAATTTTGGCACTTACGAACAGATTCCACAAGCCATTGTATTTACTGACCTCCCAGCTCACTCGCACTGGACGTGGACTTTATTGCTTAACGCTGTCATAGCGCTGGGACTTGGCTTTGGACACCGGTGGACTTCGTGAAATCGGATAGTTTTATTTTCATGTGATTATCATGTTTTTAATTACGCGCTGAGGTCGCTTACGCTGATATTTATTAATTTCGATTCGATGTAGCTTTTTTATTGCCTCGATATCACACTTGATTTGATAGAGTTTAGCCGCTGAGCATTTATTAATTTCCTGACGATAGAAAATTCCCGGTTCTCTTGAAATTGCATTTTTGAGCTGACAAGAAGTTAGTTGGCCAAGAACGTTACTGGCCAGACATGGCCTTAAGCAGTCAAGGTCAGATAATGAGACTTGCCGATATAACCCATTTTAATTTAGCGAGATTCTGTACCACTTGGGACTTGTTGCAGATTCGACCTCACTCTGATTTGAAGTCTTTAAAGCTTACGCCACTCAAGCCTTCACTACGCGCCTTTTAAGAAATATTACAGGTGAGTCGACGATCGCATTTGGGCTTTAACGCTCTTAACCTGGCTGGACGACATCGATCAACTGTGATAGTGGCCTTAAAGAAATACATTTTCTAACTTATTATAAGTGGATCAACGCCGGCTTATTCCCTATATCCTGAATTTGATTTAATCAAACCTAAATTTATCAAAGTGCTCATCCAAGTTTATGAATAATCTGGGCTATATAGCTTAATCCTGAATATTCGAACGCTCTGAGAACTCCAAGCTCTATTCTCACGATTTCGCTCAAACTGTAAGAATTATAGCGCTTTGTTCAAAGCGCCTATTATGGCCATCGTGATGTTTTCCAAATTATCACGCTTTTGTTTCGCCGGGCGTGTCTTCAAAGATTTAACTTTTGAAATCTGCAGATCGCTCACCGAATTTTTTCAAGGGTTTTGTGTGTTTTCAAGTGTGCAATTTTGGGAGCCACAGATGATTTTGCATGTTTTGGTATTTATTTTGGCCACAAAATGATGGGGTATTTGAGAGGTCGCCCCAAATTCCTACTTCTACGATGATTTCATTTCAGTGCGATCACGATCTCGACTGGCTGAATTTTAAGACAAAGATTCCGACTGGGTTTGGATAATTTTGGAAGTACTTTTCCTCCAATAAAAGTACTGCCTATTTACAAATGCTATGTTCCAGCTCTTTTATAATAAGATATTTTCATATCAATTCCGGACCTGAAATTGATTTTGCACCACCTCGACTTCCGAGCTGGCTGATGATCCATAAAACTTCAAGGAGTCTTCATTTTAAACCTCCCCGTGGTTTATATATTCTTCATTTCGAGCCATGTGCCTTCTTTGAACGCCTTCAAGGTTTCTCAATTTTGTTGATCAATAAAATTAGGCTTTGCCCCAATTTTATCCAAAGATTTAACGCGAGGTCAAGCTTCTGAACCCTATTTCAGCCCTCAAACCAGGTTACCAACGGTAAACCCTTATTTTTATTTCTAATAACCCCTGCGCTCGATGACGGATCCCCTGCTCGCCCGGTGGTTCGATTTGAATTTGGGTGGTTTAATCGCAACTCAATCACCACGTGGCATTATTTAGCGAAGCTCGAATTTCTTTAATTACCCCTGATTTAATTGCCTTAATCACTTTAATTATTTTGATAAAATTTTCGATGTTCATGTGACGCTCATTTAATCTGCACATACTTCTGAGTAGCGGCCGGGTCTCGACCTGCATTAATATTCATTTTCCAACACGCTGGGTTCTTCAGCGGGTCTCTATTTTCAGCATACGCCTTTTATGGATTTGCATCCGTCTCGCTGAGTCATTGGACGAGCAATTGATATTGGACCTGCTTTCGATATGAATTTAGTACACATCTGATCCTAGTTAACACTTCCATCGGCAGAGGTCCACATTTTGTGATTAACTGATTTCTAATTTTATTTCGCAACTCGGGCATTTGGTGCTTTGACCCTAGTCATCATCCATGTCATTTAGTGGACTTCTCAAGGACGACGACTTCGCTTACAGGATATTCTCGCGGATCACGCGAACACACTCCCCGGTCAACTCCCCGGTCATTCAAGGACTTATAGATAGTTGACTTTATTTAGGATTCACAAGCGATACGATTTTGTATGTCACGATCCTTAATTAAGTATTCGGTCCGAGGATCGACTTCAGAAGACTCTACCTATGGGATTTAATGCCAACACGTGAAAGTTTGGGATCCTGTGATTAATTTTACTTCGCCAAAGAATTTAAATCATGTGGTTTTGTGTAAACATGAATTTAGTAGACGCAAAACCCACACCTCGATCCTGCAGAGATTAATTGTGTGAATTAATTTTGTTTTGAGATTCGATGCTTACCAATGCAATTAGCATACGTTAAGATCCCGCTTTTAATTTCGATCCGTAGAGAGGATTTAATGAGAATTTATTTGTTTGGATTTAATGTTACCACGAATTTAGTACATGTTACATCCCATTTAATTCCTCGATCTATGTAGCATCTGAATCATAAATTACCTCAGAGCTAACCAAACATTTCTGGCTATAAGTTAAGATTCTGTGATTTATTGCATCGATATTAATCCAACTCGTAGATTAACTTTTAATTAATATATGCAATTTTTAACATGAATTGGAGTCATATTAAATATTTAAAATACTTACCCAACCCTCGTGGTTTCGTAATTAATTATTTTAATTTTAGAGTTTAATTTAAAATTAAACTCTATTTTTCCACCATTTTTGGGTCGATATCGGTTTATTTGGTTAACCGATAAATATTTGGGATAAATTTTCACGTGAAAAGTTTTGGCCATCCCATGTATATTTTTTTTGAATTTTCGAACCACTCGCTGTGGGCGTAAGATGTTCGACGCTTCCATTTTCCTAACACGAGCTTTACTTGTCCATCAAGAACCAACCAACAAGTGAGGCTCGGGTCCTCAAAGCTGGCTTCATTTAAGCATTTAGATTTACGCAAAAATCAAATTTCACCATCCTTTTTTCTTCCCTAGGCCGCACGGTTCTTAAATGTACAAAATGCTGGACTATTTTTTTGATTTTTTCTATCTATTTTCTTGCTCAACTTCGATACACTTTTGATATTTTTATATGATTACGTTTATCATAATACTAATGATCTCTCTTCATGTGTTTTGCAAGATTAAAGCTAAGAATTTGCATCAAAGTCCACAACATTTTTACAATTCCTGGAATTTCATCAATAAAAGGCAACTTTCGCATACTTTAATTGCTTGATTTGTAGGGTCTTTATTGTGCTTGGGCATCACCACCCTTTCTTGCTGTAATTAAATCTTATTTTGATAAAATCCCATCTTTAACTCTAGATTTTGAAAATATAAAAATAATTTTCCTTTAAAACCAAATTTTTAATGTCAAAAACAAAGACTTCTTTTCACTTAACATCCATAACTTCCGGTGATCTCTATCAGCTTTAGAATTTTTATATTTTGAATCTTGTTGCGAGACGTCTTTTTTGATAGGTAGAAGCTCTTGAGTTCATTCCCTGAAGTCGAGATACGAGTCCTTGAAATTTGACTTCTTTGAGGGGTTCGACTGGGATTAATCACCGCAGCCTTTAGGGAATTTGCTTTCTCCTAGTACTGTAACCCGATTGATTGATTCAAATTTCTACTTGCTCGTCTCTTGAGTCTAGTTTGTGTTCATTTTTTGCTGGAATTTTTTGGATAGTTTAACTCTTCCATTTTGCTAATGAACGATTGCATGCCGGGTTTTGGCCCATTGCTTGCTTTTTCTTGGCTTTCTTTTTGATTTGGCTTCTCCACTCGTGTGCCCCCTCGTGATTCACGCTGCAGTAGTGGTTGGAACTTGCATGTAGAATGGACTTTAGAACGCCTTTCCTCTTCTTCCCGCTACTTACTTGCTTTATTTCTTCTGTTTTCATGAGCCGAAATTTCAGGATCTAGGATGCTGAAGCACGCCAGCTTATCATTTTTTGTTGGATGTAAGGTTTCCGCTTTGCCTTTTGGTCATAGATCATGCAGTAAGTGCATGCTACCTGTGTCGTTCTATCTGAGATTGGCCTCCACCTCGTGGCTTTAATTGCATTAACTCCGAGGGTTACTTGCCGCGTAGTTTCACAAGTAATGTACTGTGGTCAACCGATAATCTGGCCAAGGGCTTCAAATGCTTTCTCTTAAGATGGTTAAATTCTGGATTTACTAATTTGGTAGGATTGTGCTAACCCAGCGGCCCTTCTGCTCAATGGACGCCGCTGACACGCCCCCAACCACTTTTGTAGGCTAAATGGCTCAAGATGTCCTCGTCCGGCCTATATCGATGCTGATGCCTCTTATAGTTTGACACCAATGTCCCGCTTTGGGAGGCTTTGGTTGATATAAAATGATATGTTCCTGACCTTAAGAGCTTGGGCAGAAATGATTTACCCTGCTAACGGGATATTCAGACGTTGAATATCTAGAGGCCTGGCAGTCATGTAAGGATCCTCAAATTTCCCCGCTTATTACGACGTATTTCTTCTCGAACCCTGACAACTCTACAGGAATCTTCTCATGATTGCCAGATTTACCACCAAACTACTGACCCCGGGGCCCTCTAAGTTTTGTAGAGATAATGTTGACGTTTCGAGCTTTGTCTCAATCCCTTAGTCTTATCTCCGCCTTCCTCGTAAGGTGCCAAATTGCTCCTTCATTTCATCTATACACGCCATTCATCTACTTAAATTCGATAGAAAGGTCTAATGTATTAGTTGTCACAACGCTTGCTTTTGTCCCCTCTCTCTTCATCAATATCACTTTTCATCCCTGTGTTCAAAAAGTCAGATTCTTGAACCTAGTCCGAAGTCAATCTTTGTGGAGCTTTAGCAAAGCATAATCCTTTCTTTATGGACCGCAGTTTCACCTCCTTCGCTTCCCGACAGAAGCATCGAGGTTGGGTCACATGTAAAAGTCGCGCTTACGCCGCTGCTAGACCGGCCGGTACACCCGCCCGGCTTGCTCATCTCGATCCTCGAGCCTAGATACATCATCGTCGTAAGTGGATTCGCTTCCCTACTTTTTTTTTTGCCTCACGTATCGGATCTCTTTCTTCTTTTATGGTTTTATTCATTCTCGATTGTTATTTTATTATCGCTTACTTTTCATTCTTTTGCCGTGATACTCGATTTAATCCGACTAAGCATAAATACGACGGTTGCTTTTGTACTGACACGTATCGCCGGGCCACGCACTGCTGGATCGCCTCCTCGGTGATCAAGCCAAATCGAGTTCAGGGGCTCGCATAGTTTTAACCTGACGCGAGCCGGAGCGGGCGCTTATCCTCATGCTCGTGGAGGCGCGGCGCTTATCCTTGCGGTTTGTGAGCTGAAGGAGTCTCAACTCGGGTTCGACCGCCGCCAAGGCCTACCCTTGTTCGTGAAGTTTCTTATTTTGCTCAAGTCTCAACCTTTCGAGGCATTAACCTTCAGTGTGCACTGCCCACAATGTCCGCCGAAACGCATTTATGTACGTGGATCGCTCCTATGCCACTCAAGTTAACTCATCCAAAATGCTATTTGGTTCGTCCCAACAGCATAATCTTTAGGGTTTTCTTGTAGATAAAGATCGATCCCCGCCTCTAACTCTTCTAAAGAACAATTGTGTACCAGACGCTGGCTCTCCCCGTTCAGAGTGTCGTAGTTTCGGTTTCTTCATCCCTTTCACCGATACGCACGGGAAGCGTAGACATAAATTTTGCCTTCATTAGCTTCCAAGGATAAGTGACCTTTAGTTGCTTGGTCGAACTTTAGCCCATTCGTATGCCTTCCTCTCGTTTCGCTCAACCCTCAAAGCGCCGATCTTCATACTCCAAGCGCTTCCACGAGGCTAACAAATATTCCACAACGCTTGCCGCTGACGTATTTGTATATCGAGTCAGTCAGGGTTTCTTTTAAGGAATTCATCGTGATGCCTCGTTGCAAAATACAAGTGAGTATTCCGGAGCAAGGTCAACTCATACACATATCATCGGGTCTCGACTTCCATCTACTTCCCTCTAAGGAGTATCCACGCTGGGGTCGGGTATCTTTGACTCTCATACCCACGCATCCCGCTTGTCTTTCCTCGCCGATATGCAATCGAGGTCAGCCATGAATCTTTCCTTCATTGCCTCCCATGGACGCTGGGCTCTTTCCGACTAAGAAGCGTACCCCCTCGCTTTAACGTGTTCTCATTTTGTTTCTACGCTGAAGCATTTGTGCAGCCTCTTCTTCTTTCTCCTCTCAAAGCCTTGAGCTTTCAGGTTGATTTTTCCCAACTGGTCAAGATGTACTTCCTTTGAATCACATTTGTCCCCAACCTTAGGAAGATCGATTTCCTTGATTTTCTTCTGTGGCCGAGTGCCGCCCCAACCGGTAAATACTAAGCTACTGCTTTCTCATGTATTTTATTTGTGGTGAGCCTTTTCTCAACCTCTCTCGCTATAAATACTGGTCACCCTCTCTGACAGACACGGCCGGTGGTTTTTGGTGTATATCCCAAACCCCATGGCCGAAGTTCTTAATAGACCATCTTTTTCTCGCTTTCCCATCTTCTCAAGCGGCCGTTTCAACCTATGTATTGGCCCCATGGCTTTGTCTTTCGATAGATCATACCGCTTCTTCTGGGGAAAGTCGGCTTTCGGGCTCCATGCCATGCTCTAATTGGGTCCTTCCTTTGGTGCCACGAAACCTTTAAGGGCGACGCCGCTTACCTTTTCTTGCCAGCTGGTGGGTAGGTCGCTCAATGCCAATTAGATGCTCCTCCACTTCTTGTAATGTCGGCATATCATTTGTGCGAGGTCTCTCGGGTGCCTCTCGAATTCTTCACATGCTGGGTTTGCTCTCTTCTTGTAGTATTTCCTGCATCGGCAAAGCGATTCTTCTATCACAATGGATTCTCATCCTTTCAATGTTTTCTCCATCCCATCTTTGCAATACTTCGCTATCAGCGGTTATAGGCGGACAAAGATTACCGGGCCAAGTGATCCGTCTTCCTAGTAGGATATTAATGTGACCTTGGCATCTATCACATTTAAACTGTGGATTTGGTTTCCAACTCCTCTATCGAATGTCACAGACTTACTTTTCGGGCGGTTCGCCCGCCTCGTTAAAGCCTCGATTATAATGTGGAATGCCAGAAAGTCTTCTCTGGCTGAGATGCCTGCCTCACTGTCCGGAGGAAGGATGACAAAATGATCGTCCGGCCTACCAAAGATTCTCGCTTATCCGACTTTCATTTGGCGTGATCCCTATTATTATGTAGAGGAGGTTTATTATGAAAATTCTCTTCAGGGTGCGATTCATCAAATAACGCCACGTAAGAAAGTACGCAACTTGTTAAAGCCGGGTAAATACACCCTTAGCGCTCAATAGCTTGAGTTTTCAGACTTCAACACATACACGCAGATGCTCGCGATCCTCATCGTCTGGAGTATACGCCGATGCCTCTGACAAAGTTTTGCTTACCAAAACCCCTGCACCGACCTCAATGGGTTTATAATGGTGGTGTGGTTACGTGGTTCAAGAAACTTTGTCTTCCTCTAAGGTAATCGCCTTCTCGCAAGATCCATCACTCTCTTCAAGATAAATCATTTTTCAACGGGATACCCAAGATCCTATGATACTCTGCGTATTAGGCTCCATGCTTGATTTGCCTAATCAACCCCTTTCACAATTTGTTGATATAAGTTTTGGCTTTCGCCACCACAAACATCGCTGACGTCGGAATCGAGGAAGTGGATATCTTCTCTCGCATCACTGAGTGTAGGCGCTTCATTGCCTTCCGAAGGCTCCGAGTCCGCCTCGACTATCTCGTTCTCGGGCGTGAACTTTGTTGTTTTAAAAAGTCCACGTGGTGCTTTCTTTCTCGAGCTCGAGTTCTCTCTCTCGCCTCTTTGGGATCGTATACGGTCTTCGAGTAAAGAGTGTCATGGGCGAGCATGTATGTCTTTTGGCAGCCGACGACAGCCCATATCACGTGCCCTCGCTAAGCAAATTCTAATGTTCTAGAATTATGCCTCAGACACTGATTCCAGAAGTCCCAATGCATTCCTCAACGCACACGCCGACGGGCCTACGACTCGGTAGCCCTCAGACTGCCTCGTATTCCTCCACCGTCACGGGGTCTCAGAATCGGGCTCTTCTTTTCGCTGCGGCAATTAGCTCCATCACGCTAACCGGCCCTCTTCAGACGTTTCACAGAATTTGAGCCCGCCTATCTGGGCTGAGGCAAACTTCAAGTTAGCTGCATCAATTTAACGCGATTCCCTTGAGGGAGTCGAACGAATCGTTTAATTTATTTTACCCTTCACTCCCAAGATTGCCGCACGCCTCAAACAAAGCTGGCTAAGACAAGCATTTCAGTTTCAGCCCATCAAAGTCATTGAACTCTCAAGTGGCTGATGTACCTTAGCATTCTCACCGGTCTATATTGCAAGCGTAAGGCTTTATTATGTGATACGGCCGACCTCGATCTTCACGACCTTTTATCGCCTAGTATATACTCCTTCACTGCGCCCTGCAATCATCCGCATCACCGAAATTCCATAGGAGTTTCTACTCGTGTTCCTCGGGTTGGTCGCTGACGACCTCGGTGCATAAATGGTGGATGATTGAAATGGCCCTATCTCCATTTTGTGAGGTCAGAAGCTCTCTTTCTTTCTTTAAAGTCGCTCACCGGCTTCGGGTCTATGTCTTCATCACCATCTTTTTCCGACATCCGAGCAATGTGAAATGCCTGTGTCAATCTTTATATGACGCTTTCTACCTAACCCTAAGAGTAGAAATGACTGCTCTTCCAGAAGCGTAATACCAAATATCATTTCGATAGTTCATATCAATTTAATTAAATCAATAAAAGTTGATAAATAACATGTATCAAATTTTGTTCGACACCGAACTACTTTTTATCAATTCAAATAAAAGACCTAAATTATTTCTAACCTTCGTTAAGTACTCTGGGAGGATTTCTTACACCTTTAATTCTTTTGAAATATCTTTTAAAGACTCGAACTCCAATTATACGGTGAACATAAAGGCAAAACATGATTTTAAATGAGACATAATTTTTATGTAGCTTATTTTTAAATAACAAACACTTAATTGGATCAATATTTAATACATTAATCAATTTTAATTAATTAAAAATAAAATAAAACATCATCTTCAACCTTATATCCACCCCTCATATACCACCTCACCCTTAACCCTATGAACCAAACCCTCAGAATCTACTAGGCCCCTCCCCTACCCTCTACTTTCTCTTGCATCATCCTCTACCCATCATCTCTTCCTCCACAAGCGCAAGGTAAGGATAACAGTTTTCATATTTCAAATTTCATGCCCTATGCCCACCATCTCATTGCCATAATAATAAACAAGCTGCTGCTGCTTTGTTTCATTTTGATGCCTTGAAGTTGTTGCTTGGGATTGACTTTGTTGGTCAAATTTTGTTCGATTTAATGGTGGGCTTACATATGAATTTAATTAGATTATTGATAAGTCGGAACAAATTCAGCACGGTAGCAATTAGATTCTTGCTCTGTTTTAATTTGATTTGTTGTCGTAATTGAAGAACTTAATTCTTAACAAATCAACTCAATTTCAGCACGGTAGCAATGGTGATGATCGACGGTGGCTATGTTGGTGAGCGAGGAAGGGGTGATTGCCCTCCGAGATGGTGGGGAAGATGAAGGGTGAAAAGGGAAAAATATATGAATCTACCTAAAAAATTTTAATCAAACATATTTTATACATGATCTATTGCGTATTTAAACTATGAACTAAACAAAATGGAAATCCCATGCAGTATTCCAATGTAGTTCTTATCAACAATCTTTCACGAAGCTTCCTTCAATTCTATCATTGGAAGACTTCAAATATAAAGGCTCTAAGCAATTCACACGGCGAGAGGCTGAATCCTACATTCGTGCTCGCTAAAGACCAAAGAAATCGATAAAATCAACCGCAAACTGTTCTTGACTTGATATTTTCGCCACCATAGATGGTTATGTGAGGCTGCGCTTTATCATTGGGCGAAAAAACGATGAAACCCAATGTCTTTGCCATATAGTGCCCTCAAATTAACCTAAAATCTCAACCGGTCAGCTTTAACGAAATTTAATTGCTTAATTTAATTAAATCATAAGCTGAAATTAAACATTTATGCATGTGAACTAACAAGTTACTAACGGCAGCCTCAACTAACTATTAAATTAATTTAAACTCCCCGACAATTAATCGGCTTCATCCAATTTATATTTTACATTATCAATGTGAAAATTCTCAATCGGTAATATTCTGCTGACATTACAATCAACTCTCAATTTAGCAAATGTAGTTTAATTTCGCTACATGAAATATAATTCAACGTCAATTGCATGCTACATGACTTCTGTGCTCTGATAATAGCTGCCTTTATAATAATAAATATAATCACCATTATTATTATTTATAACGACATGCACGATTCCAAGAATCCTGGTGATAATCCCTGTGATTATTAATGGTAACCCGATTGTAATTACAATTACCGTGATCGAATGTCTGCTTACGTGAATCACATTCACTAAACTAGTAAAATAAAATTACAAAAATTAATATCGCAACTAAGATAATAAATGTAAAACCAATAACTATTGACATTTCCAAACATATGTGGCGCGGAGTTTCGTCGTTGGCATTTGTGTTTAGAGTTGCAAGTTTAAAGCGTGGCTACGCGCGAAGGCCGATCGATCTACCGGAGCAGCGCGGTTAATGGCGGAGGCACATGGTGAAGTTCGCACCATTGACGCGCGGGGCCAAGTAGTTATTAATGTTTTATTTGATTTTAATCACTTAAAATTAATTAATGTATTAAATATTTCACTTACCAAGTCATTATATTTAAAAACGACTCATAAAAGTTGTGAATATATTTAAACGATTGCTTTTAAGCATTACGTTTAATCGTTATACTTGAGCTCATGCCAATAAAAAAGATATTTTTAAAAAGCTCAAGCCGCTAATCTCCTAAAGTGCTTATTCGAAAAGTTAAAATGATTAAATAACTATTTAAATGCATTTAAAGTGAATTCACGCGCTGCATTGAAATTTAGGATAACAATATATAGCTATAATACTTTAATTTGCAATGTCCCTGGTATAAATTAAAACAGATCAATTTCACCATTTAGTCAAATGTGTATGTTTTCACTCTCCTTCAGAAGTACATGCACTTTTATTGAATACATTGCATAATTAGATATCTTAATCTAACAATTTTCATGTAGAAAGTACCAGTAGTTGCAACATTATCATAAAAGTTTAGATTCTTTGAGCTCATAGTAATACAAGCAAACAAACAAGTCATGGGAAATGCTGATAGACTTACTTAACAACATGCATTTTAAATTAAACTAAACATCTTACGAACCCATCAAATTTCCTGTCTCAATAATATAATTACAAAGTGTAATAATACTAGAGAACATAACACATAACAAAATCTCAGGAAACCTAATTCACCATGATACTCATCAAATTGTAGTTTGATGGTGGCCTGTCCTTTTGCCCTTGAGCACAAGTAATCTCTTGGCTGAATAAAGCCTAAAAAGACTGAAAGCAGAGAGGGATGAAATGATAGACATGAAAAGTATGGCAATATATCCACAAAAAATAGCACCACCAATTTGATTGCAGAATCTGCCAAATTTGTCACACAGCTTCATCCATTGCAAACTACTCTCACCATTTAATGCAAATAAACAGCCTTGAAGGGCAGCTGTGTTGGTTGCAAACATTATGTATGCTATTGCCTACACGATTAAATAAATATTTGGACAATAGAGTTAATTAATTGGACAAAATAAAAGTGAGTCAGAATTTGACTCATGCAATAAATTATACTACTACGGTATGGTATAATCAACTGTGCTGGCAAAGGTAATTATTGGCTAAAGCGTGTTGCCAGTTACTGACATAGACCTGGCGGGTTGAATTTTCGGTAGAGTTACTTGTGAAATAAATGTATACTGCATTAGTGCCTCCATTCAATTTGTTACGGAGTAATAATTTATGAATTACATCTTACAATTAATTTTATATAACAAGGGCATAACTATAATAAGGATATAATCTTATATATTAAATCATTTGAAATATCTCAAATTTTGTATGTGAGACATAAATCTTCAATTCAATATATTTTATAGGTTCAACTCATATATGAGTTCTATCAAAGAATTATTTAAAATATTATGTTAAGAATTTATGATTTCACACTTTCAAGTCATTCCACATAAAATAAATTGATTATTGAAAAATAGATTAGAACCTTATTAATTCATCCAAAACTTAATAGACTACTCCATTCAATTTAACTTGTAAGTTTGACAAGATCAACTTTAGCTCTCAATTTAACATGTACAAAAATATTTCAAAAAACCAATTATTATTTGATACTGAGTACTTGACAATCTTTTTGAAATATAGTGAATATGACATTCAAATAAAAATAAAGAAAATATTTTATTTGTCTCACTTCATTTAGTAGACTATTAAAACCACAAATTGACATGACAATCACGTATTTTCATGGACGTAGCATTAATACTAGGAAAGCAACGTTATGCATCGGTCGTCAAGAGAAATAATCATCATTTTCTATTTTTCTTCCACGTTGACTCGTAAATATCTAGAAGTAAAGAAGGGTAAAACTTATGGATGGTTAAGCATTGAATAAAAATATAAAAATAAAAGGGACTTTATTAATTACTTAGCCTATTATTATATTATAGTTTTAGATATGAAAACTCTTATGCGTGAGATGCCACGCACGGTTCATACATTATTTTGTCTTTTCTTAATCTGTCAAGCATGCAATTTGAACATCTTTTTTCTCTTTTCCTTACTTCCCAACACCTAAACTTAATGTCCATGCCTTCTCCATCATTCCATAAGAAACCCAAACAATCAATCTTCTTTAATTCTTGATTTGTGCATAGCAAGAGTTAATCAAAGAATACCTCAAGAAAGTCGGGGTCGTTGGCACTGCTTCAATTAACAATGACACTCAAGAAAATTGGTTCGCCTTGGGATAGCCAGACATCAGATTAATATTTAGTCCCTAATTTAACGCTTTCTTTAAAATTTGAACATTATCAGCGCCCATTTTTAGGGGTCAAAATTTAATGTTTAATGGGGCTTAGTATATAAGTTAAAGCTACAGAAATTGGCCCTTTTAATGTGACAATAGCTTATTTCGTTCTAATACTTTTAATATTAATTACTTAATTTGTAATATTTGAAAAATATTAAGATTTTAAGGTATATATTAAAAATTAAATATTTTAAGATAATTAATATAATATTATTTTATATATTTTTATATATTAACTTTGGAGCAAAACAATATATTTTATTTATAAAGTCAGATATCCTTTATATT
The DNA here is from genome assembly GCA_019722365.1 of Lithospermum erythrorhizon. Lineage (NCBI taxonomy): Eukaryota > Viridiplantae > Streptophyta > Magnoliopsida > Boraginales > Boraginaceae > Lithospermum > Lithospermum erythrorhizon. Next base: position 1,759,083 of record JADFUC010001683.1, read on the forward strand.
TATTATAAATATTCAATAATTTTTTACTTTATACCTTTAAATATATCAATTATATATATATATATATATATATATATATATATATATATATATATATATATATATATATATATATATATATCGCCTGTTATATATAAAAGACGGATCGCGTGGTTAGCACGCCACGTCCATACACCTTTTTACTTTTAAACCCGATAAATCATACTAAATTATTTAATAAACACTCCAATATATAAATATTTTTACCGGCCCGACTCCTGATAAAAAGGCTAAATTATCGCTTGTTATGTATAAGCATGGATGCATGCTGGATAGCACGTGCGATTCATACACCTTTTTTTTTCTTTTGCTTTTTTTTTTATAAAAAAACTCGATAAATCAATACTCGATAACTCTCCAAAATAATATTTTTGGCCGGCCAGACATGGGATAGCGATAAATTACGTAATTTGCATTTTCTTCTCGCTTTTTTTCCAATTATCAAATATCAGAAAACCGGATCGTGTCAATCGCACGAACGGGTCCATACTAAGCATCGCTCATCTCTTTACTTATTTTATTTTATTATGGCTTTTTTCGAAACTCGATAAATTAATACTGACATTTAATAACATCTCCAAGATACGCACTGAGATACGGTTCCCTTAAATTAATAATCATGGTTTTTTTTCTTTTCAATTTTTTTACAATTATCAACTATCAGAAACTCAAGTAAATTAATACTCTAATCCCTTAATAAACTCTCTCTTTATAATATGTTCGGGTTAGTCACTACTCGGGTCAGTGCTTGGTTTTTTTATACCGACTGAGGATAAAAAACCTCATTATTTAATAAACTCTCTTAGATAATATTTTTGTACGCCCCACCCTGATAGGTGCTAAATTAATAACGATTATATATATATATATAGAGAGGTGTTGAACACACTTTTCAAACCACTGGTCTTTAATATTATTTTTGTCCCTCATGCATTTTTCCTCCCTGCCTTTTATTTCAAAATTAATTACTGAATCCTACCCGGCCCCCTTAATTTAATATGATTCTGTGACGATAATGGAATCATTGAAGCCACTCTGGACCATTTTTGTCATCAATTTAAAAGTTTACTAGTGCCGCCATTTGAAAAGTTTCTGAATAAAACCTCGGCCGAAAAGCCATTGGGGCGACGGTTACAACCTTTAAATTCCATATATATATTTGCCGCTATTATCAACTACATTAAACTCTCGATATATTAATAATGATTATTAATAAACTCTCTAAGATAATACTTTGTCCGTCTCTACTCGTAGATAGGCGCTAAAATTAATAACGCGCTTTTTTAGGTTTTTCAAATTATCAAACGACAAGTAGATGTAATATTTAATAAACTATTTTTGGCCGGTATCACTGGGATAGGGGCGCAATTTGGAACTTAATGCTTTTGGAATTATTACCATTCGATTTCGATATATTTTATTATACTCTATAAAAAGTTATCCCCGCGCTTCAAATCGATTTTGATAAGCCATATTTCGCCAATCTACCCGAATTAACAAATTACTTATAAACAAATTAAAAAGTTATTAATTATACAATACTCCCTCTCCATTTTTATATTTGCTGCTTTTAAAGAAAAAAAAAATGTTTTTAGAAATCGTTGCTTTTAACATAATAAATAGCATTTTTATATTTTCAACGATTTTTGACTACTTCATCTCTCTTGAAATAAAACAACCAACCAATCATATTATTTTAATTGGATTATCACTCACATTTTCAATGCACTTTTTTGACTATTTTTCTTTTCTTTAATCTATGTGCAAAGTTCTAAATGACAATTAAAAAGGAGGGAGTATTAATTTATTTAATGTAACCTATAAGCCAAATTGAGCCAAAATAATATATATAGTTAATTATTCAAAATATTTAATTTTTAATATATACCTTTAAAATCTTAAGCTGTAGATAGTTTTCAAATATTACAAATTAAAGTAATTAATATTAAAGCGTTGGCATCAAACGGTAACTATTTCCAGACACTATCAGGGACCATTCATGTAATCTCAGAATTTACACATACACAAAACTCTTCAAATCTTCACCTCAATCGTAATTCTTAAATACTTAATTTGAAAAAATTAATATTTACAATTAGTCGTTTAATCAATTATTAATAATATACTTTTATAACCGATTTGAACATATAACTGATTTAATGAGTCTTAATTTAATTGAAATGAAAACTCTATCCTGCTTTGTTTTTAAAATTTTCGTGAATAAAAATCGGATCCCGCTTCCGGATGAATGACCCAAACCGATGGATCGCTGCCGACCGCCTGATCCGGATAAAAGTCCAAATCCAACTGGAGCCCTAATAAAATTCATATTGACAGAATTAATAATAATATAAGATTTTATTAATGATTTATATTTTATCTTTGTTTTAAATAATATTTAGTCTCGTACTTAGATGAACAACATTTTCGCCTGTCAATGTCACCTAGTTTAAGCTACCTAAAACGCTAGAATTCATGTCATGTATACGCATTGGAGGAATCAAAAGTTTTCACTGCTACAAAATTTATATTGAATAGCCTCTTTGTTTTTAGATGAGACTATGTTGAGATTCTAATTTTTTTTATAAAAAACCAAGATTTATAAGAGAATAAATTCATGTGTACTAACATGGACCGAACTAAGTACATGGAGGGAACTAAGGGGGCAAAGCATTCATACTGAGATTGACCCTAATAATTCAAAAATTTTATACGAACCTATATCAAAAATATGATAATATATTTTAGAGATACATTAATTTGCTAGACACACTCTGACTATAAACGCAGAAGCTTCTCCCACACGCGATCCAGCTATTTAATAAATTCAACAACTTTTTCATATTTTATGATACCTGGAACGTACCTAAATCTACTAAATTTTATATCTCCTCTTCATCTTTCAAATCTGCTGGTTTGAATTCGAATTCACATGTTTCACTCATCATTCGAGATATGACTCAGACTCACCAATAAACATATTTCAAATTTTAAATTTATCATCTTATATATAATGGGTATATATTTCGATAAACATAAATTTTATTTTTATCAATTTAAGATGCAGCTCACTTATTACACTCCCCGACTCCACTGATATATCCCATCAATTGATATGGTGAATCAATTTGATGTTGAACAAAGCTTCCTACTACTATACTATATCTGAACTAAAACGTGCCACCAAACAACCTATAAGTTACGGCATTTTTTCTAGTTAATGCTCAGTTGTTCATATCATATACACCCATATTCAAATAACAAGGACCACTATCTTCTTGTTTTTCATGCTAACTATAATAGATTAAGATATATCATGTTGGTTGGTTATATAAATCGTATCTACATCATATATAATACATTACTAATGGAAAATTGAAGTCATATGATTTAGATAGTTATCAAAAAAATTATATGTCAATTTAAAAGTTGTCTTTAACAAATATGTGAAAGTTACGAAAAATGCAAAAAATAATCGTCAATTATCACAAATAATATTTTATCGACATAAATTAACGAAAAATCATATACTAATTAGTTATACAACATATAATTGCGTGTCTGGGTAAATATTAATATAGCTACGTTAATTGTGTGATACATTTAAGAGTACCATATACTACTTTCAAAAGTGGTGTTGCTAAATGCTAAGTATTGAAGCATATAAAATGATCATTGAAGTTTTAAGTATATCACGTATAATGTTAAGTAGTTTATAGACCGTGTAATAATTACGCCCTTAATATTATTAAGAATCATTATTATTCAAGTTCTCTCTATGGCATGCAAAATTAATTAAACTCATGTTTATCAGACCACGGCACCTGGAAGCCGCAAGATTTATCATTTCTGTTGGATAGTAACAAAAAAGTTACCCCATATCGTTTCAAAAGTTCTTTTCACTTATATATCATCTTTTTAGAAAATGATTAATATACTAATATGCTTATAAAGCTATCCATCAACATACTTGTATCTCAAAAAGTGGAGGAAAATGCAATATCTCATCGTATTTTTGAAAATGTTGAACATTGCCCATGTTTCATAATGCATGACTTGCCCCCCTTTATATATACGGAGTAGTATTTTTCAAAAATGAGTACCTTATCCCCAACTCTTTCTAAAGACCTCCTATATATCAACTCATATTCAAGAGGCCCTTTCCCACTTACTCCGTAATACATTTGAACAAATATAAGTATATATTTTAAAAATACAATAGGTAATCTGCTATGTGATAATAATAGTGACTCACCCAAAATTAATATCTGCTGATTACAGAGAGGGAACTTGCCTGGTCTAGTAACATTGATAGCCATGGTAGGTACCAGTACGATGAAACCAGCTTCTCCGGCGAACCGGAGGGGACGAGGCATCTAATTATTTGAATCACATTATAACCAGCAGCAACAGAGGCAACTTCCACAAGATGGCTAACACAAATTAAACCGGAAAACAACTTAGCATGTTATGAATGTATGTATTAAAGTTACATAAACACAAATATACAAGCATACAACAACAACTATATTTAAACATTTTTACAATCATTTGTGCATTTTCAATTTTCTTTGTTTTCTAAAAAATCCCAACAATTCAAGCATTTTCTTATGAGATTTCAAATATAAATAATTATACCCAATTTACCACTTTTCTGGTTATAAAAGTTCGTCTTGATATCCAACATATTGAACTTATTAGGCATCACGCTCAAGTATCATAGTTGGTACAAACTCATTATAGATATCCAAAATCTTAAGTAACGTGATATCATACTTAAAGCAACTAAACCAAAGGCTAAAAAAATATTGCTAGAAAAAGGAAAAGCTTACACCAAAACGTCCAAGTCTCTGAAGGTGGCTTTCTTGGAGATGGTAAAGAAGATAACCTTGGTTTGAGAATCAAACCCAACAAGGCAAGATGTCAAGATGAGGAACACCACAGCCAATATTCTCAAAACAACTTCCTTACTCATTATTTTCACCCCCATATTCAATGTTTAAAAACCAATAATATAAATTGAATATGTATTTATGTGTTCCAAATTTCTTGCTACTTGTAGCCTCAGAGCACAATTTATACTGAAGAAGAGAAAGGAGGGGGTAGCTATAGTTAGCAAATAAGTAGTGATTGACGTTTCAAGCAAGTATTTATGAAGAGGGTGGGGGCAACACGTGAAATCAATGTTACAACATGACAAATTCTTGATAGTAGTAGTGTACTGTATGCATAGTAGTTAGTAGTTACAATAGTAATTGGAGCAAAGGTGGAATTTTTTAACAAAAAATTGAATGCTACATACATAATCAATAGCCAATTATTGATATATATATATATTGAAAGGATGGTCAAGTAAGTGGAGTAGTTGAGATTAAATTGTGATCGCATGTTTAAGAGTTCGATTTCTCTATCAATATTTTCTTGGTCGAGTCTGTCGAGCTTGTCTAGTCAAAGTTTTAACATTAGAGTTAAAATTAATTAGTTAGGTACGGTATATAGTATATAGTTCACAATATGAATGTTTAGAGTGAGGAATAAAAAAAATTATTTATATTGATCAAAATAAACTATCAATTAATTTAAATTGAATGCACTATATGTTCGTTCTCTGAATTCAAGTGCCTCGCAATTGACTACTTCTAGAGTACACACAGAAGTAGATGATACTTGAGAGGATCACATTTCTGCAGAAACAAACAAGTTGAATAAGACAAAAGAGGATCATATTGTTGCTCATCGGATCGAATGTTCTTGTGTAGAGGGGCATTATCACACATGTTGATCAAGGGCATGTGAATTGTGATGAATGATAGCTCCTCTACACCAAGGGCATTTTGATCAACTTAAATGTTTTATTGTTTTTCAATGCCCTAACATATAGTCATTGGATGTATAATTTATGTATTTATTATCAACGCTAATCAATTTATACATTTAATTTCTATCATGGGTTTGTGCTTTGATCTCGTAATTGTTGGGACATCGATGTTATAATAAATTAATGATATTTGATGGTACATAATAAGAGCATCTTTTAATTATAGGTATTTCATTTATGAAATTAGGTATAATTAAATTTTGAGGTCTATCTTCTTAAATTACATGATGGTTAATGACAAACTTATTCATTATGGCCCTCTTAGTTTGATCGTAATTTTAAATTAGTTTGGTGTTGTTAGAGCATGTGCATCAACTTCCCTAAAAATTATAATAATAGCGCTTAAAAATTAAAATTAATAAACGATATTTTCTCAACTTCTTTAAAATAACTCAACCACTAAAAAATTTACACACGCCCCAAATTCGAACCGCCTCCCTATATTATTTTATCTTTATTTCATTATCAAAATCTCAAATAATCGATTTTTATGCTTTTGGATTTAATAATGTAAAGTTTAAAGATATATATAAAAAAGCCATCCCTTAAAATAAAAATAAAAAAATAATGTAATTATGAATGTATTTTTAAGAAAAACATAACATCACCCTCTCCGGCCTCCAAACTAGATCATTTATTAACTCCATGATTAGTTCATTCATTGACAAATTCCCATGACTCGTAGTTATTATTGGAAAATATTATTAAAATAAGAAATATGACTCAAATCATTTTGATTAGCTATGAAATGATACATGTCAAACATTGTGGGTAGTCTGATTTAGGCATCATGATATTTTGGGTCAGAACACCTGCCGAATGAAACATTTCACGGGCCAACTCTCGATCAATCGGACGACATAAGCATTTCGAGAATTTACACCTAAATAAGTAGATTGATATATGCCCGGAATTGTTTTTAGACCGGATATATAAAAAAATTGTTGGTCCAAGTATATGCATTACCAATGATGATCATTTGGGGCAAGAGTTGGAAACAATGCATAGAAAGAAAAAAGAAAAAAAAAGTCGAATTCAGAAAAATGGGCAGCAAAATTAATGAAGAAAAATGATGTATATGTTGTTCAGAGAATTAGATACTCCAATGCAGGCCTATTAACCAACTACAAAAAGTTGTAATACATCAACCATCCTAGCCTGAGATTCTTGCACACCATCTGTGCTCGAAGAACAGAAAATTGAACGAAGAACCGAAGACACATGGTTAAGAAGCATCACCAATAACTCCAAAAGATAATAAATCGAAGCGCTCTACCTTCATATTATAGAACTATCATATAATGAAATTTCCTCCAAAAGACTAGCCTCTCAGAGGAATGTTGCTGCATCTGATTAAACATCAGAGAAAGAATAGAGCCCCAGCCGGTAAAAGCCAGCAAGAGCAATAGCCAATACCTTACTTGCGATCAAAACTTTCAGACACCTGTTTTCTTGTTCCTGAAGCTCTCTTTCATTAGCGCAAACTTCTTCTTACATTGGTGAACGTTTTTTTCAGGGACTGCAGTTGCAACCCTCTCCCATCGCTGACTGGCTTCTTTGGGAAAGGTTTTTAGAGCCTGAACCAAAGCTTTTTCCTGGACGGCAGACCATGAATCTTGATCTGACTCTGAAACATCGTTAACAGACACAATATCTTCAGAGGTTTGAGATTTAGTCGTTTGACTAGACAAATCCTGCAAGTTATCTGGTTCGGCATCTTTTTCCTCAGTGATGTGATGACCATTCGATACAACCTCTTCACCCTCTCTAGTTGATAGAGGAGATGCTATGGATGCTGCTGGCTTTCTTTTCTCAAGGAAGGAATCAAAGGCCTTACTAGAGTCAGGTTTCTGGAGCAGAACTGTTTTGGTTGCCTTCAGAATCTCTTCAACTGATCTCTCAGTACCAACAAATTCAGAAATGACTTCCCATCTCCTCGAAGTTCCTTTAGGATACTTGAGCATTCCCTTCTTTAAAAGTTCAATCTCCTCTCTGCTCCACGGTTTGCTTTTCTTCTCAATACTGTTAACCACTACTACATTACTCTCTTTTATAAGCACTATCAACAAGAGAACGTATACGCACGGCTTCTTCCTTCCTGGCCTTCTCAGATAGCTTAGCATTCTGACGTTCCATCCACCTCTTATGATCACGAGATTCAGCTTGCTCAAGGTCAAACTCATCAGCATGAGGAAACTCTCTCCAGCTTTTGAAGCTATACCAGAAATTGTAGAACTTGTCCACTTGCTGAATTGGAGAACTGTCATTCCCAAAAGACGGCATAGGTTGATTAACTGACCACCGGCCATTCCTCATAAATGCAGGGCCAAAGACTTTATAGAACTCTTGTGGAGTACAGTCAGTGGGGATCTCATCATCGAATTCATCTGTAGAGTCATATATCCTTCTCCTAACAGGGTCAATAAGAATTTCATATCCCTCTTGAATAGCTTTAAAATGGCTCTCAATTTCATCTTTTTTTGCTTGTTTTGCAGCTTCAGTTTCCTCGGCTAGAAGAAGAGAAGCTTGTTTATCAGGATGATGCCTCAAAGCAGCTTCGCGGTAAGCCTTTCTGATTTGATCCTCAGTTGCAAGGTACCTTAAATGGCTCAGACCCAACAATGCATAATGATCATGTTGCTGTTCCCCATTACCAGATTTCTTTTTACCTTTGTTGCTGTATGAATCAAAGGTATGAGCAGTGTCGTGATCCTTACCAGTAACAGTTTCCTGACTCTCATCTTTTACATCTTTTGCCTCGACATGGCCAAACAGCCTAAGAGCAGCTGAGTGAAATGCATGTCCCGCAGGTTCTCGTTTCAAGGCCTTGATAGGAAGACTATTCGAGGAAACGTATATAGGCTCCCCGTTTACAATCTCCTCAGAGAAGGTAATACGACGTCTATTACCTATCACGGCCATATGTTCCCACAAGAAACACAACTAAAACCAACTGATATACCAATCACAGAATGCAGGTTACATGCAGATCCACAATAGAAACCTGCCACCTAGAAAGACGGTCGAGATCCTATTCCACAGCTCTGGAAAACAAAATGCATGATTGCATAAGAAAATTTCAAAATAAGCAAACACTGAATCTAAAACATACGAAACAAAACTTAGACTTACAGAACATTAGATAATATAAGAGGGATAAAACAGAAAATCAACCAAAATATAGAAAAGAAAATTAATTGACCAAGCACTAACATGATAGATTTTAGCTAAATTCGGACCTTCTACCTTAAATTTTGTGAGGGAGGGGTGCATATAAATCATGTTATTGTACCTAACTCATCAAATTTAATTTATGTTTTCGGTTTTAGATGTGAAACATTGATTAAAAAACAGATTTGTTTATAAAAATATTTTCTTGTAATTTTTCATAATGTAATAAAAATAGTTATTCATGGCAATCTTTCAACTAAAATACCGAAAACTTCAATTAAGCTGAATTGTAGTTCGAGGAAGTACTCCATTTCAATCAAAATAGATGATTGTTTAGATGGAAAGTGATTTATTAAGGTATTGTGAAAAGTTACATTGATATTGTAAAAAGCTATATTGAAAATGTCATAAACTACATTGGAATTGTAAAAATATATATTAAAATTGTAAGCAATCAACTATTGTGAAAAAATAAATTTTTTCTAGATGATCATCTATTTTGAAGAGCAAAGAGAAAAACAAATACAAGAGCATACTCAAAACCCACGATCCACAGTGAAAGCTAAAAACTAAAACAAAAAATCTCAAATAAAAAACAAAATTAGTTAATTGAAGTACATGGTTTTCAAGAAAGCTACATAAAGAAATTACAAAATTAATCTCAACTATAAACCAAACCTAGCAACAAAAAATACATGGTTAATTAACAAATATAAAAACCCCCCATAAAAAAAAACAAAAGCTACATAAACAAATTACAAAATTAATCTCAACAATAAACTAAACCTTGTACCCAAAAAATTAAAAAATTAAATAAAAATCATACCTTTATAAAAAAAATTGAAGTACATGGCTTTCAAAAAAGCTACACAAAAAAATTATAAAATTCATCTCAACCATAAACTAAACATACTAACAATAATTAAAAAAAAAAATCATACCTTTAACTAGCTTAACTTCACAGTTAGTGTAGAAGAAGAAGAAGGTCAAACTTGGGCACTGTAAATTAGGTGTACAGTCAACAAATTGAGTGGCACAGAGAGGAGGAGAGGGGGGAGAGAAAGTGGACAATTTATTTGGGACAAAGGGGGCGGCTAGGGTTTAGTCCCAGTAAGACTAGAGAAAGTGAACAATTGAATTGGGATATATATATGTTGGCTTTGGGAAAAATATCTTATTATTCACTCCATTCAAAATATTTGATTATACAGTATATTTTTATAATTTTAATATAATTTTTTATAATTTTAATGTAGATTTTCAAAATCTCTTAATCAATCACTTTTCATCTAAATAATTATTTATTTTGAAAAGAATAAAGTATTATGTTGTGTTAATGTTTCCTAAAATATATTGTGATTATTAGGAAATTAGGGTTATACTTGGAATATACCAAATATTTTGGTTTGGGCTTCTGTAATGGCAACTAGATATTCGGCTCCATACTTGGAATACGGCTTAATTCACACCGAAATAATAATAACAAAAGGTGATATTTCGTGTTGAAGTTTATGCTATTAATACAATATTACATTAGTTGAAGTTTTGTGTTTTATTTTTTATCGCAAGTATGTTATACTATTTTCATTATTTATTACTCCATATAGTAAAGACAAAATTTGTATTGTGATATTTGATTTAATAAATATATTAATAATATTTGTCATACTATAATCAAAATTTATAGGCATTTGATTTTTACATTTTATGAAGTGATAGACAAACTTATGAAATTACATTTGTACCCTTAATATTTTCATGCATATTTTTTTGTAAAACAAAATCAGAAATAAAAATAAGAAATTAAAAATATGATTATCAAAACTCAGTTCATAATATTTATAAAAAATCAAAATTTAGTCATGATAAAAATTTGATTTTAAGAAAAATGATTAATCCAAAATCCACCACAAGATATAACATGTGTTTTATTGAGTTGTTTAGGTGATAATTATATTCATGATTTAATTTCTTTGTATTGCTTATTAGAAGCCGTTGAAATGACGGTTTGATCCTTAAAAAAAAGTCAACATTAATTCCAACGCTTCTTATTGGTATTTTCTCTGCAAAGCCCAAGTCCTCTCACACTCCACCACCTCACCTCAGTTAAAGTCTTTTGACCTTAGTATCCCACAAATTCTTCCCTTTTTCTTCTCATAAAAATATTTTCAATGATACCCTTTTACTCAATCTCCTTCTCTCTTCAATCTCTCTCAATCTCTCCCATTCTTGTTTTCACGTGGAGTTCAACAATATTGTGGTATTGTAATAAAGTAGCATTTTCTTTGTGTTATATTGGTGTTATAGTGTTTTAAATTGTGTGTATCTATATGTAGATTAATAAAGATTGATTTTTATTGTAAGTTTTGATATTTACTGCTTGATGGGGTTCAATTGTTGGTGAGTACATGCATGCTTAGAGGGATTTCTGCTTTAATATTGATCACATTTTGTTAATATTTTATAGGCATTGCTGGATATTGGTTTTTGATCAATGATTATGGACATATTAAGGATGTTTATTTAATTATTTTTCCCACGTGTGATATAGTTAGATAGATTATTGATGTGGAATAGCCCTATTGGGTATTTTGTGCCTTTATAGGAAGAATTGGGGTAATGCATGTTTTGCTTTTAATTTTTAATTTGCATAGTATATATTATATTGATGATCGGGGATGTCATATTTATATAGCCGACCCCATTTAGTGTGATAAGGTTCGGTTTGGTTATAATATCTATATATATATATATATTGTATTTACTCAGTCATTTGTGTGATATGATGTAATATGATTCTCTGTTTGGACTGTTCATATGTTAGTTGGTTCGAGTTATAGGGTAGTGTACTTTGGGAAAAAAATTTGGTAATGCATGATTGTTTTTTAAGTTTATGTATTATCTATGTAGTATTTAATCAGTGTTTTTGTGTGTGTGTGATTCTTGAGATATGTTATTATGTGATTCTCTGGTTAAATTTTTTCAATGTAGATGATTATGGAGAACAGTAGCGTGAGCAGACGCACTAGGCTGCAAGAAAAGAATTTTTTTCAAAAATATTATGAAGAAAAATGTGGGAAGAAGTTAAGAAAAAGAGAGGTGACACATGTTAATTCAAGAGGTTTTTATAAGGATAGTTGGAAGGAAAAGGGTGGCAAAAGGGACAAAGATTTAAAAAGAAAAAGGGGTTCGGAGGGGAGTGATGACAATGAAGATGCCGTCGTATGTTTGGGGGATAAACCTTTGATTGGGTCCTTGTGTTCAACAAAGAATAAGGGATTTGACGAAAAATGGAATTCTGGTGATAATAATGGAGATATAGTTATCTTAGCAGAGGAAGTTGTTTCGAATCATAATAGTTCGATTGAACCTTCTAGCTTCGGGTCAGGGATGAATTCAGGATGTGCTAGAGGAGAGAAGAGTTCTATCGAGTCTCCTGAAGTGGTATCGTCATGTTTGAGAGGAGAGGGAGAATGCATATTGATTTCAGAAGATTCTTGTGAGTCAAAGGGATTAGAAGATGAGGATGACAAGTGTTCAGAATTAGAGGTATCCACTGAAGTGGATAAAGATGATTTTATAGAGGGGGTTGAGGAGGATGCTTCAGTTACTTCTATTGGGAAAGAAGAAGAAGAGGAAGAGAATGATGATGGATATGTTGATGCGAGAGTTGATGGAAAAACATGTGTTTCAAGGAATGGAGAAAGCAATGTGGTTGAAGAACTCAATGTAGATAATCTGTTTCTTCATGATGGGAAGAATGGAGAAAGCAATGAAATTTCGATGGAAGGAAAATATATGGGAAAGAAGCAAAAACAGGTAATTGAGGATGGGTTAATCAGACAAAAAGTGTATGGCATGGATATTTTACTTCAAACCTTGCAATAAGGCACAACATGGGCGAAGGCATAGTAAACGCCTCCACCACGCTACTTTCCAAGTCAAAGAGAAAGATATTGAAGCTTGGAACTATTAGCCATCCCCTTGTAGTTGATGATAAGCAAGAGTCTTCATCAGACTCGGAAGACAAGCGTCCTCCTGAAGTTAACTACAAATGCGAGTCTTCTTCGGACACAGAGGGGACATAACGAAAGTATTTGGATCGAAGACACTTTTTGTATTCTTCATCTGAAGAAGACACGAACATTATATGTAAAAACAAAGTTATAAATGAAGAAACCGGTATCCAAATGAAGAAGATAAGAACAAAGTTTCGAAAAAGAAAGATCAAGAAGAAATCAACATCGAATTCTCTCGACTTAGCAAAGGTAATTTCTGAGAAGATCTGGCAGGAAGCTTCCTCTGTTCAGGGAAAAAAACACATTAAGTTACCCTTAAAGTTCACATTTGAAGATGAAAATCCAGTTGTACAGGAGAAAGAAGAGTGGGAGAAAGAAAATGAAGCACTTTTTGATGAGATGGAATTTGCTCTTAAGGCCATTGGGATTGGCTCCTTTGGTCCATCTATGGTAGGTCGATTCCTTGCCCAGATTGTTTCTAAACAATATTTGAAATATTCTATTGACTGTTTCTGTTTTATTTGGTAACTCAACTTCTGTAGAACATGAGCATATATGGATTTTATTTATTGTCTATGGTTAATAAGTTATTGTTCACTGCATTTGTATTTTGCAGTCTGAAAGCTACGCCCCGATGCTGCTATTGTTACATGCATATGAAAATTTTGATATAATATTTTTTTTCGGTTTGTAATTTGTTTCATGCATTGACACTTCTATTTGTGGAGGAACTCATTTGTAATGCTGATTTGCAGGGTGAAACTTCTGACATGGTATTTTCTGAGACCGAACCAGAACCTAAAGCAATAGATCTTTGCCACAAAGGAAAGCATAACCTTAAACTTGAAGAGGAGATTGGAATGATATGCATAAATTGTTCATATGTGCTGGAAATGAAGTATATATTTCCAGATTTTGTAAGTTCCTTCTCCCGGCTCGCTTCTTTTATATGCTAAAAGACTAATGGTCTATATGCTTCTTGCTGCTCAATTTAGAGTTCTTTATAAATTACCATCGAACAAAAAAATCGTTAATGAAATATTTGATTTATTGGATTTTTGTTTGATGATCCTTAGAATAGCCTGATAAATACTCCACGTTTAATTCTTTAATCTCTGGTTCACTATTTTTAATGTTACCATTTCCGACATAGTAGTCTCATTGAGTAGAGATATGTATTTGATAGTGTGGTTCTACTATAAATAGTGTTATCATGTGTCTCACTTAACTCTGAGTGTCACAGCCATATTCAATAAGTTAATAGAAGCCACTTTACTGCCCTCACCCCTCAGTTATTTGGACACTAATCCATGCAAACTCCCCTATTACAGGCTAAAGATCCTTTTAGGAGATGGGAAAAGCAAAACCTTTCTGCTGATGCCGAAACCAACCGCTCATTTGTTGATAGGCTCAAGTTCCTGAATTGTTTCAGTAAAGGTAATTCCACTTCTGTTAACGTAGAAGGCACCGTGTGGGATCTTATACCTGGCATGAAGGAAAAGATGTACCCTCACCAACATGAAGGCTTTGAATTCATTTGGGAACATCTTGCTGGAGGAATCTGCCTTGAGAAACTCAGCCTCAGCAAATCCCTTGCTAATGAAAGAAACGGATGTATAATCAATCATGCTCCAGGTACAGGGAAAACGTGTTTGGTGATAGTGTTTCTCCTGTCATTCATGAGACTTCACCAGAAATGTAGACCTGTCATTGTTGCTCCTTTAAGCATGCTCCGTAACTGGGAAGAGGAATTCCACAAGTGGAATGTCAACATACCATTTTACAATCTGAATGAGCGACTGACGAAGAAGGAGTCCGAGAAAGCAAACAGGCTATTTGAGAATGTAGTGCTAGATAATAACTGCTCGCGCTTGTTAAAGTTGTGTTTCTGGAGACAAGAGCCGAGTGTTTTGGCAATAAGTTACCAACTATTTGTATTACTCACAGGAGAACAAGGGAAATCAGTGATCGGTGAGAAAAATGGGAAAGCAGAAAATGGTTTCATAAGGAAAATCCTTCGGGAATTCTCTGATATCTTGGTGCTCGACGAAGGGCACACGGCAAGAAATGATAACACTAAAATGTGGAAGGCTTTATCAGAAGTGAAGACAAAGCGGAAGATTATTCTTTCTGGAACCCTATTCCAGAATAATTTCACCGAGCTGTATAATACTTTATGTTTGGCGAATTCCAAGTTTGCTGATCAAATGAGTTCCAAGTTTGCCAATCAAATGAATAAAAGTAGAGGTCTCAGGAAGAGACACATGCAAGCTTGTGACTTGGAAAAAGATGAATGGCTCTCATTAACCAACTCTATTGTCTGGAAAGGGGATGATAGGTCCAAACTTAAGCAAATGAATTATCCATTTGTGCATGTCTACAAAGGGGCCATACTCTTGGAACTTCCTGGAATAAAGGATTCTCGGATAGATTTAAGACCCACAGCTCTGCAAACTAAGCTCTTTAATAAAGTGAAGAAGGTGAAGAAATACCTAAGGAGGAAATCTCTCATGTCCTTGGTCTCCATACATCCTTCACTTGTGTCTGATTGCGACGAGTTCTCGGAGGATGAGAGGCGTAATCTGGAAAAGCATGTATCCAGTCCTGATGCTGGGGTAAAAACAAAGTTCGTCTTTGAGCTCATCGGGCTTTGTGAAGCGCTGCGTGAAAGGGTTCTGATTTTTTGCTCATATGTGAAACCATTGAAGCTCATCATGAAGCAACTGAAATTACAGTTTAATTGGCTGGAAGGAAGAGAACTGCTACAGATGGATGGTAGTGCTG
Source organism: Lithospermum erythrorhizon (assembly GCA_019722365.1). NCBI lineage: Eukaryota > Viridiplantae > Streptophyta > Magnoliopsida > Boraginales > Boraginaceae > Lithospermum > Lithospermum erythrorhizon. The sequence continues at coordinate 1,774,974 of JADFUC010001683.1, forward strand.
ATCAGGAGCGCCGTAAGTCAATAATTAGCTTGATGAATGATCCCAACAGTAATGTCAGAGTTCTCCTTGCTTCCACAAAGGCTTCCAATGAAGGAATTAATTTAGTTGGAGCATCAAGGGTGGTCTTCCTCGACGTTGGCTTCAATCCTTCTGTTGAATCCCAAGCCATTAGCCGCGCTTATAGGATTGGACAAAAGAAGGTTGTATATGTGTACCACCTGGTCACTTCAGGAACCTTGGAGGTTGACAATTATCACTCACAAAATCTCAAGGAAAACATATCCAAGTTAGTCTTCTCTTCCAAAAATAGTAGGGGCTGCTGTGGTGCCAGCAATGGCGAGACTGTCAGTCCCCAAGCTGCAGTCCTGGAAGATAAAGTATTGGAATCAATGGTCCAACATGTGAATCTCCAAAATATGTTTGAGCAAATTTATGAACGGCCTAGGACTGACTAGAGACTAGTCCTATCTTCTCTCATTTAATTTGAGATCTCATTTACCAACTCATTGTGCTTCTGAATTCATATATTTTTTGTACGACGATGTATCAATTATCAACAATGGTATCTCTGTCAACTTCTGATGTTCCATTTAGTCTTAGGTTTTGATCAGTTATGTTTGAGCAAGCTGTTCGTGCTTTCGCATATATACATAAAGGGTGTTTGGCTGCTGATTATTTTGTAGTTTTAAGGTACTGCTGAAAAATTGAAGTCCTGAGTTCTATTTGCAGTGTTCTTATCTAAAGTCAATATTGATCTGTAGTTGAACACTTTCATAGAGCAATGCAGTGCATGCCATATTTTCATCCAGAAGTATACTATAATTCAAGAGTTAGATCTACATATGATTCCTTTACAACACAAGAAACTGTCTTGAATATCCTTCTGTAATCTTTTTATGGTCAAGAAGCAGAGGAAGCTTCTCCCTCGTCTTCATTGAAATTCTCAGTTGATTCTTTGCTGCTGCCAGTTAGACTATAAGATTGCATACTCATTTTTGTAGGCTTTGTATCGTCTGTCCCATTTTGTTTAACACTCTTTGTAACGTACACTTGTATAAGATCATGACACTCTTCGTTACACTTGCTTATTGTTTAGTTAAATAAAATTACATAATGATATCTATCGTCAAGATCCAAATCTGGAATTCCAATCACAATCTTGGGCATGAGGGTGTTTTGTTAAGACCATTCAAATCACGACTCACTTAACAACCACTTGACGAAAAGGCAGGTAGATACTTTTTAAAAGATCACTTTGAAACATATATGATGACATTGTGTAAACATAGATGATCATTCCTGTCATAAATCCTAATTTTTATTGTAAACAAAAGAAAACTTGATGTTCTACGATAAAAATGTGACCTACTTTGACCTGGACACGTCAACAGTGGTTGCAAAACACAGCCCCTGCCCCTGATTGCTCAACATATATCATTGAAATCATTTAAAGTTATGATATAACCACTCAATACATGATATACAATATTATAAAGCATGAGTCACGATAGATCACTAATTGTACTAATCTCCACCAAGTACAAGCGGTACTCAACTTTGAAGGGAAACATAGAAGAAAATCAAGAAATAGTTGTATAACATAAACTAGGCTGTATATAATGGTTGAAACATAACTTCCATAGAGACTCTATAAAGCTGAGTATGTACATCAAGAAGCAAAAAATTCCCCATAAACAAAAACCTAATGGAACTCGGGACTCAGGAGGCACTTTTAGTCCATGTTATGAATCTACCATTTGATGCTTTAAACATTCTCCAGTTGGTGCCTTCCGATGAATTTACACTGCCATGAGCAGAGGGGAAGGTATCTATTTTGTTAAGAGATTTTAGTAGATGTATTATATCTATTCTTTATCGGTCAAATCACGTTAGCTGCAGAAGTTTCTACTTACATAATCAAAACACTAGGTGAAAGTTTGGATAGAGTTTTCCTGTGGAAGACTCGGCAAGCAGATATTATTTGGCACGAAAGTCGTTTCTGAAACTGTTAAGATTCTGAGTGAACTTGTCCCTATTTTTTGTATCCAAGCTTCTAGCGATATCAGCCATTAGTTTGTCGAAATAAGAGGCTAGATGCGGATGTTGTTCTGCAGGCTGCAATATGACAAGATGGAGTAAAGGTTATAAAAGAACTGTGACATTGCAAGTTTACTGCACTTTTCAGGAGGAAATGTCAGAAACTAAAAATTTGCAAGCATAGATCAAACAAGATCACATGCATCCTTCTGATCATTTTCAAGTTTGCATGCATAATGCAGTGAGCTGTAAAAATGGCCTAGTAGGCCATAAAAGAATAGCAAGAGGAACATGCAGCTTGAAGTTCAAACTTATAACACAAATATTCAGGCCTAGGGAACAAGAGAATCATAGAACTTTTACCTGCGCTGCTAAAATATGAGCTCTCAGATCAGTGTAAATCTGTGCAATAAGAAAAATAAGATCTCTTGTCAGAGGAGATTTGTTGTGCAAAACAAAAATAGCCATTAAATCTTCTAAAAACTGGAAAATACAGAAGCAACAGAGTGGCTTATTTAAATGAACTTGAAAACCTCAGCTATGAATGGTTAGAAGACATAGCTCAAGAGAGAGAGACGGATGAGGTGAAGTTCCAAGGGATTAATTACTACATCTTGAAGGGAATAAGATTTTACCTATAAATGACAGTAAGGGGAGGAAACTGAGGTGAAGTTTGAAGGGATTATTTATTACAGGGAAAAATACCAGAGGAGATCGAGAAGATGCATATAATGGGCCTAATGAGTTGATTAATTTCAGATGAGCAAGACATGAAACCATCAAACATGTTACACGCACTGAGGGTATGGGAACTGTTCTATCACTCTAAAAAAAAAAGCTGCCTTCTTAGTTTTGCTTTTGGGGGGTACACACCATATAAGTTGCTCTATACCTGGGAATTTTAGGGTTGCTATATCTGGCATAAAATAATACTCCCCCAATCCCTTTTTGTTATGGATGTTTAATTTTACACCGTATTTTAGGTGGATTCAAATTTGTCTCACAAACTTGTTTTAATCCATCTTTAAAACTAAGACATGAATCAATTTTGGGATTGCCAAAAAAGGAAAATCTCCCTAAGAAAAGGGGATGGAGGAGAGTAGCATATTTCCTGTAAATAGATACTCCAAAACTATGTAAGTATTTAAGAATGTTGCCAATTAAAAAAAAAGTAGTCGGAGTCACCTGTTCATTTATGAGAATTAAACTAAGAATTGGTCTGCTAAGACTCCAGTGATTGCTGGCATTGTCTTCAAATAGAACAATCTCAAAGAGGGTCTTTAGTATCTGCAAAAGAAGATGAGTCAGTTTCAGGCAGCAAAATTTAAAACACAAATCAAATAGTGGAAGAGTGTAAGAGAAGTGTAAACAATAATTGTTGAAGCAATTGGTATGTTAGCAAATCAATGTCCTATATGAATACGGGTCACAAATGGGCATCCCCTTAGTAATGCATAAATTTATTTGCTATTGGTAGAGCAACGTACTAACTGTAAGAGATTAGGCTTTTGGGTTATTAATCCATTAACTGTAAGATAAATTTATGCAAACCATAAGTATAGAATCGTCTTACAAGGAAAGCGGACCCTCTTGCAGATTGTAAGGTGTGATAGAAAAACAAAAGGATGGATTATTTATGAGATACTAGATTTATGTTCACTGATTCATGACAAATTGTTATAAAGGAAGAAAAACTAGAGATTCTCAATCTATTCCTGCATATATGAGCAAAGCTGAATAGGTTAATATCACCTTCTATCTCATTGGAATGAGTATGAAAATCCAACCAGATAGTTAAAAATCTAGGACCCAAGATTTCCTTTTCATAAGTCTAGACCCGTTTTTTATGTCTAATTTAGGCATACTAGAGTATCTTCCCAAGACTAGTATAAAGAAGGATACATGTCATGGAGTGTTGCTCTTAATCAAAAAATAAAAACATCACCACAATAACACCCCCCCCCCCCCTGCAAAATATACATCTCTTACTTCTTGAAGCAAGTTTGGGCATTCTGCAACATGCATCGCGAGGTTGATTGCCGCTGGTGATGTAGCAGCTTCCCCCATCGTGATATTGTTGAAGTAGAAAGAAGCCAAATTATCGACTGCACTAGCGCACTGGCAAGAAAGTAAATAACTTGTCATACAAATAAAATGAGATGTGTTGTAATTGATATCTCCTGCCATGACGTCATGCAAAAAAACGTATATGCACTGATTGAGATGACAGTCATGACACCTAGATCTATCTCAAATGTATGGATTGAATGCATATAAGAAGGGAAACAATGTATCCAGTTAGTGCCAATTGTTAGGGTATGAGTTCAGCTACAAATATACCTCATTAGATCATTAGCAAAATCAGTACTCAACACTTCACGCACTTCTAATAGCAGTAAAACTTTATATTTCAGGTTACTACACCTTAATGGATTCTCCAAGGGACAAAATTTTAGGATTTGATCATAACACATGTCAATAATTCCTCTACGGATTCTAACTGGACTAAGTCAACCAAATATCCCCAGAGCCTAGTTGTTTATAGTAGGTATATTGTCAAGTAAAATTAATATGTCGTCTTTTGGACTGATCTTCCACTTGTAGCATGATCAAGTTTTCAAACTGATTCTACTCGTTACTGGACTCCTAATATTATATAACATCTGGATTATAATGCATCAAAACCTTCTATCAGAAAATATAGAAGATGATTCTACAAAACAGATTCACATTATTTTCCACAAGTCTAGTGACGGATACCTGAGTTGATATTCCTCCATCCAGAGCTTTCAGACCAGAGTCAAGTGAACAAACTATGTGCACAAAAGTATTTGTGTCGAGATTCAGTACAAAAGATATATGGTTGTTGAATAGAACCTCCACAAATGCAAAATAAGCCTTCGCAAGCTGCAAGGCACCAACTATATATTATAATGTGCATAAGTTCTTGCAAAACAATGTGAATTATCAAAAACTAAACTTAACATGAAAAAAGGGTTGAATAAGTGCACAAGTTCTTCTCTAATATTTTACAAGAAAAATTTAACCCAACTAAATATAGAATTATCTCAACTCTTGGTCTCTCTTTGGAGTCTTTGTAAAAATGGGAAAAAATTCAAAAAGGTAAAATAAGTTCACGTGTTCCTCCCCAACATATTACAAAAGACAAAATTAACAAGAGAAACATTTATACATCTAGCTCAAAGCCTCTATCTTGAGGCCTCTATTATCAGTAGACTATTTGGCAGAAAAGGGGAAATCCAAGCCTAATATATTAAGAATAGACATATCAAATGGACTGTCTAGCTTGTAACAAACACTTGGATCAAAAAAGCTGACAAAAAGTAACACCTAACGGGCCATGCAAGTACATCTAGTCAAGATTAATTGGAGACTCTACCGTAATGAGCCCCTGAATACCATACAAATGGCAGTCACTTGCACACCGTCTTAAGAGTATTAAAAAGCAGGAAAAAAGGTTTTCATCTTTAATTATCAAAATTACCAGCAAGGAATCCACTTGGAAGGCAAAAGGCAAAGAGTACTGAACTTAAAAGAAGAATTCTAAAGCTTCGAAGATATGACAGTGTGGTCACTATAAGTGAATGTTTACAATAGAGGAACCGCCTTATGCGCTCTCAGCTCTATTGAAGAATGAAGTATTATCAATAACTAGGTAAGTGAAGTCTAAAGAAGAATTGATTAGGATAACGCATATAGCTCCTCCCACAATTATACATTCCTGGTCTTTGTGCAGTCACCAGACAACAAGCATTGAGTATTTCCCACATGTCTTTGTGCAGTCACCAGAAGACAAGTACAGAGCATTTTTCTCATACCTTTCTATAAACCAAAATATCAGCCAATGGAATTGATAATACCATCTTCATGGCAATATCTAGGGCATCTGCAAGTGCTCTATCTCCATAAAGCTCAAACACACCAAAGTTCACATAGTTTCCACCAAGAGCTGCAGCACAACAGAATGCAAAAGTTGAGAATCATATCAGTGGCCTATTAAAAGCAAAATTGCATTGCTGCTGCAAGGCAGTTGTTAAAAAACAATCCATGCTGTGTATGTTGGTCACAGCATAAACATCCAAAGACGATCTGACATTTTAGAATCTCCTAAAGAAGAAAGGTTGGGGGGAGTATATGTTACCTCTACATAGGATTATTAAGGAGATCCAAATTCCTTTGTACTTGTATGCATAAACATCTGTAACCTTTGGAAGAGATAAAATTCGAGATCCATATGCCACAAGTAACTTGCTAACTTCTCTAAACAGGAGGATGCCATTTGGGGAAGACGAATCAAAGGTCAAACGTTGTGCTTTGTTTAGCACAAACTCCGCCATGAATTTAAGTAATGGAGTGGTTACCTGGACAATATTCATATGACTAAGAATCAGCATGGCAAAAGGAGAGTTGTTCAAGGTTTACATGAATAACATTAGATTCCCATGAACCAGAATTTGTCAGTTGTATCTATTGCTTCTGTCTTGACAGACATTTCTGGTTCATGGGAAGGGGAAGGAACACGCATACTAACAGGGCCTAGGACGGTTGGGCATGGACAAGTTGAGAGCAGTCGTGGCCATATGGGTGAGTTGACCCTGAATCTGAGTTTCAATAGCTAAATTTAAAGGTTTAACAATCACATACTTTGGTTGAGCAAACGTAAAGACATATAGTTGAAATATGAGATCTGCAACTACAAGTTTCAAAAGAGCCCCATACAAACCTAATAATTCAATTGAGAGATGACTTTGAGTTATAATAACACTTTTACAATTGCAAAATTATAGAACTTGAATTTAATAACTTTCAGAAAATACTGATACAAACAAACTGGGAAGAAATAAAAAACTGAATTATACCTCTGGAGTGTCAGCCCAGTGTGCAATTCCCTTCAAAAGAACTGGCATGCGCGTTGGATATAACCAATCAAACAGAAGCCCATAGGTCCTTCGACTGAAAGACAGACAAAGGTGACCAGACTTCCAGGAAATACATGACAATAAATGATTTTATACTAGACATGCTTACTTGTTAGTTGCCATTGTAATCCCCCTTAGGTCCCTCGTCAGACCAATCAGAGCATACTTGACAGTATCAGTTCTAAATACTTCATCTCTCATGGCTTCCAAATTGATAAAAACCTACATATAAACATTACAGAGACACAATCAGAACAAGTAGTCAAAGATCACAAAGAGGGTCAAAAAGAGCAAACGAAAACAGAAAAAAAATAAAAAAAGAACTTAAGGGAAGTGTTCAAAGGAAAGAAACAGGAGTAAGTTTTCCGACATAAGCCTCAAAATTTGGGAAATGAGAAAGAGGAAAATGAAATAATGTTGGGCAGTGTACTAATAATCTTCTAACTAAATAAATCAAAAGATTTGGATATAGATCTTCCACAAAACGCTCTCCCTAAAGAGGCAATAGTCAACTGGTAATGTTTGGGAGAGACGGATGTAAAAACTGTACACAGGAAAATGGAAGATACGATAACATAATAGGAAAAAAATGACACTGTAGAGTAGAAAAACCTAACTTAAGCTTCTTTAGAAGAGGTCCCGGTTTTTCAGAACGAACTACCCTTTCAACAGGTAAATTTGACAAAAAAGCAAACAAAAGGTCGCGAGCCAAAGGCACGCGAGTACACATTGCTATATTAAGTGGACTCGTTCATTTGTATTAGTTTCCCTGTATAAACATTAAGTTTATGTATGAAAGTGGAAAGTAACAAGAATATAGACGGGAAGGAGAAAAACCACACTTGCGAAAGGGAGTCCATCGAAGACTTAAACATCACCGCACTGTCCTCCATGAAGATTAAACAGCCAATAGTGTAATAGAATGTCGTTCTGCTCCGAGAGCATCTATATTCTTTTAGAAATGGAAAGTGCTCGCTCTGAAAAAATGTGCAAAATAAATAACTTCTGGAAAGCCAAAGTCAATTAAGAATGAAACATAATTCAATATAGTCTATAGAAAAGCAGAGCAGCAACATAAGATATTAATGGACTCACTGTGGGATGAGCAATGATGAACTTGACAGTATCCAACTTGAGTAGCAATTTTCCTGTCATAAACCTGTAAGAACTTCTTAGATAGGATGAAGAGTCCAACAACTACTCAGGCGCCAAGGAAATTTTGCTAAAAAATAGAATAATTGCACACCCGGATGCCAGCTCCCAGAATAGACTTAAAGTCTGGTCAATAACTTCTTCACTCTACAGTAAGAGCACACCAAAGTTACGAACTATTAAATCAGGTAACTAAATTCACCATTCATTGTTACCTCGGCATAGCATTTCAGGTTTGAGGCAATTTTCCTAACAAAGAAGTCCAACAACAAATGATGATCATGGAGTCCAAGTAGCTCAGACAGCCGTGCATATAACTGCTGCAAGTTAGAAGTGCTGAATCAGTTAGCAACAACTGATAACTTTCTTGTTTATGAAGACAACTTTAATTACCTTTGAAGAATGCATGGCCTGGTCACCTACATATGACCTCCTAACATGTTGAAAGAAGGCGAGAATAGCCCGATCAAGTCTTTGCTTGCTTATCTCACTATATCTCTGTCAAGCAACATTATGATTTATCAAATTACCTATATTTCTTGTGATAATTTGTTATGCTACCTGCTGAGCCCTTTTGAAAATGTAGTACTAAGGAACTATTAGAGTAATGGACGAGTCCGGTCCAATTATTATTAGGCCACCCATCTAGGTATCTTGGAGGCTACTCTAGGTTTAGGTTTATTGTGTCTATAAATAAGACACAACATTGTATTTCATATTGAAGTAATTATATTCAATAAAATATTATCTTTATATTACTCTAGCATTCTCAACAGGAACAAACCTATTAAACTCTATCACGGTAATCATGAAAGCTAGGTATAAGCGTATAAGTATATAGTTAGAACTTCTATTTCAATCACCCAATGTATTCTGACACTCCACAAAGAAGTTATCAAAACTGTTATGTTATATTGCAGAAAACGGGTTGGTATAATGTTTCAACAAAATTATTCCAACATTTAGCAAGTATGACACAAAATTGAGTTGATGTGCTTTTAGCAAATTCATTACCTCATAGATATATTTCCATTATCATATATATTATATTTAGATTTGGTCCGAAATTAATTAACTTCTCTGTTTCTGATTATCTTAGTTATCAAAATTACTTTAGTTACTTTTAGTTACTATCAAAAAAAAAAAAAAAATTACTTTAGTTACTACTATTCATATTATTACTATTATTATTCAACTTGTTGAAAAACATTTAATTATCCAAACATGAAATTCGGTTTAAAAATCTATTTGTTCCAATTATAGATTAGTAGAGTACCTGACAGTGTGACCCGCTATCAGTGACATTCACTAGACGCAACACTCGAACTGAAAGTTCAGCATCAATTACTTCTTGCGCTTCCAGACTGCAGTAAGTAGACTCCGGATCATGAATTAAAAGTATTAAAGTATAAATCGTTTTTTAAGGAAATAAGACATAATACTCCCATTGACAACTTTTATTACCTACAGCCAACACTCTGTCTTGTTTTTAAAACAGCAGCAATTATATGGACAATCCAAGCAAGCTTGGCCTCTATCACAAATAATTCACCACTGTCAGCAGCCAGGAGTTGGGCTCTTTCCTATTAAGACAAATAACTGAAAATTAACAAAATATGAAATTTTTTAAGGAGCATAGAAATCTTATCAACTGACAACTGGAGTGTACCGTGTATATCTGTAATATGGGATCCAAGATATTTATAATAAACATGCTACTGCTTTCATACTGCATAACACGAGAAATTAATCATCATTAATTTACAGTTGCAAAATGATCAAGAAAATAAGACGAGCATGAGATGTCAAATGGAATTTATACCTGAAATCTGCAAAGAGATGGAAAGCAATCGAGCTGGTCTTGAAGAAGCTCGACATTGTCCAATGGATTTTCTGAAAGGTCATCTGGTATAGCAGACTACAGTAGAAATAGCAGGTAAGATGCTGGTTCCATAAGTTAATTATCTGCCTTTAGGAAGAAAATTTACAGCAGTACCTGTGCAGCATCCAATCTTGACGTGATAAAACCTTCCACGATTTTTGGAACAAATTGATCAAGCATGCTTGGCACATCACTCTTCAGATATGGTACAGCACTTACCAGCCTAGACCATAAACCTAACAGGTAATAAACACTGTTGCTGGCCCACTGCAATGATATAGGACAGAATAACTCAACAAGACAGAGAGATCAAAGACAAACACGTTTTTACGAATGTATGGAAGGATGTTCACTGAGAACAGTCAGCTACTGGTATCTCACCTGCCATGACTGCAAGGATTTAGAGGTAAATTCTGCTACTAATCGTATCCAATCACCGTAGCCATCCGTGCTCGCTAGCTCTGATAACTATCCCAAAATACTAACTCAGCACACACAAATTAATACTTTAAATGCAGATAACATCTCTCTGAGCATAAAAAAGAACCTGATACCCCTCAAAGGCTCAAACTACAGGCTAGAAACAGTCAGGACACAAAGTGTTAACAACTTGAGATCAAAAAGTATAAGGTCGAGGAACAATGAAGTGTGATTGATATAGGTATTTATTAAGCCAAAACAAAAGTGAACAATCTATAACAAAAAATAAATGTGTGTATGTGTCTGTGAGAGAGGGGTAGAGAGAAAGGTCTGCTTCTTTAGTCTGTTAGTATGGAAAAATCAAGGGACTTATGATAGTATGAAACATTTTACCGAAAGCATACCTGATAACTAATTTTGAAGCGTCCAAGAAGACGGCAAAATTCATGATAGTTATCATGATTAGCAAGACCTGAACTCAAAGCATGCCAACTATTGAATTAGTAGGAAATTAACAAAAATACCGACAGAGATAACAATCAAAGACATGCAGATTAGTAGATAAAGCAGTATAATTGAAAATTCTTGCAATTGAATTGATAAAAATTTGTCTGATGGTTATGGGGCATCTACCTTGTCCAGTTCGTAAAATTTCTGTTGTGCCTGTCATTAGATGCTCCAAATATTTAGTACGAGCAGCATCATGTAAAAATAGAGATCGTCTTACAGACACCAGTCTTACTAAGCACTCCAAAGCCTAAAAAACAATAAGAACAAAATAAGAGAAGATGAATTCTCAATATTCAAGAATCTGCAAACTTAGCAAATCAAATTTCTTTTATCGAACACACATGGAGAAATTTATTCTGGACACATCACATGGTATCATGCTGAAGCTGCTTGAGGCAAGCTCCTTGTATACACCTTCAATGTACTTTAAATCAAGAAAAAACAATTTATTGAAATCTATGTCTCAAGAGTTGCAGAAGAATTTGGTACTTAGAGTATGTCAATAATTATCTGGCTAAAACATCTTAAAGATGGAGAATGAGAGCGAGGTAAAAGGGAGATGAACGCAGGCTTCCTTTTTTTCCCTTTTTTAAAAACCTAGTGGCTAATGTTTGAAGCCTTGACCTTTACCTTTACAAGTGAGTGTCTAACCACTACACCAAACCCCCCCACCCTGCATGCTTCTTTATTTACTAGTTGGTAGGCTCAATCATTCTGTGTTAGCACAAACCAAAATGTTTTTTCATCACAAACATGAAAATCTCATATAACCAACGTAATTGGTAACTATATCAATAGACCAAAATCACAACTTAATTATAACTTGATATGGGTAGATGTCGTACAGATTGAACACAGAAACAGGTAAGACAATATATTTTTTGTTCAGATGAACCATCAATCCATACATACAGTTAAAAATCAAGAAGCCCTTACAGTATTTAAAATAATCATTGTAATATATAAACTAACCTCCTTAGACATAGGCGGATTTGTGATTGCATAGTAATCAAAAAAAATCTGCACGGTTGAAAATTCTTCAAAAAGTGGCCTCCAACCAGATGAAATCTGCAAAGACAAAACAAATTAAACCATTTGAACTGACGTAACAGAACAAGATCCTTCTCACTTCCGGATAAACCACACGTTTGTGTTCTCTTAACAAAGCATCAGAAATACTCCGTAACATTTACCTGAACAGTACCGAACTCTTCCGAACTTTCATCGATTGGTGTACCAACAAAGTCAAAAGACAAACATTTGAGAGAAAGAGACAGTGCTAACTCTTGAAGGTGGCTGATGTTGGCATCTGAAAGAAGACAACTAAATAGTTAATCAAATAATATCAACTACTGAAAAAAAGAATAGTTGTTACATTCACCATCTTTTTTTAGCTGATGTAAAGATGTCAGTGATATCTGGAAAATTTGGAATAACGATTGGTCCCTAAATGAACAGGCCACTCTTCGATGACGTGCTGAAGCCATTCCTGGATTGCACTGGGAATTCAGAGTCAAGTGAGATCACGTAACAAAAGAGAACAAGCAACATAGATAAGCTATAAAAAAGAAAGTGTGTACGATAAAATTATTTTAATGTTTATTATATATAACCGACTCTAAACTAATTTTATGAACCAAATATAGTCCTAGACTATTTTCTATAAAATCCCATCGTACTTATTACATGACAAAATCTGCAAGAAGGAGAGGACCGTATATGCAGTAAGTCTGACCTCAAGTTTTATCCTTTATATCAGAATCTTCTAAATATAAGTAAACAGTAATAAGATAAAAACTGCTAGAGATATCGGGAGCAAATGTTCACTTCATATTGATGGAGTGGCCAGTTTGACGAGAGACTCTCAAGCATACATCATTGATAATGATTGGTTGAGGAAAAAAAGTATAGGAAGAGGCATCAACCTGATTCATCTCACCAACAAGCTCATTCAAGATCTTTAACCCAATGGCATAGTGGCCTGATGTTGCCTGATAAGGATACGAAATGTCAGAAACAAGAACTCTCAAAGACAAGTCAGATATGTCATACATGCATAATAGCTACAGACTTCTCAGTGGTGACACAACGAGAACATTCATCAAACATGCAAAGTGGAACATAAAGCTGAAAATGGATATCATGACTTATAAAATGATCACTAATCTTAATAGACTTTTCTAAGTTATTGTAGGGCCTCTACAATGGGAAGTGATCATTGATAAAAGGTCCCATGTTAGAACTCTCAACCCACAAACAATGCTCATCAAAGATATCAGCATATTAGTATAATATACTACTTCGCCCAGGTCAATCGTGTATACAAATACACATCAAGGTTCTGTAACTTTAGCAACTATAAACTGAAATATCATATTTAGGGTATTACCTGGTTCAAAAAGTTAATAGTGTCTTTAACCACATCTCTGAATTTATCATCACCAAGCCACCCAAACTTGGTAACTCGACATAAAACTCGAATTAGAGATCCAAGAACAAAAGGCTGCAACTCAGGTCCTCTGGTTGCTAGATAGTTAATAATGTAGTTTCCTTCAAAGAAAGTCAAAGAAAAAATGTTTAGATAACCTTACAACATTAAATAGTATAACAAATTCTAGCATCTACAATATATCTATTTTGCAACTCATGATTACATCGCTGTCGCTAAACATGAAACAAGGAAAGAAAATTTACGAATATCAAGGCGCATCTGCAACGAGAGACTATGCTCAGTAACTTGCTTTAACAAGCTCGAACTAGCCAACATCAGTGCATATGGAGAAGATGCATTGTCCAATATATATTGACATTGTGGAATGTACTCGACATTTGCAGAGAAGCATTTCAATTGACTCTCTGCATGAGCTCGTTCTGCAGAGTCTTGTGTGTTGTAGAGCCTCTCGCACAGCAGTTCCAACTGTGCCAAGCTCTCCATCATAAAGCAAACTAACCAAATTCGCCTTTAAGATATTCAGATGATCAGCCAACACCTAAAAAATTGAAGTTTGCAAACAATTTTATAAGGCATGGTTGCATAAACACATCAGGCATACATTTCCACAAGAAAACATATAAACATTGCAGGCACTGGAATATTTAGTAAATCAGTAACCTCATAACATCTATGATGTGGAAACAGCTATTGCATTGGAGGGAAACTATGTATAAATTTTCAAAGTGTGTATTGAGTTTTGCTCCAACTTCAACAGCATGAAGCCTCAAACAAACACACCTTAAGGAAATCACATAAAAACAGTCGCTCAACTGTTCATTCCTATCTCAACAGCATTAAACGAAAATACACATTTTTTGCAGAAATCCGAAAACCGTAATCAAATCCAAATTAGGAACCCCCCTTCACAGCTCCAAATTCCACAAATTAAATCCAAAATCCCTATTACTTTAACGCTTAATCACAATCAATTCTTGTTTCCCCTACGAACCTACATTCAAATACTGGCAAAAGCACAAAACCCAACCAAAAAGTCGATCAACACAAAAATATAAATTACTCAAAAGCCATTACACAATAGGGTATATTACAAAACAATTTACTTATCAGAAAAATGTAACAATGTGAAGCTCTACTGAAAATTCCCAACAAAAAATGATCACAATTAACATAAAAATGTAATCTTTTTTATGAAAAACTATTCAAAAGTTCAATTAACATCAAATATCAAAAATAAAAAGCCCAATTACCATAAAAGATCAAAAATATACATTACCCAAGTTCAAGAATCTAGGAAATTAAAATATAATATGGTCAATTAGGAAGCAATTTACTTACCTAAAAAATGCAACAATGTGAATCTTTAATTGAATTTTTCCAAAATGAAATAATCTGAGTAAAATATCAATAACATTAATAAATTAAATGGAGTTATTACTTTGTGTATATAAAGAGCTGAAACATGTGTTTCTTGCTAGTCAAACTCTGGAAGTTGCAAAAACCTAAATAAACCACGGTTATGACCAGACATAGAATGTTTTTTACTTTCGATTAGAATTGAAATGTCTTATAATATTTTTTAATGTTTTATTCATTTTTAACCTTTTGTTTTTAAGTAATCCCAAAATAAATACGTGAAATGTTTCTGCTAGCTAATGATTATTCCTGAACTATCGATTTTCAATTAGGTACTGAACAGTTTATACGTCACTAAATCTGCTTTATACGTTTAAAACTTTAAAACAAATAACGATCACTTTCTATTTCAAATTAAAACTTTCTCAAACACTACACTTAACATAATGGTATATTTTGAAATATTTTAACATATAGTTTTTTATAATAAATAAAATAAACAATTAACAAAGGCTAAGACTCGGAATTGAACCAATGAGGGTCTTTATTTCATAGGAACAAATGTATAACAAATTAACAATCTAATTCAGTCTTCAAAATATAGAAAAACATGACTACTTGACTATTACAAGTTTTTTTCATACATCAATTATACATGCCATCAAGGCAAAAGTATACAGATTCTCCAATAATTTTGGTATTCATGTACTATCTTGAACTTGCATCTACTCATAATCTCCCCCTTTTTTGTTATCAACCTATACCAATTCTTGACCATTTTCATCTTGTACTAACAAATTTCTGCTGGATCATGTTGTGCTGTATGCTATTCTCCACCAAACTTGGAGTTTATCCAACTACTTGCTCTCTCCTGTTGGGTGGGCGACGAGTAACCAAGAATGGTTTGAATGTCAACACCACCCCTATCGCCTCCATTACGTTTAAGATAAAGAAAATCGCCTGATTACCTGCATTTAGATGTAACATTACAGTTGAATCAATGCCTTATTACCAAAGGAAGCAACACAGCATAATGTAGTCATTGAAAGCAATTGTAACTCGAAAAAGGGCATTGGTATGATGAGTATAGCAAAGTCTGTTATCTGTTTTCTGCGTACAGAATAGCAGTACTATCTACATACAACATACACCAATAACCTACTTCCCCAATGCCTTCTGTGTTAAACTCCTACCTGCCGGAGGTGAAGTGGGTCAAATTGATCGCACACTTACCCCCTTGTGATAACAGAGACTTTCCAAATTGACCAAATCTCAAGTTTATGCAATACATGCTATGTCTATTTGGGTAAATATGGATTAAATTTGCAATGGTGGCTACACAAATTTTTATTTATTTTTAATCAACCCAGGTCATCTGTAGCTATCGAAATGAGTGAAATAAAATGCTGAATGACAGATTTCACTTTTAAGAGGGAAGAGAATAGGTTGTTATAGCAGGGCATGCATCTTAGGAGGATCAATTACAAGGATATACCTGGAAGAAAAGCTGCATCCTGTCGTTTTTGTGCCCAGGAAAAACTGCAGACAGTTAAAACAAAGAGTTAAAATAATGTTCTTTCAACATATCCATCTCACCATATCTAGTACACAGTTATACTCAGTTCCTCACTTATACATCCGAAAGGACCAGCCAATCTTAATAGACGAGGTTAAAATAACCTCCGAATGATGGTAAGAAAAATAAACTGAAAAACTGTGCTTACATAGTTCCAGCTCCTGCTGGACCTAAAGCTTTGCAAAATGACATTAAGGTCATGGAAATGCCATTTGCAGCTCCTCTTTCATGTTGTTCCTGTACCATTATCAGATAGTCAGAAAAAACAGGTGAAAATGGATCGCTACCTACATGTAGTCGATAAAAGCAATTGTGAAAAAACAGTAATTATACACGTCTGAGAAACATAAATGTAAGCACATCTTAGTCTTATAAATTCATAATATGCATTGAAAACACAGACCCAATAATGATTTAGAATGCCAAAGTTTGCTACAGATAAAAATTAGACATTCAACAGAGAGATATTATGGTTGGAAGATAAGTAGTCCTGCCTCATAAGTCCTACCTCGAGTATACAAAGAATGACAACTCAACAAAGGTTTAGGAATTGAGTAATTGCTGGTCAAAATATTTCCCCTGGAAAAACTTTGCCAAGGATATATACTAGAAACACAACAAGTGAGAATCGCACAGCAAAGGATGTGCTAGATTTCATGCATTACACCTCTAAAACTGAAAGCCACTATTTGCAAGATCAAGAAGTTCTAAAAGTTGGAAGATGAATTAACATAGAGATTGAAGCACTTACCGCTAAAGCATTCTTCATCACGGATGCGCAAGTTACCACCACTGATAGTACGGACCCAGATAGCATTGCAATATAGGGGTAAGACGCCAATAAAATGATCGACAGAACCTGCAAGGAAATCAATCACAAACCACGTCGGTTGATTTAACAAGTTAATTGACAGCAAACTTCAGTTGTCATCTTGATGAATGTATGCGACTAGGGTCAGATGCTCACCCCACATATTTGGGCGACCCTTATAGGACCAAGAGCTCTTTCTACTACTGGATAAAGACCAAGTTGACTTACCAAAAGACCAAAACCTAAAATGTTATTGAGCACAGAGTTAGTTAACCAATTAAAGAGCCATAATGTATTATGAAAGTGACAATCACACAAAATTAAGAGGAAGCATAATCAGTCACTATTTCGTTAGACACAAGCTTAATAATCATTTACACTAACTTAAATGGCTGTTATGCTTTCATACAAAAACTGCATGTTTCTGATCCAGTAAGTGTATGGAAACTTCTCAATAATAGTAAAGACAATTACTTGGGGAAATGGAATCTAAGGCAATTGGCTAGGACTGGGTTTTTTAGAAGATACAATGTTTCCGATCTCCTCGACGTTAATTAATATATTGAGCAAAAAGAAATATGAAAGAAAAAGACATGGATGGATATGTTGTTCGCAACTGGCCAAGTCTGATGTTAAGAATGTGCACAGCTACATGATACGTTCTCTCATAGGGAAAAGATTTAAAGACTCAAAAAGGTTAACTCTAATGGTTAACGGTCCCATTAATCACATACCTGATACAGCAAGAATTTCACCAACTCCATCAGTTGTATAACCTAAACCACCAAATTTTGGGGGGCTCACAGCCCATAGGGAGAATATCTAGAGAAATGAAAAAGGAGTTATATGAGATATGGAGGAACTGGCAAAAATAGACATAGCAATATAAGAGCTATTACAAATTGAGATTCAAACATATAAATGTAGCTGGCTTGGTATTGGCAACAGGTCTACAACATATGATTGTAGCTCGTATATTCAGCTTATAGACTATCTGTGACAGCCTTAATCCACTAATCCTTATGGCAGTGGCTAAATTCGGGTTCTATGCAAGGATACACTTGAATGACGCCTCTATACAATATGCCGATTTGAGAGTTCAATCAGCTCATTTTCATCAAATCTTAGATTTGGGTACATATTGATCTATTTGCTCCAGTAGTTTCTCAGTACTATTCCGAATAAATAATCTGAGGAGAAGTCACATTTCACATGGATTGATTATCATCATTGGGCTCGAAATCATTCTCAAAACCAAACATATCCATCCAAATGCAACTCATATTCATGGGGTGAGTTTTATAACATAGAAATTCTGTTAAATCAGAATCAACAAACCAGACAATGGGTCTTAAGAAACCTATATTTATGTTACGGAATTTTCTGAATGTTAAACAGTTCATATATGGACCTAGAGTCAGATATTAGAGACAGAACATGATCGTGGAGAAACAATCACCACTCTGTAATTTTTACTGCTAACTTAAGTGAGGTCAAATGGCTCTCAAGTTTCCTGATGTGAAGGTCTAAAACAGATTTAATGTGGACTTGGAGTTGAACATACATCCATTTAGCTCCAGAAAATAAGCAGGTATACCAATCAAGACATAGAACCTAAGCATCTAGCATCTAGCCGTGTCTTGGTATTGGTAATGAGGAGAAAACTAGATGCTCGACTAGAATATATACGACTGATATAATAAAAGACAGAATCACAGCTTTTTGGTTACCATACCTCACTGTACGACATATCATGGAGAGAGAAAACACAGTACACTATAATGGATGACATAAGGGACCAATTCCTGAATAGGCTCCACTTGGAGGTTGGTTGCTGATCTTCTTTTATTGTTGCAGACTCCAACGATTCATACACATCATCAGCTGAGATGCTGCTTTCTATCTTGTGGTTGTGAAGTGTTTCTGGGAGGTGAATTGATGAGTAAATACAACATTGTTCAACTAAATAGTATACTAAGTCCCACTGAAATGAAATACAATTACTTTCTGGGAGTCTAAAGCAAAAAATTAGCACAACAAGTGCAAAGAGGGATGTAACAAGGCAAGGCAAGAAATAGGGAAACCTTCCAAATAGTTTAGATAAAGGTAAAGTTTAGTTTATAACTACTTAAACCAACTTAGGGTGAGAGAGAAAAATTTACCTTCCAAACAAAGAATCTGGTGAAAATATAGCTGGATATTTATCTGCGGGCTTTTTTTCAAACACATAATAAGATGATTAGATTAATTCTGATTTCTCCTCTTAGTATAAAAGCGGAAATAAATCAACCATAAAGAACATCATCCTTCGCTGCTTAATTAAAAGTTACAAACATGCACTAAAAGGATTTTGCAAAAATATTGTTAAGATATTAGCATAAACTCATATCATCTGAAAAATTTCAACGATAAGATAAACATACCTGTGCAAGGAACCCCCCTAGGACTGGTCCAATGATCAATCCTATCCCCCAAGCTGTACTGAACTGTGAATTGACATCCCGTCAGGACACATCTATAGAGCACTAGTTTGTGTAAATGAACTCTAAACATTGATCTTTTGTGTAACTTATAGAATACAACCTGATCATAAGTAACCTTTCATCTTACATGTTTCGAAAGCATATACGATTGTTTTGGAATACGAAGAAAGTTTAGGCTCACTTAAAAGTATCCTTCAGGAATACATTTCTTTTCTAACTACGTTTAAGATGCTTTTTATTAAAAATTTAAGCATTATACTTACTGATGCCAATGCCAAGGCTTGATATTCTGCATTGAAGATTTCTACTGCATAAGCCTAGAAGAAGCATAAATAAAGAATAAAAGTTGAGTATAGAGCCCAATTAGAAGAGAGGGTGAGATGGGGGAAGTCAAATACTGAAACCTTTAGTGGTCCAAGCAAGCCATTCAAAAATCCAAGAAGAAACCTTGTGGAGATAGCCATCCAAAAGTTGACACTAAGACCAAATAATGTGTTGAAAACAACCCTGAAACCAAGAGAACATCGATTTTACAACATATACATAAACTTACTATATATTTATTATCTATGACGAATGATTATGCAGCGTACACTGTAATGGTGCCTATGATTATAACTGGCTTTCGACCATATTTATCTGACACTATCCCCCAGAATACTGATGTAAGAGCTCTTCCAAACATATAGGCAGATGCTACAAGGAGTATAAGATGTTTGAGAGTACCTCAATACACAGATCAATACATTAATGGTACAGCAATATCAATATACAGAATACGAAAACAATGTTCGCCCACCTACATAACCCGCATAGTATCCGATGTCTTCTTCTCTCTTTGCAATATGCAAATCCCTTATCTATGAAAAGGTTAAAAAAAACAATTCTGATTAAAACTACCTAGTCAATCAAATTCTTTTCTGATTTCTGAGTGAAGCTAAACAAATCGAAATGGATCAAGAGCTTACCATAAAATAAAGGTACGGGAAGAGAGACGATATTGGAAGTGCTGGAAAAAAAATCAAAGAACTGGTGAAACAAAAAGAATCTGAACATGTTGAAACACTAACATAAGTGAAAACTCATCGAAGACAATCTTGATCAGAGTGGTTTACAATATCACATGACTAGGAGAGATTAGACCATATTGAAGCTTCATTTTCAGTTGTACATAGCACGCCTTCAGTAAGAAAACAGCAAAAAGACGATACAAGTATGCGCTACAGTTGATAAGTATGCATTACATGAAATATGACATAATTTCTATCATTGAACTACAAAATAGGTCATCAATGCTGATCAAGAAAATTAGGACCCAAAACTGTAACAATATGGACAAACTTTGGCACCTGCAACCTGCTTAGTATAGCTCCAACTAAAAATCTGAATATAAATCCATAGTTTAACATATTTAACACCATTCTGTTGGTCCATTTAGCTCTTACCTGAACTGTTTTCAACATTCAAGCGTAACATAACAAATTGAAACCATAAACTGGCCTTTTCGTGCAGCGTTTACAAGATCAAAATCATTTTCCTCCAAGAATTCTTTAACATTTAAGTTGAATTGTTCCTAAGAACTCAAATGAGCATGTCACTTCTCAAACTCAAGAAACGGTCTATTGAGAAACCAATCGGCTTTAGTATGGACCCGCATGGATTCTTATAACTGCATTCTTGTATCCATCATTCGAAACACATTGCCTCTTTGAAGAAAAGATCATTTGGTTATGTACCTCAATACAAACATAGCCTTCTGGAGAACTACCACTCTGGGGTTGTTCAAGAAACATAACACATAAAAAACAACCACCCCTCATATTCAAATTGATTCAACTTTTACTTAGTTATATCACCATGCATGCTCCCCTAGTACCCTCTTACTCTTTATATTCCACACGAACTTTTTAATTGTATTATGAAAAATATAAGGAAAGAATATTATTAAAAAATATTCTTCCAAACAAATTCAAGGATATTAATTTTATATTCATTACGATAAGCATAAAAATTCTATATGTTTCTTACTTGTAGCAAGAACAACAACCCAAATGGTACAAAGCTCTTTGATAGGCAAGCCTCTCTGCAACTCTTTCTTTCTTTCCACTTCACACCCTGAACAATCTTCATGGAAATCATTCTTCTTCAATAAAGCTTCTTGATTTTCCATGTCTACCCTTTAATTTGATCACCTCAAAACTACCTCTAACTGAATTCCATTTTATCGGTAAACTACCTTTTATATTAAAATTAACCCACAAAGAACAAAAATATTTTCCAGCTACACGTAAATACGTAATCGCTCACGTAAAATTTAGACAAAATTTGGACCATTGTCATTGAGATGGCTAGAACTAGAATTTCATCATTATGATTAATACTATAATATTTTTATTAATAATTTTAGTTATATTATAAAATTATAAAAATTAATAATATAAACGAATTTAATAATATAAATGTTATTCTTACTATAATTAAAAATATAATTTATTTGTGTCCAATTATTTAATTTAGGATTTAAAAATGTTAATTAAAATGAATCGTATTTTATTATGCTACCGCAATAATGATGAGACCATGATAATGTCGACGAATTAAATCGGAGGTGTCCGCAGACTTAATTTTTATAAATGTGGAGTTATGCACATGAAGACATATGCCACTATACTTAACGACTTAAGGGTCCACGCAATGAAAAGCTTTGTTCTTTTCACTTTTAAATGATTGGAGAACAATGGCTGACCTTTATGGTGTGTTTTTATTTTATTTTATAGATTGATGTAAATGTACAGATCGCTCATTCACGATATAATATACTATTCTCGCTTCAAAATAAATAAATAATTGCTCTAAAAAATTAATTTTTTATAATAATTGATTGTTTACAATTTCAATCTAACTTTTTACAATTCCAATGTAATTTTTTATATTTCCAATATAGCTATTTACAATCTCTTAATAAAACACTATTCATCTATATAATCATTTCTTATGAACCATGAAAGATTAAGCAAGGTTGAAAAATAAATTATGTAATATAATATTATTAACAATGTCACACGCCCCATCTGGAAGCTCTGCTGCCTCCCGCCAATATATAAGTTCTCGGCTTCACAATTTCTAGTCACAATTAATTTTAGAATGATAAATCTTTATGTACTCTTAATACTGTGACGTGTTCGTGCCCTCGCATGATTTAGGCACGTGTAATCCCCCCGATGTAAATTCCGCGAATGCCGCTGAAGCGATCATGCACCTTGGTGAGGCTATACGCGAGGAGACTAATAATGTCACACGGCCCCACATCTAAAGTTTCTGCCCCTCCCGAAATAATATATATGCTGCATTACTCCATCTATCGCTAATTGGGCTTTTAGAAATGAACCTCACAAACTCTTTCAAGTAAGAAATTATATTTAATAACCTAACAAACTAAATAAACATATTTAACAGTGAACACTTTTAAATTATATAAATCGTAACTAAATTATATATTACAATATGTAATTAAATAGAACTTATACAAGATCTAAGTTAATAATCACCAACAAATCTTTCATGTAAATTCTCAATTCCAAATCTACCAGTTATCACAAAATGGCAATGTCTCTAGCTTTATTGCACATCACGAAAAGAGGTTAAACTAAGCATCCGTTACAACACGTAGAGATCGGGATTTAGTCAATTCAAAGCAAAACCATCAAGTTTTGCATTGATTTTGTTTCGCCCACAAAGAGGCTGACGCCGCAAATCATCCATTGAGGCTGGGGGTTTTACATGTCGTTATGAATGTGAAAAACCTAATAAGTATCATATATATGCTCTTATTATTTGACCTAATAAAGATAACCGAAGTATCGAAATGGGCCGTTTTGTCTTTAATTAAACTGCTAAGTAAATTAAACACTAACAAGTTGTTGGCTTAATTAACTAACAAGTTACTAACGAGCTCATTTAACTATTAAATTAATTAAATTGACTAATTAATTAATTCGGATTAATCCACTTTTATATTTTACATTATCAATGTAAAATTTCGATTGAGATGGATATTCGCTGACATAATCAACTCTCAATTTAAATAGCATCGCTTTTATTTCATACATGAAATATAACTCACCTGCCAATCAGACAAGCAGCTGACCTTCTAGCCAATAATAGCAGCTTGTATAATAATATAAATTTGACTATTAATATTATTATAATCTGCTATGTAATGATCTGCAATTTGGCATAACCTCTCAGATATTATCGTGAAAACCCGACTAGCAGTTACAATTTCATTATAGTCGAAATGCTGCTTATATAATCACATTCACTAAACTGGGCAAAATGAATTATTACAACAATTGTAAAGAATCCGCATAATAAATTAAACAAATAACTATTGATTTCCTACACTCCCACTGCCTTCGACGATTACTTCTTAACAATTCTTTTGTCTCGCGATCTTTGAAGGTCACTGTGTTAACCATAAGAAGCGTGGCCGCTTAAACACCCACGACTTTCTTTTATTTGAACTACGAATCACATAAACCGACAACGGGCGCTACAAGAATCACCATGACTCGCAGAGGTCGCACGATTCACTCAGATATCAAGGATGAACAAATCTCTCTCCTATAATATATCAACATCTATCGTTATACTCATCGTGTCACCTAACATATGTCATATATCCACGCTTAAGGCATGCTTCGACATAAATAAATAAAAGACACAACCTATATAAATATAAATAGTTATATACGCAGTCTAAACTTCAACAGCTCGAGCAAAATTCATAGGGATACAAATATATATCTTCCATGATTTCAGCCAAACCAACTCCCCAGCTTATACAAACTAACAACCTATAAGACGATGACTTTATGTGCCTCCTGCGGATCAAAGAAAATTGATCATCAATCAATCACTACGCTTATCATTAAATGCTAGTTGTCCCAAAATCATCACCATCCGACTGTGTGGAAAAAATGGCTATTTTACGCTTAGACTCAAGATGTTCTTTTTATCAACGCCATGTCAGCTTCTCTTAAACCGGTGATACTTTAAGTTTCTTTGGGATTTATTATTTTAACTATCTGGCAATGATAAATGATCATATGAATTAATTACATTCATATAATATGTTAACAATCGTATTCTAAGACAAGAATTATCTTGTTCAATCGATCATAACTTATTCCAGAAAAGTGGAAGTCAATTCAGCTCCCACCGAACCTCAGATCGCTCTCGCTTTTTCGATCTCGTGAAATCAAACTTTGATTTAATCACGTAAGAATATTTCAACTCGAGATGTTTCGACCAAGCCCGCACGCTGATCCTTAAGCCGCATTTAACTCTTTAGGTACTTTTTAGGATGCAAAGCCGGGAAGCGCAATGATTACAATCACGCCCTTAACTAGAAAGCTACTTGGCTATAGTTTTCTTTACATCTATCCGCTTCGGTCTCTCAAATCCATCGAATCAGCGATTTACTCAAGATTATATCGAGTTCATATACAAATTGTAGGAAAATGGGTTTTAAGCCTTTTTCCATAAGCTTTTCGAAACTGGACATTACCATCTTTGTCCGCTTTTTTCTCAAATGCCTACTTATACCAAATGTCAAACCCCACTTGTTATGTAACAAGCGATGTAAACCTCGCTGGGTATATAAATACTATTTCAAATTTTATGTAGTTAGCCATTCTCGGGTTATTATCGGGTAGGTTTAAACAAGGAATTTAAAAATGTGTTAAACACATCTATCTTATTAAACGCATATTCTTTAATAACATTACCAACACTAGATCGTACCTCATTCATGAATCACTTGGCTAACAAAGTTGTTCCATATTGACAATCGGCCCATGACACTATTCTCACGCTTTTAGTTTCGTGTGAAGACTCAACAACCGATCCATTATCTATAACTATAGTTACTTTATTCTTTAAAGTCGCTTACAAAGCGAATCTCGGGGAATCCACATGAATGCCTTTAAGAGAACCCACAATTCCTATTAAGGAAATTATGTTATGTCATGGTCGCTATGGGTGTACAAAGACACGACACTGTGGTTGCCTTTGGGAACGACTCTGTAGACGTCATTAATAAGAGAGAATCTGTATCATAAAATTTAATCTCATAGATTTTATTCACCTCAAGCTTCATGGCTAATTATAGCGACGTTTAATGTCATCAAGCTCATATTTCTCAGAATTCATTATAGTGCATATGTCACATATATGTAATCAATACAAATGACATGAATCAATTCAGCATTCATACCGCTCAAGGTTGTATGATGATTCAATTAGTACTAATGTGTAAAATATTATGTGCAATCAGGTTCCCACTAAACTTTAAGGAAACTCAAGGTTTATCTTCAATTTTGACCCTTTTTATTTCAATCAAAATATCAAAATGAATATTCTAACTCCATTATCAGATCTCAAGTTTGCAACTCTGATACCGATAGTATAATCGCTCTCCTTCTTATTCCTCGCTTAAGATGTGAACTCTTAATAACAATGTCAAGTATCCATCATCACCGATCATTACTTAGAATATTTCGATCAATCGACTTCAACATTATTATATTACAATAAGGAAAAGTTTGAAATACACGCTGCATAGTCAACTAACGAATACATTCAACATGGTCAAAACCAAATGTTTGATTCATTTATGACTATATGTTCATTCAATGGAAATACGCTTTACTCGCCTTTAATCACCATCTAGAAGGTAACAGTGAGTTATATACTGACTGTATCTTTAAATTCTATTTCTACCTGTATGACCTTTTAAGTCGTTTATCGAGTATTTATTTATTCAGATCATCATGTCTTTCAGATTAGGCATCGAATAATGCACGTGAATTCTCGCTTATTAAATATTCTCGATATAATCAAGGGTTCTAAGACTGGGACGGGTGTCTCCTGCCGCCTCGAATACATTCAAGCTTTATAAGTATTTACTTCCAATTCATTTATACTTCATAATGACGATACTATACATACAATAAATTGTAATTCTATAGTAAATGGAAATAAATACCAACTGCGTTATTGTTATGTACACAATGACATAATATCAACATTGGACCCCGTGTTAGATTATGTTTACTTCAGTGACATAATACTAACTTGTCCATTCATGATGCTTTCAAAGCTTTGTTTGTCAAACATAACTCTCAGTCGTTCTCACAGCTGAAGATTTAATAAATTTAATTTAAAAAGAAGCAACAACTTGATATGTGAATTTCATTCATCAGGTTTCAACTACACAACATTACTTACTTGTATCACTCAACTAAGGATACATCTAAGGTGTAATGAAAATTATTTCGTATACCAAATTGAAAGATTTCATCCATTGTATTTAACTTCATTAAAATTTACAATTATTTGCTTACGTATCTTCTATCGAGTGCTTTTAAGATCGAATGATGTCTCATTCATCGATGATACATGGGCTCATTTCAATGATACTTAATTCGTAACTTGATAGTATTTATATGGTCCTCCCATACTCATATCAATTCCTCTCGACGATCATCTTCAATGACTTATATCCTTTCGATCAACTCAGAGTGTGAACATACAAATCAAATCAAGATTAACGAACTCCCACTAAGTCTGGGCAGTTAGTTTACTCAATTTATCTTCGCAAGATCAACTCAAGTCTTGTTAAAGTCACCTTCCACGTTGTCACTCCATTGTTTGTTATTCAAAATATCATATCCTTTAAAAAAAGAATAGAATAATATTCCTCTAATTATGATCACCCCGATGATGGAAACGAAATAACTCAAACAAATATATTATTAAAGTACCAACTGTATAGGCCAATTCCTATAAATAATTCAATTTTATGAAATTGTCTTTGATCCATTTAATACTAATCTAACCCAACTAAAGCAAATATAGACGAGCTTAAGCTTTCATTTTTATCCATATAATTCTCATCCATTATCATATATAAATACTACAATCTATCCACAACTCCAAGGAGGTATCGAGCATCGAATAGGTGGTTCAATAGTTGTTCGTGTACTAAATTGTTGACATTTGACTTCGTTTGAAAGTAGTATTTATATCACGCCATTACAACCTTTTATACATTTATGTATATGTGTAAGTTGTATAATTCGTGTCAATGAGTTATATTTGTTATACGTGATATTGAGATTTGCGACACAGTAATCAAGTAT
Source organism: Lithospermum erythrorhizon (assembly GCA_019722365.1). Classification (NCBI taxonomy): domain Eukaryota; kingdom Viridiplantae; phylum Streptophyta; class Magnoliopsida; order Boraginales; family Boraginaceae; genus Lithospermum; species Lithospermum erythrorhizon. Next base: position 1,802,797 of record JADFUC010001683.1, read on the forward strand.
TTATTAAACTATGATATGGATCGTCACATATGACGACGCCACGCATTGTCGATGGATTTGTCATTGAACTCTATTCGGTTAGTTAGCGCCTCCTCGCATGATCGAAAGTTATTTTCCCTTTGCTAGAGTAAAATAAATCCGTAATCCCATTCTATATTATTTTGTTCTCGCTTGTTGGGAGGTATAAATCTAGTAATTGATTTATATTATTTTCGTCCTCGCTTGTCGGAGCAAGAACAAGTGATGTCGCTTTTTCTTCTATTGCAGGAGTAGACTAATGGGCCTGGACAGAGTTATTGTCGCTGCTGCGGATATAGCCGGATTTATCGACTACAGATGATAGTTTACTTACCGGATTATTTGATACTAGGTTATCGGATATTGAATTATTCTGGATTATTTGAGATGTAATTCTATTAACTGTTTAGACTATATGTTTACATACGCATATATATATATATATATATATATATATATATTGCGGCGCTGCGCGCTGTAGCGCTGATTAGTTATGATTCGCTCTATAAATATTCATTAAACTTTCAAATTTCACCCCTTTATTCGGGGACCCCTCGCAAAATTTTGTATTTCAAGCGAGACATTCGTGGCACTACTTTTTCATGCGCAGCCGAGTATAATCGTAAGTGTAGTTTGCTATTGCGATATCCTCATCAATCTTCTTCTTCGGATCCTTATATTTTGTAGTATTTGGACGAAGGTGTTGTATATATTTTGATCACGTTGTATATATATATGTTTTGAGGTTGATATAAATGTTGTCTTAGAGATTTTAAATTATTGTTTGGGCAGTATTCTGGTTGTATATTTTCTTGGTCGGGCTTTTCCTACCAAAGTACGGTGACTCTGACAGATTACTAATCCATCTTAGTCTTCGCAGGCGGCCACTGACAGTCATTATTGTGAAATCTGTAGGTGTCCTAGTATTAAATATTTATTATCCATTTTACTCCATATGTTCAAAGAAAACAGCTTGAATTTCAACACCTAATTAGATGCTCTAAACTACGCCTATAATGAATAAATATATCATTACACAAGAAATTTCAATTATCTTTCTTGCTCAGATCCTAGATACTACTATATTTTGACTCGTAATCATGATAAAACCGTGAGTCAAAAAAATAAGGTTGTCTAAGACATCGCGCTTAGCCACACAATGACATTACGATCGATAAAGAAATAATTTGAGATATTTATATGACAAATCTTTTCTTTCTATTTCTCTATTATTATTTAATATCCTTCTTATGTATTTAATATTTGAAATGAATGAGGCTAATCATTAACTTCAAATTTTATCTATTTGTGTACCAACTTTACATGTGACGTATGACCGAAATGACAATATTTGCTTATTGGTTCTAAGGCTACAAACCATAACTATGTTTCATCACAATTAATAATAAAGTCAATCTTGTCGGGTGAAACTAAATACCAATGACATGTCTTCAAACGTAGATACACAACATTCAAGATCATCCAATAAAATACCCCCATTTGGTTACAAAAGCGCGATTAAATCAATTATTAAAAATTCCCCTAGACAGGCTAAAAAGACAATATAACATATTAGTCTTCGTGAAGATTATCACCTCGATTGAGACTGCACTCTTAATTGTCTCCCTCAATCATATCACGACGCTGTTAACTTCGGAATCAAAGTTCGTGTAATCTGTCCATAGCGATTAATCCAAGCTTTTTAAATAATTACTAGATTCATTACTGGTTTTATTAGCATATAACCATCTTCAATGGTTTAACGAAGGAAATTATTAACATGTATAACACTATATTACCATGTTTTATGAATTTATCCTTTAACTTGTTTTATTTCACATAATAAAGTTATGTTTTAATTTGTTCAATTATCGGGTAGAAAACATTTAAATTTAAAGCTGCGGCCAATCATAAAAAGAAATATGCAATCATAGATAGTACGGTTCAAAATATCTACTACATTACAAATAAATCAGAATATTGAGCACCAGATTTCAAATCCTTCACAAAACGCATACTTCGTGATTCAAGATCTGGTCATGTCGAACTAAACGGCAACAACACTACATACATTTTGAATCCCAAAGACAAAGACTTTTAATCCTTGGCTCCCTCGACATTTCACAAGCAAGAAAGATATTTAAGGGCTCCACTCTAAAACCAATCGACAATATGAAAGTGCCCCAAAAACCCATATATCAATGAGACATCGACTTCCGACGCGACGCGTCACATTAACACTCTCCCTTACATGTAACCCTCCTACGCAGATGACACTTCTCACGTACCCGCCTTCTGAATTTTCATCGGCGGGGTTACACGTGCCCTCATCACCACTCTGCCCGCCTTTACTCAGCGATAAAGAAGCCTCAAGTGTGGCCCACCTAAAATCAATCGACAATGGGGCGAAAGAAATTCACATCTTTATATATCGAATCTCTAAGCGATACCGAATTTTAAACGTAAAGAACGCGATGACAACAAATACTACATCCATTTCAAACAAAATATATACCTACCAAAGCTCAACTATTAAAAATAAAAAGTTTCAAAAGTCAATAATCTTTAAACGTGATTATGATTGTTTTATTTTTCTTGAAATTCGTGTTTTCATTCTTGTTCCTTGGCACGTCTTGCAAATTGCGATAGATTTAAACAATCAAAGCCTGGTTTGTTTTAGTTGGATGTGAATTGAGATAGACTCGGTTTTAAAATTTGATTTAATTGAAAACAATTGATGAGTATATTTTGGAATTGGAGCCTGCTTTGTTTTATTGAATTTTAGATTGAGTGAATGAGTTAGGAGCTAACCAAAATAAACAAACCATATATAAATGATTAATTGGTGGGTTTACTTTAATTTTGAGAAAAAAAACACGAGCCTACTATACAATTATAGATATGCTATACCTTATATATTTTAACTATCGTTTTTAGTGTTTCACACAGAACTTTGACGTTTATATATTCTAGTACTATAACTAGAATTGATATCGTTAATCATGCTTTTCTAAATATTTTCACAATACGGAGTAATATCTTCTGATATTTTTATGATATAAAACGAAATTTGAAGTCAAAGCTTCAACTTAATCGATGAACCCGCCAAATATTAATTCAAGGTCTGCGAATTAGGGAAATATGGACCAATCATGAATAGTCTAGATGAAGTAAATTTCTTAAGCTGTAGTATTAATGACAAAATTGACACCACCTGGACACAACAAGAAACAATATAATAATGACAGGAGCAATTACTTTACCCCATTATTTATGCAAAGTTCAATGAATCCCAACTAATCAAATCCAGTAGCTAGCTTTTGTAGACTTCAAATATTTCAGCCAACCTATTGACAATTTACTAATTCAAATCAAAATTGTATCACTTGTATTGTGTTTATTAAATTAAAAAGTTTGTAAATTTAACTATTAAAAAAATAAATTGCACAATATTATAGGGATAAATATATATGTCCCGATCAAGTCCGGCTTGTACTTCCTGGACTTGACAATTAAGAGTATGCCCCGGCTTCATGACCGCTTCACTGGGGCCCACTTGACCAACCGGGTTCAAGGTTGACCTCGGTCCACTCAGGCCAAGAATCCGCCCCTGGCTCGCTAATTACTGGGCCCACGGGACCGAGATCGGGGCCCTGCGCCCCTGGCCTGTTCAATCTGCTCCTGCCTCGGTTCCCCTTTAGCCTGCAGACCGCTCGCATTTAAACTGGGCACACGTTAATAACACAATATTGTATTTTTTTTCCCGCTATAAACGCCAGACTGCTCCATCCTAATCTGCACCACGCTTATACAGTAAGTCATAGTTTTTCAACATATAAACATTCAAACATCTCACAACATCTTCAAAACCTCGAAATTACATAAACATTTAAACATTCACAAACATCCAAACATTCACACAATTCACAACTCAATAAAAAGACGTAAATAAAAAAAACATCAAGCTTTTTTAAACTCGACAAACCATAACCACTACTGCTCAAACACCATAAACATCTGCTCAAACACTAGTAAACAAAGAAACCACCATATGCACATCATCATGAAAATACCATAACCATCATACATAAATGTAAAATTGCAAATAAAAATATTGTTCAAACCCCGAAACAACATAAACATCACATATAATATATAAAACACATTCATTCATGTGCCTCTTCACTTGCTTTTTCTTCAACGATAAAGGGAGCGAGTAGTGGGCTACTGGAGCGCCACTTTGCGCTTGCTGAGGAAAGTTTCAGGCGATCCTACACGCGGCCTCGACATCCCGCCATGGATCCTCATCGCTCTCATTTCGCTCATCGCCCTCTCTTCCTGGCCCCTTCACGACATCGTATTATCTCGGCGAACTGACACTTATCCAACAACTTCTTTAAAGCCACCTACGACTCGGCCGGTTGTCATGAGGCGGATGCCTCAATTTGAGGATACGGATATCTCCTCCCTGACTTTAGCCTGTATTCATCTCTACCTCGGCTCAGATCCATTGTAGTTCCACACTTCGCAACCTCCCTCATAATCTTCAGTAGATCTCCCACTTCTCATCCTAACGCCTATCCCACAAATAAACTCCCCAAACTTAAGAATCGGTGCTTTTGAAATCTATCACCGCCTTTATTAAATCTCAAGGCCCGACATTTAGGGACAACACATATTTTTCCTACTAACCAACAAACGGGACAAAGATCGCCATACTGTGGGCGCCTTAGTCTTATGATGAAAAATGTGTTCGAATAACGCGAGTGTAGCTAATCCTTTGTATCCGCCAAGAAGCCTAAGTTGGGCGATCATTTGTATCAAGCGCTTTTAGTTCGTGGCCTCGACTAGTTGGGTGGAAACAAAATCTCTTTGACCACCTTCTTCGATATGTCTCCTGCCCATTTAGATTGTAATTATACACTAATCTCTAGATTTTCAGTTCTACGATTATCATGTTGATGTTAAAGACAAATCCCTCTTGTCTATCTGGCTAATTCTCACACCACCCCTAGCTGATAATCCTCTACATTCATCATTATCGCCCTCATGTTCATCATAAAAAATTTATTGCTAAGATCCTCCTCCGTAATCATTCCTTGCACATCATTAACATTAAAAGTTAATCCTATCATAGATTCGCCATTATCAAGTTCGGCTCTACAAATTCATACCCATGTACTTATAAATCGATGAGATCCAATATCATCACAAATTAAATGTACAAAGATTTTCTAATTTAGCATTTTCTAAGTATTCGGTCACGAGGTTACTTTCCTGTGAAATTTGTTTCCACGGAAATTTCATTCCCAGATATACCCTTGCCAGATTCGGTGCTCCACTTTCCACAACACATTCCCAGGTTCGTCCCCTCTCCACTCTCATGTTCCTCTTTCATATCGGGGTTCCTCCTCCCAACTATGACTTTTAGCCCTCTTTTTATCCACGTGATGATCAGGTCCCCTCTTGTCCCTTTTCGTTGTTTTTTGTGCCATTTTCTAAATTGAACAATATATTTGGTAAACGGAGAATATAAAAAGAAGCTAATGGGTCGTAAGGAGGATTAATTTAAGAAATTTGGAGAGAGTTTGTGGAGAGAAAGTTATGAAATTAAGTTAATAATGAGAAGGTGCTTTTTCCCTAAAAAATCGTGCCTCATTTAAAAGCTTATCTCATATAAACGCGTTGATTTTAAACGGCACGCTTCACTTGGCTGCAGTTTAGGAAATTCTCAAGTTCAATGTGATATCAAGTTTCACAGACAATGGTACCACGCTTAAAGTATCAACGGGTGGGGCGCTTTAACTTGCTGTGCATCGTATGTCATTTATTGACTTGGCATGTAACAAGATAAAGAATGCAATAACGTTTAGGTATAACGTGGTACCGCACGATGAATGTACGCTGCTTTAATTCCATTAAATGATCAAAACGTAAAAGAAACAAAATAGGTATTTTATTATTGAGCTATTCACAGTTTATACTGTGGCGGACTGTGAGATTACATGAGTTTTACAAGCATTCAATCAAAATTATAAAAAACTATACAAATCTAATCATCATACACCAATTCATCTTCTGATTCTTCTTTGCCTGAGCGTGTTTCTATCATAGTTGTTCTCTCTTATCATCTACTTAATTTTTTTTTCTCAATGTCACTGGCACGTTGAACAAATCTTTTTCCCCTTTCTTCCACGAGCGTGTTGTCCTTATCTTGCAACCTATGCTCCCACGGCCGCCCAACTTTATACAACACATACTTCAATCGCCGAGTTTGTAAGTCTCTGACCGTCTTGAGGTATCAGAGTTTCGCCACGCTTAAATGCAGATTCACTAGCTGGTCAGAGACATACAGATAAAAATATTTCCTTTTCCCATCTTAGACAATACCGGAACAATGTTTCCTTACTCGCCCACCATTTTAATATATCAAAAGGATTATTATTATATCGAATTCAATTCAAGTTAGTAGTTAAATATCGAAAGTTGTCATTAGTGTCTCATGGAGCGATTGACTAAGTTACCTAATAATAGTAAAGATTCCTAAGGTGATCACGTTGACTTCAGATCTTAACTCTACGCGGGCACATTAAAACTTGTTCCACTACTAGAAAGCGACCTTTTACCTTGTCCATACCTTTGATTGATATTTGCTATACATGTTATACATATACGCTTCAATTTCATCTTTCCATTTTGAACATCAAAATTTTAGTTCGATTAAAGGATATTAATGCTTCATAATACGATTAAGGCTAAATTAAATGACTTTATTTAGCGTTAAGATCCAAGATTATACCAATTGCATACGATGCTGGATAGCCGAAAATATTTTAAAAACTTGTCTTCTATATTCGAACCATATTCCCAAGAATACGACCATCTTTATTGCTTACCATACGAATAAAGATTAACGATACATTCTAAAGCAAGATGAATATTTGGTTCATATTATTGAAAAACCTTAGTATAATCTTTTTAAATGGCTCAAGAAACTCGAGTAATTCATAACAAATATTTCCAATTATTTATACGCGACGCGGATAATATTCACCACCTGGAAAGACGATCCTATAAAAATGTTGTAATTTCATCCTTACATATATGCACGAACTAGTAGATCGTGAAGTCGAGTTCCATCTAGTATCACAATTCAAAAATTATTTTTAAACTCTTACCCGGCTCCTCAACCAATTTTTTTATATTCATGTCTTTCTAACCCCGCCATTAACAACAAGATTAACTACTTTTACGACCTATGTGAAAATAAACCCCATCCCAAACAAATTTCTTTATTCCATCTTTAGCGGGTAACTAATTGAAGGACGTGATATAAACATCTAAAATGAAAAGTTCACTAAAAATCCGGTTTAATATAAGATCTTTAATTTTTCTTAAATTAAACGTTATTAAATGACGCATTATCGACATGAAATCAAGTAATCCTATTCAAACATTTGTAATCAAGTGGCACATGCGAGTATACTCAAATTTGAATATTGTTATGTTTAACAATCTATCTAAAATATATAATTCTCCTCCGTAGCACTCCAATCATGATCAATCCAATGGCATATTACACACATTATAACAAAATCCAAAAAGACACCAATATCACTAGTCAAACACATTTTATAAGGCAACTATGTGAGTTTTACTCTAGAAGATCTCTTTTCACTTTTAAAATATTTAAAAGCATAGTTTCGTGAAAGTAGACTGGGATACGATTGCCGATTAACGACATTTTGAATCCATTTAATGGGAAATCACCATCCATCGGCTAATGATTAAAAGGCAAAAGAACTACCGACATAAATTTCATAGCTTCAATCCTATGCTCCAAAATACTAAAAAAAAAAAGTTTCTTTGCCGGTTTGGGTATCAATAGTTCCTTGTGTACCACCCTTCCCACTACTATCTTTAAGGATCTTAATACCCACTTTAAGTTGTCTAAAGAAGACGACCGATTCCCTTTTACTCCCACCTCAAGCTCTGCATGATAAGATTTTACAATTTAAACAAGTTTGCCGCTTGTTTTCCTGTCTCCATGAAAAAATATTTCCAAATCCATTTAAGTTTTTTCCTCTCAATAGTAGTATCCGTGAAAGTACTGGGGACAGAGTTAATAACGGTAGCTCATCCATACGACATCATCCTCTAAATTAACAAAATCATTAGGATTATACTAAGACTATCATCAATACTTTACTGCTACGCTGATGCCATTAATTTGAAGAACAAATATCAAAATTTATAAAAAAGTTGATGATAATAACCGGATTCGCAGGAGCAAGTAAGATTGCCGATTCACTGATCAGAACGAATGTGCCCCAAAACCACAAGTAACGAATATTGTAATCGCTTAGAAAGTGATTCTTATTGCTTCGATATCGCTTTTAAGAACGATCATGACGCGTAGAAACGGCTTATGCCATTGCCTTTATGACCTCTTCTTTAGTTTTGATAAACGAAGGATGTAGACAGAAAAAGCCTAGTCCGGTACCTGCTTAGATGAAACTACATTCACTTTACACCAAACGGTACCGCTTCGCATCCAACGGCATTCCTTATCAATTCATGTTAAATTATAAATAGTCATTGACTTTAACGTGGTACCGCACGTCCAAATCCGCATAACACAGACAAGTCATAAAGAAATTGCTATATATCCGCGCATGACACGCATCGCTTAATTTTAAACTGCATACCGCTTCAGACAAATTTAATCAAAACGTGGTACTCCGCTGACTAAGCGGCATTCATCGCCTACCGATACCCGTACGGGAACTCGCATTGCGCCCAATATTCCTTAGCGACCAAAGGCCCGCCCCGCCGGTCATTAACGGAAGCCCTGAGCCTCGCCGAACACGTGTTTTGGCGGGCCGAGCCGCCGGTTCGTTTCCCGCGAGTAACTAAAACCATGCTAGATGAGGTATCGCTTTGATTGTAACATGGATCATAAAGGCTAATGTTGGGTCACTGGGTGCACCTTCACGAGTCCAACTATTGGCAAGTGAACAATATCAAATATGTTCTCAAAATATCTTAAAGAAATTTATCATTCATATAGTTTTTAAAATATTGCTTTTTCATCCCGTTAGTTTTAGACGTTTGATTTCTTATATGGAATAACATCTTAAAAAACTCATTGATATATCTTTTAAAATACGGAATATTAATCTCTCAACTCATTAGTTTCGTAGCTTTAATACATTTAAGAAGATAAAACTTTAAAAATAGCTTAACAATGATATATACGGCTTAGTTTTGAGAAAGCCTCAACTACCTGACGGAGAATTTTGTAATAAGCATCAAACTACAAGTTACAATTGCTGAGACTAATTTGTGCCACACACAACAAAGAATAAGCAAAATACTTATATGGTAATGAAAATCACAAAATTTTAAACAACCCACTTCTTCTATCCACTCCCAACTCCCATGCCCCATTTCTCTCCATTTTATTTTAAGAGAAAAACACCATTTAGCTTATATATTACCTCAAACAACTACTAAAAATTAAAATTAAATAATTCTCTCTTTCCAAAATTAATTACTACTTTGTGTTAAAGTTTTAATTTTTCACTAGCAAAGTTGTATTCTTTATGCATGCCCCTCGTTGAATCAGGTTTATATTTAGTGGTGTTACTTTAAGTGCAAGTTAAAGTTCTCAAATTAAAAAACGCAAAACAAAAACGGAAGTTAAGAAAACCGCTATAAAGAATCGAATCATTTCTGATTTCTTTTTAAAAAATAAATAAATATGAAAATACTATAATACCTCTACTTTACGATGTGAAAAGATGTAGATATAAACTCTGCTTTTATTGTAACTGGCTGAATAACTAATCTCACGTGATCAATGGCTGCATACTGCATATAACTAAATTGACATTAATATCTTATAAAGCCGCATAATATACTACTGCAGTGACTTCTTAATTTGGTAGCTTTTAAACATTTACAATTGTATCAAAATGGTATGATCATGACGATAATTACTCCTAATAACAAAATTGAAAGTTAGATTATTATAAACTATAAAAAAGGTTAGATTATTTAAGGATTAAATCCTTAAAATAAAAAAATAAAAAAATAAAAAATCAAATACCCTGTCATGATCTGATCAGATCTTGTAATAACAAATTGAACAATTTCCACTTATTGATTGAAGCTCATCAATCTTCTTGTTGTTGTTCCTCCATTGATTGAATTGTAAGTTGTAAGAAGAATGGCTACACGTTACTGGATAATCTCCCTCCCTATTCAAGCCAACAGTACCCCCCAATCTTCTTGGCCTCGTCTCCAAGATTCCATTTCCAAGCACTCTTTTGAAACTCCTCTTTACAGGGTAATTATATTTATTTATAGATTGCTTTTCATGTTTCAATATTCCTGCTAGTTACTCCCTTCTGCTATTAGAATGTTTATATGTTTTATAATATTTGGTGGAAGTATAACAAAGATGGTGTTTTTAGTGTATTCCCTTGATGCCATGAAGATTGTTTGGTGATATTATAACAAAGATGGTGTTTTTAGTGTATTCCTTTGAGGCCATGAAGATTGTCTAGTTTTGAATTTTGAGGGTTGGCTGATTGTTGGTCAAAAATATAACAAAAGATGGTGTTTTTACTTAATGATGGGCTGATTTAATATTTGGTGAGTAACAAAGATGGTGTTTTTAATGTATTCCTTTGATGCCATGAAGAATGTCTAGTTATGAATTTTGATGGTTGATTGATGGTTGGTGAAAAATATAACAAAAGATTGTATTTTTAATGCATTACTTTGATGTCATGAGATTGTCTAGTTTTGAATTTTGAAGGTCGACTAATATTTGGTGAAAAATAATAAAAGATTTTTTTTTTTGGTTTTTAATGTATTACTTTGATGCCATGAAGATTGTACAGGTTTGAATTTTGATGGTTGACTAATATTTGGTGAAAAATATAATGAGATGGCGTTAATTTTGACAATTGAAAATCAAAATGGAATCTTTTTGGGATGTGGGGAGACTTAGAATTACTTTTTGAGAGTTTGATCAACATATCTTGGTAATCTTACTTGTGCAGTTCAACATTCCGAATCTACGCGTTGGTACTCTCGATTCGCTACTCTCCCTTAGCGATGATCTTCTGAAGGTTAGATTTTAGGTTTGCACTTTTTGTTACTCTGTTTAATGATTTAATGGGATTTTTTTCATACTTGCGAGGTATGCTTGACTTTTGTGATGGTTGATAGAATAGAGTCAATGTTCAGACTGAAATTATTTTTTCACATGGATCTCTTCAATTACTTAGTTGTATTATCAGGATTTCCTCTGATTCAAGTTCATTGTTGGAATGCTGAATGATCAATGTGAAAGATCATTGTCATCTGGACAATTATTCATGTATTAGATGTTTAATTAAATTTTATTTTTAGAAACTATATTCTAACTGCTATTTAGTATTTATGAAAAATTGATTTTTGAACTTTAGTATTAGAGGTCAAAGTAAGCCTGTGTATTCTCAATTGGTCGAACCTGTCAGTGAACTTTGGAAGAGTACAATCTGTTAAAGATTATCAATTGAAATTGTAATATATAATGTGGATACTGGCATTTGTTTGCTTGGCAGTGCTTCATTGTTATGAGAAGTGTAGTGAATATAAATTTGGCTTTTGCAGTCTAATAATTTCATAGAAGGCGTCTCACATAAGATAAGGAGACAAATTGAGGATTTGGAGAGGGCAGCAGGGGTATTGAGCAGTTCTCTCACGGTCGATGGTGTTCCTGTTGACTCATATCTCACGAGGTGAATATGTGATTTTATTTAGCTTACATGTCAGGTTGTAAAAATTTAGCCACTGTTCAATCATTTTCCTTATTGGCTTTATTAAAAATTTACAGATTTGTATGGGATGAGGCAAAATACCCAACCATGTCTCCCCTGAAGGAAATAATTGACGGGATTCATGTACAAATTTCTAAGATTGAGGATGATCTCAAGGTAAACCCCGGTACTTAAAATGCCTAATATTTTAGAATTGTTATACATGATTGGCCATAGTACTGCAAATAAATAAATAAAAAAGTTGTTTAGAGGAAGTATTGAAAGCTGTCCTTGCCAAAAACCTTTCACACAATTGTAACTTGTTTGATGTTTAAAACTTAGCCACTGTTGAATATTTCTCGAGCAATTATCAATTTACTGTGATAGGTGCGAGTAGCTGAATATAACAATGTACGCAGTCAACTTAATGCCATCAACAGAAAACAGGCAGGAAGGTATAGCATTTTTTCCGATTGCATAATCCTGGAGCATGCTGCTCATTCTTGAAGATGTGTTGATCCAAACTTTGCTTGATCCAGCTTAGCTGTTCGTGATCTCTCCAATTTGCTGAAGCCAGAGGATGTTGTTGCTACAGAGCACCTGACAACCCTTCTAGCTGTTGTTTCTAAGTATTCCCAGAAGGATTGGCTGTCGAGTTATGAGACTCTCACAACCTATGTGGTAAAGTCTTTATTAATTCCATACATCAAATTCTAAGTTCATAATGTCAGATACCTCTGTAGTTTGTCCATATTTTGGATCTGTAGTCTGTCCATACTTTCTAGGTTTTGTCTCTGTAGAGTTTAACTTTTAGGTGCTATTTATTGTGTAGGTTCCCAGATCATCTAAGAAGCTGCACGAGGACAATGAATATGCTCTATACACTGTTACATTATTCAATCGTGATGCTGACAATTTCAGGCTTAAGGCGCGTGAAAGGGGCTTTCAAGTGAGTTTCTCATTCAAAAACAGTCTATTTTTCTTCTTCTTATTCTCCAAGTAATTCTTCAGCAGACTTCTAGCAATTGGAAGAAATGACTTTCAGATGCAAAATGTAGAGTATCATAGATGGTCTGATTTAACTGGTTCATGGCCCATATGTTCCAGATTCGTGAATTTGAGTCTAATCCAGAAACACAAGAGAGTCGTAAACAAGAGCTGGAAAAGTTGATGCAAGATCAGGAATCATTTAGAAGCTCTCTTTTGCAATGGTGCTACACCAGTTACGGAGAGGTAGCTTAACATCTGAGTAGCTTGCTAGTCTTGTCCCCTTGCTTGAATTATATAGGTTTACCCCTCGTTTTTTTCCTTCACGAGGCAATGTTCACTTGGGGTCTTCGATATACCTCATTATAAAATGGCGTTAGGAGGATGCATGACAGTGGTAAGAGATATTGGTAACTACAATAATTCTATATCATAAAGAACATAAAAGTGCTACTTCAATTGTGTAAAGCTCTTTAAATCCTCTCATGTGAACGTCTTTTCCCTCCTATGTCAGGAGTTATTCATGTTCATTTTGAAAGGTATCTCGTTTTGAAATTTTGATTAGTTTTATCATGCACCTGTTCACTTGGCTGGTACCTTTAGAAAATCACTTAACACGACATTGCCACAAGAACACATGCTTACCCTATGTAGTGTATGGGTCTTTCTAGTAGGACCATAAATGTGCTTATGAAATAATGATAATGATAATAATAACGTGGACTAAAAACGTGCACTAGCTATTGTAATAAGGATATCCTTATAGGTGGTTGCTAGGCCATAATTTTATGGTCATATGCCCTTATATTTGGAGTCATTTGACATTGATAGCCCAAGCCAGTTGCAGCGAAAAATGGATAATGTAAGTACAACTGATTGCTCCTTCAGAATCACATCCAATTGGTTGACAAAATTTGTCTGCAGGTCTTCAGCTCCTGGATGCACTTCTGTGCTGTGCGTGTCTTTGCTGAGAGCATTCTGAGATATGGATTACCACCAACATTCTTGGTAATATTACTGATTGCTTCCAGATTTAATCAATCTTTGTTAGGCTACAGTTTTTGTAAGCGGCTCCATATTTAGTTACAACGTTTTCTGTAATTTCATTTCAGTCTGCTGTGATGTCGCCCCCATCTAAAAGTGAGAAGAAAGTGCGTTCCATCCTATTGGGGCTCTGTGACAGTTCAAACAGGTATATTTTGATTATATCTATTTTTCTCTTTTAGAGTACTTGCCAGATTATGCTACTGAGCTGAAAAAAATTTCCTGCTCAAAATCATTTTACTTCTTGAAGGTAGTATTTCTCCCCTTCAATTTTTGTTATTCTTGGTCATAATTTAAAAGTACCAGTTCAAGTCTTGTTGATCATATTGGATAGCAATTTGCACTGACTTGTTTTAGTTAGAGGCCTTTATGATTCTAATTTTACCCAATACAGCTCTCTTGCAAAATTTATCTTGGCACATGATATATTTATGTATAATCTGTTCAAGATTGTTCTCTTAAGAGATGAGTTATGTTTAATATGTATTCATATGGATATTCATTAGGACACCTAGTTTAAAGGGTATCAAATTTAAATGAGAATGTAGTTCCAGATCTCTCCAAGCTTGTTTATGTCCAAATGATATGTTAATATTTCCTTAGTGAATGTTCTCTTAACGCCTTGTAAGTCGTTATCCATCAAGTAGCAATAGGCACAGAACTTGAACAAGATTTATTGCAAGTTTCTCACCTGATTATATGTTACGTAATATTTTCTTCCATATGCTATTGCAGCTCATTCTGGAATACAGAAGATGAAGGAGGCATGGGTGCATTTGGAAACGATGCAGATTCATATCCTTACGTCTCCTTCACTGTGAATCTCATTTGAAGAACCTGAGAGCCAAGATTTCATTTTGTTCAGGATGCCGCGTGCACTTGTATATTAGAAGCAAACTCCCCGATTTGTTCTTTATTGGAAATTATACCGAGTGGTAGCCACTTTCTCGGCTTTATGTAATTGTGTTGAGGTGATATAGGAGTTGTAATTTATCTGCATTTTTCTTGCCCTCAGGCCAAATAAGATATGATCACAGACTCTTTGGTCTAATGAGATCAGAGTACTCAGTTTTATTACAGCTTACATTTACATGCAGTATGTTTTGCCAGGAACAATGAAATGGTGAAACATGGTGCAACTGTGCATGTTACATTGTTATTATGATCATCCATTTTGTTGCAGTTTATTTTCTGAAAATTGTAACAACCAATCCATTATTTGATAATTTTGTTAAAAAATTTGTATTTGGTTGCATATACCATGTGCATTATTATCTCTCAACCAATTCATTATCTCTAAAATTTGTTAAAGAAAGTCTCTCAAAATAGTTTGATTGTTTACTTGTCACTTAAACTTGTAAAATTATACAAAAATTTGCTATACTAAAGTATTAGGAGTACATATGGAACAAATTTGTACATGCCTATGTAGCTACTAGCTAGTCACTCATAATCCTACTAAATGTTGATTTTTCCCACCCTTAATTGCTAATGACAGACAATTATAGTAATGAAAAATAAAAGATAAAAGTAAGTGAGATTTTACAAAGTGGTAGTGATGAGAATCATTGTAAAACTCATTCCATCTCACAAAGATTGTCAAGTAGTGATGTTGAAGATGTGACAAATTAAACGGATGAACATGTACCATTTTCACCACTGTGAAGGCTGCACATACCATGTTACACCACTTACACCAAAGAGGCAAAGGGTGGAAAAATGGCATGAGAAATAAGGTACTATTTCATCAACATTTGACTGGTGGGATGGACCACAAAATTCCAAAGATGGACAAACCATTTTGGATTCTTGAAATTGAAACTCTGCCTGCACTCCAGGTATGTATGATATGTGTACTGCTAGGTAAAACATTCCCTTTTCTGTTCATCTCTTGGTGTCTCATAGTTGGCATTTGCAGGATTTATGTTTAAGCTATAATATCCAACTTTATAACTTCGCCATGTAGATATATAGATGCATTAGATGGCTTGGTTTATAAACGTGCCAAAACTTAACCTTGCATGTGGATTGATTACTTATCGATCCTAGCTGGTTCGATTAACCTATCCATATGGTTCGATCAATATTGACTCGATTATCTTATATGTTATAACTCGAAACTCACATACCTCGATAAATACTTGACTCGATTCATTATTTGATGTTGGATACTTAATTGTATGAATTTTTTGATAAAAAAATCGAATTTATATAAACGAATTCTTACTTCATTCAAAGTAGGTTAACTAATAACTATCTTTAAATGACAATAACTCCCAATTAGATTGTGATAGGAAGAATAATATTATAGAGATAATGAATGATGTAGTTAAGCTGTGAACTAGCAGATAACTTAATTGCAACAATAATAGTTGTAACGAACATGACCAATCAATTTCATAATTTATATCTAAAATTCTAAAATAAACTAAGCTTCAACATAATTTTGGTTTAAAAGGGTTAAATCTAATAAATAATAACAAAAAATATGATACATCGGTTCTAGCTAGATAAAATGTAAATAATTATAATGTACTATTCAAATGATAACAATCTAAAATATATATACTTCAACCTGAAATTCATTGAACTCAGCATTGTTGAATAGTGACTTGATACACAAGCAAACCAAAGGACTGAAGTTAAATTCAATTAAGGAAACAATTATCCAACAAACAAAAAGGTTTTTGAGTAGTCGATTCAAGTTCTTGTTACTAATTAGAATCTCTTCTAAGTTTCAATTGTATCAGTTAGTACATACTCAGTCTTTTATTATCAATAAATCCCCCTTATTTCATTAAAACCATCTCACTCCATTCAAATTATCTCATTTTAAATTTTGAACATCACTGATTTTCTAATTTTTCAATATATTAATAATAACATATCACAATGTATTTGATAAGACTCCCACTTAAGCTGGGTGGCAGTATGATAATACACAAACTTACTCATGTATTATTAATAATAGAGAGGTTGTTTCAGAATTATATATGTTGTATAATATTTTTCGTAATTTTTATTTCTCGTCATTTACATATTTGCACATTGATTAAGAAAAAATATAATTTAATATGTATGTTCTTATTAGTTAATTGAATAGTCTAGTGAAAATTATCTTCTCCAGTGACCTAGGGATTTGAGTTTGAACCTCATCTCATAATTAATTGTCAAAAAAAGGAAAATTCCAATAACTTGCTAATTTCATGTCTCTTTCCATAATATATTTGGCTACTTTATATTGAAAATAAAGCATATAGTTAATTGAAGAATAAAAAGATTTGAAGTAAAGATTCGTAAGTATATTATTGATAAAAGTTAATATATACAAGAACTTTTAGCTATAACGATAAGTAAAAATATATTGTATGAACTACTTGGTGTAAAATCTATCAAAATATACTTCATATTATTTATAATTTATTTTGTTATTAATATGATAATTTTAATACAAATACATTATGCGTCAATTAATAAAATACAATTTAGAACATTGAAAAACAAAGGACAATATTTTTATGGATGTTGGTAGTGCAAGAGACAAAAAGTATAGGACACGTGGCACTGACCCAATAGTTCCTTGTTTATGGTATGGACTACGGACAATATACATACCCCCCACCCCCACCCAAAAAATCTCTAGCAGTTTTCAGTAATTTGCTCTCTCTACTTGTTGCAATATAGTTTAAGGTAAACATGTTGATGAAAACAATTCAATCATGTTTATTTTCAAACTCTTTTAATTTTTGCAACATCATGTTCATATATATCGTACATGCATGCAATTTTCTTGTTTTTTGAGTTAAGGCTCTATATTTTCTAGTGAAAACAATCTATTTTTTGCTATATTTTTCTGATTCCTCCTTTTTTAGTTGTTGTTGCTCTTTGTTGGTTAGTTTTTTCTCTCTTTACTCTATTTTCCCCTTTTTTGTGTGCCTTTATCTGATTTTTTATGTTCTTGTAATTTATGCAACACATATATAGTATATGAGCATATATAAAAGTTTTTTTATGTTATTGTATTTATTTTTTTGTATGTTTTTCTCTAGTTTTTTTTTAAATTCTGATTCAAATATTTTTTTGAATGTTTTTCTCTATTTTTTTGTATTTTTCTCTAGTATATGAGCATATAGTATTTGATTTTTTATGTTCTCTATTTTTTTTGTATCTTTAATTCTGATTCCTACATTTTTTTTGTATGTTTTTCTCTAGTTGTTATTCAAATATTTTTTGTTTTTTTTTCTCTTTTTATTGTTTTCCTTTTTGTGTGTTTATGTATTATGGACATTCAAGAATCTGGGTGGCATATTGCTTAATGTAGACCACAATGTTCTTCCAAAAAAATGTAGCATCTTTAATCTTCATGATAAGCTAAATTGACACTATATTTACATTCTGGTTTTTTAGTTGACAAAAAATGGATCCTCTAAAAGTTGTGGAAGAAGTACTTCCTCCTCCTCCTCCAAGCATCCTACCACCTCATGTTGTGCCAGTGCAATATAAAGAATCAGTCAACAGAGTCCCGATGGCTAGGCGTGGACTTGGTTCGAAAGGCCAAAGGATTAAGGTTCTAGCTAATCATTTTAGTGTTACTGTGTCCAGGACTAAAGGTCACTTTTATCAATACAGTGTAAGTAATAATGTGATTAACTTTTAGTTTATAGTGAACCATTTATGTTTGTTGATTATTTGTTTTCTCAGGTTGCTATAACATATGAAGATGGAACACCGGTAGAGGCAAAAGGGATAGGAAGGAAACTCCTAGACAAAGTCCAAACAACTTACCATGTCGAGCTTGATAAGAAGAACTTCGCTTATGATGGTGAAAAGAGTCTATTCACCATTGGTGCACTGCCTCAGAACAAGTTCCAATTCACTGTTGTCCTAGACGAGAAAGTATCTTCAAATAGGTATTACTATAAGAAAGTCTCATATATATCTGTTTTCCCCTTCTTCTGTATATATAACTTTGTCAACCCTGAAAGTCAATTTGTTGAAATAGGTATTAATTTGATTTCATTAATAAGTCTCATACATGTATGTTTTCCCTTTCTTTTTCATATATAACTTTGCCCCATTGAAAATTAATCCTAGTCTTCTTTTTATGCTTCTGTATTTTCTTTTCTAAATATATCCTCCTCTTGGTTTTACTAATTGTCGAAGTTGCATTTAGGACTTTTTGTATTGCTTTGTTAGTGAGTGTCTTCCTGTACTCTCTTAATGTATCATCATCTTGGTTTTTGCAATTGTTGGACTTGTATTTAGGGAATTGTTGTATTGTCTTACTTGTTAGGAACATGCTTACTGGTGGAGTTGATGATCCGGATAGCCCAAATGCTGCTGACAAGAAGAGATCAAAGAGGCAACCTAGATCCAAGACATATACGGTAGTAATTACCTATGCTACAAAGATTCCATTGCAAGCGATAGAAAGTGCACTTCAAGGAGAAGATTCTGAGCACTTTCAAGAAGCTGTCAGAGTTTTGGACATTATACTGAGACAGCATGCTGCTAAGAGGTAATTTCAGTACTACTACATTTGTAGTTATTTCTTCATCTAATATGATGTTTGTCAGATACTGATAATTTCCATTCGTGCCAGGGGGTGCCTTCTTGTCCGTCAATCTTTCTTCCACAACGAGTCAAGAAATTTTAGTGATATAGGAGGGGGCGTGCATGGATGCCATGGTTTCCATTCCAGTTTTCGTGCCACGCAAGGTGGACTTTCTCTAAATGTTGGTAAGTGTAGCAACAGCCGAACTAGGTTGCTGAACTAGACTTTCTTCTCAGCTCTGTAATATTATTGTGTTCATGCTGTCAGTACAAGTATCTAATGTTTGACCATACCTAATATACTTTTCCCGTGCTCACTAGTCACTCCTCTATGTATTACAGATGTCTCAACTACCATGACCGTGCATCCTGGGCCTGTTGAGCAGTTTTTGCTTCGAAATCAAAATGTCAGAAGTGCACGAGAAATTGACTGGGTTAAGGTTGTTTGTCTCTTAGTTATAAGTGCTACATACCTGTTCCTTCTATTACTGCAATCTAATATAGTAATGGTTTTCCTCCACAGGCCAAAAGGGTGTTAAAAAGTCTGCGTATCACTGTTGCACCTACTAATACAGAGCATAAAATCACTGGACTGAGTGATCAAAGCTGCAAGCAACAACTGTATAGTTGACCTGCAAATTTAGAATTCATTACATCTGAAATATTATTTATACACTGATTCCGGACTGATATTTTTTTATTTAATAGGTTCTCCTTAAAGCAAAGACGGGATGGGAAAGATGAACAAAGCATTGAAATATCTGTTTATGATTATTTTGTGCATATGAAGAAGATACCATTGACATGGTCTGCTGATCTTCCTTGCATAAATACTGGGAAGCCAAAGCGCCCAGTTTATGTGCCACTCGAGGCATGTGCTATATAGTTTCTCAGTTACTAAAGTTAGCATTTGTTTTCTCTTTCCTTCTAAATTAGATGTTGATCAATTGTTTTCTACTTTTTTCTTTTCAGCTTTGCTCATTGGTTTCTTTACAGCGCTATACAAAATCATTAAACAGCCTTCAAAGAGCTTCACTAGTGGAGAAATCGAGGCAAGGTCCAAAGGATAGGATGGCCCTATTAACTGGTGTATGTTTCTTTGCAACAGCAAACTCAAAGGCTGCTGATCTATTGTTCTTTTGTTATGCATTCAATTATGCAAGTATTTGACTGAAATGAATCTAAACCAGGCGTTGAGGACTAGTAACTACAATGCTGACCCTCTTCTTGGAGCCTCCGGAGTATCAATGAGTAATCACTTCACTAAAGTGGATGGCCGGATTTTACCAGCCCCACAGGTAGATGATGTTTTACAGGACAAACCACTTTCCTAAACATATACATAGTTACTTCATTTGTCTAGACTTCACTTTTTTTATTTCTGTATGCAGTTGACTGTAGGGAATGGAATGGACTTTCCCCCCAGAGATGGGAGATGGAATTTCAATAATAAGGTAAGAGTTTCTTTAACTATCTTGAATTATGTCATATTTGCATTGGTGTCTGACATACGAACTTTATGTCTCCAGAAACTGGTCGAGCCAGCAACAATTGGGACTTGGATAGTTGTGAACTTCTCTTTCCGCTGTGATTTGCGTAGACTCATCCAAGATTTAATTAGGTGTGGCCGTGTCAAAGGAGTTGTAAGTGTGCAGGCTATTAATAAAATTTCATGTTATACTTCTAGGCCTCATTGTTCTTTCTTTCTCTTTATCAAACTTTAACTGATCAACCATTGTAGCAGATCATAGAGGATCCATATAAATAAACTTTCATGTTATACTTCTGGGCCTCATTGTTCTTTCTTTCTCTGTATCAAACTTTAACTGATCAACCATTGTTGCAGATCATAGAGGATCCATATAAGACCTTCGAAGAAAATCCTCAGTTCAGGCGCAGTCCACCGCATGTAAGAGTGGAAAAGATGTTCGAACTTATAAAACAAGGGCTTCCAGGCCCCCCTGCCTTCGTTCTCTGCTTACTCCCTGATAGAAAGAACTCTGAACTCTATGGTACTGTCCTAATCTTTACTGCATTCTTTCATTCTATCCAGTGTGATCCATCAACTATGTTTTGTGCTTTTGTCACATTAATTAGGTCCATGGAAGAGAAAAATGCTTTCAGAAGTAGGAGTAGCAACTCAGTGCATTGTGCCAATAAAGTTCAATGATCAATACTTGACTAATGTGATGCTTAAAATCAATGCAAAGGCAAGTTCTTTGCTTGGAGCTATTATCTGTTTTAGACTCACCCCAGCACTACCTAAACTATAATTTTCTGTTTTCTTTTAACTTACAGATGGGTGGAATAAATTCATTATTGGCTGTTGAGCGCTCTCGTTTGATACCCCTAGTTTCCAGGACCGCTACTCTCATAGTTGGTATGGATGTATCCCATGGGTCTCCTGGACGTGCTGATGTACCATCAATTGCAGCGGTACCGAAATTATTTTTTGAACTATCGTCTTGACTTTGGATATGTTGAAAGATTTTCTTTCCTTACTGACCATGCTGTTGATAACATCATTTAATAATACATTAATTTCGTTTCATCCCTTTCTTTTTGTATCACCAGGTGGTCAGTTCCAGGAAGTGGCCGTTTATATCCAGCTATCGAGCTTCTGTCCGGACACAGCCATCAAAGATGGAAATGGTAGGTTGCCTGTTCAAGAAGGTGTCTGATACTAAAGATGAGGGCGTTTTCAGGTATCGAATATGTACTATCACTTTCAAGTCTATCGATCATGTATGAATCTTATACTGGTCTTTAGTTTATAATGTACCACTCCGTTGATATTCCTGTGAAGGGAGCTATTACTGGACTTCTACAATACTTCTGGGAGCAGGAAACCTGAGCAGATAATCATTTTCAGGTGTAATTCAGTTTCTTTTCCGAAGTTTGTATGTATAATGTTCATGCCCTATTCCCTATCATCGGGAACCCTAATCGTAATCGACGCATGCTTTTCATACTCATTTATGACTTGAAAATTCACTTTGCCCTTGCTCATGGGATGATTTTCGCCTGTTTTCTCAGAGATGGTGTTAGTGAGTCTCAGTTCAGTCAGGTCTTGAACATCGAACTTGAGCAGATGATTGAGGTATTCCTTTTAATGAAGTCTAATATAAAGTCTATTACGTCCATGTGTATACATCTTATTCCTTGAGTATGGCTTTAATTGATATATATCTCGACAAACCACAGGCTTGCAGATTGCTTGATGATAGTTGGTCTCCTAAGTTTATGGTGGTCATTGCTCAAAAGAACCATCACACCAGATTCTTCTTGGAAAACGCTACAGCTAATGTGCCTCCAGGTTGGAGCTCTACATTATAACCTGTTGATCAATCAATATATTGTTCTTGATTGATTACATTATATGAATTATGTGTGTTCTCGATGCAGGAACCATTGTAGATAATGGGATATGCCATCCAAGAAATAATGATTTTTATATGTGTGCTCATGCTGGAAGGATTGTGAGATATCTTGCTTTCCATTTTCTTCTAATCCTAATTGTCAAAGCGATATCTAATGATATCCCAAACATGGAATAAACATCTTCGTCCAATTAATTCTCAACTTTTGGTTTCTGTATTTCCTCAGGGAACAACCAGGCCGACACACTATCATGTTCTGTACGATGAACTTGGTTTCTCAGCTGATGATCTCCAAGAACTGGTTCACTCACTTTCTTATGTGTAAGTATGGAAGAATATAAAGGAAATAAATTTAACACATATACCAAAACTTCTTGTCTTTGAAAATGAGAGCTTTTTCATTTTTGAATTCTGCAGGTATCAGAGGAGCACAACTGCCATTTCCATTGGTAAAATATATAAAACAACTTCCATTTCCGTCTATTGCTGTTAAATTTCCATCTTGATAATATAGTCCATATAGACAATGTATATGCACGAGTTGTTCTGGAGACGAAATAGTCGTTGCCAATGA
The DNA here is from genome assembly GCA_019722365.1 of Lithospermum erythrorhizon. Classification (NCBI taxonomy): domain Eukaryota; kingdom Viridiplantae; phylum Streptophyta; class Magnoliopsida; order Boraginales; family Boraginaceae; genus Lithospermum; species Lithospermum erythrorhizon. Next base: position 1,826,166 of record JADFUC010001683.1, read on the forward strand.
TGTGTTCTCGTTGGGCTTGAGTATTTTTAATTACAGTCCCAGTATGCATACAATCTTCCCTTTAACCGCTCTTTAATCTGTATGCAGTTGCTCCAATCTGTTATGCTCACCTTGCCGCTGCCCAGATGTCTCAGTTCATCAAATTTGATGAGATATCGGAGACCACTTCTTCTTCAAGTCATGGCGGGGTGACTTCTGTTTCTGGTGTTCAAATCCAGGATCTACCGCCACTGCATAACAATGTAGCACACTCCATGTTCTTTTGTTAGGCATTATTGAAGCACTTGATGTTCTCATTTGACAAGAATTCTTCGGTTTAGGGTGTATCTGAAACCGATAATAGCTGCAATAAAATATGAAATTTTCATTCGACTTTCTAATGATGTGTTTTTATAAATAATGAAAAACAATTTTATATAATTATTTATTATGTAATATTTTCAATATTGTTCGACAATATCAAAATGCAATATTTTACATGTGCCTATGTAGATCATTTTGCATGTCTACAGTTTTGTTGACTCGTTTGCCTTTTAGCCTTTGTCAAGACTTGATAGTTATGTATGTTTATGGGGTCAAGCCAGTGATGTTAACGAACAAATTCGAAATAGATTTTGGATAATCATGTTCGACTGGAGAAAACCATGGAATTGTAAAAGAGCTGTAAGAATTGAACCATGGAATTAAAGGACTGCATGGTGAGGGTGGCGTAACTGGGGCGTTGAGTGTTACAGCAGAAGAGGCTTTCAATCAAAAATATATAAAACATCTCATTATCCCAATCATAGTAGCCTGGGGCTACCTCTATTTCAAGAATATATAAAACATTCCCCGCTGGCGACCTCTTCCTCCTCCGCGGCCCAAACTACTTGTCTTGTAAGTGAATGTCTTTTTCTGTGGATTTATAAATTTGTTGACCTCACAGAAAAAAATGATTATGTTAGTACTACAGTAGGTTTGATACTTGATCATTCCTCGTTTTTACTAGCTTCGTCTCAAAAAGATTGTCCAGTTTGAATATGAATGGTTAAAATTGAAAAGTTTGGGGTTTTAATTGATGCGCGTAAGTTTGATTTGAATCGAGATGATGATGTTAGTACTACAGAGGTTTGGTGCTTGATCCTTCCTCGTTTTTACTAGCTTTGCTGCAAAAAGATTGTCCAGTTTGAATTTCAATTGTCAAAATAGGAGGTTTGATACTTGATACTTAATGTTGTATTGTTGTTTAATCAGGCATCTCGTACGTAACTTAATGATGAATTATAAGTCGTGTTTCTCGGCCATTATGCTTTTGCTACCATACCAATCTACCTTAAAAGATTACATATGGAACTATTTTTACGTCACCTCTATTGTTCTCAAGTCCCTGTTTTTATAAATACCTACAGTATTCATTTTAACATTTCCATTACTGTTTTACAGGTGTATTTTACTATTTAGGATCACCTCAAAACGTCTCTTTGCTCAAATGGTACGCGGATTATCTATTCTTGCGGAAATTTTTCTGTCTTCCGACTCTTCCTCCTAAGGAAACTACTCTGAATTTATTGATTCTAAATATTGTAGATGCAAATCATCAGCTCTCCATTGGTGCAAATATGATGGCTGCATCAGGTGCCGGAGCCGCTACTATTATTGTTACCAACCCTCTCTGGTTGTAAAACAAGATTCGAAGTAAGCTGTTCTGGTTCTTTTCTTTCCATTTGATTTCAGTTATATGATCTATACTAATGTTCTGGTATGAGGAGTAATTGCCTGTATTTTGCTAGCATAGAACTTAGCTTTGAAGCCATTGCGGGAATCTCTTATTTTTTATGTGAGCCTTAAAATATTTTGAGGAAGGGTTTAGGCTTCAATATTTGTTGATGTTTTTATAAATAATTTGGGCAATGTACTATTATGTGATATATCTCTCACAAATCTTCATGTTAGTTTATTTTGTTGATAAAGATTTGGGATGTACTAATTTGTGTGTCTTTGCATTGTTTAACTATAATCAATTGTCGTATAAAACTTGAGTTGTTGCTCATTTTGGATTATGTATTTATGTTATGACCTTTGGTTTGCAATAGATTTGGTGAACAATTTGGGTACAATTGCAAGATCTGGGACCAAGGAATTAATGGAGGCATTGCGAGCTGGAGCTGATGTTGTTAGTATGATTGGAGAGAAGGTTATTGTGACCGCAAAGCATAATGATGATGAGCAATATGTTTGGGAATCACAAGTTGGTGCCTCAGTTGCTGTTACCAGACATGCTAATGGTGAGCCTCTTGGAAGAGGAACCAAGATCACCCTCCTCATCTGTCAAATTGTTAGAAAATATAGAGAGTGAATTCGTTGCTAAAACTGCGTTTGCCTTGTGATTTATATTGTTAACAGATTGATAGTTACTGTATATCAGAGTCTCTGTAAACTTATTAGCAATTATCTGAATGTGTAGGTGGGTGAGAAGATGCAATCTTCAAGTAAATCGATTGGTTGAGCGAGTTGCTAAGGGCAGGATTAGGTGTTCAAGTCCTTCAGAAAATGAAGGAAGAAAAACAGAAAGATGCAGATTGGAAAGACAAATGTTCTGGTACAGTGTATGTTTTCGAAGGATGATTGAAGTCCAGCAACTACCTCGACTGCATAAGGATGTAGCAAAATCCATGTTCTTTTGTTAGACATTATAGTAGCACTTCGTGTTCGTGTTGTCAAAAAATGGTCCTAAATAATGTGTAAGTTGTTTGCACTTTTGTCCCTCTAACCGTGAGGTATGCTCGAGTGTTCCATGATATTGGTCTAAAATGTGCACTTTAATCCCATTTTCAATTAGGTTATATACGTAACAATCACCGAAAATATACAAAATTAAATTAAAAAAATCAGACATTAAAATTCAAAAATAGAAATCTATATTCAAAACTATACAACTCTTATGGATGAATTGAGATTAATATTCTAAGAATAAAAATATGATCTCATATTGCTATATGATCCGGTTAAATAGTTACAATCAAAATAAGAAGGGGTATAAAATATGACTAATATAAACTCATGAATGTACAATTTAGACAACTCCATAGTACTTTAATGGAGAATATATAACCTATTGTTTGCACTTTGATAAAGCAGCAATAATACAACTACAAAAAATGATCTCTGTAAGGCTAAACTCTTATCAAGCTACAGAAATATTTGGTTCACCTATTTTATGAAAAATCAAAGAATCATCACACAGCCCCCTCTATTGCATTGTAGCTCTGAGCAACTTGACATTAAATTCTGACACTTCGGGCATGGGAGAAATCTATGAGCGCGCCAAGTACTCTAACATCGAGGTCAGGTCAATCGCTACAACTGTGCACAAAGGAGCTCATTCCATGTATCAGGAATGCCAGGAAGGCACCAGTGCAAGCAATCATTTATACCACTTGATGCTTTGATTGTGTAGTGTGATATATGGCCTTCATCCCTCAACTCTGAAATAGCCGTTATATCCAAAAGCTTTACCTTCGTACCTTTAACAGCTTCAGAAATAACAGGATCACTTGATTCGTCTTGCTGAACTTCGGAGCCTCGAGTCAATGGCGTAGTATTATCACAACTGCCTCCTGTATTCCATTCGCCATTGAAAAAGTGTCTCGGGGATATCGTTCGGAAAAATGCTTTGAGCCCTGGGTATAAAGGCATCTGTGAGTCAAGCCATCGTGCAATACTGTACACTGTAAAATTCTTGGCGTTGCCTATTTGTGCAAGCTTGCTATCTATAACTGGTTTCCTGTTTACATGCATAACCCATCTGTTGGCATTGACCTTCCCTCTATTCCAGTGGTGCCCGGTGTTGAGCACCACAACGTCGAGCTGAGAAATGAATTCTTCTAGAAACGAGGGGGGCCTATCCAAATGCATAGCATATTCTGTGGCGAGATCTGTGGCATTTATAGGCTCTATACAGGTCAAAGTTGCAGACCAGTAATACAATATTGTGGTATTTGTATACAGGAACCTAAAAGCCCATCCATCAGGTCGAATGGCTCCTGGATGTTTCACCAGGCCATATTTCCACCCAATGTCTTCAACTTCTGGCCGGTCCTCCCCTGAAGTGACCATGCACATCAATGATTGGAATTGCTGTCTGCCTAATGAATCTCCAATGAAAGCAATAGTCTTGTTCCACATTCTGCAGATCATATTGACATGCAAATTGATGAGATTGGTAATCAAAGTATTAAACATCATATCCAACATCCCAAGTGATTCATGAGTTCTTCCCCTGAACTTCAATCAATTCTATGAAGGAAATTTTGCATGAGAGGCATGACATGAGACTTGAGAGGAGCAACAAAGATTACTTACTTATTCATAAATTCTGAACCTTTAAAGTCTGGCATGTCACAGTTTTCTGGTTGCCAACGATATCCCTCGTAAGAAAAATCGGTACGCTGGGTGAGTCTACATGCCCACATGTCAGATAACCACTGCTTACAGCCTAATCCAGAATATAGTGGTCGTCTTCTGTCTGAAATCCATCTACCTCTTGCGTAATCACAAACTGCAGTAAGTAAATACACAATACAGTTCTGATTACTGATTATTATAAGAATATGTGGCATGAAATACAGATCATAAGATCGAGCTGTAGTGACACGAAACCAAATGACCAAAAAATGCTTCCATCATGCAGACAACTTAAGCTTACCTATTTTATTAATTTTCCAGTTATATAGATGATTATAGTGTAATTCAGTATTTTAGAAGCTATACAATCTCCGAAGTTTGAAGAAAAATGAGGAATGAATATAAGCATTTTTGTTCATAAATACTTCTATAACAGAATATCTAGATTCTAGACCCATCAATTTTTCTAGCATCTACAATAGAAACAGAATGCAGGACATGAGACAATATTTACCAAAATCACTAAGATTACAAAATGACCTTCATAGTCAAAAATCGAATAGTAATAGTTAGAAGATTTCGAAAAATGAGAGCATGCACAGATCTTGTCCAGCAACCCAAGACTCTATTAGGAGAAAAAATGAGGAGGAAACTCGAAAAATGTACCTTTTGTCTCAAGAGAGGAGCTAGAAATTTCTTCATTTTCTTCATTTGTATGGATAACAGTAGCATCAGGTGTAGAATTTTTAGCACTTCCAATCATATGCTCCTCTTTTCTTACTGCTTCCTCTGGAGGAACAAATTCCTTTGAACCGTCTTCGATGGGCTTTAATATAGAAGATTCGGCAGCCTCATCCACAAAAAATTCTGCAATATGACTTGAACAGTAACTATGAAACAGCAACTTTAAGAATTCAAAATTTCAAATAAAGAGTAGATTCTGTAACTTGTACCACTTCATCGATCAGATAGAGAAAGAATCAGAGAAGCATTCATTTGGTTCTTCAAGTATTCAAATAAAGAGTAGATTCTATCCTAATCTCAGTTATTAATTAGCTGTCAGCATATTTGTCAAGGAACCTGGAAACAATAATAGTTCATTGGAGTTTTCTTCAATCATATCTTCAGTACCTGAGGTATGTACGATGAACTGTTCTTGTGCTGATAGCATACTTGTAACAAGTGGGTTGTTTTCCCAATACCATAAAAAAACTGTCGTGAATATAATAGCTGCCAATGTAAAAGAAAATTGCCTTCCCCAATATCTACTCAAACTTCCTGTCTTCGTTTTCATATTCACACAACGTAACTAGAGGAACCTTCTGAATTAACGATGAATATTTACGAGGTCGTCCAAATGAATTTGCAGTGACTGTTAAAACTATTCAGCAGGGGCACCTGGATATTGGAAGGTGAATATCAGCTTCCATGAGAAAAATGGGTAGCAATGAAACTAAACATTCAACACATTGAAAACGAGTCATCAATTTAAGTCATAAGGAATGTTTTCATGATGATTTGTTTGATGCACCCTATCTGTAACTGAAACTCTTTGTGCCATTGGAGGCATCTATTTACCATAATCATGCTATACTAGTTGGTATACTAGAAGATAACAGACAATTATGTTATGGTCGAAACTCTCTATCGTTGTTTTTCACCAAAGAATTGAACTTCAACTAATCATTGTCCATTTTCTTCTTCATCCAGGTAACCAAGTACACTCCAAATATGGCATCTTTAAGATCAATTCAAGTCCATAAAACATGGTTGCAATCTGATTATCTTCACTCAATTCCAAATTACTAATGCCATGCAGCAAAACCAGAACACATAATTAATATATTTTCTCCAGTAAATCAAAAGAAGCAATTTTTAACATCAATACAAACTCGAAAAGATACCTCAACAAACAGTATTGATACAAAGAGCAGGCAAATCATACACACAACAGAAAAGTAACACCTTCAATCCCTCATTTCGAACTTAAATTACACACACATGCATAGCTATATCCATCCACATACCCATATGAACATATGCAACTCGAATTCTTGTGAAGGTGAGAATCGTTTTAGAAAGAAAAAAAAAAGTGAACAACTTACCAAATTTTACCAAAAATACTAAATTAGCTCAGAGATCTAAATTAAACTAAAACACCTAAACCCAACTTACATATACAACATAAATGTAACACCTTTCCTGATTATGAACTTAAAATACATATATGCATGCATATATAAATACATTCATACATACCAATAAGAACATCTGCAACCCAAATTTTTGTGAGGGTAACAATTTAAACAAAAAAAAAAACACTTTTTTTTCTTCTTCTGAACAATTAACTACCAAATTGTACCAAAAGTAGATACAAGGATCTAAATTCAACAAAAGAACAAAACCCAACTTACATATACTAAACAAAGGTAGCACCTTTCCTCATTATATACTTACAATACATATGCATTCATATCTATATCTATATACATTCATACATACCAATATGAACATCTGCAACTCAAATTCTTGTGAGGGTAAAAATATATATTTAAAAAACCCACTTTTTCTGAACAATCAACTACCAAATTGAAGCAAAATAAGCTAGAAATAAAAAATCAAGAAAACAAAAAAACCCCAACTTACATATACATATATAGTCCTGATTCTTGATATGCTAATGGTTGTTGCTCTTTGTAGTCAACTAAAGATTGAAATAAATAACAGATCTCATACCCATTTTACTATATGCAATAAATATATATACACACACACATAACTACATACATATATACATAGATTGGGATGCATTTATTGATTTCACATGTATATGTCTGGCTGTAACTTAGATGTCTGGATTTGAAATGGGATTTATATATGGAAAATGTGTAAATTGTTTGATGAAGATCTAAGGGATGTTGAGAGCTCCGCACGTTTAAGGAATTCACTGAAAACGTCATCAAACAACAAAGTATTCTTATTATACTACCTCCATCCCAAAGATATCCAAAGATCGTCTAATTTTGCCTTTATTCATCTCAACTAACTTAAATATATTTGTTACAAGTATATAATATCTTATAAAAAATATATCAAATTAAAGATTTTAAAATGTAATTTCTATCGATATAGCTTTTCATCAAAGATTATACAATATAACAAAAATATCTACACAAAGCCAAGATTTAACAAAGTTTCAAAAGTTTTACAATCGCCAGGGATGGAGGAGTAATTACATGAGCGTATAATTGTAATTTCACGCTGCTCCTATACAAAATAAGAAAACTGGTGGGAAATTTGGAATTTTTTTTAAATAAAGACTGATCTAGCCCCATTTGCCCACAGACGAAGATCATACACCAGACTATGATCACATTAACTAACTAACCGCCTGATCTCAAGGCTCATACCAGATAACGTAAATCCAAGCTCACGAGTTGTTGAAACAGTATTTTGGTGTGCTTTTTAGTCATTAAAACAGTAAAATTAATCATTGAAATCACTATTTTGCCCCTACTGAAACTTCCTCACAACTACACTTACAAATAGAGAGGGCTAAAACAGTAGTTTCACATCAGCTTGAGTTATGCACAACTTAGTTATATTTTCACTAATACCTATTAAAGATATCATTTGTGAAATTTCTTCAAGGTCCAAATGGGTTTCATTCTAAAATTGAATGATCCATTGTTCGTGAATGTGACTAGTTATCTGATTGGTAGTTTTACATATTATTACCTTATACTACAGGAGCTGTCTAAAGAGTCAACCACAGCATGGTCTTTTGACTTGAAGCTATTGATCAAGCAGAAGAGACGACCTCAAAAGTTTGATATATCCAGTAGATCAACTTCTGCGTGACAGTTTTCAAGCATATCATTATTTGTTGTTTTGTTATGGGGTCTTAGTAACATGTGCATTATTATCTCTGCTCAAGCAACATGAAAAAAATTGCAAAAATTTGAGTCCTAAGCAATGGGTTTTCTTTGGCAACAGAACTTACTTCTATCATTTGCATCTACATGAACATACTACACAACCTAATACTCAGAAAGATAAGTTTACCTTCTTCGAACTCCAAACTCTTTCTCAGAATTTTAAACTCTAGAGGGACTGCAGGTCCTCTATTAATCAAGAAGGTCATAGTGATTGATCGTGATCAAATTCTCGTAATATCCGAGGTAATCCAGAATGTAACCTCATACTTCGAGCACGTTCATTTCAATGCTCAAGCCCATTCTCTCCTCAAATTTACCCGCTTTGTTGAGTGCCCCTAATGGCCTTCGCATTCTCGATTCCATCTCAAAGACAATATTGTTTGAAATCACTATCAGTATATTTACCCCCATTATCTAGATCTCAAACACTTCACTTTCACTCTCTGCTCTCAACCATACTTTCCTTCAGCTTCAAGATTCCATACAAACTCGATTGTGTTTCCATGAAAAACTCAAACCTTCCTAGTTGCATCATCAATGAAGGTTACATAATATAGTGAACCTCCCACGTAACCAACCTGCAAGGCCCCATACATCCGTTGAATCCAATCCCTCTAAATTTCATCGACTTAAAGCCACCCCGCGAACAAACCGACCTTCCTCTTTTGCTTTCTCCCAACACACACAACCTCACGCTGCATATGATGATCAACAGACTTCAAATCAGGTATTAAATCATCCGAGACAAGCAATTTCATACCTTTCTTACTCATGTGACCCAATCGATTGTGCCACAACTTTGTCTTCTCGTAACTCCGTGCCAGCCAGCCTATCATACTTTGAGAACCTCCGCTAGGGTACACCTACCTTCCGACTCGAGCTACAAATATCGGGCCCACGGCTACTTTCCAGTTGCCATCACCGAACGTTGTTCGATAGCCATCTCCATCCAACTGACTAACAGAAATTAAGCTTTTCACAAGCTTTGCACACGCCTCGCTTTTGTCAATTTCATGTAGAACCGCTTGACAGCCTTCAAGCTTAACATCTCCCATACCCACAATCTTCGCTGGTTCACTCATCGCCAGCATGAACTGCCCCATAATCCTCCGGCTATATAATTCATCATTATATCCCGTCTGGGAGTAGTATGAAACAATGCACTGTATTCAAAAATCCAAGAATTAATGTAACAATTAATTGACAAGAGTAGTGCATCTCGCTAAGAGTCATCAACAACATTGACGCTATTTATGTTGTTGTCCCGACTCCCCGTGGCTTTGCAATGCTTTATGTGACCTTTTCAAGCATGCCTCAAAGATCTTAGTAGTACGGCCCTCCAAGTCTCTGGATCACTTACCTTTCCTCTCTCGATTTTGAATTCCTCCATTATTCTCGCTATTTCTCCGTCCCGCCTCCTACTTTTCTACATTTAAATTTAACCCTATTCCCATATCGCCTTACGAACTTCTTTCAGACAAACAAATGCTCCTCGCACTACCTTAAGCTCCAATTTATCACAGAAGTTATTAACCGCAATTTCTTACCTGGCCCCAACTATTCTAAGAAAGACGTTGTGTAAACTCATCATCTAAATTCACCGAAAAAGTAGATAATTGGTTTATCAAACTATTGAAGTCATTGCGCCTGTTATAGAGTATTTTTCTGACATCCTTAAGCGAAAACAATCGCTTTCATTAATGTGACTTTATTGCTAATACGGCTTCTCATATAAATTCTGTCAACGCCGCATCGACCTTTGCTGTAGCTTCCTCAGTAACATTAGCAACCACGCTCGACAAACATGGTCCGGACACACCTAAGCACTGGCTTGGCCTAACTCTTCCATTCTTCCTCATCCATCTTCTCCGGCTATCACCTAATGGTTTGTTCAAATTTTTACCATATGATAATCTCATATTCATCTTCTAATACGAGAAATCTATCCCACAAACTTCTCCAGACAAATACGTGTCAATTACTCCTTCTGCTTCTTCGGCTATCAATCTTTATTTCAATCAAGAACCTAAGCTCCGATACCAATCGATGCGATTATAGTGCCTAATCTAATCACCAAACCTAAGCAGACAAATTTACATAACTTAATGTATAAATTGCGGAAAATAAATAACACACGACATTTATACAAAAAGTTCCTCAATGTGAAAATATACGTCTCGTTGTCGCTACGTAAATCCACTCAAAAATTAACCCAAGATTGTTACAATTACCTATCGTTTGGGGAATCACTCAATCGGGAAGAATACTTTATAACTTAGTATTCTCAATTACAAAGCCTCACAATATTAGCTGATTTATTTATTCAACAATATTCTATCTATTGTTTCTGTGGATGCTTATTTCATGATATCAACATATAAGAAACGCACATCTATTTATGGGTGAAACTTAAATTTCCACCTTTTAACTTTAAAGCGAGGGCTAAATTTCATACAAAGACTCCAATTACGCAAAACATTTCAATCAAGCACCAACTTTTTAACCTTTCAAATATAAGACCTTAACTTTTGAAAAATAAATAGCCAACAATAAATAAATTTTCCAGTTTGTGAATATATAAAACAAAGCTTCATTGTTTAGTTTCCTGAAGATGGTGTTTATTAAAGCTGAAAAAAAAAGGTTGCTTTATTTGGGTATGAGGTTTTCGGGTGGTGAAGATGGGGCCCGATTTGGACGCAGTATGATGCTTAGGGATCGGAAGGGGTGGGTGGGCTGTTGGTGTTGTGAGGTTATGTTATAAATGATGTGTTTAAAAAAATTAAAAATGAATTCAATTAACTATTTGTTATTTTGCTATTTTAAAAATAACCTATAAAATGTATTCTTTTCGCTTTCTAAAGATCGGCCACATTTAATATTTCATTTATAATAACTGATCAGATATTTTTTACGTTATATAATATTTAAGTAAAAAAAATATATCAATGAAAAATTTATTTTTTTATTTTATCGATATATTTTATATAAATAAAAAATAAAAAATATCTACTTTGACAAAGCTCAATAATTTAAAATTAAAAAATCAAAATGTATCTATTTTTAGGACGGAGTAATTAATATATATAATTTTGTTGTTTTGCACTAGTCTGAAATAAGCATCCCCACAGAAAACCCTAGAAAGCAAAAAATGAGTGGAGCAGGGAAGAAGATAGCTGACGTGGCGTTCAAAGCAGGGAGGACAATTGATTGGGATGGGATGGCGAAACTCATCGTCTCCGATGAGGCAAAAAAGGAGTTTTCCTCTCTCCGTCGCGCATTTGACGAAGTCAACTCTCAACTCCAGACCAAATTTAGCCAGGTCTCCCAAAATCATTGTCCAATTTTCACTTTTTCAATTTTGACTTCTTCAATTTTGACTTCATTTTTTTTGGTGATTCGTATAATAATGCTAGTCTTTTTTATGTATTTTGTCTATGTCTGTCTAGTTTTGAATTTTTTGATTTTTGACTTTTTTAATTTTGACTAGATTATTTGTATATGTTGTAATTATTTCATAATAAAAATGATTAGTCGCTTTTTGGAAAATTGAGAGTTAACTCTTTAACCACCAATTATTACTATTAAATTATAATTTTAAATATTATAAGAAAATAATATTAAAAATATTTTAAAGACGAATCTAACCATATAAGTTTTCTTATACTGTTAGAATGAATAATTAGTACGGATGGTCAAAGGCGCATCTCCATTCGGTAGAATCCACAATCATTTCGATTGAGGAAGATAATATTTGACTCAAAGCAAAGTTATGTTTGTCAACTAACGGCGCTAAGTTTGTTAATTTTGACGATAGAAAATCAAACTAGACAATCTTTTTGCAATGGACGTAGTATAATGTTCTTGTTTATAAATGTAGTTGAGTTATGGTCTTGGATTTCTGGATAACAAAGATTCTCGGATGTTATGCAGGAGCCAGAACCCATTGATTGGGAATATTACAGGAAAGGCATTGGCTCGCGCTTGGTTGACATGTATAAAGAGGCATATGAAAGTAAGTGGCTTGTCTATCTTGTTATCACAGCTTCATGTGTGCTACAATTGTCAGACTTCTTTCTGGAGATTTGCGATTGTTTGACTAAGTTTTGTCAGTAAGTTAGTGATTGAACATGTAAATCTTACAATGTCGTGGTATGTCAAATGTTTATAAATGTTCACACATCGATATACTACATTTTTTTACAATTTGACCATTCTGAGTGGTCCAGAATCATTATTTGTTTTTTTTTTCATAATCTCTTACGCAATGGGAACTACATCATTGCAAATAACGTTGATGGCTAGGGGAAAAAAATCACGCTAAGCTCCAATGAAGTCAGTACCGGGCTGCCAGAAATACGGAGACTTGTTTCTTTTATAAGTTACTATATTGTATATCGTCTTTTTTAGGCAGAATCAATTCTCTATGAACAGCCTGCCGCTTGGTTTAGCTCGTGGTCATCATTTACCTACTAGATGCTGTTTTTTCCCTAATAGACTTGACCTCATTGTGATGAGTTCTGGCTGGCAGGCGTTGAGATCCCCAAGTACGTGGACAATGTAACTCCCCAGTACAAACCCAAGTTTGATGCTCTGGTGAGACATCATATTTTTTTTTTCCTGAGAATTTTGTTATTCTCTACTCGTACTTTGAATTATTTATAGTCATCTTTGAAGAAGTTCTTATTTTCCGTACCCCTGTGGATGTAATTTTTTGATTATTTACCATCTGTCCGGAAGTTCTTGCTTTTGAATGTGTGCATGAAGTAATTTGGATTTGCTATCTGTTGGTAACATTATATATTAACGGGAAATAGTAGCTCCTGACTAGCAGATTTAAGTGATGTGCATCTCGAAAGCTTATTATTATCACCGAGTTTAAAGATGCAATAACTTTATCCTGATAATTGAAACCAGAAATTGTTTGCATTCAAGCTTAAACTGCGTTGCTGCATGTTCAGACACCTTGAATATTTGACCCTATATGGTCAGTGAAGCTCAATATAACTATTGGAGACTTGTCTAGTAATTTTTTTCACTTACAGTTGGTGGAACTAAAAGAAGCCGAGGAGAAGTCCGTAAAAGAGTCTGCAAGATTAGAAAAAGAAATTGCAGATGTCCAAGAATTGAAGGTAATGTACCTATTGCTTAGCTTATCTTCTCTCCTGTACTCTGATGACACGTCTTGAAGTTGCATACCATTTGACTTTTTTAATAGACAAAGCTTAGCACGATGACGGCCGAAGAATACTTTGAGAAGCACCCAGAGCTGAAGCAGAAGTTCGATGATGAAATCAGAAATGATTACTGGGGCTACTAAAATGCACTTCAATTATTGTTGGAAACCTCATCAAGTGAATGCTTTGGGGTTCATCTTCGGGTTAGAAATAATAAAGAGAATAAACCGAGTAGTTTCAGTTTGTTTTGCTGGGCATCGTTAGTGAAACATAATTGTCTTTTCGTCCTCGGTGGAGGAAGTATAATTCTGTGATATTTAATTATATTGTTGTGGTCCTATTATTGAAGCTCTTTCAAGAATACTATAACTATGTGCAATTTGATTAATCTGGAATAAAATTTCCGTGGGTTGAGCAGATTTTTGGTTGTTAATAACAAAACTCATACTCCTTGTCACCTTGTATCTCTTTTTGTTGCACATTTGTTTTTCTACAAATTTTAAAGAGAATTCATATTCATCTGTCATATTCATTTCCTCTTGGTAGAAAATGTATATAAGATACCTAATACAATTTGGAATACCATGCGATTCATGAAAGTATGAGATGATGAAGTCCTTGATTCTGAGGACCACGATACTACCCCACATATCTTGCATTCCATCTCTTGTGTTTCCATTATAAGTTTTTTTTTGCTATTTCATAACGTGTAGTATTACATTTTTTCAAGAAAAACTATGAATTGCACATTTGCCTCGTACATAGCGGATACGAACATAACCGAATTTGAATAGAATATCATTGAATTCGAATTCTAATTTGTATTCGAATCGAATACTAAAATTAACTTCGAAGGCGATGTTCGATAACATTCTATCAATATTCGAATTCGATTGGATATTAAAATATTTTTATATTCGAGTTCAAAATTGAATTCTAATATACATATTTTTCATAGAAATTAATAAAATATTTATACAAATATTCGGTTCGAATTCTTTGATATTCGGAAAGCAAATGGGATTGGTATTGGACAAGATTGGAATTACGGAATATTATAGCTGGACGAACTAATATTAAGCAGTCACCAAGTTATTAAGAACAGTGGTGAGTATAAAGTCAGGTTTGAGCTTAAAGTCCTAAACCTTTCTTGTTGAATAAATGAAGTGAGTTTTTATCTGAATCTTCAGCAATTATTATGTAAGTACAAATAAATTCCCTAAATCAATTAATTAATACATATTAATTCATCTAATTATTAAGCTGCTCATTTATTATGTATATTTTCAATAACATAATTTGTTTTCTTAATTAACAAACATAACATTCATTTCTACTCAAATTATAATCTTAATAATACTCCAGGCGATGAGTTATTTTATATAAAGATTTGATTTTGAATTTTAGTTTGGGCTCATAAGCTTAATTTCGATTATTATAACTTTATATATGTGTATTTGGAGCTAGGTCAAAGCTAATTACCTTCTTATGAGCTGTAGAATGTTTACTAATCGCTAAACGAATATATTTGTTTCATAATTTTCTTGCTTATGTTCTACTTGTTTTTGCTACCAGTAAGGGCAAATATATTTTCTTAGTTTAGTGTAGCTAAATCGCTAATCTTTAGACAAATATATTTGTTCTACTTCTATAGTGCTCCCTCCAATTCAAATTAATTGGTATCAAGACTTCTATAGTACTCCCTCCATTTTATTGTTTGTTGTGCCTCGAAAACTGAGAAAGTCGTAGTAATAAGTAAAGGGTCTTCGTTTATTGGAGGAGTTGAAGTTTATAGTGAAGAAGGATGTGTTATGATTAAGTGCTGTTTTTTGTGACCTAATTGGGTCCTTTAGAAATAGTAGAATTGAAATTGTGAACATTTGATATTTATGTAACACTTCCTTGTTTCTGTAGACTTTTAAAATAAAAATCCAGATTGAGAAATGCATTTTAAATAAATAATTCTATTTTCTATATGCATGTTCATATGTTTGTTAGGCTTAAAGTGTGTATCGGTTTGCAGCCGAAAGAAATTCACTGAATAATTCACTGAGGACAGTATGGCTGAAGTGACCGAAGAAGTTCAAAACTTCGGCGAATATGAAAATGAAGGCACAACGGAGAATTTGAAAGGGATTCAGGACGAAGGAGTTCCTGATGTATCGAATGGACATCAAGACGAAGGAAATGAAGGCATAACTGAAAGTTTAGAGGAACAGCTTAACCAAGTCATACCTGAAAACTCTATTGAACAAGTGAATGAAGAGATACCCGAGAATGTCAAGGTTGAGCCAGAAGATTACCACGCTCAATCCATTGATGAACATAAAATTAAAGACGAACAAGAAGGTTGCCACCCTGAAGATTTTGATGAGCATAAAATCAAAGATGAACCAGAAGACCCTGAAGTAAAACAGGAACATGAACACCAGCCAGTCCAAGATGTTAATGGAGGAGGTGAAAGGTGGCCTGGGTTTCCTGGAGAGAGTGTATTCCGGATGTTGATTCCTGCACAGAAGGTTGGCAGTTTAATTGGTCGTAAGGGGGAGTACATTAAGAAAATAACTGAAGAGACAAAGGCACGGATAAAAGTTCTGGATGGTCCACCAGGGACAGGTGAAAGAGCTGTAAGTTTGATGGCATTTATTATCTGCTCTGATTATTACTCAATATTCACTTAGGTGAATTGCAATTTGATCTAGTTGTTAGGTGACTTTTAATTTTTAAGATGAAGTTCTTACGTGTTGTACAATCATTATCTTATCAGGTAATGGTATCTGCCAAAGAAGACCCAGATGCTTCTCATCCATCTGCTATTAATGGCATCCTCAAGGTTCATCAACGTGTTGTGGATGGCCTGGATAATGATTCTGCTCATCCTCCACCCGGCACTGAGGGGTTACCATGGTTTCTGTTCCGCGCGAGGCAGGAAGTCTTATTGGAAAACAAGGTGCTACAGTCAAGACTATTCAAGAAGGATCAAACTGTGTTGTTAGAGTTCTTGGAACAGGTGGATTTCTATTTGTTGTTGCTACATCATCTCTTCCCTGTATCTTGTGATTCTTCCATCATGAAACGTATATTGATCCAAAGTTGTGTGAATAGCGCTGTCCGTCGCGCGAAGCCCAAAAGCTATGGTGTCGCGGTATAGAGTGAGTTTTTTCGGAGTTTCTTATATAATATATATAAATAGATATATGACACAAATATTCATAATACATGTAACCATTTAGTTGAATTTTTCATTTCATTAACAGATTGTAAATTAAAGTAAGTTAATTAAATTAATTATTAACATATTAATTATAAACAGACCATAGAGCAGATTAAATGTAACATATTATTATAAACAAATTATAAGTTAATTATAAAAAAAGTAAAGAAATTGAAGTAAAAATATAACACATAAATTGAAGTAAACTAAAATATATTATAGAAACATAAATTAAAACTAGAATTAAAAATCAAAATTAAAATATAAAATCAATTATAGGACGTGAGAAGGCTCTGGTACTTCATTTATTTCAGGGTTTAGAAGATTGATAATAAAAATGGAGGAGAAAAAAGAAAAGCAATGGGAACGGAGGTGTTTGAGAGAAAAATGAGGTGTTTGAGAGAAAAAAGAGGAAAAAGGTGTCTTGAGATTGAATTGTAGGGTTTAAAACAAGATAATAAACCGGCTCCCAAATTTCCGAGAAGCGCGCCGGGCGCTATAGTGGCATTTCTTGAGTCCATCATGACCTACTATAGCCAAGCCATCATGAACAAGAATAGCGGCTCTATTCACAACTATGTATTGATCTCACCTTTATGAGAGTGTTACCTTTGGTAGTTGTCTGCATTTATTGTATTCAGTTTTTACCTTGCCATTCTCACTTTATTGTATTCATGTGGCAGAGGAGCTTCCTGTATTTGCCCTTCAAGATGATCGTATAGTTGAAGTAATTGGTGAGCCTGAAGGTGTGCACAAGGCAGTTGAATTAATTGCTTCTCAGTTGAGAAAGTTTTTAGTTGATCGCAGCATTATTCCAATAATAGAAAGTCAAGTAAGCCTGCATTTGCTTGTAGTATTGGTCAAGTTCTTATTAACTGATCAAACCAGATGTCCTAACTTTTTTTGTGTTTCCATCAGATGCAAATGCCCCATCCTCAGATGGAACGTGTTCCTCCTCCTCAGTCATGGGGTCCACCTCCACAGGGTTTTTTTCCAAGTTCCGTGGGAGGACAAGGATTTGGGGCTCCTCACTTCAGGCCACCTCATAGGCAACATGAAAGTTACTATCCACCAGTTGAAATGCCACCTTCACTTGAAAAGCAACATCATCAGGGTATATCTACCTATGGCAGAGAACCTTCAATGGCTATCCTTGGATCATCTAATCAACCAACATCATCCCGGATTAGTCAGGTTGTTTTTCTATTTCAGACCTGCTCTTACGTATTTGGGTATTTAAGTTCTTTATGCCCATTTGAAAAAAGGAAGTTCGTTTCTCAGTTGGTAAAAATGAATTGGAGGGGGTAGTAGTAAGCCGTAAGCATTGGTAATTAGAACTGGCTATGTCCACCAATAAAAGGATTTTCTTTATTTTGATAAATTAGCTATATTGATTTAAATAGAATCAATATCTCTGGCGGCACGGAGTCCTACTGCTAGTTTGAGCTCTTAATTTAATTTTGATTATGTAGCATGTGAATAATGCCATTTTACTTGCTCATTGATGTAGCGCTGGTTTGGACTTCCTGTCAGATCTTGTCTGTTTTTCTTCAATGCTTTAAATTTGTATTCCTGATCTCCCATGCTCCAACACGATGTCATAGAGGGTGTTTCCTACCAACTATTTGGGAAAATATTACTTAATATAACGAGAATGCTTAAAAATTCTTCTGAATAAACATCTCTCCAGAGAAGTGTTTGGCTAGAGTCACACCCTGTTAGTACATAAACTTGTTTACAACATCCTTAGTTGGGTCTAGCATGAATTACTGCAGATTTATTCACATGTTATGGAGCAATGACGATTCCTTCTTTTATTGAAGTGGAATGCATCTTAGTCATAAATGAAACCATCTATTTTTGGGAGGATTTTCTGATATTCATCTGTTTATTTGATGGATAGAGGGACAATGACAGGGAGAGGAGTCAAGTGCTCAGCCTTTTTAATGCCCAAATAGGATAATAGATAACACAACTTATGCTAAATGAAAATATTGACTGCTCCCGTTTTGGAGTTATTGACATTTTGCATGTGCAGATCACACAACATATGCAAGTACCTTTATCTTATGCTGATGCTGTCATCGGTTCTGGTGGGGCGAACATAAGCTACATCCGTCGAATAAGTGGTGCTACCGTTACGATACAGGAAAGTAGAGGGGCTCCAGGTGAGATGACTGTAGAGATAAGTGGAACTGCTTCTCAAGTTCAAACTGCTCAGCAGATGATTCAGGTAAGTTATCCGACTTTCTTATTGTTTGTCCCCTACTCCATTATCTTCAAGCTTCTGTCCCTGAAAAACGCTGGAGCTATGCTAGATGCTTTGCTGTGTAAAAACTTGTTCAATGTCCCCTCCAATCATTACTAAGCCTGCGTACAATAAATCTGTGCTTTTCTGTTGAGGACAAATCAACTCAGTACCACCACTATATGAATGAGTGGGAAAGTGGAGGCAAGAGGAGGGAGATCGAGGGAAATGCTGGCATCTCCTTTTAATCTCTCATTTAATTGGTAATGCAGAATTCTATGACCGAAGCTGCTGGTCAGTCTCAGGCTCAAGGAGGTGCGGTTGATCAAGGGTACAACTCTTATGGTGCTCAAGGCAATTTGTATGCTTCTGCCGCTTCAAATGCTGGCCTCTCTGGTCAAGCTGCTGGCTACGGTTCAACCACTACGAATGCTGGTGGCTACGGTTCAGCCACTACGAATGCTGGCCTCTCCGGTCAAGCTGGTGGCTACGGTACTGCCTATGGCGCAAACTATGGTTACTAGTCTTTCATGTTTTTTAATAGAAGTGCGCTTTAAAACACCTACACCTTTTTGTATGGACTAATGCTTTGTAATTTGGTCAATGTGTATCTCATAATCTTTAACCATTAGATGCAGTTACAATCCAAATCATATATTGACATTGATTAGCTTTTCCTGATTGCCTGAGTAATAGCCAATATATTTATTGAGACATCCCTATGTTCTAGCTAACATTTAATTTACTATCTTCATTTTTTTCATTGGTCAATCCAATTTATAATAAATAAATGAGATTGGGAAACTTAGGAGTTTTGCTTTGGTTATTTCTAACCAAAACAAAGCTCTGTCCCACTAAATAGGAGAATGGTTATTCCTAAACGGCTAAATTTCTGATTTGGTCTCCAAATTAATGTTTGCATTCATTTGATCTCTGGACTTCTGAAGGGCTACGAACAAATAAATTGATCTACAGACAAATTGTATAAAGTTAAAACATTTCTCAAACATATAGAAATGTCCTGCCAGAAAATCATTTATTTAATTACAATCAATATAACCCCTATTATGACACTTATATGGGGGCTGCACAAGTTGTTCTGAAATGGCCAATCTGGTTGCAACGGCTGCAATGTACAACCCGCTTGTTCCGGCCACGATCCTCTGATCTGACGCGTTTCTTCCTCGGTCTACCTGGCAGCCTGAGCGATTTAGGTGGGAGGATCAGAACCTCTTCAGCTTGGCTAGCGTTCGGGTCTCCCTCGGACAATTCTTTCCACAATGTTTTGTCTGGAATCGGATGAATAGTTTGGGAGTATGCCTTTCGGTATGTGGTAACAGTGAAACAACTCTCAGTAAATCGATGGACATTCTGCCGGCAGGATAGTAGAGCCGACACTGCATGGGCACAGGGTAGGCCGTACAACTGCCAACCCCGACATAGACAGCAACGATTACGGATATCTACAATATTTGTGCCCTCGTGTGATATAACCTCGAATTCAGCCTCATTAGCACGGAGTACCTGGTAAGTGCGCGCTCTCTCTAATGCCTCAGCAACAGATCTCTCTGCTGATGGAACAAGAATTGAGGTCCATTGCATACTAGTCTCTCTGCGTTCATTGAACCAAATCATAAGCTGTCTTCTAATATATTCCATCATCTCTACTACTGGAAGACCAGATGCCTCTAGAATCCAAGAATTTAATGATTCAACTATGTTGGCAGTTAAATGACCAAATCTAGTTCCCTCAAAGTAAGCTGTAGCCCATAGTCGAGGAGGAATACTTCGAATCCAGTAAGCAGCATCCGGTGACACCTCTTCAACTTCCAGTACCTTCGACTCAAATTCAATAACTGTCAAAGCGTGTGCAGCTTCCCATAATAAGTTGACAAGCATTGTGTTGTTGAACTCCTTGCGGAAGCTTTCACTCAAATGACGCATGCAGAAACCATGAAATGCAGTAGGGAAATTTGCTTCCACACTGTCAACAATTCCCTTTTGCCTATCTGATAAAATTGTGAGCCTTGGCATGTTTTCTGTGTTGATCTCAAGCAGGTTATGAAGTTCAGAGAGAAACCACATCCAGTTTTCATCATTTTCTTCATCTACTACACCAAATGCAAGAGGAAATAAGCCACCATCTCCATCAAAACCAGTAGCAAGTAACAGTGTTAAGATGAGCCATGAAACGATTAAGTCTGGAGTGAGGGATTTATGGGCATTAAGAAACCATAGATGGCTTCTGAAAGGATATGAAGAGGTGCTGAAAACTATTATCATCCAGATGTCCATAAACAGAGGCAATACTTCCTGGATTCGTCCTTTTGATTTGTTCACAATACTGAGGAAGGAGGCAATCTTCAAAGCGAACCTACAGCAGCTTCATACACGCCTTTTTCACGCTGGCTTGTTTGTAAGATAATGATCTCATGAGTTTTGTGAATTTCTTCCAGAATCTTTTGGCTTAAACCTGGATTCCTCTCAAGTTTTTGCTCCATTGCACTTAGCAACCCACTGAACTGAGGCTTGCTGATGTCCGAGGTGACCAATTCCTCCACAGGTATGGCTGTTGTTGATGGTCCTAATTGTAAAAGTAGGCACACCAGGAAGTTTTTAAAAGGGCCAGAGTCTATGGCATCCTTCGTTGTAATAATTTAAAGCAAAACTCAGTTTTATCTGATTTAATTGTTTGCATTTCAAAGTGGAGTGCAATTGCTGTGTCCCTCAGAGCCCTTCGACAACCGTGGACATCAGAAAACTCTTGTCCCACATGCAGCTGATAGTCTGAACTTACTACCATAGTACGCACCTGCAGAACATGTTGACTGGGAGAAAGAATTAGCTGACCATCCTCAAGCCCGATCTCATGCATTTCTCCAATATTTATTTCCTGGTCCTCCACCAAAGCCAATTCTAAGTTCTCATTTAATTCTTGGTTATCTATAACATCAATTTGATCTTCATCTGATGCCGCTATGTTGTTGTTATGCTCATGTAGGATCATTTCCCGATCTTCATTTCCATGTATCTGGTCCACCTCATGTTCAGGCTCCTGATCGCCATTCTCTTCCACATTATCCTTTCCTTTTCCATGCAAATCCATCTCAGCATCATGATCAGCTGCCAAACCAAAATCATCTTCATGGTTTTCTTCCAATTCAGAACTTCGGGTTTGAGTGCTACCAACATCATGGCTATGGCTTATTATACCTGCTATTCTAACAACCATTATAGTTAAGTATTTTGATCCAAGATCACTTCATGACTTTCCATTTTCTTCGGCAACCAAAGACTCAGACCTTCACAGATGAAGCAACATGCTGTAAATAAATTACGTGAACATATTAACAAAACAACACACTTGAACCCAAAATCAAGAAATTAGTATTGAATTAAGAAGCATAACATTTATGATGCACACCAAGTACAACAACTCATCCAATCTCATCAAAACATTACTGAAAACCCAAATGGGAAATATGAACACAGTCCCACTCTTCATGCTTGTAACATTAAGAATAAGAAAAGCTGAGTCTTCAAATGTTTCTGTGCCAAAATAGTACTAAATGGAATATAATCTGAAAATTTTATCTAACCTACTTCAGAAGCATAATTAAACATTATAATGAAATACTCCCTATATAACAATATCAGTCGCATACATTAAATATATTTTTCAATATTTCGGCTGATATTTCTCAGAATAAAACTCATAAGCATACAATACAACAAAGTGTGGAAACGAAATTAAAGAACAAAAATAACAATTTTCTTCAGTAAAAAAGGCTCACTTTTCCCTTAAAGAAATAAATCAATTTCGACACCCAAAAGCTCCAACTCTAGCTGTTTCTCCACTCACTGAATTTTCCTTTCATCACAAAAAATAAATAATTTAGCATCCAAACTAAAACCCAAATATAAAAAACTAAATATTGATGAACATATCAAACAAAAAAAAATTAAAAATCAGAGCTTGATGACCAGACATACCCTAGCTTCCAAACAAAGATGGAATCTTTATCACTTCCAATAGCATCTCACTAAGATCTGAGCTGACCCAACAAAGAAAACACCTCAAAAATAGCAAAAATATGAAAAAGATCAGATTTTTACTGAAATTCAATAGTTTTTTTGGTCCAAAAAAAATATTTAATCAATTGTTCATGAAAAAAGGTAGAATCTTTATCACTTCCCCTAACATTTCAATAAAATTTAAGCTAACCCAACAAAGAAAACAGCTCAGAAAGAGCAAAAATATGAAAAGGATGAGATTTTTACTGAAATTGAATGGGTTTTTTTGTCCTAAAATGAAGAAAAAATGATTTTTTGAATTGTTGATGAAAAGGGCAAAATGGAAATTGAGAAAAGTATTTGAAAATGGCGGGTAGAGGGTTGTGAATTAAAAGAATTAGAGGGGTAGAGGAGAAGAATGGAAGATGAGGGAAAACAGGGTTGAGATGGGAATTACAGCTGATTATTGATGATGACAAAAGAGCTGCTTGAGGTTATTTAGGTCAACAAATACTTTACTATCTTCATCTTGTTGGGCTAAATGTGTCTTTTTGCTTCTTGTCAAATCAAGTTTTTTGGGCTTGTTGTAGCTTGGCAAAGTGAGATCTCAATCCACCTCCAACACATGACCTTCACGTTACTTTGATCGCTATCCGCGCTCCGATCGTACTAGACACAAAACTCCCAACTCGATTATCTGTTAGATTGATATCAAGTCACACTAATATTTGGTGAAAATAGATACCCTCTCAATGTTCGGCAAAAACATGACTCAATACCCTCTCTCTCAAACTAACTAGACTCCGGCTGAAGTAACTAATCGGTTATCCCTACCCGTCAACCTAACTCAATGAGAATACCTGGGTTCTGGAACTTTAAGAAGAAGAAAAAAGGATAGATTCTCATCAAATTTAAACTCCATATTGGTACTGGCCCCCTATGAGTCCCCAATTAGAAAAAATATCTTGAAAAACCAGTATCGGGATTAATCTTACCCCAACCAATTTGCTCCCAAAAATCAAAATTTAATGTCCATTTTGACATAATGTCCACGTAGGACAATTTTGAAAACATATATGATCGAATGAATCATTTTCAAACATGTGATATAATGATGAACGTTGAAACATGTATTTATCGCATTTCACCTATTACCATATTATCAACAACTACATTTGCAATGGCCCATCTCCATACCAATTAAATATTTTGTTTGCTTGATATTTAATCATGAAAAATAACCGTTGACAAGCCAAATTTTATCAACCCAAGCGAAATGAGATTTTTTAAAATATATTTGGTTATAGATTGATGCATATTTGATGGAAAGTTTATTTTACACAGTGATGCACGTATATTTTTAAGCTTCCTTTCACAAATTATAACCGCATAGATATCCACTTCTATTTCTAATGACAATGTGCAAGATTTTTAAGTAATTACATAGATTTTTAATTTTCCATCATTTAGTAACCGTTAATTCCAGTTATATATATGTATATTTATATATAGATTGATGTCGTCAATATTTTACATTTTACCGAAATGGAGATCACAGTACATAATTATGTAATGACAATATATATTTCAATAATCAGTTTCTACAACAATGAGGCTGTCATGGACCAATTGACACTAGGCAAAACTAGGGATGTTTTCGGTTTGGTCGGTTTCGATTTTTTGTGTGAAACCAACTCTATCGGTTTTCTAAATAATAAATCATTTCGTTCGAAATTAATCGGTTTGATTTGTCTGATTAAGGTCGGGTTTCATGCGTTTCGTCTGTTCGTTCGATCGGTTTTTCGGGGTTTTATTAACAAATAATATAATATAAAAGGTCTATGATTTCAAATTAATAAATATATACCTTCAACCACGACACCAATACATGACATAATTGTAGATAGTCGCTTCAAATAATGTTTACTAGCACATTACTAATAGACTTTTCAAATACATGCACAATAACGCTGATGGCTCAATAAATTCTGGCATCCGACCTAAACTTCTGACGTCTTTGAGTTCTAATTTCGTAGAACTTACTCTAACCTGTATTTTATATCAGAAATATCACATTCTAACCTGCCTTGTTTAAGAATTTTTACATTCGTGATTTTTATAATACTATGTAATCGCATTCTTCATCGTTAATTTACAAAAAAATACACGCACAATAATAGAGCATGTATCCAAAACACATTAGTATAGTTTATTAGGCATTGTGCTGCTTCAGACGCTTTAACAAGCATTTCTTTGACTTTGGACCACAACTTTTGACTTTGGACTTTACATTATTAGGTACATTTTAGTTAATACGTACCATTTTCTCTCAAAAAAATTCAGTAATGTCAATTATAGTTAATTTGTACCAATTTATTTAACGAATTTTGGTACACATTCTAATTAATTGCATAGAATAATTTTGGTACTCTTTTTTTGAATTTTTCAATTGTACCATCTTATAATGGTTTATTTTATTAATGTGTACCATTTTACAATGAAATTGGATACCTATGGTGATTAATGAACATTAATGAAGCAAATCAATAACGGTCAGTAACCATTCCTCATTAAAAAGTAGTATAATAATTTTTTAAAACTTAAAATTTAAATGAGAAATTTAAAAATATCATCATAAATATAAATATTTTAAACAAAGTATATATAATCAGCCTGCCCGGTTTATGCTAAAACCGGTCGATAAATTTTGTCAGTATGATTTTTTTTACCATTTCGGGTTCGTCTCATTTTTTCTCAACCAAATCGGTAAAATCGATTCGGTTCGATCGGGGTTTTTTCGCTTGAACCGAAACATCCATAGACAAAACAACTGAAATGTCATATACACAGATGGACCAAAAAAACATTTTTTTTGGTTTTGTTTCATGTCCTTATTCTTATAAGGAACTCACAGATTGCAGATTTTACACATTCAATTGAAATTGAAACCAAAGTTACATACATACACAAACCAAACATTAATTAGCTCGATAGATATCGAGGGGGTCTGCTATCACTTATAAATCATGGTACAATCATTAACTATATAAACAAGTGTTGCAGATTCAGAAGTATATGTCTAGCTTCGGTTCTTGCATTTCTCCACAGCTCTTGGTGCTGCAATCATTTTAGTTTAAATTAAATGCAAGATGAAAATTGAACTCCATTCATGCCGTTCTATTAATCTTAAAGTTTAATAAAAACGATTCTTAAATCATTTTATTTTTTATTATATTAAATTTTTAACTCAAATTTGTGCTGGATTATTACCTAGACCAATGGCTTGACCCTCTATTCAGTTGGTAACGAAGTTGACATTCCCGATTAAAAAAAATTGAACTTATCTCAATATTAAACTAGATTAATAAAACATGAGCGATGTCCAAAATAATTCTGCATAATTTTTGTGATATTTAGTCTTGATAGTTGAGGGAAAAAAAAGAAGAACATACTCCCATGGAACATCGCCAACAAGCATCCAATCTCCATCCTTGTCTTCATAAGTAGGAACATACTCAGAACCATTGATGAGGTCTATCAATTTGTTCTCGTTCATGAAGTCTTTCATCCCATTTGCCCCACAATCACCTAAATATTTTTTTTCCCAGAACTGAGTAAGATTGAGGGAAAATATGAAAATTGGGTACCAAATAATATAGAGAACTTTATTTCCGTCTTTAATCATTATTCTGCATGTATTTTTACCTATGTGCTAGTTTTAGTCATGTTCTGTCTCTAATTAATTTTTTTTCTTTTTAAAAAATGGGACATTGACACTATGCGTTTAATTCTACTGCACCTTATCATTACGAGCAAGAATATCCCATGACCAAATCTGACTAATCCTAATTGGCCCCTCAATCATTTTTTTTTAAAAAGATCACCCACCCACCGCCTCTCCTTATAATTAATCTAACCTGCATCTATAAAGTCACCTGCGCTTCCTAACCACTAAACTATTCACGTTCTCTCGTCCCTCAATCATTTGTATGAAAATAAAATCACTTGACGATAAAACTTAAGGTTTTTAATTTTAAACTATTAAGTGAAGAATCAAATTAAATTAAAGAATAATTCTATTTAAGTGAAGGGATATTTGTGAAATTACCAATAGTAAAGGAGCTAAACATTTTGCTAAGAGCTTGAGAGAGTTCTTGGTAGCTCTTATATATTTTCAAGTCAACTTTACGTAAATATGGTGCACCATCAACACTGACTTTCACAAATGCTGAATTTTGACCCCCAATTTCTGCATTGCTGCCTTTTTGGACAGATAATATATTCTTTCTAAATGATCTCACTGGTGGCCAACCCACAACTTGAGCCCTGAAAATCCGGTCAAGAAACTTTAATTAATCATTATTTGTATTATTCCACGAAAAAAAATGAATTCAAATAAATAATAGTTTTAATTTCATAAATGGTTCAAATCAAATAATTGGATGGCTCCACTGAAATAGTAATGAACTAATGATAAGGAATACATGTGACTTACAGCTCCAAATGTTGGCCACTAAAGAAATAAGATTCCATATGTTTGTGACAAAAATTAGTTGGCCCTTTATTGTTTTCATTACCCCACTAATTTCACTTCTTATTTGTAATCATGATCTTTAGTTATGTTTATATTTTAACACCTTCTGGCCATTTTCTCCACAGTAAAATATCTTTTATATTTATTTATTTATAGACTAACAAGATAAAGAGCACTAGGATAATCAAAAAGTTATAGTTGTATAATGATTTAATTATTAAAATATAGGCATATTAAATTCTTAATAGTTATGACTAAATAATTTTTGAGACCTTAATAATGACACGTATAACTTTATTTTTAAAATAGTATGTTAATTGTAAATCATATTACAAATAATATCCTACCAGCTGAATATCCTTTAAATATACTAAAAAAAAATAATAACTAAAACTAATACGGTTGTCTTCTTGATACGGGCATCATGTGGTAAATCTAAATCTTATGGGACAGTCTTTTTAGGTGGTTCTAATAACTAATTAGGAGTGATTTGGAGTTCACCAAAATTAACAACTAGCAATTGGAATAATAGTTTTCTAGGATCATATATATATATGAACACAGATTATTATTATTTTCACTGTATTCGACCAACTTTTGCAGATTTCCAAGCCTTATGTTAATTCCCCTTACTTAATCATGATATTTTAGTGACAAACTGACAATAATCTTATACCAGATCTCTAGAGGCTTTCTGGTTGAATTCCATTGAATAGATTTGAGCAACAACTCTATTAGTAGTAAAATTATATTGCGGTTTGTTTTTGTTATACCATAAACTCTAAATATTTCGATAACATGATTATTATGAATCGCTAATATGACATATAACATTATCAAATTATCTAAAATCTAAAATCTAAAACCTTCAATTATTATTACATGCATGTAACGTTAGTTACAATAAAATTAAGAGGTTAGGTATAATTAGAGTATTATAAACAATAAAAAGTTACTTGGCAGGTGTATCGGTTGAGCCACCACCGGAGGCGACATTCTCCTCCTTCTCATCAACTTGTTGATCTCTAGAAGTGGCCAAGTTCAGCTTCAAATCAACAGTCTCAGAGAACCCCCTCTTTCCCCCTTGATTATTATTCTTGGCAGCCGAGTCGCTACCTTCATTTCCATTCTTTCCTCCAGGCAAGCCTAAGCACAACTTAGTCTCTTCATAATTCAATCGAAAATCATCCATCATTTGAGTAGTGCTTGTCATACAAATAAAATTTTGGATTTGATTTTGAGTAAATGGTTTTTGGTTATATTTTATGTTGGAGGGAAAATAATAAAGTGGAGAAGAATGTAATAACAGTGGGAGTCTACATGTGATGATAATATATAGTGATTTCTTGTCATATAATGATATACCAACTTGTGTTACTTTACATGCTGGAATTTAGGAAACTTGTTTATTAGTCCTAATAAATAATAAAAATTCATAATCAATTTTAAGTCCTAATAATAACAATAATAAGTCTTTATCAATTTTAAAACTTGTAGTTGCGGTTGTGGTGGATGATGTCGACGGTGGAGATGCTGCCGCGTGGGAGATTCCTTTGGTTGGATTGCCTCCAGCTTGTCGGTTGGTGATGTAACAAATGATGTCAATTTGTTAGAGAAATTGGTGAAATGAATAATCGTATGTGTGTACTCTTCCTAAGTTCTTACGTAGTATTATTCTAATTTTATGCTCCAAGGTGATATATCAATCGCAGAAAATTTAATATTAAATATTAATAACTTCGGTTATTCATACTGTGTGGATTTGATTTTGTGTGTCAAGTCGATTAAAATAAAGTTTCTAATTTTTATTATTTAATGAAAATAATGGAGAATTAATTTAGGATAATTATTGGCCAAATCAAATATAAAAGACGAATGCTATATAAAGTCTTATAAGTATAGTCCTCCTCTAACCAAATTGTCACGGTTTATTTTTCAAAACTCTTTCTCTCTCTAACTAAGAAGTCCTTGTTTTTTCCTCTCCATCTATGTCAATTCAAACCTGCTTTTCTCTCTATTGAAAATGTCACTGCCTAAATTGTTTCAAGGTACTCAAAATGAATTGAATTAAGAGTTGCACAAGATCCAACTTGTATTTTTATCTATGTAAATATAAGATTCATGATGATTTTATTTTATAAATTCAAGATGGACTCATTAAGAATTTAATTTAAAAATAAATTACTGAAGTATTATTTAATAGATCTAAAACTTAATGAATCTAAACAAACATAAAGATATCCAACGAGAATTATACATAATTGAAAATAATATTTTCTTTTTACATGGGAAACATTTAAATGATTTTGAAAATCTCAGAAGCAAATTTAGGGATTTTGGTTTCACCAAATTGATGGATGATAAAGATAAGAAAAGACATTAGATGGTTGCAGATAAAAATTAACATATGTGAAATGAAAGTAAACCTAATAATTATGCAAGGTGATATTAGGGTAAGTCATCCAATTTTGAAGATGTTTTCTTTTTGTCTTAGCTACATTGAAGAGAGAATTGAGAAGCTTATTTTAAGGTGTTTTTTTTTACAAATGAACCAATACCTTGTTTCATGTAAAACTTAGGGACCTTTTGGTAATTTTAATCTAAAGACTATATATAAGTAATTATATTTAGCATTTACGATATAAAAAATAAGTAAAATTAGTGTGCCCTAACTTTTCAGATTGCCATAGTTATTGAATAACTATCAAATAAATCAACATGACTTATAACAATGACATCCATCCCCCAGACCATCAGGCGCACTTGTTGTGCACTTCATATCCTCATCCCAAAGCCTAACGACTTGGACTCTTGTATCATTTGTTTATACTTGGTTGGCATACCCGAACCCCTCGAACAGCAACCGATAACGTTCTTTAAAAAATATAATAATGAATACATTTACTTTTAATAATTTATCACTAATATTGTGAAAGTAACGAGTAACCCAACATCCGCCTCGGTGCTCGACTCTAAACTCGTCCGGAGGTTAACCGTCGGAGTTGAGTTCACTTTATTACTCGACATTCGAAACAACCGCATAATTACACAACTGGATAAAATATAGGCTTTTGGCCCAAGACACCCCCTCGAATCTGTCTTCAGAATTTTCTACACCCCCTCGAACTATTTGTTCTTTGTCTTAGGCACACCCCCGACTCTCCCCGAATGTACCTATATCCGACCAAATACCTAATTCTTACAATACATAAATAAACGACTAGACACCCCTAAAAATACATAACGCAACGACTCATGCATAACAAATCTAATTATTTTGGTCCCTAATGTTCACACTAAAGATATGACTAAATAACTTCCACCTATTTTCTTTCTTTTTAACACTCCCACCCCCACCCCCTACCATCACCATACCTGCACCACCAGCCTCAACCATTGGCATCCACCACCACTTCTACCCTCAACCCCAACCTCTAGCTCAGATCTGTCCCCTTCTCCGATCTGAAAAAAATAAAATAAAAGTACTTCATAATCATTTCTTGCATCTCAAGTCGCAGTCTTGTACTAAAATTACGATATATGTTACTAGGTTTACTGGAAATTTAGATATCTGTGGACGCCAAGTGCATAAGCCATGTCGAACTTCAATGGGATTCCCAGTTATATTACCAAAAGCAAAAAGTAATAAGGCTGCTGGTATGTGTTTCACTTCCTGATATTCTGTGAATATTTCCTGTCAAATGGATGATAGGCAATTGACTATTGTAAGAAGCATAAGAATGTTGTCTGCAAATTAAGGCAGAGTCTTCAAAGAAATCCTCACACTATATCAAAGCACTTGTGATTGGTTTTATGTCCAATTCTAGACGGTAGGGGCTAAAGCGAGGTGGGGGTGGAGGGTGGTGATGGAGGTGGGGTAGGTGAGAGCAGTGGTGAGTGTAGCAGGTAGGGTAGGGTGGGGGTAAGGTGGGGGTATGGTGTGTTGGAGGAAGAAAATGGTAGAAAGCTTATTTAGCCTCCTATACTTAATTCCTCATACTTGCCAGCAGAGTGATAAAATAAATATCAGATTATAACACAATTATTTTACTTTATATTTTACCATTTACTATGATTTTAACAAGATCGCGCCTAAGCGGCTAAACTATAGGGGCATGTAAAATAGTATAGGTCTGTCCATGGACCTGCTCACAAGAAAAATAGTTCATACCATATAAAAATAGACGATAACAGTTGACGTGTGTAATAGTTAGGTGTCTCGGCCAAAAATCCTAAAATATAGTCCCTATATTTGGCCATCCAGACCATCTCGTCATGCACCACCATATTGGTTAAAACTAAGAAAACATTAAGAAAGACATAGCCGCCCAAGAGAAATCGAAAGAAGCAATAGAATGGATCGAGTGTTTTCAGTGGACGATATCTCCGATCACTTCTGGTCTCCTCCTCCGCCTTTCTCCGCCGCCAACAACCTCAACCGCAACTCATCCGAGTGGTGCTTCCAACGCTTCCTTCTAGAAGCCTCCGCCACGTCAGCAGATCGTAATCCCTCCCCTCCTCCTCATGACGCCACCGCCACGTCACCGGATCATCAACATCCGCCTCAAATCGCTGCCACGTCAGCAGATTATCGTTACGATCCCCCAGCTCAAAACGACGCTGTTGAGAAGATCATCAGTAAGGGTGAATTTTTGGATGATTCGAATAAGATGGTGGATATTAAGCAAACGACGTCGTTTAAGGGGCAGGATAATATGTTGGAGTATGAAGCTTTTCTCAGGAACAAGCTTGCCATGGCTTGCAAAGCTGTTGCCAACACCAGGGTATCAATATTCTACATTTGTCCCAAAATCATTGTCCAGTTTCGTTTTTTCAATGCTCAAAATAATCAAATTTTGCATTAATTAATTATCGTGTTAATATTAAAGTAGTTTGGAAATTAATACTGCCTCCATTTCATAGAAAGATTGTGTAGTTCGATTTTCATTTTTCATGTAAAGTGCGTTGAAAATACTATCTTTTGATATATTTGTCACCAAATATTTAGCTGAACAATATTATGTTACTGATTATGAAAAGCTTTAATTTTTATGTTAAATGCCTTCTATGAATTGAGTTTCCGTGTGCTTGCAGAACAAATGTAGAGCTAAAATTCTACTGTAATTGTCAGGCCATTGAACATTATAGTGAAATACTTTTTTCGCCTTCAAACCGCTCTATGCAATTACAAAGTTGGGAATTTTTCAGTTTTCACGGTCCACTTCGATTAATTAACTGTTTTTTGTGAGTTCTGTGAGCTTGTTTGGACTGAATGTACCTTCAGATAAAGATAAAGATTGAATTTGGTTTTTGGCCACAACTTCATTCTGTTGAGCTAATTGCACGAGTGGCTATTGTGATCGTTTTAGCATTCCTTTTTCGTTTCTTTTAGAATGCCCTTTATCTCGTTAAGTTACTTTGCTGGTGGAATGATGTAATTTATGTTTGGAATGTGTTTGCAGGCAAGTGGTCTACGGCCTCAAGAGTCAGCTACAATTGCACCCGATATCATGTCTCAGCCGCCTACCTCTGTGCAAATCATCTCTCAAGCTTCTCCTGCTGGTATGTGATGTTCATATATTTTAATGATGCATGTTTCCTATATTGTGCTAAATCTGCATGCAGCTGTTTACTTATGGGTAATAATCAAGACTAAGTCGACAAAATTTATAAGTATTTGATGATACTGTTTGTTTGTTAAGATAGATTTCCTTTGCAATTACTATACTGAAACTCATTTGTGGACACAAATTAGGGTTCTTGATGAGACTATATGTTAGTTGTGATTGGTTTCTCTTGCAATTCGTATACTTAGTGTCAATTTATTAGTCTTGAACCACCTAGTAATCGACTAATCGTTTTAAATTCACTAAAAAGTATGGTATAACTATTTCACTTTATAAGATGCCTGTTTGTTTGCAACTGTCTTTCTCAAGGATCGGGGAGTAACCTAGGAAATGGTGATGTGGGACCTTCTGTCAAACCTTCTTTACCAGCAGCCCAGAAGAAACCATGTGTCCAGGTAAGGTCCACAACTAGTTGCTCGTCTGGGGATCAGTCAGATGATGACGATGAAGCTGATGGAGAGACAACTGACAATGTGAACCCTCTTGATGCAAAACGTATGAGGAGGTAACTGATTTTCATCCTTTCAATTGTCCATTAAAGCATTTTTAACCTCTTTAACTGAGATTAAAAATGTATCCACATTTATCCTCCCACATTTTTAACTGAGATTTTCATCCTTTCAATGTATCCACAATGACGTGTAACATCTATAGTTTGTGTTTTAATGTTAAACATGTGGATACATTGATGATGTGTCATGGCTTCTTAGATGTTCATAGAGTACTGTGCATGCCTTAGATGCAGTCCTAAAATAGAAAGATAAATTTCCTGTGCATTATAGTTTTGAGGTTCAGTTAATATAATCTTAAAAAGTGATTAACTCCTCTAAATTGCTTATTGTATTGTCAGAAAGCTTTCCAACAGAATATCAGCTCAGCGCTCAAGAAAGCGAAAGCAGAATCACCTGACTGAGCTTGAGACACAGGCATGACATCTCTTGAAAGTTCTTATCTCTTGAGGCACAGTGCATCATGTGCAAGTTATGTCATATAAAATTTTCTTACTCTGAAAAACTAGCTACTGAATCACAGTAAGATATTCAGTTGCGAAATCTAGCTAGGCTAGGTAATATTTACTAAACAAAGAATACCCTAGTTGAAAAAAGGATGTCTAGAATAAGATTTCACCAAAATAGAACTTCAGCTATATACCTCTTATCAATTTCTTAATTGCTTCTTGAGTTCGGTTTTGTTAATTTTTAACTTCGCATGGATGTCCAGATTCTTGCTGAGCTTCCAATTTCATGCTTATATTGTCTTAGAATAGTAAAAGCAAGAATATAATTGAATCTAGGTAGATCCTTCTGTATGTTTCACTACTCATCTTTGCTAAAACCCATTCATGATTAATGTATGTTGTCTAATATCTTATATAAACTCAAACAAAATATATCTAATATTTTATAAATAGGCAGTTGCAGCCAGTGGTCTCAAAATCAGTTTCCTTCTCAATTGTGTTTGATATCCCTAAACCAAGGGGGAATTGCCTAATTGCTTGATATTCCTTCATATGGAGTAATAATTTATTTTTTGTGAGTGTTTTTAGGTTTCTCAGCTAACTGATGAACACTCTTTGTTGTTGAAACGACTTTCTGTTTCAAGCCAAAACTACAATGAAGCAGCTGTTGACAACAGGGTCCTGAAAGCTGATGTTGAGACATTAAGAGCGAAGGTAACAAATATGGATGACAACTTAGATATCATACATTATACAGTTTAAAGCGAGAATTTTAGATAATGTGATGAATATGATCATTAATCTTTTTACAATAATTGATTGGCGTTCTAGACCGGCATTAGATGTCAATCGTAGCATGTTGTATTGTTTCCATAAAATTAGAGGAAAACCAGCTTTCATCCTGACATTTTTCACTCTTGCTCGGTACTTGAAGGTGGCACAAACAACAATCACGGAAGATGTGTTAATTATATTTTAGAATATCCTAAATGAATCATTCTAGTTCACATGAACAATGCTTGTTCTTATAGCTAATGTTTTGCAGGTTAAGATGGCCGAAGAAACTGTGAAGAGGATTACTGGATTCAACCCATTTCTCCAATCTATGTCGGAGATATCAATGTCCATGCTGCCATCCTATGCTGGTGTTTCTTCTGATGCATCAACTGATGCTTCTGTACCCATACAGGACAATCCAAAACAACAGTATTATCTCCCCCCTACTAACAATCACTTACATTCTCATAATATGGGAATTCCAAATCGTTTGGTTGACATTGTCCCTGTAGATAATGTCCAGCATCCACCGGTGGGATCAACAGCAGTTGCTGGAGCAAACAAGATAGGAACACCAAGCACAATGCAACGTGTGGGTAGCTTGGAACATTTGCAGAAGTGCATTCCCGGAGGATTAAGTGCTGGTAGGAGTCGAGGAGATGAAAGTCGCGACTAGGATACTGGATTTAATGAATAATGATTATATATAACCAAACAAATCTTCTTTGATCCTCTGATAAACTTGTGATGTAAATATATCTAATTCTTATGAGGCGGATGCATGCCCCGCTACGTTTAGATTAAATATTTCGAGGACATTTCGACAGTTAATTAGCTTTCGACTTGAGTAGCAAGAGAACAGAATGATAGAACATCTATGGTTGCTTCTGTCTTGGATCTTATGCTTTGTTTTGTAAATTTCTTGTTTGCTGTTTAGAGTGTAATTTTTTATTGTTCAGAGGTTAATTCTTTTAACAATTCAGTGAAGCTTCCTTGAAATTTCATTGACAGAAACATAGGAAACTGCCTTGTTCTATTTCTGTTAATAATGTTTCTACTCAGACAACCATGAATTTGGAACATTATATATTCAAACAAAAACTACAAAAAAAGGAGTACTACTTTGAGATTCTGTGCTATATAGTATCCCTTACAAGAAATAGAGTAGATATTTAAGATTAACGAATACGATCAGCTATATTTTCAAATTTAACACAATAAATTTGCTCTGGGGTATATTTTCATGTAGTCATTGTTTGCGATCACTAAAGAAAAAGATGTTTTGCAACCTGATGTTGACCATTTGTTAAGGTAGCAAGAAGTAAAAAGCTCTAGTAGCAAATAAATACTTCTGGTATTTGGTTTCATGAAAACCTATGAGGTTTGGATCTTAGATTTATACAAAAAAATTATAAATTAAAATTACATCACTAGACAATCCCATGTCCCATTGCTGACGCATCATAAAAAGTTGATTTGGAGTTAAATGTGCAAGACCAATAAGGAAACATATCAAATTTCCTACTCTGCATACTGAAATGATTTATCATACATAAAGAAAAATCTTAATATTTCTCTAATTACTCATTTATTTTCATAATGCAACTGTTTTCATTTGGTTTTTTTAAAACTTTTTTATTTTTTATTTTTCTATGTTTTATGTTTACACTACTCTCAGTCAAGATTATGATAATATATATAATAAAATTATTTAAAAAAATAAGTAAAATAAACGTTATCATAAAAATTACGTCAATTTATTAAAACATGATATACAACGAGTGAATATTTCCAACAAAAAAACGAATCATACTTTTAATATAATGGATCTTTTTCATAACGCATCATCAATACAAAATTCTTGGAATACAATTAAATACGATAACGACTCGAAATGACAGTGTCCCATAATAATTATTATAATAATCTCATTAATGATTGCTAAAACACCTCACTGTAAGAAATGATGGGGAGGTGTGTGTGCTGTATATATAAATGACACATGTTCTCAATCTCTCCTCAACCTTTCAAATTCCCCCTATCTGCACCCACCCAAACTACAAATTCTTTAGGTAACATTTTCTATATACTTTTAATCAATTTATTATAATCTTGGTAATGTTGTCATAGATCTATGTTCATTTTATTTGTTACTTATGTGTTTTTTTTATGCCAAAGTTGGTTTCTTTAGTGGGTTTTAGTCAATTTTGAATCTTGTCACCTTGTATTGAATTGTGTTCATGTTTTGTAATATGGGTTTTTTCCCTCTCTTTTTATAGTATTCATAATGTATGTTGATGTTAGTTTGATACTCCTTTCAATTTGTTTTGATTGGAAATTTAAAAATATAACTTTCATATGATTGGATTGGTCTTTAAAACAATTTCATAATATTTTATTATAATTTTTCATGGTATAAAAGTGAATTGATGGTCGAAGTTTGATGCAGAAAAACGAAAATTCAATTAAAAAACAAGAACGTTAATCAAAATGAGTGAGTTGGAGTTGGAGGGAGTGTTTATTAGGAAAGTTTGTTTCTTTTAATATGTTATTTTTGAGTTTCTAATGAAAAAGATGGTTCCTTTATTGGGGTTTAGCCAATTTTGAATCTTGTCACCTTGTATTGGATTGTATTCATGTTATTTATAATCTGTTTTTTTGCCTCTCTTGTTATAGTATTCATAATATGTTTGATATAAGTTTGATGTTTTTTTAGAAAAGATTATTTCTTTTTTTGTTATGGATAATCCAGTTCTATTGGATTATGTTGTATCACTAGATAGCTTCAAAGGGGTTGGTATATGTTTGATGATTCAGTTTCGATTTGAATCCAACTAATTTGATTTTAAGTAGAACCTAAAGGACTAGATTCTTGCTTGCATTTCCTAAATTGGGTTGGTTTTTGCATAAAAATGGTTACTTTTTTTGTTGTATAAGGTATGTATTTGAGATTAAATAACCACATTAATTTATTGTTTGATGTTCTATATCCTGTTTATAGTATGAAAACTTGTTTTTGAGATAATTCTTGGGCAATTGAATCGAATCAATTATTGATAGTTGAGTTTTTCTTTAAAGAATGGGAAGTACAGGAGGTAGTGACTACGGCGAGTACACCTATGCAAACCTTGAGAGGGAACCTTACTGGCCTTCGGAGAAGCTCCGTGTTTCTATCACTGGAGCTGGTGGGTTTATTGCTTCTCACATTGCCCGTCGCTTGAAGAATGAGGGCCATTACATCATTGCTTCTGACTGGAAGAAGAATGAGCACATGCCTGAAGAAATGTTTTGTCACGAGTTTCATCTTGTTGATCTTAGGGTCATGGATAATTGCTTGAAGGTCACGAAGGATGTTGATCATGTCTTCAATCTGGCTGCTGATATGGGTGGTATGGGCTTCATCCAATCCAACCACTCAGTTATTATGTACAACAACACAATGATAAGCTTCAACATGATCGAGGCTTCTAGAATCACTGGAGTAAAGAGGTCAGTGTGCCCTTCTCAATACATCTTGACTCAACTGTTATAGGCTATTATACATTATGAGACTAGAAATTGCTAATTTTATCCAATGATGTCACAACATATAGGGGTTTGCAACTTTGCATGTATTTTATATGTGCCCTCTTGTAGGTCTAGGGTATTTGTTTCCATAAACTTATGTATCTTGCTGGAGTAAAGAGGTTCTTTTATGCTTCTAGTGCTTGCATCTACCCGGAATTTAAGCAACTAGAAACTAATGTGAGCTTGAAGGAGTCTGATGCATGGCCTGCTGAGGTTTGTAACACATTCAATCTTCTTAATATCTAATCACCGGCTCGAGTCGTATGTCATGCTTAATTAGTATGTTTACCTTTTTTCGATTGTTTACAGCCTCAAGATGCATATGGCCTGGAGAAACTTGCAACAGAAGAATTGTGCAAGCACTACAACAAAGACTTTGGAATAGAATGTCGTATTGGGAGATTTCATAACATTTACGGTCCATTTGGGACATGGAAAGGCAAGAGCCTGTCATAGGGCTTATTATATATTAGCTTATGGGTCTGATTTTTCCACTTATAAAACACTCAATGACACGTTCATATATGATATCCATTTATTTCGTAATCAGTTGAAACGTGGGGTGCTTTATAAGTTAATTACATTCTCTTTTTTCTTTCTTGCAGGAGGGAGGGAGAAAGCTCCTGCCGCTTTCTGTAGAAAAACGCTCACCTCGATTGACAAATTTGAGATGTGGGGTGATGGAAAACAAACCCGCTCTTTCACTTTCATTGATGAGTGTGTTGAAGGTGTCTTAAGGTAAAGAAATGAGTTTTGTCATGATCAATCTGTTGTCCTGTGGCAATCGCTAATGGCTAATGCCATTAAAATGGGTTTATTATACAATTATACCCCACCCCTTATGTTGGTGAGAGTTGAACTCAAGATCTCTAGGTCTCGTGAAGGAACATCATAAAGCTAGTTTTCTTCTGGTTTCTTTTTTTGGTTTATAAATTCAGCCATAAATTTAATGGCCATATTTAAAAATGCATATTTCCAATTCTATACCAAGTCCCAAATTATGATCTACGGAGTAATTGTTTTCTCAATTCTCATCAAGGTTGACAAAGTCGGATTTCCGTGAGCCAGTTAACATTGGAAGTGATGAAATGGTCAGCATGAACGAGATGGCTGCGATGGTTCTTAGCTTTGAAGAGAAGAATTTACCTATCCATCACATTCCTGGTCCCGAAGGTGTCAGAGGTCGTAACTCAGACAACACGCTCATCAAAGAAAAACTTGGCTGGGCACCAACAATGAAACTTAAGGTACATATATATATCCCACAAATTTTGGCTCGGTTAAAATCAAACAGACAAAGCGCTTTCCGTTAAGTGGAGACAAATATGACATGCCAGTTTAGCACTTCTTTTATTGACATTTAAAACCAATGCATGCACTTTAGTGTTCAGACAACATAATCAGTTAGCATATTGCATCCTTATTTGGTTACTGATGAGTTTTCTCTCGATACTTGCAGGACGGTCTGAGAATCACGTACTTCTGGATAAAGGAGCAGATAGAGAAAGAGAAATCTCAAGGGGGTGATACATCAGCTTATGGCTCTTCCAAAGTTGTAGGAACTCAAGCTCCGGTTCAGCTTGGTTCGCTTCGTGCTGCTGACGGCAAGGAATAAAATGGCATAGCTTATATATAGATCTCACTCAGCTAAGTTTCTCTAGTGGCTTTCATTATGGAATGAACAAGTTATCTTTGAGTGCTGCCTTTTTGGCCCTATGCCTTATTTGGACACTTGATCTAAATTCCTATATTATTTTGAGGGATGTTCTATGTCCACCCTCTGTGTATCTAAAAAGTGTTTGGAAACTAAATCTGGCTGTTCAATAATTCTGTCATATTATTTGTAAATGGTGATATGAATGATCCACCTTTCAGTTTTGGGCATGGATTTTCACACATCATCTTTTGGTAAATATTTCTTCCAAAATTTGGTCATGGTCAACGTAATCCTCCAAATTGTATAAAAGTAATAGTTCAGTTTACTTAATAGCAGGCTTGGTTGCTTGTATAATTTGTTGATATTGATTAATGATTAACTCGATCGATTGAGTCGTGAACTGACTTGATAACTTCCAAGCTTGGAGTAGGAGCAAACATTTTGGCTAGACTAGTAAATCATAAGTTGCATGTGAAAAATATGCTATAGAACTGGTTTTTCAATATAATATGATTTATATTGCTAATTATTTATTTATGCTTAAACTAATTGTAAGTATTATCCTTATAGATAAAGAATAATAATAGAATGAAATAAGGTATCTTACATTTATTTTGATCTAATAATGTATTGAGTTAATTAATATCTTTCGTTGACCGTAACTTGTGCAAAAGCATCTCCCCGCTAACACACTATACGCTAATATTACGCTAACATGCTCGGACATTGTAGAAAGATATATGCGATATAATTAACGCTAGATGCATTCTGAAAGATATATATACGCCTAAACACATTTAATACTTCCTAAAACTAAGTATTTTCGCAGTATATATATACTAAATGTTTATGATTCGAGTATTACATGTATTTGAATGCTACAAGTGT
The DNA here is from genome assembly GCA_019722365.1 of Lithospermum erythrorhizon. NCBI lineage: Eukaryota > Viridiplantae > Streptophyta > Magnoliopsida > Boraginales > Boraginaceae > Lithospermum > Lithospermum erythrorhizon. The sequence goes on from JADFUC010001683.1 coordinate 1,867,145, forward strand.
TAACATACTAAGACTAAATCAGATAAGACCATGTATGTTCCTCTAACTCTTTAGTTGTGTGTTCTGATTCAATATTTACTTGATCATAAGAGTCCACAAGATCAAATATAAGATTTATTAGACTATTTATTTTAAACCTTATTTTTCACACATTGACAATTCATTTATGTACATTTACAAGCATTTATATTTTGCTCTACAAAATGTAAAATTTCATTTTATTTTGATTTGTTGGACTATAAATAACTCGTGTTAATCTTTAATTGAATCTTTTTAACACCTTTGTCATTTATTAAGTTTATCTTTTGAAATAATAAGTTTTAAAATTTATTTTTTAGAAATTAAAGTTAGCTAGCGATGTCTATTAATTTAGTTTATAATTTATATGATATAGATACATTATACTCTTTCTGAACTTTTCAAAGATAATTATGTTTTATTTAGAGAATATATGAAAATATAATTATATTAAGTTATTATCATGAATCAAATAAACAACATGTATATGCTTAATAAATTTAGGAAAAGATAAAAGTTATTATCTAGAAATATATAAACAATCAATCAATATCTTTATATAATGTTATTAAAAAATAAATAAAAAATGGTTAGTTACATTTTTTGTTCAACATATAAAAAACTCAAGGTGCTAACAATTACTTCAAATCTCAATTTTACCTCTTGATTTATTACATGATGGAAGTTATTAATAGCTAGAATGACTTATAGTTGAAGAGAATAAACTTGTAAGAGTTTAGGTGAAGTTGAATGTTGATTTAATGTGTTTAATTTTCATGATTTATGATTACCTTGTAGTGAAATCCATTAAAAAAAACATTTTCTATGAGGACGTTGTAATATTGTTTAATTTTTGTGATTACTTTGTGGTAAAATAAAGAAACATCATTTCATATGTGGACATTATAATAACTTTTAATTTTCATGAATAATTAATGCTTAGTACTAAAATTCATAAAAAACATATTACATGAGGATAATGTAATACTTTTTTGGAAATTATAATACTAATATTCTTTTAACTATTGAAGTGAATGAGTAATATGAAATATTTATTTTATATATTATATCTTTAAGTTGCCCGAGAATACAAAGAATAATATTTTTTTATATATTACTCAATTTAATTTTTTTTTTCTAAAGTTAAAAGATTTCATACAATTAGATTTTTCCATACTGTTCCTTGGATAATCTTTTTCAAAACAATTATGTAAAGAATACTTAATGAAGTTGGATATAGCATTACTTAACAAAAAATTTGCAAGAATGCATTATAAGATGACTATACCATAAAATAAATTCTTCAAAAATAATTGTAATTCACATACACAACTATCAAGGGGTTTACGGTGCATAGTATCTTCTTGCAATAAAAACATTTACTACCTTAAACTTTTGAAATAAGATTTATAAGTTCATCCTTGGAAAATAAAAATAATATATAATTAATGAATACTTTTTAGTTTTTCCCTCAAAAATAAGAAATGATTATGAACTAACGATAATGAATATTTTTTAATGACTAATAAATACTTGAATATTTTGAAATAAATAATTAAAATTATTTATGTACTATAACATAAGAATAAAAATAAATAGTAAATAAGAACATCTTTTATGTTGATTTTTATTTTTATAAGAACATCTTTTATGTTGATTTTTATTTTTATGCACGATTCTATTAAGAAAGTCATATTTTATCCAAAGCTTAATAAAAAAGGACCTCAATTTTTGTTTAACTATCTCAATGAATGGTTCTATTTCTACATCTATCACATAAAAACACCATCCTAGAGTAATTACATAAAACCAAAGAAAGCATCAATCACATCATGCACCAATTTTATTGAATTAATATTGTTACAATTGAATAAAAACCAACATCTCATAATTATTTTTAGTATATAAATTGTATAATAGTGCCAAGATTAGCTCAAAACCATATGTTAGTCTCATGTGATTTCTCTATAACTTAATTGAATCAATTCTGAAAAGAAATTAAAAAAAACAACTTAATTGAATCAAACCTTTCCTACAATGATGATCATGGAGCATAGTCAAAGTAGAAGATTTCTCAAGTGAACAATCTTTCTAGCAGATTCATACATGGTGGTAAAATAATAATTTGTAAACAACACATTAAAAAACAAATGTAACATAACTAATTCCAAAAGTGGAACAATAAAAGTCATATAACATTTAATGACTTACAATTATCATGAAATAATATCACTATATAATTTAATATTCAATTATAATTACCTTTCTTATAATTATTATTATTTCTTATAATTATAATTATTTGAGAGGGGCAATTTAGTCCTAACAAAAAAGAGAAGAAACAACATGGTTTAACATACATTTAGAATATATAATAGATGATTGGGACGAGCCAAGCAAGAGCAACCATGTGCTCAAGCCTATTGTTAACACCATTGCCTGTTTCATTTTCTGGACATTTCTAAGATTATAAAAATAATAAATGTTTTGATTATTATGTAAACATTTAAGAAAATGTAAAAATCTTAAAAATTAAGATAAGTTATATACCTAAAAGATATATTTATAAACAAAAATATTATATGGTAAATATTCAAACTCATTAATTAGAAATACAAATAAAGAAAATATTTTAAAAATCGCGATTATGTAATTTAAAATGATTGAAATAAACTTTAATGAAATTCTTGAACTTTTGAAATAAAAATGTTTCTATAATAATGTGTAAATATATATAAAATTTCAATTTGAATGAAGATTAATGACAATCAGAATTATCAGCCAAAAATTTTGTTTCTATAATATATTGAGATTTCTATTTAAGTAGGTAATTCAAGTAGGCTATATACTTCAAAATAGCAAATTTTAATCTTCTCAGTCTCAAATTGATAATGCAAAGTAAAAAATCTAATATTCTCAACATTATAATCTACACACCATTGCCATTTGCCAAGAGCAGACGCCTTGGTAGTCATATCGGCAAACCTAACATAACCCTTCCACCCCTATCCTTGGTCAGTACTCAATTAGTTAAGGCCTACTGAGGCCTCTTGAACCAACTTTTGAACAAATTTGTATTCAAGTTCAGAACCCGCCTCCAGGGCATTAATGCCGCCCTTGAAAGCAATGCGTATCGATTGTTTCACTGCTCTCCGCACCACCCCTCCTAAAGCCTCCACCCCCTTACCGCCTCAGCGGGGTGGTTTATCAAAATCTCAGGATTCAACATAATTAATAAATCCCTAATATAACTTTGGGTATTCGAAGAATTCAATTTACTCAGGAAAAATTCGAAATATCGATCATAGCCGCAATGAGAAAAGCTTGGCTTCGTGCTCCTCTTCAAGAAAATCAAAAGAATGGAAATTGCAGTGGCAATATCAAACTATAATATGAGTGTGAATATTCTTGTGAGTATTGTAACGCTTTTATAATTGTGAGTATTCTGAGTATGGTGTGTGTATCATGGGAGAGCTTTATAAATTGCTTTTAATCAAGGAATCGAATATAATATTTACCTCGCTTGGATTCAAAAAATGTTTAACCTAGAAAATAAATTTACCTAGTAGCTACATTCAACTTAAAATCATTCACGCTCAAAACCTATGATAAATGATTTAACCAATGCATTGTCTAATTGATTCATCTCTCGATTCACCTAAAATTCTATTTCCATGGTTAATTTTAAAATATTATCCTCCTATCGATTCACCTCAATCCAAACGTAATTTCATTAAAAGGTTTAAGCCTTTTCTAAAATATATACACTTGATTATTGTCAATAACCCTAGATAATAATAATAAAAAGAACATAGATCAATTGTAAATCTAAATCTTAAACTAAATCATAAAATATTAGAGAGTTAATTTTGAAATTGAAAATTCTAAATAGTGGTAATTTATTGAAAATGGTAACTAATTAATTGATTACCAGAATCTTAGCATCAATTGTATCCCTACAAAACCGCATGTACCAATATGGAAGGAAATGTTTAACAATTTTTTTCTTAATAAATAAATTTGTAAATATCATAATGCCCCCTGTTTTATCGTATCCGCTCTGATGAAATAAAGTATAGAATGATGATCTAATGTTTATATATCGACTAAGTGTACCTCGCTTAAGTAATTCCTTAAGCATGTAAGTGACAAATCGTGTATCAAGGATGATATTAAACACACTCTAACCAATAAAATTTTAAGGATGAAATTACTGTTTTAGCCCCTCCATTTGTAAACAGAATATCAAGTAAGCTTTACGAAAAAGAAATTCGATCTTTCAAATACTCTTTAATTATATTATAAAAAATATATTTTGAAAGTATTTTAAAAGACGAATCTAATTATATAAATAATATATCTTTTTGAATAAGGAATAACTAATAATTGATGGTCAAAATTCACTTCAAAAAAAGCGACAACAATTAAAATGAATTTGATGAAGATTAACAAAAGAGCCGATACTTCTATCCGGTCTTATATACTTAAGGTGTTGGACATAAATTTTGTTGATATTAATCTAAGTTCATCTCAATTCAAACGAAATTAGAACTTGCGAACGAGAACATCGAGGACAAAATAATATTTTTCATTCCTAAAAAACCATTATTCAATCTCTCTGTCACCCTCCTTCCCCCTCTTGAGTTTCCGACCAAAATCCCAAACACAAATGTTGAATTCCAAGCAACCAAAGTCGGACACGTCATCACCTCCAAAAATGAGTCAACCCACGTTGATTTTCACCGTTCATTCTCACTATCCTTGGTCAGTACCCAATTTAATCTCTTATTTTATTCCCTTTGTTTCAAAAATATTGTCCACTTTCATTTTCAATTGTCGAACTTAACAAACTTTATAACTTTAAATTAACATCCGTATATTTAAACTCGATCAAAATTATCGTGTTTATAATAAATACATTAAAAATTGGAACTTGATATATTTTTTACTAAATACTATACATCACAAATTCACATGTAATGAACTATCCTATTGCATACATGTATTTGAATGGAATCAAAATTATCGTGTTAATAATAACTACATTAAAAATATTTTTCCTCATGGGTCCTGAACGAAAATCAATCTCTGAAACTATTTTCTTGATATCAGAAGAAGCTTAACCATTTACATTGTTGAAGACAAATTTTCTAAAGCTTGTATAACTAAAATGCACATTTTACCTCCAGAGAGGGAAGGAATGGCGGGGACGGGGGACTGTAGACTGAAATCATAATGAAATGGCATATGGGGCGGAAGGCCACTGTACGATAACCTTACTGCATAAACGCATTTCTTCATCTGATGGAATTCTTCCAAAAAAACTGCTGGAGAAGACATCAGAGCAGGAGCTGCAGCGAAGTCCAATCCAAAGCATTAGACATTCTGGCTTGGCCGATCTACCTATTCATCCTTGTTCGCTAGCTCCTTGGTCCAGCAGGAGATGAAGACTTAAATTTCATTTTCATAAACCAAAGCTATCGAAGTTTCTCGTTGTTTTGAATCCTTCCCTTTAGTAATACTGGAGGATAAGTTATCCAATTTGAAGGAGGTTGGGGGACTGGGGGAGTATTCTGGAAACGTTGATCAGGTAGACTTGATGATTGTCCAGAATTCAGTGTCATCTTCTGCGGGGAAGATATAGGAGACTGTGCTCTAAAACCGTTATCAATTGTCAGATTTGATATACCACTTCTCACACTTTGATACTGATATGACGCTTCTTGATTTTGTTGAATATCCTGAGTCTTACTTTGCTTGCCGCCTTGCATCTCAAGATGATATGGAGGATATCTTGGACCATTCATCATGCCTCGATTGTCGTACACATAACTTGCATCATAACCAGATGGTCCTGGTGGTCTTTGCCTATCTACTGCATGATTGCCAGAAGAATTTCGGTAATAAGTTGCTTGCTCATAAGATCCCCTTCCATTACCAGGCCAAGCTGGCCGTGGCCTATCTATGACATAGTTCCCTGGGAAACCCTGATAAGCCATCTGTAACTGTACTCCAGAGTGTGTGTTATTAGCTCTAACATTCAAATTGTTCTTAATAAAGCGGTGAGCTGCTTCACCCAACGATGGACCAGATCTTGATTCGGTCATTTGTGGCCTGTGAAAGAAAGAATGAAACATTGAGATGCAGTCAACACTTCCCCAGAGTTGGTAATAATGTAAATTACTATGGCTCTTCCCAGTGTGAGTGTCATCGTCATACTTCTGCAAAATACTCGCATCAGCAATTAAAACATAACATCACTTTCTGACATATCTTATTAGTCTTTTACTACTGCCCATCATCTTGGTTTATAAGTCATTGGAATTAAAGAGTACAATATCGGAAATATGCATGTTAATTTTTTAGGGTATTTCTTTTATAGATTTCCAAAAAAGCATAAAAAGAAAGGTAATGCGAAAAAAGCTTTCCAGGGTAATCTTTGGGTTATACATGCTAGCAGAAAAAGGCTTGGCCAAAATTCTACCTCAATAAGGAATAATTGGCAAAAGTCACCGTTTAGTAAAGGGGGAAAGAGGGATTACACCTTATTCATCACGACATGTACGCTATCACAGATTCACAGGTAAACAATTACTATGTCCCAGACTCCTAGGAATAGAAAGAACGAAATAAAACAATAAATTGTGTAAAATATGAATGTGCAACTTACCTCCCCCTGCCCATCTGACGTCTACCAGTATTATCTTCATGCCACAAAATTGGGAATGGTTTCATGTCGCTTGGTTTCAAAATCTGTGGAAGACATGTCAGGGTTTTGTAGGACCGACATGTATCTAAAAATGGGTGATGAAGTATATATCTCTCAAAGATTAATTCAAATGCGCACTTGGCATATACAAAAAATACACAATTTAAAAAGTTGAAATTGGAACAATCACGACGAATCTGCATCATTTAAGTTGCAGACACGCTCATAGCAAGTCGAGTGGAAGCCAAAAGGGATACAAGATATATATTGGCTCTGGCATATTTATAGAATATATAATTCAACAATTATATATGTTCTAACAAGAAAAAAAAATAAGGGATCATTTTTCTCAGAGAACTGCTCTTACATACCTTTTTAGGAATAACAACTCCTGTAGGAATTTCTGGAATGTGTTTATGAGGAGGCGGATTCAAGAAGGTTATGTTTCTGCCAAAGGCCATGGAAAAAGATTTATTTAACTTCATCAAACATGGTGTATTAAAAGCCAATGGAAAAAGGCAACCTACAAAACTCGATTGTTTGTAATAATCGGCAATCCATAAATTGGTGAAGGAACTACATCTTGGAAACCATTTCTCTTCGTTAACCAAAGGAATCCATTCATTCCACCACTGCAGAAACATTACAAGGACAATCATATTAACTAATGTAATGGGAATTGCTTGTTAGAAAACAAAGAATGTCACCAACCTAACATTCGGGTCAACAACTGCAGGAGCTAGTCTGTTAGGAGGAACAAGACCATAATATTGATAGAATGCAATTATGTATGAAGCAAGTGGATGACATGGGTGTACAAAAAGAAGATCACACATGACGCTATTTCTAGATATCTCCTCTTCCTGCAATATACAACAAAATGAGGAACAAGTAACTGAAATTACGCATGTTTCCGACATGACACTTGTAAAGTATGAGCAGTTAAAAACATGCCTGTCATTTCATTTTGGAAATTATGTCGCGCGGATAATGGGTTAAGCTTCACACAATTTGATTATGAGAAGGAAGCCTTATAGAAACTATTTCATGAAATAGAATTGTGTATGAGAACTATGTCACAAATCGAGTACATAATATATTTTCTTTCAAGAAAGTTTAACATATAGAAACACTCCCAATACAAAGTGGTGCCATAAAGGATATATGAGTGCTATTAAGAAGTTATTTAAGATGGTTCAACTCTTTCGGGCAGACAGCCAGATCAGCGTGTCTAAAACCAGAAAATAAATTAGAAAGTTAAAGAGAAGATATATGATCCTTATTAAGATTCATCTCAAAAGTCAAAACCTTTCAGCCACAAAATGAAGAGGACAGATAAAAATAAATTTTCGCTTTATTCTGTTTTTATCATTACATATTCAGTGAAGAAGGTAAGCACTGCTAATTATCCTGAACAACATATATTACCCATTCTCAATTTTCACATGAGAATATTTATTTATCTAGATTTTTAAGGAGCCCACGAGCACCGACATGATAGAAGATATAGATCTATTGATGACTCAGATGAACAAGACTGCTCTACTAGACAAGCATTTAGATGTGTTAGGAAACAGGTATCAAAGAAAGAAACAGTGGACAGATGAAAAAGAGGCAAGAACAGACTACTCCCAAAGCCTGTGTTACTTCGTCACCAGGATATTAGTGCACTCCCTTTGTGCTTCCCTTTAGGAGGAGGGAAAGAAAGATGAATACATCGTTTCTTAACACAATCTTTTACCAACAAAAGTATATCTCCATGAAATGTAACTTCATGTTCAAATAAAATTCAAGTCCAACAGAAACCTAAAATAGTAACCATTTTAATGATTACGATAGCCATTCCTCAAAACTCATAAGTCTTAACTACTAGCCATATAATATCAACAGTACTTGGCCTACATGTCAACTACCCCTCGTTCATCGACACATAGGAAAATATTATAGTAAATTCAATGAAGGATGTGTGTACTATTCAACAGGAGGGTTAACATGCATGGACAAAATGAATGTGAACACTTCTGAATCATCCATACCGTTAAAGTAACATCAAGCTTCTTTGACTCGTTAAGCAATTTCATCTCATCGATGAATGGCAAGATGGCAACACCCTGCAAGGAGGCAATATATATATATATATTGTAATCACCACTAAGTACGGACTCCACAATAGCAAAATATTGACAGTATAACATATTATACCTGCCATGCAAAACGCTTTCCGTTCATATCGACTTTGAAATCTATCACATGTAGGAATATTACCAATGAGGTTAGCAAAGGGAAACAGTTTGTGGAGTGAGAGGACAAAGGAGATGACATACCAGATGGATAGTAATTAATTATAGGCGATGACGTATCAGTCATCAGCCTTTTGTAACTTTTGGGAAGTGCATCTGAACTACAACACCATAATGGAGTAATTAAATAATTTAAAAGGAAACCTTTGTGATGCTAACATAAAAAATAATAACAGCTGATGTCTGACCTTGCAGCTGGTAGAACACCCAAGAGCTGATCAAAAGGTTTGAAAGGCTGTCCAAGAAAAAAAGTGATCTCCAAATCATTCAGGCCTTTAAGATCTGAAGCAAATGGAGCATAATGATATGGATAATACCTGAAACATAAGAAAGAGATGCATACATATGCCAAGTTCTTGATATGTTGAAAACAATAAGATGGATAAAATAATCATCAAACTCCCATTTGCAGAAGGAATAAACAGGTTAGGCAGCCAAATAAGCAGGAAAAAAAACACGATTGCTGAAAGGTGCTTTGCAAGAGTCAACTAACCATTGCCAAGAGCAGACGCCTTGGTAGTAATATCGGCAAACCCAACATAACCCTTCGATATACTTCAGGACCTGCAAAATAATTTGCATTCAGAAACTACAAGGAACTGAATTCTTGCCAGTACAATGTGTACAACAATTGTGGTACTTTGGTCCTTCTGAATTTTGGCCTCAAAACACAATCACCTCATTTTAAATCAATCTAACAAATTCTAGCCACTCAAGTAGTGGAGTCGTGTTGTCACCCACCAACATTTTTGTATTATTATGTATATTAGGGTCACACAGCAAGTTACGGGAGATTGACATCATTGAATTAACCAAAAAAAATGCTTTATGATCACTTGCAAATGTAGCAAATTAGACTGAAAGGTCTAACATGAATCTGTTCCAGATGCTAAAATTTCAGGAAAAAATATTTCTGAAATGTAGCAAATTACCCAACGGCTGTCACTCTTTAGATAGAACCATGTCAATATATATGCAGGACAAAGAACAAACAAGAAAAACAAATATTAACCAAGGTGACAATCTCTTCTCCATTTCAAGGACTGTACACAATATTTGGAACTCTCACATGTTCACATTGTCTAAAGATGATATGTTTTGCAAGAAATTGAACATCCAAGGTTAGGGTAACGAAAGCTGATGCAACAAAATTTTGAAAAAGGACACTTTATGAGAAGCACACTATAGAATATTGTTGTGCTGTAAGAACTTACTACATCCTCTTTTACTTCCTCAAGCTCCTTTATGGTTGAAACACCAAATTTCTCATAATAATACCTCTCCTTGTATCCAGGCTCCCCTAACTTAACCTGATGAGAAAAACAAGTGCAGTTAATTATATTGGATTTCAATCACTATGGCAGATTTGCAGAAGATAATGAAGATAGAAAACTATAGTCGGAATAGATGTCAACTAGATCGGAGAGTGTTTAGATGGCTTTCTTGGAATCAAGTAAGCTACATGAGGGTCTCGAGCTTGTTCATTACGTTAGGTTTCTACAAGTTAGGGTAAAAAAAGAATCCGTAGAGAGCCTTTTGAGGAAGATAGGATGTTGAAATCATTGCGGGCGAGTTTTTAAGGGGAGCTCTTCGCTACTTTGATCAAGTAAATTACAAATATGGCCATCGAGATTTGATACAAATAGCAAACCAGTCCTTTCTTGATCATTCCACGTCCGTTGCAACTCTAATAAATCCTCCAACAGCTTACAAGATCCAGTTCATGCGAATATATATACAAATCTAGATAAAAGAAAGCTATACAAACATATATCCCCAAGCCAGAAATTACCAACCATTTTGGAGCTAACTTAAAAAATTGCATTTACATAATATAATCAACTCAGTATTGACCCATTAAATGTTTAATATTTTGAAACATCAACTCATTTAACAAGACATGTCTTTGTAGTGGTCTCCAATTTTAAATCTGGATAGTCAACTTTCATTTGTAATAGCACATTGGATTCAACAGCTGAGTTTAACAAATAAGGGAATAATCCAAACTTCAGGTGTAATTATGAGCAATCACATAAATTTAACAAAAAGCATTCAACCATATTATTTACAACATTCAAACCTTATCTACGACTGGTGGTCGTGGCACTCCATCATCGCCCTGTGTAGCTTTAAGCCGCATAGCTTCATTTCTCTCAATTGACTGTATCATGAAGGTAATTCAATAATGAAGCAGTTAGCTTCTTTACTGTATATAATAGCCAAGTTTCTAGGAAAATATTAGTCCTGCCACCCCTAGAAGATTGTCCAATTCACTTTTTCAATAGTCAAAATTAACAAACTTTTTTAATCAAAATTATGAAGTTAGTAGTAAAGTAGCGTGAAAATTCTATATTTTGACATATTTCTCACAAAATATTGTATAACATATTAAAAAATATTTGAGGTCAAAGTTTAAAAAATCAACACATCAAATTTAGAAAGTGAATGATCTTTTAGGAATGGAGGGAGTACCATTTTAACACTCACTGGGAAAGAGTTGAATTACTTATCTTAGTTTGCAAGTCAAATAAACTACTTAAGATCGAAATAAGATATTGATTCTACAACAGATTTTGCACCGAGTATGTGTCATTCTGTAGCACTTTGAAATCGAAATTAGATATTAACAGCATAGAGGAACATGAAGAAGACGAGATCACCTGCTGAATTCGAGCACGCTTTTGAAAAATTTGGTCTTCATGAACTGCAACTGCTTGAATAAAGTGTTCAACTCTTTCCATAGAAACCTAAAAGCACGAGATAGATAATAGCAAAGATGAGGACATTGTAAACTCAAAACTGTAAATAAAATTACAAAAGATTACATCAACTCGGAACCGCTATACAGTTATCACTAGAAATTTTAGGATTCGTTTTACCATTGGAAAAAAAAAATATTTGCACTAGAAGAATCCTGCCATGATTTACTATGAAGCCCAACCGAGAGAACATTCTTACAGCACAATTTTTTTATATTATCAGCTTTGTTTTGATGTTAGCATGCTTAAGGGCCACTATAAACATGAATTCTACAGCTCTCACTGTACTTAAAATTCAGATATAACTCCAACTCCTGTTTTTAGGTTGCTTAAAAATCTAGAAAACAATATTTACAAAACCAAGCATTGAGACAATGAAGCAGTAATTTGTGAGGCCTCCAAGTATCTCGTGCTTACCTCACCTGCCTCTGTTAGATAACCACCCATTGCTGTGAACTCCCTTTTATATATAGACACCAGTAGAATTATTGCACCCTGTAACAGTAAATTGCCATGGATAATGAGCAACGAGGGAATAAAATACCAATGAAATGATATTCTAAAAAAAAAAAAAAGAATAGCCCAGATGAGGTTTTGTGATCATATAGCACTTTATAATTGATGTAATTACTTCATCTCGATTGAGCAAAAACAGGCTATCAAATATATATAAAATTTTCTACTTAGCTCTATATGGTTCAAAGTAACTGCTCAAACCTCTCGTATTTCCAGAGTGGGCATGTGAGGAAGAAAGTCATTCCCAACAAAGAAACATAGAAACACAAAGTCGTCTATAAGCCTCTCAAAGTCTATTTTGAATGGGGGACTAGGAATGTCCAAATCACTTTGCAAATACTCTCGCAACACCCAGATGTTGAGAAACTGCATACACAACCAAGAACAGTAACCATAAGAACACAAAAGAGACGATATGTTTCAGGAAGATATAGAATAAACGTTAAGGTCCATAGCCAATTCAATACCTGATATTTCTTCTTATGAACTGGAATATTTTTTGCATCTTTGGCTGTCACTCCATGACAATCAGCAGCTAAATGACCACTTTCACCGCATTGAAAACATTTCTCCTGTTGCCCAGGTGGAGTAATAACCTACGCCATGATGAGAGATAATGTGATTATACTACATACAATAAGCACAGGCAAGAGACGAGGATTAACTTCCATAACTGACCTCCCTCAAAATTGAGAAGTGGATCTCGTGAGTCGCTAGAGACAACATAATAAGATCGGCATCCTACAGATCATCAAATACGATCAATAAAAAGCTTGCAGCTGCTAAATTAAGTGTATGTCGAATAAATAATATCTACAAATGAGAAACGAATCAATAATCATCTACTTTTAACTCACCAAACCATATAGGCAATGTCGTGTGTTTGGATCAAAGCCAGGGAGGTTTCTTTGTAAGCGAATGTAAGACATAATTTTGTGCTCTCCCTCACCAGGAACATTTGCATCAGAGAGAATCACCTTCAAATTATTACAAAAATACAACCCTATAGGTAAGTGTAAGATAAAGAGTATTTTAAAAGTGAATGAAGAACAAACGGATGGTATCTCCTACCAACAAACACACACAATCACATACACATATACACAAAAAATGAGTGTTCAAATGTAACATGTATCATACCTTTGTGAATTGCCATCCAGGATATCTGTTTAGTCTACATTGTACATAATATTGAAGACCAACAGAAAGAACTGCCATGAAGGGAGTGCCAGGAGTAATGACATTTGAATCAGATGTCTCGGGTTTTTCCTTTGAACATAGGTTAGCTGTCCCAACCTCAAACTCTTCTCGCAGTCTTTCCTCTTCAGCTTGCTAACACAAAATATACAAATTTCAGCAGCTATTAAAACCCTTAAATAATGATTACCAAGAATCTTACAGCTTCAGCAGCATCTTTAGCAGCCCTGAACCGACGTGTCCTTTGCTGATTCATTTTAGCTCTAGGCGCAACTCCATCTGCAGATGAAGACATAAACTAAGGCTAATTAGTCTCCACTCAAGGTAATTTATAGGAAATTAAAAGTGTAACAGCTAACCAATTGCCATATAAAGTAGCTTCCTTGGACGGACCAATGAGAATAAATGATCAATGTAGTCAAATATCGATTTGAAGACATCATCATATGTGGTAGGTGCTAGCTGCATTGCAAAATGTAAATAAATACATAAGCTACTGTTTTGCATGATATCACCATGTACTTATACATCTTAACGAGAAAAAAACTAAAGAGGGGCGATTGTAATAAATTAAAAATAAGCAAAACAAGAAAATAAATGAGGTATGAACTTGAACTTTGCATTTCTTTCTTCTTTTATTTGACATAACGTAAATTTCACTGTATCCGCTCATTGACATGATAAACAGCCATTGACAGAATTTAAGCAAAACCAATGAATCTTTTCCGCTATCGATATTTTCAGCTATGAAATAATTGGAAGGTCAATTTACTTTCTATAATCATTTTACTTAACTATTTCTGCATCATTGCAAATGAAACTCGGGTTCAAGCCGTTCAACAAAAAAGCCAATTAGTTCCATTTTTTTTATATAGTTGGTACAATAATTCCCAACCCCCCTTCCCCTACATGATAGTCAAACCCAGGACCTCAAGGATACCTGGTTGCTAGTTCAACCACTATACCAATCGATGTTCTCATTAGTTCCACTTTCTGATTATAAAGATTCAACCTTTAAGCGCTATATGACAGTTAAGAACAATAAAGCAATCCATAGCACAATTCACCAAACGACACTGTGCTGTTGCTAAACAGCTACACATTTAACACTAGTCAAACTTTTTCGCTTCATGGAAGTTCAAATCAACAAAATTTGTTGCTTTGTTACACACAAACATAAAAGATACTACCTCTATCACTTAAAGACCGTCTTACTTTGACTTTAATAGTCAAAATTAACAAACATTAAGGTCATAATTGACATACATAACTTTGATACGAGTCAAAATGACCAAGTTAATATTAAAGTAAGTTTGAAAATATACTTTTTACCAAATAAGGAGTAGAACATATTTAAAATAAAAAAAATCAACCATACAAATCCAAATTCAAAACTAGACTAAGTTTTTGAGATAAGTAAAAAAATACCATCTTTTAACATATTTTCACCAAATTTGTAATTGAGTTCAAAATCCAAAAAAGCCAACAATCAAAATTGAATAACCCCAATCATATCAAAGTACAAATCATCATAATAATAGTAAAATAAACTTAAAATACTAGCATTTCATATATTTTTCACCAAATACACTCAAAACACATAAAAATACTTTACCATCAAAATTCAAAACTGAACAATCTAGCTTCAAAAAGCTAAATTCTAAAAAGTGAACCATCTAAATTCAAAGCTGGACAAACTAAATTTAAACTGAACAACCTAAATTGAAAATTGGACAAACTAAATTATAAATAAATAAATAAATAACTGGACAAACTAAATTGAAACTGGACAATATAAATTCAAACTGGACAATTTTCAAAGTGGACAATAATTTTGGGACAGAGAGGTAGTGTACTGACTCTGCCATCAGGGTGAAAACAAGGATGAATAATCCCATTCATATCAAGGTACAAGTTATCAAATTCGATTCCATTAGGGTTTGGTCCCAAAACCCTATCGACGCCCTCCTCCTCCTTCACATCCACTATCGCCGCCGGATATCGATCCGCGAGCCACCTATAAAATGCCGGAACTCCCATCAGGTGGGGGGGGGGGTGAAGAATGAAGATGGAGGATTTATTCAACAGGGAACACCAAATCTTGATTCAATTTTGACTTTTGGTTGAAAAATTGGATGTGCTTTGAATGGAGCTTGAATCTTTAATTTTATTTTGAAGTTAGGAATAATGGTATGGATTGAAGTTTAATCTTTAATTAGTTTGAATCAAATTAAAATTTAGGTGTTTTGATTAATTGGAAATTCAATTTCAAATCGTAATATTCAGTTAAAATGAATATTTTAAATTTTGACTATTTACAATCCTAAATAAATCTTTACGAAATTTTCGATGGTTTTTATTGAATAATTAGACCTTATGTATTACCAAAAGTTTGTGCCATCCCATACTTACACATCATAAAAATGAATACTCCGTATTATTAATATCATGTTTCCGTGACTTTAAAGAACCACTTAAGTGTAAGTAGGATAAGGATATAAGATTACACGAACACTTATTTGCATACAACCTTAAACATGTGATGATAACTTGTAGATAGGACACACCATAAAGAGAATGTCGGAAATACATTGTTGAACATGACAAAAGCTAACATAAACTCGAGATTTAATGCCGGAAATTGACGAAGTGATCAAATATAGACTTTTTATGAAGTTCAATCAACCATCGAAACTGATCTGGTTTAAACTAGTGTTACAAACAATTGATATTCTTTCATAAATTTCAAAAGAACCACAAGTACAATTGCATATGGAGCACATATCAATTAATTTAAAATTTATTCCCAAACGATAATTAATCATATTAAAATTCTAATATTCGAAAATAACATATTAAACTACTATTACAAACAATTGATATTCTTTCATATAATCTATCAGTCTAATTAAGCACATGAATAAATTCGACGATTGCACCTCTTCGACGAGAATTAACCCTTCAAAAATAAACATGTTGTGACAAAAAATGCTTTAAACATACTTGACAATATCATGATTTGGTTCAATCTTGTCAATTGAAAAGTACCCCTATTAATTTGCAGATAATATGGATGAGCTTCCCCCATTCCAATTTTGCCACACCACTCCTTCCTAGATTTCCATTTTCTGGCCATAATTAATTATCCATTTAATCAAATCAACACAATAATAACACAAAGTACAATCAGACAAAAGCACCCACATTCTTCATTATTGTCCTAAAATTCTTCTTATTCTTCTTCCAATGGCAGCTTCATCAACAACAATTTCACCAATTTCTTCAATTGAATCACACCTGAAATGGAATCCCTTATTCCATAACCCATCTCTCCATTTCACCAAATCAACACCCCCCAAATCCCTCCAAAAACCCTCAAGAAAAGCTCTTCAATTCGAATGTTTTTTCACAAAAAACGATTATAGTTTAAGGAATTTCGAAATTGATCAAAAGGGTGTGAAAAAGAACCGTTTTTTGGTGCTGAAAAGCTTGAAAGATGCAATTTTGAAAGCTTTTAATAATTTGCAAAAGTCAGATTTGGTGGCTGTTTTGGACAAAGTTATTGGGACATTGAATTTTGAATTACTTGAAGAAAATGGTTTGAAAAAGAATCGTTTTTTAGTACAAAAAAATCTAAAAGATGCAATGTTGAGAAAGGGTTTTAAAATTTGCGAAACCAATTATGGTGGCTGTGTTAATGGGTTTTGTTGGTAGTTTCACAGTCCTCACCTGGCAGTAGCTGCATCAGGGCTTTTTCGCGGTCCTCCTCCTCATCTTCTTCTAGGTCTTACTCTGTGCCTAGAAGTGGAGGAGGGCTTCTTGGTCTCGTTCTCACACTTATTATGCCCCGTCGCCATTTGGATTTGGAGGGGGTGGGGTGTATGTAGGTCCTGCTGTTGGTTTTGGGTCAAGCTTTTTCTTTGTTATGGTGTCGTTTGTGGCGTTTGTTTTGGTGTCTGGGTTCCTGTCTGATAGGTCTGGAGGTGAAGGTGTTCTTAGTGCAACTGATAAAACTACTGTAGTTAAGCTTCAGGTAAGCTTGAGTTTTAACTTCATGTATTGCTTATTTGTTGGTATTCATGCTAACAATAGATCATGTTTTGCTAGAAATTTGTATTACTGTGGTGATTTTATTGTTGAATAGTTCTACTGTTACCTGTCAAATTAATTGGTGGAAGGGAATTTATGTTTTGTGGTTTGATTTAAGCATGCTGGTTTTGGTCATTGATTCAATTTGAGCAACTTCTGTCAGTTGTTTGTTAATTAAGTGAGATGAATCATGGGTTACCGGGAAAAAGTTATGGTTTGATTTAAGCTTGCTGGTGTTCCTCTCTGATTCGATCCGAGCAACTTTTTCAATGTTTTGTCAGTTAAGTCTGGCGAATCATGGGTTGAAAGGGCAATGTTTGTGGTTTAGGCATGTAGAACTGGAGGCAGTAGCACTCCAAGTGTTTTTCACTGGTTTATTTTTATTATTTTACGGTGATTAATAAATTAGGAGGCAGTAAATGAAGTGCTGAGTTTTTATCAACAGAGCTACTTACTACTTTATGGACTATACAAGTATCTTGAAGTCATAACTCATAAGTGCCTTGTTTCTTTGAAGTAGCTAGCTTTAACTCACAGGATACATGTAGTTCTCATTGTTGACACTCGACAACAAACTCAGATACTGCAAAGCGGGTTCCTGTTAGAAATTAGGGGAAATATTAACTCACTCAAGTGAATTCCACAACATCCGCTTATCATCCTCGAAGTGAATTTTCGTTCAGTATATGGATGCATCTCATATTAATGTGTGCAAGCATCTATTTCTCCTCTGAAGGTTGGCTTACTGGGAATGGCAAGATCACTTCAAATGGATCTGAATCGGATTGCTGAAGCTGCAGACACATCCAGTCCTGAGGGTTTACACTTTCTTTTGACTGGTAAGGCAGTCCTAAAGGTCCCATTCTGTTCTTCCTCCCCTTTCTCCTCTCTATTGATTTGTATCACAACCATTTTTTTTAACTGACAAATTATACGTGTATCGCACAAGATGATTTGGATAGGTGAGATTTTTCAGAAATTATTCACCATTGCAACTTGGCTTTTACAATAAATTACAATTTACATGTAAAATATGTGTAGATTTTTCAGAAATTATTCCATGACCGTAGTGTACTGAATGTTCTGTTCACACCATGCTATAATTTTTTAACGAAGGATTGTTGTACGTCGCTCATTTGTTTGTACTGAATGTTTTGTTTACTACTTATTAGTTGCTCATTCATTTACTTGACTGATGCGTCTATTTGTTACTTAAATAAACTCAATTACTGATGTTTTGTCATTATTTTCACCGTGTTTTGTTGAAGAAATGAACTCATTTCCTGATGTTTTGTTATTATTTATCACCATATTTGGTTAGAATTCTTCATTTTCTTTTCTCGGCGGAGGGTTTATAGCCCCAACCAACTTATGCATCATGTTGCATATAGGCACTTTGTTGCTTCTACATAAATGATAGACTGAAACAAATATGTTGCAGAAACCATATTAGCTTTGCTGCGGCATCCTGACTTTTGCATCTCCGCTTATTCATCTGTAAGTTATTCCTTGTCAAAATCTCATTGTTTCCAGCCTATTTTTTGTCGAAATTTATTCACATGTGATGTGATAATGTGGAGTTTATTTCATTTTATTTCTTCCTGATGTGAATTGTTTACTACATGATCTTTATTTGTAATGGTTGTAAGTTGAAGGATATTATTAACATTCAAGGTTATGTAAGGATGTCCCACCCCACATGATTATGATTTGGGGTATCCATTTTCTCATTTATAGAGTAGACCATATATATGCATCACATGCCTAACTAGAATGAATAATTGAAAAACTTGTGAGAGAGGTTTACCTCGTATTGAACTAGCTGATAAGAAATTAAGAAATTACCTACACTGAGCAAGCTCTATTGGCTTAAGTCGTTCATTGTTTTGGCTTCATCTCCTGCTCGTTTTCCTAGATCTATTCAGTCTGTTTTACATGAATATTTACTCGCATATTAAATTATTTATTTGGAGGATGTTTTGTAACTGGCATTATTAATGCAGGTAGATGTGAAAAGGAGCATAGATGAAGGGGAGAAAAGATTCAATCAACTCTCCGTTGAAGAACGGGGTAAGTTTGATGAAGAGACACTGGTCAATGTCAACAACATAAGAAAGCAAACTGGAACAGCCCAGAGAGCTACCGGATTTAGTAACGAGTACATAGTGATAAGTTATGTTTTGGAATTCTCTTACCTCCTGATATGCCCGTTGTTTCTGGTGACATCTTTTCATTATTAGCTCTTCTCAATTATTATCTGGTTAATTTCCTTTTCTCATATTATTCTTTTATTATATGAGCAAACAATCAACATGATTAGCCGCACACACAAGTTTCTGTCGATAATTTGCTTTCTTAATTTTTTGTGCTAGTTAAAATTTGTCATTTGTTCTGATTTCTAA
Organism: Lithospermum erythrorhizon; assembly: GCA_019722365.1. Lineage (NCBI taxonomy): Eukaryota > Viridiplantae > Streptophyta > Magnoliopsida > Boraginales > Boraginaceae > Lithospermum > Lithospermum erythrorhizon. The sequence continues at coordinate 1,887,135 of JADFUC010001683.1, forward strand.
ACTCACTCAGTACAATTTGAATGTTCCCAATAAGACTATGATTATCATGCTATTGGTTGTTGAACATTTTGGAACAATGTGTGATGGCTTTATACTTTACTCTAAGGAGCTCTCATAGTCGGCATTGTATTTGTATATATTATAAGGCCGTTTCGGTAAACCAGATTCATCTGTACCCGTTCAGATTTTAATTCTTTTAGCAAAATTAAGTGTGGATGCTTCTATGTTATGGAAATGTTAGTCAGAGAGAGTATCATAAAGGGCTTACCAGTAACTTCTGCCCTTTAACCAACTAGTTGAATGGTTTATAAAGCAAACTAAGCCTTTTACCGCTCTGAGTAGTTGACTTTATTATATATGACGTCTCCGTTGACAATTCCTCTATCTAACTTCACACCTAGTTGATGATTCTTCTGATCCTCTTTACCCATGACCGTATTAGCTCAGCAAGTATTCCGTGAATGAGTAATATTCTTGTCAAATAACTCTTCATATCATGCACATACTTGAATGTGCTCAAACTATTGTCGAGTTTTAACTATATTGGTGTTTAAATTTGTCCAATTACTCCTATACACAGTGATTTCACCCCTCCAAGCATGTCTGTATTTTACAGATAACAATCCTGGTGGCTGCCGAAGGGGTACACAAATTGCCTGCAATCAATAGCAGCATAGACTTGAAGGATGCCTTACAAAAGCTTGCATCTATCCCTTCCAATAGAACAATGGTAAGGACACTACTTTTTAGGATTGTTTATTGTTCATCTTTCCTTATATCTCATTCATCTCATTGGTTCAGGCTGTTGAAGTTCTGTGGACACCACAGAGTGAAAATGATACATTATCAGAACGAGAACTGCTCGAAGATTATCCACTGTTACGCCCCTTGTGATCCAGCAGTCATGATCTAGACATGTTCATTGTTGCGCGCTTTTTGGGTCTAGTTATTATATAGTGTTGATAACTTATGTAACTGCAAGTAACAAAATTATGTGCCATATTTACTTGCACTGTACAAATGATCAGGATTTACAATATCAGAAATACTCAATTTCTGCCAATTTTGGAACTAGATTGTTCTGCAGTTAGCATTGCTTATTCATATTTATCAATGCCATTATAATTCATCTCTGTGATGATAATATCAGAAGAAACTAGCAGTTCCTATATGTATTAGAAAATGGTGAAGATTCTTCAACCATTACATGTGAAGTGTCAGTGTCATATATAGGATTATATCAAGACTTTGAAAGAAAAGGACTAATTAACTATAGCATATCAAGTGCTAGTTGCAGTTGTCATATGTAACAAGCTTTGAAAAAAAAGTGATTAATACATTTCTTATATGGAGATGTGAGTTTTTCACTTTCTTTAAGAGCTAGTCCACATGAATAATGTATGTATATTGATAGATGCACATGTCTTGTGGATTATTGAGGTTTATTTAATGCAAATGGATTAAAGAATGGGCAATGAAGACATGAGAGATGGCAAGACAGGTTTCTTTGCTTTTGGAACAAGCATTATGGGGCAATGTAATTATTTTCTTCACTTGGGAAACATCTCCAATAATTAGCATATGGGCATGTAAGGCAAACAACTTGGGATGTGTACAAAGTACAAACTGTGTACATGTGGACTAATAGTCTACCTTCTAGTGATATAACATTAATGGTTGTTTTGGAATAGGGAGTAATGATTAATGAAAGGCTTTAGTAAGATGAAGTGCAGCAGGTAGTTAAATGAGATGTTAATTGATGCAGCAAGTAGGTAAAACATGTTAAAATTAATTTTCATTTTTCTTTTATGTTAAATTTTGTCAATTTTATATTAATTGGGAACCATACTGAAAAATAATACTTATATTTTTTCAAATGACTTAACTAGCAAAATAATTATTTGAAATTAATTTATATTTACATTAATATTTTTTATTTTTCAAATTCTATAAATAGAGTCTGAGTTTGACTAGTTTGATCTAATAGGCCTTCATGAAAATAACAAATGATAATTACTCCACCGTATTCTTTTTGAAATCGACATTTTTTTTTCTAGACGAAAGTTTAAAAATGAACAACTTTTGAATTATATTATGAAAAATAACGAAAATAGTACTAATACTAAGTTATCTTTTGAGAGAGATGGAGAGAGAATGAATGTATGAATGGTAACAAATGAAGGGGATACTTTTTACAACCTCTACAATATCCAAAATTTTAAATAAGTATATATATGAGAGCCTAACCATGTTATAAATCAACAGCATCAATCGGTAAGGATGTTGTTCTGTGAAGAGGGCTAGAAATAAGTTTATCGTTATTGAAACTTTGTTCTGTGAGAAGATCTTTGAATTTAACTGAGTCCTTCGCCTCGCATTTTTGGCCCCTTTGGGATACCGAATTCGGGCTGCCCTTCTTCTCATCTCTATGCAAACCCAAACCATTTTTGTGGCGACGCACAGAGGATTTGAGGAGAGCTTGAAAGGATGATATTCCGTTCCTTATTTTTTTACTAGCAGCGCCAAGAGGAGGTTTAGAAGATCTTTGTACTAACCCGAGCTCTTGATCTCTAAGTTCGCTCATCTTTCTCTGATACATTGCTTTGAGCCATCTCAAATCCTGTTGAATGTGATCTTGATTTGCTGAGCTGTTGGATAATGTAGATGCAGCAGCTAGAGACCGTGAACTAGATGAAGACCTGACATGACCCAGAGACCGAGAACTGGATGAAGCTCTGATGTGAGTTTTCCTAAAGGACGCGCTTTCTTTCTCCCCTTGTTTTGAAACATCCTCCTCTTTGGTTGGAACTTCTCGATCCACTTTCTCACTCTCCTCGAGATGATGGCTCTCCTGATGGCTTTCCTCGGAACTAACAGAACTACATCTTTCTTGCTGGTCCCAAGTTTTGGGATGAAGGAAACCGTTGCTGAGGCTTGAAGAAGTAAGATTATTTGCAGAATCTGAAGCCTCATTTTGAGAGCTATCAACCTGATATGTGACTTCCTCAAACCGGCCATGAGAAGCACATCCATCGCCCAAGCATTGCCTGAATGGCGAATGACCTCCAAGATTGCTTGGCAAGAAGTTCAAGAAAGATCCAGCAGATGTGTTACTAGAAGAACAATTATTACAAAAACTAAAATTTGAAAAACGGGGAGTTTCCTCTATCCCTGGCCCCGGTTTCCATTCAGGCACCAGAGCAACAATCTCCCCATCAATCATGTCTGCTATGCTAGTCACATCTTGATCAGTTATATCCAATTCAGCAACCATTTCTGTGGCAACACTCAATGCTGTGTCCATTTCAACATCAAATGGGAAGTAAATGTTCCTAACGTGGCCTGCAAAACAATTGAGAGAGAACTAATTACCTGACTGTAAAGTAGAACTACAATAGTATGGACATGATATGCTGCTAACCTTCTTTGTCCGAAATTCTGAGCCTCAGAAAGATGCTACCATCTTCTCTTCTCTTTCCTTTAATTGTTATATCAAGATCTGCTGGATGTTCATTATCGTTGATCTCAAAAATCTCAATCTCACTCTGTTCGAAATCATTCAAATGACACGCAAAGCCATTTTGGTCCTCATAATTATTGAGATATCCATTATAGGAGTTGTCACTATAAGATTTTCTTGCATGATCTAGCTCAGTAAAAGGCTGTTTCAGAAAAGGGTCCAAGTAATCTAGTTCTCTTTGGTGCTCCATCAGTCTCAAATCACTTTCACCATCATCAATGAGGAGAAAAGGGTCATCCAGTAACTCCTTTGCAGAGAGCCTTAGAGACACTGTGACTAAACATTTCTCAATAAATGCACGTACCTCGGGATCATGTACTTTGTTTAAAGCATCTGGCATTTTTCCCTGAACACAATCCAATAACTTCCATAAATTTGTCGTCAAGAAGCTGAAGCAGGGTATATGAGAAAGCTCAAAAGAAAAAGGTGCTTTGCGCAAGCTTTTGCACAGAAATAGGGGAAGGGGATTATGAAAAGGAGAAGAAGACTCACTGATGTAACTTTCTTGTAAATTTGAGCAGGATGCGTGCATTCACTGTATGGATATTCAAATGTTACCATCTCCAAGATACACATACCAAAGGAGTAGATATCAACTAATTCATTGTATTCTTCTAAATACACTTCTGGCGCCATGAATTCAGGTGTTCCTGATTATATATTAAAAAGCCAATTAATGTTTGCTGTAATGGGAAGCTTATTTTTCGATTTATCTTAGTAACACCAAAAGTTAATCACAAAGTCAGATAACTCAGTAGTAAACTATAATAAAAAAAATATAACTCGAGTGAGTCTAATACTTCATTATGATCATCACAATTCTTCAAAGAATCATAACAAAAATCATGAGCTTTTAAGCACGTCGAAAGCATAAAAACGGAGCAGAAGAATCATACAGGCATCAAAAGCTTTTGCATGAAAGTAGGCATACAGATGGAGCAACTCCCCCAAAACATACTATTTCAAATATTAATCTTGATTATGATTCCATGAAGAAGGAAAGAAATCTACCGCAGAAGGAATCATACCAACACAATGAGCAGCATGTGATTTTCGAAGGATAGCAGCGAGACCAAGATCACCAATCTTAACTTGTCCTTGATTTCCATTAATAAAAATGTTATCACATTTGAGATCTCTGTGGATCACAGGAGGGTCGTGGCTATGAAGATAAAGAAGGCCAGTCAAGATCTGTCTACACCAATGCTTCACTGCTCTAATATTCACTTTCTTATGTTTTAACCTATACCTAAAAATGAAGCAACAAACATCCAAAAAACAAAGCAAAAATTATTACAAAGATCCTTAAAGTACAGACTATCATAAAAATCAACAACAACATGCCCCAATGTCACCTAAGCATGATAAGGAGGAGATTGAGTGTCGAGATAGTCTGCGGCTTCCACAATGATACTTGAGGCATTCCGAACATTGAAATCACAAACCGCTCATAAATACTTACTGCCTTAATGTGCCAGAAGTGAACATCTCAGTGACAAAATTGATGTTCCTATTTGCAATATCAACCCAAGATGTGTAGAACTTCATAATATTATGGTGCTTAAGTGTCTTCAACAAGTGAATCTCACAATACAACCTCTCAAGATCTTCAGGACTTTGTAAGAAATCATAGAGTTTCACTTGGTTCCAAGCAACCTCAATCCCTTCATACTCATCAAATGCTCTATATCTGCACCAATCAATCAACACGTAAACCAAGTCAAAAAAAGATTTTTTTAATACAAATTAGCCCTTAAAGCTCCAATCTTTACTTAACATGCTGCTAAACAAATACTCCCTCCATCCCTATAGATTGTCACATTTTGAATTTCAATTGAGTGGACTTATCAAATTTTGAGCTCAAATAATTTTTAACGTGTTAATTTTGATTCAATTGGAAGCTTCTGGTGTCAATCACGACCATAAAGTTTGTTAATCTACGACCATAAAAATCAAACTCCACAATCTTTTTGGGATGGAGTGAGTAAAAAATCAACAATCAAGCTCCAATCTTTACTAAACATACAGCTAAAAAATCCATCAAACACCCAAAATTTCAATAAAACAATTCATATAAAAACTAAACAAGAAAGAGCAAAAGAGCAACATCCATACACTATCTTTGAAGACCCTTTACCAAGAATTTGATTGTACTGCATAAAAAGTTAACATAAGCAACAAATTATAAACAAAAATCAAATCTTCACTATAAAATACCAAAAAAAATTCCAAAAAACAAGGGAAAAAAATGAGGATTAGTTAATTAATTACTCTGCCATATCTTCCAGTTGGATCAACTTCAACAAAGCCTTCTGACTCCTCTGAATCACTCATTTTCTTGAAAAAACTTATCTTTATTTTTTCCTCCTAGTTCAATTTGTTTATTATTCACAAATATATATATATAATTATTTAATCTGATTTTTAGGGAAATAAATAAGTTAGAGAGTTGAGAATTAGTTAACAATGACTATAATAATGAATGAATAATTTACATGAAATGAATGGTGCTGGATGGAGAAGATGATGAAGAAGAGATTGTTGAATTTCAATCATTCAAGGCAAATGAAAAATAAAACACTAAAATAAAAGTGAGTTTATGAGATTTGAGAATATATTGGAGATATTTCACAAAATTATCCAAAAAAATGGATAAAGTTTAGAAGTTTGTATTGGTTAAATGAGCAGAAACCGTGATCATAGCAGTTACCGAGATTTACATGTCTTGGAATATTTTAAAGGGATAAATGGCGAATATTTAAATTATTGGTGAGCAAAACAATTATTTAATTGTCATTTCGAGCCTCTGTCAGCGTGGAAGGAAGGATTAAGGTCTTGTGTAACAACAAATTTCTTTGAATTTATAATATTATTGTATGTTATACAAATAAAAGGTTGATTTATAATATTATTGTATAAATGTTCATTTTTCTTCTATCAAGATAAGTATGTAATCAACAAATTCATCAATGCACATATTAGTTTAGATTTAGTTGCCTAATTTTAAAAATAATAATGTCAGTATGATTTAGAAATCAAAAGGTTGTATGTTAATACATTTAATTTGAATTGTATTAACTACATTTTTCATCTATATTTTGTAGACTATAACAAAATTATAAAAAAATAATATTATAAAAATATTTTTAAAATAAGTTAAAGATAAATTTATATTGTAATTGACAGATACATAAAATAATAAATTTCAATTAAAATACAGTCAGATGTTAATTAGTCATTGTTCACTAAAAATTCCAATTTATTATAGGATGGATGGTATGTGAATGGACCAATAAATAGAAGTTTATAATAAATATTATTGTAATAATATTAAAAGTTTGTACTTATTAATATGTTTTTCAATACTGAATATATCAATTTAGTATGTTATTAAGTTGTTGAACAATTTTATAATGTTAGTTTGAGATGAAATAAAAGCTTATTCCAAACAATAAATGAGTACTATTTGTAAAATAATTGCATATGATAAGCTGAATTATCATAACTAGAATTTGAAAATCATGTAACATTTGACTTTTCTGAATTTAGCATGGCCGAAGAATCCTATGGGCCACGCTACTTTTGTGTGCATATATATATACGGCTACTTGCCTAGTGTTTTATTCTTCAATATTAAATACAATATGATTTATCGATATCATAAATAATTATTTAATATATGATGTAATTTTTGGCATAGAACAAAAAGCAGGCATGTAAAATATTGAACTTTTTGCAGAAGATTTTTTTGTTGTTTCTAAAAAAAAACAAATGATGGAAAATAATCCTATTATTTTGAAATTAGGTACAGTTGGAACTTCCTTTTTGAACCTAACTTATTTCATTCACCAGCCTAATTTAATCAAAAGTAGAGATAAATTGGAATCCTTTTTTTTGGAAAATATATTTTCAATGCCCTTTTAAGACATGAGATTGTATCCTGTCGACACTTGTTTGTCTATTTTAATATAGCAGAATAGAAAAATGTAAGCCTTAACGACCCTCATTTTCATGCTTCCTTTATTTAGTTATCCTCCTTCATTTAGTTTTATCATTTCTAGATGTTTGTTAATTCAGCTGTTACTAAAACTCAGGAAAATACTGATTCGTGTATTTATCTGTTCCATTGAATTGATTTTGATTTTTTAAGACTGTTGGAGAATAAATAGACTTTTAATTGTACCATGATAAAATAATTGGTCACCAAGCAATCAAACTTCCACCTCCATTTTTTTTGGTAACTGAGACTTACTCTAGCGAACTCGAACTATGCATACATACTCCATTGGGAACGAGATGTGACAGAATGATCCACCGAGCCTAATTACTCACATACCTCATGCACTAAGCAAGACAATTTAGAGAAAATATATAACACATCCAACATACTAGTGATTCAACTCTCAAAATCATTGCTTAATTATTCAAAACATCTAAAAGTTGGAGTCCTTCACTACGGCACCATTTATTTTGCATCATATATACATGATATTAACAAATCATAGCATGTAGTGACAATCTAATATTGCAATTTCTTATTTAAATATTAATTCTAAAATTTAACATATTTCCTGGCACCTCAAGAAATTAAGCATGAAATGGCTTGCCAGGTTCGAACCAGAGACCTTCAGTGTGTTAGGGCGATGATAACTACACGAAACCAATTTAATGTTGTTTTTCAACATCTCATTACTAGTCGATAGGAAAGTATTAGCTTCGACACAAATTGATAATGGCTGAGACGATAATGTTGTGAATTGACGGGTTATGCTTGAAAGGTTTAGTAAAAGGGATGAAATAGATGTTTGAATCATAGAACCAACGGATAAAAAGTTTACAAAGTTTCTTGTTAAACCGCTAAGAAAATTATATTTTGAACATTCAAGAAACAAGTAACGAACCGATTCAGGAAATTTCTTACATAAAACACAAATGGGGTCAACATTGATGTTTCTTGTTGTTAAATTGTCTTTGGTGCTAATTCGGTTAAGAAAAAGGAGCCATACAATTTTTTGAATTTTAAAAGGCATTTTGAGTTTCCAAATAAATTTCCAAGATTTTGGGTGAACATTTTTATATATAGTTGGTGTGGGGCAAGAGGTATGATGTTTATTGTATTTGGTTTAAAATGGTGTATCCTTGTTTAACTTGAGATTCTGCCTTATTCCAACTTTTAATGTCTTCTTCAAGTGAAACAGGCAGGGTCATAATATATTGGGCAATTGGTATCGGGAAGGAATCCTTAATAAGTTCAGAATTCCATTGAAGTTCACCACTAGCTAATGTTTTCATAAGTTGATGGACATAAAGTAGGTGAAGGTTAAAAATATTTATGTGTTGTGTTAGTTGGTGTGGTGGATAATGTGGTAACCAATAATCGTTCCAAATTTTTGTGGCTTTTCCATTGTGGATATTTGAAAAGCAACCGAGATTTAAGACCTTAAACCTTCTTGAAGGCTTTTCCAAATTCACGAGACATTAAACTTGAAGGAAGATGAGTGAAAAGGATTTGAATTAAGAAAATATTTTGCTTTGAGAGTATTAAAGTAGGATTTATTTTATTTAAATCCTCCAGCTTGGTTGGCTAATAGTACTAGTTGAAAGTGTCTTAGATTTTCAATGTCATCTCTTTACTTGAAAATGTAAAAATTCTCAATTAATTCAATGTATATAATTTTCCTTAAAGCCTCCCCAAATAAATTTAGCAAAAATTTGATCCAATTTTTTACAAATATTAATTGAAAATTTATAAATACTCATATGATATACTAGTACTGAATAGAGGACAAATTTTAGAAGTGTGATTCGCCCTGCTTGATTAATTAAGAAATTTGGATTGCCAACGAAGAAGTTTTTTCTTTATCTTGTCTATTATACCCTCAAAAAATTTCCTCTTATCATTAAAAATATCAAGACTAACTCCCAAATACTTACCAAACTTATCACTTTCTTGAATTTTTAGAGCATTAATAATTTCATTTTTAACATGCAAAGGAGTATTAGGGATAAAAAAGATATTAGATTTTTGAAAATTTATTTGTTGACCAAAGTCTCGACTGTAACCTTAAAGCCAATTTTTAAAAGAGTTTATACTTTGTTTTTTAAGCATAATAAAGAAAAAACTATCATCCACAAAAAAAAAGATGTGTTAATGGGAGAGCTAACCTGGCAATAGACACTCCTGTAACATGATTTGCAATTTGGTCTTTGATGAGAGAAGCAGAAAGTGCCTCCGCACAAAGAATAAAAAGAAAAGGAAACAGGGAATCTCCTTGCCTAAGACCACAAGAATTTGAAAAAAATTCTGTTGTATTACCATTTACTAACACTGAGTATTTAACTGTAGAAACACATTGATAAATTAAATTAATCGAATGGAGAGGAAACTTCATTTTCTCAAGCACTTTAATTAAGAAATTCCAATTAACTCTATCAAAATCTTTACTCATATATATTTTAATGGATGCTTGACCAAATTTTTTTTGTTTAGCAGTTCTTATGTGATTATTAATTCTTGAGCTAATATAATATTGTCTTGAATTATTCTACCAGGAACAAACCCATTTTGTATTGGAGAGATAAGAGATGTAATAACCTTTTTTAATCTATTTACTAGAATTTTTTAGCAAATTTTATATAGAACATTACAAATACTTATAGGTCTAAAATCTGATATACTGTTAGGTCGATCAACTTTGGGTATGAGAGTAATGTATGTATGATTAATTTCTTTTAAAAGGTGACCACCATTAAGAAAAGATAGGATAAGAGAAGTAAGTTCTCCTTGAATAATCGGCCAAGCTTTTTGATAAAAAAGCGGCTGAAAATCCACATCGGACCGAAATTTGTCGGGATGAATTTGAAATATTTACTTAAATTAGAAATAAATTCACGAGTTTAAAGTGATGATCGAGAGTTAGGAAGAAGAAATGTTTTCTATAGTGCCAAAATTAGTAGCTGTAAGATTAGCAGGGTTATAAAAATCTTGAAAGTAATCTTTACAATGAGACATGATATCACATTCCGAACCAAATTATTATGATTAGTATCTTCAATATTTAAAATTTTATTTAAACTTTGTTTGACTCGAGCATTGTTATGAAAAAATTTGAGTTTTTATCACCCTGTTGCAAGCATTGAATTTTAATTCTTTGTTTCCAAAAAGAGTGTTCAAGATTAAGAAGAGCATCAAGTTTAAGTCTTAGTTGTTGATCTGTATGAAAATTTCCAGGGTTAAGGTCAGTTTGAGTGGATACTATCTGATCTTGGACATCTTTAATGTGTTGAAATAAATTGTCAACCCTAGAAGTATTCCAATCCTTAATAAAAAAAACTTAGATGATTTGAATTTGTTAACAAGTTGGAACATTGGAGAACCTATCTTATAAGTGTGCCAAACTTGTGAAATAATGTCGAGGAACTCAGGAAGTGAAGTCAAGTAATTATTAAATCTAAACCTTTTATTTTAGGAATAACCGGATGTATCATAAGTTGACACTAACAAGGAGGCATGGTCCGAGTTCTGAATGCCTAAATTTAAACATGTCGAAACATTAAAAATACTAAACCAAATATGGTTTGCCATGGCTCTATCAAGTTTTTCCTAAGTTGGATTGATAGTTCGATTATTCGTCCAAGTAAAGTGTGCTAAGTCGGAAATTAGTGAAAATAGAAGATCTGCTCCTAGAACCGAGGGGTTAGTTGTACTCATCTTATCTGAAGAGAATAACACCTGATTGTAATCACCTAGGATTAATAGGGGTTGGTGCATATAAGGACATAATGTGTTATACAACAAGTGCCACGTTGCAGCTCTTTCACTAAGCTTAGGATTACCATAAATAAATCCTATAAAGCTAGAGTTATACGATCCAGTTTCAATAGAGAAAATTAAAATATGTTTATTACTATCTAATAAAGTTGCTTTAATATATTTTTTAATCCTTACCCAAAGTCCACCACTAGTATCTGAAGAATCAATACCAAAAGAGTTATCAAAATGCAAAAACTTAAGAGTAACATTAGCATCTTCAAGACTAGATTTAGTTTCAGAAAGAAAAAACATATCAGGTTGATGTTGAACATTGAATTTATGTAAAAGTCGAATTGTTGGGTCTTGTTTTATACCTCTATAGTTCCATGCAAAAAAGTATCATATGGTGATTAATTGGGGTTGTTGAGGGACAATCACCCAAACCGCTTTGAAATTTAATTGAATGATTTGTGAGAAAGTAAGACATAGTATATAATCAAAGTTTAATAAACTACTAATAGGTGATTCAAAATTAAAGAATTTACTAATTGAAGTAGTGAAAGGAAAGATAGTAGCCGGAATCGTGATAAAGCTAGCATAATCTTGAAGATGGTAGTGTGAGAGCGTACATTTCTGCCTTTTCCTTCCTTTGACTTCGTAAACATCATAACTTTAAATATAGTGGAAGATGAACGGCGGCCATCTCGTCCTTCACTTTCGAAGACGAAGGGTTGTGAGACGGTGATATTTGCTAAGAACCCATTTATTTGATTAGAGGGGAGTACTAATTTGTCAAGTTGTTAGTACTTGTCAAGTCGTCATATCCTTAATACTTGCTTGTTATGGACTTTGAATGATTTGTAGAGTATTTGAATTAAGAAACCATAATTCTTTTTATTTTTAATGATTGTTTTTTGCTTTGAACATATTTTATTGAATTGATATATATAATGATTATTTTTGTTTTATTTAATATTTGTTTATAATAGTAATATTTTATAATTCCTTAATAAAATATTTTTTGGTTATACAATCATCTAATACAAAATAAAGAGTATGATGTACTCTAATCTTCGTAAAATAATGTTGTCGCTTAAATATCTAGATCAAAATCATAAATGTCGGTCCGAAATATATTCAGACAAATTTAACCTAATAACTACACACATTTATTATCAAATTTATTTCCCAAACCCTAAATATATTTTCTACGGTATCTCATTACCAAATCTAAGAACATCATTGCCAAATATACTTGATTAAATTACTTCAACTATCATAAGAACAATAGCTTCCGTACTGCTCATTTTTATTTGCTAGCCTAATTATCTTCTTTATGATGAGAAGATTCGAATGATTCACAAATTTGTAGTTGGGTTAAAACTGGGAAATACATCTTCTAAATTGACAATTGACAAATATAAAGCTTCAGGTGTTCGATAAAACTCATAGCCTCACATGACTAACGTAGTAAGTACTTAAAGGATCTTGCTTGAAGGAATATGCAAAGAGTATATGAAAGCTATGTTCAAGAAATTTGTCTTCTAGTCTATATGCATAATTGAATGATTTTTTTATTAGTTTATGAATAGGAACTTTTGAATATTTATTTTATTTAAGTTGTTACAAATTTAAATAGTAGAGTGCATCTAAATAGAAAATATCATCTTGATTATTATAAGGAATTCATTCTAATATTCAAGAATATGCAACAGCAGCGATATATCAGTCAAATCATATTTTTGCACTCCACATTTTGGGGCTAATTTCGTATCTGTGATTAACAGCCTCAAAAATAAATAAATTAGAATTTGGACGAATCCTAGTGGGCTAATAAAGCGGACTAGAGCCTACCATTTGGATTTTGGACCACCTTGAAACTCATTAATGGGCAAATAAATGGATTGTTTAAAACTTTAAACTGTCTAGTAAGTTTGAATTCCGTTAGTCACATCTATAAGTTTTGGACAGACGTTTAGGTCGGGTAATCGGAATCGTTAAGTTGATCCAAAATTAAATGTACATGATTTCGATTTAAACTTGGGATCAGATTCAAAAATAATCCAGAGGTCACAAGTTTAACTGAATAGATGATGATCCCATGAATGAAGACTCCCCTATTCATATCACCGATCTCATTTAATAAAAAAAGACTGGGATATGATTTAGCTTAGTAGTATTAGTTAAATTATATCGAAATGAATTACATTTTACAAATCAGTTTGAATCTCATACAATTCAATTTATGCCTATTTTCTTTTTTATAAATTCACAATGAAATTAGAGTAAATGCTACAAAGAAAATAGAGAATATGTTGTCAATAAGAGTTGAACCAATCTTTCTTATAAAAACTTGGATAAAATATCATGAGCTAATTTATGCTTATTTTGAATTGATTCTCAATCTACTTTCAAACTTGATTAAATGTGGATCCAAAGTAGTGCAGATAACAACCTTACCTGAGTTACCTCTGTCTTTGTCCACTTAAACCGTTGTTGAATGTTTGAATACATATTTCAGAGTTCATACTTAACAACCATTAAATAAAATTAATTCAGTACTCTAGCATTCTCCTCATTTAGAGGCTGCCCCAGATTACGAATAAGCCAACCCACGACAAACATGTTTTCAAATCTTTGGTTCACTTCAATAATTTAACCGATAACTTTGATTTAGTAACAATAAATATTCAATTTTAATCATAAATTAATTTTATTTAAACATCTTACTTAGAATTGATTCAATTATCATCTAACACTATTGATTCGATTGATCCAATTAAACATCTGTCTCCGAATACTTGAATCACTATGTTGATTATGTGGCTTAATCACACATGTTACTTCCGTGAATGACGAGGTCCGGGATCAAGTATTTATAAGGATAAAAATCGACTTTTTTAAATGTTGACAATACTTTGTTCTATATTCAACTCAAATTAGTTATAATAAGGCTTAAATTCTTTCTGCCCCTCAACTTTGACGAATTTGTCAATTTGTCCCCTAAACTTTTAAAATCGGTCAGTTTACCCTATGAACTACCTGAACTGGTCATTTTAAGGATTACGTTCATTTTTTTATGTTAAAATTGATGTCAATCCAATTTTTTATGAAGGGTAAAATTGGAATTGTACATAAGAGTTAGGACTCGTGGGTCTATTTTCAAATACAAAAACTAATCGGGTCAATTTAATATTTGCAGCCAATGTCATTTTTACCTTCATTACAACTATGATCAGAGGGCAATATTTAATAATACAATTAGTTGAGCTGTTAACTGGACCATTATAGTTAGTTTAGGGGGCAATCAATCAAGTTATTAATTCAAAGGACACATGACCTAAGGTAATAGTACGTGAGGACAACCCGACTGATTAAAGCATCGGGCAACCGAAAGGTTCTAATAAAATTCAAAGGTGAAGAAATTAAGCCTTATAATAATAAAAAGTTTATTTATAATCAAACCTTTTATTTGAAAATCGAAAATCTAAAACCTCAATAAAAATAAAAATTCAATTAAGCTTATGACCGTAATTACATGAGTTGGATTTCCCTAACAATATTTTTGGCCGAAGCCTATCACCTTGACGCCTAGTACGGTTTAACCGATGGTGCTATTGCGTTATTGGGATAACTCGGTGGCGGCTGGCAGTGCTATTGCAAGTAGAACTCGAGGTCAACAGTGAGTAGGACTATAAACACAATCGGTTAAAATGACTATTTTACTCCTAATAAAACTTCTTCACCATTATACTTACAAATAGGGAAAAGTTAAAACAGTAATTTCAATTGCTAAATATGTGTGTTGCGGTCCGGAAAAGTAGTTGTATAATTGGACAGTGCCGTGCTCACCAACCCCCCTGAGATGAACCTCACCAACCACCAACAGTAGAAGCTAGAGAGAGACAACAAAAGGGACATTACATTCTTAAACACCACAAAACATCCTCATTTTCTTCGATCCAACTCTTTGCTCGACGGGTATGCCTGAAATTATTACCCCCCTAATCCAATAAATATTCTCAAATGCTATTATTGTTATTGTACTTTATTATTTAATACTACGAAGTTTGTTAATTTTGACTATTAGAAATCGAAAGGAACAGTCTTTTTCGAATGTAGGGACTTGGATTACTTGTTTATATGTGAATTTGTTTATTTTATTTTTTCAGCTTAATTTAGTTCATGAACTGATTATTTATCAAACAGTTGGAGTAATTTCAATTATATTTTTGGTGAACTTGTAGATAAATTATTGTAGAGTATTGGGAGCATGGAGGTGAGATTTCAACATAGCTTGCAGTTGTCGAGGACTATGACTAGTCAGAAGATTGGGCTAATTAGTCCGATGGATTCGGTGTGTTTTATCTCCAAGGGACTGAATAAACAAATGCATCATCGTCCATTGATTGCATTGCGCCATATTCAATCGTTGAATGCCAAAACTCCGCGTGAACGAGCAGTGCTCAAGCTTTTGTGCTCTTCAAAGGACGAAGGTAGATTTTGAAATATCTACTCATTGAGGCTATAATATCTGTTGTCGAATTTGATTTTGTGAATTATGATCCCCAGTATATTGATTTTTCTTGGTGATTGTATAATATTGATATGCATATATGTGAAGTAGTACAGGCCGTCTCGTTCAAAATGGAGGTACTGTTCCAAATAATTAAAGTAATTTTGTTTAAATAAAATGGGACTGAATTAAAGAAATCTTAAAGTTAAAAGAAAGTTTCACCTATAACAAAAATAAAAATAAATTTACTATCTTGAATTAAAGAAACAAAACCTTAAACTTAAAGAAAAATCATCAACTACAACAAAAAAATAGTGGTAAGAAAACTCGAACTCACACATATTGACTTTTTACACCACTATATTTATCAATTACACTAGAACATCACTTACAATTTACATAATATATAAAATATTATGGGTACTTCTGGATTTGGGGCCATGTGCCGCTTCAAAGGCTCGTCTTCAAATAGTGTTTCCGACCCCCTCCCCCTCCGGCCTTATGAAGTTTAGCTAGGAGACTGTTCAAAGGCACTAGGCCATGTTGATATTAGTGTATAGCATTAGGCGTATCTATGCCTGAAGTAGCTTAGTTGTCCATTCGTTCTACGTCAGCATGTATGTGATGCCTAGTGTGGTACGTTGTTAGGTTTCCATTCTAATTATTCTTAACTGTCGTGCATGCTGATATTTTCATGTCCGTTGACTGAAACTATGCCGTAGTTTTACTGGTTGTTGCTAACTAATGTCACACTTCCATATTTTTTAGTCCCTGTATTGGAGGTTGAACATGCATCAATTGATGAAGACCTGACTTTAAAGGTACTTCTGTCAATTGTTCCCTATTGACCTCACATTTGTGGTGATTTAACTTTGTCATATACTCGAAAGACTTGAAATTTTGAAATGTGTGCCTATTTGGGTTCAAGCTCATTGTGCTTGATTTTTATCTTATGTCAAAGTTCTGTAATTCCAGATAAAGTGCCAAGAAGTTGAACCACTCTTAGATGGAGCTTGTATATATATTGTTGGTCAGTTTTTCTTCCTCCCTTAACATGCTTAGAATCAGTTTGTATGATATTTTAGTTGCCCAATAATAGATGGTATATGCATGCAGGAATGATGGGCTCAGGAAAAACAACTGTAGGCGAGATTCTGTCCAAATCACTTGGCTATTCGTTTTATGACTGGTTCGTTTATATTCCTCCCCCCTTTTTTCTTGATTAATATATTTGCTGCTAAGTCCAATATCTATGTACAAGTTGTGAGCTACTTAATCTTAAGATTTTATGTAGAAGTAAAGATTAATGCTGCTTCAACAGTTCAGGATAGAACCCAGCTTTAGGAAGCCTTTATTACACGTACACATACCTACGTATCCACACACGTACACATATCTGTGCTTTCGTATATGCCAGCATATTGCTCAACATCTTTACTCTTGTTCATCTAACCGAGTAGATGATGTTTGATATTTCAGTGATAAGCTAATAGAGAAAGCTGCAGGGGGAACTTCCGTAGCTGATATATTTGAGGTGCATGGGGAAAATTTCTTCAGAGACAATGAGGTGTGTGTTTTTCTTGTCTACCTTTTCCTTATAAGTAACAACAAGATCACAATATTGATTATCTAGATTATATATTTGAAAATTTTGAAATCAAAGTTTAAGTAATTATAATATATAAATAATTGTGTTACAACTTATATATCATTTAGATGGTGAAACAATTTACACCATGACTTGCACAAGGGCTAGAATAATTTCACTGTCCATCAATTATGTCATATAAATAATTGTGTTATGTCTTCTCTTTTCCATTGCTGAGTATATATATTTTTAATGTTTTTGGTTCTGATCTTAGACCGAGGTATTATGGAAATTATCCTCAATGCATCGACTGGTAATTTCTACTGGTGGGGGTGCAGTTATTCGACCAATTAATTGGTATGAGTCTTATACTTGATTATTGTTTGTAGCTTATCGTGTTTTGATAATGCGTATGCTATGTAATTACTCTAAAATAACTGTATTTGCCCTCATAGGAAACACATGCGCAAGGGTGTTAGTGTATGGCTAGATGTTCCAATAGAAACCTTAGCACGCAGAATATCTCAGATCGGGACTGAATCTCGCCCATTGTTACACGATGGATCTGGAGATGCTTATGACCGGGTATACTTCAATCTATTTCCCAATAGTTGAGAAGGCTCTACATTTGCCTAGTTGAGGATATAGTCATCTCCGATGCTGAATAATTAGATATCTGTGTGAAACTTCTAGATCTGACAGTTCTCTATTCAGGCACTAAGTCGATTATCAGCCCTTTGGGAAGAAAGGGGTGAAGCATATACCAATGCAAGCGTCCATGTTTCCTTAGAGAATATGTCATTTTACACCAGAACCATCAAATTATATATATTCTTTGTACTTCAGACCGTTCATTTATAGTCATTTATAGTACCTTGTTCTTGGTGGGAAATATTCTAAATCTAGATGTTTCATTAGAGAATATAGCCGCTGACTGTGGTTATAAAGATGTATGTCAAATCTCACCAACACGCATTGCAATCGAGGTCTCTCTCCTGGTCTATTTTTGTTCATAAGTAATGCAAGTGAATCGATTATTCTTCTTGTTCTTTGCATCTCTTTGGATACACTGTCATGCACATTAGTCAAGTTAGTCTATTTGCCAATCTGTCTTAATTCTCTGCCAATGTTGTTTCTTGCATTCTGCCTATTCCCTTGCATGCAATAATGCTAAGATAGATTAATCTTACATCTTCCAGGCACTTGTTCAAATTGAGAAATTTTTGAAGAAATAAGCAGGCGGACTGCTTGAAGACTATTCTTGTCGATGCCTTCTGAGTAAATTTATGAATTGTTTATACTTAATTCAAGCCAGTTTTGTTGTACCCATATACCACATTTTACGTAGCATTGGATTTGTAGAGATGCACAATAAACATGGAAGCCTCAGAGGTAACTTGTTGTCATTTTTGTATCAGTTTTGATTGTTATCCTGGTCATTATTCATCCGTGGATGTACAGTTTCGTCGAACCCTTTTCCTTGATTCTGAACCTTTCATGATGTCGTGACAGCCTGATAGCGTTGGTTACTGTTTATTGATTTGGATCGAATTGTAATAAAAACTGAATAATATATTGTCAATAAAATTGTTACATACTCTCTCAGTCTCTCTGTTATTCACTTATTCTTGGTGATTTTTTAGTATGTGATACAAATGTTTCATCTATTCACTCTACTCGATGTTGCTGCTCCTGATTTCTTGCATTTTCCAACCCACACAAACTCCAATCTCCTTCCCCATCATTTCTTCTAGTTGTGTTCCTAATATATTATTTTCTTGATTCAGTGTGATGCCTATAAATCTGCATTTTCTTAGTGGGGAAGAACTAAGGTATTTTTCCAAGTTGGAGAGGCACTAGTGATCTTTATTTATTTTTTATCTGTTTGTAGTTGCCCTTAAATCTCTTGTCATTATGAATTCATTGATTGATTAAAATATTAAAAGGAGAATCACAAAAGTTGTGACTCAGTTATGAGATGTTTTAAAAGTTTAGCTGCACCAAGCCACCAAGTGCAATATTATTAATGCATGCTGCTCGGAGGGAGGTAGATAGATTAATGCATTCATCAAATGCAACAGATCTGATTGGTTGGGTACACTTTTACATTGTCCAACAAATTAAAAAAATTACTCCGTACAAGTTATTAATCTATAAATTTTGTTATTTCTCCATTACATGTTTAAATAACATTAATTTATAAGGTATAAATAACCTCCATCAAAGAAATAAACAAAATGATCAATATATTTGATCAAGGATGGAAGATTAGAAATAGCTTCTAAAATGACAAGCAAAGTGTTCTTCCACATTTTATGGACCACTTAAAGTTGCACCCTATAGTTTATTATACAAAAAATAAGCATTGACCAAAACATATGTACAAAAACCATCCTTGTTTTTTATAGATAAATCATCCAAAATATCATTCGAAAAATATCCCCTTTTTTTATTTATAAATGACGCATTCATTGATAATAAAAATCATTCAAAACATCATTAGAATTAACATTTCATTAATAATAAATTAAATCTTCCGATTCCATTTTAGTTTAATTTAGATCATACTTAGGTGCACGAACCCAACCTAACATGGTCACTCCATCAAATTCCACTGTTTAGTTTTCCGTTCTCTTTGATAATTTAATGGTGGATATTTCTATTCAATTAATATTCGTTTTCATTCCTTTCTAAAAAACGTTAATAATGTTTGATGTCATCCACCTATGAAATATGAAAATTAAGTTTTCTAAAGTTTCATGACTTCATATATATATATATACATAGGCATATACATACCTTGTCAAACAATTAAAAAAAAATATACCTTGTGAATGAAGGTAGAACAGTCAATGAATAAGTGCAATTAAAATAGAAAGAAACCCCACCGGATTATGAGCTCGTGACTGTGCAGGAGGATCACACAACATTGAAGATGGGAGTGTGGGTCACGTTGCTACCTTCAATGCCTCCCTCTAACTTTGTATAATTTCCAGTTTTTTGTTTAATAATATAGGCAATTACACTCTACCTACCAAACAAGGCAATCCACTAAGACTATTAAAAATGTATTGAAAGGGACAAACCATTCGGTACAAAATCCCCACATGCTAGCTTCCCACTATTTTCTTCAGAATTGCAATTATAATTATAAATGAATCGAGTCGAATTTGAACCGAATATATTTTAGTTATGTTGGGTAACTATTGGAGCCAACATATCACTTAAATTGTATCGAGCCTATGCTAGGTTAGTTATGTTGGGTAACTAACCCATACACATTACAATATTACATAGTAGTAAACACGCAATGTAGTTCTAGAATTATTAATATATTAGTTCACAATCCTCCTACTTATAAAATTGAGACTTGTGTTTATTCCATTTCGCATTATTGATTACTATATTACTCTTATTATAATATTTCTATTGATGATTTTTTAAAGGACTCTTTAACAATTCAATAATTAATAAGTCCTAAATTTTGTTGCCAAAAAGTTCTATAACAATTCAAACATAGTTGAAGTTATCTACTCTCTTATAATATGCGCAATAATTTTACCACTTTCATACATATGTTAATTACCATATGTTTATTATCAATATTTTTGTCTAATTATATAAAAAATACTCAATATCTTTACCAACAAATAAAAGTGTTTGATATAATACTGTTTTTGATTTTTTTTTATCATAACAACAAGTAAAGTCTTGATATTATTCAATTTTGTGCAAATATTATCAAGTCAATCATCAATTAAAATATATTAAAATGAATGCATAGAATAAAATTAAATAGTATAACTACAAATAATACTACTAATCAATTATAAGCTGACAAGCTAACAATAAACAAATAACATAAACTACATAATGTGCATTCTTTTTATTAAACATTAAAAATGAAGAGTATGGTAACAAAACTTTTAAACCTATTATTAAAAATTATATTTATTAAAAATTATAAGAGATCATATATAACTATGAACAAATTAATTATAATATAAATTAAAGATAATTCATAAATTTACGTGAATCGATAATTATTTTATTTATTATCTCACTTAAATATTTCAAACATAAATAATGCATTAACGACCTATTTTACTTAATATCAACAAGTTGTATAATGTTAGTACCAACACCATCATTTTTTTCATCTAGTGTGATTCAACTCTCATAACTTCATAATAAATTCCTCTTTGATTTCACAAATCTTTTTCGTAGTACTTTTGTCTTCTTCTTAACGCTGACCACTTCTAATCCAAATTAAATAATCCGTACACTAACTTGGATCATGCACTAAACTTCCTCGTTATTTATTTACTACTTTTCTTACTCCCTTCGTCCCTAAATATTTTCTTCAATTTTTTATCTCATATATTTTTTCAATATTCCATCCATATAATATATTAATAAATATAGTGTTTCAAATTTAATTTGTTAACGTTATATTTTTATTCAAATCAAAATTATGTAAATCATTTAAAATATCATTGGAATCGACAAAGCTCATACGTGAGCTGCCTCAGATAAAAATTATGAGCTTACTATTTATAAACTGGGTTGTAATCAATTTAACACTACTACTCTTAGTATGTCTACCTTGATGTTATAATTGTATTATCACTCCTCTCGTGCCCACCTCCGTTAAAGACATCTACCATTTATCCTATACGTAAAGCTCGCATTACGATAACAGAGACAAAGTAAGTTTAAAGTTTCAACATTTTTACCGGTTTCGCCAACAAACATCAAATTTTATTAATTATCGAAAACAAATTCGACGATATTTTAGTGACGAAGTATTGTAGTATTATCAATCCTTTTTATTTCACACTCCAAAAAACTGGTAATAAAAGAAGCAGCAGAAACAGCTTTGTTCTTCTTCTTAAAGCTGCTCGCTAACTAACAACACTACTCTAAACGGCGTCGTTTTGTGTTGATATAAGTCAACGTTGGTCAAAATGCAGCTCATTATTTGAAGCTTTGAATTTTTTTAGTTTTAGGTGAATTTCCACATTTTTTTTAATTCAGATTTGAATTTCTTGCTTCATTTTCGTCAAAATGTTGCTGCATTTTCTGTTTTGGTGAGTTATTTTGTTTGTATATATTAATGGTGTTATTTTGGTTGATTAATGTAATGTGTTTTGAATAATTGTATGAATTTTGTTTGATATTTTGCTTGATTAATGTAGTGTTTTATATATTTCGATCATTTTTGTGAGTTTTGTGTGTTAATGGTGATATTATCCTTGATTCATACACTGTTTATGCATATTTGGATATTTGTATGAATTTTGTTTGTTAATTGTTCTATTTTGCTTGATTGATGTACTGTTTGTGTATATTTGGATAATTATATGAATTTTATTTGTTAATCGTAATATTTTGCCTGATTGTCGTACTGTTTGTGTGCATTTGGATATTCGTATTCATTTTGTTTTTTAATGTTGATATTTTGCTTGATTGATGTAGTGTTTGTGTATAGTTGGATAATTGTTATTAGTGATATTTTGCTTGATTAACGTGCTGTTTTTTGTGGTTTTTTTCTATGATTGATGTTTTGTATATTTGGATAAGTGTACGAGTTTTGTTTGTTAATTGTGATATTATGCTTGATTGATGCATTGTTTGTATATATTGGATATTATGTTAATGGTGATATTTGGAGCGATCGATTCACTGTATGTGTATATTTGGATTATTGTATGCATTTTGTCTGTGCCGGTGAATTTTGGAAATTTTGTCAGGTAATTTTGTAGCTGATTTCTAACGAATGCTTATGATTTTGGAAAACCGGTTATGTTGAATTAATTAATTTTTGGAAGAACATATCAATTAGTTTTAGTTACTGATTTGTATTTACTGCAAATCATTTTAATTGACAATTTTTTTTCGAGGTGAAGCTTTGACATAAATTAATTTTTATGTCCGATTGTAATTATAAAACTGTATTTCCATGATGAAGATGTAGGTAGTTTAGTGCATAGATGCTTCATATATTTCTAGGATAAGTGATTTCAGTTGAGGTATCTTTTATTGGTGGTTTTTAGTTTAGATATGAGTATAACATTACCTTGAGTCTTATTCTCTTTTTAAATCTTTTCTTCTCTCATCGATTTTATATAAATTTGTCTAGACTCAATTGCTATTTTCTTGCTTTGTATTAATGTTACAACAGTGCAACAGTTGTAGGTTGAAGATATTTGAGAGGAAGAGATTGCATTAGATGGAGCAGTACGAAGTTTTGGAGCAAATTGGGAAGGGTGCCTTTGGCTCCGCTGTTCTTGTGCGGCACAAACTTGAAAAGAAAAAGTAAGCAACAAAATTTGGAGACGTTGACTTCATATCAACTACGAATCTTGTCTTTTAGTGGCATGAATTTATGAATTACCTTTCTTAAAAATTTAGGTATGTACTAAAGAAGATCCGTCTTGCTCGCCAAACGGATAGGACTCGTCGATCTGCACACCAAGAGGTGCTTCTTTTTGTTTTGATTTACTTTAAATGTGTGTAACTACTTCAAATGTCTACATGTATTACCTTTATCTCGAATACCTTATTTGTATTTCTGAAGCAAAGATCATATATGCCCAGGCATGCAAATCTAAGTCTGATATTGTATTACTATATTGCAGATGGAGCTCATTTCACAGATGCAGAATCCATTTATTGTGGAGTACAAAGATTCTTGGGTTGAGAAGGTACATACGTTATCAGTTATTCTGGATGTTTTAAGTTATTATTATCATTTATAATTGTAGCGTCTAGTCGTCTAGAACACATCATCTCAGGAGTCAGGACCTAACAATAATGCAGGGCACTTGGGAGGCTTTTATGAGCCCAATAGGTGGCCCAACTGTGTCATATGCTGTAGCGATTTGGTTGAGCAGCATCTCGTAATTCAATTTATGTTGCTTCCGCTCCAATACCCTAGAACGGAGTCTTGTAACGAGATCATTGTCATAAGAACGAATAATAAGTGTCCTAATCCTCTCCCTCACTACAGTATGTAAATATGTAATATAGGTTTTTGCAATGATGTTGACCAAACATATATATTACTGAATCTTTATGCCTAAGCCATATACTGACGTTGGTTCTAGGTGCATTTGTTTAGTCTAAACGTCTGGATATACTTGACATTTAGTTGTGTCTAATTTCAGGGTTGTTATGTGTGCATTATCATAGGGTATTGTGAAGGTGGAGACATGTAAGTAAATTTAAAGTTAAACAATTGTAGATTGCCAACTAAGCCAGTTTAATACTTCGCTAGAATATTAACAGCACAAACTCTTTGTATTACACAGGGCAGGGGCAATTAAAAAGGCAAATGGTGTACTATTTCCTGAGGAGGTAACATGTTAAGTTATTTGATCATACATCCTTCACCTGGTGTGAGATAGTCTTACCTCAAGATATTTTCCCACACATTACCCACCTTACCATATCGTGGTGTATATTTTTAATTATTTCAGAAGCTATGCAAGTGGTTAGTTCAACTTCTTATGGCACTTGATTATCTGCACACGAACCATATACTTCATCGTGATGTCAAGGTTTGTTGCATTTCCTCCTTTTGGGTTCACATTCTATCAACATCTTTCAAATCAACTATCTTTGTTTAATAATATCGTTGCTTGCAATTTGCAGTGTTCTAATATATTCTTAACCAAAGATCACGACATTCGTCTTGGTAAGGATTTTTTCTTCTTATTCGTTTTGTATCTATTTGGACCAAATTGAGTACAACATATCTATGTGATTTATTAACAATTACGATATCTTCTGCAGGTGATTTTGGTCTGGCTAAGATGTTAACATCAGATGATCTTGCTTCTTCTGTGAGTAATACACGTGATGCACGAATAAATGGAATATTGGTGTATGTTTGTTCTTTTAAGCTTATTGTTTCCTTGTTAATGTTAGATTGTTGGGACTCCAAGCTATATGTGTCCTGAGCTTCTTGCTGATATACCTTATGGTTCCAAGTCAGATATATGGTCTCTAGGTAACCAAAGTTGCATCAATGATCAAATAGATAATACAAATCTATAATCTATATTGTACACACACTCACAGACAAGAATAGTTACCCAACGGGGTCTATAATCTTTTCTTGTCATAAAAGGAATATTTACCCATATTGATTTAAGGTGAATGTGAGCTGATGTACTGAACTCTTTTGCAGGGTGCTGTATATATGAAATGGCAGCACTCAAGCCCGCATTTAAGGCATTTGTAAGTTGCTAAAATCTTACTTTGCATCTGGATTTCATGCTAACACTGTTAATTCACTGGCTTTCTGATTGAAGTTTATGTGTCAGTCAGTTCTTTAATGGTTTTACTCATTCCTTTCACTTTTCTCTGGCTTTCTGAGCTTATGGGTTCACTATCTCTGGATCAGGATATGCAGGCACTCATCAATAAAATTTACAAGTCCATTGTAGCACCAGTACCAACCAAATACTCTGGTGCATTGTGAGTGCATCCTGAATGTTTCTTGTTATTTGGCTATGATATTTGGGCTATTTAGTAACGCGTGCACCATTATAACCTGTATCTATGAACTTATCTTTATTGGTGTGAAGTGCTTTAAATTAAGCCTTCATCTAGTATGAGAATATTTTTCTTTCCTGTATCAAATTGGTTTGCCTGATAAATTATACAACCAGTAAATGACTCGGAGAAGATCAGAATTGACTATATAGGTTGCTTTGTTCTGGATTCAAATTTCCATAAAAATATGTGAAGGGTGTTTTTGTTTGAGGTTTGGCTTAGGAATTGTCGGAAAACTCAATTCAAATATAAATGAGTTCTATTGAGTTTTTCTTTGTTTCCAATTCCATGACTCAAAATAATACACCCAAGTGTTTTCGAAGAAGATATTTTCCATTTGGATATGTAATGGACTCTAAGCAGTACTTTGTTGCAGTCGAGGATTGATCAAAAGCATGCTGAGGAAAAATACAGAGTTCCGGCCAAGTGTATGCACATTTCTACTCTGTGAAAGTCTTGTTCTCCTCTTAAATGAGAAAGTTACTGTTCTGTGGAAGTTGCAAAACACAAGAATGTAATTTTTGTGGGTTGCAGCCTACTGCTACTTATTATGCTACCCAGTGAAAGAACTATTGATGCCCTGTTCATGAGAGTCTGAGTCTCGTGCCTCTTATCATGATCTAAAGCGATCTTTCTTTCTTTGAGTAGTCTCAAATACATTATTCGAAAGCCCAGGGATAATCATATCAGCCTTAATATATCTTTATTTGCAGGCTGCAGAACTTCTTCGAAACCCTCATCTTCAGCAATATGTGCTTAAGATTCAACTCAAACTTAGTAATCCAAGGCGTGATAGTCCTATGGACTTTCCTAAAGCAGATTACATAAAGAAGACAAGATTTTCCGAGCCACCAAATGTTTCTTCCACAGCTAATAGGCCAAGGCGTTTATCAAGTGCGAATAACAGAGCTCTGAATCCAAGTGTATCAGGAGCTGAGAAAGATTATACCTTCCCCACTCAAAGAACTAAACTTATGATTAGTCATTTGGATAAAAGAATGGCGGAACTCTCTGTTGGAAGCACAGACGGTTCAGTGATTACCAAAAAAATTTCATCAAAATCATTGAAAGTCACGAGAAATCAAAATCTAGATTTGGAAAAATCTTCTGCCTTAAAGAGGCGATCTGAGCCATCGAAGAATCCTGACCCGGTAAGATCATATCTCAAAAATATTATTTTGTTTTATTTCAATTTTTCGGAGATGGCTATTGGCCAGAGATTGTAGTGATTGAATTGGAGGTCAATTTTTAGTAAAGCCATCTTGTGATTGACATAATTTAGTTTTCTCGTTAAAGCTTCCTACTTTCCAATATTTTCTTATATATTATGTTCTTATCTACTGCAGCTTCCATCTCCAAGAGTCTTAGTGAAAAGATCTGTTTCTTCGACACGTAGAGCATCTTTACCAGCTAAATTTTCAGTACTTGACCAGATCAAGTCCCCTGATGTTTCTGTCAATGAACCACGAATTGACAAGATGGTAGAATTTCCATTAGATACATACGATGGTTCATACCTACCTGTTAAGAGGGCTTCATCAACTTCAGCGCATGATGGCTCACTAAAAGATGGCCATTCAATCACAAAGGACAAATGCACTAACCAGGTTCCTGACAGATTTGGCACTCTCAATTTTTCTGATGCTTGGCAGACATATGAAGCTCCCTCCTTTTATGTGGATAAAGAGGACACAAATGAGTGTTCTGAACAAATTGCAACTGCTGGAGCATCAAGCCAAACCTCATCGGACTTGAGACGTCGTCGCTTTGACACATCATCTCACCAACAGAGAGCAGAGGCATTGGAAGGGTTGCTTGAGTTTAGTGCAAGACTATTGGCAGAGGATAGAGTTGATGAACTTGAAGTGTTACTAAAGCCATTTGGACCTGGAAAGGTTTCGCCAAGGGAAACTGCTATTTGGTTGGCCAAGAGCTTAAAAGAAAATACATCTTCTAAGCCTGATGATCTATAGCACTATGCATGTATACATTTTTTTGTTACACTTTGGAGATCATTAGCTCTTTAAAGAGGCGTAGAAGCTACTAATGTTAGATTGTATCTAGACTAGCTCCGGATTCAGTTCCTCGTTGTACTTCATTTCTCTCTTTTATTTTAAGTAAAGAACTTCTGATGTCTATCTGTCAATTGTCAACTTTAGAGATTATTCTTTCCTGACATTTCCCTTCCACCTTAATCTACTGCTCTTATGATTGCTTGTATTTTTATTGACAGGGGCTCATGGATACCATTTTTTTAGTACTGATTTCTGCTGCATATGTTTTCCTTTCTGTTTCTGGAGAAAGGGAGCTTTGTCAATCAATGGTGGCAGAAGGAATACTTTGTCATCTGGTATTTCATTTGTCTTTAGTTGGTTGAAACACTTCGATGCAAAAAAAATTCAATGAGTCAAAACAAGTATTAGAACTTCTATAAAAGTTACATTATGGCAGAGCACTTGTCAACTGGATGGATGACCATACAGAGTGGTTGTACTGATTGTATCATCTCTGTCAACACATCCAAAAACACTCTATTGGTAGAGATTGACTGGCCATGGGTGTTGCCTTTTGTTATCTACTAAATCCATGGCATATTCTTTCCCACCAGCCTGTTCGGTGCCCCGTGCAGGCCTCTGCTTTGGTTCACTTTTTGACCTGGCTTTTGATTTTGCTTTTGATGACTCTGTATTGGACATGTATGCTGGGACAAATTGGGAGTCTGCTAATGCATATGAATCCTCTATGTAGGGTTGTGCAAATGGTAATGTTGTTTGCGTAGTGTTAATGTCTTCTTGCTTGTGCTGATACATTCTATTTGACTCTTTATAGAGCTCTGGGCTACTCTGACTGGCAAGCCAAGTTGATGGAGTTTCATTTATCTGCTGCAGCTTTGAGAATGAACGACGACCCGAACGATCATATATCTTGCCAAAATTGTAAGAATCTTTTCTTCTTTGAGCTTGTGGCCGGCCTATGCGTCTACTTCTGCTGTTAATGGTTTCCAAATCTAGATAATTCTGTAACGACTTGCGATGATTAAATCTATGTCCGTATACAAATTGGGATTCTTCATTTAGATGGACTCTTTGAATGCGAGCTCTTATCTGAATTGACATCAAAGCTTGCATCCTTTTGATCATTGCTGATGTTTGTTTTCTTACAAGGTAACCTCTCACTACTGCTTGTATCTTCACCAACCCCTTCAAAGCACGAAGCGCTTTCCTTGCCTGCAAGTGTTCCAATCTGTTAGGTTTTAAACATTCAAACTTACAGTCAATATGTCGTTACTACTGGTCAACTACTACCACATACCAAATAAGAGCGGAAGATGGACTGTATTTTGGTAGCTGCTGCACCTCCCTGCATTCTTGTC
This sequence comes from Lithospermum erythrorhizon, assembly GCA_019722365.1. Lineage (NCBI taxonomy): Eukaryota > Viridiplantae > Streptophyta > Magnoliopsida > Boraginales > Boraginaceae > Lithospermum > Lithospermum erythrorhizon. Next base: position 1,916,447 of record JADFUC010001683.1, read on the forward strand.
GCACGTGATTCTGTTGGTGCAAGTGTTCCAATAGCTCCATTTCTCTGTGTTCCTGAAACGATGGTGCGTATTCGCTCAACATCGCAGTCCTGTAAAGTTTGTTTCACCAGTAGGGTATCAAATGATCTACTTCTCCTGTGATTTATGCTAATATCTGGACTTGTAAATGATTTCTTGAAGCTCCATCTCCTCTTCTCTTGAGGAGCTTTAGGTAAAACATTTAAATCTCTTAAACTTCCTGCAGAAAGCAGTAATCTATCAATTTTCTTGTGCTTCTCTCTGTTTCCTAGTAGAAAGCTTCTGATCCATCTACTTGCCTTACCCATGGTAGTTTTTTGGGTTAATTTTCTCAAATTTCTTCACAAATATGTTTCTGATGTAGCTTTTGACATTATATTTTTGAATGCTATAATATATATAGATAGTGATGAGTTGTAGTAATGTGTTTTTTTCTGATTGTTGGCATTCAGAAATTGTTGATTTCTTCTTAGGCCTGCCTAAAATTGCCTTATAATTTGCCATTTGCCAACATTGAAGAGGTTGGAGTAAATGAACCTTTTTGTATCTCTATTTTCGATTTCTTCTTTTGAGATTACAATTTACATGTAGCAGAGTTTATCTCATTCTATGTCTCAAATGTATGCGACATATTCTAATTAATTACGTGGAAAGTTAATTCCCTAATTTATGGAATTTTTATATTGAATCAAAACATTTGACATCCTCCTATTTTTATATCAGGCACGAGGACATATATTGGAACATTTAGACTACATGGCAGTCCCTTCATCTCAGAAATGATTCTCAACTAACCATGAATATTCGAATCCATAACATCCAGGTTAGATTTGGTAAGGCCTTACTCTATTAAGTATAAAGTTGAATTGAGGATATATAGACGCTTTATGGAAACTTCATTGACTTATTTATGGTTCTTGGTTAGTTGTTAACTATTCATAATTCATGTATCCATCTGCATTAATTAAACAGTGAATTCTTTTTTGTCACATAGACTTACTATGTTGTCCAAAATAATTCAACCACGCAATCATCTATTAGTTACATGTAAAGATTATGTATTTGTCATTGTAAAGATTTTAACTCATAATTTCACCATCTATTAGTTAAACGTTACGAGACGACTTCTTGTCTAGAAACTGACCTAGAAGATACTAAGAACTTGAATAGTGAAAAAATAACACAACTATGGTTAGAAAATACATATGGAAGATAACACGCACGCATTATTTCACAAAGCTTTACAAGGCATGTTTCTTGGGAAAATATGGTATGTGAGGTTTGCACATTCTTGCTTCATTTATATGTTTCGTCCTAAGTTTTTTTAGTCACCTAAGTGTATCACCTACATATGTAGTGTAGGGGTGTGTATAAAATCCGAAACCGATCGGAACCGATCAAATCGAACCGAGATAATTGAAATTTTTGGAATCGATCGGAACCGAACCGATTTAGGTTCGGCTTCGGAGAGAACTGAACTAATTTAGGTTCGGCCTTTGAAATAACCGAACCGAACCGAATTCTAAATTTTATGTAGATTTTTCAATTTTCATTTATTATCCTTTTCAAGATCTTGTGATATTTGCATATGTATATTTTAAGAAAGGGAATTGTTATAGTATAGACGATTGGGCATTAAGCCCGGTTCAAGTATTATTAGGTTTAGTTTAGTGTTACTCTACATCCTCTATAAATAAATACATTATTGTAATTTATATTCAAGTCATTTAATATAATATTTACATTACTCTAGCATTCTACATGGTATCGAGAGCATAAGAGCCTGAAATTAATTTTCGCTGCCCTGATGAGTTTTCTACTATGTGATACTCACCGGTAGGATTTCGTTTATTTATTTATTTTTTCCTTCAAATATCTATATATAATATATATTGATCAGTTGTAATCGAACTATGAAGTTTTTTTTTATATATGGTCGAGGCGATCCAACCTCTTTGATTGACGAGATTGATGTCAATAAAAAGTAGTACGCTTCTGTGTTGATTAGATTATTGATGAAGTTGCCGAAGTATTCCGTAATATACTCATACTACTAGTTTGAAGTTGATTATGACATATTTATGGAATAGGAGCAGTGTTGCTCTTTTTTCTTGTTCCTTGTTCGTGTTCAGCATGGATATCTCTATTTTGAGGTTTTGGAGTTTGAAAGATTTGCACTCTAAATTGTTTCGGTATGTACGATTCTTGGTACTTTATTGGTACGATGCAGTGTCATTGATATTTTATTGTTTTCTTTTTCGGCGAAGTGTCATACCGCCGATGAATCAAACCTTTGATTATTGTTTCTCCATTATTCTTTGAGTGGGCGTTGCTATCAACGATCCAAATTATTGGTTGATGAAAGTCTTGTCAATGACATTCATCTGTAGTTGATGAAAGTCTTGCCAATGACATTCATCTGCAAAAGTGATTTGGTTTTTGCAATATTATTACATCTTTTGACGAGGTCCGAAAAGAATGGCGTTCCTCGTTCATCTTGAAGTTTGAAGGGTTCGAAAAGAAAGGCGTTCCCTTGTGTTGAAGTCTGGCAGGTTCGAAAAGAATGACGTTCCTGACAACTATTGGTTTTTCTTTTCCGGCGAATTATCATGCCGCCGATGTTTTGGTTTTCCGACGACGTCTTTCCGTCCCGTTTGTTTCTTCCAGTTGATCAAGTCTTCCCCTCCAATTTGAGGGAGGGAGTTCGGTTCCAGTTGACTCGTGACGTTATTGATGATTTATGGTTTTATTATTATTATTACTATTACTATTACTATTATTATTGTTGTTGCAAACTCATGGAAATTCTATCAAATTACCATGAGTTTGAGGAAGGGTGTTAGAGTATAGAGGATTGGGCATTAAACCCAGTCCAAGTATTATTAGGTTTAGTTTAGTGTCTTGGAGGCTACTCTACCACCTCTATAAATAGACACATTATTGTAATTTATATTCAACTCATTCAATATAATATTTACATTACTCTAACATTCTCTATATGAATTAATATTTAACTTTGTTCATTATTGGTATAATGAAATAAAATATATATAAATCTTTCTAAAACTAATAATATAGGGAATACAAAGATATGTAAAAATAGTGATATTGTGTATTGAATGTGTATGTAGATTGTATAATTAATCTTAAAAGGAGTTCATTGAAATTACAAGGATTAAATCTAGTTTAAGGACTTAATTTTGAGTTCAAGACGATATGCTAAAAAATGTCTCAAAACCGAAATTTAACCGAAACCGAACCGGAACCGATGGGAACCGATAGGATTGGAACCGATCGGAACCGAACCGATTTAGGTTCGACCTTTGAGAGAACCGATGAAATAGGTTCGGTTCTAATTTTGGCTCAAAACCGAACCGAACCGAACCGTTGGAACCCCTATCTATATGTGTCAGGCAACATATTGGTTGTTCATGGTTGATCTTAGCTTCAATATATACAATGTGGTTAACTGGTTACTCGTCTTCTTGGATACCTCTTCTGTGATGAGTTGTTAGTTTGTTATGAAGTTTGCAAGTTAGTCATTAGTAAAATAAAGTTGTACTCACTACCATTTTATTTAGGGGAAAATCTCTGTTCATCATGATTAAGACAGGCTACTAATTAGTCATTAAACGGGAATGGTAGCATTTAATTTAATTAGAGGGATCTTCCCCACAAGTCCACAACGTGATTTAAACAGTCCACTAATTAATGCTCACTAATAAAATGGCTACTTGTGGTTTGGCAGTAATGCTTAAATCCAAGAAAAAATCAACAATGCCACTCATTCAATAATGCATTGTACTTTCTCTAGTGAAGGCTTCCAGTTGTCGCTCAAATTTAGTTTGACTTCTTATTTTATACGGAGTAGTGCATTATTACTAAACAAAACACTGTACAAGTACAAAGGACTATTTTTTATATATTGAGATCTGTTTCCATTAACACAATATTTAAGTATTTTCATTAAGAGAAAAGGCTTCCATTCTAAGAAAATTACTAGTTTATGTTAAATTTAGAGGGTCGATTTTTTAAATAAATTATCTAATAATCAATGAAAAATAAATCAAATTATCATAAATACATTAGTCTGCACGGACATGGTCTAATCATAAAGACACCGCAAGATGAGATTCCAAATATTGAGGTTGAAATCTTGGCAGAGTGATCCCCTCATTTCGTGACATGACCCACAAACTATTGGGGTGTGAAGTGTGGGAGTCTAGGCTCGTAAAAAAATCTGCAAATTTGATTTGGTTCGATGTAGTCTCATTCGAGATCGAATCTTATTTTTCAATTCTATCGGATTCAAATCAAAGGCTTCAGTTCGAATATATACTTTCATAACAATAAATTATAATTTATTTTTATTATTTTATCATGAAAATTCGAATTTTCCGTCGTTTATCTCATCTACTATTGCTTTGAAGCCGACAACATAGGTGTTCTTTATTCAGATTTCAGACAGCTAGTGGTCCTTTCTCATCTTTTGATTAATGTTTGATTGTCTCTTTCCTTGAATCTGCACACTCTCCTTTTGACTCCAACCAAATCTTGAAACCCTTTTTCTTTTGCAGAACGTTGCTTCAAAAATCTCTGCTTTATTGCTCTGTTTTTGCTTCTTCTTCAATCTTTATATATGAAAGCTTAAAGCTTTAATTTTCACTCTTCATTTTCACATCTCTTTTGTTTGCTTTCTTGTTTTTTTGTTCTTTCAAAGAGACCCCACCACAAAGAAAAATAGTTTGGTAGTAGAAATTTCTTATTCTTTGCTTTTGCAGTCCTTCACTTATATTCTGGAACAACAAATATGAGTAAACAAGATATGTTGAAGATTCAGGTATATTTCCCTTTATATAGTTTACAATTGTTTGATTCATTTTTTTTTACTATTTAGCATGTTTATGTTTTGTATAAATGAGATGTTTCTGACATTGTCTTGGTGAAATTTTGTAGAATAATGTTCTGAGAGTTAATATACACTGTGATGGCTGTAAGCATAAGGTGAAAAAGACTTTGCAGAAGATTGAAGGTAATTTTCTTCAAATTCTTTGATTCTTTCGTTCTTATTTTTCCATGTTTTGAGCAAATGAATGAGCATGGTTGTTCTTGTGCTTAATTCAAGTTTATGTAGTTCTATGTTTTCTTGCCTAAGTAGTTTAAACTCTACTTTAAGTTATAGTATGTCTTATGGTAGATTATATTTAGCTATTTGAATGAGCCATTAAACTGGTCTTGATGGACTTCACTATATATGAAAATTGAAGCATATAATTTCAATTTGGGGTGAATTGCAATTTTATCTTCTACTTGAAGTCAACTTATTATTCAAATTGTGAAATTTACTCCAAATAATGATAAATATATTACATCAGTCCAATTTCTTTTGAATAATTGGTTTAGCTCATAGTTCAAAACAGAAAGTTATAATCTTCCCTCATTCACACCTTTACTTTGGTTCTCTTGGCTCTCATTTTGGTTGTGATTAAACATATTTTGTGATTTTTGGTTAAAATATTCTAAAAGAAATTGGAATGAAACTAGCATATAGCATATGATTTGATTTTTTTTCCCCTCATAATAAGGATTGTTGTAAATTGTCCTTAATTACAAGTATTTATAACGCAGCGGCGATCTAATAGTTTTTTAAAGCGATTCACAAATGTATACTACTTTGTAACACTATTGTGCCTTTAGAGTTTTATGCTACTGTTGGAGTGAGTTTCTACATGGTTTCTTACTCGTGCCATCTGTTTTTCTTTACAGGGGTGTATAAAGTTTCTATAGATGTGGATCAAGGGAAGGTGACTGTGACGGGGAATGTCGATTCAGCAACACTGATAAGAAAGCTTGAGAAGTCAGGAAAGCATGCAGAGTTGTGGGGATCACAAAAGAATTCTAATGTCATGAACAACCAGTTCAAGAATACTCACATTGACAATTTCAAAGGCCAAAAGGACAACAAGTCTCAGAAGGGTAGTGGCAAGGATCACCAGCAAAAGGGTGGTCAGCAACCATCTCAACAACAAATGATGATGCCCCAAAAGGGCGGTCAACAACCATCTCAACAACAGATGATGATGATGCAGCAGATGAAAAACTTGAATGATTTCAAGGGACTGCAAAATGGCGGTCAACAGCCATCTCAACAACAGATGATGATGATGCAACAAATGAAAAACTTGAATGATTTCAAAGGACTGCAAAATGGCAGTCAACAGCCATCTCAACAGCAGATGCAGATGATGATGCAACAGATGAAGGATTTGAAGGATTTCAAAGGACATCCAAAGGACCAAAAGTCTGTGAAATTCAATATGCATGAACACGAATCTGACAATTATGATGATGACGAAGATGATGATTTTGATTCTGAGTTTGATGACGAAGAAGATTACGATGATGAGTTTGATGATGATCATGCACCACTGGGTAAAAAGATGTCGGATAAGAAGATGAACGGTCATGTATCTAATGATTATGGAAAGATGATGGGTGGTGGCGGCAATGGAAAGCATGGGCCAAATAAGATAATGAATGGTCATGGACCTACTGATGTTAAGAAGAAAGAGGGTAAGAAAGGAGGTGGTGGTATGGCAGGAATGCTCAAGAACCTCAAAGGAATTGGTGGAAAGAAGGATGATAAGGAACAAAAAGGTGGAAAGACTGGAAAAGGAATAATTCAAAATCAGGTTGATAAAAAGGGAGGGAAAAATGGAGGTGGAATGCCTGGAAAAGGTAAAGGCGGTAAGAATGAGGACTTCGGTGGGAAGGGTGGTAAAAGTATGGGCAAGACTGATTTTGGTGGGAAGATTGATGGAGGGTTCATGATGAATAAAAATCCACATGGTTTTCAGGATATCAATATGAATAAGAAAGGTGGTGGCTTCGGTGGAAATATGGGTCCTATGGGGCAAATGGGACCAATGGGGAATCATCCAATGGAACAAATGAGGAGTTTTCAAGCAGTACAAGGATTTCCAGCAGGTGGCAACGGGGGTGGATATTTCCAAGGTATGGGGCAGGGGCCGCCGCATGGCAACAACCCCTACAACCAGCAACAATATATGGCTCAAATGATGATGAATCAGCAGCGTGGATATGGTGGCCATGAGATGTATCAACCCATGTATGCCCAGCCACATCCAGCTCTGATGTACGGATCTCCAATGGCGCCGCCAACAGAAAACTTCTCCAATATGTTCAATGATGAGAATACTAGTAGTTGTAGCATTATGTAAATTAAGGCAGAATCTCTAGTTCTGTATTTCAGTTAACTTCTGAGATGGTTTTAAAGTTAATGAGGCAGATGTGTAAGCAAGATTTTAGGCTGTGATGCTAGTAATGATTTGTATTAAGCTTTTATGCATATTTGAGTTCAGATTGGTGATTTTTGCATCTTTGCCTCATTAGCATGCTGTAGTATTTTCTGTTCCTTTCAATTGTATTCCCTCCAATTGATGTTACCCAGTCACTAGGTCTAAAAATAATCAAAATTGAGTATATTATTTAGGAATATTTCTGATAAAATAGTTTGAAGCATCGAATTGGTCCGGGGACAACTATCAAGGAGATGCATGAATGAAATAATGACATTTTACACTTTTTGCAAGAATTTTTAACGTAATCATTTCATAACTAGTAAGATCTATACCTAATTAAGTTTACATTTTTTTCTGCTAATCACTCATGGCTAATCTATTTGGTAAGTGATCTCAAAGTTCATTCTTTATACAAAAAATATGAAAATGAGTAACTTTGGTGATTAACATAATAATTATAACATATTTTAACAACACTATCTGTTGCATATATGTCTCGAAATATTTAATATCAAGATAACCGTTTTAAGATTATGAAAAGGTTGACTTTATAGAGACATAGAAATAGTAAAAATGATTAAAAATATATAATTATAATCCTATATTCCCTATAATAATCAAGTAAAAAAAATACGAAATGATCTTTTTATTTAACAATCAAATATTTCGATACAAGTTTGAGTACTGAAAATCATAATCAACAATCTGTATGCTTACCACTACTTAGATTTACAGTCATAGATCCTCATATACTTATTGCGAGTAAGAAAAGAAGAAATACATCATTGCATGGGAGATTTCGAGTATGGTAGAAAAGTTGATATACTTAAAAAAGTTGTATATCTTTAACAAGAGAGCCAGCATATGGAAATCATTACACCCATAAGTTATAGAAACCTCAGCTACAATACTAAATTGATGTTTTATATGATCTGCAAATCACCTTTATTTTTTTGGAGTAAAGAATGCTCACTTTCAAGAAGGCTCTTATTAGATCCAAAACTGCTACAAGTTTTCTTGTTCAGGCCCTTGTTCTTGACCTGTTTCCTTTTGTAAGATGTTCATCATCTCAGGGGAAGAATAAACAAGAAAACAGCTCAAAATGGATGCAACAGGTTAGTGTTTTACATGATGAAATCTTGCTATAAGTACATACTATTTGTAATATGATGATGTTTTTTTAATGATGAAGATGTTGTTTTGCCATTTTGGTAATACTCGTCTATCACTAGATCAATTCAATGTTTCAGTTAAATTACGTGATCAATGAGAATGGCTTAGTTTTTTTAGTTAATATATTGACTTTTTGTAACCCGTAAATATAATTTGTATTGTATTGTTGTATATTTTATTGTTTATACATAGAGTGACGATAACAAAAAATTGCACTATGGTTATTAAAATTAATGAAGTCTTTAACCAAAAATTAGTTACAAATATTTAAGAAGCCTTCTTAAAGTTTAAGAACAAAATCCCAACTCAAGAGGAGTATTTATTAATTAGATTCTGTGTATTAGTTCTTTCATGGAATGATGGAATACAAGTTTGCTTAATTTGGAATTTTGTATGTGACATTTAGTAGAGATGATGAAGACTGAAGAGTGATAATGTTGTGATATGTTCATTTGATGGTTTCAGGTGGATTCAAAGAAGGCATTTGATATTGCAGTTCATGGAATAGTTTTATGGGCTTCAATGGGATGTTTAATGCCTTTTGGTGTACTTGTGATTAGAATTTCAACCACAGAAAAGAGGTTTAGGGAAAAATTCAAAGTCTTCTATTACATTCATGCTGTTTTGCAGGTATGATGAACTTGCATTCTCAGTTTTTTTTTCCTCTCTTTTTCAGTCGACAAATTCTATCAAGAAAATAAAAAAATTGCATGATTATGGTCATTAACAGTTATCATTAAAAGGGGACTTTTGTTTTCCTTTTTTCAAGATTTTCACCAGCATAATCATTGTATATACTTTAATAATTGAGAGAGTAATATAGTTTTTGAGTCCATTTGGACAATGCAGCATCACAAGGGAGCCCACTGGTTGTTGGTTGCATAAAACTAGCTAGATATGATAATAGTGACTACCATTGTATTTCAATTTTGCCTATACTTTCTCAATGTTGGATGGAATAAATTAACACCTGTTATTAGAGCATTTAAGCATGTAAATCGAAATGGTCAATTAAATAGTCCAACCACGACATTTTTTCAGTTACTTTTTAATTTGTACACGAAATGATGGTAACAATAAAACATGCATTGCGGGTTACAAAGGTACTTGCAGTGCTAGTTGCAACAGGTGGAGCAGTGCTATCTATTAGAAACTTTGAGAATGCATTTGACAATACTCACCAAAGAATTGGCCTAGCACTATATGCTGCAATCTATGTGCAAGTGTTAATTGGCCTTCGGCGGCCTAAGAGGTAATTATCTGACTACCACATTTGATATTATCTCGTCTAGAACATCGAATTCCAAAAAAAAGTATTTTCTTTAATCTTTAACCGTACGGTTTGAACAAAAACTTACATTACAAATGAGTGTCTAACTATTGGAAATGAACCCTTACCGGCACCGTTTTTTCTTTGCATTTTGGTTACAGGGGAACCAAAATAAGAAGAGTGTGGTACTTTTTGCATTGGCTTCTGGGAATAACAATACCTTTGGTTGGGATATTTAATACATATACAGGCTTAAATGCCTATCATTTGAGAACATCAAAGAGTACAAGTCTTTGGACTATACTTTTTACTGCTCAAGTCTCTTTCATGGCAGTCTTGTATCTTTTCCAGGACAAATGGGAATACATACAAAAGCAAGGAGTAAATGTTCCAAATGATGATGAACCAATTAATTGTCCAGTTCAAGTGATCCCAAATAGTGATACTCAGTTGGAGACTGAATCAGCAAGAAAAAGCAATGCTCTTGGAACTTATTTCTCAAGAAGTAATGCATTAAAGAAACTATTTCAGCTTACATAATTTTGCTTTCGTTTTTACAATTTATTGGTATATATTAATGAGTTTCTCTTCTTAATACTTGCACTTGCACAATTGCATTCATCATATACTACGCATTAGGTTCTTAAAGCAAAGATGTTAACTCATTATATGTAGTAAATTTTATATTGCAGTGCATAATCACTTATTTTGAAAAAGTGTTAACAAGATATGGGAAGTAAAACATTCTCCGTTTATATGTATTTTCACTATTTTGACCGAATTACCAAATGACAAGGAAGAACAAAGCTGAAAGCTCCATTAAAATTGAACAAATATGATATTTCTTGTCCAAATTTCAAATTTTTTATTTTTTATAAATGACTCATTCGAACACATATATTTCAAAACAGTAATTCATAAAAATATGAATATACAAAAATTATACGAGTTTTTATCAATACTGATTGAGTTATCATGTCTCGTTGCGTAACTCGACTGGTAAATAATTAGCGTGCTAAGTTATAACGCTCTCGTCTCTTCATGTAGTGTGGATTTAACTCTCATAAAGAGTCACCTTGTATTGAAGTGGTTAAAATAAAAGTTCTAGTACCATAATCAAGTTATCATGTGGATCCACCAAGTTTGTGGTATTCCGGGACAGGGGTGGTGTGACGGTTTCACACTTTTATCGAGTTATCGTGTGGATCCACTTCTCTTAAATGACAACATTGCCCCTCCTCTCAATTGCCATCACTCCATCACCCTTTTGTTAACAAAGTGTTCTTTCTTACATAAAAACCAAAGAGGATTTATTACATCCTCAGTTTCACATAATTGTTCGATGAGATCATCAAATATTTGTTGTTATTGTACTCTTCTCTTCGCTGCTTCTCTCAATCTCTTTGCTTCCTTCTCTTTTGGTATTTTTCAAACCCAATATTCTTTTTATTTATTTTTATTTAATTTTCTTGATTTTTTGGGATTTAGATACTAGTTAATTTAGACGTGTTTTATTAAAAATTGCATCTTTTAGTTGATTATCGAACTTTTAATTAATTGGGTATTTGGGTATATGATTGCTGACCAAATTGCAGAGCTAAACATGTAGTCTCTCTATTCAACAATTTATTTTTTAATTTAGATACTGCCCATTATTAGTTAAAATTTTTATCTTTTTATTGAATATCGAAGTTTTGATTAATTGGGTATTTGTTTATATGCTTGCTGACCAACTTGCATAGCTAAACATGTAGTATCTCTATTTCAAAAATATTGTCCATTTTTGAATTTTGATGGTTGGGTGTTTAAATTTTGAACTAAAATATTTTTGTAAGTGTAGTATTGTAGCATAGTGTTTGGTGAATATATATCAAAAGATAGTTAATCAACATATTTTAGAACTACATTAACTCAATAATTTGGATTCAAATCAAAGTTATGTATGTCAATTAACGTTACAAAGATTGTTAATTTTCGACTATTGAAAAAGAATTTGGAGGTAGTAGTAGATTGCCAGATGAGGTTCTAAGACTCTATTTGATGGTTATATTTTAATCGAATCCTCAATTTTTTTTATTAACATGTTGTTTTGGTTCCAGTCTCCAGATAATCGTTGAATAATTCAATTGAACTGATTTTGATAATGACATTGGCAATGTTACTGATTTATTATACCTAGCTACATATCTTAGTATTGATGCTATCCTTATTTTGCATGCTAGATTTGATCACATAGGAAAATGTTGAATGAATAGACTTGATGAGAAAGGTCTATTGGGTTGTATACATGTAAAAAGTATTCATTGGGCCGATGCATAAAAAAGGCCATTCGGGGATGCACATAATGCTAGACACACCATGCAATAAACTTACTTTCAGTAAGTGCTAAAATTTATCTACTATTAAGGTGCTATCCATGAAATTTACATGGGAATACGGGATGCGTAAAGTTTCTGAAATTTCTTTGTTGATGCACATCATTTGGAGTCTGGACATAATCGTAGTTCATTGCATGTTAATACTAGGTTGTAATGAGAAAGTCACTAAAGCAGAAATTATTATACATCTGCTTCAACTGCTTATACTCTATCAAGTATCCATTTTCACACAAAAAATGGTTCTTAACCTGAGTGCAGGAAAAAATAATGGAGTGTGTGTTTCTCCTGGAGGGCGTTTCCCCCCATTTTCAAATGAAGGGAAGCCTCCAAGAAGAGTAAATAAAGGGCCTAAAGATTTAACCTTTTGCCGGGTGTTTCGTAAGAATACATGTTGTGATGTAAAACAGACACATCCTGCATTATTATCAGTTAGGAGGCTAGCCTCCACCGGGGAAGCAAGCCAAGAGTGCTTGCAACTGTGGGAACTACTGGAGTGTGCCATCTGTGATCCTCATGTTGGTACACGACGAGGCATCCCTCTTATTTGTGAATCTTTTTGTGAGAGAATATACCAAGCATGTTCTGGTGCATATTTCTCTGTGGATGCAAAAACACAGGTTTGTTGTGCTTTGGGTTAAATTGATATTACAGGCACTGGTTTGTATACATGTAAGAGTTATGATTGACCAATGTGGTGCTAAAAGTACGTCATTGTTTCACCTTCTTTTTGTAACGATAGCTTTCAGTGTGCCAAAGATTCTTTAATTAGTTGATGTTTCAAGAATTAGTACCCTGTATCCCTAATTCCCCAGTCCCCACTATGTGGCGTATGTGCTTCTGTAATATTTTTGACACTTATTAACTGAGTAGTTGAAATTCCTCTAACTAGACAATATGTATCAGGTCCTTGCACCATGTGGAGTAGGTGACTTCGTTTGCGGTAGAGCCTCAGAATATATCTCTAATGGCACCGAGCTCTGCGTCGTTGCAGGTTTTTCTGTTATGCCACGTGATGATCCTGAAGATATATCCTGTTATGGTGGACAAGCCAGCCTAGATTATATTGCTGACTCTTTGAAGGCTCCAAAAGCTGGTGTTTCTCGAGAAAAACAAACTCCAGAAAATCTAGAAGAACTTAGGGATTGGTGGGAGTCTATGCCACTTAGCAACAGAATTTCTTGGGCAGTGGGTGGAATGGTTCTCACAGCTGGGCTTCTGCTTGTGAGGTTAGCTTGGAATCCTTATTTATGATAGATTATGATAGAACTATGTTGTTGGCTTGTTGCAGAATCGATACTTTTTCAAATAATCATTTGCATACAAAATAGTTTCATAAGATTATACGCTACAGTAAAGTTGTATGTAATATGAACTGGTAGAAGCGCATTAACATTTAACACTATAGGAAACTGTTTAAATGGACAAACCGATCTAACTAGACGGTGCTCATAAGTATTAAGTAGACTCAACGTCAATTGCTAAGGGGGGTCTTTCTTCTGAATATATTTGGTAAAGTACTAAAGTTCCAAATTAATTGCGAGTGGGTGTTGCCTCTCCTATTGAATACTGTAATATACTAATATAATCAATTCTTGACAGTTGTTAATGAAATAGAGAACTATTGCTAGACGAGAAAGAGAAGACGGGATGTGAATCCATAGCTAAAGAACAGGTTGGTTTTGGATTTGGTGATAGACTCTAGGATGTGTAGGCGTTATGGCATGATTGAATAAGTTTCCCATTAGCTTTGATGTCACTTATCTTTTCTTCACATGGGTTAGGTATATTTTAATACGTCAACAAATTGACACTTCTTTACTCCAGAGTCTCCTTTTTCATTTGACAATGTTTATAGTAAAGACGTAGCTATCCTTGTTTGACCTGTGAACTTCTAAGTTCTAATCCTTCTCATGTTTTTTTCCACCTGTTTTTTTTTCCACCTGTCATGGAAGTTTCCTTGTCTACGTGTACAACAACAATATGCCACGATGCCTCCAAAGAGGCCCCCGCCTAAATCGGGTAATGGAAGTCGGATTGTACGCAGCCTTATCCCTGTGATAATAGAGATATTATTCCTGAATTAACCCAAGATGTTGTGCAAAGACTATCTACTACTTCACAATAGATAAGAAACATATGTAATGTAATTAGATATTTGATTTATTCCATTTATATCAGAGTTGATATTTGCTCTCTTAAGAAAACAGTTGATTTCTTACATTTTGCCTGACTGAGATTTCAGTATCTCAGTAGGCAGATGCTTAGATTCACGATAGTCGAAATATTTGTCATTTGCTAAGGAATAGACAGATTTCCCCCAACCAACTTTACCATTTCTGTATTTGTTCATGTTACTTGGAACTTACATACATTGCTGCATATAATATGTCCTCCTTCCTTTCTATGATCCAAGTGGCAGAGCTTTCATCCAAACTGGCAGCATATATATAAATTTTGGGGCAATATCAAGGTTTTCTCTCGTCTCATAAGGTGTTAGGTTAAATTTATGGATAGATGATGCCCTAATAAAAACTAGAATAGGTTCTAAATGTTCCTATAAAAGGATCTCGTATTTGTAAAATGGAGAAACTGTATGTTTTACCTGCATGGAGACACTGTTGGCCCTGAACCAAAAGGGATAAACAAAACAAAGTTTGCAAATAAACTGAGGTTACGTATTAATCATTTGTCGTCAACTCATCAGGCAAAGGAGAAGTCACAGCAAACGACAGAAGGGCAAACGCACCGGAAGAAAACTGGGTAGCAAATGAATCCAAGTTCTGCTTCAGATCAAGGAATTAGAAAGGGTGGCACAAGATAAATGTACACTCACTTCTGGTTTTTGATGTGTTTCTCTTACTAAAAAATTGATAAGACCATTCGTCTGTCGATACACCCCCTGTTCACTAAATTTGTATCAACACATGCAATGTATTTCCTCTGTGCTTTCCTCCCTTGGCAGGTTTAGGATTTTTAAACGTTTCATGAGTTTGGTTTTTTCTTTCTTTTTACTCATGATTTTGGTTGTTCAGTTCTATTATATACTATTTGTGCAATTATCTCCCAAACGAGAAGCATTTAAAGAAGGGAAGTACTTTATGCGCAAAAAAAAAAAAAAAATTATCTTCCAGATTCAGATGTTTTTATCACCGTATAAAAATGTTAAAATTTGCCGTTTTCTTTCATTGTGCATAAAAAAAATAATGAAATTCTCCAAATTACTTTCCAATTCTCTCAATTCATGAAAATAATTTGCTGACCTAAGTCAACTTCCAAAAATTTCTCAAATTTCCATTCGAATCTGAAAGAATACTTGAATTAAGGAAGAGGAAGACTAGAGAGGAACCAATACCGCTGAAGCTTTCTATTTTTTGTCTCATTTCGCTTTTCACAAAGTTTAATAACTTTATTATTAACCATTTTTCTCATTTCATTACTTCAATTAATTGATATATATTTTATTTCATGGTGCAGCTTTTTTACAAGCAGTAGCATGGATATCTATCTCACTTTCCTCTACAAGCGTCTCATTCTTCACCATCACTATGTTCCTTCTACTTGGGAACTTGGGTGCGTCAATAGTTGAGGTTGCAAATGATGCTATTGTTGCGAAACACGGCGTCGATAACTCCAATTATCTTCCGTTGAGTGAGAGCTTCAATCATTTGTTTGGATGGCTAGTTCTATTGGAGGAGTTGTTGGGAATCTTGTGAGAGATAATTATTAAGAGAGAGAATCTAATTATAATAATGAATTAAAATACTCTAAAGCCCAAACTATTTATGAGGGCATTATAGTAAGTTAAGTATTTTTTTGTGAGAATATTTTTAGTTATAAAAGTAAAACCTGCTTAAATAATAATAAGGGGATTGAGAATTTAAACTAGCTTGAATAAGGTAGATAATTTTCTGTGAAATAATAAATTCGGACCAACTTCCATATGATGGGTGGCAAAACAAACCTCATACAAAAACATACGTATGTATTCTCAGAAACTGTTTCTATGAGTTTTGTTTTGAGGGCTTACCTCTAAGCAATAAATTTATACATGTAAACACCGTCAGGTCAGTAAATTTCGTGGGATTAATATGAACACAATAAAACAAGATATATTTTGTTAATATAAAAAAAATTCAAAATTTTCCACGATTTCATTTTGAACAATTTTTTAAATGCTTTGTAGTTGTTAGCACTGACGTTGAAGAAGAGGGAAGAGTGGTTGTAGGTTCAATTTTTTTGTAATAAAATGGTGGGAGTGGATAGAGGAGAGTGGTTGTTTCATTTTCCATATTTTTTATTTAATTTTTCGTTCCATTGTTCAGATTTGTGTGATTTTATATATTTTTCATATGTAATTGTTTTGATTATTAATTATGTATAAGTACCTAAATCATTCACGAATACCCTCTCTCCTCATTGTCTGAATTTCCAAGTCATCCTTTTGATTTTCCCTCCATAATTCCTCCCCCTACTCCTTGAATTGCGTTGAGTCCATTCCTCAATTCTTGGACCTCTATTACACCTGTCATCATGATGCTGGTTCTTAGTTAAGGTGCTAGAACCAGCTATTAATCAAAAATCAATTCTTTCAAGTTTCCCAAAAACCTGTTTTTTCCCGTGATTTTGCTTTGGGTATTCTTATCTTTGAGTTTCTTGATTTGGGTTTGTTTTGGAATCATCACTTGGGTTGTGTAATGTTGTTTATGAAGTTGGTTTCTTGATTTGATAACAAAATGTTAAATTTGGGTGTTGTTATGTAATTGGTTTGCAGAATATATTTTCTGTTTAACATGTGTAAATTCTTTGCAAAAAAAAAAAAAACTGTTCTTTTTTCGTTTGTGATGTAATTGTGTTGCAAAAAAAATCTGTTCTTTTTTAGTGTGTGATGTAATTGTAGCCAAAAAAAGCTTTTCTTTTTTAGTTTGTCATGTAATTATTTTGCAAAAAAAAAAGCTGTTTTTTTCGTTTGTGATGTAATTGTGTTGCAAAAAAAGTTGGTCTTTTTCATTTGTGATGTAATTGAATTGCAAAAACATCTGTTGTTTTATCGTTTAATCTGTAATTGGGTTGCAGATCTGGTGTTTGATTTTTATGTGTTTTTTTAGGAAAATGTCATCTGCTGGTGTTGTTGTGATTGCTCCGGTTCTGGATGATTCTGTGGCAATTCCACCCTTTTTTAGCCATAGTCAGGAATCAATTGAGATATTTGTGGCATTGTCCGGCTCAATGGTGCCCATAAGGGTGCTGGAGTCTGATTCCATTGAGTCTGTGAAAATGAGG
This sequence comes from Lithospermum erythrorhizon, assembly GCA_019722365.1. NCBI lineage: Eukaryota > Viridiplantae > Streptophyta > Magnoliopsida > Boraginales > Boraginaceae > Lithospermum > Lithospermum erythrorhizon. The sequence goes on from JADFUC010001683.1 coordinate 1,933,888, forward strand.
CTTCCAGACTTAGCCAAGGGTTTCAATACAGTGGCAAAACTCGTGTATGGAGGCCGCGAATTGGCTCGTAGTAATTGCCGTATTAGTGAGTATGGTGTTAGTGATGGGAATGTTTTGCATCTTGTTCTCAAGCTCAAGGATCTTAAGGTCATCAATGTCAAGACTTCGTGTGGCAAAGAGTTTACATTTCATGTTGAGAAGAGTCGAGATGTTGGGTATGTTAAGAGGCAGATTGCTAAGAAACGAGATGGTTTATATGATCTTGAGGATGAGGAGGTTCTGTTTAATGGAGAACTCGTTGATGATCAGAGTCTTGTTAATGATATCAGTAACAATAATGAAGCAGTGATTCATTTGTTTGTGAGGAAAACAGTTAAGATTAGGTCCAGACCGGTGGAGAAGAATTTCGAGTTGTCTTTTGTCGCTCCAAAGGATGTAAATGAATATGATACCGGTAAGAAGAAAGGAACAAACAAGGATATTTTGCTGGAACCAGTTATCGATAACCCAAATATTAAGTTGCCATCTGTATTGAGGGATTTGGTGAATTCTACACTTGAAGGATTGGACAAAGGGCACTGCCCAATTAGGTCCACAGAGGGTACTGGTGGGGCTTATTTTATGGTGGATTCATCTGGAACTAAGTATGTTTCGGTTTTCAAACCGATTGATGAAGAGCCCATGGCTGTGAACAACCCTCGAGGTTTGCCATTGTCTGTTGATGGTGAAGGACTAAAGAAGGGAACGCGAGTAGGAGAAGGCGCTTTGAGGGAATGTGCTGCATACATATTGGATCATCCAAGGAGTGGTCGACGTTCATTTTCTGGCGAGATCAAAGGCTTTGCTGGGGTTCAACCTACCCTCATGGTCAGGAGTCTGCACGATGGATTTCATAATCCAAATGGTCTAATGATTAAGATGGGATCCTTGCAAATGTTTATAGAAAGCAACGGAAGCTGCGAGGATCTTGGTCCTAGTGCTTTCCCAGTTGAGGAGGTTCACAAGATAGCTGCATTTGATCTGAGGATGGCAAATGTTGATAGGCATGCAGGGAATATTTTGATGAGCAAAGACGAAGATGGAAAGACGCTACTGATCCCTATAGATCATGGTTACTGCTTGCCTGACAGCGTAAGTGGTCTTCCTTTTCCTTTGATTGCAATGAGAAAGATTTGATATGAATCAAGGCATGCCATATAGCTCCATTTGTCATTGATTGCATTTAACATATATGTGGCCACTCTATAAATGACCTTGCCAAAACATTTGGCACTACTTGATTATAATTAGTTTGAGACCTTGAGTTTGAGGAATTTCAGGAGAGAAGCTGTTGAGAGACAAAATCATTAAACTTCAATACATTAACATGCCCCATGAGGCTCCAGCCTTAGGGGGCCGGGGGACAGGGCGGGGGTAGTACGCAGCTTTACCCCTGTCTAAACAATTAGGCTATTTCCGAATGTCACTTAAGATATAAACTGAGACTTTCGAAAATATGTTAAACAACTGGTTGAGGTCCATTACAATATACTTGTTGGCTTTTGGTCATACAAGAAGGGCGTGCTATTGATAATTGTAAATACAAGATGACCATAATATATTTCCTACTGTGGCAATCCTCTCATCGCCACAAGAAAGTCATAAAAGTGTACCCATTGTTCCCCTTTCTGTTGTATTTTGGTTGATATATGCTGACTATCCAATCATATCCTTTTCCTTCACGTTCGACACTGTCATATTTGAATTCTTAGTCCTCTTTAATTTACATGGAAGTTTAATAGTCGCTTGAACCTTATAAGTTTTCTATACCATTTCCATGCAGTTTGAAGATTGCACGTTCGACTGGCTTTACTGGCCACAAGCTCGCAAGCCTTTTAATGCCGACACTGTCGAGTATATAAAGTCATTGGATGCTGAAGAAGACATTGCTTTACTACAGTTTTATGGCTGGAAACTACCCGCCAAAATTGCCCGCACGTTCCGCATTTCCACTATGCTATTGAAGAAGGGTGTTGAGAGGGGGCTGACACCATACGCCATTGGCAACATTATGTGCAGAGAAACATTGAATAAGGAATCTGTGATCGAGGAGATTGTCCAAGAGGCACTGCATCGTGTTCTTCCCGACTCAAGTGAAGCGGCATTCATGGAAACTATCTCAACCATCATGGATCGCTACCTTGATGAGGTTGCCAAGTAATGTGCTCTTCAATTCAGTGGATATGTTTCAATAGGTACATACACCTTTCACAAGGATGGGTTCAATCTACCCGTTTAACTGCATGCATATGTTTAAGAATTTCATTCACTTCTCTGTTGTTGACAATTGTTTTCAAGTTAACTTGAAGGAGCTCAAAGGTTCCCGGATTAATTGTTCTCACTTGGCAATTTGTGATTCACCTTACTGTTAAATATATATATGTGCTATTATATAAAGGCATCTCATTGCATAAATCCAACATGATGCTTAGAGTCCAGAAAAATATATATACAACATATTATTGCCAACTTCAGCGACAGACGAAATAAGATTACATTCTTATATTGTTCAATCTACATAGCAAGTTCTTACCCGTAGGCATAATATTATTACAAACTGGGAAAAGGGTATTTGTAAGATAGACTTTATGGCACATACATGGAATCAGGTGACATTGAAATCATTTGAAGGAGGCTAGAGTTGGAAAATGTTTCCTCTAATCCAGGTCCTCTTCTACTACTTCCATCAACACTCTCCTTTGCTAGGTGCATCAAGTCCTTTGACACATCTAATATACCAAGGTTTCCACGATCACCGCCATACAATAAACACCTCGTTGCTATGTCCGCAACAATATCTATCTCCTCCCGACGAAGGGGAGGTTGCTCGTGATAGTATAGGCATGGATCCACAATCTCCTCTAGCTTTCCACTCCTTATTTTTTGTAGAGCTATCGTCGAGAAACCTGAATATCTGGCTCCTGCATTAGGGCATGAGTCAAGATTTAAGATAGGGTAATAACGACTATAATGATTTAAGAATCGTTAATTTTTAGGCTTAAGAATCTCATCCCACCCGAGACCGAAGGTGCTTCATAAGCCCTATCTCTACCACTTACCTGAAATGAGCTCTAGAAGGACCAAACCGAGGTTGTAGACATCACTACTCTTGGAGCTGTTACCATTATTGTTGCAGCAATTGAGGAGATCAAATCCACAAATCTTGGGACACCATTCTTCATCTAAGAAAATGCAACCGGACATAAGATTTTGGTGGACGATTGGAGGCGATACTTCGTATTGGAGAAACGCCAGGAGGCTTGATATTTCAGAAGCAATGTTCAATCTCTTGTACCAGTCAAAATCTATCTTCTGCTCCTTTGCTGCTCTTAGATTACTGTCAAGAGTCCCATTGGAAGGATACTCATACACCACCAGCGGAGAGTATTCGGTTGAATCAATTGACCACCCCATGAGACGTGACATGTTCTTATGTGAAATGGAGGATAACATTTCCACACTTGACAATACTTGAATGACATCTCTTTCATTTTGGCACTGAACTAGTAGAATGAAAGGGGGGGGGGTTAGTATACCCTCGGTCGAGTCTAATTTAACACCTGGAAGCGCTATTTTTCTTTTGTCAGAATGTTATATTGTTGACAATTATAGGACATCATAACGTTAACATTTTAAAATAGATTTGATATTTCTTCCATTTGTACCTTGTGCACTGCCACATTTGATCCATCTGCAAGGGATCCAGCATACAATTCACATTGCTTGCAGGCTCCTGTAGAAAGTATGAGTTCCTTATCAAATCCATTTGTTGCCTCCTCTAGCTCTTGGTATGTGAACAAATGGGACCTCCTTAATGAGTTTATTGTGCTTTGACACCGAACCTGACTATTCTCTGATGACTCGAAAGACTTCATTGGTTTTTTCATCAGGCAAAACATTGCTACCAAAGATGTAATAGTGAATGCTGAAGTCAAGAGTCCTACAAAAAAAATCAACAAATTACTCATATTTCTACATTTATGGACTTGATGAGAATCGTTATTGACCCCTTCATCTATCGGTTACACTGAGAAATATCGAAGATAAACTCGTGTAATTTTTAGAAGGATGGGATTTTTATTTTTTCGATTTAATATGATGGATCATATATATTGGTTGGGTTAGGTTCTTAAGTCTAAAGATTAAGAGTATTTCGAAAGATGGCAACGTTGAACCTAATTCGAAGTTTGAAAAGATCACTTGCCTGCAAGAACTTCTACTCTCCTTCTGCTGCCACTCTTCATGTAACAATCTTGGCCATATGCTTCCTTTCCATCCTTTTGGCATGCTTCATGGGGGAAAAAAAAAACAGAAACAAGACTTCTTCTATTTTAATCAGATCATATAATTAATCCAAGACTTTTCTCATTAGCTAACTTGCTAAATAAAGGACCAGTACATTAAAGTTGTAAACTCAAAACTTGAAATTTCAAAACAATAAAAAAATGTGTACTACAATATAAGTTTTAAATCAGAGAAATAATCACCCACATTTTTGGCATCCAACTCCAGTGGTGAAGCCATCTCCAACAAAACCATCCTTACATTTGCATCTCATCCCAAATCTAACAGAAGTAGAATTAACAGTCTCAGCATTCTCAGCACAAGAAACCTCACTCGAATTATTCGGGTAAGCCCACTCCAGCTTCACTCCTTTCGTACTCTCATTCCCTCCAGACGAAACAATCACGGCAATCCCGCCATGGAAACTGCTGAAACCACATTATCAACCGAGATACCAAAATACTCGTTCCCAGTAAAATTAAACGTACTAAACTCATTAAAATGATGACAATCAACAGAAGCCGTGTTTGGGAAGTCGATTAGTATACCATCAGGTAAAAATTCAAGAATGTGATAGTTTTCAAAGCCAATCCTGAGGAAAAGTGAGCTAGAATTAATGCAGGACAAATTAAAAGCCTCTGAAAAATGCCATGATTGATCATTGGATTCATTTCCACTTGCTTGGTTGATGGAATTCAAGTGAAAAGGAAATGGTATTTCCAAATCTCCACATTTTGCATGGAAATGGGATACAAAATAATGCGCAACAGAATAACGACGAAATAAAGTTAAGGCTAGTAAAACAACGTATAATTTCCAGTACATTGTAATATAATTCAAGAATCATTCATGCATGCATGTACCAAAATAGAAGTCAGGTTTGGTAAAACAAAGTTGCTAATTAATGCATGTACTTATTAAATGGTATGTGCAATAAGTTTGAATGAACTTTTTTGGTTAAATGAAATTTTGAAATCTCTTGTGATGTGAATACAATATTTTTTTACATGAAGATATATGAAAGAAGTTGTGGAACAAAGAGAAATGAGAAAATTGGTCAGGAGAAAGGGAAACAATAGTACCATTGGGTTTGGGTATTTGTTGCGGACATGGCGGAGTTGGGAGCTGCGCCACCACCTGCTTCACGCTTTTATATGCCTAGCTATGGTTCTTGGGTGGTGGTGTCATGGTAGATATACTAAAAGAATCATAATTTGAACATAGGATATCAAATATATTGATATCAGACAAATAATAAAAAAAATATTCGAATATAGAGCGAATCGATGACATATTTTTTGAAAGAAAAATATATATTTGTTGAAAATATGAATAAAACAATTATAATTTTTAAAAAATAACGTGACCCTAGTTCCACCATTAGTAGATAGAATGTATAAGTGGGATTCTTGGTGAAAATTACGATTGCACATGATTTTAGAAGTGTTCAAATGAATTGGTGATTTTGTAGAGGAAGAATCAAATTTTTTACGTGGAAAGCTCATGATTAGATTATGTGATCATGTGAGCTCTAGGATCATATATCTAAAGTTCAAAAATAAGTTAAGGGGATGAGTAGGCTTTGATTGTGTTCTATAGTTTAGAAAGGTAAAAGTCTAAAGGGGTAATACCATCCACAACAATAAATATTTCAAAACACAATACTCTTTGCCACATCATATTATTTTTCTACATAACATTAAATATTTCTAATAACTTTTACACTCCACAACAATAAATATTTCATACCACAATTCAATTTTATCTTTCCGTCACATCACCAACATATACCCCATCATATATCATGAATATTTTTTACTTACTTTTTTATTATCCAAATAAACTAAAACTAAGCTTTATTTGTAGATCTTTTAAAATAAAAATATTGTTAATTTTATTTTAATATTTTGTTATATTATTAACCAAATGGAAACAAATAAAAATAGTAACATTAAAAATAAAGTTTGTCATAAAAATAAAATAAACTTGAAAGGGCATGTGGGTCCCGATATGCATGGTGACCGAGACATTTCAAAAGTCCCAATAATTATTACCTCAAATATTTATACAAATTGTTCATTGGTGTAGCTAAATATCTACATATTTCACCCTTAATTGTTGATTATTGTGGGTGGTCTAACTGAATTAGGTGATCATATGTACCAAAATATACTCCGCGAAGTCTTAATATATCAATGTGGAATTAAATTTCTGAATGTAACCATCTATCGAGTACTACACTATATCAAGTCATAAAATTACTTAAGAGTATCGTTCGTACATCTGGAGTGCATGTCATCTTGTAAGAGTCGGATTTCGGGTTGAGTAATGAGCGAGTATTAATCTACCGGTCCAACTACGGTCCTCTTTGTTTGTTAGGCTGGAGCATAAGAAATTGGACAATCTGGTACAAATTTGTGGGGAGGGAGGCCGGAGGTGGAAAATAGCACAAATTTGATAACCATTTAATTTAGCCTGTGATATTAAGTCTAAATGACCACGCCGCCTCGTCGGTGTCTAAATGCCTTTAAAAACTAACACCTTTTTTATCATTTCCCTTGTGCCCGCCTCAGCCTCTCCGCCCTTCCAGCTGCCCCCACACCCCGCGGCTGCGCGCCTCTCGCCGCCACCGCTACTCCCCGCCGTTTCAGCCGTCGCCTGCGCCACGCAGCGCCCTCACTTTCTTGGCTTCCCAGTTACCGCAAGTAACCACCACCACAGCATTACCCGTCCTCTATTCACCTGCTCAAAAACGCCCAACCACCATCTGCGCCCCCTAAAAAAGCGTCGCGTATCCACTGCGCCCTCCCCCGTAAAAAGCGCGGCAAAGTAATCCTTCCACTCCCAAAAGCGTGGCGGTACGCTCGCCCCACTTGAAATCGCTATCGTCCCCGCCGCCCCCAGCCGTTGACCCCTTCCCCCGTAATTTCGATTTTTAATTGGGGTGGGGTTATCATTTCGAATTTCATTGGTGGTGGTGCTAGGGTTTTTTTGCTTTTAGAAAAAAATTGGGATGGGGGAGGTTTATTATATTGGTGGTGGTGGTAATTGGTGGTGGTAGAGGGAGTAGTGGTGGGGTGAGGGCCAAGTGTGGTGGTGGTAATGATTTGAAAAAAAACAAGTTAGAGAAAAAAGGAAGAATGGAGAAGAAAGACTTAGGGGTATTTAGGTATTTTTACTTGAAAGTGTGCTATTTAGGCAAATAAAATTAATTGGGTGCTAGATTTTAAAGAACTGGTTAAACGAGTGCTATTTTCTCAATTTTCTCATTTGTGGGGATATTTGCTCGAAAGATACTTAGATAGTTAGATAGCATAAGACTAAACGTGTCTTACGAACCGGTAGCCGCAAGGATCGAGCCGGGCCGGCATGTAGCGCATGTTCGACGGGCCCAAGGCCGCAACGAGCCGGGCCGGCCCGTTAGGGAACTATTAGGCCCTATTAGGTTAGCCCGTGTATCGAGGGGGCCGGCGATGTCGCCCGTATTAAGCGATTGCCCGTTTGCCCCGGTCCATCATTTTTTTTTGCATTAAACGTCCCAATGTGTAATTCTAACGATTATTTATCGTTTATGACAATGAAAATTGATGGACAAATTGAACAAATAAAAATTCTAATGAAATAACGATTTATTAATAGTTCAAATAGGTAGTTTAAGATACAATGAACCTTTTCTCGCAACAATTAATACCGTATAGCGGACAGAAAGATCTGATGATTTTGTTTCGAATCGTTCTTAATTCGAAAACCTAAAAGTTACAAAAGTCACCACGATACATGTTGTGGCCGTTCCTAAATCCATGATACCATGCGATGAAGTAAACATGATGTGTTTCGTCACCGTCCCGAACCTTCCATTTTCAAATTTGACATCGTAGTGATCATCCATAGATAGCTTATTTCGCATTTACAAAAAGTTGATACGTTCGAACAAGGCGGGAGGTAGCTGAGCCTTTTCGAGGCGGATGGTCTCGATAACCTTGAAAAAACAACACACGGCGCTCCTACGGAATTCTTTCTTTTGGAAGCATAATTGAACAATATCTTTAATAAACGGTGTAAATTGATTAAGTTAATAGTTGTGATTATCGAACAAAAAAAATGCTCTATTATATATCCAGAAAAATGCTTTACGATCAACATGCAACAAAAATTTCCACGTTCCACCATTAGTCCCAATGGCTGTCTCGCGGCTATTTTTGTCTTGAAAGTGGTAGCGTTTAGTCAAACGGTACTGCGTTAAAATCCCAAGGCTATTTTTTTCCATGGCTACAAATAATGCGGCTACTTTATGAATTAACATGGTACCGTTTGATCAAACGTTATGTTTAATCCCAACTGACTCAATAGCTACTTTGTACTTCGATGGTACCGTTTGATCAAAAGCAAACACCCGTTTATTCCACAGCCAGAAAAATGTACAAGACACCGTGGAGAGCTCTATAAAGAGACACAATGCTTCATTTCTCATGACTTCACTTAATCATTTCTAAGCAATTACAATACTACTTAATCACTTTCTAAACAATTATTACTCGTACTTGTTTTTTATTGAAGTCTAAGGATTCGAATGACTTTCTAAGCAATTACAATACTCGTCACTTTCTAAGCAATTACAATATTCATCTTTCTTTAGAATGTGTTGTTAATCTTTTCATTCATATGACTAAATATAGAGATGTGTACGTTGTTAGAGATATGGTTACGAATTTGGAATATAAGTTTTTAAAATATTTTCATCCTATACCACATGCATATGGGATTGATGCAATATGAATCCTAATTTTAAATTAAGAGTTTTTCATTTCTACGTAGACGTGTTTTATGATTCTTTAATACTGCTTTAATCTTCAACTAAAGTTTTGATATTAAGAAATATAAAAGATGGAATTGAAACTTACTTATTTGTATAATATTGTAGCAAATATCAATCAAGGTATGGGCAAGGTAAGGCCGCGCCTCGAAATAGTCTTTAATGCACCTTATAAATGTTTACAATTATTAGGTGAAAATAATCGTCTCTCCCATGAAGACATGAATGAGTTCACTCGATATTTTAACCTTAACTTTGAATTGAGTCGATATAATGATAAAATCGCTTTTGATATATTAAATGGTGGGCGACCAAGGAAGCACTTGTTTAAATTTATTGTCACAAGATGGAAAAATAAATATTTTCTATACATGTCTCTGATAGCTAGTGAATCGCATTTAGCATGGCGAAACTTCTGATACGCTCAAGCGTTAAGGCTGGTACAGCGATTAGTATGTGTGTGTGTCAAGTTGATCGACCGCCGAACATAGGATGCAAGATCGAAGACTCCTTCAGAACAAAGCAAAAGATATTCTACATTAGGCGATAAAATGGGCTCCGACAAAGAAGAGCTCGAAAATGAATTAGTTTATGGTGATTAGATTTGTATAATTTTTATTGAAGGGAACTCGTGTAAACTCCTAGCCTGCACAAGTATAAACTGTGAACGACTTAAATAATAAAATATTCATTTGTTCCATTAAGTTAAACTTTTATATATTCTACAAAATGTGTTCTTAACGTGGTAACGTCTAAACAAGCGTTCTGCCATGTTTATACCTCCCAGATAGTAACGTCTTATAGAGGCGGACAGAATCTGCATAGAATATTGGGTGGGAACATGAGTCTGCATTTCTTAATGGGTCGAGGATAAGTAGTCTAGTGGGCCCGGGGCCCCAGACACCGATACATAAGACCCAGTAGCAAGATTGTGTCACTAGTCCAGATGTATTGAGCTACTGAGTTGGATGTATTGGGCCATCTTTACCCTCCTCAAGGTGTAAAGAAAATAAAAAAAGAAAACATCTAACGAGAGGGCACTTTGGTAATTCACTTATTTATTCATCTTCTTATTTTCTTTTAAAAAGTACTTACACAAAAAAACCACATTACTAATTCATGAACAACAATGTAAAAACAATCGAATAATATTACTAATTCATTTTCTACAAGAGATATTAGTATTTCATTTTCTACAATAAATGTCAAATATGATTGTGTTTACAATATTTGAATATGTTATTAAGAATGTTATCCTATAAATTCTTAGAATTTTATCTCAAATAATTTTGAAGTAACCAATTTTACACTTTGTTGTAATGACAACAAATACATTGAATTTGATCCATATGACCAATTGAAAAAATATTAATTTATATATTAAATATCTACACGAATTCAATAAAAACATAGACTTTGATCGCTATGATCAATATAAAAATGAATAATTAATACATTAAATATCTCCACGAATCACGTAATAAGGTAAGAACAGTCAAATAACATTAGTATTTCACTTTTTACAAAAGGCAATATCGTCATTTCGTTTTGTCAGAGATGTCGATGTAGTATATTTATAGTATTCTGATTTAAACATGTTATATAGAATATTTATCCTATACGTTCTTCGAATTTCATCTCAAGTAATTTTAAGATAATCATTTCCACACTTCGTTATAATGACAATAAATCACCAGCTTTGATCAATTCGATGAAAAAAACATTACTCCGTAATTATTATATCAGGCATGTCTGTAGTCAGGAAAAAAGATAATCTTAACGTAATATAACTCAATGTAAAAGGTATCCTATATATATCAAATGATTATTGTCTTAAATAAATACCAAAATAAGTCTCATAATTTCAAATACTTTGAATTTATGTCTTAATCTACAAAAACTCATTAAATTTAAATTAAACCTTTAAATGTCACAGTGAATTGACTAAAATACCCCCAGACAAGTAGCTATAGCAAAGTAGCAAAAAATGGGTGATAACCAAAAAGCCCAAAAGATGAAAATATATATAAAAAGGGAGAGGTTGAAAAGAAAGGTTGATTTATTTGGTCTCACTTCATAATTCTTAACAAATTAATTAAACAAGATCTCCAATATCATTCTTTGTCCCAAAATAATTGTTCAGTAAGCTTAATTTCCATAATTAATTTATCCTTTTCCTTATAATTATTGTTTATTTTAAATTATTAAGTACCCATCTTCATGCTTAAAGATTTTTACCTTCGAGTGTTTATGTTATTGTTGAACTTATTTATTTATTTATTATAATTGTTGGATTAATTTTCAGTATTTATTAGCTTAATTTACAGTGTTTTATAGGGTTTGAGGTTTTGTTTGTGTGTTATTATGGATTACAATTTAAATTCTTATTTAATTATGATATGAAATAGTGTAATTTAGAGGGGGTTTCATTTTTATTGAATTTAGTTGAATGTTATTTATTTTGGGTTATTTCTTCTTTTTGGTCTATTTGCTTCATTTTTATTACCCCCCCCCCCATCCAAAAAGGTTGTCCAATTTGGTTTCGATGGCCGAAACTCGAAAGTAACAAAGTTTGTAGCTTTAGTTGACAGACATAACACTGATTTGGATTGAAATAATTACATTAATAGTAAAGTTCGTTAAAAATATTAGCATTAATATATTTTCCCCCCTTTTTGATGCGTTAAGTTATTTCCAACCTGGGGGTGGGGAGTTTGGTTTTACTTGTAAGGGTAGAGGTTGAGTGTTCAAACCTCGTCCGCTAGGTTAAAAAAGGCAATTTCCAACCCGAGGTTTGTTTTTACTTTTTACATGAGTTTTCTTTTGTTTACTACTCAAATGATATTGTATGTAGGGACTTTGAAACATACTACTAATGTTGTAGCGGAAACTCCTAGGCTGTCTTTGGTAGAGCTTATATATTTAGTAGGACAATGAAAGTTTGTATCTTTCTCTGTTATTCAATGTATTTTCAATTCTTTCTTTGCACGTGTCGTCATGGATTCTTTAAATGCATTTTCTTCTATTTTTCGTTCACAAGATACATTTGGTTGTATTCGTCTCAAGTTTTATAGTTGTATGAAAACAGTCGAGGCTTGCTCATGGCAGATAGCAATGAGATTGAGGACCGAGTGGACCTCGATGATGACAATTATAGTGATGAAGACGAAGATGCTGAAGAACAGATAGATGAAGAACCAATAGAAGAAGAAGGATCTGGAGATGATACCGATGAAAATGGAGAAGAACAACCACATGACATAAGAAGTGAGGACCATGGGGAAGCGATGGAAGCAGAAAGGGGTGATGATGGCATCGACTCTGTTGAAGGCGCAGAAAAACCGAGCGTGTCCATCAGCCAAGAAGATGCGGAAAAACATGCTGAACTGTTGGCTCTTCCTCCTCATGGATCTGAAATTTTTGTTGGTGGCCTTCCTCGAGATATTTCTGAAGAGGACCTAGGAGATCTTTGTGAACCCTTTGGTGAAATTTTTGAGGTATTGTTTTAACCAATGTAGTTCACCCATTTAGCATGCACTTTGTGCAAATGTTTGTAACTTTGTCCTAATAATGTTGCAGATAAGAGTGATGAAGAATAAAGAGACTGGTGAAAGTAAGGGATTTGCTTTTGTTGCATTCAAAACAACAGATGTAGCACAGAAGGCCATTGAAGAGTTGCACAACAAAGATTTCAAGGTTACTCATCTTTTATTGGTTGTTGAACCCAAGAGTGATCTTGATACTCAGTTAACTGTTTTTGCCCTGGTCAAGCTTGTTACAGTTTATGCTTTAAATGCAGGGAAAAACCTTGAGATGTTCATTATCCGAGACTAAATATAGATTGTTCATTGGAAATGTCCCTAAGAGCTGGACTGATGATGAATTCCGAAAGGTTATTAATGAAACTGGACCTGGCACAGAATTGATAGAACTTATAAAAGTGAGTTACCGAGTTATTACCTTTAATTAATAGTATTATTAATAGAACATATCAAAAGGTACATTAGACTTTCTTAATTCTACGCAAGTGTAACTTTATCTATATTAAACTTTAGGATCCTCTAAACCCGAGTCGTAATCGTGGTTTTGCTTTCATTGAGTACTACAACAATGCTTGTGCTGATTATTCAAGGCAAAAGATGTCAGCTGCGAGTTTTAAGCTTGATGGTAACTCACCAACTGTGACATGGGCAGATCCAAAAATTACCCCGGACCATTCTGCAGCTGCTTCTCAGGTATCTTTCAGAAACTGTAAAATATCTTAATCAGATTATTGTTAGAGGGCCTTTTGTCATGTGCATATGGAATATACTCGATCTGACCATTTTACTTCCAAAGATCTCTTATCACTTATCAATAAGGTATTCTTAATAAGTTCCTTGGCTGGTTCTCTTGAACTACTGCAATTCTTGAAATTACTTAAGGTTGTTGGTTGAGAATAAAAGTAGATATGAGAACTTTTAACTTCTATATTCTTGAAGTTGTAAAGATAAGCAATTTTACCCTATCACAGAAAATTCTAATTTCTCGTGTAAGGAGCTGACATCCTTACTAAATATGCAAAAAGGCGTGGCTATAGGTAATAAAAGACCCAGCACAATATTGCTAAATTGAAACAAAACTTAAATTGTGAATATTTGAAATTGTTGATGGATAAGTTCTGCTACTTCTAAGAGTCGAACTATTTACTATTCATTTACGTTTCTTGTTCTTTTATCTTGCCAGTATTTAGTGTGTGCATAAAGTAAAACACCAGGAGATAGATAACGGTGGACTGTGCTGGGATATATTCCAATATATATTGCCTAGTTGGAATTTTTAAACTATTCAAACCAGTATTTACAATAATTTTTCTTATAAACATGTAGTTCCCTTCTGGGGTTTAAATTGAGGGGTTGGCATGAGCTGTCCGTAAAGTGTTGCTGAATTTAGATTTGACCAGAGTTTCTTTACTATTGCAAGAATAGATCTTTATTGGTATGACAACACTGTTCACACCCTATTTAGTCAATAGTGACCACGGGTCTCTCAGAGCTTCTTATCTTCATAACTAAGTTATAGCTATGTATAAATAATTTGGGAATATACAGAGTACTTGGATTTAATTATTCCATTGAAATTTCAGCATTTCTATCATATTTACATTTTCATAACCACTCATAAGGGACTTTATATTCGTTTTACATGTGAATGTGCAAACTTTTTAACTTTCCATATTCACAAGTGAATATATTTGGGAGACATCTCAACAAATTTATTCACTTATTGCAATATTACATTGTTTGTGCCTGAAAATTTCATTTTCCGTTTATTCTTCAATACGATCCCTTGGGAGTTCAGTTAAATATTTCTTTGCATATTTCTCTTGACAACTTTTCCAGGTCAAGGCTCTTTATGTTAAGAATATACCCGAGAATACATCTACTGAGCAGTTAAAGGAACTGTTCCAGCGGCATGGCGAAGTAACAAAGGTGGTTACGCCTCCTGCCAGAAGTGGTGGCAAAGGGAACTTTGGGTTTGTGCACTATGCAGATAGGTCAAGTGCTTTAAAAGCTGTCAAAGACACAGAAAAATATGAAATTGATGGTATTACTTCTACATGTCTTACAAGTTGTTATTGTCTTCGTTATCTCCCACCTTCCCAATTTATATTTGAAGGTTGACCAATTGATTCAGACAACTCAATGTTGGTCTCTAGTAATCTGCTACATATTTTAATATACAAAGTTTTACATAAAGTTCACGGAAGTGGTGTATCTAGTGATGTAAATTATGTTCTCTTGTATGAAAATGCAGCCAAACAAAATAGAGAAATGTGAAGGAGCTTTGTGATCTGATGATAACAATCTTTGTGATTTGATGATAACATTGTTATCACTAGCCAAAGTTTGCCAGTGCATGTGCCCAGAGATGCAAGATCCTTCATTGTTAGTGGTAGTCCATTGCTTAACTTATTTAAGCATGGGAATTATGTATATATTAAAAAAGAAAAAGTGGTGGTGGTTTAGGGGGGAGGGGGACTCATGGAGGGATTGCCATAAAGAAGGGGGAATGGAGCAAAAATGACTATGTAGTGGACTCTGTGGTTTAGGGGGGAGGGGGGCTCATGGAGGGATTGCCATAAAGAAGGGGGAATGGTTAAAAAACGACTATGTAGTGGACTCTGATGCTCAAGGTTCATTTTTACTTGCCTTTTTACATTCTTCTATTGGGAACCTAGTCGCTTAAGCGTGGCCATGAGTTTCAGCTTGTTAAGACTCGAGAGTAAATAAGGATAGCAGAAGAAGGAATACTATGAATGCACTAATTAGTGTTGCAAAAGTTAAGTAGCGATAAGTTCATCTAGAAATGATATTCTTTCAGATAGAGAAATAGGTCTCAGGATCCCCATTGGTGTGAAAAACCAAACTGGCTAGTAATCTTCGTCCTATAACCTCCTTATTGTGTGGTGAAGTGGAACTACGTATGTTTTGCTAGGCTCATGTGTATTGAGGAGATCCATCTCAGTTCTGCTGTTCCTTCATCATATCCCCATTCATAAGTCTTTTTTCTTTAACTAAAAATTATTTTGTTGCCTCAGCCAGCTTTCTCTCTTTGTTGGATTTACCATTTTGTTTGCAAAATTGCAGGTCAGATTTTAGAAGTCGTCCTTGCAAAGCCACAGGCTGAAAGGAAATTTGATGCAGCAGCCCCTCCCAGTTCTGTGCCACTACCGAACTTTATTCCTAATCCTGGATATGGTGGATTTCCGGTAAATCCGTATGCTTCTGTACCTGCTGGATATGGTGCAGCTGCTGCAGGATATGGTGCAGCTACTGCAGGATACCAACAGGTATCCACCTTCTCAGATCAGTCTGGTTTCTTTAAAAGTAAATTGAACTCTTTTTTCATGACTTCACTAGTTTAAATTTCGACTTACTGGTTATCATCTCCCGACAGCCTATGATATATGGAAGGGGACCAATGCCATCAGGGATGCAGATGGTGCCTATGATGTTGCCAGATGGTCGGATTGGTTATGTTCTGTAAGTTACTGCATTTGCGTGCATTATTTGTATGTATGGCTGAATATACTGCTTAGCTGCCTATTTTGTGAATATGCATGCAGTCAGCAGCCTGGAGTTCAAATGCCACCTGCATCTGTTCGACCTCGAAGGAATGATCGGAGCAATGGAAAAGGGGGACCGAGTGGCAGTGGTGATGATGCTGGCCGCGGTAGACGGTACAGACCTTATTAGAAATGTGATGCCTTGTGAGTTATGCTATCATCATCTGCAACATTCTCCCTTGCTTCATTGCTGTGCCTTCATGTTAGTACTCGATAGAAACCAACAAGCAGGATCTAGTTTAGACTTAGAGCGCCCTCGAGCAATCTATGATTTGCTGTAACCATCCGAAACCATGAATGTCAGATTTCATCAAAGGGTTCTTAATTTATCGTCATATCAAACTTCTATTGGCTTCAATTGTTTATTTTAATACAACATTAGTGTGTTCACTTGTAGCTTTTATTGGAGCAGTAATTCTGCAATTCTCTCTCTTGTATTTGATAACTTTTCCTTATAGTCGAGAGTATAATTTTGATGAACCTATTAAGGTTATCTACTGTTTTATTGTATTATGATGAAGTTGACATCAAAACATTTCCTACATTGGTTTAGAATCTCTTACTGTTTTAATATTTATTGCTAACACAATATAATTATGATATAATCGTTGCACTTCATTTTGGATCAATTCGAAAATAGCTTCATGGATAAGGTCACGTACATTCTGACCATCCACCACCTTGCTTAGGCATTGGATATGTGCACACGTGATGCTTGTGTGCTAATTAGTAATTACTACACAAGAATTTCTGATTTACAATACCTATTTAAGATCTTATACGACAGTTATTTTAAATTCGTACAATAAATAAATGAATGCACTGTTAAGTAACTTTTGCAATTAAAGAATCTGGGACGACTACAGTTTGTCAGTTTCATTTATATTCCCACAGTAATCTGGTTGAGACATCCAAGTATAAATGGATTGTAACGTTCTCATAAGTCACATGGACAACACATGGGGACCCATATGCTTTTGTTAGGGTTCATCACTTATTGAGGTTGTGACTACTGTCATATGATATGTATCTTGCAGGCTTTCATGCACAATTTATTTAGAGTTCATTAAATGGGTGGATTTAAGAGTTTGCATTCCCATTTACAAACAACAAAATGCCTCTAAATAAACTTTTGTCTAAATGAGATAGAGAGATTGAATTGTATGTAACTTTACTCATGTAATACCAAGCAGAATGGTATTTTCTAATTGAAAAAAGTTGAATTTGCAAATTCTTTATACTACTTTAAATTGGAAAACATGGAGAAAGAATTGTTACGACTTCAATAATATCACAAATTCATAAATAAAAATTTAATTGAAGATCCTTACAACCTATATAAAAACATAAAACATAAACAAATTCATATAATTAACAACAATTTGGCAAGATTATAGGGTCCAACAATTATGAATCCTATGATGCAATTTTGACAGGATAATGGTCAACGCAATGAGTCCATGGATTACCCAAACACTCCATATCAGCTGGAATTTCCCTTAGGGACTTCCAAACAGCACTATTACACTTAAATCCAGAACCAAATGCAATCTGCCAAATTCTATCCCCTTTCAACACCCTCCCTTTTGCCTCTGTATAAGCCAATTCATACCACAATGAACTACTTGATGTGTTCCCGAACCGGTATAATGTCATTCTTGATGGCTCCATATGCCAGTTGGACAGATTCAGATTCTTCTGAATCTCGTCCAACACGGCCCTGCCCCCGGCATGTATACAAAAATGCTCGAAAGCGCGCTTGAAATCCGGAATGTAGGGCTTTACGCCTTTTAGCTTCAAGATTTTCTTCTTCACAAGCGTGACGAAAAACATGAATTGTTCGGAGAGGGGCAATAC
This sequence comes from Lithospermum erythrorhizon, assembly GCA_019722365.1. Taxonomy (NCBI): domain Eukaryota; kingdom Viridiplantae; phylum Streptophyta; class Magnoliopsida; order Boraginales; family Boraginaceae; genus Lithospermum; species Lithospermum erythrorhizon. The sequence continues at coordinate 1,951,989 of JADFUC010001683.1, forward strand.
CAAGGGGCCTAATGTGGTTATGTTCGTCTTGAGTGCATCGCCCGCGACTGCCATTAGTTCGCGGGCGAGGGAAACTCCGACTGTTCCTTTATCGTCTTCCCTTTGGTAAACACAATTGTAGCTTTTGTGGTCCGCACCTTTATGGCTGCGGACCGTGTGGACTAGTTGGTACTTTGCCCGGGACTTGTCCCGGGGCTTGTTTGAAATCAGCATTGCTGCTCCTCCCATTCGGAAAATACAATTGCACAACAACATTGAGCGGTCGTTGCCAAAGTACCAGTTGAGAGTAATGTTCTCGGTACTGACAACGACGGCGTATGAATCGGGGTTGGCTCTGAGAACATGTTTAGCCATATCAATAGATATCACACCAGCACTACATCCCATTCCTCCAAGATTATAGCTCTTGATATCATCTCTCAGCTTGTAATGATTAATGATCATGGAAGCCAAAGATGGTGTTGGATTAAACAAACTACAATTAACAATTAATATCCCAACATCTTCCGGTCTAACTCCGGTTTTCGCAAACAAAGAATCAAGTGTCCCGAACATCACGGCCTCGGCTTCTTCTCGTGCTTCTTTAATGCACAAATTTGGTGGTTTTGATGTGATACCACTAGGCAAATAAGTCTCGTCCCCTACCCCGGACCTAGTCGAAATCCTCCTTTGAAATTGGATAGTGTCCTCCTCAAATGCCCCATTTTCCTGAGTCATCTCAAGGAATTTTTCGTTGGACATCTTCTGATGATCTTCGGGTTTATGACACGCCCAGTCTACTAAGTAGATGGGCGTGGGTGCCTTGGCCAAGTACAGGCCAAGCAGAATAACATTTACAAAAATAAATATGAGAGTTCGAGAACCTGAGAAGATTTCAGTAACGTCAATAATAAGACCCGTCGTGAGATTTTGATGACTACTCAAGAAGAATTGCTTGAAGTTCAAGCTTTCGATGAGCTTAAAGAATGAAGCTAAAAACAATGGTAAAAATACAATGAACATAACAAGTGTGGCTGCGTTGCATGAGTAACCATACCCTAATTTCACATATTTTAGCTTCACAGATTGTAAAAAATCCGGCAATTTTTGCCGGATTTTAATTACAACTGATGAAGTATCATGCTCTTTGAAGGCCATTTCCGCCGTCAATCTCTCCTTATCGATAATTTCTATACTTGCCATTTTCAACTAATTTATCCAAAAATTTGATATGAATGTTGTGCTCTTGGTTTTTTTGTTTTGTTTGGTTTTTTGTTTGTGAAAGGAAATTAAAGGAGTTGAACATGCAAGAATATATAGCTAGGGAGAATGAAATAAGTAGGCTAGCATATATATACACTATATGCTTAGTTTTGTTAGTTGGGGAGAAGGAAGAAAAGGAGAGGGGCATTAAGGTATTGGGCTATAATGATTTGACACGTGTATGTGTATACAAGAAAGTTGGAGGGGAGGCAACAAAAATTTAATGTTGATTGGTTGAGTGTTTAGAAGAAACGATGGATAGGTCAACTACCCAGCCATGACAAAGAACAGATTGGCAAACTGTACTATATATATGCATACATATGATGATGATTGAAATGTGTATTGTTCTCCATATATAAGATTTTAACAATAACTTATTTGTTATATATACAATTTCACAATATTTTCACTTTTGCATACTTTAATTTCCATTAAAAACAACTTTCACTTCTGATTTTGCAATGCAGTGCTATAAGTTACAAATTTGTCACATTATTTAATTTGTTTACCCGTACTTTTTTCCTGCTTATTATTTAACTTTATATCGCTGTATAATGGTAAATTTGCACTAAGATGGTTGGAACAAATAAATATTCTTTTTATGCATGAATGCAGCTGAAAATAAGTATTTTCTTGCTAAAATAAATGACTCAAAGTCATAAGTTAGTTGTTGAGCATGGGCCTCGTTTTAAGATGGTTAATTTTTTATAGTTGTTTCATGATGCCCCCTAAATCACCAACCAATTATCTTTTGTGACGAAAAGTTAATTAAGAAAAATTAATTAGAACGTATAATAAAGTGTTACTCATCCAGCCATATTTGGTTTATTGGAAAGTTAACGTTTTACGTATTTCACACTAATTTTATATGCAAACATATATACAGTATTAAAAAGTTTTCATCGCAAATTGAGTGTATGACTAGAAAATTGAAGGTTCAAAGCAATCGTTGTATCATCATCAATTTCAGATAACATTACTAATAATAAGTACCTTTGATATGTACGTAGTTAGTATGCATGCACACAATAATTCTTTTAGTAGTTTAATTTGACTAACAATCATGATTCAATTATATGGTACGATGCTTGCTGGATTTGATGCAGCTAATGTTGTTCCAATTTGATGATAAGTTAGAGATATTGATAGGAGTTACAATAATATAGCAATAATGTTACCGTATGCAACAAATTAAAGCAAGTAGCCAACCTCGAGATTTTAATGGTATTTATAACTACCGAAAAACGCTGTCGACTCGCCAGTGATGAATTGCTAATTAACTTATTGCTAAACGTGCTATTAACAACGATTAACATGGGACTACAATTCTACTCCCATTGTATGAAGTCTTAAAAAACTTGGGCAACAATTCAAATTTGTGGCTAATGTGGATTTTAATAATAATATATAAGGCAATAACGATTTATCGATACTGTCGCCACAATCAACACGCTATTTCCTCAATTTAGCCAGTTTGGCAACGGTAACGTATCGACGCTGCTTCCTGACGTCGGGCATTCACATACCGACGCCAAAATCTGCCTTCATATTAGGCCCGCAAAATTTCTCGGGCTCATCGACGCCACACCGCTCCACATCTCTCTTGGCCAAACCGCAAAGACAAAATCGTGACAAACGTACGAAATATTATTTAATATCTTTTTGATTTACTTAAAACCGACTCCACATCTACGCCAACATTTTAATTAATTTTTTTTTGATTTATTTTTAACCGTTTCATAACGGTTTGGTCACTATATAAAGAACTTTTTCACCCCCGACGCCAAACCGATTATATAAAAATCATTTTCACCTCGACGCCAAACCTAATTTTAGTATAATTTATTTTTAAGTTAGCAAATTCGACGATACCGACACTATAACCTTTCTTTAAAACTACGACGCCTCCCGACGCCATTTCTGCATTATATGAAAAACATGTTCTGGGCTGACGCAATAATATACGCAAAGAACGAGGTCGTATTCTCATTCATTCTCAATTCATCTAAATCATACAAATAATTATAAAAACATCAAAGCATCCAATTCATATTTTCCAAAAGCATGATAAAAAATATAACTAATTCAATCAATTCTAGACAATATTAATGCATTCTTACGAAGTCATGAAAGCATCTCCTCCATCTTTTCGCCACGGGTAGCTGGCCGAGCTGACGCGCCATCTCTTCGCAGACAACACGCCAGACTACTGTCATCCTCCCGGGCCGTTCACCCGCTTAGCCATCCGAACGAGCGAGAATAGGTCGATGTCTCTCGTGAGTCTCTCGGGAAACACCACCACTGGGACGTAGTAGGCCGCCTCGGATGCCGATCAAGGCCGGGCCCTGACGATGAATCACGCTCGCCTCGAAAGCGTAACAAACTCACTTCTGGAAAGTGAGTAGCCGTCACGCCTATTCAAATTAAACCAATTTAAAAGACTAAATTCAAATTATCAATTCAAAGTAATGATTCAAACTTCAACAAACTATCAATTCCAAACCTATCAATTTCAAAGTCTATAAATAATTCAAACTATCAATTCAAACACAATCAATTATTTAATCTTATAACTAACTAATTCAATTCAAAGTTCAAACTTCGACAAATTATAAATCCAAACAAAAAAAACTCTAATTATCAATAATTACCAAACTCTAATTCAAAACAGGACAATCTTTCCGAAACGGAGAGAGTAATTCAACACCATTAACACAACCAAAATCAATAATTAAACAATCTAATTACTAATTCAAACTTAATCAACAATCTAATTAATTAATCAAACTCAAATGTTAATCTAATTTAATAATTCAAACTAAATAACTAATAATTACTAAACATTTAAATTAAATAAAAAACAATAAAAAACTAATCTTATGTCATCGGTATAATGTCCCCAACCAGGGATATATGGCTCTCTGCATCTCGGCATATGAGTGGTCTAGACCGAGTAAGGAGAGGACCGGGTTCAACCGATGAGGGCCGACGATCATATGGCATGGGCCATGGTTACGGCATCAACGAAGCGAGAGTGAGGAATGACTGCAAGTAGTCAGCGTACTGAAAGTGGCATGTGGCAAAGAAATGACATGTAAAAGTTTGGTGTGGGGGTCAAGTCAATTAAACAAGAAAAAAATTTACTTCCATTTACGCAGGCGGCCGGATCCTATATTTTTATTTCTATTTTATAATTTTTTTAATAGTTAATATATTACAATGGACCCCGACGCCTAATCGATGCCAAAAGTCAAAGCTACAATCTAATTAGTAGCCTAACTCAAGGCTTCTGGTGGATTTTCTTTCATATTCGAATTTAATTTTTCTACAATTTATATTGTCCACCGACGCTAAACCGCCTCCCCGAATCGACTTAATGTTTCTAATTTAAACAAACACCAGATCAATATTTCCCTGGCAATTGCCTCATTATCGACAAGAAATGGGCTATTTGGCCCTCTAACCCCGGCCGATTATGTATTCTAATAGTGATTTTCAAAGTAAATCGTATCCAATATTATATGGGGACGGTTCAAATTGGTGTCCAACAGTTCATTATTACTCGCCCAATAAATATATATATATATATATATGTGTGTGTGTGTGTGTGTGTCAATGATATGGTACGATGCTGGATGGATTTGGTTTAGGTAATAATGTTGTTATAGTTTGGTGAAACCTTTACATAGATTGTGGGGTTATTGTCCGGGTGGTCATGTGAAAAATGAGAGTTTTCGTTCAAGTAATCTCTCTTAATATGGCAAGTTCACAAGTAATCTCCCTTTAATATAGTAAGTCTACAAGGCATAACCTCAAAGATACATCTGATCCTCACCCCATTCCCACCCCACCCTAATCTACTATATGACTTTCAACATACATGATTATTTACTTAATTATCTCCTATGTTTCCAACCTCTTAATACATGAATGTTGACTGAAATGATATGATCAAATATTTTTAAGAGTAACATATATATATATATTTCCTTTTAATTTATTTTAACTTCGACCATTTCATTTTTTAGTGTAAGACTTTGTAGATCAATTATTTTTATTATTATTCTAATAAATATAAAATTGATATAATTGAACGATGAAAAAAAATATTTTTATAATATTATTTATGAAATTTTTTCATAATAACTAAAAAATGATTGATGTTAAAAATTGATATGAGAAAATGAATATTAAAGTAAATTGGAGTGATGATGATAAGCTAGGGACGGTGGTGTAGGTAACTGCCACAAATAGGATTAGTACTTAAAATGAACATAAATTAGTCAAAGACTCAAAGGTGTCTCATTTCTCGTATATATATAAGATGTGAATATAATAAGTTCGAGCGGCCAAGCTGATATAAGAAAGTTGAAATTCTGGTCTGATATCTTATTAATCATGTTCCATTACCAAATACTTCATCCCATCCATCCCATTTGTTAGAATTATTTTCTAAAATAGAATTTTTTTTAAGATTTTATTTCGCTTAAATTAGAAAAATCTAAATAAAAATTAAATTTCATGGTATTTAATTCAAATTTTTCTTAAATTTTACGCAGAAAAGAATACTTACAAATAGCGATGGATAATATCTTTTAATAAGTATAGAGACCTCATCATCGCAAAATTGTTTATAAGTAATAAATGATAATAATGGGAAGTTTCCGTTAGATAATAATTATTTTCTGATTTGCTTCTAATTGGGCCAGAGCACCTATCAAACACACTTAATGATCTCTATTTGGGGCATGCATCTTGTTTTGTTATTTGATAATTTGACAAGTCCAGGTTGTGATTGTGAGGTGGGGACCAATTTGTTTGAGCCTTACCTTATCCTTTCAAGTTGTAACTTGAAGACCATTATGTAATATGGTTAATTGGTTAGCATATTAATATTGAACCTATTACTTTCTAAGTTGTAACTTGTAAGATCAATTTGTAATTGGTTAGCATATTGATGGTGAACCTATTACTTCATTAGTTGTGTGTGGATGTTTTGAACCGGATGTGTATCTCCTTGTGTCTACTTTTATTTATTTATTTACATTCTTTAAACATAAATTTATTACTGTATCTGTATGTTCATTGTAGAAAGAGGGGAAACACCCCGAAGATACATGATACTTATATTAAAATATGTCATTGAGTATTCTTAAGATACATGATATTCACACTGAAATATGTCACCGAATATTCTTAAGATATATTATACTCACGAATGTTAAATTTTATAATACAATAACAAAATTTTATAATGCAATTACATAAGAATTATGGAGTATATAGAGTCAATTAATGTGATATTGACGTGTCTCAATACAAACAATTGAACACACAACTACAAGTAGCGAATCAATATGAATATGTAAATATAATATTGCGAAAATCAAGTAAGACTAGTTCATAATATTAAAAGTCAACAAAATGTACGTAGTAGTATACTAGTATATTTGATCGTGTACGCTGCAGTTGCTGTCAATGGCCTACTAATTAATCAATTACGTTACCTATTAACAAATCCATATATATGCACACAAATATATTTAATTCATTGACGTGTCTTATTAGGCTTATTAGTTGATATTGAGGATGGAGTCATGTTATCCATTAGTCGAATAATACATTTCCGACGAGTCAATAAAAACTTAATTATATCCGATATTTTCTTATTTTCGATTGATTTTATCGTGTAACATTATTATTGTATGTTTCAATTGCACCGCATGCTCATTCAGAAGGTTGCTCTTTCTATTGTGCGTGAGAACATAATCTCTATTAAAATCTCGTTCAACATCAATGAACTAATCACATAATTGAAGTGAATATGCACTATTTTATTTGAAGTTTTTTCAAATCAATAAATCTTAGCGCTCGGCCTCTCTGACACTTTGACTGCAGGATGTAATACCAAATATTATAATCATGATCGATACCTATATATGTTGTAATTATGATAATAAACTTGTAGACATCTTGTAATTATAATAGGAGTACATTTAGTTTCCAAAATATTAACCTTAGAATCGAGCCTTCTTGGCATATATATCAAGGAATTAATTACTTTACATTCTATAAAAAAAACATAAATAATAGAGTGGATTATATGTACTCATATGTCGATGGAGACCTCTAAATTATCCAAAGCAATAATATATATCCACATTTTAATTTCAGCAATCTTAGCCGACGCTATTGATCTTAAAGATATCTTCATTTTATTCTGTAGACCTCAAGTTTGTCCATTATCCAAATTCAAGTAAAATGGACGTACCATTTGGCTATCAACAAAGAAAGAAATCAGCAAAAGCCAAGTCAATCAACCTAAAGAATTTCATCAAACCATCCCTATACCTCGTCTTTATAGTCATTTCATATTTTTTTGGATATTTTTCAGGTCTAGCTTTGAGCCACAAACCACCAACTAATAATGATACAACATCCAGCCCCACGAGCACTATTAATATGGTAGTGTCACCACCCCCTGTGGAAGAGAGAATAGTCTCTTCCACCATGATCACCACGAGCCCAATATCCGATAACAACCACTATCATTTTACAAAAAAGTGTGGTTCTCCAGCAGTTCATTCAAATCTTGTTCGAAAAACGATCCTAGAAAAAGTTTTCAATGGAACTTCTCCATGGGAGAATTTCCCGCCTCCCCATGTAAGTCCCTTCCTGACACGAAAACGTGTGTCAGGATGGGGCTCACGAGGGGCAGTCTTTGAAAACCTAATAAAAAAAGTCAACCCCAAGACCATAATCGAGATTGGTACATTTCTAGGAGCATCAGCTCTCCATATGGTCCAGTTGACTCAACAGTTGAATTTAGACACTCAAATTATCTGCATAGATGATTTTCGAGGCTGGCCTGGATTCCGAAATCGATTTAAAGACATAGGCATGATAAATGGAGATGTTTTACTTCTTCATCAATTTATGCAAAATGTTATTAACACGAACGCCTCTGATTCAATCACGTTCTTGCCATTTTCGACTGGCTCAGGACTCGAAAATCTTTGTGAATGGGGTGTTTATGGTAACTTGATTGAAGTAGATGCTGGACATGATTTTCATTCAGCATGGTCGGATATAAATTTGGCTTATAAGCTTTTAAAGCCTGGAGGGGTTATGTTTGGACATGACTATTATTTGGCAGCTGATAATAAAGGTGTAAGAAGAGCTGTTAATTTGTTTGCAAAGGTGAATAATCTCAATGTTCAAGTTGATGGTCAGCATTGGATCCTTGTCTAATCTCTGATTTGTGCAGATTTTATTTTCGTTTGAAGTATTAATGTTACTTCTTTAATTATTTCTTGCATTATTATTAATGATCTCGATGATATGATCATGCAAAAGAATCTTAATTGATCGTTTGAGATGGTGCACAAAGCATTTGTATAGGTTATTTCAACACGTGAAATAAAGAGTGGCAAACAATATAGAATATTTGTTATCATTTACCATAGTTTGTTACCGGTATCCGAGGCAGGCACTCCTAGTGTGATAACATCAATATTGGTGGGAGTAGGTAGCGACAGTACATAGTTAAATTACTAAAAAGTTAATAAAAGAAAAACGCTTCCAAGACCTTAAAAGCTTTACGTCGCTATGTCAGCCACGCAAGTCGACGTAATCTCGTATCGGGGTGGCTTTAAAAGGAATTTCGCCCCCCGACTGGGCCAAGACATTCATGATGAATTCCTCCGCGAATCTCGCAAGCAGGATCTTTGCCGCCACGTATTCGCTTTCCACTTTTAACGTTGGTCGAGTAGGCGCAAGCCATGATCAAAGGCCTTCTGGCTCGATCCCCTTACCAACATTTTCTGGCCAGCCTGGCTCACACGTGACTCTCGCTTCTAAATAGATTTTATCTACCATTTGATTTTCAGAAATCCACAGATCATCCCTTGTGTTTACTCTCTACGCACTCAAAGAAGAAATGACGCGGCTCCTCGTTAAAAAATAATAATAATAATAATAATAATAATAATAATAATAATAATAATAGGGTGTTACCGGTGATAATTTTTATTCTTTAGTTTATTTTAATTTTTTTAATACATACAAATATATTGTAGAAACATATTTATAAACAAAAAATGAATACAAAAATGTAATAACGTTGAGAAAACCAATTTGCACCAATGGAGTTTATGAACAAAAATGAATTATGGAAAAAAAATTGAACAAAAAATGATCCAATGGGGGAAACCCCTGACTAAAAAAAAATTATACTATAAATGATTACAATAGCCTAGTGTAGAAGAATAACATATCAAGTTTGAAGTCACACATCACAATTCAAATGTACAAACTAACATGCAATAAGATATGACATTCATATTTCATATCGATGGAGATCATAATTGAATGTAATATTGTTGTATAATTATTTATCTGAATTTGTTCTATATATTATTTACTTGTGTGTTATAGACATCAATAATTGTTTTGTATAAATTTAATATTTTTTTCACTTTCTTGTATAAACAATTTTTTGTTATAAAGAAAAAACAACTTACACCAAAAAAAATAGATTTAAGTGATAAAATTAATTTGTCCTGTACCAAAAATCGAAATATGTGATTTAGTGAGAAAAACAGCTCCCATGTCCATGCCCATATCAAACCCAATTCTTAGCCCAGCCCAATTAATACACAATTATATATTCAAATCAAAAACCCTAATTTTCAGAAACCCTAATTCTTGATTTGCAGAAATCAATTAAGTAATCAAAGATGCAGATTTTCGTGAAAACGTTGACTGGGAAGACTATTACTCTTGAAGTTGAGTCAAGTGATACTATTGACAATGTCAAAGCTAAGATTCAAGACAAGGAAGGAATCAACATTTTTTCAATTTTTTACTTTTTATGTATAAATTTAATTGTTTGTCCCAAAAAGATTGTCCAGTTTGGTTTTTAATTGTTTAAAGTATCAATCTTTGTAGTGTTAATTAGCATATATAGCTTTGGTTTTGTTCAATTTGGATTTTTTTATTAGATTTAATTATATGTAACAAAAATATTGTCCCGTTTATTTTTCAATTATGTGAATTAGCAAACTCTGTAACTTTGATTGGCATACATAAATTTGAATTGGATTCGTTGTGGGCTGGTTCTGTAAATTTAATTGTGTGTCCCAAAATGATTTTCCAGTTTGATTTTTAATTGTTTAAAGTAAAAATCTTTGTAGTGTTAATTAGCATATATAGATTTTGTTTTGTTCAATTTGGATTGTTTGTTAGATTTAATAGTGTGTCCCAAAAATATTGTCCAGTTTATTTTTTAAATTGTGTGAATTAGCAAACTTTGTAACATTAATTGGAATACATAACTTTGAATTGGATTCAATGTGGGCTGTTTCTGTAAATTTAATTGTGTGTCCCAAAATGATTGTCCAGCTTGATTTTTAATTTTATAAAGTAACAATCTTTGTAGCTTTAATTGGCATACATAACTTTGAATTGGATTATTTATTGAGAATTTAACTTGACAATCTTATTAGGACACACAATTTATCTAATACTCCGTAATAGTTAACGATTTAAATTGAAAACTCAATTACTTTTAATTGTGGATAAATTGAAGACCATACTATTTATTTACTATTTTTATGCTGTAGGAATTCCACCTGACCAACAAAGATTGATTTTTGCTGGTAAGCAGCTCGAAGATGGACGTACTCTTGCTGATTACAATATTCAGAAAGGTAATTAATGGATTTATTTGCTCTTGAAAATGACATTTATCAGTCGTATCTTTTTATTCGATGTGATTTGTTGGTGTATTTTATTATTATGTCATTTGTTTTTCATTAGAGTCGACACTGCATCTTGTGTTGAGGCTTCGTGGAGGGATCATTGAGCCTTCTTTGATGGCTTTGGCAAGGAAGTACAACCAGGACAAGATGATTTGCCGCAAGTACGCCCTTTTCTGCTGTTCGCTGTGATTTTTCTTAGTCTTAAGATTCGAGTTTCTGTTATACTTGACTCCCTAAGAATACCTGAAAATACAAGCAATGCACCTTTTCTTCTTTGTCTGCGTTGGATTCATTTATCAATGTATTTTTGACCCTTTTATGTTCGGAAAGGAGGGTGACTACATGAGTTTTGGGTGATATATATTCAGTAACTCTTGTCAATATGTTAATCACTTAAGAAATTGGGTGTTGATGTTATTGAACAACAAGTATATTCTTCTAAATTCCTTGTTTGTATCAGATGCTATGCCCGCCTACACCCTCGTGCTGTTAACTGTAGGAAGAAGAAATGTGGACATAGCAACCAGGTAATCACAGTTATCTATATTTGGCTTTGTAATATAAAAAGTGAAAATGATCTGAATGTTCTTCATCCTGGAGTGGAATACCTGGTTAGCTGATAAATACGAAAAAGAGTGGTTTGATAATTTTCTTACTCACATGCTTTTTTCTATCTTTTTACAGCTGAGGCCAAAGAAGAAGATCAAGTAGAAAGTGATGGTGCATTGGTGCTACAACTCTCTATTTAGTTTAAAAGCTGAATTTTTTGTTGTGAACAATTTTTATGAATGTTGACTATGAAAGTTTTTTGTGTATGCCAAAAAGTGATTGGTTGTTTATCTATTAGTTTCAGCTAATAGATCTTTCAAGCCTGGCAGATGTTATATGTTTAAGAAATTTTGTTATTTCTCTGATATTCTTGTTAGTCCTGTTCTTGAAATTTATTATTTTCCCACTCCACTTGTTGACAACATCGAATGGAGTTTAATACGTCTTGACTGGGACATTTCAATCTGTAGATTCAAGATTGAAGACACTATTTTCCCATAGTCTTAATGATTGATTTGTTTAAGGGTTTGGATTTGGAATGCCAAAATTTCTACTCTCTTGTCATTATACTAAGATATAGATGTGTTGTCAAGATGCACGCCCGGTTATGGGAAAAAACCCATTTAAGCTTCTTCATTGCGATCCAAAATTTAATCTTCCTAATATTTTATATATCATATGAATTTATGTCTTAATTTACGTCGTAATCTATCAAGCATTGGTGCAAAAAGCAAATGCATGAAATGGTAGTATTTTTATGTTAATTTCTTGGCTCACAGATAATCGATGCTTATTTTCAACTTAAAAATTTTAAATTCAAAAATAGGGTCTTCTTTTATTTAAACAAAATTATTTTTATGACTCTCCACTTAAACCATACTCGCAGACAACATATAGTAGACGAATCGCTGGATCCTCACAAACAAAAACACTCCCAAAGAGACGCGCTGCAAACGTTGGGGCTCTGACAAGCATTGAGGCCCGTTGGGCGACCGACGCCAACACCCACGTCTACGCCCACCGAATCTAAGTTTTTGAAGGCCGAACGTGAACGCAGACACCTGGTAATTATTGAGGCCCACTCCGGCCTACAAGACACTCAACTAAATACAATGTCAACCCGTGACTCCGCCAATTCAACCCCTGTCGACGTCCTATTGACCGTTTGGGACGTCCGATTCGTGAAAGAATAGCTTTTTATCCATCACAAAAATACACCTATTTACACCTTTATATCAGTAAATAAAAAACAAACCACACACATACATAAAAAACCCATAAATATCTAAATCGAATCCAACAAAAAATCATAAACAAACTTCAAACATCCGAACTACGCTTTTAATATCTATAGAATAAAAAACAAACCATAAACATTAAACCAAGCAAAGTTCATCCATCTATAAAAACAAAATAAACTAAAGTTCATTTATAAAAGAAAAATAAAAACATGTAACATTATTCTTCGCTCTTCATCTATCATATCTGGGATTGTCAAAACATCTTCGACGCGATACCTTGATACACGCTATATATCACTGCTTTCAATTCCGGGGCCACATGACGATCAACTAATCCAAACGATTTCAATCCCTCCCATTCCAAGTCAGATATATTTTTTCAACCTACACATTTCAATAATATTCAATAAAAATAACGATGGTGTATATAATTTTAAATCAATATAGAATACATCAGATTCGCATCTTTGTATTATCCAATAACATCCTTGCCTGGCCACCACAGATTCAGTGATCTGACAAGACGAAGAAATGGCTCCCTGTGACCTTAACACGCAGGGGAACGGATCTCCAAGTGGGATTCTGGCCCATCCTCGCTGAGGTCATAAAGCGCTACACCCATTTCCTGGTTCCCACTTCTTCTTTCACTGTGCTCGTACAATCTGTTGCCACCTCCCATTTGATCACACACTTCACTTTTCCACCAATATATTTATCAAGTTGGTCAAGGATCAAGCCCCCCACCTTTTGAAATAACTCACAAATTTAGGCATTTCATTATTCATACATTCACCCCTCATTTACCAAGAAATTGATATCAACATACCATACGTAAGAACGATTTCTCCTACCTCCTATCCATATTTTTAATAATCAATCTAGGTAAGTTGATCTTCTTCTCATTCAATAAAGTATACGCAGTAAGGTATTTAATGACACTAAGCCATTGATTGTTGCTTTAGCGTACATCAAAATATCTTTTACAATCTTAAAAAACAATTATTGACGGCCATCGTGACGCCTCCAAGCTTTTTATCATCATCACATATTCGATCATTGTTAAAATACTCAATTTGCTTCATCTCGAGTAAATGGACAATTTAAACTCCAATTCCCTAGAGGCCATTCTGTGTTGGTCATTATAACTCTCACCCAAATTCTGCAGCTATCATATGATAATCTAAAAATGCCTTTTACCATGAACATACCAAATAATTGAATCATTTGCATCCACTGCATATACATATAAAAATTCTCTAATCGATTCCTAAAAATTATATACAATTAAACTTAGTAAGATTCAACTATCCATGAAAATTCAAACTAACAATGACATTATTTTGTATCTTCAAGTTCTTTTTTTCAATAACATACATACCCGTTGATGGTTTTCTTCATAAACTGGTTGAAGCTCGGCGGGTTCTAATGGCGCGCGAAAGTGAGACTCCTCCCTCCTTTGCTTCTTTCCTTTCCCCTTTTGCTTTTATTTCTCCTCCTCGCTGCGGATACCTTTCTTCACAAGTGGCCACCGGTATTAATTAGCAAATTAGAAAATGTGTTCTTTTAAGTGTTATAGAACACTTTGTACACTTTAAATTTGCAGCATTTAAGTTTCTTATAAGAGAAGTGTAGAGAAAAATATGAAATTTTTGTGTCGAATCGTTAAGCACCGAGGAAATGAATCTCGACAGGTTTCCGAGCAATTTATAAGGCTTGAATCGCATTTGCTTATTCGACGCCCGCTTAAAATTAATCGTTTACCATGACGCCCGTTTATTTTATCGGATGTCCGCTTTCAAGTATAAATATACTAAGCCGGGATGTCCGCTTCGCTTATCTGATGTCCGCTTAAAATTACCTCGCTACTCAACTCTCCGCATCGACATCCGTTTAAGCATGTGACGCCCGGCTCGAAGTATACGTAGCTTAATATCCGTCAAGTATGTAGACGCCCTATTGAAGTATGACGTCTGCTCTCGGCATAGAGGACGTCCGCTTTTTGACCATTTTTACAAAAACTTTATAATAAGATAATCATAAAATATGAAATAAAAATATAAACTTATTTTTTTTATTAAGCTGCTCAAATTCTTCTTATATCAAGCAAGGGCCAAGAGTTTACATCATCACATAATAAACCAAAAGCAAGATAAGTTCATTCTTGATCTAACCTTTCATCTTCCGAATAGAGCAAATCATTGTTGTTATTATCTTCTTTCTTCCGCTCTTCTAAGCTGGCCTGCCGATGTCTTGTTCGATGTCGAAGTCATCAAACACGCTGGGCGCACTCCATGTTGCATCTTTATCTTCGCATCCTTTTCTCCTCCGGCCCAATCCTTGATTGCTACACAAACTTCTATCGTCATGGTGCTGAAGTCTCAATCGACCTTCTAGTCAGAGTATCAAGTTTTCATATACTAAACGCAAACTCACTAGTTATCGTAGACATATGAATTGCAAAAATTTCCTTAGCCATTTTACTTAATATAGGAAAAATACCTTCCTTGCTCTCCAAATATCGAGAACATCAATCGGATTTTCAGCGATTGTATACGCATTATGTCAAAAAAGCGTATTTTCAAGTATCGAGTCAACTCATTTAAGTCTCGAGACGGGAGCAGAAGTATATGAAACAAATTTTTCACTCATGGCTTTTTTAATGCGGATTACCCTTACTAAGATAATGACAATCCATGTGCTAAGGTAGTACTACTACTTTGCACTTTATTACTTGGAGAATGTTTTTAAAAAAATTTGGAATACATGTTGTATAAATATGCTTCAATTTGTGTTTTGTATGCATTCTTAGGGAAATTAACAAAATAACTAGGATCAAAGGTTCAAATATTCATAAAATAAAATCTATCCATGCAAAGAATATATCTAGTTTAATGGTTGGTCACATTATCGTTAATCGATAAAGTATACGCATGTGGAACGGGAAGATAATATTTCAAAAAAATTTCTCTTCCATATTAGAATCATGTCTTTAAAGCAACAAACTTATCCCTATTATCATGCATACGCATAAAGTAAAAGCCTCGACAATACATTCAAAAGCTGATGAATATCGGGGATTATATCGAGTTGAAAAAATTTTAGCGACTAAAAGTGTGCAAGAAAATGGAGCAACTCTAAACAAGAGGCCCACCTTCAATAAAAAGTGGATCTTGGCAGTGATAACGACCTCATTAAGAGACTCACAAGGCTCATTATAGAATGATGTAATCTCATCTCTATATTTATATGCACGAAGCAAAGAAGATTCATATGTAGAATTCCATCTAGTCTCTACATCCAATACACTTTTCTATATTTTTTACCACTTACAAAACTAATGCCTTTACTATTTTATTTTATTCGTGAAGAATAAATTAAACGAACTCCATTTCTAATATACTGGAGCAAATTCATCCCAAACGATAAAGAATTCCATCTTTAGCTACTAGTCAAGAACACATTACAAACACCTAGTAATGTAAATAAGTTCTTCAAATTGCGGCTTACATTTTAATTTAACAGTTTCAATAGACACACTATTAGTCGATGCATTATCAAGTGAAATAGAACTAACTTTATGTAAACATCGATATTCAAAACAACATTGCAATATTCCATCGGTTATTTGAATATTATCATGTTTAGCAACACTACGGAAATAAATACACGCCTTGAAGAAGTCCAATCATCATCTATCCGACGACAAAGTGAATAATAATACTTTATATCAAAGTTTCCTCACTCTAAAAGTGAAGAATACTACTAAACAAACATTCCAAGGTACGAAGAAAAGCCGACATTACATGTTAGATCTTTTGGTTTAAAAAAAATATTTAAAGGCAATACTTCCTCATGTGAGCTTTCTAGTGGGATCCGTCCGGCCTAAGTGATCAATCGCTCCTTGAATCCAATCGGTATATCTCCAACTTTCACAATGATCGAAAGGCAAAAGACTACCTACCAAATTTCATCATTCAAGCCTTATAATTTAACTTTATCATAAATAAACTTTTGGCCGGTCACAGGCATTAAGCCAACACCTCCACCCCTCGCCTTCTTTACTATCTTCATCGAAGTATTTATCACTTCAGAATGCCTAATAAAATGTCCGGTTCCAATTTTTCTCCCGCCTTATAACTATATATGTTTTTACAAAGTATACACGTAGCTTTAAGTCATTTTCTCTCGACGGGGCACAAAGTATTTCCAAACCCAAGATACCTTTTTTTCTTTGAACTAAACTTTTACCTGCTTCTGGCTTCGATTTATTCTCGAGCTTTATACGGTTTTCATCTCCTACCTTATTTTTTATCTTTTCGACGACTAAAATCTACTTCTTCCCTCCTCCTTCTGCATCCTCATCATCTGTATCTATATTATTAAAATTATCAACAAGACTAAATTCCTGGTCTATGTATGGCTCATATGTGCTTACGCCAATCAGGCCTACCCTCACCTCCACTCCTAATATTCCACCCCTTGTGAGCTATCAGGAATAAAAAAAAAATTTGGGTAAATACTAAATAAGTTGAAATTTAATAAGATTATACCAAAGTGAAACAAAGAATATAATAAAACGAAGTAGGGATAAAAAGATCGGCACTTGCCCTCAACGCAACTCGTGAATCCTATCAAGCATTTAGTATTTAATGCTACCTCTCATCATATTATTTATTCCTCCATATGTAACATTTATAATCAAAGAAGAAAACCAAGCAACCAAAGATGACATATTTAATCGTATGAATGAATTAGCTTCGTATAATCAAGTAATACGTAATTAACGATGATATTTGATATGAAAATCGAATGAAGCCATGTTTTATTTATGTGAGTATAAAAACGGCTTATTTTTTCTCAACCTGACGTCCGGCTATCAATCTGGATATCTTGTCGGAACCATTATCTGCTATAATCTGCTACTTACCGACGTCCGTAATAAAAATGATATCCGCTAATAAGCATTTAAATCGAACAAGCCAGATAATCTGCTTACACGGACGCCCCGGCTTACCTGAGCGGATGCCCGCTTACCGCGCTGGTGGAATCCAATTCAAGATGCTCTCAGACGGACGCCCGGCGAATTGTCGGACGCCCGCTACGTTAACGAACCACTAATCTAACGCGGCGTTTAACGCGATTCTAACGTCCATCAACTGTGAATCTAACGCGCTGCATTTAACGTTGTGGGCTAAAACCTCGCCTCACCCTAACAAGACAAGTGAACAAAAATAACGAAGCAGACACGCGCCAATCTAACGCGCCGAACCCGAAATCCATCAACGAGCCGACTAACGAACTGGCCCACACCGAACTCCCCCACTTACCACGCCTTCATTCTGGCAAAATTACACAAAGATTTCGAAGATGGTAGGAACTAGGAATTGCTCTGCATACGTGATTATACAAGTAAAACTTTGCCAAATGACAAATTCAAGGAGGTAGCTAAGTATTCTTGCATATTGATATAGGATATCAGAGCTTTCAACAAATGCCAAAAAATATCAAAAGAAGTTCAGGAAGAAGATTATTTCAGGTCTGAATGCAACCAACAAGTACAAAAAGTTAACAAACAATTGATTGCACCTGATATGTGATCATGAAGTCACATGCTGCTACTTAGTGATGAAATACTAGTAAAAATTTCAACTGCATATGATATGCATTCTCCAAAATAGGCATAAGGTTGCCTTACAGTAAATGCTGCAATGGATTAGAACATATAAGCTATAAAAGACGACTCATCGGATTGAACCGAGTTTAGTTTTAATGCCCACGAGCGATGTAGGCAAGGGAAATGGTAGCTAGAATTGTTGTTGCAGAGGACAATAAGGTCCAGAAATTCTTCTTCTTGTGTTCCTCTGCTACAGAATTCTGGAGAGACTCGATTTGCCGTTTCATTTCCTCCCCTTTGATCTCGTTCCTCTTGAAAGCATTCTTGATCATCTCCAATTCTGAAATATATGGCTCACTGGAACCTCCATTCAACTTCTTTTCACCATCAGTACCAATCTTTTCATCGACGATGGAAGATACCAACTCTGCTGCTGTACCTTTCAGCATGTTCAAAACTTTCATTGAGCTTTCCTCTTCCAATTCCACTTTATTACGGAATGTATCAAACTCTTTCCTCACTTTAGCAAGTGAACTCTCAGCCAAAGCTAAATCGTTTCTCAACTTCCCACAGATGTTTTCCAGTTCTCCTTTTTCATCGCTGATGCCAGCCTTTTCAGCCTTCATATCTTCAACCAACTTCGCCTTTTCTTCAATTATCTTGGCCATGTCTTCAATCTTCCGTAGCAACTCCAACCCCTTCGTTTTCTCCTCATCGATAACTTTCCTACCCTCGTCCCTTTCCAACTCAACTTTATCCAGTGCATCTTTATAACGACCAACCTCAGATTCCAAGTTCTTAATTTCTACCGTTCCTTCATTGCAAGCACTTAATAATTGCTTTACGACTTCTTTGAACTCAGACGCTTCCTTTTGCAAGTCACTAATTGCACTTTCCTTTTCACTCAATGCCTCGAGAACCTTAATTTTCTCATTTTCCACCATCTCAGTCGCCATCTTCTGATCATCTAATTGCTTCAGTGCATCATCCAAGTTCTTCTCTACCAAATTTTTCTCCTCGACAACTCTCTCAAGTCCCTTCGACATCTCATTCTTTTCCCCAACCAATTTCTCAATCTCCAAAGCCATCTCCTTTTGTTTGTCCGCACCCTCAACACGTTTCTTCTCCAATTCAGCCATAGCCACCCTCAACTTCTCCTCTACCCTATCTAAATTCGACACCGTTCGACTCACAGTACTTTCCAACTCAACCTTCTTCGCTTTCTCCAAACTCAACTCCTCTTCAACCCCTTGTTTCTCCTTCTCAATACTAACAATCTTCCCCTCCATCTCTTTAATCACTTTAGCATTGTCGCTTTCAACCCTCGACTTCTCCCTCATCAACTCCTCAATCTCATTTTTCCTCTCTTCGTTCTCCTCTACCACAAAATCATGTTTCTTCCCTAGTTTCTCAATCTCCTCCTTAACCCCCTTAAATTTCCTTTCCATATCAATCAACTTCATGCTCAAATCCTCAGCCTCCTCGATTTTCACACCAAGTTTAGCCTCCAATTCATCCCTCTCCCTTTTCATTTCCTCACAAACACCCTTTTCCAAACCAATCTCATTCAACAAACCCTTAACCTTCTCCTCCAAAACCAAAACCTCCCCATTTTTCTCCTCCTCAATCACCCTCTTTTCCTGCAAAAGCCCACTCCTTTCCTTCTCAAGAACCACAATCTTCTCCACCAAACCCAAAACCTCCCCATCTTTCTTGCTTTTCGCCTCCTCAACCTCCCTCTTTTCAAGCAAAACCTCACTCATTTCCTTCTCAAGAACCTCAATCTTCCTCTCCAAAACCAAAACCTCCCCGTCTTTCTCGATTTTTGCCTTCTCAATCCCCCTCTTATCTTTCTCAAGAACCTCAATCTTCTCCTCCAATACCAAAACCTCCCCGTCTTTCTCGCTTTTCGCCATCTCAATCACCCTCATTCCTTCCAAAAGCTCACTCCTTTCCTTCTCAAGAGCCTCAACCTCCCCCCTCACCTTCACCACACCCTCACAAAACTCCCCAATCTGAAACCCAACAAAAACCAAACAAACCATTTTCTCCAATTCAAGAACCAAACTTTCCTCACCCAAATGAGCCAATTCACTCATCATTTCAACCTTAACAGATTCCGTACGATTTAGGACCATTTCCAGAGACCCTTTTGCCTCCTTAAGCGAGTCCACTTGTTGTCTTCTCTCAGTTGCTTCTTTAAGTAGCAAACTGTTTAAGGACTTCAAATGCTCAAGTTTTTCATATGAAACATCATCATTTTGGGACATGTTTGTTTGAGGTTGAATGGGGTTTTTGAGGTTGTTGTCTTCTTGACGGTGGTTGTTGTGGGACAACTTCTTCTTGGCCATTTTGGGATATTTTGTTGTGTGCTTTTTGGAATTTGTTCTTGGGTGCTATTGGTGATGGAATATGAGTGGTTTAGGTTTTTGTGAGGGTTTTGAAACTGAAATAAAGTCGATGGATTTACTATATTACCATGGGGTGAATCTGAGTTTGTTACGAATTTATAACACGTATAATTACTCAACAATGAATTTCGAATCCATCAAATGAAATGAATTTCGAACTAGTTTTAATGAATTAATTGATTTCTTTATTTTGGGAGGGGTGATAGATTTGTTAGGATTAAAATCTTACAACGTATCGAAGTACTTGTATATACCTCAACTTCGATCATCCTGACGTCAAGACACTCAATGCAAGCAAGTCTACGGCACTAACAAACTAACCTAATTTGATTACCCGTCTAAGTGCTTTGCCTAATCAGCACTGGGAATGCTAAATATTCATTCTCAACTCTTCATACAAGATGTAGTCACCTTATAAGAAATAACATTCTATCAAGAAGGCGAGTGCTCTGGGCCCCGATCAATCGAGACACATCCCACACGAATAATCTCCAGAATATACAAAAGCGCATTTCGCCGATCCGCACGCGCCGATTTCACACTTTTAAAATATATGGTTAAGAGTATCCGACCGTTGCTTTGGAGATAGGGTTTGATATAGATTATAGAAAGACATGGAGAGAGTGGGGCAACACTATATACACACTCAGATTTTTGGATTTTCGAATTCAAACTTTCAAGAATCACCAAAGGGGGACTGGCCCATGTGAATCTATATTCATATTATTCAACCACTAAAATTCACTCCTTTTGTCCGTTCCACTGGTTTTAGAGCCAGCCTCAACCATTTAATAATTGCTCAACTTCATTTCTTCTATGTTGCATATTATTTCAAGGAAGTTGTTGGTCACAAAAATCTGGCTTTGTAATTGAGTGCAATGTAAGTATATTGAGTATGAGACGGTACCAATAAGTACCATGGTGTATTATTAGAATCGAGAAATTTTGTTATTCGATCAAATCTAATTTAAATGAGTTCATATTCCATCACTAGTTTAAAATAACATTTACTCCATCATTCATTATTACATGAAGTATTATTGTTAGGCTTTTGGCAAAGCTGCCTATACTATTAAGCTTAGCTTGCCTACGCTACCTCGTATTATTTTTAGCTTGGCTCCTGCAAGACACCCCGAACTTAATCTCTGCGCCTCAGACTTTTTTTACTGCCTATACACACCCCGCCACTCCCATACACCTAATTTTCATTAAATGAACGACTATATTATCCTTAAAATACACATCAGCCTACGCAAACGACTATTTCTGGTTCCCTAACACTCAAAGATAAGAGACGCGAAACGACTATTTTCGCCCCACCCCTATTCGCAAGCCGCAGTGAAGTTGTGAAGTTTCCCTTATTAAGTACAAAATCGTCATTTCACTCAAAATAAGCAATTGGCCGCCTCACCCCCACGCCTCCAACACCCCCACCCCCCCCATTCTCAGCTGAACGTATTCACGGTGTTCGACGAAACCAAAGCACCCTCATCTCCACAACCCCTACTGACGCCCTCCTCTTCCCTCTCCTTCCTCCATATCACCACCGCCAAGAACACCACCTCAATCGATACCCAACGCCTCAAAAACTCCTTCTACAATTCCTGGGCTTACCCTCCATGTCCTTCCCTCGCCACCACCTGAGTCGCCTCTAAACTTCTTCAACTTCATCCGATCTAGCTGATCAAGGCCACCCGATTCCGCCTTCGAAACCTCTGGGAGCAGCCTACCAAGTTAACCCAACTCCTCCTCCACTTCTCCCTCCTCATACTTCCCTCAAATTCCTATCCTCCCTCCCCTACGCCACCATAATCCCAACTCTCTCCACCAGCCTCCCTCACATCACCACCCTTCGGGTGCCCTGCCTCGACAACAATGTCATGTTTTCGTCGCCTTTATATGATGACGGCTCACTATCGCTGCGAATTTCCGAGGATTTCTTCGACTGAAATTTACTATTCACGGGCAAGTAGTGGAAAATTCGTAGTTTGCATGTCCAGAGCGTTTCTGACATATATCGGTTGTTTCTGATGTTGACGCGCTCTTAAAGTTGATATCCGTAGATTATTCGACTATCGGCTGCTTTCGAGTCAGTAGCTGATGGGTAATTTCAAATCGCCGCCTCGCCGCTGGCCGACTCATGCTCACGCCCGATTTACGAGGTTTCACGAGGTTTTCTGGGGATATTCGTATTCTGGTTGTTTCATGCAGGGGCATTTGGCCGCCTTTGTGTTTCGACGACGATATTTGCTGCAAGTAAGAATGGACTTTATTACAGTTAATTTTTAGGTGGGTACAATGACAGAAAATGATGGGACTTTTTGCGGAATGGCTCGGATTACTTTTCCCCTGGTCTTTATGTTGCTGATTCTCCAAGTATTCATGGATCAAGGATGGATTGCAATTAAATAGACACGGTTCTAAAGGCTAAGAGAAGCATGCTATCGCAGTTTTCCCCCGTCCCCCCCCCCCCGCGACGTGACGCAAGAAGGGCAGTGGGAAGGGCAACATACTATTTAGTTGAAATGACAATTTTGCCCTTTAATGAAACTTCCTAACTACTACACTCTCAGAAATAGTGGTGGGCAAAATAGTCATTTCACATACTATACTTTAATTGTTAAAAGTGACAAAATAATTTTCCCTTATCGCTGACTCAACGCCAGATTTAGCTGCATTATGTCATTTCACCAATGAAAATTGCAAAGATGAAATGCCAGATAGACACTAAAAAAGACAGTGGGTCTGCCTCCTGACAAGCTTCAGGGCTGCGCCTCAGACACTAAAATAATACAGCGCCACATGTACACTAAAACCATAGCATGCGCCCCTTCTTCGCCAAAAAAAAAAAAAAAAAGCCTATTTGTTATTAAAACCATATTATTCTAACTTATATATCCTATTTTTTTGGGAAACCCTCAATTGAGGATGTATTAGATAATGAAAATAAAAATACAATCAATCACCAAATCTTCATATGAATAAAAGATATTGAATACGCTAATAAAATAAAGCGATCAGCATTTCTTTTGTTGAAACGTATAAAAGAAAGTTGGGAAAATGTACGCTTTTGCTCCGTAAGCAAGATAAATACCCCCATCCCAACTAACGAAAGCTCGCACCACACCACAAAGATTCTGGTCGTAAAGTCTGGAAAGCAATATATATTACCCATTCCCTCAAGTTATCTCTCTCTTTTCTTAAAAATAGTAAGTAGTGAATTAGTTCGAAATATTAAATACCCGCTTATAACACTAAAGACGCGACGGTAGACTTTCAGCTGCCTGGATTCCTCCGCTCAACAACTGACCGAAGGTATTAACAACATAATCCATAAATCTTTGAGGTATGAAATTCATTTAGTTTACATATTATCTATGTAAGTTAAAATTATATGTGAACGGACCCGGACCCTATTTCCTTACACTTACAATATTTTTAACTATTAATGATTTGCTAGTATCTCGTTTGACTATAAACAGTTTATATACATTTGATTTGTTTTTCGGACTTTTGAACTATTGACCCCATTGCCTTATTTTAATTACATACGTAAACTTTGGACTCCCAATAAATTATATCTTCATATTTGACAATATTTTGGACAAATGACTATTGAGAGACTATATTGCCTTATTTGACAAATACGCCATTTAATATTATTATTCCCTCGGTTTTATTACCTAAGCATTGACCTTTACGATCTATTACTTATTTGATGATTTTCCTCACTAAATTTTAATAGCTATCACCTCAAGTTCTTCATACTAGTGCCTTTTTCCGATTCACGTAAGCTGGCCTTATAAAAACATTCTCCTCTAAAAAAAAAGAAAAAAATGATTTTCCCTCACTATGACAATATTTATGACTAAGGACTATCCATGGACTCACATGGACTATATTACTTACCCTTTATTTGACCATCTCTTACTGACCTGTGACATCAATTTAACTGTTTAATGCACTCCAAATAAAATTCATCCCATGACATAAATAAAGTTCATAAAATCTTCACTTTATATTAAGCTAGTATTGTTTCAATTCTATATTCTTTTTATATCAAGCTTCATTTTATATATTGATAAATTTTCGCTGAAAAAGTTTAGTTTTTTTTCGTATAAAACAAATTTATTTATATTATTATCCCAATTATCATATCTCAATTTATATTATCTCACTATTGTGTTATCTTCTTTATTCGTTATCGCAGTACTAATTATTCGTTTATAATCATGCGTATTATATTATCATATTGCGGTTCATTTATCGTATAATCATGATAAAGGTGATTCTAACGGCTACATTTCATATTTAACAATAATTTAAAATATTTTTTTCTCCACCTTTTTCTAACAAGAATAAACAATAAAATCAATACTATTTTATTATCCTCAAACGGTAATAAAACGGTAACAATAACGGACACTTCTCAAAATACTTCATTCTCTTCACATAATCGCAGCCTTCCATAAGAATGATAATATTAAATAAAAAAAATTTAAAAAGGAACGAAAAAATACGGATTATTATTTTAGCACCTTATCCCGAGTCGAGTCGTAATTCAAAATATTATTTTAAAGCAGCTTTATTAAATAATCAAGATTAATTTATCGGCTTCAAAGAAAGCAAGTGAAAAAAAATTCAAGACTCCTATCCTCGAAGCCTGTGACTACCGAAAAATATTATCTTAGAAAATTTATTAAAGTTAATCGAAAAAGAATTTTATCGAAGCTCAGACAATGTTTTCGATAATTGAAAAAACGAACGCACTCCCCATCCCGAAGCTCCATACGCCAAAAATTATCTAGAAATATTTATTAAAAGTTAATCGAAGATACTTTATCGAGCTTATACATTGAAGGATAATTGCAAATAAAAATGAAAAGGAACGAAAAAAAACCTATGATAATGCTCCAACTACCTTCTACGCGACTTCTCCCTTAAATTTATCTTGTAACTTTTCCCGCAACTCTTCTATAGCCAAAGCGTCCTATGCCTCAATATTGTTGTCTTTTAATTCTAGTCTCTCCTATTGTTGATTTGTTTTGATTTCGATTTCTCCCCTATACGTGTCCGATCACCACTATCTTCGCAAGTATCCTCCCAACTTATTCAGAATCTTATCTTCAAATTCACGTGTATTCTCAGAATACCGTCTGCTTTGCCCACCATGAAGACTGAGATGATAATTCAGAAAAAAAAAAACCAAACACCATTCCTCGAAGCTCTTAATCAAAAAATATTATATTGTAAAGTTTTACAGTTAATCGAAGATAATTTATCGAAGCTTCTACATTAGTTGATACTGGAAAAAGGCCAACGAAAAAATATCATCTTAATGCTCCTATCCCTTTGAGAGTTTAATTTGGCCAAAAAATATTATCTTAAAAGTTTTCTTTATTAAAAAAATCGAAGTATTAATTTATCGGCGCTCTACAAGAATGCATAATCAGAAATAAAGCACGAAAAGGAACCTAAAAAAATAATGAATCATTAATTTAGCACTCCTATCATGGTACCGAATTAAAAAATATTATTTGTAGCTTTATTAAATAATCGGTCAACAATTTATCGAGCTTAAAAAAAACCTTAAAAAAAATCAAAACAAAAAAAAAGAGCCACGGGCATGGAAAACGTATGACCATGCGTGTGTCTCACCTCACTAGCCGCTTTATAATATACTAAGATTAGAGTGGAAGCGACCATCACATTCGGATGGTCCACCGCCATCTCCAGCCTCCTTGAAATTATTAATGGTGAGCATTGCAGCATTGTTAGGCACAACATCGATATCAAATGGGAGAAAAGCAAGAATGAGAAATGCAAGAAATATTGCATGAACACCATAAGCTTTCATCTTTAATTTCTATGTGTATTATGACTTTATACAAAGAATGCAGTATTATTTATGTAGGCATGTAGCAATACAACTAGTAATCCTTGGCCAATCGCTACTCCGCAATTTATACTGATAATAACTCGTGGCATTTCATCTGCATTTAAATAACAATAACACCAAACATTTATATACCACTAATTCAGACATATTTAATAAAATGTAAAGAAAATAACGCTGAAATAAACAACACAAGGATTTCACCCCTAATTCCTCTCAACGCGAAAGACATCCAAATTCTACCTGCATCCACACTAATAATATCAGCGGTACATTGTTACACTTAATTCAAAGAACCCTTACTCAACGACTCCTCTCGTGATGCTTTCTCACACTTAAAACCCTGCATACAAGCCTCTCATATACGCTCTCTCAATCTCTACGACTCTTTTTATCAACAACCTCACTAATTATAATAAACTCATAATTCTAGCACGCACAAACTATTTTATTCTAACCTACACACGATTTTCAACCACTATCGCATACAAGCCACACAATCATAAAAGACTCCTAACACTCATAACAGACTATGATACCTGTGCCTAAAACCTAAACATTTAAACCACGGCCAAAAGCCAAACCCTCGCATTTAGATAATGCAGATTCGATTCTCGCTGGCCGGGATCGTCCGGACTCGCTCCACCCGACCTCGCTTCTCCCGATTCCTTCTCGGCTTTCTCCAAAAAGGTCCCCGAGGTCGGGACTTCGCCGGGACCTAGCAAAGTGCCCCGACCTCGCCCCCGAGCTCCATTGTTTTTGGCAGCTAAAAATTTGGCTCCTCGCTATTCCAACAAATTTCCACTCAAGACAATTTCGGACACCGCCTTTGAAGATCATCTCTGCAGCCTTTACTGAAGCCGCCCATCATCCCCTCCCACCTGGTGCCGATCCCCGACTTCAATGCCTTTACCAATCACGTATCATCATCAATGTCACCAACTCACTATCAAGAGATGTGCCTAAAAACCTCTACCCCTGCTGGAAATTTTCACCACCACATTCAAATTTATCACCATGTTCTCGACGGCTCCCTGACGCATCTTCTCGATCTTTCATCCCGCATTAATTGGGAATTAACCTCCAAGCTCGATCGTCATCAAATGAATTTCTCTCTTCTTTTTTTTTGCTTTTCCGCAAGTAGTCGACAACTCCCCACTTAACTAATCTATCGACCTTCGACGCTGGACGTAACATCTCCCCCTTTCTTCAAGCATCAACCTTTCGAGGTACGAAACACCTCTCACAATCGACTTTTAACCAAGCCCGCTAACTGGATTATTCATGGCGCAACACAACCCGGTTGCAACCTCAGACATAGCTCATAACTGACCCCGAGCAACGCCCCCTGCCCTCTATCTTCTAACTCATCACCAAACGAAGTCTTGTATTCTCGTCAGATAGTGGCACTGGTTCGATTCTCCAATACAAACCCGTTGCTTTTTTCATGGATTTCGTAACTTCTGTAGTATCTTCTACATTCACAACACTTTTACCAACACATCCATATTTCTTAAACATCTAAGAAACCCTCGTCACCCACGACAACCGGCTTCTAATAACTAAGAAACCCTTTGTCGATTTTCACTCTATAATTCTCAGACACCGATCTCACTTCAAAGCTCTTCACAACCATCATCATCAAATAAACAACACTTCATATCCGCAAAGATCCACCTTCGCCTACAACCGTGCTCGATACCAACGGCCGTAATCCCAATCGCTACTCCAATCCCATACTCGACAATAATCGGCATCCCATCCGTGAACAACAACCGTCAAAATGCATTTATATACCACCAATTTAGTTATGACAAAATGCAAAGAAAATAACGCTGAAATAAACAACACAAAGTTAATTTTACCCCTGCTCCCCTCAACGCTGAAAATGATATCCAAATCACATGCATCCACCAATAATATCATGAAATTCGTTACAAGCACTCCTCGCTAATCCCACTCAACCACCTCAACTGTATATTTTCCTCACACGAAAATCTCTGCTAATGTTTCCCCATACGCTCTCCTCAATCTCCCTAACAATTCTTTTCACAACCCCACCAAGAATTATAATAAACTCTCATAATTCCCAAAGTTAATAAGCACAAACTCTTTCCTATTCTAACCTACAAGATCGATTTCAAACCACCATCGGCCACAGATTTCCAACACAATCATGTAGACCCCAACACTCATATATGTATTCATGATACCCCAGTGCCTAAAAAACCCAACAGACACAAATCACGCCAAAAGTTCTCAAACCCATTTTAAAAATTACCGCATCCGGGGATCTCGTCATGTGACCAGTCGACTGCCCAATACCCACCTGCTCCCGACTCTGCCTCCAAAGGTCCCCGAGGATCTGTGATTCCCAGACTCCAACAGCCTCGATCTCTGCTCCCAACCTCCACTATTTCGCCAACTAAAATCTTTGCCATATTCCAACAATAAAAAAAAACGTGAGCCTGTTTTAGAGTGCCTGCGAGATAAAAAGGGAATTTTTATAAATTACAAACAAAATTACAAAAATATAACTAGTATACATCCAAATTCTAATTTTTTCTACTAGGTTTAGCGAAAGAAGCTTATAAGGTTGTCCATTGATGTCAATATCAAAGCTGACAATTACGTTGAACATTTCAATGCCAAAGAAGGATGTATTTGGATCTTATATTTTACTCCATTATGTATTTTATTTCATTCTCATGACATTTATCCTCTTTTGTTTATAAATTAATATAAAAATTATTTTTAGGACACTTTTTATGATCTTAGGCTATGAACAATAGTGTTCAATTCAATAAAATAACACATGCACTTGAATACATTTACTTGCTTTTAAATACGAATCTAACAAACATGATCCGACGAATGAACAAAACACGATTCAATATTTAAGCACCGTCTCAAATCTAAAGGGATTCTGCAACCCCTAATTTAGAAGTACATTTGTTTTATTTGTTTTTGTTTGTTGAATATATATACATATATTATTCTTTATTTAAATATTTTTGTTCTTCTTTCATTTACTTTTTAATTTAATTTAATACATTAAAAATATAAATATAATTAACAAAATATTACTAAGAAGACTGCTACTGCTAACACCACTCGAAGCATTCGACTACTCGGACGGCTCTGATGCTAACGTTATTTAATAATGTAAATTAATAAAATGTTATTAAAAATATCGACAAAAATATAATTATAAATTTAATTAAATAGAAATAGTTTTTAAGAAGAAATATAATTATTAAGCATTATTAATAAATAATGTATATTAAAAAATATGTGATATAATATTTATAATGCGTATATGTTACTGAGTCGAATATAAGAAGTATCAGAAATTGGCCCAAATAAGCATATCAATAAAGACTCTATCTGAAAAGCCGTGATATATTCAGAATAAGTATTTCCGACATGCAGTTAGTAAAAAATATGACGCGAAGAAAGAAGATGAAATAAATAAAGACATTATCAGACATACCTCAGAATTAAACGCAATGTAAGATATACTCAGCTGACAGTGACGCCCACCAACAAAGGTGTATTAGGATTGCCTCAAGTATTTAGTGACATTGTGATTGCTTCAAAAGATTAAATGCGTATTTCCCATTAACGTAGGCTATCGATTGCATAAGGTGTCATATGTGTCCCTCATTATTAATAAATAATCAAATTATTTCTTGTTTTTTATTTATTTTTAATTTAATTAAATATAGTAAAATATAAATTTAATTAAAAATATGTTTTTAAGTTAAATATAATTATTACATTAAGACAATAATCCACATTAAAAATTATAAAAGATAATATTTATAACGCCAGAATAATATCGATCCGGTAACTCATACTGCCGAACACCCGATTCGACGCGATACTGGAGCAAGCATCAATGCAAGACGAGCAATGCTAGGACGTGGTATTTTTGCCAAGCATAAGAGTATGTGATTAAGCTATATATAATTATTATTATGATTTATGATAATTCTATTTTGTCAGCATGTTATGCAAGCGTATTTTTGTTTAACGAAGCCTGAAATGTACTCCAATACCCACTACCGCTTCTCATTTCTAAAGACTAATAATTATTAACAATATATTAAAAATGATCTCCCCACACTCTTATAACTCACCTGAAAGCTACTCTGCATAAATTGGGTTTTATCTTCAGATATATTATTGCATAATTTATTTTGTGTCTAACTAAATAAAAATTATTAATAATATTGACAATATTTAATATTAAAACAAAAATAAAATGATAAATTTAATTAAATAAAAATATTTTTTAATATTGCATAATTTATTTCGCGGTTCAACTAAATAAAATTACAATAATAAATGTTATTAACAATATTGACAATAATATTTAATATTAAACAAATAATATAATTATAAATTTAATTAAATGAAAATATTTTTTAAAAGAAATAGTAATTATTACATTATTAATAAATAATGTATATTAAAAAAATATGCTATATAATATTTATAATAACGCTGATATATACGTTATCGAATTTCTAATATCGGAAATAGATCGCATTGGCCTAAATAAAGACATCAATAAAGACTTCATCAAAAAACGTTAGACAAGCCATTGATCAAGTATTCGACACGCGAAGTTAAATAAACGCGATATAAAGTTAAAAATACGCTAAATAAATAAAATATTACCGCATTACAATTTTTGGGCTTCCATGCTGAGTTATTACACTCTAGCCATAAGTATATGGATATGCCCAAATTGGTCTACTATTTTAGAGAAACCTCGTTGATATTATTTATCACTTAATGGTTGGTAAACCTTTAAAACAAAATAGGGGAAGTGATGAATTTATTAAAATGTTATTTTTAATATATGACAAAAATCATACTCCATATATATCCCCGCTGGGACCACCTTGATCGTTTTTTCTCATCCATATCCCAAGCACTGTTATACACACACCAAAAACAAAACTTAACGGTAAAAATTTCATTATAAAACCCTCTTTTCGGCATAAACAACACGCCCAACGCTTATGCTAAAACAAGCTACTCGGCCACGCTGAAA
Organism: Lithospermum erythrorhizon; assembly: GCA_019722365.1. NCBI lineage: Eukaryota > Viridiplantae > Streptophyta > Magnoliopsida > Boraginales > Boraginaceae > Lithospermum > Lithospermum erythrorhizon. The sequence continues at coordinate 1,983,771 of JADFUC010001683.1, forward strand.
AGAAAACAAAGTTAAATTTCATTACTGTAGCTAAAACAAGTCGGAATTTATTTAATCGCCAGGCGAAAACAAAGAAATTCAGCTTGTAGCATAAACAAACAAGCTTCATTTTCACGTTTATAAAGCATTAAACAAACAAAAGTTTTTCTTACGCTTATAAGACAACAAAGAAATTGCATCTACGCTTATAAAGAAGTTCAACGAATTGCCCCACGCTTATAAGTCAACAAAGTTCGATTCATTTAATGTAATGCTTAATTATAAACAAACAAAATGTTTTACGTAATAATTAAATAATTAATTACATAAGAATTTAACTAAATAATTATTACATAAGAAAGAATTAAATAATTAATTTCTTAAAAATGAAATTAAATAATTAATTATATATAAGAATGAATTAAATACTAATTACATAAGAACGAATTAAATAATGACGGTAATGGCTAAACGCTGCTCCCAAGCAAATTGAGCATCTCCTCGGCAACGACGCGTTCATCTTCCCCGACGCTGTAGCTACACTAAAAAAAAAAAAATTTGACAAATTAGTATACAATATGTAAATAAATGACGTTATTTCTCAGGGTTGTTAATCGATGTTAAATATTATGAAATTATTGTGATTATGTTATAAATGTATTAATTGAGATTATCTATTAATTGAGATAGTTATTTGTCAATTATGAATTGACATTATGTCTCTGATATTTCAAATCAAGGTTAAACGCGATAGCCATTTCATAATGAAATTATTTTGTTGTTAATATTTCAAACTCTCACAGTTAAGAGTTTTCTATCAGGTCATCAGAAACTCAAATATTCGCTTTTCTCTCCATCTTATCTCACTGGTTTGCTTTTTCTCCATCTTATCTCAATTCAAATTACGATCAGAATGAGATGCTGAAAATCATATTAAGCATAAAGATAAAGAAAAGTGTTGTTTAATTTTGTGTTAACTTTCACGCATAAATCTAAGTCAAACAAACCAATTCGCTCCACGCTTGCGTAGTGAGTTTACTTTGTTCCAATGCTTATACGGAAAGAAAAAGCTTCATGGTGTTTTTTGTTCCACGCTTCTAGTTTTGTTTTATCACCCAGTTCTCCATACGGTATGCCTTTCGTGGGTTTCGATTCATTGCAGTGCCTTATAAAAACATTCCCTCCCTCCTCAAAAAAAAAAAAACCACCTTTTAATATTTTCTTTGTACTCGGCTTTTTTTGTTGCATTTTTTTTGACGACAACAAACTAAAGAAGCTACTTAACGTTTGTTAATATAATCAAATTAATTTCTACGATTGTTACGTAATAAAATGTAATGTTTCTACGTTTAATATCTAAGAAATTATTTAACTTTTTTTTGGTTGTTATACAAGCGAATTCGCTTCTTTCATAATAAACATGAGCATAATCCTCGCTTGCTTTCATAATAAATACGTAGACAAATTCTTTATTTCTTAACTACATTGGAAATAAGGCTCGGCTTCTAGTATTTCAGTAATTTTACCCCTTCATTTTACTGTTTTGATGTGTATACAGTTCAGATATCCTAGCGTTTACCTTAAATAAAAATTGGTATCACAATGCGTATTAAGAATGAACAGTAAGAACTTTGGCACCAGCTATACTAAAATTGACTACATGTTATAATTGTGTTTGTCTGTAACCTAGTTAATATATATTGATAATATTTTACTTGGCTGTATGATTAATTGGTTAGCTATATTAGAGGCCCTTTATCTTTAAAACAATGTTTAATTTTGAATTTTGATGGTTAACTTGTTAAGTTTTGAATTTAATATTTTTTTTTATACATTATATTACATTTTATAAAAAAAATTATATCAAGATATATATTTCAACCTAATATATTATCATGATAATGATTCATATCATGAATTATTGCTATCTTCGTTCAAATTGTTACTTGTTTTTACATGTCATATAGCAGTGTATATAGTACATATATTAGTTGAGCTTGATTCGTGGTGTGTTACATTAAACAAACTTTTCGATATGGGGTGTGACATATTACCATGATGAGTTGATTATACACCATATGTTAACCCTTGCTATTTGAGAACAAATTCAGCTGGAGTAGGTAACATTTCCTGTTCTTTTTGTTCTGAAATAACGTAGAAAATAAGATTTACCATATTCTAACCAAGTTTATATAAATGTGATTTTTATGACTTGTAAGCAATGTCACGGAGGGAAATAAATGTAGGACCCCTTACTATATTTGTACCTACTCTTTCTGGATAACTTAGAGAACACACAGGATCCCTCATTTTGTCTCAAATTTGATGATAAATTCCAAATTCAGTGACAAATTTTAGTTGTCTGATTCTATACAGATATCAAATGAATATGGCGCAGACAACATCATCTTTTCTACTTGTAATGACTATGGTTTTACTTAGTGTTTCAGTTTCAAATTCAATTGACTTCAATTATCCTGCAGTTTTCAACTTTGGAGACTCGAATTCGGATACAGGAGGCCTTGTTGCCTCTAGTCTTGGAAACCTTTTCCCTCCCAATGGGCAGACTTACTTCAAGAAACCATCCGGCAGGTTCTGTGATGGTCGCCTCATTGTGGATTTCTTGAGTGAGCTTTCCATTTATGGTTCCAAATTCTTTTATATATTTGCCTACGATTTTCCTACTCCACTCGTTTTGATAATGACACTTCACTGTTATAAAAAGTTGAGCGGAAAAAATCATTACCCTCGTTTTTTGTTCCCCTGCAGTATTGTTTGGTCATTTACAAAAAAAATGCAAAAGTACCCATGTAGCATATCTTAAATCTTTGGGGTCCAAAAGGAGTTGCGTACCCCTTACGCTGTGTATCTTAAATCTTGATTTTGCTATGGCAATAGCAAGTTCTGATTGTATCTCATTCCATAATTTGTTTATGTATGATTCATAGTGGATGCAATGGACCTGCCATTTCTGAATCCCTATATGGATGCAATTGGTGCACCAATCTTCAGAAAGGGATGCAACTTTGCTGTGGCTGGCTCCACTGTTCTACCAGCAACTGCTACATCAATTAGTCCATTCGCCTTCGGACTTCAAGTGGCTCAGTTCTTCAGATTCAGGGATCGAATAACAGACATTCGAAAGAAAAGTATGCTTCCTGTTATTGAAAAAACATTACACCTTATAAGTTATGTTACAGCGAAAACGATTGGACTTGAAGTTATTTTTTGTAGTAACTAATTTGTTGTAATCTGAGCTAAACGTTGTTATTTTTCTATCTAATTATCTGCAGGTAGAAAGTATGACAAGTATCTTCCAGCTGCAGATTATTTTCAAAAGGGACTTTACTTGTTTGACATAGGCCAGAATGATCTTGCTGGTGCCTTCTACTCAAAGACACTTGATCAAATTCTTGCTTCTATTCCGACAATATTATTAGAATTCGAAAATGGAATTAAGGTAAGATGACTATAAGTCTGTTAACATTCATGAAGCATCATGAATTTTTCAATCTGTCATACCTAATTTCAGCAACGACGGGAGGGCTGGAGCGTATCGCTCCAGCTATTGCAAAAGAAGAAATTCATGCTTTTATCGAGTATTTTAGCCCCGCGAGGCAACATTTTTGCTCCACCGTGGGGTATTTATGGTTTGTTCCTTTTCCCTTCAGAAATTGTATGATGGAGGTGCAAGAAGCTTTTGGATTCATAACACTGGTCCTCTTGGTTGTTTGCCTCAAAATATAGCTAAATTTGGAACTGACCCATCAAAGCTTGATGAGTTAGGGTGTGTGAGCTCACATAATCAAGCTGCCAGACTTTTCAATCTGCAGTTACATGCACTGTGTAAGAAATTACAAGGCCAATATACAGACTCAAATGTCACATATGTTGATATCTTCACAATCAAGTCGAATCTCATTGCAAACTATTCAAGCAATGGTAAGCATGCATTGTTGCGATTTTATATAAACATTATGGTTTTACGCATAACATCATAGCATCAAGGTTAAATGGTTACCTTGCAGGGTTTGAACAACCGATAATGGCTTGCTGTGGTTCCGGAGGCCCTCCTCTGAACTACGACAGTCGACTCTCCTGTGGCGAAACAAAGATAATTAATGGAAGCCCTATTACAGCCAAGGGATGCAATGATAGCACAGAGTATGTAAGCTGGGATGGAATTCATTATACAGAAGCTGCCAACCAATATGTTTCATCTCAAATTCTGTCAGGAAAATATTCAGATCCACCTTTTTCTGATAAGATGCCTTCTCTTCTTAAGCACAAAAAAGAATAAGAGAAAATCATAGTGTAATGCATTCTCAGAATGTCTAATTGCTAATTAAGTCATAACAGAAGATCTTGCTAACATATTGTTTCTGCATACGTTCTGTATAATCAATTATGCCATTGATTCTTCATTTATAATTAGACCTCAAATATATATCTTATACTCATGTTACAATGAACTTAAATGTTACTCCGTATTACTGTAATTACTCTAATTTTTGTTAAACAATCTTATAACTGAGAACAAGAATGAAGGGTAAATTCATACAATAAGCTCCAACCATCCACCACCAGCATATGAAGGATCTTCATACTAAAAAAGACTGAAATTTTAATAGCATGAGCATAACTTTCACCTAAAATGTACAGTTCATATTTTGCTGAAACCTTACTATATTGCCAAATTATTACATTAGAAGTTAATGAATGTTCACTATATTTCTTTCCCACTATATGCTCAAAACATATTGGTGGATCAACTATATCCACATACAACTCTATATATGTGACTTCGCCACAGAAGCATGAAAATTTAAGTTTATCTCGCCAGCCCTTGTTATCATTTAGATACTGAATCTCAGCTGCTCTGCACGGTTGTTCCACAAAAAAGACTTCAACCACTTCATTCATATGGTTATGCATGTCAGACATGTGAGCATTAAAGAATAGATATCAGGTCTTCCAATTTTTCATAGCGGCTGTAGTTCTTGCTCGGGGGCTGCACCATCTGCAGCATCAACAGGCTTGTATGAAGTCAGTGATTGCTGTTGGTGTCGCCTCCAAGCATACCATCCTCCACAAGCGAATAATCCAAGAACTAACATAGCAAAAACTGATCCCAGTACAACTACAGTATGTTGCTGCCACCAGGTCCTGGTTCATTCAAGCAAGAAATATAAGAACAAGCAAAGGAAACGGAAATTGCTTATGTTCAGAACTAGATTTCCTAATTTGTTCAGTTCTTTTAATTGGTCCATCAGATACAAGTTGTCAGATCCAACCGTCAAAATCCAATGGCTGGAATTAGTCGGTAATGGTTCAGGATAAAAAAAATACCGAACCAACGAAATTTCCATCAAAGTAGCACATATTGGTCTGAACGAGCCAGCCAGCAAGCTGGTTAATAGGCTATTATTTGAATTTGAACTGGAGAGTATTGACAGCGCATTTGATGTGAAAAGCACAGGCTGGGATATCCTCCAATTAATGCTCATGACTAGCCAGCCAAACAAAACAAAAGCGAAAATAATAGAATGGACATGATGAAGGCAATAACAGGAGGAAGAAACACAATAAAAGAAAAGAAACATGTAACGGAGCAATTGAAGAAACGTTAAGGGCCAAGTCCTACCGTTTTGGTGTTAATTCTACATTCCATTCAACCAATTTGTAACTTCCAAATTTTTCAGGAAGATGCACTTTTTGTTCAGCCAACCGAGCAATAATATCCTACAATATACATTTCAGAGAAAAACAAACATACAAATTAGAAACTTATTAGTGAGGGAAGAAAAAGAAAAAAAGAAGAAATTATCCTAGCACAAGAGGCAGCATCACCGTTGCAGTGGCATTAGACATATAACCGGAAGATCCAGCTGGGGAAACAGACCATTTTAGAAGCGTGCCGTTTCCATCAGAAATGAAGTTCACTAAGTGCACCTGCAAATCATATACAAGATATTAAGAAACAGGAGGAAAAATCAGATAACCACTACACTGGCAAATGTGGGAATGAGGAAGCAATATCGCATGATTTAAGGATGTATCGCCCACCATATGTGTGCACAAACAACAGAGAATGGTCTCTTCAAGAACTACTAGTTTAAAAAATCGACCCACCTGATATGCTTTGGCATCTAGTTCCTTTGAAATCGCATCAGTAAGTTCAGAGATGTGCGGCTCCAGACTTGTAATATTGATGTTTAATGAAATGGAGAATATAATGCGCCCTATACTCTTTTCACCTGCACATATAATAAAGACAACATCACCAGACCAATTACTTTTCTTAGTGAATCTTAAAAGGCTACTGCAGAAGTAGTTATCAGTTGTATAGCACACATGTCGATTTACACAACAAGGTCACAATATCCTTGTCTGGAAGAACTTCATTGACATACATAACTTTGATTTAAAACCAAATTTTCATGTTAATTAAGTTCATTAAAAATGCTAACATTTAATATAGTTTTATCCAAATGTTTTCCAACAGATTAAAATAATCGAGTTCAAACTTGAAAATGTCAAAGTTATGTATGTCAATGAAGCAGTACTATTTATTTGACATGCCGACCCCTTTAAACACTACTAACCATGTACCTATCAAACATAACGTAACAAGCATCAAGTGAATGGCAAAAAAGTAAGACAACAACATCCCTGGATATATGGTGTTTCATGGAATGATGTAACTATATAGGGTCAGTGCATAATACTTCTATTTGATAGATGCAATAAAGTATACCGGAAGCGTTGGTCACTGCAGGTCCACTTGGTGCCACTGTTGGAGAAATACCAGCAGTGGAATTTGGCTTCTCCGAACCTGCAGATATTGGTGGGGATGCATCCGATAGTTGGAGCCTTTGCCATAGCTCAGAACAATTTGTTTTCCAGAATCCAATCTTATCTTTTTCACGGTCATATGTTACTAAAGTATTACGAACTACAATTCCTGGTATAAAATTCCATAAAATACATACATGAAGATGAAAGCGTGATTTAGTCACAAACTCACAATAACACGTGAAATCACCAAAGATAAAATAGAGAATTAGATACCTCCAAGGAGAGTGGTTGGATCTTTGCCATTCTGAAACACTCCCAAGCAGTATGCACCACTCTCTTTTGCATGCTTAACGTCCAATATGAGAACATAAATAGAGAATATTAAAATGAATAGATTTGATATGTGAAACATGCAAATCAAGTGAGAGGACTCAAAGCTGCAAGCATGTTAAGAACTTCAATTAACCTCTTACCCTGAACAAATAATTTTCTGGAGAAAGGGTTAACTTTTGTTTATTGCCAAATACCATATCGACTGTTGGAAAGGTTTTTGAAAGTTCTGAAACTAATTTTAGCTAAGGAAAACCAGCATTACATGAGATGAGATGATATATTTGCTATAGAAACTCTAGACATAAACGACTTTACCTTCCAGCACCAGAAGATAGTATTTATGTAATTCTGTCAGACCTGGTATCTGTTTGTGGCCTTGGAGTTCTTCAATTACCTGTGAGGAAATAATTGAAAACAGAATTATTAGCATCCAGAGAAACGAAACATAACAGATAGGGAACTCAATTTGCAGTATTTTTCTCCATAATTTAAGGCAATACTAAATCTGACTGTTATTTTTCTATATAACGTTTAGCAGCAGTCAGTACAAAGTTTAGGCTGTACAGATTAAGATAACAATATAAACATTTCTTTTTCTGAAACTTAAAGTATTTACATTATAGTCATTCAACTTCGACAGAAAGTAATCACTCCATTTAAATGCCAATCAAGATTGAAAAGAAAATTAACCCAATTGACAATGCACTACTGTGAAACTAATCAATTCATGATACAGAGTCTCGAGTAGGAAAGATTGTTACAAACAAAGAATCTGAAATTAATAAAAAGTTAATACTGTGGGTAGAAGAGATGAGATGAAGGGTCAAATGTAAGGATAAAAGTTGAACAGCTGAGCAAATAAGATGAAAGGCAAGGACCTTGTAAGTTAGAGTGTTAGACTCTTCACCAACAAATTCAACATCTAAACCCAATAGCTTTGGACAATTATGGACAAAGAAACCAACTAACGTACTAATTGTTGTCCATTTTTAATTGATTCCATAATAATAATCACAATAACATACGATAAATTTACAGAAGTCGTAATATCCTGTATATTTATATATCACTGCAGTAAGTGACTGGAGGCTCAAAATATTCAACTCTCTCCCTTGGTCTCAAATTCCCGGAAATCATATCAGCTAACAAGTAGAATGAATATGCTTTGAGAGTATGCACTCTCAGTCATGTGGAAGGTGATTCAAGTCATTCAGTGCAACATCGGAGTGGACGCAATTTCCCCCCAAACAAAAACAAAAACAAAGAAGGAAAACAATAACAGATACTTTATCATGCAACATCTTATCATTAAATCTTACCGCATCCTTAAATGCTAGAAAAGCAGCTTCCGGAAGGTATGCATAAGTGGTTCCGCTATCTAACACAGTTCCGTGTTTACCATTAAAGACTTGCGGACTCAATGACAACATCTTCCCAGCAACATGCAACTCCTTCAGTTCAATGTTGTAATATGGACTGTTGAAATCCCAAAACTAGAGTAAATGTGTGAGATGTAACAAGGGAATATGTTAGGAAGAAACCTAATGTTTGTCACTCAAAGCAACATATTCTCCCAAAGCATACCTGCGACCAGGATCAGACTTGGCAAAAACCATATCTGCAGGGGGTGAAAGCCCACCAAGAATCATAGCACCACCACCAACGTCCATTCCACCATAGCATAAGGAGAATGAATCATTTATTACTTTTTTATCAACAAGTTGATCCACAATACTGAGATCTCCACGCCCCAATCCCATAATGCCATCAGCATGTTGACTATAGAGATCCCCTGTTTCCATATTTTCACAACCAAATACAGCTCTTTGGGGGACAAGTTCACTTAGATTTCCAAATGACACGATGTCCTCACCAAGGACACCACTGCTAGAACTCATTTCAGCATATTGTCTTTCATAAATACAATATTCTCTTTCGCTATCGCAGGTGCAATCAACATTGCATTTCACAGCATGGTATGTACTGGACTCGTCAGGCTGAAACTTGGGATCCTGATGTAATGAGTACTAGCTAAGATTAATGGAGTATATCCACCCAGTAAAAGAGTACACATGTAGGTATGTATGCACATAAGGTAACAAAAATAAGTAAAGAGCTCGTGTAGTAGAGATTTCTAGTTGCACCGCCATCAAAAATATTAGAAAAGTTTCATAACAAGTGAAAGACTATAGTAAAGACAAAGCTTCATAACATTACCAAAATAATAATCGGAAAATGGAAAGCAGTAGTGTAGATTAACAGATAAGCGAGAGACATAGGGAACAATGGCTTCCATGTACGTAAGCCCCTTCCACTCCACCATGGTGTATTAACAGTTTTCTTTCCTCATCTAGTAAATAGAAAGAATCCAATGGACATGATTACCAAAATTCTTCATGATGGAAACCAGAAAATTTGAAATTATTATAATGCTAATTCATCACTACTTACAAAGCTACGAATTGAACACTAAAATAAAGAAATATTAGGAACCACGAAACTGTTTAGAACTCAAGTTTCAATATATGAACTCATGGAACTCACATTTTTAAGCATAATACACAACATTCTACATACTCAAACATAACTATCCACAACTAGATGAAGTCTTCATTTTGAAACACTTAAAAAAAACTTAAATTTGATTATAAATTAGCTGACCTGATGCCTACCGCACTGTTGGCAAGTAGCACACGGCACATAAGTGACTGTACTCCCCGTGTCAACAATCAAAGCAAACATCTGTGGTGGTGTTCCGATCCAAAGCCGCGTTGTATAATATCTACACCATAAAAAACAATCCAACCCATATATAGAAAGTTAAGCAATCATCATTACAATCACTATCTCCATCACTATAAGATTGTCTAGTTTTCTTTTCAATGATCAAAATAAACAAGCTTTGCATCCTCAATGGAGACATATAACTCAATTTGAATCCAATTATCATCTTAGTAATCAAAATTCAAAACTAGACAATTTATTCCATACATTGTATAATATAAAATAAAAAAAATAAGAACTTTTAACACTGAAAAACCTCTCCAGCTCAATTGATCCAACAAATGGAAACAAAACTCATCCAACCACCCAAAAAAAATGAAAAGGATCCCAAAAAAAAAATCCTCGGATTACAATCATAAGAACGAAATCAACGAAAAGGGTTTTTACCAATAACATACAAGATCATATATACAAAGTCCAGCTATTACCATTACAATGTACACAGAACACAGTAAAAGTCAACCGATCGAGAAAAAAACAATTACTTCAAATTCCAATCATATTAACCAGATCAACGAAAAGGGTTTTTACATATAACATAGGAGATCATATATACACAGTTCAGCTATCACCATTACAATGTACACAAAATACAAAGTCAAAGTCAACGAATAAAAAACACAAAAGTCAACGGATCGAAAAAAAACAATTACTTAAAATTCCAATCATAATAATTATATTAACGAAAAGGGTATTTACCCGTTACGTAGAAGATCATCATGGAGAGTCATACGAGCATTTGGGAGGCTTTTTCCGGATTGAAGAAAACGTCTGGAGGAGTTTTTGTGAGGGTAGTGATATAGAGGGAAGATCATGGTGGTGGATATAGTGTTGACATAGTAGCTGTTTTCTACTACGTCGGCGGAGGAGGTGGTGGCGCCGCCGTGAGGAGTGAGATTAGTGGTGGTGGTGAGTACGAGGAAGAAAGAGACAAGACAGTGGTACAACGTTGGTGTCATTGTGATGCGTTAGAGAAATGTGACATCTATTTTGGGACATATAGGTATATAGGTTGGAGGTCTGGATATCACTTACGCTATAAGCCATGTGTAGCAGAAATGTGTTTTTTAAGTGCCAATTTACCTTTCATTAATATTTTATTCATTAACGATTCATTTATACATTTACTATATTTTTCAATTATTTATAAGTACATAAATTAAAAATAAAAATTAGCTTAAAATTCAAAATTGAAAAATCAATAATAATTAATCAAACTATATCATCTATTGACCGATAATTTAATAATAAAAAGAGACGTGAAAGACATCGGAATATATAATTACAATTTTCCATTCTAAAAAGACAAAGAATTTAAACAAAAAAATTCCACAAGAAAGACGCGTTTACCTGACCGAGTATAAATTATACTATTTTAATTTTATTTCCGAACATTTTAAGAAGGATATTTATCAAAAAATCATTAATCGCCAATTACATGTGTTCTCATATTTAACGTTTAGGTAATCTGTATCAATATGCTTAATGAATTTTGGTACACATATACTAATTAAGTGTGTCAAATAACTTTGGTACATTTTCGTTTGAATTTTTTCTTAATCGTCTCTATCTGTAATTAAGACATTTTAATAATGTATAATTTTTTATATTGAAATTGATATATTTTAAATATCAATGAATCAGGACATTAATGAATCACACTGCCCTCGTTTTTTTTCTTTAATGAAGCAAAAGTTCTAGTATTCCATTTCGACCAAAAAACAAATATTTATGGGCCAATAACATAAAACATCTTCACGTTCGTTAATTTGTCTCATTAGATTATCCTATTGAAGTTCCAAAAAATTTGACCCTGTGAATTTTAAGAGTTAAATTAGGTTTTTTTCAAATTTTCATAGGGGTTTTTTTTGTCATTTCATAAATAATAAAATAAAGAATAAATCAACACCCACGCCACAATTTAAAAATTATGATTGGTCTGAAAAATTTGTATACTAAAATAAAGAATAAATCAACACCCACTCCATAATTTAAAAATTATGTTCGGTCTAAAAAATTTGTAGGTTAAAACTTCGATTTGAACTGAAATGAAGGGTTTTATATTTCTCTGTCTTACTATTATTTCTTTTTCTATATCATATAGACACTATAAAATGAAACGAACACGTTGCAAGAATTGCCAAAACAGATGTCCCCTACCTGATCACCATGCATGCATTTCCAATATTGCACTCTTAATTTATGATTCATAGCTCTAACTGATAAACAGTTTGAATGTTAAATATCAGCATTCTATATTCTTCATGTGGTGTAAGTTCAAGTCATGCAAGTGACAGAATCCTGCTTGTATTAAAATGATTTAAAGAAAAATTCAAATTCCTAACCAATTGATACACATCCCACATTTAATTTCAAACATTCCAATATTGCAGTCTCAATAACCCTTGAAAAGTATCATAAATTAAACAAATTCAGAATAAGAAACAAAGAAAAACCAGTGAGGCAAAAATGTCATCAAATAACATATTGAAGGAAGGTTACAAGAAAATGGTGAATATGTTGAGCAAAATAAACCAAAAGAATAATCAAAATTTCCCAATTTTAAAAGGGCATCCTATAGCACAAGAACATGCCCAAGAAGCAGTTGCATCAACTGACAAGTTCAAAGAGAGAGTTAATCAAGAAACTATGAAAAAGGAGTTCAAGATTTATAGATGGCATCCTGATAATCCTAACGAGAGGCCTTATCTTCAATCTTACTTTGTCGAGCTCAATACTTGTGGACCTATGGTATTGGGATCAATTCTGAAGGATTCCATGCCTTCTTTTGTGCCCCATTTCATCTCTCCGTTTTATACTTGTCCTTGTACTTTCGGATTAATTAATAAGGTTCTGAGTTACTTTTTATATTGTCCATTGATTTTTAGGTCCTTAACATAATATCATGAGCATGAAACTACATGGTTTATCAGTAATATTGTGCCCATTCATGTCTATAAATAAAATTGTTCATCGTGATCGCACAACCAACAAAAACATGAGCATGCTAAATCAGAAGAGACAAGATAAATTCGCATGTACATGATCCTACCATTATGGGCATCAAAGTCCAACTAACGATAGTATTAAGTAGTAGAATTTGAGTTAATGATGAAATTGTTTGGTTTTCTTGATTTTTGTTGCTTATAGGTTTTGGATGCTCTACAAAAAATAAAATCAGAGGTGGACTCAAGTTTGAGCTACAGGAGGTCATGTATGTGGTTCATGTTCCATGAACATAGACGGTGGTAATACTGTGGCTTGCTTGAAGCCAATTGACACAGATACTACCAAGGCTACTGTTATCACTCCTCTTCCTCACATGTTTGTCATCAAAGATTTGGTTGTTGATCTCACTAATTCATCGTCCATCTGATATTATTTTCTCCCCTGTTTATCTTAAATGAAATTGTAGTCCCACCATAAATGGTTAACACATTTATGTTTTGGCAGCCGAGACGATTATGTTGAGGAGAGATTGGAAGCGCTAACAGATGATGAAAAGAAACTATATAGATGTAGGACAATCAAAAACTGTACTGCATGTTGCCCAAAAAGCCTGAATCCAGCAAATGCAATCAACAAGATGAAGGCTAAGCATTTAGTTTCTCGGCCGGTCGAGGAGGAGGAAAGTTATCCACAACATGCAATTGGTCAAGCTTAGATACAAGTATGTGCGATCATATTGTGGTGGTGAAGCAGCAAAAGAGTATAATCTGCAAATGTATCTAATCAAGTAATCTTAGCTCCGATAGTTACATTACTATTATTATACTCTACAATAAAGGTGCTAGTTTTTATTGACACTTCTTTTTTTTCCTTCCGACAAATTTCGGCTATGACAAATGCCCTACTAGCTGAATAGGCATACGAAAGCTAAGCTACTTGAATAAGGGCAAGGAGTTATACTTAGAAAAGAGAAGGCCACAGAAGATTTTATTAAGTTATTTATTTATTACAAAAAGCTCATTCCATAAATCAATAAAAAACAAAAAAAAACTCACCAAAAGTTCACCCACCTATACGGCTATATCCATCACACATTATATGCTTTTTCAACAAAATCTCACCAAAATAGGCACAAATCTTTCAAAATCAAAATCTTTTAAAACTCAAAAATCCTCACCCACAAATCATCGTGGCTATAAATGTTATGATACTATTAATCGAAAAATTATTATTAGTAGACATGTCATTTTCAACGAAACCTCATATAAATCGGATATCGCTGTCAGTCGATTCTGGACTGGGCTTCTTTCTACTCATTTTAATTTTCTATCAAAACTCATACCGCTTAATCGACCTGCCAGCAACCCAACCCTTTACCTTCCACAACCGACTCAAGATTCACACTCAAGCATTTTAATTGTAAGAGACTCGATAATGGGCCGAAGAATCGCCACCAAGACTAAAGCTTGACAAAGCCTGTGAGTCTTTCTAAGAGCATTAATAAAACTTCAATCTGGCTCAACTCTTATATCACAATTAACAATCTAAAAAAACTATATAAAATTGTGCTACCCATTGAATTGGACGGACATAAACGAATGTGGTGACGATTGATTGAAACATTTTCAACAAACCACATTCCCATTCTCCGATGTTCCTTCCCCATCCATCATAATAATAATAATAATCCTTCCGGGCAAGAGGGTGCAATTGAGGTGGAGATGGAACCATTGAACAATAATCATAAAGAAACCAACATTATTCAAGAAATGGTTGAAGAAAATGATGAGGGCAATAATGTTTTGCCTTATCATGATAATAGCATGATAATAGCAATTGGCATATTGGTATAAGTTATCATGACCAACAACAAAATGAACAAGAAAATGTTCATCAGAAAGGAAATTAATATCAACCAACATCAGAACTACTCAACATGTTTCCTTTACCTACTTGTACCCAATCTACTGATTTACTTCCAAATCCATCAATTTCTTTAGCAAACTATGCACAAAAATTGAATCTTGCAACTCCTGATGGAACAGTAGCTAATACTGCTGTTTATGACCCATAATTGTTGCCTTTAAATGTCTTTCCACATCCTCCTAAGTTGAATGAGTTGTTCCATACCTTACCACATGAGTATTACAACACTTTGGGAGGTAATTCAAGGAGTGGATCACTGCTTAGTGGGCTAGATAATGATGAGGATGCAATTATGGGTGAATTGTATCAAGATAGTGAGGGGATACCCCTTACAAATGGGGTGTTTGAGTTAACTTCAGTTGGTGTGGAAGATTTTAGGAAGAACACCAAAGCTTTGCTACTGAAAAGCAAAGGAGAGCGCATTTGAATGACACGTATGCAGGCAGGCTGCAGCTTTGAGGAGCTTGGTTCCCAACCCCTCCAAGGTACAGTGTATCTTTATCTGCGATAAGTGAAAGTCTAGTTAATTGTCAATTTGATCGCGGTAGATATGACCACGTCTCGATTTATTGTTGTAGATTTGGTCTGTGGTAGTCTATACAGCGGAACTATTAAGTATATGTAAATCACATAGCACGTTAGATGGAAATAACTAACTACTCCATCCATTTGGAGACCATTCTGCAATTTAGAGTATGAGGGATTAAATCTAAAAATATATCATACTATGTTCACGATTAAATTATCATGTTATAAGTTCTGATTTTGTTTTATTGATTTATTGTTATTTGGGGACAATGAAGCATGATAGAGTGTCTGTTGTTGGAGATGCTATTCGTTACATTGAAGAACTAAAGAGGGTGGTAAATGAGCTCAAATTTCTTGTGGACAAGAAAAGATGTGCCAAAGAGACAATCAAGCAGCCAAAAATGGAAGATGGGTTGGAGATCAAAGAGCGAAAAACCGAGAATATTGATGATCATCAACCTTACAATGGATCATTATCTTTGAGAAGTTCATGGCTTAATAGGAAGTCTAAGAATACAGAAGTTCTTGCAGATTGGCAGATGACTTAACAAGACAAGTTCAAAATCATCAATCATCATGGACCTTCATAACATTGTTAGTAGTGGTAGCAAGATTAAAGTTTATATGAGTTTATGAACATTTAATTGACTGTATTAAGTTAATGACTGTGACAATGTTGAATCTACAATATTCATGAACAATAATATATGTTCCACATTGGATCTCATCTTTTTCTTTCTTCGTAATCGTTATATTATACTGCCATTACCAACTGTTAAGGAAGTACACAGTTTAGTTCATGGCTGAAACAGGATGTTTTGCTCTACAGAAGAAATGTTTTAAGGATTAAACAGTTTAGTCCTCCATATTTATTTATCGTCATAACTCATTTATTCGATCTTTTAACTAAAATATTACAATCTTTAAATTAGTCTACATTTTAATAAACATAGTAATCTCTTAAAATTTTAGTATAAAAAATCGAGATGATTTGGTCGAACAATTTATCAAATATCAAGAATCATAGGGAGAAAAAGAATACCAAAACAAAAAACAAAAATACTATAAGGTTAAATTGATTTTTAAATATATTTTCGACTTTATAAATAGTTGTAATATAATCAATCAAATATATCATATAACTTCCAAAATTGAAAAGGTAAACGAGCAAACATCGAACACCAAACAATTAAAAAAATATGGGAAAGAAGTAGAGTGTACTCTATTAAATTTGTTGGAAGGCCTATATTTCCGGATTAAGTCGATAGTATAACTCTTTGTCCAAGAAACCTCAAATAAACCCTGTCGGGAACTCTCAAACAAAAACCAAAACATTATACGTAATTCAGTTCATATAAAACTCAGATTATTACAAAACATTATTTAATCCAACAAAAATTTAGCAAAAAAAAAGACACTGAAAATGTCAATTTCAAGGTTAAGATTTCTCCTCAAAGATCAATCTTTCAATAATTTCAAACGGTAATTAATCTTTCTTTAATTATTCTGAATTTCATAATTATACTCTAAATTACTTGATAATGAAGATATTATTAGTTATTAGCTTGTTAAAAGTAGTTGTTATTTAGTTTTTATTTCATGATTTAGCTTGTATTAGCAGATAGTTTTTCCAATTTTTTAGTTTATAGAGATTAATTTATAGTTGAATATGATTATTTTAGAGTCAAAATGGATTTTTTTTAAATTATATAAATTAATTTTTAGTTGAATAAGATTAAGTTAGAGTCAAATTTGAGTTTTTTGAGTGCCCAGTTAAATAGAAATGTTGGTAGTATGGACAATTGAGTTGTACACATGAGTGCTTAGTGTATATTCCAAAATTTTAGACATTAATTTTTAATTGAGTAAGTTAATTTAGAGTCAAAATCGAGTTTCTTCAAGTACCCAGTTAAATAAAAATGTAGGTAGTATAAATAATTGAATTGTACAAGAAGTTTGTTTATTTAAGGCTATGGAGTCTGAGTTGAGGTGATACTGGCAAAAAACTCCTCAAACTATTGAAAATTGTATTGAGTTTTGTTCCAATTTCATTTCTTTCTAATTTCATGGCTCAAACAAAATAACTGGTTTGGTATATCTTTAGAGTTTATGGATTTCGGATCTTAAAATCGTCGAGCTTTGCATAATGCCTGACCGTTTAGGATATACCACCGGATTTTTTATTAAAGAAGACTTTAGTTAGTAAAAAGATGGGAAAGGGGTGACAAATTGGAAGAAACCGAGGCCGGAAAGACGGGTTGCTTGACTCTGATTTTGTGTGGTGCATATGTATTTCATTTATTTAGGCTGTGTCCATGATAAGGTGATTCAATCCAATGCAAAATTATGGAAGAAACGAAAGATAGCGAAGTACGAGTTCAGTTAGGAACTTAGGATGGATAAGTGCTCACTACTAAGATGTTCCTTTCTAAAAGAATTATCTCCTTTATGGCAGATAGATGGCATAGAAGTTTTTGGGCTTTGTCATCTGTCATTTTGTCATTTTTTCTTTGCAATTAAAAATGTATAAGAATCTCCTTTAAGCACCTGGCATATCTTTCATCTCTTACATTTAATCTTAAGTCGGTGAAGTGGTTACCGTTACTCTATTAAATTTACTTTTTTGCAAAATGGATTGATGGTTGTTTTTATATATTATGAGGCATGATTCACATTGGGTTAGTAAATTTAATTCTTAGTTTCTTATATCTGCTGATGATGTTAATACTCACACTTTAGCATATTATTTGAGAGAAGAGAAACAGAAACAAGTGTTATGAAGTCAAAGAAATGTAGCTCCAATGAATGGAATCTTGACTAAACACATTCAAGTCCTCAAGTACTTGCAGCTTCGCTGACCAGCATAATAACATGTTACAAGTGCATTCATCTTACCTAATTAGTTTGCTCCCTCTTAATCCAGGGTTGGTCCAGTGAAGAGATTTCATTCTTCTAGTCCCATGGCCATGAAATCTGAGAAACGTGTTTACAGTTATTCGCTCCCCAAAAGCTCTCCTCCTCCTCGTGGGTGGTCACCGTTCCTCATAGTATGCTTATGTTTTCTTTGAACCATTCTGTAATACCTAGATGGTAGATGCATTTGTGATGTTTCCAGAAACTTCCCTATTATGTGAAATCCTTGTTAATTCTATTTTTCTTGTTTCATTGTTTTAGCCTGCTGCTTTGACTGGATTTGGTGGGTTGGTCTTATTCCTTCATTATAATGATGAAAGGAGAGCAATACCTAAAGGTTTTAATTTTTCACTAGTTCATCTCTTTTATTGAGCAATATGGTTGTTACTGTCTCTATTTGTAAATCAACATTGACTTTTGAAATTCTTGACAGTTCAAATTTTGTCATTTGTTCTTAAAACAAATTATCTATTATTAGGCCACTGTTGTATATTGAAGATCAATAGACCTCTACCTAAGTCAAAGTTCGGTAGTTCATGAGATAAGATTGAAGCACGTTCCATTTTCAAATCTTGGTTGGTGGAATGCTCCGGAGCAAACGTGGTCAGCTGCATGAGTGCATTAGATTTATGTTCTTATTTTTAGTTTTGAAATGAATTATCAGACACTAATTCCAATAGTTCACCTTCTTTGGATCCTAATGCTGCTCTCACGAAATATGATCAGGGCAAGAGGTAAAGTTCGAAAGAAGCGATACCCCCCAAGGACCTATAATTGGTGGGCCTTTCAGCCTAATGAATACTGAAGGCAAGGTAGTCACAGAACGCTCCCTTATTGGAAATTGGGTTCTTCTCTACTTCGGGTATACTTCGTCTCCAGATGTTGGGCCAGCAGAAGTTCAGAAAATGGCCAAGGCTGTTGCTCTATTAGGTGTTGGTCCTTTCCTTCTTTCTATACAAATAAAATTTCTGTGTTAGGTCAGCTGAAATTTCCTCTTTCTGTTATTTTGTTGCTATAAGATTCAAAACATAGTGTCAAGGTTCAACCAACATTTGTTACACTTGATCCTCAACGTGACACACCATCCCAGCTTAGTGCCTATCTCAAAGGTTAGATTTAATTTGGCCTTCTACTATTACTATTATTAACAGAGATAATGAATGCTGATTGTGTTGATCGTCATGTTTCCGCTTATATGTGTATTGAGTCAGAGTTTGATCCACGGATATTGGGGCTGACTGGACCAGTTGGTGCTATAAGACAGATGGCACAGGAATACCGAGTTTTCTATAGAAAGATTGATGAAGAGGGGAATGATTATCTTGTTGAATGTTCCCATAACATGTAAGCTCAATTCTTCTCAACCCCTCATACCCGTCGCCCCTAGCATTTCTAACCACTGGTTTCTGTAACCTCTACAGGTATCTACTGAACCCTGAAATGAAAGTTGTGAGATGCTTTGGGGTGGAGTACAACGCGGAGGAACTTGCAGAGGCAATTCTCAAAGATATGAACAAAACATGACAGTATTTTTACCGCAAAATCAGATACTCGCCTTCTCCAGCTAGGTAAGAGGAGAACTTTTTGTCAGCCTAACATATTACCCTATTCACATGATCGAATTGTCAGACAGTAGGGAGACATTGATTGTTGTTTGATTCACGCTTATCAAATTTGTTAGGCGTTCAAACTCTTAAATCATTCGAGTGTTCAGCTAACAATTCATGTTGATATATGGCAAGAATGCTAATGAAGTAGTGCATTTGGAAACTGGATTCCTTGTTTCAGTTCATCTATATTTTTTTCTAGTCTCCACACTGTCAAAAACAAAATCTATCTATGTATATATAAAAGCACGAGTTGCCTTAAGAGTTTGTTCTCTTTTCCGTGATTGAACGAACTAAAATACCCTTAATGCAATGTATAATTGTATTTTGATCAATTTTAATTAAACTAAAAGATTACAAATACAAATCTTATAATATAGGATTCTACATGCAAATAAATTGTTCTACTTTAGGACTTTATTTTATCTGTATATGTTATTAATAAAACATAATTAACGTAATATTAAATTATACAAGGTGACATCTTAAACATAGTACTCCTTCCATTTCATTCCATAATCTAAGACACTTTTGCCATTTTGGAAAATCCCAAAATATCAGTCCTCAGGAAAAACAATCTGAGTTCGACTTTTGTGTTTCTTCATTTATTTTTTGTTCCACTTTAAATATCCCTACATAAATAATAATTGAATTTAACATTTTTTATAAGTTTTAATTAAACTAAAAGACTACAAATACAAATACAAATACTATAATATAAGAAACTACATGCAAATAAAATTGTTTTACTTTAGGATTCTATTTTATCTATATACGTTATTAATAAAACATAATTACATAACATTCATTATACAAAACATCTTAAACATAGTAACATACACACTTTTGCTCGGATGATATATATTTCCATTATTTAAAGTTATTTTACGTGAATCAATTGGACCATTTGTTTAATACGTACTACATTTTTTTGGGTCGGTCAATCAATGTGTAAGTGAGTATTGTATGAAATTAATTCATATTGTTAGTTTGATTTAATAAAACTCTACCCAAAACCAATGTGTAAACATGTGTACAAATTATTTAAAATATTAATATTTAATTTAATTTATTTAAAAATATTATATTTTTGTTTGAGTCAAAATTATGTATATCAATTAGGACTATAAAGTTTGATAATTGATAAATAAAATAATTCTAGAGATAGACAATCTTTCGGATCGATGGAGCTACTTAAGTTGTATCAATGGCGTAATAATTTGACGAGTTTTGGCTTGTTAAAAAATCTTAACTTAATATTTTTATAAAAAAATTGTTTAGTACTTAGTGAAAATATATCAACCTGGTATTCCAACCTAATTTGTTACTCCTTCCGTTTTTTATAGTTGTCCTTTTAGCCCAAAAAAATTGTTTTTATAGTTGTCGTTTAACTTAATAAATTACATTTTTACATTTTCAATGTACTTTTTGACTACTTTTTTTCTTGAAATAAACAACTTGACCAATGATATTATTATTCGATTGGTTATTAGATTCTACATTTTGATGCGTTTTGACTATTTTTTCTTTTTCTTAATCTATGTACAATGTCTTTAAAACAACAAGCTAAAAAAGCAGGAGGAATATTAACATGTATTTTGATTCAGGTACATTGTTGTATATGTCGATAAAGATCATAATGTTTATTTACTTTTATATATTGAAATGAGAAAATTGAAAATTCTTAGAGATGAAGGTATGCTTAACAGTTTATATAATCATAAATTTTAAATTTTGTTGGTTAATTTAAATAATTGTGGCAATTGAAATAGAAAGTTGAAGGCAGATTTTTTGAAGAGGATATAGTAAGTAGTATTTGTAAATTTAGGGTTTTGATGATAGAGTTTGAATAATTTGATTATTGAAAGAAAATTGAGCAATGAATTGAGAGATGGATATAGTTTGTAGGATTAACAAATTTTGAATTTTGTTGGTTGAGCTCAAATAATTTTGACTATTGAAAGACAAATTAAACGGTTTTTTAGAGATGAATTTAGTATGTAGCATTCATAAGTTTTGAATCTTGGTGGTCGATTTATAAATAATTTTAATACATTGAAAAGAAAATTAAATGACACTTTAGAAATGGGTATTAATATTGGTTTTGAATTTTGTTGATTGAGTTTTAAATAATTTTACTGTTGAAAAAGAAAATCATATAATCTTTTTATCTATGGATTTAGTATGCTTATAGTGTTCTTAGGCAATTTGATGAGGTTGAAGTATTTTAGTAATTATTTACCCAAATTTTTTATATAATTATAAAGGATAAATTTATTTAGGAGTATTTTGTGTATAATAATATAGATATATACCAAATATTCTAGATAGTCATAGATTATCTAGATATCTACAATACATAAGTAATGAATTTATAGTAAGAAAAGCGTGATTCAGATAAATCCAGCATTCTTTAAGCAATTCATTTTAAAGTACAACATCATGATTATATATTATATATTAATTTTTCATAAAAAAAGATAAAAGATGCATAACTTTTAGTTGTTTGATATTGAATTTTTAGATGATGGTTTAAATGATAAAGATATTATTAAAATTATTATGACTTCAAAGTTTTCGGAGGATGTGATGTAGTGAAGAATATTTAGAACTTGGTTCGATTAAATGTAAGTGGATGGGCGAGTTTTTTCTTTTAAAAGAAATGGGTATCGTTTAAATTTATAAAAAGATTAATTTATTACCATTTTCCTGTATAGAATTTTTCAACAATTAAACAATGATGAAGTGAAGTATTTAAGTTAAGCAGTTATATCATGTAAGAGGCGGGTAAAGATTTTTTAAGGAAGCTGGTGTTTGAGATTTATAAAAATTATATTCATGGTTTGTTTACTACATACAATTTTTCACAAATTAACTTGATGAGGATGGCTTGATGAAACGGTAATCTTTGTTAGTGCAAATCGTCATAAGGGACTTTTTTAAAGAAACCGGTACCATAAATTTATGAAAATTAATTTATTACATACTTTTAATTTCTCTATTTTAACTTACTTTTATTTAAAGTTTTGGATGATTAATTCGTCTCCACGTTATTTCATTTATTGACTCCTCAATTTGAACAGGACCAAAATTTGGAATTTTCATTTGGAAAATGGAACTACAGATATTCTAATTTTATTACTTTTTGCCATTATAACATTATAACAAAGAAATCATATCTTGATAAAAGTAAACATAACGTTCGCTTTTTACTGTTGGATTTAAAGAGTGTGAGTTGAAATTAATTGTCAGTGCCATTATGGATAATATAATTATTGTCCCACCACGGACAGGCTTTAATAATTAAAAGAGGAAAGGTGCTCTTTCTCTGTGGACTTGTTTGGCTTCAGTAATGTAACATATTACCAGATATTAACTCTTGTCTAAGCGGTATAAGGAAGGTCGGATATTATGTAACCTTAACTGGTTAAATTTAAATCTAACAGTTTAATATGAGGATGCTAGAATACTATTTTGAGGTTAGTGCCATTTTGAACTAACCTATTAATCACATGGTAGCATGGACCGATCAAGGCAGAGAGCCGTATCATGGTTATGACAGTGATAAGTTCGGACCCATGGTGAATGATAAAGGATGATTCCATGTTGGATATGTCAATCTCTTGAATTTGACCTGGAATACCACATGGGTGGTCTAAAGAAATGTCACTTGTTTCTTTGGCTTATATATATGGATATATAGGTTATTTATTATGATATTTGAGGTTTGTAAAGATTTTGGTATTCTTGTTTAGTGAATGTTGTAATTTGTTTTTAACTAAAATTATAGTGAAATTTGATTGGCTGTCATTGGATTAGTCTGCTGAGTATTAAAGAATCATATTAATCTCACATCTTTTTATTTTGTCTTTTTCATAATTTACCGTTTAGATCATTATCGAATTTATATAGCAATGTGAGAGAGCTTTGGGCTCGAGATCTGAAGATGAGTGGTGAAGGTATTAAAATTGAAGTTAATTGGGAGACTTGGGTTTAGTCTCTGGCAGAATGAGGCAGTGTTAAAGGAAGAACAGGTCTCGTTGGAAAATCGTTCTACAAAGTCATGAAACAAATGCAGAGGAGAAGAAGCCTGGTTCGTTAAGCTTTGGATGATGAGGTTATACTAAGGTTTAGGATCGTTGGAGCTTGACGATAAGATTGTTATTGAGCGATATTTGAGAACAGGCCAGCGAAGTGCATCTCTTAAAATAGCTAGGTAATTTTAATATGATATTACTTGATTTAGTAATATATGAATATAAGATTGAAGGATGTTGCTTTGATTTGTTAGCCTCTTTCTGAGTCATATGAGAACTTTAGAGTCTATGACAAATGGTAAGATTTATGCGTGGAAGAAGTGAGATTTGCCACTCCATGAGAGTTTGTGTATTAGTTGTAGTGGTGGTTCTAATGCTACAGGTTGGACCGTTTGGTGCGCTAGTTCTTAGCTACTTGTAGTGATAGACCCGATTGGAAGGTTCTCAGCCGAGGCCGAGGTCGGGGTTCGAGGAAGCGATAGTTGCAATTTACATAGAGATTTAGGACATTGATTGTCCCAGATGAGAATAAAACCGGGCGAGAGGTCTCGAGTGGTACCGCCGCCATTGCCCGGCAGGTGAGTATGCGTTCGAAGAAGAACATGACTTTCATTCTTTGAGGAGTCCCATAGCATCCGACACCCGATTTGTGGTCTGGATCTGAGGCAGTGCAGTGTGTGTCTAGAAAGGAGTGATCTTTGACATGAGCAGATTGGAAGGTGGTTGTGTGTTCGTGGTTTAGTGTTTTTCGGTCTACGAGATGGTTGGGATTATTCGTTAAAGTAGGACACATGATGTTGGAGTTGTACATTGAGCGAGGAGTTAGACATGTGTTTAAGCCAAGGAATCTGTTTATCTACAGTCGTTTTGGACAATCGAGTTTGACTTATGAAGAAGAGGTGGAGGGTTGTTATTACAATTTGTAAGGTTTGGATGTATTTACGAGTTGTGTGGGCGTGGAACTTTGTATTATATCTGAGTATGACATTTTGTATTTTTACATTCGGGTTTGTGTGAGTGTTGGAAAATGGGTGGGCAGGAAGCCCATTTTGGTCGGGTTGTGAGCGGGAGGAGGGCATTCTCGTTCGCTTTTAGGGGCGGTATGCTTCGGTGGCCCGATGGTTTCATGGAACATCACGGAGTAGTTCGGGGGATGTCCTTGGAGTTGGTGAGGTGCACTTAATATGTGGTATGACTGTGAGGATGAGTTGGGCAATTGATGTTGGTTGCATGGTAGCGCGATTCTCATGGGTCATTTGTTGCTTGGGCGTACGAGGAGGGTGATCAGGCTGGATGTGTTCTTCCAGATTGTAAGAAAGCGGACATGTTTTGGTATTCACAGTTCATTTTTTTGTCTCGGTAGAGAGAGGGTTCGAGGCAAGGTTCAACGATGTTCGGACTTGCTCATTTGGTTTGTTTTGTTGCTCGGTGATAGGGCAATATGTGAGGTGGAGATGAAGCTTAACATTGTCTATCTTTTCTGGATGTTCATTTGGCACATCTAAGTACTTAAGCTCGTCACAGTACTGTAAGTACATTGAGTACATGTGATGCATTTGTACATCAGTTCGCTCGGTGCACTTACGTAGGAAGTTTTATTTATCGACATTTGTTGAAGATTCGAGTCAGATGAAGATTTGCCCGGGTGACTTGGAATACAGCATCCATTAGTCGAAGAAAGCATCTTGTTTCTTTTAACTTATATATATGAGATATATATATATATAGGTTATTTCATGCAAAATAAGCTTGAGGTTGTAGACTTCTTGGTAAGTATTACTTAACTATTTCAGTCAAATTTTATTAATATGTTTTTCATTAGTATCTTGGATTAGTCATCTTAGCGTTGTTAAGGATCTGCGTTAAATCTCTGTCTTTTTATTTTCTATACTTTACATAATTTCTCGTCTAGATCGCATCCGTTGTAACAAATCCGATGAGGATTCAAACACTTAATGTGACACTATAAATGTCTCACTCACATCTAAAGGTAAATCTAATCTTTGCCTGATTATCAAAACTTATACACTCTTAACACACATTATTAATTTTAGTATCAGAGTGTCTCGATAGGTAGACAACTAATCTAGCTCTAAGCCACACACTAGGGGGAAAGAGTCAAACGGATACTGAAGTTACAAATGAATTGCAGACTATGCAAATATCACAACTCGGACAATTAGTGTAATATCGATGCGTGTGGCCCGTGTGATAAGATTTGATATGATTTGAATGCGATGATGTCGTGTTTGATACGGAGCAGTGCAGATGTGGCAGGAAGTCTCGATAGATTCTTGAGTGAAGGCAAGCGTCTTGGAAAGGCAGGTCAAGTGAATATAATAACGTATCGTCCGGGTATTTCGAAGGCTGGGGCGTTGATATATACATCGAACAAATTTTTACTCGTGACTTGTCCTAGGAGGACTCGTTCCATAGTTAGGCGCACCATATCAAATGACTATACTCAAATCTCAAATCTACCAAACGGGAAAATAAATTTTTACTCGTGAGGGAAATTATCGTTCCTAATCTATTGCAGTCAAGACAGTATACACCCAAGTCCCTCCCGTCAAAGAAAGGACAGTGATAGAACTGATTTGTCTGCACTGGCTAGTTGATGCTAGTACTCTAATGTCTCATTAATACTTTTGGCAGATTTGAATAGCCTCATTTAGTGAATGACACCAATATCTTATTTGTCTTATTCAGAACAATGGCTGCCAAGGCTATATGAGACCATAAATACCCTCCTGTAAATTTTACTTCTCTGGTTTCTGGTTAGACAACTTTTGATTTGTCTGGTTTTCACTAATGTACATTTGGATTGAGATGAATTAAGGAAGTATGATTTTTTAAAATTAACTTAGGAAAGAAAAATAAAAATAAATTGAGATGTATGTATTAAATTATCGTTTGAATAATATTAATCTTGACTTGATAAATATATTATCCATAATTTTGAGGGTGAATAATTTTAAATTGAATATAACCTATCCAATTGAATGTAAATTCATTTTTTTAGGTAAAATAATTTTTTTGAACCCAAAAGAAGTAAATGAAAATATTTACCTTTATTGAGCTAGATTTTTCCAAAAATAAACGGATCATAAATATCAAGTTCCTCTAAATATATTTACCTTCATTTAATTAGATTTTACTCAAAACAAATGGAACATAAATATCAAATTTCTCTAAACTCTAGTACATGGATCCCGATTCAAAGGATTATTCATCGTTCCATTGATCAGATCACGGATCTAGTCCAAAATAAAAGATCCCAATCAGAAAGGTTAAACAAATAAACATAATTTCTCTGTCATTTAGATAAACATATAACTTAATTGGATAGACGAACTAACATTTATGAATTTTGCCTTGTACATTTATGCCTTTTGTCTTGTACATTTTTAATTTAATAATGTCTTGAAAATAGTTGTTCCCCATATAAATATGAAAACGTAAAATTTCTTTCGGAGGCATGGATTCAGTGGTAAAGGAAGCGAAGTCTTTGATGCTTGTCGCCCTAATATCTTAATGCGGTGTAGGTTAAATTCGTGCAGTGACGAATCTGCATTATTGAAGTGGTTTAAAGGAAGGCTACCGTCACGGTAGTTGAGGCGTCAGCGCGATTCTCTCCAATGGCCCAATTAATGACGGTTTCTACATTTTTTGAGGCATTGAGATTCATATAATCGTCCTTATTTAATGAGATAAAATTTTGTTTGGTTAGGATTGATTTAGACAAACTTTCCGAAATTACATTCGTCTTCTACAATCACTAATTAGTAATTACAAAGATATACGAGGCTTGGTAGAAAAAGAGATACAAGGCTTGTACTCACTTCTTCTCCTCTTTTAACCCCCTAGTAGTTAACTACATAATTGCTTAAAAATTCAAACTACATAATTGCTTACTACTATTACACACGAAAATGCATAGTCTGGCCATCTAGAGTTTTCAATAAACTTCAAGGATTATTACACAATAAGTTAGATAGCTAAAGACATCTTCAACTCTTCAATTTGTCTTCTCATCCTAAACTGCCGTTTCAGTGTCAATTTCTTCCACTCCACCAAACGTCGCAAAAAGACCATAACCTGAACAAAATGCAAATCGCTTTATTGTCCGTTTGATCATACATGTTTTTTACTACATTCATTTTTTAGAGTTTTTTAAATTTATTTATAGAAAAATTTGCAAGTAGACAAGGTTCTTACCTCAGCAGGTTCTTGTAATGAATAAGCTGCATTGGTTTCTTTTGGAACTTTGGAGACAAGAATCCCAAATCCTTGTCCTCTTTCTCGTAGTACCTAAACATTGAATTTAGGTCATGGATTATTAGCCATGAAATATAAGTTGAACTAGGTGTTACATTTTATTAATTTCCTATCAAAACAGTAAACTATCAAGAGAGTAATTCTTTGATGGCTCTTATAACAAATATATTTGAGAGCATCTGATACATTGAAAGCGTCTTCATCAGTCCGATCGTCTCCAATATAAACAGGGAATACATCGGCACAATTAGTATAGCCTACAAACGATCAATCAAAATAGAGTCAATCGCCATTTAAAGTTGAGTAATAATAACATTTTAATAAAGATTAAATGCAAATTGAGCTAAACATTGTGGACACTTATCAAAACTAATTAGCTATTAATATGAACAATATGCTCTTTACTTAATTGATGTATAGTAAGTGATGAAAAGTGGACCTACCAAGTGACTCTAGCAAGAACTCAAGAGCCTTGCCTTTGTCCCATTTAATTGTTGGACGTATCTCCAAAACCTACATCAAATTCCAAATTGCAATTAACAAACATGTGACACATTTTGAACCACATATTGCTAACCAAAATAATAGTAAATAATATTTATTCCATTTTTATTACAAACAAGAAAGAAGCACAAAAAATTATGTTTAACTGTGACTTCTCACCATTCTCCCTTGAGATAAACTAAGCTCTGGATACTCTTTCAACACTGCCTTTACTTGCTGAGCTAGTTCAGTCCACTTCTGTATTTTTTATTATTTCAAAGTACACAACATGCATTATTTTTGCATCTTAACATATGAGAAAAAAAAAAGAAAAAAGATATGGAATACCTTTTCATCAACACATCGGAAATGTACAGAGACGCAAAACTTGTTATTCTCCACTATAACACCAGGTGTTGATTTAGTTTTGTCCAGTAGAGCTTTATGAACCTGAACCACATAATAAAACTAATGAATATTTAATCTTAAAAAATATATTTTCGCTTGCAATTTAATTAAAAGTTGGATGTTGTTAACATAAACTCTATATGTACTCTCCAAAAGGAAAATAAATAAATACTAACCTCATCTATCATTGGAAGAAATTCACTAGCTGGTTGATATAATACGGCTTGATCACCCTATTCAAAAATAGAGTTAGAGAGAACATCCCTATATCTTGGTATAACCACTACATCCGAATGTGTACATCAATATCATATTATTGGTAGGATCGTAAGCTTAAATTTAAGAACGGGTTTTTTAAATCATTTTTCTCGTCACTATATTAATTACTGAACTCATAAAATATATTTTCATGTAATTGGAATTCTTTCCCAATTAATGAACCAAAAACTAATATAGGCTACAAAAGCCACAATAATATACTCCGTAGTACAAAAAAGTATTTAAATACTACCATTTGCAAGATTTGGACTTAAAAAGTAATTCTGATCCATATTATTGTAATTGTATGTATGAAATTCTAGAAAATACATAATAATATGAAGATATCAGTATCACTAAGTATTTATTTCTTCAAAATCTAAATATGAACAAAGTTAACTCACTTTCTTGTAGTTGGAACCCTTTGATGGACCTTTGATGTCCATACCATGACTTCCAGCATAAAACAATTCTGCTAACCTTACAAAACTATACACCTAAATAATCCAAAAATATTAATCTCTTTTATTCATACAAATAAATATTCTAAAGTTGGAATATTTTTCAAGAATTTAAAAGATCTACCTTGTCTCTACACCTCCCACTAACAATGGCCGTAGGAAAATGTCTAGCTAATTTCCTCACTGTTGCTCTCATCTAATACAAAGAAAAATAACATATATTTGTTACCACTTGGGGTAAGAAATGTTGAAAATTGAGAAACAAAAAAGGTTTTTTTCTAAATATATGAGGAAAAAACTAACCGCATCAGACATGAAAGCTCGATCTGGATCCTCCACAATTGGAGAAAGGGTTCCATCATAATCAAGAAACATCACAATTTGCTTTCCTTTTGAAGCATTTATGATATCCCCAAACATACCTAGGGCTGAGGGGTGGTGAACCTGTTAAATCATAAAATACTCATATAAGAGTATGTACATCTATCCTAAATTTTTTTCTAAAATACATTTAAAATTATCAATTTTCTTATTTTAGAGATTAATTTTTTATGCATGTACTGTACCAGCTTTTTCATTATTCAACCAAAATATAAAAATTGTGTATTTCAAGATTTTCACTAATGTAATAAAATATTAGGTATGAAAAAAATATTATAGGAAGCGGTACAAATTTGGGGTGTGTGCAAACTTTTTTAGGGGATCAATTTATTTTAGTAAAGCTAAAAAAATATTATTTTATTCATTTTTAATTTTTTCATCTCTTATTATAATTTTTATAACTTTTAAGAGAGTTGATCTACATGCTATAAAAATTTATTATGCTTTAAAATTAATATTGTTCAAATAATTCAATGTGTCAAAATTTGACACATATCATGATATAAATTCATGTTATGATCATGCATAATAATCATTCAGTTACGTCCAATTCATGTCATCATCAAGACATCATGCACAATATAAGAACTTAGTGGCAACGACCTATTTTTTTGATAAAATGAACATATTTTTTCAAATTATGGTTAAGAGAATTATTAGTTTCAAAAAATTAATTGGGCGACTGCCCTAAGCCATCTCCTAGTTCCACTATGCATGATCATTTTTTAAAATTATAACAATACTTAAGTTAAACTTTTTTAGGTAAAACTTCTATAGAAGTTATGAGAAAATGATAGTTGGCCTTACCATCCAAGAACTTTGATCATCTAAAAGAGAAGTGGAGGAGTTGATTTGGGTAGGAGATGAAGCTCTCATAGAATCAACCCAAGAATTAATTCTTCCACCACTATTAACTTCAAGATTCTGAAGCAATTGTTTTCTTGAAATGGTGGAGTACCCACCAGGTGGCACAGGTGGTTTCTTTGCAGCTACCACCTCCAGTTTTTCTGTCTTAGTTTCTGGTATCAGCCCATTTTGGTTTGCCATTTTGTTTTTTGGAATTTATGAAAAGGAAAGTCAGAAACAGAGTGCTCTGTTTTTTAAGGGATTGATACAGTGGGCAAAGAGTTAAAAAGCTAAACCAATATGAGCTGTAATTGGTTTGGTAGTTGAATTGACAAAGACAAAGATTGTGGGTAAAGGTGACAATTAATATGGGACAAAAGAAAATACAGTAAAATTTAAAGGATGGAGAGAACAAGGATAGATTGTAAAGGACATAGAGTGTGAGAAGAAGTTGAGGAAGTTTGGCAGTTTTTTATAGCTGCAACCAGTGTCTTTTTTAGTGGGGTCCATAGCTTTTGATGGTCCCACATCAATATACTCATGTTAAATAGGAGATAATTGTGGAGATAATTTCTCACAATAAAATGTACTTCCTAATATATTTATACCTAAAATATTGAGCTTAGTAAAATATTGACCAAAGTCGAACATAAAATATATAAAAACATGATGGCTTGTGAGCAGTGACAGACCTATTTACGTTCCTTATTGTTCAGTTGAGCAACCATAAAATTAGAGACAAAAAATGACATAGAAATAATAATAGTAGTATAACATTCATATAATTTGTTGTCAAATGTTCAATGTTTTAATTATTGTTAAAATTTATATATAGATCCAATTCTCTTGAACTTGGACAGAGGCAATAATAAAATAGAATAGAATGACCCAAAAGGAAGCTTTGAAGTTTGAACGAATTTTAATTAGTTGGGAGAGATTTGAATCATCTGTTATTCCTCACCTTATTTGCTACATCACAGATATTGAAGTGCACGAGATTTTATTGTTTCAGTAATGTTTCATGTTTGGAATTTTCACATGAGTTCGCACATACGTAATTAAAGTTTTTGAAGGGATTCCTTCATTTTTAAACACAAGTAGTCAAGGATTATTCTTTTTCTCATTTTGTCATAATATGGGATTATTTACATATTTACTTCTGTAATACGTAATAAACTCATGGATCTATTGGTCATAATAAATCGTTGA
This sequence comes from Lithospermum erythrorhizon, assembly GCA_019722365.1. Lineage (NCBI taxonomy): Eukaryota > Viridiplantae > Streptophyta > Magnoliopsida > Boraginales > Boraginaceae > Lithospermum > Lithospermum erythrorhizon. The sequence goes on from JADFUC010001683.1 coordinate 2,015,949, forward strand.
CAGTTTTGATCGGCTTTGAATTATATGCTACATTTTTAGTGCAATTTTTATGTTATTCTTGTTTACGATAATGATAAATGTAGTATTTATGTTGATAAATTAACTGAACATTATAAATTCGACACTCATCAGATTTTAAAAAACAATGTCATCCAAATGTAATAAATGTATGGACTATTACTCATAAATTTTATTGATCCCTAATACTTTAATTAGAGGTGAATATCTATACTCTTCATCGTTTTAAACTTGTGCTAGAGGTCGAGCCAAAGCGACATCAGCATTTTCTATAGGGTTGAGCAGCTGACCCAAATTATAAAATACTCATCGGAGTACTAAATGATTGTCGCTGAATTTTTAAAGCTTTAACCATTGAATTTTAACGTAATATTTTATTTGTATTTTATAATATTTTATGAAATATAACTCGATAAAAATCTTTGTAACATTAGAAAGATTTTATTATTTATATGTATGTGGCCGTCTGATAAAAGCCTTTGGAAAAATGTCTAGATACAAAGAAAGTTTATCAAGCGATTGAAGTCAAATTATCAATCATTGATTACTAAGCAGTTGTTAGCTTCTAGCGATATGCTTGATTTGATGTAGTCTTGGACTTGGATTTGATCTTGGATTTGAGATTTGGATATGTGTATGGACATGTATGTAATCCTGGGCTGGATTTGAGCTTGAATTTGGAGGATTTGGATATGACGCCCGGACAGTATGTGATCACGGATTTGAACTGAATTTGGTGTTCGGATGTAGCGGACTGCGTGTGATCACATTTGAATTCAAATATGAGGCTGGATAGGAGTGCGGGCGCATGTGATCACCAGGCTGGATAGAACTCGGTCTTGAGGCTTTGAGTGGCTTGGATATGAATGCAGCCGAGGGGTGACTCAGTGACACGATCCCCGTGTGGCTACATGGACGTGATCTTAGTCTTTGGACTTGAGTCGTGGGAAGTTGGATTTGGATGTGTGTCGCTTGGAGGCTTTAGCGACTTGATCCAGTAGAGCTCGATTGATTTGAGTGCTTGACATTACTCGATCTGTCTTATCTTGTGTGAATATTCTTCTTCGTCAAGGAGATTACCTTAGCATTTTACTCTATTGTTTCTTGTGAGCGGACAAAGGGCTACGCAACTTGTGTCTACTGAATTCTCTGAGGGGTTTATGGCTTAATCTTGTATTGATTTGATTTGTGAGATCGACGATCAAATTCTCATCAATTTTTAGGTGTTCACGAAATTACTACGTTTGTGCATTAATTCAACTTGATTAGGCGCCTATTTTGGTTTTGGAGTTGAAGATTTTAGTGTTCTTGACTCTGTTCCTTAGTTTAGGCTCCTATTTAGGCTTTTAGGTTGAAGATTTCAATATTTTTAGTGGTTTGGTGGTGGTTTTATTCTAAATTCTCTTCCCGGAAAGATTTTTTTGTATTTTTTTGGTGGTGGAGGTTGTGATTTTCGAACCATGGGGGGTTTATATAGGTTTCGAGACTTTTCTTGATTGGTTGATCAATGGTCAGCTTGGATTCTGATCTTAGCAGATTGATTTGAGGTAAGATACGGACGTCGGAATTTTATGGAAGTTCCCTCTTCTCCAAGTAACATATGGGGCGCCTATTTCATGAAATAATAGGAAGATTCTAGGTTTTTCTAGGTCAAATAAAATCTATTTTTAAGCGATTAATTTTAGGGGATTATTTAAAGGCTATTATCTACGTGTTCGATTTTCATTGGAATTTGAATCGAATCCCTAATCGCCACGTGTAACTCGTACGATCGATCTTTATTTAATTAATTTAACTAATTCAAAATGAATTGAATTTAATTATAAAAATAATTATTAAATTTCGACTGTCTACAAATACATTTCAGATTTATTTCATTAATATATTTTTAAGTGAATATTATATAAACGCAAATAAAAATATTTATGATTAAATTTAAACTATTAAAAAGTAATATGATAATTTTTTAGAGATGGGATAAACAGTAAATACGAAAATTACTTTTAGAGTTTACATGTTTAGGAGCAATGGACACCGCACGCTCTAGCTTCCGAAGACCGACACTCCATGTGTTTCCTTTTCAATTCGTCGGCAATTACTTTTAAGTTTACATGTGTTTATTCTTTGCTCAGATTCTTTTCTTTATCTTTTTTAAATTTAATTTTGTTTTAAAATACTTTATTATCCTAGCGTATTATATTTATGCATTTTCATGTATTTTTGACAACTTTTCTTATTAAGTTACCAATCAACTATTATATAATTTTAATTAATTTAGATATTTATATTTTAATGTATTTTTAGCTACTTTTTTTTTATCATGTGTGCAAATAGTAGAAATCTGATAAAAGAAGCGGAGGTAGTATATTATATTCGATAACTAATATATATATATATATATGTCGATAAAATATTTTATTATTAACATAATCATTTTGATTCAAATCAAAATGGTATATTTCAATTAAAAGCAAAAATTTAATAACTTAAATTTTATCATTCAAAATCAATATATAGAGTATTTTCGTAAGAAATAGTAGTACGGAATAACTTTTTAATTTGACACGATCGAGTTGGGAGACCTTGTAGATGAAGATTCAACTCAAACAACGGTACGTGTCGTCTGCTTAAGTTACTAGAAGCTATAAAACACATCTTTGATAAATTGAACTTTTTGGTCGGTTGATAAATCCTTTTTAAATACTAGTTCTTCATCCATATATTACTTTCCGAGGTTGATTGCTTGAATTGAATGACTCATGACTTTGACTGTAAATTAAAATGTTAGGAGGTCGAAGTTGACCGGAGTTGGTTGAATTTTGTATCCACAACTTTATTATTGATGGACTACAATTCTATTTTATTGCTTTCATGTTTGGTTTTAACACAAGATTAAACTCTCAGGCAATTATTCATATCAAATGAATAGGACTACTAATGTTCAACTTTAACTTGAACCTGATAAACACTATTCATTGAACCTGATAAACACTATTCATTAAAAATTATAATAGATGATTAAGACGGAAGGGCTGTTTACATTGTTTTCTTAGAATAAGAATGAAAATGTTAGTACATGCATGGAATCTATGAATCTCATGAACATTATTATATTTATATGCACACACCGAAGGTAGTAATAACGTTGGAGAAAAGAAGAGGAGAGATCATTAGTTTCTCAATTTAAAGAAGCCTAAAGGCTAGAGGTGAAGAAATTTCTCTTTTCCAATTTAAGAGTAGATACTTTTTCACCGTATCAAGAAGTGCATATTCAGTTTATATTGATGGTCAAATCTTAAATTATATATTTTAGACAACAATTATATTAAGGACAAATGATCTGAGAGATCATTTCACGTTCTTAAAATTCAGCATTCGGTCATCACAATTAACCAAATTTGTTTCGATCATTGTAGTTCATATAAAGCGGAAATTAGTAGCTGCGTATTTTTGAAATTTGAAATAGAAAATTTTACACTTTTTCATATTTTTACTTATATGTTTTTTGGATATAAAAATTCAGCAAATCTCTTCATCTTCAATCATCAAAAACATCATAGGTATTGAGTTGCTTGATTTTATTGAGTTGCTTAATTTTATTGAAAGTTATGTTCTTTAATTATAATTACTTATTGATGATTGCTTAATCCTGCTCTCAACAAGGATCAATCTGAATTTCGAATCCTTGTCTTTCCTGTTCCTCTCCAGATGTTTTCTAATAGCACAGCCTTGTTGATAAGATGGTACAGATCCTCTGGGATCTCAGGAGCAAGTGCATGAGCCTTGGAGATCTTGTTTCCGGTAACACTCTTAACCTGAGCAATACCGTGCGAATCACCAAGGATGACACCGATTTGGGACGGGGTCAATCCCTTCTTCGCACCATGTGGGTGGAGTGCTTTTGTAGGGTAGACCTGAGGCTTGAGATACCCTTTCCACGGCTGTGCATACCACCCATTTTGGCGGCGGAGGGGTGTTTTCACTGAAGGATAGGCAGGAGGCAAAGATTAACTTCCGTAGAAAGATGATCGACATCTTGTCATGAATGGTTGAGCAGCTTTTATTATATATCACCGTGAGCGTTATTAGTAGATATATTTGTTTATGATATATAATACTTAATAAAAGCTTCGTTAATGAAAATATATTTAAGCTACTTTCATTGATATATTTTTTATACAATGTTATACAACACAAATACATATATTTAAAATTAAAGTTTGACAATTACAACTATAAAAAAAAAAATGGACAATTTTTATGGGATGGAGGAGTACTATTTTGCCTATTTATAAGAAGCATTCAAATAAGGAAGTAGCCTTTACAGAATTTAGTGGCTTAATTAAATTGATAGTCTCAAGGAAGAGAAAAATTGAACCAATAATCCAATAATTTCTCTATACTAGTTAGTAGTTACACAAGTTACTCGCAGCAGATTCCTTTGGCTTCCTATAGAGGTGCGCCTTTGAGTTCCTGGTTTTCACCATAGCAGATGGATTGATTCAGACTGTCAAAGGATGTGTTATTCCTAGCATATGATCATCATTCTACCGAACGATATATAAAATTGTGACAGAAGAGCACTGGATTACTCATGGTCCTCAGTCCTACAAGGAAAATATTCAGGATCAGGCAAATAGCAATCAAAGTAGACAAAGAAGTATCCTCCAGATTAGTGGTGGGGCTTTACTTTGGCTTGTCTGTTAAGTTCACCAATGACCTCATTACACCTGGACTGATTCGGTCAGCAAGAACTCCTTTCTCCGATATCCAAAATGATTGCTCCTTCACATAGCTTTGTAGTTTATTAGATTCGTAATGAAGCTGTTCTTGATCTGCATTTAATTTGTATCAGATTAAGTAAAAACATGAAATTACAAAAAAGAGAATCGAACTATGGGAGGAAATTTTGGGAACATTTTCAGAATGTTGACTGCGGAAGCATTTTTTGTACAGTAAACAAAAATTGCCATCTCTCACAGCCACATGACTACATATACCATTTCGACACCTCTCAAGGAATCCTATATGCATTTTTTCATTATTCATTTCACATTTCATCAAAAACCAACCTCGTACACAAGTCACAACTACACGTACGTTTTGACTAGTGAACTGCATGGATAACTTACAATTCCATTCGCACACAAAACTCCTCAAATCATGATGGATTGGGAAAAAATTCATAACTTTACCATGTCACACGAAGCAGACAAAAATATACCCTCCCCCTTTCCTTGATAAGTGGACCAAGTCATTCTTAGTTCAAGAAATAGCCATTTAGGTTCAGGTGCAAATGATTCTCAAGCAATGGTAAATTACTTGGACACTCCACATCATGTTTCGGAAACAGTTATGTAATTCTAGATGTTTATATCTTCTTAAGCATTGTTACAAATCAAATTTCACTAATAATTGTATAAGAATTGTTTGTTAAATGGAAGAATTTAATACAACTTAGACAAAAGAGACATTCCACATCTTGTAGATATTTTAAACGGAACAATATAATAGCTGAAGTTTCCATTCATCTAGGGAGGACACCTAGTTACCAAAGTACGTAGTATAACAGAACTAATATGCAATCATCAATGGGAAGTCCATCTACATCAATGAGATATCATTTGCAGATAGAGTGGTTGTCAAGTGATCCAAGAAATTTAGAAGCATGTTATAGGAAAGGGCAACAATATCAAATCCGGTAAAAAGCTATATTCCTCTACAACAAAAATTGAAATATATGTATTAATTATAACCTAGCACTGACAAGTGGCATCAAAATATCATTCCGTTGAGGAGACAAATACAGGCTTTGTACCACAATTGGCTTTCTGGAATTATACTAAAGCCCCCTCTGAAGATTTACAAGGTAATTAAACTGAGACATGAATTGCAAATCTAATTTGTTAAAATGCAACGAGCAAATGAAAATGAGAATAAGTTTCTCAGGTTCCCTTTCGCCCTGTTAACATTTCTTCCTTGCACGTAGACATACGAACTTTCACATATTCACATTGTGTAAAATCTAATTAGCATAAAACGCAACCCCACTTGAGTGACTCGACACATAAACTGTAAGGAACAACAATAAACATCACCTTTCTCCAAAATGGTATGAGCAGCATGGAAAGGAATAGCAGCGAACATATTCGTTCCAGGGAACATCATCCAAGTTTTTTCCTTTACATCATGATCACCACAGGTTGTACAGACCTCCTTCACCAACGGGCTTGATTCGATCTCTCTCATTAATGACTCGAATGGTGAAGCAACACTGGTTTTCGTCGTCCGAGCCCTCTTCCTCAATGCTGTCAGTGCTTCCCGGGTCCCATTCCTAACTCTATCGTTATCAACTAGCTACAATTCAAAAGTTATGAGTCTGTGAAACATAGAGCATAACAATCTTGTACTTAAAATCCCAAACCATATTCAGATCATGCTCACCTGTTGCCGAGCTAATAACAACTTTTCTGCTTCAATTTCAACTTCTGTAAGCTTTTCCTTAAATTCTTTCATTGACTCATCCATTTCTTGTTTCTAATTATATAACACAAACTGAAAAAACAAAAAAAATGGGAATAAGAATCGACTCAAATTTAAACTTGCCTATCAAAAAAACCCATCAATATCAAGGATTTTTTTCTATTAAAAAACCACGCCCCACCGCCTCACTTAGAATAAGAGAATCGAGACTTCAGGGATATACATTAACCACTAAGCGGATTCGATATTCTCATATTTCTATCAAGGATTTAAAATGAACAAATTTGTAATCATTAGAAATAAAATCAAGCTTCAACTTTAAGGAAAAACTTGCCTCCTGATTTACTTAGACCGGCGGATCTGGCCAAGTCTCCTTTATTGCTACATATGATATGAGGCTGCCTCAAATAGTGTTTTTTTAAACGAAATGACAATTTTCAACTACTACACTTGCAATTGCAAAATGAGAGGCAAAATAATGTTCATCCTAAACTAACACTATTTAATTTGGTATAACAGCTGAGCAAACCCAACACTACTGGGACCGGGCTGGCTCATTAGATGTTAGAGAAGTGAGCTTCTTTTCTGTTTTTGAGTTGTTGGAGAATAGTCTTTCAGGGCAAACTCATGTATCGGCCAACTATTTTTTAATAAGATCACTTATTAACAAAAAAAAGAAGAACAACAAGTTTGTATAGAATTTAGTTCCATCTTAAGAAGATTTGAAGAGCATAAATGAAAATACACTAGGAATTGATGAACAACCTTCTGTCGTCATCCCCCTAAGCACAAGGATCACGAGTAAATCAGTGAATGCAGGCAATTTTTTTTTTAAACAACATTGTTTTATTCAATTTTTTTTAAAGCATAGGCGGAAACGGCGTCATTTTGCTTACTAGCATTTTCATCACTATTAATGATCAAAAAACAAGTTTATCCGCGCTCTACAATTAAAATCTATAGTTTAGAATCTAAATATTCCCTCTGGATTTTTTTTAGTTCTCATTCACAGCAAAAAAAAAATTAACGGCATGTAAATTAAATCTTAATTGACGTGAAAATAATAACGATGAAAACTAAAAAAATCGGAGAGTAAACTAAACCAAAAAGATTCATAGCCAAATAACTAATAAAGATGATTAACAATAAGCAAATTTCAAGATCAATAAAAATAAAGAAGATCATTAACAATTAATAATTAAAGAAGATGATTAACAATTAATAATTATAAAAGATGATTATAACTAATGAAAATGATTAACAATTACTAATTAACAAGGATTTCAAGAAAAAAATGAATAAAAGAATGCTACTAACAAGTTTTGAACCTTCGCAAAAATCAAATTAGGTCACTACCGCAATTGTACTCTGATTATATTTGTTGATGTTCTTGTTTTGCAATCATCTCATATATAATCGATTTTTTTTTAAATTCTAGTGGTGCAATTTTTAAGGTGCATCCTTTATGCCTAAGGCTCTAATTTCGAATCTTGAACTTCTTGATAAGAACTAAAGAGACCGAGAGAAAGTAACATAAGCAAAGAGGAAAAATGAGAAACATCGATGAAATATAGGAACAATATGCATCAAGATTTAAAGAGTTAAAAGTGACGAGATTCCTTGACAGACAAAGTTGCTTGTAAGTGTGTTAATTGGATGTTTTGTCAAGTTAGTGATTCATATGTCGGACTGACCAGTGCTGACCCAGGGGCATCGGCCAGTGTTCAGGCCTCGTAAATCGCCACAGATAAATCAGATCATGACAAGTGGCATAATCAAAACCAAGGGTATTCTTATCCTTTCATAAATGCTCACACTCCATAGTACGGTCGTTTTCTTAAAGTACCCTTTATATTTCAATTACATTCACTAAATTCCAATACTGAGCATTCGTCGGGTGTCCTGATATTTACCCGGTTGCGTTTTTCAAATCTGACGATGGACGAGTTGCATTTCTGGCGACACGCGGATCTCACGCTGGCGCGCGAGCAATGGAGAAGCGGTTATCTCAGTATTCCCCGGAAAATGGTTGACTAAGGTTGTTGATAGCCAGAGTCAGTCGATTGATAATCAAATTTTGGCAAGGCTATAAAGGCCGTTATCAAGGGCCTTCGTCGGCGGGATTGAAAAAACAAAGCGCTACTAATCTGAGCATGTGCGGAAGCAGTATGAACCACCTGAGCCGACGCGCGTCCCTGTAAAATAATCCGCCAAATGAACCACCTGTCGGTACCGGCCCGAGATATAGAGGCGTGTTAACGAGGCTTTGGAGCGTGAGCGGTAGAAGATAATCCAGTCTTCTATAACATCTTTTTTTTTAAATATACCCATTATGTAAGGGATAAAGCCATGCAGCGATGGGCTCAGTGCCCGTAATAATCGGCGTGAGGCGCTGCTGGCGCCGTAAAATACCAGCGGCGGTACTGCGGCCTGGCGACCTGCTTGCACAAAAGCTTCAAAAAGAGCTTGAGGATATGAAGGAAATGATAAGAGCACTTATGCCCGGTACGCGTACTAAGGGGAGTGCCAAGGCGAAAATGCCATTCACGGATAGAATTTAGATCTGCGATATCTTTGCAAAAGTTTGTGTTACTGGTCTGCTTTCAGTTTGGTAGAAATGGTAACCCTATAAAATATTTACAAGGGTTTCTCGCTAAGATGACAATTAACATCGAACAACCCAGGCATATACGCAAAAGCATTCTCCAACAGTCTGAATGACAAAACCTTGGATTGGTATATGGCGTTACCGCTTAAATCCATAGATACGCCTGTGAACATCGAATGTATTCATCGCAAAATTTGGATCCGTCAGTACCGTCATGATGAAAAGAAGCTTATGGATATTGAGCAAGAACTGACTAAATCCTGAGGAGCTTCTCCAATATTTACAATGATATTTTATTGACTATCGTGAAGTGATATAAGTAACTATATTATACTGGCTTTTCGGAGGGTTAATGTATGGGAAGTTGAAAAAATCACTTGTGTTGGAAAAGCCATTGTCCCAAGATCAGTTGACGCGAGAATTAAGCGGTATGTAGAGTTCGAGAGCAGAAAACAAAGAAACTAAAGGCAAAAGATTTCACGGGATGTCGTTACTAAATGGCGGACTCTTGCGTTTAAAATCGCCCAAAAGAATCTTGTTTGGGGAAAGGATTGACCTGCGATGGGGAAATGAAACCTCGAGGCAGCGATGTGATCTACTTGACCTCGAGAAGGGATTGGTTACATTTGCGCACAAGCAACGGCTAGAATATTCAACACCGTTAAAGGTGTTAATAGCGGAAGTTTTTTCACTAATAGATTACAAAAACCTCTCTTGCTAAAGGTGATTCTTGGATAGAGAGGTATGCCCAGGGCTAGCACTAATAAGAGCAGATTGTGTGAATATCACGAGGACATGACACTAATGAATGTCAATTCTCGAAATGCGAGAGAGAGATTGAGAAGTTAATCAAATGTGGTACTTAAAGAAATTGTAGACAAAGGCAACCCGGTATTGGGCATGCGGCGTCAAACCCGAATGAGCCCTCGAAGGGATAGTAAGCCTAGGATCGTGATGGCATGGCTTGCCCCGATAGCAGGCGCGTTGATACAGAGGCCTGAGGCGGGGTATGAGACTCATGTTCAGAAAATGTATGAGGTATTCATCGGTGAGTGACAAGAATAAAGGATGAGTTAATAAGTTTTTCTAACAAGGAGTTAGTGGGTATTAAATTACCTCGTGATGATCCGATGGTAATCGCTCTTATAATAGTGAATTTTACAGTGGAAATAATGTTGGTGAATACAGACAGCACAGCGGATATCTTATATTTGAACACTTTTGATAAGTTGCGTCTACCGCGAAGTCTAATCAAACAGCTTCATACACCATTGGCTGGTTTGCGGCCATACAATCCGTGTAGTGGGGAGGTTACATTATACTTAGCGGTGTATAAAACGCATGATTCATGGTGGTGGATTTGAAGGATTCCTCATATAATGATTGGTATACTATTCTAACCATTTCTACAGCTATTAATACTCTGATAAACTCAAAATGATATTTCCTACTCGGGAGGATAGGGGAAAATGTGGCGATCGGAAAGAAGGCGCCCGGGTATGCTATTAACATGATCCCACTCGAATAAAGGGAAAAAATGAACAAGGAAGAAAGCGGAGTAAATCATATAGAAGGTGAACATAGTAAAGACAAAAGGAAAAACAGACAACTCGCCCGAAGAAAGAAAAGAAAGGCGGGAGCCATGAGAGTTGGCACCCAAACAAGGAAAGCGAATGAAAACTTTTGAATAGGAATAAGTTAGGAGAAGAACACAAACAAAGCGGTAAACGTTGGTGAGAGAATATGGGGATGTTTTTGCTTGGGGACGAGTACATGCTAAGGATAAACCGAGAAATAGATGTCTTGCTTGAGTTGTATGTTGATTCCAACTCCGACCAATCAAACAGAAGAAGTGGTTGTTCAATGATGAAAAGAATAAAGCAATTAGGGAGGAATACGGGCGTTGTTAAAGGCGTCTGTCGGCGAGTTAAAGTGTCCCAACTGGATCGCTAACATTGTATTGGGTAGCCTCCAACGCTCCAACCTACACCTCTTCCGTTTAATCTGATATACTATTGCTTTCTTCCAGTAAATTCGTTTGTAATTTAATTTTCGATTAGGGAAGGATTCATCAATTTCTAGATCCTGACACAATAACACATGTAAAAGTATGATACAATGCTAACAAAGTGGGTCCGAGTTAAAAAAAATACTCCCTCCATCCTTTGGGACTTTTTGTCGAAAATGGAAATAGGAGGATACACATCTGTAAACTAGGACATCTTTTGAAGAATTGTCACTTTTTAGTAGTAATAGTTTCCTCTAAATAGTCACAATATTTAATTATAAAACCTCCAAGTGTAAAAGTAATTTTTCAAATTATTAGAAATTGATGAAGTAATATGTTCTCAAATCAAAGCAACATTAATATCTTATTTTGGTGTCATTTTCTATGAAACTATATCAATGGGCACCAAAAAATATAACTGATCCATTTTTTTTAAAAAAAAGTAGTACTCAACTAGCTTGCTCATGTTAAGTGTTATATAAATGCATGAAGCTGATCTCCAGCCATCTCATTAAAAAAGATGTCTCAATAACAATTGTCAATAATCTTTCTCAAGCCATCTCAAATAATTGCTCCACCTTATGGCTTGATACTGCAATCAAATAACATAAAGAACAAATTATGAATAAATTAGTACTCAAAGGTTCTGCCAATGATTTATCACAATCATTTGACAAACCACCAACCCTTCAACAGAAGAACAAATTATAAGTATTAGATGAATTTGGTTTCTTGAACCTGAGACCTTCATAACCCGGGTCTATATTGTTGATTTGTGTACTAGTTTGACCGTTTGCCCACCAAAACAATTGCCTTTTGTCAACAAAGAAATGGAGTGTAGCTAAACCCAACAACAAAAAAGAAGAAATAATGCATATTGTAGGTTTGAGTTGTACTACCTCATACCAAACATACATATATTCAAAATTGAAGCAGCAAATTAGCTTTGATTAAAGACTATATGTTAAATAGAACAAATTTGTACTAACTTCCATTAACATAGACTTGGCATATTCCTAAAACCAACTAGAACTGGAAAATTTGGCTTCCATTTCGAAGCCAAATCGAAGAGAAAAGAAGAAAATATCTCTAATTCCCAAAAAAAACCCTAATTAGAAAGCAAATCGAAGTGAAAAATTCCGAAATTCGAAGCCAAAACCACAAATAATTTGAATACACAATACACGTACAAATGCATAAGAAAAAACAACAAGAGTTTAAATGCCAACACTTATTTATCAATCACACGATTAGCAATGCTTTCTTTCTTACAATACGATGGGTGAATTGTGACTCATAAAATAAAAGTAAAGTAAAAAAATTGAACTTACTATTTGTCCAGTAAACCTGATTTCTTTAACAGTGCCTTTCTTCAGAGTAAATAAGCAACGAGTCCACGAAGAAGAAACAAAGGAAAATAGGAAAATAATGGAAAGGGGTAGGTTAAAGTAGGGTGCGACTGACCGGATCTACCTTACCGAATTTTGTTGGCAGAAAATCCGAAATCGGGTTCCAAATTTTTTTTTTAAATGTAAAATTCGTCAGAATTCTGAATTCTAGGATTTTGGGGAACTCTTTATTGGGCAGATTTTTTTTATGTTGTATATGCATTAACATGCTGAATCTATCAACTTTTAAGTAGGAGCAGCAGAGAGCGCCAAGGCAGCGTCTTCAAATAGATGGTGTTAAATCCCGACGATGACCTCTGGCTAATACCTCTAAAGACTCCGGCCACAAACAAAGGTTAGAGTTGGTCGCCTTTGTCTTTCAGATTTTGATTTCGAGGACATATCTTTATAGACGTATAAGATTAAATTCAAATAAGCATAAATGGATCTTTCAATAGCATCAATCGTTACACTTTGGTGCTCAAGAAATAAGTTGGATTTGTGATTTCGGTATGAGTGGAACTCAGAGTTAAAGGGATAGGAAGTAAAATCAATGCTGCCAATCACCGTTTTCGGATAACGATGCATCACATATGTCGAACAAAAGCAACTTGAATTCATGAGTCATGACTTTAACTAAAACCAACTAAGCTAGAAGGTTGAATCAAATAAAAAAGCCACTCGATTGCCAGGACATAACTAAACAACCGGTTTTTATCGAAATCCGACCCGGATTAAATCGGACGGAATTTTATTCGAACACTAGGTTAAAGGAGTAAATGGTAAATGTGAGAGAAATAGGTCGGAGAATGGTTTTTGTTCCATTCAGTGAGGAGGATCCGCGTATTGGCCCATTACGCTCACCCAGATCCGCATCTATCTTGCAGACGCTTTAATGCGCCTATCAAGCGCTATACAAGTATTATTTGTATAGCATTTTATAAGCGCTATTTAAAGTTGTTTTTGTTTAATCAAATCTTATTCCATCTTAATTTCTATTTAAATGATCGTTGGCTCAGATAATCACAAAAAACGAAAATCGTTATACAAACATAAACTAAACTAAAAATTACAGCAAATTATGTTCCCATGAGTCGATTTAAAAGTGTAATAACTACGAAAATCAAATAAATCTTTCGTAAAATTAGAAGTGATAAAATTACGTACTTCTCATTCCATAACTTTTTCACAACTCACTTAAATCTACAAAATTACATATTTTTTATTTCGATGAAGTTAAAGTTACGCTTATTATTATTAGTGTCGTTATCATTATTATTATTATTATTGTTATTATTATGACTAATATCCATTTTTATTATTGCTATTAGTATTATTATTACTATTATTATTATTCTTTGTGCTAGATTCTTAGAGATAGTAATTGGTAGAGTTTATTTCGATGTATTAATTTCAATTGCTATGTGAAAGTTAAGCAGATTACTTAACTTTTTTAAATGACTACTCTAATAATTAATTATTTATAATAATTTTCTTCGTAACACTTTTTGCAATAGCACTAGGGCAACCACTATCTAATAATTAATTATTTACAATAATTTTCTTATGTAACATTTTTGGAAATAGCATTCTTGAAAGTGCTATCTAATAATTAATTATTTACAATGAGTTTATTACGTAACACTTTTTGCAATAGCGCTCTTAACAAGCGCTATCTAATAATTAATTATTTCTGATGATTTTATTCACGTAACACGTTTTGTAATATACTAGCGATAAGCTATTTAGAAGCTCAATTGATAAGCGCTTCATTTTTTGCTCTGTTAAACTCAATAAATGGCGCTTCGTTTTGCGCTATGTAACATATTTTTTTATATTTACGAATTGGTATGCGCTATGTAAGGTGCCCACTTAGACAGCGCATGAAAAAAGCGCTATCTAAGCACCGTTACCTAAGCTAAAATTTGTAGTAGTGTAATTTCATTTCTTACAAATTATCTTGCTCATCTTAAAGTATTTGTTAGAATGTTGTTTTGGTATACTTAATAATATAATTTGAATTCAATAAATCAACTATTAAAATTTATGGTAGGCGATCTCTGTGAAATCAAAAGATTTGGGGTTTTATTGAGACTTGAATTGCATGCATGTGTTGTTCATAAAAGGATCAAGGACAAATTGGTTTATTAGAGAAAAGAGGCATAAGTTATCTATAACTACCTTTCATTCATTTTATCTTAATACCCTTTTAATTATTTGGAGACTTTGGAGTTACTAGTAAAAGTGCACATGCGTTGTAGGTGTATTACACATGTGTTACATGTGTTCATGATAGTAAAGTTATCGTTAATGTATTTCTTCATCCAAAAAACAATGGTATGGTAATTTTCTGATTCATTGATTTTTACATTTTTACGGGCTTAATCTCCAAAAAATGGTGTGTTGCATGTACTTTTTTTATGCCAATGTTGGTGACTGGAGATAACTCTCTTCAATTATTTCTGGGGCGTGTTGCATGTAGTTGCGATAAGATTAACATTTGTTCCGACTTTTATGATCAATTTTTCGTTATTTTGTGCTTTAATCTTAAAATAGATTTTGATATTCCTACTTACGAGAGTTAACAAAAGCTTATTATATGAAACTTTTAGCTAGAGGCCGAACTTTAAGGTACCAATACTAAGATCACATGAGAGCTAATAACACTAATAATAAGCTTTAATGAATTTGGAAAATTAAAGAGTCCATGTTATGAACTTTACACTTCTTTGGATTATATATCTCAACGCCTAATAATTCAATATAGATGGTTCTTGATTGTGATGATAATTAACCTTTTTCAACTTTGAGACAAAATGATTCCCTTTTATTTGGATGATATGTTTAGGGTTAAGTTAATCCCATTCTCAAAACTGCATGCAATGCTTAGAGGAAGTTGGTGTTGCGTCTACGTTTAGGCTATCACTCCGTATGTGTTTTGGAGCAAGAGACGGACGAGATTTGATGTACATAAAAACACATGATTTATTGTCAAATTTATATACTCCTCAAGTTATTATTAACATGTTTTTATTAAGGGACTCAACTTTTCAATTTTTCAAATTGTTCCTAAATCGAAAAACTTTTCAAATGGTTCTTAGTGTTAAATTTTGCCCTTGAACAGATACATTATGGTGCTAAATATACTCCGGTACGCGTACAAATGTATTACGGATATATTTATAAATTTTTATGTTGATCGATTCGGCGTTAATTTTATCTCCGTTAGATGATGAATTGACACTGCTTGACTTTAATGATCGATAGGTTATGACTTTTACAAAGTTAGCGTAGTTAGTGGGAACAAACCCGTGATTTCACGAAAGTTAACTGGTCTCCTTGCGTATTGGTGTTAACACTCTAATCCCTCTGTGACATTTACTTGTCGTTTTAACTTGAGCAATTAAATATGTTTACTTTATCGTTTAAGCGTAAAAATTAATATTTTATATTTTTTAATGTTACGTTTATTCTTTTCGTTTTTTTAACTTGAATTTTTTATGTGTGCTACAGAAATCACAGGATGACAATTCTGAAATGTCGCTGGAAATATATATGTTTAAAATAATTGTGATCTCGCCTACATATGTTGAGAGACCATAATTTCTATCAGCTGCAGCCTGCAGGACAGACAGTATGAAATTTTCATGGAAGATTTTATTAGAAAAAGTTTTATTTCCCAATGGAAAATTAAAAGGCCCTTTTTTTGCAAGAACAAAAAAACAGCCTAGGTACACTTAGAAACCAGGAAATACTGCAAGTATCAAGCAGAGGATGCAACTACAACACAATTAAAACAAAAAAAGGGCAATATAATAACACCACAAGAAGACTTGAGTACCCAATAACACCTTCACTAATACTAGCAAATTACAAACAAAGAAAGGAAGAAAACAAAGGAAAATGGTTCTCTGAACAACATTGGAACCAATCATCCATTAGAGACCTTTGGCATTTGGACTTGTTTACTTGTACTCCAAAATCATGTTGTTTTCAGGAGCTAAGCCAACACATGCCCTCATGATGTTCTCAAGCATTGCCCTTTGCTTAGAAAGTGCATTCACCACTGGTGTCCCGGGTGGTACCTGTAAAACAACGACAGCATCAATATGAGGGAGTCGAAGGAAAATCTGTTCCATAGGAGTGCATTAAAACTTCTCGTTATCTATAATCATTTTCGTAGTCTTAATTATTACTCCTCCATCCTATGAAGATTGTCTACTTTCACTCCTTTCACATAAATGATTGGCGATAATCATTTTCATTGTCTTAATTATTACTCCAAAGTGGAACATCTATGTAAATCCCCATGTTACATATGGACCATCTGAGCATTCCATGGCAACTACCATATACTATGCAATAATTGTCCATGAAAACCTTAAATAATCCCACACTTTCTTAAAGCAGACAGTTCCAGACTAGAAAATGTTTGATATATTGTGAATAGCAGTTGAGGTACTTACAAGAGGAGCCTTGGTGAGATAGCTTAGAATGGTGGCAACAGGGTGGAAGGAGTGGAATTTACCCTGAAAATTACCATCAGAATACCATTAATTTATAAATAGGCGAAGTCATAATAGTGTTGGAACTTAGATAATAGGTATTCCAGTCTCCTCCCTTACCTCCCCATCGGCCTTCAACTGAATGCGAGTGCTGAGCTCGGCCAGGAGGACAAGGTCCAAGATGATCGGAGCAGCCAGGAGGGAATCCTCACAAGTGTTGTGCATCACAATAGTGCTTTTACCTCCCATGAATATCTCTGATGTGTATTCATCCATAGCCCTCTTGCTATCTCCCACATACGGTACATACTAAACACAACACCATAAAACAACCCTAAGTTAATTGTGTGAAAGAGAAGCATTCATTAAAACCGTACTATTATTTATTTATTAAAAAATGTTACCTTAATGACAATCACATGATCTGGGTGCTCTCCAGGTTCATATAGTATACCATTACTAGCTACCATATCATCAACAACATTGCTCTTGGAAATTTCCTTGGACCGGAAAGTTTGAGGAGCTGAAAGATTCATACCATCATTGTTTCCTAAGTGGTTGTAGCTCACTATTGATGTTGGCTGTCAAAAGATGAACACCACCATTACTACAACTATTTCAGTATCTATACACTAATAAATTAACATAGGCTCATAGCATCTTCAAGAAAATAAAAATTAGTTAAAGGAAAAGGACAGTTTGAGTTCTTGACCAGTATTGAGGAATACCTTAATGCCAGCACCAACGAGGAAATCAACAAGCACAGATTTCATCTTAGTCTGACCACTCTTGAAGTCATCCCCACCAATCAAACAATTTCTCTGAATTGCCATTTCAATCAGGCCTGAGAGTTCAAAATCATACCAAATTAAGTAACTCAACTATTTTGATTAACTTAAATTAGAAATTACATATGAGAACGAGGACAACCTGGGACAAAAGTATTTTGAGGGCTTCCATTAATGAAGGGTATGTTTTCAAGAATACAAGCAATGGCATACAATGTTGAGGGTGATATCTCAGCCTCATTCCTATCTACAGCAGCCATGAGATTCTCCACAGTGTCATTAAGCCCAACAACTACATTAGTGTATCTTTCGGTGTTGGCTGTCCACAAAACAACCACCCTGTCTACCTTGTTCTTCTCCTTGAACTCCCTAATATCTTACAGAACATATAGACCATCAATAAAAAACACATCATTGCAAAACACCATAACCATAACATGCCCCATTGCCCCTAAAAAGGCTCCAGCCTAACTAGGATAAGGGGACTCGGAACTTAATCCTGTGATAAGAGGGAGGCTGTTTCCGAGTCGACCCAACATGAACTCCGAAACTCCATAATGATATATTTCGAAAATTTGTATATACCTAATATCTTGGATGATTTGTTGAATCTGTTCTTTCTTGGTCCCTTTGATTACGTTGTTGGCACGCGAGCTTTGGTTTGCAGCAATGAAATCAGGGTCATAGATACCGGGGAGTGGGATCATTGATTCCATGTAGGGCCTAAGCTGCTTCTGTAGATCAATATCAAACACTCTAGCCCTTGCCATGGCATCAGCCAAATTCATGTTACTGATGTCCCATCCTCCAAACACAATGTCGTCCGGGTTGACCTGTAAATCAACATAGAGTTGACAATAAGACATGAATCCGACTTCGAATGAATTAATAATTATTATTGAATTTAGAAAAGGTGGGGCTGCGAAACAAATTGTACCATGGGGAGTAAACTCTTGAATGGAGCATAGATCTCTTCACCTTTGTAAGAACCAACACGGATTGAAGATGCTTGGGTAAGTGAACCAAAATAATTGGCTTGTTGCACCTTATCTTTGGTAGCCCAAGAGATTCCCCTGCCATGATTTTATAATCCATATTTCAGTTCAAAGTATTGATCATATATTCTCAACTAAAGATTGCCTTTTTAACATTCTAAGCAGAAAGTCTTAACAACATCACTTAAATGAAACAACTCTACCAATATTTCTGAACCCATGTTCAATTCAAGCTTATAACCAAACCAACAAAACCTTATCTCATCATTAAATGGGATCGACTAAATGTCTCAACTCACCATTCGGCTCTGTGTTGGGTCATTTCCTACGTTAACCCCATCATACACTCTACGTCCTTTAATATAGTAATTGTCAAACTCCTCTTTGGTCCTTATTTGTCAAACTCCTCTTCGGTCTTCCTCTCCCTCTATGCCTATTTGTGACTATTGACAACTATAGTTACATTTAATTATGGTTGTATCTATTGAATGTAAGAACGTAAGATGATCATACCATCTTAAACAATTCTTTAAGATTTTATCTTGAGTTAGAGCCACCTCTACTTTGTCTGGAATCATCCCATTAATTTTTTTATTGTTATTTTATTATTGCGAGTGACTCCACACAACCCAATTCATATTCTCATCTCTGCTACCGATATACGCCCATTTGTGACTATGACTATCATAGTTACATTTCTTTATGGTTGTATCTATTGAACGGCATTGTCAGTCACATGATCATACCATCTTTAGCAATTCTTTAGCATTTTATCTTTAGTTGGATACACCTCTATTTTCTCTCGAGTCACCTCATTTCTAACTTATATTTCTAACTTTATCCTTGCGAGGGACTCCAGACAACCCTTTTAATATAAAGGAATATCTTATTGCCATCTTGTACTCTTTACCTCAACATCATATGCAGAATATCTTAACAACATTACTCAAATGAAACAACTCTACTACATATTATTAAAAAAGTTTGCATTTTTATTCTAAGCAGAAAAGTGTAGCAACATTACTCCAACTACAAAAATTTCAACAAATAGTCATCTAACATAAATGAATCATATATACTAGCATTCATATGTTAAATCGAATAAATGATTGCTGAAACAACTAAATATGCAGAAAACATACTCTCTGTTTGCAATGACACCACCAGTGAGAGTACATCCATTGTTTCCACCCCAACCAACAAGCAAAACCCTGAAACAAAACATCTACATCATCAATTCACTTTCAAATGCAAACCCAACTTATTCAAAACAATCCAAGCTTGACTCAAAAACAAGAAACAAAAATATCTACTTTATCAATTCATGTTCAAATGCAAACCCAATTTTATTTATAAAAAAAAATCAAATCTTGATTCAGAAACAAAAATATACCCCCAACCACTAGTGCTAGTGTTAGCTGGTGACACGATATTACTCATAATAACGACGTTTTATGAGATTTGATATTCGAGTCGAATTTTGTGTAACATAAGAAAATAAACATACCCCAATTTTGGGACATGGGTATCAGTTTTGAACTCATATTTGACATTCTTTGGCTTCACAATCCATTGATAAGTCCCATTTCTGTTCTCATGAACAAGCTCAGTGGTTTCATAGTTATACACAGAGTGAATCTCCCCCTCTGTGTACTTAACATTGGGACTCTCAACCTTAAAGTTGTCAATAAACATTGTTTGATGCTTGATGAAATTCAGACAAGAGGGAATCTTTTGGACAAGTGGTTTTGTTAGGTGCTGTTTCTAGTTGTCACTGAATGGGCCATATATATAGAGAAAGAGTTGTCGAGAATATCGAATAGTCTAGTGGTTAGGAGGTTTTTCAGGAAATTAGAGGTCCTGGTTCGATTCGGGGCGGTGGGTGGGTTTCGAAAAAAAAAAGAGAGAGTTGTCAACTTGTCATGGTGTTGGATTCCACTTGGCAAAATGTGGAGGGAGGTGGATCCATAAAGGTCAATTTCATCCATGTAGGGTGCTATAGAAATTAATTTAAGCCATATAAAAATAGCAATTTTATTTTTATAATAATTATTTAATACTAATAGATTAATAGATTAACGAGTATAGATCTCTATTATATTTTGTGTGATACTCTTTATTTGATTTTGACATATGTTTTGTTTGTGTTAAATAAACGAACATGTGTCAGAATTTAACGAATTGCTATGACACAATGGAGGGAAACAATATTGCTATGGAGGTTCAAATAATTGGTATGGAGGACTCTAGAGGAAATTTTATTGCAGAAAAGGACGAAAATGGAAAATGACACAATTTAATGGGCTAAACAGGTGGCATGAATGTGTGGAGGTTGTGGGCTATGTCCATTGGGCCATGGATCACTTTGTGAATTGTGATTTATGAACTCAGAATTCATGGCTTTATTACACGTTGCAAAATGTCCGTTTCACTAGATAGGATTTAGGAACATCACTAAATTAAATTTTTATGTTTTGTAAATTATTATTTGTTCGCTTTGTTTCCCTTATACGAAGTTATTAGACAGTTCAATTTCAATGTTATAAATGTATGAACGTTTGAGTTGAATAAATTTTTGTTCGATTAAATTACTAATCGAGTTATAAGCTCGGCTCAACCATGTGTTGTTTCTCCAAATTAAGCTACCAATCAGTCGATTTGGAAAAATGGATATGTAGCACTCATTGACTATTTTTATCAATTTTTAACACCAATTTACAATTTTTTGTCAAATAATACTGCCTATTATAAGGCTGCTTGCCGCCTCCCTTTTTCTTTTCTTCCTCATTGAGGCATTCAAAGTGGTGGTGGGGATATAGGAGGCAGTAGGTATAGGAGGGGGTAGTGAAGTGGGGGTTGGGGGCAATGGTGGTGGTGATGGGGGATGATGGTGGTGGTGGATGGAGATTTGGAGAATAATAGGTTGAAGACAAAGAAAGTATGGGGAAGAAAGGAGTAAGGGTATTTATGTATTTTTATATGGAAGTGTCGTTTCATATTAGAGTGGGTGTTACAAATTGAAACTTTTGATCAATCTAGTCCCTCCCGTCAGCATAAAGATTGTCAAAACTTTTTTTTTATAGTTATAGCTTCAATTTTGGCCTTAAATATATTTGTTCGTGTTGTATAATATTTTATAAAAAATATATTAATGGAAAGAGTTTAGAGTGTAGTTTTCATTGATATAGTTTTCGACAATTATTATACAATATAAATAAAAATATATATAGTTAAAGAAGTTCGAATGAATAAAAGTTAAAGTTGGCAATTTTGTGAAATGGAGAGGTAGTATTAGTTTTCCAATTTTCTCATAAACTACTATCCCAAAAGGAAACAAATGAAATGGATTTAAGCCCATATTGTGTAGTCTGTAGAGCTGGGCATAATCGAGTGTGAAGAAAATTAGTGTCCTTGGTATGGCTCGACTGAGCTTAGGGTGGTTTAACAAATTGGGCTTTGAGAGAATTAAGAAAAGCTGCCCAAACTAATGCGCAGTCGATATTCGAGTCAAACCACGTTAGCCACCTAGAACGTACGTTTCCAAATATAAATCTCAAAAATTGAATTAGACTATTATTAATTTTATTTACAGTATATAACTATTTATTAATTTGCATTATTATTTAACATATGAGTATAATTTAAGTTATCATTATTATTATTATTATTATAACAAGCAAGTGCCTAGTGTGTCCTATTTAATTTGCTCCTTGCCAAAACTAGGGTCTTGAAAACTAAATGCCCATCTTGTACGCTAAACAATGCAATTTTTAAACATATTTTCACTAACAATAGGATTATCCACGGTCCACGGAACTCTCCAAGCAATCCCTTATAGGAGTACTACTATATTTGTTCAAGATTACTTACCCTTTTTAAGAAAAGTTTTGCAGCAAGTTCTCTCAGAAGATGTGCTTCAATTTGCCACATGCATTTAGCAAGAAAGTGAAGATAGTGAGTAGCATGAGAGGTTACGATAATGGTGAAAAAGAAGACAAAGGGTTGCTTGAAAAGGAGATTGAAAGATGGAACAAACAACATGAGATGATAAACTTGGAAACTAATAATAAGAATGTTTGATCATTTCTCCTCTTTATATCAACGTGTTTTAATATTACTATCTCCCTCCCTAAAAGATTATCATATTTTTAATTTTTAATTTTTTAATAATTGAACTTTGACTATAAATATTTTTATTTGTATTGTATAATATTTGATAAAAAACTATATCAATGAAAAGAATTTGAAATATATTTTTTATTGATATATTTTCATAAAATATTATAAAGCAACGAAAATATCTACCCGATCAGTTATTGTCGTCATCGAAAAGTAATGTAATGATGTTTTAGGGGCGGAGGAAAATACTAAGCCTTTGAGCAAGGTCATACAAGCTAAAGACACGTATAATATCTTTGAGACACTCACAAATATAAAGAGACTTATTATTATTCATTATCAGTTTCATTACTATAGAATTGGCTTTCTGTTACAAGTGAAAAAGCATGACTAATTATATTTTAATCGTGACAAATTATATTAGCAACTACTTTGTCACACCTACTAGGGGATAATACAAGTCAACACAAGGCAACACGTAACTCCCATGGCAAAAAAGTTTTTGCCACGAAAAACATGATTTTGCAACACTTAATAATATAGTTGTTATGACTTTTATTCACAATCTAAAAATATGTAGAGAATTTGATATTATCCCCACTTATTTCACCGTGATTATTAAAATGTATTTATTCAGCTTGTTTAAATTGTGGAAAAATATTTTTTAATTCGCATTACTTTAGTGTAATTTATTTTCATTGTTACATTAAATACTATGAAAAAATACGATTGCGAATTTTCTTTTGATAATGGCGAATTAGTTTCCTACATTTTCATCAAAGGTGACATTTATTATTTGTTACACATAAATTGTCATGAAAAATAAATATTGATGTCACATAAATTTGATGTAACAAACTAGTTATTTCTATATTTCTTTTAAGAGTGATAATTAATTCATTTCTGTGATAGCTACTGAATAGTGCTTGGATATTTATATCGAAGATAATATGCATAAACGTAAAAATAATACATTTATAAAATAATCATCTTGATAGTATTCAAATGAAATAAAACATAAAAAATATGAGCACTAAACAACAATGTTCAAAATAATTGAAATGTCTGAAATTTATAATAAAACTACTATCAAAGGAAATAAACCATGAGCAATACCATTGAGCGAGATTTGCATAGATAAACTAGTCCTACAATAACACGAGGAAAAAATAATTAATAAATATATTAACTTATTTTTCTAAAATAAGATTGTTTATTCATCATGGAAGAAAAATAAATAGTTACAAAATTAACTAATAATTAGAAGGAAAAATTAAGAAAAAGAACTATTATACCTGAGCGTGCTGGGAAAAATATTAAGTTAGTATAAAAATTCCACTTATATTAACTTCGTATAAAAAAAAGACCTATATTAAGTTAGTATACTTATATTAAGTTTCAAAAAAATTCCACTTATATTACTCACGTTTCAGATCCACCGTATGTGATCACTCATGTTTAAAAAAGGGATCCATGACCATAAAAGTCGAAATAACAGGATTCGTTGTTGAGATCCGTTAGTTTAATGAAGGGTAATTTAGTCCACACACATTTTCACATTCAGCGAATCTTCTTTATTATATTTATACACAAATCTTGACTCTTGTTTCAATTGCATTTTTCCACCCCAAACTTAATGACTATTTCAGATTCTGCTGGCCATTCTGTTCGTACCGTCTTTGGAATGGAGGGTCTTTGAGAGAAACATATTTTCTACAAATACCGTGCGAAGTGATCGTGAAGCAAGTTTCTCGAAGCTTGGAGATCTGAAAGTGTTTTTCTATTGTTGTCGACTACTGCGTGTAGAAGTGTTAAATTAAGCATTTTGATGCGTGTGGACTAGAATGCAGCCGTTAAAGTAGTCTCGGCGATAGATGTGTTGTGTTTGGCGAGAAGTAATGCGTATTGGATCTTTCTTGTGAGTGTCATATATTGTGGGTCGAAGCATGGGTCATATAAGTTAATTTTTTTGAAAGCGTTAGTAATGTCACGCCATTAAGTCTTTATTTTTAATTTGAATAAAAATATGTTAGTTAAAATTGAAATGGAGGGATTATTACACAAGATGTTATGTCATCATTGTATCAATAATAATTTATTGAGCTTAGCTTCTTTTTAAGAGGACCAAACTATCGATTGTGACTCATTCTCCCACTATTAGATTGAATCTTTTAATCTTTGTCATTATTTGTAATTTTCATTGTTGAAAAAAATTGTACCAATTAATAAAAATAGGCTTTTTGGCCGATAGAACACGAATTGCTCAGCGTAATTTTTTATGTGTCGCTTCTTTAACTTGTATTTGGGTAGACCCACATCTTATTTTGGGAGGCCTCGATCACTTATCTTATTTTTAATCGCCCAGGAACTAAAATACATAATAAATGGTATATGCAAAAATATAAATAAAATGAAGTTATGTTAAATAAATTGACTATTTTATGCTACTACTATAAAAGTATAAAATTAGCCTCTTATTCTTCATGCCTTTTCACACAGCTGCAGTCCTTTCAAAACACCCGCCCCACCCCTTTGGCAGCCCCCGCTATTGGAAAAATATGTGTATACTTGATTTAAAACTTTAATCAAAACATATTTTATATAGGATCTATTAGGTGTTAAAACTATGAACTAAATAAAATTGAAAAATACATAGAGATTCCGGGCCTGTAAAAATACTTTCGGCACTCATTTGAATTCCGTCGTTGAGCACTTCAAATGTAGTCCCTCTGATTTAATAAAATGCAGAGTGAAGGTTGATCCTACATTTGGGTTCAGTAGCACCTAATGGATTGGATGAAAAATCGAGAATAATTTGATTCTTTCTCACGGATGTTTCGGTAATTAGAGAGAAAAAGTGAAAGCTGAATTTTTTTTCATGATTATGATAAAATCTAACTAAGTTTAGCTTATATAAAATTAAAATACAAAAATACGACGAATAGTTTAATGAAGTAAACGTTAAATTAAAATCAAACTATTTGGTTAATAGTAACTAACAAGGATTCTTAGCAGTGAAGCCCAACTATCAATTAATTCAATTGACTAATTAATTAATTTACAGGGGTTTCATCAATTATATTTTTATAATCAATGTAAAATTTCAATTGAGAATATTCGTTGATTCTGATCAGCTACCGATTTAAGCAATCTGGGTTTAATTTAAATACATGAAATATAAATTCAGCGATCCTTTGTATGTGTCTTGACCTTCCCCAGGCTCGAGATAATATCGGCCAGGTATAATATAATTGTGGGTATTATTATAACGTTATCGTGAGATCTAACAATGACATGTCCATGTATTATGTGAGAGCCGTTGTAAATTCTGATTCTTGCTGGATGAAACATCTCTTAAGAACGTATACTCGATGTCCATTTGTTGCCACTGCATTCGCAAAACCAATCGATGTATTATAATTCACAATTGTAATCATTATTTTACTATTAAAAATGATCAGATCTATATCTATAAATAAATAAAAAAGGAACCTTGATAATTCTCCGGAGGTAGTGAGGGAGGGAGTGGGCTGTGGGATGGGGATAGGGGTGGGATGGGGTGTTTTGAGGTGGGGCTGTGGGGTTGAAAACTGTTAAAAAGAGGGATAGTGGTTTATTTTAGTCGCTATCTTTGTCATATCTTTTAATAGTAATGTCGTTTTCTTTAGCATGTCATTCTTTATATTTTAGGAGTAATATAATCGATTCTTATGTATTTTAGTTATAGGGTTAAAAAATGATGCGAGGGGGTATCAGAGAAAACTCCACAATGTATAATACTCATCTGAAATAATTTATGGATATAAAAATATTTCTGACCTTTCGCTGCCCTATTTATTATCGTTAGCCAAAGTATTCTCAATTGATACCGTATAATACCGAACTATATACGTTCTTAAAACTTAAGTAGGATATATCTTCGCATCTCATTCGTTGCTCATCAATGTTGACTTCTCAAACAATTGACCAAACCCTGGAAAGGGTGGACCAATCAATGGAACTCATCAATTGAAGCTAAGTCCTTCGTTGACTGTAGTTATTGGGATTGGAGAAATGAGCATTTCTTAGTCAAAATAAAATAAATCATAGGTCATTTAATTATCGTTTGACTTTTTTGAAATTAAACTATCAATTATTAATTATTCGTTTCTTAAAAATATAAAATTTATAACGTTAAATTAAATGCTTTTAAAAATACTTTCATTAATTTTTAAATTTTTAATAATATAATTAAATAATAATTAAAGATTAAAAATTTATTTCGATATGTGAAAAAGTCAATTAAAATAGATTAGAACTAGTATGTAGTTCTAAATATCTGCAACACTGAGTCTTAATATGTCATTGTTATATTAAATTATCAAGTGGAATTACTTTTGAAAAATTGAACAAATTAAGAGGATATATATATCTTGTAAGTCCACGAGAAGATTTTTTTTTTCAGAAAATAAATGTTGTGGCAGGAAGGGTTATATATTTGACAAGCAACTATATATAGTTATATACAGGTATATATTAAGATAAGAAAGAGTTGGTAAGAATTATCTAGGGGGCAGAATAAAATTTATTGGGGAAAAAATTTTATAACCATGATACTAGCTACAGTAATTTTAATTTTCAAAAAAATTGAACGATAGTTCGTGCATACACGCCTCTTAATTCCACCATTGTGTACATGAAATTGAAATATTATCTTATCTTATAATATATTAATGAGTCAATCAATTTGTCAAAAAGAAGAATCTGCCTATTTTAATTTTCCAAAATTGATGTTGTATGTACGTAACCATCTTCTAACCACAATGTGTAAATTCTTGAGGAACTTTCCTTAATTAATTACTTACCTGTGAAATAATAGGATACTACTTTTACAACAATAATTCACATGCACGCTTAAACTTGTCATGTTCTAGTACAGTGGATAGTGAACAATTCAAAGATTCAAAGCAACTATGCCTAATTGCCTAGTAGTATTATTTTATCTCGTCGAATTTTAATTGATGTTTGGCCAATTTTAAAATTAAGCTTTTGTGTGGTCTTGTCGTTCCTTTGATACAAAAATATATATAATTTATATAATTGATTCGTCTTTTTTAAAATACTTTTCATAATATTATTTTTTTAATTTTAGAAATCTGATTAAGAGTAATTGAAGATTAAAAATTGCTTCCGTATGTGAGAAAGCAATATTAAAATAGATTGTGGGGTAATATGGCGCCCTTGGCGCTTGGGACCCTAGATGGTCGTGGATTCAGGCGTGGATATTTTTTTATAGGCTTGAGAGTGGTGTGCTGCGGTTTAAAGTTTAATGCGCCCAGAAATTTATTGAAAAGCGTAATTAAATTTTGTTTTGTTATTCTAGATAAACTATCTTACGTGCAGAGCTTCGATCTATACATCGTTTATTATTGATCGTTTTGTTCAAAACAACTTTCTTTCATTTCTTAAAATGCTCTTACATTCATTTATTGAATTCTGATTCTCATCTGTGACATTTCTTCCATATGCAATAAAGCAAATAGTTAAGTTTACTTTTCGATGTATGTGATTTTTAATAGTTTGATCGCTTTTGATATATTATGCTGCTTTGCTTGCATGCTCGAATATTTCGTTAATATATTAAAACGTTATATAGATGAAATACGTACTCCTCTTATTTTTTACCGGCACTACAGTACTAGTAGCACATAAAAGGAAAGATCCTTTACAAGTTGGACATCTACCTTTAATTTGATTAATATGACTTGTTGCTCGTAACGCGGTATGCCCGTTTCACATGCTAATTTTAAAACACATACCAAATCGTCATATATTAAACAATTACAATTTTTTAATGTAAATATCTATGATACACTTACTAATTAGTAATTAATGATAACCATGTAATTTTAATTATATTTTCATAGCAGTCAATCAGTAACTAACTAATATGTGTAATTTCATACGCAATCTTCAGAATACGAGGGTCATTAATAAGATGAAGCATGCAGATTAACTGAACAATTTCTCATATTTAAATTTTTTATATATGTAGAAGATATTTTGCTATGAAAAGAGTACTATACGGAATACTACAAGGGGCTAAACTGTTAATGTAAAACATATAAGTGTGTGACACAAACTACAAACTGCTACTCTGCTAGTATTGTATGTAAAACAAACTATATATGTTAAAAAGTTCATAATATACTAATTTATGAACGCGGCATTTTGGACCTCTGGCTATATGCATGGGAACATAGTATATTTTATTATCGTGGTTGTTCATATCAAAGCATCATTATATTGTTTTTGTCGAATTGAACGTGCTACAACGAAGCAATTGATACGAAATTTCGTAAAGATAAAGTTAACCAATTGTTGGTATAAAGTTTGATTATTCCAACACTAGCTAAAGAGATATCGCAACATCATAATAATTCACCATCTTTACACCCAATCCTTGTTTCAATTACTTTAGACTTGACCCCATTGGCCTTTTTTGTATGGCTAACAATCACATAATATGTTGTGTAACTTAAAAGGAAGATTGGCTAGTTGAATTTTTTTCGATCGACTTGAGTTATCAAAATAATATTTGACTAATAACAATGATCATAATTTGTAAGCAGACTGATCAGATAGAGTTCGAGTTGCGTTATCAAAATAATATTTGACTAGCAACGATCAAAATTTGTGAGCAAACCGGTCAGAGAGAGTGTCAAACAACTGTATAAAGATAATAAATTAACTATCTGAATAGGTCTGACAACTCCTGATTTATTATGTCAAAAATTAAAAATATATTTATGTAATATTCGGAGGACAAAAATCTACTAGTATATATGATAATAATGTCAACGATAAAAAGTAAATATAAATCAATTTGAAAAAATAGTTAATGTCCAAGTTGATTGTCAACAAAATTGAAAATGAAGGTCTTGAGTTTATGATTTATATTGTTGAATTTATGAATGTAATAGTTTGATATGTATTAAATAAAAAAATAAAAAAAAATTGAAAATGAAGGTCATTAATTATAAAATTGGCCTATATTCTCCCTATAAAAGTATAAACCACTAGGCACTAGCTTTTCAGAAAAGTTTCCAAACAAGCTCCAAGAAGATCAGATAGCTCTATAAACATATGAAATTATCAAAATTAACGTCATTCAATTATCACATCAACCAACAATGAACTTTGACTATGTCTTATTCTTTGTTTGATTAGTTGACCAACTAGACTTCTTATACATACAGCATCCCACCCAACAAATACAATAACAAAAACCAATTTCAATTAGCTTGTACATATTTTTATTCATTCATTCATTTCAAAAGTTCCATGGTGAACTTGGTAGCTTTGATCCTAATAGTTTGTACAACGTTATTTAGCTTAGGGGAGGCAAGAACACGACATTATAAATGGGAAGTGAAATATGAACTGAAGTCACCAGATTGTTACAAGAAACCGACAATTACAATAAATGGTAGAAGTCCGGGGCCTACTATTGAAGCTCAACAGGGGGATACAGT
Organism: Lithospermum erythrorhizon; assembly: GCA_019722365.1. Taxonomy (NCBI): domain Eukaryota; kingdom Viridiplantae; phylum Streptophyta; class Magnoliopsida; order Boraginales; family Boraginaceae; genus Lithospermum; species Lithospermum erythrorhizon. The sequence goes on from JADFUC010001683.1 coordinate 2,046,375, forward strand.
TGTGGTTGAGCTCAAGAACAGTTTGGTTACTGAAAATGTTGCTATCCATTGGCATGGAATTAGACAGGTGAAAACATGGTCGTTAAAATCTATTTTTCTTGTAATATGACTTAGTAGCGGAACTAAGGGTGCAAAATGGTCAGTTGTATTCCCTAAATTTTTATATTTTTCTTCGTTTGCTTAATAAGTATTAATTATTTTGCCATCGCTCCTATATAAAATTTCAGGTTTCGATAGTATAGTTTAAAAATGTTTGATGTTGATCGACTTCGGATCATGTCTTTATGAAGTTATTTAAGGTAAAGGGTGTGTTGATTGATTGCTGCAGATTGGTACACCTTGGTTTGATGGAACGGAAGGGGTGACTCAATGTCCCATTATTGCTGGAGATACCTTCATCTACAGATTTGATGTAGACAGAGTAAGTTATTTATTTGTATTTTTATTGGCAATTTTATACACCGTTGGATTCCACAACTTAGCATCCAACTCAACTTGTATATGTTTTTAATTAAACAACATTAACGCGTCTTAATTTCTTTAAAGAATTTTCCGTCTCCGACTAAGCATGTGAAGAGGTTAGAGGGGGCAAGGGCCACATGTCCCACTTTCGCTCATATATTTCGCATAACATTTTTAGCACAATAAATTTTAACCACGACTACAGGTTTACAAGAAACATTTATGCAGCTTTAACTTGTGATTTTTTGTATTATTTTAATAAAATTGATGAACTTTGTGCAGCCTGGTACATATTTATATCATGCACACTATGGAATGCAAAGAGAATCAGGGTTATATGGATTCATCCGAGTGTCACTTCCAAATGGAGTTTTAGAGCCTTACTCTTATGATTATGATCGTAGCATTCTTCTTACTGATTGGTATCACAAAAGTGCCGCTGAACATACCGCTGGTCTTACTTCCGACCCCTTTGTTTGGGTTGGAGAACCTCAGGTAAATTTAACTACAATAAATAGTTTCATAGTCCGAATTATGTCCTTAAACATTATTAAATCATTTAAGTTAGAAAATTATTTCTTTTTTAAATTAACTATGAAGAGTACGATTATATAATATTACAAATTACGAATATAGATATTGAGTATTACAAATAACGAAGTGATACAAAGAAAGTAGAATATGTCTCTAACAAAAGTAGAATCCGAAACCTCATTATGAAAGTTTGGTCAGATGTCACCGACTATTGAGCCATCGACAGTAAATTAATTTTTGTAACCAAAATACAAACCACTTCAAAAAGAAAATTACGACGTAAAAAAATACATATTGTAACAATAGGATTAAGAATCTAATCATTTGCCAATAATTCTCATATGGCCTTGATTTCTTTTTTAAAGTTCTTAATTTGGGTTTTTTTGTTTGTTTTTTTTTAGTCGATTTTACTCCATGGTAGAGGAAGATTTAACTGCAGTGGGATTGCAAGTGAGCAGTGCAATCAAACAAATACCGAGTGTTCATCACCTCATACATTAATTGTAGTGCCAGGCAAGACATATCGTCTCAGAATTGGAAGCTTGACTTCTTTGGCAGCTTTAAGTTTCGAAATTGAGGTAAACTATATACTTACCACTAGCAAAAACATCAATCCTTTTTTTCTTCGGTCAAATCATGGTTCATATTATTTGTTGTTTAAGATTAATTGAATAAAATTAGATTATGAATAATTGAGAATATAAGAGTAACATATATTCAATTTGGTTTATATCATGAGACATCCCGGTTAAGATCGGTCGTAAACCTCGTATATGTAGTTAAAGTGAATCGGGTTACACTTGCGAGAGTACATCAATGAGAACACAATTTTATATTGGTTGATTAATACTTTTCAAGTGTATTACTAGGGTACTAAATTTTATCTATAATTAATCAATTTTAGTATGAATTCCATGAATCACATCAATTTGATATTTACTCTACTTCGCCACATATACACTTTTTTCGACTATTAGTAAAGGAGACGTCTGATCGTGATATCTGTCGATTTCTCAAATATTTGATATATTTTTATGTTTAGTTCGAAATTATTAAAATTGTGTAAAAACTTACACTCTTTTTAAATATTTTCTAGTATTTTTGAAATAATCTTTGATCGCGAATAAGCTGCTTTAAATATAATATAAAAACTCTGATAAAATCACGATGTCCCGTATAGAATCTATCTGAAGCGGGATGTCCATATAATTTAAATTTTGTGGATCTAATATAAAAGTCATATTGCATGAAATTAAATAACAATATTAATAATACTAATAATAATTCTAAAATCATGTAATTATTCAACTAATATCTATTATAATAATTATAACAATAGTTATACATAATAATAAATAATAATAATAATTCTACATAAATCATATTGTGCTTACACAAATTATTAAAGGTGAAAATGACGTATGATGAGAAAATCTTATTGGTGAGGAAGTAATAAATTAATAATATATAATATATGAGGCGTAATGCTTACGAATTGAATTATAAAGTTATACATGTAAAAATTGAGCAAAATAATTGTATTATTGATAAATGCTGAATCGATAAACATCTTGTGGCATCATGAAGTTAAGCCAAAAAATTAGGATATGCAGAAATTATAAAATATATATGCGCCAATGTATATGATGTAAATAAATAAATGAAATAAATGCGTATGTCTTCATGAATTACCTTCGATTGATAATCTTTACGATATATCTGATATAAAGTATGATGGAATACTTATCTTACCTCCGTTTTTTTATTTGATGTTTTCATATATAGAGGTAAAATTTGACAGGTAATTACTAATAACTTATTATTTTTTAATAAATATAAAAGTTATATAATTAGATTCGTCTTTGAAAATAGTTTCATAATATTTTATTATAATTTTGAACATAGTTTAAAGCGATAGTCAAGTTACGCCAGGTGAAAACATCAAAAAAGAATGAAGGGAGTAGTAGTTAATTCCTATTAGAACTCCTAACTTTTAGATTTATATAAAATGGTAATTTAGTAATTAATAGTGTGAAAAGGGAATAAACACAATCATTATTCAAATTTTTATATATTAGTGATAGTGATAGTTCTAATAAGATCAAAGTATCAAACTTATGGAATATCATTATTGAAATTAAAGTATTATCGAACTTATGGAATATCATTATTCAAATTAAAGTATCAAGTGTACAATTATTATGATAATTCAAACTTTGCATAAAGGTTGACAAGAGGGACTAATAATTTTGCATGATTTGATAATGCAGGGACATAACATGACGGTGGTAGAAACTGATGGCCACAATGTCGAGCCATTTGTTGTTCAAAATCTCTTCATCTACTCAGGTGAAACATACTCAGTTTTAGTTACAGCCAACCAAGATCCTTCAAGAAATTATTGGACTAATGTCAAAGTAGTAAGCCGAAATAGTTCAACCCCAAATGGTCTGGGAATCTTCAATTACTATCCCAACCATCCTAGAAAACAGCCCCCAACAATTCCATCAACCGGACCGGCTTGGGACGATGTCGCGCCTCGACTGGCTCAAAGTCGAGCCATCAAAGCTCGACAAGGCTACATCCACACTCCCCCTCCCCTAACCGACCGCCTAATTGTCATGCTCAATACCCAAAACAAAGTAAATAATTTTGTCCGATGGTCCGTAAATAATGTCTCTTTTAATCTTCCTCATACCCCCTATTTGATATCCCTCAAACACAATATGTTACATGTATTTGACCAAACTCCTCCTCCAAATGGCTATGATTTCAAAACATACGATATATTTAATCAGAGCGAGAACAAGAATGCCACAACTAGCAACTCAATTTACAGGTTGAATTTCAATACAACAGTAGACATTGTTTTGCAAAATGCAAATACAATGAATTTTAACAATAGTGAAACACACCCTTGGCATTTGCATGGACATGATTTTTGGGTCGTAGGGTATGGGACAGGCAAGTTTGATATGTTTAAGGATCCTGCAAATTATAATCTTGTTGATCCCATAATGAAGAATACTGTCCCTGTGCATCCCTATGGTTGGACTGCTCTTCGATTTCGTGCCGATAATCCAGGAGTTTGGGCATTCCATTGTCATATAGAGTCTCATTTCCTTATGGGAATGGGAGTTGTATTTGAAGAAGGGATAGAACAGGTAGGAGAATTACCAAATTCCATAATGGGATGTGGAGACTCCAAAAGGTTCCTCAAGCCTTGATGAATGCCTTTTGAATAGGTTCATAATTTAGTTCCACATTGATAATTTTGTAAGGTAAATTGATTTGTCAATATCGAAGAACATGTAATAAATAGATTAACATCTCAATGGTTAATGTTTGGTGTTAAGTAGTTAGTATTGTACAATATTACACATTTGGTACAGGATTTTTTAATGGAATATACGACAGTACTGTATAAAAGTAAGAAATAATTTATCCCAATTTAAATGTTTATATAAATAAATAAATATTCGATCAGGGCCAATCGGATTTTAACTTCGAATCAAAATTCCTAGTCTATGTAGGTTAGATTTATGTTAGGTTATATAACGAAAGTGATAGTATGCATAACTAAATTATGTTTATCACCAACTTTTTAACAAGACGTTCGTCCAACATCTTATACGCATATTTAACCCAAAAGCCTCCCTCCATGAAGTACTACGAAAATAGTCCAAGACTCTAGAGTCTCTAGTGGAATATTCTTAGGGAAATTTTTGAAGAATATCATAGTCGGCCTTAAATTTGTACTTGATACAAATCTTTTTTATTAATAAAATACCTACAAAATGGATAGGAATAAGCCCAATTTACCCCTCATTAAAATCAAAATGAAATAGAAGTAGAGTTGATAGCGGCTTCAATTTAGGAATATATTGCTTGGTGTATTGATTGATTTTAATGAGAGTGGGTAAAGATGCATTCATCTATCTAGTTTTGTGGTATTTTGTTAATAAAAAAAGATTTTGTGTGTTGTGATAATTTAAGGGTTGAGCTTGTGGTGATAGCGCAAAATTTCCCATGTTACTAGTGCTAACTGTATCCGGTTAAATTGGGATGTTTTTCAATAAATTGTCAATTTAATTTTGAAATGATACTCAGTCATACCTATAAAAATTTTATCGAAAAATTCATATGATTAGATAAGTCAAATTCATTATATATCAATATCTTAAATATTGAAACATTTGTCTGACTATTTCTGGGTCAAAACGTGTCTTGTAAGTCAAACCTCCATTTATGTTGAGATAATTTTTGTTTTGAATTATTTTAATTAATTAAGCGATTTTGAAATAAATGAACCCGAGTGATAAAAGTGTATCTATATGACGTATCTAGGATGTGGAAGGTAAGATTTAGTTGGTAAGAGATGGAAATGATCCTAAATATAGAGTAGCATTTCTTCATTAGAATTTCATATTTTTGTAAACTGTACTAAATTCTTGTTGTCAGTGGTAAAAACAATTGTTTGTCAAGTGCTCTAATAGAGGGTAATAAGTATCCCTAAAGGAAAAAGTACTAGTAGTTGATAAGAGAGTGACCAAAAACAAGAAAATACAATACTCCGTATTAATTATAATCAGCCAACAACTCATTAGTAAAGGATAACATTATGAATTTATGATGGAAAAAGACACTTTGTTACTTGGAATTTAAAAACATAATTTCAATAAGTAGATTTTCCATAACTCATTCTATTACATTCTAATAGTCTTCATACAACTACAATTCCCAAAAAACATCTCAAAGATTCTAACTTACCTACCAACATCAAAGAAAATTATTAAGAGCAACCAGAAGAACTGGAACATAACATAACCCAAGTTTTTATCCATTATAGACAATAATTGAATTACATGATAGAGCATGCATTTGGGTTATCATCACTGAACATGTTGATGTAAGGGTCCTCGTGTACTGTCATAGTTCCATTCACTTGGTTATTGTTTTCAACTCTTCTGACATAACCAGCAGGTGCTTTCTTATCATAAGATTGAGCAGAATATGGCTGAGCAACCAAATTATATGGCACATATGGCCATATCTCTGCCTTTTTCCCTGTTGATTTTGCCTTCTTCAACACTTTATGTGCTTCTGCATATCCTGTTACTGTCACCTTCTGCTGCTTCCTGTTTATTTCTACAGACTTCACACCTATCAACAGTTTCAAGTATCAGAATATATCCATGAAACAAAATGATGACAAAAAATTAACATTTACATGCCCCGAGCCATCTTAAAAGGTAGGCCGTGATAACAAATAGGCTGTCTCCGAATTGATGATCCAAATTATAGAAGATAGAATTATTATTTTTGTAGGGAGGGAGATAACGGAGATTTGAAAATTCCATCAAAACCCATATTTCAGAATGAAATTTGATATAGAAATGAAAGAATTAGCTTAAGACGCAACATCTAAAACTGATGAAAACAGGGGAAACAGAGGAAAACAGGGGAAAACAGGGGAAAAAACAGGGGAAATAAAGTATGCATACCATTTAAAGAAGAAAGAGCATTCTTGACTTTGAGTTCACAACCATCACAATCCATTCTTACTTTGAGCTCAACTGTTTGGTATTGTTTCTTCCTCTTATGGTTATGACCAGAACTACTCATCATGTCAGAAATGTAGTCCATTGTGCCACCAATGCCCATGTTTTCTTTTGTTAGTTTTTTTCAACCAGTTTCTTGATGTAACAATAATGCACAAAAGGGCTCCAAGAAAACCAATTTATAGAAGACTTGGAGCTATGTTTATACACAACTTTACTTAGGAGGAAAGGTTTAGGTGATTGTTCAAGAAATTCTTTCAAGAAGAAATATATTCTTTGGTTGCCTCTTTAAAAGGGAAAAGGGGAGGGGGAAAGTTTGAGGTGCTCTAAAGCTGCTTAGTGAAGCTTTGTTTCACCTTCTACGTTGCTCTCTTTACTCATTACTCAACTGGTCCTTATATAAGCATATTTTGAACATACACCTTCAAGAAAAAAAGAGGGGGGTTATTGGTAGTGGACCCCCTCGATCAATATAATACTGTACTAAACAAAAGGTTTAATATTTTTTAGTATTAGTAGGAAATTGCTTTCGAGTATGAACAAATTTTGTATCTTTATATCTACTTCTGTTGGTAGCACTTAATTAATTGCATTTTTATAACTTGCATTATATTACTATTTGTTCAACTACTTCGCATGGAAGAAAATGGTAGCAGTCTTTCATTGGATACATAAAAATGGTGTTAAAACTCTAATCCCATCAACAAATAATGGCAAACTTTTGAGAATTGAGATTCAGCATTTAAACTACAGTCGGCAAGATTTTTTGTTGAATGAGTGACGAAAAAGTTGGCTCTGATATTTGGTAGTAGCTAGAACTATTATATGAAGTGTGTGGAGTTATGTCATGTATAATTAGTAGAACAAGATATTTTAGTGTGATTATTATTAACTTTTGGTATTAGAGTCGTACATGTTTAATGTCACATGTATATTTATGTGTGGGAAAGGTTATACATGTGATTTTACATATATAAAAAAATGCTATACATAATTATTAATTTGAAAATTTAATACAAACCAAAGTTTGTTAAATATAATTTTTAAAAATCAAAATAAACAATTTTCATGAGACGAGAACATGCAATGTACTTTCAAACTTAGGAGCATGCGATTGTAACGTCTAAATCTTGTATGTTCACCTGTGAATAATCAAGTACGATAGTTGTTCTCAACTTCCTTTTTTCCTTTTCACTTGAAAAGTCATAATAAAGAGGAAACTAATTAGTGAATGTTTTTATTAGAACGTTGATAAAGGAAATATACTTTGACTCATCATTGGGTCATATGCAACGAAAGCTTGAAACATGAAAAACAATTCATGAGAATCCATGCCATTGTCCCAATTATTATTACTGTATTATTTTTATCAAACATTGCTCCAATTATTGGAACAAGGCATCTAGCAAAAATAAATGAAAACTCTGGCAAGAGAACGAATTATAGAAGAGGAAGTAGCTGCCACGTTTCAACTTTACAAAAATTTCTCCATTATTTGTGGTTTTCTGATATGAGTTTTTCCTAATTGCTATTTAGAGGAGGAGGCCAGCTAGCATTTAATAATAAGCATAATTAAGTCAGGGATGAAAGTCATGAAACCACGACTTAAATCTCGGTGAAAAAAATTGAAAGGTTAGTTAAATGGGTGGAATTTGAAAGATTTACTAAGATCTGTAGGCACTTTTTTTTTTTTTGCTTATTAGCGAGATGATAATATTTTAAGCGCAAGTATTTACAATATATGAGTAGCCCAAATGCGGCTGTTGCTAACTATTCTGACTAGAAAATAATGCTAATGTCTATTAGAGAAAATATAATTAGAGAAATAATTAAATTTTGAGATAGATGCAGTAAATTTAGAAGGCGTGTGCTAAGATCAGTAAGCACTCTCAAAATTAAGGTTGATCTTTCGAAGGGTTTTCATTTTTTCACTTTGTTTTAATTTTGTTTCATAATTTTTTATGATCAGCTACTATTGAACTATATTGAAAGACCTAGAATTTATAGGTTTAACAGAAGGGATAATCCAACACAAAACTGAATAAAAATATCATATTCATATAACTGATCTTACTTAATAAGATAATATTGGTTTAGATATTCATAATTCAATAATTTGAAAAAAAGTCAAAGTCAAAATAATCCAAAAACTAATATTGTATGAACCTAACTTGTTGCGCATCCAGCTGCTAAATACATAAAGCTGGAAAACAATATTGTTCTAATTAATATATACATACCCAAGCTCAGTGACAAATTAATAAGTCTGTTAGGATTTAGGCGCTTTAAATCCGCCATAGGTTTCAAGTAATCAACAACGACGGGGAATTTAAGTGCGGAAGTCAGCATCTGCGAAATTTATACGGGTTAAAGCCCCGATGTGAAAGGTAGGTCTTATTCTTTCTTTGGAATCAATATCAAAACTTGGAAAGATGAATTCTGGCCTCTGAAACTAGTATAATCTATCAAGCTTGGAAGATGGATTATAAACCTACTTCTTTATAATCTATGTTGAGTATTTTCTTATATACCGAAAATTTCAACACAAATATCTTAAAGAACAAAACTATATTCTTGAAATAACTATGTCTTAAGTGATCTTCTATTATTATTTGTCTGATAAAACAAAAGCTTCATAGAAAGCAGCATACATTTATAGTAGAAAGACAAACGGAACCTTGAAAAAAGCCCAAAATGCGTCTCAAAATATGATCGTAAATTAAGTAGCGACTCAAAATGCGATCGTTCTTTGGGCCGGCTTCTTTATGGTGAAATAATCTGATGTCTAAGCGGTCTACGAAGGGACCGTTCACCTTTTTTCTTTTTAATTTGGGCACCATTTCAACAAGATGAAGCTAAGGGGCATCTTTAAAATTAATTTAATATTTTGGCAAAATATGTTAATTGATGCACCAGCATATTATACTATGGTTAGCTTTCATAATATTATTGTTTGAAGTTCAAGTAAAATATAAGGTTACGATAAAGAATTATTCAATTAATGTACATAACAAGTACATGCATTGCTTCATAAAAAGAATCTATTCTTTGTCTTCTGATTGGCACGTCTAGGTGACAGAATGTACTTTGCAAGAAAATAAGCTAATTAAAAAACGTATTATATTTTGGTCGAATAATTTTGGTGCGGGGATGCTTCTCAGCAGGTTGTCTGTAACAAATTATCATGTGTTATTCTACATGAATTAATACTTCGGATCAGAAAAATTCAACAAAAAGTACAAAACATTGAATAATAGATATAACTCTACCCACATAAACATCATATATATGCCTTAAACACGGTCTAAATTTCTAAATTTTAGGAAACTAAGTTCCCATCTAACAAAATGTACCATATCTTTGTGATAAAAGAATCATACCTGCTTCGATACATATAATCCAACACTTCAACACTAAACTTCTAAGTTTGCATTTGGTATGTTGGAATGGAATGAGATGTAATGGAATGAAATGAAATTCGATTTTATTACTTATTTTAATTATTAAACCGCACGTTGATTCGTTCGCCAAACAATCGCGTTATCCCATAGGGTGTAAATATTATTCTACTTAATATGGTGGTATTAGTCCATTATCTTATACAAGGTAATGGAATATAAACAAGTTATTAATATTATAAATATAATATATATAATAATAAATAGTTATATATTTATATGTCATATAATATTAAATATATGTGTGTTATATTAACTATATTAATATGATATATATATATATTTTTTTAATTTGTCTATATAATCAATTAATCAATATATATGGTAAATATATTTAATGAAAATTATAATTAAAATATTTATAATAGCATTATATAATTTTATAATAAAATATAATAGTATTGTTCAAAATTTAAAATATTAATATATTTTAAAATGTATCTAAATTATGCTAAAATTTATAATTTTAATGAATATCTTAATATCAATTTCTTTGAATTTTTGAAAAATATATTTAAATTAATATTTTATAATATTACTTTTAATATATATTTATTTGTATTATTATTTTTATTATTATTTATGAAATATATAAGATAAATTATTTGATTCCTATAACATACCAAATAAAATAAAGTAATTAAATTGTTCAAAATAATAATTAACTTTCATATGTGTTAGTTTCTGGCGTTCGTTCAATTGCGGCCCAGATTCGTTTCTTCAGCTAAATATAATAATTAAGATCTTTTGCTTAAATATTCTCGTTAATTACTCCGTACTTTGTTAGTGCTTCAATAGAGGTTACACATGTAACATACATACCATGAAAACCATGCACTGTTTAGGCCCTGTGGTCACCTATTTTAGGAAATAGGAAGTACAGAACCCATAAGTTGTAAAATATTAATGAGGTTCATCATTAACTAATGAGCAAATTGTATGTCTGTTTTTATAGCCATCTGTTAGGTTTTTCGTACTTTGTTTCGTTTCATATTGTAATAAACTGAATTTATTGTATATTACTACTAGTACCCTTAATCTCGATTAGGAATAATGTTTGTTTAATAATATAGATTGTTAATTATCAAAACAAGAAAAAAACATCCACTGTTTAGGCCCTGTGGTCACCTATTTTAGGAAATAGGAAGTACAATATCTATGAATGAATGAATTGTTTCAATCAGGTACTTTCCTCTATTCGGTGGTTCCCCAGTCCCCACCATGATCCTTTATCATCCTCTTCTGAATTTATCTGAGGTACTCATTTTCTGTCCACTTTTTGAGTAGTGTGTCATCTAATAAGTTCAATATTTATCAAGTGTTACGTCGTTTATTATAAAATCACAAATTTGGTTTGTAAATGTTACAATAATAAGCATCATATGCTTCCTAATCTTTTTAAAGATCTTATGGACGGAAGCCATATTAGTTTGGTTTGTCATAGATATAACATAATTTCAACGAATTACCAAAATACGAGTGATCCCTATTTTGTAGTTGCTTCTAACCATTATGTGTTGTTTTATGTATGTATGATAATCTAGCTTTCGTATGAGAGTTATGTTGTCTAAATTAGTTTCCAAGTACACTATATGCACTAGAGAGCGGTTATAGTTCATTAATGATACGATTGTGTATTCATTAATCACCATGCGTCTTAAATTTTAATGTAAATGAGTGCAGCGTATTTAAATGTCTTGAATTCAAATGGTAAATTAAAAAAATCCAAAAATAAGTGTACCAAAATTATTCTATACACCTAATTAGAATGTGTACCAAAATTAATTAAACAAATTAAAATGGGATTACGTAAAAGTTATAAACTTATATTGATATTAATGATTTTTTTTAGAAAATAGTACGCATGACCTAAAATGTACCAAATAAAAAAGAAAATATATTATATAATGGTATAATTTATATTTTTAATCATTAATGAAAAAAACTTAATAAATCGTTACTTTCCATAATATTTCCATCTAAAAAAATTGTCCATTTTAAATTTCAAACTGGAATATTTCTACATATGTTAATTTTATTAATTCAAAATTAAATTAGACAATGTTCTTAACGTAATGAATATGCATCTTATTGGACACGTTCATCGTACATTTATCCCTTACTACAGTTTTAGCGTTATAATCAAAATAGATAAATATCATTCGCCTATGATGATCTTTGCTATAGTCATTGAATCAATAACGATTTAGAGTAGTCATTCGCCTATGATGCATCAGATCATGGTTATAAATTGACATCAAGATTTGGAATTTTGTTAGAGTTGTCATGAACAACTACGAATAAAGAAACAAAATGAAAATTGAAGAAAATAAAAATATACGACTAGTAATAAAGGTGGGAGGCTAGCGTGAGAAATTTATCAACTGAAGTGCGCCTATTTTACTTTAGTGAACCTATGCAATGCGTATCGAGAACGTTAATCCGGCGTCTTGCTTGACGTATGTTGGGTAGAAGTTTCTGATTTTTGGTAGTGTATCTTCATTTAACGTTAAGCAAAATGCTGCTTGATATGCGTCTGAGTAAATTGGCGGCTTATCATTAGCCTTACGTTGGATATATCTGGAGTAGTTTGTTAAGTTTTATTGTTCAATATTTTTCAATCAATTATTAATTAATATTAATATATAATTAATTATTACTAGTGTTAATTATTACTTATTATATGTTCTTAAATTATTTATATATTTATTAATTTATTATTTAATTTTATTCTATCAATTATTAATTAAGTAAAGAAACAAAAAAATTTATCTTGATTAGGCCTAAGCTAGCAGAACATTATTGCATGTCTTGTAAGTAGTGTCAATTGTTATGCTTTGTTTCCATCATCACCCAAATTAGTTTTAATTGTTAAGCATAAAAATTTATATTGGTTGAATTTAATTGATATAATTTTTTATTTAAATATTTACCATAAATAATTTCATATTCTAATATAGCAGAACATTATTAACTTTAACCTTTAACAAAATTAAAAAAAAAGATCAAAATAACTATTTAAAATCCAAACATGAGATATAAACAATAAATATGAACAACTGACTATATTAGCAGCTTATAAAAACAATCTTAGCTTTAGCGTTAAAAATTATATTCGCATTCTTAAAGTTAACATGAAAATTAAGACTAGAGATCTTGAAATTACAACTTATCGAATTATTGTAGGATGAACTCATTTCCAAAATTGTTAAACAAAATTGAAAATTATTTTTTGAAGTTATAGTATGCTTTTCTTATACTTTGAAATTAAAAATGATTAAGGTTTTTTGAAGATGAAAACTGTAGATCTTGTTAAGTTTCATCATACTTATCAAAGTTTTGATTTTGATTAACTTTTCGATTTGAATTTATATATCGACATGCGGCAGCGTATGTGCGTTAACAATATTTTACATTATATATGGTGGAATGTTGATAGTATCTGCTTCTAAAAAATTGAAATTTTTACTCAACGTGTGTTGCGTACGTTGGATTGAATTTTCGCCATGCATTGCATACGTTTGTTAAGAATAAAATAAGTATAAGTTTATGGGTGAAAAATTTCTAACTGGAAAATATATCCAACCGTAATAAAGACGCACAATGGACCTCAATTTTCACTCCCACCCAAATATAGTGATGCCTTTTTCCTTTAGTTATTAATTTGATCGAACACGTTAGGTGAAAAGGAGGATGGATAACTTTTTGTAAAGTTCACTTTATTACAAAAGTTTTCTAAATATCCAATTATACAAAAAAGGAAAAACTTGCCATCCTCATGCAGGTATTATTTTCAAATAAAACTTTAATTATAAATAATATTTTAATTATACTGTTATAAATTACAAAAAAATAATATTATAAAGTTAATTCTAAAACAAATTCAATTCTATAAATTTATACTTATTATTGCAATAAATAATAAAAACATATACCATTCTTATAGACTTGATTTGGAAAAAAATGTTAATCAGTTTAAATTATTGGATGGAGTAATAGTGAAAGAAGTAATTCTTCCAACCTGCCCATGCACTTGCCTAGTTGCTACATACTATAGTCCAATAATACCTCCCCAAACAACTATTAAGAAAAATATTGTCTAGATTTGACATTCACTGAAGAACATGGTAGAATTCAATTAAAGCATCTTACAATTATTGATAACGAATGCAGATTCGTGATGATAATTGGCTTGATAATTCTGTGGAAATTCGGAGATATGAAACAAAAGAAAAAACAATAAGCGATACAAAATTTTGCAGTTCGCCGATGTGAAAGAATGCATCGGCGCATTCTTGAATCGCTAATAACTTCGGGAAGAATTGTTTTACGTGACTATTCGAATTCTACTTATCTACCGATTAGATGTTTTATAGATTGAAAACATAATTCACAAAGCCTCCTTAATCTCTCGAACTATTTTCTTATGATTATAGTATTTGAGTACATAAATTCATAGAAAATAGCTATCTATTTATAGGCAAAACAAAGACCTAGCTAAATTCCGAGACCTCTGAAGAAGCAAAACCATCATCCGGCGTGGGTCATCGAGACCCTGCTCGAGGACCACCCAGTCTGTCGGCTCCGTCCTCGGTCTCGATGGTCTCTTGACAAAGGCGAAAAATTTGCTTCAACTTTTGACAATCACGGCAGAAGGCGTTTTGCATGCTTGTCTTCTCCATTTAGTCTTGAATCTCTGACACCACGAGTTCATCATCCTCGAACTCCAAGCGGCTGAACCCAACTTGATGTCTTATCCTGATCAGAACATCATTGAATGTCACCAACTTAGCTATCGAAGAGACATAGCCATTTACATTAGACTTTTTCCATTCGGCTTCGATAACGTGTTCTTTCTTACGCTGCGAACCTTGATCTTCTTCCCAGGTGCCTTGGAAATCACGAGAAACGATTGGTCATCAATGAATCTCTTTCTCTTTCTTGGCCTTGACTTCCAGCAGTCAATTCATTGATATTCGGTGTTTGATCGAGCGCCTTCTTTTCGGCTAGCGGAATATTAAGAGGTTGAGACCCTCTTTACCGCGTCTTTTTCCTCGTTGGTAACCCCGGATGATCTTTCTGACACCTCTTTGGTTACTGACCTTCTCTGAAACTTGATTTATGACCCTCGACAACGATACGTGCTCCACTTTGTCACGCTGGCCGACCACCAAATCTGATTCCATAACCACCGACATCGATTGACTTCTTTAAATAAGATTATGCATGCATTTGGGCACATATCAAACCGCCGTAGTACTTCATGTGGAACCATTTGATAACTTCAAATCAACGTCACCCACATTACCGCCAACATTAAGGGCCATTCCGTACATGATGAATCTTCCCAATCTCAGCTGACATAATTTCATTTATGGTACAATCACAGTGATGATGTCGTGCTCCGAATCTAACAACCAAGAGTCAATCGAACTTCGCCTCGATCGTCGAGAAGAGCATCTTACATGTTTACCACATTGATACTCTCTTAAGATACCTACGAATGTGAACTTCTTTTCAATTTCAACATTCAAGCGCATCCCGGAAATCTATACTTATCGGTCTTTACTCACTTGAATTTGTTCTTTCGCTTCCATCCACATAAATAAAAGCGGGTCACAGATGCGCACTTGATTCCTTTGGTCAATTTCCTCGTCAAAATTCGAGTAACAAAATTTATAGAAGTTCGGCGGGTCGCTTCCAGCGATATGACTCGCTGACCCCCTGTGGATTCGTAACTATTTGCTTACTTGATGCCAAAATAATTAATATTTTCCATTCGTCATCGGCAAACAAATTAGACAATTTCGATTGATTTATTATGTTGTTCATATTGATAAGTGTGTTCACGGAAGTACCTTCAACCATCTTCAAATTAAAGAGATTTTTTAAATCGAGGATACCTTATTATGAGTAGTGGATTTCTCATATAAATCAGGCAATTGCCAGCGTTATGAGACACGTTATCGGCTAAACTTGATCGGATCGCTTTAGAACTTTCTGTCTAGTTTGTTCCACTTCTCTTGATCGTCTGCTTCAGTCTCGGATAGTGGTTGGCGGAATCCTTGATGTATAGATAATCTTGATTTGCATCTTCCACGGCCCGAAAAGTAGTTCATCAACGGCTTAAATCCACTGATATCGCATCGCTTTTCCTCGAAGCCATAATCCTACGAGATTACTTCTAGGTGTCATAGCCTTCAACACGTCTGGGTGCTTGGGAATTGATAGCGTTATTATTGCAATTAAAAGCGTCTCCTAATTATCGATAACACGAATCCGTCAGGGATGATAATCGGCGCCCGTGAATAATCTACGTAGGTGAGAATATAATGACAAAGAAAGCGATAAGCGGCACTTAATGAATTTTGCAGCTGGTTTCGTGATGTGAAAGAATGCATCCCGAAATAACGAATCTACCCAATAAGCTCAGGAAGAATTGTTTCTGTATTCTTCCGAGAACACCAAGCTTATCTACGATTCACAGTGTTTTTCTTTATAGATTGAAAGCTACAATTACAAAAGCATAAATCTCTGTATTTTCTTATGATTAATATTTAGTCGTAAAATTTCATAAAAATATTTATCATTATAAATAACCAGCACAAACTTGAATATTAAATCGCGAAATAAGCAAAAGCGGTCTTAAAATTGCACCGTTAGCGTGCGTCGTGAATCATCGAAGCGCGAGGGTCGATCATTCATCTGATTTTACCCAGCCAGGCGCGTCGAGGCCAGAAGTCTTGATGGTCTCTTCAAAAGGCCAAAAATTTGGCTTCACTTTCAACATAACAGAGCCAAAGCCACCCAATTCATTATTATCACACTGACACAACTAGTTGCACCTTATAATCTTATACGGAGTATTATATGTAGCCACTCTTGTTTTTAGCGAGTAGGAATATCTATGAACAATTATTTATGATTTTCACATCACTAAGGCAATGTTTGGTTGTCTGAATATTTATATGTTTTTCTTGCTTAGAGAGTTCACTCGTGTACAACTAGGTATTGTATTTTAGTCTAAATATCTATGATGTGAATGTGAATGTGAAAGTGAAACTCGGGTGTGTATTGATCGATTTGGTTCGGTTTAGAGTCGAAAAGCTTAGGCGAATCTGATATGTCGATTCTTTCAATAGAAGCTAAATTGGTTGGGTTTCAATCGATTAGGTTTAATTCGGTTTAGCGACTGATCCCACATAAATGCTTGAGCTGAAACTAAGTCTCTTGCGTCTGCGGATCAATCCGTATAATTTGATAAAGCTACTTTTAAGATTAATTATCTATTCTGTCTAGCATTAAATATCTGTCTAGGTCATTTAAATATCTTTGTATTGACATATTATTAGTTTTAGAAAGATTTTATATATATCTTGTTCGTTATCACAAATAATAAACAAAGTTAAATCTAAATTCAACTTCTAAAAATGTACAAATATAACTACTACAAAATCTTGAAAATAATAATAAATGTAAATTGAAAAATCTATACAAAATTTAAAAATCGGTTTGGTTCAGTTATTTCAAATGCTGAACCTAAATTAGTTCGGTTCTCTCCGACGGAGACCTAAATCGGTTCGGTCCGATCGGTTCGAAAAATTTCGGTTATTTTCGGTTCGCTTTCGGTCATTTCGGGTCTCTTTCAGATTTTGTGCACATAGGGACCATGCGCCTAGCAACTATACGTGTGTATGCACCAGCACCGGAGTAGGGGTGTACAAAATCCAAAATCGTGACAGGAATAAAAATAAGCAAAATTTTTGGAAACTTAGATTTGGGTTAAAATGGGAGAGAGCCGAGGTAATTTAGGTTCGACTAAAATAACCGTGTGCCGAACCCGGTTCTAAATTTTGTATATTTTCAATTTTCATTTATTATCGTTCAGATACTAATGTTTGTATGTACGTTTTAACGATAATTTAGATTTAGCTTATTTATTAACCAATATAATGAAATAAAATATATAATAAATGCAAAACTAATATAAAAATAAAAATATAAAATAGTGGTATTATTGTATTGAATGTGTGGAACAATAATGATGTCTTAAAAAATTCATTGAAAGCCATGAATAATCAATAAGACTTAATTTTGAGGATTGAGCATGTAAAAATTCTCAAAAGCAATTTAACGGCTCCGAACATGAACCCGATAAGAACCCGATAGGATTGGGCAAATCGGAACGAGCGGAATTTAGGTTCGGCCTTTGAGAGAACCGGCGAAATAGGTTCGGTTCCAGTGTTTACTCAAAACCGAACCGAATTGATCCGTACACACGCCTACTAATTATTTACTTGTATATTTGGGGGGCATATATTTTCCAGCCCCTAATTGTTGTCCATACTGCTTGAGCGTATCTTATGCACATTCAAACTAAAACAAGATACTTTTCGCTCGTTCAAACTTAATCCAACGAGCACAATGCTTGTTCAAACTTAAACCAATGTGCATTATGAGTGTTCGTTTCAAACTTAAACCAGCGTGCGTCTTGATCGCGAACTTAACCAGCGAGCAGTCTTTGTTCAAAGTTAAACCAACGTGCATTATGCGAGTTAGTTTTTACTTTAGAATGTCGATTTTTCATAGAAATGTACATATCCCCAAACACATAATTATTCGTATAAGAAGCGGACTTTTATTGCCGTTCAATATAATAGATATTATTTATATATATTATTATTAATTATATATTAAATCAATTATTATTATTAGTTATTAATGTAGTTATCGTTTTTGTAAGTAACATTTTGATAAATCGATTTTTTATTAATAATTAATGTTTGATGTAGTCGATTTGGGTGATTCTGAATGTTGTAATTTGGTTATAAATGTGATCTTTGTTACAACATGTCTATGCAGAGCACAATCCTTTTCTCTTCATCCAATCAAATACTTTTTTGCCATACATGTTGCTTCTGATGGATGGAGCATTCACGACGATTAATTCAATAAGCTTGTGGAAGAACTGGCCCGGCATTTCCTGTCCATGATGGTATATGTTAGTGGATTTGAACTCACGTGCTAACATCAAATAGAGTTAGAGAGTTTTTCAAGTGGTTACCTGTAAGGTTTTATTCCATATCATCTGAATTAATTCTTTGCAAAATCTTATCAAGCAGACAATTAATTATGGTAGATTTGGATTTGGTTATAAATATGATGAATCTTTAACAAAATTTATGAGTTTTCATCTTCAAAAAACCTCGAAGCATTTTTTATATCAAAGTTTAAGAAAAACATTCTTTAACTTCAAAAAATAATTTATAATTTTGGTTATTAATTTTGGGAATGAGTTCATCCGACAATAAATCGGTAAGTTTTAATATTAGGAATTCTCGTCTTAATTTATATTTAACTTTAAGTTAGCACACATTTTATCATATCGTATGATACTTTATATTGAATGCGATCATGGTAATTAGGACAACGTCAAGTGGGCGCACATTTTATATTAGTGCGATCATATTTGTCTTAAAGACTTTATCATATCATTATGATGCTTTTTAGAATAATTGTTTAATTGTTTTACATGCAAGCTTTCATATGATGGATAGTATTGATTTTTTCCATCCGTAGGCCGACACTTTATTGGGAGCTAAATCGCAGTCAAAATCTTGAGCAATTTGATATGTATCAAGCTAGAGTTGGACCACTACAATACAATAATGAATCTTGTGGCCGCGAAATTAGGGGATAAATAATATGTTATTTTCATAAGATGTAATATGTTGTAATGTTTCAAAGTTTAGTACCATTATCTAGCTTATGTTGATTTTGTTCTTGTTTGTGATAAATACTTTCAGTGAGCACTTACCGTATAGTGGAGCAATTAGATGCCGGGAAGAATCGCTGGGGCGAATTAAGCTTAGGCCTAACTTGATATAAAAATTCTTTGGTGCTTTTTGCCAATTAATGATAATTAATTAATAATTGATAGAACAAATTAAACAATAAATTAACATATAATTAATTAATAAAAAATATAATATAGTAATAATTGATCATTAGTAATAATTGATATATGTTAATATTAATTAATAATTGATCGAAAAAATTAAACTTTAAAGCTTAGAAATTAGTTTATAGATTTGATAATGATAGCTACGTAAAATTTCGTTAAGCTTATTGAGCGTGCGTGGGTAATGGATGGAATGTTAAATGTCTGGCTATTTCAGAAAATGATAACTTTTTATCCGGCATTAATGGCATCGTTGAAATAGTTTCATCATGCATTTCATCGTTGGAAAGAGTTTAGCGTGCGTTCGTACTCTAAGGGTAAAATAGGCACAAATTTGTGACGGGGAAATAAGGGGCTGGGAAATAAATTTGACCGTATATTTGTCTCTTACCAATCAACTCTTTTGCTCGGTAAATGGCTTGCCTAGCTTCGCTCGGTAGCTCATAGCGGGCCAAACACTAGCAAGCAACTCGAGGGATACCTCGTAGGTGCCTCGTGCTAGCTCGATAACCTTCACAGTTCACACTCCTCAAGGAAACTTCACAATAACTCATCATAGTAATAAGGAATAAAGATCACAGTCGAGATAACTGGGTAGAAAAATCTTGTATCTACAGTGAGGTCCGTGTTAGTGCTCTTGCTAGCGAAAGGAAAGTGGTTAGAGGAAGACTGCCAGTAGTTTGAAGATTCTTACATCTTCAGTTGCATAACTTCATGAGTTTGTAATTTAATATTGTTGAATTGATAGATATAATGGTTTATATGTATTAAAAAAATAAAAAAAGGAATAAGATATAGGGATACAAATTAAACCCATTGATCCAGTCATTCTATCCTTATAGACTATGTTTCAATGGAAGTACAGGAGGCTAAAAAACAAAGCATGAAACTCTACAAAGAGAGACCACGGATATACGCACCCAAAACTATAAAATAGATAGAACTGCAGCTCATGCTCATCTCCATTTTAAAAATTAATTATATTGAAAGTATTATGAAAGGGAAGTAACTTTCGGGAAATGCTTGGCTGGTAAGGAAATCCAGGCTGACGGACGTGGAGGAGGATTTTGAGGTATACTTTTTGGCAGCTGCAGGAGGAACTCCATGACGAGGGCATTTTGCTGCTCAGTTGCTGGAAATTGGGTTAGCAGAGCCATCGAAGTTGCTCGGCATGCTGGCCATTGCTGAGATCTTGACCTAATTTTACAGAATCATGATTAATATTTCAATTAGTGAACAAAAAGCAAGTTTAGCAAAAATTTAAAATTGTTAGGGAAGCCTCTTCAAGCCAAAACCTAGTTTACAACTTATCAATATACTGGAGCATTGTGGCATGAGCTTTTAAGAGACCATAAAACTTGTCTACTATAGAGGTCTGAGTGCACATTGTTGACGTGCAATAGGTAAATTGCACAAACAGTTGAGCACAAGGTAAACTAAAGTCTAGATTTATGCACTCACAATCTGACCGTGACCAACCCAGTTTCAGTTTCTCCCTGTCGAAGACCATGCGATATCCAGTCATGAAGTTCTCTGCATATAGATGTTCCAGTGAGAATATTGACATCTAAAAACACAGTTCCTCTTCTGCGAGGGGAAGCTCTTTTTCAAATCAAATAGAAATGAACAAATTTCAACAATGAAATAAATTGAACAAAGAATCTGCTTCTACTACGGCCAATTGTTCCAATATCACCATCTGTCGATTGTAATGCTAAACAAAATCCAACAGGACCCTGCATTTAAAGAAAAAAATAACATGTTCAAGTCAGAAAAAGTAAAAATAAAATACTTCAAGAGCCTTGAGATTATGTAGTACTGTTGGCATGCGAGCAGAGCAAGCTCAGCCTAGCAAAGGGCTTGGTCATCTCCATATGATACCTCACTCATGACGAATAGCATACCATTAATTCAGAATAAAGAAAGAGAATCACAGACGCAGACGCAGGGGTTTCCACTAATGAAGCCACAATGTGTCAAATAAATAAATTTTTCTCAATCCAACAAACAGAAATGTGAATGGAGCACGCCATTCCTCAAAATGACAACTTAATGATTCACCAATCCATTACCAGGTGGTTTGATGGTAAAAAGGAAAACAACTCCCTTAAGAGGCTAAGTGATACAAGTCCGTTTCAATGTTATTTACTCGAACAATAATGTGGCAAAACATTTATATTAGCATATATCTTCCAGAGCCTACCTGACTTCCATAGATTACAAATGTGGGATCTTGGACCTCAAAAGTGTTGTTCATGGAAAACTTGAAAATGAGAGGAGGAACCTTCGACAGCTGAGTAGAGCTGTTTATCAACATCGACCAATCTCAGCCGAGATACGGATAGATAAGAACGAATATAATCTGTTAAGATCGCACTTATGGCCATACCTATCTGACTTGTAGCAATACTGAAATGGGTACCCTTCAAAACTTGCTTTGGTGGCATTTACTTGTCTATCAAACTGAAAAGAGTTGAAATTTCATTGAGACAGCACAGAAGACTGGATACGGAATACAATGCAATGGAGGAGGCCCTACCTCATCAACAACTCTTTGATAAATGAGACTAGGAAGATATGTAAATGATGAACCACTGTCAACAAGAGTTCTGAATCCAGTCTGCATTAGACAAGAATCACGTACACAAGACGCTTCAACACCAATGATATAGGTCACGCTAGAGCATCAAATCATCAAGAAGTACCCAGAATTAGTGGATCATAACTACTACCAAAAATCACATGAAC
The DNA here is from genome assembly GCA_019722365.1 of Lithospermum erythrorhizon. Taxonomy (NCBI): domain Eukaryota; kingdom Viridiplantae; phylum Streptophyta; class Magnoliopsida; order Boraginales; family Boraginaceae; genus Lithospermum; species Lithospermum erythrorhizon. The sequence continues at coordinate 2,069,099 of JADFUC010001683.1, forward strand.
CAGTGTAAGAGGCAAGCATAAGAAACATAAAGAAGGCTTACTAGTTTCCTTCTAAAGGCAGAAATGGTGTATGTTGTTGATTGGCCATTCCCTGATCACCAAAGAACAACTTTCCTGAGTCATCATCATCAAAACATAGAGAGAAAGAATCTGGCACATATCCTGCTTTAGCAAGGTTACTCGGTACTGAAACTTTCCCAAGACCTAACCCCATAAGTCCATCAGGTGCCACTCCATCTAAGTAACCACCACTCTGCTTACTGCCACATCTAACATATATAAAACAGGGAATTTTATATATATAAAAAAAAACGAGGTCCTGAGTTTATAATTGGAATTGTAACTCTGATGTTTACCCAATGATGACCGGGGCTTGAACAGAATTGTTAGACGAGCCTGTATTCCCAGATGCTAGATGCAAAGTGTCTTCAACAAGCAACCCAGAGGTCGAAGTATCTTCTGTCTCATAGTTAATAGTGTATGGACAAGGCTGCTTAGGACTGTTGCATTTTGAGCCAGATTCACATAACTCGTGGTTGCAATGAAGGTACTTGCTTGAAGTTGATTTGGATGGATTATACTCATTCAGATTCTTATCCTGCATAATAGGTGCCCCAGATACAACGGAGCACCTGTCAATCAATTAATGGGTATAAGTGCTAAAACTGTTACAGAAATAGACTACATATGGGGAACATAACTTCATTAGCTACATCCGCACGAATTCACAGTCAAATTTGTCCCCTGATAATTTTCTTTTCCCCCATTCTATTATTGTTATGTTATTTAATCTTCTCTTTCTCTCACCACATGCAGGTTTTGTGGATTAATGATAATCATTGTGAAAGAGAGGAAAAGCTATACATTAGTTGAACTCAAAGTATCTAAAATCCTTTCTTTAAAAAATGCAGCATATATGCAAAAAACGAGACCCTAAAATTCACGTTGAGTACTTGGAAATAATGGTTTCAATCTTATTGTCAAAATACTAGACTCAAAACATAAACCCTTTCTACACTAAACACCTATATTAGCATAACTACAATTATCATTCAATGACTAGGTTAATGTTAACGGTTAACCTCATATTAGTATCATTAGACAAAGGGCATAGTTCAGTACATATAGCTGTACCAATTCTCCACTGATCGGCAGTGCCAAAACATGGTATGCCTGTCAAGTCTTTATCTCTTTGAAAGTTTTTAATAGGTCCATATGAAATGGAGGTTGAATTAAATGAATTACTGAAACTCCCAAAAGAGTCAATTTGTTAGTAATGACTAACATGTTACAATTGTAGGATTGACCTACTTCTGATGGTTGATTCACAACTTACATGTGTGCCTGGACATTTAAGATCATGTACACATATCTTGACATTCTCCCTTCATGGAAAGTGCAGATGCATTTTGACAACGTACTAACGATGAAAATTTCAGTGAAGATTTGAAAAAATCTTAGAAAGTGTAATGTCTCAGTTCAAGATAATATATTTCTCATCTATAGTATTTTTTTTTTCTTTCTATGCCTTTTTTGCAGTATAAGTTGGAATATAATCGCAAAAGAAACCAACAGGCTGATATTCTCGAGTTGCTTCTATACAAGTTAAATATGAGTTAATCACCATTTGTCAAGTAACTATCATCAATTGCTCTACTACATTGTATATAAAGCTTTGATCAGAATAATTCTATTAAGCAGAAAAAACATAATACCAGACTGCTGTAATAACTGGAGGACAAGGGAGCACATTGTATACAATCACATGGCACCCAGAGGAGATCACTACCAGCATCCAATGCAACAAGAAAAGAAACTCTTGGTGTGCCAATATCAATCCATATATAATGTAGCCTGTTCAAAAAAGAGGGAAGCATCAGATGACCAATTTTTATGGCTTCAACATTTAGCATCATGTGAATCATATGTTCCAGCATAAATGAAATGAGAAAGAAATGTTGGCAGAATTGCCACATCTGAAATTGAGCACAATTTTGCATCCCCATGGGGGTGGTGAAGGCAGAGCCCCAATTGGTAGACCAAGGGAAACCAAGAGTGTCAATATTCATGAAAATTTAAAAAAAATGGTATCAGATAAAAATGATATGAAGGAGCACATAATAGGCGACAAAGTTACAAGTGCAAATGGAACAGAGGTAATCAAACTCAAAGAAAGTGAAGCAAGTCACATCTTCACTTTATTCTACTAGCGAGACTATATCAGGCGTTGGATAGCCTGTACATTATCGTTTTTTTCCAATTGAGAAATATATTAAAATTTGATGAACATTTGACGAGGAAACCATTTTCAACTTGCAGTAAATCATTTTGTAAAAGCTTCCCATCTTGTTCATCTACTATGATCCATAAGAACGACCAAAAGTAAATATCATAGTCAATTATCTGCCTCACTTTTTGTTATATTGTCTCTTACACAACAACCAATGTGCAAAAAAATAATAAAGAGAAATGGACTGATATGAAAAACGGCTAAGATATCAGAATGTCGAACGTTAGCTACGAATTATATCTATTTGAAACGACATGAATCCGCAAGTAATGACTACGAATTACCATTACTTAACTAACCACTGCCAATTTATTTGCTTACTTAATAAACTAGCAAATCAAATACATACACTGATCAAATACTGGTTCACATCTAATTAACAGAAAAAATATATCATAGATCAATCCATCAAAACTACAATTCAAATTATAATTCAGTAAGTACAAAATTAAATCACACCACTTGTATGAAAAAACAAACAGATTGTACTAGTACCAAAATACTACCTTCATCTATATCGTAAGAGGATGTCCAAATTTGGATTTTGATTGTTGACTTTTTTAAAACTTGAACTCAAATACTTGTGTATATGTGGTATAAACATCATAGTTTCATTCATATCAAAGTTATAGTGTCAGTTAAGGCTACAAAGTTCGATAATTTTGCTCGTTCAAAATCAAACTGGACAATCTTTTTGGGACAAATGGAGTATATTGAGATAAACAACCCACCATCCAAAGTCATTGCCAAGAGACAAAGCAGAGCTCCCTTCAGAAGGATAAAGAATTTGATAATGAGGTCCCAATTTCATCTTCTGTTTCTCCAAATCACTACTTAATAACATCCTATAATACTCCAAACTCTGCCGCCTCGGCCACTTCACAGTCTCCCTCCCCTACCCCCACCACCACTAGCCTCCCCCTCCACCTCACCTCACTACTCCCGCCACTGAACCACCTCCCTCTGAAAATCTATGCACTAATCTAGCTGAATACACCTCATCACCACCTCCATCAACCACTACCACAACCACCATCACTATAACCACCAAATATCTCCACTCCATCAAGAAAATATCAAAATTATGTGTATATTAACTAGTCCTATACTCCTATATTATTATGTATGTAACAATAGTATAAATATCACAGAATTATATATAAAACACAGAAAAAAATATGTCTTTTTGGATTAAAATACTAAAAATGCAACAACAAAAATACAGAATTAGATAAACAAAGTTAAAAAAGATGGCATTTTGGATTAACCAAGTAAAAGAAAAGAATTGAAAACTAGTATATATCACATAATTTATACAAACAATGAAAAAAGAAGTCTTTTTGGATTAAACCACTAACAATGCAAAAAACAACACTGAATTAAGTAAACAAAGTACAAAAAGAGGTCATTTTGGATGAACTTATTAAAGAAAACAAACGAAAAATGCAGAATTAAATAAACAAAGTAAAAAATATGTCTTTCTGGATGAATAAGCTAAAAATGCAAAAGAAATAGCAGAACTAAATAGCCATTAAAGAAAAACAACAAAAAATGCAGAATTAAATAAACAAAGTACAAAAAGATGGCATTTTGGAAGAAACCATGAAATAGAAAACTGGAATATATATATATATATTTAGGTGGTTTTGGATAAAGTAAAGAGATCTAGGGTTGTTGGAAATTAAATGGGCTGATATATTCTGCATATAATATGAGTATATGAGTACATATAGACTATAGTATATCTTTTTATGTAGAGATGACTGGGGGGGTATGTCATATGTGGAATGAATTAGTGAAAGAAAAGAAAGTGTGAAACTCACTCTTGATGCTCATTTTTTATTGAATCTTTTCTCATAATTGAACTGAAGTTAGTTATAATGGATTTTTATTGAACTCAAGTATCCTATGTTTATCCTCTACTTTTGAATCAAGGTATAATGCAATGTGTAAATAATGAAAGATGTAGAATGATTGAGGACAAGGGTGAAGGGGTCCCAAAAGGATTGGTCGCTTCAGCTTGCCTCTCTCGTCGCTCCATATATCTTTTTTGCCTTTTGCTTTTTTGTTGTTTTTCTGTTTTTTTGTTTGCCTTTTGCCGCATCAAAAAATGTTACTCTTTCAAGCTAAATAGGGACTTACATTATAAATCTCGTATTTGTTTAAGCCTGTAATAAGTCGGACAATTTTTATTTTAATCAAATAAAAAAAATATAATATTCAGATAACCGATCATTTTTAGTTAAATTATATTTTGTTTGGTTTGCTAAAATGTCAATCATATTTATTCAAAGAAATATACGGAGTAGTCATTATTGCATATTTTAGCTTATGTAATACTACTTCAATAACACCTTTTATAATAGTTATAGTAGTGGAATCTAAAATAGCACTTGCAATAAAATTAGTGGGTGGTAATTGAACATCATTATTAGTTTGCTCATAGAAATAGTAAAAGCTAGCTAACTATTTATCATCTTGGTTAATTATTGTTACTGAACTATTTTTTGCATGTTTGTCCTAACTTGATTATCAATAGCACGTTATGTTTCAGGAGATCCAATTATAGATAGGTATAACGTTGTATTCCATGTTCAAGTGACTATTTAAATTGGTTGATAATAGCTACCATTAAAACTGTTGCAACATTGTCAATGAAAGAAAAGTTGTCATCAATAAGTATATAAAGCAAAGTTGTGATCATCGTCTTATTTGAGAAGTTATCATCAATTCGATATATTTATATTTTGAATAATTTTTGAGAAATGAGGGTCTAAATCTACAATAATAAACCATTTTATTTCATTATGTGAAATTTATCTATTACATTATTATTGCATTCGTTTAAATATGACATCAAATCCTAGTCATCATTGTTGAAATATAAAATACGAAACTTATTGTATATTCTAAAATGACTAGAACCACATATATATTACTAGTGATAACAATAATGCATGACATTGTTATATATCTTTCGATAGATCACTCCAATAATGTCAATAATATAATGGTCGCAAGTGACCAATCTATATATGGCTATGATTCATAATTTTTATTAATCTTTATATATATTCAATTTTAGTTTAAAAATAATACATTTTTTTAAAAACGTATCATTCTGCCTAACGATGATAATTAAATATATATATATATATGTATATATATCTAAATTATTTTACGTATCTAATTGGGTGAGCTGCCAAGTATTCAAAATTCGTCAACAAATTAAGACATATATATTACTTAAAAGGTAAAAATAAGCTATATAAATTTATTATTAATCTTTATTTAGAAAATGATACTTATTTAAATGTACCAAAAGAAGAAAAGATATTTAGCTTCATATTATAAAATGATATAATTTATATTTTTTATCATTAATAAAAAAATTAACGAATAAAAAGCCGGTTAACTGTAACTTTCCACCTTGTGGCCGAACAACCCGCTTTCGAAATTATTTTATTTCAAACTGATTGACTATTAGAAAATATGCATGAAAGGAATTACATTATTATCACCAGAGGCCAGCCTATTTTATTTGATCGCAACTTATCAGCAATCAGGCCTTGAATTTATACTGGGTTAAACGCCCTTTCATTTCAGCGTATAAACCAAATGAATATGATCACTTTATAAACCCATTTCAAAAACCGGAAACTAGTTCAAACCATTTATATAATATATATAATAATACTTTTAAGATGGAAAATTGTGACCTTGCATCTTGGACTTATAAGAATTTTCAGTGACAATAATAATAGATGGAGAAAGCATTATATCAAATGTTCAACATATTTTGTCAATTGTTCATAATTTAAAGTTAAAAGGATTCAAATTATTACATTATAAAACCCCAAAATGAGAGAACAGCTATTACCATTCAAGATCAATGATATAGGCTAGATATATATAGAGGACAAAATAATCATTTTAAATTGAATAAAAAAACTACTCCTCGACGATAGATATGTCAAATAATATATAAATTTATAAATTTATGCAAAATAAAGAAGATGGTATATAGATAGAATTTGAAATTTAACAAAGACATGCTACAAAAAATTATGAACCTATGAACCCCACAGTATTTTAAGTTATATTTTTTATTATAAATTTGTTCTTCCCTTCTAATACCGAAACGGTTACTCCTAGTTCTCTACCTGTGACCTTTCGTTACTCCAAAGCAAGTTAAACTGTTGCATCGCTAAGATTTTAAATTCAAACATCAAGAATAAAGGTTAGAACATGATCAAGAAAGTGACTGCCATTATAAATTAGAAGTCGCAAATGATCGACACTACATTATCAACTACTCTACAAGTAATATCATTAGCTAGAAGATATCAAGGTGTATACAAATTCTTCGGTCTGGACATTGAATGATAGTGAAGTTGAAATATGTGTCAAGTGGTCTGAAGTTCACCCAATCTGGCTATTCCTGCTTCTTTGATAGTATGATGAAAAAGATGAGTACCAATAACCAAATTTTTACTTAAATATTGGCTTTAAACCCATATATGAAATAAATTATAATGACAATTAAAAACGAAAGCTATTAGTACCTATGCATATCTTTAGTTCTAATCTATGCATCAATATTGAATAATTACGTACATGGACGGGCCAGAGTAGTGTTGGGGACAAGTAATCTGAATATCATACATAAAATAAAAAATAGCTCATGGTTAAATTTTTAACTAACTTTTTCCTAAGTCTGTAAATCTTATCCCAAACATTTTTAAGCATTTTTTTTAATTTTTTTTATTCAAAATGAATATTTTGCTACTTAACCTTTTGGCCTTATATTTATATTTACATGGAAATTCTGAATATCCTATTTTTGATTACATAAAATAAGAATAGAGGAAGTGGATTATTTTACATCTCTTTTATTAAGCAAATTGCTTCCAAGAACATAACACCCAAAAAAAAAGAGAATTTAAAATAGTAATCACACTATTTTAAACTCATGGCTTTCGACCTTATCTGAACGCTGCTCAAGCTCTTTGACAAGAATTAAACCGACCCCCACAGTCCCCAGCCAAGCCTGCCATTTACCTGCCTCTCGGAAACTCATCCCTTCTTTGATTTGAATACTTTATAGCCTTTTCAATTATGTTCCTATCACATGTATCCTTAATGTCTAATCCAAGTTTCCAAACCTCTTCAACAAACCTACTATTAATTTGTTGGTCAGCAAAAAATGGCCAACAAATCATAGGCACACCTTCAACTATACTTTCCAATGTGCTATTCCATCCACTATGTGTCAAAAAACCTCCAATTGCTTCATGAGCCAAAACTTGTCTCCTGTGAATTCAATTTAAGTGCAACCCCTTTTAGCACCTCCCTCGAGCCCTTTGAATATCTGCTATCATTTCATTTTTGTCTTAATAACTGGATCTGTGCCTAATCACCCATAAACTCCTAACATCACCATTTTACTATTCCCAGCGTAAAGAAACCCTAGAACCATTGATCTCTGTCACATTGCATTACCCCTGGAAACCCAAAAGTACCTTACTGAGCTTGCTGCTTTATCGAGTTTCAATCTTATGCAAACTGGGTATCTCTTCCTGGCAAGCTATTTGAAAGTTACGGAAATGATGAGTTTAGTCTTCTGGGTACCTCCTGGGAGCTTGGTCTTGAGGTGGGCATGGAGAGGTCCAATTGTGTAGATATTTGGGCAATGAGTACGGATTTGGCAGTACGAAACTCTAAATCTTCAAACGTGCTTATAAGAAACCCTTGGTGCTCCCAGTAGCTGCTCCTAGTCTCTTAAGCACCATGGTAAAGCCTGGAATCGAAATCACTGAACGGGCAAAACCCCGGAAGATCCTTTGCCCAAGGAAAACTTCCGATGATTTTAAATGATTACAAGCAGTCCATGTCATAATACACCATTATATGCAAATCAATACTAAAACTCAATCATCAGTTTTATTACTCACTACATCTTAATTTAACGATCAACAATTTATTCACATAACTTTGAATAAAATCTATCTATAATTTTTTTGATCACGACCAACTATAACTAATGTTCGAGAGTTTCGTCTAGAATGTTTTGTTTTTAAAAAAAGTCAATATAGTTTCTAATCAATAATTTATTTTATAATTTTATGCTTAGTTTAAAAAACTAATTATTGATATTTCCATTATCCATCATTTATGTCAAATTTTAAATAAAACAAACAAGAATGGCATAAAGAAATTGTCTTAAGGGCATGACGGAATCAGTGATTGGTCAAATTTATCAATTAAATCGATATGTATATGGCAAGACCTTAATTATTCCTCGTATGACATAATTTATAACATACCCTGTGACATGTGACAAACTTTAAAAGTGTAAGCCCTCTGCCAAGTGAGTTGAGGGATGGAGAAGTAAGACCAAAAAGCACAACAACTAACAGTCCTAAAATAAATTGTGGGCACACCCATCTCTTTAGCAACATCAATTGCATATCCCAAAATCCCATCTGCAATAATACATGTCACTGGAGGCCTAACATTTCCCTCTCTTTTATGCTCAACAATTAGCTCTTTGAGAAAAGGTTTTGTAATTTCTCTTAAAGAATTGAACAACATGATGAGAGCTTCATCAGTATGTGGATTTCCTTCATAAATTAACAAAATGCCAAACTCAGCGAATGGATAGTTCTGAAGAATCGCTATAATTTGAGAGGCGATTTTGAGTGTTTTGAGAGACAAGAAAGGTGACATGAAGATTTTCTAGGCATAGAAGCTCTGCTAGTTTTAGCATGGAGTTTACATGCGTGAATCTTTGAGCTGCAATGATGACAAATATGAGTGTTTGATTATCCATGTTTCAATGTTCAAAACAAATGGTGCAAGGGTGCATATAAATACAATGCTCTCTATCTATATCCTTCATATATAAGGTATTCAAAGAATGTGATTTATGCATGTTGAACAAGGTTCCAAAGTGTTTGATAACCCATGTTACAATGTTTAATTAAGGCACATGGTGCAACTTTAATTGGGTTGGAGGTTCAATTTTAGTTGTCCAATTTTAAAAAAGTAATATATTCATTTTGTACCCTTTATTTGGTAATTATCATGAGATGTCTCATGATTACTGAATATATACTATAAATCAATTCATTTCTTAAAAATATTAAAATGTTGTCTCAATTTGACTTTTATAGAGGCAGACATCTCCACTTTGATAAAAACATGTTTTTGCACTATTAATTTAACATATTACCTTATTATATAATATGTTTTATTGGTTTAAAATATGTTTCTAATAAATAAAATTTTAAAAATGACTCATAACAATTTAATAATTTAATTTAAATCAAATTTTATTTTAAAATTTACAATTAAACATAAATTGATAATCGTGTTATCAACTACCTTATGAATGCAATAATTTTACCACATATATTGCGAATTATCAATATTTTCGTCTAATCAGATAAAAAATACCAACATCTTCACCAATGTATAAAATATTTTGATATAATATTGCATTGGATTTTTTTTTACCTACTCATAACAATAAGTAAATTCCTATTTTAAAGAATTTAGTTCAATGATACTAAATTTTTTTTGTATATTTATTCAATTATTAATTGAAAATATTTTTCTAATTCAAAAATTACTATTAAAGAATATATCTAAATTATGTGATATTTTGTAATCTCGTATTATATTTCAACAATTGAAATATAAAAAAGCTGCCAAGATATTATATATTACTCCTCCATCCCAAATGTATCAAGCCAAAGCTTTAAACCTTGATTTTTCTACATTAAATGCTAAATCAAAATATTTTTATTTCTTAGCTTTATAAATATCAGTAAAATTTAATGTACCATTTATTTATTTTAAATTTACTTAATATTGACATTAAATTTTTTTCAAATCAAAATTATGTTTATCTTAAAAGGCATAAAAAGCATTTCACAATCATTTAAGATGGATGGTGCAATAGATTTGAATATTTATTTTAGAAATTTTTTATTATAATATATATAACATGTTAGTTTTTCTTAAATAAAATATATTTATCTATAAATTATGTTGGCAATAATTAGTTAGCTTTAATCAACAAGCATGAAATGAAAAAACTAATTTGTCTAGTTTAATATTGATTAGTAATTAGTAAACTAAATACCATTATATTTGGCTTGAAAATTACGTTAAATCCCTGTTCATAATTAAAATAACCTAGACCAACGAAACCAATCACTAAAAGATATAATAATGAATCCAAGAATAACACTGCAAAGATTCTACAATACGCGCCTGGACAGCTAATAAACCTTCTTCCTCACAAATTTCGAGAACCTTCAAAGACCTCAACAAACTATCTCCCATGGAACCACACTAAGAAATTTATATCTCTGAAGACTTGACAAGCACTGAGCAAAAATCTGACTCAAAACCCAAAGGAGTGAGTCATTTAATAAGTCAGTGGGAGCATGAAAGTCTTGTACCCCCATTACCACTTTTCCCTTGTATACCCTCCTATTTCACTGAACACCGAATTCATCGATAAATAGCTAATCCCTGCTAACTAACTTATTATTGAAATCCAGCAAGTAAACTCTAACAAGTTACTAACAGCTTCATAAACCAACTGAAATGAAAGAATTAATTCATCTGCTGTCCACCTGTATCCAACTGAAATTGATTTATCCCTATATCAACCCTAACTCAAAAATCTCTACTTGATACATGGAATATAACTCAACGGCCATTTGCATGCAGCTAATTTAAGTCGTATATTATTTAATGTGATATCAATAATATAATCTTAATTAATAAGATATTATATCTGCCATGGCTAACCTCCTGAGTATTATCAGAGTCATCTTGGGCAATTTAGACAATATTTATCAATTAATTTACTGTTAACTTAATTAACTTAATCAAGACACCAAATTGTCTAACATGTATACAATTATAGAAATCAAAATACCGATTTTAAATATTGTCACAATTTAATACTTATATTGCTTTTCACTCTATACTTAAATATAATTTATCGATATTATTGGCCTAAAAAATACATGCATGAATATGTATGACATAGGCATATGTAAATCCTTATCGACGACTAATGCACAACGATACCCCAAGTTCTCTATTCGCATTTAATTTCTCAAGCGACCTTCATATTAAAGTTTGTTATTTACGTCAAAATTTTAAAAGTTTTCATATGAAGTAATATTAAATCAGCTGATATATTGCGCTTAACTTTTTATTAAAAAAAAATTTATTTAATATATACTTTTTTAAAAATATGATATCTTATTTCATTCCATTTCAATAATTCATTCAAGATTTCACATCTCGAACGCTGACATCCCATGCCACTTTCATTGCTTTCATACTAAACAATCGGCACTCTGCTAAAAAAGACATCTCGATATTATCTGAATTCCTTTGTGCAACACTATCAAGTATAACTCATCATTAAAAATACGTTAAAACGAATACACAGCAATCTAATGAAATGAATCCAATAATAATTTCAATTAATCTATGAGATTATGCCTCATAAATCAATAGAGGAAATAATTGACACCTGTATTTTCACAAGAAAAAACGATATTTTTCTAATAATAAATAAAACACATGAAATTCATTTATTTCATTAGTAAACCTCTAAAATGTAAGATAATATTGGGTAAACAAAAACCTTAAATTTATTATTAAAAATCACATATAACTGTTTTAAATTAAATGAATCATAATATGAACCCAAAAGCATAATTCATAAATTATAAATAAGACCATTTTATTTATATCTAACTTCAAATATTTAAACATAAAATTACTATGTAATATTTTACTAGCTTATGTAGCAAAGGCAATTTATTCCTTAGTTCAGTGACAAAACAATAAAACATTTAATCAGTGATGACTAATCATTGACCTATATCTAAAAACAGCTAACCTGTTAGAAGAAAAATTCAATTTAAGGATCTTTATGGAACTGCCTACAGTTAACGGATAGTCATGGCACTACTTGAAGAGGAGCACCCAAGATCAATGAAAAATTGTCTTTTAAGATTATAAATAATTGTGTGGATACCTTCACCAAATTTTGAAGCCAAATTCCTGGCTTCAAGTAGCACCAAGTTTCCTCTGAAACATCCTGTACTTGAGTCTCTTTGTTCATCCGTTGGTACAGCCCTGCAACTAGACTCTCGAACTCTATCCCATTATTATGGTCTTTGTCCCAATTTTGACATCAATTCTATTTTTAATGTGACATCCTCCCAATCCGATAAGATTCTCTAACAATAATTTGAGATGCTATATAGACACAGAAATAGTAATTTTATTACGCACAACTTTAATTTTGCCCTCAACTATGCCTGATGAAAATGATGAACACCCCACTCTGGTTTGACAATGATACCAACGAGCGTAAGCCGGGATACTGACATCATCATTATCCCAAAGAATAACTAATAACTTTGGTCGTTCATTAATGATCAACCACATGCTGGGTTATTGTGTATGCTGACAGGCCAGAACTAATCAAACTATACCGAACTCACCAGATTGGAAGATATCGCTGAAGTTTGCCAAACTTTGGTGCCCACGATTCGGCATCATTTAATCTTAACCTTAACGCTTGAGTACACGCTTGAACACCGCTAATCGAGCCGAACCCCTTAATCTAAACGCTTGGAACACTTTTAATGAATCAAATCGAATTCGACGCGAAAAAGAATTAAATACAAATAAAACAGAGAATGGGGATTATAAATCAGATTGCAGCTTATGTCAAATGATGTTACACTACATCAAGTTTCCTCGATAGTTCATCAAATCTAGTTTTACCTTTAAACTTATTTACCCGCTCTTGGCCCGGCCCATTAAATGACATTTATCAATTTGATTTTATTTTAAGCCATTTATCGAACCCAAATACGAAATTTAACTATTTCGGAAATTTAATAATACGAATCGAATCTAACTTTTGCCTCAAATTTATATAAGAATATATTAATGATTGGTCATATCCACAAATCCAATGTCTTACTTTAGAATCCACTCTTATATTATTATGCTACGGCTTGGCCTAACTAGATATAGTAATAAATAGTTAATCTAAGTACATCGTTACAAATCTACTAATATTAATTTTACGGGAGCTAAGTATTAATATAATTTCAGATAGTCTGATTTTAATGCAGTTTGATCCACAAATCAAGAGGAACATTAAGACTAGAGAGGAAATGAATAGATCACTTAAACAAACCCAAAGAACATAAAAAGGAAATTCATAAAGTACTTAAACAAACCCAAGAGTCATATCCAAAGCTTCAAACATCATACAGAGACCAGTAATATAAAAAACCATTAGTACTTCACTCCATTATCTGCATAACCTTAGCATTCTTCAAAATATATTCCACCATCGAAAGCTCATCCAACAAAACCAAAAAATGTCATTGTTTTTAGACTCGACAACAAACAAATGGGTACAGTCTCAGGGTTCCTCCAGCATACCACATGTTTTTCCTTACAGCAACATGGTAAGATCAGAGATCACAATCAAAGGTAAGCCTGCTAGTTAGACTTGGTCCCTCAAACTTTCGTCGGTAAAGAATTACCGATAAAATTCTCAACACCATCCTCCAATTGCCTTGAAACGTGAAGTGATTCTAGAGAAGCTTATTTTAAGACAGACGGCAGATTCATTGTTCTAAATACAGCATTTTGAAAGTTCCTGATAGATCGCAGACCATTGAAACGGAATATCATATAAACGAGAGAATCTTTTGCAATCAAGGGAAAACCTCTTCAAAACTGGTACATTGTGGGAAAGCAGGACCTTGTTAACAGAACGGGCAAATTGGATGCTTATACTTCGAAGTTTCCTCATATTGTGAAGTCGAAACAGCATCCTTTGTTCCAAGAATGAGAATGCCTGGGGCCATTTATCCCACATTTTAGTGGTAGTCTCGGAATGGAAACCCATAATAAACAATAGAGAATATCAATTTATTCAGTTCTTATGACCTATATTAATGCATGGAGTTTTTTTGTTAAATAAATGATTGTATCTGACATAATCTGAATTGCCTTAAATGGACTTAAAACAAAGATCCTTAATACTCAGAAGAATTTAAATATCAGACTGACGTAAACTACTAGAATCTTCAACCATAAAAAATAACGATATAAAAAATAATCGACGATCTAACCGGTTGAAGCTTAAAGAACCCCTGAATTCTCAGAATTTACTGATTCCTCAGCCATAGAGGGAAGTGTGTCATACCTATTGTGAATATTAAACATGTAAAAATGATGGTATCTATAGACTATAATATAAAGGTTAATTGAACTATGAATGATTTAAATAAATTCTGGTTTTGATTTTGCCATAAATAATCAGCATTTACTAAAATTGAAAACGCATTATTGTATTAAAATTAAATTCATTCAACTACAATTAAATTAAACTTAGAAAAAAAATGAGCATAACTCCTAACATCTAAATACAAATTCAAGAAAATTATATAAATGAGATAATGAATTACCCAGAAACCTAAAAACAAATGAAGAAACCATATTCATGATGAACAGTTTAGACATTAATTAGCATATACGCACTATTATAACAGAACTATAAAAACAAATTATAAATTAATGTTATAAAAAGCTTCTAGAGAGATAAAACTGATCGTGAGGAAGGAGAAGGGTAAGAGCTCCAACAACTACTCTATACTTTAATTATTGAATATTTGTAGCTCATAAATAATTAAAGTGCTAATTATCAGCGGTTCATCTTTTCATGCATCCTTGTTCGACTCTCATAAGAGCAAATCTTGTATTTTATTGAACTGGTTAAAATGAACTCTCTAATCCTTTAATTAATTGAGGCTCATCCCGAACTACTCTCGCAAGTAGGAATCTCGAGGGACTGTTGTTGGTGTAGCGATTTCAAATTTTTCTAATTATATATTTGTATCTACCTCATTTAATTTGAAGTAATTGTATATTTGAAGTATTATATCAAGTACATTTGTATCTAGCTTTTTTATATACATAATAAACAAATCATACAGTATTTGTCGACTGGCTTATAATGTCATTATGGCTAAAACTGTTATTTAATTATTTAACCATCATATGTAGGACTTGGACAAGTACATAAAACTCGAATAACTTGATCAGGTATTTCAAATCGAGACACGGACATTAATTTTATGCTCGATATATTTCATATAATTACATTAGTGATATGTTAACAATATATACGAACACATTAAAATATGAATTTTGTTACTGAAAATGCTCCAATAAAGTCGACATCAAGTGGAACTCGACAAGTGTTTGATTCAACTATGCCTGTAAAACAACTTGAAAGCTCGATTATGCTCGAAAAGTTTGACGAGGAAGTTTGGAGGTTATTCTTGGTAAGGAAAACAGTGATGCAAATGTTGAAAGATAGGCTATGTGGTAATAACTGAGCATGAATTGGAGATGACAATAACTGAGTTTATAGCTAAATATGGAGAAAATATGAAGAGGGAATATATCAAGACTCATTATTTGGGTGATGAGATATACATTTTCTATAAAGAGGAACCAAAAGTTGGTGTGTTAACGTTGAAGACGTATGAAGTCCGGAATGTCTACAAAGCGATTTTGGTTGTGCAACAGAATTTGACTGCAGTTGCTCGAGCATACCTCAGTGAAATTTCCTCCAAATTCAACATTGAGGTATTTAAGGAGGCGGAGCATGTTCTCGTTCCTCCAACAATCGAGGCTGGTGCAGACGTGCATGAGGCGAAGTTATTGAACCTTATGCCTCCAAAACCTCCTACTAGTGTGGAGGACGTTTGCATGGGTCGCAAAAAAGCCTTGAAAACTGCTGTGTTAGACGAGTTTGAAAAATTGTATAGCGAGTGTAATCCCGAAAAAGGTCGAGTGTCCCACATGGGAAGTTGTCCAATTTGGATCAACTAATCTATAAACATTTGTGATCCTAGTTTGATGTCTCAGGAACTGTGGAGACAGAGGGTTGCAACTCAGTGTGATATACTCATCAATTACAAAGGAATCAAGTAGTTGGTATCATTTCATGCTCTAAACCCATTGTCACTTTGATACCGATCAATACCATAAGTGATGGAAACAACCAATGTGGTATTACAAAATCGAGAAGATGAAGTTACAGAAAAGGAGACGGAGATTTCAGCAACAACGGGCAATGGGGAAGGAAAAGATGGCAGCAATGGGGAGTGAGAGAGGTCGTGGATTATATATATCTACTTTGTAAAATTTTAAATTATTAATAATTTAATATATGGAATAAAACCCAAACATTTAAGTTCGACTCAACGATGATTATGAAACTAAGTTTAGACATAATAGAGTTCGATTCGGTTCGACTCATTTCAAAAGTTTCGATTCGACTCATTCAAAGGACTAATCATTTACACTACTAACTGAGAATTGAAAAAGGAAAAAGAAGAGTACAAAATTGATCCAAGAAATAGAAGTCTATAGGAGAAACAAAACAAGATAATAAAATCATTCCAATGTCAAGAAACCATTTTCATTATACTGTATTAACTAGAGTTGGCAATCATACACGTGCATACCAAAAGAATAAATTGTCCTGAACAAATAGGCTCATCTCAACTAAGTTAAACAAGATACACAAAAAAGATGCACAAAAAAATGGGTGTTTCAATTGTAAATAAACACTCTTTTCACAATAGAACGACGTGAATAGCCCGGTGGCTGCCTATTTACACTACATTGACAAGCAAAATCGAAGAAAAAATTATGGCGAAATCTTGAGATTGTATCTGGCAATTCAACCTGCAACTTCCAAACACAAAAACCTCTTCTTCAAGTAGTAGTTGTCAAGTTGTTAGACCATTGGAATTCGATTTCCAGGTTCCTTGAAGGTCCACTTTTGCTCTGAGGTAACAGTGTATATTCCCCAGCAACTGCACCGAGCATTACTACTCTGTCGATCTGAATAGTCACTTTCCCAAAGGAGCCCTGTCGTTAATTGTGTAACAGAACAGTTAGCAAAACTTAAAAGAGGAGTACAAACAGAAGAGGATTTGATATACCTTCCCCATTTTACTCTTATTCTTGCATGATATATGAAGTTTCTGGCCTTTGGGAGGACTTTCGAAGGACCATGTGAAGCTTTCTTCCCACTCAGGATTTGGACCAGTTGAAACGATCTGATAGAAAATAATTGTATGCATAGTTAGTGTAACGGATAATTGGATTATGTGAATCTGTTACTTTATATGATTTATTATTCTCCAGTCAATTAGGGTAAACGTAGTTGTGGCAGAAATTAGAGCATAAAATCATGAGAATTGCAGGTAATTACCTTTGTTTGCCGAGGTGGAGTATTTCCAAGGGTTATTTTGCAATAGGCACTTGGATTGCCAACTGACTGCCTCATATTATTGCCACGCTTGATTATGACCACTAATGTCCCTGGTAAACATTGCAATAGAAATTCTGCCTTTTCCTGAAAACGGGGTGGTCCAGATTGAATCAAGTACTGCAACAAGGGAATTGCATCTGCTGCAGCAATTGATTGAGCACGAGAGACTTCAGCAGGGCATGCTGTCCATGCCTGCCTGAGAAGAAATAATGCATCTAAAGCAGCTTCTTGAGCTGCCTCAGATCCAGTCTTGAGAGATGTTACAAGATGTGGAATGCTTAAAGTTGCAGGTTCTGTAGCTCTTAGTCGCGGGAAGTTGCCGAACAATGCATTTAGAGCCTTCAAGTATTCTTCATTAACCGTCCCGGTTGCCCACAAATCCTTCTCGATTGAAGCTAGAAATGACAAAAAAAAAGCTAAATCAAATTGGCATAACAGGCTTCACTGAGTAACTGACTAAAATTTAACATCTTAGCAATTCAATAGTCTACACAGAGAGTATAAATGAAAGGAACCAGCCACAGTCTGCATATTATGATTCCATTATTATTTGACTTCAAAAAAGATATATTCCTTTCAAGATCTATCCGAGGAAATGAATTAGAAAAATCATTCATATGTACTTCTCTTACTAAATACAGGCTAATGAATTGAATTTAAACATTCAAGCTAGAAGTTTCTCCTATTAACTGTCATAGATGGAGTAAAACAAACTTTAAAAATGACCATGTCAGTTATGAGCTAATGTGATGTAGGTCACCGTTAACTTCATAAATATAGACGAAGCTCATCTTACCAGTTATTGCTCTGACAGTTTCACTAGAAGCATACTCCTGAATGGTATTGTTCGAGAAGAGAAGTTTAATGAACATAGCAGCCTGAACTGAAGTTTCAGGATCACTTGAGCCAATCAGATCAAGTAAAACCTGAACACCACCAGCCTCTGCAACTGCTCTCTTATTAGATCGGCTATTCATAACAAGGTTCTGCAAGGCACATATAGCAACCACTTTCATTTCTTCTGTAGGCTGATCTTCAAGGAGATTAACTAACGCCCTGCAAGCTGACACAGCATCTGCAGTTCTAGCAAGAGCCTCATTCTGGAAGAGGTCACCGAGGGCAAGAGTTGCCAACAGTCTAGCCTGCTGCCCTTGGGTCTGTGGATCCAAAAGATATTGTGACAATGGCACAATAGCAGACTTGGTTGCCCTGGAGTCCCTGATCTTCACGTTGTTAAGTAATATCTCAAGTAATCTAGCTGCAGTCTCCTCACACTGATGTGCTCTCAGTAGTCCCAAGAGAGCTTCAATCGCACCACTTTCAGCCATTGCTTCAGCACTTGTAGAGTCATCAGTCTCCAACACCAGCAGAGCATTCAATGCACCAACTACTGTGCTGTCAGAACCAGAGCGGAGCAACCTTACCAGCACTGCAACGGGTACTTCCAGAAAGAACTCAGAACTATACTGCAGAATGCTGGATAGAACAGAAGCAGCAGACTCCCACAAGGCATGAGGTAGTGCAAGATCTGCTTGCAGTAGTACTTTGGACAGTTCACTCACACCACCTTCTCTTGCAATATCATTAGGCCAAACTGTAGCAATACTAACAAGAGCTTTCAAAGCTCTCTGTTGCAATATTGGTATGGCAGAACCAAGAACTCGTACTAGAGGACCAATTACCTGTTGAGTCATCGAGTCCTTCTGGAGATGTTCTTCCAGAAGCAAGTGTGACAGCAGCTCAGCAGCCAACTGTTGCACCGCTGGTGCATGAGAATCAAGTAAAGGGATAAGAGGCTCAAGAGCTTGCTGAGAACTCAATGTATAATCAGCACGGCATTGAGGATGCTCCAAAATATTTACAAGCACCTGTAAAGAACTATGTTGTCCTTCAGGGCCAAACTCTGGCCTACATAGCAACAGCAAGAGAGGTTCAACAACCTTTGCAGCTGATGGGCCCTTAGCAATTGTAGCATTATTTGTGAGAATCCTTAACAGTTCAGCGAAAGCAGCACAAAGGAAGTCAGGAGCCTCATGGAGGAGATCAAGAATACTCTCAATAATCCCTGCCTTCACCATCTCCATCTTACAAGCAGGCCTGTCTTTGCCCAGTTTTACCAGAGCTCTGGAAATAGATTCATGAAGCAGGTAATTTCGACCATAAACTAGGGCAACAAGAGGAATAACTGCACCATGTGCAGACACTAGTTCTGCCAGTTGTTCATCGTCTAAGAGCTTATCTAGTGCACGGACAATAGAATGGTGAGCAGAGCTGAACTCACTGACTAGTAGAGAAACAAGAGGCTCAACGCAACGAGCTGCAGCCAAAGTAGATCTTATCCTCGTATTCCCAAAAAGAACGGAGCACAATTCAGCAGCATCGCCCTTCAGCTCCATAGAATTATCTGTCGAGAGAATCCTGCATAGAACATCTACAGCATTCATCTCAACTTCAGCAACTGCAAGAGCTCTAGATGGGTTATCACTCAGCAGTCTGACCAATGCAGCAATAGCAGCATGTTGCTCTTTTTCCATACCAGTATTTAGAATTTCCACCAATGGTTGGATGGCTTGCCTGGAAGATTCTGCATTCCTTATATGGTCAGCAGAAAATAGGTTTTCTAAAGCTTTAGCTGCACTGTATCTCGCTGCTCGTCCCCCTAAACGCAATACAGCAACAAGTTGACCGACAGCCCCAAATGCAGACTCATGTTTTCGTATTTCAGCAGTGCTAAACAAGATTCCTAAAAGATCGGTAGCAGCTTCCTCTGTTGCATCTTGTGGGCTTAATGAAAGATATTTACACAGTGCTTCCAAAGCTCCCGATTCAACCATCACAATCTTATTCGAAGGGGTGTCTCTTGCAAGCTGAATAAGAAGCCCAAGTGCCAAAAAGGGGGCTCCCGGACGGTCAGGAATTGGTTTGAGTAAATCAACGAGGGCTGGTATTGCTTTCCGGGACGTTGCACCAACTCTGATATCATCAACTCGAAACAACCTCTCCAGTGCAATTTGTTCTGGGTACCGCAGCAAAGTGAACTCCTCTGACAATTCCAGAAGATCATAGATGTCGGCGTCAGCACAGCCTAGCAAGGAAATAAGCCCAGTAGCTGCACCTGAATTGGCAACCGATAGTAGAGTTCCTCTGCTTCCATTGCAGACTAGACTAGCAATAGCTTCTGCTGCAAAATACCTGTTTGCCAATTCCTCTGACCTCAGGAAATTAGCAAGTATTGGAATAGCTTTCATAGTGGCATGCCCTCGGATGATATCTCTATCTTGAAACAGCACCGCTAGCAGCAAGGAGCATAACCAAATGCTATTATCCTCGCTGAAATCAACCTGCAGGATGTAAAAACATCAGTAGTTGAGGAAAGACAACATGAACTATGAGAATTGAAAAGTATCAATGTTGTTTTAACATATGACGCTTCTGATAAAATAGAAAACGCCAGTTAAACAATCATAATGAAGTTGGAAGAACAAGATATTGACATAGCACTCAAATGAAATATCAAATTACCTGTGAGTATTGCAAAGAGGATTGGGACATTTTGTCTGTGAGCACTTCAACAGCACCTGCCTCCATAAGCTCAGATTTAATTTTGGCATCACCACTAGCAAGAGCAGAGAGAAGCCATATAGCTACATTGACCCCACTAATAACGGATGTGCTTTTCCTATTGCTTCTCTCATCTTCTTCCGAGTGCCTATTGATTCTTATAGCATCTGTATCTCTTTGACCTCCAGAAGACAGGAACTCCAACGAGCTGAGCATTCCGACAAGTGACTGAATCAGGGAAGAACAGGAATTGGATTCATAAAGATCTTCAACAAGCCTCTGATGATTCACTTTTGCAGCACAAGCAAGAAGTGCGGCTCCTCCAATCTTGACTATTAGATTTGTAGAACTTATGACCCTTCTTGCAATGGAGGAAATGCAACCAGTGGCATAACAGATGGTGTTTCCAAGAACTACAGGTTGAGATTGGCATATCCTCGACAGTATTTCTATAGTCTTGTCTTGTACAAAGGGGGTTGCAGGGACAATACAGGATACTATGGGTGTAATACTACTAGGAGATTCAGCAAGCAATGTCCATGCAGGCTTGATGTTCTCACTATCCACCGATGAGCTTGAGAGTAACGCAAGTGCATCAAGCACTTCTGATGTATCAATGGATCCACCATTAGCAGATTCCAGAAAAGAAACCAGAGCAAGAACAGTTCCAGCACGATTCACACATTCAGTCAGCACAGAGTCGATCTGGCGAGAGCGGAGTAGGCGAGAAATTGCTGCTGCAGCATGTGTTTTTCCACCAATTGTGCCTTCATGCAATACTCTAGTGGCAGGGATAATAACTTCTTCAGGAAGTGTTTTACCAGATAGCTCAGAATCCAAAAGAATATTGGCAAAGGCACAGGTCGCTTGCTCAGCAATATGGAAAAGAGAAGACTTAGCAAGCATAAGCAAAGAAGGTAGTGCATCTGTTGCAACAGCAGCCACTTCACGGTCCTCTTTAATTGAAAGGAAAATTGCTGCAAGGCAGCGGCAACTCTCTACCAAAATGTTCTCCGATTCAACATTCAGAAGCTTTACAACTGACCAGAGAGTCTTCACAGCAAGAGTACTTTCACGCAAATCTTTCCGGAGAGCGAAAATTCCAGCAAGAGAGGAGGCAGACTTAGCCTGAGTCTCCTCCTTATTAGAGCTTAGTATTTTTATCATCGTTTCAATTGCATCATTTGATGCACTACCTTCACGTAGTAGATCGCTAAGTGGGGCTACTGAGAGCAAGCTTTTCAGTGCGTCTAAGACATGAATTTTAGATTCAGGCAGATCACTGGTCAATAATGCAGTAAGTTGGCTGATTGTTGCAGTATCTGATTTATGAATCAAATGGTTTAATGTCTTCGCCGCAATCTCCTTTCCGTTAGAGCTGCCATTCTTCAGCAGCCATAATAAAGCAGGCACTGCATCAGCACTCTCAACGCATGCTCGGATATCTTCACTGTGGTTGCAGAGATTGGCAAGAATTGTTGCCGAGTCTTCCTTTGCTTTAGCAGATCCAGTCTCAAGGATTTGAACAAGCGGGGGTATTCCACCAGCAGCAGTAATGGCCCATTTACTATCATCATTCTCATTGGATAGAAGACAAAGCAATGCAACAGCACACTCCTGTTGCTGCTCAGAAGAGAGCCCAAGAAGGGATATCAACAGCTGAATTCCCTCACGACCTTGAAGAGCATGCCATAAAGTGCCTTCATTGTTGCAAAGAATGAGAAGTGACTTCATTAAATCATCCTGAACTTCATTTGTTGCCATTGTGATCAAACCAACCAGGAGACGTTTAGCATCAGAATCAGAAAGTTTCCTCGAGAGAATTGCATTCCCGTACAAACTGGCTAGAGCTTCAATAGTTCGTTCTAGCACCAGAAACTCTAAACGGGGCTTAAATTGCTTAATAAGTGTCTGCTCTACCTCTACTGGATCTGAAGCTCTAGCCATCTCTGCTTTACTATCATATATCATGAGAGCAGAGGCTAGAGCCCCTAGAGTGTCAGCTACTTGTGCAGGGGAAGTGCATGAGTCAAGGCTTTGCCCAAGGCTAGAGATAACAAAAGACAAGCCACCAGAAATGTTTGCAAGGGCACACATAGCATTCTCTTGTAACGCTTGGGCATGTTCACCCTGCATAAATTCTTTTGAAGGGGCTATAGTGGCATTTATCAAAGCAGGTATACCATTAGAACTTGCTATCTCACGCCTAGCATCTTTACTCTGTGCAGAAAGGGACTTCAGAGCACCAGCAGCCTCTGCTCTAACAGAAGCTTCACTGCCAGGACCAAGAAGCTTGAGGAGTAGTTTTGTAGTGTCTGCAGATAAGACATTAGAACACACAGATGCATCTGCCATCATCATACAAGCCAGGAGAAAGCATACATGCGCTTGAGTAGTTGGCTGTCCAGTTGAAAGCAGTTTAACGAGTATATCCACTCCACCAGCTTGTATTGTTGCAGACCAGAACCCTTCAGTGTTGGTAGACAGGTTCTTTAGAGCTCCTGTTAGTAACTCATCAACTAGGTTCCCGGCCTTGAGTCCCTTCTTTAATTGTTTCCAAAGCACAGGGACAACTCCTTCAGTTGAAAATATTTTAGAGCCAACATGATCCTTCACGCCCCCTTGAGAAACAGCATATATAGTCTTTGCTGAAGCAAGTTGAGCATCAACTGAGCTAGATTTGAGAAGACCGAGCAACGGTGGGATGCAACCTCCAAGTAGAACTTTTACACGTAATTCATTCTCTTTGCAGAGAGAGCCTAGAACAATAGCAGCCTGTATCTTTACCCCAACTGATCCAGCTCGAAGAAGGGAAACCAGAACTGGAACTGCCTGAGAATGTGCTCCAACAGCACTGAAAGCATTTTCACGTGTTTCAATAAGCTCGGTCAATTGCCTTAAGGCATGTTCCTTTTCTGATGCAGATGAGGAATTTTGCCGCAGTTGCTCAATGCATTGAGCAACACTTGCTAGTGTCCCGTCAATATCTTCCATGGTACTACGATCCCTGATAATGAACAGGTTATACAAATATATCAGATATAGCAACAAATGCACATATGCAAGTGAAATTTCAAATTGCAGTTGAGATGATATATTTTCTCTGTCGTTTTACTAAATATTTGTACTCGTATTTCACAAAGACAATGTGAGTAATTAAAAGTTACTGACAGAAAATAGGAGACCTATGAGATGAGGCCCTATGGAAGGTAATTGTTAAATTCAAAGAAATAAGTGCATTGCAACTCTAAGCTATCACCCTAATTCTATATTTCAATCAACTATATGTGGCTCATTAAGTAGGATAAATATGGTTGGAATGAGAAAAGTGTATATTTTTAGGAGAAAATACAGAACCCTTAGGACAAAATTATTGATGGTTGGTGTTTAATAAATACACTTTAGTAGACAGATGTATGAGAAGTTTCTTGGACAAATTATCCTGTCCAGGGGCTAGCAAAAAAAATTTTAAATAAAGGGCCAACACTTGGATTGATGTCATTTCCCAGAATCCTACATCAGCATGCCGCCATGCCCTGGTGCATCTAAAGAGGCTTCCCGCCTGCCGTGGCAGCTTTTTGAAATGATATTACGCAATCCTACTCCAATAAATTCGAGGTTTTTTGCAAATTGACCTAAGAGCGAAGTGCAAAACAAGTATAAAAAGATAAGGCATCATGAACGGTACCCATTTCGATTTATTCCTATATCCAAAGAGCCGTAATAGTAAAAAATTATTTTGGAATCCTAATGGTATAAAAATTACTTAGCCAATAATCGCCACCAATACTTTTGATCTCGAATCCAATCAGGACACAATCATATTAGGCATACAAGGATGTAGCAAGAAAGCCATATTGTAAAAAGAGAACCATATATAGATAACCAAACAAGTAGCTAGCGGAAATGATATAAAAAAATATATGTTCATGTAGAAAATTATGAAATATACCTTGATCCCATCTTTACAAGCAGAACGAGGCGCCGAGTTCGTGTCAGCTTTGTGTTTAGCATCCACGTTTCTCTCCTGCGCTCAAAGTCCAAGTAGAATCAGAAATTAGATAATGTAACCACTTGAAACACTAGAGAAGCTACTCATGTCTTAACCTGTCAAATTAATGAACTATGTGGAGTTCCCTAATGAACATAATTTTTATATCCAACTGATGGGAGGAAATCCCAGCAAAAAAATTTAGTTTACTCACTCGACTGAATTATTTGTAAAAAAACGGAAAATTTCTAGCAGTAGAATAAATAATGGACCTAGTTACGAACACCAAGGGACCAAAAAAATCACAGGGATCTTTTTGACTAATGCTAGCTTAGATGCAACCTGGTACTCCCTCCATTTATAAAAGATTGTCCTGTTTTGAATTTAGATGGTTGACTTTTAAATTTAGAACTCCAATATTTTGTATATGTGGTATAATGTTTAGTGAAAATGAATATTAAAATATAGTATTTTCAACCTACTTTACAATATCATGGTAATTTTGATTCAAACAAAGTTATGTGTGTCAATCAAGGCAAACAAAGTTATGTGTGTCAATCAAGGCTACAAATTTCGTTAATTTTGAAAATCGAAAATCAAGCTAGATAATCTGTATGAAATGGAGAGAGTATTTAATTCTTAATATCATCAAAAAAAGATTCATAAGTACCACAACTGGAAAAAGAAAATCACTTCTCCTTGACATGTTTTTAAACAAACATATGGCCCTATGAATGAATATAGATCTATTGAGCAAAAAGATACGGAGAATTAAAAATGTTATAATATTTAGCAGCACTCGTTTCACATATGGACCAATCACTTTGGATCACATTGGCAATATCAATACGAAACCTGCAGGTCTTTCAATCGCAAAAATAGAGATTTTTATCAAACGGAACTAGCTAGTATATTACCAAATCACTAGAGGAATATCCATTGCTGCTGCTGCCATTTGTGGCAGCATATCTCCAACTAACGGTGGCCGCCAGTTTGAAGGCTTTAGATTTAAATCTCCTTCTGTTAAATGAAACTCACCAGCTTCTCTTCAACTACACAATCAACAATCCACGCAATAACTAGCATCATTGAATATATAACTTGAAGTCAATTTCAGTCAAATCCAACTGTCAATTATATCAATACAAAATCAAAACCCCAAAACAGAAATCCCCTATTATTCTATTAAAAATCTCAGATCAAGTCCTAATTTATAATCATGCAAAAGAATCTAAACCACGCCGGATCTCTAAATATAGAAAACAACATAAAAGATCAAATCTTTGACATTGAAAGAGTTTTTTAGACTTAGCAAGAAATTCATATTAGATCAGAATAATCTCATACTCATCAAGATCAAATTTTTTCTTACTGCATTTCCTAACTCAACTGATTAACAAATACAACTGATCTTTCACCAAAAACCCAACTAATCAAAACAATCATACTTTCACAAATATGGAATCTTAACTTAGCAAGAAATTCACAACTGGATCAAAATAATCTCATACTAGTCAAGCTCAAATCTTTTTCTTACTCTAACTCAATTGATTAACAAATAAAATTGATCAAAACAATCATACTTTACAAACATGGAATCTTAACTTTGCAACAATCTCATACTAATCAAATCCCAAATCTCCACTTAATCCATTTCCTAACTCAAATGATTAACGAATACAACTTCAACTAATCTTTCAGCAAAAACCCAAAAACAAGATCTAATCTAAACTCAAATTTGAACCATGTTCACTTAGATTCATATACAATGCAATGCAAACACACAGATCCAAACATTATTGTATATAAAAAGTGGAAGCGAGTATTAAAGTAACCTTGTTCTTGATTTTTTGATGGGCAAAAACAAAATTCTCTCTTTTCTCTCTTACTCTATTTGAGCAATGTAGAGAGAAAGAGAGATTTAGTTGAAATAATGAATGAATGGAGTTCAAGAAATGAAGCACTGAAAATAATAAAATAAATAGTAATGGTAATAATAATAATAATAATTGTGAAATAAGGAAGAATTATTGGAGAGGTGAAATTAAGACAAGCAACATGTGTGTGCCTCTCTGTGAGTGTGCTGTGTGTATAATACATACATATGGAGAGAGAGAGAGAGAGAGAGAGAGAGAGAGAGAGAGAGAGAGAGAGAGAGATTATTACAGTGACCACCGACAGTGATACAGTATCGGCTCTCGACAGCTGAGCTGAACCTGAAGTTGATCTTGGCTCATATGAGTGGAGTTCGAGGAATACCGGCATATTGGCGGGTTAGTCGGTCCATATACAACACTATATCATTATCATATAATTTTGAAAGCCATTCGACTTAAGCGGGCCTGACCTGATCATCTAATGTAACTTTTAGACCTATGAGTTCTTAATCGTGGAAATAAACCTGATAAAAATTCTGCTGTAATTCAATTTGTTTAGAACCCTAGTCATAATACTCATATATCTATAGATGGTTCATGGCTTGATTTTTGCACAATGAATTATTTAAACAATTATACTATAACTATGAAAATGTCTGGCGGGACGTCGGGCTGAAAAGATTTAATTGGATTACAGTGACAGACTGTTGATTCAACAAGCAATCAAGAGTTCTCTTAATTATAGAGATGGGGATAATGTTTGATACGATAGCATGAAATTAAAACAAGCAAACAACATATGGTTATCTCTATTCTGGAACTTAGAAATTAATAAAACTAATTCAATTTAGATGTAAAAATACAAAATTCTAATCTGATGGAGATATTTGTCTGTGCATCAAATTAGATAGAAGTAGTAGTGTAATCGCTGAAAAATAACTTTATAAGTAGAGGTCCTCTCAATTATAAGTAGTAATGTAACCGCTGAAAAATAACTTTAATTAGATAGAAGATATAAAATGTGGTTAACACAATGTATAAAGCTGAATGCAACAATGTATTTAATTAGTTTAAGTAAAACAAAAATCGAGATTTTAAACACTTGATTTCTGCCAAATATTTATTCTACTAAACAATCGAATTAATGTACCACCCATTTAATATCATTCCCCTTGAGCTGTTTTTAATCAATTAAGAATAGATTGAATAACTCGATAAGTTATTCACGACGACTGCTAAGATTTTAATCGACTCATAAGTTAATTAAAAATAACTCACTAAGAACTCAATATTTAATTCAGGGAAACTCATAACGGTTCAATTAAGTTAATCCAGCTAAATCATTTCTTAACTTTAGCTGGCTTAACGAAAATGACTCGGTACTCTTGTGATTTAAAAGTATGATTGCGGCTTTTTTTTTTTATCATAATCATAAAAAATAAAAAAACTCAACTCCCCTCTAGGTGCTGCCCCCTCCCTACAGAATTGGAAGAGTTTTCTCTCTTCCACTTCATTTCCTCATCTTCGGGGTCCCCAAATAGCCTCAAGATTCTGCCTCTGCTTCCCTCTCTACAGCGCAATCTGTAGGCATCATCAAGCGGCTGAACAAGCTTTGGAGAGGACTTTTGAACGGGCTTTCACACGAGGTCGATCATGGCGATTGGGGTTCGTTTCGCTCCGTCAGAATGAAGAATTATTTTATTCAAGGCTACTTATATTTTGTATTTAGATTAATATACATCAATTCGAGGATCCTGGGATATACGAACTATTGCTTATCACTTAATAAATTCATACTGTGATTCTAACAAGCCAGATGCATAGATTTAAATTTTAGTACGTGATTTGTGCCTAGACGACTAAAAATAATTCTAAGTAGTTGATAACTCATGGTGTCCTAGTTCAAATGAATCTACCATCCTTCGTAGACTAAAAGAACATTCCTTAGGGGATGCTTCCTTAGAGCCTAGAAGATGCTTGTTAATCATTTACTTGCAAAGTTAATCTACCCCTTCATGTTCGCTGACTCGAACACGGCGGGACCAAGTTTCTAAAAAGTATGTTTTTCACTCCAAAGTATACCTCCTCATAAGGCGGTATCAGAAGTGATAAATATAACGCACATGATTATACAAAGTGATTCTATCGCTCTTATATAACATTGTTTAGTTCATAACCTCAAACAACATGCATCGACGTTAAATGATCGTATACACTTCCTTAGGACCATTTCACACGCCATGAAGATATAAATAAATACTATGGTTAATCGATGTAGTTTCACACACTAGTTAACATATCATACCATTCGCCAAGTCCGTGTTCCTGAATTGGCATAGTCAGATTATGGAGTTTCACCTACGTAATGACTCCTTATAACCAAGCGACTTGGGACTTCCCCTTATGCGTGGATTTTAATGCATCGCGATTTAATTCCTTATCGCTCTATCATATCGGCATAATGCATCTAACGCTTACAATCGGCGATTTACTTGAAATAGAAGGCGTTACCGATGACCCTTGTTTAGATAGGTGCACACATTGGTTAATAGCTTTTATGTTCTAAAGTCAAATCTTTTGACAATGACGATATATAGACATCTGGAAGAAGATTTACCGGAGCCTATCATGATAAATGATTATGCTTCTGAACGAAAACTAGACAACTAATTCGTTAAATCCATTTATGGATACTTCGGTTATTATACTCACAGTCACATTTAGGTTAATTCGCATTTTTTCCCATATATCGCGTAGTTTCCTTTATGCGCTACCTCAAAACTATCATTGCTTCAAGTCGGGCCCATAAGATTTTATCGCTTTAGTAGTCAGTCCCCAAGTTTTTTATCGCTTTCGGTTGGCCCTAGCCCCATTTTTACAGCCAGTAAACATTTTGCATTAAACGAATTATTTTGTCCCAACTAAACTAAAGTATGTGGGCAAATTTTGTATAATTAAATGATACCCACACTTTTCTTCTTTAACACACCTCACCCTACCCCCCTAAACTTTCCCCTCAAACTTCACCAATCCTACCACATTTGTTCTTCGACACACCACACCCTACTCCTACTCCTCCTCCCTCTCTAACCTGGAAGTCCGGAGCATGCACTATCTCAGTTTTTCATATCTCAAGCCCTCTTCCCCAATCCAACCTAAGTCGATACGCACTCTGCAAACTACTTGATCTACACCCCCTAATCGATGAGTAGTCACTGAATCCACTGGACAAGGCTGGCCATTGAGGAAGATGTTGATTTTTATGTATTTAAATCCATGATATATGTTTAGATATCTTAACTTTTGATAGTAGTTTTAAGCCAGCCGATGGTAAAACGTATCGTTAAATCATCTCACGTAGACGATGTGCTTTAACGTGAACCCGACGCGAATTTTAAATATCTTAAGATCATAAACATTTTCACTGTCTTTTTTCGCTAAGTACGGCTCTTGCCCTTATCCTTCACTTCTTATTCACCTTAACAAATTTTCATTCAGGAATCAAACCTTTGTGTCTTATATCTTCCGTATTTGCATTTAAGATGTAAATCACAGGGGAGGTTTGTTAAGACTTTCTTATGAAGTTTAGATACAATTGAATTTAAATGACCAAATAATGGGAAAGTATAATATAGGTCTAAAATCTCAACTTTCAGGTCGTAGCAATTGTTACTCAACCTTCTCAACTTTCAGACGTTAGCCAAAGCCGATACGCCAAACTGGGAGTAAGTTCTCGTAGGTGAGTGCAGGATATAAAGAGGCCATAGTTAACAAAATGGCCATTGGGTCAAAATCAGTAAAAAGCTCAGAAAAGCAGATTAAAAGAAAAAACGCGGCTCTATTTTAATTACGTAAACGGCCTCTATACTCTTGGGCTTAAGATTTTATGTGTCAGCCATTTCAGACCGAAACGTATTTTTTCACGTCAAAATCGGCCCCGAAACGATAAAAAACTTAGACCATCCTCGAACAATATAATGGGGCCCGCACTACATGTAAAATGTCGAACCCGAAAGATATGTAAACTTACGCTAAACTCAAGATTCCAAAACAGATATAACGCCTCCATTTTCCCCTTACCCAAAATAACCCTTGTCAAAATTATAGAAACCCTAGAAAATATTCAACGCCTCCATTTTCCCAATTTCTAATTAGTTTCTCTCATTAATTACGATTTAACTTTTTATTAGTATATTTTTCTTTAGTTTAATATAAATATTAATTTCTGATATTATTGTTTTTGTGCTCTGCTAAAACTAGGGTTTCTTTGATTATTCCGCCAAGCTGTTGGAGGTTGCAAATAATCACCTCAATTTCTGTAAGCTCTTTAATTTAATTGTTTTTAAAAAAATTTAATTTAATATTTTGTATATTTTTATATTGCATTTCAGATTTTTATTATTTAGTACTAACTCCATCCCAAAAAGTTGTCCAGTTTGTTTATCAATTTGTCGATTTTTTTTTTTTAAATGTTTGTCGTAATTGAGAATAAATTTGATTGGATTCGATTCAAAATTATGATGACTATTAAGTAGGTTAAAAAGATAATATTTTGATATGGGTTGCATCAAATATTGCACCGCGTATAGTCGTATACATAAATAGTTTAGTATAAAATTTAAAAGTCGACGATTAAAAATTCAGAAATTGAGAATGTTTTAGGGATGGAGGGAGTGGTATGTTACTGTAATAATTTCGTCCTCTATGTCTAGTTTGGGTGTGTATAAGTGCTTCTATAATGATATATTTGGATTGGGGTGAAAGGATGTGCTCGTAAAACTTAAAAATTAACTTAGGTGAGCACAATCGATAATAGATTAATAGAGTTAAATTGAGGTGATTGTTTAGTCGATAATTGAGTTAAATAGAGGTAAATTTAGCTGCCTCGTGTCAGGTTTTTAGAGCTAGAAATGATAGAAACGGGTCTGCTTTAAATGGATTGCGTGATTTTTATGTGTGTGTATAATTTCCTGTCCTTTAACTTTTTTTTAACGGGGAGTGGGGACCCGCAACCTCTACTCTTCGAGTGCGCACTAGGTAAACCTCGGGCTGACACAATAGAATGCAAACCACCCCAACCACATTAAGCAAGCCCTGTGTGACAGACTCGACCAAGAAATTGTTGGTAGGGGGAATCGAACTCAAATTTAATCCTATTGATGGAGGGCATCTAAATATATAGCCTCCATTTAATATTTTATCCATACTTAGTTTAATTGTATTTACTGAAATACGGTTCTTCATATGTATTTAGTTCTTTGATGGCATAGAAGTAGTATGGCCCAAGATTTTGTTTGATGAAGTAAGTTGCTCTTTTTATGGGTTTGGACATCTGTATGTTTATGCTTTTTTCGATGTGATAATTTAATAGGAAAAACAACCAGCATAAGAAATGTCTTCACCATACCCTGTTCTTGATGGCCGGCCAATTGATCAGTGGAGGGTGACAGAACTGAAGGAAGAACTGAAACGCCGCAAGTTGACAACAAAGGGGCTAAAGGAAGATTTAGTGAAGAGGTTGAGTAGAGAGCTTTTCTCTGAACCTAACACAAATGAGGATGCTGATAATGGATCCGATAACATCCCAAAATCTGATATCCAGTTTGAAGAAGATGAGAAAAGGCCTCAACTTATCAATGATGGTGTGGTTGCTTCCCAGCCGGAAGTTGTTTTTGAGGAGGGGAAGTCAGAAACTTTAGTTTCTATAACAGCCGAGGCTAGTATTGGGAGTGGAACTAATACAATTCAAATGGTGGATATGAACTCCATGAAGGAAGATGAGGGTAATTTAGGATCCGTAGTCGATGAGAAATATCAGAAGGAAAATGTTGTTGGTTCTCTTTCCACAGAAGATAACCACCTACAAGCTGAAATCTTCATTCAGGAGCCGGCAGTTGTTAAAGAGGAGAATGCCGTTGTTAAAGGAGACGTTGCTGATGTAGTATCTGCAAATCAGTTAGATTTGAATCATGGTAGATCTGAAGATGAAAATACAAATATGAAGCCTGAGTTGGGAAGTGGAATTCTTTTGGAGTCACAGTCAGAAGACAATAAGCCAATATTTATTCGTGCTGATGATGGTGACTCGAGGTCTGCACATCCTAGTTTATTGACTGTCTCATCAGGTCCAAATAATCAGGTACCCGAGGTCAGCCTTTCTGTAGGGGTTCAAGTTAAGTCTGATTTTAGTTCTACTGAGTCTGGCTCCATCAATGAGAAAAATGAATTAGATAATAATATAAATGATGTTTTGAGATTGCAAGTAGGTGCTAAACCTGAGATGGTGCAGCTATCGTCAAGCACTGCTGCCATCTGTAGTATGGAATCAAGTCCTGTTGATGTTGAGGTCGTACATGAGAAGAATCTTTTGCCTGAGGAAAAGGACGGTGATATAGCTAAAACTGTAGATTTTATTAAGAACCAAGACAGTGGAGACAGTGGTTCTCCTGAGAAATTGAATTTAGACCGCAGCCCAGGAGATGATTTCATGGAAGAAGATGTTTTAGAGAGCAAACAGAATTCTGGATCGGATTCTCTAGTACAGAAGGTTGAAGACATTGATCCATCTTTGGGGAGCGAGAAAAGTAATATCGTTGATGTTGTTGATATGTCATTGGACACCAAAATTGCTGATATGGAGAATGAAAATAAATCTGCTGCAGTATCTTCGAAGAGAAAGATTCATGGTATATGGTTGTGACTCTTTGTTTATTTTCTTATCTCTTAATCTTTCTTCAGTATATTTTGTTGCTTATTTAATCATGTTGGTATTGGTTATATTTTATCTTTCTGTTTATGAACTTCAATTGCAAATTATGCTTCCTGAACTTCAGTTGGATATAGCCTTTTGCCTAGTTTCCAAAAATTTCCGTTCCTGCTTATGGTTACTTATTGTGTTCATTTATTAAACTGTTATTTACTTATGTCGGGTTTTTATAGATAAGTCGGCTGTTGAAAATGCTGATATGGCGAAGAGGCAGCGGAGGACTCAGCCAGATGTGCTCAAGCTTCTAAGGGAACAAAGTGCTAGTACTGTGGCTTTTACAAATGGCAAGGATGCTGCACATCCTACCGTCAGGGGCGGTTTCTCTAAACGTGAATCTGCAGACAGTGAAGCTCCAAAGGAACGTGTTGGTGAGTATAATCCAATCTAGCAGGCCCTCTATATGTCAAATGATACCATTTTGCCATCCACTCATTATTACTTCATCGTTCCCGACAGTTCCACCGTCAGCAAAGCCTCCCACAAATTCTCTCAGAATTGATCGCTTTTTACGCCCCTTCACTTTAAAGGCTGTACAAGATCTCCTAGGCAAAACTGGCACTGTTGTCAGTTTCTGGATGGATAATATCAAAACTCATTGCTTTGTTACTGTGAGTATCTCCCATTGTTGCTCCATCTTTTTGTCCCTACTCTTTTTTCTGGTCGTTCACCAGGCAATCTCATGTAAATGTTACAACTGGCCTTCTGTTATTATCTCTGTTATAGTATCATATTATATTATTGTATTCTGCAAGGCAAGGAGTTCCTTAATTTCATGCTTATGTGTCAGTACTCATCTGTTGAAGAAGCCATGGAGACTCGAAATGCAGTGTACAATCTTCAATGGCCTTCCAATGGTGGACGCCTACTTATTGCAGACTTTGTAGATCCTCTGGAAGTCAAAGCAAGGGTTGAGGGTCCCTTACCATCTCCTATGACACCCCACACCCTGCAGGCCTCATGCCCAATTCTTCCTTCAGCTCAGCCAGCTGGACCACCGCAGCCTTCACCAAGGCAGCAGGTTCTGCGGCATCAGCTTCCACCGCCACCTCCCGTGCTGACAAATCCTCTGGCAGCTAGAGAAAAGGTATTGCCAATCAAAAAGCAGCTGGCACCAGTAAAGGAGCAACTTATTCCGCCTCCACCTCCTGTCTCGGAGAAAGTTGATCCTCCAGCTCTTACACTGGATGATCTTTTCCGGAAGACCAGAGCATCCCCTAGGATCTACTACCAACCACTATCTGATGAAGTAAACGGAAATGTAAGGAATAACATCAACCAGTAGGGATTAGGCGATCACTTATATAATAGCAAAGCTCTTCTATTTCTAGTGAGTTGGTCAGCCAGTGAGATAATGGTAAGAGTGTTATATAATTCCATCTTTGCAGGTCTGCAGGTGCTACATGCAGGATGCCCGAGTTTCTATGGTGCACGAGGAGCTCGCGAAAACAAAGCCACGCCTTTTAAAAATCCACCGGTTATGAGATCAGGCGGAGTTCCTTCTTAACAATAGTGAACTGCTTTGCCATCACATTCCAATGGCGGATTCTTAGAACGTTCCAAACATTGTTAAGTCGAATATTTTCATGGTTGAGGCTAATGCTGTGGGATGCTCTAACAATCTTAAAACAGTACTTCTGTAGCCCTTCCGTTTGCATACTGTCTCTCATGATGGAGGTTCAATTAGTTGACATTGATCAATCAGTTTATCCCTTTCTCGGCCGATCTTATCTAACATCTAGTAATAATAGTGCTATACAGCTCAGGGAGTAGATATGAATATTTGCTTATATTTCGGAAATTGAAAGGGTATAATTCCAACCACATTTCTTCCCAAAATGACGACTAGATCTGCTGTAAATCATGGCCTGATGCATCAATGAACCGTTGAACCCGACATCCGGCGAGACGTAAGGGGATTAATCACGGACGACTCAAATGACCCACTACTCCCTACAGGCTACATAGGAGTTTGCATTGAAAAGCACCCACATTTCATCGATTCTAGTTACAATACCAGATTATAACACATTTGAGGGGCAACAGTTTTTACAATCACTTTCTTGGCTACATGACGGCTTTTGCACTCTGTGTTACCAATTGACAATATTGAAGTCTGACTCGATACAATGATGCATACAAATCTAACTATATATTAATCATGGGTGAGTATAAAAATCACCACCCAAAAACAAACCTCTCATTAGTCAAACAGCTCACATAAGTGAAGTTTCTTTCTAACTTGCCTATATTCTTCAATAACAAAATCAATCTCGGTTGTTGAATAATGGTATTCGATTCAAATCTTTTTGAAGATAACAAATTGATTAAACGAACTAATCCCGCCGAGTGAACGCAGATTCGTGCTTATTCTTTAATAAGCTTCAAAGACTTTAAATGTTGATCGTGATGTCTCGGAGGCTCATGGATGAAGTCTAACAAACGCCAAGTCTTTCAAGGAGCTCGTGTTCTTATCGTTTATGCGCTGGCTTAGAAGCAACCTACACCTCTAAGATATTGTCG
Organism: Lithospermum erythrorhizon; assembly: GCA_019722365.1. Lineage (NCBI taxonomy): Eukaryota > Viridiplantae > Streptophyta > Magnoliopsida > Boraginales > Boraginaceae > Lithospermum > Lithospermum erythrorhizon. The sequence goes on from JADFUC010001683.1 coordinate 2,105,528, forward strand.
CTTTTTTAAATATGCGAGTAATGAATTTTTGCGACTAATCTTATTTTGCTTTTAAAACTGATAAATCGTTGTTTCTAATCCTAAAGATAGATTGACTTCATGTTAAGTCTCGCACAACGCATCAAGGCTTAGCCTCAAGGCTTTAGTAACGCTAAACGATCTTTATTTTGGAAGAGAAAATTCAAATCAACGAGACCCCATCGAGAGGGTTCCCGTCCCGATGATCGAGATTCCTTTCAGAGACTGTCTCGATATGTGTCCCGACGATCGAGACTCGACCTCTCGATAGGTCTATACAGAATGGCTTATGATCAAGTTGCACTTAACCTCATTTAGGTCACCTGCACTCTCGGTCTCACGGGGTCACGATGCGGGTCAAGCCACTCAAAAATTTTGTGTGCACTATATAAAGCCTTTTCCTTTTAAACAAAAAAATCAATCTTCGAGCAATTTTTCGACCTAATTTCTCGTGGAAGAATTAATTCCTTTGAATTCAAAAAGGAAAAGTCATAAGTAACTCCTACATTTAATTTTCATTATCTTTTAAAATAGCTTATATTTCAGGTGAAAAGTGTAACATTCAATTCCTCTATCAGGTTTCGAGCCTGAAATCCTCAAGCCAAGATAAGGGCCATTATTCTAAGCTGAAGAAGAAAGCGAAATCCTGGGCATGCTGTTTTGCCCTAATCTAGATCGACAGAGTCAAACTTAATATTGTTGATATCACCAAGTGGTGTCGTCATACAGATTCAAACATTTCTTCAAGTCAGCTAGTTATCTTTGCTAAAATCCCTATAATGAAAAGTTCTAATTTTCTGTTAGCAGTGAACCAAGCTCGTTAAATCGTGGCCGTTCTTTCTCTCTTTACTTTACTTTCAAGTATTCTTATTATTATCATAATCATTTCATCATTTTAATCATTGACTAATCATTCTTTGTAAAGAATAGGTTTTTCACATTATCTCTTTATTTCCATTATCAATTTCAGATTATTAAATTAAAACCTCGAAAAAAGCTTAATAACGTGAACTTAAAACCTTATTCACCTCCCCTCTAAGGCCATATATCTGCGCTAACATCTCCATGCTTGAGTGGAAGTATCTCCAATTGTTAGAATAAATCCTCACTCAATAGAAATCCAATTGCAGGCTGACTCCTTCAATGCAATCCACCTGAATCTGGAAGTAGAGAATTTTAGACATACATATCAAAAATCATTCACTGCCACTTCCTACATCTCACGAAGATTGTCTAATTTTGATTTTATTCACAAATTCCGAGATAAAATTTTAATACTCTGTACTTGTAAAAGTTGTCTTATTTATAAAAATGCATGTAAAAATTGATAAAAATCAGACAAGTTATGGAAAATAAAAAAAGAGTGAAAGTAGACAATCTTCATCTAATGGAGGGAGTATTACTTTATTCTTATGGAAATGCTTTCCAAGTTAAGATGAGTACCTTTCCATTTCCAGTTTGGAACTCTGATTTTAGCTGGTAATGATCCCTCATCAGTAGATAAGTCTTCAAATTTTGTGCATACCTTGTGTTTCCTATGACAATAAAATTGATGAGTAAACTACAATATTGCAGAGTGGGATCACTTTCACAAAAACTCAAATCATGAATAGAAATTTTCAGAAAACTACCTCCATACAAAGCCAGAATTGCATCCGAATTGAATACGAGAGCTGCCCTCGCCAGGGTAATACCAAATGAGATGATTAAGGAGACATATAATCCCTTCAGCAAGAATCACCTAAAGAAATTCAAAGTGATAATGCTCAGTCAAAGAAATTCAAAGTGAAATAATAATAATGCACCATGTTTGCGCACCATGAATAAAATAGCAAAAACAGGAAATAATAATATAATTTAATGACAGAACACCATCCTTACAGCATGAGGAGGAGTCAAATCAGAGGGAAGTAAAAGTGAATCGGGCATCTCGATATATGATTCCTGAAACAACAAGGCACAATTGAGGGGGCGAGCAATATTCAATTCGTTAATATTTTTTGAAAAGACAAATGAATGTAAAGCCATGCATTCTTCCTCAGTCGAACCAATTATGTGAAGGTGTAACGAGAGGAAGTTAGCAGATTTAATTAACATCAGGCACTGTTAAGAGTTCTTCTTTAGAGAAGTAGACAAAAATAGAATAACCTGAGATTTCAAGATCTTCTGAGCACGTAATTTGTCATGATCCGAAAGTTTGATGGACGCTTCGATCAGATCTGGGTTCAAGCCCAACTTTCTTCCTCAACTTCTGAATGCGGTTAACCACCCGTGACAATTGAATCCAAACCCATTGTCATACAAATAATAAAAATAGGTGTAACTGATAAAACTAAAAGAGAGTTAATGTATTAACTACTAGAGGGTATTCAAAGGACCTAAAAGAACAGCAAGTTCTGGGATTCTCACGGCGAAAGACGAGGGGGTGTGTTAGCCGGTTATATCAGAAGTAGAAGATAGACTTTTGGTAAGCATTTGTAAAGTACCGCGAAAACGCCAGCCCTTCAACAAGATTCACTCGGCAGCAACCATTACCAAAACAAGATATAGTGCTAATCTGATCCAACCATCTCCTGCAGCATCCATAAGTCTTCTTCAGCAATATTGTCAGGTCGCTTGAAACCACGCATCACCTGCAAGTAAAACAAATTATCAAGAGTCATTATCCTAAAATTATGATTCTGTGGTATCAAATTATCAAAACTGACAAACATTCTCCGATCACCTTTATTTCATTTATTTTCAAGGTGTGTGCTCCAAAAGTAACTTCTCCAGCTTTTTCAAAAGCTAGTATATCTTCTGTTGACATAGCTTTCACTTCCTTGGCAACCACTCCCATAGACTTTCCAAGCTTTTTCCCTAATACACTGAAATAGGATATTCGTGTCATAAAAAGATATTAGTAAACAAAACAAAAAATCAAATGGCTTCAACTAATAATCATTACCTGAAATCAGGTTCTGCGCGCAAAGAAGCATACTTCAAAGTGTCTTTGCATGTCACAAGAGACTGAACGTTCAACTCTTCAAGCACAAACTGATATACAAAAGGCAAAAAATAAACAAGAATTCCTGGAAGGTCACCAATTTAAATTACTTGGATGAATTAATTGTAGCTAAAAATGAAGCACAATAAAAAAATTGTAGTTGCTTATCAGACAATAGTCTGTCATTATCACTCCCTCCTACAATAAATAAATTATCCTTAACTTCAAAGTCTGTGACCTTGAAAAGTAAAATCTGATGAAGTGATGTCACCAGTTTCGGTAAAGGGAAATAATACAGACCTCTTTAAGCTTGCCGGAGATGTCATCCAGGAAGTCTGCATCAGGATGCACAACCACCATCTCCCTAACAGTTTGAGTGATCAAGAAGGTAATTAAAGTTGATGCCGATAAAAATAAAAATGATCAAAGGTGAATATAGAAGTTAGATGCGGTACCTAAGTGGTGTCTTCAGAGGTTTATTGTGACGCTCACGAATATTCCGTGCTAGATCAATTACTGTCATCATTCTTTTAACACTTCTTTCTATGCGTTCCTCTCCCTACCGAAGAAATGGAAGCATATTAACCAGTGTAAAAGGAGGCAACTAAATTTTCAAAAAAAGGAGAGAAAACTCAATGCAATGACAGAACAGAAGTTATCCACACCTTTGCTTCAACTTTAGGGAAGTCACAATAGTGAATACTTTCTTCTGAACCATTGGATACCTTTCGTAGGTTTTGATAGAGAACTTCAGTGAAGTACGGAGTAAAAGGAGCCATAGCTTTGCATGAAGTTAGAAGCACCTAGGATTCATGCAATGTTGTAACATATCAGAAATAGCAGGAAGCTCGAGAGAAATAGAAACATAAATCAAAATAACTATGCAGAAAAATTGCCCGATAGAGGAATTGGTGTTTCTCTTCTACCTGCACCTTCCATTACCCAAATTGTAACTATACATCTCAACCTCACGGATTGGGGTGCCATCAGCCATCCATACTAAATAAAGCTACCACCCCTCATAAATGTTATGTTACGTGTCACTAATTGTTCTGATACTATTAAATATTAATAATTAAAAGCCATAAACAGTGTATCGCGTAGAAATTATAGAGATCATCATAAGCTATCTGCTATAGTGATTGGCAAGTGCACCAGATCCAAGCTTTCTGTGGTAAAGATTAACCGACATTCACTTACATGGTAAAGTGTTGAAAGAGCAGTTCTACAGTCCTTTTCATCACCACGTCCCTTAAGCCTCTTGCGATTGAACCGCACATAGATATTTGTTAAATCATCAAGAAACTTAAGGAGGTATGGAACCTATGAGGAAAATTTGAAACAATCAGTTACCACAAAGCCTGCCAATAAATTCATAATAACTAATAGATTTATACAACAGCTTTACTCTGTAGAAGGATCAAGCTAAGAAACAAACAGGATTTAGATGAATTAAATCTTCTTCTCAAGCAGAACCAACCGTATAAAGCAAATAGGCATCCATTTCTTGTCGAACAAAGTACACCAAATTTTGGGTAGCCGACTAATCCATTGACCGCGTAATTCGAGGAGCTCTGAAGTGTGTTTTGATCAATAGGAAAAAATGGTTCAAGACCATCGACCTCTAGCCTTTTTGCATTCTGAATGAGAAACCTATAAGCATTATACCATGGCAAGAACACATCTTTCACCTGCCAAGAACATAATTGACAAATTATTTAACAGGGATAAGGGAACAGAGAAAGGGAAGACAATGCTTAGCACAAACACATAAAAAATAAAGCGAAAAAATATCATAATTTATTGAGATACCAAGAAAATCAGAGTAAAACCCTCCTCTCATATAAAATAAACGACTTTTATCAGGAGCACACACCACATTAAAGACTCCATCCTTTTTAAAGCGTAAGGGCTCTGCACGGACAACTGGTGAGTTTATAATGTACAGCCTCAACGCATCATGCCAAATGAACCATTAAATATTTACATCAAATTCAGTTAAGTACAATAAAATTTCACCTGAAAAACAGAAAGAAGTGGTGATACAAAAATCGCTAATAAAATCCAAGTATCACGAACCATCAATTATTAGAAGTAAAAATTTCATGATGGTGGCAGTAAGGTGCACTACACTAAATAGTTAAGTGAGTACCTCATGTTCATACCTTAGCTTGATTACATCTTCAGGTGGGAGGATAGTTCTTAGCCTCTTGCTCATCTTTTTTGCCATCTTCAGCGAGAACAAGTCCATTGCAAATGAGATTTCTAAAGCAGGTTTCCTAAACAAGGCAGTGGATGTAAGACCATAAGTGTATAAACCTACAAATACAAATACATAACACTTCTAAACACAAAAAACCTTAGTAAATAGTAAAATCAAACTATCTCCTGTAAGATTTAGATTTGAAGGAAAAGCAAGTTTGTAGGGGCAAGTTGTGAGGTGAGCAAGTTTGGGTAGCTTCCAGTATTACAAATTGAATCTTTTTTTTATATGGAATGTCTCAAAAATCTTGGAGGAAATTCTAATTTAGACATTAGGGATACAGAACATTCTAAAAATTTTGGATAATAATCCAGAAAACAATATGCTTTATATTCCAGTTGAACATTAAGAAGGCTCAAAGATGCAAAAAGTTTTTACAGGTCGCCAAGTGACTGAAGCTACAATCTATCATTTGAAATGATCCATCAAGTGATAGGGAAGAGTTCGAGGCATTAGAATATTATTGAATAAGCTAACTCACAACCTATGTTTTTCTCCAAAAGACACCCATGTGTTTGGGGATGATTTCACTTCAATTTTTCAGGCGACTCAAAGTAATTCTTAGATGTTGAAGAACAAGCACAATATAATATAGTGGTGCTAATGCTGACTCAGAAGCTTTGTTAGTGTTTATTAGGCAGACACCCAAGTGTCTGGGATGATTTCACTTTAATTTTTTAGGTGACTCGGTAATTCTTAAATGGCGTAGAACAAGCACACTCATAAATAATGGTGAATAAGCTGACTCAGAAGCTTTGCTTTTTCTTCAAGCAGCAAATGTGTGTTGGGAGAGATTCCACTTCAGTTCTTCCGGTGACTAATGGTAATTATTAAATGGCGTAGAACAAATAGATTAGATAGTAGAACAGAACTGACCATCCTCGGGTTTGATCAAGACCCTCAGCCACAAAATGTCCAGGGAAATTGTTTTCAAAAAGTTCAGCATTCTCAAACGGGTAATGTATATATGCATAAGGCATTGACCCACTCTCAAACCAGCAGTCAAATACCTAAACGGAAAGAATACAAATAGGTGAAACTAATGGAAAAGAAAAACAACAAAAAAATCTACAGAAAATAATTAAGTTAACATTAAACCACCTCAGTGCTATGTGTTACTAAAGATGCTCAAAGCAGAGGCATTCACTAACTATATGAAGACTTAATGAGTGCAATAAAGAATCATATATGATGGGCTCCTTATAAAGATGAAAGCATTTTGATTGAGAACATCAGTCTCATACACTTGATCTAATTGTAAATATGTACTGCTGTCAGATGATTGGTGAAATGCTTTCTTGCAAACCAGGAAAATTTAAACATATAATTTATAAATGTGATTCATAATTGTCATTTGGATATCCAATGTCATGCATTTAGGCTTGGATATCCAAACTTATGGCTTTTAACTAAGTGACATCTGAACTTCATATAATAGCAGGGTTCCACTATTTTAATTATAATATGCAGTTAAATGCAACATGTTGAATATATGAGTATGTGGCCAACTTTTCAGAATTTGATACCATTGTCTGATTGAAAACAGCCAATGTGAAATCTCTTTTTTTTAACCAAGACAAGAGCAGCTGAGTAGAAATAGATCTTACGCCTCAACTCGTTTAAGAGGACCAAATTCAAGGCCTCGACTGACAGCCCAACCTACTGCGACTGACAGCCCAATCTCTTGCATTTTCTAACCAGTTGTGGAAACGTTTTTCCTATAAGAAAGCCCCAAGCAATAAATTCAAAGTGCGGAGTTCATAGCATTTTGCTAAAAATGCTTTATTTACATGTCAAAGCTTGGTAAATAAAGCTTCATATTGGTAGATCTAAAGATTGAATCAGTGACATGGGAAAATAACCAAGGCATGTTACTGAGAATAGTTCTTTCAGAAGAGTTGAAAAACAGAAAACACTAGCAGGTCCTTGCATCCTCACTCAGTTATCAACAATCTCCAGAATCTGTATTTTCTTAAATCTTCAATGAAAATCCAATGCGAATAATTTAAATGTTAAGAAGTTTCAACTCGAAGCGGAAAAACATTAGTATTCAAGTACCAAGATCACATGGTTCAACAATTGGTTAGGCCTGCACTGAGTGGCAAAGACGGGCACTGCCTCGCAGTGTCGTGCACATTAAAAAAACTTATTAACCTCAACCACGAGCAATGTAATAACATGGTAGCAAATCAGTGAATGAAACAAAGACCTGAAGGCACCTCTCTTTGTTTAAAACCTGACGGCAAGGTTTAAACAATCCACCTCTACCCTTTCAAGTGATTGCCTAACCATTACACTATACCCCCACCCCAATGAAGGCACGATCAATAAGGTGAGATATTTTTTATATTTTTATGTGCCCATTGACAATGTAAAAAGGGAAGGAGAAAAATATTAGGCTATGCTATCAAAAGCCTCTCAACAGTCCCACAAATTTAAGAGGCAGTTATAAATTAGCGAAAGGAAAACAAAATTATATTCAACCAGAGACAAAAATCTTAGTTATGCACTCTTTGAAGAAGGACAAAGTTAGGCACCATCAATGAAGCTATAAAATGCACTACGCTACACTATTGTGTTATAGACTTGTATGTCAGCAGCAACTAGTAGGAAGGAAATCTATATTATATGAAGAGAGAAGAAACTAACATTTAGTGTGAACTGTGAACACAAAAAAAAAAAATACTTAGGACTTCAGAAAACAAAATATCCTTAAGACGTCAGTCACTGAGAAGGGAAAACACAATAGGCATTGAAGACATAATTAGCATTCATTCACTTGGGAGACAACCAGTATTGATACAATGAAAACTTTACTTTATTGCAGAAATATATTTAACCTTCACAAAATCTGGAACCCAGTAAGTCTCTTTGTTATTCTCGAGCAACTGATCTTTTATCTTCTCCACCGCAACAAACCTGGAGACGTGGATCAAAAACATAGTTGCAGCAAATCTTTCCTATTAAGTTTGAAAATATGTTTGTAGTATGAAACAGAAGCCACACATATGGATTACAAGAGTGAGAAGACCAAACTTCAGCTTCAGTGACATAGGTCTGCTTTACTTAATAACCAATAGAAAGTAACTAATAATCCAATAGACCAGGCATACTTTCAGGCCTAAATATAATCGTCCAAAGAACAAAATATATAAGCTTCTTAAAGACTTATGAGACTCTTATGATAATCATAATCATTTACGGAGTATATTTTTTAGGAGCTCCCCCATCTTATGTCAACAAAATATGGAAGAGCATTGTCACATTCACATATATTACTACAATACTCAGAAAAGTGGATATCATGAAAGCAGCTGGTCCAAAAAATGCCATACCAGCTAGGTACTGCCCTATATATAAGAGGGGTATCGGATCTCCAGCAAAAAGGATAGGAATGCATGAAGCTTCCAGGTTTCACAAGTCTACGATTTTCCTGCACATAGATATGGCATCCTTTGTTCAGGTCGAGGCAAGAATGATTCCATTATACAAAAGCAACATGACCAATGATTATATGTAAATTTTATGACCTTCACTGCTTGAATAATATCCTTGTTGGCATCCTTGACACACCGCTTCTTGAAGTCTGTAATTTTCTGAGTAAAACAGCCATCATCATCTACTGCTACAATCAGATTCTCCCCCTGCAAATTGAGGTTCAGCATAATCTTGTCAGCATAGATTTGAGTTTTATATTACCATAAAGCATGTCAAGTAACTCCAAAGAGAAAAGGTGTATCGATACCTAAAAGCATCATCCCGGAGAATGGGCAGGAATAGGAAACCTATATGATGTACATAATTCCAAACCGTGTCTTGTAAACTAATGTATATTGTAAGAATTTGTTTTATGTATATTGTAAGAAAGTACAGGTTCAATTCATGCAGCTTTACTGATGCTTCTACTTAATTGACTAAAAATTTTTGGTCAGTGATATTAGGACACATATAACAGCCTTCATCAGAAGTATATTCCAAGCCTCTTAACTAGTGTTGGAACTTGATTGCATCCAATGAAATGTAAGGAAAATACCATCCATTTAACACTATCAAATGTTAGTATCTCTTGAACAGGGTGACCACCAATCAAGAGATAAGAGGTTGACCAACCTTACTAATTATCCCATTCTCAATACAAACACGATAGTCATCCTCACCAAATGCTGGAGCACAATGCACAATTCCAGTACCACTATCAGAAGTAACGTAATCATCTGCGACAACCTTGAATGCAACATCTGACAACTCTTTGAAATAATCAAACAGTGGGACATACCTGGCAAAAGATGTTAACAAAATTTGAGAGTAGATGATACTGTGAAAAACTATAACATGATGGCACATCTTAAGAACATGGCACCAAGCAGTTATGTAATCATGAAAAAACTCCAAGCAAAAACATCAATTTTGCTCGACTTGAAGAATGTACAAACCACTTCAAGAATGACGTGGCAAGTGAAAGTTTCATTAATCAACTGGCATTACTAAAATAACTGATAATTTAGCCTACATAACCACCTAGGCAGGAATCAAGTAACAAGACCATGCTGAAGATATTAGGGAGTGGAAATTCTCTTAAGTGACAAGGTAGTAAGACTTGAGACCTACATCACACATTGATATGATCTTATCACTGGACTTCCAAGTTTCAAAACATTTCAGTATCTAATCTAACTGGCAGAATTATACTTCGGTTCAATCCATGGATTGTCATATCTCAGAATTATATGTGGTTAAAATGTCGAAAAAGGTCAAAAGAATCCAATTCAAAAGAAGCTTTGATTAATGTTAACAGTACAATACACCTAGGGGGAAATAAGTAAATGCTTACTTCTTTCCTACGAGAGAAGTCCCTGAGAACTTCTCTACAATTATATAGGTATCGTTATTGGTTGAAGTCTTGGTCTTAGAACCTGCAGCCTTGGGTTCCTTTGCAGCTGCATTTGTTTGGCCCTTCTTTGACTTCTCCACAGGAAGCTCAGACAACCGAGACTCCGCAACAATGTAGAATTTTCCATTGAGATTATGCTTTACCTTAATTGGGAAGCAAATAACATCTCACTACATTAGTATCAATTATAAGGCCATTCATACTAGAAGATACTTCTCAAAAGACTACGATAATAACATGTCCTTGCAGAATAATAACTCAAACATAAACTATTGTTAGCATTGTCAATTGTACTATCTCTTTGGTAACTGTGATTCATTCTTAGATAACCAAAAAAAAAAAGATATAGTAAAAACCAATAATGCTAACAAAATATCAAGAATTTATTTTTATATATCGGACAAATTACCCAAAATATGTAAATAGAATCCACAGCATATCTGAGACATTTAGTTAGTTCCCCTATCACCATCATTTGGTTGACCCAACTCCCTTTTTAATAATGCAATTAAGCCAAAGGCATATCATGAATCTTAGTTCATGTACACTTACCAGCATACTTCACAAATATCAATGCAAGTCCATAGTTTATCAACATAATCAAGATTATAATTTAACATCAACTCTTTTTACCTAGAGATGGGAAGTTCTAATGAGTTTAATTCAGAACTTTGCAGACATTTGGAAAGATCAAACAGATATCGAAATATTTATATAATCATGGCTCCTATAGGAATACCTTAACGTAAACAAAATTTGAATTAACACAAAGAGCTAAATTGCTTGGAAGCGTCCATGGAGTTGTTGTCCATGCCACAAAAGCCGCATTATCTGGATCATCAACTACTGGAAAGGCGACCATTATTTCAGGGTCAGGTACATCCTTATAGTTGGAAAGATCACAAGTGTTAGTGTATGTAAAGGGAAAGACTGAAGCAAATATACTGTGCGTGGATAGAACCGTGTGTGCCCTAGGGAAATGTAAGTAGTCGTCACTCGTCATGATTATAATATGAGATGCCATCCCACTCGAACTTCTTCAATACATGAAAAAATAAAATTGAGAAAAGAAGTTCTTATATTCATAGAAAGTCTGAAATGAGGGCCCCATATACATACAATACATTCATAAGTGATGAAAAAGAAGTGCAACATCTTACCTTATAGTTCGAATTCACCTCAAAGTTGGACAATGGGGTTTTGCAACCAGTACTATATGGCATAACCTGCAAACGATCATCATAAGAAATATATTAAATCACTGTTCTACTATAATTAGATTTCCCAATCATATAGAATGATGATCAAAATATAATTAGAATAAATGCAGTAAGCCGCCAGGAAAATGATAAAATGTTCCAGATAGATTAGAATTTAAAGTCTCTTCAATCCATCAGATATGTTTCCCATATGCACCCTTGATATGGAGGAGATGCCAATGCCAATGCCAGTCAGAATTGCCAGATGAATGTTTTCATTTAATGCAACAAACTACTTGAAAGTATGAACTGAAACCGAAAGTCGGCGTTTAACTGTTCCAGTCGCATTTATAGCAATGCATATACAATAATCAAGTAAGTTACATAAATCATTGTAAGAAAATGTCAGCTATATCCATCTAACAACAGAATACTACCGCCATCACAAAAAGATCGTCCAGTTCGATTTCCAATTGTCAAAATTAGAAAACTTTGCAGCTCTAGTTAACATTCATAACTTTGATTTGGGTCATAGCTATCACTTCACTAATAAAGTACATTAAAAATACTATGATTCCATATTATTTCACCAAATACTACAGAACATATACAAATTTAAAAATCTAACAACCAAAATTTAAAATTTGACCTTAAATATATTTGTTTGTGTTGTATAATATTTTATAAAAAATATATCAATGGAAAGAGTTTGAAATGTATTTTAACACTATTTCGTAAACTTCTTCCGTTCCGGAGTTTACTTTTCCGGAACAATTCGTGACTTTCAATTCGAGTGTCAATTTCAGATGCCTAAGTGTCCGACATCATATGTTTTGAGTATTGATTGATATTATATCACAAACTTATTTTCCAATCAATACTCCATTAGAATTCCTCAAAAACCTCGAGGTACCACTTCTCCTTGTTCAGTTTCTAATGTTTCATTTATGCAAAAATTGATTCCGCCAACCACTTGATTAGTTTAAGCTAAGTGTAGACATCACATATTAATTGTATTATTTTAAAAAAAAATTAACACTTGTTATTATTCCAAGTACTCGAATCCAAATCTCGTATTTCGTCTTTACAAATAATATCCCGTGACTACTAGACTAACTTAATAGTTCATATATCAATTATATTTTTTTAAAAAATTGCCTTGTTATTATTGTAAGTATTCCAACCCAAATCACGTATTTCGTCTTTACACGTAATATCTCGTGGTTATTAGATTAACTATTTGTTCATATACTCGAATTAAATTTCTTAAAATAAACTCCAAAACGAAACAAATTATACTGAATTTAAAAAAGTAGTACCTAGTAACAATATCCTTGATAGTGCCATCTAGGATATGTCCATAATGAGGTAACCCCGTAGCGAAAGGATGATATTTGAGTTTGACGGATTTCGAGTAAATATTTCGACGGAGAGCAGAACGAATATCGAGTTACTCCTTAGTTACAGAATTTTAGTCATATATTACTCAAATAAATATATTAGTTTTTCAAAAATATACATTATATATTTATTAAAAAAATCAAGTATTCAGTCCACCTGTATCTGTTATGTATCATGCATGATCATATAGGCTAAGGGGACCAACTTGGCTGCAATTAATGTTTGTATTATTTGTTATTTACCAATTTTACCCTTAATAGTGGATGTTTGTTACCTCTTGGATGTACGTACCTGACGTTCAATTACAAGATGGATATGGATGTCTTTAGTGGATGTTCAAAGTGAATTTGAACGTTTGAAGTGGATGTTCAATGTGAGCTTGGATGTCTAAACTAATTGAGGTTTCCTTCTCATAAGTTGATGAACATGGAATGCGACGATCTCCGAAGATGCTTAAGAAGATCCTTGAAGATTATCCAAGAAATTATAGTATATGAATTTTACATTATATTATCAATCACAAGGTAGATAATCCGATTGATTAAAGAGCAAAGTAAGATTACAATCCAATTAAAAGAGATATATGAAAACATTGAATGATCTAGTGGTTAGTAGGTATTTTAGTGACTTAGAGGTTCTAGTTCGATTTTCATTGTATAAGAACAGTGGATGGGATTTTAAAAAAAAAATAAAAAAATTACAATCCAATTATTCGTAATAAAGTGTATGCAATTGGCATTATTCTATATTAGAAAAAAAAACTTTTGTGATCTAGAAATAGTGGAGAGCTTTTAAGGATATTAAGAATCTAAGATAATCTGAATTAAAAAACAAAATTGGAGGTTGGACCAAATACGTTGTACTTTCGAAATCTTGACAATTAGTATTTTTAAAGTTGCTCCCTAAAGAAATGCAAACATCCCAAAAACATTGGGACATATTCCAGTTATAAAGGAATATTAATTTTATCTTTTATTTCATATACTTGATCTTTAAGTATGTATTATAATACGGACTCTATAATTAAATCGATACACTATTATAAATAGCTCTATCGTAGTTCAAATAAATAATAGAAAAATATTTAATTATTCGTAATTCGAAATCAAATTTAAATATTTCAATAGTTTGGAATAAACATTAGCAAACCATGTCTGTCTACTTTCTAGCAATTAATAGAGCTAAAAAGATACTGCATGAGCTGCGCTGGAGAAGTTCATACGTGGGCATTTTTTGGGCATATTCAATCCATTTTGAGTGAAACAATAATTGGTTATTGATTTGTTTATTATTCATTTTCGAAAATTAGACAATATATATTTATTTTGACATGCTAAAAACGGAAAATGAAAAAAGAACAAATGCACAAATGAAAGAACCGTTTGGTTCCTGCATTCTATACTACATTACTACTACACTTTGGTACTAAATCTGATCTTTGCTATGAGTAAATCATTGATATCCCAAAGTTCCTTCATGAACTAATTGATATGAAGCTGTTTGGATGTATTTTGTTGCTCTTATTACAACATTTATTATCTTCAATGACTTTGCCCTCTTTCCTTGCCCTTTCTTCTTCCATTCTTTTCAATTTCTCCTTTTGTTTCTTTTGTTGGACTGATAAATGAGCATAACTTATACCAACAGAATACATTATGATATTGATAAAACGATGAAACTATGTGTAGTGGTAGACTGGTAGTTATGAGAGAAATTGCAAGTGTGTTGATAATGAGAATGAGACTCTTAGGAGAAAGATTTTATAGAGGAAAATTTAGCCTTGAAGAATCCAAATAAAGTAATGGGAAAGGATTTTGGGATAAAATAATTAAGCCAGGGAGGCTAGTAGGCTACTTTTGGGCACAAAGGGAAAATAGTGGAGAGTAGTGATTACTGTAGCCTGAAGATATGCTTGTGAAGTGCGCGTTGTCAGATTCCATCTGGGCGGTTGGTTTAAATATAGATTAGTTGGCTTATGGCCGGTGGTTTAACATTGTCGGTTGGCTAGTAGCATGCGGATTAGTACTAATGGTACTTATTAATGGGTGATACTATTTTGACACCGAAGTAATGTTCTGCATAATTTTTAACTTCAGCAATCCTTATTGGACCAATAATACAAACTTTTTCGGCTTTTAAGCTTGATTTTTTAAATTCGAAAAATTATTTGTACAATTAACTCTGCATATCGTCCATAACCGTTATTATTTGTATGAAGAGTGAGTCTTTTTAATCTAATAATAGAAATCAAAATTGCTATTATAATATCAATTATTAATTAATTTCTAAGTTAAGAAACGAGCCTGCCTCTGTTACAAATGTATTGGTTTCTTTATGTTTTTACTACACGAACCACCGCTGGCCTCGAATATCAGTGACCGAAATTCACGAATCACGAATTCCCTCACAAACGGCTGAATCAAACCTCGCTACCTCTGTGATGTAGTTTCACACCTAAGCATTACTAGACTAATTAGGTTATGGATCATAAAAGTGGAGTCTAGAAGTGTTAATTTATGAACTTTGGCGAGATTACAATCAAATTATGCATAATAAAGTGTAGTCAATTGGCATTAATCTATGTGAGGAAACAACACTTTTGCGATCTCAATATAGTGGAGAGCTTTTAAGGATACTAAGAATCTAAGATAATCTGAATTAACCATCAAAATTGGAACAAAAACTAAATCAATTTTGCTTTGAGTTATGGATAAGTTATTTTTTCTTTGTTTTACGGATCCGTTGTACTTGCAAAATCCTTCATAGTGGCAATAATGCAGGACTGGAGGCTACATGTTGACAACTATGATTGATTGAGTAAGGTTAATTGATTTTTTTAGAGTGTTGATAATGACATACACTCCTCTGTAGTATAAAATCGTTTTTAAAATAACAAAAAATTAGAATGTTAATATTAAAAATTGGAGCGGGTAGGATTACTTATGTAATATCATGTAGTCCATGATATATTTTTAAATTCGAAAACATTCAATAAATATAATATCGAATTATTATATATTTGTTTTATATATTATATAATCACTAAATTTATATAGGTTATATTAAATAAATTAATATTATAGAATGTACTTTTTTAATTTGTTTATATAATCAATATATATATATATATATATATATATGATTGATATATTTGATGTATAGTAAAAAATTATTGAATATTTTATAATAAATATAGAGGATAATAAACATATAATAAAATATATTAATTTTACTCCTAAAAAGTTAATATATATTAAAATATTTCAAATTAATATTATATTAATTATCTTAAAATATTTAATTTTAACATATACCTTAAAAATCTTAATCTGTATATTTTTCAAATATTATAAATTAAAAGTAATTATATTAAAGTGTTAGGGACCAAATGAGAATCATTAGTACACTAACAGGGATAATTTCTGCAACGTTACAACTTATAACACATAAAACTCTTCAAAATTGTATTTTGACCCCAAAAATGAGCAAAACCAAGTAAATTATAACGATGCTAATTTGCGACCATTTCATGTGACCCGACACACTTACGGTACCATTTACAAGAATCTGGCTACTCTCCCCATGCGACCAAACTGCAACGGACACCCACTTACTGGCACCATTTCGACAATTCCCTCTCAAACCAACCGCAACGACACCCAATTTCATTTTAATTACTTCGACAATTCCCTCTCAAACCAAAATCAGCTAAATTGGAGAATGATAATACTATTCAAAGAGAAAATGAAAAGATGATTAATTAAGATTTCCTCATAAAATGTAAAAAGAAAATCTTTTACATATGATATCTGGTCTTTCTTGACTGATTTCTGTTTCTTTTTTGAATAATGATGGTTTTTCATTTTCAATGTATCCCAACGTAAGGATCACCAAGCATCAGTGGTAGTATTTGGTACCGCCTCTCCCTTCAAAATGGTCTATCTGCTTTAGACACGACATTGAGTCGTATAATATAAACTTAAACGGAATAAGCCTAACGACTTAAACCAAACATGTATACGACATTGCAGATTGGTCATATTAACGGTGAATCGAATCAAGAAAACTCCACCAGCGTGGATACTTGAAGGTTTCATTTAATCATAATGATAGTCAGTTAATCTTGCCTTCTCAAGAAATATTCAAAGCACCCTTCATTGGATTCAAATGAAAGGGCAAAGTTGATTTGTCAGGATCATATACACACCGACGTACGCTGGCCAACGAACACATCCGCAAAGCAGAGTGCTATAACTACTTCATTGCTACTTTTAATGATGATTACAAAGAGATACGGTTTTGTATCCGATTTGCACACAAACACGAAATTCTTCGGTAAATTCACGAGTTCCAAAACGTAAGAGATAAAACCAATCGAATAAAGCATACAATAAATATTCTCCTGGCCTGACAGGGAGAATATTTCAGTCACGAAGTTCAATACTCATCTTAAAGAGTGCGGTATTTGCTTTCACAACTCACTCAAATAGTGAACGCCATAGCATAACGGCACGCCCTGGTGTTTATAAATCGAACCCTTCTTGATACGGTTCATATGACGAGCCTATCCTACCCACCGGTTAATTCTCTCGGGATACGTGACTCTAAGCCTCGACACTTACCTTTAAAATGTAGATGTCCAACAAAGTCACAGAGAAAATTCCCCCATGAACTGCGGATTGGGAAGATTCTCAAGTCGGGTTTTCTGTGATTTCAAAATGCCTTACAAGCAAGAGATTAACAAAGCGATAAACTCTCAAGGCTCTAATATGATAAATGTTATTTCCATAGGATATCCAAAGGAAACAGCTTGGTTACTATTTACCCAAAAGACGAGAATAATCTTCATTGCTAAAACAGAGCGTTCCTTTAAAAGGAATATCTCATCTGTATGATTGGCACGAACACCATTCATTTAAGCTCAAGTCGATGGTCACTGTCGACGATCTAACGCAGTACATCCTGATTCCACCACAAGAATCGCACCTCTTCATAAGATCCAGCTTCGACCCACTCGTCACAAGGAAGAACTCAACCCTGGGGAGATCCAACAGTAACGTCACGAACCGCATACCGGGTATTCTGCTGTCTTCATCATCGAAAGTCAATTTAGCCCATTTCTTATAAAAAGAAGCCGATAAATAGCGCGGATGGCTTATAAATGCAAATAGCCATGCACCGAGATTTGATTCTATGTACCGTAACAAGGCTCGTCCGATGGATTTACCAACGGGGTTCGCCTCCTATCAATGTAAATGGCATTTAAGAAGTTAAACACGATAAAGACTCCGAACGCCGATGTTTTCAAAGCTAGACTCAGAGTAAAGGTTTCAAACAAATTCACGGGCGTGACTAAGACGAAACTTACCGGCTGAAGCTGGCTATGCTTAAACCATCGGATAATCTAGCCTATCGGGCCGCATTTCATGACTACGGAATATGGCAAATTGATGTAAAAAATGCCTCGGAATCTGGAATTTAGAGTGAGGATACGATATGGTACAACCTCTGTGCTTTACGTCCTAAAGGACCTACGATGCAAGCCGCAGTCCATTTATGCCTTGCCAGCATCCCTATTTGGACTCTACGCTTTGATGAATCAATCAAAATTTTGGTTTCATCAAGAACGGGCAAGAATTCGGCAGATGTAAGGCGTAAGCTGGAGTTAAGTGTATCATTCATAGTCTTCAGATGTCGCATTTACATAGTTATCATCGAAACAACGAGCCATCAACTCATTCAAGCGATTGGCCGCGGTAAATGTTTTCAATGAAGTGACTTAGGCGAAACACAATATATACTTGAAATAAAGATCCATCGGTGATCGGGCCGTATACACTGACTTTGTCACGATACCTACGTGAATAAGTAGCTCCAAAGTTCTCAACACGAGTAATTCCAAAGCAAGTGTCATCTCCCCAACGAGACACGGAGTTCAACTCACAGTATACGTTGTCCCACTACTAGTGTCAAATGAATAAAATGAAGGATTTATCTAACGCGCTCTCTGGCCATGTGATCCATCATGTATGCCACGTTACGACCAGACCCAACGTGTCTTACGCAGACCGAGTATAACCAAGTAGATACCAAGCTAATCCACGCTGAAAAGCCACCGGATCGGGCAAAGGAAGTGCATCTCAAGTATCCGGAGAAGCAACTGTTAAGTTTTCTGGTGATACGCGAAACGATTTAGTTAAGAAGCTACCGGGTACACCGATGCCGCTTTTCAAACCGATAGAGATCTACTATCGCTCCTGCGCCTCCTGGGTATGTGGTTTTGTCTCAATCTGCTGAGCAAGATTCTCGGGAGGAAGTTCCGCGTGTAGTACTGCTTCCGGACAGACTACGTAATTCGAAGATATCGCAGTCAGTTCAAGCCGCCAGTTAAGCATGCTGATTAAGAATTCGTGATCGACCCCGTGCTAATATCCGAAACATGTAAACTCCTAAACGACAAAAGTTGATGTCATTATCCGGTATCAGCGCTGTGTCAAATTATATAATACCTACACAAAATAATTTTATTTATAGAGCAAATGATACGTAACTCTCAAACGATTTAAATAAATTTGCATTCAATGTAACTTCCAAGAATTTTAATGAGTTATAATTATAATGATGTAAATACATAAATACTATGAGTAATTATTTAATTATCATTAGTTTTTTTGTATAACTTTCAAGCATTTTAATGAGTTGTAATTATAATATACAATAATACATAAATACATTATTGTATTTCACTACATCGATTCAAATTGAAATTGTATGGATGTATTATATTATAAAAATATATTTAGTCATATAATTTGTTTTAATGTATATATAATCAAACATGTATTGTTCGGCTTAAAAGTTACAACGTGATTTGTTTCGCATGTTCGAATGGTTTATATTCATATGCACTTCAATATTAGTTTAGATAAAAATTAGAGAAATTATAAAAAGTCACAAGAAGTTCGGTGATACTGTTAATTATATTTAATTTATTTTTTTTATTTTTTAGTAAAATATAATATTTTTTATTATTCTTCTAATTTTTTTATATTAAAATATTAGCTATCTTTTTTTTCTAAAGTAAAATATTTGTTTATATTCATATGTGCTTCAATGAAAAAATTCATGTAACTCCCGTGATAATTTCTTAATTCTATTTAATCAATTACATAAAAAATTCAAGCAGAACTCCTACGATGTATTCTAATTTATTTAATTTTTACATAAAAATTAAGCAAATGATAAAAAGTAATATTTTTAATTATTTTATATTAAAATATTAAGTATCTTTTGTCTAAAGTAAAATTTTTGCATATATTCATATGTGCTTCATTGATAAAATTTATGTAATCCTCGCGGATAATTTCTTAATTCTATTTATCATTTACATAAAAATTCTATTTAACTCCCACGCATATCTTCTTACCTATTTCATTATTTACATAAAAATTGAATAAATGATAAAATACATGTAACTCCCATAATATCTTATTAATTATATTTAATTTATCATAATTATGTAAATTATGCAATGAATGAGAGCAATGCAATATGGAGTGTAATGGTGCAATAACTAATTAATAATAAGATAAAAATAATTAAGTTTAGGGGAAGGGGTAATATGATATTAACAAAAAATAACAGAAACACTAACACATTCACACTTTAGGTGGAAACAAAATTGAAGTTTTTTTGTGAGGTTTAACATCTATCTTAAACATATTAAAGTATAAAAAATAAATTATAAATCATAAAAGAGAAAAATTTAATTGATTGTTAACTAATACACTACATCTCTTAACTCAAACATAAAAGTTATACTCATTTGTATATTCATAATACGCAAGAAGTAATATTATATTATATTATCAAGAATTAATGAAAAAGATAGTTCTTTTCATGATTCTAATATTCAAATAATGAAATATAAACCCAAGAGACCTTTTAACTTACAATTTAAAGAAAAAATTTAATGAGCTATTCTTAGTACATTATTTGTACACTACAGTAAAATAAATAAATTTCATTATCTATTTTTAATTATTCAATTTTTTTTATTATTTATTTTCTTATAATTAACTTCATCTGGAATATATCCATTCAACAAATAATATTTTTCAATTTTGAACTCAACTAACTTTAACGTATTTTAAATTCTTGTCGAAAAATATATCAATATGTAGTATTTTAAACATACCTTACTATTAAATCGATATAATTTCTGATTCAAAAAAATATTTAGATTGCCAATCAAGATTATAAACTTTAAGTACTTCTTACTGTGTAAATCTTTTAAGTGATGAGTGAAGCCAAGATTTATGAATAAAGATCAATTTTATATTTTATAATAATAGATTAAATATGTTAGAATACACAAACTCATATAACTTTTTTATAATAAAAAATATATTGGATAATATACTTCTAAAGAAACTACAGTTCAATATACCTCCAAAATGAGAAAAAGAATTATACTTTTGTTTGTAAAAATTGCAAAGCAGTATTCCTATTAAAGTCATGAGGTAATGCTATCTTAATTCATTCTTAAATATTAACGTAACTCCAAACTTAATTACACC
This sequence comes from Lithospermum erythrorhizon, assembly GCA_019722365.1. Classification (NCBI taxonomy): domain Eukaryota; kingdom Viridiplantae; phylum Streptophyta; class Magnoliopsida; order Boraginales; family Boraginaceae; genus Lithospermum; species Lithospermum erythrorhizon. The sequence goes on from JADFUC010001683.1 coordinate 2,126,865, forward strand.
TCAAATTTATCAATTTAATTTGCATTTTTGTTTACTTATGATTTATATAATATTTACTTCAAAAATAAGCAAACTTATTTTAATACTTATTGAAAATATATTAGTTTTTTAAAATTATTAATTGAAAAACTTTTTATATTTATTTTGGAATATTATTATATTATACTTATATATAATTTTTTCATAAGACATAAGAAGCCATAAATTTATTATCATAAAAATAATTTAAATTACTTCTAACTATCAGAATACGACGACATTGAAAAATGATAATTGAAAAAAGAAAAAATCACGCGCCAAAGAATCACTTAATTACAAGCTGCTTGTCAAACGACGCAATAAACGATCTATTCAATAAAATGGCTGAAACCATTAAAAAAAATATACGTATACTTAATCAAAGCAGATATAAATTTAAAAAGAATGAAAAGAAAGATGAATTATTAATTTAAAGACTTCATCGAAGCCTGGTGGCCAAAATATTATCTTAAAGCAGCTTTAAGAAAAAATATTCGTTGAAAAATGAATAAAAAAAAACACAAATGATACGATCACAAGACATAAAAATAACGAAAAAACGAATTTAAAAAGACAAATATTAATTTAAAGACTTATTCCCGAATCGTGAGCTTTTAGCTTTATGACATCATTAGAGTAGAATAAGGATCTGCTATGCCGCTGATCATGATTTATACAAACTTTAATACAAGTTTGTATTAAAATTTGGTAATTTTTCGAAGAAACTGATCAATTTCTTAATAATTTTGATTATAAAGCGGACTAAAGAAACTGATCAATTTCATAATAATTTTGATTATAAAGCGGACTAGAATAGCCACACCAAAGACCAGCAATAAGACAACCCATCCCGTTGCAACCACAATCAAAACAGAACCAGATACAGAGCCACCTTCAGTCTGACTAAAACTTAATATAATATATCTTGTCTAAGACACACAATGCAATCCATAAAATCACCACCAATGTCCACATAAACACCCTTAGCTTTGAACCCCATCTTCTTATGCCATGAGAAATAAGCCGAATGGTATGCATCAGATTCAAGAATGCCATAAGCACTATCCATCCAAATATCAATTCTATTAGTAATCTACTAAACCAACCTTTTAGTTCATTTTTTGAGGCTAAGATTGATGCTTGCACAGACATGGAGTAAGTATATGTCATAGCTGAGATAGATATCCACATGATCACCATCAAGATCCACATGAAAACCTTACGCTTGTAAGGTAAGCCACTGATAAGCAATAATATGACGCTGAGAGATGATATAAATCCTACTGTGTTGCCAATCATGAATCTTTTGTACTGATGCGGATGTTTATCTGCATAAATTGAATTTCCTGCAAATATAGTAACACTGTTTGTCCCAAAACTATTGTCATGTGCTATATCTTGTTGCCAAAACCCACCAGGCGGGCTTAAGGTAGCTTGGAAACCCATAGTAGCAATAAGAGAAGCGACAATCATTAAAGAATCGCGTTGTTTATTTAACCACATTGTTTGCTGGTTCAACTGGCTTGGAGATTTATTCATTTGTTTTGAAGCTTTATTCTTGTTTTTTGATTTGGGCAACTTCTGATATCTACTTGAGGGATAATCATATTCTGCTACACGTTCTGATGATGGAACTCCATTGGAGCTTTGTGATGGATGATTATGAAGGCAATCATAAATTTCTATATACTTGGAGTCTCTTCTGTTCCGCTTAATATGTTCATCGGCTTAATCCACTCAAGTTTACTGCATACATATCAATCTTCGTATTCTGGACTAGATAATTTATAATCTGCATAAAGAAGAGGGCATCAACTTATGTTTTTTTGGTATTTCTTGGATGACGTACTGGTATTTTCGATAACGCCATTGCGCCAAGCTCATATATCATGTTATATTTTTAAATTATTTTTTCAAGGAATAATACAACACATACATAACTTTTATAATTTATAATATGTTAATTTAATAAAATACTAAAAATAGTTTTGCTATACTATGGAGTCCACCTCAAACAATTCATTTAGAATTTTATTCAGAGAAAATTGTGATTCAATCTATAATTGACATAAATACTTTGGATTAACGATGTATATCAATACAAAGTTTCATACTAAACTTAATAATATTTAAGTGATAAAGATTTTTCACTATAAAATATCAAAGTGTATATTTAATATTTTATCAAATTCAATTATCTATTGTTAATCAAAATGGAAAATACATACTTTATTACTAATCTATTTTATACATTTTAAATGAATATTTATAATTATGAGTATATATTTAGCATTATCATAGAATCTTCTATCAAGTTTAGCTAACATAATTTATAAATTATGACTTTAATTAGGTGCTTAAAACATGACATTTTGACTTCAAATTCCGTTTGTAATAAAACAACTATGTATACACATATATATCAATTCGATGCTCCACTAGACAAGCTCCTCATCATTTAGATGCTCCACTATTGAGTGCTTAAATAGTCTATAGACAATGGATCACTTCGGTGCTCCACTAGACAAGCTCCTCATCATTTCGATGCTAGACTAGACAAGCTCCACTGAAATTGAGTGCTTAAATATCACTTCGATGCTCCACTAGACAAGCTCCTCATCATTTATACACATATATATCACTTCGATACATAAGAGAGAAAATAGAGTGCTTAAATAGTCTATAGACAATGGATCAAATAGTAAAGGAACTTCATGAAGCAGCTGGTGAAGGAAATGTAGCAAGTTTACTTAATTTGCTTGAGAAAGATCGCTTCATGCTTGATAGATCCATGGTCATTTCATATGGGGAAACACCTCTTCATATAGCTGCCATGCTTGGTCACTTGGAGTTTTGCAAAGAGCTACTAAGGCGAAAAGTTTGAGCTACGAAGAACTCGATTTGCGAAGAGTCTTCGGTTTCTTCATTTGGCATCAGCCAAAGGGTTCACTGAAATTGTGAAGCTTTTAGTATCAACGAGTCCTAAGATGGGGTTTGCCTTTGATGAGGATGGAAAAATCCCAATTCATGTTGCAGCCATGAAAGGTAGGGTTGAAGTGTTGAAAGAATTGGTGGATGTACAACCTGATGCAGCTCATACAAGAGTGGAGATGGGCCATGGGGAGACTGTTTTGCACTTGTGTGTGCAATACTCTCAGCTTGAAGCTTTGAGGTTTCTAGTGGAGCATCTAAATGATGAGGAGCTTGTCAATGTTAAGGATGATAATGGCAACTCAATACTTCATCTTGCTGTGTTTGATAAACAAGTCCAGGTAAGCATTTTCTGGGGGATCCAATATACACACCCAAATAGTGTTTTTTTAGCACTAAAATGATTATTTTACTCCCCTTGATAATATAATTCTGTAAATAGCACACTTACAAATAGGGGGTAAAATAGTCATTTCATCCCCAAACACTTATTGTTTTGGTGTGTATATAAAACATCTCAGATTTTCTGTCATGGTATATATTGTTTCTTTACTAATTACTAGTTAGTAATGACCGGCCAAATGATGGGCGGCCAAATGATGGGCCAGGACATGGTTCTATTTAATGGGCTTGGTCTAACTAACTTTGTAAAATATAATGACACGTAGCTTAACTCAAAGGCTACCTGCAAAAAACGTTATCTTAAAGAGCTTTATTAAATAATCGAATATTAATTTATCGAAGCTTCTACAAGAGAGAATATAACTGAAGAAAAAAGCCCCGTTAAAAATAGGGGAAAAATCATGAACTGAAAAGACGTACGCATTTACCGCAAGATGTAAATAAATTTAAAAAGTGAAAGAAAAAATAGCTCTAATTTTATTAATTTAGCACTTATTTTCGAGTTGGGTCAGCCAAAAATATTATCTGTGGTAATTTATTATTAAATAATCGAGATAATTTTATCAAATTTTTACCAGAAAGGATAATCGTGAAAAGAAATCGAAGTTTCCACTGTAGCTGATTATTAAAAAAATGATAATTGAAAAAAAACCAAAAAAAAGGGAAAAAAACAATCACGCGCCGGCGATCCCACGACCATAAGTTCCCGTCAAATTACGGGCGAGATGATATTCTATTCAATATGATTTGGACAACTAAAAAGACTATACGTGATATGACTACGCTAAAATAGAAATAATGAAAAAAGAACGAAAGAGCTCGAATTATTGATTTAGCAATCTCTTGCCCCGGCCTCCGAGGCTGCAAATATTATCTAGAGGGTTTATTAAATAATCTAAAGATTAATTTATCGAAGCTTTATCGTATTGATAATTGAAATAACAAACTGCTAAAGAAAAGGAAAAAACTATCACATGAAAAAAAGTGGAAAAAAAACAAAGTCGCATATGATCAAAGCAGATAAATAACGAAAAAGAACGATAAAAGTCAATTATTAATTTAGCACCCTATACCGTGTGAAATAATTTTGACAAAAAATTTATCTTATAGTTATTAAATAATCGAAGATTAATTTATCGAATTTCTATCAGAAGTTGATGATCGATATGGAAAAAATGATAATTGAAACAAAAAGAAAAAAAAGAAAAGAAAAAAAATCACGCTAAAGAATCCTTACCTATCATAAGTGCTTGTCAAACGACGGCGAAATGAAGTTTCTATTCAATGGCTGAACTACTAAAAAGCATAGTCGTATATGCATCAAGGCATAAATAACGGAAAAAGAATGAAAAAAAGAAAGCACGAATTATTAATTTAGCACTCTATTACAGAGTCGGGAGCGGCAAAAATATTATCTTTAAAGAGTTTGGCATGAAAAAAAAAATTCAAGTGAAAAGGAAAAAAACACAATTGTATATGATCAAGCATAAAAATAACGAAAACAACGTAAAAAGACAAATGAGCACCCCTCGGCTAAGGGGCTGCCTACGACACGCCGATCCTCCGCCTAGTCGCCGTCCGATCGTCATTTGGTACCAAAATCACCTCCCGATCCGACAATCGACGCGCCCGTAGGTCGCGGAAGCCGGTCGGCCGATGGTATATAATAATACCATATTTAATCCCTGGCCGTGATTTAATTTAATTCGCTTGTGGTAACTCAAGCTGAGGCTTTAAAATTTTCAAAATTTATGAAATTCGAACACGCAAACTCCATAATTTTCTTGAACAAATCCCACCGGGTCGCTCATTGCAATTCTTCATATTTAATTAATTAAACAATTCCGTAAATCTCAAATTTTTTTTCGAGGCACTTAAAATCCAAAAATTACGAAATTTAACGGAGATCTTCTACGCGCTATCTCGGGTTCCGTAAAAATTAGGTTTTAATTTTTACAAAAATTTACACGCCCAAACACGCTTTTTACAAACCTGCTTAAACAAAACCAATTAAATCGTCCTTTTAATTTATGAAACAAAATCCATGTTAACAAAATATGATAATACATCATCATAAACTTGTAACACACGTGTAAATCAATAATCAAGAACATGGTGATTTATTCTCATCATATATTTATCAATTAAATATATGAACAAGAATTAATCAAATAAAAAAATTGATGTAAAAAACAAAACAAGCATAAATAAATAATGTAAAAGCCAACTTTAATTTGGCCTACGATGCCATCGAAGAAAATTACTATGGATATGAGTACAACCATAGCCTAAGTGATCTTTAAAGCCAAGATACTACATTATTCAACAAGCAAAAACATATAATTAAATATATGAATAGAGGACTTACAACAAGCAATGGAGTAAATTCCACCAAAATCCACACGCCCAAATTCACAACGTGAATTTGACTTCCTTCAGCCTCCTCATTGTAATATCAATCGTGATGACATTCTGGGCTAGTCCACACCGTGAAAATAATCAAGAATCAATCTACGCTAAGAAACAACGCATTTAATAAACTTAAAAACCCCAAAATTCACGTGAGAATTTCCGCCAAAGGGAAGTGGGAGTTGCCATTGTGGTTTTGGTGAAAAAGTTTTTACAAAACTTATGCATTTAAAACCCTAAAGCTGTTTTTTTATATAGTGCTGTGCTAAAATGCTCTATAAGCTAAACCCAAGATACTGACTCGTTAATCCCTATTACCATAATAATTAATGAGTCATAATGAGTTGAACCATTTAATTAAGCTTAATCAACAAGAATGAAATATCAATAATCTTCAAGTTATCGATAAATACTGAATATTCCAACCACCAAATGTAATCATTTTAATCGATTCTATTCGTTCAATCGATATTCTACATAAAACGTAATCCTCCTTGTAATCGAGAAATACATTTCTCAATTATATGGGCTTCTCTTTAATTTCATACATTTAAATATAACTCAACGCCACTCAGATGCGGCGCCGACCTTCTTGCGCCGTGATATCAGAAATTGTGATAAATAATACCAATCGACCAATTACTATTATTATAACGACAATATAAGATCTAAAGAACGCTTCATAAACCCCTTAAATTATCATTGGTAACCCACACCAAGAATATACAATTACCAAGCTCAACACTAAAGCCTCGATAATCACATTTAACCTAACTCCAGAAATGAATCGCTACACAATTGTCGCAATCTAAAGATAATAAATTAACCAATTCTCATTGATTTCCCACCACTCCCCCAACTTACAACTCTAAATTTCATAACTTCTCGTTAATATACCGCTAAGAATCCAAGAATCACCCCGAGGATTTCAACTCCTAACTCCTCGTTAGTGAACCCAAGCCCTCAACCCAGATTTCATCTCTTAGCTCCTAACTCCTCAAGCTAAGACACCACTAAGAACCCAAGAACACATCCCAGATTTCAACCTAATCAAGTCGGAGATTTAACCTCTACTCTCGAAAGCACTCTACGCCCTATCAAGCTGAAAGCATCAAATTTCAACACTACAAGCACTGGACCCTTAAGCCTCTAGTACAAGAACAAATCCTAACTTAATTGACATCTCGGTAAATTAGATCGCCACCAATTTAAACGCCTCCTCAATTTAGTACTACAATAGATTACAATTACACAACTTATAACCTCACATCGAAAGTGTGGACAATACACGGTGCCTCGCTGCATTCTTATCGGGTTAGGACGAGACTTTGGAAGCCTTGAACTCCATTCTGCTACTTCATCAACACCTCAACGCTCTTTTCTTTCGCTTCCCATTTCATTTCAAAGTATAAGCACAACTAAACTCACTCTCTTTGATTAATCACAATTAAAGCTCATACGTTTTGCAGACGGTGTTTTAAAGACGAGAAATAAGTATAAAAAATGTTTTAGGATTGAAAACGTAGCAGCTAGTGGGGAAAGATGGAAGATTTGGGACTTTATAGTGTTGAAAAATAGAGTTCAAACGGTCAAAAACGGCTTTAAACCGATGTCCATCGAGTGCTCCATCGCGACCCGTGATGATGGGAGCTCGATGAACTCAGAATGTCCGGCAGCTTCATCGAGCCTATCGCGACCGTGTCACGACGGGAAGCTCGACGAGCTGCACGTTCACTTCCAGCCATCGAGACCTCATCGAGAGCGGGGTCCTGCGCTGGTGTCCACAAGGTAATTAAAGCACGAGACCATCGGCAGCCAGGTCTCACGGGTCTCTGCATTGGGTTCTGATGGGGTCTCGTCAGACAATGGGTTTCGGCGGATCTAACTTAAAGAATGATTTCCGCCTCGTTAAAATTCGATTGACGATTCAAAAAAGTCATTTAAAAACTCTTTTCAAAACCTTTAATAAAATGAATTCAAAACCCAATTTTATAAACAATAGTATTTTCAAAACATTTTCTTTTGACAAACATTCTTAAAAACATCGAATGCATTAAGCTCATGGTCAAAAATAATTTGAAAAAATATCTCCCAAATAAGTAATCCTTCCAATCAGCATCAAGAAAGGAAACTAGAGTAAAGATTCAAGCCATAACTTTTACCTAGTCTTCTGGCTCGCATCCAAAGACCCGCTCTTCCACCTCGATTGCTACTCTTCTTCGTCCTTTCTACGACGTGTAGATGGATCCATCTTCTTATTCATCGTCATTCTTCACTTTCAGTTTTGTATGGTTGATTCTTATTCTATATCATCATACTCATCTTTTGGTGACGCAAAAATCAATTAAGCTCGTTTGCCATTTCATCGGTTTTCAATGCCTTAATATCGATTTCTATTTGATATCACCGTCAATTTTTTGTCCTAGACAAAGACTTTCTTCCATACCATCAAATAAATCACTTAAAGACACATATAAATCAATATTTAAGCCTATCGGTATCAACGAAAAACGCCGAAAAAGATATATGTGATAAATATTAGTAACAAAGTATGTATTTCCCATTTTGATTAACAATAAATAATTGAAATTGATCAAATATTAAATATATACTTTCGATATTTTATAGTGAAATTTTTTTATCACTTAAATATTATTCTGCTCAAGATATGATTGAATTAATATCTATCATTCAAATCAAAACTATTTATGTGTCAATTGTGATTGAGATCACAATTTTCTCCATTAAAATTTTAAATGAATTGTTTTGAGGTGGAGTCCATGAAACATAGCAAAACTATTTTTTAGTATTTATTATAAATTATAAAAGTTATGTATGTATTGTACGTATTATTCCTTGAAAAAAATAGTTTAAAAATCTATAATCTCTCGCATTACGGCTTTCTAGCCTATTGACATCCATCTCAGACCTCTAATCAAATAAAAAAAAACATAACTTGATGCCCTCTTCTTTATGCAGATTATAAATTATCTAGTCCGTATTTAAGATCGAGACAGAGAAGAAACTTGAGTGGATTGAAAGCAGTAGACATATTAGCCCAGACGCGAAGAGACTCCAAGTATATAGAAATTTATGATTGCCTTCATAATCATCCATCACAAAGCTCCAATGGGAGTTCCATCATCGAACGTAGCGTAATATGATTATCCTCAAGTAGATATCGAAGTTGCCTAAACAAGAACAAAGCTTCAAAACAAATGAATAAATCTCCAAGCCAGTTGAACCAGCAAAGAATGTGGTTAAATAAACAACGCGATTCTTTTAATGATTGTCGCTTATTGCTACGGCGGGTTTCAAGCTACCTTGCCTTTTGTCTGGTGGGTTTTGGCAAGATTATAAATTTGATAACAACAATAATACAATAAGTTTCGCAGGAAATTCAATTTTTGCAGATACAAATCCAGAAGGTTACAAAAGATTCATGATTATGAACACGGTGGGATTCATATCATCTCTCACCGTCATATTATTGCTCATAAGCGGGCTACCTTATAGGCGTAAGGCATTCATGTGGATCTTGATGGTGATCATGTGGATATCTATCTCAGCTATGGCATATACTTACTCCATGTCTATAGCAGCATCGGTTTCAGGCTCTTCGAAGGAAATAATAGATTTGTTTGGTACATTACTTCCATCATTGATAGTTGGATGGTTAGTGCTTATGGCATTGTTGTATTTGATGCATACAATTCGGCTTATTTCTCTCCTCACAAGAAGATGGGGTTCAAAGCGAAGGGTGTTTATGTGGACATTGGTGGTGATTTTGTGGATTGCGTTGTCTTCCATTGCTATCTATAGGAGTGGTATTGTTGACATTGATGAACCTAAAGGTTATTACATATCTTTAGCTGTTTTGGTTGTCTTGGTAATAGGATGGTTATCATTATTGATGATCTTCGGTGTGCCTATTCTACTTGGATTTATAATCAAATCCGTTAAGAAATTGATCAGTTTCTTCTCAAGAATCAAAGAGGTGACGATGAAGAGTTCAAGGAACCAGGATAACATTATTGAGGTTTAGATAATCATTGATGTGTGTCCATTTTGTAATCAACCAGATGATGAATGTAATGTAGTAGTATATATGTGTTAACTTGTTTTTAAAATATAGTGTGGTTATGATTGCTTTATTGTATGATGGAGTAAGTAGATTTCTTATTAGCCTAGTGACTTGTTACAGTAACATTGTGTTGGACTTCAACCATATAAGTCACTTGGGTGAATTGTCGGATTGTTATTGAATGTGGGATTAATATACATTTTAATATTAATGATGAATTTCCAATAGTAACAATATTAATTAGTCTCTCAAAGTAGTAAAAATTGGTGCATTATAATCCACGGTCTAATAGAACCGTTAAACTGGAATGGAGAGAAGTTAATGATGAGTATTTTTGGTATAAATGTGAAAATACTAAGTGAAAATAAAATTTCCTATATTTCAAAGGGGTAATACGTCATTATTAAAGCCAGCTAAACCCAAGCAATAACGACTATTCGGCGCCCTTTTTTTCGAAAAACAGACTTGTGTGATGAAACGAAGAACGATGGCAAAACTACAGTTAATCCTGTAGAAAGTTCAATTATGTGATGGGAATTTGAGATAAACCGAAGTTTTTTCCAACAACATGCTGATTAATTTTGCATTTTTGACCGGCTAACTTCTTGTGCTTCCAGTCTTCCACGAAGCTTCATGTAATATCTCTTGATTATTATTTTAATAGCTGATGGCATTTTGACTTTGAGTTTTCATTAATTTTGTAAGCATTATTTTCATTCTTAATATACGTTAGCTAAGCCAAAACGACAGAGAACATATATTTGATTATACATGTGTTATCTTAATACATGAAATGTTCAGTTGCAACAAATAGTATCCGGAGTTTGTCGAAAATCAACTAAATTACAAGTTGACAAAAACTTTCTTGAACCAGTCTTACTATATGCGTTCAAAGACATCGGTGAATTGATGGAACAAATGTTGAAGAGCTTATATGAAGCAGCCATAGAGGGAAGTGTAACACGTTTGAAAGAATTGATTCAACAAGATGAATTAATTCTCATAAGGTCCACTAAAGTGACATCTTATGGAGAGACACCTCTGCACATAGTAGCAATGATTGGCCACCTGGATTTCTGCTCCGAGCTCGTGAGGAGAAATCCAGGGCTCATTCGAGAACTTGATTCTCGAGGATCATCAGCTCTTCATATAGCCTCAGCGAAGGGACACGCCAGAATCGTGAACATTATAGTGTCTGCTTGCCCTGAGATGTGCTTGGCTTATGATGGAGACGGATACAACCCGATTCATATCGCGGCCATGAACGGCTGGGTTAATGTGTTGGAAGAATTGGTGAAAGTATCTCCTGATGAAGTTTGTGGTAGAGTGAATACATGCCAAGGGGGAAATGTGTTGCATTTGTGTGTTCAGTACTACCAGATGGAAGCTTTGAAGTTTTTACTTGGGGTTAAAAATGACCATGATTTTGTCAACTCAAAGGATGAATATGGGAACTCCATATTACACCTTGCAGTGGAAGATAAACAGGTTGAGGTAGGTTGTTTTCATTTATTACACATTCTTAATGGATGGTCAATTTTACATCTCCATTTTTATACTTGATTGATCCAATTTATTATAATCATAAGGTACTTGCTCGATGAAACTGCAATTGACTCTGCAGATCATAAGGTTCTTACTCAATGAAACTGCAATTGAAGTGAACACATTAAATTCTAGTGGATTAACAGCATCGGACATCTTAAGAAGACAACCAAAACGAGATTCCACATATATGGACATTGCACATTTTCCTCAATTGATCTCTGGGCAAAGAAGAACATCATCTGCATCAGGCGGGCATCATAGCGAAATCCACTCCAAAAGAGGAGAAGATGAACATGTTTTATTAGACCAACATCGTAGTGCGATAATTGATAAGCTTGCTTCACTTATTGCCAGCCATTGGCGTTCAGGCAGGGAAGTAAACCCGCCTAGCGGGTTCAAACCCGATAGTGGCCTTTACAATGTTTTTGTGGTTTCGAATACAATTGGTTTTCTGTCATCTTTGAGTGTCATATTGTTACTCATAAGCGGCTTACCTCTCAGGCACAAGGTGTTTACATGGACTTGGACAGCCATCCTCTGGATTTCTATTTCAGCCACTACATGTACTTACACAGTATCATTGGCATCAATGTCTGATTGGACTAGTTACAGTATTGGCTTTAGAATTGTCATAGCAACTTGGTTTGATTTGAAGGCGTTGTTGTTCCTGCTGCATACAATTCGCTTTCTATCTCATTGTATTCAAGATTGGCCTTTCAAGCGCAAATGTTACGCGTGGTTATTTATTATCGTCGCGTGGATTATAGCCGCGGTGTTAGGGATCCCGGTGCCACCAATTAACCCAATTGATCAGAACATCTTGTTCCCCATTTTTGTCACTGGATGGGAGGTCTCGGCGGCCTTTTTGATTGTTCTATATGCAATTCAGATGGTATTCTTCATCACAAGTAAATTGAAAACTTGGTTCAAACAACTCAAATCACATTTGAGTCCTAGTAACCAGGCTCCAGGTGTGTAGTGTTGTAAATGAGTCGAGTTCAAATAATTTTTGAGGAATCAATTAGAAAAGCAAAACCATGCTAATTGTTCGATTTAATCCAGTTTCATTAGTGGGTATCGGTTCCTGAAGAAATTTTCTAACATTCATTTTTATTTTTTGTTTTGCTTATGGCTTTTAAGCGAGGCAATTTAAAATATTAAAAAATATAGCAATCGTTATAGCATTGTCGCAAACATCAACCATCACTCCCTCTCACTGCTCCCCACCCCTCCACTAAGCAGCTGAGTGCAACAAGTGAGTAGTAAAGTGAAAAACCAATCCCAGAAATCAGTCCAATCAATACACACTTGCACGTCGACATTAATGATACCGATTCAGTGATTCACAATAGTATTGACAGTACAAGTGACTATTTGATAGTAGAATGGATAAGGTTAATTAATGATACGGTTCATTAATCTTTACATGTATTCAATTTTAATGTAAAAATGATAAATATTACTAAAATGTATTGATTTAAGATATTACAATTTATCAAATTCAAAAAAAACGTAACAAAATTATTATATGCACCTAATTAGTATGTATACCAAAATACGTTAGAACAAATTGATACAGATTAATGTATCAGTCAAAGGGTTCACTGAAATTGTGAAGCTTTTAGTATCAATGTGTCCTAAAATGGGGTTTGCCTTTGATGAGGATGGAAAAATCCCAATTCATGTTGCAGCCATGAAAGGCAGGGTTGAAGTATTGAAAGAATTGGTGGATGTACAACGTGATGCAGCGCATACAAGAGTGGAGATAATGGGCCATGGGGAGACTACTGTCTTGCACTTGTGTAGTTGTGTCATGTGTGTGCAATACTCTTTCTCACAGTCTCTCACCTAGTCATGCTAACGAACCGGGCCTTGGTGGGCCGTCCGGCCCACCAGATCGGGATTCGGTTCAACTCCGGTCCACTATACCTGAGCGGCCCCGGCCCACTAATAAGTGGGACGAGCTGGGAGGCCGATGATTGGAAGCCCAAGCCCGGTTCGAGCTATCGATATTCGGTGGGTATTTGGTACGGGCCGGTTAAACCCCCGTGCCCGTTATTAACGTGAAATGCAGATTTATATTGCATGATGCGTTTAATCAAAAAGTTTCAAAAAAAGAGTTTATTTGTATGGAATAAAAAGAACATTTTATTATTTTAAGCCGTTCACCGGTTTATGCACAAATGGGCGAGGAGTTTACATGAGTTTCCTTAAATAATACAAAATTATAAAGGATTACAAAACTCTGATTCTAATCATGTAAAATTAATTCATCTTGACTCTTCTTTGTGGCCGGAGATTTTCAACGTCTATTGTGTTGCTCTTACGTCTTCTTGATTTCTTCCTCACGATGTCACTAAGATCGCCGAGCGTATCTTTTTCGCTTTGGATTTCATGGCTGTGTCTTTATCTTTAAATCCCCAATAACCGACGCCGTCGATCCTTGGCATACGCACATACTTGATCGCCCGAGGCTTGTAAGTCTTGAGCGTCTTTGAGGTGTATTGTACCTTCGCCCGTACTAAATCTGCGGATTCGGCCCAGGCTATTGTAGAGCGTAGGGATAGAAAATATTCTTTTGCCATTTTAGACAAGGCTTAGGAAACAAGAGGCTTCCTTGCTCGCCCACCATTTTAATATATCAAAAGGATTTTGATCATTATATTGACTCAATTCAAAGTTTGTAGTTAAATATTGAGTTAACTCATTCGTGTCTTGTGGAGCGAGTGGATCAATTTCACCTAAAGCTTGTAGCAGCGTTTTCTAAAGGTGATAAAGTATTTGACTCGTATTTTTAGCTCTCGATGCGGGGAGCACATTAAAATTTGTATGCACTACTTGAAGGTGTGGCACTTACCTTGTCCGTACCTTGATTAGTATTTGCTATACATGTTATACATATGCGTTTCAATTACATCTTTCCATTTACGAACATCAAAGCGTTTAGTTACGGATTAAAGGGTAGTAAAGATTCATAATACGATTTCACATAGAAATTAAAATGCTTTAATTTAGCTAGGATCCAAGATTATACCAATTGCATAGCCATGTGAGTCTTGTTACGGTCCGGTCCGGACCGGTTTTTAACGGATCCGGAACCGGACCGGTTCGGTTCGATCCCGTCCGGAACGGACCCGAAAGCTGATTCCGGGTCAAGGATTGAACCCGAGGACGGATCGGTCCAAACCCGGTCGGTTTCGGTCCATCCGGATCGATATCCGGTTCGATAATGAAGAATAGGTTTTGATCTTTTTTTAATATTAAATTACGGATCGGATCGGTTTGGATGCGGATCGAATGTTGGATCCGGACCGGCGATCCATTTTTCGGATGGACTTTCGGACCGAGATCGGCAGGCAGTTCGGACCCGATTCCGGACGGTTCCCAGGATCGCCCGATCCACCAAAGAGCACACTATGGATGTGGTATATGATGAAAATATTTAAAAACTTATCTTCCATATTCGAATCGTATCTACATGACATAATCATTTCTATGTTTAGTCGTATGAATGGAAGTGCGGCACATTCTAAAGTAAGATGAATATTTGGCTCGGATTGAGTTGAAAAAACTTTAGTATAATCTTTTAAGTGGCTCTAGAAACTTAAGTAATTCATAACAATATTTTGATTAGTGTGAGTGGAGCATAATATTCACCCAGTCGAGACATACTTCTCATAAAAGGTAATTTCTTCCTTATACATATAATACGCGAACTAGTAAATCGTAAGTCGAGAGTTGAAAATACAGTTCATGATCAATTAATTTCATAAACTTCTTGAGAAGCCTCGACGATTTTTATATTATTGTCTTACTTTTATAGAGTAACAACAAATTACTTGGCTTTGCAATTGGTAAAATAAACTCATCTGAGCAACTTTTTTATTCCATCTTTAGCGGCTAATTGAAGGGCGTGACGCATAAACATCTAATATGAAAAAAGTTCACTAAAATCCGGTTTAATAGGCATCTTTAATTTTTTCGATTGAAAGCGGTGATAACGGACGCATTATCGAAATGAAATTGAAGTAATCATATTCAAACATTTGTAATCATTGTACATGTGAGTATACCTTCCGAAATTTGAATATTGTTATGTTTAGCAATCGATCTAAAATATATAATTCTCCTTTGTAAGACTCAATCTTGATCAATCCAATGACATGCTACACACATTATATCAAAATCCAAAAGACACCCAGTATCGCTAGTCAAACACATTTATAAGGCAAATTCATAAGAGTGTTACCTAGAAGATCTCTTTCATTTTTAAAATATTTAAAAGCATAGGTTCGTAAAAGTAGTACGGGGAGATCACGTATAGCTCGAGGATTAAACGACATTTTGAATCCATTTAGTAAAATGCCATCCGTCTACAATGATTAAAAGGCAAAAGAACTACCAATTACAAATTTCATAGTTTTGATCACATAAGCCAAAATACTAAAAAAAAAAGTTCTTCTGGGGTTTGGATATCAATAGTTCCTTATGTATACCCTTCCAGCTGCTATCTTTATTGATCTTATGACCCCCCTAAGTGTCTAGCAGATGACCGGTTCCCCTTTACCCCCACCGTTTTCCATGATAGAGTAGCCTTACAATTTATACAAGTTGCCGTTTGCTTTTCACGGTCTCCATTAAAATATTTCCAAATCCATGAAGTTTTTTTCCTTTCATTAGTAGTATCCGTAGCACTAGATTGAGAGTTAATAATGGGTAGTTCATCCATACGATTATCATCCTCTAAATTAACATAATCATTAGACATAGACATACTAGCACTAGCACTTTGAACATTTTTACCAAGATTACGTTTTGATGCCATTAATTTAGAAGAACAAATATCACAATTTATAAAAAGTTGGTAGATAATACCGAACCGGAGATGGAGCAATGTAAGATTGTAGATTGCAATGAACAAGCCCACGCCTTGAGATAGAATCCTTAGACTTCAATATAATTCTTGAAACCTTAGACTTCAATATAATTCTTAGACTCAATCAAAAAACAAGTAATGAGTATTGAAATTGTGAGTTGTGAGAAATGAATGAAGGTGTTGAGATTGCTTGTTATTGCTTTGAGATTGCTTACAAATGATTGTGAGTTGTGAGAAATGAAGGAAGGTGTCCCACTTTATGAACCTCCATGGTGTCACGCGACTTTGCGAGGCAATAAACGTGGTACCGTTTAATCAAACGGTACCACGTTTAGTACAGAAAGAGCCGTTATATTGCCGTTGGTACTAAACGTGGTACCGTTTAATACCAGACGGTACCACGTTTAGTACAAAAGAGCCGTTATATAGCCGTTGGGAATAAACGTGGTATTTGATCGACAGTACCCATTTATTCACTCACAATGCCCGTTATTACATTATAGAGCGTTACAAAATGGTACCGTTTGAAAACTTTCAAGCCCAATACCACGTTTATATGAGAAAGAAAATGGTCGAGAAAGCATTATTATTATAAGGGACAAGCGTGGTACCGTTTGAGTGATAAGCGGTACCGCGTTAAAGGCCGCCCGAGGCCTTTAAAGTGGTTCGCGAACGAATAGGGACCCGGTAACCTCAGCGGGCGGGCAGCTTTGGTTCGTTAAGGGCCTTGGGCGCGTCGGACTTGTTACGACCGGCCGGATTCGATCTCTAAGGGGCAGATGCCATTTTTAAGCAAATTTAAAATCAATCAAAATCCTCTCAAATCTTCAAATAAATACGAAAAATATCAAGTTAATTTTCATACCACTTAATTTCATTTAAATTGTATGGTATACATTTGTGTTTAGATTTATGGTATATATTTTTACCAATGATATGCACCAGATTTTAGAAAATCCTTATTAATTTGATTGTAACCAGTAATATTTTTTATACTTGAATATGCTAATAATATCATATTGATATCTAAGTATGGTATGTAACACCATCACTAAAAACATCATTATAATATGATGGTGTTGTTACATAAGACGATGTGAAAAATTATGATTATGTTTGAAATACCATTTCTATTATGGGTATGATATGTAAAAGTAGTACTGAAATACCATCTGTTTTTTAATAATGGTATACACTAGTTTTATTAAGGATACAAGTAGGACTATATCAGGAGATGGTATAAATAGAATAAAAAACAACATATAGTATTACACAAATTGTATTAAAAAATTCTAAACATTGACACATCAATTTTTCATTTGTGTTTTCAACTTCTTGTTATTCGAGTTTTTTGATCTTACACCCACGTAGTTATAAATCTCTTAAGTTAATCACCGGTCTCGCTGATGGTAGATGTTGGACGATGATTGGTGTTCCCTTTCATTAGCTAAGGTATACAAAAATACAAAACACATGTTAATACGTTGTTATATATAATGATTATGTGGTATACCATCTACATTTGTCTTGTCACGAGAATTAGGCTACTTTCTTCTTCTTCTACTTTTTATGTAGAGCTATACATAGATATAGTATTTTATAAAATAAACCAAATACCATTACCCTCACTGAAATGGCATTCACACCACATAAATACAATCATATTTTCATATGTGATATTACATTAATTATTATGGAATTCAAAATGCATAATAAAATACCTCAAACTAAAATAATCAAATTACGTACATTAATACCATCAAATAGTCATACATTAATAGGAGGATTAATATTACAAAAAGAAAACTAATTAATAACGTACAATTACCATATTGCTCTTATAAACACCATGCTTATAACCAAGAGGAAAGCATCTAAATACAACTCACATTCATGATCATTTAAACCACAATAATGCTATCTTGGTTCCTTGAACTCTTCATTATAACCTCTTTGATAATTTTTCGAAAGAAACTGATCAATTTCATAATAATTTTGATTATAAAGCGGACTAGAATAGCCACACCAAAGACCAGCAATAAGACAAGCCATCCCGTTGCAACCACAATCAAAACAGAACCAGATACAGAGCCACCTTCAGTCTGACTAAAACTTAATATAATATATCTGTCTAAGACACACAATGCAATCCATAAAATCACACCACCAATGTCCATACACCCATATTTGAACCCCATCTTCTTATGCCATGAGAAATAAGCCGAATGGTATGCATCAGATTCAAGAATGTCATAAGCATTATCCATCCAAATATCAATTCTAGTTGTAATCTACTAAACAAACCTTTTAGTTCATTTTGGGAGGCTAAGATTGATGATTTCACAGACATGGAGTAAGTATATGCCATAGCTGAGATAGCTATCCACATGATCACCATCAAGATCCACATGAAAACCTTACGCTTGTAAGGTAAGCCACTGATAAGCAATAATATGACGCTGAGAGATGATATAAATCCTACTGTGTTACCAATCATGAATCTTTTGTACTGATCCGGATGTTTATCTGCATAAATTGAATTTCCTGCAAACTATTGTCATGTGCTATATCTTGTTGCCAAAACCCACCAGGCGGGCTTAAGGTAGCTTGGAAACCCATAGTAGCAATAAGAGAAGCGACAATCATTAAAGAATCGCGTTGTTTATTTAACCACATTCTTTGCTGGTTCAACTGAAACTGATTTGTCATTCGTTTTGAAGCTTTATTCTTGTTTTGTGATTTGGGCAACTTCTGATATCTACTTGAAGGATAATCATATTCTGATACATGTTCTGATGATGGAACTCCATTGGAGCTTTGTGATGGATGATTATGAAGGCAATCATAAATTTACATATCTTTGGAGTCTCTTGGCGTCTGAAATTTCAATATGTCTGCTAGCTTTCGTCGAAGGCTCCAAGTTTCGCATGGACTCGATCTTCGTGATGCAGATTTAGATGATTTATAATGCTGCATAAAGAAGCAGTGCATCAACTATGTTTTTTTTGATAATCTACGTGATCGGAAATTTTGAGATGGATGTCATTGCAGAATTTTAGAAGTCATGTCACAGTTAATTAATACGTACAATACATACATAACTTTTATAATTTATAATATGTTAATTTAATAAAATACTAAAAAATAGTTTTGCTATGTTTCATGGAGTCCACCTCAAAACAATTCATTTAAAATGTTGTTCAAAGAAAATTGTTATCTCAATCATAATTGACATAAATAGTTTTGATTTGAATGATACATATCAATACAAACATATACTAAACGAATAATATTTAAGTAATAAAGATTTTTCACTATAAAATATCAAAGTATATATTTAATATTTTATCAATTTCAATTATCTATTGTTAATCAAAATGGGAAATACATACTTTATTACTAATCTATTTTATACATTTTAAATGAATATTTAGAATTATGAGTATATATTTAGCATTATCATAGAATCTTGTATCAAGTATCAAGTTTAGCTAACATACTTTATAAATTATGACTTTAGTTAGGTGCTTAAAACATGACATTTCAACTTCAAATTCTGTGCGTAATAAAACAACTATCTATATAATGTATACACATATATATCACTTCAATTTGACTATGATTGTGTTTGTAATAGGCTACACTTTTAGTTGCATGTCTAATGTATGCATTAACAAAGTGTCAATAAAATAACTAATGTTTGTAGTACGCTACACTTTTAGTAGCATATCTAATGTTTATATAATGATATCTTAGTCCATTTGAAATTCCTATAATTAGTAGAAACAATATATACCATGACCAGAAAATGCTTACCTGGACTTGTTTATCAAACACAGCAAGATGAAGTATTGAGTTGCCATTATCATCCTTAACATTGACAAGCTCCTCATCATTTAGATGCTCCACTAGAAACCTCAAAGCTTCAAGCTGAGAGTATTGCACACACAAGTGCAAAACAGTCTCCCCCATGGCCCATCTCCACTCTTGTAAGGCTGCATCAGGTTGTACATCCACCAATTCTTTCAACACTTCAACCCTACCTTTCATGGCTGCAACATGAATTGGGATTTTTCCATCCTCATCAAAGGCAAACCCCATCTTAGGACTCGTTGATACTAAAAGCTTCACAATTTCAGTGAACCCTTTGGCTGATGCCAAATGAAGAGCCGAAGATCTTCGCAAATCGAGTTCTTCGGCTAGCTCAGGCTTTCGCCTTAGTAGCTCTTTGCAAAACTCCAAGTGACCAAGCATGGCAGCTATATGAAGAGGTGTTTCCCCATATGAAATGACCATGGATCTATCAAGCATGAAGCGATCTTTCTCAAGCAAATTAAGTAAACTTGCTACATTTCCTTCACCAGCTGCTTCATGAAGTTCCTTTACTATTTGATCCATTGTCTACAGACTATTTAAGCACTCTATTTTCTCTCTTTTGTATTTTCAAAATACATATATATGGCTTAGGAGCAAGAAATCACGATATGTAAGGTTTCCAAATAACTCCTATATATATAGAACTTGTAAGAGCACTTACACCAAATTTACTATAAATTTTTCCTGAAATTAACTAGTTATATCACTTTATCAAATTTAAATACTAACTTTTAACTTTTACGTAAATTCAATTTTCTTATTTTATTCCTTACAACACTCACATCAATTAATTTTAAAAATAAAAGTGGTTTGGCAAAGATGCAAATAGGAGGCATATATCCCTAAATATTTTAGGAAATTTTTTAAAATAGAAAATCTAATTTTTTAAATACTTTTTTTCTTATTTCTATTTTAAATATGAAATAAGGAGATGTTTAAAACATTTGATATGAATGCTCTAATATACTCCTCCCATCGCTAAATGTTTGTCTAGCTTTGAATACCGTTTTGGATGTGTGTTTAAGACGTGAAAATTGTACCCGAGCAAAGTTCTCAAATGCCAAGCAAAACAACTACGACGGCGACGTATTATCTGTTCCACTTTTGTGCGACACGTTTTGTTACAATTCTATTATTTGTTATTTTTTTCAATCGTCGAAGCACCCTACCTTAACCAATCATCTTTTTAATAAGTTATTCCCTCCGTCTTAATTAAAGTGGTCATTTAGCAAAAAAATATCTTTTCATTATACGTTATTGTTTTCTTTATCAATGCAACTTTTGATATTGATTATTTGCTCCATCTATGTAACTATATATACAATCACACACGCTTTTCTCTCTTTCAGTATTTTCGACCTATATCAAAATGTGAAAGCTTGTCATCATATAACTCCTATATATATGTTACTTACATGTAATATATATACACGTTCCGTCGTTAAATGTTTGTATGTAGTGGCGAAACCATGATTTTTGTGTAAGGAGACGGAGAACTTGATATGTTACAAATAACAAAAAATATAAAAATTTAAGAGAGCGAACAACATAGTTTTAAAACAATTAATGTAATTTTTGAAAAATGATTAATACTCCCTTCATTTTTTTCATTTAACGTTCTCGTATATCGAGGTGAAACTTTTTAACGTTTTCGTATATCGAGGTGAAACTTTGACTATCAATTACTTTTAAACTATATGTTCAAAAAATATAAGAAAATAATATTATGAAACTATTTTCAAACACGAATCTAATTATATAAATTTTATATTTATTAAATTAATGTGCAATTAGTAAATAATTGTTAAAGTTTTATCTCGATATCCGAAAATATCAAATAAAAAAAATGGAGGTAGTAGTATTCTATTTTTTGTAAATTCTTAGTGGAAGCTCAAGTAAGATAATATTATGCCTCATAGTTCTTCCATTGTTTCTCCGGTTTGAATTGATGGTATAATTGAAAAAAATATATCAAACTATAATATTATTAATACGATAATTGTAATTTATTGCAATCAAACTTTTGAATTTCAATTAAGAATCGGTCCTTACATTGTTTTTACAAGAACTTGATTTCTGGACCTTATCATTATATGAAATATCTCATGATTATTGGACTAACTAACCCTAATGGATATAAACTTGATGAGCTAATACGTTCTTCATACGTAGCTTCTTTGAAATTGTGCAAGAACCTTATTAGTGGTCACAATTAAACGGAAATTTCGACAAGGAATAGAAATGAGACTTACCATATCCAAAATGTAGAATTATTGGTTTAGAAATTCTTTCAGTCCAAGCCTTAGCTTGTAGTCGTCCACATTAGAAATTTCAAAATTTATTTTGTTGTATAAGGGCACTTTAGGCAAACCACAATCTGGCTTCCCTGTTGTGGGAATCAGTCAAGAGGTTATATTATTGTAGAAGATATTATTCCTTAAACGTAGTTGCTAAATGCCGGTCTCAAAATTATTAAATGTCGATCTTAAAAATATAATTAGATAAATTTAATCTTAATATATTTCATTTATTACCAAAGGCATCTAGCCCAATGATATCTGCTTGGACCTTCTCTAGAAGAGATTACGGTTTCAAATCCTCTGAGAGGATTATATCCTGCGAAGAGGTCACGACTTCAAATCATCTAAAAGAGGATTATATCCTGTTCAATTTGAAGGCGTGATTTTCCCACAAAAAAAATTATAGCTAATTAATAAAAAATATATATACATATTATTTATCAAAATCTTAATAACTACACACATTTATTGAAATTTATTTCCAAATACCAAATATATTCCTTTCTATGAAATCGTCCTACCACCAAAATCTAGAAACACCATATCAAATATACTTGAATAAAATAGTTAAAGCTATCATAATTCATAAACAACAATAAGCTTCTAATGTTCAACCATTTTCTTTATGATGAGAAGATTTGAATGATTCAGAAATTTGGAGTTGGCTTAAAACTTTGAAACCGATCTTTTAAATTGACAATTGACATGTATCATAATTGAATGAATTTTTTTGATTAGTTTAGGATTAGGTAGTTTTGAATATTTATTTTATTTAAGTTGTTACTAATTTAAATAGTGCATCTAAATAGAAAATATACATATTTCCTATTATAAAAGATTTATTTTAATATTATATAAAAAATAGTAAGAATATAATAATCTAATCATATTTTTAAAATTGATATTTAACAATTTTAAGACGTAGATTTAGTAACTCCCTTTTCAAATTATATGAGTAAAGTTTTATTAAGGATGACCACTGGTCACTGGACACAGGAGACTTGCGAAATGTCTTGGTTGACTGATGACTACTACTGACAATTACATTTTGTCACAATGTAAAAACAGTAATGTCATGTATTCATTTCCGTGGCAATAGGAGGACAACAATAATTGAATTGGTTACGTTATAGAATATATTACCTTCTGTTCAATTTTGATTTTAATTTTAATAGTCTTAATTTTTAATTTTTAATTTTTGATCTTAAATATATTTATTTGTGTTATATAATATTTAATAAAAACATAATAATAAAAGAATTTAAAATATATTTTTGATTTAAATATTTAAATATAGCTTTACTAAATCCTTCATTGGGGGGCGGGGTGATTTTTCATTCATTAGCTTTAACAAAAATAGCCACCCCCTAATGAAGGATTTGGTAAACCTATTTTTGTCAGAAACATTGAAATAGTTGATGGCTCATACAACATGAGAGATCCTGGTGATATGAACTTGGAAAGAACAATAGTTGGTGAAGAACAAGAGTTTATTGCATGACACGTCAGAGACATTTAAGAATGCATAATAGCCTGGTTTCTTACATGACACGTCAGATAAGAATGTATAATAGTAATCGATGATATGTGACCCAAGCTTTCAAGAAACAAATACATATAACTTACTATATTAATAATATAGTAATTAGTCATAGGTGAAAAAACCCTCCATGCAACTTTTTTAAATTACAACTTTTCAATGCTGTAAATTGTGAAAAAAATATATAGTTTCAAAATAAAACACCTCATGCATTCTTCTTTTCTTTGCCTTGTGTTAAACTAGGAGTAGTATCGTAGTATTCTCTTGTGTATAAATATGGCACTGACGTTCATGTAACACGCACAGATTTCATTATCGTCATTACATACAAAAATTCTCCTGGAATTTCAGGCTACAAACTCTTGTTTATTATCTTTGTTATCTTCCGCCTCCACCAATACCCTTGTTCCCTCCAACAATGGCGTTTGAACAATTGCACAATCTCTTATATATTGACTCATGAATTTTTCATCAACTCTCGGCTCTCTCCATTGCGTCCGCTGCTCTACGAGAGGTATCCTTGGGCTAATATTCGAACTTAGCAGTCCAAATTCAACACCTGCTACCGATCCAGCAGTAGTTGCAGAAATTACCCCTCATCTCGATCTTTGCCAATCGAACCGAATATCTTCGGGTTCGAGTTCGGTTCTTGCACTTTCAAATCTAAGGTTCGATTCGATTTGAAACGAGATCTCAAAAACAATGAAGCTCGAGTTCGGAGTCTTTTTTAGTTAAATATTTGGCTCGTATTCGGCTCGTTTTTTGAATAGTTCGAAAAAGCTCGGTTCGAAACCCTAAATCAATTATTTAATTAAGTGAAACCCTAAATCAAAACCCTAATTGAAACCCCTAAATTAATTACTTAATTAAGTGAAACCCTAAATCAATTGCCAATTAATTGAGCCACTAATTCAATTAACAAATCCAATTAATTAAACCCTAATTAAGTAATTAATCCGTGTCGAACTCTAATTCAAAGCATTAAAATCAATTAAAAGTGAAAACCCCAAATTAATCAATTAATTGAACCAATAATTAAGTTCTTATTCATTTAATCGAACCCCTAACTCAATTAATCAAAACCCTTAAAATCAAAACAATAAATCGAACCTAATAACAAATCACAACTCAAAACCATACATACAAGCGAAATTGAACAAAGCTTATTTGGTTTTCATAAGATGATAAAAAAACCTAGCCTCCTTTCTTCCTCCATATGGCCGAAAATATTCAAGGGAAGAATTAAAATTCTTCTCTTGATTTTTCATCCAATCCCTTTGGTTCTAGTAGACCCAAGTGCAGGATTCAATCTCTTCTAGTGTGCAACCAACTAGAGGCATCGCCTTTTGTGATGTTAACAAATTAGAGTTCATAGGAGGAGAAATTAAAGATTTGTTGATAGGGTTCCTCTGGCATCTTTGTAAGTTTTACATTATTAATTTAGTTCATAGTATAATCACCTAATAGATCTTGTATGAATAATATGTTTTGATTAAAATTTTAAATCAAGTTATACATATATATTAGAGTTTAGGAAGTAGAAATGCTTGGTGAGGAAAGTAGAGTTTAGGGACAAAACTTACAGAGAAAATGAAAGATGAAACGGAAGAGAGGAGATAATGAGGGAATGAGAGATTAGGGTATCTTTAGGGATAATCATGGACCAAATGAAATGGATCAAGGGAGAGGGGATATTAATGGATCAGGGGAAGGGGGGGCATTGGATGGTATATTTATCTTGAATTACGGATGAGCCAGAGCGTTCAGTGCCGTTTGAGCGCCGAGGCGGAGCATTCGAATCGGCCCATTTCGAGGCAGAATCTCAGAATAAAAAGCAGGCTTTCGGGCTCATTCTGGTCCTAGGCAGGGGTACAGGTTTCATTATGCCTCATTTGGCCCAGGAGGTGTTGCTTGCCAATTATGTGCTGCTTTTGACCATCAGGCACCTATGTGCACCAATTTTCTCTCAGTTCCAAGGAGCCCCGTTTCCAGTCGTTATTTGAAGCAGATCGACAATCGACATGGCTGGATAAACAACGTAATGCTTTAATGGTTGTGGCATCTCTTATCGCTAATATGAGTTACCAAGCACTAACCATCCAAAAAGATGGTTAGTATATTTAATAGTCTTATATTAGGTGTTTCATTGACTACCACAGCAAAATCATAAAAGATGATACGATAATAGTATTAGAAAAATATTTAAAAAGGGAAATTAGAGTATTTGTTGTATCGGCATAATGGATGTAGTTTAATACTTCGTCCATCCTTATTTATTGCATCTACAAGTAGGTCACTCGAATAAGCATATGCAGTTTATTACAATGAAATGTGATCATGCATATTATGCTCAACTAATGCAATTATAGACAACAATACATACTATACAAAAATGGCCCCAACCATTAAATTACAAGGGGCTACTACTTAGTGCCTAATCTCATGGACAATTCTTAATTTACCAACTGAACATTAGAGTACCAACTTTAATAAGCTAAAGGTGTTGTCTGAGTAGCATGGAAATAAAATTATATCTACAAATCTCAGATCTTCTTCATCCCAGTTTATGTGTATATCCAGTAGACATTCTTTAAAAATTTCCAGACAATAATATGTTGGATGACCGGACGGGTATCACAAGTTTCTTGGGTTTCTGAAAGTACAGGTTCTGGAAGCTGTTTCGGTACATACTATGACTACCGATGAAAAATCTTCAATCTGAAAGTGCGATATGGTTCCAGATTACCAGAATGAAACAATGCACATGCATGTATAACAAGCAATTAACTCTCAGTCATTACGTCTTATAGTGGCTTCTCAACGGAGAGAAACTGCTTTAACCATGTCAATTATGAAGACAATTTTTATTTACTTTTCAACAAAATTAGTCTGGATGAAATAATTAAGTGAGATTCGGATAGTTTAAAGTTTGACACTCACCTACTCTCTATGCAGTTCCAGTAATCAACCTTTCTCGTTGGTCGAATCTCTTAACCTTGATAATTCCAATGAGCACTTGCAAGCCAAAATATGCACAAACTGCATATGCTATCGTGGCAGGAAGCTGATGATGAAGCGATATTAGTAAATAGAAGCACCAAGACAATGGAGACATATCGTCGTGAGCAAGATGCACAGCTTACTTTGATGGAATTTAAATGTAAGATGGTAGCAAGATTAACTAAACTTCCAGCAGCAACAGCCTGTTCATTAGGAAGGCAGAGGAGAATTGGTAAGAACTCAATGTAGTCTATGGAACAAAAGTAAAAGTGGCAGCTACAAAAACTGATTCTGCAAGGTTAATCAACTATAAGAAATCCCTCTTATCATACTACTGATTACTGAAAGATGTAATCTTAGATACCAAAGTCCGGAAACTACTCTTAACAATTTTTTTACTTAATTTTCCAGGATCGAGCACTGATCGCACAAAATTGTTCTCGCCGTTGTAAGATGATATGATGGTGTTTGGGTAAGTTTTTTTAAGAACAGTTTTGGAAGCTTGTACAAGCAAAAACAAAAGCTTGGTATAAGTTTTTGTTAACATGATTTCATAAGATCTCGGGCATATGTACAGTATTCCTGAAAGGATGACTTACGCTTCCAATTGTGTTTTGAACAGTCGCAACGCGTTGGAAAGCCCTCTCAGATTCTAGAGCACGCACCCGAAGTTTCAAGTCACCTTGCTCCTGAATATGTTATCAGGAGGTTGTCATCATTCAACAATGGTGTATGAAGGGATTGCATGGATGTTCAACCATGGATAAAAGGAAAAGCAAGAATAAAATGATATCTTTACCAGTCGCTGGATAATCCCGGCAAGCTTTTCAACTCTATCAGCCTGCCTAAATAAATTGTAAAATGCTTGCGATTGTTTGTCCCACCTCTTCCTAACGTCCTGAACGATTACAATAAGAAATCAATTCATCATTTCATCAAGTGGATACAAATAGACACATGATCATCAACATGCGCAATGCCCCTTTGAACAGGCTCCTGAGTCCTGACTAAGCAGGGGAGGGAGGAGTCGGGTAGTCCGCAGCCTCAACCCTGTGATATCCTTGGAGCCAGAGAATATAAAATCTTTGGCTCCAGAGGACATGGAAAATACAGATAGACATAGGATAGGATAATAAAAGGTACCTTTACAAGGACTTCAATACCAGCTTCACGAAACCTTAGCAATTCCAATGCATATCTACATAAAATGCAGGAGGGTGTACAAATAAATTAGATCAAAAGGAACACCGTGGCCATAAACCATAAGTTTGAACTGCACTCACGGCTTGGCGATCTCAGTGATATCAAAGCGAGGATCAAGGCCTTTCCCAATGCCATCTAACACTATAAACAATAGACTGATGTCAAAAGATTATCAGCTTATGTTCCTAGCATCTATAGCGATGAGAATTCAACTGCAGATAGGCCAACTGGGTTGTGGATTGTGAAAATGATATTGGGTGCGACTTAGAAAATAAGAAACAGAAAGCAAGCTTAAGGGGACTCTCAAATTGGAGGATGAAGCCGTATCTTACATTGTTCACTCATTATTTTATTGTTTTGCTATTTGTCTTTTGTATTATCGCAATACCATTTTTTTAATAAAAAGAAAAGTGAATGTAAATACCAGTGTTAGTGGAACAGGCAAAATTATTTGAATATGTTACCTGAAAATGCTCTTACAACAAAAGTGAATGTAGCAGGGAATCGAAATGGTTGATCTGCTGCAATTGCTAATAAGTCTTCTCCTGTAAAGAAAAACATGAATAATAAAACTCATTATCAGTGGAATAATAGATTAGAGACATAGCTAGAAGGTTACAGTAAAGTGCATAGGGAAAAAAGAAGGGATGAAAAGAATCAATACTTTACTTATTAATTTTGGTCTCTGGCGCCAACAATAATTATCATATTTGTGGTGTGTATGATAAGTGTTTACCCCAATACAACAATAGTATCTACGATGAAATGAAAATTACCTATTGCAGCTAGACGTTGCTTCTTCTTCTCTATCTTCTCTTCCCTGGTTAAAGGCTTTTTAAAACCGAGTTCTTGTTCTGCCATCTCCTTTTCTTTTCTTTGTGCAGCCAGGCGCTCTTCGAAACTGCAAAATTAAGGAGTTTTCACAAGCACAAAATGGCCCATGAGTGAATCATATTAGTCTGAGGTTATTTTGTTTCTACTAGCTAATTCAAGAATAAAGCCTACAAAATGGGGAAAAAGAAATTCAAAATGATTTAAACCAGAGACCTGTTGAGAAAAAATTGAGCTGTCCGTCTTATAGCGGTCATATCTCCAGTAGGAACAAGGACACCCATTTGAACCATTGATTGAAGAACCTGTATCATGCAATCCACTTATTCAGTCAATGACGCACATACTAGCTGTTGATATTTTGTAATCAGAGCTACAAATAGTAAACATAAATAATCACATAAATAGAAGGCTTGGAACAAAATTATATTACCCTCTCAGGATCCTTTTCATAAACACCATAGAAAGCTTCAAGCAAACCTTCCCTGATGTTCGGGCTTATGCTGCAAGAAGATAAAGACTGAGTATTCAATTACAGAGGATGCAGTAAGGGTACTACATATCGTGAATAACTATTAGAAAGCCCATTGCATACCTTCCCATCATTCCAAAATCATAAAAGATCAGTCTACCACCATTAACATCATCCACGGCAATATTTCCAGGATGCTGAAGTTAAAATCAAAATCCACCGTCAGCAGTGAAACTGAATGGGAGCTTCTTATGTACTATTTATATGTCATATGGTGGTCGATTCTTTCTTAAAAACATGCTAACACTCAGGGATCGCAGCAAAGAAACAATACTTTTCTAAAGTCCACAAAGTGGACAAGAATGCCTAAACTACAGCATTGCAAGTTTGCAACCTCACTAAATGATGACTAAGTGATTACGTGAACATAACAAGTAGTCTATGAATCGAGTGAAAAAAGCAGTTCATTTTTATCCATATCGGCCTGTTAAACTTTGGTCTCATAAATTCTTCAACATAATTTTTTCCGCTTCCATTTTTCAAACTGAATACAGCGGAATCAGAAAATAAACAAAGCAGAAAATCATAAGCAAGATGGTGAACATGCAGATTCTATGCATATCAGGAACTCGTGAGGCTCCAACTATAGTTTCCCCACCAGAAATCCAGATTAATCTAATTTGCATTGCAAAAGACCATTTCCTAGTCAATGCAGAACACTAAATGTAACTTAGAAACCAAATTTATCTCAACAAGTCGAAGGAAGTTGAGGAGAACTCGAAATGAATATATTTGCTTATAGGTAAATAGTGACTGAGTTCTTCAAACAGAAACACCGACAGGGTCAGCATGGAAGAACCCATGAGACAAAATCTGCTCCAAATAAGATTCAACAGCATACCGTCCCAACCTGGTAAAAAACATCAATCGGCAAAAAGAAAATGCATCATAAAATATCATCAAATTTCTATGAAGGAACAAAAATAAGTAAATTTCTTATTTGAGGTTATACCTTTTTCGATCAACACCTAACTGATCTAAAGCTTGTATTCTGTTTATTTTGATGCCAGGGACATATTCCATCGTCAGCACCTTTTAAGGGAAAGACAAAAACTATTTGATCAACGTCGTGAATAAAAATATTATACACTATCCAAGCATCACTATCGGGTAAATCCAAACCTGGGGAGTCGTGTATTCCCAATATATTTGTGGGACCTTAACATAATCCAAGTTTGAGAAGTTACTAGCGAATTTTACCGCATTTGCAGCTTCCTTCGTATAATCAATCTCCTGAAATTCACAAAAAGTGCAATTAATAAAAGACTAGACATAACCGAATTAGACAGTATTAATAGCTGGATTGATAGTCTAGAAGCCCTCAAATAATTGATACTTATACCAATATTTTAACGATAATGAACTCTCTACCTGGTACAACACATTTGCACACTCGTCATAAATAGCAACCCAATCTCTTTTTGCTCCATCAGACTTTGGATCAATCTTCTGAAGGTATTCAGCCAGGACCTGAAAATACCAAAGCATAAAGGAACATTGATAGTAACAGTCGAACCAAACCTCGTCAACAAGTACACTTCTTCTCACAGAAAACATGCCCAACATAATTTTTTGTAGACTAGATATATGAGTCTAACCCTCAAGTTTTTAAGATCAATATCAAAAAGGTCCTTCAAGCCAGGCCTTTGTACTTTAACAACAACTTCCTCCCCACCCAGTTTTGCTCGATGGACCTGACCTGGAAAGAGAAAAGTCATCTAGCTGAAATAAAAATTTATTCTGCAAATCTAAAACTTTTGGTGTAAGTAAATGGAAGGATGAAAAGATACCTAAACTAGCTGCAGCTATGGGCTCACGGTCAAATCGTTGAAAGGTTTCATCCACTGGAGCTCCAAATTCTTCTTCGACGATTGCGACAGCAGTCTCTGATGGAAAAGGAGGAACTTGATCCTGCATTAAATGACAGAATCCAGATATATGGAAGGGCCGCTAAGTAATCTCATAACTTTTCCTACTAGCATTGCTTCATAATTTTGACGCTAAAACTACTGACACAAGTTAGTTACTAGCTAAAAAGTGAACATGAATCACTATATTTATGAAGGCCGCTTTCCACCCAATGAAGATGCTACACCCTACAACTTTCCTCCTAAATCAAATAGGTATGAGTCAAGTACAGAAACACATAAGGACCAATGCTCCCAGAGGGGAAAACAATGGCATCATATTAGTATAGCTAGAGGTATAATAATTTTATAATCAATTTATTTCCGTGGAAAAAACAACCAGAACATATACGTTTCTCTATATCTCAAACTTGGTCCTAAGATCTCCATGCAGGAATGCTTTCAAAGACTCAAACCGTTCTATAGTTCATACATGACATTGAGGATACATCAAAAGCGATTTACTTTTATTGGTTTTCAAAAAATTATCAGCTAAATAGACAATGCAATTACTGGAATAAAAAAATTATCAGCTAATTAGACAATTGAAGGATACAAACTACAAAGTCACCATTAGTAAAAGCATTTTTTAGGATATACATATGCAGTTACTGGATTCATGAGACCAACACAAAACATTTAATGGCTGAGAGTTAATCTTGTTGCTCAGAGTTGACGACTTGTTAATCTAGTAGGTTAAACTGGATAGAATTACAGATCAGATTACATGGTTTCTTGGTCATGAAATGCTTTAAGTGAATACTAATATAAAAAACGAGGCTTGCTTCATTGTGGAGTTGAAGGTGAAAAAATACTTAAAGAACACATTAGCTACCTGCAGCTCTGATAATTGATCAACATATTCCTGAGAAAGAATATCCACCCTTGTTGAGAACTGCTGGCCAATTTTGATAAAAGTTGGTCCTAGCCTCAATATATTTTCCTTCAACCACTTAGCAAGTACCTTGCGCCTCTCTTTTTTCTTGTCTTCTGTCATTCCACCTGCATAAATTTGTACCAGCTGATTGGTTAACTTGGATAGAATCCAACATGCAGCTCAATGAGTGAATTAAAACATACTCCATAGCAACTTTATGGTGATAGTTATAGTGGAGCAAAAACTAAAATGGATATCATCGATTCAGTGCCATTTTAGTTACAGTACAACTCATTATCATCTTGATTACTCATCAACATACTGATATGAGGTTTGAAGGAACAGTTTAGTCCAATTTAATCCAAGTGGCATGTACTTGTAACAAGCACTCAAATGAATCAAACAACCAACTTATGTATGTAATTGTGCACTCTGAGACAACTTAGAAGCAATCTCGCTTAAATAACCATTAAGTGAATCATGGGGTAAATTGTGAACATTATTTTGGTGAAGACATCAAATGAGGAGAATATTATGACGTTGCTTCAGAAAATAAAGAAATATTTCTCATAGACAAGGACTGACCCCTGTAAGAGAACTTTTGATTGCTCAACCAAACTCTAAAAACAAAAGTCAGAACAAATCCCCAAATTTCCACTGTCCTCTGAATTGTTGAATATGTTTTGAATCTGCTCCATCGACCCCCTGGAACAACAGATACCTGCAAGAACAATACTAAAATTATGTAATAGTAATTAACACTGGTTTAACTTTTATGTTGCATAAAACTGCGAGAGGAAAGATAAGTTGTCATATGAGTATGTTATTTTCATGAAAAGAGAAACTAAGAGAAACGTTGATAGAAACAAAATTCGGCCAAGAAAATCTTGGAAAATTCAGATTAATTCAATTGTTGAGTTTATATCATCCTATCATGATAGCGATCATTTTTCACAAAGAATTAATTTTGCATAGTGTAATTGTCCGTAAGCACACGAAGAATCACTCTTGAAAAGCCTATAATATATTTTGCAAAAAAAAGCATACTATACCATGTAGAAAAACCTCCAAAACACAATAACTACACGACTAATCTACTATATGTTTATTGGTGCCATTGCACTATAGATTTCTACAATGCAAATTGCCTAAGAATTAAAAAACCAACACCATTAACTACCTCAACTTTATTACTATCCACATTTTGTTTAAACCAAGCCTCCTCTTGCCCAATATCCTCCACACTTTTCTTCCTATTTCCCTTTACTTTTTCAACCTCCACAACTTCCATTACACCCCCATTCCCATTACCATTCAAATACTTCACTAAATCCCCCTTTTCTCCATTTTTTTCGCCCCCCATTGCCTCGCCATCCTTCAAAACCTTATCAAAACTGTAATTTCCATTAGATTGTGATCTTCCATTCACATTTCCATTCAATTGGGTCACAAATTCCCTTTCCCTCTCCTCAACTAAAGCACCAGAAGCTGAACCATTGTCCTCTCTTTGAACAGCTCTTACACGAAATCGATTTTCAAGAACTTGACTAAAATTGACTTTTCTTGATTGGAAAATTCTGGGTTTTTTACTACTTGTTCTTGGTGCAAACAATATCAGTGAATTAGTCAAACCAACTGAAACACTAGCCATAAAAAAAAAAATGTGGGTAGGAAATATAAAGCTAAAAAATTCAGTTTAATGCTGATTTCATAGCTTTCGATAATAAAGTTCTAATCAAACTATATACTAAAATAAAATGGAAACAAAAAAACTTTGTGGGTAGGAAAGCTAAAGCTGAATAAGTTCAGTTTAATGTTGATTTCATAGCTTTTGATAATAAAGTTCTGATCTTTAAGGTTTATTGCAAGAATTATATACTAAAATAAATATGAACGTGAATTTGATAGCTTTTGAGAATAAAGTTTTGATGTCTGGGTGTGGCTGAGGAAATTAGGTGCAAAGGAATTTTTAAGGTATTGATTATTTGAAAAAATTGAGGTGTATGGAGGGAAATGAGAGGTTGTGAAGAGGAGAGCGAGTGATTACAAGAGGTTTTTATTGGTTGAAATCATGTAAGGGTGTCTAGCCTTTGGACATCCACATGATATCAAAGCATCCCAAGTGGCATAATAGGCCAAAATCCAATATACGCAGCCAAATGGTGTTTTTAGTACTGAAATGACTATTTTACCCCTAAGCATAATCTCTATAAACACTTACAAATAGGGAGTAAAATAGTCATTTCTAAAACTAAATACTGTTTTGGTGTGTGTACTCTTTAGTTCAGTAAAGAGTAGTAAGATTTGTGCTCAAACTATAGAGATCTAAATTTCATCTAACATCTCAACTACGGAAAATATTTTAAATATCACTGCTTTCATTTTGCGTTCGAATAGATGTCTGAAATAATTTTGACTAACAAAACTTTAAAAAATATCTTTTTGATGCGCCATTTCCATTTATAACGTATAAAAGCGTAATGGCCAAAGACCAAAGCATTTTTATAAATATTAAAATTTTATAAGATTCGTTTTTTTAAATAAAAAATATTTACAATTGAATTGACGTTTGTCTGATAATAAGTTTAAAATTAATAAAAAGCATCAGCGTGGCCTTCTGGCGCCATTCTTTTTTGACATTAAAATGATACTTATTTCCCATCCATTTTTCTACATGTCCTTTTTCTTTCAACCAATACCAAAATCGATTCTTGTTTAAAGGCATAACTTGCATTCAAAATAAATACTCGTAAACGTAATTACAACAAACAAAAAGGATAGTAATTCTAATGACGAGTGGGTAAGAAAATCTCACCATTAAAAAATGGTTTATTAGTGAGGCTGAAGCTATGGTGGTACACATGTAGTACTTCTTCATTTATCTTGTCTGGGCACTTCCCAGTATACTTTCGAGCGATGCGAGGCACTAACTAGCGTCTCGCGCAGGCATGAATTTTATTTTAAAATACGTAGTGAAATCCTTTATGTGTCACTAAAACACACACTGAAATAATATCATTGCAAACTAAAATATTATTTGGTGAAATTACATGGATTATATCTATATCTCTAAAACACACACTAGTATCTATGGTTATTGACATTAGGTGGTGAGTTTAATACGATATCTTTCAGGTAATTTAGCCATTAACGCAGGCAAGTGGCCGTCGGGCAAAGAGCCGATTTAAGTGCGGCCTTTGAAAAAGAAAGAGCGAGGAAATATGTTCGGGGTTAATTTAGGCTCAAAAAGCGAAAGGCAAATTTGGCACATGTAAGCATGTTAATGTGGAGCATAGACCATGATAGAAAGAAATAGAAAAGAAATGAATAAAAGTTCAATGGAAGAGAGCAAGAACACTGCAAAAACCAGCTTGAATACAAACCCTTGTCCAACAAGCTCAAATTATCAATGTATTCAATGTGGATTTCTAATAAATACCCTTTACATTCAATACTCTCCTGGTAATATTCGACTCATGAAATGTGTAAGTACTTACTTGTTCTTCATCCATTTTCCCCAAAATGTAATAATTAATGGATTTTAAAGATAATCGAATGGTCTAGCGGTTACCATATTTCTTCTTAACTATAAAAAAAAAATAGTGGATTTTAGTGTTTTATTGTAGTTGTTAATAATTTCTTGAAATTGAATTCTCAGGGAAATTGCAAAGTGGTTGCTGATGAATACATTGAGTGTGAGATCATGATTCTGATAATTGATTTGATTCTTCATAAGCCCAAAGCTTATAGGCATTTGTTCTTTAATATGTTCCCTAGAGATGCATTATATTTCAAGGTGAATTTATGGGGTTTGTTATAATTGTTGTTTAGTTGAAAAGATTTTATCTTTATTAAATAGTTATTGTTTTTTAGATGAGTTATCTTAAGATAAAATTATGTGGTTTATTTTAATTCTAAGTTAA
Organism: Lithospermum erythrorhizon; assembly: GCA_019722365.1. NCBI lineage: Eukaryota > Viridiplantae > Streptophyta > Magnoliopsida > Boraginales > Boraginaceae > Lithospermum > Lithospermum erythrorhizon. Next base: position 2,163,122 of record JADFUC010001683.1, read on the forward strand.
AAAGATTGGATACAGTATACTTCAAGGTGAATTTATGGGTTTTGATATAGTTCTAGTTTAGTTGAAAAGATTTAATCTTTACTTAATAATTATTGTTATTTTAGATTAATTATACTTCAAGGTGAATTTATGGGGTTTGATATAATTCTAGTTTAGTTGAAAAGATTTAATCTTTACTTAATAATTATTGTTATTGTGTTTTGTTTACTCCAGGGAATATTGTGGAAATTAGCTTTGGCTTATTTATGCCTTGATGCTTGTATCCTTTTGTATTTCATATTCTATTGTGTCATGTTTTCGATATATGCAAAGGTTATAGATACAGAAAACATTATAATTCAATAGGAGGGTGATTGTTATTATGTTCTCGCCCTGATTATCTTCAAGTATTATAGATATCAAGTTGCGCAGTTTTGTTATTACTTTTGTTTTTCATTATATATTGTGAACCCAAGCGAGATATGGTTTTTCTCGTACTTCGTTAAAGTCGTAATCATCTGAGTATGTACCTTAAGTAATTGAAGACAGAATCCATGTGTTGACTGCAAACGGAAATAAACCGAGTTCACCGGCCACATTGAATTCACCAGCTCGGACATTTGCTAAGGTTTCTCTGCTGAAAACTAGTTTTTCACTTTTGTTCTCTCTACAAGAGGGAGGTGTGTCTGTTTGAGTTGTACTGAAATTGATGGAACACGTTTCTAATTGTTATTGTAGATAATTATGGATGTGATCTTTGGGAACCTTGCATGTTTTGGTGCATTGCTCACTGGTGCAAAAAAGATTCTGAATTCATCAACAGGAAATCTAGAGTAAATACTGCATCTTTACTTGCATCTTCATTTGTGAACATGTAGTTATTTTGCTATTGAAAGCTGTTTAATCTGGTTGGGAACGCATTTGCTCTTGCAATTTTATTCTAGCCCTTTAATTGTTTCTCTTTCAATATTTTAAAGTACTTTAAATTGATTGTTGTCCAAATACCGCAGGTACAAAGATATTTTACTGGCAGCCCTTGTTTCAAGTTATTTCAAGATGTTTCTTGTCACCATGATGGTATGGTCTTTATGTCATGTTACTGTTAGATGTCTAACTTGAAATTGCTGTTGTTGTTAGAATATAGTCACCTCTATATTGTTCACTTTTTTGCTCACCATATGCTAGTGAGTAGTGACTTGCATTTATGATAGATTACCTGATATGTAATATGCTCTCTTCAGGTCTGGGACTTCCCTACTTCAGTGGTTTTCATCATCGATATCTTTGTTTTGTCATCTAATATTGTGGCTTTGCAAGGTACTAAGTTACAATTTAAGTTGATGAGATAATTTGGGATATAAACTCTTTTTCATTCTTTGATAATAACATTAAGTTGATTTGCAAGTGTATAGCAGGACAAGTTTACTGCATGTTAAGAGTTTTATTTTATTTCAAGTTTCTACTTGAAAAATTTCACGTCTCTACAACTTCATCTGTACTAGTATTATTTGATTACAAGTTTCTTGTTGTATGATCCAGTGATATCAGAAGCAGCTATCTCTAGATGTGCTGGGTTGGCTCTCATTGCGAGCACGTTGAAGTTCCTGTTCAGTTGCGGGCTAGGCAATAGTTTCCCTCTGTCGCTTATTTCAAGTTATTCTTAAGTTGCAACCAACACATTTTATAATTTATGCGTACCCAAAATATAGCTGCTGACTAGAGGAGATTTATGTGGCAGCTGGTTTTTTCCGGTACAGGATGCTTACCGGTTTACATACAGTTGTTACACTTTAGGATAATCCTTTTGGGAGAGGTTGGAATGTTAATTCTAATCATGCCATTCTTCTCTGATTCATGTTGATATACAAGATATTGTGACTCACCTAACATAGAGGCATAGACATGATACCCAGGGGCGGATCTACGATTTTCAGAGTGGTGGTTCGAAATGTACATTAATTTTTTTTTTTGTGCTTCAAAATATGTATACTTTAATAAATACTGAGAAATTTTATAATCGACGTTTTCTAGCGCCATGCTGAAATTGGTCTAAATTATCACTAGGATCAATACTAAAAAAATATAACATAAAATTCATTTTTAATTGTTTTTTGATTTTCGTAATTTTTGACCATCGATTACTTTTATTCATTATCTAATAAATATAAATTTGTTTTATATAAATCCTAGACATTTGGTAGCCCTTACAAAGTCAGAAAGCCTTTTTAATTATGAAAAAATGAGGATGTCCCATACCATATAATTAAACAACTCATTGCGCAAGAGTATTCAACTTCATCTTGAAAATCGGATAGATACAACTCGATCATTCTCATCTACTTCTCTTCATCAATATTTCATAAATTAGACAATTCCCATAAAAATTAACAATGCATACACCTACTATATTTCATAAATTTCTTTGATTTTTTAGTTTATATTTCAAGAATTTTTTAAACAAACTTAATTATAGAATCATATCATAAAAGGAAAAAATATCGGAAGAACATCAAAATCTGTTGATTAGTTATTCGTTAGGTTTGTTTGTTCACGTTTAATTTCACTACATTAGCCCGTCGTAGGTGAATTATTTAGTTAGTGGATAAGGTGAGTAGGATTAAATTAATGTTGTTATCTTCTTATTAATTACAACTCAACTTCTCAGAGGGACCACAGTAAATAAAATTACCAAAATTAATAATAATAAAAGATTTTTTTAAACTTCTTTTCTTCGCCTTCCAAATCAAAACTGACTGTGACCTGCAGCGTCTGGCGTCTGGCTTATCTGTTTCTTTTCATTTTCTCTTTTTATTTCCACTAAAAATTCTTTTAAAGTTTTGGTCCAACATATAAATTTTTTTTGTTTTTTTAAAAGTGGTGGTTCAGTGAAGCAATCTGAGTCACTTTTTGATGATACCTTGTATTATTTATGTGAAATGTGCAAGCAAGAAATTTGTTGGTATGAGATGTAATACGAGATTATTGCGTCGTCGACTTCCTCTATCATTCACTTGAGCACTCAACTATGCAAATCTTACACTCAAGTATTAACTATTTCACACATCCATAGATTTTAGATCAAGAAATACAAAATGTGTTATTTTTAGGTCAACTTCTTCAATCAGGATGAATCAAACATCAAGGGGTGGTGGCGCAGTTGGCTAGCGCGTAGGTCTCATAGCTTCTGAGTAATCCTGAGGTCGAGAGTTCGAGCCTCTCTCACCTGACACTTTTTACTATCCCTCAGCCAGGTGATATTTTTTATTCTTTTAGGCAGCAGCTCAACCAATTCAATCGCTTCTCTCCGCCACCATAGGCTACTTCACTTGTAGAGTCGTAGCTATGCAGGCGGGCGAGAACAACAAGAAACAAGGCGACAGTTCAATAATAGTTAAAACCAGGCCTGTGAATTAAAAGTATCGTTAGATCTCATTAGATTTGCAATTCTTATACTTTTCCGGCTCCTTTTTCTGGATTGCTTTTAACTACCTTAGTAGTGCTTTGTTGGTTCAATCTTACGTGGAAATGCTTTTGTTGGTTCCAAATGAGATTAATATACTTTGCTAGTCAATACTAAAGCTGTATTAGAATTTTGATTTACAAAGTGCCCTTGAATGGCATGGCATTAGGTAAAAGGTAAGTAGTGCACAGTCAAAATGTACTTCCTAATCGCTAAAAATTTAGGAGAACCTTTACATAAGCTGAACCATACAGAGGACTAACAAACATGAGTAACCAGCTACGAATGAAAAAATGAGAGTGCCTGGGAATGGACAGGATCATATGTAAAGGGGCTGAACAGAGAGCATACACATCAGTCGGTTTTCATATGTTCGTTCCTGTTGCTAGAGCTCTCGGAACCAGAGTCCAGACCCAAGCATTTGAGGAAGGCTTGTTTAGCAAGGCCAAGAAAGTGGCAGGGGTGTTCTGGTCGAAGAGGCCTGAACATAACATCCTTTGTTGAAGGTCCTTCTCTTGCTTGAATTTGTTCTGGTGTGATCTCTCCTCCTGAATCCCTCTTTACGTCTTGGATTTCAGTCACCTGCAAAAGAAATCTTCAGGGTTTCAGTTTGAAGTTACAGATAGAATCAACAACTACTAAGTCCCATAGTGGTGGGGTGGGTACCTCCTCTCATCTTTTGATGGACATAAACACCTTTATTAACGCTCGAAAAATTAGTATATATCCTATTTTGACCATATAACACTATAAACAATGTAGTGACTCCTGATAATGATTGCAAGTCCTAAAGTAATAGGGGTGCAAAACTTCATGAAAACATATTTAATTATGAAATAAGAAATGATTGCATCGTAACAAACAGGGGTGAACAGAGTAAGTTTTGTGACGGACAACTATAAACAAAAGACAGTAGTTACGGAGATATATTGGCGGTAAAAGGGCCAGGTGTTAAGTATCGGCCTCCAACTCTTGTGGCCTTTTAAATGCGGTGTGGAGTTCGGCTTTCAAAAATAAGCGGCAGCATATTGAAGTAATTAAAAGGAAAGCGTCAATTGAGGCGCGGATGCTTGAGGATCGTAGGGTTACAGTAGTTAATAACATAACTAGATAAAGAGTAGTCAAAAACATAAAACTAAGCACAAAAGCATGCTAAGCCTGCATTTTTGCCAAACATGATAGTTCAATGATTTAGCATAATTATGATAGGAAAGAAAACACATAACAATGACTACCATCTTAAAAGATAAGAAGTAAACAAACTTGATTTCATCAAACAAATCACAACTTAGCATCAATAAAACCAATCACAATAACATCATTAAATTCACCAACCCAAAACCTTAATCTCAAACAGCAATTCATGCACCCATAGTTGCCCCCTCCCCAAGTGACATACCTGTGATGAGTTATCCGAAGAGTCATTAATGTCGACTTGGGTTTGACCAGAAGACGAAGCTGCAGAAGTGTTGCTACTAGACTGAATTGAATCCGTAGAATCCAGTGAAAATATAGTAAAACCAAAAAAGAGAACAAGTATGATAAGAAGCATGATTAATAATTGTATCCAAATCAGCCATGGGACTTTATAGCTCTCAATTATCAACTCTTCACCAAATTCATACATGTATATATTATATATTCAAGAAAGATTGATGGAAAATTAACAAGAAGAGTGAAGAAAACGGCGATGTCTAGAAAAGGAAAAGAAGAGAAGAATCAAAAGAGGGGGGCGTATGCGTATGGGGAGTGAAATATTTTCTTTTTTTTAACGGGCCGCAATGTCTATGTTTGAGTACGTATACGTCAACTGACGCAATATCACTTTCCAAATCAAGTCATTAAATCACCTTTAGTCGGCATACGTGTGACAGGCTAAACAGAAAAATATTGATAGGGATGAACCCATTCTTATCATGGTGCTACCGCATGAGATCTTTTGTATCGAATCCTGCACATTTCATGACAGGAACACATATCTCAGTTTGATGTTAAAAATTTAATTGAATAATCCTTTTTTTATATACAACTATACTAAATTGGGCACTTAGCAAAATCATATGAAATACTTCGTATTATTTGTGTCAAGTATACAAAAGAGCAGTATGAATCTACTCTACAAAAACATTACCACACATGAGTCAAAGATCTAATAATTATACTTGTCGAGCCAAACTCTCCGCTTAACTTGATATTGATTTAGAATCGAATTTGAAGTTAGCATTTAGAAAAGATGAAAAATTTAGGTAGTTTGATCGATTCACATAGGTCGTTTTAATAATTCAATTTGATGTGATTCGAAATGATCTATAAAATTAATTTTGTGTTTGATGGAGTTAGAATTAAACCGAACACAACTTGATGGGTCGCAGTCAAACCAACCATTAAGCCCATCAACAACCCGACCATTATCGAACTCGGATCATGGGCCGAACTGATCAACATTCAACGGTGTGCTTGTTGCTGGGCGAATTTGTGGTAGTCTTAGATAGTAGAGACAACATTAAATGCTTATTTTAATTTATTTTAATAGTGATGTTCAATTTTGATCATAAATTGATTTCATTTAATTATGTTGTTACTTCTTTGAAACATATTGCATCAAGTATGACCATAGTTTTTTGGAAACATACTTTTCAAAATATTTTTGAAAAGAATGATTATAATTTTTGAAAAAACACTTAATAGAATTATATTTTTCAAAAAATTAGGAGGCGGCTGCTGCATACTTTAGTTCATCCACTGAGATGAACATATATAGTAGAGGTGAAAAATAGCGATTCGATTAAATTTTTTTGTTAGATTTATTATTTATAAGCTGGCCAGATTTTTAAATGATATGGAGTGTCAGGTGAATACATGCGCAATCACTTGTTATGGTCTGGATTCACAAATATAAAGGATAAAACGAGTGCCAAAAAAGTTCCCAAACCAGCCTAAAAAACACGGTCTAGTTCATGGGATGCACGATTCTTGTTTCATATTTCTCAACAAATGGAAACTTTATGCTGCCCACGAGATAACATTTCAATAATGCATGTGAAGGATTTAAAAACAAAAAAAATACAGTTGAAACTTGAAAACTAGTTCTCTATGTTTGCACGTATATATGACCCTGAAAACTAACATAAAATATTTCCCAAAAGATTGAGAGAAAAGTTGGGTCCTAAAAAAGGAAAGCTTTTGGTTTCTTCAATAAGTGCATCACTTTCTTGAAATCATCCAGAAACAAAACGATTCTTCAAGCATTTGAAATTGAAGAAAACACTAAATAAAACATTGGCTTTTTCTTTCTTTTTGGTTTCAAGATGTCAATGCCAAATAGAACTTTGCTCAAGGTCATTATCCTTGGCGATAGCGGGTATGGATCAGTTTAATTTTTTTTTTCGTTAGTTAATATTTTTATGTTTTTTTTAGCCTAAAAGAATCAAGAAAAGTGAAATTTTCCAAGAGAAGTTTGATTAGTTGGTTTTAGATTGATTGATTCTTAACAAATGACAATGTAATTATTTGTTGTTGTTGTTTTCAGGGTTGGAAAGACATCTTTATTGAATCAGTATCCATATTCCATCATTCTGCTTCTTAAAAATAACTTAGCTAGCCCAACATTTTAATAAGTATGAAGAATCTCATTATGTCTTGTCATTTACTTAATTGTATATCATATATTGCTGATATCACTGACCAATGCATATTGTGCACTTTACCAAATTGGACATTTGTGGATCATTAACAACTACCTAGATATGTAAGCAAGTCCTTTAGGCAACAATATAAAGCAACAATAGGGGCTGACTTCCTCACCAAAGAACTCCTCTTTGACGACAAACTTGTGACATTACAAGCAAGTGATTCCTCCAGAACAAATAATTAAATTAGTAACTCGAAATTATTATTTGGTAAAATTAAATAATTAGTCTAAGGTTTGAAGTTGAATTACAGATGTGGGATACAGCAGGACAAGAGAGATTTCATAGTTTAGGGGCAGCATTTTATAGAGGTGCAGATTGTTGTGTTCTTGTATTTGATGTTAATGAACGCAAGACATTCGACTCACTCAAAAGATGGCAGCAAGAATTTCTTAAAGCGGTGAGCTTCAACTTCTACTAGTAACTTCAATGCATCGTGTTTCTATTGCGTCGGTCTCTGTTAAAAAAAATATAAAAAATATATCGTGCTTGTCATCATGTTTATTAAAATATTCAAATATTTCATTATTCTGTATAAATCATGATTTCATCACTGATTAAGTAGTTGGTTAAAGACGACGAGTAAAATATCAAAATTGTTACTACTATTAATTTTATTCCTATTTCGATTACATTCACATTCTAAAAAAATATCATTTTCCACTAGTGATGCAACTAATTAAAAGTGGTCATTGGATACACTTTCACCTTCAATCGAAAGTACGTTGCATTATCATCGTCGTCATATTTTTTGAATAGTACATCAAATCCATATATATTACAAATAAAATCTAGTAAGTGTAGTCGAAATTTTTTTTTCAAATGCTGAAATCCCAATGGAAGTTCACATTAAATGTCTAGCAAATAGATATACAACTATTGATTGCTGTCACATACTCACATTATTATCATAATGAAAATTGAACTTACTAACATAATACAACTCAATTAATTTTGTTTGATGATATATAAACTTCCCTTTATGTCTATATACAACAGGGGAATCCATCAAATCCAGAATCATTTCCATTCATTTTGATCGGCAACAAAGTGGACATCGATGGTGGACATAGCCGAAGGGTATTGATCTACATTCAACATTTTCCAATTTTTTTTTGTTAGTATTGAAATAAAATAATAATGGTTTTATAATAATATGCAAATAATCAATTTTGTGCAGATTTCTGAGATAACTGCTAGGGAATGGTGTAGTACAAAGGGAAATATTCCATATTTTGAGACCTCTGCTAAAGATAATTTAAATGTTGAAGCTGCATTTATATGTGCTGCTGAAACTACACTTGCTTCTGGAAACCAAGAATATATGTAAGTTATTATAAGTAGTCTCTCCAGCTTATCTTCACTTTTTTTTTTCTTTTTCATTTCTCCACATTTATATCCTTCATTTTTATTATGTCACATTTGGGTCCAGATGGCCATTAGATGAAGGGACACCCTCATTTTGGTGAGTATGCATGGATCATTGTATGTCCTGTTTTTATTTCATTCTAGCTAAATTGTGTCAATGAGGTTATATATATGTTAAGTACAAGTTTATTTGACGTCAAAGTTTCAACTCGAAAGAGAAAATGTCAATTAATTTATATCGAATGGATGGAGCATAAGTACATTTTTGAAAAATTAACAGTATATTTAAAATCGAAAGGCCGTGGTTCCGAGGCAGAGCTATTAACGTGTATCATCTATTCAATTTGTCGCAAGTGTATATATCTTATGTTTCTCTATAAGAGATTATAACATAAACTATTTTGTATACATTTTTACAGTGATCTAAAGAGGATACCAGAATCCGTTTCAGAGATTGAGCCTAATGGAAGATGTTCATGCTCTTGAACTAAAGATGCACGAATCATGGAAAATCATGTTTTTCAGTTATTAATGATATATAGTGTAGTTTTTTAGTGTCTAGTTTTTTATTTTTCCTTTCCATAATTAAATTATTGCTATTGTCCTGCTATTTTTTGTGGTGGGAGTTTGCTAGGATAAACATTTCAATTGAAGTGATGTACTATTTGATAATGAAAGCTCATTTGATGTTGTAATTAAGTTCTACTTTCTTGAAAATTATGGCTTCTAGTCTAATGGTTATTATTCCAAATTTCCATATGAGAGGTTTTAGGTTCGATTTACAGAAGTATTTTATAAAACATTCTCCATTTAGAAAAAAAAAAATTATACTTTCTTGCAATTGTACAACCAAAATTTTCACTCGTCTTTTGCACTTCTACTGTTTTCAACTTTTCATAATCTTTTATATACTTCTAATTTTCCCCTAATTGTTCCATGACGGTTTTAGTTGGATTGGAGTATATTTAGCTGCTTGTGCTTAAATTTGCCGAATCCTTAACAACACACTAATGGATAAGTTCAATATGAGTTACACATATTATAACGTACCAAATATCAGCCATGAAATGATAAGTTCTACATTCCAGTAAAATTGAAACCCTAGATATTCAATAAAAGCTCAAGCTTCAAAAACTTATCCACTATAGTAACATCTAGATGTCATCCACTCTTCTCTAAAAGATTTCAAAGACACCAACAATGTGATTCATAATTTTACATTTTTTTAAAATATTAATTAAAATGAATTGATCACAGTAATTTATAATTTTTAAAAATCATCTCGAGTCAAATATGTGTTAAAATGAATTAACGACAATATTAAACATAATCTAAACAAACTTGTGCTTTCATGCTACATGTGTAAGAATGTGTCTGATTCGATCGCTATCGATGCTTAATATCCATGATTCACCCGATCTCAAATTCTCAAATTCAAATAATAATTTAACATATTTTCTTTAATTCAATTTCATTTCCTAAATTAATTTTAAAGATTTATACTCAATCCCGATTCATCCCGATCCGAATACGAGATAAATAGTTTTTCATGTTATCATATTATATAGTCCTAAATTAATAATCCAAACCTCACAATTTGGTCAATTTTCTAGGTAGCATATTTCCAAAAATGATGGCTTACTCGGCGGCGCCACCTCTTAATTATAGTTATGTCAGCCGCAATTTACCGTTTCTCAGCTCTTCTCCTAAACCAATCACCTCCATCTCCTTTCGATCATCACGGTCCATTTTCTTACGCAAAACAAATCTCACCGTTCGATCATCTTCCGTGGAAGGTATAAATAATTAATCCTATACTCAATTACTCATTCTTTAATTAATTAATTAATATCTAGGGTTATTGACGTAATCAAGTGTGGCTTATTATGTTTTGGTTATTTTATATTTTGCTAGTTTTTTGTATTTTATGTACGGGCTATTTCAAAAGATTGTCAAGTTTGATTTTTTGATGGTCGAGATTAATTAATTTTGTATCGTTAATTGACATAGGTAAAATTTGAATCAAAATTATCATATTAATAGTCGAGTATATTAAAAATTTCTAGGATTATATATATTTTCAGCAAATATTATATTACCTCCATTTTATTATCAATTTAACCGGAGGGTTGACTTAGCAATTAAAACCATCCTGCTTTAAGCATATATGGAGTATTAATCTTATAGCGGCCGTGGCATAGCTCAACTAGTAAATAACTAGAGACTAGGAGTCTCGCTTTTTCATGCAGTTTCATGCAGTGTGGTTCGACTCTCATAAGGAGCGAATTTATATTGAAATGTGGTTAAAAGGAAAACTCTACTACTTGATCAATTGAGGCACATCTCCGACTAACTCCTCCGTGGTACCCAATCTTGGCACCTCGAGTGGCCGTTAGTGTAACGACTTCACACTTTTGAAGTATTAATCTTATTTAAATATTATGTTGTTCTCAAAGACGGCAACTTCTATTTATAACTGAGTTTGGAGTTTTACTAATGTTGCAGCACCACCTACAGCTGGAGGAGTAGCACCTGCCATCTCATTGACAGACAATGCAATGAAGCACTTGAACAAGATGAAGTCGGACCGAAATGAAGATTTATGTTTGAGAATCGGTGTCAAACAAGGTGGATGTTCCGGCATGTCTTACACAATGGAGTTTGAGAACAGAGCAAACGCTCGACCAGATGATTCCATCATTGAATACAATGGTTTTACTATAGGTATATTGGATTTGCTTGTTTCTTATGATCTTGTTTGTTCCTGATCTACCTCCCTAGTCCCTACCATTATAATCAGCATATGTTCAATTCTTAATCTCTGAAATGAATAATACGAAAGGATCTTCAGAGCATCTAATTATCATACTCATATCAATGCATCATATTCTAACTATTTTTGCTAGTAAGAGACTCGTCAAAATCATCCTCCCATAATATAAATGAGCCGAGCATGAATTAACTTTAGTATGAGATATCTGGCAAGTTGGTCGGCTTGATACTAGACTCCACCACCCATGATCCACCCCATCCCACTCCTTTTTATCCCTTAGTTTCCTTCATCCCTCGGTCTATAATCTTTTTTTAGACATTAGCGTTCGTATTTACCAACTTTTATTGCAAGCCGATAGATTTATTGAAGCTCATTTAGTGCAGAATATAATGCTCAATATATAAATTTTCATCTGCTGGTGCTGCTTTACAGTTCTACACTATATCTATTCATATATAGTACTCCATATTATATAACTGAAAAATGATTCTCCTTGTTCTTTGTATTAACAGTTTGTGATCCGAAAAGTCTTCTCTTCCTCTTCGGGATGCAACTCGATTACAGCGATGCTCTTATTGGTGGAGGATTCTCTTTTACAAATCCAAATGCTACACAAACCTGTGGGTGTGGTAAATCATTTGCAGCTGAGATGTAACAATATGTAAACATGTAGTTACAAAAACTATGTTTACGAATATATGGTTTATGGAGACATGTAGTTGAAAAATGATCATTTACCTATCTATTAGTTTATATGTGTAAAAAAAGATGTAATCGACTTTGATGTCAATCCTTCAATTTGGCTTCCAAGTTGTATTAGTACTAATATAATGTAAATTAAGGAATTAATTCATTATTCTGGCACAACTATTTTTATAAAGCAGGTCATTTAAATAAAAACGAAAGAAATACAAGATATTTCAAGATATAATGTACATACTAAATCAATCATTTCAATGATATACATCAACCCTAAATCAATCATTTCAATGATATACATCAACCTTTCTCATGTTCACTCCTCCCTAGCTTGATGGCTCCTGTTTTTCTAGCTTCGCGGACATTATGTACAAGAAATATTGCGTCATCGTTGAACAAATGGATTCCATCTTTGAGAGCATAAGATCATATTCCGAACATTTTAATGTGGAATTATGATGTTCGCCTTTGTTAAATTAGATGGCAGCAGGCTTACACCCTTGGTTCCGAACTTGTTTGGAGCTAACTCGAGCGCTCGAGAAGTCTGCAGCGCCATCTCAGAATGCAGTTGGAGACATTTAATAGCCATCTGCAATGAGTAAAAATATCCGACATATATCAGAATCAAGAAAAGCTAATGTTTACGACCAGAAAATGATCCTAAACGATGGGATCCATTTGTTCTTATGCTGGCCATCTTGGAATTTGATAGAGGTTGTACAGTTAATAAGGCAAAGAAACACAATCAAATATACCGAGAAAAGACTAATTTTCTAAGCTCTTAGTTCTCGCTTACCGTGTAGCAATCTCTGTCTACATCCGACTCAGCTACTTGAAGAGCAAATGTGCGGATCCATTCAAGGCCATTAGAGATTTCTCTATTTCCCTCAGACAATGCAGATGCCACATAAGAAGGTTGAAGAGCTACCAGAGTACAAGATGCTGCAAAAAGGACGGCTCGCCTAACATATGCTTCCTTGTGAAGGGATATCGCTCTGGTAAGTGCACAGAATAAAAATGATCAGAAATTTGTACCTCAAACAAAAAAAATTAACAATTACGAAATATAAAAACTTGAGAAACTCAGCGAAAGCAAAGCATGAAAACATGTAAATCCGAGCAAGAAAACATTATGAGTTGTCAAGAACATGTAAATCCGAGCAAGAAAATATCATATCCATCAGCTAAGTGGAATAAGGCCATCTGGCAAAGACATGCAAATAACTAAAATGTTATACTAAGAGATGTAAATACCTGGAACTCAACATATCTAAAAGAGGAGACGCTAAAAAAGATGCCTCAGGATGCATGGCAGCACATTTCATGCAGACACCAAGCATGTAAATAAGTCTTCCAAGCACAATAAAGTCTCTCCCAAGTAAATCGATACCATGTTTTCTCTTATCAAACCCCTGCATAGCTGGAAGCATAAATGCAGCAGCATATTGTGGAAACTTATTCTGGGACAAATCCAGGTGTCTCTCTTCGGTGGTGGATTTAAGGCTCCATCTATGTGTCTTTCCCTGTTTAGTCTGACCAGTCTTAGCAGGAAGTTCTCTCTCATAAGAATGAGACCAGTTCAATACAGTTCCTGGTGATGGCAATTCTTTCCAGGAACTTGATCCAGGAGGTCCACCGTTCCGAGGTATAAACCATGGTTGATCTGACACGGATGATATAAGTGTAGTTGGACGATTTCCCAGATTTGTAACTTTTGAACATGCCAACTCCTCAGCTGCATTAGTCATTATCTCGAGAATCAGTATCCTCTGACTGACATCTAAATTAGTAGAATACAGAAGCTTGTTTAAGGACTCCAGCGATTCAAGAGGACATGTGACTACCATTGCTACTAGTGCTTTATGTCTCTTTTCCTCAGAAGAATCTTCTTCTCCTTCTACTGTGGCATCAGAACAACGAACAGTGATAAGAATCCTGACCAGTTCATTGGCTACATGTCGAAGCTCATCAGGCGATGCCCGAATAAGCCTCTCTGCAACGTCAAGAGCACCTTCAACCTGTGAAGCAGAATAATTGTGAGACATGAGAATCATAAAGGTATGGTATATAGCAGTGAACTGTACATAACTAAATTTATGACAAATGCTGTTCAATTTTGGATCAAACGGCTGGTTTAGCAAGGGAACAATACTGGATGGAGTTTCAAAACGAAATATTTGAAGTAAAGAAGCAGGCAGTGAGTGTGAGGAACCACAGCAACATCTGACTTTCTTGTAGAGAGTAATATTAAGAAAGAAGAGCTGAACAGTATAGTAATCATTAAGAGGGAAGAACTCACAGCATCAGCATCATCCGACTTTCTTAGAGCTCCTACAACATCAATAATTTGTGCGAATTTCTTTTTGAGATCAGCACCATCATCTGATAAATCATAGGGTTGCAAGGATGAGTCACTTGATGTGTCCGATTCTTCACCAGAACTATAATCCTGATCTTCATCAGACCCCAAATTAGTAGATAAATCTGCAGGATCAACAATTTCATCTGGATCCATTATTCTGAATTCAGACGGCTTCTTTTTCATATCCACTTTGGAACTTCCCAACCTATCACTATTATGGTTGATTCTATTCATCATGGGTTCACTCATGTCTCCAACTGAACTATGTGATGCTGATGCAGCAACGGATTTCTTTTTCTTATCAGCTAAACCAAATTCCCAATCAATTGGGTCCTCGGGATTGCTATCGTCAAGATACAGAGGATTTTGTGGGTCAATCACCTTAGAGAATACTAAAGCAATGTTGCTAGCCATTCGCCTGACCATATAATCAGCACTCTCCAACCTACCTGAAAATATTTCAGATTAAGACCTTAGAAGAGCGGACCTGACTCATAAAAATCATCTATACCAGAAAAATAGTGGAATTACAGCTAACTCCTTGAAGAATTGAAGGCATAGCCTCTTTGGCTGCATCTAAATCTGTTTTTGACATCTTCTCTAAACAGAGGCCTAATGCTGCAGTTACATCTGCATCTTATATTAAGGAATCACAAGTAATTAAGGAATAAACTCCAGCTCTGATTCACTAAGGCAAAAAGGGAAAAGGATACAGACTTGTTGTTCAACTGGAGCTGACTGAACAAACTCTTGCCTAGACCATGCTGATGCAACCCGTTGTACTGTCTCCAAGAGAACATGGGTTTCATAAGCCCCCTTCTGCAAAGAAGTTCCAGGCTCTTTTTGAATGACAGCAAAGTGAATGATCCAATTCAGGCAACAGACAGGAAATACTTTCCAGAGCAAAAACTTTTCTGTGAACATAGACCTGGAAGTAAAATTTTCTGTGAGCAAAATTTTATTTTCTATGAAAAAATGGGACACAGTGCTTAAGAGAAATCATTATCATGGACATATTGTGGCATAAACTATGTTTTATTCAAACTTGAACACCCCAATTAAACAAAGAAGCGGAATGCATTTGAAGATAAAAATATACAAATAATATAGAAGTAAAAGAAATATAGAAGGCAATGCTTTATGGCGTATTCAGAAACCTTATTGATGATTGATGTTTGAATATATGATGATATAACATCCACAAAACCCAGTAAGCTTCAGCGTCAGTGGCACTTTGGGCAGCTAAGTTATGCAAGAGTTGTTCCGACATTCTTTCAATAGAGTAGGGATCTTTGATTGCCTGCATTATCTTGGACCAAAAATTGATGCTAGTGTTTGGCATTAATAGAACCTCACTATCCATGACACTAGCTTCCGCTAATAAGCTCCTAACTTGTCTGAGAAGTCGAGGAATAATTTCAGTTAACAGCACATCTGCAGTCGATACCCGACAAATACCATTTTAGCAGCAAATATTTCTATTTCTGAATCTCAAAGAAGGGATATGATCTTATAGACAGATTAAAATTTATTTCAGATACCAGCAGAGCCTCTACGGCACATCCGAGAAAATAATTCCCCAACGAACACAACAGCAACATCCAGATTTGACACGTCTCCTTTTCCACTGAAGGTATCATCCACTCCATCAAGAAGTTGGGCAGTTATCTGCTTGAAGAACAAACTGGAAGGCTCTAGTTAAGAATACGCAGCAAGCAAGATGCAGACAATACAATATTGGGATCAATATGCAATTATGGTCTGGAATCAAGTTGAGTTGGCACACAGAAAAGAAACTAGTGCCCCTAAACCTAAGCACTTGGAAAACTCTACTTCCTATCATCACTAATTTAACGTTCCCCTACAGGAGTCCTTAAGCATGGTACTACTGCTGCTACTTCACTAAATAACACTGAATATGTTTTGAGCTTGTGTATTTGAAGGCTGTACAGAAGATCAAATATACATCTTTCTTACGGTATTTTTACACTTTTCTGATTTACCAAAATCCAATGTAAACATTTAGGCATTCACAATTTGAAGATTGAATGGTAGATCTTAGATAGCAACAGTGTTTGGCTACACTTTTTTCTGAAGCTTGTAAGTAACGATGCAAGACAAACAGATTCATTTGTAGGCAGCTTACTTACAAAGGTGACCTACTTATAACTACAATGTTTTACAAACAAGTTATATTCAAACAAATACAAAATAAAGTAAAAAATTGGATTGTAGAACTTTTTCGCTCTACTATTACTTATCTAAAAAAGCTAAAGGTAATAAGTCTTCAAACATTTTAACGGAAATAATCCTGCACATACAAAGAGGAAAGTGCGATGGAAACAATTAGTAACAACAAAACAATGAGGATACTGAGAAGAAAGTGAAGTAGGGGCTCGTGGCCGTGCTTTATCAGGGACAGATGTTATCAACTGCGCAACATTTGAAACTGTCTGCTTGAGCTGATCAATTGAGAGACCTTCAAACTGAACAGAAGCACCAAAGTCCCGAGTAATCTGAAGTAATCCATCGTTTTCAAGCAAGCACAATACCAGTAATCTGTAATAAGAAAAAGTTGAATATGCGGTATACACAAGCTTTTTCCTAGTAAACATTATAGGCATTATTCAATAATGACAAATGAATTCAAAAACCTGATAGTGACTTGTGTGAATATAAACAATATAGCGAGATCATAAGCAGGTTGTTATTCAAGCGGAAGATATTTCATGGGAAGAAAATGTAAGAAGCTCAGGCAACAAGCTATTTTTTAAAAGTCAGACTGAACCCACAAAGTGAGATGGTAGACCTCCTATGAAGGGTAAATACAACACACCATCTTAAAAAAATGTGTTCCAAAAATGTAAATTTAGTTACCTCTCAGCATTTTTGCAGACAATCGTGCTTTGACTAGCATCCCCTCCAGTGTAATTCAGGCAAGGAACCAGTGCCTGAACAACCTCAATAACTCGAATTCATTCACTTAAAAATAATTTGATAATAAATTTCTCTTTGCAGAAATTGGAAAAGAAGCTAGCCAATTCGAGGCAACATCTGCATAAAAAATATATATTATGATAAACTGTAAGTGAAGGTATACACAACAGATAAACACTATCACTAAAGCCTCTTCCATCACCCCCCAAAAAACTATCGAATGAATTTTTATTCCCAATCACAAAATTTGACATTTTTTTACAGTATTACAAATCATGTTAGAATGAGGAATGCCCTTCAAAAGCAAAATCATATAGAACAAGAATAACAGGTAAGCTTCTCTTCAGCATGATATTCTCCTTCTTATGAAGTCTTAATTGATTTCTCATGAAGCCCCAAAATCGAATCCATTCAACAAACATAAACAAGAATGCACAAAATATGAGACAATGCACTGTCTCCCTTCATCTCATGAACTGTGATATGCTTAGAATAGTCGATTTTTTAACATGCTTGCCTGCAAAGAAACAATCCTGATTGAAATGTATCATTTAGCTAAAACTGAAGAATTCATTACCATATAGAAGAACTCTGGCAAGTGTACGAAACGCAGCTCCTCCATAGAACATTTTCCAATTTTCGCGTCTCTCATCCTCGCTCAATACTTCCACATTCCGCACCTTCATTAAGAATATAAAAAAGTCAGCAATTGAAATTCGAGGACCTTACTAGCTTCTCGACAAATGTACCAAAAATCAAATAAACAAAAACCAAACCTCATCTCTGTATTCCTCACTAATGATACCTACAAAAATAAATTAACAGAAGTTGATGAGATTTTGAAACTAAGATGTTACTCACTCAATTCACAAAAGACTGCTCATTTTGATTTTCAATGCTCAAAATTAACAAACTTTGAAGTCTTAATCGAGACATATAACTCAAATATGATTTAATATTAAAATACACTAAAAATACTATTGCATACATATTTGGTGAAAAATATATCAAATTAAAGGAATTTTAATGTAGTTACGATTAACACGATAATTTTGATTCTATTCAAATATATATATATGTGTACATTCAAGCTATAAAGTTTGTTAATTTTCACAATTGAAAATGATTACATGTGGTGTATAATATTTGGAAGAAAATATGAATTTAATAATTTAATAATTGATCGAAGTCGAATATATACATGTCCGTTAGAGCTAGAAAGTTTGTTAATTGAAAATGAAAGTGGACAATTATTTTGGGACAAATGTTGAAATTGGATAGTACTGACCAAGAATAGAGTGAGAGTCAATGGTGAAGATGAGGGAGGTAAGGGAATGGAGGGTGGAGATGAGCTGGTCAACGTGGGTTGACTCATTTATGGAGGTCATGACGTGTCCCACTTTTTCCAGTAGTGTCCTCTCCGTTGGTTGCTCACAATTCCACATTTTTAGTAATTTTAAGTTTATACTTTCGTTTCAATTAAGAACAACTAGATCAATGTCGGTCAAATTTATTAAGTATACAAGGTTTTCATGGAAGTAGACTCGATCGTTATTTTTGCTTTATCACTCTCATAATGTCTCTTACTCTTCAAATATGATCGATCTATCAACACTATACACACTGTATCAAGAACGCTTTAGAAATAATAATTTCGCCTTAATAAACTTCCTAACCACTACACCTCCAAATGTATGACAAAATAAATATTTCACATCCAAACCCAACACTATTCTTTTTTCGAGCCAACAATAAATAAGTATCCCATTATTTTCGATGATCAAATAATCATATTTTGTCCTCATAAAAATTTTAACACTATATTTTTTTAGTAAGTTGTTTAACTACGTTTCATATACTTTAACCATCTCGATATCATGTATGAAGTGATTACATATTTTCAATCACATAATGTAGATAGATGAAACAATGTAAATTACATAGCAATCGAGAAGATGACGAGGATGAGGAGGGGGTTAAAGTACAAATAAAAAATAACCTAATTAAATAATCAATCTCGTTGGGAAAAAAATTAGGGTTTTAAGATTCCTAGAAAAATACGTACGTATTTTGCATAAACCCTACTCCCCCCCCCCCCCCCCAAGCTTGACAAATGGAAACAAGGCCTCCCAATTCTCTTTCAACCTTCATCGACCAAACAGTAGTATGTGTATCCATTATTGCATTATCCATCAAATATGTTACAGTTTTTTTTTTAAATTGGTTTTAATTTTATGAAATTTGTTACAGGTTCCAGGTGATGTTGTATTGGACCTCTCAAAATTGACCAATCAAACTATCAAGCTTGGAACTGGTCTTCGTCAGGTACTTAATCATCTTACTTTTAATTGTTTTTCAATTTTAAGATCGTATTTTTATTATGTTTAATTCACTTTTTTATTGAATTAGGTGTTTTAAGTTTGTTATACTTTTAATTTACAATCTATGTCACATTGGTTATTTAATTTATCTTTTTTATATATAGTTTTTAACACCAATTATCAAAAAATATAAAAAAAATAGCACCTTTTTCGGCAGAGATTATTCTCTACCTCCTTTCGGTGCCTCGTGTTATGCCTCTTGCTTTGAAATTTGTACATTGTGCATTGGGTGGTTAGATCATAACTACATATGTTCTCCTTAATACATTGGCCTACAATATTCTAAAATGGGAGGCATATAAGGAGGTAGATGATCATTTCCATTTTTTGGGGACAAACGATCATCTTCCACTTTTGGTGCCTTCTTATATAGTTATATACCTATGGTTTTAAAATATTGTACACCATGTATTGAGGACATCATGGGTGTTTACAATGTAATGACCCAATTCATGATGAACAAATTTCAAAAACAGAGAATTTCGGAAGGAGCTAGACGATTCTCACCTCAGAATTATCTCTACCAAAAAATGAACTTGTATATCCCCGTAATAGTCATAAGTCTAGATATATATTCATACAGTGCGATAGATGTTGATTACTTGACTTTTGGGTATGGTGCTTTGTATGCTCTTTAGTAGTAGGCTAGTAGCCTAACATGATACCTTCTTGATTACTCTGTCAAAGAATAGAAATACAATACTCCCTCTATTTCAAGTGAACTGAAAAGTTATTTTCCAACAAATAATCTAATTGCCTTCGAAACAATAATTCATTCAAATAACAATTTTTTTAGTAAAAGATTCATATTGCTAGATACTCTATGCCAAATAATTATACGAAATAATTTGAAACATTGAAAAAACTTAATTTGAATAAGATCAATTTGAAATATGTATTTCTCAAGTGATTAGTAAAACCTCGAAGTTAAATTGAGATGAAGGTAGTATGTTCTTTGACTGCTTGCTTTATTACAGCATCATTAATTCTTTAATTAGTTATGTTATGTTTTGTGTACAGGACTGTGATTCTATAACTGTCATGAAGGCCGGGAAATTAAGGTTCTCAAAACCAAACAAATACTGGGTTGAAAGCTCTCACAAAAGGGTGAGAACAGCGATTCAACAATTTTATTTGTGGTTAATGGTTTCTTCTAAACAATTTTCTACAGATTTTTCTGTGTATTCCTTTCCTTCAACATTGGCAGAGAGTTTGACATTCAACAACATTTATATATTTTTTTGTGGTTAATGTTTTCCTCTAAACTTTTTCTAGTGATTAATGGTGTTTACCATTTTTTAATGTAGAGCACTTGCATCATACGCAATGATAAAATACAGTTTTCTCGCATCATAAAAGTGGTTGTCTGATTCTGGAATCTCTTGTCTGCAGTATGTTCCTTGTGCTGGGGATACCATTCTTGGTATTGTGATTGATTCTAAAGCAGAAGTAAGCACTCTATTCCCTGAAGAATTGTTCTGCTAGTTCTGTACCTTGACTTGCAAGTTTATTTCGCTCGGGTTTTCAGGAGAATTCATCATTCACAATAATTGTGCTTTCTTTTTTGCTATAGAATTTCCTTGTTGACATAAAAGGACCAACACTGGCATTTCTGCCTGTTCTTGCTTTTGAAGGAGGAACTAGGAGAAACATACCCAAATTTGAGGTGAGTCCTAGCTTTGTTATATTACTGAGTAGCTGACTTGAGCTAGTCTACATGGATTATGTACTCATGACAGTCACTAGCTATTGTTGAGTAGCTGAGTTGCCTACATCCGTTCTGTCAGAGATTATCACTATCCTTTTGTTCTTTGCAGGTTGGTGCGTTGATCTATGCCCGAGTTGTTAAGGCAAATACTGGGATGAACCCTGAGCTGTCTTGCATGGATGGTTGGTCCTTTGTAGCATACACATTACCTTTAGTCTATAGATAAACTGGCCTTAGTTTTTCTTCCCTCGTCTCTTACTCTTGTCTTCTGCCTGGTAGCTAACGGTAAAGCAGCCGAGTTTGGTCCCCTTAAAGAAGGTTTTATGTTTGAATCATCAACTGGCTTATCAAGAATGTAAGATTTTGTCGATTGAAAAGAATGGTGTTTAGTTCATGGCTTCACGGATACCCTCCAGTTTTTCCTTCATTTACTGAAGAAAAATAGGTGCTCTTTATATATTCTGACAAGTGCCCTCCATTGACATAGGCTTCTGAGCTCACCTACATGTCCTGTTCTTGATGCACTTGGGAAGAAGCTCTCCTTTGAGATAGCAGTTGGTTTAAATGGCCGTGTTTGGGTATACATCTGAATTTTCTTTCCATTACATATCCTTGGAGTTGTATTTTTAGACTGAAGCATTTACTCTATGTGCCTTATTTCTACTGCCCAGGTAAATGCTGCCTCCCCATCTTCAATTATCCTTGTTTCAAATGCCATAATGAATTCAGAGTCGTTAAGTCCAGTTCAGCAGAAGATCATGGTGGATAAGCTACTTCAAAGAGTTCAATAATAAGCAGACCACAATATTAAGCACTTGCATGGTGCAAAAGACGCTTCCCTTAATTTGTGCTCCGACAAAGTTCTCCAGACGGCAATGGTGGTTGTGGAAGGTGGTGACTGGTTGGAAGAAAGAAGATAGATTTTCACATTCCGACCTTTAAATGTAGGTCATGAGCTTTATTTGAAAGATTTTCGAAGAGGATAACGAAAGACTTCTGCAACTAAGCCAATATTATGAAATATGAAAATTGTGTTCCTGCGTCGAAGGCATAAACATTCTCCTTGTCATCTTTTGAGATACAACATACATTCCATTGTCTTTGACCATATATGACAACTGAGGTCCTTTTTGCTAATCAAGTTACACCAACTATTCTGAATCTTTTGTCACAAAAGAATGCAAAATTTAATTCAAAATGTAAAGTAAACAAGAGAAGCTGAAATGTAATTTCAAAATATAAAATGCATCTTATCTATAAAAATTTGAAGCTTGTCAATCTTTTTAGAGATGAATGAAGGCAGTATATCTTTTCACAAGCTACAGAGATTGCAAAAAACAAACCATTTCAATGTTATGACTTTTCTTTTGCAGATTGCTAACCTAAAATAAATCAAGGAAAACAAGAATCCCTAACAAAACAGACACTGTGAACCGGACAAAATGCCTAGTTGCACCACTCTCTGCTAGAGCCAAAGGGAATAGGCAACCCCCTGTTGATATATTGGTCTTAACTATGCTTGCCATTCCTTCAAAATCGCATGACTCGACGTCCTGATGAGTCATCTGGAACAACATGTTGAATGCATATGAAGCATTACCTCTGATATCCAAATTACTGCAAGTTCCTCCTAATCCTAAGCTTGTACAATCCGATTGCAGGCAAGCATATTCAAAGGCTTTTTGGATCTTATCGTCATCATTAGAGTCGTTCTTCAGGGCGCACCATTGTTGTTCCATGTACGCAATATCTTTTACCACCAAAAAAAAAAAAAAAAAAAAAAAAAAAAAAAAAAAAAAAAAAAAAAAAAAAAAAAAAAAAAAAAAAAAAAAAAAAAAAAAAAAAAAAAAAAAAAAAAAAAAAAAAAAAAAAAAAAAAAAAAAAAAAAAAAAAAAAAAAAAAAAAAAAAAAAAAAAAAAAAAAAAAAAAAAAAAAAAAAAAAAAAAAAAAAAAAAAAAAAAAAAAAAAAAAAAAAAAAAAAAAAAAAAAAAAAAAAAAAAAAAAAAAAAAAAAAAAAAAAAAAAAAAAAAAAAAAAAAAAAAAAAAAAAAAAAAAAAAAAAAAAAAAAAAAAAAAAAAAAAAAAAAAAAAAAAAAAAAAAAAAAAAAAAAAAAAAAAAAAAAAAAAAAAAAAAAAAAAAAAAAAAAAAAAAAAAAAAAAAAAAAAAAAAAAAAAAAAAAAAAAAAAAAAAAAAAAAAAAAAAAAAAAAAAAAAAAAAAAAAAAAAAAAAAAAAAAAAAAAAAAAAAAAAAAAAAAAAAAAAAAAAAAAAAAAAAAAAAAAAAAAAAAAAAAAAAAAAAAAAAAAAAAAAAAAAAAAAAAAAAAAAAAAAAAAAAAAAAAAAAAAAAAAAAAAAAAAAAAAAAAAAAAAAAAAAAAAAAAAAAAAAAAAAAAAAAAAAAAAAAAAAAAAAAAAAAAAAAAAAAAAAAAAAAAAAAAAAAAAAAAAAAAAAAAAAAAAAAAAAAAAAAAAAAAAAAAAAAAAAAAAAAAAAAAAAAAAAAAAAAAAAAAAAAAAAAAAAAAAAAAAAAAAAAAAAAAAAAAAAAAAAAAAAAAAAAAAAAAAAAAAAAAAAAAAAAAAAAAAAAAAAAAAAAAAAAAAAAAAAAAAAAAAAAAAAAAAAAAAAAAAAAAAAAAAAAAAAAAAAAAAAAAAAAAAAGTAAGTTTTCACGAAGTCGAGCGTCACCATTCTTTAGATGAGAGGAGACATTCTTCTTAACATAATTTTGAACATTAATTGTAATGTGTGCACTTATCATTATTAAACAGGTATCATTTTGATGTATGTGAAATAACACGAACGAGTCGATGTAAAAGCTCAACGAGCGTTGAAATAAAAAAAAGGGTAAATTCGTATGAAAAAAATTCTTACTTTATGTCTACGCCACCTTTCTTAAGATGAGCCGATACATTGTTTTTCACATAATCTTTTGCATTATCATAATCTTTGGCAAAACGTTCCAACTGATTATTTGGAACACCCACCACATCATAATCCCTGTCTGTTGCAAAAATGTTTGATTTGTCCAAATATCTGAATCAAAAAGCTTAATCTTCTTGATATTATTATCTTTCAAGATTTGTACTATAACATCTGGATCAAGAACTTGTGCAGATTGTGTTCCCCAATTTACCCCTAAGCCATCTGTAGCAAGGCTCGGTGTTAGCAAAACTGAACAGGTCATGACCCATATTAGAATATGGGACATGGTTGAAGATATTAAATTTGAGATAAAATTGAAAAAAAAAAGTTGCAGTTTCTTCACTTTGTTTGTTGCAAGTGTAGATAGATGTCCATGTTTTTGTGTTGTAAGAATTTCATAGTTAAACATATATATATAAGTTAAAGAATTAATGCAATAGCGCAAATTTAGAAAAAATGGGTGTCAATAAAGGTCAGTATAGTTTCTTTGTTTTGTCCAGTGGAGTCCGACTAATATTATGTTATGCCATTGTTTTGATTCATTTTTTAAAAGAAGATTGGAAACATGAGGTTACTAGGCTGACCAATGATATTACAGAAATGCAACACGTATATATTCTGATTATAAACTTTTTCAAGCTTCCTTAATTAATAACAATAATTAATATTAAACTCAATTAAAATACTAAATTAAACTAATCAAGAACTCCTGAATTAAATAACTAAAACAAAAGTAATAAATAATAATTAATAATGTGAATGCTAGTCAAGATAATATAATTTCGTTAGATCAGTCGTATTTAATTAACTGGGCTGGATTATCTATCAATTCATAACAAAGAGGATCAGAAAATATTAATATTCTCTCCCGGTAAATATTAACTCTGCCTCGCCAAAAAAAAAATTCAATTTAAAATATTTAACCTGACAAAGAATAATCACCATAACTGCATTACGACACGACTCATATTACAGAAACGAAACATGCCCTTAATTACTCTTTCTTCCTAAGCGACATCTCTATCCCTAATGATTAACCACTCTATGCGAACAATCAATATCGACTTAAATATCAAATTGTAATTAAAACACAATAATTGTAATTATAAATAAACGAAAACAAATCCCACAGAAAGTAAATATTTCGAATCCATTACATTATAATTCTGACTAATAACACTTTAGTTCAGAATTAGAAGCGAAAATAAATAATAAACGTTAGTGAAAATCTAAGGATTAATTGTTCTAGCTTCAGGTGTTGGAAGTCCTCCTTTATTACCCAACTCCTCAGGTCCACTTTTTATAATTCTCCAATTAAGTGGGGCCCATCCAACTACAACTTGGGCCAAATAGATTGCCGTCTGAAACTCTATTCGTGGGCTATTGAAGGTCCATATCATCAATTAAGTCTCTCATTCCTTCTCTTAATTCAATAATTGCCTACAATCAAAATGAGGTGAAATAAGTGCAAATTATATTCAATTAAAATCAAATAGCATCATAACATAATAAATTAGCTCCATAAAAGGCTATATTTTATACACTTTTCAATGATGTTAACTTTTTGTGTGACCTATTATAATAAATTATACTAAAATAATAAATAACAAATGCCTAAAAAAATTCTTCATCCTATTACATTTTCAAATACATATAACTCAGTTTAAATAAAATGCTATAGTTAAGTTAACTTCTTCAATACGAAGAATCAAATTAAGATAGATCAGAAAATGATAGACAATATCTTTGTAAATGATACACAAACAATAGCTTCAATACATAAATTTGCAAAATAATTTGGTGCTATAGTATCTTCAATGTTAGTAAACTATGCAATGAAAAATATTTATCGATTTATAAAATATTCACAATTTGTCAATATCTAACGAGATTATTACATTGAATTTTGACACTGAATGGCAAAATACATGTTTAACTATAGTTGGCGTTTCTATTATTGGTAACCTCTATACTCGATTACCTCCACTAATAATGACATATAATCAACTAGACAACCTTATTCTTATAATGACGACAAAGCATCTGCACGTGAAGGTTATTACTTTCTTTTTGGTTACTTGTCTTTCACAAATACTCTCTATAAGCCTTCAATCATAAACTTCCAAAACACATTTCAATTACAACTCTCACTCGTCCTAGAGTATCAATATCAATTTTAGAGGTAATTGCTTTCATGAATGATTCTAAATAATTAATTAGATCGCAAGAGTGAATTGCCGAAATTGCCCAGTAATTGCGACGCTGCGCCGGCTTCCTCTGCTATATCGACGCCAAATTGCCTTTAAGGCAGGTTACCAAGTACAGAAATTGGCCCCTTAAATTAACACCTCCGCAACGTTGACGGAGAGAGAAAATTTAGGTAAATTTTTTTGTCGAAATTGCTAATTTAGATAATATTTATGAAAAATACATAAATTCAACAAAATTTAACAAAATTGAAAAATACATAAATTCAACAAAATTTAACAAAATCAAGGTCAATGTTCACCATTTTTTGATTAAGTTCATTTTTTGTCTAATTTATGTAATTTCTCCAAAATATTCATTAAATTATATTTTTTACCCAAAAATATATCTAAATTCTCTTTTCTCTCGTTAACATTTAACTAAGAATTAATTTGGGGGACCATTCACAAGACACGATACACACTTACAGTAGATCATTTACTCATCCATACCACTTACTTTAGCACTAAATCAGAATCGACTCCTGTAATTAATTTTAATTCATTTCGACACTCACTTTACTTGATCTAATTAATTATTTAGATTCATCATTCATTTAAAGCTACGTAGTATTAAAGGAAAATTTAATAAATTTTACTTAATAAAACAATTTTTATGAATTTATTAATTTAGAATTAACCACAACCGATCGCAGTGACGACACGTAAGTTGATTAGTATTTACCCAACCTTCGAATTAAATTCAAGTTAGCGTGAAATGAGCATGGCTTTCGTGGATTCAAGCACCTTGATATTAATTTTATGTTAAAATTAGGGGGTTTAAACATTAATTAAATCTAGAAGAGACTTCAATTTACGGATTTTAATGATAAATTGGAGGAGAAAACTGAAATAAAATCTAGATTTTCTCGACAAACGACTAAACGACGCACCGATAAAAAAATGAAAGGGATAAAAATAGGGTAATGCTTACCCGTGGAAATCAAGCAAATGAAATTTCCAAAGGCGGCGCACATCTCCAAAAATAATATTTTAATATATTATTCAAATATCCCAGTTCAGATCACGCCAAAATTAACGCCCAAGACATCCTCTAAAAATGATCGAATTAATCGAATCAAAGCCGAAGCCTATAAATACCCTATATTTTCAAAATAACTGCGAGCAAAGTCAGAGGAGTGTTAAGGCAAAAAAGATGGAAAAGCTGGGCGTAAGTTCTCCGGGTTAAAGATCGCTATAACACCAAGACACTCAAGCTTCAAGATTCAAAGGGCAAACAACCCCATAACTCAAGATTCAAAGCCGAAAGACAACCTGTAGCTTCAACATACAAAGGAAACAACCCACCAACTCGAAAATTCAAAGAGAAGCGAGTCAGACACTAAGCATCAAATAGGCGCCTAACACACCCAAGGAAGACGGACAATCCCGAATCTCTAATGCAAAGACCTGACAATCCCGAATCTCCAACAAAGAAGCTGAGCCGTCTCTCTCTCCCCAATGCTCGTAGACACGCTGCCAAGTGCCTCAGATTATCAAATTAAGTCAGTGATAGGACGTTTGTCGTTCCCCTACCTCACACATCAAATAGCTCATACACCCTATGGCGCGACAATCCCCAAACTCCCCGGCTTTAAAAATGACAATCCCGAATCTCCAATGTTGTCAATGGCCCATCCCCAACGAGTTTTACGAACACATCAAATAGGTCCCTCAGTGATTACATCAAATCTCAGAGACGACTGCCCGTCAGTTCTCTACTCCTACACCAAATAAAGTTCTCGGAACATGTATAAGAAAGGACCATCCTATTGCTCACGGTAGTTTTACGCCCCACTAATCCCTAAGTCAAATCAAAGTAGACTACGCCGCTAAAGTCCCTGCTCTACATCAAGTTCAATAACACGTCAAGCCAAAGCCCCTCGAATCCGGCCCAAATGAAACTGGCATAAAGCTCGCTTAAAGCATCCCGACGAGACACATATCCAAGCCTACCGTGACATCAAAGTCCCACCACATTGTTTATGGTCATGATCCAACCAAATTTCTGCACCTATTCAAGTTAAAGAAAGTTGGCCCAAAATTTCACCAAATTAGCCTACTCGTCTATCCAAGCCGGACGGTCCAGTTCCATCATCCAAATTTCATTACGTCAAGCGATCAAAGTTCAAGACAAAGACGTGACATACAACCATATTTTAATCAAGGTCAAGCCAAAGATCCCGGTTCGACTATATCCAAACAAAGATCAAATTCTCAACCTAGGCCCGCCCAGTACTAATATATCCAACTCAGACTGCCTACCTAACCTCGAGTCCATATCGTCAAGTCATAATCAGATGCCAACACACGTAGAGATTACTAGATCGATAATGAGCCCCCAATCCGTTTGATAAATATTCTTTGTACCTAGAAGGATTTCTTCAAAAGAATTATTATTCGGAGCGTATATAAATAATAAATCTTGTTCGAGATATGTTTACTACAGGAATTTATTTTCCGACATGATACAACTGATACTTTTCTCAACGACAGAATATCATGAAAAAATTATGAACGATTATACATATATGTAATCTATAAAATACGGAGTAACTAACTATTTTAATTATTTACAATAGTGTTGCAAGTTGCAACAAGTCAATCGGGGTAGAATACTACATACATTATACAATTGGTATTCTAATTGTATATATTGCTAAAGAAAATCTAAATCACCACAGTCTACGTACTTCAAATCTTTTAGTTCCAAGTAATTTGACTTGCATAATGTGCTTTAGGTTTATTTCTGTGCTATGCAAATAAATCTCTTGCATCGCGCTTTTATATGGTCAAATAGAAGTAAATATTTATTTATTAAGATAAATTAAATATGTAATGCATGCAAAATTTGTAGAAGCTGCCGGTGATCTTACCCCAAGCAAGTTTGAGGGATCCAACCCTTTTAGCAGACTATGAGGTATATATAAATTCAGTTGGGAGATGAATTATGAAGATTATTATTGTAGCTGATGATGATATAAAACAACTTACATAATTGGTTTTTTTCCTACAATGGTGGAACCCATAATAAATAGCCATTTTGTTAAGGTGTATTATTTAGCCCTCTTCTACATCACTTCCTATCTGAAGGTTACCTCTTCAGTCTCATACTTGCATAATAATACTGATGACAATGATATTCTCAAATGGATATTGCAGGTTTGGAATGAAGAGAGTCACATCTTTTGGTTTTACTATTTTTTGTATTTGGTCATTGTGTTATTAAATTATCAATTATAGGCCTACGCTACAGCAATGGTAGTTAGACTAGGTATTATCTAAGCTTAAAGCTCTGACAGCACTTTCTTAAACAGCACTACTAAGCGCTATTAAAGTGTTTTATAGTTTCAATTGTTACTTACATAACATATAACAAGCGTTATCTAAGGGATATGAATATGGTGTGTGTTATTGTATCTTACACAATCCATTTTGTTTTGGTTATAGGCTCTTTCAACCTATTGAATATCGCTTTTTAAGCACTAAACAAGTGTAATTCTTGTATGATACTTGTCTAATCTAATTAGAATTATATCATTTAGATGAAAATAATGAAATCTCGTTTAATCAACCAATAACAAATTATTTTATCTATACAATTATCTCACATCATTTATAATTAATTCTAAATACTTACGATTTCAAGAGAATATGCATGAGGCAAAAAAATAGAATGGGAACAAACAAGAAATTGGTAGCATCTAATAAGGAAGGGGACCTTGCTTGTAGGGTTGCACCTCCGACATCATAAAGAGGAGAGGTGGTGTTGTGGCCCATTGTTTGTCCACCCCGCTCGTGTTTACTCAAAAGCTATAGCTGTGTTTCATCTTTTCTTCTCTACTTCCAGTTGTTCTTCATTCCATGTCCCAAAACTATTGTCCTATTTGGTGACACATTTGTCAATTAAATCCACTCCATCCATTCATTAATCATCATCAATCACTCACTTATATGAGAATAAAAAATATCAACAGACAACATCATTGCAAGTGTATGAATTATTTGATTGGAAACTTTTGATCATTGGTTTAGAGATTTTGTCAATTGATTGCTCCATAATTTTATCAATCACTCATTCAAACTTGCTATATTCACTATAACATGGTATATGGTCAATTGTTAAGTTTTTTCTTTTAAAGAAATTATAATTCATCTACAATAACTGTCTTAAAAACAGGGCTTCTATATATTGATGTATGTAACATTATATTAAGACAGATCCCATATAGGAGATGTCAAAAAATATTAAGACGGACCCCATTCCAGGCTATAGATGGTACTGAGTTTAGCGGACACGTCCCTATAACTACTTTCACATTTTTCGCCCTCGCTCGTCTCATTATATTCATTTGTTAATAATCTTATGCATGCAGTTACACATGACGTTAACCATACATAAATTTATCAGGATATCATATAAATAAGTTATGTTGTTTTACGATAAAAATCGCTTATAAAATATATTTGTACCGATTCAAGTTCACATCATATAAAGTACTTGTTTTCCCCCCAAGTGTTCTTGTTCAATTTTGTTTTTGATGTATACATAAAATTACAAGAAATAAAGAAGCACAAGTAAATTTATGGAGTATATACTACCTGAACGTGCATTTTAATTTGATTCCTCCAGAAACAAAAACCCAATAGCTGGATGGTACAAGTTTTGTACGTACGTCGTCCGGACAGCAAGCTATAGTACTGTTCTGATGAAGACAGATAATAACTATATATATTGCAAATGTCCCAAATTTAATTAATTAGGACTTTAACTCCATGTCCCGCAAACCGTGTCAATATAAAATCAAGATCACGTTTCATTATCTAGTGTGTTATTCCATCAATAATATCGTACATAACAAAATAATTCACAAATGTATACTCCCTCCGTTTTTAATTATTTGAATATATATCTAGAGGTTGAAAAACATGGATATAAAAGGATA
Organism: Lithospermum erythrorhizon; assembly: GCA_019722365.1. Taxonomy (NCBI): domain Eukaryota; kingdom Viridiplantae; phylum Streptophyta; class Magnoliopsida; order Boraginales; family Boraginaceae; genus Lithospermum; species Lithospermum erythrorhizon. The sequence goes on from JADFUC010001683.1 coordinate 2,194,587, forward strand.
ATCTAACTTATTCTCAACCAATAAAAATGAAATAGGACAATACAAAAATAAAATAAAAAATGTCATAGAAATAATAAGAAGTTGCATTGAGAAATTAAAAAATCAAGTAAAAAATACAAAAAACTCCTCCTAAATAATCAAATATATAAAGATGGACCGTAAATGAAAGTATGTAATTGTATAACCAATGGATGTCGAACTGTCGATCGGTGTGGTAAAAATGATTGACAATTGAATTCATGACCAATATCTTTCAGAGCGATATTTATTTATTTGGACTTCACTATATCAGATCAAAATTATTGTTCACAGGTTTATCCACCAAAAAATGTGTAACTCGGCATAGCAAAACTGTTCATCATTTATTTGGATATCCGAAAAGATTAATTAAATTGGATATCATTCATTTAGTAAATTACATGTTTGAAATTAATTAATTACCATCTAGACGATGAAATGACATATCTAATAATCCATACTCCGTATAATCTATTACGTGTGGAATATAATTTTGTTATAAATTCATCATACTCCGTATATAGGTATTTTAAGAACAGAAATATTACATTATCTGGTGGTGGTGGACACAGCTGAACTTGGATGAATTCAAGAATTGGGGGGACAACATCTGGAATCAAATATTATAAGATGCTTACAATTAATTTTTTATTAATAGTACTAATTAATCTATTTATAAAATACAGCTCATGTTGTCACCATATGCTAAAGGAAACAACCATTGAACTTCCTCTGGGGATCTGATAATTGATGAGATGCAAATTAATAAACACAAATTTGAGCTACAAGTAGTCTAGCACTAAGATTCATAAATCATATATATGCTTTAATAAATATATATACATGCATGCATGCACAACGTTACGCTATTGACAACTTGTTAATAAAAGTGGATTATTACAGTATTATATAGAAAGTGTTTGAAAATTAAATGGCGAGAAAGATATGACTTGGAAAGTAGTACAATTTGAGTAAATAATTCTAGTCTAATTTTTCTATATTCATTTATAATTATCCCTCTAGTCTAAAATATTTGTTTTCATCAATTACTTGTCGTTATGATCTAAAATACTTAATTAATACTCTATCTGATTAATAATATCTGTTTATTTTATTAGTTGTTATTCTAATAACCTGATATTATTATTTATTTTCGATTACTTATATATCATTCTTAATTCAATTTCAATCATTCGGAGTATTTTTACCTTAGTTTTCATGGTCTATCTTAATTAAATAGCTTTAGTTGAACACTTGAACCTAAAAATTATTATAAGTGATATTTTGACCGAATTACTAAATTATAGATAGAGTTGGAAGTTCGAAACCTCTTGGGCAGTGAGTATTGTTTGTATTGGACATTTGGACCAATACACAATTGCTGTCAAACAAAGGAACTTATTATAAGGTAAAATGCTATACATAAAAAGGGTCGATTGCAAGTTTAGCTTAGACCACAGGCAATGCAATGGGAGCAGAGATAATTGATGCAAATTTATCAGAAGAAGAAGACAAAGTATGAAGTCTAGCTATTGTTACTCCCAAACAAACTATGAAGTAGTCTATAATGTAAGTAATAATTTATTAATTATTGATTATTTAGAGGGATAGGATAGGGAATTTAAAATGAAGTAGTGTCGTGACATTTACAAACGTCCAACTCTTTTTTCGTTCATCGAAGTTAAGATTATTGGAACCTTATTTTATTGTAGAAGCAATAATATATGGATAGTGATTTTTGTACTTCGATATATAATTGATAACTATTAATAATCTGTACCATAGTTTCATGTATTATCTTAAATTTTCATTTTACGTACCTCGATCTATTATTTAAATGTTAATGTAAACCATTTACATAATAAACAGAGTACTATAAACTAGTTAAAATATTTTTACTATGATTTTAAATTCCAGTTATATATGAATGATTTCCATTTTATGAGATATGTAGCTAAAGATCCCCTTTTGATGGGGTATCTTTCACTTTTATAATATCAACCCCCCTTGCTTGGGGGAATAGCAGAGATTCGAAGCAAATAGTCCACGTGCAGATGCGCATGCACACATTACTTGTTGAAACCAATCAAAATTGTTACCAACACTTAAAAAGTCTAAATTTCTCGATATGAATAATGTACATTTTTTGGACCTAAATTTCTGACTTCGAATCCTGAATGACCGCAACTCTAGGAAGACCAACGTGAGATGGAAATAAGTTACTACCTCCATTTTAATTATCATTTTAACAATTTCTACATAGACTAAGGTAAAAAGAAATTAATAAATATATTAAAATTTAAAATTACAATCAATCAAATAATATAATCGGCTTCATTGCTTATTTCAAGATAAAAAGAATAAAAAGACATTAAAAATATAAAAATATTCTTTATTATATTAAAATGACAACTATAAAAAAACAAAAAAATCTATAAAAACGCATAAATTATAAAAAAACTATAAAAATATTTTTAGTTAGTATGATCTAGTGAATTGTGACTACTTGTTAAGAATTCACCGATTTTAACATAATATCATAATTCAGTCACAATTATAATTGATGTATAATTGAATGTTCAAGAAATAAAATTCGTTCCAAGGTGTCAAGGTTATTGTTTTTTTTGTATATTTTCTCTGTTTTATTTGAATAGGCTGAAAATTGCATAGTTAGCTTGATCTGTCAACCATCATAAATGTTGTCCTACAGGAAATAAGCAATATCCATTAATAAAGCATAAACAAATGCAATTAATTAAAGATTATGATCCTCAAGATTGGGAGTAATATATGGAGAAATGATAGTAATGAGTTGACAATCAATTCTAGCATGAGACTTAAAAAATAAGTTTATGTCTGCCAGAGTAAGAGAGAAATAAACTAAGTTTATGTCTGCCAGAGTAAGAGAGAAATAAACTAAGGCAAATTGGCATGCAATTAGGACTTGGGAGGATGGAAGAAGGGGGTGGTAGTTGAATATACTGGTCAAAGCAAGCCACCGGTATAGGAGAAATTTGAGGTCTTTGTTTCCTCTTTGCAATTATTGGAGAAGCATATTAATGGAACAACTCATTCTGCAAAATTGAGAGACTACAAGCTGGAACATCCAAGTTTTTTGTTGGCATCTCAATCTCATATATGTTCAAGACCCTATAGGCTACTGCTTACTTGGCCTACACCAATCTCACTTCTTAGTTGCTAAAGAACTTCATATATGACTTGCATGTCATAGATGTTGGATGTTTTGATAACCTTCATACATATCCTCGACTTTTTATTTATTTATTATGATTACTGTAATACGGAGTAATAACTACTTCCATATGAACAAGCCATTGACTAATATGACTGATTGTAATTGACACTATTCACTCTTTTATCTATTAAAAAAAAAAAAAAACAAGTCTCGAATGAGATAAGAAGTCATTGATTCGAAACTACCAGTATTTAAGTGAAAATAATTGATGAATTATATGGACACATATTCTTGAATAATTTCACTTGACATGCTTTTGAGAGAGGAATCATGTAAAATTGAGAATTAGAGTGACAATTATTGGCAGTTCATACATTGAAACAAGAAGGTAGGAAGAGTAGGCCAAGAACAGCCACAAACTTAGTCACTATCAATGAAAGTACAGATTCAACAGTTGCTGTTTTAAAGGAGATCAGACTCATAAACCAAAATAAGAATGCCAACTCAAAAACTATATATGTACATCACTGTTACAAGTTAAACAATCTTCTTTTAAAAGTATAATAACAAGATTTCATGGACTAATAATATACATACAATAACTGGTAGAAACACATTACAGCTCCATGCCACCAAACCAGTTGGAAATTGGTACATGATTATGGCAATGGAAAATTCTGGAGCTGAATCAAAACTTCTGGTCCTCTTCTAGCTTTGGTGGTTGTCGGGCGAGGGTCCCCCCTGAAAATTGCTCATGTTCATAGATGCTTGCTCTGCTCATTCCCTTCTTTTATGCTCATTTCTACACCCCCTTCAAGGCTAAAACTGCAGTCTTCAATGGTAAACGAAGATGTAGAATCTATTCCAGAACCGGCTTGAATTTCCTTAAACATGGCCATAACTTGAATCATCGTGGGACGTTTCCATGGCCGATCATCTAAGCATTGGGATGCTACTTTCAAGTGCTCAAGAAGTTCCACCTCTATGTTAGGATCATCTTTAGTCAACTCTGGATCAAAAACATCAGTTATTTTCAACTTTGCATGCTGTTTCACCCATCCTACAAGATTGTTGTCTCCAAAATCTGCAGAATCTGTTGGTTGCCTTCCTGTAAGAAGCTCTAACAAGACTACACCATAACTATAAACATCGCCTTTCGTTGAACATCTGAAACTCTGGTAATATTCAGGGGGAACATATCCAGGAGTACCTGCAAGTGTACTAACACTCAAGTGAGTGTCCATGGCACTCATAAGCCTTGCCATACCAAAATCAGACACCCGAGCTTCGAGATTTTCATCAAGCAAGACATTGCTTGATTTCATATCTCTGTGAATAATATGAGGGATGCAGTTATGATGAAGAAAAGCCAGCCCCCTTGCCGCACCAATGGCAATCTTCCTCCTCTCTGACCAATTCAACTTGATTGAATGTTTCTTCCTGTCATGTAAAACATCTTCCAGACTGCCATACTTCATGTATTCGTACACTAATAGCCGTTCTTCCCCTACCTTGCAATAGCCTAGGAGAGGAACAAGATTCCGATGCTTAATCTTTCCAATGGTTTCCATCTCAGCAGTGAATTCACGATCACCCTGTCCACTGATTTGAATTAACTTCTTTATAGCAACAACACTTCCATCCTTTAACTGCGCTTTGTACACATCACCAAAACCTCCAGAACCAATAAGACTATCATTGTGAAAATTGTTGGTGGCCTCGAGAAGATCTGCAAAAGTAAGCTTCCTGAGAGGCTTCTCAAAAGCTGAAAGATTAATGCTCAAAGCCTCTCGAGCACTGGTTAGCTTCCAGTTGGTATTTGCAGTTGCTGAATTTGAGTTCCCTTCAATATATGCTTCAAGGGCTGCCTCTTTCTTCTTCCTCCTTTTCTTAGTTTCAATAGCAACAAATATCAAAGCGAAGATGCACAAGAGAGAGAATAGCAATCCCATTGCAACACTCCCTGCCAGTGAAGCTTGTCTCCTGTGTGACTTCCCTTGCTGTTTCCCACTTCCATTTAGACCTGAAGGACATTCCGAAAGAGGATAACCACAAAGACCTGAATTGTTGATAAACCTAAATGCAGGAAACGTGTCAAATGGAGCTGACTCGGGAATCAGTCCAGAGAGATTGTTATTCGACAAATCAATATCCCCAAGTAAAGTTAGGCCTGTCAGTGATTGTGGAATAGACCCATTTAGGCGATTGTAAGAAAGGTCCAGTATCGCAACATTCTTTAAGCCATCAAGCTCATGAGGGATCCCTCCGGAGAGATCATTGTGCCCCAGATTCAATATGGAAAGATAGTACATAACGCCAAGTTCCTTAGGAATACTACCTGCCAACTGATTGTGGGAGAGGTCGAGAAAAATCATGGATCCATTGTGGTTGAAAGTTGGTTGTGTGATTCCTCTGTAAACAAGACCTCTGCAGGGATGCCTTGTTGAAAGTCTGTCCAACGCCTCTTGTCTGATCCCTCCAAACTCAAGCAAATTCCCTGATCCATGGCATTGTGGGCTTCCATCATTCTTAATATAAACAAATCTTTTCCCCGTTAGCAACTGCCCCGCGATATTACCAGATTGCTTGGACAGGGCACCAGGAATACTCCCATTGAGATTGTTCGAGTTGAGATCCAACCATATCAAACTCTTGCAATCTCCTAATTCAGGAGGGATACGCCCATAGAGCGAATTGTTACCCAGCTTCAGAATGGCAAGACTAGCCAAACTACCAAACGAAGCCGGTATTTCACCACTCAACCGGTTATTCGACAATGAAATCCAATTCAAATTCGTACAGTTGCTGAGACTAGCCGGAATAGATCCGGTCAAATCATTAAAATCAAGAATCAAGTTCTCCAGACTCTTAATGTACATAAGCTCTTCAGGGATCTCCCCAGTAAGCTGGTTCAACCAAAGAATCAAATTCTTGAGCTTTGACAATGACTTCAAGCTAGATGGAATTCTCCCAGACAAGTGATTAAAGCTTAGATCAAGAGTGACCAACTGAGAACAATTACTCAAGCTATCTGGAATATCACCAGACAAACCATTATTCTGTAGGTACAAAACCTTAAAGCTATTGCTAGGGTCTTGACAAATCCCAGAAGGTATTACTCCAGTAAGATCATTGGAACTAACATCCAAAATCTCTAATTTTACCATTCTAGACAAAGACTCAGGCAATTCACCAACAAAATTATTGAATGCCAAGTCTAGAACTTTCAAGCTACTCAACTGGAGAACAGAATCAATAGGCAACTGACCGGAGAAATTATTTAATGAAATATCAAAAAGTTCCAATGAAGTGCAAGCACCAAGACTTTCAGCAGGAACAATACCTGTCAAATTATTCATACAATGAGAGAATTGCCAATACAATTGTCACATGAAGATTGTTAATTCTAATTACTTAGAATTCCAACATAACATAACATTCATTATTGAGCAGAATTAAGAAAATACCTGTCAAATTATTCTGAGACAAGCTTAGTTCCCTAAGGCTCCCACACCAATCTGCTATATGCTGAGGAAACTCTCCATGAAAATCATTCTCACTGAGGTACAAATACTGAAGAACCCCACTTGAGGGTAGACTTGGAATATCACCAGAAAACTGATTACTAGTGAGATTAAGGAACCTGAGATTCTCACATGCAGAAACTGAAACACCAACATCTCCAGATAATTTATTGGATGATAAATCCAAATATTGCAAGCTTGAACAATCTTGAAAAGAAGGAATTTTATCACTGAAATTGTTGGCTGAAAGATCCAAATGAGTCAAGTTCTTCAACTTCATAACAGGTATTTCTCCAGAAATCTTGTTCCCCTTCAGGGATAAATTCTGAAGCTCTGAAAGATCTTTAGACATCAACCATGAAAGCACACTTGGACCAGAAATATTATTGTAAGAAAGATCAATTACTTGAAAACTCAAAAAAAAGCTTGAATCTTTAGCCTCTTTTTCTAAAGGGTCCATTGAATTCATTGAAAGATTGAGTTTTTTCAAGTTTGAGCAAATACCAAGATGATAAATATCATTAACAGGCCCAGAAATGATGTTGTCAGCAAGATCTATAAACTCAAGTACATCATTACAAGAAACTCTTGATGCTGACGTAATCAACCCAGTGAGATTACAATTCTTCAACACAAGAGACTCCAACTTTTCAACACCCAATAAATACTTGAAAACAATGCTCAAGTCAACACTAAGATGGTAAGTTGAGAGGTCTATAGTTGAAACTCTTGAATCTTTGCATGTTACACCAGAAAATGAGCATGGGTTTGATGATTCAACCCAGTTTTGAAGCTCAACAACTTGGTTTGGTAATGATTTCTTGAATAATAAAAGCTGTTCTGAGTCTTTGAAGATACCATTTTGAAGTGAAGCAGAAAATGCAAATTGGTTTAGAATTGAATGAAAAATTATGAGGAAGATGAGGTTCTTGATTAAGCTCAAAGTGGTATTAAAGCATAAATTGCAATTAGTATTCATCTTCAAGTTTGTGAAAGTGTGTTGGGTTTGGTTTTCTACACTTTGAGCTCCTTTACTTCCATTGATGAGAGAGAGAGAGAGAGAGAGAGAGAGAGAGAGAGTTAAAAGGTGAAGGGAGGGAGGTAATATGGGTATATATATTAAGGTTTATTGGGAAGATGAGAGGGGTTAATTTATTTGTAATAAGATACAGTGGTCACAGCTGTTTATCACATGGCATGTGACCCAAATATCCATTTCTCTGTCTCTTCTCTCAATATTTGTATAGGCTATGCTTGGGTTATCAATAAATATGTATAGGTTTATGTAGTACTTTGTTTTCCAAATTGTACTTGTAAGACTTTGAATTGAAAAAGATGGTTAAAATTAATTCCTTCCGTATTAAAATATATGATTATTTAGGGAAAAAAATTATAATAGTTAATTATTTATATTTTCAATATAGATTTTTACAATTTCAATATAATTTTTTATAATTTTAATATAGATTTTTATAATCTCTTAATAAAACACTGTACATATAAATAATCATCTATTTAAATACGAAGGGAGTATATGGATTTATATGGTTATAAGTTATTTTTCATATTATCAATTAGTTTTAAGATGAAATTATATAAATTTTAATATTATTTCATTCATATTTTAATATTGGAGTAATATTTTCAAAAGTGGACTTCCAAAAAAAAAATGTATAACACAAAATAGGGGTAATAAGAGTATTATTTGTCATACATTAATGTATAACAATGTGATTGTCTCTTGGTTTCCGCAAACGTGTGACTCCGAATGGATAGATCTATCACTGTCTCAGTTTTAATACTGAGATTCTATTGCCTTTAATTGTCTTTATTCATGAATCATAAGTTCATGACCATGAGGAATTCATAAAATATAAAAAAATAAAGATGTGATTTGTTTTTCTACTTCTTTATTTAGCACTTTGTTTGGTAGAAAGGAAGTTGGGAGGAAGGGATCCTTTAAATTTAATTGTTTTATTTATTGAAATTATGTTGGTTCTTTGTACTATTTTCAGGATTTCTGGCCCCCTAAGTAATAAATCTGACATTTGTATGTCCTGCAGGACTCATCTACTCAACTGATAGGCCTGATTACTACTGTTCTTCTCTTTAATTCACTGGAGATATTGTACATATTTACAATGTGACAAATTCGTTTTAGGATTTCAAAAGTATGCTACATCTTGATTCAACCAATAGTAAATTCACTAACGACTAAAGTTTGAAGTGTTAATATCGATCTTAAGATAAGTAAAAAGATTTATACTCCATATTTGCTACAACCATATCTAGAGAGAAACAAATTAAATACTCAATTCGACGGAAAATAAATAAACATGTTTGAAATTTTGCCAATTTCATTTTAGAGTATTCGTATTTGTTTATAGTCTTTGATGAGTCGAATGCAGGCAGTGCGGTCTTAGGCAGGGTTCTTTTATCGGTAGGGTAATTCTGGAGTGCTTTCAGTGAGTGATAAAAAAATTCTTCAGTCTTGCATTTCGGTGCTTCGCTTCAGTGTCGAGATGGCGGGTGCTCGGATTCTGCAGTCGCTTTAGCAAAGGAATTTGAACGTTTTTTTTGTATTTTAAAGTAATATTTTATTTTATCTGATATATAATAGTTTAAGAAAGTAGTATTTTATTGTACAATATTTTAAAAAAAATTGTTTGTATTTTTTGTATTTGAATTACAAGAAATTAGTATTTTAAAAAAAAAATTGATATCTTTGTATTAAACGAAAGAAACAATTACAGATAGTGTGCTAATTCTTACTTAAGGATAGCTAAACAAAACCCCTAATCTATACAAATTAGCCAATTAGCTCTATTTCTAACAACTCCTTCCCAGCTATTTACACAACTTATAACACTAAATATAGTTTTGGCAGCAATCTCACCAGCATTTGGTTCGAAATTATCAAACACCACTTCTTTTGGAAGGAAAACTGTTTGACACCAATAGTTGTACAGCACTGATTTGATCAGCACCAGCCTTCCAGCAAAACTAAGATGCTTACTTCCCCAACTATTAATTTTGTTCTTAATCCTCTACAATCATTGAGATTAATTTACTTTAGAGTCAAAGGGATGTCAAGATATCTAATTTTGAAGGTACCAATAGATATACCAAGTATATCACTAAGCCTTTTTGCTTCTTGCTCTTTCACCCCTGCAAAGTAACTAGTACTCGTGCTCAAATTTGGATGCACTTCTGATCAAATTCATGCACTTCTCAAAGGCAGCACAGAAAACAAACAGATCATCTGCAAAGCTCATATTCAAAAGACTCCTCAGCATAACTCCATTATGATCCCTCATAGCCACAATCCTATTATGAGAATGATGAACTCTCATGATCTTATGGAAGAAAGAAGTGAAATATGAAGTCATGAAACTTTAAATATGAACGGATCGAGTACCCTAATTCGAACATGAATGTTTATCTACTAGCTCGACTAATTATCAGTCGGGCTCGATTTGAAAATACTCGACACACGATGAATAACAAGCGGATAATTACATATTCGGACTTGATTAAGAGTTGACTCGTTTGTAACTTTATATATACATACTTTTATGTATAAATTAAATTGATCATTTAAGCGAATTCTTAGATTCGATGTTGTGAAAAGCTATTTGATATCAGCAAAAGGATTTTCATAGCTACCCTCATTGTTGACGCGACTCATTTTTTATCGAACCAAACGCACTAAGGTTCTTGTTCAAGGATGAGTTGCCAAAATTGACCACTCTTTTAAAATATAAATTATTAAATTTTAAAGTTTTAAATTTTTATGCACCAAATAATTAGACTGCATAATACAATGCAAGTATAGTTTTAATAATTGATGGTGAAAATTTAGAAAATTATAAAAAATAAGAATGCTCATAACGTATATAAAAGTGTGTGAATAAGGGTTGTGTTTTTCTTCTGCTTTTCTGTTTATTAATTACTAAATTACCCTTCTATATAAAAATATAAAGTTTGGAGTTTTACAGCCAGAATTAGCCTACTTTCACTCAAATTTTTTTTATTTGATGTTTTCATATATATCAAGATGGAAATTTAGTATGATTGTGCTTAAAGCTATATGTTCAAAAGTTATAAGAAAGTAATATTATGGCTTATTCCGAATGAATCAATAATATAACTTTTATCTTTATTAAAATAATAAGTAATTAATAATTAATTATCAAGTTTCGCTCGATATCTGGCATCAAATAAAAAAATGGAAGTAGTATTAAGTATTAAGTAAATACTTTTATACTTACATATATATAAGATTATCGATTGGAAGAATCGTCAATAGCATCTGTCTGGTTTAGGGATGATCATCGTATATATCTTTTATAATTTAAGTAAATAAAACTTTTAATTAGCTTTATTTATTTTATGCCGAGTCGTGTTTAATGATTTAAAGGTACACAATTATTTTTCTTGATTTGGCGTGTATATATAAGCTTTTATGATTCAATTGTGAGAATATGCCCAGTATATTATATATTATTAATTTATTACTCCTAGCTTTTCATCAATCACGGTTTTCTACCGTCACCATGTCGTTTCGATCTTTAATCATTTGTGTTAGTTAAATATAATATATTTTATATAAATCTATTGGTATTATTATTATTATTATAATAGGTGTTAGTTAAATAATCATATATTTTGGTAGAATTATTATTATTATGTAGAACTATTATTATTATTATAATAGGTATTAGTTAAATAATTATATGATTTGAGTAGAATTATTATTAATAATAATATTATTATTTAATTTCATGCATATATGAATTTTATATATTGGGATCCACAAAATTTAACTTTTATTTTTAAAATCATACCAATTTAATCGACATAAAAGAAATTAATTTGATGATACAATATTGATGATCAATTGATCAATACATTTAGTCTGAGAACATCAAATTATTAAAGTAATATTGTATCTATTTCTACCATGATATCTCGGTTTAAATTTATAGTATCTCTACATGAGCAATCGTATTTTATTGAAAGTTTTTATATTATATTTTAATGAGTTATTTGTGATCAAAGTAATACTTCAAAAAATAAAAATATTAATTAGAAAAAATTCAAAAGAGTATAAGTTTTTCACGCGATTTAGAATAATTTTTGGTCGCTTGTAAAATATACTCAAATATTTGAGAAATTGATTGTATGTCGTACGATGCGAAATGCGTTTACTAGTAGGGTGAAATGTACGCTAATGTGTCGATATATTTTTGAATTGTGACATACATTACATGACATAGGTCATGGTACAATTTAACCAAGACATCAAGGATATAGATTATGAAAAATAAAAATTAGTCAAAAAATATATTGAAAATATAAAATATCAATTAATTGAAACTATATAATTGATTGATCAATAATTTAATAATAAAAAGTAATCAAAAAGTATATTAAAAATATAAAAATATAATTTTTTAGGTTAGAAGGATAAATATTTTGAAACAAAAAATTAATGTTAAAAAAAACAATTAAAGAAGAACGAAGGAAATACATGATATTATCATCGTGGGTAGTTTAGTGAATTTAATAATTTAGAATAATAATATTTAAATCAATAGGTAAATTAAGTACACATTTTGTCGCATGCGGTAAGAAGGAAAGTAGGGGTCGCACGTGTAGTCGAGATATGTCATTATTGTCCTAAGAACTTTTTTACTTTTACAATTTTGGATTACTCTTGTTTCTTTTCCTTTAATTCACCAAAAGTTGCAAACCAAAAATCTTATAATCAACTACTTTATACACCCTTTTAGATTCTAGTTATGATTAAAATGAAAATGGATGATGCAGGGTGGGGTATATCCGTATAAGTGCAAAGTTTATTCATATCATTGTTATATATATAAAAGATGAATCCGTGTGGTAAGCACGCGCGGTTCTGCCGGTTCATAATTGTTTTTTCCTCACGCGGCGTGGGAGGAACGATGGCGCTTTGTTTTTAACTAGCTGTGAATTTAATATTCGTTATTAAATAAGTGCTTGAAATAATATTTTGGCCTTAACTTCGGGGATAAGTCTTCAAATTAATAATTTTTGATTTTCTTACGTTCACTTTTTTTCAATTGCTCATTATTGTAAGCTTCGATAAATTATTTTCGTTATTTAATAAACTCTCTAAAGATCCGAAACTCAAGCTTGATAGGTGTCGATTATTTAATAAAACTCTGGGTAATATTTTTTTTATGTCGACTTGAGGGATAAAGGTAATAGCAGCCACCCACAATATAATATTTTTAGTAGGATTATTTTGAAACATAGGGTGCTAAATTTTTGTACTTATTAGATTAAACTTTTTGCGGTATATTTTATAGTAGACACTCTATTATTATTTGATAAAATCACATAAGATAATATTTTTGGCGGCGTCAGAGGCTGGCGGATCGCGTCGATTGCGAGAAACGATCCATCTCTGATTTCTTTAAATACCAGCTTCGTCTTCTTTATTTGGCTTTTTTTGGCTTCGGTAAACTAATACTTCATTTTTTTTGTTCCTTTTCATTTTTTTTTTGCAATTATTAGCTACGCTTGAAAGCTGAAAAATTATTACTACATCATTTAAGCAATACTACAAGATAATATGTTTGCTCGATCGCTCGGTGTTTGGTTTATTTTATTAGGGATAAAAAGTCGATTATTTAATAAAACTACAAAGATAATATTTTTATGCATCTAGGGATAGGGTCTTCAAATTAACAATCGTCGTTTTTATTTTGAAATTATATTCTGATGAAACGATAAAATTAATACTTGATTATTTAATAAACTCTCTAAGATAATAATATTTTTTTTGGCGGTCATTTCGGGGATAGGGTGTCGACTTAATAATTTGTCTTCTTTTTCGTTCGTTTTGATTTTTTGTGTTGCAATTATCAGCCCCATAGTAGAAGCTTCGATAAATTAATCTTTCGATTATTTAATAAACTATCTAAGATAAAAGCTTTTGGCAGTCCCAACTCGAGATAGGAGTGCTAAATTAATGCCTAAAATTATAAGTTAGCATTTTCCATAATTTTCAACACCGTGTTGGGCGATCGTAAATATTTTGGCCGGAAGTATAACAGCGGTTAGTCCCGTATTAGTTAGTCTCGATAACTGGTGGTAAATTAATAGTTCGTGTTTTTTGTTCTTTTTCATTTTTTTTTCCTTTAGTTTGTTACCTGCAATTATATTCTTAGAAGCTGAAAAATTAATCTTTCGATTACATAATAAAGCTACCAAGATAATATGTTTGGTGGCATTTCGAGTAGGGTGTAGTTTTATCCGACTTGGGAATAGGGTGCTAAATTAATAATCCGTCCTTTTTTCATTCATTTTTCATATATATATATATATATATATATATATATATATATAATAATATGTATATATTCTTCTTATTATATCAGCTACATTTAGAGCTAGGTATATTAATAATTATTTAATAAACTCTCTAGATAATAATACTTATGTCCGGTCCGATTCGAGGATAGAGGTGCTAAAATTAATAATAAATTAATTTTTTTTAGGTATTATTTTTTTTTTTTTGCAATTTAGCTAGAGTAGAAACTTTATAAATTAATCTTTCGATTATTTAATAAATTGCTACCTATTAATATAATAATGAGTCGATTGGAGGATAGGAGTCTCTTAAAATTAATAGTGGTCGTCGTTTTTTTGGGAATTTTTTTTTGCAATTATCAGCTTCTAATGAACACTCGATTATTTGTCGCTTCTTTAAAATAATATTTTGAAGGCGGTCCGACTGCGGGATAAGGTGTTAAATTTGGAACTTAATGCTTTCGGAATTATTACCATTCGCTCTTTTGACATATTTTTATTTATACTCTATAGAAGTTGATCCCACGCTCAAATGAATTAGATACTTGTCCGTTAATTGACGATCCAACAACATTAGTTTATAAGTGTAAAAGTTAATTGACGATGTTTGCCAAAGATAAACATGCCAATAGCAAACTATGAAAATTGAAATAGAAAAATATTTTTTAAACCTTTAATCACCAACATAACTGTAGATTCACGTCGCACTTGCTTTATTTACAATTGTTATGAATATAATGAATTACAATAAAAATACTATAAAGAAATAAACGAATAAGCAAGAGTTGAAGGAAGAATCTCTACTTATTGTGTATGATGATTCATTATCATACAATGTATATTTAAGGTCTTTATATTATATTCGTGCACGGGAACCTCTGGTCTATTTTGGTTTTATCTTTGAACTTCTTTGATTTTTGTCTTTTTTCTTCCAATTCTGTATTATCATGGGAAAGATTTTACATATCCCATATGTATTTCCATGATGAAAATAAATAAATGGAAATGAATAGTTAATCAGCCTAAAGTCTAAATAAACATATATATAATATGTAAAGACTTCTTGGATCGGAGTATTGGTCCGTTTTGTTACGTTACCTGTAAGTCAAATAAATCTACTTCATCACGCTATTTATTTGTTGCTTCTATAACTATGCTGTTTTGACGACATCAATATATTTTTGCTTAATAATAACTCTAACTTTGTACTTCATATTACTCTTAGTTAAAATTACTTACTATAATAATGGTAAGTGACAGAAATATAATAAGCATCTTTAACTTTCCATTTTCATATATACATAAATAAATTAAATTTTTGGTACAGTATTAGTACGTATTATATGATTAATATATATGAATGTTAATATTAGGGGAGCATCGAAAAAAAGCTACGTGCAGTTCGCTTTGAATAAAGAAAAAATGCGAATCGGTAGCGTTTGTTTAAAAGCCCGAATGGGACGCCTGAATCGAAAAGAATTAGAATCGCTTGATTTTCTCAATGAAAATCATATTTATGCTAATATTAGAGGAACATCGAGAAAACTCGTACTTCAAATAACAAACTAAAGTGATCTCTTGTTGTTAATGTCGCGCGTCTGGCATCGAGAAAGTCGGTCTCACAATCGATATAACAAGATGTTGTTCACTTTATATTCTTAGAGATTAGGTTTTAGAATGGAGCACACGGATATATATACTTAACATGGTATTAGAGTCAAGCCCGTGGTGATGAGGACACGTGTAGCCTCTAGATCTTGAATTTTAGGCAAATATCGGTAGAATTAAATCTGCCGAGAGAGGGTTACACGTAGAGGGAGAGTGTTGCAATTTGTGATAAAGATCTTCCAATCATCTATTACCGGATGATTATTACGAGTTTGAATTAACAAATAATAAATGAAAAATTAAATCATTACTAGAGGGTTACACGTGAGGAAGAGTATTATAATTATAATAAAAGATCTTCCAATCATCTAGTACCAAATGATTATTACGAGTTTGAATTAAGAAATAATAAATGAAAAATTAAATCACTACTAATAGTCTGATGATTTTTTTTTTGATGATTTTTTTAAATGTTTTGGATGTTAATAGAATAACAAGAATTGCTCGTAAAATAGACATATATATGTTACACTTTTAAGTACGTATAATAATACTTCTTTCTTGTCCTTCGTCATGCATCGCGTTCTTTTTCACGATTTTTAGATTGACTTAAAAGCGTAAATATCTTAGATAAAATTATAAAAGTTGACGTTTGAAAATATATATTAAAAGCGAATCACAACAAGATCCCACATATTTATATTATTTATTGTCATTAATGAAATTAAGCGAAGTCAAAGATTTGAAAGGATTGATCAGAAAAATTAAAATATAACTATGATTTAGAGATGAAGGGAATATATATTTTTCTTTGTTGAACATGGGAGAAATTTGAACCTAAAATTTCAATCAATTTCACATCTTTTTAATAAGTATTTGAAATGGATAGATCATAGATGTTGATCGATTAGCATAATACGAGTAACAATTTGCATGCATGATGCCAAAAGGTTGTGGGGTCATAGTAGTTAAAATTAGGTTACTTTTCACTCGGTCATTTTTCAACTGTCAATTGGACGTTTTCCAGTATTAGAAATTATGATGAGACACATTACGATAAATTCTTTGCTAGATTCTTTTACATTTATTACTCACATGCGAGCACAAAACTAGTTTCATAAAAATTGAGCCTAGACATTGAAGTTGGTTAATTAATGTGAGCGAACGGAATATGTATCAGTTAATTAGAGGATTAATTTTTTTTTAACCATTTCAATATCGTTCGTTTTTTATTAATCAATTGATATTAACAAATAAAGTGAAAAAAGATAACCTTAGCACTCTATGTGATTAACCATAGTCAAGATTGAAGAAGTGAATGAAGAAGAAGGGAAATGATTTATTGCGACAATGGTGACGTCGAAGAAGATGTTTCTTTGTATCTCGCCCACTTATGAAAGATTGGCACTGAAAAAACTTGGATGCCTAACAAGTACTATTTGAAGAAGAAAGCTGGGGATGGTAATTATGATGAGTTTTCAGAGGAGGGGGTGATACACGTGCCACTGTCCCAACATAGCTGACGTGGACCAATCAGGGACTTTGCTGGAACGTGCTGATCTATCACTTTGACCCATCCTTACAAACAAGTCCAAATATGTCACCATCATCCTCTTAAATGTGTTCAACCAAAGTTTTTACTCTTTCACGTACCACATGATTGCAGGCGATAGGAATGGGAATGGATTTATTATGAGATTTATTGTCATGTATTGAATGTGTCAAAAGTTTATTTATATGATTATGTAATTTATTGATAATTGATTTTAAGGTTTAATCATGTTTTATGAACAAATCATAATATAATATCATGAATGAATATCTTCGGATAATATATAATGTCAAATCATGTAAGATGTTCCTAGACTATTTCATTTATTTTCAATTGAATTAAAAGTGAAACGACACAAATAGTTCCATTACATATAACTATACGCTTGAAACAATCCCTAGTCTAATTAAATGCAGCATGATAGTAAAACGGTTCACCTTCAATCAAAGGTTCATGGGTTAAGAAGTAAATCATTAATTACTAATGATTATCTTTTCTTTGAAAAAGAAAAGGAGAAGAAGATATCATATAATACTCCAATTGACATCAAATGGAATAATGTTGTCAACGTAAGGGATCTACGCTATTCATGTTCTTGAGCTACACCTGAACAATGTTGATGTAGCTAGTGGTGGCAAATGGATCGAATGCTCACTACATCTGTCCATTAAGGGCGGACTTGGACTGCCCATTACATTTGGATCCCCCCTCCCCTAATGGGCCATCAGCATCACTTACACAGTGATTAGCAAGTCGCTTGTATCTAGTTAGGGTTTCCTGAAGCCGCCGCCTATGTTTTTTGTGCTCATGTAGTATGTTAGTCCTATATATACAGATGTTACCTCATCTTCAAACTTGTCATTCAGATCACCAAATATATTTCCTTTTTTCTTGTGTTGTTTACTGCTATATTTTTCCTTTTTCTTTTACTATTATCAATTTTATCTAATGCTGCTCACTTATTCTTTTTTAGAAAGAAGATTGATTTGTTATAACAAAGATCTAGTTATATGGAGTACAATTTTTCTATATTCCTTTGAAGACAAAATTTTGCTTGATAAGAGTAAACAAACTTTTTAGTCTTACTGGTACGTTTTTACTTTGGATGACGCCTGATTTTACTTTTTGTACGAATGAATTCGAACCTTTTATGGTTATTGGTATATTTTTGTGTGGTTTTAGTCGTTAGAACTTAGAACTACCAATTTTTTAATGAATAAACATCTTTAAAACTGTTTTGGCCTGATTATGTACAACATCATTATTTGATAGAATTGTTTATCAGGACCAAGACGATCGACCAAATGAAGTTCTTAACCTTAAGGTTGACAGATTAGAATGCTATGCATTATTGATTTGCGCTGCCTGAATTCATTCCTGATTTGCACAGTCCATCTAATACAATCGGAATTGTCATCCTCGTTGATGAATCACTTTCTTGGTGTATTGGATGGGCTGTCCAAATCAAGGATGTCTTCAAAGTAGCGAAGTTGCTTGAGGAATTGGAGACGGCCGAAACCTCTTCGAGTTTTCATATATTAAATTTTTACCGTGAATATGTATTTACTTTTAACTTTTTGATAGTTGTACTTTTTAAATTTTTACCGTGAATATCTATTGTATAATAATTTATGAAAACTATGTCAATGAAAAATATATTTTAACTCTTTCCAATATATTTCTTTATCAAATATTGTAACATAAATAAATATATTTAATGTCAAAATTTAAAAGTACAATTATCAAAAATTAAAAAATAAATAATATTTTAAAAAGAAAAAAATATATAAAAAGAACATCTAAATTAAACGACTTGAATAACAAGCCACTTGAACAATAAATTGAATTAGTTTCAACTTATCCTCCAACTCCTCCAAGTCACACCGCCTTCCAAGTCGCACCGCCAAGCAAATATTATCCATATATAGGATATACTACTCTTTTCATATAATATCTGAATATTCTCCATAATGTGTAACGATCATGGCAATTGACTTGAGAAACACAATAAATTTTGGTGTTAAAGAGTTCTGGCATCTAGATATATGCAAAATGTTAGAAACACAAAACAAAAGGCCGATAATATGCTAAATGTTAGGTATATACCTAGTTTACATTTATTTTCTGCATCTATGTCGGTTTGTTTTTGCTATTATTCACAACTTCTAAATATTCCTTCGTAGTAGTACATACGTCGGTTGCCTATAAATGTTGCCACGACCAAAAAGTCCTCTGGTCTCAATTTAATCAGGAAAGTCGAATATTATTATGGCTAAACATGGGCTATTGACTCTTCTTTATTCTCTTCAATACATGTAGAATAACTTCTTATATATGATCATTTTGCTATTTATAAGTATTCCTAAGTATTACTATGCATGTAGGGATACTCCCATGTGGTTTACATTGCATATGTTTTGATTCTGGTTATGGTATCTCCTCATCCACAATTGTTCAAAGGAGGAAACCACCATTATAGGTGTTTATCTCATTCTGTTCTCATTGCCATTAGACAATCCTGGAGATGCACATGGATTTTGTTCTTGAACAATTCAAATGTAAAGAAAGGAAAGGATGATTGTTTATTTACCCTTCAAAATAGTGCCATGAAGGGCAATGAAGGAAATCATATTATATTTTACTAACTAAGCCCAAATTACAAATCTTGAATACTTAAAAGGTATATTTTCTAAATATAATACGTTTTATCACCTTGAGAGTTGTATTGGTGGATAAGACAAGACTAAAAGTTGTTATATTAGAAGTGAAGATCAACTTGTATGAGTTTGTAGAGAGTAAAAAATAAAGTGGAGATTTTATGAATTTTCTAAATGGTGAATAACCACCAAATTCACTATCTTATAGGACACAACTTCCCACTTGACCAATGTGAGATGTCATGATAATATTCGCATACGTGCAATATATATGTTATTAAATTAAATGATATAAAAGCAGCTTGTAAAATCCATTAGGAGTTCTCCATCAAAAGATAGCAACTACCCTTTCACATATTTAAAGCGCGCAAGAGCTAATAGTTTCCAGCGTCGGCCCACGGAGGCCGATAACTTTCTGCAGGATTGATCGGCTTTTAGGACTCCAAATTTCTTCCGACTTCTTTGTGCGCAAATAAAATGCTTATTCACCTTGAGTTTTACATGATAAATGCGTTGTTTGTAATAAGAATATAATGTACTATATGATCGTATTAGGTTCATAGCCCCGTGTGTGTGATTGTAATGGGTAATAGGAGTAATACTCTGATATTATCTCAGATTAAAGAAATAATTAGATTTGACTTTTGAAATTGAACTTTGACCATCAATTATTAATTATTCATTATTTTAAAAAGTATAAAATTTATATAATTGGATTCGTCTTTTAAAATACTTTCATAATATTAATTTTTTTAATAATATAATTAAAGAGTAATTGAAAATTAAAAATTTGCTCTACGATATGTGAAATCCGATTATTTTTTTGAATTGAAGGAAGTATTATATAAATGATGTTTGTATGGTTTTGAATGGTTAGCAAATGAAATTGCCGGATGTAACTGGTAAATGAGTTTTCGATCATTTGTTATATTTTGTGTATCATTATGTTTGTATGTATCATATTAAAGTTATTTGAATTAATTTATTTTGTAAGTTTGTTAATAATTTTTTTTGGATGAAGTGGTAAAATGAATTAAAATAATAAAGTGAAAAAGTGAATTAGAAATGTGAAAATCGAAAAACTTAAAACTAAAAAGCCATTATTTGAAGTGTAGAAAATTATTTTTAATCCACAAAACGACATGCAAGCCAATTAATGCAATTAATGGAGTAATTATAAGATATATGTATCATTTATGTCAATAATAATTACTCTATCTATTAATCTATTCTGTTTAAGTTTTTTTTTTTTAATTTTTAAATCTATTCTGTTAATAGTTTATGAGAAGTTTCTCATCACATTAAAAAGATAACAAAGCTTTTTTGGTAAATAAGTGTGATGATTTGTTAAGAAAAAGCTCATTATTAGGGATTAAAGGTAACTTGACCGTTATACATGACTCATATTTTCTATGATTATCACGTGAATAAAGTGTATTAAGTGTTAAACTCGTTGCCTTAACATGAAATTTGTAAACATTTTGATGGTATATTCAATTAAACAAATTGTAATAGATTATTCAGCCTTATCACTCTCCTAAGTATGGATCAAACTCTTCATATGACCACACCATCATCACTATGCAAAATAACTCTTATATTTTTCATTCTTGTTACAAGCCTTGCTAATGAGGAGCAAAATATATATTTGGTTCTTTTGGAAGGTGAACCTGTTGCCTTTCATGGATGTGTAGAGCCTAATGGAGAAATGGGGAAATTTGACCTCAAGAGGTGTTGAAATATTTGCATGCTTCCAATTCTTTCTAACAAATCATTTACAATATATACATGTAATATATATTGAAGTTTTTATTTCATATATGTGTTGTATTATATGTACTAGAGTAAGTGTAAAGTTTTGGATGTGATGAACTCATGTGTAATAGGTAAGCATGTAATGACATGATAAAATAGTCTAATTTAATTGATCATTTGTTCCATTCTTATAGTTTCCACCTCCAAATCAAGCATTACAGAAATTGTAAAATGGTGGGTAAGATTTTATACAGTTCGACAAACCACAACCCTCTTATTAGAGGGACATGTTAGAGTATTGACTGCATTATGTTATACTTAATTCCATTATGTCTTCAATTACCTCAAATTAGACTCTTATAAAATTCATATTTCTTGATACAAGTAATTATTTGTGTTGTTACCTTGCAGTGAAACATCCAAGGTTTATGCGAGTGCCTTAGTTGATTCACATGACAAGCTTTTGGAGAGCTCTTTGGACATAGGAAGTTATAACAAGCTTTATAGCTTCAAACATATAGTTAATGGATTCGCAATCCACACAAGTCCTTCTCAAGTGAGTATTTAAAGAATTATATC
Source organism: Lithospermum erythrorhizon (assembly GCA_019722365.1). Lineage (NCBI taxonomy): Eukaryota > Viridiplantae > Streptophyta > Magnoliopsida > Boraginales > Boraginaceae > Lithospermum > Lithospermum erythrorhizon. The sequence continues at coordinate 2,216,835 of JADFUC010001683.1, forward strand.
AATAATTTTACAAGTTTTTATTATAGATGTTCTCAATATTATCTTCCGGAACGTGTAACTATTAAGTCCCTCAACAAATTTGTACGTTAGCATGTTAAGAATTTATGAGGTTCCGTTCTAAATAAATTGAGAACAAATAAATAGCTCGGGACCTTATTTAACTTCTGGATAATTTTATTCTACCAATGTTGGACTTCTGTGTCTAAGATAGAACATAAGGGGCCATTTTATCTTTTCCAAGTGATATGTTTAAGCAATGTCCATTTTCAGGCTGAGAAACTGAAAAATGCTACTGGAGTGAAACTAACAGAGAAAGACAGAAGAATGAAGATGATGACAACTTACACCCCTCAATTTTTAGGGGTACCAAATGTATGGACTCAACAAGGAGGAAACAAGAAGGCAGGAGAAGGAATTGTGATTGGTTTTGTTGATACTGGCATTGATCCAATTCATCCTAGCTTTGCCTATGATCCTTTAACAAAAAACATTTCTCATTTTTCTGGAAATTGTGAGACTGGACCTTTATTCCCCAAGACTTCATGCAATGGTAAAATAATTTCAGCAAGATTTTTCTCTGCTGGAGCTCAAACATCTACAAAACTTAATTCTTCTGTTGATATTCTTTCACCAATTGATACTGTTGGACATGGAAGGTAAAGTATTATTCTCACATGGCTTAGACATATGCTTAAGTTCGATATATGGTACTTATTTTTTCGAGCAAGGGTTTAGTGGTCCAAGTGTATCTTGTATTTACCAAAAATTCACTTTGAATCGACTATTCCTTAGATACACACGTCGTGATTCTACCCCCAAATGCACCTAGCTCGAGTTCCATGGGTTCGGGTTCAATGTATGAACTACATTTTGTACTCGAGTTAGGTGCGCTATGGGGTAGGAAATCATACTAGCTACACGGTATCATGTTTAATCACCTAATCCGGACCCCTGAACACGAGCCTTGCAGTCACGTGGCATCAATTGCAGCTGGAAAGTATGGAGTTCCGGTGGTTGTTGAAGGATTCTACTACGGCCAAGCCTCTGGCATGGCACCAAGAGCAAGGTAAACTATCAAACATTTTCTAAAATATTTTTTTAGTTACTAGAGCTTAAGTCTCTATGAACTAAAATATATATATTTTTTTCTTTTGTAGGATTGCAGTTTACAAAGCTATTTATCCTACCATTGGAACTACAGCAGATGTATTGGCAGCAATAGATCAAGTAGGCAAATCTTGTTTTCAAATATTAGATACATCTTTCTACTTTTTTTTTTTTTTTTTTTAAAGGCAAACCCTTTGGATTTACCTCTACAAAAATAGGCGTATGCCACTAAATGCAACACACACACGGTATTCTTTAGTAAAAGGCGAAAAGAATAGTTAAACTCATGTGCACTGGCTGCGTTAGATACATCTTTCTACTTGATCACTATATTTTAGTAATTATTTTCTCCAATTCTTCCCGCATTATTATGTCATATTTAGACTTCCTCTACAATTTATGAAATACATTGGAGGTAATTAATTGTCTAGTTTTACAATGACATGGTTTTTGAAATTGGAAAAGGATATGACAATCAAAATGGGACGGATGGAGTACTAATATTTCGCCTTTCAAATACTAGTTTTAAACATTATCGACTCAACTCTGAAGTAATAGTTTTGCTTTCTATGTATCATCTGCAGGCAATGTTAGATGGAGTGGATATTTTGACACTGTCAATTGGACCGGATGAACCACCAGAAGAATCAGTGACAGTGTTGAGCATGTTCGAAATCTTCATGCTATCTGCACGAAGAGCTGGAGTTTTTGTGGTTCAAGCTGCTGGAAATCAAGGTCCAGGACCTTATTCTGTGATATCTTATAGTCCTTGGGTTGTAGGTGTTGCTGCCGCTGGGACAGACAGAAGCTATCCTGGTTCTTTACTTCTTGGAAATGGGAAAAGAATTTCCGGTGTAGGATTATCAGGTATATCTAATCCTTTCAATGTCTAGACTCTAGATTATCAGGTATCGTAGAACTACACGAATGGTTTTTTTGGTATTTAATATACGTAGGCTGTCTTTGGCGCTGTTCAATGAACAACGATGGTATGCACTCGCTTAACATTGTAATGACTTTATCTGGCAGGTCCAAATGTTGGAAATCTCAAGTACAAGGTAAAACTAGCTAGGGATGCAGTTATGGCAGATGGCGAATTCCCTAGGATACCTGAATACACTGATGAGTGTCAGCATCCACAAGCTTTTGATCGTGCTGTTGTTCTAGGCAGTGTGGTTCTTTGTACTTTCTCTGCAGGCTTCAACAATGGAACTTCAAGTCTCCTGGCAATTGCACAAACTGCGACAGCTTTGGGATTCATGGGGTTTGTGCTTCTCGCAAATCCTGCTTTCGGCGACTATATTGCAGAGCCTTTTCCGTTCTCTGTTCCTGGGATGATGATCCCAAGAGTTCAAGATTCTCAGGTGAAAAATAACTTCTATTAATGAAGGTTAACAACAACATTGACAGCTAAGTGACAATGTATTGTAGTCTAGTGGTAACACATACCATTTAACCGAGTAAAAAGTCACTCAATCACACGAGTGGCCAAGTGAGGACCCACTATTGATCTCATTTATCGTAATATTGCTGTTTTATTTTTTGCAGACAATACTTCAATACTATGAACAACAAACTTCGAGGGACAATAAGGGGAAGGTAGAACAGTTTGGTGCTCGAGCATCGATAAGTGAAGGAAGAGTAGCCTCTTATATGGGAAGAGCACCAATTGTAAGCAGATTCTCATCAAGGGGGCCTGATTTTATCAACCAAGAACGAAATCCAATCAATATTTTGAAGCCTGATATTTTGGCTCCAGGACACCAGATTTGGGGAGCTTGGACCCCTATTAGTGCTCAAAATCCCATGTATGCTGGTAAGAAAAAGTTTGGATGTTCAAGTTTACAATATGATTTGTTTGGAAATCTCTGAATAGGTCAAAATGTGACAAGAAAATTGAAACAGGAAGTATGTGTTCATTTCTAGAAGTTCAACTACAAAGATAATGATGATGCACATTTGTTATTTCAGGCTATAACTTTGCATTAATATCTGGTACAAGTATGGCAGCACCTCATGTTGCAGGAATTGCTGCCCTCATAAAACAGAACCATCCTTCATGGACCCCTTCCATGATTGCTTCCGCAATGTCTACAACCGCCATTAAGCATGATAATCATGGCGATCCTCTTATGGCGGAAGGTTTTGGAATTGATGACATTTATCCTGCGGCTCCTTTTGGCTTCGGGGCTGGTCTTGTCAACCCCTCCCAAGCCTCGGATCCAGGCCTGGTGTTTTCAACTGGTAAAACAAAGTTTTACACCTCTATCTGGTGCTTATATTCTTTGTGAAACAGATGAAGTATATGGTATTCCATTTTTTCCAGGGTTTGAAGACTACATAACATTTTTGTGCACACTTCCTAATGTTGATCCTTCAAGAATCACCATTGCAACAGGAGGAACATGTCCTATGATGACATTAGCCAATAGCCCTTTTGATTTGAACACCCCATCAGTGACGATAACAGCCCTGGCAGGATCGAGTGAAGCACGCAGGAGTGTCACAAGTGTAGCAAGCAAACCAGAAACTTACTCTTGTTCTATAATACAACCAAGAGGGGTATCTGTTGATGTACAGCCAAGCTGGTTTACCATAGCACCACAAGAAACTCAAGATTTGGTGATAAGACTCCAAGTCACCAAAGTACTAGATGACTTCAGCTTTGGTGAGATAGTTTTAACTGGAAGTTTGAACCACATTGTGAGGGTTCCTTTATCAGTATTCCCTGTCTCAATGACATAAAATTGGGACAAAAGATAAATATACATAAGGTTTTCAAGTTTTTAAACTCCCTGCATTGCAAATGTTGTAAAAAAGAGAATTATATTAGAGAATGACTATATGATATGAGAGAGAAAAAGAGTAACTTAATAATATATATAGAATTGATTTGAGAATCAAAAATTGATTCTCAAATTTGAGAAATATAGGTCAAGTATTAAAATATTGTAGGACTATTACACAAGACATAACTGATTTTTCTAATTTTCTACACAACATTATGGAATCCTGAAAGTGAATAAAAGTGCATTGTAGGAACACTAATGTGAATGCTCTTACATTTATGAAGACACTACTACAACAAAACTAAGTGAGCTATACATAGAGTACGACAGCGTTCAGCTTCAGGAATTAATCACAAATTAGCACTTTGATGATTCTGAATTGTTCAAAGAGCTTGATAACTATTCAGAGCTTCAACTCCCGCATGCAAGGCAATCGTCACGGTTTGCTATTGAACAAACCATCTCGGCCATTTTGGTATTGACGTCTGCAGGTACCGCTTCTGAATGTTCCTGGAAAAAGTAAAGCTTTGTTGAGCAAACAGGAGAGAGATTGCACAAGAATGCCGTTTAAAAGATAGATGATGCAAACCTTGAGCATGGCTGTATCAACTGTGAATTTGATTGCATCTGCTGCAGCACGAGATCTTAAATAGTACATTCCTGTCTTCAACCCCTGGAATTTTAAACAGCAAAGCAGAACAATCAAAAGAAAATTCCTGGTGAATTTACACAAAAAATGTGAGTTTGCAGATACATACTTTAGACCAAGTATGAAAGTGGAGGGAAGTGAGTTTTCCGAAATTCGGTTGATCCATGTGAATGTTGAGGCTCTGACTCTGGTCAATGAAGCATCCACGGTCCACTGCCATGTCAACCAGAGTTCGTTGCTTTATCTCCCAGACAGTCCTGAACCAATAAAGAAGTTAGTAGACGAAGAAGACATCAAATGTAAAACTTGTGCTAGCATAAGATTGACGTCTCACTTGTAGATCAGTTTGAGTTCATTAGGAATGGTATTGATCTTCTGCACAGAACCATCATCATGGATGATCTGATTCTTTACAGAAGGAGACCAAAGACCAGTCTCAGTCAAGTCATGAAGCAAATGTTTGTTAACCACAACAAATTCACCACTGCAGATGTCACAAGTTGAGTCAGATCTCATTATATGAAAAAATATTAAAACTTACAGAGCTAAAATTAAGAAAACCAATTTATACCTTAAAACTCGACGGCTGTATATATTGGAGGTATAGGGCTCGAAACATTCATTATTTCCAAGAATCTGGCTGGTAGAAGCAGTGGGCATTGGTGCTACAAGAAGAGAGTTCCTCACTCCATCTGTTGCTATCATTGAGCGAAGAGCACCCCAATCCCATCGACTTGAAGGTGTCACGCCCCACATGTCTGGTTGAAGGACTCCCTGGAAAAGAAGTTCTGAAGTGAAATACAATTCTAACTAGACAATTGATCCTAGAATCATGACTTTTAACATTTATGGTTCCTCACATGCAAGAATAAAGGATAATATGCTATATAAGTAAAAGTATGTCGAATGCAACTATACAAGGCAAAAAACTATACCCATGTTCACCACAAAGTTCAAAATTGCTTGGAAAGAACTCACACGTACCTTGCTCACAGGGCTTCCATTATAAGTTTCATAAGGGCCTTCTTCAGAAGCAAGCTCAGACGATGCTTTAAGAGCATGATAGTACATAGTCTCAAAGATGTCCTTATTCAGCTGCTGAGCCTGCCACAGAAAATAAAAAACAAGATCATTATCAGGAAAAAGAATAAACAAGAAAACAAGAATGAGATCATTATGGATTTAAGTTTTTACCTCTGGTGAATCAAATGACATGCCAAGCAATATGAATGTGTCTGCAAGACCTTGAACTCCAATCCCAATAGGCCTATGTCGCATATTTGACCTTCTAGCAGTTTCAACTGGGTAGTAATTAGTATCTATAATTTTGTTGAGATTTTTTGTGACTATTGAAGTGACCTATCAATAAGAACAAGATAGAGTTATGACCAATTACAAGTAGCATCATGGGATTAACATTTGCATCAATAACAAGCAAAGAAAGAAAGATGATAAAAATCAATGGAAACAAACCCTGTTGTTTCTCAAAGTCAAAGTAGCGATTAAAGAACCTCATCAATAAGCTTTTGCTGGCTGTGATTCAGCTGACACACCCTGAAATAATTTAAACACGGGTTACTTGTTAAAGGGCAGTAAAAACAATAAACAGAATCAAAAGGGAGAGGAAGTGGCTAATGGAGTTTTATAAATGCTACCTTCTCTAACATATCGCTGCAGCCATTTGAAGCGAGATTGTATTGCCAGTGAAGTTTCTGAGCTTTTGACTGGCAAATTAATACAATTTCAGCAATAAAGTTACAAAGATTTTATAGTGCCAAGATTCTGTTGATTGCTTTTCCGGTTACAAGTATCCTGGAAAGAGAACCTGTTAACTTGACAAATCCAAATGCTTAGATACTACAAAGAAAGAAACGATATTGCTGCCAGCTACCTTGTATAACATGTAAGGAGTTCCAGTTTCAATCTGAGACTTCAGTATTTCAAACCAAAGATTTTGCGCTTTCACAACCTTCTTTTGTTTTCCCTATAAACCCCATGTACAAATAAAATGTTCAAATGTCTAATTATATAATAAAAAAACAAATATAACTAAATACGAAATAGTGAGTTACCAGTTTTTCATATTGGGTACAATTCCAACAATCAGCTAAACCGGGAGAGATTCACTTTGGGCAAAATAAAGACCAGTCATCACATTTTTGGACTCTCTCCATGAAAAAAGATCAGGGATCCGTAGAGAGCATAAATAAATCTCTTCGGCAATGCTGTTCTTCCTAGAATTGGTAAAAATATGAATGACAAGCTATTAGAGTTACAAGACTAGATGACTGGATAAAACTGTTAAGTTATGAACATAAAATCTTAGCAGCTGTTAAAATCACAAGAACTAATAACGAATATCATTGTATTTAGCTCACTGTGAAGTTCTTTCTCAAATCTTAGAATTCATAGCCATCACTGCATGCCAAGGTTCAAGATAATAACGGCAAAAGCACTCAGGAGAAAATGGCACGAGGACACTTTAGAAGAAAGAACCAACAAATTGTAAGTACTTATAGTATCAGGTTTAGATGTATACCTTTCTTCCCGCTTCCCAAGCCTAACATAACTGAAAGTGGTCATTAAAGACCCCTGTATTGGAACTATACCATTGGAAGTTCCATTTGTTCCACGGATATAACTCCCAGTAGCACGGATATTATGAACCGAAACACCAATTCCACCAGCCGATTTGCTGATAACTGCACACTCCTTTAGGGTATCATATATACCCTCAATGCTATCATCTTTCATGCATATCAAGAAGCAACTACTCAACTGCATTTTACAACAGAACCATAAGTCTTGAGAAATTTGGGTAAAAAATACATTTAATATATTGCAAAATTCTTTGATTAGTATTAAAATACCTCTTGATCCCAAAATATTGTCGAATTTGAATTTTAATTTTGTTGCTTTTAAATTTTGAACATGATCATTTTTGTTCATGTTGCATAATTTTTTGTCTAAAAATGTATATAACTTTTAACATACAAATTTTGATTTAAATCAAAGTTATATGTCAATTAATACCACAAAGTTTGTTAATTTTGACAATTGAAAAACAAAATGGACAATCTTTTAGGGAAAAAGGTAGTGCATAACAAACTTACTTGGGGTCTTGGTGTCCCCGCATTGAAAAGAGTCGGGGACGCATGAGTGAACCACCTCTGTGACATCAGATGATATGTTTCAATGGCAGCATCAATATTATCCTTATGGATTCCCACAGAAACCCTCATCAACATATGTTGAGGTCTTTCAACAACCTTCCCTTCGATCGCGTCAAAAAGATAAGCATCTCTGTGCTAAAACCCAAAGTAATCGTAGTCAAAGTCCCTGTCATATATGATCTCACTATCCAATCGAGAAGCATTTTTCTGAATAAAGGGCAACGATCATTATTAACCAAATCAAGAAAACTGGTTAGCAAAGAAGTATGTGAGACAATAAAAGAACAAAATCATTACTTTCTGAATAATTTCATAAATATCATCTGCAATCAGAGGAGCTTTTAGTCCTGATTCTACTTTTGGTGGCGGTGATATTAAGGTCCTTAACCGTAATTCGTATAGACCACAGGTTTCGAATTCTCAGAAATTCATCTTGAATGTAAACCAACACAATTATCATAGGTGGTAAACAACATAGATCATATACACTTACGTCTCGGAAAATGATTTCTTAGTATTCTTGTGCAGATTCGAAACGGCAATCCTTGCAGCCAACTACATAAACAATCACTCATGAAAAGTTAAAATCAAAGCACATTACAACTTGAAAACACTTCAAAATCCGAGTTTAGATCATCCGTGACATTCTATGTTATACTATGTTAAGATTATAACATACGTTTTATTTTTAAATTTACAATGATTTTATAATAATAAACGAGCGTAACAAATAGTGTCACATACACAAGCATAATCGGGGTGATTAGCAGTCAACGCAGCAGCAGTCTCAGCAGCCAATTCATCAAGTTGGCTCGTCGTAACACCCTTATAAACCCCCGCACACACTTTCTGCGCAACGAGTACCGGGTCACAATGATCAGCGCTTAACCCATAACTCAGCTTCTTCAATCTGGCCGTAATCTTGTCGAAATGCACCGCTTCTTGACGCCCATCTCTCTTCACTACATACATCTTCAACACCTTCTCTAAGACCTTTTATCAAACACTTGATATATAATTATGAGAAAGGCCAAATTTTAAAGAAAATTAAACCAATTATTTCTTTTGGGACTTTTATCAAACAGTTGATATGCAATTTTAAAATCAACAAAATTCAAAATAAAAATTGAGAAATAAATATATAATAATTAAATATAATTACTTCAAGATGTGTGAAGAATATATGGATGAAATAGTATATATAGGAGAAAAATTGGGTTTTTTTAAAATTATTTTTGAATTTGTTTAGAAAATTTCCCGCCAAATGAAGAGGATTTTTAGATGGCGGCAAAGTTAGCTATTTTAGGGTTGGGTTTGTGGAATTAATATAATAAAATTATATTTTGAATGATGAATCACTATTTTTTTTTTGTTATTATTTGAATTTTGAATGTTGATTGGAGATGATAATTTGAAATTTGATAAAGGTTTAAATTTCGAAGTTCTATATCCTGAAGTTTTGATCAATTTCTTCTCAAGCAATATCCAACCCATTTATAACGTTTTAAAGCTTTAAATCAAACTTACTGCCCTCGCCAAGTTGGTATTAAAGTGTCATCAATCAATTCATCTTGGCCACAACCAAGACGAACAGACATCACAATATTAATAATGTCACATGCAAAAGCAAGAGATCATCTATTCCCCCGATTATCATATGCCCGGCCGCGATTCTCTACAAAAATCTGGAGTCGCCATCCGTCGCTTTCGCCGAGCGGGTGTTAAGGCGCCGCTACCGCTAAGGCCATGGGGCGACAAAATCAAGCCAAATCAGATATTATGGATAAAAACCCATGGAATCTGGCTATGGATTTAGTAATATGTGATTTTTGTTTTTTTAATTAGTAAAATTATAACTTTAAAAGATTAAAATATCCATGTTTCTTTTTAATCGTTCACATCTTGGCTACAAATTTCATTATAGATTTGAACTACTTTCATCATTTCAAATGTACACCTTAAAAGATCGTGACCTTCAAATAAAGAATGAAAGTAGTATCGATTATGCTAAGTTAAATTTGTTTTATAAACAAAATTAGGATTAATATTTGGCTCGTGGCCGAAAGGCCCCTCGCATCATTGGCTTTCTTTAGTGTCTACGCCAGTTCCTCAGACTATTTTTAAGAACTGAACACCCTGAATCTAATGCGCCTCAGATTTCTCTTTTTTAGTGTTCATTAATACCTCCGACTCCCATACACCTAATTTCATTAGCGAACGATTATATTACCCCTTTAAAATACACATCAGCCACACAAGAATGACTATTATTTTGTTCCCTAACACTCAAAGTATAAAGGGAATAGTTTGCCCCTCCCTATTTTGTTTAGTAGTTGTGAAGTTTCTCATGGCAAAATTGTCATTCTTCACCGAAAAAGTGTATAGTATCGCCCCACCCCCCCACCCGCCTCCACCCACCCCCACCCCCTACTCCCACCTCACGCCCCCCCACCCCCATCCCCTACCCCGCCCCCACCCCACTGCCCATCTCCACCCTACCTTAATATCAAATGTTTCCTCGACTCTAAAATTAAAAAGACTAAACAACAATCCACTTTCAACCAGAACCCATGCCCATCCTCGCATTTCAATCGAATCGGCAATAAAGAGAAATCTCCTCCCCCAACTTAAATTATTACAACAGCAGAATTCAAATGGACAATCTATTCACACAAATCAAGTTTAATTTTGCTTTCAAAACTATAAGACACTTTTTAAGTGTTCACTTCTTTACAAATCGGACCGTCTCCCTTCCCCTTGGGGAGCCTCCATCCTACTCCCCTCCAAAAATCCATAACATCTATCTTATCCCAAAAAACATATAAATTTGTTGACACGTAAAAATTTATGTAGAGAATTCAAAATTCAAAAGTACGCAGGATCAAGCACTGAGACCCTGTAGCCTAATTGATTTCAAGATCATCAACAAAGTAAATGCAAGTTGTAATACGACAACGATATATATGTATCGCCTATTTACTCTCTGATTATCTTTATTGAAGCCCAAATCCAAGAATGGCATACTACCTTTATCAAATAGCACTTCAAGTCAACCTAAATTCAAGCTGTGGTTCTAAATTGAAAAATGCCGAGAAAATTGAAGTAAAATAAGCCCTTTGTTTTTATCAAATCCCAAATTAATTATCATCAGCTGAGAATACAAACAAACATTATTATTACAAAAATCGCCCTAATAATATAGAAAAGATTTGTACAAAATCAACCAAATTCAATATTCAAAAAATTTACCAAAAAAAGTGGAACAATCATCAGTCAAAAGATAAATAAACAATTATGAATTCAGAACAAATCAGATGCAATAAGTAAAGAAAGTTATGAAAGCATGAACATAAACTAACACACACACAGTACCGAAGGCACTGGGAGTGACGAGAAAAAAAAAAATGGAAGGAAAAAATCACAAAATAAGGGACAACAAATTTTATATGTTGGGAGAGCCAGGTGAATAAACTATAGTACACTCTGGGGTCGCAGTGGTGGGGCTGGGCGGAGTGTGTGGTACATGGGCAACACTATACACTTTCAAATAAACGATACCTTGCCCCCAAATACTTCCCAACTACCACACCCCTCAGAAATAGGCAAATAGTCATTTTCACACCTTACTTTAGTGTTAATTTAGACAAAATAGTTTCATTTTATCGTGACTTAACGCCACAGATTTTAGCGTAATATACTATTTCACTAAAGAAAATTAGCCAGATGAAATAAAAATTGTGATAGACGCTAAAAAAGATAAAAAAATTGGCCTGGATAAGCCTCAGGTGTGCCCGTGACACTAAAAATAAGACAAAGAGCCCACATGTATTAATTAAAACTTCATAAGACCTTCTAATATTTATATTGTGATATTTATTGATATAGTATTAATTTTCATCTGAGTTAAGCACTAACAAGTCGCTTTGGCTGGTCGAGAGTGAAGGCGTGTGCCTGCTAAGTACATGGGGTTTCCCCGCGAGAGTTCGAATCTCTCAGGCGACGTTTTCTTTTTTGGTGACAAAATCACTAATTCATCTACTTGCTTTTGTACAATATAAGAAGTCAATTAATTCCATTTCCAGGCACCCAAATTCAACTCTAATAGATTATGACATTATATTCATAGATCCATCAAAAAGGAAAAACCATTAGACAAAAAGAATCAATGGAACCACATCTCAGCTATATACAGCTCTGAACTACTATCATTGTTCCATATCTCATGTCTTACTGTCTTTCATGCATATACTAGTAGTATAATATGTGAATGATAAATAACATAAAATTAAGCTTTTGAATTTCACTTGTCACAATCTAATCCACAAATTTCCAGCACAGGACCATCCCTTGAAACGAAAGGGTTCACTCTGGGACGGCTACTTGTGAGAAGAATAGCTTTTCAAAAAGAATCGACCAAACCACCACGATTGTTGGTGTCCGGTCTTGCTTTCCCAGTAGACCTTTAAGAAATGGATACAGATGAACAATGACCCAGAACGCAAAGAATAGCCTACCAAATAAAGGACCCCAAGAGTCATATCCGTTGTTGACAGCATCTGCAACCCCGACAATGACTCCAATCACGTTGATGATAAGTAAAGTTGTGGGTGGTATTAGCAGTGATGTCCACTTGAAGAGATAAAGATCTGAAAATTCGCCATCATCTCCTCCTTTACTGGTAACAGTGAAATTGGTGTCCACTCCAAACAAAACCTTGAGCAGCCCTTGGAAGAGAGCAAAAAGGTGAGCCGAAACACCTCCAATAACCCAGAACTGCTCGTTTCTCCACCAGTCGTCGATTCCTACACCACCCCATTGCATCTCGAGAATTCCAGTTGCAGCAATGGAGATAAACAAGGCCATGAATATTATACTGGCATAGTTACTTATCTGCATGTAGTAAAGAGACAACAATATGATTTAAAAGACTTAAGGAGCTGAACATAAAGCTAATAAAAAAGGTTAGGATAACTTCCATATTGCCAGAACAATCTCAGTAAGCGAATGAAAAGTAAAGGTGAAAATGCAAACCTCCGGCACTATAAATTTCCCAGTTAGAAGACAGACAGCTGGCAAAGTACAATATACGAGCAAGGGAATAGAAGTCCAAGGATAAACAACGGAATTGATGTATGAAAACCGTTGCAGCAACTTCAATCCACCACCATATCCATACCAGATTGGGCAATGTTTGCTCAGGAAAATCTCAACGGATCCAAGAGCCCATCTGAGAACTTGGTGCAGACGATCTGACAGATTGATAGGAGCCGAGCCCTTGAATGCAGCCCGCTTAGGAATACAATACACAGAGCGCCAGCCATGGCAATGCATTTTGAATCCGGTCAAGATATCTTCTGTGACAGAACCATATATCCAGCCAACCTCTTCCACAATTGAAATTATGAAGCTCTTTTCCTATTGTTGTCATTTATGGAATTTAAAAGCAGAAGTAACATATTTTTAGAAAGTGGAAATGCAACTATTATAATTGCTACCTCTTTGCCCCATTCAGTCTTATCTTCAAAACCACAACTGATAACATGAATGGATTCTTTTAAGAGTTCAGACGAGCCGACAGAAACAGGGCTTCCACCATTTTCTAGAAGTGTTGAGGCCACAAAAACGGGGGATTGTCCGAATTTTCCCTCAAGTTTGGTCCGAGACATGAGAGGTGAATTAACACTCTTTTTGCCTTCAGTTCCCAATTTGTGCATATTAATTAATTGATCACACAAATCTTAGGGATGAGGAATAAATTAGTACACAGCAAAAGCAACAAATTTTGTTAAAAGTGACCTTCAGTTCCTTCTTCAATTGTTTCAAGAGCATGAACTTGCTTGGAGCCCTCCTGCTTCAACTTCCTTTTCTTTTCTTTCCTTGATTTGCCTTTCTTGTTGTTTCTAGATCCAAAACAGCAGCAGCACCATTTTGGCAAGCAGTTGCAGGTTTTGCTAGGAGGCTTCTTCTTGATAGGAGCATCAGTCCCATAAAGTGCTTGCCTTCTGAATACACACCCGGTTCCGACATATATAGGCCCTTGCAAACCATCCAAACCTTTCATGTTGATCTATCAAGGCAGGAAGAAGTTAATATTCAAATTATAACGATAATAAAAAACAAATCAAAAAATCAACAGTCGAATATACTTACATCAAAGAATACAACATTACGGTTTGAGTACCGATCATGGAGATCAATACCATCAAATCTCTGGGGAAATTGCACGTAGCAAATTTGTTTACCAGAAGTTGGGTCCATTAAGAAACACATTGCTTCTCTCAGTGCCTTGCTATTGTTTATGTAGTGATCACAGTCAACATTCAGAAGAAAAGGAGCATTTGACATAACTGCTGAAACCCGAACCTAAAAAACAAAGAGAATGGATGCATACATAACTGAGATAGAAATGAACTTTTCCGTAATGACGTGAGCTTCTTTTCGAAATGAATTTGAACCAGTGACTAATTGATAGTGTAAGTTTCCTTTACAATTCATCATGCATGGATGTTGAGGAAAATGAGCTAGAAGAAAATAGAGTTGAGCACTTAAGCTAAAGATAAACCGTGGAAATACCAGTGAATTCATGGCTCCTGCCTTTTTGTGGTGATCAAAGCCTGGCCGTTTTTCACGGGAGACATAAACCAGACGAGGTAGCACATTTCCTTCAACATCACGAAGACCATCATCACCGAGGAATACCTACCAAAATAACTAAGAATTTATGACGTGCTCAAACAACTCGCTCACTTAATGATGTGACTAACAAGGAGTCAATTCTCTGCTTGTATCCATATATTAGAAACCTAAGTCATACTTTAGCAGTAAAATGGATGCATACAAATAACAACATCCAAATGCATGTGTTAAACGTCCACCTAAAACCCAGCACAGCATGGTGATACCAGTAAGTCTCACCTGAATCATTCCAGGATGATCTCGTACATTATTTCCAGGCCAGGGTGTTCCATCCTGCATTGTCCAACCTTCTTCAGGAACCTTCTCGGCTGTTGCAACCAAAGCATTTATTCGAACCTTGAATTCCTCATATTCTCTCTGAAACCAAGAAACAATAATACCAGCAACATTAATAAACCATGATTTCATAATTCATTCCAGAGCATGAAAAATATGAACCAATGAATCTACTTCAACAATAAAAGTCTTGTCTGTTTTTTAACAAAGTGTAGAGTCAAAGGGTTAAACAATTATGCCAAGCTCCAGTCTGCAGATTAATAGATCAACTAACCTTCATTGCACGCCGCTCTCCAACAAATGCTGGATGAACTTTCAGAACCATTCTTGGGAAAATACCACCGGAGCTCTTGGTTCAATATTGTAATTCTTGCAGAAGGGAACCCACTTCCCTTGCAAATTCTAAAGCGGTTCTGTGAGATTCAAAGGTAAGCATGGCAGCACCATCATCTGAAACGTAGCATGAGACTTTGTCAACTGGATAATCTACTGCAAGGATCGACAGAACAGTATTTGCAGTAATCAGTGGAGGCTCTTTCATGGGATCAACTGTGCTGACAAAAATGTCTACGTCCGCTAATTCTGATTTCTTCCCTTCTCTCTCGTATCTAAAGAAAAAGATGGGCAATTCAGAACGTAATTTTCAACACTAAAGCATTAATTTCCCAAGGGCCAGAACTTGCTATAAATTATAGTATCAAGAAAAATGTAAAAACAGTACTTCACTCCTCGTACCTGAATGAAAGTCGATCAAGGTATGTTTCCCGCTTTATCGGATACCATTTAGGGAACTGATCAAGAATCCATGAAATTGCAAACCATATTTCACAGATAACTGAGGTTATCCACAAACCATAAGCATCAGCCTGCCGGGTGCAGCATTCTATAATGGAAAAAAGAGAGCAAGAATCTGCCAGACGAAGGGATGATCAATATCCTGGGTTAATTTTTGCTTGAAGGAACTTTCCCCTGAGCGTTGCCTCCCTTCATCCATCCTGATAGAAGACAGGTTGAATGAGAAGTTAAGGACCAGATCCTAAAAGGAAAACGCTAGAAGAGAAGTCAATGTCGGTAAACAGTCAGAGCAAGTAACAGAGAGTTAACGAAGTGGTGAGGAGAAAATAAGGCAGTTAACTTCAGAGTTATCATACTTCACATCCTTATGTCACACTCAATTGTTTGCTCTACAAACAAGCAACAGAAGATGGAATATAGGAGACTGGTAATCGAACTTGTACACAAAGTGGAAGGATATCGTTATCCCTAAACCACTGACATTAGTAGTATCATAGCTCAATAAATGCATTTTACAAGAGAATTATCATCCGATGAAACAGGACATTATTTTAGGACCAGACGTCATTCATTATTTAGTTCACTCAGTATTTCAGAAATACGTTTTGGTCAAACTCGGAAGTACACAGTAGTTTTCAGACTTGCATAAACAATTGAGAAAAAATCGAGTCAATCTAACAAATACACACCATCAACATGATACATTAGATACTCACATAAGCAAATCAGAATCCTCATTATCTCCACCATCGCCTCCTCCTTGATGCTTGATCACCTGAAGCTGGTCATTCTGTTTCTTCTTCCACTCCTCCATTCTATCTTTCCAAGCAACACTTCCATATCCATATACTGCAATATCTTTCTCGGGAACCATTGCCCTAGGTTGTGCTACCAATCAGAGTTGCACAATTGTCACTACCAGATGTATAATCTTCATAAGAAAAAAAATGAGTCTCGTGACTAAAAGTGACTCACAAGAAGCATAGGGGTCAGTGGAAGATGTGGACTGAAACCCAAATCCATTTCTGGAATTTGGGGGCACTATTAGAGCATGTTGATCAGAAGATATCTGTTCACTCTGCAACAAATTTTAAAACCAGTTAATGAAGAAGAATCCTAAGTACATGAACTTGAAAGTAAACTAGCACGACATGAATGGCCTAAGTCGACTTCTCACAGAAAGTAGGGAAAGTGGTTGCCTTAGTGTAAATGTACTATTATACATCGATTTGAAGTTAGATAAGCGTATATTAGATAAAGAATATGGGAAAACAACTGGAGGCAAATTTGTAATTCTACATTAGTATGAGAGGTAAATGTGGCAAATCACAAATGCTATTAAAGATGATGGGACAGCTAATTATTATTGTCCAGACTAGTTTAGATAGTAGGTCATATAAATAAATACGAATGAAGTATTAGATGTTCTATATGTCTACCTCTTCACCATAAGTCAAGAGGGGAACTTCATATTTCTGAACTAGTGATTCATGTCTTGAGCATGATGCATTTCTGGACGAACTAAAATGGTCCCCATGGTTAGTTACATTAGCATGGTAAGACGTTTGCAAATCTTCCAGGTTTTCATAATCAAATTCGTGTTCCAAATCATCAATATCATCCTCTTCCTCATCGCCCTCAACCCTTGGACTACCTGCATTCAAATGCCTTTTTCATATAAAAGTTGTGTCTTGATAATTAAGGTAATTGAAAAAGTAAACCACTCACCTTTTAAACGCTTGAATCTCGTTTTGCACTGAGGACAAACCTGGTTTCCCTCTCTTCTCTCGTACTCATAACAAGTCCGGCAAACAGGAAAAGCACATTCGTTGCAGGCAACAAAAAGTTCCCCATCCTTGGTGATTTCTATTTCATCCCCACAAATCTGGCATGTTTGCCCACTTAATTCTTGTATAGACTTTACCTGAAGAGGTAAAAGATAATACTCCTTTATA
This sequence comes from Lithospermum erythrorhizon, assembly GCA_019722365.1. Lineage (NCBI taxonomy): Eukaryota > Viridiplantae > Streptophyta > Magnoliopsida > Boraginales > Boraginaceae > Lithospermum > Lithospermum erythrorhizon. The sequence goes on from JADFUC010001683.1 coordinate 2,234,275, forward strand.
AGACTACATTGACAAACCTTACGAGTAATAACATAGCAATGTTTTTTCATCAAAATGAAGCTTGTAGAAATATCCTAGAGGTATTCCAACAATTTAGATGCTCACAGGAGGTTATCAATTTACTAAGTACTTACTAACTGCCCTCACCATTACATTCAATCAATAAACTAAACACGAAAACATTGCGCATTCAAAAATAACTTCTCATTCATGAACACGTGGAGATAAAATGGCAAAGAGATAGAACTCTTCATTATTCTCTGAGCCATGAATTAAGCAAAGATAAGCTAATTTAAATAGCAGATAGCACTACCTAGATTTTATATTCTCTTGCTCTTGGATATAATCGAATACATCAAAATGGCTCTACATACGCTTCTTATCTTTTGTGAAGTAGTAGACAGTGTTTACACTTTGTCAATTTGGAAACATCCTCACTGTTATCACAAGGGTAAGACTGCATAGAATCCAACCCCCTTACCCAGCTTAGGCGGGGCATGTTGATCTATAAATAGCATAGCACAAAAAATATATATTTCTAATCCAAATTAGATACTCCTATAACTAAAACCAAACTTACAGCCAAATTATTTACATATTTATATCTTATCATCATTAGAATCAAAACTGAATTGTTTTGGGGATAAATTTTTTGTATTACCTTTCCAACATCATCAGCATTGATCAGCAGAAACTCATTCCTATTGTGTGAACCAGCAATTAGCCTTCCTCCAGTATTCATCATCATTTTCCAGTCTCTTCAAATACCACACAAAATGTTCTTGAATAAAGACAATAATCACAAAACCCTCCACAATTAACCAATTATTCCTATCAAAATTGCTTAAAGGTACAATCTTTTCTTCTAAAAAATAACCCCCATGTAGAAAAAACCAAATATTGCCTCCAAATTTGTTCAAAGGTACAATCTTTTCTTCTAAAAGATAACCCCAAATAGAAAAAATCAAATCTTTCCTCCAAATTTATTCAAGGGCTTCCTTTTTCTTTCCCAAAAAATCAAATAAAACAAAACCCAACTCACAATAAAACTATAACAAAACAATTGAATACCCAATAAAACAAAACTATTGATGTTTTTCAGAAACAAAACTATTTATTAGGAAAAATAGATGCTTTAGGGTCACTCAAAAAAATAATCCATTTTCCACATTCATAAAAAGGGAAATCACATTAATACCCAATAAAACAAAACTATTGATATTTTTGATAAAGAAAAATCATAGATTTTATTTTGAAGACTTAGTGAAGAAGGATTTTTTGAGGGTGTGATGTTGACTGAATGCTTTGGTATTGGAGCTAAGAGTGGACTGAAATTTGGGTGGAGTGAGACTTTAAGGAAACAAAAAGTGTACTTGTAAAGTGGTTTATGAAAGATGATTATGGACATTTGGCAGTTGGTGAGGTGGGGTAGGGTAGGGTGGGTGGGGTGTAATATGGTGGACTGTGCTTTCTGCAAAGTGCAATCTATTGTACTTGTGCATGTGTCCATCTTACGTAGGACCTTACATAGTGGTGTGTCCTACAAGGGTTTAGTATTAATTGTTATGCATAATTTTGTCTAACAAAACTATTAGAATGACTAGTATTTAATTCATTTTTCTATCAAATTTTATAAGACCTATACAAAAAATGTATCATATCAAATTTTAAAAGTCGATTGTCGTGTGGATTTTCTAAATGCCTAAAACCATTGTCACAAACTTTTTTTATAAACAAATTTTAGAAACATTCAACGATCATATAAATAACTTTTATCGTATTATGCAACACAATCCTATATATATATATTTCACATCCTGAGTCGATGAACAAGTCATCTTAATAATAGATGTCTCCAACACACGTAACACCAAAACAATAGCCGATTACATCGAATTTATTGTGACGAGATTATGTAATCTTACATGCTCCTGGGCTATTATTTTGCTCACTCTCTCCTGGCCAAAGAGATGCTTTCTTTCTTTTTGCAGTGCTCATGTTTTTGGCTAACGATCAGAATCATTATTAACCTAACCTCAGGCTATAGCGATCATCTTTTTACGTTGTTGGCCATGAATCCATAAATTTTATATTAAAGTAAAGCCTAAACAATTCAATATTATATAAACGGGCAAAATATACAAAAAAAATTACAAAAAGAACAACACTCTATATACTCCCTCAGACAGAAAATAAATGACTCATCTTAAACATTGTAAATATGAAAATATTGTACATTGAAAATGTTAGTGTAATACGAAACGAAGTTTTGAATTCTGAATAAAGTACTATTGTACATGAAAATGTTAGTGTTTTTATGCATGTTTAAGAAGTTATACAACATTAACATAAAAGTTTTAATTCTTTGAAGAAGAGAGACAAAAAAGAGGAAGTATGTCCGATATGTAATTTTGCTCTTAGTAACACAAGAGCTGCTCCGAATTTTTCCAAAAAGTCAAGCTAAACATTATCCTTTACAATGTATAAAGTGCAGTGTGAAGTATTAGAATGAGCAATATATTAGTATTTTTATGTATCTTTAGCTAATGTTATACACCATCAACAAATTCTAACACGCTTCAACGCGCTGAGCCGCATTTCGCTGTTTTAAGTGGCATCTAAGAAATAATCTTACTCATTTCCTCATAAAAAAGAGAGATGCCTACTATCCCATATCCTATAGAGCCTCTTCGGAGGCGTTGAAGAATGTTCATGTTCATGTTATCATATGCTTGTATCTGATTATAGTTTGATGAACTTTCTTTATTTTTATAATTACTTGCTTTATTTGCTGATGAGTTTCTAATGTAGTTCGTCGATCTCCCAATGCAGAACTATGATTCTTTTGAGTCAATTGAAACTGCCAAAGTCGTCTCAGGGAAGGATCTCCACTCTGTTGATGGAGCATTGTTGCCTGAGATAGATGAAACAATGAAAAAAGTATACTGATAATCTTTTACATGCATTAGAATGTCTTGAGGCGCGGCTCTCTCAGTTGGACGATAGGACTCATCAACTCGAGAACTCTATGGATGGCCTGAAGATTGCCATTGGAAATAATTATGGAAGTAGTGATGGCAAAATGAGACGATTGGAAAATTTGCTCAGGGAGGTATATTCACTTCTTATATTTATCTACTTGTTGCAGCCACACAGGGGATCATTTTTTTCATAATCGAATACAGAGAATCTATTTGTTTGTGTGGTGACAATTGAAACATATACAAGCGTAAGAACAGAATTTTCTTAACCTAGAACCAAAATTCGAGGTGCATGAGTAAGTAGTTTCACTTAAATGTCATTTGGACTACTAGCTTACACTGTTATGTGGCCAAACTAGATTTTTATGTCTTCATGAATGATGATGGAAGCATATTAGCTGGCTGTTCTTGTTTCTTATAATTGCTAGTCAGACATCTAGTTTCTGTAGTCGTTTACATAAACGGTGTGCTCTTTGATTAACCAGTTTATCACTGTTACACATAGGCACAAAATTTATGTCATGATAGGGACTTCTTAGCGTATTAGGTTGATGTTCTTGTTTGCCTCGTATCTGCCTGGATTTTTATTGTTTGATGGTTGAATTGTTTTTGTTCTAATCTATCAGTAACGTATGTACTTAAAATGTGCTTGCAGGTCCAAAGTGATGTACATCTCATAAAGGATAAGCAGGAAATCATAGAAGCGCAGTTTGAGCTAGCTAAGCTGCAGGTTTCAAAAGCCGAGCAACAGCCGGAGAACCATAATTCAGTGAACATGGACAAGATGAAGCCTGCTAGAGCATCTGCTCCTCAGCAGCTTCCTCCTGGTACACATTCAACAGCACCACCCTCTCTTCACCCACCTAACTCTGTTCCACCTCCTCCTCAACAAAGCCTACAGCAGCATGTCCCCATTCCTAAGCAATATGCCTCGAGCCATGTTGCATCCATCCCTCAGCGACATTCCTACTTTACCGAACCAGGTCATATTACAGAAAGTGGAAGCAACAGTACCAAATGCCTCCATCGCAGCAGCTTCAACCAGGCCATCCTCAGCAACTACCGCCACAGCCACAATATCAGGTCCCACCCCAACCACAGTACTCCCAGCCACCTGCCCTGCCTTTGCAACAACCACACCAATCTCTGCCAGCCCTGAAATTTCGTCCCTCTCAACCTCCACAAGCACTGGTCAACAAGAAAGCCATATGTATGCAATCCTTCAAGTTATCCAATGAGCTTCCTCACCAAACCCCTCTATATTACCTACTGACCGCCCCCCTCACAGCATTTCTCTGGAGCCCCTCCAAACATGTATGAGCCACAACCTAATAGACTTGGTCCTGGACTTTCAAATGGATATGGCTCTTTATCTGCTTCTGGTGATCCATATGCCTGCCAACAATGCTCACAATGGGATTTCACAGAGAGCAGGTTAAAGCGACAGAGAAGACCCAAAAAAAGTAAAAGACAGCATTGGATGTTTGATTCTACATTTTGCGTCTTCTTTTCTGAAAACTAGTGATTTCTGGTGGCTTGCTCTTATTGCTTTTGATGTATAGGTTTCTTTATTGCCTCATGTTGAATAAGCGAACTTGTGGTCTGACATTTCTTTTTATTATCATTCCTTTGAATCTTTGAACAAATCAGTGAATTCCAACCCCGTCCCTTGGTTCCGCAAGGCCACTACTTGTCCACATAAGATGACGCAATATTACTTTTGTTCAAAGATTTGAAAGGAAGTTTGAAGCAATAGTGAATTAAATAGCTTTTCTATTTCAATAGATTGCCTGACAAATGATAATTGTAAAATTTATGTTTCAATTTTCACTCATTTATTTGCCACAACCAGACAAGGAATGCTGAATGGGTTCTTGGAAAAGATGTGTTAGATGTGATCTCATAACAATCTTCTTTGGCTCTTGATTTATAGTTCTAGTCCAGGCTATGCACACCATGTTTTATTAATGTTTATTTAGGAAATGAGCTTAGCCAAGAAAACTCAAGATTCAGCTTATGAAATGATCACTGTTAGTGCTGTGTGATGACTATCAATCTTACATAGCAGCTACACAAGTTCATCATAGGACACTCTCTCATCTACTGAAGAGAATTTGCCACATCCACCACAAATCGATATCGAACATCCGCCTTACCAAGACGTTCCATAGCTTCATTGATATAATCCATTGGAATTACTTCAACATCTGCAGTTATGTTGTGCTCCGTGCAGAAGTCTAACATCTCCTGAATCTCCTTTACACCTCCCGTGTCACTCCCCCCGATAAGCTTCCGCCCAAAAATCAAAACTCAAGCTTCCATTAATCCAGACCAAGTCTCCAACAAATGTAGTTCAATTCAAAGAAATAAGATGTTATAAATATACTAGATTAGTATGATCTATCATCAAGATTACCAAAAACTACAGAGGAAATGGACAGTTCTAGGGGTCTTTCAGGCATGCCAAGACATACTAGTTTTCCATTCATTTTCAGGAGACTAAGCATTGTATCCAAAGAATGAACTGCAGAAACTGTGTCAATAATGTAGTCCATACTACCCACAGCAGCCTTGCAACAAAAAACAGAACAATCAGAAGTAATTCAAATGATTTCATGAAACCTTAATCATCGATTACCTGCATATTATCTGTATCAGTACTAACTAGGAAAGAATCTGCCCCAAGCTTGTGAATCGCCTCGTTTTGCCTAGTGCTAATCCTTATGACAGTAACTCTCAACCCAAAGGCCTTCCCAAACTTGACAGCCATATGACCAAGTCCCCCGAGCCCTGCCACGCCCAAATGCTTCCCGGAATCGGTCATTTTATAGTACTTCATTGAGCTATAAACAGTAACCCCTCACAAGAGATAACAAAGGCATCAGAGGGAAATCATCAGAAATCGCAACACATAGCGTTCATTTACTACTATTGTATCAGAAAAACCACCATATGTTATTGAACCATCCTTGTCAATGGAATTGAAAGTGTAGATCACTTTAGGACAGTAAATCTCCAGCTCCTGCTTGCACGATTCACATGTCTCACAGCAGCCAACAACTACTCCAACTCCAACTCGATCCCCTATTTTACTCCCAGTGTTCGTCACAATTCCAACAATCTCATGCCTATATCAGAAAAATAATTCAATAACACAACAGTCGGACTTCTAATCAAGAATTAACAATATTAAGCTGATCAAGATTAGAAATCGATGTACCCTGGAACAATGGGGTATATGGATCCTCCCCATTCATTTTTCACAGAATGCAAGTCAGAATGACAAACTCCACAATACAATATCTTGATTGTGACATCATCTGTGCCACCTTCTCTGCCATATTTAAAACACGACTACAGTTCAGGGATCTTAGAACTAGAACATTAGCAGACAATCCTTTATAAAATGAACTGTTAACGATATAAACGTAACATATAAACCACCGAAAGTTATATTAACGATATACATAATCAAATACTACTTCAAAAAGAATCATAGTTTTATTTATAATTTTTCTTCATGTCACAGAGAGTGTTCTAGACAGAGAAGTCGTCCCGTGACACATAGCTTGATATACAAGAGCAACATTATTATTCTGTATACATTGAAATACAAATATTTAAAATCTTCTATATGTATGTACCTATGGGAGAAATGGTATGGGGATAAAATTCCTGAAGTGTCTCTGGCAGCATAACCAAAAGCCTTTCTTGAATTCTGCATCTCTTGTTTTTTTTTTCTTTTTTTTTTTTTCACTTATTCAGCTATTCAAGTTTACAATGAAACAACACTTATAGAATATGCAGTATGGTTCAATAACTCAGCCAACTTAGACATACCCCTCCATTTTAAAATATAATCAAGCTAGATAAAAAATATTTTATTAACGATAAGAAAAACTGCCATCAGACAAAAGAAGCATATATTAAAATACGAAAAACTATCAAATCAGAAACGTATATTAAAAATGCAAACAATTAATTATTACTAAAAAATAATTTTTTTAAATCATATATTTGATATGGAGTTATTACATAATATTTTTTAGGTAATTCAATTAAACTAACACCAACCTCCATCAACTACTTGGTATTTAAAATTAGTGTGCGCTACTTTACGAGTATATAAATCAAATAATTCAATACTGAAAACGAATAAATTGTAGCGCATGACAGTGATAACTTAAACAAAAATGAATTGATATAGTAAACAATCCAAAAACAGGTGATCTTAGTGTTTTTCTTCTCTCTGTCATTTTATATTTGTTGCTTAAAAGCTAATATGTATAGATTAAGTGTAGGTGTAGAAAACCAAAAAAAAAAAAAAAAATTTGAAAAAGGTTAGTCCAATAATTTCAAAAAGATCGTACAAATAGTTTTTCAAATATCAAAATTAATAAACTTGTAAACTTAATTGACAAATAGAGGCCTTTTATTTGAATCATAACTGGCTACGCACTATATTTTTTCACTAAATAATACTCCTCTATCCCAATAAAAATCGTTCAATTTTTAAATTTTCTCCTTTTTATAATGAATTCCTCGATCATAGATATTTTTATTATTCACAGATATAATAATATTTTACGAAAAAATATATCAATAAAAAATCCTCTTCTATTTATAGTTATAGATTACGATTGGAAGTAAATAATAATCAAGAGCTTTTTTACAATTCCAACATACATAAAGACAATCCTTGATATCGCTGGGCATCCTTCTTATCACTGGCTATCTTAGGAAAAAAGACAGTTTTTATATATCTAAAAAATAGAAAATATTTGATTGAAAATCTTAAAATTTTAGCTCTGTTTTTTTCTCAACTTATCCTGAAACAGCTCTGAGAAACCAACCTTTGGACTGAGAAAGCCCCTTCAACGAACCAGTGGCAATGAAGGAAGATCCGCAGGGGAAATTCAATGTCCTAGCCTACGGAAAGCAGAAGGTGAGTCACCGCATTGACTCGATATGAGATGGAGGAATTACACTCCATGCAAATATATTTGAGTCCACATCATTGAATCCTCTATTCCTCTTGCAGGCTTGAAAACGAGTCAAAGGTATTCAAGCAACCTATAAGTTCGGTTCTTCGTTCGAAAAGATGGACTTTATAGTTCGTTTTAGTTTAAAGTTGAAAAATTAAGTCTGATTGAAAAAAAAAAATTAAGATTCAGAAAAAGAGCTTACATAAGTTCGAGTTTGGTTTAAAAATGTCAAATACTAGATGCATCGCATAATTTTAAACATGGTTGTAGATTTTTTTTTCATACTAAAAACCAATGTCTCAAATAAAATTGGAATAAGGGGAATAAAATCTAATCAATCCATGAAGTTGTAACTTGTAAGTAACTTGAGCATCACATTGACAAGATATGGATTACTATTAGTCTATTACACATGTCTAGCATTTGTTTTATGATGGGAGTGATCATATAGAAGATGAACAATATTTTCCATCAACATAAATCAAGAACTCGATTCTCGTAAGAATTCGTCTATCAAGGTATGCCATAGACATTCAACAATATAAGATAGGAAAAATAAATTGGGTGGGGTGGGGTGGGGTGGGGGTGTTGGCATTTAAACATTGAAAAGGATTATAAGTCCATAATTGTAGCGTAAGTTTTTTTAAAAATTATTTCTTTGTTTATTTTCCCATGCAATGAGAATTTATTCTACATGCTTGAAAGTTCCAACCTTGACTTATCCTCAACTATGACTTTAAAAAACAATCTGCCAGCTATCATGAGTACTCATATCACACAAATAAATTATAATATTATAATTAGTTCTCCTATGCAAAATGTTGCCAATAATAAGTAGGTTCTTATCATAAGATCTTGAAAAATTCCATATGAAAACCCGTATGATATGTATAATCCCCTAGTTAGATTACAAATATCGATAAAATTCTTTATTACAACACCTTTATTATACGTGACTCTCTATACTCGTGGCCAAGACGAGAATAGCTCACCTGGCCTCAGAAAAACCTCCCTCTTAACTGCGAAGGTACTGTAGTTGTTGCAACTGAGGTCCTCTATGGAAGTCCAAAGCAAGCTCGGACCGTCGCAAGATTCGAAACAAGTGAAGCCGGGTGCTGTATCACACACCCGACGACTGCTAGTGTTTGTATTTTAGTGATTGTATTGTAAATGTAATAAATTGCAATTAAAAAAGTAAATATACCATGAAATGTAAGTATTTATATAAGAATTACAAGTAAGCCATGATACCAACTTTTTCCTTAATTGTAATAGTTGTCTAACATAAAGCAAACCGAAATTCCTTCATTATTCTATAAGTGTTCGGTTCAAATAATCAAGTCATTTTATATAAAATCAGGGATGCTAAATGAAGGGTGAGAAAATTGAGGAATGAACTTGTAGTCAAAACCATATTTAATTTGTCATCAGCACCATGTGTACTAACAGTGTGTCATCAAATGCTAGGATATGTATTATTTATTCTCTCTTAAAAGAAGCAAAAATCGTTATTGGTCCTATCACCATAAAATCAAGAATCTGTTTGTGTTTCCACTTTGCATTAGTCACCATGACTAAAAAGGTAACAGAGTTTTACACTATTTGTTGGAAATATAGATAGTGTAACAATAATAAATGACATTAATTAATTTAAAGTTGTGTCGCGCAGACGGCGCTATCGATTGAAGTTTCAAATTCGATAAATTTCGGAACGATGTTCTCATCAGAAATTTCCCAGAATTTGGAACTTACACGAAGTTACCCAAAAATAAAAATGAAAGGAATAGTTTGATACTGTATATTGTATTTTCTTTTTTTTTTAATAATGATGGGATTATATGAGGTTTGGCTTCATTTATATAGCCATTAAATGAAGGCAAATGGTCAATCAAAGAAAAAACGATTAGAGAGTTAAATCGGCAATCACATCTAATACCATTACTTCATTATTCCAACACTATTCGGTTTAGAGAACAAGCTAAGCAAATATAGTATGCTTATAAAATCCCCCAAAATAGTAGTACTACTACATCATTGTGGATTGAGAGATAGAGATGGTAAAAAGGTTTGATGGGTTATTCCAAGTAATGGCCATGCTTTTGGTGCAATTACTGTTAGCTGGAAATATTATTATCTCTAAATTGGCAGATAATGATACATAGATGGGTTTGCAGCTGCCTTTATTTGCCCTCTAGCCTTTGTTGTTGAAAGGTAATTTAAGTTTTTTTTTTAAAACACTAATTGTTACAATATGTATGTGGATTCTCCACTCATGTATTAATTACTTTATTTTGATATATCCTTAGGCTTCCATTAATTTTATAGATAGATGAATTATGGCTTTAAAACTCATAATTCTTAATTAATTTGATCCATGTAATTAAGAATTCAATATATATAAATGATATGTGAAGTTCATCAAGATTTATTTACTTCTAACTTAATTGTTTCCTTTTAATATTGGTGATGAACAATAGTTGAAAATGAAGTAGTTCTTCATGCCGTTTTTCACTTATGGCATGCATTTTTTCAGTTTGTATAATATATGAAATTTTAATTAATTTTTTTTGCCTAATAATCCCGGCCCACAATAACTAATTCCATCTTTCTGGCGAAGTTTACTGCGTCATTTTCACTTGAATAATCATCAACATTTCATCAATGTTGAAATCCTAAAAAGTATGAGGGTGCAACCTGCACATATATAACCAGTTGTTTATTTCGATTTGGCTCATGAATTTTGTGACAATAAATACTAGGAACAAAAGGCCGAAATTGACATGGATGGTCATATTTCAGTCATTTATATCCGGTTTACTCGGGTGAGCTTGAATTGGTTTTATGAAGATTGTACATTTGATTATTAACTTACCTAATTAATGAATTTAACATGATTTTTATTTTCAACTCTTTGGTGTTACAGGGGTTCTTTATTTTCTAATTTATTTTTTACAAGTGTAACCTTGATATCCCCTATTGTGGTTACGGCAATATATAACCTTCTCCCTGCAATGACATTTGTGATAGCATTATCACTAAGGTACTATGTTTTTGTGCATTCTTTTATCAGTTCATCTCCTCACAGTTTTTTTTTCTTGTTTAAACAAATTTCAAGTATCAATAACTATTATGATTACTCTTTGAAGACACTCATTTGAGAAGTTCTACAGATTGGAGACTTTTTCAATAAAGACATTGAGTGGTAAAGCCAAGGCAGTTGGGACACTTGTATGTGTAGGAGGTGCAATGATTCTCACATTATATAAAGGAAGTGAATTACATTTTTGGTCTACGAACATTAACTTGTTACACCATACTCATTTACAAGCTCCAATTATTGCTCACATCATGACCTCCTCCAGTGCTAAACAAGCATCTAATAAGCTCTACATTCTTGGCATCATATTGGCATTTCTATCTTGCATTACATACTCCCTTTGGTTGATACTTTTGGTAAGTTTTTTTTTTTAAGAATATGAACTAACAAATCCTTTTTTTTCGTCCTTGATTAGTATATATCGTTCTTTAATTTCTCTCATGTACACTGCATAATAATGTACAATCATAAACAATAACACTTTATGGGTAAAGAACGGGAAATAATCCTAAAGCAAATAACTTATAACTTCTTTTACTTTAAAAAAACTATACAAATGTGACTATTTATTTTAAGTCACTGGTGCTCGTTTTTCTTATAGTGTTTCCACTAAGAGATGTGAATATGTGATCACTGAATCACTTTGATATTATTCTTCTAACTTGTAAATTTTTTTCTTTTTTAATCAGGCAAAGATCAGTACAAATTATCCATGTCCCTATTCAAGTTCAGCACTTATGTGTGTTATGGGAGGCTTGCAATCTGTCATATATGCTCTATTTTTTGATAGACAAGAAGTGCAGTGGAGACTTGGTTGGGACATAAGGCTTTTTACAGCTTTTTACTTGGTATATATGCTAACTACCATCTTATTAATTTATAATCAATTCCGTAAGCATTCACAGTTTTTGGTTATCAATATTGATTTTGTACCCAAAATACACCTAATTCCGGTACCATCTCTTTAGATAAAATTATGACCAAGAAATTAAATTTAGAACAAAATATTTATTTCAAATTGAGTGCATTATGTTTATGAAATTAATATATATATCGAAAAATCGTGTATAATCACTACTACGAAACCATACTACATATATACCAAGCGCTCAAACCATAGTACATACATCATAAAAAAAACGCTGTTTAAACTATGTAACCTAAATTTGTAATAGTGAAGAGAGTTACATTTTACCAATAAGTTGAACATAATAGTGATTGAAACAAACAGCATAATAATCATGATGTAAATTCCATTATTTAAAGCCATATAATTGTTACTTTAGCTTATGAAACTTGGGGTATGTGGTCAATGTAGGGAATTATGGGGTCAGCTCTTCCAGTGATAATGATGACATGGTGCTCAAGAAAAAGAGGTCCATTGTTTGTTTCAGTGTTCAATCCATTGACGCTTGTGTTTGTGGGATTGGGAAGCTCATTGTTATTGAATGAGACACTAAGATTAGGAAGGTACTAATTATCTTCATCCAATTCTATATACCAAGCATTGCCACTTTTGAAATAGAACTTTGACAATTTGATTACTTCACAATAATCAAAATCACAAAAATAATACCATGAACTACACTAACATTAGCCATTGCTTTTCAATTTTTTCCTTTTGTTATACCAAGTTGAAATAATTGTTTACTTGCTTTTTCATACAATTATACAAATAGTGTTGTGGGAGCAATGGTGATAATATGTGGATTATACATCGTGCTATGGGGCAAAGCACTTGACCTTCGTCTGCACAACCATCACTCAAAATCGAACACAAAACCTCTATCATCTATTGAGATCATCAATCACTCGGAAGTTGATACAAATCAAGGTCAACAAACACCATTTTTCCTCATGCGTTAAGTTTAATACTCTTCTTATAAAGCTAAATGATAATTTATTCTCCTTTCTTCATTTTCAGGCCCTTCAACCAATGGATCTCCTAAGAAATGATGAGTGGAATTGAACATAACTTCTACTAGGATGAATCAATCATGATCATTTAACAAGAACTAACCCATCAAAGTTTCAAGGGTACTCATATTAACGGATAACATTTGTATGTTGCATGTGAAATTCTACCTAATCAATTCAAGTAATCATCATTAGCATATAAAAATTTTCTTCTTTCTAATCAAAACGATGTATGTGCAACGCTATTATGAATGCTTAACTTTGTAATCAAAGTTAGATCAACAAACACAAGTAATGATTGCTAAGTTTGACAGATGGTTGTAGTGAATCCCTTCACAGCCACTGATCATACAAATTCTATTGCCTGATCTTAAACCAAACCCTATCCCAGCCAATGTGAGTAACATGTAATACATAAAAATGTTACCGCCCAGATGGAAACTCAATACAACAAAGTTAAGCATTCATGTTATCTTACAACAGCAAGAATTCCACAACCACCCACGAACAAAATTGACAATCATTTGGACCATCAAGCGTGTCTGATGAAACTAACTAGTAGGCTGACACGATAACCAAAGGGAGGGAATCAACAAAAGGGAATACACCCCCCCCTAGCACAACGAAATCCAATGAGCATGATACAATCTACTTCTACTATTTCACACATTCAATTAGCAACCTGCGGTATATTTATCAGCCAACAAGCTGCAGCGATGGTTGCACAAGAAAATAAATATCGTGTAAGACTGTACAAAAAGAGGTTCTAACAACACGCACACCAATTGAAACTATATACATATAATAATTAGAAGGTCCTTGACTCGCCAATCTAACACATCTTTCCAAATCAATCTTCACAATATTGACATATGGTAAAGCATACAAACTTTGGCTCTAGATATGGAAGTAGATGGAACATAATAAACTTTAGCTCTAGATATACTCCACTTAAACTAGAAATACGAAAATGATAGAGATGGCACATCTAAACAAATATTTGAATTGGTCACAGGAAATTGTTTGTTTCGCCAGAGGTTGGTGCTAAATATAATGTATGAGCTCTTTTAGAAAATTACTGATTACATGCCATATCACTTTAACAATATGTATAACTTTACACTTGAGCATTAAAAGCATTTTGCTGCAATCCATTAGGACTCCCAATGCAAAAACACTCAAAGTTGCAAATATCAGAACCCCTATTATAAGATAAACACCAAACATAAGTTGGGAGGAACTAGATAGCCCTCTATAAATGACATTTTTAAACCTAAACATTCCCCTATCTCTCAATCTCACTCTATTAATGTGATGAGTTTATAAAAATAAGGAAGCTGATACTGAACCAATAAATGTGACAGTCGATAACATGATTCAGGGGGCAATGTTTATTTAGGGAAATGGAAGTTAAGAAGTATATTAAGTAGAGTGGAAAATCAAGGTGATATGCAACAACAAATAAATGCAGAGTTCTCGGATCCATTTATTTTGGAAAGCTTCACTTGTTATACTATTATTGTATAGACCTTTATCAGAAAAAGAACTGGAAACTGGAGTATATAGCTACTGAACTTACTCGGCAAATTCCATGATGTCCTAAAACAAAACATATAACCCCAAAAATGATGATAATGGAGTAGATCTAGGAAAGGAGGGGAAACAGAATCATAATATGGTACAGACTCTTACCTAGGAATTGCAACTGGAAATTTATACAAAGATGTAGGCCAATTTTGATTAACTTGTGATGGGTCAAAGCTTCACAACAACAAACTGTAATGATTCAAAATGTCACGAGACTGCTCTTGGCTCAGGCACTTTCCGAAAGAACTTGAGAGGAGATACATGATGAAAGCAAAGATCCTCTGAAGCCTTCTTCAGATGTTTGAGTATCCATCCTTTGATCAGACAGCTCATCTACACAAATATTACATCCGAGGCTTATCTCATCATGGTTGTTTCCATAGCTAACTTTCCAGGCAAAGCATAAAAAACACCACTTCTTTCTCAACTAATGATGCAAGGCAACACATTGGGAAACTGGCATTCATGCTATGCTAATTAAATCATACATGCTTCAGAGCATCCCAGTTGTAGACAAATCCGAACAACCCAAGTCAGATAAATTTTGAGTTGATATGCAACTAAATGAGGGGGGAACCATAATTTCTATATTTCAGAAAATTATTAACAGTCTGATAGTTTATCATCTTAATAGATTATCAAATGTTTGGAATAAAGGACCGGGAAGCATATACATATAGGAAGGCTTGGACAAGAAAACGGGCTCCCATCATATTACGTAAGAAAAGAAGAATCTGGGAACATATTTCTATCCTTTTAATTCATTTTTCTTCTCTTTGTATGACATTAATGTAGGTGGTAAATGTTGGAACAAATACACTTATGGAAGCCTTCATGTAATTTTAGATTTGTTTTGTGTTAAGCCAAGCATTCTACGATACAGTTTCCTTATGCACGGATGGCCAACAGCAGTGATGCCATGTCTTAAAATCATGCATGGACAATGTTAAGTGTTCATCAGTTCGTCGAAGTCTGATACTCTGATATGCCAAGTCAATGCAACTTTCTGTTAAAAGATGCCAACAACCACTGTACGCAAGACATGGAACACTATGCTATGAAAATCTTATTTAAACTATATCCTCAATAAATTTGTGTTGAGCACTTGAGCCCCACAAGTTGAATATCTAAACAGTTTTTTTGGAAGTTGAATAATTTAAACAGTGAATTACCAGCAATATCACGGTTTTCATGGATCTTTGAGTCCATCACCCAAAGAACATCTCCAGGGAATATATTGACGTCAGCGAGACAAGTAGATTCTCCATCAATGACAGTAGTCCCTTTATGCAGAACCTGGTTTTCTTTGACAATCTGTAGAAATCAATGATCAAATGTAGCTGAAGAATGAAAAATAGAATGCCACAGGCAGACTGACTCTATCAGTTTCGTAGTTTAGTTTGACTTGTTACAAACTTAGTTATTATTTTGTCGAATTTTGTACTGATAGTCTGCCAGATGCTGTGCAGTAATCGTAATGATCACACAAAAACTAAGATTTGGTTCAAGTGGGCAACCAAGTGAAGCTATAAAGAGTAGTTAGTAGATAAAAGCTATGAATAACGATATCTAATGTAGATGCTTCATGGCACTGCACCATATCAAGTTCCATTTACCCTAAAAACCTCCAGAACACCAACAAACATATCATGAGTTTTTGTGTTTACTAAACTTCAAAGAAATTATAAACCTGATGCAAGAAAAATCCATTTGACATCACCATACAAGACTCTGTCTACACATAAATAAACAAAAGTTAAAACAAAAAAAGGAACTAGCATGAAAAAAATGTTCCAGCATTGAGCAATTAACAGAAGACTATTGCATATCAAATTGGTAGATTGTGGGAAACATACCCCAAAAGATTCCCAGATCATCATTTTGAGTTGGTAGACAGTTGTAGAACCAGAAACTTTTACATTTACAACCGAGTTCCCACATGTTGCCTTCCTGGAACGCTTGGAAGTTCTACGATTTGCCTCTAAAAGTTTCCCCGATGCTTCTAAAATTGATTTTGGTGGTTCTTTGCCACTAACAAAGCAGATCGATATATCTTCATTGGAATAGTTGAGTTTCCTCAACAACTCACAGCTCTCCCTCTCGCCAATACACTCTTCACACACCTAAAATATTAGCAGACCGAAGTTGGTTAGAGTCCCCCACAATATAAATACAACAAATCAAGCAATATATAGCTAGTTACAGCACAATGCAATGCCGAAACACACCAGTATTATGCGCTTCATGAATAACATAATATGTCAAATAAGCCCAGCCGAACTGCAATTCCCTGCCATGAACCCATAACTACGAGAGAATGAAAGTGATTTGCTAATCATAATACATCCATCCTAATTCATTCTCTAATCAAATTCCTAAGGCAATTGCCAGCAATACAAATCTTAGACATGTGTGTGATATACATTAATGTTTAATTTGATGATTCATTTATCCTATTTCAAGGATCATGAGATTGCAAATTAATCATTTGTAAGCATTCCATATTGCTTCCCTCATTTTCCTCCACATAATCTCTCTTAAATTAAGAAAGCCACTATTTGGCAAAAGGTTATCCCACTCAAATAGTTGAGTTACCCTTTAGAAGGCAGTTGGACTTGATTATTATTCCAATCCTGACTATCCCTTGTACCAGAGTCAATAATAAAACGACCAGTTAAGAGTATAACTTACAGCAAATATTGTTTAGAGGAGTAGCTGTTGAACGACCATGGTTTTTCAGTTGCAATTTAATACACTTTTCTGATTTTAATCAAATGAACCAGATTTTCTGTTTTGGTAAAAATATATATCCATCAATAAGTAAGCTTTAATGCGTATGTGCAGAACAATTATGTTGCAAACAATTTTGAAAAATGATAACAATATGAATGTATTTCAGTCACAAAGAAAAAAAGTTGCGTCTTGGCAGCCAGCAATCTTCAGAAAATGCAGAAGATACTTTCATACTTCGATGAAAGATGCCACCTTCAGCTTACCTAGAAGCCCAGAATTCAATAAACATTCTAAAAATACCTTTTTAGCCCATAGGGGGCGCTAAAAATAATTTGTGGGCCCTGAGAAGAGTATAATAAATGGTAGATAAGTAACTAGGAATTACCAGAGGTGAAGTCTTAATAACAAGCTTCCTAGACTCAGACCCAATGTTTGCTTCATCATGTGTGTTAATATGCTCCTCGGAAATTGGCATGTCCTCGCTAGAACCAGCTAAATTATCCTCCGAGCAATCACTGGATTCAATCTGAGCTGAAACCCCATTGCTGTCTATACCATCCCAATCTTCACAGAACAACCTCCAATCATTCTCAGTAATGAATGTTAGTCCATCTGCCTAAAAAAAGGAAAAAGACATATGTTAATGTTAAAAGAAAATAGAGATCTCTAATGTTGAACCATGTACCAGATGCCTTGAGGTTTAGTCTAAATAACTCTATCGTAAAGAGCATGATAATATAAAAAGTTGACAAACTGCCAACCAAACTGTATAAGGAATCGTAATGTCAGCGGTAGTGAAAATACGAAATTTTTCTTAAAACTATACAATAAAGTTTCTAAAATTGAGATCAAGTTTCAAGAAATCCCATGCTTACAGTTGATGACTTCTGCATGATCTGTCCACGCTTCCATATAAGATCAGGAGGCCTTTCAAGAAGTTTTCCATGCTGATTAGGGAAGAGATAATGCAAGCAGCTTAGTTATGACTCGTGACAATAAATTCTAAGATTTCATTAAATTGAACATTAACATACACTAATAAAAGTCTTTATCTACCTGGAGATCTAAAAATATCTTCTTCATGAAGCAATAAAATATTTTAAAAGTGATTTACCTTTCTAAATAAACAACAGCCTAATGAGAATATAGTTCAATAGATTAAAAGCTAGTATCTAAAAAAGAATATACGACTGCTCAGGTGAAGGACTATTGAAAGCAAAGAAGCACCTTCTCACACAGCAACGAATCGAAAACAACACGCAGTGTCTCAGGTTCTTCAGGGGATGTATTCTTTCCAGTAGCATTTATATAGCTTTTCCATGAAAATAACCAAGAAGATGGCAACAAGTAGTATTTGCTATCAGGATCAAGTACAATGGTTTTACCCATGGCTAATTTCTCATGATTTTGCTTCTGCCTCAGCTTAAATTCTCTGAAAGATACAAAGGAAGGTTAGTGGTTATTAATTGTAACATATGGTTTGAGAATCTTTGATTACCAGACCTTAGATTATCTTCCAATGACGACGATTTATTAAGTTCAACACTGCATTGAGCACAAGGATCAGAGTTTTGAGGAAAAGTTGAGCATCCATTAAAGTCATCAGGCTTTACTGCCATAGCAGTTTCAGAGATGAACTCCCAAAGAGTTTCGGGAACAAGAACACGCCTAGCACCGGTAGCCTGTTCTGGCATAAGTGCTCCATGAGGACACCTTATTGAAGCTGTTGGTCCTGTATCAGCTTCAGAAGGTGAGTCTATATTTTTCCTCCGCAGCCACTGCTGCAACCTGTAAATAGAAGAAAAGAATATCGAACTGATGACAATTAGAGTAGAAAATGTTTAACACTACAACATGTAGCAATAACATACCATGGTTTGGACACATAATACAACTTTCCATCTGAAAATGTCCCAGAGAGTGCTGCCTCCACTAATTCTTTCATCAATAATCTCTGGTCTCTAAAGCTATCAGCACGTGCTGTACTTCGAGCCATTTCGACAAGACATTCAGTACAATTATCATCTTTGGTCATTGTTGGTCCTCCATCATACTATATTTGAAAATTCCATTGAACAAGGAAATTAGTCTGATAATTCACCAAGATAATGAAGGAAAACATAATTTAGAGAGAGGGAGAGAAGGGAGGGGAGAGTTAGAAGAGGGAAAGACCAAGGGAGAGATAGCAAGATGGACAATTTTAAGTGTGGTTATAACTTCCGACTGGTGGTCAAGCAAGCAGATCTGTAACACATGGGACTTAGAAGCTCTAGTTCCTTCAGTCCTCCAGAGACAAATTAAACATGTAATTAGCTAACAAAATATAAGTTTGGTAAAACATGTTGTTGGTGTTAAAATTAAAATAGTTCCAAGGAGCCTTGTGCACGTATCTTCGCATCCTCTATCCTATGCACGTAAATCAATTCTTATTGTAAAAAAAAGTAGTTCTATTTACAAAAAGAAGCAACAATAACAGCATACCCCCAGACCCATATAATGATGCTACTCTCCAAATTTTAAGGTCTAATCTAGCTTCAAAGATTCAAAACAACACTTGAAACACATTAATGGGTCGAACTTAACTTCCCAATATGACACGAGCATAAACACTTATTGTTACCTTAGAATGCAACATGGTCCAAGCTTCCACTGACAACCTCTTCACAGAGCTCACCTTTGAAACAGGCACTTTACCATGTATGCATTGTATGGAGGAGTTATCTATAGTGCTGCAGCATAGTCAAAATATCTTGAATAATAAATACATTTACAATCATAACCAGCCACACTTGATGGAAAAGAATATCAAAGTATTACGGAGATTTTATCCTTTAACTAACAAACCAACTTGCAGTACCATACACAAATTTCCCCTATCATACAATAACAAGGTAGGATTGGGATCCTCTCATCAACATAATCATAAAAAATCAATGGAAAAAACCCTCTTTTTCCTTAATCCAGCTAGTAATATTAACCCGACCCCAATTACCTATAGGTATTTTTAAAAAGTTAAAAAGAATCCATGCAAATTTGATCATTAAAGGATGACGTTATATAAGAAAACGAAGAGATATACAAGCCTCCAAAACAATGGGAAGTATTTTTATATAAATGATCCATACTGCAGGAGAAGGGAGTAAAGTAAACTTACGAAGAAATTATGCTATCAGCCCATTGACGAAGCCAGTCAGTTGAGACCCAGCAATAAGGCTTTCCCAGAGATTGAACAGGGGCTTCAGAAAGGATTGACCTTACTTCCTCCCGCCGCTCCTTAATGCGGCCCATTTGAGCTTGCTTCTCTGTTTCATATTTGTTACAGGATTTTAGATAATCCTCATTAGATTGCTGGACTTCTTCAGAAAGATGTGGAGGAAGCCGAGAATCAATCTCAGGAGAAAATGCTAAAGCATCTTGTCCAGTTTTGTGCCCACTAGATTCCACATTAGAATGAACACTACAGTTTCCGGGATGCTTCAGGACATACATCAGCATATATGCATCATTTGATGAGAATGTTCTAACATTAGCAACAGCTGAATCTAAAGACTGCAGCTCCGAAGAATTTGTTTGGCTCCCATTCTCAGGAACACGTATTTTTTCAGAGGAACAGGACTGATCAACTGGAATATCTTGAGAAGATTTAGCAGATGAACTCGAAGATTTCCCACCAAAAGGTTCGTTTCCTAAGCTCGAGACATGTTCATCATCAAACTCCCACCACTGGCCTGTGTTCTCATCCTTAATATGTGCCACATAATGACCACTATTTACAGCTGAACCCTTGTGAATCAACACAGCCGATAACTCATATATCAAATCTGATTGATGAGACCCTGACAACCTCTGCGCCATATTAATTTCTCCAGGAAATGAGAATGCAGAAGTGATTTTTTTCTTCGTTGTAGTCTGTGGATGACAAATATTATGTAAGTAGCTTCACACAGGATAATCCCGAGACAGGAAGAGCAGTCCACAGCTAAAATTTAACAAAACATCCTACATCTACCAAATGTTTCAAATTATAATCAGAATATTGATGGAACTATCAATTACATATCAGTAAGAGGTGAAATACTTTGAATATCTAGGTAGATATAACATTAGCCAGAAGAAACTTCAGAAGAGCACTATATCAAATAAGCTATGTACATAAAAATCTCTCATTTCCGAGAATAAGACGAGGAACTTGATAATTTTCAGCTGCAGCTTTGGAGACAAAAGTTCTCTAATCAACCGCTGATAACAAATACTGGTACTATATGCAAGCAGATAGTTACTGAATTCTAAGACAAGCACCTAGTTAATAAAACCAGTTCCCAATCAAAGGTTATGAAACTTATCGACGCACATTTGGGAGGAATACACAACGTTTTAGCTGAAAATTGAGGACAGCAGGCAGTGTGCGCAACTTAATGCTGCGTGTTGCATTGACTCGAGTTGCACATGATTCGCAATAGTACTGGTTATCCCCTTCAAGCTCCTCTATGCTAAAGTAATCATCTAAACTTTCATCCAAATTCTTCAAACCCTTAATATTCAACTCAAGCTCATAGAAATCCTCGACTTTTGCTGAGGCCTCTGATTCATATCCACATTTTGAGCACCTAAGATATCATCAAAAGAAATATGATGAGCATTGAAAATGAATGACATATCTTATATTGAAAGACATTCTCTCAAGCAATGGTTGGCTGCAATAAATTGTGATACCAATTATTAAAACAAGAGTCAAAGCTACGCTACTTCCAATATATATGCTACATCTAGAGCATGGGAAATATTTGTTATAAAACTCCAAACTAAATTTAGCCTGAAAGACAGTTTGAAGTTAAAATCTTTGCATCACAAGCCAGAACTTTATTGCCAAACAAAGAAAGCTTTGCTTCACACTTGTTCAGATGCAACGGCAGCAGGTATAAAAAAGGTGTATTTTGTAAACAAAAGTTCCCGCATGGCTCAAGGTATGAAAACAAACCGACCACAATGAGGTCTACTTCACAGCTTTACCTTGCTTGAGATGCAACATAAAGGGAGTAATGAGAAAATAGACTAATTACATGGGCAAATCCATTGAGAATAATTACATGATCTAGAATCCTGCATATCATCGATATACCCAAACAATAATGAAGGACTTAAGCAAAGCATGTTTGTATTTTAAATATTCTCCCAAATCCATCAATAACATAAAAGAAAACCTTGAGGTTTTATATAAGTACTATCAGTGAATAAATGTGAAGAGGTTCAATGTGTGGATTCTAAACACTAATATTTCTCCATCATTAGAGTTATCGAATTGCCAGTGC
Source organism: Lithospermum erythrorhizon (assembly GCA_019722365.1). Lineage (NCBI taxonomy): Eukaryota > Viridiplantae > Streptophyta > Magnoliopsida > Boraginales > Boraginaceae > Lithospermum > Lithospermum erythrorhizon. The sequence goes on from JADFUC010001683.1 coordinate 2,256,884, forward strand.
ATGTATGCACTTACGTTGTCACATGTGATATGCCTCCTCGAAATAGATCTTGAATTATCAATCTCGCTTTTGGAACTTTGGAACGACTTAAACACCGTTCAAGTAAAGAAAATAGTAAGGTCAGAAATTCATGACTATCCTGCTGAATGCTATTATCTAATTCCAGAGTTTGGATGAAAGGAGCAGAATCAATAAAAGCCATTTCACTTGAATGTAGCCTGGCAAACAGTCGTGCAAGTTGGTTGAGTACAGGCTGTTCTCTCAAAAGCTCAGGTTCAATAGAGTAAACACCAGCTCTGAAGGCCTTATTCATAAACAAAAATTGGAGGATGCTATTTGCATAGCAAGTTGCTCCCAAGTTTGTAAGGCCTGCTGGTGAATCATGAGAACGACGGTCAACTGATGGGTCGGGGCCAAGAGCCTGGATAATCTCAGTGTTCTTTTGCCATAACCCTGACTTTCTGGTTCCATTATGAGCCGGTACCAACCCACAGAAGCAATTTGGATTATCTTTAGTATTAACACGACACCCTTGACAAACAGGTTTCCATATCATATATAGGTGATTTACGTCATCTTCTCTAACCTGGCCTGTCGAAAGAATCTTCCTATGGCACCAAAATGAGAATTATAATTAGGTAGTCTGTAGAATTGTTCCAGTTCAGACAAAATTAAGCACCAAATAAGAAGACGTGCAAATCGAAAGCCCAAAACTTGCTTAGCCATACAAATTATAAATCCAGACAATAACAATATCCACTATAAGCCAGAGTTATTCAAGCATGCTGTAGGACTATTAAATTAGCATCTTTCAGTATGATTTATCAATCTCCATAATGTTGCGAACAATCTACACAAGTATTCTCCAATAGCTAAACGAAGCAAAACAGAAAACATATCTTCCAGTACATAAGAAACTATATAATACACAAAAACATTTTTCAATATCTAAACTGGAAGATCTTTTAATAGACAGTTGAATAATTCTTTCTTACCACATCAATACTGACGCACCATATTCATATAGCCTGTAATTAACTTTTGATAGATACAAGCTCTTACCATTGCTAATCTTTAAGTAAGAGTAATTATAGATGATATGATAACATTAGCTTATTTGGTTAATAATTAAGTTCTAAAGCAGACGAAAATACATGTTAATTTAATACCAAAAACTGAATTAGAAGGTGAACAAGTCGATGACAATCCTCACAGCAAGATTTTTCATCATATCATCAAAGAAGTGTTTAAAATGTATTTGAACTCTTATCTTTCAACAAAAAAGCTTCCACCAGAAAACGTTAAAAAGTAAATTGAAACAAACACGTCCATTGAACTAAAAAAAGTTTTTCCCAACTAAATGCATGTAACCAACCAAAACTATTACTCCATTCACGACAAAACACTTCCAATTAATCCAAGTTGAATCAAAGAGTGCTACATTCATATACAACATGTTCATCTTATAAGATATCAAGAAACTTTAAAAAACAAGATATCAAGAAACTGAAAAAATCAAGATATCAAGAAACTAGCACAAAATTATGTCCGGTCGAAAGCCAAATCAGTGTATAACAGAAACGAAGCAACTAAGACGGTTCTACATTCATGTACAAGTTCAACTTTTAAGATAACAAAAAACAAGCACAAACTTCAATGGAAAAACAACTCATCACATACACAACAAAACAATTAACACATAAAAAACACTCCCTCCACTTCAAAATGATCGTTCAGCTTTAAATTTTTGTCGCTGATTTTACAAATTCCGAACTCAAATAATTTTTAACAGGTTGCATAATAATTGACAAAAAATATATCAAATGCAAGTACTTCTACTATACCTTACTATAAACACGACAATTTTGATTCAAATGACTCAAATAAAACCGCAACCAACAAGTTCATTAATTGTGTACATCTAAAATCAAAATTGAAGCATATTTTTTTATTAAATTAGTTAAATCAAATTTTGCAAATAACCCATTAAATTAAAAATTAAGTTGAATTAAAAATACCTGAAAATTTCTGAAGTAAGCTCAGCATTATCATCATTTCTATTCCTCTTATTTTTGCTCCTTGTTGCAGGTCGATAATTTCCCATCCCTCTTCCTTCAATAACTAAAATCAATAAATTTATCACAAATTATAAACCACAATTAATTATTAAATAACATCATAATTTCAATAAATTAATTCCAAATATGGGAAAATAATAATCAGAACCCAATAATTTAATTAACCAAAAACAATAATAATAACAATAATAATACTAATAATTAATACTTATAATTAATACTGATAATACTAATAATTAATACCAATAATAATAACAATAATGACAATAATAATAATAAACTATAAAAATTAATTAGAAAATGTGAGAATAAATTGTGTACCTGAGAGTATTGGTGACTGATTTTGAGGTTTTTATGATCTTAATTTATTGAGGAATTGAGGTAAGAAAATTGAGGGTTTTTGTACTTTTATTGGACAAATAATTTGGGATTTTATTTAGTTTTTTATTTAATTTAATTTTTTGATTGATGTTGAAATGTTGGGGGGAAGTGAGAGAGTCAAAGGAGGGAAAAATTATGAGAATGGATAGTCGACTCAGTCATCATATTATAGATTGCTTATATAGGTAGGTAGAGTTTCCACTGATCGGTTCAGTTCGATTTTGAATTAAAACTAGAATCGAACTTATTTTCGAAAATTTCGATTATTTTTAATTAAGTTTAGGTCATTTCGAGTTGGTTCCCGATTTTATGCACACCCTTTCGGTTAATATTATTTCTTGTAATGTTTTGTCATATAGTTAAAAATTAATGATGGTTAAATTTTACACTAGAAAAATGATCACGATTAAAAAGAATTGGAGGTAGTATTATTTTTTATATACAAAAAATTGTTTCATTATAAATCCTTTACTTGATTTTTAAAATTTTAATTTCTAGTAATTCTAAAAATAGTATCATATCTTTTTTGTTTTTAAATTTGGGCAAACAGAAATTCTTGATTGCATTCTAAATCTGTTATTATCATAAATGGAGGTAGTATTATATCTTCTATCCAAGAAATGTGAACTTTTTTTTTTAGAGGGAGAATGTTTTATAAGACCCCTCTGTGAATCGAACCCAGTACCTCTCATATAGAGGCTTAAGAAATGTGATTATTTATAATGTTAAACGTGTTCATGGGCTATTCGAATGTCTCGATAATTAGATAATTTAAATGTGTCAAAGTTAAGTATATGTAGATTAAAGTTGTAAAATTACTTAATGGTTAGGCTATTAAAATACTCCGGATAAAACCTTTTGGAATGAAGGGAATATCTACTGTGGAGGCTTAAATGTTGTACCAATTAAAGACAAAAAAATCAAAATAAGATTAATTGTTTTAATGCCACGTGGGCATCTTTGTTTCATCTGTAATTCATAATTCATAAGTGTCTTGTGAATCAAATCTATCACATAATTCATAAGGTTCACATATAGGTTCACATTCGGTAGATAAGTTAAAATTTACCCCCTTTGATTTGGCCAGGAGAAAAGTAAGAATAATAGATAAGAAGTTAAATTACCTTTGATTTGTGGGGAGAAAAAGTAAGAATAAGTCTAGCAGCAATTGGGCATTGATCAAGCTATTTAATGTTTCACAAAATCATTTTTCATGTTAATTTATTTCACAATTTTTCCTTAGTTATTAAATGTCGTGGGCATCGTGTTAGTGGAGCGCGAAAGGTTATCGCCACTATTTTTTAAAATGGCTTTACGGACAAATAATTATTCAAATTAATTTTTTCTTCATAGCATTTTTGTTTTTCAAGATCTATAAATAGAGTCGAGCTTTTATTTTGGATCTGAAATAATGTCAGGGAGTGAGTGATGTTGATGAAATAGAATGTAAAAAAGTATATGAATGTCTAACTGGTGTGGCAACGGTAGGTATTGGGGTGTTATTGGATGAAAGAGAAAGAGAAAAATATAATATGAAATGAGAGAGTGTGTTAAAGCTTGCTGAGATGGCTAAAAATGTTAAAATATCATAAGCTTATGTATGGGAGTATGCAACTAATTTAAATTTATAATTGAATTTACATTTGTTTATTAAGATTTTTCCATCTTATATAACTAAACAGAATTGACTTTCTCACATGATGAGATAAATCTTGAATCAACAATTACTCTTTAATAATATTATTAAAAAACTTAAAAAATTAATATTGAGAAAGTATTTTAAAAGAGCGAATCTAATTACTCTCATTATATATTTTTGGAATAATAAATAATTAATAATTGATGAGTCAAATTAAGCGTTATTGTTTTTTGATTGGAGGGGAGTACATGTTTACAAGCTTTCAAATCTCCCACCAAAGTAAATAGGACCTAAATGCCATTTTTTGACATTAGAGTAATTTTAATACTATCCTTTTGTCATTCACGTCTAAATTAATGTCGAACTCTGTAACCCAAGTACCCAACACATATGGATTAAAATTGTCAAGTGTTTCTGAGCTCCTCCCTATGGAGGGAAAATGATTTTGGAGGGAAAATGGTTTGGAGGGAACTTTGTCAACATGATCCTCTATTTGTTTTTGCTTGATCACTACTCACTAGAATTCCGTATCAATCCCCCATGGATTTTGAAATAGATCGTCTGTTTCCTTATATAACACTCTTTGTTTTACTCTTTACATGTGTTTATTTTTATTTTTAAAAAATAAATTTCATGTCATGATTTAAAATTAGGTGTCTAGGTGAAAACAAAATATATACATCTTGGTTAGGCAACGCATGAATTGATAATGTGAAGCTTCAACACTAGTAAAACTATTTCAGGCTCCATGTGTAGAAAAGTATTGGTGAAAATAAATACAGATCGAAGCAATCGATTCATTTTTGTGCTTAAAGAGCCAGGCTAATGATATAATAAGAGCATTTTCTCATATTTGAGCTTGATTTATGATTGAAGGATAATTGTATCCTTATCTAAGTGAGATTTGCAATTTATAGTTGAATGAATATCTCATTGTTTATATTGAATAAATTTATGAATTGAATATTGAACAAAAATTAATTTTGGTAAAATTTGTTAAATTGGTACAATTAAAAAGAATAATATTGTCTTTAAATTAAATATTATTCTTAATATGAAAAAACTATTACGACTATATCAATAGCTTACAAAATCATCGAAAGCACGTTCCTCGAAGGGGAATGTGTTGTCCAAATTAAAGGTATTTAAGATAAGGACCATTAGGATCAGATTTGAGAAACAGCTTAATTTAGCAGGCCTTAACCCCAAAACATGGAGTATTTGACAAATGGGTAAAATTAAACTGTTTAAAACAGAAATGTATTTACCAACATCTAATCTCTTACTATGCCCCGCAGCTATATATATATACACATATAATTTACCTAAAGATGCACAAGACAAATTAGCAAGCAGAGTAAGAGAGTGAGAGAAATAAGTTTAATACCACCGATGCGTATTCTTGATCATTATAAACTTAGTACTATTTAATTAGTTTTTATTTTTCAAAGGGGAGAGAAAAAAATTATAAACCAATGATGTTAAAGAATATTGGGGAGACAAATCAATGATGTTAAGAATTTTTAAAGTTCAATGTAAAAGGTTATATTGAAAAAGTAAATGATCAAGTAAAAAGTAACAAGAAAAAATTATTACATGATGGAGGAGTACAAAACATTACTTCTATTTTAAAGCTGAATTTTTCTATTTTGAACAATGTTTTTTGATATACTCACTATTACAAAAATACACTTAAAGGAGCACTTCAAAAAGCATAAAAAGGGCATAAAAATGCCATTATAATAAGCTAACCACTTCCCAAGTTAACCGCTTATGAACATTTTTTTTTGTATATGTCTCATATATATCCTACATGTATTCTGGCTACATAGAATGAAATTATATACTCCAAGAAAGAAAATGATAAATATATATGCAAATATAGATTGTAGATAGAAATATAAATTAAACCTGTCTCCATGCAAACCTGCATAAATAAATAAAAGATTGTTAGGGATTTACCGTAAAGGGTAAGCAGGAAGGTGAATTAAGTAAGGTGAGGCACATGACCAGAAGAGATCATGAGTTCGATTAAAAATGGCTTTTTTTGAATTGGCTGGCGCGAGGACTTGCTGAGTGTGGTTTCACGCAGATGGCGTGGTTTCACCGATATTCGTCGGTAGAGTTTCACGTCTTGTATTTCAAAGAGTAGCGAGGCTGCTTGAGTTCTGGATTAAAAAAAAAAAAAAAAAAGAGATTGTTGAGGATTCATATATTTAAAAAATTGAATTAAAATATTTAAAATGTGATTCAATGTAGTACCTCTATTATTTTAATAAATTGCGTGATATAGTAAAAATCTAACTAAAGATAGTTACCATATGATTGCTTCGGATATATGCTGGTTGTACCATTTCTGACCATCATACCAGTAAGTAACCTCTGCAAAATGAAAAAATGTATCGTATCAATTTATATATATATAGAGTTTCATTATGTTGTTTAAAATTAATCATTTCTCTTAAGCAATTTGCATTGAGCACTTCAAAATGACCATATATATATATATACCTAAAATTAAAGTGATAAATGATTCCCCTTATGCATGTATTTCCATAAGAAAATATGTTAGCGCTATTATGATAAATTTTATTTAGATGGACTTGATTTTCCTTCGCCAATTTTGACAATGATAAACGACTTTATATATAGCTAATATATACGAATTACTAGTAGAATATTAAAACAATCAAAATTTACATCTGATGTTAACATGATCCATCCATATAGAATTACGATAGTGCAAAATCTAGTCATATAAGTATCTATGCTAGAAAAGAGAAACAATAAAAATAAATATTAGTATAGAAAGCTGTGCAAAAAAAATGAGTGATGGTTTTCATTTGAGCTCATAATAATTAATTTTAGTTTTTTTATTAGAGTCATAATTTAGTTTACACTTACAGGAATGTGACCTTGTATGACTTGAAGGCCCCCTATGAGGAGGGAGTCTCATGTCTGACTGGACCAAAGTTACCCTTTAGCTTGTGTGGAGTTTCAATATTTTTTGCCAAATTGTAAAATCCTACAACATGAATAGCATGTTGATTATCTGAGATTGCTGTTCGCTTTTGGTTTTGGATCCGCTTTTACTATCACTCCATCATGTGTTGCTGGTTCACCTTCAATGGGGCAATACTTTCCCCAAACTCCTAGAGGGGATAAATTTGATGTTAATTAATGTAATATATATAGTATGTACCAGCAAATTGTGAAAATGGACTCAATGGCATGACGCTAATACCCTACATCCCCAAAGAAATTGTGAAAATATGTTGAGTTCATTGTTAATTTGATCTAAAAATGGGATTAAATTGGGATTTAGTCCTTAGCTTGATGATAGTACAAATAATGAGATTTAGATATTAGAATGATTTAATTTAATGTGGTTTCATATACAAATTATGAGATTGTGTCTCTACTTGAAATTGGGATCAAGCGCATACATATCCACTTTTTGTATTAAATTCTAGTTTTTGAAATTGGTGACCAAAATACGAAAGCAATCCCATTATATGAGACCAAATTTGCGGTAACTCATAATATATTTTAAGGAAAAATACAATTATATTTATTAAAATAATATAAAAAAAGTAATTGATGATTAATTATTGATATATAAAAAAGATGAAAATGTCGATTAAAATGAATTGGAGCTAGTATTGATGTACATTTATTATATGGATGTTCCTGATCTACTACCTTGCCAAATTCAGTTGATGTGGATGAAGAGGAAGCCACGGAGGAGGACTTAAAGATGGGATTATTATTTTTTCCTGCTTTCTTGACTAGACAATAATTCATTGGTGATCGAGAAATAGCCACTTCCTTTTGTTGCTGCCGCTTGTTGATCATATTCTTCAGCCATGTTTTATTACTCATAAGGTCACTTATTTAGTTGATCGTGTAATAAATTTTATTCGCTTTAGTTGATCTACGTCTGATATTCACGTTGAGCTTTTTAAAGTGCTTTAATATCGTTAGTTTAATACCATGTGTGCTTTTGTCGTTGGTTTATAATTTTTTTTTCTATAAGCCAAAAATAATAAAACTAATTATATTATTAATAAAACAACTTTAAGCCTTATGATCGAGAGTAAATAGATCTGGAGAGGGAGTATTTAATTTCTTTGTATATTCTTTGTAGTTACAGCCCTTGATTTTTTATATATATTGATTGAGTTTTTGTTCTTCACCGCTTTTGTGTTTATGTTGCATTATTTTGTTTCATTTTTATTTCAATTAGCTAAGAAATTTAATTCTTTACTAATAAAATCTATATAATTCTCTCCTCTTGTGCTTTCATGATAAATATCATGATAAATATCAGTTTTATTATAAAAAGCTATCGACGTATATATTCATAAACTGTTTAAGGAGGTGATACGTATTATTTTTTAAGGTTTTTCACGTGCTCACCGCCAAACCATGTCTTGAAGCTTTATAAACCGTCTGTGACTATGTCTTTCAACATATTTGTTGTTGTGGGTGAGTCGTCTCAGGGCATCTGGCGCACGTAAAATGAGCCTTAATTTCGATTACGGTTCAGTATCAGGAGTTCGAAATAATTCGGCACCGATGCCATTTCAATCGGCAAGACTCGAGCCTTAAAACGGTATTAATTTCCGATTCGGCCGAGCGATTAACTCGGCTCGATAGCTTTACATACGACATTTGGGCCATGGCTCACGTTAGCTCAAAAAGCTATCATTTAATTGAATTTAACTTAGCTTAACCCGTAGTCGTCGGCGCCCGTTTAAAACATGCATTGACCCGCCCCGAATAAGCGATTACGTTACTCTGCCAGTACCTGCAGTATCTACTGCTCCAGGCTACAGTCTGCTCTCATTTATATAAAATATTTCATGGAAACAAGGAATCAGTTCAAGAATCTGACGAGAGTCAAAACCCCAAAATCCAACTAAAAATTTCAAAATATCAGTTATCGTATTTTCCCCATAATCTCAATTTTTTCCACCAGCATAAAAGTATAGAGATTAATCTTTAAAATATCCATATGATGATGGCATATACAATTGAATTGAAGGAGTGAAGAATGCAGGAAATGGAATTAGAGAGCAGCTTCTGGGGGAATTAGAAGAAACCACAATGATTAGGATTTGAGATATTAATCGGAGTTTTGGAGTTTTAATTGTTCAATTTCAATTATGTTTTTGAAATACATATTTTAATTATGTTTTGGATATTAAGATTTGAGATACATATTTCAATTATGTTTTGATTTTGGGATTTTTAATTTGATGATTTCAATTCTTAGGACAAACCGTTTGAAACTATTAGCAGACGGTGCGTTGTTGGCCGAGCCGAGGCTGAGCTTGAGGTCCTTTTAAGCTAATAAAGGGCAGGTAAAAATAATGATTATAAGATGAATCAGATAGGTATATTAAAGTTGCACATTAGTCACAGCAAAAGGTAGCAGTAGCATGAAATGGTCCACAGTATCTGGTGGATTCTGATTTGGTCCATATTTTAACATTCAGTTAATATTTAACGTTTAGCGATTAAAGCTTAGTTTTGGGGTCAAAATATAATTTTGAGATTTGGCCCATTAAGTTCCCCTAATTTTTGAAATGTATTTTTTATTGGTATATTTTGATTGTGTAATTAGTATAATATTAGGAACTTAATGGACCCAAATCTCAAAAAATTTATTTTGACCCCAAAACTAAGCTTTAATCTCGTGAAATGTTAAATATTAACGGAGATGTTAAAACAGGGACCAAATTATAACTTAGGGTGTCTGTTTTTAGGCCGAATTTATCTTATGTTGTCATTCTGAGCTAATATGCAACTTTGCTATCTTTGGGACCAAACCGCAATTGCTCTAATAGATGAGTTTAACATGCAGCTATATATAGTTATATATACTGTAGTAGGCAGGTTTGCAATGTAAATTAATCTTTGTTAATATTGGCCCAGTGGAGTTCATATTAGCAACCCAACCTTCAACAGCCCATAATACCAAACTAAAGCCTAATTCTATATTACTGTAAAATAATATTATAAGTAATAAAATTCAATCAAATTAGCAGCATCATTATTGTGTATTGAAAGTTGCAAGATCAGTAATTTTATAGAAATCAGTATATTTAATAAATTTGTTGTTGGATCATTTTTAAAATTTTGTTAACATTTTCGATTGAATTTCATAAATATTTTATATTCTAGCTGGCTAGGGGTGTCAACAAAATACAAATCAGAACGAGCCCCACTTAGGAGCCAGAGCGAAAATAACCGAAATTGGAGGAACCGGGCCGATTTAGAGTTAGAAAATCTGGCAAAGAAAGAAATGTTTTAACAGTTCGAGAGTTTCCCGAGAACCGTTAGGTTTAGAGCCGAGGCGAGCAGTTGAATTACAATTAAAAAAAAATTAAAAATATTATATATAACCGAAAATAGCAGGAAGCAAAGGCAGAACAAAGCCAAAGAAAATAACGAGAGCCGAGCAAGGAACCGTCGGGCGACCCGAACCGAACCCGGTTTCGGGTTCCATCTCGACAACCGACCGGTCGGTTCGGTTAATCTGCCAGAGGCAAAGCGAGCTTAGGCCAGATGGAAGCACAGTATTGACAGTATATCGGTATGGAGATTTATCGAGGTCATTTGGATTATTTGCGTATTATTTGCACTTACTTAGAGGAGAACTTGGATATGTCATATGGTTTCGCAAATGGTATGACGATATATACTCGATCTTGTATTATTGTAAACAATTTGTAGAGCACTCATTTTGTTGGAACAATGTTTGAGTTGTTATATATATTGCATAAAAAGTAACAAATGACACCTCACCCTACCTAGATGGATTCGACCACCGTGGAGTGCTCGGGTCGAGTTCGTTTCTTTCAGTTTTCAAATTTTTTGTTCGGTGTAAAAAATTCAAATAAATCCGAGGAAAAAAATCCGGAAAAATCGGGAGAATTCCAAAAATAACTAAGAATAATTTTTAAGCCCAGAAGACAAAAGACCAAAATTAATGAGCCATAAAATTAACATGACTTAAATTCTTGTTAAATCTATTCCGAATTAAAATTTTTTGGCCAACGTCAGCCTTCCCAAAAGGATTCCGAGATTAATTCGAAAACGCATGAGGTTAATTCTAAATCTGTAAAGATTAGAGGCCGAAACTTCATTAAATATTCGGCGGCTTTAATTACGTATGGGCTGGGATAAATTCCCCGATATGGAATTAATTTCTTGAAATATGAAATTAAAGTTAGGATTCGATAAGTACGGTGAATCGGCTGCGTGATGGTAAATCACGGTTCAAGGCAAAGGATGGGTGTACTAAATTCCGTTGGCAATAAATCTTTATGCAGATTGACGCCGACAACTTTGATATGTGCCAGGAGGTCGGCGTTTTGTAAAACCGGTATTTGTGCGTAAATTTAATAAAAATCAATTTTTAGCACAGCAGCGCCCGATTATGCTTGGAGTAAAAATTTCCGCCAAAATCCAGCGATGCAGATGGGTGCCTCGAAAATCAGCGATTAAGATAAAATCAGGAGATCATGGTGTTGAGTAGAAGTATTTTGATTTCTATAAAAATCAATTTTTAGCAAATTTTACTCGGCATGTAAACTGCAATATGGAAATTTAACTCGAGCATAAAGAAAATTGATCACATGAGTTACGTATCGAATTAGTGTTGACAAACCCTAATAAAAGCCCGAAAAAGTGTGAAATGATAAGGGTTTCGGGGAATTAAGACATGAAATTTAATTGAAGTCGAAATTAGGGTTTTATCGTTGAGTAACCTAAATTTTAACTCGAAGCGAGGGTTCGAGAAAATAGCCCCAAATTAAATGTCAATGTTAGGCCTCGAAATCCTTAAATTTATTGCGTCAATTTCCGGCTATTTTGGCTGAAATGGGAATTCGAAGGAAGGCAGGGGCTTAAAATAAAGACTTTAGAAACGGGTTTAAAAGCGAACACTCCAAAAGCCGAGACCAATATGAAAATGTGTTTGACTGAAATGAATTGAACCTTCGACTTCATCATCAAAATAGGCGCCTATTATGCTTGGAGTAAAAATTTGTAAAATCAACGATGCAGAATCTTGCCTCAAAATGTCAGCGATTAAGATCAAAATCCGGTGATACGTAGTGTTAGGTAAGTATTTTGATTTTCTATAATTATGCAGATTGCGACAATTGTTGTAACAATTTGTTACTAGTTTTTAGTTAAATGAGATTACTTTCAAATTAAGTGTTCAAATAAATAGTAATTGTAAATTACTAAAAAATGGAACTCCGCGATAATATCAAGGGTTATGCGGATGCGGATCGAAAGGCCATAACCCGATATAATAATCATAATGATAAAGATTATATTATTATCGACTAATAATATCGAGCCCGAGGAAGGTCGCGCCTCTGATGACCTTGAGTTATATTCCATGTATGGAATTAAATCGGGTATTAAATTGGGAGTTGATTGAAATCAATAAGATGCAATCCGGGAGTTTTACGATTGATAATGCTTAAACCTAAGGGATTAGACAAGGCCAGAATCGATTAAATTCTTGTTCAGTTGGCGGTTTAACGGGGAAGCTTATTAGTAAGCATTGGGATTCTTTTACTGGATTTGGCCAATAAGTTAGTTAGCGACGAGCTAGCTATTTATCGAAAAGCGAGTTAAAATTTGTTAGGCCGAAAAGAACAAGAGACTATATAAGGAAAAGGATGAAATGAAAAACACAAGAATTTCCAGAACTTTAGGTAACTTCTCATCATTCGGCCACTTGCTCCCTACTGGGTTTTTGAAATTAAATTTTTACTCAAATTCTTTGTCCGATTACTAAGTAGGTCTAAAGTCAATTCGGCGTGAGCTTGACCACTCTTGGTGTGTGGACTAGCTGGAGGCGTTTCAACTTAAGGTCTTGAGGAGGTTTCTCGAAGAATTTGTGAGGGAAGAAATTGCCACCATCCCATTTAGCATTATTGTAAGTACTCTCGTATTCGTCGTGTATGAATTACATTGTATATGTTTTCGAAATTCATTTATTATACATTTATTCTAAGTCGACAGAAACCGCCACAGATCTGACAAAATACAAAAAGTTCAGCGTAAAAGGAACAACTCGAGAGAAGATATTTCTTAATAGAAATACCAAATATTTACTTTATCGGGGAGGAACATCATAAAAAATATTGTAATTTTTAACCTATAAACTAAAAGAGGTGCATAATTTGTAAGGCTGAGTGAAGAACACAAAAAATCTTCAGCGCGTACCAATTACAGAGCGCCTATTTTGGTAAAGTTGAAGTACGTGTTCTTCACTCAGTTCTACAAATTATGGCACCTTTAGGTTTATAGGTTGAAGATTACAATATTTTTTGATGATTTTTTCGATAAAATATGATCTTGAGGTTTTTATGAAGAAACCTAACTTATGAGTTGTTCTTATGGTAGGAGCTTTTTGTTGTATTCGAAAATGAAATTTCGCTCATATAAGGGTGGTATTTATAGGCTTTTGGACTGCCGATTGAGATTTGATCCGTGATCACTAGTTTGATCTTAGCTGTTGAATTTGAAGCGAATCGGCGGATTGATTTTATGGAAATTCTTTTGTCCACAGTCAAGCATAATAGAAGGCACCTCTTTTTGATGAAGCAGGAAGGTGGGATTATTTTTTAGGTGAAACACAAATTACATATTGGCCCGACCGCTGGAGTGTTAGTTTTAAAAGCGGATTCTTTCACAGAGTTTTCATTTAAGCTGAAACTTAGGGCTCGTTTCGAGGCCAAATATCGAGAAAATGATGTAATAAATTTGGGATTTTTCGAACCCCCCAGCTTTGATTGACATTTAATTAGGGACTATTTTCAGAAACCTACAGGTTTGAGTTAAAATTTAGGGTTAGTGTCGTAAAACCTAATTTCGACTTTAATTTAATTTCAGGGGCTTAATCCCCGGGAATCCTCATTATTTGGTTTTTGTTAGGGCTCGGGTTGAACCCTAATCATTATGTATAGCTCGTGTGATTGATTTTCTATTTAATCGATTTCACCAATTAAAATAAATCGAATTTAATTAAATTTATTTAATATATTTCGACGGTCTACAAGTAAAAACTACAGCAGATTCCTTAAAGTTCGCCTTATCCTTGTATCTGGAATAGGGGAGGTAAAAACTTGCAAAATGCAGATTACCTATTCAATTTTCATCCTAAAAAATTTTTAGGCTTTTCCTCCGCCGGGCTTAAATCTAAGCCTCCCTCAAAAAAATTTTTGAGCTTTTCCTCCACCAGGGCTTTTTGTCTTTTCAATTACATATAAGTTTTTGAATATAAGTTTGGAGCTTTGCTAGAAAATTAGTAGAATATATATCAATGTTAGTAGGAAATTAGTGGTGACAATTCTTCTTCTTCCGTCTGATCTAATGAAGATTTTGTTGAATATGTTACCGATTTGTTAAATTGTTAATGATAATTTAAAATATTTTAATATTATAGCATATATATTAATGATTGAGAGTCTAAATTAGGTTAAATGTAATATTGTTTGTTAGCAAAAATAATTTTAATTGTTAAATGTAATATTGTTAGTATTTTAATAAGGATGGTTGATTTGAGGAGTAATAAAATAGGGAATCTGATTTTATTGAAAAGTTAAAATGCATCTTCTAAATTTGATAATGTGGTATAAGGAGGAGTTGGTTTTTAGGAAGAAATTGTGGGGAGAAATTTGGTATGGATCTTTCCGGCGTAATGCATTGACTCCCTGAGCATAATAGGGGATGAAAAAATAAAAAATGGATAAAAATGATATTTTTTTCGAACTACTTTAAAATAAGCTTGACACAAAAAATTTCTTGTATTCACAGAATTTATCTTAGAAATTTCACTTATAATATTTTCTCGTACTTTTCGTACCTCGACCTTTTCTTACATTAATGCAAATCTTGGAAATCTGTGATTTTAATATTTTGGGTGAATAATGAAAAGGAATTGTTAAAATGCACATCTCACGTAAAAAGTTAACGCAAAATAAGAAAAGTGATAATTTTAAGTATATTTTAGAAAAAAATTTAGGAGAGGCACGTCTGAATGCTTTCTAAGCAATGAATAATCGGCATGTGGCATGCTCAAAGATTACTATTTAAGATGTAAAGGGACACAATCATTTCACTTCTTCTATAAATAGTCCATAATTTTCATTATGAAATGGTAAAATGTCATCGATTTTTCAATAGCTATTTTACTTTTCGAATATTTACTGATTTTGGCATCCGATTGTTTGCGGACGACCCACGATCAACTTTCAAACACACAATGGGTGACACAAATCATCCATAAATCGCAGGAGTGGAGGATCCGATATAGGATAGAAAAGAGAAAATCACCCACAGACAGTAACTTTTCTTCCAATAGTATTTCGCAATAAATAATAAACATATTTGCGTGGTATCTGTTTCGGAACTTAAATATGATATTTAAATCTGATATTTAGTTATTTATATCAATTTTCTATCCATAATTTACTCAACTCGAATACAAACCTCCTTGGAAATTCCATAATTGTACATAATCCAGTGATACTCGAAATAGATACACCTTACAATAAAATCAATAACAAACTTAAACACCGAGAATCATCTAAACTAGTCTCAAATTATTCTTTTGGTTTCCTCATACTAGTTAAGTTGCCTTGGACAACACAATATTTTCTCATTGAATTAATTGAAGATTAAGGGATCAATAATCACTATTTATTTGACTAATGACATAGCCTTAATCTGCAATCAAAGTTAGAGGATACTTTCAAGTCAGGTTTTTTAGGAAGACGAAATGTATTTACCAACATCGTCTAATCACCTATGAGGCCTGCAGCTATATATACACTCACATATATTTTACCTAAAGATGCACAAGACAAAATCGACAGACCAGAACTAAGGAAAATAAGAGTGAAAGAAAAATAAGTTTCAATAATAAAATAAATGGCAGAAGAATATGATCAACAGGCAAGCAGCAACAAAAGGAAGTGGCCATCTCTTGATAATGAATCATTGTCTAGTCAAGAAAATAAGAAGAATAATCCAGCTTCCTCTTCCTCCTTATCAATTGGCAAGGTAATTTTAGCAATTTAGTACAGAACTTTTTTGAACTGTAACAAAATATAACTAATATAATATTTCCCTCCAGATTCACCCAAAAGAATGTCTTTAACTTTTTTTTTGATAGTTGTAAATTTTTTAAAAGCTTTTGACCTTAAACATATTAATAAGAAAGAATTTGAAATATATTTTTCGTTGATATAGTTTTTCTCAATTATTATCTGTCTGAAATAATAATATACACAGCGTTTAAAAATTACAACTTTTAAGGCGGATCGATGGAGCTATAATTATTATTACGATGCTATTTTTTTCATTTTTCAATTCTTTTAACAAAGCGGCGATATAGCATTCGCCCAAATTGATCAACGCGAGGTGAGTGAACAAAATCTGGAGCAGAAGTGCGAGCGGTGGATGACTGGGTTTAAAAATACAATTCGTTTAAATCCCAAAGTATGATCCTGATTAAAGTTTCCCCAAATCAAACGGTTTTTAAGATTTGTAATCCATCAATTTGATATCAGGAAGCGACGAGCCATTATGTATATACCTGTTTATCCCCAACGAAAGCAAGTAATGGGGCTCTGACGGAATGAATACGTCTTTGCTTTATGCGAGATACTGAAAATAAGCGGCCAGAAAGCAAGGCTAAAGGTTTCAAAAGGAAAAATACAAGCAATCAAAGGCTGAGGACGTTGACTAACCCGCGTCAAATCGGTGTGAGGATCTTTCATTCGTAGATGCTACTTTAGCCACTTTCGAACGAAACTCATAACCGGCCTCTTGAAACTGGCCGGCGTCTGTCGGCTTGCTTTCGACCGGAAATGCCTTGATCGAAAGGGTGTAGCCAGGAAACTAGTGAAGGCTTTAACACATGGGTGAAGCTTGCATGCAGACAGTCGATAAATAATATAATGATCGAATATGAAATGATAAGCGCCATCCCCGAGGCTGCCTAAAGAGATTAAGCCTGACATAATTCAGAAATCTGGAGCATGTCGTGAAGATACCTGGCCAGAAGGTTCGTGAAGCACAATTTGAGAAAGAAATCGATAGACTTCGACAGCGACTAAAACTCTAGTCATCGAACCTCACATGCATTATAGCACTTTGAGTATACCATCACCAATGCGCGTATACTGCGATCGTCACATAGAGACCAGGCTAATCGGCAATCACATGGCGACATAGAGTATAAGGCCAAAAGCCTTGCCATACGCAGGCGCGAGGCACTTGCAAAGTATAAAAGACGCATCGCGCTCATTACACTAATCACAAAGGCCACGCGTGCTTATACGCTAAGTATAAGGCACACCTCTTATACACTAAGTATAAGGCACACATACGCTATCTACGAAATGGTAGGCTGTCGACAATCTGTAGCAATATAGAAGTGATGAAAAGACTGTCACCAAGACTCTTATGCAGTATGGGCCCAAACCCTTGAAAGTAGTATGAGACCCATGGCTTTAAACGATACCCACGGCAAAGCGATCAAAGAAGTCATTACCGCTCTTATGCAGTATAGGCCAAACGCGCTATACCGTAGTATGGGGCCAATAGCGTCACGTATCACGCAGGAAGGAGAGTCGCATCACTAATCCCGACTGCCAGAGATTAAGCACGATATTCAGAGTAAGCACCAGTCGCGAGATAACTCAACAGGTAAGCAGGCTGCTGCATACGACGATATGAGAGCATGCGTGAAGTCAAACTGAAAGTAAGCCAACAAGGCCATGAAATCATGTAAGTCATAAAACGAAATTGCTTGAAATAAATAAAGTGCCGACAAGGCCAATCGAGGAAATATATAAGTTGGGGGAGTTCGAGCTATTACTTACCTCAGAGCATCTTCAAGCGCCACGGGGAATATAATCACATAATGCGCCATAACAATTACATGTATATAAATTCTAAATGATATGTAGCAATGGCGTGTATATCGTTCTCATATAATCATATCATAACCAGCATTATATCGTTACATCGTAATAACATGCATATGTCGTTCTCGCATGTCATATCGCGATAACATGTTCACTGAAATTTTAAAATGAAGTCACGTAAAAGTAACTTGCAGGTGAGATATTACTCTAGAATTTTAAATGTTGATGCATGCATGTTGCTATCCAGGTCTTGTGGGAGCGAGGAGTTAGGGAAAAGTATTGCTCCCATTGAAGATGAAGCAACAAACGATGATGGAGTGACAAAAGTGGATCCAAAACCAAAGATAGGAGAAGATTGGGACAATCGACTATGGCGAGCTGGACTTATGGTGAAGTTACAACATGCATATGACACCAATGAAACTCCATATTATCTAAGTGGTAATTTTGGTCCAATTCGAAAGGAGACTCCTCCTACAGGGGACCTTAAAGTCATACAAGGTCAAATTCCAGTAAGTATATATAAAATAAATTATGATTCTCTTAGATCCGCTTTATATCTTTTGTTAATTTGCTTGGCTAGTAATCTCATCTTTATATGTTATATATGTGTGTATTGTATAAGTTATATAATTATATTCACTGTAAATATGATATCTAGCTTGTGATATCTATTAGCGTTAAGCCACGAGGGGAACCAAAATCAACTCCTAAAATTTCTTCTTCCCTCTTGATTCCTTTTTTAAATTTTATTTTCTCAATTGAGGCTACTTCAAAAATGGAAACCCATTAATTATTATCTTTTTATGCATGTGATTCTATATGGATCAGATGAAAATTGATATAACCACATTTAAATATTTGATTGTTTTTAATAGTTTGATTTTCATATATATTAGCTGTATAGATTCTTTTTAATAGCATCAGAATTAATTGAAAGAGTAAATCAAATCCAACTAAATATATAAAAGCTTTTCATAATGCACCCAACATATATATATTCTTGCCAGAAACACATAAGAACCATTTTATTACCTTAATTTTTAGGTATGATCTAATTTTTGAGAGTGCTTAGAATTGCTTAAGATAAATGATAGAAATTAAAAAAGTATATGAAACTATTATGATTATATATCTAAATTGCCACATTTTTCATTTTGTAGAAGTTACTTAGTGGTATGATGATCAGAAATGGTCCAAATCCACCATTTGATCCAATTGCTAACTATGCATGGTAATTATCCTTTATTTGCCTTTAATGTAGACTTTTATGTGTAATTATTAAAAAAGATACATTGAATCATATGCATTTATTACCCAATTTTTGTTGTTAATTATGAATATGTAAAACTCTTAACAAATTTTTCATTTATTTATGCAGGCTAGATGGAGACAGGTTTTGTATTTCTATCCACAATCTACATTTGCATATACTACGTATTTATCATTTTCTTTCTTGGGAGCACGCAGACAAGCATATCATTTCACAGTCCAATGATGAAATCAATTTTTTTTTTTTTATGTAGAGGTGGTGTACGTAGAAATTGTCCAAAAAAAAAATTATAAAAATAATAGAGGGGAAAGCTATATAATTTTGAAAAAATATATAATAAAATTTTATTTTTTAAAAGTACACACCTATCAATGCAACATGACTCCTATTTAAGTACCCTAGGAGCTGAGTTTAACTAAATTTTAGACACATATAAAAAGTAACATCATTTTAAACTTTTCAAATATGGCATATTCCTCCTTCACAAAAATGATCTTATTGAATCGGATAAGAAATAATCTAGAAGCCTATAATGCATTGATATTGACATGTTTATGTTATTTTCCTCTATCTATAGTATGCTTCATGCTATTCGATTCAAAGATGGAAAAGCAATATATGTATCACGCTATGTTCAAACCTCACGATTTCTACAAGAGCAAGTTTTTAGAAGTGCTGAATTTTTCAAGGTAAATAAAATAATGACAATATAGGTGATAGTTTGGCAAGGCTATAGTAGGCAATTTTTGGGTTAGCTTAAGTTTTATTTTCATTGAAAATTCATGAGAACAGATATTTTATAATCTGATCTTATTAATATGACTGATAACCTTGTATATATATTTGATGTCAAAATGGGACGTTCCATGATATAATATTCACTATAATATAAAATAGAATACAGGTCAATGTCTATTTTTGAATCCTTGACCAGTCGTTATAATTAATATGTCGAATTTAATGACATGTTTATTATTTAGCAAATAAGTATTGTTCAATATTATAAGTAATATTGTCAAATTCAATAAAATCTTCAAATTTACATCATCGTTATGTGAAAGTTGGAAGGCCCAACTACTTCTATTTATATAAAAACAAAGCATATCAAAATTTTGTTTTTGGGTCATTTTTAAAGCGTGATTAACATTTTCGATTATATTTCATAAATATTTTTTTATTCTATTTGCAGTATGGAGATTTATTGGGGTCGTTTGGATTATTCACATATTATTTACACTTACTTAAAGACGAACTTGATGTATTGGATATGTCATATGGTTTCTCAAATGGTATGATTTTCTTGTATATTATTAAACAATTCATAGAACACGCATTTGTTGCAATAAATTTGAGTTGTTATATATATATATATATTATTTCCTAAATGTAATAATAGAGTTTGAGGACGACTAAACAAGCCAACTTATTACATTATAAATAAATAATGCAGCCAATACGGGTCTCATATATCATAATGGAATGCTAATGGCTCTTGTAGATTTCGATAAGCCATGTAAGTTATTTTTCCTAATAAATTTAAGTATATTTATATTTGCACGCACTAAATAATGATGCATGTGTTTGTTTTGAAAGTACTTAATTTATAGGGAAAAAAAGTACTTAATTTATAGGTGTATTTACAAGTACATTCATGTAATTTTTTCTAATAGTTATATATATAGGTGCTTCCAATTTTGATATTAATTAAGTTAATCTAGGTATATATGACCTATATAGTATATATTCAATAGGTATAATAAGACATAATTTGTAAACTCATTTAATACGCACGCTACACGATAACTATACAAGTTATAGATACATAAATTAATGCCTAAAAATAGTTTATGTTGTTAATTCTTTTAAATTATTTAAAATAATAATGAAAACACTTATTGGACGGAGGTGTATCTCAGTTAATTTAATATCTCTCTTATTTGTATGCAATAAATTTAAACCTTTTTATTTGTAGATGTTATAAAAGTTTTAGATAATGGAGATCTGGAAACACTTGGAATCAATGGTTACAATAAGAAATTAACACATAATTTTACCCCGCATCCAAAAAGGGATCCTGAGACAGGTAAGATAATGTTCTTATATATCTCTACTTTAATATATATTTATTCTTCAATAATTCAAAAAAATTCTAAACGCGATTGATTATATATTATGTGATCTATATCGTTCGTTATTTGATAAAATATATATGTTCGAGATAATAATAAAATAAAAGAGTACAATATTACATAGTTAAGATATATGAATTATTGTATATAAATATTGAACTCAAAATTTATATTTGTTCCTATATAGTGTATATATCATTGTGGATATAATCAATTTCAACATGTGATTTTTAAGTGTTGCGATATGAGATAGTAATTAAAGGATTATTCTATCAGTTTTCTATAACCATATTATTCAATTGTTGTATCTTTTTTACAATTTTTTGTTACCAAATCAAAATATGTAAATTTATGCTAATTTTTTGTCATAACGAACTTTGTTATGAATAGATCTTTCGGTAGTAAACTTTTAAAAATTATTTTGCTAGTAAACTTTTAAATTTTTTTTGGTCACGTCGACATTCTTCTATTCCCTATATTTATAGAATGATTGGGTAATAAGATAGTATTATTTGTCAAATCAGAGAATACCTCGATGACTACTATTTTTAAGTTCATTTTTTCACTTGCCAAATAATACCCTACTACATGTATGTGATTTTCTAATGTGAGGGTTTCCAAAAAAAGATTATATATTCAAGTCCATCTTCTTGTCTATTGATCCAATGAAGTCTTATTATTATTCAAAACTCTTTCCATGTAGGGGAATTGTTCATATTTGGATCTTCATATACGGCACCATATGCAATCTATAATGTAGTACGTAAAGACGGTATCATGAGTGACCCAGTACCGATTACAACTTCTGGACCATCATACATGCATGATTTTGGTATTACAGAGAAATATGTAATATTTATGGACCTCCCATATAATTTCGACCCAGAGGTTAGTGTATATATTATTGCAATAGTGTGTATGCAATTCATTTTTTTTATAAGAGGTAATAAAATAATAGTCTTGAATAAATTTTCTTCTTTTAGAATATGGCAACAAACAACGATTGGATTTATCGTTTTGATACTACTAAAAAGTCACGTTTCGGTATTCTACCCCGCTATGCAAAGACTGAAGAAGGGATCAAATGGTTTGAGTTTGATGAATCATTTTTTATATTTCATAACGGTAACTTATTTCATTCAGTTTGGTATTTCTTATGTTGAACTATTCAATTAATTTGTTAGACTATTCAGAGTGATCTGCAAAAGTATATCAATTTGGACATTAAAATATCATCTTCTTATTTTGAAAATATTTTCTATAGATAATCTATTATAAGGATTAAATCTTCAAAGAAGGAAAGAAATGGTGGAAAATATGCCTCTATACAAAATATTATTTTAATTTTCCTTAAGCTAAATAATTTTAAAATAATGTCCAGAAAGTCAACAAGATTAATAATTTATTATTTTTGGTTCTTATAACCATGACCTTTTTAATCTTATCGAATCAATTTCTAATGCTACATGTAGCAAATGCCTTTGAGGATGGAGAAGGAATTGTTGTTGTCATAAGTAGTGTCATGAAGAATGATGACAAGCATAGTACATTCGTACCTCCTATAATCTATGGTGGTCCTAAACCTAGCTTGAAAGGGGTGGAATTTGCATTACCTCAATTGTAAGATGATCTAAACTTTATTGTCTAGTTTGTATTTCACAAAGAATTATTGAATTAAAATATTTTTACACCTCCTATCTATATATATGCTCATATATATGAAATATATTCGTTTAGGTTCAAGTTGACATTCAACATGAAAACCGGAAAATGTAATAAAGTGCAATTGTCAACAACATACAGTGATTATCCTAAGGTGAACGAGAGCTACATTGGGAGGTATTAACCTCTATACACATTATTTTCTTAATTTATTTACTACTTGAGTTAATAACATTTATGCTAATAATAAACTTTTAGTTTTGAGTTCTCTAATAATATACTCCGTATAAACTTAATATTGCTTGAATGTCAAAACCTGTTGTTCCAGAGATTATAGTACGTAACATTAAGCTAACTCAAAATAATACAGAAAGTAATTAAACTACCAAAATTCTGAACGAGAGCTATATTATTGTTCCCAAGTTTGTACTTGCAAAACTGTAATACTACCAAAATTCTGAGCTTAGGAAAGTTATATTTATTGATTAGATAGTGATTGAAAAAGATAGTGTATTATATTTATTGATCAAAGGCATACTTTGTATTTTTATGGAATAAATCATAATATTTACTTACATGATATATGTCGTCATCGTCATCTAACATGACTTGCTTGTACTAATTTTAGAAAATTACGATACGTATATACAAGTAAGTTTGATCAGTTGGCAAAGATACCATCAATTGTCAAATTGGATCTGGGGATAGCAGGAGCAAAGCCACAAGAAATTCAATTTGATTTTTTAGGAAATAAATATGGGTCCGAGGTTGTCTTTGTCCCATCTGTTCAAACTGATCGTCCCTTGGAAGAAGATGATGGCTACTTGATAACCTTTGTGCACGATGAGGATACTGGAAATGCATCACCACAAAGCTTACGAGAAATATCGTTTACCTCCTTTCGTATATCGCTTTGCATAGCAAATGCTTTTGAAATATTATATATTATATATTGAGATATATAGTTATGATGTAACCCTTCAATATACGATGTATAAATTTCAAAACTGAAATGCATGATAAGAGACATTGAATTGAAATGATGAGGTAGAAGATCCTCACTTTAATGCCTACTAAATTTTAGATTTTAAGATGCTTCACCTTTCACCAAAAGATCAGAGTTTGAGTCATCAGAAACATAAGTGGAAAACCATTATAGATTATTTTTTAAGAAAGAGTACGTGGCTTGGAGCTTTAAATAAATATGTAACAATTTAGAAAGAAAAAAAATTATAAGTTTATTACACAAAATAAATAATGTTGAAAGTAAATTCAATTAATGTAGAATTTCTAACAACTTAAATGATTCTTGCAACAAAAAGTTGCAATGTTATTTTGTTTGTTATATATATGAACCTAATATCAATTATACATTGTGTGTACTGTGTAGCATATCATATACATATATTATTTCCGCCCAAAAAATGGAAATTGAAGCTGTAATTGAGCTGCCTAGTAGAGTTCCATATGGTTTTCATGCTATTTACATGACCGAGGTTAGTACTTTAGTTCTATTATCCTAAAACATCTATATATTTTTCATTTTCTTTTTATATTTTATCATTTATAATCACTATTTTGAACTCCAATCTATGCAGTTGGAACTTCAAGCGCAGATATCAAACTTGGCATAATAAGGCCTAGACAACAATGAATAAAACATTGGAATCTTTATCATCCATGTAATTATCCATCATGTGTGCCTATAATAATTCATAATAAGATTGTCATCATGACATCATGTGTGTATATAATTAGATTATCCATCATGTGTGTATATATATATCATCCATGTAATTAGCCCATCATGTGTGTAAATAATAAGATTATCATCCATATATTTATCCATCATATATATATATCATCCATGTAATAAACTCATCATGTGTGTATACAATATATATCATAAATGTCAATTGTCATCCTTTTAAAGGAGAAATAAGTAATCTATGTATGAATACATGTATAGATTCTTTTATTGTATAGATTCTTTTATTATTAGATTGATACAAAAATCTATCCTTTTCAAGTGATAAGGTACAATATTATTCGAAAATCATTCACTATCTCATTTCGATGTCTCATTTCATGTATTCATGTTTTGAAATTTGTATTACATACTTACATCATAACGATTCATAATATTCTTAATATTTATACAATATCTTAAAAGGACACATTGAAAGAGGTATGAAAAATGTATACGATCATTTAATTTCCTCACATTATCATTACTTGGATTGAGCATAACTTATTCAATGTTTATTCTAGGGCTGCCACCAAAATTCAAATCCGAAACCCGAATCGAAAATAACTTGAAATTGGAGGAACCCGAGGTGGAACCGAACCGATTTAGATTCGAAAAATAAATAACCGAATGTATTTCGGTTCGGTTCGGTTTTCACGAGCAGTTGGTTGTAAGCAAAGCGAACCGATTTACTTATTAATTAAAAAAAATTAAATATATATATATGATATATAAATGTCACGAGGTATTTTTCTTTATTGATTCTGCCAAGAAGAAGGAGATCACGAGATAATTTTTTTTTCTTCCAAGTCTGATAATCAAAGTTGCAATGAAGCAGAGATATCGCGAGAGATATAGAAAGCGAATGTAAAATAAAATATTTAAACAAAACATGTAGCAAAATAAAAGAAATATATGACCAAATAAAATATTGATGTTTGAAACTTATAATATTATTGAGATTCAGAAATTGGAATTTGGATACAATGTTTGAGAATGATTTTGTGTGCTGAAATTTTGGCCTTAGAGATCTAAAAATTTTCTTTGGTATCAAAATTTGTGATGGGGTACATCAATGCCAGCGACAAAGTGATCAAAGACTCATTACGCTCTTATACGAAGTATAAGGCCAAACATGTATACAAGTAGTATATGGCCACTTGATACACCTGACAAAGCGATCAAAAGAGAGTCATCTAGCTCTTTATACCGAGAGTATAAGGCCAAACCCGTAGCGCTATACCGTAGTATGGGGCCACGCCCGACGATGCACCGACAAAGCGATCAAAAGAGTCATACCGGCTCTTATACCCGAGTATAAGGCGAGCCGCGCGCTATACCGTAGTATAGGGCCAATAGCGTCACGTATCTGCGGAAGGAGGAGGTAAAGCTGAAAAATCACCACTAATCCCAGAGCTGTAAAGGTCACTCCACGATACTGTGAGTCACCTCGAGTCATAGATAATTCTAGCCGTCACCTCTGTTGATAACCGGCTACTCTGCTCCCCAGGCAATATCCAGCGCGGCTAAAACATCTCACAATCGTAAGTCAAACACAATACTTCAGCAGGGCATCATGTAAGTCTTGAAACGAGGCGAGAAATCATAAGTGCCGGCAAGGCCACAATCATAAATATAAGTTGGGAGTTCAAGCTATTACTTACCTCGATCAATCTTTAACGCCCACGGAATATAATCAGCAATCATATAACAATTACATGTATATCATTACTCGTAATCATAACGCAATGGCATGTATATCGTTACCGGCGTAAAAATAATAACCAACTAACATGTATATCATTCTCACATATTCATATCACGATAACATGTTTCTGATTTAAAAAGTAAATGCATTAAAGTAACTTGCAGAGTGAGATAAGTACTACTTCTGTAGCTACCATGAGCAACCGAAAAACAATCAGAATGGCCCACTTTCCACGATCAGCGCCTAAACAACACCCCGAGAAGTATAATGAAGACCTACTCTCTTATACCGGCGTTCTAGAAGATACATAACTTGACTTCTTGGGGAACTATCTACTTGATCCTAACGTAGCGGACAACTATCGAATTATAATCCCGTAGGACCTGACCCGATCGATTCCCCGCTAAATTCCATCTTATCACTTTCACATTACAAATCGCTTATAAGTTATTCCTAGCCCAATCGCCAAGTCCATAATTAACAATCTATACTCCTAGAAATATCGATTATAACCGACTTGGAATTTACACTTTTTTGACATAACGCCGCTTTAATCAATTTTAAATGCCGATTTAACATCATAACAACTATAATAAGATTTGAAATATAACCTCCTACACATTTAAAGTGTTATATAAAAATAATCACATAAAAGTCAGCAGAAACCCTAAAAAAGTCAACTAGGCCATGCGTCCTCAAGCAGCGATCTCACAAAATCACGAGATTCATAAAACAGATCGTCCACCGAGAACCCATAACCAACTAAGATTTATCATAAAATTCAATTATGGAAAAGTCAACTAAAGTCAACTATGTCAAAACCAAGAAATATCTCAGAAAGACTTGAAATTTCTTACGCTTAACTTTCGAAGAGAATGATGGGGAAGAGAGCAATATTCTATTAGATTTTGGTTTGGCGACAATCGAAGAGAGAAAATGGAAAATGAAATTTTTTAAGGGGGAGGGGGTGAATATTTCGGCCATAGCATGAAAAGATGATGATGAAGTGTTTGATAATGATGATGTGGAGAGAATAAGCATGACTAGATATTTAAAGCTTCGAGTCCGTTCGGTTTCGGAGTTGTTCTCCGCTTATCGTACTTAAATCTCCACGGGCGATTCCAAAGATAAAATATTCCATGGCAGAAACTACTAAATTATAAATGTAATTCGGCTAAAAATTTTCTGAGAAATAATATTATCATCGAGATTATTTAAAATATCCGGGTCCGCGCCGACGAAATTTAAATTTTTTTTTTTTTCGTAACGGAGTTGAACAATCTACCCACCTAATAAAATTTAGAGCGCCGGAAATTTAGCAGCCTCGAGCAATCAAGCGAGAACAATATAATAACACAAAATCAAATATCACGCAAAATAAAAAGCGTCAACAAAACTACCGTCAGCGGTAAATACGATCGACCCCACTTCATCCCCTCTTACGACAACTGGAGTCTAAATCTCATTCTTTGAAATTCTAAGATTGATCACTTTGGCTGAGTGAACTACCGTAAATCTCATCCTTTACACCCGACGTCAAACCAACTCTAGCTTTTTCATCTGGGTCCTTTGATTTCCGTTTCTACTCGGTGCATCGGCTACTACATTTCTGCGCTTGCTGGGTGGTCTTCCCGATAGATCAATCATAATCAGCGATGAACTCCATCGCTCATACGCACCAATTGAATCTGCCGTCGGAGATATTTCAAACTCTTGTGATCAATAAATCGGCATTGCTTGATACGAGATAATGTCTCACGCAACTTCAAGCGCGGCGACTATGCTAGCTCAAAATATTGGGTCGGATAGTTCTTCTCGTGATTTCTCCAAGCGTCGGGAAGCATAGGCGATCACGCTTCCCGTTACTGCGTCGAAACGCTTTGATCACGATCACGGCATCGGCTTTATAAAATCCGTAGCCCTGAGGCGAGACGGTACTCGCCAACACTTTGGAGCCGAAGTCAACTTCCCTTTAGTATCTGAAGGCCGATCCTCACACAATCATCATCCCAGACCATGGAACCCGCACTAGAATTGACACAGTGATAAATTCCTTGATCAAGGAAAAGGACTTGATGAATCTCCTATAAGAACGGTGGCTTGAGGAAACTCCTAACCTCGATCGGCGGCTTGTGGGAGCGCTCCCAGTGTTCACAACCTCCACGCCACGTGGATCAGCAATACCCTCGCCCGATAACATGACCCGGGGGTACTTGCTGTGACGGAACTCACATTTGGAAAACTTTGGCATACAAGCGGGTGTTATACCGAGGTCCTCAGCCTTGATACACCAAATGCCTCGTAATTTCCTCTCCCCACAGAATATATCGAGAATATCATTAATGAATCCCTTGCCAAACTCGTGTCAGATACTCGAAACACCCGGTTCATCGAATCCACAAAAATTTGCGGTCGTTTGTCAATCAAATGGCATCTACATAAACTCACTTAATGTCCATGCCCGAGATCGGAAAAGCACGATTTCGGAATATCTCCACTGATCCTTAGCGTGATAACCCGGACCCATGAGTCCGTCTTCGAGAACACCTTGGCATCCACTTGATTTGATCAAACAAATGTCAGTGCAGGAAATGGGTTTCGGTTCTTAATGGTCCTTCCATTAGGCGCACATAGTCCAATGCAGCGACACCATTCGAGGAACCGTCCTTATTTTTCACAAACAACTGTTGCAGTGCTTCACGCTCGGTCGATGAATCCACTTGTCAGCCGACTCACATGGCGAGTCCGCGATTCACTGATTAATTTGGGCAAATCTTTATGCGATTGGAAGAGAAATTGGTGCCGTACCAGGAAACAAACTTCCGATAGCAAATTAGGCACTCCACTTTTCGGTGGCGACCGGTAAATCCTTAGGAAAAACATCCTTGAACTACGTAACGGCCAGCGCATCCTCGATTACATTCTCTTACATTCAAAATCCAACCCGCATCCGAGAACCCGATACACCCTTTCGAATCAATCTCCTCACAGCCTCGAAGTGCGATACAAAACTTCGAAGGCAAAATCTTTACATCTCCCACCCAAAATCGGATATACAGTGTAGAACCCACAAAGTAATCTCTTTCGGAGTAAATCCAATAACGGCATGATGTTTCCCCAACGATCCATACCCAGATAAAGGTCAAAATAGAGAAAGCTCAAATGGGGAATGCATCAGCAGAGACAAAAAAGCCGACCGCTAACAATCAAAGGGCCGGTCTCATATACTGTCCCAACTTGTGAAGCCTCCTACGGGTGGCATAATCTCAAATGGAGCAGACGAAAGCGCGCCACATGCAGATAAAGGCGAGAAATAAAACTTCGAGAAACAAAAGAATGCGTAGCCCCGAGAATCAAACAACACCAGTATCATACGAAGTAATGTACATGTCGCTTTGATGGCTCTGGGGGTATCCTGGCGCTCACGGTGTGTAGCGGCATGAATACGGCCCTCGGCAGGAAGCTCATTCAGACTCTTTACCCAGCGACGACACTCACAAGGTCCTCTGACTCCCATCCCAGCCTCATGACATTTGAATCGACCACCCGGCTCACAATAACCGCCTCGGCGGTGAGGCGGGTGTGAAGGCTCCCCTGCAGGGGCGGGGACACTCCTTCGCCAAATGTCACAGGCTGGCATGATAACTAAGACCACCCTCTCCGGCAATCCTGGCACATTGCCCAATCGACCGCCGCGGTAACAGCGGATACCTGCCGACCCAGGAGAAGGCTACTACGGACCCCGCCGGATCTCGCGGGGCGCCCGCGTGCGAGAAGGAGTAGTAGCATGCTTCGGGTGGGCCCTTCGGAACTGCTTGAAGTGACTGTTCCAGGGCGACTCTGGCTGGTCCGGCTTTTTCCTCCCAAACTCTAGAGGCTGATCTGCCGAAGATAGAAGTCTCGGGTGGCTCTCGCAAATCGGCTGCTGCAGCTCACGCGACTCTATTTCATGCCCCGGGGGCTGCGTTCCTGTGACATGGAAGCGCTAGTAAAAGCTCCGTCGGTGAGATGCATTTGGCGTGTCTCCAGTCATCTCGGATAAACATCGAGTGATCGTAATCGGTGACGCCTCTACGTACTCTCACTTGACCTCGAACTGTGTCCACTTAATCGGCTCTGCCGAGGCCGCCGTGTGGGTCTCCAGCCTTGATAGTGCTTGGGAAGATCTCGACAAATTGCTCGAGGAAACATGAACCTCCACTCCATGATCGGGAATGCGCTCAGGATTCTCCATGATCCAGGCGCCTCGTGAATTACATGAAAGTAGCAAAACTTCACTCTAAATGCAAGCCAGCACGTCAGTATTTCAATCGACTTCATGTCCCGGATGAACTTAATAGCACACTCACAGCGGAGCCAGAAAACCGGTGGATCCTGCTTAGAAACGGTCAAACAACTTGCTACGGAATTAGGCCCCCTGTTGCTTTCTAAAACCGCTTTGGCGATTGCTAAACCTCTCTCTACGAGAAATTACACCTCGGCTCTCCACCGGCAGCATGCTTAGAAGCGTACCAGACCTATTTGGTCATTTGTCTTCGTCGGCAGTATACCCCTACCGGCTTTCGGCTCCTGCCTGCTACCGGGCACCTACCGGCTACCTCGCCTGCTCTGGTGGCATCCTCGGCAGTCCTGCATAACAAAAGAAAAGACACGAGACTTATACAAAAAGACACCCTTTCTCGCCGACCGAAAAACAGTAGGCCTGCTGACCACCACCACGAGATACCCAAGTAATACGGAGAAACCTAAGCTCGATACCAAAATTGTAACGACATGGCGAATTCGGCTGCATACTGAGTGAGAGTCATTAAAATCCGAACGAGTGTCGCCAAACCCGATGGGCGACTCGGTTTAAAAAATCTGATTCGTTTAAATCAAAAATGTAGCATGATCACAATTAAGTTTCCCCAAATCAAAGCAGTTTTAAAATTTATAATCCATTGATGATGCTCGAAGCAGTGAGCCATATATATATACCTGACATATCCCAAAATAAAGTAATGCGAAATTTCTGAAGCCAGAGATGATACGTGCGTTATCACAATACTTATAAAATGACAACGGCCGACAAGGCTAAACTTTACAAAGGGAAAAACTCTGACAATCAAAGCGGTTGACAACATATCAAAATCGAATTTGAGGATCCTCTGTAACCCGATGCTTTCGCTTTTAGCCACTTTCGGAACAAAACTCAAGCATTTCTTGCTGGCCCGGCGTCATCGACTGGCAAATGAAATGCCGCCCAATGCGAGGGTGTAAGCCGAGGCTTAGAGTGGCTTTGCTGCGAGGGGTGAACTTACCATACGAGCGAGTCGATCAATAATATAATACTCAAATATGAATAAAATACATATATCGAGGGACTACTAAGGATACGACATTCCCTTGGGGAAATCTCGAGACGTAATACATGAGGAAGAGGAATATAATAGAAGGTTAATCGCACAATTTCACAAAGAAATCAATAGACTCGACAGAGCTAAAACTCTAGTCATGAGCCTCGCATCTACCCCGTATCACAGCGGTTTACCATCGCCAATGCGCGTATACTCGATCAAGTCTACTGCGGGGAATGGACTAATCGACAATCATATAAGCGCTTATACCGCTGTTGCCAAAGGCCAAAACGCACTTATACACAAATGCAAGACACGTCGCACTCATACACACTAAGTCTGAGCCTTTCTTATACTAAGTATAAGGCTAAATACAGCTCTTATCACTAAGAGTATAGAGACTGGCCTTAGCAGCTATCTCTTGGTAGTATAGAGACCCCACTTGTAGGCGATACTTGGCCAGAATAAAGAGAGAGTCATACACAAAATAGCATACCCAGTATAAAGGCCAAGCTATACGGCAGTATAGGGCCAGCAGGCAATGCACACACGACAGCGATCAAAAGTGGCCTGCCATGCCTCACAGAAGTATAAAGAGCCCGAACATGTATACCGTAGTATAGGGCGATAGCGTCACATGTCACTGAGAGAGTAAACTAATCACTACTTGTCCCATTATGAATTTGCTTCCCCCGATACTCAAGTCGCTTTCAAGTCATAGATAGCTCACAAGCCGTCGCTCACCGATAACTTAAGGCTACACGCCCCCAAACTTGATATCAGCCTTAATACCCATATTAGTAAGTAAAGAATTCAAACACAATCGCCAACAAAGGCCCACGAGAATCACTATAAATTGCCATGAGGCCAATACGAAGCATAAATATAAGTTTGGGTTCGAAGCTATTACTTTACCTCGAAATCGTCTTCGCTTGATAATCATTAGAAAATCATATACTTGGTACATGTACATAGATTACCAAAATGATCATAACGCTATTGACATGGCATATCATTCGCATAAAAACCATCATGCAATAACGTGTATGCTCGTTTCTCGCGTATTCTTATCCGCTGATAGCACAATTTAAAAGTAAGTACGTGGCAACACCCGTGAGATAAGTACTTTCACTACTGTGAAGCTACCATGAGCCTTCGAAAAACAATCAAAGGTAGCTGCACACAGATCAGCGCCCCCTAAAGCAGCACCGAGAGAACAATTAAGACCTCTTCTTACATGCGTTACAGGAGGCTTAACCCAACTCTTAGGGGAACTATCTAGCAGTCTAACATGGCCAATAAAGCTATCAATTATAATCCCGTCGGACCTGACCCATTCGATTCCCCGCTAAAATTCCATCTTATCACTTTTCACATTACAAATCGACTTATACCAAGTTATTCTAACTAATCGTAGTCATAATTAACAATCATACTCAGAAATATTTAACTTAAACATAGCATACTTTTAATCAATTTTAAAGTAACGATTTAACATCACTAACAACTATAATAAGGTCTGATATAACCTCCACACATTTAAAGTCCTTATAAAAATATCCACGTAAAAGTCGGCGAAAACCTAAAGAAGTCAGCTGGGCCATAAAATTCTCGAAACGATCTGCAAATCACGAATTAAGTAAAACCGAATAAAAAGAACATATCAACTAAGATTTATCATAAAAATTCAATTATGGAAAAGTCAACTAAAAGTCAACTATGTGAAAGCCAAAATATCTCGAGAAAGACTTGAAATTTCTTACCTTAACTCGAGAAGAGAATGATAGGGAGAACAACATATTCTACAACGATTTTGAGTTTGGCGACAATCGAAGGAAAATGGAAAATAGAAATTTTTTAAGGGGAGGGGGGTGAATATTTCGACCATAGCATGAAAAGATGATGATAAGAGTGTTTGATAATGATGATGTGGAAGATAAGCATGACTAGATATTTAAAAGCTTCGAGGTCGATTCGGTTTCGGTTAATTTCTCAGCTTATAAATTACTTAAATCTCCACGAACCCGATTCAGATAAAATATTCCAAGCTGGCAAAAACTACTAAATTATAAATGTAATTCATTTCTAAAATTCTGAGAAATAATATTATCATCGAGATTATTAAAATATCCAGGTCCCGCGCCCGACCGAAAATTTAAATTTTTTTTTTTTTTTAAATAACGGGTTATTACGGCCCCAACAAGAGAATTCCTCGAAGCTTGAGGACTTTGAAAATGGCACCAAGAAAAATAACCAACAAAAAATCCCCTCCAAAACAACCTCCTCCAAATTACCAACAAAATCTTGGGCTGATATTTTTCAAGAAGAACAAAATGAAGAACAAATACCCCAGGAAGATAAAATACAACAACTAGCTACAATCTTGACAGATACACCACAAATTCTGGAAGCCACAGAAGCGAATCTAAAAAATAATGAAAATAAGAAAATGCTCCTTGACATCAATTCTCAAAAGAAGCGAGCAGCAGAGAGGTTGTTTGCACGCAACCTTCTACCTCTTCAAAACCAATTTCAAAAACACGAGGTTGCCCAAATGACACTACTTCTTCAAAACCTATTTCAAAAAGCACATACGGAGACGGTTATCATAGCAGTAGTAACAATCCTTACTTTTATAAACAAAGTTTTCAAAATATTGTTGCAGTTGAACCGTCATTATCTACTTACGGATCCTATTCAAACACTTTTAAAAATATTCTCTGGTATGTGGTTTAAACCTTGGGACTTTTCAAAAACAAGAAAATATTATGAGAATATCTTGATTGAGACCCCACTCGGTTGAAATAACTCATAATTTATTACTAAATGATATACCGTCCGGGATTTTCTACACCAAAATATTAAAAGTTTTTTAAACTACCAGCTTTATTGAGGTTCGGACCTATCACGAAGTGAAATTCCTGCGAGGATTCAAATGTGAGAGCCAAGGAAAACCTCACTTGCCTACATTTCAACTATTGAGATTACTAAACGAAGCTTGGTATAACACATTCGTCAAACGAGAAATATGAGTCACTCGTGGCTTATATACTTTACAAAGTTTGATCCAAAAGACATTCCAAATTGGTTCGTACAATGGTGGAAGAATTTTGGCCCAGTCTTTAAGATACTACCAAAGCAAGCATATGAGTCATTCCAAAATTTTTCAAATCAATTCAAAATTCTAGAAGAAGAGAAAAAATTTCCACCTCTATTCTCCTTTTGTTCCGTTCTTTGTCCGGGTATTTGCTTGAGGCGGTTCCACATGCGACAAAATGTCCCCGAACTTATTAGAAGATTCAAAGTTCGATGGTAGAAAAATACGAGTGCATAAGGAATACAATATCTCGAATACAATCCAAAAATTGGATTAAAAAAAAAATCAACCCCGCGAAACCGTTATTTTTAACCCAAAATATGTCGCGCGAAGCCACTGGCGGCAGTCGGACAAAAATATTTATAAAAACATCGTAGACCAAATCTGGCGGATACATCACCAATAGAAGACACGGCGTCAAGCTCGGCATAGATTATGACCTTGCGAGAAAGAAGATAGCGTCTTTGAAAATGAGGATGATTGTTATGGTATATTCTACTTAAATATAACAAAAGTCATATCTACGCTACAAAAAAAATTATACGCATCTCGCCTTTTGTAGGAATCAATAGCAAAATGCCTCAGGACATGATATATCTTATACTCTTACGAGTACAATTTTTCCAAAAGACGAGGGCGGCTTGTTCTTTAACCTGCCACCTATGGAACAAACTAATACATAACAAGCAATACCAAAATGATTGGAAAAAAATAATGGAAGAAAAATACAAAGAAAGATATACCATGGCGATGCCATGACAAAAAGACATGATGAAGTGGTGAGCTGGCCGACAAAATCATAAATCAAGGAATCTTTCAGCCGAAAGTAAGAAAAAGCAAACAGTGTACCCACTACAAAAAGTTGATGCTGACAGGCCAAAAACGCCAATTAAGTAGATTATTTGTGGCCCCTTTTTATTTCTAAAATTGTATCACCCATTGACTTCCATATAAAAGAAGGGTTAGAGAACTTAGAGAGGGCGTAAAAATTTAGATCTTCCTAGCGGTCAAATTCTCTAGCAAAAAATCATTCTCAAACATTGTATCCAAATTCCAATTTCTGAATCTCAATAATATTGTAAGTTTCAAACATCGATCTTTTATTTTTCCATATATTTTCTTTTATTTTTGCTATATATTTTGTTTAAATATTTTATTATACATTTGTTTTCTAGAATCTCCATATCATCTGACTAACGTACTAGAATCTAGTATGAATTTCATTTAATGATAAAACACCAAATTCATACATCCCACGGATCCTCAAATGATATAAATTAATCTAAAATTCATATAATGACTTATGAATACGAGGGTACTTACGGAGATGGCCAGGCTGAATCATCTCCAAATCTTTCACGAAACTCCTTTGAATTCCGTCGTTGAGTACTTCAAATGTAGTGCATCCCAGTTGGTCACGCTGAGGAGGGTTGAATCCACATTTCGTCTGTTGGGAACATGGATGAAAATTGGATGAAAAATCAAGAGAAGAATTTTCAATTCTTCCACTTGGTATTTTAATGATACAGGGAGAAAGTGGAGGCTAGTTTTTTCATAGAGATCTCCTCAGACCTAAATGATAACGATTACTTATATAGTGGTCCATCATTTGATGCAGAAATGACAGACGGTTAATGAAGGCATTTCGTTTGATTTGAGTGCTTAGTTAAGTTAAATATAACACTAACAGAGTTGTTAATGGCCAATAAGTTACTATGACTCCAACTAGCACTATCAAATTAATTCAATTGACTACAGTGGCTTAATTCGGGTTCATCCGATTTATATTTTTACATTATTAATATAGAAAATTCCCAGTGAGAATATTCATTGATTCTACATTTAATCGACTACCGATCAGCAAATGTAGTTTAATTTCATACATGAAATATAATTCCAAATCCTTTGTATGTGTGTGACCTTGAGCTCAATAGTAAGTTGTATAATAATATCATTGACCAATTACTTTATTATAGCGATTAATAATTAAGATCTAGCAATCGCTCGTAACTCTTAAGTATCATGAAAGAACGCACTAATGTATGCAATTACTAGCATTGAACAACGAAGTTCCATTAATCACGTTTAACCAACCCGGTAAATGAATTGATACGCTAATTGTCATAGCAGACGCATAATAAAGGAAATCAATTTTCATTGATTTCGACATTACAACCTTTGATTTTTTTTACATTCGTTTTCTATATCTCTGCATATCTATCTATTGCAACTTTTGATTATTGCACCCTTTGATTACGGGAATATATATATATATATATATATATATATATGCTGCTGCTATGCCCTATATATATATATATTTTGGTTAGGCTACAAATGAATTGATATTAATGTGAAGCTTCGAAAACTAGTAAAATTTATTTTTCAAGACTCGAGGTAATACAAGGTATTGGTGGAAATAGTCAACGATCGAGAACAATTCACATAATAGATTAGGCTTTTTGCTGGCTTAAAAAATAGGCTAATAATAGAGCCGGTTTTTCCAGTATAGAGCGATTTATGATTGAAGGACAATTGTATCCTTATACTCCCTCCGTTCACTTAAAAGATTATTAGAAACTTTTTAAGCTTTTTTGACTTTTCATAATTAATTTTGACAAGTATATATTTTTTGTTTGGTTATAATATTTTTATGACAAAATATATCCAATAAAAAATATATTTTAAACTATTTTCAATTATATATTTTTCATCAAATATTATGCAACGAGAAAGCAAAAAATATTTGTGTCGAAGTTGATTATGAAAAAAGTAAAAATCAAATGAACAATCTTTTAAAACAGGAGAAATATAGAATAGTGATTTGATTTTATATAGTTTGAACTTCGAGACTCGTCATAAGAATTCAATATTAAAGGCGGTGGCGACATGGGGTAATTCTAGGATGAGGTGACCCAGCAGGAGTTTCTTCAGTGAGCAGGAGAGTGGAGGACAAGCGTCTTTGGAGAAGACTGCGTGGTGGTTTGTGAGGCGGTCCATCCGAATCTAATAGCAACGACCAGGAACATGCCGGACAATCGTTTCCAATGGTATCGAGGCGGAGCCATCCGAGGCTTGTGAGGAAGCCTTATTGCTATAGAGGCACAAAGTGCTAAATCGAGAGGCGGGGAGCCACCTCTCTTGGGAGCCGTAGAGCCACCTCTCCCAAGAATCCTCACGCACCGGATGAATGCGATGCTTGGATGTGATGTGGCTCGAAGCGAGGGCGTTGAGAATTTAAGTGGGGAGGTTGTAATACCCGGCGGCAAAATGTGTGTGTGTGTGTGATATGCTTGATATGATTTGATTGGTACTACTACGTACCATCAAGATGCATCTTAACTTCGGAAGCTCAAATCTCGCAAGAACTTGATATTGGCGTCTTGGCTTTGGGAGTAATTCTAAGGATGGGTGACCATTTGGGAAGTTTCATTGAAGCAAGTGAGTGAGGACAAAATGTCTTTGGAAAAGACTTCGTGGTGGTTTAATGAGGCCGATCCATCAAATTTAATAACGCACCGACCGGTGTGCCGGACGAGGGCATTCTTGTAACATATTGAATAGTATGGATTGAATATTTAACGAAATGAATTTGGCAATATTGATTAAAAATTGGTTCAATTCTGAGGAGGAACAATATTATCTTACAAATTAAATATTATTGTGAATATGAAAAAACTGTGTAGATGTCATTGGCTTTAAAAAATAATCGGCGCAACAAAAATTTCACCGGTAAAGAATTGTATTGTGGAGGCTGGAAGGGGAATGTGTGGTCCAAATTGGAGGTGTATTTAAACGATTTAATGACTATTAGGATGAGATTTGAGAGCGAATTTGCTCACCTTATAACACACTTTATGCTTATTTGTGCTAACGAGGCTGGCCTCGAGTATATATACTGAATGTGTATGGGATTGAAGTATATATGTATTCTAATAGGCTTAAACACATTTACTACCTAAAATTAAGTATTTTTTAAGAGTATATATATCTTTCAGGCGTGTATGATTCAGTGCGTATAATATGCTCTAATGTATGTGTTAACGTAAGTTGGCAGCCGATTATGTTACCACCAAAGAGGAACCGAGACAACAAGTTAATTTAAGCAGGCCTT
This sequence comes from Lithospermum erythrorhizon, assembly GCA_019722365.1. Classification (NCBI taxonomy): domain Eukaryota; kingdom Viridiplantae; phylum Streptophyta; class Magnoliopsida; order Boraginales; family Boraginaceae; genus Lithospermum; species Lithospermum erythrorhizon. The sequence continues at coordinate 2,296,015 of JADFUC010001683.1, forward strand.
AACCCAAAACATGGAGTATTTGACAAATGGGCCGTCCCACACTGTTTGTTAACGTTTGTCAAACAGGCCATTTTGTTTTGTTTTCGACCGGCGTTTTAACGGTGTTAGTGGCTTAATGATGCAATCAAATTAAGCGTTGTACCGTTTGAATTAAGCGTGGTAACATTTGAATTAAGCGTCAAATACCGTTTAACACACAATTCTCAAAATTGTGACCAGCATTAAATACCATTGAATGAAAGCGATGGTACCCGTTCCCATGGCTATAATTACTGTTAGTATCGTTTTAGTATTAAATTGAGTTATAAACCAAATGTTAAGAGTATGAACTTCTTACATCTAAGTATGATAAAATGAAGGGTTTAATACTTTATTTAGTAGAATAATATATCATAATACTAAATAACATATTTGGTATTATTTAATATATTGATAGAATAATAAGTTTGGTATTATTTGATAGAACTTACTTTATTTGATAGAATAATATATCATAATACTAAATAACTTAGATTTGTACGTATATTATTTGCTTTTATTTATACGTATATTATTTGAAACTAAATAACTTGATTTATAATTATACACATATTAACATGAATATTTCATGAATACAATATTATCATGAATATTTCTCTTTTAATAATTTAAATAGAATCATTTCAATTATTTCTTGAAGGATAATATATCAAATAAAGATAATATATTAAATAATGCAAATTTAAGTTATCTATTAATATGTTGAAATAGTTTTTATTTAGAAATGTGATTGTATTATTTGAAGGATAATATATTATTAGATGCTTTCAACTTGTTTATATATTATTTAAAACTAGATAAGCTTCATTTATTATTCTTTGCTTAATTAACAAATTAATAGTCGAACTTGGCTCGATGGTTAAGTTTATTCTTAAAGTAAAGATACAAGTTCGAATCATTCTTCTATTATTTATTTTTTTGTGCAAATATTTAAAGGCATTGAATGCAGATTAATATGAAGCGATGCTGGCGTTAACTAGAGAGAGAGGGAACCGAGGCAGGAAGTAGGAAGCGTCTTTGGGCCGATTAAATCCACGTTCTTGCTTGAGGCAGGGGCGTTCTGGGTAGGCTGGTGGGCCGGGCCGAATCTGAGGCAGGGGCGGTGGGCCGGGCTGAGCGGCCACCGAGGCATGGTTCGTTAGCCCTCTATTAGCAGCTCTCCTTTATAATAGTACTTCCGATACTTAAGTAATTAAGTTAAATATGATATTTCAAAACGATATTTAGTTATGTACATATATTTTAAATATAGTTCATTAAAAACGAGTACAATCCTTGTTAGTAATAATATCTCTATAATTGTACCCAATCATATACTTCCTCGGATTTATAAAAAGATTATCAGCATTTTGATTTTAATTGATTGATTTTTTTCGGTTAAGCTGAAATAAAGCTTTTAATATGTTTCTATATTTATTTGGATAAAATATATCGATTTGTAATATTTTAACATCTTTCTTACATTAAGCTTGATAATTTTGATTAAAATTAAAAATTTTGGATATCGATTAAGATTATAATATTTATTAATATTTGTGATAAAAAAAGCAAGCTTAATAATCTTTATAGGAGCAGGAGGAGCCTACTAGCTAGATGACATTGAAACAAAATCAACAAACTTAAACACTACAAGCACCTAAGCCGGACTTCACTTACAATTTGGTTTAATTTCCATGGTTTAGTTACATTGGACAACCTAATCTTTTCTCTGCCGAAATAATTAAAGATAAAAGATCAAGAATCACTTTTTATTCTGACTAATGACATAACTATTATTGACATAACTTTAATCTGCAATAAGAGTTAAGGAATACTTTAAAGTGGGATTTGTTTGGAATATGAGAGAAAATTGGTTAAATTGTACCGGTCAATTGTCTCTACCCCACCCCCATCATTATCCCCACCAACCTCTCCAACACCCTACCACCATCGTCTCCTCCCCCACTGACCCCGTTCTCCCACTACCACTGATCCCCCTCCCTCATTATCACCCCTACCTTATTGTTATCTTTTCCTTCCCTCTTTTAGATCTGCCATCCATCTATTTCCTTCCCAAACCCAAACTGTGCCGCCTCCTCCCCCCATAAATCGATTATCTCCCCACCCAACCCCTAAATCGCGACTCTCTCCCTTGCCCTTCCTAAATAGGGCCACCCTTCCCTTCCCAAATCCTAAATCGCGCCCCCTCCCCTCCCCCTAGGCAATCACGACCCCCTCCTCTTCTCCCCTTAAATCGCGACTAGATTGGTTGGGGGAAGGGGGGGTCCTAATTGAGGGAGTGGATGAATGAGGATTGCGATTTGGGATAGTTTGATGTGAGTGGGGGAAAGAAGACAATAGAATTGTGAGGTGGGGGGCCAGTGGGGTGAGCGTAGGGGGTAATGGGGCAGGGGGGGGTATGTGGTGGAATAAGATATTGCTTATGTTTTAAGAGGGGTAATTTAGTAATTTAAGAGGAGATGGTATTTGAGCAATTTTTTTAAAAAGGGTGTTAGATTTTAAAAGAGAGAGTCCCAAACCGGCCCAATTGACACATCCAATTTGAAGGAGGAGATGATTTAGATATGCTTCAACGATTGGAGTCGTTTGGATAGCAGGTGAAATTTGTTTGAAGCAGAATTTTTGTGGATGTTAGGCTTAGGCTTAATATATGATAAGCGGTGAAATTTGAAGAGCTTTAGGCTTTATGATAGAAGGAAATTTCCCGAGCGAATTATCTTAAGTTGAGGATTTGTTAATATATGTATGATAATTTTTCAAGTTATTTAGCTTCAAATAATATATAAATAAAATTATAAGATTGATAATATATTGTCGTGAATAATAAAAACGTATTTCTAATTAAAAACTATTTTAGAGATATTGATGAATAACTTAGATTTGGTATTATTTAATATATTATCTTTATTTGATATATATCACTCGAAATAATTAGAAATGATTCTTTTAAATCGATTCGAGTTATTTAGTATTGTATAGTAAATGGATAACAACATAAGATTCGTTAATATATGAGGGTATTTTTGTGTCAAATAATATATTGATAAAAGTAAAAATATTCATATATTACAAAGTAATAATATTGTATTCAGATTATTTTAATTATATGATGAAAGTTGTTATTTAATGTTGAATATTCTTATTGTATATGGATAGAGCATGAGATATTTATATAGTATTGAGCAATATATGAATAAAACGTTAGATCGTCAATATATTATTTAAATAATTGAAGACTTTATTGACCCCAACTCAAAACTTTATCAATGATAATATTTCAAATTATCATATGCAAAATATATTATTTAACTCACAAAACTTTATAGGTAGATTAAGCATTGGTACCATTTGAATTAAGCACACGTTTAAGCGCTTGTAAATACTCAAAATTGTGATAAGCGTGGTACCGTTTAATTCAGCGTGGTGCCGTTTAACCGCAGTATTCAATTATGTTTGCATCGTTTAGTATTAGAATTGAGTTGTAAATAAATGTTACGTATGGATTTACTATCTAAATTATGATAAAATGAAGGGTTTAGTATTATTTGATAGATTTATCATGAGTGTAATAAGTTTGTGAGTATTATTTGATAGATTTTACAAATGACAACGAGGGTATAGCCATAGTAGCATCGTCTGGACCTTTATTCAAATAATATATAATAATAATACTAAATAACTTAGATTTGAGGTATTATTTAATATATTATCTTATTTGATATAATTCTTTTTAATTTATATGATAAAAGTTGTTATTTAATGTTGAATATTCTTCAATGTTCTAAAATGTAACATTAAATAAATTGTATAATATGTTTAAGTTAATTAAAAAGATTTTATACAATCTTTATTACTTTTTGTTATATAGCGACAAATATTATTCTTTTATCAATATATTATTTAACTCAAAACTTTATCGATGATAACATTCCAAATTATAATATGAAAAATAAGTTATACTTAAACATATATTACTTTAACAAGTAAAATATATAACATTAATTGGTAAGTTGGTTCATTAGTTTGATATCTTTGTACTTAATTTGGAGTTGAGGTTGAGCCTACATAACCACCAATTTTTGAAGGGAATTTGACACAAAGGTTACCACGTTAAGGCCCATAAAATGTAGCCGACCCGCCTCGAGTAAATACCAGCGCCGAGGTTTGAAGGTGGTTATCGACTTGTATATGCAGTCGTAAATGCGATCGGTTGACACAAAAATCACTGTTTGATAACTTGATAAAACACGATAGTTTGATAAAAGTGAAATAAGTTTGAAATTCAAAATGTTTTTAATACGGAGTTTAACCGTGATGGCGTCGCTGTCAAAAGAAAACAAAGTGTAAAACTCCATCACGTACCAAATCCCAAAATACTCCACAAAATGGTTTTACAATTTTTTCAACATCAACAAAATATGAAAAGGCGAATACATCAAAAATAAAGAAAAGATGACGTAGAGGATCTGGCCGTCACCACCTAGGTAAAATCAGCGGACACTCACGAGCATGCAAACACCGAAATGGCACTGCATCAATCACGGAGGTGGGAAGAGGTAAAGCTGGCAGCAGGTAAATGAATCGCCCCGGATGGTAAGCTTTATCAGCATCCGGGCCAGGGTACACAATAAAAAGATATAGGCGTGGCGATAAAGTATATATATGTAAATAAAAGAAATCAATTATCCATAGCATGCTTACAACAAAAGCGATCATCATCCACATACATACATTTTAGAGAGGACTCAACTTCGTTAACCAGCATGTTATACGAGATCTCGTATCACATAATCAAATAAGTAAAACAACATAAATTTTTCAACGCCGCGCGTTTATACCGCAACAACAATATAATAACTTAGAAAATGAAACCATAACAATATCACATATAATATTCCGTAACTAGAGCTCCTTACTTGAACACCAACATGGAAATGCATATCCTTTTCCGGTAATTTCGCCTTGAACACAGCGTCATCCCCTAAAAAGCATTACTCGGCTTCAGGCATTCACCCAGATTCAAAAAGCATCTGCTTGTCGACATCTGACATCCACAACCTCTAGCAACTCAAACAATTATCACGTAGCTACAACAAATTTAAGATAGAAACGACCGGACAACAATCACAATAATCTCGATTATAACACCCACAATATACTCAATAAGAGCAATTTCATATAGAACCTACTACTATAATGCCACCAACACAACCACCATACAAAATGATAGATTTCTTATTATTCACTTCGCTATTGAAAAAATAATAGGGAGAGTATAAATTTAGAAGGTGAAGAGGGTGAGTGAATAATTTTATAGGAGGCAACTTATTATTTTAGGGGAACTAAAAAAATACCATTTTTATTTTTATTTTTAGTGATTTCAGCCTCTATTTTAGCCTTTAGAAGAGTTGATGTACATACATTAATACTCAAATACGTGTCGCACCAAGATTGTCGTATTTTGACTTTTTGAATTTTTAATAGTTGAACTTTAATTTGACCGTATATATATATTTTTTTGTTTTATAACATTTATGAAAAATATATCAATAAAAATATATTTCAAATTCTTTCCATTGATATATCTTTAAATGAATATTATGCAATCTATTGAAATATTTATGGTCAAATTTTAACTGTTAAAAAATAAAAAAATCAAAATATGTCAATATTTTAGTGACGGAGACAGTAAAATTGCTGGCATACTTTTAAATACCACGAATCATCTAAACTGGACTCAACTTATTCTTTTTGTTGTCGCATAGTTTATTTACCGTGGACAGCCTAATCTTTTTTCAATGTTTGAAGACTAAGGGATCAGTAATCACTATTTATTGATTAATGACATAGACTAAAGGATCAATAATTACTATTTATTGACTAATGACATAATCTTAATCTGCAATCAATGTTAGCGGATACTTCAAGTGAGTTTTTTTAGGAAAACGAAATGTATTTACCAACATCTAATCTCTTTACACTAAGCCTGCAGCTATATATACACACATATAATTTACCTAAAGATGCACAAGACAGAATTAACTAAGCAGAGGTAAGAAAGAGAGTGAGAGAAATAAGTTTAATAATAAAATAGATGGCTGATGAAGAATATGATCAACAAGCAAGTAACAACAAAAGGAAGTGGCCATCTCTTGATCAAATAAATGAATTATTGGCTAGTCAAGAAAACAGGAAAAAAAATAATCCCATCTTTAAGTCCTCCGTGACTTCCTCTTCATCCACATCAACTGACAAGGTAGTATGGTATACTAGAACATCCATATAATAAATGTGTATTAATATACTTTTTCTTTGACATTTTGGTTTTTATATATCAACAATTAATTAAACATTAATTACTTTTATATATGATCTTAATAAATATAACTCTTGCTATCATTGTATTTTTTTTTATATATATTTTGAGTTAATTGCCGATTTGATCTCAAATAATGAGACTAAGTTACATTTTGCTCAATGATAGTTTAAAATAAAGTTAGAATTTTATTAAAAAAAGAAATGGATATGTATATACGATTTGATCCCAATTTCACCTAGACATTAATCTCATAATTTGTATATGAGACTGAATTAGGAAATCCACTCTCATCACCTAAATCTCATTATTTGTACTATCAAGGATCAAATCTCAACTTACATCAACAATTAACTCAATATATTTTCACAAAACTTTTGGGATGTAGGGTCTTATTAGCGTCATGCCATTGAAACCACTTCACAATTTGGTACATATTACATTAACATAAAATTTGATCCCCTCTAGGAGTTTGGGAAAAGTATTGCTCCAATGGAAGATGAACCAGCAACACATGATGGAGTGATAAAAGTGGATCCAAAACCAAACCGAACAAGTAAATCTGAGATAATCGACAAGATAGCTCATTTGGTAGTGAGCTTGCAATTTGGCACCATTGAAACTTCACTTAGGCTAAAGGGTAATTTTGCTCCAGTCAGAAATGAGACTCCTCCTACAGGGGACCTTGAAGTCGTACAAGGTCAAATTCCTGTAAGTGTAAACTAAATTATGATTCTAATCTAAAAACTAAAATTAATTATTATGAGCTCATTCAACTGTAGTATTGTTCCTTCTTCCTCTTTGTTCCGTTTCAAATTATATGCTACTTTCTTAACTGAGGCCACTTAAAAATGAAAACCGCCACTCATCTTTTTTGCATAGATTTCTATACTCAATATTTATTTTTATTCTTTCTCTTTTCTAACATAGATATATACTTATATGACTAGATTTTGCGGTATCGTAATTCTATATGATGGATCATGTTAAAATCAGATGTCAATTTTGATTGTTTTTAATATTATACTAGTAATTCGTATATATTAGCTATATAAATTAAAGTCGTTTAATATTATCAGAATTGGCGAAGAGAAAATCAAGTCCATCTAAATAAAAAATTTCGTAATAACACCAACATATTTTCTTATGAAACACATGTATAAGAGGATTTTTTTTTTGGTAAATGCATAAGGGGAATTATTTAATACCCTAATTTTAGGTATATATGATTTAAGTCATTTTTTAAGTGCTCAAATTGCTTAAGATAAATGATTGACTTTAACAAATATATGAAACTATATATTATACATATATATGTATATATATTTCAATTTTTACATTTTGCAGAAGTTACTTACTGGTATGATGATCAGAAATGGTCCAAATCCAAATCAAGATCCAGTTGCTAACTATTCATGGTAACTATATATCCTTTAGTTAGATTTTTAATACATCACGTAATTTATTAAAATAGACGTACAACATTGAATCACATGCATTTTAATATTTTATCCTATTTTTAATATCAATTTTTCTAATATGTGCCCTTAGAGTGCAGGTTAAGAAATGAAATTGAAAATAATAAGGAAATATATTTTAAAAAATATTTTCATATCAAAGTTCAGATACAAATCTTGTATCAAATATTTTTATTTAATTTATTAACACTTTAACCTGTGTCCTTAGAGCACATATTAAAAAAATCGTTTTAATATATGAAATGATTAACAATCTTCATTTTATCTATGCAGGATGGATGGAGACAGGTTTAGTTTGTATTTCTATCAACTTTTGTACTTCTATCTTCAATCTATATTTGCATATATTTATCATTTTCTAATTTCTTGGAACCACATAAACATATAATTTCACACTATGTAACCATGTAGGATAAGGTACATATCTATAATCTATAATCTAATGACATAACATATATAAAAGTGTGAATAAAGATTGTGTTTCTTTCATTTTTTCCCTTTTTACATTATTAATTACTAAAATGCCTTTTTCTCTAAAAATCTAAAAATTAGGTAAAAGTATTATATTTTTAATTAATAATTTCACATCCTAATTGATAACTCATGAGTTCTAATTTGAACTAACTACTATTAAATAATAATATATTTTATGTAGACCTATTGTTATTATTATTATAATAGTGTTATAGTTAAATAATTGTATGATTTGTGTAGAATTATTATTATTATTTATTATTATTATGTACGTAGAACTATTGTTATTATTATTATAATATGTATTAGTTAAATAAGGATATATTTTGTATAGAATTATTATTATTATTATTATTGTTGTTGTTGTTGTTGTTATTTAATTCATTGCAGATATGAATTTTATATATCGAGATCCACAAATATTTAAATTTTAAATCATACCAATTTAAATCGACACAAAAGGTAAATACTCCCATGATACTATATTGATGATCACCCGTCAATATATTTAGTCATACGACATCAAATCATAAAGTGAATATTTTGTGATTCTTTCTATCAAGTCTCAATTTGGTAAGCACTGATATATATATTTCTTCCATCCCGATTACAAATATTACCATCGTGATGGCGGATTTGCAAATGTCAAGAGCCTCCGGTAATATTTGGCACCATTTATGCAGCGACAATTAATATGCAGTATATCTTTATATGCTTTTTGGTAATTATTATTATTATTATTATTATATTATTATTATTAGTTTCAGTTAACAAATAATGATAAAATCATATATGAATAATAGATGTTAAATTAAGGTGTCATGAAAAAAAAATCTTTTCTTTTTCTTAGTTGGAGGAAAATAGATGAAATATTTAAATTGAAGATCTTTCATCTTTTGAAACTAATGATCTATTCATCAATTATAATTTTATTTGATTGATTATTATTCGAATAATATAATTTTGGATGTTATATTACTAATATTTAATAAAAAATATTATTAGCTACCTCAAGACATATAGTATTTAAGTTTATAAAAACTTATTATTTTTATTGAATACTTATTAATAATAATACATTAATAATTTAAATGATATTATTAATAAGTATATTTTGAAATAAAATATACTAGAAAAAAAGAAATAGTATCTACAAAAAGCAACCCGGCCTTATAAAATTGGATATTACATCTTTAAAAAAATAAATATTTAATCATCGTGATTTTTATCGTAATTTTTCATCTTATATTTAACGAGTTATTTCCTGCGGATCAAAGTATATCCCTTCAAAAACTAAAAATATTATTTAAAAAAAATCGGCGGAGTGTGGTGCTTGCCATTACTCTTAGAATGAATTCAAAATAAACATAAAAAATATATCAAATATTTAAAAAATCAATTGCATGTCGTACATCGCACGTTTCTTTTACCACTACAAAAAAATGTTCAAATGAGTATCTCAAAAAAACATTGTTCAAAATAATGAAAAATTCAGCTTTAAAATAAATAAAAGTGGATGTTTTGTATTTCTTTGTATATTCTTTGTAGTTCTAGCCCTTGATTTTTATATTGATTGAGTTTTGTTCTTCACCGTTTGATGTTTTATGTTGCATTATTTTATTTTATTTTTATTTCGAATTAGCTAAGAAATTTAATTTTTTACTAAAATCTATATAATTCTCTCCTCTTGTGCTTTCATGATAAATATCAGTTTTTATTATAAAAAGCTATCGACCTAATATATATTCATATTCATTTAGGAGGTAATATTATTTTTAAGATTTTCATGTGTTCACCCTTAAAAGCATGTCTTAAAGCTTATAATAAATCATCTTATATGTTCTAACATATTTATTGTGTGTGAGTCTTCTCCAATAAATATTTTACACATGAAACCTAGCTAATATCAGGTGCGCACATGCATGGATAAGGTAAGTTTTGATTGTGATACCATGTTGATTGTATCCTAAACTCAATTTATAGTCAGGAAAAAACCTAAGACCTTAATAATTTACATAGAAAGCCTTAATGAATGCAATAACACATGACTCCTAAAAAAGTACCTTAGGGGTGTTTAACTAAACATGCACACAAAAAAAGTGACCATTTTCAATCTTCTAAGTATATATAGCATATTCTTGTTTCACAAAAATTGACATTGTGGATAAGAAATCTAGTAGTCTAGAATGGATTTATATTGACAAATTTATCTTATTTGCTTCTATTTGTAGTATGCTTCATGCTATTAGATTCAAAGATGGAAAAGCAACATATGTATCACGTTATGTTCAAACCTCACGATATCTACAAGAGCATGCTTATCAAGCCTCTCAATTTTTCAAGGTAAAAATAATGATAATAGATGAGAGTTTAACATGGCTATATATATATATATATACTGTAGTAGGCAGGTTTTGCAATGTAAATTAATATTTGTTAATATTATTGGGCCAATTATTAGAGGCTTATTAACTTAACCCAACCTTTAACAACCCACTTAATACTAAGACCTAAACCTAAACCTAAACCTAATCCTATATTATTACTGTAAAATAATACTCCCTATTATAAGTACTGTAAAATTCAATCAAATTTTCAAATCAGCAGCATCATTGTGTGAAAGTTGCAAGACCCAAGTAATTTTATAGAAATCGAAGCATATTATAAATTTGTTGTTGGATCATTTTTAAAATTTTATTAACATTTTGGATTAAATTTCATAAATATTTTTTATTCCATTGGCAGTATGGAGATTTATCGGGGTCATTTGGATTATTCGCATATTATTTGCACTTACTTAGAGGAGAACTTGGAGAGTTGGTTATGTCATATGGTTTCGCAAATGGTATGATATATACTCTTGTATTATTGTAAACAATTTGTAGAGCACTCATTTGTTGCAACATACAATTATTTGAGTTGTTTTATATATTGCTTCTCTAAATTGAGTTTGAGGACTCAAGCCGAGTTACCATCTTATAAAATAATGCAGCCGATACGGGTCTCATATATCATAATGGAATGCTTATGGCTCTTCAGGACTTTGATAAGCCATGTAAGTTTTGTAAATTATTTAATATCACGAGTTATTAGAGCGGAATTCATTTTTCGAGAATTAAAAAAACAAAAATAAAATTAAAATCTTATTGTTAGTGTATCTTAATTGATTAAATAACTAGCTTATTTAGTTATTGGCATGAAACATTGTTTTTTTTTTCTTTGTAGACGTTATAAAAGTTTTAGAAAATGGAGATTTGCAAACTCTTGGCATCAACAGTTACAATAATAAATTAACAAGCAATTTTACACCGCATCCAAAGAAGGATCCTGAGACAGGTAAGATAATATTCTCATATATCAGGTGACACGTAACATGATTTTATGTTGTGCGATCAAATGGTGTGTATTAATTTGAGCCTAAACGTCTGCGGGTTGATGAACTTATTTGAGATAGTAAGTACAAAATGTTATAGGAATAAGATATTATGAAGATCGTTCATATCAATATTGAACCACAACTTTATATTTGTTCTTATATGTATATTGGGGATTTGATGTACTGGTTAGACACTCACTTGTAAGGTAAATGTCAAATTTTGACGGTCAAATTTTTTTTAAAAAGAAATAATTGTTTGTACATATTGCCTTTATTGTGGATATAATAAATTTTGACATGTGATTTTTAAGTGTTTCAATGTGAGATAGTAATATAAATGAGGATTACACTATATATCAATGTCTCTAATAGACACCATATACTAGAACTTCATTGAGGGGGAATTGTGTCTTTCTTTGTAGGAATTGTTCACATTTGGATCTTCAATTAAGGCACCATATACAATCTATAATGTAGTATCTAAAGATGGTATAATGGGTGACCCAGTATCGATTACAACTTCTGGACCATCATACATGCATGATTTTGGTATTACAGAGAACTATGTAATATTTATGGACCTCCCATTTAATTTCGACCCAGAGGTTAGTATATATATTTTTGCAATAATGTGTATGCTATCCATTTATTATAAGAGGTAATAAAATAATAATTCTTGAATAAATTTTCTTCTTTTAGAATATGGTAACAAGAAATGATTGGATATATCGTTTCGATACTACTAAAAAGTCACGTTTCGGTGTCCTACCCCGCTACTCAAAGAATGAAGAAGGAATCAAATGGTTTGAGTTTGATGAACCATTTTATATATTTCACAACGGTAACTTGCAAGCTTTTAGCTTTTAAAAATATCTGTTTTTGTTTGGGATTTTTTATATTCAATTATTTAAACTAATTTGTTAGACTATCACAAGTAATCTACAATAGTATATCAATTTGGACCTTGAGAAATTGTCATCTTACTTTGAAAGTATCTAGTAAAACTAATCAGATTTTTTTTTTAAAATCCATAGATTATATAAGAATTATTGAATCTTCAAAGATAACAAATTGTGTAAGATATATATGCCTCTATAAAAAAGATTATTTTGTTTTTCACTAATCTAAATAGATTATTATTTTTAGTTCTTATAACAATGACGGCCTTTAATTTTATTTATTCATTTTCTCGAACGTTATTATATCTAGCAAATGCTTGGGAAGATGGAGAAGGAAATGCTATTCTGATAAGTTGTGTGATGAAGCGTGAAGTCGAGCATATTGGTCATCATATGTCGTTCATACCTCCTATGTTTTATAGTGCTTCTACACCTGGATTGAAAGGGACGCAACTTGAATTTCCACAATTGTGAGATGATCTATCTGAACTTTATGGAGTAGTTTAGTTTGTATTTTATGAAAAATGTGTTTGAATTTAAATATTTTTCATATATACTTTCATTATATGCTCATAGATGTATATAATAACTAAATACATTCGTTTAGGTTCAAGTTCACATTCAACATGAAAACTGGCAAATGTTATCAAGAACAATTGTCAACATCATTTGTTGATTATCCTAAGGTGAACGAGAGCCACCTTGGAAGGTACCAACTTCTACAAAAATTAATTTTCTTATTCTTGTTGTAATTTCTTTATCTAGAGTTAATAATTTATATATTAATAAACCTTGAGTTTAGTTTAGAGTTGTCTACCCGATACTTATTTTGTACTATGTATTTTTTCACTTAATAACATAGACAATAAAAAATTACACCCAAAATTTTAAATACATCAAAGTTTATGAAATATTAAACATTACAACATTATTTTCACTTAATCGATTATTAATTGACATATCGAACGCCATTACTACCTATATTACCCAACACAATACTAATATTGAAAAACGTAGTGTTTTTTTTATTGCATAATCATAACACATTTTATATTATTATTAAATAAAATATATCTTAGTATTCACTTACATGAGATATACCGTACTAACATGACTTATTGATTTAGAAAAACACGGTATATATATACAAGTAAGTTTGACAAATTATCATCGAAGATACCATCAATTGTCAAATTTGACTTGGAGGGGCAAGGAGCAAAGTCATTAGAATCGAAACTAGACTATGGAGGAAATACATATGGGTCTGAGGTTGTTTTTGTTCCATCCGTTCAAACTGATCGCCCCTTAGAAGAAGACGATGGCTACTTGCTATCCTTTGCGCACGATGAGCACACTGAGTACGTACCTAACTTCCATGTTTATTACTCATCATTTCGTATTAATATAAATAATTTTTTAGTCTAAAATTACTTTATTAATTATGTATGTAAATTTTCTCTTTCGCCTTTCATTAATTAAATTGAAGTAATTAGTACACTTTAAAATGAAAAATGAACTTTATAAATACAAACATGTAAATATAATGGAAAAGTTGTTTTTTTTAAAAACAATCAAGTAATTTAAGACAAACCTTTTAATCTGAACAATCTCATATTAATCTAAAGGGACTAAGGGAGTAAAGTTTCACGATTTAGATACTCATTTATTTACTGTAAGTTTTAGCTCTATAATAAATTTTAAACAATTTAGACAAAATGGTATAAGCTTATTATTACACACAAAAAATAGAGTTTAGAGTAAATCCATTTCATTTAAAATTTCTAACAATTTAATTTATGTTTGCAACAAAAAATATATAGTTTCAATGTGATTTTGTTTGTTATATATATAAACTAATATCAATTAAACATTATGTGTAGCCTCTCATATGCATATGTTATATCCGCCCAAAAAATGGAAACTGTTGCTGTGATTAAGCTACCTAGTAGAGTTCCATATGGGTTTCATGCCACTTACATGACCGAGGTTAGTATTTTAGTTCTATTATGCTAAATAATCTGTATAATTTTCAATTTTTTTTAATGATTTTATCTCTTATACTCACTACTTTGAACTTCAATCTGAGCAGAGGGAAATTCAAGGGCAGATATCAAACTTGGCATAAGGCCTAGACAACAATCAAGAAATCATTTATGCATCTTTATCATTTCGTGTAATTATCAGTCATGTGTGTATACAATAATTTATAAATAAATAATTCTCCGTATATGTATGAATGTATCTATCATACATGTTTCTTCACTGAAGGATAAATGAATATATATTGTATGTGTGTATGTAATATATATATATATATATATATATTGTATGTAAAAAGTTCTTTTATTATTAGATTGATTCGACTGATTCAAAGTTTTCAATATTAATTTATCACATAAAAAAAATTAAAGATGACCACTATGAATATTTGGTTTAAGATTAAATAACTTATATTTATTAGAGATGGATGGAGAAAATTCCGAATATTATTAGTATTAATTATTATTATTACCACATATTAGTTTAGTAATAATTTGTGTATCAAAGTTACTATTATTACCATAAGTATTTTTGATATTATATTTATAAATAGGGGAGCTAGTTTGGTCATGTATTTCATGTATTTAAATTTGTGTATTATTGATGATGAGTTTATTGATATAGATTTAATTCTTCTATCATTCTTTATCGTAGTATTAAATGAAATTAGGTAGGGCATTTTTTCGCTACTCTCTTACATGTTCCTTTGTTGCACATTTTTTTCTTTTTCTTTCATCTGTGGGTAAACAAAACTCCGGTAATGGATGATAGGGGATAACCTGTAGCGCCCTCACAAACACTCTAATCTTTCTCACTCCGCTATTAACCCCCGAAACTAGACCGTACTTATACTTTTATTTAAGTTCAAGCGATAATCTGGAACTATTATTAATCTGATTACTTTTCTTGGTCACAATTATGATGAGTGGTCCAAATCTCTTCGTTTATCGTTTATTGCACGAAGAAATTCGGCTTTATTGATGGGTCCGTTATCGAGCCAATCGGCTTTAGTTACAGTTGCGATGTGGATTCTTAATACTATCGATATGTCTCTTGTAGAGGCCCATCCGTATTTCGAGGAGGCACGTCGGATTTAATGGACTATTCTCGATATTAAACCACGTGTGGGTAGTATTTGGGAAGCAACAATTGAAGAGCCACGCTTGTGAGTGTAGCCCAATTCGTATGTACGTGGCGGATTACTTTGGAAAATTGCGGCCTACGTGGGACAAATTGGCTACATATGATCCATTCCCTCACATGGTTGTGGTTTTGTGCATGTGACTTAGCCGAGAAGTTTCAACAAAAAGCAAAGACGTATTGACCGGCTTCATGAATTTAACTTTGTGGTATTTATGTGGAAAAGTTTGGGCGGCTTGATGCCGTTATTGTCTCGCGATCCCCTTTCTTTCTTGTCGTGCTTATGCGTGCCTATGCTCGGGAAGAGCAACTTCAGGCTTCCAAACCTTCCGTCGTCTCGGATGTCGTCTTGACTATGGCGGTTCCACCTGCTTCACGAGGTACCTCTCGCTTTGATTCTCGTGTTAAATGTACTTATTGTCATCGTTCGGGCCACGATGTGTCTTAACTTTGCTTTTCAGCGGGTTTTCGAGGATAGAAGTGGAAACTTGGGTGGTGTTAACGTGCAGGCGTGGCGAGGCAGTGGTAGTTGGTGTCGTGGCCGTGGTAATCTCGTCCGGTGGTTAGGAGGGGATTGGTTGGTGTGTCTTAAATCCGATGTTCCGGTGAAACGCTGGATGGGTTGTCAAATACGTGATGGCGAAACTTATTTCCGCCAGGGTAATTCCGATATTAATTACTGGCCAGTAGAAGTTGTTTATAAACAATGGATTATTGATTACGATTGCCTCGAATGCGTATTCGCAGTGACTTGAGTTTATTAGCCGTTGTGTCGATATAAGCGGCGAGGGTTATCCGGTCGGCCTTCCGGACGGACAAATTTCTAGAGCTATTAAACGTGGTAATGTGTATCTTTCTTCCCAGTACATTAATTCACGTGATGTCTGTATGGCACCTCGAGTTTACCTGCAATTTGATTTTTGTGACCCACGATTAGCCGATTCTCTCGGTGTGTGATTAAATTTAAGAATGGTTGCATTATACGAGAGGACCCCGCATCGAGGGAGCACGATTGGGCTCGGTGGCGGCAGGGCGGACTTTACTACTTTTTGCGGTATTCACGATGCAGTTTGTTACGTATGGGAAAGGCGGCTCGGTTATGGCATCGGCGGCAGTGATCCGCCAGTTGAGGAGTAGTTGAGGCCTACCTTTTCTTTCAATTGCATCGGGTTGTCGAATAAAGCTTTTGTATAGTGTGTCATCGGGCTAAACCTTCTCGAGTTCTTTCATTAATAGTGAACATAAGGCCACTTTCGTTGTTTTTGAATTGATTCATTGTGATACATTGAGGACCCTATATCTGATATCTTCTTGTGGTGTTAGATATTTTTTGACAATAGTGGATGACTTTTCTCGTGATGTTTGGATATTTTTACTAGTTGATAAAACTGAGGTTTCCAAATATTTTATCCAATTCTTTGTGATGGTTGATCGCCAATTTCATGCTAAGGTTTGGAAATGATGCCAGTGATAATGAGTGCGGAATTTTTTGTCTTCCACGATTATTTTTCCACTTTCGAGGGGAATCGCTTTTTCAAACTTCGTGTGTTGGTACTCCTCAGCAGAATGGGAGAGTTGAGCGTAAGCATAGACATATTGAATGGCAGGGCAGGTAACTTTGAGGTTCCAGGCTAATTTGCCTATCCAATTTTGGGGTGAGTGTATCTTAACAGCTGGGTATTTAATTAATCGTACTCCCTCCAGTGTGTTAAAGTTTAAGTCGCCTTATGAAGTGTTACATAATGGCGCCCGTCTACTGCAATTCACGGGTCTTTTACAGTTGGTTAGCCTTGGCTTCATGACCAAAAATCTCGATTGGATAATTTCATAATTAAGTAATTAAATCGTTGTATTTTGAGGGCACCCCGCCATGGGAAAAGGGTGGAGAGATTGAGAAGGCATATTTGGCCTTGATTTCCGTTAACTTTCGAAATATGCCTTCGTGGCTCCGGATCAATTTTTTTATCCTTAGCTGAAATGGTGTCAAATTTGGCCTTGATTAATCATAACTGTGTGAAATGATCACCGATTAACACCCATTTGATCTCGTATGGATAGTCTAAGGATGCATTGTATTGTATAGGTAGTGATCCCTACTCGCCCATTATGATAGCCATTCAATGTATGTTTTTAATGTAGCATGGCGAAAAAAAAAAAGATTTTGAAGAAAGAAAGAAGGAGAGGGTGAAGGAAGAGAGAAAGTAAGAAGAAAATGAGAGAAAAAGTCGATGGACATGATGGCGCGAGAGAGAAAAATGACATATAAAAAATGATGTTTAAGATATTTTTCATAAAGATATAATTTGCTGATATTAATGAAATAAAAACCAAACTAGTACATTCTTCAAAATTTTTGCATTGACTTCGTGGTATTTAACCAAATTTCCTAGAAGGAGGATATAAATGTAAGGTAGCTTCATACAATTGTTTTTTGTTAAACTTTTTCTCTCATTTTTGGTCATCGCCGGTTTAGGTGGTACATGTCTCGATGTTTTTGTGAAGAGACTCCGCATAAGTGAAGTTGTGAGGCTCAATAGTATCTGGCTTGTAGCCACTGTCTTATGTAAAGAGATAACAAATGTGAAATACATTGTATTTTCTTCAGTAAATAATAAGCATATTTGTGGAAGTTGTTTCGATTGCTTAAATATTAAAATCACGGTGTTTGGTTGTTTATATTAACTAGTAAAAGAGCGTCGCGATGCGCGGCAATGCAATCGATTTCTCAAATATTTGATAAATTTTTTGTTCATTGGGAATCATTCTAAAATTGTGTAAAAAACTTACACTCCTTTTTAATTAATATTTTTATTTTTTGAATGGATAATGTGATTCTAGGAATAACTCTTAAATACTAAAGAGATTGAAAAATTTGATAAATACGATGATTAAATATTTTTTGAGATCCCATTAATATCAATTTTATATAGCATTAGGGGATAATATTTGATTTTGTTTTCTAATTACATTTTATTTTAAATATAATTTTATTATTAATACTGCTTAAATTATTCATAAATATTATTATTAATACATATTCAGCAAAATAGTAAGTTTTATAAAGCTTGATAATATATGTCAACCGGTATGTCATAATATTTTTTAGTAATTCATCATGCTACTGTAACATTCAAAATTATTATTTTGAATAATAATCAATCAAACACAATTATACTTGGCTAGAATATATAATTTGAGCACAAAGGTGAAAGATCTTCAATTTAAACATCTCATTTCTTTTCCTCGACTAAAAAAAAGAAACTAATTTTTTTTACATGACCGCATTAATGCATATTGCAGACCTCACCGATTGCCGTCAGCTATGAGACATATTATATATAATGATAATATTGAGAAAATGATTTGGTATTCGGCTTGTGTGTTTTACTTTATGATTTTTTATCACATAAAGTTGAGATAAGATTAAAATTTGTTATGACATGGCTATGTCAAATGAGTTGGGATTTTCGATTGTGCGCCGATCTTGTACATGGAGTGGTGAAAATAATATATTGGGAACCACAATACTTTCGTACATGACTTTATCATTATTTGTTCATGAGCTAAAATTATTTGTAGTTAACATCTATTATGATTCAAAGAGATAATTAATAATAATTCTACCAAAAGCATATAAACTATAAAGATATGCTACATATTAATTTGTCAGTTGTAAATTGTGTCAAATATCCACGAATGTAATATTTGTAATCATATCCACGAAGTTGACATTTGTAATCAGTATTGAAAGATAGATATAGATCAACTATATCAAATTAACGAATATATTGACGAATTGCTCATCAATATAGTATCAAATTATTTGTTTTTATGTTAATTAAATTAGTATGATTTAAAAAATATAATTTAATTTTTTTGTGTCTGATATATAAAATTCATATGTTGGGAATTAAAATAATAATAATAATAATTCCAAACCAAGCATATGATTATTTAACTAATACATATTATAATAATAATAACAGTTACACATAATAAAAAATAATAATTACACAAAGCATATGATTATATATTTAACTAATACCAATTATAATAATAATAAAATAAGATTCTGCCTTAAAATATATTTACTATTTAATAGTAATTGAGTTTCTATTAAAACTCATGAATTATCCAATTAAGATTCTTGAAATTGACATAAGATTCTCTTTTTTACCTAACTTTTAGATTTTTAGAGATAAGGGTAATTTAGTAATTAATAATATGAAAATGGAAGAAACACAACCCTTGCACTTTTTATATATGTTAGTGATTTCATATCCTTAATTTACTCAACTCAAATACAATCCTCTTTCGAAATTCCATAATTTTACCTAATCAAATGATACCGAATTAGATACTGTAAAACAAAATCGGCTGACAAACTATAAACACAATCACCTACATGGTCTCGAATTATTCTTTTGGTTTCCTCATTGTATTTAGTTTACCTTGGACAACCTAATCTTTTCTCATTGAATTAATTGAAGATTAAGGGATCAATAATCACTATTTATTTGACTAATGACATAGCCTTAATATGAAATCAAAGTTAGAGGATACTTTCAAGTCAGGTTTTTTAGGAAAACGAAATGTATTTACCAACATCGTCTAATCACCTATGAGGCCTGCAGCTATATATACACTCTGTAACGACCCGCGGTGGTATGCAGGGTGAGAGTCGCCAAAATCGAACACGAGTCACCCGAACCATTAGGCTGGGTTTAAAGCCTAATTCGTTTCATCCAAAAAATGTGATCACAATTAAGTTTCCAAAATCAAAAGCCGATTTTTTAAAATTTATAATCCATCGGAGGTGATATCGAAGCGACAAACCCATATATATATACACAACTTTATCCCAAAGAAATAAAAAGTAATGCCGGCAGAGGCTCTGACGAATGATAAATGCAGTATCTGCGAATACTGAAATAATGACAGCCGACGAAGGCTACAAAGTTTCAAAAGGAAAAATACAACAATCAAAACGATTGACAACACGTCAAATCAATTTGTGAGATCTACGCCACCCGATGCTTTCGCTTTAGCCGCTCGGAACAAAACTCTCCAAGCGACCTTTTGACTCAGTGGCCGTCTGTCGACTGGCACAAATGAAATGCCGCTGATGCGAAAAGGGGTGTAAGCCCCTTGAGGCTTAGTGAGGCTTAACGGGGTGAACTTACTAGAAATGCAGACAGGTCAATCAATAATATAATAATTAAAATATGAATAAAATACGCTATATCGAGGACACCTAAAAAGGTCATACAACATAATTCCGCTTGATCTCGGACACATAATACATGAAGATATAATAGAAGGTTAAAAGCTAAGCACACAATTTGAGAGAAAAGAAATGTGACTTCGACAACAACTAAAACTCTAGTCATCGGAGCCTCTTTATCTGCCGTATCACGCGTTATACCATCCTACAATGCGCATATACTCGATCCATCTACTGCGGGAATGGACTAATCAACAATCACCTCGCACTTCACCGCGAGTATAAAGGCCAAAACCGCACTTATACACAAAGTATAAGGCACGCATGTGACTTATACACAAAGTATAAAGACACACTGTCAGCTCATTACACTAAGTCTGGTAGCGCGCTCTTTATACACTAGAGTATAAGACACACACGCTCTTATACACTAAGTATAAGGCACACCGCCTTCTACAGTAGTATAGGGGCCACGTCGACGATACTACGGCAAAGTGATCGAGACTCATACGCTCTTATAGAAGTATAAAGGCAAACCATAGCGCTATACCGTAGTATAGGGCAGCGCCCGACGATGCACCGCAGTAGCGATCAAAAGAGAGTCATGCCGCTCTTTATGCCGAGTATAAGGCCAAACCCCATATACGTAGTATAGAGGTAAATAAATCACGTATCACACCCAAGGAAGGGAGTCGCCTAATCTCACCACTAATCCCGGCTATAGAATTATTTTGATACTCGAGTCACCTCAGTCATGAATAAGCTGCAACCATTAAGCTACGTACCCAGTACTCTCTCCCCGAACAATATCCAAGCACCACGGCTAAAACATCTGCAATAAGTAAGTCAAACCTGATGCTTGACAGAGCCACTTGAAATGCATGAAAGTGCCGACAAGTACGAAATCATAAGTGCCATCGAGGCCCACGGAAATCGAGAAATATAAGTTGGGAGTTCGAGCTGTACACTTCTGCTCAGCGATCTTGACGCCACGAGGAATATAATCACATAATCATATAACAATTACATGTATATCATTCTCACGTAATCATAACACAATGACATGTATATCATTCTCACGTAATCATATCATAATAACATGTATATCGTTTCTCACGTAATCATATCCATGATAACATGTTCACCTGATTTTAAAATTAAATGCATTAAAGTAACACCCATTAAAATGCTACTCTGCTTAGTACATAAGAACGCCATGAAAACAATCAAGGTAGCGCCACTTTCCCGCGATCAACGCGCCTAAGCGACACCGAGAAAGTATAATCAAAACCTACTACTATACGGCGTTAGAGATCATGCTTGGCTAACTATCTACTTGATCTAACATGACGGATAAGCCTTCCGAATTATAATCATCGGGCCTTGGCCCGTCGATTCCCCGCTAAATTCCATCTTATCACTTTCCGCATTACAAATCGACTTATAAGTTATTAACTAATCGTCGAATCCATAATTAACAATCTATACTCGAAATATCAATTATAACTTCGACTTGGAATTTACACTTTTTTAATACTTGCCCTTTAATCAATTTTAAGTCACCAATTTAACATCATAACAACTATAATAAAGTGCAAATATAGCCACTCATACTTAACGTTTAAAGTCTTATAAAAATATCCACATAAAAAGTCAACGAAAACTTCAAAGTCAACTCTAGGCCATGCGTCCTCGAAAGCGATCTACAAATCCACGTTAAAACTCCAAATCGTCACCCAAGACAACAACTAAGATTTCTTAAATTCAAATTATGGAAAAGTCAACTAAAAAGTCAACTATGTCAAAACCCAAAATATCTCGAACTTGAAATTTCTTACCTTAACTTTCGAAGAGAATGATAGGAGAACAATATTCTACAACCGATCTTGAGTTTGTGACAAATCGAGAAGAGAGAAATGGAAAATGAAATTTTTTAAGGGGAGGGGTGAATATTTGTGATAGCATGAAAAAAGATGATGTTAAAGTGTTTGATAATGATGATGTGGAAGATAAGCATGACTAGATATTTAAAAACTTCGAGTCGTTCGGTTTCGGTTAATTTACTAAAGCTTATCATTGTAAATCTCCACGAACCGAATTCCAGATAAAATATTCCATGGCAAAAAACTACTAAATTATATAAATGTAATTCGGCTCAAAATTTTCACCAGTAATATTATAAATGAGATTATTTAAAATATCCCGGGTCCACACACTTGACCGAAAATTTAAATTTTTTTTTTTTTTTTAACGGATTATTACACACTCGCATATATTTTACCTAAAAATGCACAAGACAAAATCAACAGACCAGAGCAAGGAAAAAAATTGTAGAAAGAAAATAAGTTTCAATAATAAAATAAATGGCTGAAGAATATGATCAACAGGCAAGCAGCAACAAGAGGAAGTGGCCATCTCTTGATAATGAATCATTGTCTAGTCAAGAAAATAAGAAGAATAGTCTTGCTACCTCTTCCTCCTCATCAATTGGCAAGGTAATTTTTGCAATTTGGCACATAACTTTTTTTAAATGTGACAAAATAATATAACTAATACTCCCTCCGATCCGTTCCTAAAATAATGTCTACTTTTGACTTTTTGATAGTTATAGTTTAAACTTTGATCTTAAATATATTTATTTGTGTTAGTTGTATAATATATCAATGGAAAGAATTTGAAATATATTTTTCATCAGTAATTAATTATACACTACAATACAAACAACAATATCTACGGTCAAAATTTAAAAATTACAACTATCAAAAAATCAAAAATATACAATCTTTTAGACACGGATGGAGTATATAATTATTATTACGATGCTATTTTTCATTTTCAATTCTTTTTGGTATTCGACTGAACGTGCGTAAACAAGCAACATCCATAATTGTTTCAAATTGTTTGTAGAATATACCCTCTAGAATTTTAAATGTTGATGCATGCATGTTGCTATTCATCAGGTCTTGTGGGAGGAGTTAGGGAAAAGTATTGCTCCCATTGAAGATGAAGCAACAAACGATAATGGAGTGATAAAAGTGGATCCAAAACCAAATATAGGAGAAGTTTCTAAGACAATCGACTATGTGACTGGACTTATGGTGAAGTTACAATATGACACCAATGAAACTCCATATTATCTAAGTGGTAATTTTGGTCCAATTCGAAAGGAGACTCCTCCTACAGGGGACCTTAAAGTCATACAAGGTCAAATTCAGTAGTATAAAATAAAATTTATGATTCTCTTAGATCGTTTATACTCTTGATGGTGGTGCTTGTGTGTTTAGGTACTTTTATATATTTATATATCATGCATTGTACAATTACTTATAAATTATAATTCACTTATCAATATAATGCTCACAAAAACACATGATATCACAATGGCGTTAAGCCCTTGAGGCTCAAAATCAACTCTAAAATTTCTTCTTCCTCTTGATTCCTTTTTAAATTTTATTTTCTCAATTGAGGCTACTTCAAAAATGGAAACCCATTAATTATTATCTTTTATGCATGTGATTCTATATGGATCAGATGAAAATTGATATAACCACATTTAAATATTTGATTGTTTTTAATAGTTTGATTTTCATATATATTAGCTGTATAGATTCTTTTAATAGCATCAGAATTGGTGAAGAGTAAATCACGTCCATCTAAATATATAAAAGCTTTCATAATACACCAATATATATATTTTCTTGCGAAACACATAAGGGGAACCATTTTATTATTACCTTAATTTTAGGTATGATTCAATTTTTTGAAGCGCTTAAATTGCTTAAGATAAATGATAGAAATTAAAAAAGTATATGAAACTATTATGATTATATATCTAAATTGCCACATTTTTCATTTTGTAGAAGTTACTTAGTGGTATGATGATCAGAAATGGTCCAAATCCACCATTTGATCCAATTGCTAACTATGCATGGTAATTATCCTTTATTTGCCTTTAATGTAGACTTTTATGTGTAATTATTAAAAAAGATACATTGAATCATATGCATTTATTACCCAATTTTTGTTGTTAATTATGAATATGTAAAACTCTTAACAATTTTCATTTTATTTATGCAGGCTAGATGGAGACAGGTTTTGTATTTCTATCCACAATCTACATTTGCATATACTACGTATTTATCATTTTCTTTCTTGGGAGCACGCAGACAAGCATATCATTTCACAGTCCAATGATGAAATCAATTTTATTTTTTTTTTATGTAGAGGTGGTGTACGTAGAAATTGTCCAAAAAAAAATTTATAAAAATAATAATAGAGGCTAAAGCTATATATAATTTTTGAAAAAATATATAATAAAATTTTATTTTTTAAAAGTACACACCTATCAATGCAACATGACTCCTATTTAAGTACCCTAGGAGCTGAGTTTAACTAAATTTTAGACACATATAAAAAGTAACATCATTTTAAACTTTTCAAATATGGCATATTCCTCCTTCACAAAAATGATCTTATTGAATCGGATAAGAAATAATCTAGAAGCCTATAATGCATTGATATTGACATATTTGTATTTATTTTCTTCTATCTATAGTATGCTTCATGCTATTAGGAGTTCAAAGATGGAAAAACTTGATATATGTATCCATGGCCCATGTTCAAACCTCACGATTTCTCACGTGAGCAAGTTTTAAAAGTGCTGAATTTTTCCAAAGAGTAGAAATAAAATAATGACAATATAGGTGATAGTTTGGCAGGGCTGTAGGCAATTTTTGGGTTAACTTAAGTTTTTATTTTCATTGAAATTCATGAGATCGAACAGATATTTTATAATCGCTTATTAATATGACTGGTAACCTTAGCTATATTTGATGTCAAATAGGAACGTTCCATGATAGCAATATTCACTATAATATAAAATAAGAATACAGGTCAATGTCTATTTTGAATCCTTGACCAGTCGTTATAATTAATATGTCGAATTTAATGACATGTTTATTATTTAGCAAATAAGTATTGTTCAATATTATAAGTAATATTGTCAAATTCAATAAAATCTTCAAATTTACATCATCGTTATGTGAAAGTTGACCCAACTACTTCTGTTTATGCAAAAACAAAAGCATATCAAAATTTTTGTTTTGGGTCATTTCTATTTTCAAATTATATTTCATAAATATTTTTTTATTTCTATTTGCAGTATGGAGATTTATTGGGGTCACGTTTGGATTATTCACATGTGTTTACACTTACTTAAAGACGAACGATGTATTGGATATGTCATATGGTTTCTCAAATGGTATCTGATTTTTCTTAGCCTATTATTAAACAATTCATAGAACACTCGTTTGTTGCAATGGTGTTTTATATATATATATTATTTCCTAAAATACAAATAATAGAGTTTGAGGACATTAAACAAGCCAACTTATTACATTATAAATAAATAATCACACGTATCTACGGGTCTAAAATATATCTATAATGGGGTACTAATGGCTCTTGTAGATTCGATAAGCCATGTAAGTTATTTTTCCTAATAAATTTAGAGTATATATTTATATTTGCACTCACTAAATAATGATGCATGTGTTTGTTTTTGATACTTAATTTATAGGTAAAAAAGTACTTAATTTATAGGGTGTATTTACAGAGAAATTACATTCATGTAATTTTTTCTAATAGTTATATATATATAGGTGCTTCCAATTTTGATATTATTAAGTTAATCTAGGTATATATGACCTATACTTCATGAATCTGAACAAATTGGACCAATATAATATATATATTCAATAGGTACTAAATAAAACATAATTTGTAAAACTCATTTAATACGCACGCTACACATTAACTATATATACAAGTTATAGATACATAAATTAATGCCTAAAAATAGTTTATGTTGTTAATTCTTTTTGAATTATTTAAATAATAATGAAAACGCGGCCAACTTGGAATCGATAGTTTACAATAAGAAATTAACTTACACAATTTTACCCCGCATCAAAAAGGGATCATAGAGGCGAGTAAGATAATGTTCTTATATATCTCTACTTTAATACATATTTATTCTTCAATAATTCAAAAATTCGCACGTGATTGATTATATATGCTTGATCTATATCGTTAGTTATTTGATGAATTATATGTTCGAGATAATAATAAAATAAAAGAGTACAATGTCCCATAGTTAAGATATATGAATTATTGTATATAAATATTGAACTCAAAATTTATATTTGTTCCTATATAGTGTATATATCATTGTGGATATAATCAATTTCAACATGTGGTTTTTAAGTGTTCGATATGAGATAGTAATTAAAGGATTATTCTATCAGGAGTTTCTACAACCATATTATTCAATTGTTGTATCTTTTTTATATTTTTGTTCACAAAATCAAAATATGTAAGTTTATGCTATTTTTTTGTCATAACGAACTTTTCTTGAGTAGCTCTTCCGTAAACTTTTAAAAATCATTGTATTAATAATAGCTCTTTTGCTAGTAAACTTTAAATATTTTTTGTCAACGTCGACATTCTTTTATTCCCAATATTTATAAGGATGATTGGGTAATAAGATATTAATATTTGTCAAATCAGGAATACCTCGATGACTACTATTTTTAAGTTCATTTTTCACTTGCCAAATAATATCCGCAACGTGTGATTTTCTAATGTGAGGGTTTCAAAAAAGAATATATATTCTAGAAATTCATCTTCTTTGTCTATTGATCCAATGAAGTCTTATTATTATTCAAAACTCTTTCCATGTGAGAAATTCTTTGGATCTTCATACAACTTTCCATGCAATCTATAATACTGGTACGTAAAAACAGTGTCATTAGGTGAGCCAAGTACCGATTTACAACTTACGGACCATCATACATGCATGATTTTGGTAGTACAAATATGTAATATTATGGACCTTCCATATAATTGGCCAGAGGTTAGTTTATACATTATTGCAATAAATGTGGCCAATTCATTTTTTTATAAGAGGTAATAAAATAATAGTGCAGATAAATTTTTCATTTTTTAGAATATGACAACAAACAATGATTGGATCTATCGTTTTGATACTACTAAAATGTCACGTTTCGGTATCCTACCCGCTACGCAAAGACTGAAGAAGAGGGTCAAATGGTTTTGAGTTTGATGAATCATTTTTTATATTTCATAATGGTAACTTATTTCATTCAGTTTGGTATTTCTTATGTTGAACTATTCAATTAATTTGTTAGACTATTCAGAGTGATCTGCAAAAGTATATCAATTTGGACATTAAAATATCATCTTCTTATTTTGAAAATATTTTCTAGATAATCTATTACTTAAGGATTAAATCTTCAAAGAAGGAAAGTTAGATCTTTATCATCATTGTATTAATCATCATTGTTTCATAATGATTCTTGTAAGTTGATAGACATCATGTATATAAATTGATTCATCCATCGTAGTAATATATATATATCATCCATGTAATTAGCCCATCGTATTATTAGTATATATCAGATTCATCATCCATATATTTATCCATCATATATATATATATATATATATCATCCATGTAATAAATAAATATTATACAGTATATATATAAATGTCAATTGTCATCTCTTAAGGTGAAATGACAAATCTATGTATGAATACATGTATAGATTCTTTTATTATGTAGAAATTCTTTTATTATTAGATTTGATGCAAAAATCTATCATTTTCAAAATTGATAAGGTACAATATTATTCGAAAATGCATTGGCTATCTGGGTTTGATATGCAGTTTCATGTATTCATGTTTTTGAAATTTGTATTTTGCCTTTCGCAATATTCTTAGCCGCTTATACAATATATTAGAAAGGACACATTGAAAGAGGTATGAAAAATGTACATCAAGTCATTTAATTTCTCCATTATCATTATTCGGATTGAGCATAACTTTATTTCAATGTTTGATACAGGGGTATCAAAATTCAAATTCGAACCCGAATCGGCCAGCCAGATAGAAAATAATCGAAGTGGAGGAACCCGATTGGAACCGGGCAGATATTTCGGTTCGGGTTAGAGTTCCCTCGAGAATCGATAGGTTGTGGCCGGGCAAATAGATTTACTATTAATTAAAATTAAATATATATATAAAAGCGAATAGCAGGGAGCCAGGCAGAAATATTAGAACAGGGCAAAAATAACCAGGCAGACTTGGAACTTAATTTGGAACCGATTCAATCGGAACCCGAACGTTCGGTCCACGTCCCAAAATAACCAAGGTGGTTCGGTTCCTTATTTTACAGCCAAGATCGAGCCCAGAAATGACCCGTTAGAATTCCTAGTTTATTCTATCCCCACTTTACAAACACACCAACATTTCCACAGACATCTTTAAAAGTACTAAAAACAATGGGACAGAACACTATTATGCCTCCAAAACCATTCCCTTGCCTCTCTATTCCAAACCATTTATTCAATGTTTATTCTAACCCCACTTTATTGATGTGGATGAAGTGGGGGTGGTTTTGTTTAATTAATTAGGATGAGGGATCGGGTTGGGGGAGGTATTATTTCTTTATTTTTATTACGTATTATTTTAAGAAATATTAAAAAAAATTAACCCCAACTTTAATTTTGAACGGAATCCCCAAAATGACGAGTTTAACTAGTTCAGAGGACATACTAACTGATTTCAAAAATTCGGAGTAAACTGACCAAATCGTCTAAGGGCAAGAAGAATTTAAGCCTTCTTATTTTGAAGATTTCAAAACTATATTCGAAAATGAAACTTTAAACCATGTCTACAATCAATACAATAATTGTTGTATCAAACACGATGTTGGATGTCCGCAAAGGAGCAACAGCGAGGGAGCCAGCTGTGACATCTCCACTTCTCATTTTCTTAGAACTATCATTCTGTACAGTATAGAATGCCCCAGAAAAGAGGAGGGGGGGCAAAAGAATTAAAATCTGCCTCAATGCAGCAAAATCCAACAACAGGAAATGTCTATTTCCTTGTAATGAAGAAAATTGAATGGATGCAAATGCACAAACTCCTCTCGAGTTGTTCCAAGCCAAGCATGCCTTGTCGATAAACGAGCCTGATGCTGCTGGAGTAATCTGCACATCCAATACAACCCAGACGAGGATTTTACTGTTCTCAAACAGTACAAGCAATAATTGACTCGATTTCTCCAAGTTGATCACCTAAGGCCGAAGGGATAAACAATTTCTTGCATGGCCTCACAATATTCCATTTAAAACTCTCTGATAGTAATCATACTGTCGTGTACGCCAAGCATCTAAGCTGCTGCTTATCAAAGAAAGCACTAAAGATACACATTGCTGCAAGACAACATTATTACATGACTACAATGTTTACAATCTTGTTCAAACAAATAGAAAACAATCTAAGAAT
This sequence comes from Lithospermum erythrorhizon, assembly GCA_019722365.1. NCBI lineage: Eukaryota > Viridiplantae > Streptophyta > Magnoliopsida > Boraginales > Boraginaceae > Lithospermum > Lithospermum erythrorhizon. The sequence continues at coordinate 2,326,370 of JADFUC010001683.1, forward strand.
CATACCTCTTCAGTTAAACTAAGATGAAAGCGCTTCCTTAAATTCTGTATGGTTCGTGGGCCACCCTTGAAACAAGGAAAACCAGAATCCTGAGGAAGAGACAGCCTTTAAGTTAGATGGATTGTACTACACTGGTTGCAGCATGATTAGAAAAACACCAGCATATTGCACGAATACTTTCCACAAAACTTAAGCACATGAATCTAATACAACATCACCATCTTGAATGAAAACAGCATAAATATAGCTAACTAGGTTAATAATTTAATAATGCAACCGCCCCCCCTCCGAGTGCTGATAATTGGGAATTATGCAATCTTCAAACATCAAAGCCGTGGAAATTAGGAAAATTTGCAATCTTCAAATATCGAAAATGTGAATCTTAGGAAAATCTGCAATCTTCAATAGGTGTTGCCTGCCATTTCTGAAAGGTACATGCGTTCACATGTTTCCGGCAAGTCAGGAAACCTTGAATGCATAAAACCTGCACAAAATGAAACTTCACCTAATAAGAGCAAAAAATTCAAAATGGATATATAGTATAGTAACACACAGCAAAGAATGTGATATTTACTTTGAAGTAGTCAAAAAACTCGCTAGGTACTCCTTCAGCATCGGAATCCATGACCTTATACAGAAGAAAACCAGTAAGTAATAGCATATAGTAAAATAAATAAAAGCAACGAAGCTGCTAAAAAATATAAGTCTACCTCTAGAAGTTCACGAGTTAGTTTAAATGGTGCACTCTCAAAATTGACACCTCCAGGCGAGTTAGATAGCATAAAACCGAAGTCGATATGTATTATATGACCTTCCTCATCCAACAGAAGATTCCCATTGTGCCTATCCTTCACCTGGATCCCATAGAAAGAGTAGCATACATGACAGAATGTAAAACTCTATGGAGATATCTGATGCATCATGCACACAAGTGCTTAAAGAACAAAAATAAGCCACTACCAACACTGCAAGACAAGGATATTTGTACTACCTAGAAACTTGGGAACTGGACTTAGTTGAATAGGAAGACAATATATATTAAAAAAGAAGCCGACATAAAATCACATGCTCTTCCAATCCTTCAACTATACTGTGAAGGACGGAAACCACGTCGAATTTCTAACGTAAGCAAGTGTCAGCTGGGAAAGTTGGATCTCATTAAGGTTTCACTAAATGTTTGGAAGCTAGCCAATTAGTAATATTATGGGGGGCTACTTCAGTCTACAACAAGTGATATCCTCAAACAAACATGAATACAGGTACATGTGTAGAAACTCATTATGAAGATGTTTCTCATATTAATATGAGCAACCTTTTACCTGTAGAAGGTAGCAAACAAGAGAATATCCAGCCATGCTTTCAACAAAGTTTCTCTGACATTATGATAGAAAAACAATGAGAATTATTGTGAATAAAAAGAATGATGCGCAAACATTAATCTCAAATGATCTCATTTTCCAACAGACGGGGACACTGGAACAGGCATGCTTGAAATTATCAAGAAACGTGCATAATGAAAACAAAGAACCTACTTTCCTTGTTTTCTTCAATCATAAGCAGCTACGTAACATGCTGATGTCCCCAAGACTAATGCAATTCTTTCAATTGTCCATGGTAAAGGAAGCATATCTATGTACTCACTAATAAGTAATATCATTATTGCAGTCACTCATTTTGATATGTTGCCATCCAGACAGAGGACAACTCATGTTTGAAATTGGTTACCTCATGTTTGAAATTGGTTACAACTAGTTTTTGACTAACATCATCTTCATATTTCCTAGCATAAATGGATGAATGATTTTAGGCTCAATAATTCTACATAAGTACAATGTAGCTAAAAGGATGTCTCGGAAGTTAAGAGTTGTAAGAGTGATATACATGATTTTCCAGAGAATGGTTAAATAAGAAAATTAACAGAGAATGAGAGACTCAAGGAATATGCTAGATTCAGGAAAAACAACTATGAAAGACCACAAAACAAGAAAGTTAGAAGCTGTTACCTGTGCAAGCTTGAAACTTGGAGAGTTTTCTTGATATTTGGCATCAAAAAAATCACGCAAACTTGAAACATTGGGGTATCGACTTTTGATAGAATGGAGGGAGGCCTTTAATTAAAAAAAATACAATTAGAATGTACAACTTCTAAAGAGATGATTCATAAAACATTAGCGAAGACAAAAATTACCGTATCAGAAATTGTTTCTATGAGAGCAGTATATGAAGAAGTAACTAGGACTTCATAAGGTCGCAACCATAAAGGGAGACCAGCTTCCTGGAATATATCTGGCATTGAAAAGTTAATTATCAAACAATGTCCTTCACCAAATGAAAAGAAAAGATACATAGATCTACTAAATTAGTGCAGTTCTAGCTGGCATACCTATATAGAAACGTCCAACTATAATATAATCATTCTGAGGTTATTACAAAGTTATCCCTGATGGAAGCTACTTACATGACAACGTACGTAATGCAGAGAAGCAGCATGCACACTAGTACTTAAATACAAGAGAATTGATAGGTCTATTTTTGATAGGTTAGATAATCACAGTTTGTACAATCAACAGCGTACACACCCTATTACAAATGTTCATTGTTTCTCAATATAGGTTAAAGCAATAACTATCTACACATGATTTCTAATTAAGAACTTGACTTAATCAGATATTTGGTTTTGTTCAAATGCTAGAATCAAATTAAGCCCGGGTGTCTACCTTTCCACAGGAAGGACCTTTCAGAGTTAACAATTAACGATCTCATAAACTTAAAACATGAAGCCAAACTCTAACTTTGAAGGCATAAAGTTCAATTAACCTTATTTACCAATGAGCCATTGTTAGACAAAAAATGATCTTAATTCTAAACTAAAAACCTACCGTAGAAGTGAGATATGAGTTGCACAGCAAGATGTTCTTGTCGGCAATCATCACCACTCTTCACGATTAGCTGTATGAAGAAATGAGTAAAATGAATAAGAAATTATGGAAAATACTATATCTTTTACTTCTATGAGATAAAGATAAAGATTGAACTAATGATGGATACAAGATCAATTGACTAGTACAGACCACAGTAGTGAATGGGAACTGCAATAAAGTCTCAACCACTTTGAAACATTGCACATTAACCATTATGAAGCCATCAGAAACTCAAGGGAAAAATAAGAATTGCAAAACAAGCACTCAGTCCCTTAAAATTGACTGACACTTGATGTCCTTCAATTATTAAGCCCTTGATAGAAGACTAGTCTTTTGCATCATGTATTCTGATAGCCAAAAAAATTCAAGTGATATGGAGTCAAATACTTTATAGTCTCTGCCTCTCGGATATAATGGAATAATTAAAATAGCTCACGCTTCTTCTATTGTGAAGTAGTACATAATCTTTCCAATTCATCTTGGCTCAATTCGGAAACAGTTTTTCTGTTATAACAGGGGTAAGGCGTGCTCAATATAACAACCCCCTGAACCTTCTTTCTAGTTCAGATTGGTGTGCCGGGGGGTCCACTTGTATAGCCGCCTCAATGCAGTATGTATAAACGTGGTGCTTTGTGAACAAGGTAGCAAACCAATGCTAACTAATACTAAGTTCAAAGTCCAGTGGTAAAGGCCTTGATCTTAACATACACGCTGCTGCCCTGCCTATAAACATTCCCTAGTCTATCAAAGCCACCAGCATCATAGTTTCTCATTTGTTGCATATTTGCGGTACAAAAGAAGTTCCTATACATTTAAATTAGCTATACATACATGACAAGGTCACTGATAAAGCCTCGTGCATCATTGTAGTGGTAAAAGAAGGAATCAACTGAAATCTTAAACCATTTAATAAAACACGCACATATGGTGATAGCTGGTCGGCATGAAAGAAATATAAGGTTCAAATTAAGAATAAAAAACTCACGGATCTCAAGTCCCAGCCAGGTAAATGTCCATGAACTGAGGCCTTACGTATTCTTTCCCTCTTAACTTCCCAAAGCTCACCGGATAAGGCATCTGCTGGTGTTGGGATGCCACCATTTGTAACCTGTTCAGAAATCTAATTAATCTCTGCTAAAAATTATATTACATTAGAACAATTTTAAGAAATTCAGCAAGTTTTCACCTTTGGCTGAAAATCAGGTGAATCTTGACCGGCTCCTTTAAGAGGGAGGCCAGGGGGTGCTTCTCCTTTTAATGTGGCTGCCTGTTATGAACCATGGACAATCATAAATAAAATTATTGTTCCATGAAATATATTATGAGAACAGTGATTGCAGACAAGAAAGTGTGGGTCACAAGACACACGGCTGGAATCATGAGGCTACAGGGGTTAATCAACTAATAACAAAAAGTGACAATAGTGGAAGGAAATTGATTCTCTCAGAAGAAATGCAAAGAAGTAATATACCTTAACTTCCTCCATCGCTACCGTGCTTGGAACACGGCGGTGCTCTTTCCGTCGTGGCGGTTCTTGGTCCACTATATCATCCATTCTAACCCCAGGATCTGCTGTCAAGACAACCCTGACCCATTCCCCACCACAACCATCCTTTCGTTCACATGTATGACCTGCGGCTTCTCTACAGTTGTCACAATCCGAAGTTGGGCTCTGAGGAGAGCAGCAAAAACTGTCTGCACAACACTCCTCAACAGAAAGATTTACATGAACGGATTTCACTTTGGCCTCAAATATCTGAGCCATTGCCTGATCGAAAGCTTGTGAGGTTGACCCAGATATTCCCTCATACCCACTATGATACATATCCTGCCCTATCCCCAAAGGGTATGCCCAAGGTGGAGGCTTTGGAAGAAATGCATCACCATTGGCTAAAGGGATCCCTCCCTTTGAAAGCTTATTAGTGTTCGCTGTGTCCTTTGTCTTGCTAATTTCAACAATTTAAAAAACAGAAGTTACTTCCTTTTCTTACAGAAGTAGCTTGCATTAATAGAGAATAAAAAAACTTTATATTTACACAGGAAGAACAAAAGAATAGAAACAAAAGTTTTACCTCGGGGATTCCCCTTTTAAAACTTCAACACAGATCAGATAAGGAGCCTTCTCTCTCGAATTTAATAGAACAGCTTCCTCGTCTGGAATGTGGACTACACGATACAGCCCTTTCCCCATTGGGAAACACACGCCTATGTAACCACCAAAGAAAATAGTTATTTATGAAATACTAAGAAACAAGAGCAGAAAAGCAAAGAGAAGATCACATAAATCTTCATGTTAACCCTTTTAGCATTTGCACTAACAGTTCCAAATATATTAAAATAAAGGATAGATACAGAATGAATTTAAAGAACAAGAAAATAGAGATAAAAACACGTTAGAAACAAAGCTCGAGTTCATCTTGTTACCACAAATCTAGTATTCCATTCGGTCAGCAATTGAATGATCAGTTTCAAATCTATGTTTATAGAAAAACAATTACCTGTTTTTGTATCATATATTTTATATTTTTATGTATTGTAATATAACTAAAGTATATTACCCAACCAAACATGTACTACTGAAGTAGATTATTGTCCTGCAAAGTAGTTAACAGTAGGCATGACATTCTTCTCTTTCATTCCCAATATATAAATTTGAGTTGAGTCACCTCTCTATATAAAAATTGAATTCAAACCAGATCATTCAGATTTGGACCGAGGGAGTACAACATTTTCAGATTTGGACAGAGGGAGTACAACATTTTCCCATTTATCATCTTGCAAAATTAGACAGAAAATGGGACATATTGGAATGTGGCCTAAAGAACATAAATTCAAGAAGTAAAATAAATTCAAAGAGTAAAACTCGTACGATTTGTTTGAGTAGAAATGTTACATTTACCATAGCTCTGGAAATCCATTCAATAAATTTCAGATCATATTTTGGAGACAACACATGCAAATCAATTTAAGTATTTACTTCTTGAATGCAGATATACCTCCATTACTTTGAGCAGCAGCTACATGTCCATTGATCTCTGCAAGTGACTATAAACAGAAGAACCATCAAAATTAATAAGCAGATACCAGGTGGCAATAAGTCGAAGAAAGATAATATGCATTAGGAACAACCTCCCGGAGAGCATTTTTCCGATCTTCAATTGGAAATACATCTATCAATCCATAGGATGTATCACATAGAGACTCTACGAAGTCGAGCGATGAATGGTATGTCCCCTTACGGAATTGTGACGCACTAGAATTTGGAAGTGGAGGTTTGGCATGGGAATTCTCTTTTTGCTGTCTCGGCGAACCAGGACCCTTCTGTAACATCAAACATTAGATAACACTGATCACTGGAATAACACCGAAAGATGCACAAGGAGATGTGGTATTGATCTCAGGCCTACATCGCTGGAACTAGAAAATGAGAAGAAATTGTATGTCACCCAAGATAATATAAAAATTCACGACTGAAGGAATGATAGAATGGGAAGCAAATACTAGAAATGAAATAGTAAAAGAAAAAAAATTCATACTTAAAAGAACAATAAGCAGGCAAAGGTTGTGAGACACTGAGACCACAGCAAAACCTAGACTTTTGAAAGGGTGAATAAGTAGCATAGAAAATCACAACATTGATTTTATAGGATTTCAATTATACTATTTCATTATCTTTACACTTTTCTCTATAAAGCTTAACTTCTCAATACAAAGAGTAGCGATTACCTCCTTTAATTAATGTAGAGAAAAAGTGGAAATTTCATAGTTCCTTGATAAAATATTTGTATTCTAAACAATCAATTATTTGTATTCTAAACGTCTGTCTTATTTACAGACTTATTCTCTAGAAGTCATATCAACACTTCTCCAAGGCATATGAATACTTTAAAGTGAGATAAAAAAAATTGCATAAGGAGAAATAACCAAAGGTTGTAAACTCTAGGCCTAAATAATTCCATTATTCAATTTTTGCTCTGCAACAGACTTATGGACGAGAGCTAACAAATGCCAGGTTACTTAGGGCCACATTTGGTCATAAATAATATACAACACCTACATATACAAAGATACGTTTCAAGTCGACAAAAGAAAATCTGAATAATGGGTTTACTTAGTCAAGATTATTGAGAACTGACCTCTTTGTTGCTTTTTGAACTAAGAAGTTCAGAATCTTCCACTGAACGATCACGGTCTCTAAATAGCTTTCGGAAGAACCTCTCAGTTCCAGGACTGCTATCAAGTGTATTGTCGTCATGATTGTTTTCATTTGCACTTGCAACTTTTGGATCGCCAGGATTGAAACGAAACAACCTACTGAACAGCGGAAAATCTGAAGGTTCTTCTTCCTCACCATTAACCAGCACCTTACCTTCATCTTTGGTTCTTTCATGTCCTTTTTTGTCCTCAAATTTGTCTTTAAAAAATTTCTTCAAGAACCCCTCTTTGTCGTCATCTTCAGAAGGACCTGAAGTCTTTCCCTTGTAATCTTTTGAATCATTCCCATCATTCTTTTCTTCAGATTTCTCTTTAAAAATCTTGCGAAAAAATCCTTCTTTCCCATCGTCTTCTGTGGTTATTTGCTTATCCGCAGACTCATTTCGACTATTATCACGAATAGGGCAAAGTAAGAAAGCCATCAGAGCTTGACGAAATCTCTTCCTCCCCTTCTTTACTGTCTCTTAAAAGCCTCTTAAAGAAGCCATCTTTTTCCGACTCCTCGTCATCTTTATCGACAGATCTCCTAGAATCTTCATCCCTATTCATGGTCAAAAGCCTCTTAAAGAACCCTTCCTTCTCAGATTCCTCGTCACCTTTATCCACCGATCTTCTACTATCATCATCCTTACTACTACTGCTTCTCAACTTCCTAAAAAGTCCATCTTTCTCCCCGCTGCTCCTCGCCTTTCTATCACCTAATTTCCTACCATCCTCATCCCTACTATCTCTCAATAACCTCTTGAAAAAACCATCCTTCTCGGACTCTTCATCATCTTTATCCACTGACTTCCTAAACAACAACGCCTCCCTCACTCTCGGACTAGGAATCAGCTTCTTGAACAGCTTATTCTCCTCGGGAGTCCCAGCCACAGCAGGCTCAACCTGAAGCAACGCATTCCCCGAAGAAGGCGAAAACGACAATGACCGCTGCGAAGGAGGCGAAGTAGTCAACGACAACAACTTCTGCTTCGACGAAAGCAGCTTATTAAGCATCAAATTCTTCCCGTTCCCGACATTCTCACTCTGCGGCCTAATCAAAGTCGGCCACTCCCCCATCAAAGTAGCAGCAATCTGACACTTCTCCTGAATCCTACTAATCCCCTCATTATCATCAGTCTCCTCCAACTCCGCCATCAGAAACCAATGCACCTTAAGCGCTATATTAAGCGATCTAGAGCATATATCAATTACAAACTTATCCAACGAAGGACTCGGTTTATGAACCAACATATAACAAATCTGAAACAAATAACTCTCTATACCCGAAAGCGGTAACGTATACATTCGATTACACAAATAATCACGAACACCAGCATGATCATGCTTATATAAATAACTCACCGCGATCCATTCGCAGAAAAAAGCCGAATCGAAAAATCGAATAAGCCAACCAGCTTCTCCTACGCTTCCACTTGTTGGAATCGTTCGAGTTATCTCTCGAGGCGACTCAGGAGATCTCCCTAATCGCCCCAATGACAATAATTTCTCCATTTTTGCTCCTGATCATAAAACCCTAATCTTCATCAATTATATTAATTACTATAAATACATAACATCAATACTTTTACATGGACAAAATTAATTATTTATCAAATTAGGGTTAAGCAACTAGTGAATTAAAACCTAATTCAATTGCAAATCCCCAAATTTGCTTAGATTTGGATTACTAATTGAGTAAATTAAAACCCTAATTAAATTACCCAAATCCCTATTTTATAATTAAATTTTGAAAATTGAAGGAGAATTTAGGGGGGGGTGGTAGTGAATGATTGAAGGTGAAGATATCATAATATTGTGCTGTTGCTTTTTATTTTATTCATTTGATCTTGTTGGCATCATCAACTAGTTTGAATTTAAAATTGCAATCGAACGGCTAAAATATTTTTGAATCTCAATCATGAATTGATAAAGAATCATAAAATTCTATTTGATTTGCACAGTCTGATTTGAAGTTTGGTTTGAATTAGTTATGATTCAACTCAGATCATTTGTAAATTTGAAGAATTGTATTTGACCACAAAGCCAATAATACATTAGTGCACAATCCATTTAACCCAACACACTCTTTAAATAGATTCAACACTTAGCCAATGAGGTTTTATCAACACGTATTTTTTTTGAATTTTCGAATGAACTTCGATTGTTGGATGAGAAAATAGATATTCTAATCTTTATATTTAATGTAAATTTGAATCAATTGTAATGTTTCAACAATCAAATCAAACCTAATCAAATCATAAATTTAAACTCAAACTTATTTAGGTTTGGTATTATCCTTACAAATTATAGGTCTAGAGGGATGACTACATGGACTTGTGTTTCGTAATAGGGTCGTCGAGTTGTTCAGCCTATATAATTGTGGAGTTTGACTGATTTGCTTATATTTTGTGTATCGAATAATTTGGCAGCATCATCTGAAATTGACAATTGTTATGTTTTTAAAAAAATATTGAGTACACTTATTTAACAATGCATAAAAATTTGACACATGTCTTTAATGTCACCAATTTAGATTATTGAGATTTAGATCTCGGGTGACTAAACTAAATGAATCTTCGTTAATCGAAATAATTGGTTTTAAATATGCTCGAGATAAATATTTAATCTTTAATTATTCTTTAATTATATATTATTAAAAAATTTAAAATTAAAATTATGAAAGTATTTTAAAGACAAATCAATTATATAAATTTATATTTTTAAAATAATTAATAATTGATGATAAAGAAATTGATTTAGTCAACATCAGATATTTTGGATTGGAATGAGTAATTATTTATGTACTTTATTGATCATAGAATATTTGGTGAGATTAAAGACATGTGATAACAATGAAGTGTTGTCATTTAAGAATCGTATAACCTCTTTTCCATTGTTCCTTTTGTGTCTCTTGTTTAATATTTTCGGTTTAAAATAGATAGTGTTTAGATAAAAATTGATTTATTAATGAATAGTGAAAATAGTATTACTTAGAATTGTAAGGGGTGCGAAAATGTAAAAAACTTCACATTGGAATTATAAAAATGTATATTAAAATCTAATGATCATTATTGTGAAAAAAATAAATTATGTACAGATAATTATGTATTTTGAGACGGATGGGAGTAAGATTGTTGATCTGTACTGCCCAGATACAATGAGTATTTTGCATCCAATAAATTATGAACTTTTATATTTAGTCAAGCCAAAATGCAACAAATAAGATAGTTTACAGCAGCATAAATAAGGACCTTGAGAAATTCGGAAGAAAATCACACCTTTGACTCTCTTTTTTTTAATTTGAGCACATTTGGAAATTGTTTAATCCCAATATCATATCCTTATAAAAGTAAAAATATACATTTTCGGCTTTTTTCATTTTTCCCTCCTTTTCTTCTCAATCCTTCATCATCACCACCTATACCCGTTCCATCACCATTACCACTGTCCCCTTCTCCCACCACCTATCAAAATCTAACATTCAAGTATAATTTTGATGTAGTGATTAGTAAATATAATTTTGATGTACTGGTTAGACAATCACTTTGAATTCTTAACCATCAAAATTTAGAATTTAAACAAAAAAAATTGAATTGAAGGTTTGAAGGAAGTATTACTTAAAATAAAATGATACAAATAACATAATAAATCATTAATCTTTTCATGGTTTTTTTTCTCATCATTCATATTTTGTTTATAATCTCAATTTTGTTGTTCCTTCACTGAAATTTGACTAATAATACGAGCATATATAATTGGAAGAGAAAAAAAGTATTTTGATGTATGTGCTATCTTGCATTATAGCCTTCCTCTTAATCTAATCTAAAAAATAAATGTATACGAACTATTTCCAAAATCATAAAGACTTTAATAACATTCCCTTACTATAATGCAATATCAACCTTACCCTATAATCCAAAGTTTCGTTTTATATCAGCTTATCTAATGGAAAATATTCCTATTAGTATTACAACTACTATCAACAAAAAGCTCCAGGTGATCCATAATTGCTCTCGATACATGCCATGCTCGTTAAGAGCCATGAAGAAATCAAAGAATTATAAAGAAAAAATTAAACAAAAGGCAAAATCAAAAAGAAAAAGGAATTGAAGCAACTTCAATTCATTCGTAGTTGTACAAGTAAGACACAACTCATCTACTATAGTGCTTAGTTGTTTGTATGCACAAAGTCTATATCTCATTCTTTTGTCTTTAATTTATTCCTTTCTTTTCTTCAAAAACGACAATGGGGTCGGATGATGCATATATATTATCATTATTTTTTCAAACAGCATATAAATTTATATTCATGGCAAACAACTCTTTCAATTTTTTTTTTTCTTTTCAATTAAATGACATTTTAAAATTTTCAAAATTAACTACCTTAACCATAAATACTTGTTAACTAAACTATGAAAATCTCAAAAATAATATACTAAGTTAATTAATGATTAAAATCTTATTCATGATTAAAGTTTCAAAAGTAATAATTATCAATTAAAATTAATGAATTTGAGGGACAGTTACATCAATAACAGCTAGAAAGCTGGCCAATTGAAGTGACATTTCCTTATATAGAAAAGAAATAGTGCATTATTTCCAACCTCATTGGTGACTAGATTTACGTGCTTATTATAATCACTGACAGTAATGTACATTTGCTACTAAAGATGTCATTAGTCAATTTAATGGTAATCGCTATAGTATGGAGTATAATTAGTTGGGCGTTTTCAGTTAATTCTTTAATTGCAGATTATTTAAGAATTAGTTGTGCTCTATTTGGTGAACATTTATGCGGCTAGTGGAATGGTAAAGGGTGAAGAGCCTCTTAAACGTGGAATGATTAAAGGTCAATCATGCATGTTCACATTTTTAGTATAGGAAATAGAAGATATTACTGTAGACAGCCGAAATTTAATGACTATTTTAATTCAATTCAATTCATTTTGAATTAGTTAAATTAATTAATTAAATATCGATTGTATGAATTACACGTGGCCGATTAAGGCAAACTTCAATGAAAATCAAACAAATGTAATATTAAGAGTTATTGGAATTAAAAGCACCAAAATTAATTAAAGTTAATATAAGGGTTTTTATATTAATACTTGCACAATTTTAAGCGAAATAGGGTTAAAGTTCTGTTTGAAATTAATATATCAAGAATATATCGAGGTCAATATGTAAATGTGTTTGACCGAGGAAAACCCTACCCTATCATGAAATAGGCGCCCCACGCACTCTATTACTTGGAGAAGAGGGAGTTTCCAAACATTCGGCCAGTGAGATTTTTCGCCGTCGAAATCGGCGGTTAAGATCGTATTACGCACAAAGTGGATCGGCCACGTCATGAAAAAGCCGAAAGCCCCGATAGTGAAATAATCACCGCATTTATCACAAAAATGATGGAAAATACTATGCAAAACTTGTTTTAAATCTTAAACAAAATCATATCGAGGATCATTCAAAATTGCATAAAATCGGTACAAACAAAATATATAATGCGTATATATTTAAATCAAAACTTACGATTACAGCAGTCTGTCAGCGATAATATTTATGAAGCCTCAAGCTTTTGAATTCAGCTGACTAAGCCACAAATGACGATTGCACATGGTTGGTCCTATGAGAGGTTGAATCCGTCTTTGAGTCTCTTCAGAGCAATCGGGAGATTGGATGATTAAATCAAAGTTTGATCGATTACATTTCTCTACAGGAAGGAGGCCCAAAAACAATACAGAGTTAGGGTTTTGTGTTATGAATAAAAGCCTAATAAATTCGTGTTTATATAGGTTTTCAATTAAACCACGATAGCTTTCGACTGTTAAATTATTAATTAAACTTGATTAATAATTAAAAGCGTGGGAGTACTAATCATGTCGAGTCATTAATGAATTGTTCTATTTAATTAACTCGTTAAGTTAATTAAATACTAACAAATCCTTAATAAGCCAATAACAAATTATTAACAAACTCAACTAACTAATTGATTAATTAAACTAACTAGTTAATTATGCGGATTTATCGATTTATATTTCCATTACTAATGTAAAATTCTCAATTGAGAATATTTAATTCTCGATTTAGCAATCTTGTTAATTCCATACATGAAATTTAACTTCAATATCCTTATATGTGTGTGACGCCCAGGCTCAGATAAGCAACATTTGTATAATAATATAATGAACCGTTAATATTATTATAATGGCTATGCATGGGATCTAGCAATCGCGCAACCAGTATTATTGAGAACCCGACTAGTAATTACAATTACTATAATTTGGGCCCGTTCAGTTTATGTAATCGCGTTATTAAACTGAAGCCAAATGAATTGTACAACAATTGTCGCCAATGAACATAATAAATTAAGCCGTGTATTGATTTCAAATAAAAAATACAACAAAAATTTCGTAGAGAATTTAGCGTAAAATAGCTCTGAAGGTATTTAACAAAAGAAAACGCTGAAGTTTATTCTAACTTTTAAAATTGAAGCAAAAAGCAGTGAAATATTCATCTAAAAAGCCAAATAGGCTCCTAAGCGAAGAAACGGAGGGAAAACGTCTGAAATCTTCAATTCGTCCGCAAAATAGCGCCTAAAATTATGAGGCGGGTTAAAATTGCGCACAAGCATTAATTTGAAATGACACAGCCCAATGAGAATCGATCGGCTCGGATCTCGCATAAAATCACTACAGGGATTAAGCCACGAGGCCCACATAGTAAACTCGAGGCCGGGATCTGTGTTTACATTACATAGCCCACTGTCTGCCCGTCAAAAACACGGTCATTTCTTGAAATGACCCTTGTGGAAGAGCGTATCCTTGAGGATAGCACACGAAGATCAAGTGGAAGATGCTAAGCACATGAGTCGGTCGGTATCTGAGTCCAATTTGTTAAGGCGCCCAGTAGCGCGTCAGTACCGATCCAGCGATCGAGTCCAAAGACCAAGATCGATCCCTTAGCGACCACGCGGGATCAAAGGCTGCTAAAGAGCTGACTCGAACCATATATAAGTTGAAGAAACTAAGTCTCAGATCGGTCTACATCAATCTAGGATCACATAGATATAGACTCTATCTAAGTCCCAAATTCCGTGGCTCGAGGATCGCGCGGTCCGGCCTTGGAATTCAAATCGGGTTTTAGGATCACGCCAAAGGTCGGAGCACAAATCCAGAGTCAAATCCCGGCATCTCAGCGTCAACAATTCGTTTAGAGACCCGATAGATTGATAATTGACTTCCAATCGATTTGATAAATTTTTTTTATACTAAAGGTTTACCACAAGAAATTTTATTATGTCAGGCGCATTATAAATATAAAATCTTTCTACGCATTTCAATTACCCCTCTTCATTCTCATTATATGCATTAATTAATGTTTGGAATATTATGAATAAAATATATCTAATCTACAAAATAGGTATAGAAACTTACTACTCTTATTAAGAGAGAGAAATTGTGGATAAATAGTTTAGATGTTTTTTTCACTAATAACAATGAGAATTAATTTGAAAATTTAATTCCAGATTAATGTGTATAATAAAAATATATACTTTTTGAAGTCTGCTACAAACTTATCATCTTTATTTGTTCCATTATGTAATGCAAAGAATAATTTTTATTATTTATGAAAAGGGTACAAAATAAAACTCATTCTAGGGAAAAATTCCTCGATATGCAGGTTTATCAGATTGAAGAGGATCGAATGTCAGGACTATCGGTCCACAAGCATTTCTTGTGATTTGGTGAGATGTCATTTGCTAGCGATTTGAGGTTGATGTGAGCTTGGGATGAGCTCGGCTTGACTTGAGCTTGATATGAGATATGCTCTCTATTCTGTTTGGATATGTCACAGTCTTGGCCAATTTGACAACGTCCTCGACTTGGATATGGTCAGAGGCAGGGCTTGCTGCGGCGTATTCAGTCTTGGTTGTCTTGGACTTGATTTTGGGTCTTGGACTTGATCTCAGGTCAAGCTTTAGACTTGATGGACTTCTGCGGGCGTGCGTCCTAGGATTTTGTGTTGATGGTAGGGCTTCACGCTTTTATAGTAGGGCTTCACCTTATCAGTGGGACTTGGTGAGACTATATATGTTGAAGTATACGGGTGGGACTTGATTTGGGGATATGACTCGAGTTGGTATGTGGAGAATGATCTGCAGCGAGTGTTGGCGGCGTTCTTGCTTCCAAGCTTGTACTCTGGCGACGCCTTAGCGTATTTGGCAAATTGATGAGTGATCGGTATGAAGGTGGAGCGAACTGACCTTGTTGATGATGCTGATCAACTAGGCGAGGGCCTTAGTAGCGTATTTCTCACCTAGTATCCCGGTATAGGAATTTGAACTTTCGGGTTTATTCCTGCCTTTAGAACTTAGTGGTCTCGCCTCGGATCGTCGGATGTTCATTGAAATTTTGAATGTCGGGGAGCTACTGGCGGCTTAATCTAAATATTGAAGCATTGCTTGAGAAACTTAAATCGATTCGTCAAATTTTGCTTGAACTTGAATAATTCTTTGCGTTTGTGCAGCCAATCTTTATTTTGGAGCCTATTTTGGCCACACGGAGGTGTTCCGGCCAAGCGCGTGGTGTTTTCTTTGAGTAGTTTAAAAATTTAACAGACAAATCTCGAGGTTTTCTACGTATTTTCTCAAGTATGTTGAATATTTTTTTGATGTTTTACGGATGTATTATTTTTTGAAAATAAGTTGGTTATAGGCCTCCGGGCCTTGAATCTTCGCCGGTTGTTGGTTTGTTTTTCGAGGTGGATCGCGTCTTATGGCGAATTTGATTTTAGGCCCAGTCACGAGGCAGGTTGATCAAAAACGGAATTTCGGCCGTAGAGGAACCCTAAATAGGCACCTATTTAGGGGTCCCTAGACTTTGGGAGCTTTTAATTTGACTGATCTTCTGAAGTCTTCGTTTTTAAACAGCGTTAACTGCAGAACCTTCGTTTTGAGTCTTAGTATGGCTTAAATCTTCATTTTGTGCCCTATAGCCGATTCTAATTAATAAATTGGGGATTTTCCGAATCCTAATTTTAATTGACATTTAATTTTGGGCTATTTTCTCGAGAACCTATTTCGAGTTTAAAATTAGGGTTAATTAATGTAGCTCCCTTTTTTACTTCGATTTCGGGGCTTAGTTTGGGAACCCTTGTTCGTTCGAGGGTTTGATTTAAATTAGAGGTTTGTCGAGAGCATGTCGATCGCGTGCAATTTTTTATGGCTCGATTCTTAATAAATTTGATTAATTCGTTTTAATCAATTTAATTATTATTTTAATAAATTTTCGATATCTACGCATTGTTGCACCAAATTCACGCCAATAATAAAACTAGCAAACTAATGCTAAAATCTGTAACCGATAAGAATCCAACCATCACACTAGTAGATATTACAAAAAAATTATCAATATGTTTCCATAGATAATCTTGTACTAGCAATTATTTTGTAATTAATTATGACTTTTCCGCACCATCCAATGATAGTGCTTCACATGCCCACGCGTCTTTAGACAAGTGGCTGACACATGAAGTATTTTCATTGGATAATTGGCTACCTAGATTCATGTGGGAGGAATGGAGGATTATTATAAGTTGTTAGTGCACGCCAGAACCTTTCTGTGTGATGCTATAGATATGTAGAGGGCTTGCTTGAATTTAAGGTTGTTTTAATATTTAACTAATACTACTAATATAATCTTATAAACAAGTAATATTATTTGATATATATCTTAATGTATTTAAAAAAGTTCCATTATAAATAGGGTAAGGAAAGGTCAGAGATAAATGCGTAATTTTCATTGAAATAAATGTCATGGGTTGATCCATGATAATAACCCATAAAGCTAGTCGTTGGTATACCGAGTTGAAGCAATATATGAATGTTTTTTAATGGTAGTAACATTGCCTCTAAAGGTGTAAATAAAGGAACACAGAATGAAGTCATGAACCATAAAAAAACTACAAGAGGCAGAATTTTCATTTATTCTATGTAGTCCATACCATTTTATTGCATATGATGATTTGTCTATCAGTTAATGTTACCACAAACTCTAACATTAACTTATTTTATCTTTTTATAATAAAGAAGATCAATTCAAATAAAGCAAGAAGGGCAGCATCTCTTTGTTTCACATCATATATAGGTTGGATTGGAAAAATGGACTCAATAAAGATCAAAGACGTCTTGTTAGTTTCTGATTCTTTTCCTTTCTCAAATATACTAGCAAGACAACATGGTTTTGATGCTTAGTATTATCTTTCGTAAATACCAGCAAGACAACACATGTTATGCTTGTGAAAATGCCATTAAAGTTCATTCAATGGGATAATAATGTCCCCTACGTATTGTCCTAAGTCATAACCACTAGATTTTTTTTTTTTATAATTAATGCATATATAAAAATTCAAACATCTATTATATCAATTTTGGCATTTCTAATTATGCCATCAATGAAATTGAAAGTATTAATTGTTACACCAAGCAAATTTAAGAAACATCCTATGAAGTTTAGAAACCAAAATAATTTGTAAATGTCTTGATTCTTCGTTCAGATTCGTTCTTTATTTTGGATCTTTGTAAGAAAAGTCTGATGCGGCCTGAGGTCGATGCGTTTTCGAGTCTGGTGAGAAAATAAAAAGTGAGCCCCACTAAAGGTACCAAAAAAAATTCTAAGCTTCGTACATGCTTTTCATTAAAAATTATTAAAAAATTGTTCTTCATAAATTTTCATAGAAGTATGCCCAAATGTAAATTAAAAAATTTGATAGAAACGAACAAACAAACATAAGTTATACTATTGTAGGAAATTTTATTAGAACTATGAGCAATATTGAAAAAAAATGATTCCTTAGTAGTAAAGGCCCATATAATACTAGTATAAATATCAAGAAAGAGAAAAATTACTCAAAATGAAAAGTGGCATATAGACAATTATTATTGTTTAAAATTTATATTAGAATTATAAAAAAACAATTGGAAACAAAAACATAAGAAAAATATTTATATTTTCTAAGATTTTTAACTAAAGAAAGCTCCTAAATAATAATGTTAGCCTAAAGTAATTGGAAAAGGAAAAACAGGGCATATGGAGTAAAAATTGAGCACCACCAGGTTTGAACCAATAACGTTGTGTATGATAATCATGGTGAATATTAGTCACGCTGCTTGACCAATGAGGTAAGTCAAAGGTAGATTTAAAATTGATTCATCTTAGAACATATATAAGACATCTACAAAAACATTGGAAAGGGGGTCCCTCGGCAGTGGTCCATGTGCGGTAAATAACCCACACTAAAACTTTCAGCCGGCCCTGCAAACTTGAAAAATGGAAATTACCATTGATGAACTAGATAAAATGATTACTATAATTCTTTCTCAGTTTGCATGTTGTTAAAATAAGCTTCTCCACAGCAACGTATTATTGATTCTTGAGCTATTTTCTTGATCCGTTCTTTTGGTGATATCTTTTTGAAGATCGCAGCTTTTTATTGTTGACAGCGTCTTTTATGATACGTAGAGATAAGTCGAGTTGAATTCGCTGTCATTTGAGATACCAATATAGATCATGACATCTTGTTTTTTGACATTTTCTATTACAGCAGTTTGAGATTAACATATGACTTTTGTTGAAGCTGAATTTTTTTATCATTCTGTTTTTGTCTCTTGTGTTTATGTGGTTTGGATTTTGGATTTTGGTCAAAGTTTTGTAAGATTTACGATGCAATTATTGGTGATTTTTGGTTCAAGGTTAAATTATTGAAGATGAGGTTATTTCTGGTGATCCATATTATTCACAAGATGCTGCAGAAAAGATATATGAGAACCTGGTTCATTTTGGAGTTGATTAAATCTGAGATGAAGAAATAAATGTCTTGGTTGTGGTGGGTAGTGTTAATATTAAAGTTTGACCAGTTATATTTGGCAAAGGGGCAGGAATAGAAGAGGTTATTTTTTGTTTCAACTAGTTCTTGGCAAAATGTTCATTTTGTATTTATGGTTTGTAAAATTATTGTTGATACATTGAGTGGGAGTTTCGAATAAAAACTTTATTTTTGGCGGATAAGCAATTTCAAAAAATTTGTCTAGGTTTGTTTGGGAATATTTTTGAAGTTTGATGGGGTTTTGGGGAGATTTAATTTTTTTCATTTATGACTATAAATATCTTTTTGTCTTGTGGTTTCATTTAATTAAAGTATTCTAATATCTTAACTTGTTAGTTTAATCTTTGATGATTTTTTGACAATATTTTCCAGGAAAGTATACTTGAAGGGGCGTATTCCGGTGGAAGCTTTGGCGAGGAAAGAAGATGAGAACTTTGTTGAGATGGTTTAATGAGGTATTATTGGTACAGTTTTATTAACCGGAATCTATCTAGGAAAATAATTTCGGTTCAGGACGGACAATTCTATTCCGAGCCCAAAAATCGGGCACCGGACGAGAACACGTTTCAAAGCCGAGGCGGTTACCGGTTTTATCTAGATCCTAATTAAAAATTAAAAAATAATTCGAACATAATAACAATTCAAAAATAATGATACAAAAATTAAAGAAAAATTCGAAAATAGTAACACAAAAATTAAATAACAATTCGAAAATAATAACACAAAAATTAAATAACAATTCAAAAATAATAACACAAAAATTAAAGAACAATTCAAAACCTAATTAGTAATCACTAAATTAAACATATTTACATGAATTAAGTAATTAAAGCATAGATTAAACAATATTTACAATTTTAAAAATTTAGATGTATAAGTTATAACTTATAAGTGATAACAAAAGTAAGCAAAAGGGAACTAACCCTTAGAGGGGAGGGGGAGGGGGCGTTTTTGTTTTATATGAACCTACCGGTTCGGTTTCGGGGTTCCCAGTCCTTATCCTTTCGGATTCCGGATCGATCGATGGATTTGGGGCCAGAATCGGTCTAGAATTCCGAATGGATAATGGGCCCAGGGAATTCGTCGGACCGGCTGGAGTCAAAATCGGCATCCACTAATAATTGTGACTATAATGTTACGTCCTTAATGGGGTGGAAAATTCATAATCCAAGCGATCAAATCCGGATATTAATTTGGTCGCCTTTGCCAGCCAAGGACAAATCATGGGTTCATTTATTTTTGAGTCACTGGTGAGTAAACCTCCGAGTCTATGAGGGATTATTTTTATTTGAAGCATTGAAGAGGGTAGAGAGTTAGGGAGTAGTATTTTGATTAAAGAGTTCACTAAATTTGGATGTTATACCCGGCCTCGGTTCGCAAGGAAACAGATCGATGATGGAGTGTTTGAAGCCAAATCTTCCCATATTTTTTTTGTCGAAGACACAAAAATTTCCAATTTATTAATGGATCTTTTTGAATGAGTTCGCTTCCCACGGGGGTGGCAAACTTTTTTAGTTTCGTTAAGAGTGGGGAGGGAAAATTTATAAGCTTGATTCTTATCAATTTCTTTTGAATGAGTTCCCATTGCATAAACTAGTGTAGATTGTAAAACTGATTTTATAAGTGTGATTCTGCCCGCAAAATTTAGAAAAGTTGATTTCCAGCTTAATATTTTATTTTTAATTCTATCAACAATGTTAGAGAAAATTATTTTTCTTTTTTTAATATCAAGAGAAATTTCAAGATAATTTCCAAAAAACTCCGAAGTTGTGATTTTTAAATCAGTTAGAATTTTATGTTTTGAAAAATTGGGTGTATTAAAGCAAAACGTGATGATTGATTTTTTAAACATGATTTTGCAGTCGAGAGCAAAATTATTTATTGAGTTGCAAAATGAAGTGAGTGTTATTAAGATTGAGGTGAATGAAAGAAATAACTATCATCCGCAAGAAAAGTTAATTAATTTCAGTCCTCTAGCGATAGAGATTCCTTTTATCGACTTTTTGGTTTGGAGTTTTGTTAGAGAAAAGTTGATGTTTTAACAAACTATATATAAATTATAACCATTGTTTAATTTAACAAACTAAAATTCTTCAAAAGTTTTAAGCTTTTCTGATAAATTTATAACTTCAAAATTTTGAACATTAACAAAGCTTATTTGAATTTAAAAAACAGAGACAATAAGTTTTTTGTCTCAGCGTTGATAGATAAAGATCTTCCCTCGAAATAGGATAAGACCCACTTTCTTCTACGTATTCTCAATTAATTTTAAATATAACCTACATTGATTTTAATACTGATATCGAGGAAACTGACTACATCGATGCGCGTTCTACGCCCGTAGCGGTCACGTTTCGCGTGAGGATCACATTAAAAAGGATATTTTTTAACATTTAGGCCAATTAGTACATGTCAACACATAAGGGATCGGATTGCGTGTGGGAGAGAGATTATTGAAGAGATTTTTCACATATTTTAGACCAATGTTAGACCAATGTGGCAACCCGTCATAAATTTTTTCTCATATTTATGTCAACAGATTTATGGATGTAATTCAAAAAAAATTTCATTATAATCAAATATAAAATTGAGATGGATGTCTGTAGACATTGAAAATTTATCAAAATAATAATTAAATTGATCAAGATGAATTAATCAAATTAATTAAAAGTTGAGCCAGCAAAGGTGCATGGTGATTAGGATTTACTGATTAAGCGCAGAATTAAAATTCAATTAGCCTCGTCGAGCAAGGGTTAGGAAATGAAGCCCACAGGTCGCGAAGCCAAAAAATAATGATTTACACCTTAAACCTAAATTTGAACTTCCAGGTCCCGAGAAAACATTGCTCTCGTTAAATGTTAATTAAAAATTAGGGCTCGAAAACCAAGAATTTTATTGATTAAAAATCGGCGTATGGAACATTCAGAAAACCGCGTGGCTCGAAATGAAGAATCCCAAATGGAGCGTTCAAGAAAGCCCACGTGGCTCGAAATGAAGAATCTAAAAACCACGAGGTTTAAAATGAAGCTCCGAGAAGTTATGTGGTTCGAGAATCAGAGAGAGTACAAAGATGTGTTGTTAATCCAGGCAAAATTATGTGGTTGATTCCCCGAGACTACAAAAAGTTGTGTGGTTGTCGAAGACCCAAAGTTATGGTTAATCGAGGCTACAAAGGTCCGAGTCGATATGAAAATATTTTGGCCTGAAAAAAGAATCTGGAGCATGCTTTTTATGTGAAATAGGCGCCTATTTCTATTGCTTGAAAGCGTGGTCTAAATAAAACGTCCGTATCTTTGCCCAAATTCAACGGTCAGGTCGTGATCATACTCAGCATCCAAACCCGGCCAATCGAAGCGGCGTTTCGGGCACGAAACCTATAAATACCCCCTCTCTTTTTGATTCGAAAATTCCATAGGAAAAACCCTGACATTCATTTACCACAAAACACCGCAAAATCCTTGAGAAAATATAGAAAAACCTGCGAGATTTCTCCCGAGTTAAATCACTTAAAGGCGCCCGGCAAAAACACCACGTGGTGGTGGGGAAACACCTCGGTGGCCAAAAATAGATACCTAAAATCAAGGATTATTATGGCATGAAATAATTCTTCAAGTTAAGCGAAATGCGATGAGAATCGGCGAAAGTTTCTCGAAGCGGCGAATATTCGGGATTAAACTCACGTAGTCACGATTATTCAAAAACTTGGATGAGCGTCGATAAATCTCGGGGTTTCATTCATCAAATCCCCGGATAAGAATACGGCGTTAGGTCCACATATTGGATTCTAGGTAGGAACCTTGTTGCTAAGGTCTGTCACAGTTGATCGGTATAAATTGACAAGGTTGGAAAGCTCACGAAACGTCGAATGGGCTGCAGTGGTTAGAAGGGCACTTCCCGGCGACTTAGAGGTCACGGGTTCGATTCTCATTGAGGCGGTGGGTGGGTTTTTTTTTTTTTAAAAAGGTTGGAAACTCCACCCATCACGGATCATTACTACGACTGACTTAATTGCTTGGAGCCGTTGTAATCAAAATTTAGAGCCCAGCAGTAACTTGAAAACTTTAAATCGAGTAAAGTGAGGCCAAATATCATTTCAAAATTAAGTGAGGCCAAATAAGCCAGCTGCAAGTCTACGTGGGTCGTATCCTTAAATCACATACCATAGCTGACAATATTTCTTAAGGCTGTTGTAGCCTGAGCAAGAGAAGCGTATTCAAACTGACAACACTTCCTATCGCTCCATGCAATTTCGAAGGCAGGTCACTATCTCAATCAGCGTCGTAGCGAGACGTGAGTCATGAAAGACAAATGGCTTATCCGACTACCGTATCTGCCAAAGGTGAAAGCACTAAATTGAGAAGTCATGCAGTCTTTGAAGTCGATACTATGACTGACTTTTGTAGTAAGTAAAATTGAGTGTAAAATAGACCCGGAGATCAGTCAAAGGCCCAGAGATCGAATTAAATACGACCCGACACGGGAATACCACACTTCTAAGGCTCCCGGCTCGGACCATATCGAGTCAGGGGGCCAGGTCTCGGCTCGAAGCCGAGGCCAGGGACATATCCCGGTACAGCCTGGAGAACACATCCCAAAATTAAATCAGTCGAGATCAAAGTCAGAGTCAGTCGAGAGGCTCGAATCGGTACCGAGCCAAAGATCGGCCAGAGTCGAGGCATTTATGCAATATCAAATCAAGGCAAGTCGAGTTTACATGAGATCGAATCAATTTCGAGTCAGCAATGAGCTTGTCATGGTCGTCGTAATGACTGAGAACTTTATAATTTTGGATAGTCGATCCTTTTCGATTTGATAAAACACATTATCTTGAGAAATTTTTTTCTTATAGTAACTTTTATTTTGTACCCCTATCATAATAATAAAAATTCTTTTTTGCATTACAATGTCCTACATCAAATATTTTCTCTTAAAAATTCGATTCATTCAGTATTTCAATGCTCTATAGCTTTCGGAAGATATGAACAAGGATTTGTTATGATTAATATAGGCGGATTTATTGACTTGATTTACTAAATAACACATAATAATGATTAGAAATCTGGTATATGCATGAATATGTTGTAATTTAGCCTATTGCAGGTTATATACTAATTTTGATTCTGAAAGTTTATCAAAGAGTAGGAAGTAAAGTCAATAAAGGCATGTTTGTTCACAAAAGTGGCCATGCTAATGCTTAACAAATGTCACTTAGATGAACTAATACACATGAATTGATCATCAAAAGCACCAAACAAATACTTGATTATCATTAATCAAATCAAGCAATGAAGGGAAAAAGCCGGCCAAGACGGACATTCTCACACCTGTGATGCTACATTAATGGCATTGTCAATTTATAATGACGAATAAAGGCATGCGTCTTGCTGACATTATGTCGATTTACCGAATATTTGATATTTTTTATGTTTAATTGAAATCATTCTAAAATTGTGTAAAAGCACACACTCTTTTGATTTTTCCACAATTAATATTTTTATTTTTGAGTCATAAATAACAACAAATATAATATAGAAAATTACAATAAAAATGATGTTCATAGATAGAATCTTATATAGGCGAGATATCAATAGAGATCTGAAATATTAACTTTTAATAATTTGATGTCATACGATTAAATGTATTGTGAATTGATCGTTAATATTGTAGAATTAATTGCTTACATGTTAGTTAAGTGTTGAGGATTTAAAAGGTATAATTTAAATTTTGTGTACCCAAATATATAAAATTCATATCATGAAATTAAATAATAGTATTAATTCTACATAATAATAAATAATAATAGATTTCTACTCGAATCATATGATTATTTAACTAATTCCTATTATAATAATAATAACAATAGTTCTGTAATAAATAAATAATAATAATTCTACACAAAAGAAATATGATTATTGCTAACACCTATTATAATAATAATAATAATAATAATAATAACAATAGTTTTCATGCAAAAATATATTATTATTTAGCTAATTAAACATTGAAAATGATATATGATGTGAGAAAGTCATATTAATGAAAAGCGATAAAACCAATTAATAATATATAATATACTTGGGGAATTAAGAGCGGAATCTTATTAGGCTAAATGCCTTTGGTATGAAGCATATTCTTGGGAATTGAATCATGAAAGTTATACATGCATAATTGAGCAAAAATAATTATTAGTGACCTATTTTAAATCGTTAAACATGCATTGGAGATAAATAAATAAATTAGTCAAAGGGAGTGGGATACGCGACAATTACATAAAATATATATATGTCAAATGCTGAATGTGTGTGTGTTGATGATTACATTCCGATTGATAATGCTTACGTAATGTCTGTGATATAAAAGTATGATGAATATATCTATCTCTCGTTTTTTATTTGAGTATATCGATGTGAAGCTTTGTGGGTAATTACTAATTACTTATTATTTTAATAAATATAAAATTTATATCATTCAGAATTCGTCTTTGAAAATAGTTTCCATAATATTATTTTTATAATTTTTACTTGAACATATAGTTTAAGAATAATTGATAGTCAGTTAAGCGATATACAGCTGTCAAATAAAAAAAATTGAGGAAGTAGTAGTTAATTACGTAGAGCTCACTAATTTTTAGATTTTAGATAGAAAGGTAATTTAGTAATTAATAGTGTGTGAAAATGGAAAAGCCTTGGCGCTATTAACTGACTTTTATATATGTTAGTGATAGATATTCATACAATTCATTGATATATATTTTCTTTTTTATGTATCGCTTATCTATTAATTATTTTTATTTAGTATTCTAATAAATATTAATTTGAGTAATGCATTATCATTATTTTTAAAAATGTTTTCTAGAATATTTTTTTATTATAAGTATTTCAATATAAATAAAATAATAATTGATGCAAAATTTAATTTGAGAAACGAAAACGTCAATCAACAGCAACTTAATCGGAAGTAGCAATTAGTTCGACTCTATAGGATTAACATTAGAGGGTCCACTTTTTAATGAAAAAGGCTAAAAGAGTAATCTCAACATTAAGAAAGGATAATTAACTGGTTTGTACAAAATCTCAGTCATAGGCTCCGTGAGCCGACGGCTGGCTCATTTTACTATGATAATGTCTTAATTGGACCTCAAAATCAATCGATTGGCACGTGTGCGCTGTTATTAGATCGGGCTCATAATTCTAAATTGCCTCCACCAATCACATGCTCGCACGCTTTTGAATTTTGCGAGTGGAAGACGACGTCGTATAGTTGACTATCTGGTGGTCAAAATTCAAACATGGAACAAAGTAGGCTACAAATAGGCTGCTACAGATGAAAGAAAAAATTTGTGTAAAAGAAATATTCAGTGTAAATCCATACATGACTAGATGTATGCCCATCAACTTGGAATAAATTTTTCAATGGATTTATTCCTTCATTCCTAAGTGATGCATGGTTAGTTTACTTTTTCAATAATGAGTCGAGATCACATAGAATTTTGAATGATTTTGATTTGAATGAAAATTAATAAAATATTATAAAAATGTATATTTTTGATATATATTTTTTACAAAATATTTTATAATATATTAAAAAGTATTTGAGTCGCCAAGTTTAAAAATATATACATCAAAATTAAGAACATGAGCGATATTTTAGGGAATTAGAAAGGAGTATTAATTTTATAAATCAATTTTTTCTATTGTTAGTGTACCACACACCACATTGTATAGAATTCCAAAATTATATTAAAATTAAGGATTAAATATAATTCTGGCGTGGAATTCGTTAATGGATTGGTTTGATCTGTGTTATGAGGCAATGATATTTGTCACCAAAAGCCAAATTAGTGAAAGAAAGAATGGTCAGGTATTTATTGAATTCATTTATATGTTAGTAATCTTTCGATGTGAATTGATCCTTTACATCCTCGATCTCGATGTAACATTTGTTAATTTCAAACGACAAAGGAGTTTATATATTTGCTAATGTTCACTAGTGAAAATTAAATTTGACGAAGATAAATGAAGTACATCATTATTAGCTTAATAATTCACCTACGAACTGAATGCGAAATTGTTTTATGTTGTCTTCTCACTACAAATAAATAAACTATGGATTCACCTTAATTTCTACCAACAAGGCAACAACCTTGGCGGCAAAGCATGAACATGTTGAAAAACAGTTCATATATATGTTCAAAGTCGTTTCATCATAATGGATGAGCATCAGTACATATTGAAAAGTTCAGCATTGTAGCAACTTAATGCATGTATGGAAAATTCAATAGGGAAGATAAGGATAACCTAATTCTTGCAAATTTGAATGATGTCTTTTCGTTCAAAATAAATGTCGTGTGTCTGTATTCATTTTTTTAGGTAGTAGTTCACACCAAACAAATTCAAATAGTCCCCAACATACATCAGAAAGAAGGAGATCAGGTTAGATGAGACTTTCATTTTTCAAATCCTTGACATTACTATTTGTAGAAAAGTACAAAATCTTGGCATCCATAATATTCTCTTAAAACAATTTAGAGGGGAAGAAATTATAGTTATTTTCATTTATTAATTTAAGAAATAATGTTGTGATTAATTTCTTTATTTATATTGCCTCCTTTTTGTAAAGATTGTCTGGCTAGCTTTTACTTTTTCAAAAATTTAAAAAATGACATTTTAGTACTAAGTCAAAGTTTGCATATTTCCTATAATAGTGCATATACGAATTATAGTCATACTAGCTGACGGGGCCCATTACGTACAGGGGAGACCATATCTGAGATGTCGTTATTTATAATAAATGAAAAGATTTATGATCAGTAACATTAGTTTTTGAAATAGTTGTTACATTAGTAATTAATATTTTATGAATTTATAAAAAAATCAATTCTAACATCTTTTGGCCGCTTGAGTATTGTATAATGCGTATACGTATATCCAGATGAAGTGCTCATTTGAAATACTTAAGCCCCAATCTACCGCTTATTAAAAGCGGCAGCAGAAGTTAGCATAATGATAAGGAAAATTAAAGATGAGATTGAGTGAAATTGATTTAATAATCAAAAATACTATTGAGTCATTTTCAGAAACCTTCATGAAATCATTGTATAATATGGTATATAAGGAATTATTAATTTATATTTATATAGAGATTTTATAAAATTATCAAAAATGTATTATCTTATAATTTTAGTGAATTATTAATTTAGCACCTTATCCACCCAAGTCGGAGTCGACCAAAAGCTTCGAATTATTAATTTAGCACCCCCAATAGAGTTGGGAGGCTCGCTGAAAAATAATATCTTAGAGTTTATTAAATAATAGAGAGTAGTAATTTATCGAGTTTTGCGTAGTTAGTAATTGTAAAAAAAATTAAAATTAAAAGAGGCAGAAAAAAAGCACAATGTCATATGACCGTGTGTAAAAAAAGTGTTAAAAAAAACGAAAAAACACAATTATTAAAAGAGTTTCACGATAGTTGATAATTGCAAAAAGGCAAAAGCGAATTATTAATTTAGCGGCACTTATCAGAGTGGGGAGGCGGCCAAAATATAATATTATTTTAGAGAGTTTATTAAATAATCAGTATTAATTTATCGAGTTTTGCGGTAGTTGATGATATTGTTATAAAAACAAAAAGCCAACAAAGAACCCGCCAAAAAAACAAAAAGAAAAAAAAGGTCGGCGCATATGGCCATGCGAGCGGCACACAACATCTGCTCTTTATAATATACTATAGATGTTGCAAAAAAGGAAAAAAAATCACCCGCGTATGACCGCGTGATACTACAATTCACTCTTTTATATAATACTATATAGAAAAAAAAGGAAAAAAATCACCCAGCGTATGACGGTAGCGTATAATGCACTACAATTCACTCTTTATATATAATACTATAGATGAGATAAGTTAAGAAAAATTGAATTAATCAATCTTTTATTTAATGGAAGGAGTATAAGTAATTTACATCTTTATTACAATTTATCGGTCTTTATTGATGTGGCTAGCTAGAGGTCTAGGTTTGGATTGATAAATCTTCTTTTTACTTGGGAGAGATTCGTAGCGAGTAGCTATTAAATTGAGTGTTCATTTGGTAGATTCGATTAATGAAATAGAGCATAAATCGCATTAGTCGTATGGCCCAAACTAGCCACTTGTGTAATTTCGTCGAAAATATTGATGATAAAATTATATTCTTAAGCTTGGCGCTTTCGGGCATAAATCCATAAGTTCTTGAGTTTGTGCAATTGTGCCAATGCCCAAGTAGAATGTAGCACGTACAAGTAGTATACTAGTATGCATATGAAAGTTAAATTAAAGAAGGAAAAATCCAATTCACGTTCAGTTACTTTAGACCAATTTCCATCTTTTTTTCAAACGAATTGAATATTGTTTTTACATCAATTAATTTTATATTAAATATATTGATTACAATTTTGGGTATTGAAAAACTCGATGAAAGATGTGCTATGTTGATGCATATGAACAGTAGCATATAGAGAAGGTCCAACGTAATTTACGAAACAAATCACTATCTATAAAACAGGATGATACTTTATCTTTTAAATCCGTCAAATTAATAAGGTGTAGTGGTAGATAAGCTCGTGAGCTAGCATTATTGAGTCTTCTTGATGTGACTATGGGTTTAACTCTTCGGATAGGTTAATTTTAAACCAATGCATTTTTCTCAATCTTCTTACTTCTATCTACTTTTATAGTGATTTGGAGGTTTGATTGGATGGAGTATTATTTTATTTACAATTGGATAATGGTTCCTCCATCTTTAGATTAAGTCGGCGGAAACATTATACATATATATCATAACGACCTAATATTGGCAACTAGGACTTATCTCAAAGCATTCCTCTTCCCATAATCTTAGATTGATGAAATGAAATCTTTCAAGTGGATTTGTAGTGTTTTAATAAATACTAAACAATCCTAAATTAATTTTTGGATGGAATTTTATGGAATCTAAAATGTTATCATGGTCAATTCATGATGAAGGTCATATGCCTACATATCAACCCCAACAATTCTTAACTCTTATATTGTTAATTAATTTTAAGTGGTACTCCATCGATTTTTAATTTAATAATATTAAAAGTATTATAAGAAGGATACAATGTTATTATGTGAGGGATACAATAGGTTAGGGGAATAATATTGTTTTATGATTACCATGATATGTAGGAATGGAAATTAAAAAAGGAAAAGAGATTATATACTCCGTATATAATTTTATTTTAGTTATAATCTTTCATGGGTTTTTTTTTATTTATCGTTTAGCCTTAATTTTTATTTTAAAATATTTGTCATTTTAGTATAGAAAGTTGTCTTTTATATTTTGATGTATTTTTTGGTAATTTTCGTGTCAGCCAAATGATATAGTTTTAAATGATTGTCATTCATATTTTGATATAATTTTTGGTATTTACTTTTTTAACTTGTTGTAATGAGTATTAGAACGATAAATAAATAAAAAATGGACGGAGTAGTAGATAGCAACCGACCATGATGCTGAATATTGAATTCCAATTCGGCTGTGGCATAAGAGTATATCTTGATATACAATTACAATGCAAGGTCACTTATTAATTAGGGGCGCCTAATACTACAAACAACGTGATCACATCAAGGGGCTCAATTAATATAATGATAGAGATTATCAAAATCAATTTGGCTTCTTATTTACCTTTTTTGTAATTGACTTATTTCTTTATTTCCACTTTTCATTGATTGTGCGTATCTTGTAGTAAAAAATTTGAGTGTTGAATGCTCGATTATCCTGTCTTTTTATGCGGTGTAGGTTCGGAGGTTCAGTGGTAATTTCGTATTAAAGTGATTTAAAGGGAAGCTCAAATCTTATACAGAGTTGAAGCCAGCATCTCTGATTCACACTCTTTGAAATATCACAGTATAGAAATTTGGAGAGGGCGCTACGAGAACGGCTTCATCGTTTTACTAATCCTCCATTTAATCCACCACCGATCTTCTAGATAAATTTAAGAGAGGAAGGTCAAAAAGAAAATTGCAAAGTAAAGTAGTGTTTCTTTTAACTTCATTAAATGCATGACAAGTCATCCTAAGCGGCATATTTGTGCTACGTAAATATAATTTGTTATTAGAAATATATTATCCCAAAAACTTGTCTACTTATAAAATTTAATATTTTTTTTATAGATAATATTCAAAATTACAGACAAAACATAAAAGTAGGAAGAACTCCAACACATGTACATCATATAAAATAAGAATAACCTATTACAACATTTAAAATTAGAGACTTCTAATAATTAAGTTTCAAAATTTTGAGTATGTATAGTTTTATAGTATATATCATTTATTGAAAATTATAGAAAATGTTAATACTTTTATTTAATTTTACTATAGATACAATAAATTTAATTAAAATAAAAAATGTCTAATAAATTAGGCCACCATTCACTAAATAGAAAAATTAATACTATGACCTAATTATCCAAACATATGAGAAAAATAGAAGCACATGATAAGGATAAGTAAGAGAAAAACAATCATTTAAACTAAAGTTTTCGACATAGTGGTATAAAATTATCACCGGGATAAGCTTATCAAATCCTAAAATTATAAAAATAAAGTTTAACAAACTTTCATCATAAATCATAAACAAAATTAGTCGAAGTGCATGAAAGTTGATCCTAAACAGAATGATAAACTAAAAAAGGGATGATCTAAAAGATTATGCTCCAAAGCTTCAAAAGCCAAATTGCCTAGTTCCAATTTGCAGAAAGAGAGAGGGGGAGAATCCAAAGGTACAATAGAATACAGGGACTTGTTTGTACTCTTTATCATAGAGAAAAAAGGAGGGAGAACGTCAAGAACTGAAAATTCCAGTTCTTAACAAATAAGCATACACACCACTATAAATATACTATATAAAAATAACAAAACTTGGTTCTTTTTATTTCATTTCCTTTTTGTTTTCATACTATATTATTATACTAGTATTGTTTAGAGAGAGAGTTTTAAGTGTTTGAGTTGTTCACTTTGCACCTAGACAAGTTTTGCTCAATCCAATTGTAAGTTCTTTAATTCATTGAAGTTAGTAATCTTAATATTTTTTTTAATATGATATGGTGTTTTAGTATTCTTTGATGTATTATATGTGAAATGGATCCAGAATCTTGATGTTGATGATAAAACAATGCAAAAAGCTTTGAATTTGATGGATTTTGATGGAAAATGATCCAAAGTCTTGATATTGGTGGAAAAACAATGCACAGATTGACGCTTTGGTATTGGTGAATTTGGTTACTGAGTATTGTTTGATCTAAAATTCAGAGATCTGGGTAGGGACTAATTGGTTGAATTATTTTTTCTGCTTAATTGGTTTAAAGATTTGGTTTTTATGATCTTTTGAGTTGTTTCTCGATTTGGGTTGCTGGCAAATATGTTGAATTTTAATGTTTTTGGTCACCTTGACTATATATGTACATATATATGTGTTATATATATACATATATATCAAAGATTGCATTTTTTGTTATTGTTTATTCGATCCGTGTGACTATGTTGTTACAATTTGGACTTTGATCAGTATTGGTTACAGATGAAACCATGAGGGTGCTTTTATTAGTCTTGATATGATGGATTCTGTATTCACCTTCATCGTTTTCGATATGATGGATTTATGAGGGTCTACCATTATTTGATATGAGTTGACAATAAGAGTGAGATTTGCAGAGTAATATCTTAGATTTAGAAAAATGTGTTTTCTTCCTGTAGCGTGCCTAATTATGTTCCTTTGCATCAACTATATTGATTTTCCTGGTATTTTGGTTCATTGATTACTGATTTCAGCTGTGAACTTGTTGCTGAAGAAAAGAACTGAGTAGTCGCAAGTTCTTTTCAGATTCTATTTGCTAGAATTTGAATCAGGAAGATATGTTGAAGATCGGTCTTGTTTTGTTTCGAGAAACCATCCAAGGGCTCAGAACGAGAGAGTAACTGGGCTTATGTCTTTCTTGTGGTAGATAAACTTGATGTCTGTATCAAGGAAAGCTTAACACTGAAAAGGATGATGAAGAAGAAGAAGAAGTCATCATCAGGAAGTCTTTGAAGCAGTCTGATGATCAAGAAATTTTAGATACAGCACTGACATTGGGTAGCATTTCTATGGCCCTGGTGGAAACAGCTGGTGAACCCAGCGGGGCATGCTGGGGGACAAATTGACTGCCCCTTAATTTGTAACATTGGTGATAAATTCTATGAAGGTTTGATTCAAGTTCAAGCGTCTGACTATGGAAAGGCTTGCATCTTTAATCCTAGACTTCGCTCACTCACTCAGTAGTGGAGAGATTTATAGATTAAGGCGGCAGTATGGCGTAGTTGAACACTGGGTTTATTTTTCTTGCCAACTGCTTGAGTGGGAAGCTTTTGATCCAATCCGTCTCCGTTGGATGCACCTTCCAACCATGAATCCCAACGAATGCTTTCTGTTCTCAGACAAGGAATCTTTGGCAGTTGGAACCGAACTGCTTGTGTTTGGGAAGGAGGTACTGTCCCATGTCATTTATCGATATAGTTTATTAACCAACTCGTGGTCATCTGGTATGAGGATGAATGCACCTAGGTGTTTGTTTGGTTCTGCCAGCCTTGGGGAGATTGCTATCTTAGCTGGTGGATGCGACTCTCAAGGTAAAATACTAAGTTCTGCAGAACTCTATAATTCAGAATATGGAACTTGGAGAATCCTTCCAAGCATGAACAAACCCAGAAAGATGTGTTCTGGTGTTTTTATGGACCGGAAATTTTATGTCATTGGTGGTATTGGAGGAAGCGAGTCAAAGCTTCTGACATGTGGCGAAGAATATGACATGGAAACTGAAACATGGACTGAAATTCCAAACATGTCTCCTGTGCGGACAGGTGCGGACAGGGGTACTGATACACCTGCTACATCAGAAGCACCTCCTTTGGTTGCTGTTGTAAATAACGAGTTGTATGCTGCTGACTATGCTGACATGGAGGTAAGAAAATATGATAAGAGTAATCAGGTGTGGGTAACTGTGGGAAGGTTGCCTGAAAGAGCAGCTTCCATGAATGGATGGGGCTTGGCATTTAGGGCATGTGGCGATAGACTTATTGTGATTGGTGGACCTAGAGCTGTGGGGGAAGGTTTTATCGAAGTCAACTCATGGGTTCCAAGTGAAAGCCCTCCACAGTGGGATTTGCTCGGTCGCAAACAATCAGGGAGCTTTGTGTATAATTGTGCTGTCATGGGGTGCTGAAAGTTGAAAGCCTGTAGCACCATCTGTACTAAATTAATGCCCTTTGTTGTAAGGCGAAAGATTATCTTCAAGGTCACCCAGATTCTTGCTAATTGGTAAAATATGCCGACCTTTTTTGTCAGAATAATTTAATTTTTAATTTCCTTTAGGGAAGGTGTGACTAGGGAACATTATCAGATGTTACTCAAGATTCTACAAATGTTCTTTGAAGATCTTGAGTTCAATTTTTTAGTCTTGATTTAATTCTTCTCTCGTCAAAATGTCTTCCTCATTATCAGTGACTTTATATTCTCATCCAGCTTATAGCCTTATAGATAAGGGATAGTTTTATCGTTTGAAGGCCCAATAAATTTTGTTGTTCCTCCATCGACTGCTGAAGCACCTGCTTGTCCCTTCATTTCATTCGGTTTATGGTAACTGATGATTGATTGCACCATTAAGATAAATATAAACTCTGCTTGTTTGCACTTTCAAATGCCGTAGATGTACCAAATCTCATATTTCCTTACTACCTTCTTATCCTTCTAATCCTCTCCTATACAACAGATGATTCGAACATTTAGGATTCTTACTGTTGTAATGCATAATACTTCTCATACTGCAAAATCAGCTCATTATTTGATTGAAATTTATGAAGTTACTAAGAAGATTTGTTCTAATATTTGATGGTCAATGTGATTGCTATTGATTTCTCGTTCTCTAATATTCTATAATTGCATTCGATCTACAGTTCAACATTGTTTGATACTCTTGCTTACTGTTGATTCTTGTTGTCTGATGCTAATAGTAGACAAATCCTTTTTCTTTTTTTTTGAGATTTTACTAGAGATTTTTAGGTGCCACATTCCCACCTGTTTCTTTCTCAATACAGTTAGGAAAATCATGTATGTAGGTTCTTAAATCAAATGATCCAAGCATTTTCTGATTGTTCTGAATTAATTTACAAATGATTCGATCAATGGCTAAACCGCCCCCCATCCAACCGAACTTGCTCCATGCTTCTTTAGGTTTATTCTGCTTATCCCTGACTAAATGAGGCGATATTGAAGCGTTTTTTACAGCATTGAAACTAATTACAATGGTTCATGTGAATTGAGCTTTATTCTTACAGGTGAACACCATCCTCTCTTGTTTGTTGTCATCTATAGTGGTCATTGCTTCTGGTGTCCATTTCATTGAAGCTGGCATACATTACCTATATAGAATCAAGGCTTTTCATGCATTATTAACCAAAAAGACAATGTCAACTGTTTTACTGTTTGTAATCATTTGAATAGTAAAATTAGAAGCTTATTGAAGTGGGGACAATACCTGAAGAAAACAATAGTTGAATTAACTGTTTCACTGTTTGTATTGAGTTAGAATTAGTACTTTTCCCCCTGCAAATATTACACGTCCTTTTCTTTTCTCCTTTCATCTGAGCGTTGGATTTTACCTGAAAGTAGACCTATCTGGAGAGAGTAAACTATTTACTACTGATCACCATTTCTGCAGGTTGGGTTGCATAATGCATTAGTTGCACCAAAACTAGAAAGAAAAAAGAGAAACAAAAAGAACATTTTTTCTGCCAAACATGCTTTCTGAAGCTACATATATTGGGTTTTTCGATCGATCACATATGCTCTAGTGTACATTATGATCCAACTTTAATATTTTCTTATTTGCTGGCAAGATAAGTTCTTTAGAATAATACAGCCAAGTAACATGCCCCAAGGTCTAGAAAGAGATTTCTGGCAAAAAAAAGGAGGATCGGATTGCAAGCAACCTTACCTCTATGATCTGTTTTCAAAATAAGTTCATTTACGATACTCTGAAGTAATTATTACTAGATAGAAAAATGATTTGGCAAAAGCACAAATATGATCCCTATTAGGATAAAACAATAAAAATTTGGAAATACAAATTTCTTACATGGGCTGAAACATACTGAAACTGAACATGAACATGGATATATCAAGTTAGCTCTTAATATAAAAAGTGAAATAGTAGTAGTAGCCTGAAGTAGAGTTACGAGCATTAACTTTTGATCCAAGCATAATGCTACATTATTACAAGAGCAAGAAACATCAAGGGAGGATCTTCCGTCGCCGACGTGGTGTCTCCCTCTTCACAAACATTTTCTCGTATTCATTAAGAGGCCGGCTCGAGCCATCTGCCTGACTCATGAATTTCCAGCCACCACCATTCCCACGCTTTCCACGGGGACCAAGCTTCTCCACCATAAAATTCCATCCATCTGATGGTCGCCTTCTGCTATACTTGTGAACTTTCACCTGATTGGCCATCTGTAAACCAGAGATTGTCAATCTCATGAACTGCATTCTTTATTAACTAAGGAGTACTATTTTCTTTTTAGTGTTCTGTCCTATTAAGAGATGAATAAATGATGCGACGTCCTTTCCAACTGAGAAGATGTATCTACTCAATAGAGGAAGTTGGTATATCGAGAGGGATCTGCAGACTGCAGTTAACATTGTTCACATCATAATGATATCAAGAAGAACAGATAGTTGTTTACCTTCATCTTGTTGAAGTTCATTCTTTGCACAAATTCTTGATACAGCTTTTCATCTTCTTTCATTGATAGTTCATAATGAACTTCATCAGGATCCCTTGTCGTCCCATCCCAACCCTCAGGCATGACCTTGAAGTCTGGTTTGTAAGGTAAAGCTGCAACATGAAATTCTCTGTCGTGGGAAATGAAGTATCTACAGGGGACAACAGCCAATTACAACCACAAGAGAAGTCGAGAATTGCGACTTTAGAAATAGCTAGAAGTTCACTGGATAATGAACATGCAAGAAGTTTGCATTACTTCTCAAAAGCTTGCTCCCTTCTAATAATGTAGCATTACTTCTCAATAGCTTGCATATATATGAGAACCGAACAGCTGAATATAGTAACAGATAAAAGAGAGATGAATAGTTGATATATACGGAGTATCAACTCAAGAAATTCAAACACACAAGAAATTTAATCACTTCTTAAGTACTACTTACTCCGTTCCTTTTTACTTGTCTTTCTAGGACAATTTTTTAGTTTCAAACTACTTGACTTTCTAGCATAGAAAATTGTAATTCTACATTTTCAATGTACTTTTGCCTACTTTTTGTTATTAAATTATCAACCAACCAATGATATATTTTCAATTAATTGTCATTCTACATTTTCTATGTACTTTTTGACTACTTTTTTATTTTCTTAATCTATGTGCAAATGGCAAGGAATACAACTAAAAAGGAACGGAGGGAGTATAATCCTCCTTTCTTTAAAGATGAGTCATATTTTATTTGACTCATAAGAATTATGTCAATCGTAAGGTACATTCCAAAATATGAAAATATATAAAATATTTATGTTCAAAATCTAAAAGTTTATCAAGTCAAAACTTGACTATCTTTTTGGAAAGGATGGAGTATAAAGAAGAAAACTTCTAACTGTAACTCCGGATACTGAAAGCTTAAAGTTATTAAGTGTTCAATATATACAACTAACTCCATGTGTGCTATCATTTAGTCATCATTTAACCTCGCTAAACAAACGAACTTAGTGACACCATAAGTTGATCAACTATTTATACGAATATGAAATAAGTGCAGAAGCACCCCTAACTACCTCAATCAAGCTACAATTAAGTGCAATAAGAGAGTACACTACTTACTCAGGAAGGGTATCAAGAAGGATCTCGACTGAATCATCCAAAGGTCTGCCAAGCTTCTTCTCCTCTTCTTCTTCAATCTCCTTGAGCCACAAAATCGCATGAACCCTCTGCCTCATGATTCTATACTCTTTAGCTAGCCTCTCCACAGTGTAGACCTCTGGATTGTCCTTGTGCTTCTTATACATCTCAGCCTTCTCAGAATCTTTCAAATATGACCCTCTTGCTCCAGGCTCCCTCACCTTCTCCAAAAATATGCATAAAATTGGTTGCCGTTAAACCAATGAATCGCATGTATGCTTTGTAAACAGACGAAAATACTATATAGTGTCATTGTTTGTTCCCTATTAATATAGCACTAACATTAATCTATATAAAGAGCATCGCATGTATGCTTTGTAAAACACAACTAATCTCATCAGTAAAGCTACATCAAGTTGGCTGTTGGAATTTGAGGGGAAAAGATGCTGGAAGGCCTATTATAGAATCTCTGAAATAGATTACTTACAAGAGAAGTACTATTCATCAGCTACCTTTGAGAGAAACAAGCTTGTCACTAGCTTAATAAAGCATAGAATGAAGGGACTGTAACAAAATGTTGAAACAAACACTAATATGACATCAATATCTCCCAGCTCGAAACTTAAATAATATATTTATTGATATGAAAATCGATTTCTGAAGAGAGAATCTAGTACTAACAAACTTCAGGATATGGGATAGCCCATAATGATGAGAAGAAAATTCGAAAATAAAAACAATTTTTTCTTCAGATTAATAGCTCCTATCACCTATCAAAAAATGGTTAAAATCTGAGAACTTCGACATATCTAAATATGACATGATAATGCTCTTCGTCCAGCACACATATGATGTAGTCATCTAGTTGAAGAAACTATTAAAACAAAATCAATGACAACTATGGGCAGCTTATCACTAGCTTCTTCGAAGATCGATTTAATCAACCAGCACAAATGCTTATAGTATGAAAACAAAATGTATTCCGTTCATCCCAAACACATTACTTCCACAGCAACAACAAATGACAAAACCAACATGATGTTACAAACTTGATTAACTAAAATACATTAATTCAACAAACAAATAAAACCAACATAGAAGATTCAAACTTGATTAAGCAAAACACATTAATTCAACACCAACAAAAAGGCACAAACTTATCAAGCAAAACACTAATCTCTTATAAAACACATTAATTCAACAAACAAAACCAAGAAAAAGATACAAACTTGATTAACCAAAACACATTAATTCAACAAACAAAACAACAGAAAAAGCACAAATTTGATTAAGCAAAACACTAATCTCTTTTAAAACACATTAATTCCACAAACAAATAAAACCAACAAAAAGTTACATACTTGATTAAGCAAAACACTAATCTCTCATGAAACACATTAATTCAACAAACAAAAAATAGCAATACCAGCAAAAAGATACAAACTTAATTAACCAAAACACATTAATTCCACAAACAAAAATAACATAACCAACAAAAATGTACAAACTTGATAAAATCAAAACACATTAATTCAACAAAAAAAGTTACAAACTTGATTAAGCAAAAGAGTAGTCTCCTGCAATTGCTGATCCCAGTTATCAACAAACTGACGACTCCACTTATCCTCCTTCTGCAACTCCTTCACCACATCAATCTCCTTCTCCGTAAACCTGGCTATTGGGCCTGCCCCCAAGCTACTTCCCCATCGAAATGCTCTTTAGTCATCCCGGTGGACCACGCCGGCCCATCTTCCCACCCCACCTCATCTCCGCCGCCGGATGGGGTGGTGGAGAAGGCGGCGAGGGTTTTGAGGTGGGGTTTGAGAGGGAGTCTGAGGAGTTTTTGAAGTGATTGCATTTCTTGATTAATTGAAGATGGGAAATTAGGGTTTTAGTGATGAGGGAAATTGGGGTTCTTGCTGATTTGGGGTCAAGAGAATTTCGCAGGGTTAAGGGTAAATAAAGGTAGTATTGTCATTACATGGTTTAGCTTGTAGGGTGTCATTAGTGGTCGGTTTTGATTGGGGTGAATTGAGATGATTGTTATAATTTTCATTGAGTTGTTATATTGCCAATATCAACACAATTAGTGTTTGGATGGTAAACGAAGATTTTGCCCCTATTCAGAAGCCGCTGATAGCTACGTAAATTATTGCTACAGAAAATATTTTGGGCCGCTAAAAACACTATTTGGGTGCTGCTTATATTGTTTCCCTAATCACCGCCTTAAAATGCTTGATTATTTAGGCTAATGCACATAAATTGGGGTTTTGCAACTGGGCATTTGAGTTAAACAAATATAGAGGTTTAGTCAGATGTGTAGTATCAAGTATTTAGGTTTAGCCGGGAACACAGACATACCACCAAATAGTATTTTTTAGTATTGAAATGATCATTTTGCCCTTGAATATAATTTTCTCAATTGGTACACTTATAAATAGAGGGCAAAATGGTACTTTCACTTCAAAAAATACTATTCGGTGGTGTGTATAACAACTCAGGGTTTAGCCATTGCACTACCTTCATGCATTATCAACGGTCTCACGCACATATGCCCTTGAGCAATACGACGAAGGTAAATTACAAGATGTGTATGTATCACAAAGTGGGACGGTTTAAGAACATCAGTGATCGAAGCAGAGATAATTTTTTTATTGGTTAACATTGGATACTTATTCAGTCTGTTTCATTTAATCCGTATGATATCCATAAAAAAATCTTATAACATCGAATCGCACTGGAAAAAAACAATTCGCATCGCACCGAAAAAAATCGAAGTACGTGGCTTAGTGTAAAAACGGCATTGAATCGCACTGATGGCCATCTTCCCGAGTATTAGAAGTAACATAATACTATGGTCATTCCAATTATTCATTATGACACCCCTACATCAATTCCAAAACCTCGTATGTTTTCTCCCTATTTATAGGGTTTTCGTCCATTCCAATTACTCATTTAAAATAAGGTTAATGACATGGCAATCACTTATGTTTATAAGATATTACTACTCGATCACCTACCTTTCACAATGTCTTTATCAATCACCTATCTTTAAAAATGTAATAGTCGATCACTGTCTGCTAACGTATGCTAAGTTTGTCAACAATGGATAAACATGTGACTTTTTTTAAGGACATTTTAGTCCATTGACATTTTTTGAAGAAAATAATTATTAAAAAATAGAAAGGCCCTCCCCATGCCCCAATTGTTCTTCCACCAGCACCCCACCCCACCCGAATTCGCAACCCCTTTCCTCCTCCTCTTTCATCAACCGCCATCCCTCCAACCAATCACCACCACCAAAACCACCATATCTTCCTTGAAACCCAACTTTCTTCTATCACCCTCCCTACCCCGTAACACCACCCCCTACAAAGATATCACATCACCTCCACCACCAATTCGCTAACCAATCGCAACCACCTCCATCACTTGCCTCTCTCCTCATCTCTACCACTCACAAACAAGATGTATAAATTGTAGCATCATATTTCAATCCGAACTTGTAGAACTTCAGCCCTAATTTCTCAACCCTAAGTTGCATCATTTCAATCTAAAAATTAAGAATTGACTCTTTGATTGTGTTAGTAAATGAGGGATGGATTGAAGTAATTTTATTTGTAGAGTAATTTAGGAAATGAAAGAAACAGAGTATTTGATATAGGAGGATGTGTTAAGACGTATGATTAATAGTAGGTAGTTGATGTTTAGAGTAGTAGTAGAGATTAGAAGCTTAGTTAGACAATTCAATTGCGTGCTTTCATTGCTTGAGGTTGATACATATTTATAGTAGCATATGTCGGTGGTGACTATGTACTATACAAGTTGCTCTAATTTTCTAGAGCATTCCTAATTAATATCTCATTCCTAACTCCTAAATAATTATCGATCTACACAACTTTAGGGCAATTCCAAGATAATATTCAACTAATTTTAAAAAGTCTCTGTAAGAGGCATTACATTTTAACACCTCCTTAATGCCTTTCAGAATCCGATCGATGACGCATTATTTTGATTTTCGATATCACATCCTTCAAAACATCCGCCATTTGATATCTCGTGAAGTTTCTGTAGTTGCAAAGTTGCAAGTCTCGTAGATATCTTTTATAGACTTCGCTTTCCTCGAGGTTGCGATGTTGATGAAGTTGGTCCTCTAGGACATCGGGTCGCTCCTAACTAGTGATTCGTCAAGAACTTGAGTTGATTCTTCCCTGAGTAGATGGTGGCGCCGAGGGTCCCGCTCCTTCATTGTTATTATTGTGCCTCCTCTTTGGTATAACCTTCCTCGTATCTGCCTTTTCGGCTTCCCAATTCCAAGAGGAGTTTTCATCAAACTCGACATCTCTGTTGATCATGAGTTTGTTAGTTTTCAAGTGAGAAAATTGCCAAAATCTGCCCCCGATACGCACTGCCAGACTCGGCCCCTAATAAATGACAAAGGCCAGCTTACTCGTGTTTAAGATACAACAGCTAGTCCCAAATTTTAACTGTTCCTTTAAAGTTAACAGAAACGCGATTACAACTTAATTTTGGGCCAAAAAACGTATTTTAAGACTTGAAACTCAATTTTGGTACATTTACTCACTCTATTTCGAAGTTGCATTATAAATTGGTTCATTCAGATCGGGTTCATAGCGAATTTGGTTCATCCTCAATTGGTTCACTTTTCCTAACATTATGCTCTCTTGTTTTCTACAAAACAGGTTCCACAAATTAGTTAAAACCAGTGAATAAAAGGGAATAAGAGAAAATAGGATTAAGGCAACTCAACAACATAAACACAAAAAAACAGAAAAGAAAAGCACCTTGCAAGCTCTACTATTGTGTCCTAGGTTCTCTGCACACTTTACAAAGATATGTCCTAACCTTTGTAATGCTTAGTCTTGCCATTATCTTCAGCTTCAATGGGATTGACCATCCTCAAATGCTTGTTTTCAATTTTCTTCTATTCATAAAGTGGGCGGAGTAGGTCATTCTCTTCCAATTTTTGCACACAACTCAAACCCTACCACAAGTTGAATGACACTGAAAGCATACACCTTTTGTGCTCAAGTACTGTAACACTCATCCACAAAGTCTTCAACATTATCACCATTTAACCTTATTAAAGCACAAGCATGTTTGCATGGTATTCCAGTCAATTGTCATTTCCTGCATATGCAACACCTCTTTTCTAAGTCAACATCACATTGATTGGCTGCATCTCTAAAATACTTGGAAGCGCTATTCAAATACTCTTCATCGGCATACAACACGAGGTTGCTTTCACAATACCCAGAGTCTTTTCTTTGTCTGGGACACAATCCTCTCACCCACGCTTTTGCCTTATCCCTATTGCATTGCATTCTAATCAAAATAAGATCATTCACCATAGACATCAATGTCAAGATTGGCTTATCTCTAGCATCCAAAATCATTGAGTTAAACACTTCACACATGTTGTTCAATAAAACATCACACTGGAAATGTTTTCAAGGTGATTCCGCCTCCACCGACGGATCTTTGTCAAACCAAGCATAAGCTTCAAGATCTAACTTCTTCATTCTATCCATAGCATCTTCAAAGTACCGAAAGGATCAAGTGATGTAAGATCACCCACAAAGCATCCATGTATTCTTCATTCTATCCATAGCATCTTCAAAGTTCTCATGGAGGTATCTAACATAAAATTTGTGTTCTTACATTAGGGAAGGACTGCCTCAAGGCTTCAATAAGACCTTGTTTGTCCGATACGGCGTCCAATCATCCTCGACCATCATCATTCTCTACCCATTGTCTTTAAGATTTACAGAGGCGGCATAAGAACCATTCCCAACTATTTTTGTTCTCAACCTCAACAACACCATATGCAATAGGAAATATGTTGTTGTTAGGGTCAATACCAACTGCAACTAACAATTGACCCCCTCTCTTACTTTTCAAGTGACAACCATCTACTCCAACCAACTTTCTACAAGCATTTTTGAAACCATCTATACATGTCTTCCAACAAAGATACCATCTCTGAAATTCAGGCTTACCATTAACATTGTCTACAGTTTTAACATAACACTTTGTCCCGAATTAACCTCCTCAACCACCTCAGTGCAGAAGTCCCATATTCTTTTAAATTATTTAGTCTCATCCCCATAAATGGACCTTATGGTAGAAGCCCTGGCCCTTCATGTTTGCTATTTGCTCACATGTTGTCCAAGCTTAAGATTCATCTCCTTCCTAAAGTCAGAGGCCTCAAGTGTGGGGCGAAGTTTAAATTCTTTTAACATAATGTTTCGCTGACCATGAAGACTTTACACTTATTATCATACACCGATGGAAGTATGATCTAATGATTCCTAATTTTAGGTCCGGGGCCTCACCACTTAACTTTCTTGCATAAATGTACCACTTACATTCATCATCATTGCATACAACCCTCACTCTCTTATTTTCATTCCTAATGTACTTTACATCCCTTGCATCTTTAATACTCAGAGTACCAATAGTTGTCTTCAACTCTACTCTACAACTAAAAAGTATTCCAATAGCAAACCTAGGATTTCTTTCATCTGTTTTTGAGTTGTACTTAGGGAACCTATCTAGTTTACTATGATCATCATCATCACTAGAGTCATGCTCACTACTAAAAACCCTTCATCATCATTGCCTACACAGCCCCTATCACCTTCAACATTATTGATTTCTTCATGTATACTCTGTGATATAAACTCAGTGTGATTAAAAGTACCTATGTCTTCCTCAGCCCCTTGATCAACATGTAAATCAGACATAGCATCATCCTCTGCCATAACATATTCATCATCTA
Organism: Lithospermum erythrorhizon; assembly: GCA_019722365.1. NCBI lineage: Eukaryota > Viridiplantae > Streptophyta > Magnoliopsida > Boraginales > Boraginaceae > Lithospermum > Lithospermum erythrorhizon. The sequence goes on from JADFUC010001683.1 coordinate 2,371,115, forward strand.
TCAACACATCATCATCATCCTCAGAACATGAACTTCCATCACTTAAACTATCAGAATCTACCAACATTCTTGCATTTCTAGTCATAAAAACAGTCCTAAATTGCTAGATTCAAAGCCTACATCCTCATCATCAACAACGTCTTGCCTCATCTCCCTATTAATAGCTTATTCCCTCAACATAGACTCTAAATCACCATATTGCACAAACAATTCTACCTCTTTTCCTTTCTTAAATAGCTTAAGTAATCCCAACAAATAACTTTCCTTACTTAACAACCTACATCCTTTATCCAAATTATTCCTAAACTTATGATAAAACTTTGTTTTATCCTTATTACATAATGGCTTACATTCACTAACAAAGCCTCTTAAGTCTTCTATACTTAGACTATTCCCATTCACATAATCAAAATAATCAAATGCTCCCCCCCCACATATCTTGTGTAAGGGCTTCTCAATAACGCATTGCAGAACTCAAAATTGAAAGCCCTAAATTGATTTGATTTAATCGAAAATTCTAAATCGAATTTGGGTAATCAAAATCCCCAATTCGATTAGGGTTCATTCTTAATTCGATTTGGTTTCGAATTACCCTAAATCGAATTGCTCAGTAATTAGAAACCCTAAATCTTAATTGGGTTATTCAAACCCCTAAAATCGGTAGGGTAAAATAAAATTTTGTGCCTTGGAAATTTATGCCTCAGAATTAGTTTTTACCTCTATTATCGATTCATTAATAACCGATTTATCCGTCCGATTTCTGTACGCCAAATCACAAATCCTCCAAGTCGTTTTCATAATTCACGATCAAGTCAGAACGGATCAAAAGAGTTTAGTTTCCGTAGTTAAAAGACTGCTTGTGGTGATCAAATTAACTTACTTGATTTGGCCTCTTCAAGGTTTAACTTTTATAGTTGCTTAAACGGTTACTTTCGGCCGAACTCGATGTCTCATTTAATTCGAGCAATGGTTGCTGCCTTACAACGGGCCGTGTAATAATAGCCTTAATTACCCCCTTAATGGTGCGCCGAATCAAGCTGCTAATACTCAACGGTCTTATTTCGCTTATCGAAGCCGGACAAATAAGCTCTCTGTACTGCCTGACGCCCGCCCACTGTGGGGTCCGGGTCCATTTATTCGATTCTTCATCCCTCATCCTTCTCCGATGAGTCCAATCGGATTGGACTCACCTCTGGATCAGCCCATTTAATTATGGATTATCAACAACTCTAGGCAATTCCAACATAATATTCAACTAATTTTCTAGAAGTCTCTAGAAGAGGCATTACATTTTAACAGATTGCTTATTTGATTCAGCCCTAATCAAGCGAAGCTCTCAAGCAAGGCAAGAAGCAACTCTAAAGCTCAGTTCATATTCAGAAGGCCACGCTGTGCATTTGCTCAAGCAAAGCAAGCAACTCTTAAAGTTTGAAGTTCATATTCGTAAGGCCACGTTGTGCATTTGCTCAAGCAAGGCGCTAGCAACTCTAAAGTTTGAAGTTCATATTCGCAAGGCCACGCTTCAGGCATTTGCTCAAGGCAAAGTTGTAAACAAGTTGAAGTCATTTTTCTTGGATTAAACTCTCACTGCAAGTAAGTCAAAGCCAAATGGTAGGCTCAAGACCAAAGTTCTCCCCTATGAAAACTTACGACTTCTTCCAAGATTTGTAGGCACCAACTCGTGAAAGATTGTGTTGGTGCTGTTAGCATGACGCGGTAAATGGGCGAACGCGCGCGGCCCTGTCAGCGGGTAGTGCTGGTCAGCGGTGTTTACTTTATGTTCTTATAATTAATGATATTATTTATTTAATTAATAAATTGATTTAAATGTCCTCAATAAAAAGTCACATGTTCTTCATGTAATCAAATTAATTGGAGCTTAACAGAATTTTTCACGGCGAGACCAAGTAGGATAATTTTTAAAATATAAGTGATCGATAAGAACGTTTTGAAACATAAATAACATCTTATAAATTTAAGTGATTGTCCCTGCCATTTAACCCTTTTAAATATGCTAACTATTAAATGTTTCTAATAATAATGTAAGCAGTAGCTATATATGCAGGAGCAAAGCTTTATCTGGCAATGCCCATCAACTTCACATAGAGGACATAGGGTTCATATATATAGTGCTCATTATGTAGGACTCTCTTCGTACCATCTTATATGCAAAACAAATCATTCAAGTTTGGACGCTTATAGCTTTTCATCTACTCTTAATAAATTTTGATTGAACCTTAAAAAATCAAATGATCTTGATGATCATCAGTTCTATACATAATAGTAACCGTTACGTTTAATTTGTTTGATTTCCTACCTGAGTTATATATAAGCGCAACTTATCAAGCAATTCTAAATCATCATCATAACATGAGTATTTTTTGTTTTCTTGAAACTAAAGCATAAATAATAATCATATGTAAGTGTGAGACATATCAGCTTATGATATCATGGTACTCTTTAATCATTCTGAAAATGATCACAGCATTTCTAGCACCCTCATCAATCAAGTAAACCCTAGACTTGTTTTTTTGTAAGACACTAAAATTTGAATCAGTTCAACTGGATCTGGAGAAAGACCTTAGCAATTCAGCTTGCAAGTTGCAACCTACTTAATTAAACCTCACATATAATACAAATGTTAACAAACAATAATAAATGTAATAGGCTAATAATTGCAAACCATGCATACAATATTGTTGAGATCTTAGGATGAGTGGTCATTATTAGACATGCCTCCCTTGTTTCCTCCATAATAATGTCCAAAGGAGTCATCTTCTTCAGCCGCCTCCACAGCTCCGCCATTATTCCCTCTAGGAGCCGGTCTATATGAGTTGAAGACCGAATAATATAGGCCTAATTGCTCCTCCACTACCCCACCTCCACCACCACTATTCCTTTTACCATTATTGCTCAACGGAAGTTGAGTAGGGAAGTTTGAGAAATTCAAGACATTATTGCTTGTCAATAAACTTGCTCTATTTATATCTGAATTTTCTATATTCGGACTCGTATACCAAGAGTTTCCTTTAGCCATCTGATTACTACTTTGACTAGCTACCATTAACAACGCCGTTGCCGAAATATGACCTTGACTAGCTAAAATTGAGCCTGCACTTGATTGTAACATACAATTCCCTTGATGATTTTGCAATTGAAGTGGATTATTATCATCCTCCGACCGCCTTTTTCTGGTGCCAAGAGTGGCCTCCCCTACTGCCACATCTAGGTCCGTACCATGTAACAACTCTTGCTTAGCATGTAACATTATTCCGTTCAAACTATTAACAGTATTCCCATTAGTATTAAAATTCAACCCTAGAGACGAATTTCCCGTTGATAAACCAACTTGATTGAACATCAAACGGCGTTGTGATTCCTCAAAAACTCTCAATTGCGACGCCAAGAAACTTTGGTTATTATAGTAATTATTGTGCCTCAAATATGATGGAGCCGACATGGTCGAGCCAGAACTTCTCAAAGATATATTAAGAGAAGTGAAGTTAGCGGGGATGGTTCCGGTCCCCGTGGCGGCAATAACTGACAGCTCCGCCTGTTGGAGCAACCATTCGATGGTTTCACCATCGGATTTGTGACCTAATTCTTTGGTGAGCTGAAAAACCCTAGCGGCGCATGCAGCCGGAATGCGAATCCTACGGCCACGACCATCAATCTTAGTATGCCTATCTTTAGTTGATTTTTTTGGTTGGGGTTTCTTGATAATGGACGGCTCAGATGAATTGAGTGATTCATCATTGCTTGAGATGGCTAAAGAAGAAGGGCAAGTTGAACTAGGACAAGGTGGTGCATCTTGATATGTTTTCTCTAGCAATTGTAAATGGAAATTTGGTGACCTACTAGACATTGCATGAACATGATTATTTTCATCTTCCATTGAGATATAAAAATGGGTGTACTATTATGGGACTATGTGAATAAAGATAGGTATTTATCTATAGATGTCCCAAAACTAAGCCCTTTTGTGGGTCTATGAGGGTGTTTGGATAAGCTTATTTTTGGTCAAAATCAACTTATAAAGCTTAATTCCAAAAAGCAAGATTTCGTGATAACACCTAACTCCAAAAACTTATAAATAAAACAAAAAAGAATAATTAACTTTTTTTCCAACTTATGTTTTATTGATCAAGAATTTTACTTCATTATCTATCTATATTTTAAAATGTAGAAAAGTGATATAAATGAATATACCCTTATAAGTCATTTTACACTTCATACAACTTATAAGCTACATTACTCAAACATGTGATTGTTTTATTATCACTTATAAGTTGTTCACCTATAAATTACGTATAAGTTGCATTGTGACTTATAAGTTAAAAAAAATAAGCTTAGTCAAACGGCCTCTATATCTTTTTTCCCCCTTTCCTCTTTCCACTTTTTTTTTCTTTTTTCCAAGAATTGTTTATGAATTCAATTCAGGTGGGATCTGGCTTTGTTCGATTTTTTATCTGTATGGAAAGAGGATAGACAGTGAGGATGATAAGGAAAGAGCCAGTGCTAGCTTTAAGCAACAAACATAATGAGTGGGAAATATTTGAAGGTGACTATAGAAAGCAATATTCTTTCATGAGAATAAAGCAAAAAAAAGCAAAAAAATACATATAAACCTATTTTGGGTTCACAAAAGTAATTATGGTCTGCAATTTTTGTACTTTTTCAATTTAATGTTCTTGCAATAAATCTTTCTATTGATGTTGGACAGTACCTTGTTGATTCAGACTCCACGTGCGGTGTTTTCTCATCATTTCAAATTATAAATACAATTGGAGGCCAAGAGGACGAAGAAAACAATACTATTATTGGAGTAAAAAAGAACACAAATAGTGGGAATTTCCATCTAATTCAATCAACCATTGCCAATTTTACCGCTTTCTCTCTTCAATTAAATTGAACTTTTACTAAGGTAAATAAGAAATAAGAATAGTTAGCTATTCCATCTATTTGGGGACAAAATTATAACATTGTGTACATTACTAGAGACTAAATCTGCACCACTGTCACTAACTGAGATCAAATCACAATTCAATCCAGCCTTTCAATCTTTCATGTGAACAAGATGCAAATGTATTGTTTCTTCAAGTTACATCAAAGGAGTAATGAATTGGAATTTACTTGCATTTCACATCTTGATGAGTTGTAGTAGTACGTAATCCACTAATGCATACAGAATGGGCCATCCATGAATTATTATTAGTAGGTGAATGATGCATGTTGAGAGATCACGAGGCATGTCAAATTAATTCATCTTATTTGAGAAGTTTGTATCACTCCAATTTTTTGACTTTTTCAATTTTCGATATTGGTTCAAGACATGCCACTATTTCATCATTTCTTAATGATTAAACAAATTGTTCATACATGCATGCTAAAATCCAACAAACATAAGTACTAACTTAGTCAGGTTAAAAATACTGAAAACACTTTTATTCTCAGTGTATTTCAATCAAGTTCTCTATTTTAACAATGTCGTTGAATCAAGTTCCTTGTGTTTGTTGTCCGTTCATATACAAGGAGAAGGTTAAGAGGATCGGTTGGATCTCAAATTAGTCGTCGACTCTAAGTACAGTGCAGGCAACATTTGAAGAGCAATCATGTAAGGAAAAAATTGCAACTTTTGGAATATTTGCTTCTGGGATGAAGAAGATAGGTTGTCAAATACCTCAAGATGAGAATGTAAATGTTTCGACGATGAATATTCATTTGTCGGCTACAAGGATCCGGTTTGTCAGTTCAGGAAACTCCTTAACATCCTTGCCCCATAACCTGTTCAGCATATACTTAAAGCTAATAAGCTTATTTCTTATGCTTGAATGTATCATGGTCTACTGTGAGTATGTCGAGTAAAATTTGAGTGGCCAAGGAAAATGTAATTAAAATCAATACCAGCAGTTGATGCCGACAGCATTTGCTCCAGCTTTGTCAGCCGTTTCATCATCTCCAACGTGAACTGTTCTTCCAGCTTCAACATTTAACTGGTCTATAAACAATTACAATCATGAATCACAATGAAACTTGTTTTGTAAGTGATAAGTATTTTCAGAACTGAAGACAATTTCTTGCAGGAATGAACTATGGTTGCACTTAAGCTGTGTTTGGAAAATATACTTGACATCACCAATGTCTTGAAATCAAGGAATTTAAAACTTAGCCTGCTAAAATTTCGCTAACAAATTCCGGAAAATATACTTGAGATCCAATGTCTTGAAATCAAGGGATTTAAAACGTAGCCTGGAAAAATTTCGCTAACAAATTCCATTGGGATAAGTGGATGGATCTCACATTCCCCGTATGTTTTATATATACAAAAAATTCAGTGGTTTTGAGCAAAGGATTTGTAATCCACCCCAACTAAGTTGACCCATCCAGATGAAACTTACATGAATGAGTTAGCCAGCAAGGTTACAAAAGATCAAATTATGCAGATATGTTGTAGGTGATGATATATATGAGGTAAGTTGACTATTAAAAATCCTACCTAAAGCAACTCGGAATATCCTCTCATCTGGTTTTTCATATCCAACTTCGGAAGATATGATGACAGCATCAAACCTATAATATAGCAGAATGAATGTGTAGCAAAGATATTTCAGCAACTCTACGGAAAAATATTCTAAAATCTCCTCTACCTGATTTTTATGTTTTTTCTGCGAAGTATCCCATTTCTTAATTGCATGATAGATGGTGAAGTCTGAGGATCAAATGTCTTATTGCAATAATTATTCTCATATTTCTGAACTTTTCCACTTTCAAATCCAACTTATAAATTATTCATACAATTTCTTTAAGATGAATCAGTTACCCAGAAGATTGTAAATATTCCTCTTTCAACACAACTTCTGTTGAGTTCAGTACTTGAATCAAACTAGTACTTCATATATAACAAGAGGAAAGCAGGGACCAACTTACATGTCTAACACATTAAGATCCTCCAACAGCTTCCTCAGGCGGGTATCGAAGTTGGAAACAACAGCCAGTTTTACTGTCATAGTGTAGCAAGTTAAGAGAAATAGGAAGAGTAAAATTTATCTTAGAAGTGAAATGAAACAGAACAATCCTAACCTCCGGAATCTTTCAATACCATCATATTCTCAAGGGCTCCATCCGGAAGATGCCAGGCATTAGCATTTGCATAGTACTGTCAAAAACAGAAACTTGAATAGAATTATATATCAAATGACAGTAGAAAATCATCATCGAGAATTTCAACACTACTATTGCTGCTCGAAGTACAAGATTAACTGCCACATAGTGCTGGTTACTATATGTCTGTTCAATGTCGAGAAAAAAAAAACTATACATACCTACCTTGTATACTTCCTCAAAGTAGTTATCATCATCACAACCAGTGGCTTCAGAAACAACAAGCTTCCAGAATGGCTTTCCATCTCCCTGTCAATACTTCAGTATATCAGACTTGAGACAATTGTCTTCTGTGTGTAACAATATGACTATGACTGGCCCATATAACAGGGCACCCTAGTACACCCCTCATCAGCAATATTACATAGCTAATATGACAGCATGTGAGAACAGGCTAATGTCTACCTAACAAACCTGATAACGGAGCTTTTGGGGCCATGAAGCAGAAAATGCTCTCCTGAAACCTTGTTTTATTTCAGCAACAGTAGTTCTAAGACCTGTTATTGTTACAAATCGGACATACTATCAAGAATTGAACCATGTCATATTTTTACAGGGTTATTCAAAATCAATTGAAAATTAATCATTCTGGCTATTAATCAATAGTCAACTAGCAAGGGCCTTGGCCTCATAGGGCCCAATAAAGTGAATAAACTACTATGTAATGACAAATGAATAACATTAGAAACAAAAAATGTAATATAATGATGATATCGATGATTATGAGACCCTACTTACAAGAGAACCAAAAAAAAGTGTATTATGCCTAATTGAAACATATATTGAAATAAAAATTTAGGGGGGTGGGGTTCGAGCTAGCATGAATAGACTCAATAGAGTTTCCATCTATTGACTCAATAAAATTTGTTCTACTACGTAGAACAAAACTGTAAGGCACTGGCAGAGGCTAATTACATCGAGAGACTAACAACTAAAAATTAGTGTAGCATCCACAACTATAATGAGATCCAATGAATTGGTGTTTCTAGCCTTTGCTTCTTTTTCAAATCTTGTTGCCTTACATTTTCAATGGATTCTCTGACTAAGACATGTAACTACATATCCTTGTTTACCAAGATGTTCTTAAAATACTTACAGAACAGTGGCAAGGACATAATATCTATTTTGGTAGGTGCTCTTACTAGTAAAGTCAACACCTTCAAAATAGCTTCATCAGTAAAAATACCTTGTTGAAACTGGTGACGTTAAAAATGATATAATTCTTTCAGTTTCAGTATGAACTCTAATTGATCACCCTTCCACATTTAGAAAAACTAAGATGTGAGTAACAATGTTACTAACAAAGACGCCATATATCTGCCTCTTTCAACTTTGCCTTCGATTTTGAAGAGGGCCAAAAACAACACTATAATGAAAGTAATATATAAACAATACTCCTACATACAAGAATGCTCGAGATCTTCTGAAGTAAAAAAAAAATCTTCTATTAAAAAGAAAGCTACCATATTTTTGTCCGATATCAGCATAAACTTGTTCAACTGGATTCGCCAACTGCAGAAGGGTTCCACCAGCATCAAGTAACAATCCATCATATGCTCTCTTCAATAACTTACTTTCCCCAAAACCAACTAAACCAAGAAAAGGGAAAAGTACATAAAGCTGAGAACTTTACGACAAAAACTTCAACATATCTAATTTTAATCATAGAACTTAATCAAGATCAAACTAACTATTCCTGAATCCCAGAAACATTGTCTACTTTGATTTCCAATTGCCCAAATCAACGAACTTTGTCGCATCAATTGATACATATAACTTCAATTTGAATCAAATTTAACATATTAATACTAAAGTACAACAAAATTACCAAGAGTTGATACATTTCTCACCAAATATAATGCAACATAGGAGAATATACAAAGACTTGACCAAACCATAAAAAATAAAAAATGGGCAATCTTTTTGGGATTAGGGGAGTATAATGCAAACCCAATACAACAAAGTGCACAACACACAATAGTTGCATAATCAATAGCAAGAAAAACACCATATAACAAGCAGATTAAGTGATCAAGAATAGTGGGAAGTGATATTATTCAATGATGATCAAAACTATCATATTAATTCTGAAGTACACTAAAAACATATACTTTAATACATTTGTCACTAAATATTATACAACATATATAAAATTACTTGGACTCAACCATAAGAATCCAAATTAGGCAATCTTTTTGTTAATAGCAAAATATAGCAATCAGATTAAGCTGACCTGTGTTGAATTTCATTGTAGAAAGTGACATGGTTGATCTACTTCTGAATGAAACTGAATTAATTATGAGATTATTCAATGGCTTCACGGTTCTCAATATAGCAATTGCCTCCATATTCAATTTCAGATTCTTGTAAGTATCAAGAATTTATTTTTCAATGGTAGTTATAAAACGGCTTGGATTTTTTTTCCCTTTTTTTTTTCGGTTTTTGGGACGCGTAATAGAATTTTTTTTTTCAATTATCATTTTTTCAATTATCAACTACAATATAAATTCGATAAATTAATAATCAATTATTTAATAAACTCTTTAAGATATTTTACTGCCTCTCGACTTTAATAAAGGCATAAATTAATAATTCGTGTTTTTTCGCTTTTCTTTTCATTATTTCTACGCACGATCATACGCGATCGCTGCTTTTTTCGCTCTTTTTCTTATATATATATATATATATATATATATATATATATATATATAGAGATATATATTCCCCAAGTAATTATAAATTGCAGAAATCTGATAAATTACTCGTGGCACAGCTAAAATTGTAATGCCATTATATTTTACAAAGTTAGTTCGACTCATCTATCAATAAATCATCGCCTCGCCTCATATCGACTACACTTCTACTGGGCCTTATTTAAAGGTCAATTATAGGTGATCGGTGGTGGAGCTTGAACCGAAATGGGGTGGTCAAAATATTAAATTTATTTATAAGTTTTTTTTTTGTCACTGTGGAGGTCTAATGATTATATTTGGTGAAAAATAACTTATATTTATAGAGTAAATTGTAAAAAAATCGAAATTGAAAGAGTCATCGTTTTTTTTTATATCTTCTAAACTCCGTCATCGAACATGATGGAGTGGGTTAATTGAGAGAAAATGATGTGGTACTCATGGTAATTATTAAGAATGTAGGAGTAGTAAATTAGTAATAGTGTTAATTCATTGGATTTTCAGAAGAATACCACCTTTGACATTTTTATTTGACGATTAATACATTTATATTCTTTTTCCCTAAATACTATGTATTTTTCAAAACCAATGTTTCGTCTCGTTGATTAATGTGTTTACATCCCATCAAAGCTAAAATAAAATCTTGAGATTAGAGGCATGATTCAACCGAGCGCACTAAAATCGTTAAATATCAACATTTTCGCCTCTTATCCAGCTGCGGATTGATTCTCATAAGCGAAATGACCAGACAGCTTTATTCAAAATAAAGTTCTGGCCTCTTTATCAATCGTACATTATCCGTGATTAACTAGTCTCAGAATATCACAAGCGCAGTGACCGAGCGCCGTTATCGCTGGGATGGTTTGCCACTTATAAAATAAAGGGCAAAAGGCTTTAGCGCCCATTAGAGTATTTCCGACGCATATCTCCACCCACTGCCTTTCATCACTTTTTGTCTGCTTTACCTATCGACCTTTTCAAAGTGCACCACTTAAGTCATTTCGTGGAGGCCGATGCGTGATATCGACTATTAACTCATTAAGTTAGGTTTAGTGTAATTTTTGTATATTACGGGGTTGGGTTCTATTTTTCTTAACTCGTTCTTTATCATCAAATCCAAATAATTATCCCTTTTGAGTTGTTATACACACATCCAAATAGTATTTGTTTGAGGGATGAAATGACTATTTTGCCTCCTATTTTTAAGTATAATAGTTATAGAAATTATATTTAAGGACAAAATAGTCATTTCAATACTAAAAATCACTATTTGAATGTGTGTATATTGGTTTCCCTTCAATAGGTCAATGTCACAGATGTTCACCATTATTTATAACGCTGATTTGGCTTCCTTCCTCCAGACCTTCTCAAAGATCATTGAGAATCAGACAACTTGACAATGTAGATGGATTGATATATTCTTGGCCGATCATCTGAAGCTGGCCGAGTATTGACCACACGACGCGACCAACGCCGACTCCAATAATCTAAAAATTCATAACGTTATATTAAAGACATTTCAGACTCACATCGCAGTTATTACATGCATTTCATACAACCATACAAATTCTCAACGTTGTAATATACTAATCATTTTTGTTAATATATGTTTTTCTAGGATATATTTGTACATGTATTTATTAATTTTTTTTTTAAATAAATTAAAGAAAAAAAGCTAAGACCGGCTAATATCATAAATGCCAAGTAGCACGCACGTTGCCCCACATTCTTGCCAACCTCACAAAATGGCTCTTGATGCATTGGGGTGCCACCCAAGTAACATACAAAAGAAAAGTTAAGAGCGGTGGATTGTATATGAAGAAATATGATGGACGCTAAAGCCTTTTACCCTAATATAAAATCTTGATCTATTTTCACCATTGTCTGTGTCAAAACATTGTCCAGTTTCGAGTATCGATGCAGTACGAGGGGACGTGATCCATGGACAGACAAAGAGCAAGGCAAGAATTGAGGTCAAGTGTGACAAGGCTATTTCTCTCAAGATAACAACATTGTGGCCTTCAATACTAGTAAGTTATTACAAGTCTATCGTATAAACATCCATGTGTGATGATCTATATCATACTCCGTATGATTCAACTTTATGTATCTTTTTGACATTAAAACGGAAGCTACATCCAGTGCAATTATCAGGAATCAAACCCTGGAGATACTAGATCAATGAATATCAAATGGATTTAATATAATATATATGGTTCAGGCGATCCATGACATATTTAGCATTAGCCAATGCATGAATACAATCTTGAAACATGTGTATAAGTTAAACACAATAACTAAGTAGCCGTATTAAAGTGGCAAATCACTAACATGGTTCGGGGTGGGTGTGTAAACTGAAGGCAAAACTGATGATGGTTAATCTTTCGAGCTCTCTTAGGTTGCAACTAAATAGTAAGTCCATTAGTATCTGGAATTCAGACACTGGTTTTTGGCAATGTGCCTTCTTGTCTGTCCTGCCTTTTGTGGCTTTACAGTTTACGGTGTGGATGTGGAGTTGTCACCCACAACCCAGTACTGTTTCACTGCAACTAATATTTTCTCAGGAACTTGGGGACCATCCTCATGATCCATTAACTTGGCATTCCATCTCATGCCTCCTACAATCCTTTTGACCTTCATAAGCACATCAGCCCTATCCCGGATAATAACTGCGCCTTCTGGTCTCAAAATTCTGTCCATCTCTATGAGAATGTCTTCAAAGTCACACCTGCTCAATTGTAATAGTTTATGTATAAATTTTATCCCTCACGGTTGGCATAACATGCTAGAATTCACACTGAAGAACAGTATAAAACAATATTCAAAATTTAGCATCGGTCTGAAGTGAATTCATCAACAGATATATGATGATAGTTTAGTCCGTCTAATGAATAATAATCAAATTATAGGTTAGTGATGTTACTCACCCTAATTGATGTTGTAACTTTTAACTTTATTATCCTTAAAAAAAGAGTAGCACTTTCAATATGGACATACGGTCTAGTTGTTAGGCGTGAAAATGTTCTACTACTTGAGAAATAGATTATGTCCTTCACACACGAAGTTCAACAACTTATTCGAGTAACTCCTGCTGGTTAATTGTCTAGAAAAAAGTAACTCCTGATGCCATGCAGCAATTGTGAATTGGATAAATAATCATATAGAAGAATACTCACTTGTTCTTGTACAAATTGAAAAGGCCATGAGCATGAATAAGGTCATACGTCCTTGGGTATGTCGAGAAACCCTCACACCTGGAATATGAAAGCATAAATGAGAGAACATAATCTCAAAGGATTAATAAGAAATACAATAAGATATATCTGGATGAAAAGGAACAAACAAATGTTAAATTAGCTCATAATTCACTATCTCCCAGATATGGAAAAAGTAAACCAATAATTTAAGCCATAATATAAAAAAACCAATGACAAAATAATGATGATTGATAGTGAAAAGAAGTACCAGTCGTGATATATCCCAATCATTCCCCGTTCAAAAATTACACCCAAGGTCTTCCTGTTAGCAATTGTTGGCACAACATTCATTACCCACATTTTTGGAGATGTTAGTGCTGCACCGAAACTTCCCATTCCAGCATTCATGTCCATAACATTGCGATATCTTCCAGAATCAAGGATTTTGATAATCTTCTTATAAGCACTTACATGCTTTTTCCATGCTTTATTGTCTTCTTCATATGCTTTGACAGAGATTCCAGAAACTGACCCACTGGAGATTCTTGGGGGAACGGCATATAGTCTTTCTGGGAATGGCTTCAGATCATCACTATCAGCCTTCTCATATGGTGTGATGCATACCTCCATTTTCTTGTACCTAATAAGCAGAGGGTTAAACAGGAACGTAATAGACAAGCTTTAATTTATCAATATATGAAACCAAATGGCCAAGCAGGCAAAATTGGTACTGGTTAATGAGTACACAATTCTGAAAGTCTGTTAAAAAGTTCCACAGTAATTGCACACACAAAAAACCTGTACACTAATGTAATTAGCTCTCAATACTTAATTCTCGTATTATGGTCACAGAATCAGAACCACTTATACTCCACATGCGCAAACGGAAGGTTAAAACATTATATCTCTCATCCGAGCTTGCACTATCAGCTCATCATCTCAGCTGTTATCATTAAAAGGAATATTTTGTAAATTTACAGACAAAAAGAGATTGACTTCTTATTGGATGGAAGCAGAGTGGTTCGGAAAGCAATTATTCTCCTTAAAGTGTCAACATCGTGAAATCTTCAGCTTAAGCTCTTATCAAAATCCACATCAAAGAGGAAAGGAAGATAAACAATTTTTCTTTCATTTATTCATAAAATTTTCTTGTAGGGAGGAAGAAGGGGTTTTCTACTAGATTGTAGTGCACACTTGCTTGACACACAAAACTCGTTCTTTGAACACTTAATTGCACTACATCTCATCAAGGTACTAAGAACCTTCAAGCAAATATTAGATATGACAACTCATACCTGAAATGCATTGGTTAACTGTGGGTTTAATACAAGATAAGGCAAAGGGAGTCATAGGAATTTGTTATGCTTAATTGTTCTTCATGGAATGGAAGTAGTAAGCACAAAATATTTTCTCTAATACTTTAGTGTTCTTTTGGCAAGAGATATGAACACTAAGATCTAAGCAAGATACCATACCAGACATCATCAGGATCATCAGATTTGCAAATTTGAGAATTTCCTTCACGGCATGAATCAGCATCAAAACGTTTCTGCCATATTGCAATTTCACCCTTCTCAGATATCTTCTGCCAGCAGAGTTGCTTAGCTACCTCTTCAATTTTCCTTTGTTCCTCCTCTAGCTCCTCTCTTGGACGCTGCCATGCCTTGTAGTTGGTCTTCCAATTGATGGGAGGGCCAGAAAGGATCCAAAAACCACCAGGTCTAAGAACTCGATCAACCTCCTTCATATAGATTCCATCTGCATATAAATAGGTAGAAATCTGGGATTAATGAATTGATGTGAGAAAAGATTATTATGCAAGAAGGCCCACAACAGTTCTAGAATCCTGAAAAATTAGATGCCAATGTGTTTTAAGAGGGAAAAATGATTTGGGCGGTCATATGGTGCTTAAGCCTCCTTATGTGCTTAAGATTTGACTCAGCTCATTCAAAATGCTCACCGTTCCAACCCCATGGAATAAGGCAACGAGAACAGTGAGCCATGTCAAAGGCACCAGATGGGTATGGCATTTTTATAGTTCCAAGAACACCAATAACAGCTGGTACACCCCTTTCCAAAGCAAACTGAACCTGCGCTTCATGTGAATCTCTTGGTGCAAATGACATGGCTATTACATTTCTCTTCCAAAGGTATGCTCCCCAACTCGCAACCTGATATATATCAATGACAGGAAATCAAGCCGTATGAACCATAATACTAGAAATCATACATTTCTCTCCATGAGGAAACAACAAGAGAAAATGTTAGTTAAACAAAAAGATCAAGCATAGTCGTGCTCACCCCACAGCCAGTGTCCAATGCAGTCCGAACAGTTCCATTTTCAATTGGAATTACAGAAGCAAGTTGATCAATGTACTTATCTGCACCTTGTGGAAATTGGGTCCCTCCCCCTGGAAATCTAAATACATTACCTTCATACTGAATCCAGTTCTGAATAGCCTTCTCAACTGTTAAGCTCTTATATGGAGCATTAGCATAGGGGACATAATCGCGACTTTTTGGCCATGGAAACGGTGTCACGTATCCTTTTGGTGCTGGAATAAGACAATGCAACTTTTCTTCATCAGGAGGGCAATGCCTTTCGCGATAATTCATACTCTCTCTAGGGAATGTCATTGCACGCTGTTGATCTTGGCACGGTGTGTAATCAGTATACTGTGCATCACACGGCTTTATCTCTTTAACTTCTGACTGAGAATCATCACTAATGCCAGCATCACTACCATGATGTGTCTCAACATTAAGATCAGGAAGGTTATTGCAACCCTCGCTATTCTTAGTCACCTCCAAAGCTATACTATCTCCCTTCCCAAAACCACTTCTCTGCCATGCTCCCAGAAAAAAGAAGAAACAGCATAAACCGGCTACAATAAATACCGACACAGAATTTCTTGTCCTACCATCCCCCATGTTTGGTTTGATCGCCATGGCAAACCTGAAATATTTTCTTCGTAAACTTAACACTATAAAGAAAAATCTGATGTTGATATGCCTTCTTACTAGTTTTCAGAATCAAAGTAAACAAACAGATGAAGCATGTGATGAAAAGAAACAATGCATACTAAATAAATGGTTGTAAGATGCTTCACCTCTGCCATTGATTTGGAATTAATTGATTACTTTTCTAAAGTGTGAAACCGTCACACTAACGGCCCCTCAAGGTCCCCGCTTTGGGATACCACGGAGGAGTTGCCTTGGATACCACAGTCCACAGAGGAGTTAATTGGTTACTTTTCTACTATATACTCCAAGATGAAATCTTTCTATCTCATACCAAAAATGTCTAGATCCCATTAGCCCCAAATATGTGTCCCCTACCATATCACTATGATAATGACGCACTCAACATTAAATTGGATCTGAACAGATCTTCAATTTTCACTTCATTTACTCCATCTTTGCATACTAATTAATATCCCTTATTACAAAGGACATTAGATGTTTGCTTCAAATTAAAGGAAACCCAACAATCAATAAACCACTAAGGAAGGGTAGGTCCTACTAGATTCAAGTGCAAAAGCTTTCAAGCTTGTGAACTAGCCAAAATCCAATATGAAAGTTCAAACAACTAAATAATAGCCTTTTAATCAATCAAATTATGGAATCTCAAACAAACATTATGCATGAAACAAATTACAACAAAATCAAGATACCATTTTTATCACTCAAATGCAAAAAAAAAAATAATAAATAAATTCTTAAAAATACAAAAGACGAAGATCAAATCCAAATACCCTTCTCAAATAACAAAAAAAAAAAAACTAGTATCATAGAGCAAAAAAAAAACACATATATTCACTCAAATGCAGAAAAGGAAGCATTTTCCTTAAAACTAAAATCAGATTCAGATACCCTTTTCAAATAATAACCAAAAAACAATCACAGAACCAAAAAAACACACATATATAACATATTCACTGATTTCACTCACATTAAAATGATGCATAAATATCAAATAAAAAAACAATGTTGGTTTTCCAGATCAGCTTAAAGAATATTAAATAACAAACCTATGACATAAAATCAAATGATTTTACAAATCTTCCAAGTCTTCTTTGTAAGCTTTGGTAGTGTGATGATTGTTTTATTAATGTTGAAAAATGCAAAAAATATATCAAATTTATTATATAAAAACTATGTTCATGAAAAAATTGACAAGCCCAAAAGCTTTGAATTTGTAAAAGGGAATAATTTTTGATGAGAAATCTGTGTTTAGCTCTTTAGCAGATGCGAAAAAATATGATAACTTGTTCCTTTTATCTTGGTCGTCCATGAACTCATAATTCATAAAGAAGGTTTTTTATTTATTTATTGAAAACAAAATAAATGGTGTGAAATCAGCATACTAATACTAATAATACTAATGTACTCGAGGTCCGTATTATGGTTATCGCGAGGAATTGTCATGGATGTCGCCGATTGATCGGCACCAATTGGTCAGGTGGTCGAGATATCTTTTTAAGCAACTGTCTGGTCGGCTCGCTGAGAATTCGAATAACCATTTCATCTGAGTTTGCTCGCTATGAAAGTGAATTTGCGTTTTCTTTTAAGCAAGCTTGATACGAGATTGATCGTTATGAGAGTCGAGCTACATGATAAATGAAGAGGTGATGGTAATGATAATTATATTTCTAAACTTTCTGGGATTGAAACATGTTTTGGGAATTAATATACACTTTTTTATTTCTATTTAAGTTTATATATTTTTAATTTTTAAATTTAATGATTTTCATTGACTTTATCAAACCATTGCAAAATTTGATTGAGTCTGTGTAAATGTATTAGTGTATCCTTTCATTATAATAGTTTAATAAGATTAGTAGAGAAATTACTTGATGAGATTATGTATCGATAAGATTGTTGTTGTTTCGAGATCGTCGTTAATTGATTTCGGATAAACCGATGTTAAATGTACCACCAATTGGTTTAAGGGACAATCACGACGGCGTCTCAAGCTACCGAGTTTGCTCCACAAAGACATTTTATTGAGAGGAGAAACGAAACAGTTTTTACTTGGGGCACAAAAGCAAGCCCAAGATGAAAACTTTATTATTTTGAGCGATAAGGAAGATGACAAAAGGCTAGCATATATATAATAATATATTATTAGGCTAATATATATAATAATATATTAAGGGTTAGGTCGAGGGTTATAAAGAGGGTGACAACGATTGGGTTAGTAGTGGTGTTTGGGCGATAGATTATAACAATCTCTTTGAACCAAGGCAACACATTTGACATAACATGGGAATCGCGGGGCCTCATCGCCAGCCAAACCATTGCTTGTAAAATCACAAAGACAATACAAACAATGAAAGCGTATCACGCAAAATACTTATTATGCACTTAAAGGCCCAGGGGCAAAAATCACCTGCGACAAGTCCCCAGGGACCGAACTTCTCATAGGGTCATCGAGTTCAAGATACGCAACCGTCAATCGATCTATGTCAAAGTTAGGGACTCTTTGGTAAAATGAATTTCTCAGCAGCTGACATTTTTTACCCGTATCCGTGATTAGGTCGAAATTTTCTCCAACTCCTGATACCAGCTCAGCGATATCACGAATATAGTGAAATCGAACATCAATAGCCTTGGTCCTATCATGGAAAGCAGGATTTTACACGATTGAATAAGCGATTATTATCGAAAAAACTACAACCACATCTTTGTCAGAAAGCCAATTCCCGGACAATAAAGCCACAAGCCAAATAGCTAACTTTAAAAGCCCCGTTAGCGGCCTACGTATTCGGTCGGTAGTAGATAAAGCAGCCAATTGGTTAAAGTCGAGACTTCCAACTTATGCAAGAATCGCTTTCGAAGTAAATACATAAGAAGTAGTAGATTTCTATTGTCTCTATCATTAGCATAATTAGAATCTACATAGCCAACTAACTTAATCTTATCATGATATCTAGAAAGCTTCAGCCAAAGCATCAACGGTAGATTTCAAATACCTTATGACCACTTTAAAAGCGTTCAATAAGGCATGCCGGGATTAGACATATATCTACTCGAGCAAGTAACCGCGTATGCGATATGGGGCTAGTGCTAACCGAGATACCTAACGGAATCCTAGCATTAGAATATGACACATTCTTCATATCATTTATTCAGTTTTAGTCTTGGGAGGCGATCGCACTTAACAAAATCATAAGCAAAAGGTACGTTCACAAATTTAGCATCGGACATAGAAAATTTACTCAAAATCTTTTCAACGTATACTTTGATTTAAAACAAGTAGATTTCTTTTGTCTCTAATAAGGTTAAATGCCTAGAATTTCTTAGCATCACCTAAATCTTTCATATCCAAAATTATCACAAAGACATTTTTTAGCGTATAAATGAAGCACAAACACGGACTAGCAATCAACATGTCATCCATAAAGCAAAAAGAAATCTGAGCCACAGAGTCTATATTCTTAAAAGAAATCTGAGGGCAATGATCGGAAGCTTCTTTTAAACTTCAAAATGCGTCTGATTGTCAAATTTAATATTCCGTTGCACAGGGATTGTTTTAAACCATCTGAGGCCTTTTTTAACAAACCATAGCATTGTCGAGGCAATTTAGGGTCCACAAGCCCTCGGGTTGGTACATATAAATATTTTGTCAAGATCACCATGTAGGAAGCCGGTAGTAACTCAATTTTGTTTTAATTCCCGATTAAAATGAGCAACCTCTGTGACATGATTTAACAATAGTAAACTTAACCAAAGGAGCAAAATTTCGGCATAATCTATTCCCTCCTTTGAAATTAAATCCCTTAGGCATTGGAAATCAATGAGAATTGATTCCCTTTTATTATGCCCGTTGCGACAATTGTGTATCAATTCATTTTACGGGTTAGTTAAATGTGAATTCTTGTTCACACTTAGTAATTGTATATTACTAGTTTGGGTTCTCGTGATAATTTAAGGGTTATGGCGATTCTTAGATCTTACTCGTGTCGTTATAATAATAGTAATTGGTCAATTATTATTATTATAAATAAATATCGAGCCTAGAAGGTCACACCGCATCTGATGGCGTTGGATTATATTTCATGTATGAAATTAAACTACATTCCTAGAATTGAGAGTTGATTGTAATCATGAATATTCTCAATTGGGAATTTTACATTTAATAATGTAAAATAAATTTGATGAACCAATTAATTAATTAGTCAATTGAATTAATTGATAGTTAGTTGAGCTTGTTAGTAACTGTTAGTTACTATTAACAACTTGTTAGTGTTTGATTTTATAACGATTTAATTAAATTAAGCGAAATTTTATTTCATTAACTATTCGGTTGGGCTTTAAGTTTAATAATATAATTATACTAAAAACCTAATCATAACAAAATGATTAGCCAATCATTTGTAAGATGAATGCTCTATTTTTCATGAAGAGCATTGAGCTCTCAAGAAATATAAGGAAAAGAATTTTCTTCATTTTTCCAATCAATCGATCGATCTTTTGTTCCTAGCAACACAAGTGTAAGTTCAACCTCTCTGGTGCAACCGACTAGAGGCACTACATTTGAAGTGCTAGATAATGGAATTCAAAGGAGGCTTCGTGAAAGATTTGGAGATAGACTTCCGCTGGCATCTCTGTAAGAATTCTTGTATTCATAATTGTTAATTATGTATTTTAGATTAATTTATATCATTTTGAGGATCCGGGATGTATGAATTTGGTATTTATCACAAATGAAGTATACTTAGATTAAACAGTGGCCTGAGCCTACTCAAGTTTGATATATTTTATCTAATTTGATTGTGTGTTGACATAGTTGTTGGATTAATTTGATTATTTCGTGATTTATATATTCAATTGATGAATATATATAATATGAAAAAATCAACCATTTATATATGTTTCACATGTTTGGAATCATCACTTAATGTATTGATTTTGATGATTTGAAGTTTGCTAATTGTTTCATGAAATGAAAGGTTAAAAATTGATTAATTGCATTTTTAATTTGAGGTAGAATCATTTCTATTTTACAGTAAGGTTTAGAAATTTCAGAAAATTACGAAATTAAATCTGTGTGTTCACACGACCCTTTGGGGTTCTGTAATTTTTTGAATTTTTTGAATTTTTAGATACTCAAAAATTCATTGAATTTATGGATTGTTTTAGGTTTGTCGAAAAACTAGAAGTGTTTTCGATAAAATTCCCACTTGGGCGTGTTCAATAATGATATTGTTGATGTTCAGAAAAATCCCAGAATTTTTAGAGTCTCAAATCGTTTTTACAAAAGTTGCAATTAATTTGGAAAAATGGCGAAATAGTGCAATGGGGTCGCGAACTTGCGAGCGGCCTCCCGGGCCCGTCCGGTTCCGGAGTGGGCGTTCCGGCGACGGAGCGTCTTTCATCGGCCGTGCCTACGTCACGGCCTGCTGGCGTGTTGGTCGTGGGTGGCGGAGGCTGTCGTTTTGGCCGTTTAAGTTCGTCGTCCGTTTTAGAAAACCCTAAATGTATTTTATGTAATTATTTTTAGTTTTAAAATTATTGGTAATTATTAATTTCAATTTTAAATGTTAAATCATAAATTTTGTCATTAAGATGATTGAATATATATCTTGAATGGCATTAAATTTGATTTATATTTCCATCTCATAATTATTTTCATTAATTGATAATTTTTGAAAATATGTTTCATGGTGACTTTAAATTTTGAATTTTTTGGAGTTAATTACTTGTAAGTAGTATTCCATAAATTTAAGTATTTGTCAATTATTGTAATAGTATCATTAATCATGTGAATATTTAAATTCAAAATTTATATTAATTGATAATTAATTGTAAAAATAATGGGTAATTAATTAGTCAATTATGAACTACATTAATCTCATTTCATTTAATATATGACATTAAGTGCATTTATTTATTTAATATTTGCCCATATATATTGTTATGGAATGGAAAGGAGGTAGATATGACCAATTTATTTATTTACGGTCTGGCGTCTTAGGGAAATATTGTAAGCGACTTTTTGTTGAGTCGTATTTCTTTTATTGTTGTATTCTTTTACCCACAAACTGCGTCTTGTCTAAGTTGGGTTAGAGTAGTAGTATGTACTCTTGTGGTGGCGTGAAGATAGCATTTTCCACAAAGGCGGCACTTGGAACTTGAGGTTTCGAGGTCTTTGAAGAATCTGAAACTTGCACTTGTTAAGTCTTTGTCTAGGACTTATGTTAGCATTTCACTTGTTAAGTGATGTAATAGGTCTGAGGGTCATATACATATCTCTTAAATGTGTGTTATTTATTTATTTTTCATGTTGTGCATGTTGCTTTGAATATGTGCTATCATCGTGGTCGAATAAAGTTAAGAAATAACATTAATCTCACCAATTAAAATTTAAGCAACGTATCCACGAGCCAATTTTAAAGTTGTGAAATCGATTGCTTTAATACGGACACCTGCTTGTGATGGCGAGGTGTTACGGTTTGCGCTTTGATATGGCCGATGGATCGTATTTGAAGTGATTTCAGCTAACGTTGTGGGCTTTAGGATGATCGCTCCAATGTATTTGGTTTAATTGGGTATGTAACCGGTTTGTCGAGGAGATACAAGTCGAGTAGCATCTGTATGGTATGCTAGTGATACAAGGATTTATGTAGTTTCGTAGTGGTTGGTAACCTCTTTATTGTCTTTGGATTGAAAATGTATGCGGTGTTAGTTTGAATCACGGGCGCTAATAGACTGGTACCTGCATATTACTTTTACGTAATTGGTTGATAACCTACTATTATACTTGATTTAAAATGTATGCGGTGTTGCGTTTGAGTCGAGTATAGTAGATCTTGATACCTTGTACATTTTGTGAGATTTGAAGTACAGGTATTATATTTACAATTCATTTTGTAAATACGTATGGATTGTTTTGAACTACTCTGTTTATTTTAAGTTGCATATTTCCTATTATGTTTGGCATATTAAGTTTACCTATTTTATTCACCATTCATTGGGCAAACTAAATGCATGACTTTATAATATTAATAACTAAGTTAAGGAGAAATCCGAATGACTTGTTGAAACAAAGTGTTCTGGCGATCTTCTTGACCCCATTCTGCAATCGGTTTATGCTAATAGAGGATAAACTTTAAATACTACAAACATTTAAGATTTGATTCAATCATGAAATGCGTTGCATGAACTTTGGTTCAGTGAACAAAGTCACATGATATGATTGAAGGAAAATTGTTTTGATTGTCAAGGTGATGATGCTATGAAGACCAATATGTCATATTGTCTAGCCACAAAATAAGTCTTAAATGATAAATAGTTTGATCTCTTTTATATTTCGATTGAGAAAAACTATTGAGAATGATGCTTGAATGTTGTGTATCTACATTTGAGGCGTGTGATGGTGTTAGTTTCTTTAACATGATGGAAGCATGGTTGTGGTGTGAGAAACAAAAGCATGGTATGTAACCAAATAAGCAAATTATCTATTCGGTTCTCACGTCGCTTGTACAGTTAGTGAACATGGAACGCTATAAGTTGGGATAATGATTAAGCTTCATTATTTGAACTTTAAAGCATAGAAAGAAGGATTTTTAAGTAACATTTAGGAATTGAAAGAGAGATTTGATTAAATCTCATATTCTTTTTAGTATTGTATGCGTATGTTCATTCTTTTTGGGAATTAAATCTATTACGAAGTCTACCCACCATGCATAACCTCTCCGAATTCTTACTACCTTGAATGCTTCATATCTAATTCTTTATTCTTAAGACCATTTACAACAATTTCTAAGGTGACTTCCGTCACATCATCTTAATAGCAGATTTAACATCACTAAAAGAATCGGGTATAACATTTAAAAGAGCAATGGGAACATAATCATCTATATTTTTATCGCCTGCCAACTTAATATCATAAATAAGTTTAGTAAAAACATCAAAATTTTCTTCTATATCCTTAGAAGTATCCAATCTGAACTTAAAGAACTACCAGTAAGAACATTTTACTAGAAGCGATGAGGTTTAGGTATAGAGACTATTCAGTTTATCCCCGAAAGTTTTAAACGCTCCGTGATTCAACTCTAATACTTGAGAATCAGATAAGTTCAAATAAATCTTGGCATATGCATTTAATTCATTTCAAGTTTTTATCATACATTCTGAGTAGAAGGATAGGTTGTTAACAACCTTAAAACATTTTTTCTTGAATTAAAAATATACTTGATTTTTATTTCAGTACTAAATGGACTTTCCGTGAAAGCGGAGTCACCATATTGATTTGCAAGAGTCATATTTCAACAAATATAATTTAGCAAATAGTAAGCGTAACACAAAGTAATTTGAATTTTAAGCAATTTAACAACAAAAAACCAACGAATAAAACTCAACAAAATATACTAACTTAAGCGACGGAGACGGAACCACAGTTCGGTTCAACAACAATAAATAAAAAACTGAAATTTAAAAGGGATCAAGCCTCTTTACCAGTGCGAAACTTTACGGAAAAAGTTTCGACCTTACCCACCCCGCACGGGGATTTTTTAAGCTCCGGAATATGAAAAGTCAACTGTGGCAGAAAAAGTCAAAGCTGAATAGTCTTTGTTGCAAAAGCGGTGTAAGCGGATGTAAAATGCTGTGTGACTGCGTCTTTGTTCACGAACCTCACAACAAAATTCTCTGCGACACAGCCATTCCGCAGCGGGCCAAAATGCGTAGCGGCGCTATTCATCGAATCCTTCACACATTATTCAATTGCTCCGGCAAACAAATCGAAACGCGGCTCGTCTGGCGGTAAAGTTATGGATGATAAGATTATGCGTCGTTTGACTTCGAGATCGCTGATTAGTGATTAGGACAAACCACGATGTCAAATGTACCCATGGTAGTCAGAGGGACAACCCAGTGAAGCGTCTCAAACTCTCAAAGGTTTACTCACAAAGGTATTTTATTATTGAGAGGAGAACAAAAGAACAAGTTTTCCGCAAGTGTACAAAACAACTAAGATGAAACATGCTGGCTTGATAAGGAGAAGATGACAAAGGCTAATATATATAATAATATATTAGAAGTTAGGTCAAAAGAGATTTGTAAAGAGGGTGATAATAATTGTGTTGAAATTTGAGTAGTGTTTGGGCAATAGATTATAACAATTACTACTCTATGATACGGAGTATCAATTATACTAAAAGAAGGAAAGCAGCTATTTATTAAATCATGTAGCGATAGAAAAATAGCAGCCACTTTGAACTTATGTAGCCGAATATTACTCATATGATGAAATTCGGGATCGAATTCTTACAATGACAAGGGCCGATTTAAAAAAAGAAAAAAAAAATGAGGGGTTGGTATATTTTCAAGACACAAGGTGTTGGAAATATGAGATGTTATATCTGATAAATATGTATTCGTTGAACAATTAGATTGTACAACCTATTATTACATTTAAATAATAATAAGTTCATATATATGTTAATTATTGGACAATTAATATATTAGGTAACTTCGATTGACATTAGGGGTTATGATCAAACACTAAGTCGCTTCATAATCTATATATTAATAAGATGTTCGATTAAACATAAATTAATATATTCTTGTGTCGAGCGAGCTTTAGATGTCGCCTGACAACGAAATCGAATTATAATTTAATTATAACTTCCGGTATTTAAAATATAACTGTATGAGAATATTGGAGCGAAAATCCAATAGTTGGAATACACCCCTACAGTCGATCAAGATGGGTAGGAGATAAGGGTTCCGGAATCTTCCTTTTGTGGAATCATTATTGTATATTCTCTCTAACCACTTTATGTACCTTTATTTTAGGGATAAGAAGTGGAAGGTTCTAGAACCCCACTTTGGTCGATTAAGAGGAGAAAATAGACGATAAGTTTGTGTCTTAAAACTTTAATATTCTAGAATGTTCTCAAGGAGGTGGAATAGTTTCACCACATCTCTTTGAAAGCCATAAAAGTAGGGATTTTGAGCCCTATATATACGCCACTTTTGGAGATGAAAAACTTGCACCAATTATTTCAACTTTTGAAGTTGACAATTCTCTCTCTTCCTCTTCTTCATTTAAGCGACTAGTAGGTGTCCAACCTCATTTACAAATTAATATTTTAAAGAGCTCTAGTAAAGCTCACGGAGGGACTGCTCATACATCAATGCGTGATTCCATTATTAGAGACAATCTACGCCGATTGTTCGTGAGTCTCTTCGCATTTATTCCGCCGCAAATCCCCTCAAGAAAGATACACACTTCAGATATTATTGCTTTTATTATTCGTAATATCCTCGCTTCGCTTATTGTAATTGTTATTTTTAATTGTGAACTAATACTAAAGTTCGTGGAAATACACATCGAACGGGGCAACACTATACACACACCGTATCAGTAATTTTTTTAGTAAATGACACTTGCCCTTAATGAATCTCCTAACTACTACACTTCGCAATAGTGTGGCAAAATAAGCCATTTCACACCCAAACCCAACACTATTTAAGCAGGTATAATAGCTCGATCGAATGTGCATCGCACTGTTAATTGAGTTTAGTCAGGCAAAATTCGCACGAATTGATGTAGTATTGTAGTGTTCAATGTGTATTTTCATAGCTTTCAAAACTACGCCACAAAAGGACACGTAATCATACATCTACCCAAACTATCATAGCATACACCAGGCTTGAAACAACAACACCATGTATTTCTTCCTATATTAGCACACACACCACATTTTTTTACTGCCTTTCTTTCATTAATAATCTTTTCAATTATGTTTCTATCATCAAGCTGGGATCGCTACATCAAATTCTTCTTCAACATTCCTACCTAAAATACCAAAAATTGCATTAACAATTAAATTCATTAAGGAAACATGTAGCTATAAAAGATTTACTATAAAAAATCATGTAGATCTTTGAAGAATGATATCAAACTTTACATTTGATCAAAAAATGAAATACGCGAAAATAACACAATTAAGATAAATTGAGTTTTGGTGATTGTCATGATGTAGAGTTAAGACACAAGATGCAAATAATGTATGTCTCCAATGTCAATTTATAGAAATTGAAATAGTGTACGTTATCAATTAGGTGAATACTAATAAAGTATTAATATAATTTCTCAACCTCATAAAGATAGTCATAAAAATTATATTTATTGTATTTAACATGGTTATTTATATCACAAAGATCGATACATAAAGTGATGCCAATTATCTACCATATCTTTTCTTTAATTACACTTGACGTACTTTTTATTTTAGATTTTAATTTTATAATATAAACATAATATCATTATCAATAAATGAAATTCAATATATATGGTAGGATGGTAAAAATAAATAGATATGATATTTAATATTTATACAAAATTAAATGGTTCACAAGTACTTTTATATATAGGTTTGATGTAAAGTAGGAGTACAATGGTCTAAAATTTTTAGTTTATTTGGAGGAAAAATAGTTTTTCATTAAACATTAAACAACATCATTTTTATAATGGTTAGGTCTTTGACCGACAAATTTGTTAGGAAAAGATTATATATTTTCTGATGTGTCTTCCAAATAACATGTTCTTCTTTAATTAATTATACAACACGCATCTGCGATATTTTGATTAAAGATTTAACAGCATTTATACATATTTTCAAATCTAATATATTAAAATGTATGGAAAAGATCAAGTTTAAAATTAGTAAAAAAAAAAGGGTCATTAAATGCAGCTTTCGTCTTATCCGAGTTATCGTGGATCTATAGAAAAGTGATTCTAGGGCTAAAAATCGAATTGAAACTCTGTAAATTCGAATACATTTAAAATAGACCTACCGCTTTATGAGTTTGAGAAGAATCCCAAAAAATATAAGCTTTCAACTTTAAGACTGAATTGATTTATGTTAAATTAAATTGATTTATTGATTTAATGTGTCATCAATTATATACTAAAATATTCATATATAACACGTAGACCGAGCCGATTTAGTAACAATATTGTTCCTCACCATTGTTTTTTTTAATCCCATTTTCACTGACATTTCATCAATAAATTAATTAAAAATTGAGTTTACATCATTTTCTTACACAAAGCAGGAGGGCTTGCCCTCTTCGTAAAGTATAGTACTTCCTCAATTTAGCAGAAATTTTTCTATATTAGTTATTTTTAGATCTCGATTTTTTTTAGTGTCCAGTTAAACTAATCTTATGTGTAAGCATAAATTCTGTTTGACGAATCATTCCCATCCAAGCTTGTTCTCATACAAGCATTTGGATCAGACACTAATGTTAAGATTTCATAATAATGAGTTACATGATAATTTGAACTTTATTATCTCATCTCAAACGAGTTACATAATAATTTTCATAGTTTTGAAACTATGCCTTGTTGAAAGGACACGTAATCATACATCTAGCCAAACTATCATAGCATCGCGGGCTTGAAAGCTTAATGACACCATGTATTTCTTCTATATTATTATACCTTGCGCCCACGTTGTTTCTTGCTTTCTTTCATTAATAATCTTTTCAATTATGTTTCTATCATCGCTTGGGATTGCCATCAAAATCTTCAACATTCCTACCTAAAAATACCAAAAAATTGCATTAACAATTAAATTCATTAAGAAACATAGAGTTATAAAAAATCTACTATAAAAATCATGAGAGGTCTTTGAAGAATGATATCAAACTTACATTTGATCGAAAAAATGAGTGTTGTGAAAATAACACATGTGAAGATAAATTGAGTTTTGGTGATTGTCATGATGTAGAGTTAAGACACAAGATGCAAATAATGTATGTCTCCAATGTCAATTTATAGAAGTGAAATAATTATGCGTTATCAATTAGGTGAATACTAATAAAGTATTAATATAATTTCTCAACCTCATAAAGATAGTCATAAAAATTATATTTGGCTGTATTTAAATATGATTATTTATATCATAAAGATTGACATAAAGTGATGGTTGAATTGTCTACCATATCTTTTCTTTAATTACAGTTGACTTACTTTTTATTTTAGATTTTAATTTTATAATATAAACATAATATCATTATCAATAAATGAAATTCAATATATATGGCAGGATGGTAAAAATAAATAGATATGATATTTAATATTTATACAAAATTAAATGGTTCACAAGTACTTTTATATATAGGTTTGATGTAAAGTAGGAGTACAATGGTCTAAAATTTTTAGTTTATTTGGAGGAAAAATAGTTTTTCATTAGACATTAAACAACATTATTTTTAAAATGGTTAGTTCTTTGACCGATAAATTTGTTTGGAAAAGATTATATATTTTTTGACGTGTCTTCCAAACAACATGTTCTTCTTTAATTAATTATACAAAATGTACTATGATATTTTGATAGAAAAATTTAATATATATTTTTGAAATCTAATATATTAAATGGTGGGAAAAGATCAAATTTCAAATTTGTAAAAAAATTCGTTAAAT
Organism: Lithospermum erythrorhizon; assembly: GCA_019722365.1. Taxonomy (NCBI): domain Eukaryota; kingdom Viridiplantae; phylum Streptophyta; class Magnoliopsida; order Boraginales; family Boraginaceae; genus Lithospermum; species Lithospermum erythrorhizon. Next base: position 2,400,607 of record JADFUC010001683.1, read on the forward strand.
ACGACTTCGTCTTATCGAGTTATCGTGGATGCATAGAAAAGGAAGTGATTACAGGGCTCAAAATCAATTGAAACTCTGTAAAGTCGAACATTAAAAATAGACCTACCGCTTTATGAGTTTGAGAAGAATCCCAAAATATAAGCTTGACAAAAGCGAATTGATTTATGTTAAATTAGATTTATTTATTGATTTAATGTGTCGCGTGTAATAACCGGTAACGATTAAATCAATTAATAAATTAAAATGTGGAGTTATTAATTTAATTAACGTAAAAATTGGACCCACTTTATATTTCATGGATTATAAATGTCGATGTTAGAAGTTAATGGTCGAATAGGTTAAATCGAGACATCACTTAAACTAAAAAGCGATGGGTTTTCGCCTGTAAACTCCTTTTCACTTACTTCCCTTGTGCCAAACAAGACCTTAAAGAAAAAAAATCCATCCTCACATGTAATAAACGTTACGTTAAAAAAAAAAAATTAATTTTTCGATTCGATTGGTAGGACCGGAGATAGTATAAATAATTTAGATAATAATATTATTTAAGTAAGAATTATTTGAGCGAATACATTTATAATTTAGTAGGAGTAACCGGGGGTAATTCGAGTTAAGTTAGATCGTTAAGTCGTGCGATAAGCTTCGATTCGGTTGAAGAAGCGCCAAACTCTGTCTTGATTTTCCAAGACTTAGGTGTTAAGTCATCTGTCATGCAATACTTAAAATATCATGAAATAAATCTATATAGTTTTTGAGAGCTTTGGCCAAGATCCACTTGAGCCCAAAAGACACAAGATTTTTTCTTCCATTTCTTTCATTTTGTTGCTAATAAAACCTCAAGTCAATTAATGCAAGGTTTCCCAGCGTCTTCCCCTGCAATTTTAGGTAAGAAAATAGAGTTTTGGTTGATTTTTGAGGGTTGACTTTTGGTTGACTTTTTACATAATTCAATTTTATGATGAATCTTAGTTTGTTATGGATGCTATGATGTATATAAGTGATGAATTCATGACTTAGAGGTCGTTTGAGGATGTTATGGTCGAGTTGACTTTTCTAGGTTTCGGTTGACTTTTTGGGTTGATATTTTTATAAGACTTTAAATGTGTAGGGAGTTTAATTGGGACCTTATTGTAGTTATTGTGATGTTAAAATTGTGATTTAGAAATTGATTAAAGGGAGTTAGGTTGAAAAAGTGTGATTTGTAAGTTGAGTAGTAATTAATATTTTGGAGTATAGATTGTTAATTATGGACTCGATGGTTAACTAGAATGAGCATAAGTTAATTTTAAAATGTTAAAATTATAAGGTGGAATTCTAAGCGGGGAGATCGATTGGGTTGTGTCCGGCGGGATTATTGATTTGTTGTTTTCTCCGTCATTTAGACCGTTTAGAAATAGTTCGCTAAAGTTGAGTAGCGTGTCTTACAGAAGGCGGTATTGAAGTAGGTTTTGATTACACTTTACGGGTTTTGTTGGGCGTTGTCGTGGAAAGGGCGGAGTTACCGTGATTGTGTCCGCAGTTTTTGTGGTAGCTAGCGGTGAGTACTTATCTACATGGTGTTCTTTACGTACTTACTTTAAATTGTGTGAACATGTTATTGTGCTCACGATTATGTGAGAATGATGTACATGTCATTGTGTTATGATTGCATTGAGAATGATATACATGTAATTGTTGAATGATTATGTGTGATTCATTTGTGTGAGCATTGATATGATTATGTGATTATATTATGTGGCGTTGCATTGCTTGAGGTAAATGTAAGCTTGAACTCAACTTATATTTCTTATTTAAAGCCTTGTAAACCTTTGTTTATTCTGTGGCCTTGTCGGCGTATGGCCTTGTCGGCGGTGTGTTTGACTTACGATTGTGAGATGTTTTAGGCGTGTGCTTGGATATTGGTGTTTGGGAGTAGAGTGGTTGGTTATTGAGAGGTGATGGTTAGAGTTATGTATGACTTGAGGTGACTTGAGTATCGAGGATTTGACCACTATGTTGGGATGATTAGGGGTTAGGTGACTCTCGTTCCTTGCGGGATATGTGGCGCTAATGGCCTTATACTACATTATAAAACGATATGACTCTTTTGATCACTGTACGTATTAGATTTAGCCGGTGTGGGCCACATACTACGGTATAGGCATGCGGTTTGGCCTTATACTCACGGTATAAAGCGGTATGAGGTGCTGCCAGCTTTGCTATGTGGGTGTCGATTGTGGCCCACATACTACGGTATAGGCATGCGGTTTGGCCTTATACTTTGGTATAAGCGGTGTTTATTAGCGATTTGATCCATTCCTGCTTGAGGTAGGCCAGTTGGTATATGCGCATTAGAGTGATATATTGTGGATATATGAGAGATAGAAGGTGATAGGTGATGACTAGAGTTATAGTCGTTTGTTGAGTCTCTATGATTTCGTGCGGATGTTTGTGTGCCTTATTGAGACGCTTCTATTATCTTGACATGTTATGCACAAGCCTTCTTTGGAATATTATTGCCATGACTTTATGTAATAACCCGTTACGAAAAACAAAAAAAACAAAAAAAAAAAAAAAAAAAAAATTTAAATTTTCGATTCGGCGGTGGGACAGGGGACTTTAAATAATCTCGATGATAATATTATTTCGTAAAATTTTTTGCTTGAATTACATTTATAATTTAGTAGTTTTTGCCATGGAATATTTTATCTTTGGAATCGAGGGTTCGTGGAGATTTAGAATGCGATAAGCGAGGAGAAATTAACTTGGCTTAGAGCAGGACTCGAGTTTTTAAATATCACAGTCATGCTTATCTTCCACATCATCATTATCAAACACTTCATCATCATCTTTTTTCATGCTATGGCCAAGAAATATTACCCCCTCCCCTTAAAAATTTCATTTTTTCCATTTCTATAACCGATTGTCGCTCGAGCTTCAGAATCGGTTGTAGAATATTGTTCTCCAATCATTCTCTTGAGTTAAGGTAAGAAATTTCAAAGTCTTCGAGATATTTCTTGGGTTTGACATAGTTGACTTTTTCCATAATTGAATTACATGATAAATCTTAGTTGGTTATGGAGTTACGTGAGCGTATTTGAGTGATGAATTCGTGATTTAGAGATGGATTTAATGACGTTATAGTCGAGTTGACTTTTAGGTTTGATTGACTTTTTATGTGGATATTTTTATAAGACTTTGAATGTGTAGGAGGTTATATTGGGACCTTATTATAGTTGTTATGATGTTAAATTGGTGATTTAAAATTGATTAAAGGGGTGTTATGTTGAAAAGTGTAAATTCGAGTTGAGTTATAATTGATATTTAGAACATAGATTGTTAATTATGGACTTGATGATTAGTTAGAATAACACAAGTCGATTTGTAATGAAAAGTGATAAGATGGAATTTGGGGAATCGATTGGGTTGTGTCCGATGGGATTATAATTAGATAGTTTATCCGTCGTGTTAAATTTGTTTAGAGATAGTTCCCCCTAAGAGTTGGTTATGTATCTTAGAAAGCCGGTATAGTAGTAGGTGCGATTATACTTTACGGGTGTTGTTTTAGGCGTTGTCGTGGAAAAGGGCGATTACCTTGATTGTTTTTCGCGAGGTTTTGCGGTAGGTAGCGGAGGGTGATCTTTATCTACATGAGGGTGTTCTTTGCGTCTTTCTACTTTTAAATTGTGTGAACATGTTATTGTGATATGATTATGTGAGAATGATACTCACGTATTATTATGATATGATTATGTGAGAATAATATACATGTCGTTTGTGTTATGATTACGTGAATGATATACATGTAATTGTTATATGATTATGTGATTATATATTACGTGGCGTTAAAAGATTGCTGGAGGTACGTAATGGCTTGACTCCCAACTTATATATGTGATATTTATGTGGCCTTGACGGCACTTATGATTTAATGGCCTTGTCGGTAACATGATTTACACGTGGCACTTGTTGGCGATTGTGTTTGACTTACGGTGTGAGATGTTTTAGGCTGTGTTCTTGGATATTGTTTGGGAGTAGAGTAGGCGGTTATTGAGAGGTGATGGTTAGAGTTATCAATGACTTGAGGTGACTTAATTATCGGGGGTGACCACATAGTTAGGATTAGTGAGGATTAGGTGACTCTCATTTCGCTTGCGAGGATATGTGGCCGCTATTGGCCCTTTATACTACAGGTATAGCGTGCGGTTTGGCACTTATGCTTGTTATAAGAGCGGTATGGCCTGTTTTGATAAAGCTTTGCTGTGTGCGTTGTCGGTGTATTTTATCTTCACGGGTATGGCGTGCGGTTTGGCCTTATACTTCGGTACCAAGGCCGGTATGAATGCTGATCACTTTCTTTGTGTGCATTGTCGATGTGGCCACATGCCGGTATAGCGTCAAGTGCTTATACTTAGTGTATAAGAGGCGGTGTGCCTTATACTTAGTGTATGAGTGCGATGTACGCTTTATACTTTGTGTATAAGTGCGGTGTGCATATACTTTGTGTATAAAGTGCGATTTTGACACTTATCTTTGGTATAAGTGCGAGGTGATTGTTGATTAGTCCATTCTAGCGGTGGAGACGGATTGAGTATATGCGCGTTAGAGGATGGTATCTTGGTGGGGGATATGAGAGATAGGAGGTTTGATGACTAGAGTTTTTAGTCGTTGTTGAGTGCAATTGATTTCTTTATGAAATTGTGTGTGATGAACCTTCTATTATATCTTCATGTATTATATGCGAGATTTCTAGCGGAATTGGTATATGACCTTTTTAGGTAATCTGGATATATGTATTTTATTCATATTTGACTATTATAATATTGACTGTCTCGTTCCGTATGGTAAGTTCACCCATGTGTTAAGTTTCACTAAGCCTCATGACTTACACCCACTTTTAGCGTTGGGCATTTCATTTGTGCGGGTTATTGAATGATCGGTTGGAGCAATTTGAGAGTTTTGTTCAGTGGCTAGGTGGCGTCGGGTGGCGAGGATCTCGCGGTCGATTTTCATGTGTTGTCAATTGTTTTGATTGTTGTATTTTTCCTTTTGAAACTTTAGCCTTGTCGTTTGTTTTTCATTTTATATTCGAGGATCTGATGCATTATCGTATGTTGTAGCACTTGCCGGCATTACTTTATTTTAGGATATGTTGTGTATATATATATGGGTTTTGTCGTTTCGATATCAGGCGATGGATTATAAATTTTTAAAATTTGTTTTGATTTCAGGAAACTTAATTGTGATCACATTTTTTGGATAAACAATTGTATTTTAAAGCGAGTCGTCCGTCGGTTTGGTGACTACGGTGTTCGGTTACAATGATGACTCTACTTTCGAGGCGGCCGACCTGGGGCGGAGTCGTCCACTGATAGGTATCTGGATATATATATATATATATATATATATATATATATATATATATATATATATATATATATATATATCACGTAATTTATTCATGTTGGGCTATTATAATATTATGCATCTCAGATTACGTATGGTAAGTTCACCCGCATGTTAAGTGTTCACTAAGGTTCGCGGCTTACGCCGCACCGCTATGGGGCGGTATTTTCATTGTGCCGGAGTTGACGGGCGGCTAGATTGAGCCGAGGCTGTTGGAAGTTTATTCCGTGGCTAAGTGGCATCGGGTGATAGAGGATCCCTCAGCGATCGATTTTGATGTGTTGTCGGCATTTTTGATTGTTGTACTTTATTTTCAAACTTGTATGTCGTGATTGTCACTTTGTATTACGATGCGATACTTACACTCTTTTGTAGCCTTGCCGGCATTCTTGTTTATACGGGATATGTTGTATATATGGTGTTGGTTGGTTAGATATCCAACGATGGATTTGTAAAATGTTAAAGCGATTATTGTTTGAGGCATATTAATGGAAATAAATTTTTGGTTGAAATAGTAGTTTTTTAAAGGCGAGTAGTCCATCGGTTTGATGACTCACGGTGTTCGGATATAATGATTCTCGCCTCGGAGGCGGGTTACCTCCCCTACTGACATGAGCCACTCCCTCTCCCCCATGATTTTTATTTCTCCTCCGTTCTCCTCCCGTCTACATGAGCTTTGGTCCTCAAGTGCTTGGAGAGTTTACTCTGTCATCCTCTTCGATTGAGTAAAAATTTGAGATCTTTTTGAGTATTTTATGGGTTTGAATGGGTTGACTTTGTTGACTTTTTTGTGTTCGATTTATATTGCTACAAGCGATTCTTAGGTGCTTAAATTAGTTGTTCTTGAGTTAAAGTTAAGAATTTGGATGAGTATTTCTTGACGTTTGTGGATGTTGACTTTTTGGAAGTGGATTTTGACTTCGGTTTGAGGTTTAATATGACATATAATTATTATCTAAGCTTAGATTATATAGTATAGGGCCTTGATAATAACGATTTTGGGTTAGAAAGAATGTTGAATTGTAGTTGTGTTGACTTTCGAGTTGACCGGGTTGACTTTTTCAAAAACGTTTTAATGGTATAAGTAGCATTTCTTGGACCTTTGGTATAATTGTTTTGAGGGCAGGATTGTGATTTATAATTTGTTGGATGAATATATGTTGAAATTAGTTTATTAGATTTGGTTAGTAAATGGGTTTTTGTGGTTAAAGGTTGTTAGAAATGGGTTTAGTTGGTTAAAAAAGTTGATATTTTGGATTGGTTAAAATTGTTTAAAGTGTTAGAAATGGCATTAGAGAGGGGGCCGAAATGGTTAAGGTGTGGGTTGTTTGAAATTGCGTCGTTTAGTTTATCGTTTAAGCTTAACTAGTAATATTTTACCTAAAGTGGTTAATTGGTACTAAAATTTGTTAAAAAGAGAATTTATAACGAAGTTTGTAGTAATCGTACTTTCGGTGTTTTGTTTAGACTTCGGAGCAGCGGGAAGGCTGCGAGGTGATTGATTCCCAGAGGCGTAGTGAGCAGCCAAAGGTGGGGATTTATCACTCGTGTGATAATATTATTTACGTTTGAGTGAAGTACTTGATAAATAGATATGTGAAATTACGTAATTATTTTATGAATTTATATGATGAAATTTGTGAAGTTGTGAAATATTGAGTTGTGTGATGGATGTATTATGTATATTATGGTTGTCGTTTTACATGAGATTGTTTGTATATGTATATTATGGTAGTATGTTTTATATGAGATTGTTGTATTATGTATATTATGGGTGCCATATTAAGATTGTTGTGTGATTGTTGCATGATTGTTTTATCTGGGGTTGTTGTGATGTTAATTGAGTCGTGTGTGGTTATGTTTTGTCATGGTTGGTATGTTTGGTGTGATGTTGGTTGTTGGTCATGCTTGGTTTCATATAGAGTAGTCACACCATATTAGGATGTGGGCATGTTGGAGTGGCGTGTAAGTGGAAATGCAATGCCGGATGGGGGTGCTTTATGATATTGTATGGGTGATCGAATGGTGGGCTTTGCCCAGGAAAAGGATATGATATTATATGTGTGGCGAAGGGTGAGCTTTGCCGGGAAAAGGATATGATATTATGTTGTATACATGGGTATTTCTACCGAGAAAAAGGGCAATGACATTATATAAATATGGGATCTGATTATTGTGTGCATTGTCTTGCATTGTCTTTGACGTTGGGAGGATATCCATTTGAGTTTAGAATGTTGATAATGTCATACTTTTATTTTTAGCGGGAGTTTTGGTATATTTTTAATGTGGTATAACCGTTGTGTTTGAGAATTTATGATGTTTTGCTCGACGATTGTGACAGCGTCTTATCTAGCGATATAACATGTGGATTAACATAAGTTGAGTCCTCCCAAATGTATATATATATTGATGATGATTATTATTATTAGCGATGATATGGATATTTTTGGTATGTTTTTATGCGTGTACGTTTTTCGTGTACTTTCGTTGGTGTGGATAAGTTACCATCCGGGTGATACGTTTCTACTAAGCTGTCTAGCTTGCGCTGACCTCCGGATTGAGGAGCGGCGTGAGAAGCTATTGAGTTCGTCAGTGATCGTTGGTTGTACTTAGGTGAGAGGCGGGTGGCGGATCTCGGCGGTCATCTTTTTACTCAATTATTTTGGTGCTGGGACTCCGTATTTTTGTTTTTTGGTGTTGAAAATTTATAAAGCATTTTATGGGTATTTTGGACTTGAAGTAATGTTATGAAGTTTGCATTTTTGGTTTGGATTAGGTGGCATACGATGGTTAAACTCGCATGGAAACATTTTTGAACTTTCGAACTATTTCACACTTTATCAAGCTATAGGGTTTTATTGATTTTCAAGCAGGTTATTTTTTGTGTCAACATACGTATGGTGACTTCAGTATACGGAGTTGATAACGACTCAACACCGAGGGCGTCTACGACTCGGGTGGGCTAGATTAATTATAATTATCGGGCGTTAGAGTTGTTTTTAGCTGAGTTACGAATTACGAGTTATCGGGGGATAGGGAGGTTTTACCATCTTGTTTGATTTCGGTGTTAGAAGCTCGTAAGTTATTGAACAAGGGATGTATTGGGTATTTGGGTTATGTAACGGATTTGAAGAAAGATGAGCCTAAGCTTGAAAATGTCCGGGCGTGGGGAATTTGAGGATGTGTTTCGAAAAGATTTGCAGGGACTACCTCCGAGCGAGATTGAATTTTAGATTGAAGTGGTAGGGAGCCGACTCAGGTATCTATGGCGCCGTTCGAGAATGGCTCAGAGTTGAAGGAGTTGAACGCACACGATTCTGCGAGTTGTTGGAGAAGGGGTTTATAAGGCCAATTTATTCTCCATGGGGTGCTCTAGTATTGTTCGTCAAGAAGAAGGATGGAACGATGAGGCTTTGTATTGATTACTTACATTTGATCGGAAAAATGAGTGTTGCGAAAATAACACATGTGAAGATAAATTGAGTTTTGGTGATTGTCATGATGTAGTAAAGACAAGATTCCAAATAATGTATGTCTCGAATTGATTTATAGAAATTGAAATAGTGTACCTTATCAATTAAGTGAATACTAATAAAGTATTAATTTAATTTCTCAACCTCATAATAGTCATAAAAATTATATTTGGCTGTATTTAAATATGATTATTTATATCACTTAGAATTGGCAGCAAAAGATGGTTGAATTATTACATCATATCTTTTCTTTAATTACACTTAATTTACTTTTTATGTTAGATTTTAGATTTACAATATAAACATAATATCATTATAAATAAATTTAATTCAATCATCTTACTAAATACACTTACATATATGTGGTAGGATGGTAAAAATAAATAGATATGATACTTAATGTTTATACAAAATTAATGGTTCGTAAGTACTTTTATATATAGGTTTGATGTAAAGTAGGACTACAATGGTCTAAAATTTTTAGTTTATTTGGAGAAAAAATAGTTTTTCATTAGACATTAAACAACATTATTTTTTAAATGGTTAGTTATTTGCCCGGAGCAAATTTGTTTGAAAAAGATTATGTATTTTCTTATGTGTCTTCCAAATAACATGTTCTTCTTTAATTAATTATACAACATGTTCTATGATATTTGATGAAAAATTTAGTGCATGATATATAATCTTGAAATCTAATATATTAAATGGTGGGAAAAAATCAAATTTCAAATTTGTAAAAAAAATGGTCATTAAATGCAATTTTTGTCTTATCCGAGTTATGGTGGATCTATAGATCTGAAGGTAAAGTTTGCCATCGATATTCAAGAAATCTCGAAAATCTAAAGGCATATTTACTTCCTCCGCTATGGTAAGATTCTTGCATAACTCTTTGGTGAAATAACAACTATTGACCACATGCAGAGCAGTTTCAGGTTCCTTGTTACATAGCTTGCATATAGGATCTACTTGAACCTTCCTTCTTATGAGATTATCTGATGTTGGCAAATTATTGTTAATAACCCTCCATGAAAAATGTTTGACTTTTCCTGGTACCTTTAGCTTCCAGAGTTTATTGAAGTATTTGTTGGTTTGTGTCATTTGGCCTGATGATTGATAGTACTCCTGTGTTGAGTCCTTAAATGCATGATAGGCCGAGTTTACTGTGAAAGTTCCCCTTGGATGATGTCTCCATATCGATGTATCTGGTCTGTGTAGATTTGGTAATGGGATTTTGAGAATTTCTTGTTATATCACATGTCCCAATGTCTGCATCAATAAGCTCTGAGATTGTGATTTTGTAATCTGTGTTTGGTTTAGCGGTGTAGTAGGGTGTGTGTGACCATGTATATGGTGTCCACCTGTGTTGCCATATATTGATAGTCCCACCATCGCCAATACTCGAATCCACTGTTTTACTTAGCAAATCTCTAACTTGTAATAAACTTCTCCAGGTATAACTTGGATTTGTTCCCAACTGTGTTCCAGAATGTGCCTTTGAGGGAAGTATTTTGCTTTATAAATCCTGGCCAGTTGACCCCGAGGATCTGTGATGATGCGCCACACTTGTTTGGTGAGTAATGCCAAATTGAATTGAGATCTGCCAGGCAGTCCCCATTCTCTTTTGTATTACATAATTTTTTCTATACTGCCCAGTGTATTGTTTTTTTTATTCTCAGAAGATCCCCACCAGTAGTTGGATAGAATAGAGTTGATTTTGTTGTACACATGTTTAGGCAATAAAAAGTACTGCATAGGGTAGTTGGGGATAGCTTGTACTATTGTTTTAATGAAAACTTTCTTACCTGCCTTAGAAAGTAATTTGGGTTTCCAACCATCAAATTTGGAATTCAATTTATTGCTTATGGAGGAGAAAATCTCCTTCTTTGAAGTGTATAGAGAGGTTGGGAGTTCCAGATATTTTCTATGGTTCGCCGCCTCTAGCATTCCCAAAATGTCAGTGATGGTAGCCTTGAGTTCCCCTGACACATTGGGGCACGGACATAATTTGCAGGGGTTTATTAGTGTCTGACCAAACTTCATACTACTTCAGGATATTCATGAAAGTTATGGCCTTAGCCATCGAAGCCTTACCTAATAATAATGTATCATCGGCAAACATAAGATGGGAAAAGGTGGATGTATTTGCTCCGAAACTGATACCTTGTAGTTCCCCTACTACACATGCGTTCTTAAGTAAAGAAATCAGTCCTTCAGTGCAAATTATGAATAAATATGGAGATAGAGAATTCGCCTTGTCATATGCTTCCACTTCCAGACTCAAAAAAAGCAGGCCGAGTACTATTAGCAATCTTGAATATGAGGCTGAGTCCGTAATCCATGATTAGATTAATCCACTTATGACTAAAATGCAATTGAATCATCATGGCCTTAAGAAAACTCCCATGATCCTATCATGACGCCATCGTGTCTAGACATGTACCACTTCTCTTAAATGTCTTTTTATTTCTTTTATAAAATGATGAGCTCGTAAAATGACATTATACGTGATGAGCCTATTAGAGACAAAAGGCACTACGGGTTTTGAAATAATATAGAATTACATTTTTAAGTCTCATAGCCAAAGACTTTCCAATGACTTTAGCCACCGTATTGCGGAGGGCAATGGGTCGGAAATTTGACATACTCATTGGATTCTTAATCTTGAGTATCAAAGTAATCAAAGTAAAATTGAATTAGTATAGCAAAACCCCATTATTGAGATAGTTCAATACCATGGTTGTAAGGTCCGGCCCAACTATTTCCTAGTAGTGTTAAAAGAAATGTCCTGACATTCCATCAGGGCCAGGTGCTTTGGTGCCCTTGATTGAGAATACATTGTTCTTCAATTCTAGAGGAAGAAAAGCCTTGTCCATATTAGTTACATGCGGGAGAGAATGCTTTGCTGTTGAGATTATACAAAGTAAGATTTCTTAGGGGAGATTCCGAAGTGAAGAGGGCCTGGTAAAAATCTGTTGCCAGTTGTTGTATCTCTTCAGCCTTAGTGAAACTTGCTCCGTGTTCATCTTGTAAGACCATAATTAGGCTCATATGTCCTTTTTGTGAAGAAAGGGCATGAAAATAAAGCGATATTCTGTCCATGCTTAACGCCGTTCCGCTCTTGAGCGTTGTCTCCAATATTCATCGTTGGCTTCACGTAGCTTATCAATTTCCTTAATCAGAGAAATGGCTTCAACTTTGGACCGTTCGTGATAGTGCCTTGATTAAGTTTGTCCAATATTGGCTGTTTCTAGTCAATCTTTTGTTGGACATTCCCCAAAGCATCACGTTTCCAATTTAGTAAATTACAGCACACTATTTTGGATTTTCAAGGTTTCTTCTGAATCTAGGTTTGCCCTTTCATCCCGTTTCGGTATTACTTTGTTGCTTAATAAAGGAAGATGATCCGAAGTGTTGCTAGAAAGATGTATCAACTTTGCGTCTGGAAATTCATCTATCCACTCATTGCTAGCTATACCTCTATCCAGTCTAGCTCTAGTAGAGTGAGGATAGGTGAAATTGTTGCAACAAGTGTAAGGAAACCCAGAGAAACCAACATCAAAAATCCCACAATCCTCGGTCATTTGGCGAAAATAATTCATTTGCCATTGTGGTCAAGGGTGAGTTTGGGAAACATGCTCATAATTGAAAAAAACTTCATTAAAATCTCCAATGAAAAGGGTAGGTATCTACGGATGAAATGAAATAAAAGCGTAAAGATTAAAGCGATAATTTCGCTTGGAAACTGCTTACGTGGTGGCGTAGAACCCACCATTCGCCAAGGTTCTATTCCTGCTTCCTTAACAGTAGCCTCTATATGATGTGAGGAATAGGATAAAATCTCCACCTCTAAGTCTCGGCTCCAAAGTTAAGCCAATCCTCCTCGTCTTGCATTGGCATCTACCAAGAAGGCTTGTGGTAGCTTTATTTTGCTCTTTATGTTGTCCCATTCATTCCCATGTAACTTAGTGTCCATAAGGAAGACTATTTTAGGCTTATTTGATCATTAACCCAGCTAGTGATCGAACTGCCTGGGGTTGCCTAAACCCCGACAGTTCTAGGCTAAGATACTCATATTTGTTGGCTAGACTGCCCTGCAGCCTCAGCCGATTGAGAAGAAGAGTCGGAACCATCCAATCCTGAACTAAAAAGAGATGGTTTCTTGCTTTGAGATCTGATGCATCTCACCACCTCTTGCATCATCATGCTGATCTGAACCAATACGTAATGGACCAAACCTGGGTAGATACATTAGGGAATCTTCCCCCCCTCTTATAGTACCTTCATCAGACAATTTAAACTTGGATGGACCCTCTCCTAGAGCTTTAACGTCAGTACTGGGCTCCAGATCTTCCTCTAGCTTGAACAGAATTTAAGACTTCTCCGAAGGTGCTTTGATCTAGAGGTCAAAGGCTAGATCTTTCCATGGGTCTGCTCCCTCCGGTAAATTGGGACACCGTTTTACCCAGTGCCCTAATAACCCACATCGGAAGCATAGATTGGGAAACCTCTCATAAGCTATGTATCCCGAAATCAGATTGCCCCCACCATAAATTGAAGCATCCGTCGAATAGGACGGTCTACCATGACCGTTGCTCGAATTCTAAAAAATTTGCATCCCATCTTGGCTGCTGCTAAGTTGAAAGCCACATCTTTGGTAAAGAACTCATCCCTGAGACCGCGTAGATGTATCCAGAACATACATTCTAAGAAGTTGATTTGTAAAGGATTAACATCCCGACCCCAATTCTCCATTAGAACTATATGATTGTCAAAGCACCAAGGGCCGCCCCCATTATACGTTTCTTTTCTTCCATTGAGGAGAAGAAAATGTGCAAGATTGAGTGCATGGCTCTTGACACCCTAAGCCCTTTACAGTTCCATCCTTTTGACATGGTAATAGTAAAGTTTTGGATGCTTATGAAACCTTCCTTAAGTGAGAGTACCTTTGCAAAGACACTATCTTCACATTCTACTATGCCTTCGGCCAAATCTTTCTCTTCGAGATAAATGTGTCGACACTCCTCAGGTTGCATTTCAGCAGATTGCGAATGATTTCTGCATCTATTATTAGTAGAAAAACCCACGAAAGGAATAATAATAAAATCCACCAAATAAGATTTAGTGATAGAGTTTTAAAGTGGTACAAGTGAAGAATGAATATGGTCACACCCGATTCCTCCTTTAAATAACCAAAATGTGTGGACATTACTAATATTGTGGGGCGATTTGTGCTATCAATTACTGAAACATTTAATGGGGTAATGGGCAGATTTAAAGGTAAATATGCCAGCCTCCAGGGATTTGCAGAACTTGTGGACAAAATTTCAAAATTCTTATAATGGATCACGAAACAAGAACAGGTCGTATGGTTTTAATTAGATGATTCAGACCAATCAATTGAGAAATTCTAAGAAAAGAGATTCTGAAAATCAAGCCATTTTGAAATCTGAACTTAAATGGTTCTTGAGTATTACTTCTATATATCGATTTGATACGAATCGGAGTACAATGGTCTAAGATTTTAGTTGTTTGGAGGAAAAATTGTTTTTAAAATAGTTATTTCTTTGACCAAGAGTAATTTGTTTGGAGATGATTATATATTTTCTTATGTGAGAGCTGCGATGCAGCGATATCTGTCACGATTTCGAATATTTAATATATTTGTTATGTTTTGGTCAATCGTTAAAATTAGCAAAAACACAAAACTCGCCCGATTTTTTTAAGTAATATTTTTATTTTTGAGTAGGCTCTTTTGATTATGAATAACTTTTATAAATATAAGATGAAAAATTATAAATAAAGAAATAAAAGATGATTAAATATTTTTAAAAAAATATCATTAGTATAAATTTTATAGTCCGACCGGGTTACTTTTTGTGGATTTGTTTTGTTTTCTAGCACATTTTATTTCAAGTGTACTTTTATTAGTAATATCACTTAAATTATTAATAATATATTATTTTTAATACATATTCAACAAAAAATAATAATTTTTTATAAACTTAAATAATATATGTCAAAAAGGTATGTAATAATATTTTTTTTACTAACACATTAGTAATACAATGATAATATTAAGGAAATAATTTGATATTCGACTTCTATATTTTACTTTATGATTTTGTTACCACATAAACATGGAAGAGAATGAAGAAAATTTGCTATGACATGGCTATGTCAAACAGTTTGAGATTCAGTGTGCTTGAATTTCGTACATGGAGCCGATCGAAATAATTTATTGGGAATCCTAATGCTCGTATATGACTTTATCATTATTTGTTAGCGAGGCTAAGCTAGTAGTAGTTAGCATCACATTATGATTCAAATGGATAGTAATAATAATAAAAATAATAATAATAATATAATAATATCAATAATAATAATAATAATAATAATAATAATAATTCTATCAAAAATATATAAAGATATGCTACATATTAATTTGTCAGCCGCAAATTGTCTCAAATATCTACGAATGTGACATGTCGTATGCGAATGTGACATTCGGGATTGAAAGAAGAATATATAACTATACCAAATTGAGATGTTTATAGAAAGGCCACCCTCATTACTTTAACAATTTGATGTCCTACTTACTAAATATATTGGCAATTGATCATCAATATAGTATAATCAAGAAGTATTTTTAACTTTTAAATCAGTTAAATTTGGAATAATTTAAATTTTGTGGATGTTAATATATAAAATTAATATATGTGAGCAATTAAATAATAATAATAATAATTTTACACCAAGCCCTTATGATTATTACGACTAATATATATTATGATAATAATAACAATAGTTGCATAATAATACTAATAATAAAAATAATAATAATAATAATACTAATAATAATAATAATAATAGCCAATAATAATAATAATAATAATAATAATAATAATATAATAATAGCCAATAATAGCATAGGTCTACATAAAATATATTATTATGTAATAGTAGTCAATTCACATTAGAACTGTGAAGCTTATCGATTAGTGAAATTATTAATTAAAAATAATATTTTTTTATCTAACTTATTAAAATTAATAATATTACTGAATTTTAGTAATATTGCCAGGAGTTTCAAGTAATATTATTTAAGTATTAATAATATATATAATATTGTTAATACACATTCAATAAAAAATAATACGGAAAGTTTTTTATAAACTTAAATAATATATGTCAGTAATTGTATAATAATATTTTTACTAAAAAATATTAGTAATATAAACTTAAATAATATATGTCCATACAGAAAGATACATATTACTTTAACAATTTGATGTCCTCTTACTAAATATATTGACGAATTGATCATTAATATAGTATCATCGAATTATTTACTTTTATGTCTGTTAAATTGGTATAATTTAAATTTTTGTGGATGTCAATATATAAAATTCATATATGTAGGAAATTAAATAATAATAATAATAATAATAATAATAATAATAATAATAATAATAATAATAATAATAATAATAATAATAATAATTTTACACAGTATATGATTATTTAACAATACATATTTTGATAATAATATGACAGATTGCATAATAATAAGCCCAATAATAACAATAATGATTTATTATACACAAAGCATATGATTATTTAACTAACACCTATTATAAAAATAATAATAATAATAATAATAATAATAATAATAATAATAATAATTGGTTTACATAAATATATTATTATGTAATAGTAATTAATTCTATTAAGAACTAAAGCGAGTTATCCCAATTAAAATTGGGTGTGAAATTTAAAAGATAATTTTTTTGCTAACTTTTAGATTTTTAGAAAAATGTTAATTTAGTAATTAATAGTGTGAAAAGGGAAAGAAACGAAAGCCATGGCCTTGTCGCTGACTTTTTATATATATTGTGTGTTAGTGATGTCTTCCGATGTGATTTCTTCTTTGATTAGTATTAAAACATGTCCATTATGATATTATGTTGTTACAAAAAGTGCATGATATATAATCTTGAAATCTAATACATTAAATAAGGGGGAAAATGTCAAAGATCAAATTCAAATTAGTAAAAAAATCATTATTATCTCGACCTACTTAAAAAAAGTAATCCTCTTTACTCAATTGGCCAATTCTCTTGCTCAAATTTGAAATGTCAGACCTATGAATTAGAATACATTTGAAATAAGGCATGCATGAATTTGAAAAATCTCAAAAAATATAAGCTTCCAACACTAAAATTGAATTGATTTATGTTAAATTAAATTGATTTATTTTAAAGATTTCAATTCTATTTAAATTCTATTTTCACCATATAAGAGGATCCAGTCACACATTATTGGATCAATAATTAAAACACCCAATCGATAATTAGCATATTCGTATGTTCAATTCTTACCGATTACATAACCTTCCATATAGTGGGCTAGACCAGGGTCCTGGGCTTTGGCAAATGGGGCCTTCGTTGTTCTGTTCAGACTTCAGAGACAGGTTCAGGCCACCAATATTTTGCACAAACAAGCCCCAAGCCTAATAAGGCTATAAAATCGAGATGATTAATATTAAAATTTCGTTTAATTAATTGACGTTTTGGGATTCAGGTGTCAGCGCGTTTGTATGAGTATTTTTATTATTGTCAAAAATAAAAAGAAATTGAATATAAATTAAATTCGTTTTAAAAATATTTTCATAATATTATTTTATTATAATTTTTCATAATATATATAAAAATTCATTAATATATAAGTAAAGTTGTATTTCGAAAAATAAGAAAATCTATTAATTAGAAATGGAGGAACCAGTTTATACCAAATTACCAATAAAACTATTTTCGAAAAGTAATGGTATTGTTTACTCAATCTGCTTAGTGTCTTCCAAATAATTGAATAATCTGACAATTCTATTCTCATGCATGCATAGATTTATTGCAGAAGCTTATCTCAACCTGGTCAGTAGAGGTCACACATGTGATGATCATGGACTATTTCCTAGAGTATACCAAACAGTTAAATTTGGTCAATGTGTCACATCTTTGAATTTACTACTATTTTCATGAATCTTCATAACGTTGGCCCTGCATGAGTTTTAAAGAAAGAAAAATAAATAATGTGATGCAACATATTTTCTGAGTTTCACCGTTTCAGTGAGGATTCGATTTCGCTTCAGACCTGTGCCTTATTATCTGGACTTTCGAAGATATGGGTATTGCGAGTTGAAATGGTTCACTGAGGTAAGATTTGGTTGCGCTAAGCCACAAGAGATCGCGGGAGGAGTGTAGATGATCTCTGTCGCATGGTAGCGTGGTGACAGAGGCCAGCTCAGGCGATGATAGCATATGGAGTATGTAAGAGGGGTAATAAATATGTGGAGAGAAATTTTAATTACGGCTTAGAGCAAATGAATGTTAGTGTATTTATAGAGGATTTGAAAAGACCCCCTCCCTACCTACCAAGTCATTGAGGGGTAATGAAGTGTCATGAGGTAACACCAAAAGCCTTTTAGGCGACTTAGGCCAATGGGGTACGAAGCGTCATTCTTTATTGGACTTTCCCAATAAAATGAGACCGGTCAAATGAAAATTCTGTACCGATTAAGGTATAAAGTAATTGGAAAAGACACTTTCAAAGATCATTTTTAAAATGGATGAATACCCTGCAATCGATTTCAAATTTATTAAGCATCTAATACCCTTTTTATGGGATACGAGTAAATGCGTGTCGTGTCCGTACAGTTGGCGAGGGAAAAGAGGCGGTTGGGGTTCTAATAGCGGTATAAAGGTAGAGAGTCATTACTTTTCGTTTCACTTTCTCCGCTTCTCTCTTTCATTTCCCATTTAAGGCAAACATTGTAGCAAGAACTCCTCCTTGTACTCCGTCGTTCTCCGATCAACCCTTCCCCATTTTCGACTTCCTGCTCACCCACTTCGGTAAGTGATAGTACCTTTTCCTCTAAGACTTCTTGGAATTTCTCGCTTTCCGGCAGATAGTGGTCCTTGGCCAGCTCAGAGTCGGTGTGGGAAGAGTTTCGGGGTTCTCACGCTAGGAGGGATGAATACGAGGAACTTTCCCCATGGTTCTCTGAAGCAATCACGATGCCACACTTTCGATTGGCGTCTTGGAAAGTTCTCGAGATCTGCGCGGTAAAGGGAAAAGGAGAAGGGTTTTCTTTGAGGTGACGGTTTGGTCTCCATCCGTTGTATCGAGGGGATGACCCCTTCATTTTTAGTAGCTTTCCCAAAACCGTACCCTTTGAACTCTGTGATTTTTCCCAAAAGTCATTTCTTTTGAGTTCATAATATTTTCCCAAAAGGTTGTTTCTTTTGAGTTGGAGAGTCCGTTAAGTTGCTTTCTTAAATTAGAAACTTTACACCTCCCGTCTTGAGAAATTACACCATGTCGTCACACCACGTAGACTTGACCTCGGATCACTCTGACTCGCAGAACTATGCGAGGATCGCCAACGAACCAAGAGTGCAGTTGATGAGTCGAAGCGGCGACTTCGCTTGAATCTCTCTACGAGAGGTGCTGCGTCTGTTTTGTTGTCAGGTCTTCCTGTCGATTTCCTTTTCCACTTGGGCCGTGCTTATTGCTTGTTTGTCACCGAGGATCGGCGCCGCTTGCGAAAATGATCCACACCGCTACAACGGGCTTGGCCCAAAAGAAGAAGAAGAGTCGTTTGTCCATGGGTAAGTTTCCCGACCTAACGAGGCTACTCACTTGATCACTGCTTGAGTTCGAGGGCAAAGAAGGAAGAGGTGAGATTACATGCCCGTAATTAGAGACTCCGCTTCAAATAAAACTAGATCAGTCACATCTCTCTTACTTTAGAGTATTTCTCCATCCCGACTTTATAGAGATAGAGAGTTGCCATCGAGTCGGATATCACAGGACCATAGTAGCGAGGGGTAGGCAGAGGTCCATTTGAGCCTGGGTGGACTAGCGTGTTGCTTGTTAAAGGGAGGGCATGGTTGTTAGAGATCTCTAAGAGGGTTGGTCGATGTGAAGACAGACCTAAAGGCGGAGCCGACCAGAGACCTTCGGCGCCTGAGTGAGCCAGGGTTTTCTGGAGAAGCTGCACTGGAAAACTTTTTGTGAGGAGGGTCTTGTCGGCGGACACAGTCCGTGACGAGATTTAAGGCAAATCCGGAATCCCGTCCGCTTGGGGTATATACTAATTCTCTAACTTTTATTTGTTTCTACTTTGCACGGTATATTGATCCTCTTCTCGTTTTGAAATTTGGAATTCTACTGCATGACGAGGACAACTTTTAACTGTCGCAGTACCCACCCGGAGGCGGATGAGGGAAAAGACCAGTAGCACTTGAAGGTGAAGGTTGTGAAGAAGGGGGTTCTTCGCTGGTCACCTGTAGGTGTGACATGTTCGGCGCTCTTCCTATTCTTTGCGAGGGCGGTTTCTTATTTCAACTGAAATAACCCGTGCAGCTGGCGATTAAATTATATTATATGTCGTTTGATGATGGGACCGGAGATAGTATACTTTCGAATAAAAATTGATATCTGAGATTAGTATTAATTGAATAGTATTTTATGTCACGGAAATAATACATTTGAAATCGTTTCCATTAAAGTTTTATGCCAAAATGTGAAGAAATAACACATTTTACCAAAGCGAGACCTTGCCAATCCCTAAATATCTACTTGCCTAAATCGTTCTTATCTTAAATCAAAGCAAACCCACGACCCACTTTTCCCCGTTTTTGTGACTCAGATTCTCACTTAGAAATTTTCTTTCATTTTCTTCTCTCTTCCTTTATGGCTCGAGATACAAAATTTGGTTATCGTCTTCCTTTTCATCATCCTCTACTCTTCAAGGTAAGAAAGTTTGAAACTTTTGTGATATTTTCAAAGATTTTGAGAGTTGACTTTTGTTGACTTTTTTCCAAATTCCTTTAAACTTTATTATGATGTTATGGGACCTTAATATAGTTGTTTTGGGGGTAGAAGTGTTGATTTTGATGTTGATTGGAAGAGAATATTGTTGAGTTAAGTTGTTGCAAGTTGAGTAGTATTTGGGTTTTTGAATTTAAGGTTGTTAGAAATTGTTTAAAGTGTTAGAGTTGGGGTTGTTAGAAATTTAAGGTTGAATTTAAGTTGAGTAGTTGATGACCTAAACCTCTAAAATGTAATTGTTAAGTGAATACTAAAATGGGGTTACGATTGTAGTAAGTAGTAATTGTATTTTTGCTTATGTTTGTGATTAGGCGTGGAGCGTGGAAAACGGCACTTGGATTAGCTAGACGAGGCATTTATTATTCCTAGTTGAGCTGAGTATTTAACTCACAGGTGTAGATTGATTTACTTTCTAGTGAATGTGTTGAATTTGGTGATAATTGTGAGCATGTTTATCTATATATGTTGTGTTGATTATTTGTGTATGACTAGTTGGCTGAGTAGTTGTGTTGAGAGTGGTGTTTTTGTGGGATGTATATGCGTTTGAGGGTTAGATTAGTCGGTTGGGATGAGTTGATTTAAATTTTGTTTTGATCATATTGGGGTTTAGGATGTTTTTGTTGGTTGGATTGACATTGGATGAGTTGTTTATGGGTTGTTGATGTATGTTGAGTTTTACTATCCGGTATTTGCCTTATACTACGGTATAAGTGCGTTGTATTTGCCTCGTACCTCGTTACGAGTGCGTTGTTTAGCTTGTGTCGACGGGCACAAGTTTCATCTGCCGAGGTTGAGGGTTGATTCTGAGCGCCTTAGTTGTAGAAATCAGTTTATATTGATTGAGTTGATTGAGTTGTTGAGTTGATTAAGTTAAGTTGATTGAGTTGTTGAGTTGATTGATTTGAGTAGTATTAGTGTTGTTGGTAGAGTTGTGGTCTTATTTGGAGCATTATTGCCACTTTGTTTTCTTTTAGATGCATGATTATAGTTGTATGTTCTTTCTTGGGCGTGATGTTTAGTTGATGAGCCTAGTTCACGATAATCGTTATGTCGATATTAGTATACTTTTATGATGTAAGCATGATCATGAACTACATTAATGATATATTTATTTCATATTATAATGGCCTTGGTGTGTAGTGATACCAAATAGCTGTCTATTTTATGCGAAATTAGTTATTCTTATAGTCTCACATGCGTGGGTGTGAGTTAATTTTATTCTGCTTGAGATGAGAACTCGCTAAGCTTAAGCTAACTACGCCTGTCGCCCGCGGCATTTATTGCCGGGTTGTGGTGGTGCATCGGCGTTTTTGATTACGTTAGGTGTGATCGAGGCGGAGGTGCCGAGGTGAGAGACGGGTGTGTAGATCCTCGCGGTGCACTTGTTTTTTGGTTATAGTTTTGATGTCTATATTGTTGTTATTTTTGGGATTTCAGATTGTATATTGTTTGACATTTTGTACTTTGACAGTTGTGGTATATATGGTGGTTTTGTGTGGTTAGGAGATACCACGATGGATTATTTTCTTAAAAACAAGCTATTAACTACCATTATGTATTTTTAATTTATTGGGTTATTTAATGGCAGGTGAGACTTTTCAAATTAAGTCATCCGTCGGTTTAGTGACTGCGGTGTCAGGGATTTGGGCGATTAACCTCAAGGCGGCCGACACGGGGCGGAGTCGTTCTGACCAAACTCGCCAGAAGATCCTCTTACTCCGTCCAGCACTAGAGGAGGCTGCCCGAGAAGAGGCCTTCGAAGGAAGGCCGTGGGGTAGAAACCAGACACGCACTTCTCCCTAAGCGACCTCCCCGAAGCGGTATTCATCCTCACTTTCAGGATATGACGCTTGATGGCGGGGTTTCGCTTCGAGTTTTTGGAGAAACCTTACATTTCTTTATGGGGCGACACTTGAGATCTCTGGTACCTCGCTTGAAAGTAACCTTGATCTTTCCATGCTATGAGGCCTTTGCTTATGGAAGGTCTACATGTGAGGGGTATTCCCATTGGAGGTCTTCGGGGATATGTCTTGAGAAAACATTTGATCCGGGTATCTCTCTTTTTATTTATCAAATTTTGTTTTACACTTTGCCCCTTATTTCGTCCACTTTTCTTTCCCTTATTATTAGGTGGGGAATGCCGGTTTCGAGCTGGCGAGGAGGGCTGGCTGCTCTCTATTTAGAGAACCGGCGTCTTAAAACCGGTGCCCTCGGAGAAGGAGGCTTCGCTAGAGGAAGAGCTGGCGAAAGTTAGGGAAGATCTCGCTAAAGTCGGAGGATCGATAGTCTTGCTTGGCTGAGGAAGAGGAAGTTGAACGAGGACTACTTGGGGCTTCACAAGAAGTATGAGGATGTCACTTCTGAGTGTAAGAAACTTAGAGATGAGCTCTCTCGGTTTCGACTACCCAGAGACCACCATCTTTGAGATTAAGGGCTTGGGCGGGCGTCTTATCTGAGGAAGAAGATGGGGAGTTTAAGGAGAGGTCGAAACTCTAAAAACCGAGCCCATTTAGGCACCGAATGAGATATGGGGGCTGCTTTGTTGAAATTACTCTTGATCTGGAGCTTGAGTACTCTTTTTGGAGTCTTTGTCGAAGAATTCAAGGAGTCTCGGGAGTTCGGCGCGCAGCTACGTGATCGTTTGAAGTCTCCCAAATTTCTTGATGCTGAGGGGCTAACTACACTTTTATGGGGCCTTCGGTTTCAAGAAATACAAAGTACCACGACCTCCGCTCAGAGCTATGTGAAGTTCGGGGGAGGACTATAAGGGCTCTGGTTACATTGTCACGGACTTTTCGATGCCTAGATCCGGTGATGAAGAAGACGGCGAATGCCCGCTAGCGTGCCGCTTCCCGACCTAGTTTATTCTTGTTTCTATATCCAACGGCTAGCGCCCAACTTTTGATTTTGACAACAATGTTTTGCTTTCGTTCGGATATTTATTATGTTTATCTTTATGACCGCTTTGACAATGTTTATTCATTAACACTATTTGCGTATTCGGTTTATCGTTTGATTGTTCTTGCGTTTCTTAGCGGTGGGGTTTGTTTGCCTCGATTGTTAAAGCGTTTTCATTTGAATTTTCATTTGTGTGTTTCATATATATATCACTTACCCCGCATGGCAAGTAACCTTAGTAAAAGATAAAGAGGTATTTACAAATAACGTCTTCGCGCCTCCCCTCTCTCGTTTTGATGTCGGACAAATCTTGTGGGAGGCGCTATAACTTTCTGAAGGGGCCGTCGGTTATAGCCTTGGCTGTATCTTGACTTGGGCTCGCGAGTGATCAATTTGCGTAGATAGTCTTACCTTGAATGGTTAAGGGAAAGTGTAAGCAATTCATTGCTTGTTAACTGATTCGCGCTTAACATGAGATAAAGTTTTAGAGAGTAACAACTTTATTTATAATTGCCTTCGCTGACCAGCGATTCATTCTGTTTGAGCTTACAAAATGTTGATACTCCGAATGCTTTATAACTCCGAGCATTCGTTAAATAAGGTTGACATAATTGAAATTGTTCGATAGAGAACCTAGGTTTTACTTGATATAACTTGCACGGGTTAGGCGTGCCGAGGTCAGCGGGAGGCCCAGGCACCGTTCGTTGCTTCCGGCTACGTATGACCCCGGGCCCTGGGATATGACTTACATGATATGGTCCTTCCGTTTGAGAGCTTGTTAGCGTCGTTGGGTGACTGTTGAATATAGCTTTAACGCGAGGTAGCTCTGTGGCCACCGCTGGGGTTGTATGAAGCGGCCATGAGGTGCTTGTATTTCTGCATGGTGAACAATGCTTTGTCCCTCAATTCATCAATGAAGTTCAACTGTTCCTTTAGGGCGTAGGAGTTTCGAACCTCGTCGAATCCTCTCTGCCTCAGGGTGAAGCGGCCTACTTCCGATGAGAGGACACACCGACCCAAATATACTAAAATTTGAATGGGAGCGTGCAAAGGTGTAGTCCGGAGGGACCACAAGACCGTGGGTAATTCCTCTATCCAGGAACCCCCGGAAGCTCTGCTTTGAACAAGGTTCTTTTTAATCCCTTTGAAGATGGTTCAATTCATTACTTCAGCTTGGACATTGGCAGGGATAATACACGGTGAATAGTTGCTTATGCCATCTTCTGTAATTCGGAGCTGGTGTGCCTGGTGTCGAGATACTAAGATTTGTGGGATACCATAACAAGTTAGGACTGTTTCCATAAAAACACTTTACAATGTCATCCTTTAAGTACCACTTGACCCGGACCAGCTTCCTACCCGTTGCTAAAATATTCATGATACACTTGCTGTGCCGTTGATCACAAGGCCTTTTGGTAATTTACCTATGAGTCTATTCCCCACATAGGGAAGGAATGGGTGATTATGGAGATGGGTGTAGTTGGAGGCTGTTGGGGGACATTCCAGCTTTTTAGCGTCTTCGCATTCGTGACGAAATCCGTTGAATCCTTGATCGTAGTGGGCAGGAAAGCCGATCACGTGTTATCTTGAGTCGCGAGGATCTTCCCCTGATAATGGTACCCGCGCTCGCTATGTGCCATCTGATACCCTTTGCATATTTCAGCAGGATACAGCACAAGTAAGAGGGGACACCAAAGGGACTTTCTGATATAGCTCTCGGCTTGAACATATGCAAACTTTGAGGCTTCTTGGCTTGATCTTTTCTTTTGCTTGTTTAGTGCGTAGGCAATGACCATGAGCAAAGGATCGGCTATCTCGGTTGCTCCAATGCAGGGATTCTTATAGGACCGTCTTGCGTATTTCCTCGTGGGCTCTACATTCTCGGATCTCAACAAAAACTTCCTTGGGTAGCTTGTCAAAATAGGTGGTGGCGAGCTTGGACAATCGATCCGCTTCTTCATTTTCTATGCGGGATATATGCTCGATGATAATGTGGACAAAGTTCTCGGCCAAGGTTGTGGCCTTGGCATGGTGATGGCAAGATGCGGTTTTATCCCATGATAGCCTAAAGCGATCGTTATTAGTTTTGAATCACCTTTTGAGATTGGCTAAGCATGATTATGCAATATCTCCGCCACGAGCTTTGTATTGACTTCATCGTTTGTGGCAGTTGAACCGAAGGGCATACTCGTTGTATCCGCACAGGCTGTAGATGTTGATCACTTGCCACGACCATAGCATTTACAAGTAATCCGTATAGGGTCCATTCGAGGCAATGGTTCTTGTAACTTTCTTGAGTCGTGACTTCCATGAAGTGGTCTCGCCGTACATTCAACAGTAATCGCGAGCTGAGCTTTTATGCTTGCTCGAGGCTGTATGATATACCAAATTGGCTGGCTTCGATGGCCCTTGTAAGTTGCCACGAGAAGGGCCAGGACTTGCTAATACTCTTTTCGGGGGCTGGTCCGTGATCACCTAAATGGGGTGAGCCTAGAAGTATATTTTGATCTTTCTTGCGGAAATGAATACTGCAAATGCAAACTTGTCAATGAATCACTATGAATCTGACGCGTGGGTTTCGTATAGTAAATGGGGTTTTGGATGCTGAGGCCTCGCGAACCCGGTCTGTTCGCCAATTCTTTCCGTGGAAGCGCAAATATAACGGTAGTTCTTCCGTGATTCGGGTCGTGACAAACGGTTTCTAGATACTCTTTCAAATCGTTGAAGGCTCCCAGTGAAAGGTTTCTTTCGAGGCCTCGCCGGATTCTTAAAAATGGGAGGTTCATTCTACGACTTGGAGATGAAGCGACTCAATGCCGCTAAACATCCCGTTAACTTTTGAATGTCCTTATAACTCTCTGGCAGCTTCATATCTAGGAGTGCCTTGATCTTGTCGGGGTTTGGTTCGATCCCTCTTTCGCTGATCATGTATCCCAGGAATTTCCCCGAAGTGACTCCAAACGAGCACTTCTCGGGGTTGATTAAACCAACCTCTGACGAAAATTTTCGAATGTTCCCTAAGGTTCTCCAAGTGGTGCCCCTTTTCCTTGCTCTTCACCAACATGTCGTCTACATAAATCTCCATGTTCCTTCCTATCTGATTTGCAAAAATTGTGTTTACCATTCTTTGATAAGTTGTCCCCGCGTTCTTTAAGCCGAAGGGCATGACTTTCCAACAAAATAGGCCATACTCGGTGAAGAAGGCGTTTATGCGTCTCGAGTAGCGTCGTGCGTGGTGATAACCACTTTGGTCGTCCATAAGCTTCAAGGAGCACCGTGCCTTGGCTGTATCCGCCCCGTCGTCAGGGCAAGGTAGGGTAGAAGTGCTTTGGAGACAACAGTTTAGGCTCGTGAAGTCGGTACACATTCTCCGTTTGTTATTGAACTTCTTTCTTAACCTGGCTTGTCTGTGATCCATGAGGGGTAGCCAGCTTCATGATAGCAACAGCATGGTGGTCTTTGGCGCCGCTCACATTACCGTATTCTTACCGTATTTGAAGGTTTGCTTCCTTTCCTTGATAGGGACGAACGTCGAGTCTACATGCAACCAATGTATCACTATCTTGGGGTCTACCCCGGCATATCTTCGGGGGCCCATGCTAATACACCATCAAACTCTCTAATGGCCCGAAACGGTGCCTCGCGTGAGTACAGTCAGCTTCGTTCCCAACTTTGAGTTATTTCCAAACATTTCGAGTTGAATGGGATATCTTCCTTCTTACGTATTGGTATTGGTTGCTTCAAATTTTCCCTTTCCATCGGCGAGTTATTCTTCTCTTTACTCCTTACCGTATCTCGAGTTGATTTTTCAGCGCGTTTAACCATTTTACTCTGGTTGGTTTTGTTCAACTTTGGGGAACCGAGGTTTATTTGGTAACATATCCTTGCCACCGTTTCGTTTCCTGTGACTTCCCACTGTGCCCAGCTATTGGGAACTTCATCTTGAGATGCAAAGGGGAAACTATGGCCCGCAGTACTGTCAAAATAGGTCTCCCAATCCGTTGTATGAGGGATCATCTATGTCAACCACCATAAACTGGGTCTTGATCGTCGAGGTGCAATCGTCGTCAATGTGAAGTCAGTGTGTGATTCCCCTGAGATAGATAACATGGCCCGTAACCTGTCAATGGGGTAGCGATGGGATGTATGTGGCTGTGAGGCAACTGAAGTTTGTCGAAGGTGCTAAGATACAAGATGTCAGCCGAGCTTCCTGTGTCAACCGTAAATCCCTACTCCATAGTAAAATGGCTATGGCGAGGGCTATGGCTTATTTGGATAAATCGTTTGGGAGACTCTATTCACCGGCTTCAGCTATCGAACAGCGATAGTTCGTTCTTAGTAGTGCCCCACGATGTTATCTGGCTTCTCTTACGGAATAATATTTTTAAGTGAGTTGCGTAGTCACCCTTGCCCATTTATTCTCATGAGATAGTGTCGGTCGCTGTGGCTCGTGGAGAAGTCGGTTGTTTATCTTTGCCCCTGTTTTTCTTTTCGCATTCTCGGGGTGCACTATATAGTGCCTGTTGCCTCGGCTTTATCTTAGCTAAATTCCTTCAATTATCCAGCAGTTAGTTTTGCTATTTCACCTTGAAGTCTGTAGTTGTTTTGTGTATTGACCATGTTCCGTATGTATTGTCCTTGATATTGGTTCTTATCTCTCTTCCCCGGTGCCCCGCACATGCGAACGGGTTTGGGTAAGAGATTCTTATCTTGAACATGGAAAACATACGCTACCAGGCCTTAGAGATGCGCCCGGTTGTGGTCCTTGAGGTCGATGTTGGCTAAAGCGGACCAAGCCTCTCGAAGGAGGCTGCGGGGAATGGGCTTGCTTCGCGATGTTGCCCTGCATCCATGGCCTTATCCTCTCAAAACTTCAGGCCTTCTTGGTGACCTCGGCCTGTCCTTCTTTGCTTGTCTCCCTAAAGTCAGTGCTTCGCTTCTTTCTTAACTTAGCTCTTCTTTCGATGTGATATTTAACCTCTCTGGTTAATGCATCTTTCGAGAGCGGTGTCTTTACCAACGACGCCTTTTTGAGCTTTCCATACGCGAGGCCATTAAAGAATGCCATGTATGCGACCTTGTCGTCCACCGTTGGGATGCTAAGTAGAAGGTCGTTATGCTGATTTTGTGAAGTAGCGCTCAATGACTCGTTAGGTATTTTGCACGATATCCATCAAGAGTCGTTAAGTCGTGTATGGTTTGGATCTCCGTTCCGAACTTGGCTATAAAGGCGTCAGGTTGTAGAAGCGATGTAGTCGATCGACTTTAATGGTAACTCCATATACCAATCAAGAGCCTTGCCGGTGAGGGTTGTTCGGAATTTGTCGTGTACGTGGAGTTGTTGGATGTGATGGTCATGTGAGCAATAAACCCTTTCAAATGCTTCAGTGGGTCGCCGTTCCCATCAAAGAGGTTGAACTGAGGTAATTTGAACCCGGCCGGCAGTGCAACGCCATCCAATCTATCAGAAAAGGGCATCTTTGTCATTGTGGCTGATGGGGTTGAGCCGGCAGGGATGATCGAAGCCATCATCTTTTTTAAGTCATTTAACTGTTGTTGTAGAGCTTTTACAGCAGGATCCGTTTGAGGTGCAGGCATGCAGCCAAAGGTGATACGGACTTGTTCTTTGCGTCTACCGAAATGCTTGTCGAGGTGCACATGCCTCGTCTTGCGAAACGGAGGGGGAGATTGATCTAAGCTGCTTTGCTGTCATTAGAATATTAAGTCTCGATGAGATCTGCTGTATTCGGTGCCTACGCTCTTGTTCCTTTGTTGCCGCCTGCAATCGTTGTTGGAATGCGGCTTTGACTTCGGGGAAAGTGCGTGTTAATGTCGGCCGGCGGGGACACTAGCAGTATGTTCATGTTGTTGTCCAGACATATTTGTTGATTGGGATCTTTGGGTCCCCAGACGAGGCCAGCGCCAAATGATGCATGATTTTACGAGCTTCCTTGGGTTCAGCGATGATTCGATTTAAGCAGAGACTGTGCCTGTTATCCCCGGACTTTACGAGATATGGGTATTGCGAGTTGAAATGGTTCATTTGAGTAAAGCTTCGGTTTACTTGCCTCGCCTGAGATCCTTGGGGAGGAGTGTAGATGGTCCATGATTGCACAGCGTGCTTGGCGTGGTGACATGGTGCTCAGCAGTCATTAATGAGTGGAGTATGTAAGAGAATTAATAAATATGTAGGAGGCAATGGCATTCGCTAACTCAAAATGAATGTTAAAAGGTATTTATAGAGAGAGATCCCAAAAAGACCTCTCTGCAAATCATTAAGAAAGTGACAGTGTCATTAGGATAACTTCCAAAAAGTCTTTTTTGGGCTGTGCCAGAATTTATGGGGAGTAGAAGAGCAAATATGAATTTATTGGACTTGATAAATGATACAGTCGCATCATAATGTTTGTTACAATATAAAATATTTTTTATTGGCTTGCCAGTGTTAAAAACAAGGACATTATCAAGATAACTCAAAAATGAAATAAAACTCACAAAATGCACCTGGGTGGCGCAGCAGTATTTATTATTATATCTTGTTTATAGAGGTATAGGGGTGTTTGTATGATTTTATGAGCTAAAAATTACTACGGATTAATATAAAATAGATATCTGGATAAGGTCAAAGTACAGTAATAATTTTGATCTATAATATCCTTATCATGGAAAGGACTCAAATCCGGATCTCATCATTATTGGTAATTTTCATAATCACTTGGCTAATCCTGTTCATATTTGTTTAAAAACATTTTGTTTAATACTAGTAAATGAGCGTCGTCTGCGGCAATGTATCGATTTACCGAATGTTTGATAATTGTTATGTTTAAATCGAAATTATTCTAAAATTGTGTAAAATTTTATACTCATTTGAATTTTTTCTAATTAATATTTTTATTTTTTGAAGTGATACTTTGTCCTTGAGCCGCTCTTTAAATATAATATAAAAAATTAGAATAAAAAGATATCCATAGAGAGATACTATATCAAACTAAGATGCTCATAGAAAGATACAACTATTATTTTAACAATTTGATGTTCTCTAACTAAATATATTATTAGTGATAAATCGATATAGTACCATCAAATTATTTTCTTTTATGTGGGTTAAATTAGTATGATTTAAAAAGTAGAATTTAATTTTTTGTGGATCTTAATATATAAAATTCATATTTGCATGGAATTAAATAATAATAATAATAATTATTATTATTATTGTTATACTCAAAGCTTATATGCTTATTTAACTAATACTATTATAATAATAATAACAATAATTTTACATATTAATAAATAATAATAATAATAATAATAATAATAATTCTACAAAAAAATATATGATTATTTAGCTAACTATAATAATAATAATAATAGTTCTACATAAAATATATTATTATTTAACTATACCAATTATTAAAGATTGAAAATAATGTGATAATAAACTCATATTTGATGAAAAGTAATAAATTGATAATATATAATATATGAGTATATTCTTGTGAATTGAATGTTAGAAAGTTATACATCTGAAATTAAGCCAAAAATAATTGTGTTATTGTCATATATTTGAATCATTAAACATGAACTGAAAAATAAATAAATAAATTTAATTAAAAAGTGGGATGTACGGCAATTATAAAGTGAATATATGTCAAATGTAGATGATGTATTATCTTGAAGCCCAAATGCGTATGTCTTGATGATTATAGCGATTGATGTCTTATGTATGTGCATTATAAAATATGATGAATACTTAATCTTGCCTCCATTTTTTTTATTTGACATTTGTCGAATATTGAAGTGAAATTTTGGCCAGGTAATTATTGAATTCTTATTGTATATAAAAATTATACCATTAGATTGGAAATCTTTAAAATAGTTCGTAATATTATTTTATAATTTTGAACATATAGTTTAAGAATAATTGATAGTCGAAGTTCAGCATAGATATGCGAACTTAAATCGAAATAAACTATGAAGAGAATAAGTAGATAATTCTATTAGAATTCCCTAACTTTTAAATTTTAGAAATAATAGTAATTTAATAATTAATAATATAAAGAAATAAACATGGCTAATTATATATATTTAGTGATATGTTCATTTTTGTTTTTTTTATCATCAGTTTGAGTATTAAATGAAAGTATTTGAAAAAATTATCAATAAAATAATGTAAGCACCCTTAGCCTTATGCCTCTAAACCTAATGAATTTGCTGTAAATGAAGTAGTTTATGTTTTCATATGGGAGGGCAAGTAGAATGGTAGAATCATTTGATCTTGTCATATGGGGAATGCCATCACCCTTTAGCTCCATCATTGTACTAAAATTGATAATGGTTAAGTGTGTCAATCTCCAAAATAGTACATTTCCCTTTCACTCTTTCGTTTCAAGTGGGGCTAGCTGTTTTGTTACATAAAGTATTGTTAACAACTGTTTCTTGTAACAATCCCCCCATGTGGGAGGCATGAATCCTCAGAAGTGAAGATTCTGCTGAGCCAAGGATGTTTTGAACAGTTTCATTTTTCAATGCTTATAGTGAAGGAAGGATTTTAGTGTTTTTGTTGAAAGGAACCAGAATTTGTGCCTGAGTTTTGCAGGCCCATGAGAAAATTATGTCTTCAAAAGTTTCAGTGTATTGCTCTTGAGTCTTGTCTTTTCTCACCATAAACCTCACCATCTCCCCTTTTTTCAAGGTTGTTAAAAACTGTCTAAATTAAGCAACAAATATGATCAATTACTAACTACTTCTGCTAGATTCTCAAAATTATATATTTTTGTTCTGTTTCATAAAAGAAAAGAAGAGTTTGGGTAAAAGAAAAGGAAAAAAAAGGAGCTTGGGTAAACACAAAATTATATCTTTATGTTATGTCTCACAAACAAGATAATTGCACAAATAGTCTCTATTTTTTGGGAAAAAATCAAAATTTAGTCCCCTGAGTTTGAAAAGTGCAATGATAGTCCATAAAGTTACCAACTAATTGTACAAACAGTTCTCGAAATTTGCATTAGTACAATGATAGTCATCAGTTTACATCACTAATGGAGGAAAATGACCATTGTGCAACATGTTTGACATTTCGGAAACTACCATTACACCAATGCAAACTTCAAGGATTAAATTTCGAATTTTTCCAAGTTCCAATTGTGCAATTAACTTTCACAAACATAAACTATCTCAACAGAAAATGCATCATTTTTTTTTTGCTTCCATTGAAAATTGCTAGGTTACAAAATGAGAATAATAGTACCAACAACAACAATTTTTATCTTTAACTAGTCTGAGCCTGAAGAAATACAAACTTCAGATAATTTTGGAATAGAGTCAAGATTTTTCCTAGTGTTGAGAGAAGCCATTTTAAGCTTTGGTCTGGCTGGGAAAACTTCATTTGGCTCCTACTCCAAGAAAGTCTATAAAAGGTGGTGTAAACTTGTCACATTGGGTGCCTTTACTATCACTGTTGTCATTTTCAGTAAATGCTGAAAATTTCGTTGTTGCTTCACTCACTGCTGATGAAACATGTGGTACAACTGATGAATTAGCACCAACATAAGCATCTGATGAAAAGCTTGAAATGTAGTTGTACTGAGATGGATGAATTTCTCCATTCATTAAAGGAGGATGAAGAGGATGCATATATGAAATTTGATCCAAACTGAGATTCATCATCTCATTGCTATTGGGACCTGCATTAATCATACAAGAGGAACAAACATTTCTATAGCAAAAAAGGTTGATACAAAGTCTTAAACAATGGCTTTAAATGTCTTGAACAAAAGAATTACATGCCCACTTTGAGAGAGACAAAGGTACACTGAAGGAAAAAGGCATCATCAAAATCTTAAGAATTAACAAAAGAGCATTTATAGCTATACTTACCAGAAAAGAAATTGCAGTGACCATTGTAAGTAGAAGGAACATTATTGTTGGTGCAAGAAAAGTTGGGTGTTTTTTCTTCTGGGAGAAATGTGTTTTTGCATAAGATTGGAGTGATGATTTTCCTCCTCCTGAAAGAATTTGATTGTTCCCTATACTTTCTTGCCATAACAACATGCCAATGGTTCTTGACTGCATTATCTGTTCTTCCAGGGAATAGTCTAGCTATCATAGCCCACTTGTTGCCATATAGTCTGTGTGCAGCCATTAATCTTTCTTCTTCTTCTTCACTAAATGCCCTCCTGTTTATTCTTGGATCTAATTGGTTAAACCATCTCAACCTGCAGCTTTTTCCTACATACCAATGAACACATTGTTAACTACGACTTGCGAATGTATTGATAAAGTTTCGAGTTTTAGCCATCTACAACCAATTTATTTTAGTATGGACTCACACGAACTCTTAATAGATTCGAGGTTGAATCTTGAAAACTGAAAAAAAGAAGATAAAAGCTTAGGTTGTTACCTGATCTGCCATCCAATTTTTCAGCAATAAGGTTCCAGCTTTGAGGGCCATAAATTGCAACAAGTTCTTTGAGCTTAGCATCTTCAGCAGGTCTCCAATGCCCTCTTGCACACAGCTTTGACTGACCACTGCTCTCTGTTCCCTTCCCACCATAAACTATTGGTGCATGCAATGCTGTTTTCTCATCTTCATCCAAACTTGCATTTAAATCAATGGTTTCATTAGTTTGTCCAAAACCATCACTAGAAACAGACAAGTTCCCTTCATGAGCTTCAACAAAGCTTCCTTTCTTGAAGGTGAAATCTTTGGTTGAAGTGTAGCTTTGAGAATAAACCAATCTTTCATCTTGTGCCCTTTTTTCATTGCATACTGAAGTCTCAAGACAAGAAGAAGAGGTGATGTTGATGTTGAGAGAACTCATGTTTGCAAAGACCATTCCCATTGAAGCACTTGGTGAAAAAGAGGAATGTGGAGAGGCAACTGAAGGGTAATTATTGCTACCGTCAGTAGCGGAACCAGGAATTTTGTAGAGGGGCAACATTTGCTCAAATATATTGCTACAACTAAGCCTATTAGTTGGAGTTTGCTCAAATATACACCTGTTAGCCATAGCTTATTTTCTTATGCTTGTGTCAGTTTGATTCTACAGTAAATGTATTGAAGTTCTTCTGCTAATGAGAAGTTCAGATGGATCTTGAAAAGAAAGCTACTGGGAAACTGATATGATATAGAGCATAGGGGACCAATAATATTGAGAAGGAAGAGTTAATAGATACAGTGTGAAGTGCTAAGAGGAGAAACAGTTTGCAGTGGGATAAAATGAACACTTCATGGCAGGAACAATTAAAGTGTTTTGTAACAGAAACCTAGTCTATATAACTCTGTTTGGCATGGGTAAAGTAAAATGGGAAACAAAAAAATTGATGGGAATTTATTTTCTACCCAAATTTGATAGATCTAGTTATAAAAGTACTTTGTAATAAAATTAAAATTTGATCCAGCGGATCAATAATACTCCGTATAACTGAATTTCCAGCAAATAAATATAATATTTTAAATCACATTTTTTATACCAGTAATTTCAAATATATGACATATACAAATGGTTTTAATAGAAGTTACCGATCCTGCTTAGTAACCTTAAATATTCAATAAGAAGCTTTCTCATTTTTTCATTTTTAAAATAGTAACTATATTTGATTTAAACACTAGTTTATACACATTTCTGATCTTTTTATTACATTCCAGGTCTTTCACCCACGTTGTTGTCCTCACTTATTGCACATCCTAGTATTTGTTGCATGAAAAATGTATCAAATAAATTTAAGATGATGGCTCACTATGTAATGATCCCACACATTTGTCATAGCAAGTAGATTGAATTATCAACTTATCTAAAAACTTATAGCCATTAATATTAAAATATATTCCCCCTCCAAAAAAAAAAAAATTAGAGCACTTGGGTGTGGTCGACCTCCTTGCTTTCCTCAGGGCCGACCATAGAACCCTAAGTCCTTTCTGAAAGCTAACTTCACAAACTTTTGGACTAGTGTTTCTTGCTTTTTTACTCCACACTCAAATTCACACATAAGAGAGGTGTATACTGTCTCTTCTGTGTCGTTCATGTGTGTGTATTGTTGTCATCACTCTCCTTTACATTGATAAAAAAACACTACAAACTGTTTGGTTTGATTAATGTGGACTAGTCATTTAGGTCTAGACATCTATAATATCCATATATAGGTTCAATACTATGTTCCACATTTAATTTGTTAGAGTATTTTTTGTAGTAATAACTTCTAATAAATTTTCCAAAGTTTTACTTCTAAAGACCATTGCATATAACTTTAATTTATTATTAAAAAACTCATATCATTAGAGATTACTAATAAATATACCTATCACGTCGTTGCGTAAGTATTTATGCTTCAAATATTTAATTAAGATAATAAATAAAGTAATTAACTATTTCGTTACACTTTTTGATTTATATTATAATTCATTTTTATTCATAGTTATGATCCTTATAATTTTTTAATAATAGATTTAAAAGTTTTGTTATCACACTTCTATTTATTTTCAAGAGTTTTAATAAAAGAATACACATTATAAAATTTATTTTATTGTTATAAGCATCTTTTTCTTTTAATAAAAAAATACACGTTATTTTATTTCATTTATGGTTAGAAAACATCACTTCTCAATTGATTATTAGTGTAAATTATTCATAGTTTCATTATTTAATTCTATTTATGTATTCGTTTTTAACGTATTTTAATTGATGATTTTTTAAATTGTATTTGCACAAAACTTAATAATATCAAGGCCTTTTTTATGACATTTTCTCAGTATTTTTAGCCCTAGAAACAACCAAGAGGTCACACATTAGATGTCCTTGTACAAATGTGAAATACTCCGAATGAATTATATTGAAAATCATTAAAATAAAGATGACATACCTCTTTTTAAAAAGTATATCACATTACAATAATTTTTTAATAAAAGTTAAGCCTCGATAGTATATATGTGATTAATATTACTTAATATGAATTTTTTTAATGTTTTACATAAATAACAAGCTTTTAATATATAAAGTCGCGAAATGCGTTGAATAGAGAACACAGGTATCGATTTATACATCGTCAATTATATTTCATATAAGAGTGAAAACTAATATAAGTATTATTATGACAATATAATCTTATTTAGTTTTACTAATTACTAATCGATAAGTATTAAATAGTGAATTGAATATTTAATTTCATTTCATATATTGAATTGACTCTAAGCTTTATTGCCTCACATAATTTATAGATAAATATATTTTTATTTAAGCAAAACTAACATGTTATATATACTATAATAAAAAAAATCTAAAATAAATATCCAAATCTATTACTCCATTCATACTAAATGATTGTCATGCTTGATTTAAGTGCTCAAAATTGACAAACTTTTACTCCTTTATCGATAAAAATAATTTTGATTTGAATAAAATTTAATGTCAATATTAAAGTAATTTGAAAATATTATTATTTGATAATTTTCACCAAATATTATACAACAGAAATAAAAATATTTGAATTTAATATTTAATATGTGAAAAATTTAAATTTAAACATTGACAATCTATTGGGGATAGAGGGAGTATTAGATATGTATCTTAACACTTTTTTTTATTTCAATTATTGAAATATAATACAAAATATCACATAATTTAGATATATATTATTTAATAGTAATTTTTTGGATTAGAAAAATTATTGTTCAATTTATAATTCAATAATTATCATACAAAAAAAAGAAATTTACTTATTGTTATGATAAAATTAAAAAAATCTAAGGCAATATTATATCAAATATTTTTATCCGTTGGTGAAGATGTTGAGTATTTTTTATATAATTGGACGAAAATATTGATAATGAATATATTGGTAATTAACAAATATATATGAAAGTAGTAAAACTATTGCACACATTATAAGAGAATAGATAACTCCAATTATGTTTGAATTGTTATAGAATTTTTAGGCAAAAATTTAGTCTTATTAATTATTGAATTGTTATAGGAGTCATTTTTAAAATTTTATTAGAAACATATTTTTGAACCAATAAAATATATTATAATAAGGGTAATATAGTAATTAATAGTGTAAAAAAGAATAAACACAAATCACACTTTTATAAGTAGGAGATATATCAAACATTTATATGCTAAATTTTTAATAAATTATTTGATGATTTTATTTATTTTAGAGTCAAGGTTGAGTTTTTCTGAGCATTAAGAAAAAACTTCTAATTAATGACGGTAGTATAAAACATGCGATTTTAGATAACTTCTCTTCCTCCCATCTTCATTTTAGGCGCATGATGCTCGCTCAATTCTCATTCTGGGATCTTTAATTTCTTATATTTTGGTCATGTATAATTTTTATTTCTTATTCTACTAATAAACATAAAAACATCAATTAATTTAAATAGGAGTGAATGAAATGTGCATCACAAACATTGCTACAAATTCTCAAGAGAAGTAAATAAACCAAAAGAAGTTCTTCAATTTTCACATTTATCTAATTGCATGTATGTGCTCCACCAATAGTAAAACACTTGGACACATCATTGATCATATTTTGAGATCAGGACAACACTATACACACACCCAAATAGTATTTTTATTAGTGAAATGACAATTTTATCCTTAATGAAACTTCCTCAACTACTACACTTACAAATAGGGAGGCAAAATAGTCATTTTACCCCCAACTACTACACGGGTGTGTGTATAACAGTTGAGATCACATATAGTCAACATACACTTAACAATAGCAAGAATTTTGGAGTAATTTCTTGATGAGTCTAATTGACTTTGATTTGATATGTGAATGTGTTGTCTAATGTCTATGAAATAAAACACATACAAATGTGGAAATTAAAACAGGAGAAAACCAGTAGGAGCTATTATACGGAGCACTTTTTGTGCTAAGCAAAGGTAGTTGCAGCTTCTTTCTTTTCATTCCATGAATTATGATGAATTGTCATAACAAAACAACTGTTTTAGTTAGTCCTATTTTGCTATTGACATCAATCATGTTCACCCCTGATGTTCCGGATATTCATGTTCACCAGTGAATTATCTGTTCATATAATAACAACAGCGCACCCATTACTTCAATCCAACTTCCCATTTCAACTTTGTACTCCCTCCATGCATTCAATAAAAATGTTCTGTTTTGATTTTTTTTTAAATAAGCGATATAGTAATATTTTAATAATAATTAAAGTTAGCATATTTACTCAAATGTTTGTCAAAACTGATTAAATGGAATAAGTTATGTGACAATAAAAAGAGTAATATTTTTAAAAAAATGTCTAATAAAATTGTTGAAAATCAAACTAGACAATCTTCACATAATGAAAGGAGTAATATTTAGTGACAATATATATTAATTCAAATGTTAGTATTTTTGTATGTGTCTATTTAATTTGAATCACAAAGTTTATCAATTTTGATAATTGAAACTTAAATTTGATAACTTCTTTTGGCATGAATAACGGTGATGTGTTTCAAAAAGGAAAATATGTGGATCATAGCCGGCCTTTGTGGTTTCCCATCTTCAAATTTATTTGCTAGTTAACACAAACCTTATACTCCGTACTTTTTTGTTAGTCAGTCTTTCAATCGGTTGATTTAAGATTCTTGCACGATTCTAAGAAACAAAAAGTTTTAACAAATTAAATTGGAGAAAGGCAATAGATTATTTTCTAGTGAACAGTTTATGGTACTACTGAAATTGAAGATTGATGCATCATGCATGAGGTCCTAGAGAAGTTGACATTGGTGAGTGAAGTTGAAACCTTTTCTCTCATTCTTTGGGTAATCTGTAAATTATTGACAATATATGCCTTCATTTTTTTTCCAAATTTAATATAAAGATGTAAGCAAAGAGATTTCAAATCTGGAATTGATATCGATTCACCGTAAATGGACGATATACTTGTAACGCTAAGAAAGATTTTATTATTTATATAGGTACTGAAAGTAATAAATAAAAAAATTGGGAAAATTCTTCCTGGCTGGTATAAAGAGATTTATCAAATGGTTGGGGTTTGATTATCAGTCTACTTATCTCCTACGTATACTGACGTCTACAGTATGACTTGACTTGATATGAACTCGAACTGCCTTGAGCTTGGGTCTTGAGTTGAATATATGTACTGGACAGGGCCTGGGACGAGATCTTGGTCTTTGACTTTATTATGGTTCGAACCGGGGTGCTTCAGCAGCCTTGATTCCTTGTGGTTGTGCGGACTTGATCTTTGTCTTGGACTTCGATCCTTGAGATGTGTGCTGGATAGTGGGACTGATGACCCTTCCTTGATATATGGGCTGGCTGGACGCTTGACCCTTCTTGAATATGTGGGCTGGTTGGACGCTTGACCCCTCTTTGATATGTGGGTTGGTCGGACGCTTGACCCTCTTTGATATGATTTGCTGGTGGGACTTTGATGTATAGTGAATCGGATGTGTCCTCGTCGGGATACTTCAGCAGCTTGTCTCCGTGTGGCTGGACTATTTCAGGAGCCTTAGAAGTGTGGTACTGAACTTGATGAACCGTGTAGCTTCAGGGTTGGGTTCCCTCAGCAGTAGGGGCCTTAGCAGCTTCCTTATATCTGATGTTGGATGTAAATGAAGGGCTTCAGCAGCTTGATCCTACTCTTGGCTTGATTTGTTGTAGGGGCTTTAGCAGCGTCTCTCCTACAGTTTGACTTGAATCTTGATTTGGCAGCTCAACTTCTCATTGGCTTTTGGGTTGTCTTCCCTCGTCTTGGTATGTTCCAGGCACCTATGTGGAGATAAGAGTAGGGGCTTAACAGCTTGATCCTTCCCTCAATTTGATTTGTTGCAAGGGCCTTAGCAGTGTGTTTCCTACAACTTGATTTGATTTGGATGTTGAGGAAGGTGGATGAGCTCCTTCTTCCTTCAAGCTTTGGGGTGATGATCCCTTTGAATCTTCAAACTTGGAGGTGCTACAGGTGCTCCTATCGATCTTCTTCTTCAGTGCTTTCTGTAGGTGTTCCACCTTTTAGCCTTAGTTTTTTTTCCATCACTTTGCTTATTACTCTTATTTTCAAAAATATGGGGGGTATTTATAGGTTTTCGGGCTTGTTTCTGATTGGTTGATCCATCTTCAAGTGGATCACGATCCCAACCGTTGATTTTGAGGCATAATTTGGACCGTCGGATATTTTACACCACTTGTTCTCCAAGAAATGGAGTGGGGCGCCTATTTGTTGCATTTTTAGGTCAAAATCAGGTTATTTATTGACCAAATACAAAATATGGAATGGGGATAGGGTTTTCTATATTTAGTTTATATAGAAGTATTGTTTGGGTATCAGATTACTATTTTATTCCTTACCTTACTTTTGAGTGTAGTGTTTTTGAATTTTTAACTAGGGACAATATAATCATCTGAGAGTTTGGGAGGGTTTGAGGGTTTGAAGAGTAATTACGGAGTATTATTATACACTAATTATTATTATCATTAAACTTTAATAGAGACAATAGTAACAGTAGAATATACTCATTTAGTAGTTTAATCAAACCTCATAATATCGTGATATTTTAATTGAAATAATAATAACCAAGAATTATAATCGTATAGTAGATTAATCGAATCTCGTAATATAAAGATAAAATAATAATAAAGTATAATTTATAATAATTATCAATACATAAAAATTGTATAGTTAGGATAATATAAAAATCGAATCTCGTCGAACCTTGCATCCATATTGTCGAGTCGAACTCTGTCGGGTTTTCCATACTCGCCAAAGGCATACACACCACTTAACTTCTGCATTGCTAGTATAATAGATTATACATCATTTTGTTTTATAATCATAATAATATTGTACTACTACATTGGTCATGTAGTAGATTATACATTATTTTAATTTAAACTCATAATATTGTACTAGTCTACATTTCTCGTGATTCTTTAATTGAAACATTTATAATAGGCTATTATACATGTATAATATCGAATATCATGATATTGCGATACTTTAATTGAAACAATATTAATCATATATTATACTCGTATAGTAAATTAATCAAATCTCATCATATTGTATGGTAGGTTATACTCGTATGAGTGTATATATGTGAAGGTTATTATAGCTACAATAAAATAATATTATGAAAATGTTAAAACAATTACTCGTATAGTAGATAATTGTAGTAGTACATTGGCCCTATAGTATACTACTCGTAAATATATTATTGTACTACTACATTAATCGTATTGTAGATTACTCATATAGTAGATTACTCGTATAGTAGAATATTGTACTACTACATTACTACCATATAATAGATTATACTAATACGGTAGAGTATTGTACTACTACATTAATATCGTATAATAGATTATACTCGTATAGTAGATGATTGTAGTAGTAAATTACTCGTATAATAGATTTTACTCTTATAGTAGATTATTATACTAGTAGATTGCTCATGTGGTAGATTATTGTATTATTTTTATATAATCACAAATTTAAATCAATTAAATTTGTCTTAATTTAATAAGTAATTGATTATAAAAATTAATAATAAGTTTAACACGAAAAAACAAAGACGTCAATTAAAATAAATCAAATGGAGTACTAGAGTATAAATAGCACCATCCCTAATCTTTAACCTAAATCCAACAAATTTGTTCTCCGCCTCCACCAGCATCCTTCGCCCCCGGTCCCAAGAAAGAGGATAGGAGGGATAATCAAGTCAGCAAGGCACTAATTTTTAGATCTTTGAAACTCCTCCAATGGCACTAATTGATTTCGAGATACTTCAAGTAGCTTCGAGGAATTTAGTCAGTTCCTTCATCTTGTGTATGAATCTTGGTCCCAATAAAGAGGATAGGAGGAATTTAGCTTGTTCTTGGTTCAATGAATTATAAATTTCAATATCCGTAGCCAGTTCCTCCATCTTGTGTATGAATCTTTTTTCTAATTTGATTTTGAATTTTGG
The DNA here is from genome assembly GCA_019722365.1 of Lithospermum erythrorhizon. Classification (NCBI taxonomy): domain Eukaryota; kingdom Viridiplantae; phylum Streptophyta; class Magnoliopsida; order Boraginales; family Boraginaceae; genus Lithospermum; species Lithospermum erythrorhizon. The sequence goes on from JADFUC010001683.1 coordinate 2,443,187, forward strand.
AAACGTTGGGTTTCATTTCAATTGAGCTTGTTCTTTTTTATAAATATACTAGCTTTTGTTTTTTGTGTACTAGAAGTTAATGGACAAGCATATTGAAAAAGATAATGGCTTCTGTTTTTTTGTGTTCCATTCGTCTAGAAATTGTAATGGAGGGTATAAATGTATAATTCAGTTGTGTTCTACAAAAATCTAATGTTCTATATGTGATTTTGCTAAAATTTGTAGTGTGATTCTGCTGTTTTCTGGTATTTGAATTTCTGCTTTTCCATTTTAGCGTTTATGTATCAAATTCGAATATGGTATCGAATCCGGATACATAAATGGTCGGATATTTAACGGAGGCGGTTGACAACTTCGTCGGGCAATTCAAATACTTGAACATATAATAACGAAATCGAATACGATTATTGAATCGAACTTCAATTCAAATACTTGAACATATAATAGCGAATCGAATCACAGTATCGAATCCGAATCGAATGCAGTATTCGGCGAAAAAGAATAAAAGCAATATAGAATCACGAACCACCGAATAATTTATGTACGTGATCGAACCGAATATGGATGACGATATTAAGTACCGGAATCTGAATCGAATTGTTAAAGAGCATATTCGGTTCTATTCGGTCCGGATTCCCACGTCGGACGGACCGATCCGGACAGGTTAATGTCGAATTCACTATAGGTATCTTTCGAATCTTATTAGGTTTAAAATTAGGTTTAATTAATATAAAAGCACTGCTTTCACTACAAATTAATTTCAGTGTAGCGAATCAGGAACCACTATTATTTTCACATAATTTGAATTTAATTCGGCTTCGGGTGACACTGTCAACTAGCGTGTCGTGTGTCGGTTGTGGATTAACTAAATTCATAAATTCATAAAATTGAATTTTATTAATTAAATTAATTAAATTTTCACTGTTTACAAGGATAATTTGAAATGATAAAAAGTATCAGAATTAGATGTAAATACTTATGATAGAATAGGGTACAAAATGAAAATAAATGTTATATTAATGATAATCTAATAACGTTTGGATTTGGAGTTCGAATTTTCGATTACACTTTAAAAACAAATATGCATGACATAATACAAGAGATGAATGATACGTTTTCAAATGAAAACCCAGTTGCGATTTTTCTATCCTAGTGTCCTAATGTGAGTGATCATTCAAGAATTTTTTTTATTTCACAAATTAGGTTCTTATTGTTGATAATTACTTACTGCTTTGAGGTTCCAAAATGCCATTTTGCATGAGTGACAGAATGAGTAGCACAATATGCAAATATTAAATATTTATTGGGACTAAAATACAATTTGTTTATATGAGACCATTTCAGCAATTATCTCAAATAATGTAGACTAGAATTGACCATTAACTCCATAAAAAAAATAACATATACTATATTTTACTTTTTGAGTATGAAAGTGTCCCCATTTCCATCATTGCCAAGTTTTGGACTGTTATTTGCATAATGTCACTCCATGCATACATGTGAGTAATGTGACGGACATACATTTATGGCGTTGCGTAAATTTTACACTAAGTATATTTGTCAAAGGTTTTTAAAAAAAAAATTCTAAAATTTCCTGCTTTGGCCATGAATTGTACTCATTTCACTCGGTTTGAACTCCTTCCCTTTAACATCTCTGCAAACCTGCTATTCCATTTTATGATATGTAAAATATTTATAAACATGCAAGATTATATATAGTGGCATACTGGCATTGACTTTGACCCCTCTGCTTCCTCTCATAAAGATCCATGGCTTCTAAACATTGAATTGTATATTTGTATGTTACACTTTTTATCTTATACTCACTTAGTTTGAATAGATGATTGTTTAGATAAAAATTAATTTAATTAAGTTATAAAAAACTATATTAAGAAGTGAAAAAACTATATTGAAAATATAAAAGCTATATTAAATTGTAAAATATATATTAAAATTGTAAGCAATCGGAAATATTGTGAAAAAGTAAAAGATTTGAATATTAAATTGTATTTTTAAAAGCAGAATAGGTTCTTAATTAAGATCATGTGACACATGTCTTGAATATTTTTATAAAATTAATTTATTTAAAAATTAAAACTAAAATATGTATCGTAATTTAAACTCGTGATGTAAGCGTAACTAACAATTAAATTTCCAATTCTGTTATCATTTATATTGAGGAAAAAAATCAATTATTCCCCAAAATATGTTCCATACCTTTCTCTATTCAGAGATTGGACGATCCATTTCAACATTACTTCTATGTTTTGAAGAGCGTTGCTTCCGACCACATTCTCACTGCAATCATGAAAAAGGTAGCACATATATAGTGAACTCGTACCGAACGATCTTTTAAACATGAAGGAAGTAGCATAAATTTATCTAGAAAGTCATTTTTCAATTTTTAGACATGAACTTTATTTAAGTTTAAACTTACGGTTTATCAATCAAATTCTATTTTCTTTAATGAAGTGAGTATTATTAAGGATATATTTCCTCTATTATTATTTTTTAAGAACCATTTAATTTTGTTTAAAATTTGAATCCATCTAATGATAAACATAATTTTTCCTACACTTTTTCTTACATAATTTATTAAAATAAGACCCTAAAAAGGGATTTATATTTTAGAAAAATAATACTTAGATAAAGGATGGAGGGAGTATATTATCTTTCGTATCCAAATAAGTGATAAATCATAAAAATTAACATTTAGAAATAAGTAATTGTTTATTTTTTTAATGCAACTTTGGCATTGAAATTTACAAAATTCCTTATCATCATTCCTTATTTTTTGTTTTTATTGGTTAATAATCTTACATCGCATTAAAAATTGTGAAACTTTATTATTTTTTTTTATTGATTTATAATTTATTAATAAAGTATTTTTTTAAATGATAAACTTATTTTTACAACGGAGGAATTACTAGTTATGAGTAGAGACAAAAGGCAAGGTGAGGAAAGCTACATAGCATACGTGTGCGTTAGAGCTACTTATTATTTGTTGCAGACAAAGACAATGAGCCATCTGGTCTCCAACTTTACAGATTGGTTGGGAAGAGTGAGACGTGTGTGTGCGTATATGGCTTTCTGGGCAGCTAAATTTTCACCCAATTATTATTCGGTAAATTGTATGCTTTTTTTTTTTCTTTTGACAAGTACTGTAAATGTATGCAACCAATTTCATCAGGTCATTTAATTATACCCATTGGTTGACTGCTTTCTTGTTTACCTACTCTCACGTGTGGGTAAACCTTTCTTTAGGAACCTCTTGTCATCTCGTTGTGACGTATAATTATCAACAAATATGTTAGGATGTGTTGTACCATACGGAGTCTATTACTACCTCAATATCAATTTAATTGAGTTTTTATTTGGTTGTATATCAAATTTTGATCATTAATTTATATTATAAAACTTATAAGAAAATAATATTCTATCCATCCTTTTTTTTAGAGATTTATTCATTTAAAAAAAATGTTTGTAGATACTGAAAATTTATTAAAAAATAATTAAAATGATTAATCAAATTAATTAAAATGTGAGATACTAAAAAAGTGACCGTAATTTTGAGGCTACATTGACTTCTAAATTTAATGTAAAGCACTTAAATACGAATAAGGTTTACGAGAAAACTCAAAACCACCGAATTAAATGTACTGATTAGCTAATATTTGTCATAGATTATAGGGTGATTTTGAGTATTTTTATTGCTCATTATCTGCTTGTTTTGAGATATTAATTGACAAATATGATTATTATTGACTTCTGGTATTTTTAATGAATTTTATAGAGATTATTAAGTATTTTTAGACGAGGGAGAAAAAGTAAAAAGAAATAGCGAGGCCAAATCGCGCGTAATTTCTGAGGATAACGGACAAAGTCACCGTCAAAGAATCCAAAAGAAAAGATGTATATTTATGTAGAAAGCACCGTCAAAAATAAAATGAGGTCAACCTAAATACAATTTTTGCATAAGCGATGGCATATTGAAAGGTAGCATCATGATATTCGCTTTAGATAGCGACTTGATTTACTCTTTCTTGATCTTTTAGTTGGAGCCGATTGATATTACTTCGGTTCTTATTCATATTCTAATTAATTTATACTTTCAATAATATTATACATTATTTATTTCGTTATGAGTAGTTGCCTAATTTTCTATTATTGGGGAGATTCACGATTTAGCACTTGACGGTGTATTTTCTATCCGAATTTTTGTATTTATTATATGTAAATTAGTAATGGTGAAGGCGTAATTTGATTCGATTGTTTTTAGAATGCGGTTCTTCAATAAAAGAATCCTTGAGATTTATGATAAGCCACGAACCGAATGGAAATCATAAATTAACTCTTTTGATTAATTAATTAGAGTGTTGTTATACGGAAGTGTGCAACGTACTAATTGGTTCTCATAGATTTCTTTGCGCTTCAGGTTTCTGATTTAATTAATTCACCTACGAACCACAGGGATTTAGTTAATTTAGGAGCACTCGGTGAACTCGCGGACCGAACGGTATACCGAATTAAAGAGAAATCGAACCCTAGTGTTGATAATTTCGTTGTTTGGGTAGAAAATACCATTGTTAGGTGAAATCGTCTCTAGTAACCCTTTTTATCCATAAGTTCAATCATTTTATACATTGTTAGTTTAAGTTTAGTTATTTTAGTTTAATTAATTCAAATCTTTATTTTCAATACAAAACTACATTTCTAGATTAAGTAATTTCGTTTACTGGGGTGGATTAAATACGCACTCGAACCTTTATACAATTACCCATTTCATTGCTCTTGCGAGAAATATAATTTGTTCCATGTTAAATTTACAGCCTTGGGTGCCGGGGAACTAGATTTATTTAAATTTTAAGTAGTTTTTTTAGTTTTAAGTTATTTTATATTTATTGTTTGGGAGTTTGATCTTTTATTTTGAGTTGTGATATTCTCAGGTTTATGCTTGGTCGTCGTTCATTGGGCCTTGAATTACTACCCTTGAACGATAACATCGATAGACTTGGAAAGAAAAAGGCACGAGGTGCTTGTTAAATTGACCATGGAACATTACTTTCGAAGCGACGGATGAAGGAGGCGGTCTTTGCCGAGGGGTGGTCGACTTCGCCATCATACATCGTGTTGGATGATGTAACAAAAGAATTATGATACGAGAAGAGTTTTCACTTCGGCCTTTGCCAAACTTCGTGGCATGGCGCAGAAGACCCACAGGCTTTGAACCAGTTTGGCATGATGGTGGATAATCTTCCACCTAATGGAGTGTCTAAGGAGTCCATGAGATTGAAAGTGCTTCCTTACACCTTGAAGGATGCAGCTTATAGGTGGTTCTTATCCATCCCTCCTTAGTCTATTCATACTTGGAGACAAATGCACGAGAAGTTCGTTGCGAGGTTTTATACTTATGCCAAGAGTGCATCGTTGAGGAAGCAGATTTCCAACTTCACCCAAGAAGATGGGGAGTCATTTCATGAGGCATGGGATCGTTTCCAGACTGTTTGGCTGAGTGCCCTCATCGTGATACGCTGCCTAAGTTGCGACATTCTTACTTCTATAGCAGGTCTCGCTCGTAGCGTCGGACAATGGTGAGCAATGCAACTAGAGGAGCGCTTGGGGGAAATACAGTTTAGGAAGTGGGGAGATTTTTGAATGGGTGTTACTAATTATCTCTGAAGGAGTTAGAGGTAATCAAAAGAAGTACATGTACTCAACTGAATTTGGACTTGACTAAACATTTGCTCCTTCTGAGAGCAAGTTGGCAATTAACTATAGCTGGCGATGATCTGATACAAAGTGCCAACGTGTATTCTTCTCCCGAAGGGTATCCGGAGTTCTTTGGAACAAAGTGAATGTTATGAATGGATCTGACCCAAGACAATGAATGATCCATACTTTCGAGAGCAATTTACGATCAACGGGAGGAGGAATCATCCAAATTTTCGTGGAAGAAGAAGCGATGAAGGTCAACCTCGATTCGAGTGTTTAATAAGTAATAGGCGCCTAAAAGGATGAAAAGCTTGACCCGACTCATGCAGGCTTTCCAACTTGACATGCAACGACTACTAGTTGGGCAATCAATGAAATTTGGACTTCCAATTGGTCATTTCTTTGAGACTCAAAGAAGAAACGAGCAGGAAGGTTTCCCAAGTCAAGCTAGACAGGGTAAAATCCAAAGTAAATATCGTTTATGTGGAGGATTTGAGGAGGTTGAGAAACCTAAGGAGTTAGTCAACTGAAGCAAAAGCCATCGTGACTATGAGGAATGAGGCTCAGCAATCTTTTGGTGCCCATGGAAATAAAAAGTTGCTAATAGTGGAAGACCGAGCGTCAGTAAAGCGAGGCCGAGCACATAGAAGAAAGTTAGTCTAGAAGAGGAAAAAATTGAGGTGGTGAAGCCATATGTTCCACCCGCACCTTTCCCGAAGAGGCTCCTACATAGTAAAATGGATAAGTCTTTCTCTAAACATGATGAAATGCTTTCTAAAGTACATGTCAATTTACCTTTGCTTAATGTTCTTAAGAATATTCACCTTTCACACATTTCTTAGGGAACTAATTGGTAAGGGACATAAGTATGAGCCTAATGAAAGGGTAGAGTGTCGAGAGATGAAAAATCAAATTAATTAAGGACTTATAGTTGGCCCTTAAGTTAAAGGACCCCGGGTAGTTCGTTATATATATGAAGTTAAGGGGACTTAAAAAAAAGAAAAAAGCTATGCTAGATTTGGTCTTTAGTATTAATCATATGCCTTACTACGTATATCAAAATTGGGATTAGGAGAACTTAAAGCCAGCAAAATAAACTGACTTCTGAGTGTTGATAATTCACTTAAGTATCCCAAGGTATATTAGAGAGCGTCTGATTCAAATTTATAAACTTATTGTCCTACAATAGAGCTTTGTTGTGCTTGAGGCCCTGAGAAATGTTGCGAGGTTAGTAAGTATGAATCTCCAATTTTTATTGGGAGACCTTTTATGGCATCAACTAATACTATTATTTATATGCATTAATGGGAATTTCCATGAGCATCCTAAATCAAACAATTAATATTTACGTGTTTAATATTTGTTTATATCTTTGAAATTAATGATTGTTTAGTTGATTAATTGAGCACAAATATTTTTTGAAGCTGATGTTGCTTGTAATAAAAATGCATTGAAGCTCATTCCTACTTCCGTTAGTTGTTGTATTGACTCTGGACAAAAAGATAAGAAGATCTGAAAAGAATTTGAGCTTAAAGGAAGTTGTCAAGAATTATCATTTCTGAGAGAGGAAACAAGTTACTATCCTCGTCCTTTTGTGAAGCGGCTCAAGGAGTTAAGTGGTCGGAATGTTAGTTGAAGTTTTAAATCTCAGAGCTAACGTCTAATGAACTCTCTATAATAAGGAGGAATGAAATGTCGAGAATGCTACTTGGAAGTAATTGGTAGCTTTAAAATTGTACATGATCGATGTAACTAATCTTTTTGCTCGGGCCGTTAAATACGGCAGGTGAGAGTGACCCATTCAATTTTTATTGGTGTCGTTTAATTTTGTGATGGTTTTAGTAATCTAATAATTATATTTAATTTTTCGGTAGAAAGAGTCCAAAATAATGCCCAAAAGACCATATATTTTAGGCAGGGAAAAAGGCTAAAAGAAATAGCGGGCGAGTCACATAATTTTACAAGGATATGGGACAAAATCTCATAAAAATGCGGAAGAAAAGGCCCGATTTATGTAAAAGTCATTGGAGAATGAAAGACAGTCGACCTAATCAAAATTGCATGCATGACCCGGCATATTAAAAGGCGCGGCCTTGATATCAATTTGGATAGCGACTTGATTTATTCTTTTCTTGATGTTCGTTGGAGACAATTAATAGTACATTCGATGCTTTATTCATACTCTAGTTAATTTATGGTTTGATATTATTATCTATTGTTCCTCGGTATGAGTAGTAGCTAATTTTTACCCATTCTTTGGGGTTATGATTTAGAATTATTGTATTTTTTTATCCGGATTTTGGATTTATTATATATGCATTAGTATTAATCATTGAATGTAATTTGATTCGATTGTTTTAGAATCTGGGCAGTTCTTCAATAAAAGAATCCTTGAGATTTATGATTAGCCACGAACCGAATGGAAATCATAAATTAACTCTTTGATTAACTTCTTAGTGTGTGTTATACAAAGTGTGCAGCGTACTAATTAGTTCTCGTAGATTTCTTTGTGCTTCGGTTTAAGGTTAATTGAATTCCTACAAACCATAGGGATTTAGTTAATTTAGAACTCGGTGAACTTGGAGACGAGCGGTATCTTAAGATGCGGAAAATCGAACCTAGTATTGATAACTTCATTATTTGGGTGAAAAATATCAACTGTTAGGTGAAATGATACCTCGTAACTCTTTAATCCATAAGTTCAATCATTTGCATACATTGTTAGTTTAAGTTTAGTTGTAGTTTGTTTTCAATACAAGCGCATTTAATTTAAGTAATTTAGATTTCCTAAGTGGATTCGACCACTTACTCGAACACTATACTCTTCTGCTGACTTCATGCTCTTCAGAAATATAATTTGTTCTATCCTTATCATTAAATTTAGGGTTATTATAAAATGCACTAATTTTATTATAATAAAATCGGCCATAAGGCCTAAAATTGATGTTACGGAAGTTAGAGGTTCGAAATGAACACTCAAGCGTGGGGTTCGAAATAAAGGCTCAAGGTCCGGGTCAAAATGAAAATGTTTGACCTAGAAAGATCTGGAACCTTCTTGTTGTTGTTACATCGAAATAGAAGCCTCTTTCTTGTTCTTGGAGGAAAATAATTCTAAAAAACTCAGCGGTTTAGATCTTTGCGTCAAAATTTAGCGGTTAAGATCGTGATCGCTAAAATTAAACCGACCAATCCCCGAACAAGTATTCAGCCGAAGGCCTATATAAACCCCACTGTATTTGAAATAATCATGAAAATAATTCGGAAAAACTCAGAAAATATTTGAGAAAATGTGGAGGGGCCGATCTGCGAAATTCTCTAAATTAAATCTTTAGAACCATAGAAACACCACTTTGGTGTTAGGCTGTAAGCAGCGATAATTCTTGAGTTAGAAACAAAATCATTGAGAATTTGACATTTGATTTCTGAGAATGCTTGAATATTAGGGAATAGCTAAATAGCACGATTATTCATAAATCTTCACATGAACACCTAAAAATCTCGGTATTGATTCATGAGTTCAGTCATAGGAACAGCTGCTAAGGCCACTTGTTTGAGTGATCGGGTATCGTCAACGAGTTGGGATCAGCCCATGCGATAAATCACTTGCAACTATAGGCTGCTAAAGGCGACATGAGTACAAGCTAGAAGAGTACATTTAGCCGCAGCTTAAATCAAATCCAAGTCGGTCGAAGCTAGGCGTCACGTTGCTTCATAAGCTTAAATCAAATCAAGAGTGAGGCGAATCTTACTGGCCCCACGTTCTGACAACAACGGCGCTAAGGCCATTGTAGTACATCTGATAAGGCGTACATTGCTTCAAACCAAACACGCTTCTTATCGCTCATATAGCTTCTGGTTCAGTTACATCACAAATCAAAGTCCACCAAAGACAGAAGTAGCATATCGAGCTACTAAGTCTCGCTTGGGTTATATCCCACTTAAGTCCACACCAAGGTGAAGTCACGTACTATAGACAGCGGCGATGAAGTCCGTGCAAATTAGAGCATAGGCCAGGAGATCGAGTCGAGACCGAATCAAGTTTATCACGGCCCGACACGGAGTTACGCTTCTGAGAACCACGGCTCGGACGTATCGAGTCGGACCAGTCTCGAGTCCATCAGGGGACTATGACCACACTATCCATTTCGTAATGGAAGCCTATCTGAAATTCAAGTCAAATCAAGCTCGAGTCGAGCTCAAATGAAGCCGAGCAAATCGAGTCAAGCAAAGCAGACATCTCACAAATCGTCGATAAGCGCTTAGAGATCCTGATTTGGACAATTGATCCGCTTGATTCGATAAAACACATCTGTTGAGAAATTTTTTCCACTACAATGGATTTTATTTTGTACCCACTTTTCATAAATAATAAAACTTATTGCTTTTTGTATTACAATGTCAAATGTTAGTTCTTGTAATGGTTGTGAAATTAAGCCCAAGTACCCTAAAATTTTGTGTAAAATAAAGTTCAAATAAAAAATATTATTAGTAAATTTTGAAGCAAAATAAATCAAATTTAACGGGATGCAAGTGTATGGAATCCGGCTTTTAGATCGCACTTTGCGTGTGCTATAATATCACTTGGATATACTTTTTGTGCCCTCTTAGCTAGAAACTCTTTTCCTATTACTTACATTTAGAGAAAAGATCATGTGTAAACACCAATATAGTACAAACTCGTACAAACTTTTTATAAATGTCGACGGTTGATCGTTGGAGTTGGTCGATGTTAATCGGAGGTTGACCCGTAAATCGGCATGAGGAAGGCGACCCAGCGTTGGCCGTGTCAACATAAAACTTCAAATGTGTCCCAGAAGTACATTTGTACTCATGCCGGAGTACATTTGTACTATGCATAGAAATATACAAATTTTCAACGTTAGAGTATATTTGTTATCATTTTTGTTCATAGATTTCATTCTAGGTTGTTATGCGTGTGAAGCACAAACACATGAAGAACCGGATTATTAAGGTACATAAGAAATACTTGGAGACAAGAGGAAAGTTTTAGAGTCTTAACTGTGGGGAGTAATTAATTAGCTTTTAGGCTGTAATTAATGTGGCTTTTTCTTGAAGAAAAAGTAATTCCTGATAGGTTTATTTGTGAAATCTACAAATGTCCTTCTTTTGTGTAGTATTTTTTGTGTGTGGAAATACCACCACAATGGTAGTTGGAAATCAACCTTGTAGGTTAGAATAAGAAAAGTTTATTCTTATTCTTAGAATTATGAGAGTTTATTATAATTCTTAGTGAGGTTGTGAAAAGAGTCATGAGAGATTCAAGAGAGCATATATGAGAGACTTATTGCCCAATCTTAAGTGATATTATTAGTGGATTTCTGTGAGAGTGGATGTACACTTTCACGTTGAGGGAGGCAGGGTTAAAATTAACCCCGTCTCGTTTAATTTCGCATTATTTTCTTTCTGTTTGTCATATCTGAATTAGTGTTATATCATCGGTTTGGCTGAGATTGGCATCCTGGGCGGGATCCGAGTTATTGTCAATTATGGAGTTGCCAATAATGGTGTAGGATTCCTAACACATGTATGTATTAAAAAACTATCAAAGAAATTTTAAAAAAAAAACTTTCACCGTTTGCACCATGATTAGTGAATATTTGTCACGTATTTTAGGAATATTATTGTGCTTAAATTGATATATTTAATGAGCTTTTATTATTTTAAATGACAAATATGTAATATTTATTGAGTTTTATATTTTGTAGGAATACTGGATGAAAGTTGTGAGTTTTTGGACAAATTAAAGGAAAAGAAATTAATAAAGAAGTCCGAAATAATTAATAGAAGACGGGCCTGACCCGTAAGTAAATCGGTGTGGCACGATCGTCGTCGATTCTTTTAAAGTAGTCTTTTATGTTTTAGTTATGTTTTAATTTTAAAATTGTTGGGAATTTGATGTAATCATATACTTTGAATGCTTTATATGTATTTATTTTTATGTTCAGTTAATCATAATTCTTGAATTATTCATTATGTGTAATTTTATCTCGATTATTTGTTAAGCCTTGAGGCAGAGTATGAAAAAGCGTATACATAAAATAATGAATAATTGATTAGGGTATTGTTTACATGAAAATATGCAATAACTTAATTGGTTCAATAGATTATCTTGTGCTTCATGTTTTTGGATTAATTAAAACATCAAGGAATAATAGTGTTTTAATTAATTTAGGAACTAACTTAGATAATCTGCTTGCTTGAGCAATTATCCTTTAATTATGTCCAGACCCAAGATACAATTGAATGTTTAGATTATAAATATTTAGCTGAAATTGTAATGATTAAATCTTTTTTCCCAATAATCCAAAATTATATATTTTACTTCTTTAATTATTGCATCTAGTTTATTCAATTTCAAAAGCCAATTGATGTTTAAATTGCTTCCTAAAATAGTTTAGTTAGTTTAATCAAACTAAATAATAAATTCTTTGTGATTCGAACCTCATTATACTCTTTATGCGATTAGATGTAACTTGCGAGGGATTAAATTATAACTAAATGTAATAAAGTGATTCTGTAAATGCTTTTACCCGATTTACTTGGTTTCTCTAAAATAGGGACCACGATGTCTCAATAAGGCCACTAACATAAATCAAATGTACACTAATATTGTTATTAGAGAATAGGATTAAAGTATAAATGATTCCGAGTATCCGAAATCAAATTGGTAGTTATCTTTCATATACAATCTAGGGCTAAAGGTTGTAACCCGTCGCTGACTTTCGTAGGGTTTTAAATTCAATCCATGGCTTTCAAATGACCTTTTCCGTCGCTGACTTTAAATTGATGACAAAAATGGTCCCGGCGTTAATTTTCCGTGAAACTCAACAATTTAGATTGTAAATGCCCGTCCGTGACTAATTAAAGGGTAATTAGGTAAATTCAAATGTTAATTAAATTTAAAAAAATCAAAAGTAATTTCAGAAGTTTTTAAAGGAAGATTCATTTACGTTTCCAGTGCCAAAACGAGCTGCAATGTAAATTCAAATGCCAATCCGTTATCATCTACCAAAACGAGCTGCAATGTAAATTCAAATGCCAATCCGTTATCGATTTGGGGGTTAGGGTTAGGTTAGAAATATGATTTTGCCCCTTTTTGTTTTTGATTTTTTTTTAAAAAATTTAATTAACATTGAACTAATTACCACTTTGAGTAAAAAGCGTGATTAGCGGTGAAAATGACAGTTCACGGAGAAAATGCTGTAGGCAATTTTATTATTAAAGTTGGAGTGATGAAAAAATCATTGAAAGAATAGTGATGGACCGCTTGGCCCGAAAGTTGAGTGATAGTTACAGCATTTAGCGCACAATCTCTCTATGCCACTCCGTATTTAAATAATACTCCATTGTTCGACAATCAAATTCTAGTCAAACAATAGACTGGATCAACTCGTCGGAGAACATTAGAAAAGTCCACTACTACTACTTGAGTAGGGTTTACAGTAACCCCTTCCTTGCATGAAAGGATGCATGTATGTTCAATCTCATCAGTCGACATAAAATTCATCATGTGCAACTACATACTACTACTACTACCTTCAATTTCTTTTTCCTTCAATTTCATGCCATGAAAGTTTGCAACGAGACTCGTCTCATCATCGATAAGACTTAGCATTGGCGTTTGCATACTTGATTATGATAGTCAAATAGTACGCCCTCATCTTGTTTTACCTCTTTGTAAAAGAACATGTTATAATTCAAAGATTCATTCATATTAAAATTAATTTGTTATAAATGGATAAAATCAAATATGTATGTTTTTTTTGTATGATTGGAGTAAATGGAATTGAAATTGAAAGAAAATTGAAAGAAATTCTATATTATATCATTTTTAAGAAATTAATTTAGAATTTATTTTATTTTTATTTTAATTTCATTCCGATTCTAGACAAAAACTACATACCCTACCTTAACACATTTTGGAAGATATTATTCAATCAATAAAATATAATTTTTGAGTACTTTTATGTTTTTATTTATTTTAAAATAAATATTAACCAAGATAAAAGGACTATCTGGTTGTACAAATAGCAGGTCAAATAACAGAGCTCTACTTTTGCAGTGACCTCTAGACCTGCCCATGCCATTCAGCCGAGGCTACGATTTCTAGCTGAGAGGTATGACCAATATATGGGGTGTTGAAATAAAATTTATTGTACCCCAATAAATAAACAATTAGTACTACTACTACAAAAGTATTTATATGATGGTACTAGTACTTTAGTATTGACTCGAATGGATCTTCTTTATAGATTTAGATTCTCATACTGTTTTTAACGTTCCATAATAATATACCCATTTCATATGCTCAAGAACAAGTTCTCAACATCCCAAAAATAAAGATACAATTTCTATGCTTTATAATAGATGATTGTTTAAATAAAAAATATTTTATTAAGAGATAATTATAAAAAGTTATATTGAAATTGTAAAAAACTATATTAGAATTGTAAAAAGTTATGTCTCATTAATATATATTATTAATTTATTACTCCTTTTGTCAATATGATTTTCTCATCATATATTATTTTCAATCTTCAATAATTGGTATTAGTTAAATAATAATATATTTTGTGTAGAACTATTATTATTATTTGAATAATAAGTGTTTGTTAAACAATCATATGATTTTTGTAGAATTATTATTATTAATTTTATTATTGTAGAACTATTGTTATTATTATTATAATAAGTATTAAGTTAAATAATCATACGTTTTGTGTAGAATTATTATTATTATTTTAGTGTTGCATTTATTTAATTCTGAGATATGAATTTGCCTTATTGGGATTCTCAAAAAAATTAATTATACTTTTTAAATCATATAAATTTAACCGACACAAAAATAAATAATTCGATTATACTATATTGATGATCAATTCGTCAATATATTTAGTGAGAGTAGATCAAATTGTTAAAGTAATATTTATAGTTACTACATAGGCATCTCAGTTGGTATAGTATCCACATGGACGCCGTATTTTATTATAATTTTTTATTTATATTTAAAGGGATTATTCATGATCAAAATATCCACTTCAAAAAATAAAAATATTAATTAGAAAAAAATTTGAATTAGTGTAATTTTTACACGATTTTAGAATGATTTTGAATTAAACATAAAAAATATATCAAATATAATACTTCATCCGTTTTATTTTAGTTGTCCTTCTAGTTATTTGCACATTGATTAAGAACAATAAAAGTACTCAAAAAGTACAATGAAAATGTAAAATGTCAATTAATTGAAACTATATAATTGGTTGGTTGATAATTTAATAACAAAAAATAGTGAAAAGGTATATTGAAAATAAAAAAATACAATTTTCTATGTTAGAATGACTAGTATTTTGAAACAAAAAATTAATACTATAAAGACAACTAAAAATGAACGGATGATAAATCGATTGTATCATACATCGTACGTATCCTTTACTAATAAGAATAAATACTCTAACGCTACGGACCCGTCTGAGGCACATCTCGGATAACCTCCCCACATTGGTGATGGACTGGCCGTGCGGGGGCGCCCTTCGTTGAGCGTATCAACAAAATACTGTAACGCTATTTATTACTCTCATACTCCCTACATATTACGGAGTTATTATTAATTAACAAATCATTTACTCTGATTTTCAATAAATTTAATCGGTCAATATTCAAAATTCAGAAATGAACAATGGGAAAAGTATCTGCACTATTTATGGTAGGAAATACTCGCTACATAAAGAATACGAGTCAACATTGCGCCATGCAAAAAGGGTCAGAAATATTACGGAGTATTGCTTAAGAAAGGATGAAATGATGAGTCAGGTTTAGTAATAATAGTACAAATAGTAAAGTGAAGGCTAGTTGTACACACATTTTGATGATTTATAATGATTTGGTGGATGTTAACTACTCACGCTCAAGAGTACAGCCTACTGGTTAGTACTAATACGTAACAGTAATAACCGAGTTTCAATCCTTCCGTATTAATTTATTTATTCGTTTAGAATAAAAATACTTTATTAAAAAAAATTATTGATTGTATATTTTTAAGGAGAGAGAAAGGATATCAACCGATAAAAAAAATATTTGGAGTCAATACAAACTTAAATACAAAAGGTTGCATTGGTAAATGAAATAATCACTTATAAAGAAAAAAGAAATTTTTACTATCATTTAAATTAAGACGGAGAGATTATTAGATAGAGGTCCTACATTTTAATTTGTACCCATTCTTCCTCACTCTCACATGTCACTTCGCTTTCATGCCAAAAATTGAGCTCGTAACTCGTAATATATCCGTGAGGACATGAGATATATAGAGAGCTGGTAGTGATATTTTGGAGGTTCAGGGCCAAATTTAAAAATGGAATTCCTTCAACTTTTGTTAAATTCTTTTTTTAATATAGGAGTAAAACACTTGTATTTTGTAAACTTAAAGTTTTACAATTAATGTATTTTTGAATATGTTAACAAATATACTTGGTATACCATATTGGACTATCTACGGATGGTGTTTAAACACTAAAAAATGTGTTTAATTGATGTAATGATATAATCGAGCGTTTAGTTACGGTCTGTGCAAATTTTAATATAATTTGTTAACTGTAAGATAAAATACTTTAATTTGAAATATGTCATTTTGAGTATTAGCTAAGATCACAAAGATACTGTGGCTACTGATATCATCGCTTAGTATATTGTATTAGCTTTGCATTCACAAAATGCTAAGCTTTATAATGTAATAACGTAAAAATTCTGAGGAGTAAAATATTATTGCTCATAATATGTGTGTGTGTCTTTGCTTTTGTAAATTAGCCTATAAGAACTTAAAAATAGCTAAAAAAGCCTATAACAATTTAAAAATTGCAAAATAAACCCTTTAAGAATCTTAATAGGACCCTAATTTTCTACCATTGTGTCACGTAATTAAATGATATTCTATTTTAATTTCAAAATTGTTAGGAGGTTTCAATACTTTACATTTTTCAAATTAAGTTTTTAATTTGAATAATTTAACCAAAATGGCCAATCTACACTTGGTATTTATTATTAATCAACCACATGTCTTTCTTCTCATTCACACCCCTCCTCATCGTCATCAAACTTTACAAAGCAACAATTCGAAAACATGGCATCCACCTCTTCTTCATCAAACTTGACAACAAAGAACCAAGAGACATTACAACTTTCTTTCAATAATAATCATTCCATTATGCTGATCACAGATAATTATCCATTAATAAACTACTCCTTAATTAGTACGTTGTATACTTTCTTAATAAATTATACTCAGTCAAATATGGGGGGAAATCTTAGAACCTCGAAAAAGAAATGATGACATGTTTAATTTGTCTGACTATATTAATATGGTTAGGTTTGTCAGCATAGATGGTAAATGATGAATCTTTTTGAAAGTGAAGGGTGCTTTCCCTGAGATTTTTCCATTCATTGATTGGGAATAAGACATACAGAGATTTCCATACAGAGAAACTGATTGGCTTCATCAAGAGATTTCCATATTCTCCTGACTGCTCTCTTGTTGGTCATTTACACTAAAATATACATATTTGAGACCATCAAAACAAATTCAATTTCATATATGTCAAAGAAGTTCTTTCATGTATCTATCCATTTGCATAACCTAAGCAAACAATAACAGTTCAAAATAAATGTTCCCCCTTCTCGCCTTAATCGATTTGTCCTCAGGTTCGCTACCCTTAACAACAGAAAAAAGAATTGATTGTATTGATTTCATAGTGCTTCACCGTTTCTCCCTAATGTGTTTGAAATTGTTGGAAGCAAACCATTTGGGGAGGGGAATAAAAATAATAATTTCTATTTTTAGAAAATGATTCTTCTATTAAGGAATGGAAAGAGTATTTTCTTGTAAAGTAATTCGAAATTGTCAGGATCGAGACCCATTTATGTGCTTAGAAAATAAATGTAAAGTTGAAGGGTCAATTTGTGTTTGTTCAAGATAATGCAACCAAATATAAATAAAATAAAAAATAAACCACCAATATACAAAAATAAGATAATGGGTGCAAAATAAAGGAAACTAAACAATGCCGTTTGTAATCTTTTTGACGCCAAACTCTTCGAAAACCTAGGAACGTAATTCACAACAGCTCCTAATTAAAATATGGATTTTTGCTTCTTTTTAAATTGAAAAAAGGAACCGTGAAATGACATATATGTCTCTATTTTATTAGGACGATTGGATAAAAAACCTCACTTAAATAAAATATAAATGCGATCCGGGTAGTATAAGCGGGTTGCCTTCTTATATTTGTGTGAGTCTTTTATAACTAATATTATTTCATTCGAGAATTATCGAAATTAATTCTACCCTGCTTCCCATATTATTTTATCTTCATTTCACAAAATATTTTTTTTTTTGAATTTCAAAAAATTCATAATATTTAATCTGATTAATAAATATTGTGTAAAAATCAAATTTTTTTTGGTATCCAAAATAATCTATTTTAGTCTCATTATAGATCTCGAAAATAAAAAATAATGGTATAGTTTTATTTTTATTTTTCTTAATTATTATGCAAAATGATTTTAAAAATAAGAAAAAAAATAAAAGCGATCAACGGCCCCAGAGTGGCCAGCTATTTGGTGGTTAGTCTTTCTTTATTATATTACAATTTTACATTTTAGATTGCCAAAAAAATTGATAGAATCGATTTTGCTCGATCATGAGGGTGTCAATTTAATATTTCGATTAATCTTTTTCTTTATATGAAATGATCATTTTGGCCTTTAATTAATCGCATATACAGCATGTACCAAGCCTCTAATTAAGAACTCGTCGGGATCCTAGTAAGCATTATATGGAGTATCATAACTACTGGAAAAAATCTTCAACTACATGTTTAACTTGTCCTTGTTGTCATTGATTAAAAAGTAAATGCACCTTTTGGCTTTGGGTACATCTAATACTATCAGAGAAGGTATAGTGACCACCCCCACCCCAAAAAGCTTTTTATTCACAAGATAATGCTGGAAATGCCTGAGTTTGGTCAGTGGAGAATGAAGACATTGCTCTACCATGAGGTAGAACAGAGATATCAATAATGACAAATAATTTTAATGTTTTGCAATAGCAATTATGTGTTTCCATTATTACAAAACAGGGGCATAGGATACTGCTCTCTGCTTCAATCCATCATTGCAATTTTTGACACAGGCAAGTTTGTCATAAATATATTATTATCAAGGACTAATGGGGTACAAGTTGAATTGAAAAACATTGGAGGGGTCTATTTTTCATCTCCATCTTTCAAAGAATTAGTAGTGGTTCAATCTCTACTAAAAGAAGGGCCAAATGCCTAAAGGGTTCTAAAAGATGGGCGCAATCTCTACTAGATATATAAACCTTGGCTCCAAGCATCTCAGCTCAGATTTTGAGCAATCTTAATGCAGGGTTTCCTCAACGCATGTATATAAAATATGAGAAGTTGATTCAATCTTAAGAGGACGCTAACGGAAGGCGCCAGGCCACTTCTACATCATCTTTAGTTACGAAATTGCAGTACATCGGAGATGCTTAATCAAAGATTGATATGTACGACATCTCTCAAGATATACGAATTGTAAAGATGCAAGTAGCATTTCTAGACAGGCTGTTCATACAATAACAATGAAGGAGAAGACTACCAAAATATCAATCATGTGCCTTCTATCATAACACAATGAGAGCTAATTGGATAATTTGGTCTCCCATGAATATGTAACCACATCTGTAATTTCTAAACAAAGTATACTGCAGGATTTCGAAGCATTTCAATTTAAATCTTTCAATATAATGTTACAGAAACCACTCAGGCCACACGCATTACTCGTTTCTCAAATGGTCTTGCTTGATCGAAGGGAAAGCAATGGAACAGGCTCTAAAATAAAAAAGCAACCTTTTCCCAAGGGCAATTCAGGTCTACACGCATCTTGCTCTAGCTCATAGGGAAAATGCTTGTATTAAAAATAGAATTTCTCCTCTATTCTCTGAATTGATCAAATCTAATAGGGAGCTCTTCTGGATCATAGAGATATGCATTACATGACAAGGCAAACTTCAAACAACAATCATTCAATCAAACGGATTATGAATGTAACTATATACTCACAAAGCCACCAGAGAGGGATAAACGATCATATTTTATATGCCAATTACTAAAAAGTAGGAGTTAAAATGCTACGTAGTAGATAATAACCAAGGGACTTTTTATATCTGAGCAATTTTTATCATAGCAATTGATGTCTTGACGAGCACATAATATACAAGTTGATAGTTTCATACGCCAAAAAAAGAAGATTTTATAGTGCCACCCCACCGCACCCTGCTACGCAGGAGCCTTTTAAAGGCATTGGGGCAATGTTGCTATTGATCGATTAAAATTTGATTGCACAAAACATCAATTGCTAAGTCTCATCCTCTTGTTCCAAACCACTAGCTACCACATACTTACAAACTGAGGAACAAAGGATATTGAGCGCAAACAGTTCTAGTATACTTATCTACATTACAGAATATCATTTGTGTGATCATAAAAACAATCTCAAGTTTCACCTAATAAGCACACACATGGTCGCAATACAAAAAACAACTATCACAAGGCCTACACTCGCATTCATATCTTCAATTCCAAAATCTACAAGAAAGAACTAAGGAAAGCAATAACTTACAACTACAATCGCCTTTTGTCCAAAGACCGCAACCTCATCTCAATCAACCTCGCATTGAACTCCCCATCACTAACCTTCAACATCGCAGACAAACTAATCCTAAACCCATGCTCCACCAACAACCTATGCCTCGGCTTAATCTTCCGTTCCAAACTAAACGAAAAATACTGCGGAAACTTCCTAATCTCCTCCAACTCCCCCTTCATTTCCTCCAAGAAAAAACCCATCTTCGGCTTAAAATTATTCTCGATACTAAACGTCAACAACCCGGGCGACCTCAAAACCATCTCCCTCACCTCACTATTCTCAAACCCCATCTCCTCCAAATACTCTATTTTCTTAACCAAAGTATGCTCCACACTAGAAACCAACAACAAAGTAGTCTGACAATTAATCTCATTACACCCAACAAACCCAAGATTCCTCAAAAACTCCAAAGTGGGCATCAACTGATTTTCAACGCTACAAACCAACAACCTAGGACAACGTACAATGCATTTTCTTACATCATGAAAAGGGATTCCGACAACATTAATAAGGAAGTCAAATATGGGATAAATGTCTGAATAAGGGTCTGAAGTGAGGAGTTGAGGGTACATATCAAAAATTCTTCCTAAGGCTGAATGAGGAATGCCCATTGAGAGGAGGGAGTTCTGGACTGAGATGATTGTGGATAAGGGGGTGGAGCGGAGGGTGGGGTTGGTGAGGAGGGCTTTGGTGGGGTTGATTTTGAGGAATTGGAGGTGGAGGAGTTTGTGGCGGAAGAGAAGGCCGGCGTCTGGTGGGTGGGTGGTCGTGGTGGGGGAGGGTCTTGGTGGGGGGAGGACAAGTGGAGGAGGGTGTTTAATGGGATGTTCATTGGTGGGGGTGGGGGCGGGGGCAGGGGCAGGGGGCAGAGGCGGGGGTGGGGGTGGGGGTGGGAGGCGGTGGTGGAGGAGGAGATTTGGTGGATTGGAAGAGATGGAGGATCTGGGTTTGGAATTGTTTGACTCGAAAATTCGATTTGATATAAGTAATAATTTTATATTTAAGCTTTGTTGATTTAATTATTATGATTACTGAAATCGAATATTATCGAATTTTTCGTAGCTCGCCAAAGTCCTAACCACGAACTTAACTATATCAAACTAAGTCCATTAGAGAAAGTTATTTTGAGATAATTTGTTTGCTAGCAAAACTTTGATGGTTTGAAGGCTTTTGGTTTGAGGAAGTTATTTTATTTTTGAACTAGTGAATGCCATTTTAAACTATAATTATCACACTATTGGAAAGGGTGATATTTTTTCTTTTTTTTTGGTAAATCGGAAAAGGTGATATGAACATATACGAATATCAAGCAATCTAATGAAAATCGTCAAGTATGAGTCATACTCGAGTTCTTTTTGTCGAGGCTTTTTTTTTCATAATTTGTTTCTGAGTCGTGTTTGAACCCATTTTTAGAGTTCAACCTCGAATGAGTCAGTGGAACCCAGTGCTCGATTAGGTTCGAGTCAAGTTGAACCTGCAGGGTTCTATCCGGTTCGACTTGTTCGTAAGTCTATAAAATTGGGCCTCAACGATTTTGAGGATTTGCTTCTTTTTTTTCTTATACGGCTACAATAGGTCGTGTTAAGTGACACAAATTTTAGATATTAATTTTAAAATTATATGCATTTATTCCCGAATGTAACAATCAATACAAACTCTTCATCGTGACGGAAGGGGGAGTGAAAGATTTTGTAATCATCTGTTACAATTTATGTGACGTTGTATGTTACTCTGTCTAAAATCATAATATGTGTCATGCTCAAGTAAATAAATAAATAAATACCTTCTAAATGTATGAATGTAGTTAGGTGTTTCTTCCATTTTTTGTTAAGACTAAATTACTTCCTTAGCGTGAAGCTAATTACAAAGCATATATTAATTATGAGAGTTATTTACCCATGAAGCTATTATTAATTATGAAAAATCATAACAAATGAGGAGTTAAAACAATAGTGATGGTTGAAAAATAAAATTGTTAAACAAAATTACAATTAAGAATCATTTAAATAAATGATACAAAACACCTAAGAATTATGAAAATGCATAATTAATTAGAGATAAGAAAATAACGAGAGCCAAAAATGATATGTAGTTTTAAGAGAAGTTATAACAATTAAAATAATAGAACTTACAATATAATTAAAAATAATGGGAGTTAAAAATTAACTTTAGAGTTAACAAAATAGGTAAAAATAATTTTAAGGTTCAATCTTTATTAAAACAACGGTTAGCTCAAAAAATCTATTAATCGGTAGAATTAAATAGTAGAGTGATAAATATTATGATTTTAAAAAAAAATCATAAAAACTACAATAAAATATTTATGAAATTTAAAATCGATTGTAAAATAAGTTGAGAGTTAAAATTATTATAAGAGTCATATAATATTTAATCATTATTGAAATAACTTTTAGCATTAAAATCTATAATGATTGAGTAATGACAATTAAAAATAGTAATTTTAAAAATAATGAGAGTAAAGAAATAACGCGAAATAATGAGGAAATAAATAGGTAAGTTAAGACCACATTGGGTTTACAGAGTTTTAACTTTCCTGTAGTATAATGAATTAAATAATGAGAGTCTATTAATAAATAACACTTAAAAAATAACATTTAACTTCAAAATTTACAATAATAATAAATATTTATGAAATTTACAATAATAATAAAATCGATAAAGTAAAATAAGTTGAGGATTAAAATAATTATAAAGAGTCATATAGATTCAATTATTATTCATATACGATAAAAACTACATAAACTAATACTCGGTAAATTAATAAACTGCAAAATAATAAATTTATGGGTCGACTTCAGGCTGAGTTCAAAAATTATAAAAATTGATAAAATAATAAGATAATAATTTTCCACGAAATCCTTTTTATAATATAGGTCCAAGAAAATCATAAATTAATAATTCTTAAAAATTAAAAAAATAATTATTACAACTTAATGAAAATATGACTCTATAAGAATGAGAGAGTAATATAAATATTGTTACAATGTGAAATACTTATGATAGTAATACTAAAATTAATACTCAAGTAATTAATATAAGGGAGCTGCTAAACGGTGGTCTCAAAATTGTTAAATGTCGGTTTAAAAAATATGATTAGACTATTATATCTCAAAAATATGAAAATAATTAACATCATTTCCTTATTATCTTTTTGTATTTTAATATCTTATTACTCTCTTACGGATGATTACACCTTTGAGATCAATCTCAAGTAAATTAAAGCCATTAAATGTATATGTCTACATGTTGTTAAAAAACTCTTTAAATTAATAAATTATTAATTTATCGATAAATTAATAACTCTCTAAATTAATAAATTTCGTCGGTCCCAACACTATTAATTTATAGAGTTTTTTTTCACTGTAACTTTAGCTTTAAAATCTATAATAATAATTGATAGTAAGAACAATTAAAAATAACAATTTAAACAATAATAAGAGTAAAGAAATAACTTGAGAAAAGCCAGAAATGAAATAAGCTAGAGTTAAGACCACACATTTGGAATTCTGAGGAGTTTTAACTCCTATTAATATAATGAATTAAATAATAAAGTCTATAAATAGTAATATTTAAAAATAACATTTAGCTTTAAAATTTACAATAATAATAAAATATTTATAGAAATTTACAATAATAATAAAATTTGATTTGTAAAATAAATTGAAATTAAAATAATTATAAAAGTCATATAAATTTCAATCATTATTCAAATAACTTTTAGGTTTTAAAATCTATAATAATTGATAGTAAGAAAAATTAAAAATAATGAGTAATAAATAACTTGAGAAATAATGAGAGGAAATAAAATTAGAGTTAACACCGCCTCTTGGAGTTCTGGGAGTTTAACTCCTATTAACTCACGTGAATTAAATAATAAGATAAATAAATAACATTTAACACAAAATTTACAATAATAATAAAATATTTATGAGGTTAAAAATTAGTATAACATAAGTTGAGAGCTAAAAATAATTAGAAATAACTCTAAAATATTCAATAATTATTTAAAATAGATTCAACGAAAATTACAATAATAATTGTCAATAATGATAAATAAAATATATTTTTAAAAATAATGAGAGTAAACAAATAACTTGAGAAATAAGGATAGTCAATAAATTAAAGTTAAAGACCACCTCTAGGAGTTACATGAATTTTGATAATCCATTACATTATTAAAACTATTATAATTCTCTATTGTCTTTCAACTAATGTAACCTAACATTGAACTTATATTAACTTGTAATAACTTTAGTTAAATACATTTTGCATATATTCACAGTCTAATAATTAAAATTATTTTGTAATAATAATGTTGTTAATTCATTTTAACTTTACCTTTGATTTTTATCATATGATTTCATTTATAAAATTAGTCTTAAGAAACATTTACAAATACTTTCATAATGCTTAGTTATTGAGTATTATATATAAATTTATGTTCAGATAAAATTAAAGAAATTTTAAAAGGTTCAATACTATTAAAACAACGGTTAGCTCTAAAGAAAATGATTAATCACTAGAATTAAATAATGAAATCAATAAAATAATATTATTATTTTAAAAAAGTTCCTTAAAAGTTATAATAATAATAAAATATTTATGAAATTTAAAAATCTGATTGTAACATAAGTTGAGAGTTAAAATGCTTATAAAGAGTCATATAAGATTCAATCATTATTCAAAATAACTCTTAGCTTTAAAACTACAATAGCGTCGTAATATCAATTAAAACAATAATTTTAAAAATAATGAGAGTAAACAAATAACTTAAGAAATAATGAAAGCAAATAAATTAGAGTTAAGACTATCTCTTGGAGTTATATGATTTTAATATTTCATTACATTCTTAAAACTACCATAAGTCTCTATTATCTTTCATCTAAATTACATTCATTTTTTATCCTTCATCTAGAACTTTAGGAAGACAAATCTTGTTACAAAAACATTTGATTGTCTTTCCAACTAACAAGACTTTTTTCCCTTCATCTACAGGTTTTATAAGGCAAAAAACATAATTTAACAATTATTTAGAATGTTGTTCTGAGGTTGAGACTATGAATGTACATTTTACTTCCTAAAATAATTCTTTACTTATTTTTTTATTCTCAATAATTCATTCGTTAGAAAAATAAACACTGAGATGGTTGAAGATTGGTGTTCAATCTAACATTATTTATTCAATAAAGAATCTATAAATATGGTCACCATATGAAGTTTTGAGAATATATATGTAACTACATTCATATATATATATATGATTTAATTGTTGAAGATTATTAGTTATTTCTTTTCTTTGTATATGTGTTTATTTATTTAGTAGCAATAATAATCTATCTATTATTTATGTCTAATACTCAATAAGTACGCATTATGAAATCATTTCTTTAATTTTATTTCAAGATAAATTTATATATAATACTCAATAACTAAGCATTAAGAAAGTGTTTGTAAATGTATGTTAAGACTAATTTTTTTTTATAAATTGTGAAATCATAAGGATCAAAATTCAAAGATAAAGTTAAAATGAATTAACACCATTATTTTTACAATATAAATTTAATTATTAGACTCCATAAATGTATGTAAAATAAAATACAAACTAAAGTATTACAAGTTAACGGATTCAATGTTAGATTACAGTGGATTTTAACTCAAAATAAAAGGCATAACTTATGACATTATATAAACTGCTACTTTCTTCTTCTAAATTCGATATATAATAATTTTTTTCATTGTATTAATTTTCTCGATCATATAATTGATCCTCTAAAGATTGAAAAAGATAATATCTTTTTCTATGTACTTATATATGACTTATATGTAATATATTCAATTTTTTGTACATGCATGACATACATACTAATGTAAATTATTTTGATTATAAAAATATTAAATTAATAGTTTTTTATGGTGAAAGTAGTCATTATGCTCTATCAATCCTACAATTGATTATCAAAAAATACTAACATAACATTATTTACTTTTATCATAATTCAATTATAATATGACTCACTATTTTCTCAATTATTAACTCGATAATATTTGATATTGTTTTATAACTAAAAGACTTATAGAAACTTTTTTTAATTAATTAAAAAAGAAGATATACAATTCTATTTTTATTATGACGAAATTGTCATAGCACATACTAATTAGTTTATTCTCTATTGATATGAATTTTATTTATGTAACAATAACAATCATACTAAGCCTTATTGATTAGCCAGCGCCTTGAGAACATGTAAAGGGTGCTTTCATTTCAATAAAAATGAAATTTGATTAAAATTAAAAATAATTGTATCTATGTTATATTACTATATATATAATACTCAATTGATATATACGAATTATTATATAAGTATTTCCTTAATTCTATTTTAGGATACAAAATATAAACAAATGAGATAAAGCGTAATAAGAATGTTAAAATGTGTGTGTGTGTTATATGTTTATTACTTTTGATTTGATTAGTCGCCGGTGGATCTATAACCCAATTTTAAGTTGTAATACCCATTCGGCTAAAATGTGTGTGTGTTATATGTTTGATATGATTTGATTGGTCTACTCGTACCGTAAGTCATCTTAACTTTTCGGAAGCTGCGTCTATAAAATTTCACGATGTTAAGCGTCTTGACACGAGGTAATTCTAGGATGGGTGACCCATTTGGGAAGTTTCTCGGTGGTACGTGAGTGAGGACAAAAGCGTCTTTAGGAAAGACCCGTGGTGGTTTGTGGTAAATCCCGTCGAATCTAATGCCTTAACGACCGTCTTATTTGGGCCGAGGCGTTCTGAGATGAGCTTAATAGGCGGGCTGTCAGGGTGTGAAGCCCAAGTGCTATGCGGCGCAGTGGACACCTCTTGGTAGTATGAGCCACCTCCACAGAGTCTCGCACGGATGATACCAGGTCTGGATGTGTTGTGGCTCAGCGAGGGCGTTGAGTATTTAAGTGGGGAGGTTATATCTTACGTCGGCCCAAAAATATTATTGTGTGTGTAATCATATGTTTGATATGATTTGATTGGTCTACTCATACCCGTCAAGATCGTCTTACTTTTCGGGCTAAATCTGCATGGAAGCTTCCGATGTTAAGCGTGTTTGACCTGGGGTAATTCTAGGATAAGGTGATCCCTTTGGGAAGTTTCTCGGTGAGCACGTGAGTGAGGACAAAGCGTGTTGGAAAGAGCGTAGTGATTTGTGAGGCGGAATCCATCCAAATCTAATACTTGCTTGGGCAGGTCCATTGGGCAGGCGTTACAAAGCTATATTGAAGGGTTTTAAATTAAAATTATTACTAAAATATTAATTTCAACTAAAGTTCAATTATATGTGGATGTAATCATACATTGAAGTCATCATTATAGTTAAGAAATTAAAAACATTATGAGTAAGTCATTACAAACTCATTAAAATTCTTATCACGTGCAACGCACGTAATATATTACTAGTAAATGTAAAAAATTCAAATAATACCATTTCATTATCATCATAATATGTGTCATGCTCAATATGATGATTTTGCTGATTTCCAGTAAGTTTGTTTTGAGCCAGTTTTCCATTTTTTAGCATGATCATTAGTACTTCTAATCTAATGTTCATTTTGGCTTTTGTTATTGATCATCCGGGAAAAGTATGATCATGTTGTCATGATTTCTTGAAACAATGTTGCCACATTGGTTAAAATTTTGTGTGCAATTTGGATTATGGTACTAACTGATGTTTGTGAAATAGACACTTCTGGCTTTTCTAGCATGTGTAAGAATTTGAATATTGCTAGTGATAATGCCAGAGAAAGATATACATAATTGCATATCAACATTTGAACATCTAATGATTATAGTACGTACAACTATATGGTACATAGGAGCCTCAAACAAAACTAATTGGCAATATTAGTAATGTGTTCAGAACATTTAGAGTATTGCCTTGATATATATTATGCAAGCAACACAACCAGATTGTCGATTGATTTCAAGGTCTTCTTATAGTATACATATGACTCGAAAACCTTTGGAGTACGGATGTAATGATCAAACTGAAACAATAAAAACAGTACAATCATTTAGTTAATTAGCAATAGCACAATTTTATAGTATGGTCAAGAATTTTAATTGATAACATACCTCAGCCATGTTGTCGACTAATTGATTTGCAGTATCAACATAGGACTTTCTTTGGCTCTGGGGTACTACTGGAAGGGCGTTTTTCATATCCTTAGATAGATAAGCGGCTTTAAGGCGAATGTAAAACAATACATACTTCCAGGACATAGTATCCAGCATTTCCTGGAGGCTATGAAGCCCTTCAGCAGTCTGCCGGATTCTTGCAGCTGAATCCTCAGGTGACAAGTCTGGCTCGAAATACTTTTCCTTTATAAATGAACGAACACCCCAGTTTTCAGCCAGAGCCGCTTGCGTTGCATTCAGGCCTAATGCTATAGAGCTTGCTAAAAGTGAGGTGACAATTCCTCTCCTGTTGCTTACATTTTCTTCAGAAGATAATGTTGCTTGGACTCGTCGAGGCAATTTATATTGTTGAGTATTATTGGCTTTATTGAATTGGGGATTCAAAAGAGTTGTAGGAGTTGTAAGGGAGCTCATGGTTCTAAGTTATGAATATGATCATCAAGACATGAAGGTTTAATTTGTTTCTGTAATCAAGAAACTGAGTTGCATATTTTGGCAGGTTTGTAGATAGATAGATTTCTTCATGTTTAAAATGGACCATTTGTTTTAGTGGCATTGCAAGCGTTATCTTCTTTCACTAAGGACAAATTACTAGACCGACTTGTGATACTAAACTATTGTTTAGTAATTTGGTACTAAATGGCAAAATAGTAATTTCACACATTCAAAAGTAACATGCGGTAACCTCCTCACCAATTTATGCACGTTGCTCCCCAAATTAGTTCAATTGTCAATCAAATCAACACAAAACACTCCCAAAGCCAATTCTCTCTTCTTCTCTTGAAAGGAAATTTTTTTACTCGGTATTTTTTTTTTCTCTGGAAAGGAAATTGCATGGTCTTGAAGGATAATTGTTTCATAAATTTCTAGCTTAAAAAATTGTGATCAACAAATTTAATGGCTTCATAATTTTTGACATACGCCTCTGAAAAAATTTTGTGGCCTTTATAATATTTGTCAGTACAAATATAGTCTTAAAACTTCATAGCAGCAATGCGTAGTGTTCAAAATATGAATGAAACTGCGTATGAGATCTCTCCTCAAAATGAATCTCATGATTGATTCATTTATAATATGGTTGTTTTTTGCCATAATATGGTTTACATAAGTTTGCCATATTATAGCATTGTTATGGTTAATTGCACTACTCACATAATTATATGAATTGGTTAATTTCAATTTACTATCGTAATGTAGAGTTGTGGCAAATGTGTATTCCTATCAGCATTATGGCCTTGTAATATTTGTTGGGCCTATAATGCCTCTTTACTTGTTCAAATTTTTGCTACAATCCATATCTTATGTTCATATGTGGAAAATTAATAATATTTGTTAGTAATTGTTTGTCATATTTTAACATAAGACTGCTAAAACACATTTGCCACAATATAGTTTTCGTGTGGTAAATAAAATTTTGCCACAATAATGTAGTGTTGTGGCAAATCTAAATCTCAATTTCTCTATTTTACTTCTCACCAAACAAAAGGCGATAAATGTCGAACCCCACGAGACAAGAAATGAAGGCAGCTTGATATGAAAACGATTCAAAATTGATTATCTTTCAATTTCTTTTAAAAAACAAGTTTATCTAAAAGAAATTCAATAGCAGATAAACTATAGCATACCAAAAATGAAAAATCCTTATAATTATTACAAAGGCCACAAAATTCCAAACAAAATATACAAAATCAATAATTCAATATAATGAAAAACAATATTCAGATCTGGTGAGGGAGATTTGAATGAAAAAACTCCATCCCAAATAAATTGTCTAGTTCAATAGCTAATAGTCAAAATTAATAAGCATTACCGACTTTTTATTGTTAAATTTAATTGTGGCAATTTCCGAGGAAGGTCTGATTATATTATCCGGCGAATCGATATGCTATAGAAACTACCCAAATACAAAACCATCAAAACTAATGAGATTAAATAAATAAAAAACAAAATCCAACCATTAAAAATCCAATTTTCAAGTATATCTCGAAAAAATCGAATCAAATTACAGAATTTTATCCCAAAATGATGTCGTCACATAATTAAAAGTTGTGGAAAGGGACCGTGTTGTCTACACAATGAAAAATAAAATTAGAATTAAATTGTTTTAGAAACAATAAACAATTATCATTATTAAATTGTCAAAATTAACAAACTTGATAAACTTAATTGACATATATAATTTTGATTTCAATCAAATACCATGTTAATAATATTATAATACATTTTGATATATTTTTCACCAAATATTATAGTGAACAATTAAAATTGAAAACTAGACTTAGACATATTAAAAAGCGAACAATTTTTCGAGTAATACCTAGGAAGTTGATGGAAAGTTTGATTAATTTGAAGAAGATGTTTAGGAAAATTTAAGAGGATCAGCGTTTTTACGTTGGCCGAAGGAGAAGTCTCATTAAGAGAGTCGAATTAATAAAAAATGATAAATAAGTTCTTCAATAATTTGAACCATTACATGTAAAAAGATGATGTGACAATTAGTTTAATGATTGACATAATTATCGCTTATCTTATAAAACGCTTCGTTTTTCATATTTGAACAATTGAATAAATCAAAGGAGGCATCAGTTTCTTTTTCTTTTTTAAATAATGACTTGGAAAATGAAAATGCATTTGGATGGGCCTGAGCATTCCCATATCAAATATTTATCGAATCCGGTTGCTGGATTTTTCTGTACTCAATAGAGAAAATATACAAAATCCAGCCCTTCTCTGGATCATTGCGTGTAAATGATGCAAATATGCAATAATCCATTACGTTGGATTCTCTATCTAGATGTCATTCACTTTTATGCCTCTTACTTTATTCTGCATCATATTTCGTGAGCATCGTATATGTAATACGTCCCAAAAATATGTGTGTGATATAGTTGATATGATTTGATTAGTCTTCTTATCTGAGATCATCTTATTTTAGAATAGATCTATGGAAACAAAGATTTGTTAAGCGTGCCAGCAGCTTGCGGTAATTACAGGATGGGTGTGCACTGAGATTCTGGGTGGCGTGAGTGAGAATGAAATGTGTTGGAAAAGGCTCGTAGTGGTTTGTGAGATGTCAGTAAAATCGCGATAACGTCATAGGCGTTGAGACTGAGATTCTAATATATGATATATGATAACATTATACATAATGTACAAATATAATGCTTAGCGAAAGGCGTAATGTCTGAAATATATTAAACATGGAAGACTTTGACATACTTGAGAAAGAAGACAACACATCCATATACTAGTAACCAAGACTTCCATAAAGGAAGAGATGACTTATTCTTGTGGAAAACAAAGTATATATATATGATCATAATCAACAAACTGAAAATATCTTAAAGAGCTGAAGAATAATTTTCACATCCAAAAGTACGTAGCCACTTCTTTGGCAGAATGATCTTTACAAAAACAAGTTCCAGTCAACAAAGAAGCAAAACGAATAATTGGTTCGTTTGAGTCGACGACAAAGACATACATAATACTAATTGAATTCTGATTTGAAGATCAATCAGCTTTAGATAAATACTGAAACTGGTTTGGACTATGTCTTTATGATCTACATGACCACATCATCAGCTAATAATAAAACTAGTATATGAATTTATCCCTGCATCTCCATCTTTAGCTTTCAACTTATCTTTAGCATACTGTATATTTTATTTTTGTATCCCATAAAAAATGGAAGGGAGGGGATGATTTTTTTTTTTTTAAAATTCTATTAAGTGAAATGAACCAATTACTGATTAAATTACTTTGGAGTTGATCCATTCCTGTGCAGATACATGCACCAAACTTGTATGAACATACAATGAAACATCATTATATTGTACATTTGGATGGAGTGGTCCACGACCAAGTGCTTTATTGCCCAATCTGGATTATTAGTTGTTATCTTTAGAAAACTACTGTTCCATTGCGGCTCATATAATGCATGCCACCAAATATGACTTCCAAAACAAATTATTTAGGGTCCAAAAAGAATTAGTGCAGCTCATAGACACTTACGATACATTTTAATTCTACAAATGAGAGGGGTTAAATCATATTAATTTAGTATTGAACACTATAAAATAGCGTTAGGTGTCCTCGGAGAAGCTTTACTCAAAAGCTTAAGCTACTCGCTGTATTTGTGGCTCGAGCTGAATTTTGGAATCTAATTTAATAATCTGAGATTCATATTTAAAAGCCCATGTCATATTGAACTTAAAACAAACTCTTTAATAAAATTTCAAAATTGTACATGCAAGGAATTATCATCTTATTAGCGTTCTCACCATACATTTTATCCATTTAAACCTCTTACATCTCTTCTTCATTCTGATCTTCTTTTTGAGAAAATTGACATATCTATTAATCCTCATCGTACATCTGTACTTGGAGCTTCCTAGTTTTGTGGAATGATTTAAGGTATTCTAATGATATAGATAAACTCTGACTAGTTCAAACTTTGGTATAGTCTTATTAGGATAACTCTCAATTATAGGCATTGTTGTCAGGATTTACAAGTAGTGGTATAGTCTTATTAGGATAACTCTCAATATTTGTTAAGTGTGATCATAACAAAAATAAAATGTGATTAGACATCTTCAGGGAACGAACGAGTATTGAAAAAGTCTAATTTCATTATCATTTTTACCAGTGGTTCACAGGTAATATGATCAATTATATTGATAGTAAACAATTAAAATGATAATTATGTAACATCCATTGCAAGCCAAATTAGTAGATTATTCTAGTACAAACTTGTCAAGCTCGGCAGCAAATCATTTCATTTCTTTAATCCTCTATGTTCAAGAATCAAGTTAATAATGCATGCTGGTCATCATTGATATCCAAATCCAGGATTGTTCATATATAATTTGTGACTCAACAAACCGCCCTGATTATTATTCACTTGGAGCTTCACTATTTCCTCCTGATTTTGCATGTTTCCATGGCTACTTGCAACTGTTTGATTGTCAAATAATATTTCATTGCATGGATTGTCATTGAAAAGCTGGGACATTGAAGTCATGGAACCCAAGTAGTCAAATTCCCATAAATGAGATAATGAACATGTTCTTGGTAATAATTTCAGGTCTTGAACCTCAGAAGTAGTATTGTCAGTGGTAGTAGAGGAAATGTGATCACTTGAATCTTCAGCTTTTATATCAATGGCCCTTGTTGAGTTTTTCTTCAAGTAGATCCTACATAGGACCCAATCATCCAACTGAAACACACATAAAACACAATCTTTGTTAGGCACTTTCAATTTCCTTTTTTCAATAATATCAAATTGCTCTAGTGATAAGAAACTCGATTAGAATATAGGTTCGACTCTAATCAGGAAGTGGATTTTAACGTAATATTATACTTACCCTCATGGATCCATTATGTTTGTTAGGTAGAGACCTTGAGTCACTCAACCTATACTCATGCATAATCCAATCAGTCTTGATACCCTTTGGTGGTTTTCCCCTGTAAAATACAAGAGCCTTCTTCACTCCAACATATTTGGATCCACTATAGATGGCCTTATCTGTGCCAGTGGCCTTCCAATAACCTGATAAACCGGCTCTATTTGGCCTTACACCATTTGGGTATTTCCTATCTCTTGGAGTGAAGAAATACCACTCTTTTTCTCCAAATTCTGCTTTCTCTGCATTATAAAATTCTCATAATTAGAAAAGTATGAAAATGGAAAATTGGAAAAGAAATAATCTTGATAGTTAATTACACTTACCAGGTAAATCCCATGGATCAAATTTGTAAATATCAACTTCAGGAATGATTGAAACAGGACATGGCTTTGATATAGCTTGGTTTTTAAGATAATACATGATTAATTCTTCATCTGTTGGATGGAACCTAAAACCAGGAGGGAGATTAGAGGTGTTTACCATCTTGGATTTTGATAAGCAACTTAGTTCCAAATAAATGGAATATTATTTTTTGGTTTAGGCTTTTAAACCAACAACAAAGTCTAAGCTCTCTATATTCAAGAAGAGGAGAAAAAAGAGGAAGAGTTTTTGAAATGTTTGCAAGGATAGAGCTAAGCATTTTATTGAAGAGGAAATTTGTCCTCATCTATATTTGGTTACATCATTCTTGATTTTGACTTTTTTCTAATACATGCATTACATACTTGCGGGACCATGCAAAATAATTTAATATACTCTTCATTCCTTATTTAGATACCACGTGGAGATAGAGTGGGAATATCCTTTTATCTCCTACTCTCTTTGTGGTACCTTACCAAACTTTGTTTCTTGCAGTTGCTTAATTTATTATCTATGATTTTAGAATAGAACAATGAGCAGTTATTATGACTATCGTTGCAAATCGATTGCATCTGTTTCGTCATTAATAATGAGTTGTAACAAATTTGCAATAAGTATACAACAGATCACTCTTAGCCACCTATTTACAACAGAATCACCTGTTAGCATCGAAGCAGTTATAACAGATATCCTAACAATTGCTCATTTTTCCAATAGTGAAAAATGGTGCTTATAAGACAGCAAGGTAGTAAGGTACTGGAATTTGGGTCATCCTAAAGGCCATGGCTTTGAACAACCAGGTTGATTCACCATCTAAACAATTAAAGTGCTATTCCATAGGTGCCTTATGGAAATAATTTTCACCATTGAATTAGATATTTATTAGCGAATCCCTTATGTATCCAATAGCCTATTTATTTTTATAAAATTTTGAAGCTAAGTGATAACATAATTAGTAATATGGTATCGTTTTAAATCGAGGCAACTTAATCAAAATGTATAAGTACTCTCTTCATCTTTTATGGTCAGTGCATTTTATTATATGATAATTAAGGATAATATTGTAGTTAAGTTCGATATCGAATATCAATATGGAGTTTTACAATTTGAAAAACAACCATGTATCATAAAAACATCAAGTACTGTATAGGATTCTCCGTAGAGCATGCATGTCCAATAAAATTGGGTTCGACTAAACTTATTTTGTTATAGACGTCCAATAATAAGTCCTCATCTAACTACTTTAAACACTTGTGCTATGATGTGATTGGCTCATTGGCTGTTGATTAGAAGGCATAAGAATTGCGTTCTGGCTGTTGATTATTGGTTAGTCATAGAGAACACCTTCCAGAAGTTGCCTATTTAATAAATTAATTGTGTTGATGACAAAATTTAAAATAATGTAATGCAAATCATCAAAGTAGAATGTGTTGTGACCACCACTTAGATAGGAGACACGTGCCCTTCCGAAAATAAGCGATATAACCATAAGCATTTAATTTTTTTTATTTTCATGTGGATGGAAGAGGAAGGTAGGTTCACCGGAATGAGTAATAGAATGGAATATTTTGGAACATCATCGAGTTTGAATATTTTGAAAGATTGGTAATTAAATAATAACATTAATCAAATATAAACATAGTAGATTAATAAGCTTGTATTTTAAGTTAAGATAGAGATAATTGCATAAACGGTTCCTGGAGTTTGTCGAAAGGCAAGACTTAAGTCTTTGGAATTTGTTTTGGTACACTAATAGTCCTTAGAGTTACCTAATTATTGCACAAACAGTCCTTGTATTTATTCCACCATTAATTATTAATGGAACGCCAAATTCATTAAAATGCATTTAATTATTTATTCTCATCTTCCTTACCATTATTCACTCTCTTTTATCTTTTGCTCATTAATGTTACCCATCAATGGTTGAAAAGTACTTGAAAGCCAAAGTTCAGGTCTCGAAAATTATTAACAAAAAGAATGATATTTAGATATGAAAAACAAAGAGAGCATGAATGTTATTTTGGCAAATCTAGAGATGAAAGGATGTTGTTTAGATGATTGATTAGTATTTTGTATTAAAATTGACATTTGATTGTTTTGAACTTTTGATAAACTACTGATGATGTTTTGTCTAATCTAATGTTGATATTTTCTTTAATCTATATTGTTTCTATCTTTAAACTTCAATTTATTAGTAAGAAAAATGAAAAATAAATTTTCCGTTAAATTGTCGTTATATATAACAGTCTTTACAAAGAGAAAGACTATTAGTGCATCAACGCAAACTTCAGGGACTATTAGTGCATCAACGCAAACTCCAGGGACTAAGTCTTGTCTTTTGGCAAACTCCAAGGACCATTTGTGCAATTATCTCAGCTAAAATAAGTTAAGTAATAGTTCTGTATCTTATAAAGATTGTTAAATTTAATTTTCAATGATCAAAATTAACATATTTTATAACTTGAATTTTAATTTTTTTTTAAAACCTTACCATTAAAATTCGATATTATTTTACCACTTCAAGGAGGGAGGGAGTAATATTTTTTAATTGTATGCAACGTTATATCACTTGCTCGTCATAAATGGTAGGTGGCTTGTCTATATTACTACATCGGATGCTTAAACTGTTGCTAAGAATTGTTTATGGTATGTTAATCTAGAGGTGACAAGACTTTATCATCACTCGCAGCTAGTAAGGTCCGTCGAAATATTGTTCATTTTAAATACGAGAATTCATTTGTTATAATATAAATGAAAAGATTACTTAATAAACATTAGTTTTATAATAGTTCTTAAAAATATGAAGTTGCAAAATCATGATCATTGCGGTAATTAATAATCACACAACTTATTGTACTTAATGGCATAAAAAATGGTTCAATTAAAGTTGGAGTTGCTTAAATTTAGCTTAATTATCAAAAATATATTATCTTTTACTTTTAGTGAATTATTAATTTACCACTATATCCCTGAGTCGTGACTGCCCAAAAATATTATCTTAGAGAGTTTATTAAATAATCGACTATTAATTTATCAAGCTTCTACTGTAGATAATAATTGTAAAAAAAAGTCAAAAAAAAAAACAAGCACCACATCCACAAATTAGGAATTTGCTTAAAAGATTTTTATTAAAAGAATCGAGTATTAATTTATCGAGTTTCTACAATAGTTGATAATTGCAAAAAAAAAAATGAAGTAAAAAAAATTAAAAAGGAACGAAAAGAAAACACGAATTATTAATTTAGCACCCTATCTGTGGGCCAGGTCAAAAATATTATCTTAGAGAGTTTATTAAATAATCGAGTATTAATTTATTGAGTTTAAAAAAAAAAGGAAAAAAAAACTATAAAAAAAAAACCAAGCAAAAAAAACCCTGCTTCTGTGAGTTTATTAAAAGAAGCTAGTATTAATTTATTGAATTTACATAGTTGTTGATAATTGAAAAAAATACGAAAATGAGCGAAAAAAAAGCACAATTATTAATTTAGCACCACTTTCCCGAATCGGGACCAATAATATTATCTTAGAGTTTATTAAATAATCGACTATTAATTTATCGAGTTTAAAAAAACAAGCAAAAAAAAGAAGCCAAAATAGCGAGTATGACTGTGTAGTTGATAATTGCAAAAAAAAAACTGACCCTCCCGCCCTGCGTATGACCGCGCGCACAGTAGAATTAAAAAAAAAAAAAAAAACAAGCACACCCTATAATGGTCGGAATGCTAGAGTTTATTAAAGAATCAGTATTAATTTTTCGAGAGTTTAGAGTAGTTGATAATTGTAAAAATTGAAAAGACGAAAAAGCAATTATTAATTTAGCACCTATCGAGTAGGGAATAGTAAAAAATATTATCGTAGAGAGTTTATTGAATAATCGAGTATTAATTTTGTTGAGTTAAAAAAAAAATCAGCCAAAAAAAATATTCAAAACCATTCGCGTATGATAGCGCGTGATGCACACCACACAAGACTCTTTATTATATACGGAGTACTAAGATTCTAATTTCTAGTCTGGGATGATGAAAATTCGTTAAATGTTTGTTATTAGATGATCGGTTCTATGAGGCAAGTCCTCGATTAGGGAGACACGTTAAGAAAATTGTGTTGGGTCCATATTTAAAGATTGAATATTACTTCTTCCGATTTTTTTAGTTATCATCATAGTAAAAAAATTGTTTTAAAATCTTGTCGTTTGAAATTAATATGTGTTTTGATTGATTTTTTATTTTAAATTTTACATTTAATGTATATGAAAATAAGGTTTAATACAAATATATTCATTAAATTATTATTTGATTAATTAATTAGGAATAAACATATAAAATATCATTTATTCTTAATTGATTTAAAAATAGTTAGGATGACAACTGAAAAAAAAAAATTCGGAGAGAATACTAAATTTAGGTCCAAGTGTAGATGAGGATCCAAAATAGCATGATTTGATAATTAAATATACGTTGGATTGGGGTTAGTTCATAGATAATAATAATAGAACTACTTATGCCAAATCATTTTAACTAAAATTTTGATCTTTCAAACAAATTTTAGATCATAAAAAAACTTGTTAATTTCCTCGAACATAATATTTTGATGTAAACGGATGTTAGTATGTGATATTTGTAAGGGTGTTTTCAATCTTTTACTAAATAACGTTTTTCTTTTTCAGATATAAATAAAATTTAAAAATATGGTTCTATGGTCTTATTCGATTTTTAACATAACACTCATTTAATTACTTTAAAAAAACGAACATACAAGGATTCAAAACTATAGACCTTATCATTGTGAGTACTATATCGTTGAAGGAAGAAGGAAATGTGGAATCGAATTTGAATGTAGAGGTAGAAAGCATGCCATTGGGTTGCTAATTACCCAGCGGTTATTTCAGGTATCAAACCCATCTATAATCAAGGATAATCAAGTCGGATCTTTTGGTCCAACCGAACGAGTGCGATTTACCGCTGACAACCCTAGTTGAGACCGTGGCAACAATTAAAACGCATTAAATATCACATTGTAGTATTTTTTAGTAGAAATTGACATTTTTTTTAATCACACATTTTATCCCCTAGGCCTTTGGCCGAGCATGAAAACTCGAACTCGGCAGTTTGGCTTCGACTTCGGTGTTTGAGCCACAGACACAGGATTAATATTATACTCGATTGATTTCGAGACTTAAAGTCGATCTGACTCGAAAATTATTAACATAATTATTAAATTATAAATGTTTATTATTAATATGTTGGAACACTCTATACATTAAATATAAGTATTACATTAATAATATCTATTGGCAATATGTACTATTAACACATGAAAATTTGAATTTTATTAACAAAAATGCTCAAATTAAGTCGACATCTATTGGAACTCGAGAAGGACTCGATTCTAGAAAGGTTCGACTCGACTCGACAATATTGATACAATACTAGACGAGACTCAATTTGACAAAACTTCGAACATTGAAAACTTTAGTCGGGAATACCGATGATTATGGTAGAGGCCTTGGCTTGGCGAGGGGTTAAACAAAGGCTGGATTCAGCTATTTTTTGTGCTTATAGAGTTCTGATTCGAAATCTTGTTATTACAATTAATATCTCGTGACCACTAGAAAATCCGTGAAGAATTGGCATCTTCGGTCCATTAAGGCAATCTGAATGAACATTGTTCGACTCCATCCATTTTCCTCTCTCTCATACCACACAATAAACCTTCTTCTAGTTCTTATCGCTAGTAATGAGTTTCATCCTTTAGTTGTTAACTTAATTGAAATTATGCAGGCCAACTATTTTTAACAATTTTATTAATAGTATTATTATTGAAATTGGTTTTTGAGCTGCTTAATTAAAATTGTGTTTTTGAGCTACTTAATTGAAATTGGGGTTTTGAGCTGCTTAAATTGGTTTTGCTTAATTGAATTTTAGAATAAGAATGATTGTAAGTTGTTTCATAAAAGCTATTAAAAATTGGAGAGCATCGTGAATAAGCGCAAGTGGTTAGGAGGATTTTCAGTGACATTACGGGTTCGGTCGTTGTAAGAGGTAAAGTGCGGTGGGCTGGGGTTTTATAAAAATAAAATAAATAAATAAACTATTAAGAAGAGAATATGAGAGTTGAAATAAGTTTTACAATTAGTTATGTTATTTGAAAGCTACAATTAGTTGTTTATTTTTTCATTGAATTTGATTGATATGACTCGTAATTTTAGTAGTAAAAAATATTATTTCAATTACTGAATTTTGTTTTTGAATTTTAACCTGTGAAAAATAAATGTGAATAGAATATCGAATTAAAGTAATTTTTAAATATGAGAAATTTTCTTGAATCAATTTTTTCATTATAAAGAATTTGAATCCAAAATAAAATTATTACAATTAATATGTAGTTGTTGTAAAATGTGGCGCAAATGTTGGAAATATCAAATGTAAATGAATATTAATAAGATATTTGAATAAGTATTAAGGGGGTAATTTTGTAGTATAAATCTGCATAAAATTCTTTCACATAATAAAGACACCAAAAACTTTCAAAGACATGTATATCATTTGAGTATTTTGGCAGAGTTAGTTTGAAACCGTTTGATATCCGGTTTCTGTGCGTTATCATTGCGATCGTCTTTATATTAACTACTAATAGGTATATTATATATCTTATCACTTTTGATATTTATTTTGTTATATATATTTTCACTATTACTAGATAGCGATATGTCAAGTATTCTATAATTAAGAGTCATTATTATTTATGTTTTACCCTGTTATAGATATGGCTATGTAGTGATACATGCTTAGGAGCTATTATAGATAAGCGCTATATCAAGTATTCTATAATCGAGGCGTTTATTATTATTTTATGTTTACCCTGTTATAGATAGCTGGTATGTATGAAGTATTACATAATTGATATTATAGATAGCGGCTATATGTAGTACATAGTCGGGCGTTTATTATTTGTGTGTCGTTATTTCTTTGCTATTATGGAAGCGGCGTCGCGTCAAGTGCTCTGTAATAAGCATGGTTATTTTGAGTGGAGAGTTAAATCTCCATATCGTGTTTATTTACTTATAACTTAATGGTATAAAACCCACTTATTTATTATCTAACTATTGTGTCACCTTATTTTGTTGTTATTGGTATGAATTGTTGTTTATAATCATATGTATTACATTATCATATGTGTTCATTTATCATTATGATCATGCATTATGTGCATTCTAACGACTACATCGTATTTTAGCAAACATCTTTTTAATTTTTAACGGTAATGAACGATAAAATTAATATTTTTACTTGTCGCCAACAGGTAAATAGCGGTAATGGCTTGATATGATAGCAGACCCAACTTCTCAAAATTTCACCCTATAAATGCCGTTCCACTTCCCACGTTTCTAAACATCTTTCTCAAAGTGGCCTTCATAAAGAGATTCTGGCCTTAAAATATTTTCTAGTGTTTGTCGCTATAATAATACTCTCTCTTTCATAATGGGTTTTATTAAAATTGAAGAGATAGGTAAGGAATAGCCTGACATTTTTGGTAATTAATATTTTACCATTTCTAATCTTAGCTTGGATTGTTTTTGTTTCGATAGAGACTTCAGAAGAGTAAACATGGTATTTGTAATTGAATAAGATTACTTGATATATGTATTGAATCACGAGAATGTAATATTTAATAAATGTCATTTCGTATTGATTAGTTGTTTGTGATTTAGATATAACAATGTCCAATTATAAGCACAACTTCGCTCCTCTAAATCTCAAATGAGACAACTACATGTCTTGGGCAAACAAAGTTATAAGATATCTCAGATATAAGGGGCTTGAAAAATTCTACTTGGAATAGATAATGCATGGCTTGTCAAATGATTGGAAAAGAAAGAAAAAGCGAAGAAAACATTGAAAAATCTAGCCATAAGACTAATGATGGATCGTGATGATGCTACACAGATAGAATATGTCTGAATGTGAGAGGATCACAAGTTCTTATGGGAAGAAGCTCGAAGATTTGGATAAAGGGAAGTTCTTTTGCTGCGTGACCGATGAATGGAACAAGGCGAGGTTCCAAGAGGCTTTAAAGTGTTATTGATTACAACTCTTAATTTAAAAGGTATCACAATTAGAATATTGTATTAAAATTGTAACCGAAGGGAAAAAATTAGAAAAACATTTTCAACGTTTACATTAAATCACAAATATTATTTGCAAGAACAATATAGAATGAGGGAATATAAAAATATTCGAAATTAGTGCGTCTGCACGATGTGAGAAAAAGAATAATGAGAAGTCTTCTTGAAAAACCATCGATTCACGCCCAGCTGGGACAATAGCATTTCAGTAAATGCAACGACTTTTAAGTCGTGGTGGTTATGATCGATTCGGAGGTCGAGGCCGTGGTCGGAATTAAGTGGTAATTTTAGGTAATTAGAAGTCGTGGGCGTGGTTTAGTGAATTATAGTAGACACCCGAAATTACCAATCGACAAAAGAAAAGGGTAAGAAAAATCCGAAAGTTATTGAAAATAATGACAATTTGTGTTACAGATCGCGGAAAGAAGGTCATTGAGTGCAGGGGCGTGTAGAGCGGCGAGTATCTTTGTAAAAGATATAACATGCTGTAGAAGAAAAAAGGAAATGGAAAAAGAAGTCAATTTTAATAGAACATGAACACGGGGATGACTACGTATATCTCTTGAGGCCGCAGACTTCGGTGATGGAACAAATGAAATGAACTTAGAAAATTTGATATGATGAACTACTTTATGTTTGAATAA
This sequence comes from Lithospermum erythrorhizon, assembly GCA_019722365.1. Classification (NCBI taxonomy): domain Eukaryota; kingdom Viridiplantae; phylum Streptophyta; class Magnoliopsida; order Boraginales; family Boraginaceae; genus Lithospermum; species Lithospermum erythrorhizon. Next base: position 2,486,369 of record JADFUC010001683.1, read on the forward strand.
TGTGTGATGAATAATCTTCATGTGTCTGTATTATGTGTGACATTAGTATGTAATGTTTGCTTTATATCTATGAAATAATAATGTTGATTAGATGTTGTGTTGATTTACTCTCTTAAGTCTTATATCATTACATGTTTCGAAGAAGGTTAACATGAAACCTGCTGGAGACATTTGCATCTCAGACAGTGGAACAATACCGTCTCAAGAAGAAGACATATTTTCTTACGACCTTGATCCTGCAAGCGATTAATTATCTGATTTAGTCCTGCGGACTTGATTGAAGGATCGGAGTAATGCCATGTTTATATTACGAATGGAACAAAATTTGTCGTGTGGCGCTGGTATTCTCAAAGTCAAAAAACTTATTAAGTTTTAATGACATATAACAAGTAAAGGAATGTAATCTGAAACAATAGCGAAGGTAATATGAAATACATCTATATTACTTTTAGTGTTTTTGGGAAAAAGAAGAAAATATTAAGCTGCCAAAAGGTACATGCGGATTACATTACACTTACTCTCATTCTTGAAGTGATATAACTTAGTAATAAAAAGAAAGAAGATCTAATGTATTCTTGTGGCATGATCGTTTAGGTCATCACAGAATCCACAATGATGAGAAAAAACCATTGAAATACCATTAATCCTTGAAAGGTTTAAAGATTAATACTTGAACATGTGAAGGCATTATAGGAAAATTAATAGCCCAGGCATGCACCGTACAAACTTCTACGGAATCACCGCAGAACATTGGCAGGTATATGTGGACATCCGTCCATACGTCTGGATTACATTTAGGTATTTTATGGTATTGATTGATGCGTCAGTAGATGGTCGCATGTTTGTTTATTGTCAGTCGAGATATATAGATTTGCGAGATTCTTTGCTTTCCGAATAATCAAATTAAGAGCACAATTTCACGATTATGCTAAGAAAGTTAGGCAGCAATCTTTGGTGAATTCATCTGAATCATTTAATAATTATTGCATGTCAATTAGGTCTTGTTGAATCACATTCTCGTATTAAATACACAAAATGGTTTAGCCGGTCGTTAATTAAATCTTAATTATGTTGCTAGACCGTTGATAATGAACAAAATTAGGGTTACTATGTAGAGATTCGTACAATTTTACATCTTTGCGTATTCATCATTCAGTCTTTAATCATAAAAACATACTCCACATATCGACTTAGATTGGTCGAGAACGAGATCTTCCACAATCTAAGATTTTTGGTTGTGCGGGTTTATGTACCCGATAAGCTCCTTGCCAAGGCAAAAGATGGGACCTCCAGAAGAGTTTGGGCACCATATGTAGGGTATGGGTGGCCTCTGATATTAGATATCTTGAACCTTTGGTGATGTTTCGAGCGAAGTTTGCAGTTGTCATTTCGACGAAGCAGTTTTCCTCCTGCAGGAGGGAGAAAAGCTTGATCGAAAAGGACATAATGTGGTATGTGCCATCTTTCTTGTGAACCGATATAATAAATCATGGGAAGAAAATGTAAAGAAAATTGTGCACTTACAAGGCTTAGCGAAATCGTGCGGATTCATTCTTGATATGAAAAAGTGTAAAGTCACGTATGCCGATATGCTCTTCGTATTGAAATTCAAGAAGCAAAATGATGTAGCAAGTACATCAGCCCAGCGCTGGCGTGGCCGACTGTGGAGTTCTAAGGATAAAAATCCTCGAAAGAAAGAGGTCGAGAAAAGATTGATACGAATGAAAGTGATCTTGTTAAGACACTAAATAATGATAAGCCGGGATAGAAAAAAGTGCTCTTGAAGAAGCCTGAGATGATGAAAATGAAGTTATTAATAATGGGCGAAAATAGAGCGGTCTAGAGATTTCTATCAATTATGTTAATCTGAAGTCTGTTATAAGTGGTATTTGTGAAACGAAATGAGAAAAATGAGATTGTAGTCTGAGGCTCGTCTTTGTTATATGAGTTTTTGAGCCAGGAATTAGTTATGAGGTAAGCTTATTCTCTGTTATGGGCCTTGCATTACTAGTTGTTTAATAGGTTTGTAATTATCTAATAAATGTGATGTCATCTTATGGATGTTATTATTTATTTATATGGATCAGCAGTAGTGATATATACATGAAAGAAATTCAGGAAGGATTTAAAATGATTGAAACATCCCAAGCCAGAGAAATGTATGCAATTGGGTTGCGAAGATCGACTTTATGGGTTAAAGCAATCGAGATGTGGTATAATAGGCTAAGTGAATATTTCTTGAGGACTACGTGATAATCCTATTTGTCTTTGTGTTTTATAAAAGAAAATAATATGGTTTTGTAATCATTTCTTTGTCACATGTTGATGATTTAAATATTATTGGAACTAATAAAGAAATCAAAGAAGCCGATGAATTCTTAAGAAAAAATTTGAAATGAAAGATGCAGGGAAGGGCAGAGTTACGCCTTGGTTTCTGATTAGTACACTAAAATGGTTTTTGATGCAGCCAAATCAAATTACTGCTTGAAAGAATTATTAAAAGGTTTAACGTGGATGAGCAAACCACTTTAGAGCACTCAGATGATGGGCCAGGCGCGTATTGAAAGGAGATCCGCCCAGGTCTGGGAAGAAATGAAGAAGATCTTGATGCGAAGTCTGTACCTCGGTGCAATTGGAGCCCTTAATGTATCTTTGCTTGGTGTCTGAGGCGCATTATGAAACTGCGGTCAGGATTTCTTAGCGGTTGGTTAGCATTCTCTGAGCGTTGGAAGGGATAAAACGTATATTTCGATATATCTTGGTCGTCACGATCTTGGTTTGTTTTATCACAACATGATATAAAACCCGGTTTTTGCTTGGTTATGCGGAATCACGAGTTATTTGTCGGATCCACGTAATGCTAAATCACGAATTTGGGTATGTATTCATCTAGTGTAAATATCTACGGAATCAGCAGACCATATAACAACTTCTTCCAAATCATCTTTAGTAATAGCTCTTGTGAAGCAAAGCGAAGAGTGTAGATGGTTAAGATCGTGTATGGCTTATATCCAAAGACATCAGGTTTACCATTTGATAGAATCCAACAATTATGTATAGAAGCAATCTTGCATGTATTCTCCCGGATGAAAGAAGGATATATCAAAAGTGATAGGGCCCGGCGTCACTAAGTTAGTTTAAATTCATTTCGAGAAACTGAAAGAAACGAGGTAGATATAAGGTATATCGTTCGTGTGATAATGTAGCGAATCTCTTCGCGAGGCTCTTCAGGCATCGGTTTTCGAAGCTAGCATTAATATTGGGAATCTCGTCGAGCACCGAGAATCTTTGAAGAAGCTACGCATGTTTAACTGAGGGGAAGCATCTTATTGTCTTTCTTTTTATTATGAGGTTTTATTAAAAGCTGGGTTTGCGCCATGGGTTTTGCTGAAGGCGATATGTGTTAAAATGTATCGATGATATTTGATATTTGAAAGGGAGTGTTGTAAAATGTGGCGCAGATATTTGAAATATCGAATGTAAAATGAATAATAGAATGCTTTGAATAAAAATGGGGGTAATTTTGTAGTATAATACACTCAATTTCTTCTGTAATAAAGGCAATAAAAACTTTGAACATGTCATCGTTTGAGTATTTTGTGAGTTAGTTTGGTAGTTTGATATCAGGTTTCTGACAGTCGTGAGATTTAACCTGTCATCTTTGAATAACAGGCAACAAGTGAGAAATCAGATCCTCCTACTCTAATGGAAAAGCAAACTACCACCACCCCTCCGCCATAGCACCACCACCACCACCACCACCAGCCTCGACCGCAAACACGCCGCAATGATTCAACACCTGAGCCTCACAACTCCCAAAACCCAACCCCCTCCTCCTACCACACACACGACCTCACCAATTTCTTCTTCAACTCAAAACTCTCAATCGAATCCCAAATCTCCCATTTACATCAAACCCAATCAACAAAATCAAATCTTGACACAATTTCCTCATCAATTTCTGATCTTGAACAACTCCTAGCTACAACTCTATCTTCATCATATAGACTTCGTTTCCTTGTCAAATTCGATATCGAATTTGAAATCATCTCTTAATTCATTTGTCCCAAGAAAGAAGTTTTCTTTCAAGAATAAGTCACATTTCAAGAACCCAACAAACCCAATTGCCCGAAAAAATGTTGTTAGTGAATTTGAGAAAAATGAGATTTTTTGTGAATTTGGGAAGAACCCAACAAACTCAATTGCCCAAAAAAATGTTGTTAGTGAAGTTGGGAATAATGAGAATAATGAGGCTGTGAATGAATTTAGGAAGTCGTATGATTCACCGGGTTTTAAGGATAGGGAAAACGAGGTGTTGGTTAAGGATTTTAGGAATAGTGAGGTTGGGGAATTTGTGTTAGTGAATTTGGAGGGGTGTGAGGTGAGGTTGATTGGGTGTTTTAGGGCTTTGTTTGTGCATAAGTTGAAGAATTGTAGGGTTTATGTGGGGCCGGTTCATGGGTCGGTTTTGATTGAGGAGGTGGAGGATTGTGTGTTTGTATTGGCGTCACATCAGATAAGAATCCATCATGCGAAAAGGTGTGATTTTTATCTTCGGGTTAGGAGTAGACCGATCATTGAGGATAGTAATGCGGTGAGGTTTGCACCTTACTGTTTGAGGTATGATGAGATTGATGAGGATCTTGAGAAAGCGAATCTTGGTGAAGAGTCGGGGAATTGGGGCAATGTGGATGATTTTAAATGGTTGAGGGCTGTGCAATCGCCTAACTGGTCTGTTTTGCGAGAGGATGATCGTATTGGGACAATATGTATTTCGAGTTCGGATGGGGCTGCTGATTGTTGAAGAAACAATTTCCGATTTTCGGGCAATAGATATGTGTGGGGGTATGATTTCTATAGATGAGGTAACATTTTGGTTTGTTTGATATTCATGAAATCGAATTATTCTATCTATTGAAAGATTTAAAGTTCGTATGTTGTCCAATTGTGATAAGTTTATCTCCTTTGTGATGGTTCCTTGTACTTCATGTATTAATTATGAACTCAGTTTTGCTTTAAAAAACATTTCCTTCTGCAGTAAAAGTTTAGATTTTTTGCAATAGTATTGAGCTATGCTATCCATGTCATGTATTCACATCGATTTTTTGGGGTGGGGTTGCAGCAGTACATAAATACAGTAACTAGAATTGCTTGATTAGACATTATGAAAAGAAGAAGGCTTTAGATGCTTGATTTCATCGAAGCTGGAAGAAAGTGAACTATTACAAGTTTACAAATAAGAGGGAAAAACATTGAAATTTGTAAAATTCTACATTCTTTGTTCAACTGTAAATTCATGAACCAAAGAGGTGTCAGTGGTGTTCTGATGGTAGATTGTCCTTGATCTAATCTCTTCAAAATCTCCAAGAAATGTGGTCTCTGGTTCATATCTGCTGTCCAGCATTGCTCCATTAATCTGAATCGGTTTAAATAGTGAAATTAGCTAAAATGTTACAATTTAGTTATGGAATAAAAATACATATTACTTATTCCGTTTTTATTGAGAAGATCAAAGAAGACATTGTGGACAAGGCTTTGAAGGAGTGTGTGGAGGGTTATCGTGATCATTATGGACCCATTTTGCAGGCTGAATAGGCAGCTGAAGAGGAGGCAGTGAGGGAGTTGGAGAATTAAGGAAATGTTTAATCGAATTCGAAACCAGACATGGAGAGCAAGAAATTGGGGTTGGGTGTTGAGTCTCTGGCAATAATTGAAGTTGAGGGGATGTTGAATTCAAGTGATTCTGAGCCGAAGGTGGTATCTTGGATCAGCAAGACTGAACCTTTATACACACACATTGACTTCTGCAGTCAAAGTTTAGATTTTGGGGGTAAATTGTTAACATTGAGGTAGACAATTACATAGTTATGTTTCAACCAGCAATAAACCGCCTCGGTTAGTACCTCATGAGCTGCGTCATTGCCCCAAGCGCAAAGATCAATTACATAGTTATGTTGACTTGGGAAGTAGTCAAATGGATTTCTATGATAGTGATTTGGCCAGATCACTCAAGGGTATTGAGGTTTACTATTCTGTGAAGGCTTTTAGCTGGATTTTGGCAGATTCATGTACAACTTTTATATTGGGTGTTGGTGATTGTGAACTCATGCCTTGAAAATTGTCTGTCACCTGAACAACTCAAGCCAGTAATCAATTGGACGAACATGAAATAGTCGATTATTCTGATCTTCATGTATTAAGATCCCTTTCTTCGGCTTCCTGTTTGATATTATTCTCCTATACATTCTGAAACGACAGGAAAGGGGGATTCTTTGGAATTTAAGTTAAGATTGTGGGTTGAATAAGTGATGAATGTAATGATGGTTATGATATATACAACTCCACTTTCTCACTTTGTGCTTCAGCTTTTATTACTTCTACTTCATTGTACTGAAACAAGACTATCTGGACACCAATAGCAATGTGAAATTGTGGGAGGATGCGGAGAAGCAGAAGGATTCTTGGAAGGATCCTCCTGTTCTTGCAGATGAGTTAATCCATATGGGAGTATGAAGAAAAAATACTACTTCAAATTGCTTGAATGGACATTGTGGAAAGAAATTGAAGACTCTAGAGCTTGATTTCATCAAAGCTGGAAGCAAGTCAACTGTTACAAGTTTACAACACCTAATGCAGAAACAATCAGATGTATCTATATAACTATTACTACAAGTTTAAAACACCATATAACCCTGTGGCTGTAAGAAAAATTACTAATAAGTGAAGACATTGAAATTTGTAAAATCCAATATTCTTTGTGCAGCTGTAAATTCATGAACCAAAGAGGTTCCAGTGGTGTTCTGATGGTAGATTGTCTTTGATCTTCTCTAATTTCTTCAAAATCTCCAAGAATGGTGGTCTCTGGTTCATATCTGCTGCCCAACATTGCTCAATTAATCTGAACCAGTTCAAATAATGAAATTTGCTCAAATGTTACAATTTGCTCAAAATCATTCAAAGAAAACTGAGGAAGTATGAATGTAACTAAGTTTGCAAGAATCCCTTATGTCAGAATAGTGACTTGAGCATATATATACCACGTCGACTGACTTACATTTGGAACTTTACAGCCACATGTTGCTTTATATATATGTGATATATATATATAGGTTATTCTGTCATAGAATAGGCAAAGTTTTGTAAGATTCTTGAAGTAACGTTATTTTAATTATTTTAGTCAAATATTGTAATGTTTCTTTTTCCATTATAGTGAAATTTACGGTGGGCTTTTAACAGATGATTAATTCACAACACGTTGTTAGGGATCACGTTAAAATTTACGGTGTTATTACTTTTCTTACGTATTTCTTTTTACGTAGTGCGTAATTAGTTTCGCGTGTTATAACAAAGCGGTATCGAAAACCGTCATTTGTCAGCGAGAATCACGATGGGTGGTAAATGTTTGGAACTAGATAAGTTTAATGGGAGAAATAGTTTCGGTCTATGGCAAATAAAGGTGAGGCATTATTAGGCGAGTTTGGAAGTAGATAAGTTTAATGGGAGAAATAGTTTTGGTCTATGGCAAATCAGTGAGGGCATTATTGAGCGAGAGGGGATAGGTCACGCTCTTATGAAGATCGCTTAGCGGTTACGGAAAATTGGGATTTCTTGGAGAAAGAGACACGCTCAGCGTTCTTTGTTTTACGGAGGGCGAATTATTACGGAAGTTTCGGCGGAGACTCTTCTTTGGATTGGTATTGGAAAGAATACGTATATGGTAGGAAAACTGGCAAACCAGTTGTTACTAATATGCGAGGAAGAATGCGTCTTGAGAGACCACTTAGATAAACTAAATACGATATTACTAGATTTGCGTAATATTGATGTTTATGTTGATGATGAGGATAGTGCCTTAAAATTCTATTAGTTTTTACTGCGTCATGTAAAATTTTAAGGAATTTATGACTAATGATAAATATTATAACTCACAGAAGTTAATTTGCTTTCTTACATGCTTGAGGAGAAAGTGAAGCATGCGTGTAGTGGTTCTAGTTTGGATACTCGGACTTTTGGGTTATTCGCTTGATAATGTCGAGGAGTTTGTGGGAGAAAAAGAAGTTTCTAAACTAATTCAACGGGGTTCGAAACTAGGGGATGTATGTCATTACTGTAAGGAGAAGGGACATTGAAAAATCGATTGTCCTAAGAAGGCGAGGCAATTTAATGCATCGTCACGCGGCGTTGTCGAAGTAGTACAAATCACGAGGAAGATAGGCATTGGTTGTTGATAGCCCCTGCATTTTACAGATGTGTGGATATTTGGTCTGGAGGCGTCTTGCTCGTATTTGTCACAGAGGAGTTTTTTCGATTTATGAGCAAGTAGATGGTAGTAATACTTTTATGGCCATGATTACGTTTACAAAGTAGTTAGGATAGGATTGTGAAAATTAATGCTCGCTGATGGTAAGTTACATACCTTAGAAGATGTTAGACATGTTCTCACGTGTGAAGAATTTCATTTGGTGAGTGCGCTGGAAGCGAAAAAGGGGTTCAGTTTCAAAGGTAAAGGTGGAGTGATAAATGTACGCAAGGTTTTGAGGTGATTACGAAGGTGTTAAGGATCACGTTGTATTTTACGAGGGGTGCTACTGACACGGATTACTATTGCGTCGTCTGTTGAGCAGAAAATGACCAAATACTAACTAAGTTGTGACATATGAGGCTTGGTCGCAGGTGAGAGAGGATCTGATTGGCTAAAGGACAATGCTGGCAGTGTGTAGAAGTTGAAAGACTCGGGTTTTGTGAACCTTGTGTCTTTGGCAAATTATCGTAGCAAATTTTAACGACTCATAAAACAAAAGGTACACTTTGGATTACATCCACTTTCAGTTGTTAGGATCCTTCACGAGTTGAATCTTTGGGAGGTCACGGGTATTTTCTATGTTGATTGATGATTATTCAAAGATGACTTGGATGCTGTATAGAGCGAGGAAAAGTAGTGTTTTCAAGCACTTTAGGATTGGGAAGACTTTAGTGGAAAATCAAGCAGGGGAAGAAGGTCAAGCCGAGGTACGCGTACTAATAATAATTAAGGTGCGATTAGGCTGATTTGATGAGTTTGTAAGGCGGAAGAAATTGCTAGGCATCATACGGTTAGGCATACGCCTAGCGAGGAATGGTGTAGCGAGCGTATGAATCGAGACATAGAGAGCCGTTGTATGCTCTCAAATGTTGGAGTTGTGAAAATGTTTTGGTGAGGTGATACGGCCTGCTATCGATAAACAGTGGTATACACAGTCCATTAATCTGAAAACTCTGATAGTTGTGGTCACAATAAATTCTGTGATTTATATAGAATTGAGAGTCTTTGGTACTTGCGCCTTATCATGTGAATGAGGGTAAATTAGAACCAAGGACAAATATGGGTATATTTGTAGTCTATGGTGATGGTATGAAAGAGTATAGAATTTGGTTATCTTCTGAAAGACGAGTTATTCTGAGCAGAAATGTAATATTTGATGAGAATTTTATGTTTAGATCAGTTAATCGCACCCACAATTCTAAAAGCGAGGAAGGTGGTGTTGGGAGCCGAGGTGGAGCAAAGAGATTACGGTGTTAATGGTGATGGTGAGAGTAACTCTTCCAATCATAGTCGAGAGAAGCCGAGAAACATTAGAAGTTCGTCTCAAATGTTTTCTCCTTGATGTGGCTCTTGATTGCTCTAGAAGAGTTAATTACGAATTGCAGCCTACGGTATAGTTATAAGGATATGTTGCCGCTGCTTCTGAGTTCTGAGAGAGGATTGATCCTCAGGCAGTTCTTACAAGCTTCTCTTTAATCTTGGTCGATCCAGTGGCTTGTTTGCCGTGAGATGAAATGGAATCACTTCAAAAGAATCAGACTTGGGAGTTGGCTAGAAGACCAGTAGGAAGAAAGATTGTTACTTGTAAGTGGATATTCAAGAAGAAAGAAGGGTTGTCACCAGATGATGGGGTACAATATAAAATTTAGAGTGGTTCTTCAGAGGGTTGATCGAAAGGGAGGGATTGACCTTCTGATGAGATATTCTCACATGATCGAGGCAATATTTATCGAGTCTTCTTTGTTGAAGTTACACATCGAGGACTTGGAGCTCGAGCGGTAGATGTCAAAACGGCTTTTACATGGAGAGTTGGAAAAGAAATTTATATGAATCGGCGGATGGTTTCTAGGAACTTGGAAAGAAGACTATGTTTGCGAGGTTGAAGAAATCTTTGCATGGTTTTGAAGGCGGTCTGGAGGCGGGTGGTATAAAGGATTTGATAGCTACATGATAATGATAGAGATTGGGTATTCGAGTCCATATGACAATTGTGTTTTTACTAATGAGGTTTGTGATGGTTCCTCGTCTATTTAGTTACGTATGTAGATGATATGTTGATAGGCTGCGGGTTGAAGTCGATGTTAATTTGAAGGGTTTCTTAATCTTTGAGTTTGAAATGAAGGATTTGAGTCTTTGCAAAATTTTTGGGTATGGAGATATTTAGGAATAGAAGTCGAGGGAAGAAGCTTTTCTTATCACAAAAGACTATGTTGAAGATAATTCAGTTGGTATGCGTAATTTGCTAAATCAGTGAAACTCCTAGTTACTGCAAGTAATGAATGCATGCATTTGCATTTGTACCTAAATCATTGGCGATAAGGTATACATGGAGCAGCGTGCCTTATGCTAGTGCGATTGAAGTTTGATGTACACTATAGTGCTTGTATACTGATCTTTACTATCTTGTTAGTGTTGTCGATGGGTTAATGGTGACCACGGAAAGAAACGTTGGCGGTTGTGAGAGAAGTTTTATTCTCTCAGATACCTCCCAATATTGGTCTTTGTTATGGTGGTGATAGTGAGTGTTTAATTTGGATACTCTAATTAAAACTATCTTTGGAGATGTAAGACGGTAGAAAGATCTATATTTGGTTATGTATTTTACTCTTCTTTGGTTTTGTTGTGAGTTGGAGGGCTACGTTGCAATCCACGGTGACTTTATTAGTACATCACAGTGCATTTTTCGAAACATTCGATTTTGGGGGAATAGCTATTTTCGATTCATTTCCAATTCCTAGTTCTTATCAAAGATAACAATCAAATTCTACATATTTATAATGTACATATTGCACATTCTAAGATCTTCAAAAAAAAAAATATCACATCAATTTAGGACATTTCATGAATATAGAATAATACTGCCTCCATCCCAAAAACATTGTCCATTTCATTTTCAAAGTTCAAAATTAACAAGTTTTGTAACCTTAACTTACACACATAACTTTAATATGAATCAAAATTATCAAACAACATATTATACATTAAAAAAGATAGCATTTGAGATATTTTTCACCAAACCGGACAATCATTTGGCCTTTTGGGGCAGAGAGAGAATTACTGCACAATTAATATAACAACACAATTTAACATATTAATCTTAACGTACATTCGATATATTTTTCACGAAACTAGACAATATTTTAGGGACGAAGCGAATATTACAATATAAGTGATCATATAACACGAATATAAGTGATCATATAACACGAAGTACCGTATTATTCCAACGATCCTGAGCGTTGACATCTGCACCACACTCAATCAACATTTTTGCAACATCAACCCATCCATGAAGAGAGGCAACATGTAGAGGAGTACGACTATCATAGTCCTTAGCATGCACCAGAGACTTGTCTTCATCCAGAAGCTTCTTTACTGCAAATACGTCGTTTTGATGTGCATGCCAGAGGATCAGGGAGGTCCGGCTCACTCTCACCTTTGCCTTCTTCTTGTCCGCCGCAGAGGCTCTGCCTGACTGGCCGGAACTTCCTTCGCTCCCGCTCATTAAATGTCGCACAAAAATGTAACAGGTTTGATATGATAATGTCGATGTAATATGTTATCGGATGATAATAATATACTATATCAAACAAGATTTGATATGATATTGGCGCTCAAAGTGTAATATATACTATCGAACGAGGATGATTTGATGATAATGTTGTAGGAAGTGTAATAAACGAGTCGCACAAACTTTAATATCGTATAAAGTGTAATATGCTATTGAATGAGGGTTGATATGATGATAATGTCGTTTAAAATGTAATATATGATTGAATGAGGATTGATTTGTTGATAATATTATACAAAGTATAATAAACGATCGTACAATGTGTAATATACGATGAAATGTGATTGAATGTTGAAGAAAGACGTGAGATGAGGATATATATGTGTTTAGCGTTTGCGTTTCTTAAGCGGGATGGAAAAGTTGGTTATATAGTTATAGGATTTTTTTTTTTAATTGAGATCGTTGACTTTTTCTTATGGAAAACGGTGTATAATTTTTTTTTGGATAAGCAAAGAAGAATTCTTGATTTATATTATACCCCGTAGTTGTTTTTATATTATTTCTTTGAATCTAGAGGTGCTTAAACATGATCTCATCAATTATAATCATAAAGATATATATAGAACTTTATAAAAAATTCAAATTATCTTTTTTTTAGCAAGAAGAGAGATTATATTTAAGGTTACGGGGTGGAACCAATGTCAAGTTGCATTGCTAATTGTGATTTATATATGATGATGAGAGGATTCTAATAAGTCAAATAATTTAGATTAATTTTAATATATTTATAGAGGATGCACTTAAAATCTACTGGGTGTTCCATTTCAATGGATAACATTTGACTTTTTGTTATCTAAATAACAAAAGTACACGGCAATTAGAAGATATATACTTGGAAAAAAAAGGTCATACTAATAATAATAATAATAATAAATATGTAGTTTGTAATTGTTTGTTCAATAAGTTTTATCTTTGTAGATAGATTTTAAAGATAAAAATACCATTCAAACATTCATCCATTTTAATTTGACTACGTAGTAGAACTTTTAATTTGAACCATTACTTTATTAATTAAACTTTGATTTCATATGTATCGACAAATATATTAAAAAGTATAGAGACCAACTTAAATTGGGATAAATGTAACATGATTTAATTTATTAAACACAAAACAACCAACCTCATATACGGATTTTAATAAATAAAAAAACTGTTTGTCTGATCACCAAATAAAATGTTATAAATTGAGAGAGACATTGAGGTGATTGATGTGGTGAAATAATCTCCACAAATGAATGATGGAGTGAAGGAGTGGTGCTTCTGTAATTTGTCAAACCTGCGATGGCAAAACCGCGGCTTCACATGGATAATGTTCTATACAACGTATGACAACCATGATTATGCCCATGTCCATACACTTGTACAAAAGGATCATTTGAATTCATAAATAAAAACCAACTTGTATAACTGAATTCCATATATAGAGTACGTTATTATAAAAATATCATGTCAAGTTTAATTTTAATAGTCAAATCGATAAACTTAACAATATTAATACACACATAATTTTGATTTCGAAGAAAATAAAATCAATTAAGTATATACTACGTAGTACGTACATAATACATCTATGCATATGACCTTTTCAGAGTCTAATCTTAACCTCTTAAGATTTGTTGAAGAACATATGCCATCCCCTCATCTATGGGTGACACCATAGACTGCAAGAGGTATTCAAATGATCATAGAAGGATGTACAGTATAACTCGATGGATTGGTCGAGCCTCGAATCAAGCTAGCCTCTCAATTATTAGCTTTTTCTACTTAAAACAGAATCATACAAGAGGTTTTTATAAGGATTCGATTGAAACTCTAGCTAAACGGAGCTCTGCTCAACGTTTTTATCTTGTATGTTTTATAGAAAATAGCTTGATAGCGTTTTATCAAGACTACAACATATATCAAGCTCCAATTTGGAATGGATACTTAGGCCTTGAATCATCCAATCCAACCATTCATGTATAAAAACTCCTTCAGATTGTGAGCTAATCACTATTATGTTATATCTCTATGACTAGTAAATAAATAAATAAAAAATTGAGCTAAGAATTAAATTAAAATAAAAACGCTAGAAGGAGGGGTCGAACCTCCGACCTTGTGGTTAACAGCCACACGCTCTAACCAACTGAGCTATTCCAGCTTGTTGTGCTTATTCGACACAATAAAATTGGATAGAATTTCACCTCTAACCAACTGCACAATTTTATACTTAAATGTTTACTACTTTTCTTTCACCACAATATAAATCAATATTCCCTCTCTCAATATTATAACAAGGTTTGATTTTACACAAATAATAAAGAGTATTCTAATTTACTCCTCATTTCTTACAATCATTTTTTTCCTATTTGAATTCACAATTTGAGAAAAATAAGAACTTAATACGAATTTTTCAAGAAAAAATCTCCAAGAAAATTATGAATTACGTATTTTAATTCTTAAGGATACACACAACATCATTGTTGATATAATATAGAAAAATAATAGTGATGATTATTAAAATAAGTCATTACAGTATTCAATTTCACTTATTAGTCAATACTTTCTTGATTAAATTTGTCACATAAGACTTGTCTAGTATGATTTAATTGTCAATAATTTATAATTTATTAGGCTCAACCAAGGACTGATGAAAGGAATCAGTACAGAATTTAAGGCCCAATAATCAAGCCCAAAACAATAACAAAAAAAAAGAAACAATAAAACAACACAAAAGTACAAAACTTGAAGAACAATTCACATCTGGTAGGCTTCACAGTGTTGTACTCCAAAATCTCCCAACAATTAAGGGGCATCTACTAATCCTAGAGGCTAAATATCAAATCTCTCAGGTTTTGCAGATCATAATTCATACTCTTATTTATTTCAATTGTTTATTTTTTGCTTATTATTCAAGAAAAGTATTTGTATAATTGAATTATTCGATTTGACTGAAATAGTAGTCTAATCATACTATCATAGTCAACCATTCATTTTTTTACCTATTTAATGTTTCTTTATTGTCATGTTTGCATTTTTATGCAAAATAAATAGGGTGGCACTTAGGCCTTTAACTAGCATGAAAAACTCGAATAACTCGATTCGGTGTTTCAAACCGAGTCACAAACATTAATATTATACTCGATTGATTTCGAGACGTAAAGTCGATCCAACTCGAAAATTATTAACATAATTATTAAATTATAAATGTCTATAAATAATATGTTGAAACACTCAATATATATTACATATAAATATTCTATTAGTAATATGTATTAACACATGAAAATTTGAATTTTATTAACAAAAATACTCAAATTAAGTTTACATCTAGTGAAACTCGAGAAGGCTTCGACTCGACTCGAGAATGATTAGACTCGACTCGACAATTTTGATACAATACTTAACGAGACTTAATTTGAAATAAAACTTGAAAATCAAAACTCGACTCGATGATTATCAAACCGAGACTGAGACATAGCAGGGTTCGACTCGACTCGACTCATTCAAAGGCCTAGTGGCACTTATAACTTATGTAGAGTTTTTTGTTTGTAAAGTTTGCATTTTTATGTAAAAGAAATTGGGTGGTATTTATGTATTTTTTTGTTTGTTTGTAAAGTTTGCATTTTTATGCAAAATAAATAGGGCGGTATCTATGTAGTGGTTTTTGCTGGTAAAGTTTTCAATTTTATGCAAAAATAAATTGGGTGGTACCTATGGAGTGTTTTTGGCTTGGAAAGTTGCATTTTATGCAAAAGAATTAGAGTAATTCAATTTCGCTATTAGTCTTAGCCGACCCGACTTAGTGGGATAAGGTTTAGTTTGGTTTGGTTCAGTTGAGCTATTAAACGCATATTGCTGTACGGGAATGTATTTGATTGGTTGTATATGTGTGTAATAAGTACTGTTTATTGTTGTAATTAGATTGATCCTCGGGAACTAGTGGCGGTTTTGTGATATTTTCAGCAAGATGTGCTTCTGCCTGATGGTGTTGGGTTTAAGTAGATACATATGATCTTGAAGTTTAGCGGATTTTGTTTCTGAATGAGGGATTGAGTTGGGTACAGGATAAGAAACTTGAGATGTTACTTTAGTTACAGACTTGCTTGACTGTAATCCAAGTATTCTACTTGTTAGTTGTATAGGAGTATATATGAGTAGCAACATTCTCGAATTGAGAGAACCAAGAAGTGTGTGGTGAGTTAATGGTGGTTGTAACCATTATAGAATTTATCTTCGGTTCGCACACCTTCAATTTATCCAGAATTTAGTACTAGACCTGCATCCAAGTCAGGTTCTACTTGATCTAGGATTCTATCTGTAATTCAATTAGAATAGGATTGGTTAGTTAATGGTGGTTGGTTAGACATAAGACTAGCTTATAGGTAAGCCTTACTTAGGAGTAAATGGGAAAAAGCATAGGCTAGCACTGTGTATGCTTATCAACTTTTAAGGACTCCTAAAATTCAAAACCTGTCCATCTTCACCACTAATATACTAATGGACATGCTCTTTTAGCTTTAAGTTTAGCTGTTTCTATGTAAGTTTTGACATGCCGACCCCCTTGCTGGTATAAGGCTTGGTTTGGTTTGGTTTATATTTTAACATGTGCTGAGTATGTTTCTATGATATCACATCAGGCGCAGAATGTTTAGTTCGCAGTTTCACCTCTTACAGTCTATTATTCTCCAGAGTGTAGACATGCACCTGAATCACACATACCATTTGGGTGAGAAAAATATTCAGTATAACTAACAATAGTTCTTTGAATTGTAGGAAGCAAAATCTGTGTCAAATATCATGTCTTCAGCTTACCTTCCAGCAACTGCCGATTCACTTGTTCAGGCTTCGGAAGCTATATCACCATCTGATGCCATCACAATTCTTTATCGCATCCTTGAGGACACTTCATCATCTTCTGAAGCCTTAAGAATCAAAGAACAGGCAATCGCCAACCTCTCAGATCTTCTTCGACAAGAGAATAAGGCCGAAGAACTTAGGGGTCTTCTCACTAAACTGAGGCCCTTCTTTTCTGTGATTCCTAAAGCGAAAACAGCAAAAATTGTACGTGTGATTGTAGATGCAGTTGCCAAAATACCTGGAACAGCTGATCTACAGATTTCCCTTTGTAAGGAAATTGTGCAGTGGACACGTTCTGAGAAGCGAACTTTTCTTCGTCAAAGGATTGAGGCTAGACTTGCAGCTCTTTTAATGGAAAGCAAGGAATATACAGAAGCACTGACCCTTTTGTCTGGGTTGGTTAAGGAGGTAAGAAAATTAGATGACAAGCTGCTACTTGTGGAGATTGACTTGTTGGAGAGCAAGCTCCATTTTTCTCTTAGAAACCTTCCTAAAGCCAAGGCTGCACTTACAGCAGCAAGAACTGCAGCGAATGCTATTTATGTACCTCCGGCTCAGCAGGGCACAATCGATTTACAAAGTGGGATCCTCCATGCGGAAGAGAAAGACTATAAGACAGCTTACAGTTATTTCTTTGAAGCCTTTGAGGCTTTCAATGCCCTTGAAGATCCTCAGGCCATATTTAGCCTCAAGTATATGTTGCTATGCAAAATCATGGTGAATCAGGCTGATGATATTGCAGGGATAGTTTCATCCCCCAAGGTGGGATTGCAATATCAAGGCCAAGAACTTGATGCCATGAAAGCTGTTGCTTCTGCCTATTCAAAACGCTCTCTCAAGCTTTTTGAGACTGCTCGCCAGGATTTCCGGGCCCAGCTAGAAGAAGATCCCATCGTCCACAGGCATCTTTCTTCTCTGTATGATACTCTGCTCGAGCAAAACCTTTGTAGGTTGATTGAGCCTTTCTCTAGAGTCGAGATCGATCATATTGCTGAGTTGATTGAACTGAATTCTCAGCACGTTGAGAAGAAACTCTCTCAAATGATTCTGGATAAGAAATTTGCCGGTACTCTTGACCAGGGAGCTGGATGCCTCGTTATATTTGATGATCCCAAGACAGATGCAATATATCCCGACTCACTGGAAACTGTTTCAAATATGGGCAAGGTTGTTGACAGTCTGTTTGCAAGGTCAGCCAAGATAATGGCATAGGTGTTGACAATGGGGACCGATTATGCTTTTAGATTATTCGTCCTTTTTAATGTTTTCCGGGTACTCAGAATGTTGTTTCCTTTTTAATTCCTGAATACTGCTACTTCTGAAAGCTTATGTTAGCACAACATATTTGATAAGATGCTATGAACTTTTATTTGTTGAGCTGAATAGCTGATGCCAATGTTCGGGAGTTTCTATCACTTACTGATATCTTGATAACTATGTTTGTACCATGCTGCATGTATGATTGATACATTTCCTTGATGTTTTCTACAGATTATATTGGAGTATTTGGTAGGTCTTGTTTTGTTGCGAATTAATAATCGATTACTGGGACATGAATCTACATTGATACTAGTCTAGATTCATGCAAAACAAAAGGGGCCTTATATGACTACATAAATCAATAGAGACAAAATGTTGTACAACTACTAAATCTCTTTAGCTCGAATTGTTCTATGATGCTTATCTGAGCTGAATGCTATTCTTGATCTTAATATTATACTTACATAAGACTGAATTATAGGTTTTGTATCAATTCCATTCACAGAATGACGAGCACATCTCCCGTTCACTGAATTATAGATCTTCGTCGATGTACTGCATGTCCTTTGAACAGCGTTGCTGGTTGATGTTTACAGTTTATACCACTCGGATAACTGGAACGCTTCTCCTTGTTGATAGTGTCTCATTCATTTGAGCAATTTGCAGCAACAGTTGATTGATTTTCTGCAAAATGTAGGGAATAGTGGATTGATTTTCTAAAATTTAGCATGTATGGTTCCCTACTTCCCTTATGTCCAATTAGTTACAGTGAAGAAAAACAACAAAAAGGGTTTGAAGATTCACACAAGTATTCATTCAAATTGTTGGTATAGCAATTAATCAACAATTTTGTGGCATATGAAACACTATTTATGTATATGCACAATTGTTCAGTAGTCTATAAGATAACTTGCCTCACTTGAATTGCATTCAAACTACCTTAGCATTAAAACTAATGATACAAAGTTAAATATTACCTGGTCTTTTTCCCTGATGAGAAGCATGAGCTGCTGCACCCTCTCCATCTGCATTCTCTTCCTCCTCCTCCCCACCTTCATCCACCACAAAGACACCGCCACCATCGACACAATTCCAGTCATTGCAAATCCTGATAACCACCATTTAGCCCTCTTTGAAGTTCTCCCAAACTGAACCACTCTACACCTCCATTCCTCCACAAACACTCCCTTTTTCCTTCCATCTTCGTTTTCTACTCCATCATCTTCATCCGCCTTGCTACCATTATCATCATTGTTATCTTCATCAACGTCTTCGTCATCATTCAATCTCGAATATATTGTGTGTTCTGATGAAGATTCTTGAAGTTGGCTTTCTTGGGAAGTATACATTTGCAAGCCTTCGTGATAAATCGGTGGGAAAACTGCGTATTCGCTAAAGAAATCGTCCTTGACGATTGGTGTTTCTTTTTGGCTTGTCCACTGAGCATTAACAGATGAGCTACCTTGAGAAGGAATTAGCTGCCACTCATCCAATTCTTCTGAAACATTATCAGTATCCATGAGTAGTCTTGTACTTTGTAGTACTAGGTAGAATCAAGATTTTTATTAATTTTATTCTCTATATATTTTCAAGAATTTGGTTGAAATGGATTTAAGTATTCAGTATAGTGTTGTTTCTTGCATATAGATATTTTTCTAGTGGTGGTAGATTATTTTCATCACATATATTGACTCTTGATTCATATGAAGAGGTCAAGAGTATAAGTTATGATGTTGATTGTGCCACTTCGAGATTTTTCTCGTCAGAAATATATCATCCATTTGTTTTATTTTGTCACAAGAGTTTGGATAATTTCCCAGAAATATCTGACTACCCAGGCTGTAAACAAGATCAATGAGAGACTTGACTCATAAGTAGAAAAAACCTCAACCTTCCACTTATATTTATCTTGATTTCATAATAACATTAATAATTTTCTTTTGAGATGAAAGGTAAACATTGAATTCGAGAGTTTTAGCTAAGCAATGTACTTATGTAAATAGCGACGAAACGAGGATGAAAATGGATAGAACTTAGATGTGGCCATGTGGGGAACAATAGCTAGTGAATGATCTCTTGACTCAACAAATCTCTAGTGCAACATTCAACTACTGGACTATTCTGAAGGATGTTGATACACTTTACACTTACCCCAGTTTTTCACCACATTTATATAATATATTGCATCACATAAAGTCTCCAATCCAACTTATCTGGAACTCCAACTGTTACAATAATTAGTTAGTCAATTTCATAAATACTAGTTTAATATTATTTTCTACAAATATTTTATGCAAAAAATAATAGTCTCATTGTTGATATTCTACCTTTCTTGAAAACGAACAATCATACTGCAAAGCGCTCTTACATCCTAATCATGTATATGTCATATTGATACATCCACACTTTAATGAAGTATTGTATATTATATGTAATGTATAATTATATATAATATATTTTTGATATTATATGATCACACATTATTGGGAATAGTTCATAATCCTTAAGAAGAAAACAAATCAGACGGCAAAAGTAGAGTATGGAACATCATCAGACAAAATCTAGCAGTACCCCTTTAAGACCAATCCGTTGCATCATCAAACTTGGTTGGTCCTTGTTTTTTTCTGCATTTTTGTATTAGTATCCATGCTTTAATGCTCAAAAATGTAAAAAAATATCATAGGGGGTTGATTCAAGAAACTCTAATTGGCTTATAACAAAGACTCTTCTTCTTTTGCTCGCTGAAATAGTAAAGGAAGGGGCTTTAGACTTTTACTATTATAACAAATGTGATTTTTATCTTTTAGTCTTTGTTTTTTGTTTAAAGAAATGATAGTTTAAGGTTGGAAATTGACTTGTATTTAGAATTTGAATAAATTGATCTCAAGATTCATAATGTAATCTTAAAGTTTAAATTTTGAGAACTATTAGGTCTATTTTTTATTGGGAAATAATCCCTTTTTAGGAATGTATACCTTGAGCTTGTTGGTTACTTGATTCTGAATATTTATAATGGTGGGGAAAAGATAGGATCTTTGAGTGTTAATAGTATTTGTGTTTGCAAAAATGTTCAGGAGGTGCAGCAATCACATGTAAAAACGACTTTGAGACGATAAATGAAGAGAATCTTAATATTGTTTCATCACAAATCCGGGAAGCAATGGTTTCGAAATCTGTTTTTTCAAAAGTTGTTGGAATGGATTGGAGTAAGAGGCCAGGAATGTCTCAAACTCCAACTGTTGATATCAGCGATCAAGATGTTATCGAGTCCCACAATTTTATTGTGGTTCATGGAGCTGGTCAGTTATGCTGAAAATTCGTCCTTTTTGTTTTTCTAGAACTAAATCATTTTGCTTTTCTGATGCTATGACAAAAACAAACAAATATTTCTACCATGTGTAAATTTGTTACTGCTGGTTCAGGTTCATTTGGGCATTTTCAAGCTAGTAAATCGGGGGTTCATAAGGGTGGATTGAGCCGAACTCTTGTGAAATCTGGTTTTGTGGCGACTCGAATATCTGTGAGATTGTGTTGATCCTTCATCTTAATTTGATATATACTATTCCTTTAATAAAAGGATAAACGTACATACTTAGTATGACTTCCTTCGTCTTAATTTGATATACACTATTCCTTAAATAAAAGGATGGATGTCCATACACTCCTTGGATTAGAGTGACTTTCACTAATAAGTATTTGTCCTATGAATTTAACTTGTGAATTCGTTTAGTATGACGTACACTCGGAAGTATTTTTCCTATCTATGTATAGCATTCTACCTTGGATGTATCTTATTGAGTTCTCTTTTTATCATGAGAAATTTACATAATATTGCTCTTCGTGCTTCAGGTCACGTCTCTTAATCTAGATATTGTCAGAGCTCTAGCAAGAGGTAAAATATTTTCTAAAAATCTTAATTTCATCTTTGTGCTTTGACTCCTGTATATTCTTTTATTTTAAATTCAAAATTGATAGATCATACATTGTTCTCTTCAGAGGGAATTCCTGCTACTGGCATGTCTCCATTTTCATGTGGTTGGTTAACTTGTCGAAGAAATGTTAGCGGCTTTAAAAGACTCTTTTGTTATTATTATAATTACTATTTTCTCAATTTATGGTTCCACTGGCTTGTGTGTACTGGGATATGGTCATTTAAATCCCTTTTGATTGTGTACAGATAGCTGCAGCTGATGTATCTATGGTAGCCAAGGCTATTGACTCTGGCTTTATTCCCGTAAGTTTAAAGCTATGAATGGTGACACAATACAAGCTTGAAGTTGTTGCTTGTGAATTGTGATCCGATTTATGTACTCGAGTATATTCTAGCCGTATACTAACCAGTATTTTCACAATCAGCTTAATACCGAATATATAAAATCCAGGCCAGCTTATTTAGAACAGAATGTTATTTGATTGAAGTATAGAACTTTCTTATCTTTTCTGCACCAAATAAGTGAAATAATAGAAATTTAATGATATAGAGAGAACCCTTTAGACCACTATTTCTCCCTTCCTGCCTAGTGCCTCCCGAGAAACAGATGTGGAAGTAAAACTGGGTCAGCTGCCTTTTAGCAATTTTGAATATTATTTCTAAGCATTCTGGAATTAGTTTTAGATTAGCATGGGAATGAAATCGAGAAGCGAGATAAAAAAAAATTCCTTTGTAGCGTTTTTTGTAGAGTTAATTTCATTATCTTGATAAAAATGTATAATGTATATTTGTCTTCATATTAGTTCACATTGAGCGATTATGTGCAAAATATGACCGATAAACACACCCGGTTAGCTTGATTTCTATATCTGGTCTGTGGCATCAGATAAAGGAATGACTAGAATTGTTCTTTTAAATTTCAGGTTCTTCATGGAGATGCGGTACTTGATACAGCTCAGGTTTGAATTCACTGAGTTATTGATCATCTATAATTAATTGCCATAGAGCTCATCTTTCAAATGCATCAGGAATGTACTATCTTAAGTGGAGATCTCATAATCAGTCATTTGGCAGCAAAACTAAGGCCTGATTTCGTCGTTTTTCTTGTATCCTTTCTTCATTTAATCTATGTATATGTGGACCATCCATTCCTTTGAAAAATGATTTGGAAGGTAATGAGGCTTGACCTTATGGGGATCTTTGCTCATCTGCTTGAGGAAAATCACTTCTTGTGATGTGAATAGAAAGCTTTACTTGATGCTGAACCAGTTGTCTCGTCCTCCATCCTCATATACATTATGCAGGACCTTTGTGATCTATTGGTAGAGTATGTTTGACTGACCCGAGCAGATCTTCTCTTCTGTCCCACTCCTTATATATCGTCATCTACATTTTAAATGCAACGGTGCTCATCTTTTTGTCTTTTTACCTGCATGTACTGTATTTTCTGCTACACATATGTTGGTGAATGATTGGTCTTTTGGTACTTCACATCTTTAATATCAGGGCAAGTAGAACTTTATTTTTTCCTTCACTATTTCAACTGTAGACAGATGTTTATGGTGTATATGACCGTCCACCTACAGAGCCTAATGCCACACTTCTCAGGGAAATTGGTGGGCATCAATAATTCCCAGTCCATGTCATTGTGCACATTTGTTGAAAAATTGAACCACTAAGAAATGCCAAATGTTTACTTTGGCAGCTGTGCATGAGGATGGAAGTTGGTCAGTTATAAAACCTATTTTACAAGGCTCAAATAAAGTTGAGTGTGGAACAACTCAAGGTTGGCGTTAACTTACAATCTTTACTATGCGGTATTTATCCTGTATAACAAGTATAGTTTCACAAGATACATGTGATGCTTTTGTTTTAGCCCCTTCATCTTGTGAAAGTCATCCTCACTTGATTTGGTTTGAGTACTCTAATGTGTGTTGCATGATTCATAGTCATCCTTAAGATTTTCTTTATGGTTTATAGCATAGTGATATAATAATTTCAAGTAACTCTCAACAATTTCCAAGTTCAAGATTTATTTTGATTGTTGGCAGTTGAGATGGCTGCAGCAGCTCACGATACAACAGGGGGAATGGAGACCAAAATAGCAGAGGCTGCTGTGATAGCAAAACTTGGAATTGATGTATATATTGTCAAGGTAATTAAGAAATTTGGTTTTTTCTTTCATTTGGAACCTACTAATGTTCTCTGGTCTAATGAATACAACTTTCAACGATAAAGGCAGCAACAGAACACTCTCTCAAGGCCTTGAGTGGCAGCCTCAAAGACGAAATACCTGAAGACTGGCTAGGGACAGTGATCCGGCTAGCAAGATAGATGGTGACAGATTGCTGGTACACTGATACAGTTTGGCATTCCCTTTCCATGCAGGCGACCAGCTGCTCGATACTGCTCGTAGTTCGCTGACATGAAACCATCTTGCTCTAGGAAAAATCAGTTTCGAAAGTGTCAAAACTGTGTTGTAGTTTACCTTGTCTTAAAGATTAGTGCTTCAGCCTGTTATCAAGTTTGTTAGGTAAATGTGTTTGAACCACTTCTAAGTTCTAACAAATTCAAAATTGTAATTTGACTTTCTCAAAGACATCATTATTGAGCATTCTGTTGGGTGGTATTCTGTTTATTGATTGATTCTGCTAATCCAAATGTTTTCACACATTTGATAGAAAGTATCATATATAATGATTGAAGGTCATCAAGTTTATCCTAATTTGTATCGTCTAGAAAAGCAAATTTGTATCGTCTCGAAAAGCAACAGTAGAGACGATAGAACCAATTTGGAATAGATGTTCAATATATCATGTAACATTGTGGAAACAAACAGCTAAATATTCTTTTCCTAGCAGGTTGTGAAGGAAATTCTTCACATATAAGTTTTGACATAACAAATTATAACTAACCAAGCACGACTGGAGTAGTTTCAAGATATAAGTACCACAATAAGGATGATAAAAACACAAGATTGTTCCTAAATGATTAGATGAAAACTCCAGATTTGACCTTTTGATGCTGCTTCGGTCTCTTTCGATATGTTTCCATCTGCAGTTAAGAAGCCCGTCATCTTCAAGGAAAAACCAAGCTTCGTTTATCCAAATTGTCGCTTGAAGTTATGTAAACATAACCACACTTCTATCAAGTTTTGCATCATTCTAGTAGCTAAAGTCGATGAAAATAAAAATATTTACAAGTCTACCTAAGGCATCCCACACTATCAGATACAGCAAGTACAACTACTGAATTAAATGAGAAGGAACCAAACAGGATGCTCACTTCAATTGCTTCGCTACTTTTTCCCGTACCTTCACCAGCCACTCCCTCGAGCATCACCTTTCTTTCACATACGGAAATCATTGTATTTTTCATCTGGAAGGTAGAAGTCAAAAGTCACATCGACTGAGCCTGAGCTTTGCCCATCATCTTTGTAATCAACATTTGTTATCATACCAGTTTCATCTTCTTCTTGGTACCCTGATTTTACCCGACGAACTGGCACTGTGACTGAGTATACGGTCCCAATGGCTGGATCAGTTGAAACACTCAGCTGAACTTTATCCTCCGATTCTATCTCCACAAAATCAGATAGAGCAGCCACAATGTTTTGTACGATTTTCTGTTTTGCCTCGTCACTCACTGCACATCTATCAGAAAACAATATCATTTTCAATCGTTGTTTGGCTATATTTGCATTTGACTTTCTTTTTGTTATTGCTGATGGAAATAGTAACTTCCAAGCCAATTGGAACCTCTCAAAGAAGCTCATGTTTACAGCATTCAGAAGTAGGGTATCAACATCTTGGCTTATGGCGTTGGTCGACAAGTTGCGTTCTCCAAGAGGCCTCCTGTAATGGCAGCGCATATCCACACCATCCAGCAGCAGGTGGGACCATTTAGAAGTTGCCCCAAAAGATAAAGATTCCAAACTTGGGGAAATGCCAAATTCTACCTTTGAAAAAACCCAAAATCTTCTTCAGATAGAAAAAACAGTGTCATTAATGTCATGGCATCTATATGTATGAAAAATCCCCATCTCTTGTATTATGATGATCTCTGAATTTATTTCTCGTTATTTATCTATTTAAAGAAAAATTATCTCTGGGATGCCCAATACATTTCTATACTCGATACTTTGGAATACTAAGCAACATCAAATGAATGTTGAGCTGTTGACTTGAAGCAAAAGTAGATAATACAGGCAACTAGATGCCTCAAAAATATTTGGTAAAATATTTGCCTCTGGCCTGGATTTTGATTTTCAGGCGCCTAAATTGGAAAAAAAAAAAACCTAATGTTCATCCCCCATAAAGCATTTCTTCCTGTAAATTACACGTTCAAGAAAACTTTGGTTTATCGATGAGTAAATTCAGCGCCTGGTCAAAATAGATAAAAATGGGGGTACGCTACTGTTTTCCGGGTGCTTTTAGAGCTACCCATCATGGACTAATTAAGATGATATCTTCCTTTCCCCATAGTAATTGTTCCCTTCCTCCAAACCCCTACCACAGCTCATGCGAACCAAAATATTGTCGAGTTTGTATATTTTCAATAACAAAATTAACAAACTTTACATTCTTAATCGACACACACAACTTCAACTCGAACCAAAATTATCCTTTCAATATAAAGTAGGTCGAAAACACTATATTTCGATAATTTTTTCACAAAATATTACTCTATACAACAAATTCAAAATATATTCATGTTCAAAATTAAAAAACGCCAACCATCAAGATTTATAACTAGAGATAACATAATGGTTCTAACTTAAAATCTAGCTACATATACACAATGGAGAAACTGGGGGGCCTCCTAAGAGCAGTCTGCTCCTAATTTTTTGCAAATAAAATTTACAAACATTTTTCAAAAACTATAATTATATATTTTAAAAATTATGTTGTTCGTCCCCATAAATTTTTATATTTTTCCTTATAAACATAAAAAATTTGGTTCCGCGACTGCTGACATACACAATAAGATAAAAGAAATAAACATAAATGACGAATATATTAAGCAAACAAAAAAACATTACTTTTGATTAAACAAAATAAAAAAGTATAATAAGCACCTTTTAGTTTAAAATTGGACCTTTAGCGTTGCTCGAGGAGCGACGAGGTGGGTTACGATGAGGAGTTAGTACTGCTGAGATTCCTAATTCGGAAATTAGCGTTGACATTTTACTTCTCGATCGTTGACTTAGGTCCATGATGCTCCTCACCTCCTGGTACCTTTGGTTCCTTTTTGTTTTAACAATAACAACAATTTGTCTTTATCTTTGGCTTTTATTTTTTGAAGTAGAAATTTAAGAATTATGATGATTTAGTAGGCACGTTCATAATTAATATATTAGCATATAAATTAACATTGCTTAAGATATTTAATTTCTTTTACACCTGTTAAGGCCACACACAGATACAACGAATCAAGCACTTAATTATAACTTCCTGCTTTAAAATAGAATTGTATTTAATATCGCATTAAATTAATATTTAATGGAATCCACCCCTAATGCTCACTAAAAGGATAAAGGAGAAGAGTTCCGCATCGTCATTTTCTCACCATGCGAATGCCTTCGATTTTGCGATAGCAGTTTATGCTCTGAACCCCAAATTGCTCGAATTAAATAGAGAAATGAAAGGAAGAGTTTTTCACCACATTGAAGCTCTAAAAATAGGCATTGGATGCCTATATAATACCACCTTTGGAGATTTAAAATCGCTTCATTCACTTTGGTGATTCACCCTCCTTTCGGTAAATAGCCAAAACAAAAAGTTCTCTCCCCTCTTCACGACCAAGAAATGAGAAACTTCTGCTTTTCCAACCTCAATTGCATGAAGACATTTAAAAGCGAGCTTCTAAGAAACTCCCTCGAGGTAACTCATTGCTTTGTTCGCATGTACCTGTAGCCATTCTCCTTTGGATAATTTATGGATCCCCAAATTTCATTATTCCGTCATACCGTTGAAATCAATGAGAATCGATTCCATTTATTACGCCTCGTTACCACACCCGCATCAATTCATTTAATTTTATCATCAATTAGTTCAACTTAAGAATTGTTTTGTCTCTGCTCCAGACTTAAGCAAGCAGAAATGATCACAGATCTTAATTATTAATCAAGTTATAATAATAACACTATCAATTATTATTATACAACTTACTATTATCTGGGAAGTTCACACACATGTTGATCATTGGAAATATTCACTTTATTTAAATTAAAGAGACCAGAGTATAATCGGTAAAACGATCAATTCATGCTGTCTCTACATTTTAATGCAGAATATCGATCGAATAATATAGAACTGAATAGTTTATTTAATTGGTTCATAATTTTAGTATTTATCAATAACTTGAATGATTATCGATATTTGCTCCACACATTTAATTGGGTTAATTAAATAAGCTCAACTCATTACAACCCACAAGGTCTAACGAACTAATGTGAGTTAACGGTCGCCCTAATACTTAACGTGCTACTCTATCTTTATTGCTTTTTAACCCAGTCTAATATAGTGTTTTAGGGTTTTTCAAGGAAATAAGAAGAATAATAATTTTTCATCAAAAACCCTAATACCACTTTAGTCAACATTTCTCCAAGAATTCTCTCAAGCTTCGTTTTTGTTCAACTCATGCATTATAACCTGCCCTCGATTCAACTTCCTCCAAAAGGATCAACTGAGATATTATATATCATATCACAGCCAATGGGTAACTCAGTGCCGCTGAATTTAATTCACGATTGTATACTCACATTACATATATTGTACTCATGTGTATTTTTGAATAACGTAGTAAGCACTCATCTGGGCTGATTCAGATTATACCTCATGAGTCCTCAGAACGCCCGGCCCGGCCACGGCCCAGACGTTGCCTCACGGGATCCTGGCCTCACAAACCACCACTAGCTCTTTCCAAAGACGTTGGCCCTCACCACGTGCTCACCGGTAAACTTCCCCAGCTGGCCCATCCCGCACTACCCCTGTGCCGCCATTAACATCGAGTTCTTATGAGATGAACTTCCCAGCATGATCCCGCTGGCATTTAGCACAATCAAATTTATCAAACATATCACACACCACACACACACACACTATCATCAATAATACACATTTTTTGCTGCCTGTATCGTATATCCATAGAGCTTTACCATCGGGCCATTTTTAATTATTCCCAAGAACGGTACATATATTTTTTTTCTCTTTTAATTATTGTTTATGCAAATCTGGGTGAAGGATCAATGGGGATTCGTATCCATGGGATGTCAGAACATTATTAATATTAGAAACAACAACAAAGGCCCCCTTCCCTCCTAGTTCCACCGCATGAATTTCACACGATTCTCGAAAGAGATATCTACCCTTTGTAATAAAAGGGAAATTCATCAATATTATGTTGATGCTATTGAAATGATAAAGATTTTATGATGTTCATCCCATCATTTTACGTTAAGTAAATGCTCAAATTTCGAAGTTGGTTGCGAAAGCAATGCACTTCTAGGTGCCAGCTGCCTCTGCATAATCCTCCAAAGAAGCTTTGTTTCGAGCGATTTATAGCCTATGTCCGCTTTCATACGAAGATTTTTACTTCTAATGCTTCTTCTTTGAGAATCTTTCATTTTTCGCCTCTGTATTTTCATTTTTCTCTTATCTCAATCTTCGTTATTTCATAAAATTTGAGGAACTATACGGTAGATGATTGAGTAAGAAGTTTGTAACGGAAAAGATTGCTACTCGCCGATACCTAGCCATAGCGAGAGTCCATAATGCATCAAAAGTATCTATTGCTTTCTTTCACTGCTCCTTGCTTGTTCTTTCTAAGCATTTATCCTAACTTGGAAAGTTTTACAGTGAAGTCACATTGCGAGGAGTGAGCCAAAGAGACCAAGCACTGACTTACTTTCCTTACTATGTCAGACATGATATCGAAATACCGACTCTCTCCGAATTCCATAAGACAGATAAGTTTCTTGAAAGTACTGCTAACCAGCTTTCTTTCTTTGTACGGTGTTACGTGTGAAATGAATTTGCTTGAACTGCCTCTTTCCCGCCGCAGTGGTTTTGAGCCAGGCGCAGAACGGGAAAATACCGACATTTTAATTATTTAACGGTAGACGCTTACATTAAGGTCGACGCTAACTTACAATCTTTAATTTATGCGTTGACGTTAATAGAAATATTTTATAATCGCAGAAAGTAATGTAAAACAAATCGCTTATAGGAACTAATCATTACCGCATTACAAAATTACATTTTTGCCGCCAGATACTCTCGCACGGTAAATATCAGATAATGAAGTAGTGGATATCTTAGCTCAATGAAAAAAACGAAGACGGTAAGTTGACTCAATTTTTGCTTATAACATGACATACTTTGTCCTCTATGTGTCACGCGTTGTTCTCTTTCATAATCTAAATTCGACACATAGAAATGTCCCAAAATTCTGATGCTTTGACTATCCTTGTAAGTTCAGAATGGTCGACGCTACCAAAGTTAACCTTCTATCCAACATACATGAATCTATGAACACGAGATACAATTTAACTTTCACCCTCCTCCTCGGTCGAGGGTACACATGAAAGCGCATAAATCCCAAAATTTGAAATATTGAATTAAGTGAGTTACCTTGCGCTGTGGTGTCATCAAGTTGTGGCAAACTCTTTGCACACATAATTCAATGCAATATATAAACTCAATTTGTCCATGCATTCATTGCGTGCAAAGTTCCCAATTTAATGACAAAACAAGGTCATCTTTTGTCAAGTAATTTTGCCACCCATAAACAATCATTAGTCACAAAACAAAAGAGTAATCAAGTATTTGCTTAATATACCAAACAAAATAGTAATTAAGTAAGTGGACGTGGAGCGCCGAGACTCAGCGAAGTAATAGTTGTGATTAATTTATTGTCCACGTGGCAGCCGGTGGACATCAAGCTGATGGTCATTTAACCAAACTATAAATAATAAGCAGCTGACAAACATATCAAAATATATTATTTTTAATTTTTATTATTATCTGGTAATTTGATTCAAATCAAAGTTATGTATCAAGGATCTGGCAATTTGACAATGTTTTTGAATGAATGGATACCTTGCCTTGTCGCTACCGAATGCACTTTGTAGGCATAGTTTACTTCTAGGCCTTTGACACCATGGTAGGAGTAGTTTCTTTGAGCACAACTTGTGATATTGTTTCAAGCAAATCTCAATGCAGTTGTTAACTCTGACCTAGCAATTAACAAAATTTAAGTTATCTCATATATGACTTCCCACCAAAGGTTACAAATAAGGAGATTATAAATGGTAATCGGGGGATATATTACAAAAGAAATAATTGATATGTTCAATTTAAAGTCATTTAAATATGAGATACCATTATTAATGTGACACACATTGCATATAGCCACTGGATGGAAGCGGATCGAGCCTCAACATTCACATTAGCCACCGTGAGCGAAAGGCCGAGTCAAACATCTTCGATTGACTTCATGAGTTCTGCCTATAAAAAAGTTATTAACAAAAGAAAATGGAGGGGGAGTATAACACACAACTAATATATATACTAGTAACTAATAACTAATAGATTCAAAAGATTCGACTTTTCATCAAGATCGTGGATTTTCAATAAACACAAAAATAAATAAGAAACCTATCAAGATCGTGAGATTTCAAGAACACAAAAATAGATCATGGAACTTAAGATCAAGCCATTTCCAAGAAACACAAAATAATTCATGAACTTAAGATCAAGTCATTTCAAGAACACAAAAATAAATCAAGGAAACTTAAGATCGTGCCATTTCAAGAACACAAAAATAAAACCCGGGTGGAACTTAAGATCAAGCCATTTCAAAAATAGAAAAATAAACTAAGGAAACAAGATCAAACCATTTATAAGAATAATAATAAAACCGCGGAACTTAAGATTAAACCATTTCAAGAAATAAAAACAATCTGCTGCACCTAATATTTACATTTCAAGATATACAAAAGAACTGTAATAAATAGATTAATATATTTCATCTTGACTGCCCCTAAAACAACCCTACTCCCTCACTCCCTATCAGCCTCACACCTCCCAAAAACATAATATTCAACAAAAACAATCAGGCACCAAAATACACCAATATATTATCTAATATACACCAATATATCGGGTCAGATATCAAGTGCTTATTGGTGTGATGACCAACCACCACCACCACTACTAAACAACCCTCCAATCACCACCACAATGAATTGAAACCCTAACCCTCCCCTTACTTTTTCCACTAAAATTGAATTTTTTAAAAAAATTATGAGTAGTCGCGGGTTCGCCGAGTAGTGTGAAGGGGTCTGACTTTCATCCGGGGAGGGAGAGAAAAACTGGATTTAGGGAGAAAATCAGTGATCGATGCAAGATAAGCTGGTAAATGGGCATTGTGAAATAATACGACGGTATTATCACATGGACGCATGTATGATGTTTCGGTAAGAAAAAGAAAGTTACAGGCTGGGATGTTATTTAAGGGTAATTAACATTTCACAAAGTGGGTATGTTATTTTAGCAAAAAAAAGAGAATGTTATTTTTGCAATCTTTCCTCGATTGCTATATTCTTCCAAATTTAACTATCTATTGCGGCGCGATATTTTTTATAATTTAACATATTTCTTTATCTTATATGAACTCGGTAACTCTATATGTCAGAATCGTGTTAATGATCTTACTCCAATATAACAATTCAGCTTTTATATAGATAGAATTATTTATTAAAAAATAACTCGCCTCAAGTTCACTTGGCAAGCAGACAAAAAATTATTTATTTATTAAGCAAAACAAAGTTTATTGTCTATTTTAATTGTGATGAACAATTAAGATTAATGAGTGAGTGAGACTAATTGAGATGTGAGAGGTTTAAAATTTGGTCCAAACATTTTATTACTAGTCATAACTCTGCAATAGTGTGAGATTAGTTAAGGTGTTCAAATAATTATCTAAGCAACTCAATACTAATCACGATCGTGGTCCGTGGAGCAAGATTAGTCAAGATGCTCACTGCTCCGAATCTCGTTTTGAAGCTAAAAAAAGAAAATCTTCATAGAAATGAGAAATTTCTTTATATAATAATTAAAACCTAAAAAAATTTTGATTACGTATCATTCATTTATTATTTTATATCAATTTCTATACTAAAAAATGAAGTTCTTATCTTGCATTACAAATACTTCCCTTCATTTCACTTACTGATAATTGAAGCTTAAAAGACTTTATTAATAAATCGAATAATATCAATATTGTTAGTGTTCTTTATAAAAAATATTTTAATTAATCATTAAAACAAAAAAAATATTTTATTAGTCGAATAAAAATAAAAATCAAGATAAAGCTTATATCGAATTCATATAATATCAATCAAAGAAAAATTTTTTACTACAATGATCAAGAACTATAATATTATTTAAATAAAAATGAAGGAAAACAAATTATGTGTTGAATGAAATATCCCTGCCAGTAATAAAAACCAAGTATAAACAAAACAATGAGATTAACATCTCTTTTCCCCAAGAAAATCTCAAAATGTATTCATTACAAATATTTCACTTCATTTCAACAAAATCATCTTCCTACAACCTTTGAACCATCCATATCTTCGTTCACCTCAAACCCATTTCTATATCTTTTATCCATCTCTAAAACCCTTGCATCACTCCAAACAATCCATGCCTGTTGGGGTACAGAAACCACTTAATATAAATTAAGACCAAATTAATGAGCCAATATGTCTATCGTCAAATATGCCCGAAAACCGTTTTGAAACCGGTTCGAACCGCATTTTATTTAATGGTATTTCTTGAACACGTCATAAGGAGGTTGTTGGCTAAATGATGAGGAGGTGTGTGTTTGATGTGGTTGATAACAGTCGGTTTTCGACAGAAGCCAAACGGTTTATGGATCGGATGAAGTATAGCACCTGTGTTGCTTGTTAAGGTTGGGGGGCTTATAGCTCAAAGACCAGAGATTTATGTCTAGGAGATTTTGAGACATACTATAGAACGTAATTGACTGATGATAGTTGGGAAGAACAAAAAGGAAATAATAATTTGTTTTGTTTATAGACATTCTAGAAGAAACATATACTTTAGAAGTATTGTGACAGCCTGCACAAACAAGAAAGGGACATCTGATTTCTCTCTCTGTATGTAGCGTGAAAATAAGATGCCTGATTTTATTGGGACTTGTTACAAGATAAGGATTATGCCATGCTGGTTAACTTAAAACCTCAAGGTACAAGAGGTGGCAAGCTGTTTACCCCAACTGTAAGTACTCCTTTCATGTGCTGGCTGTTCAATGAAGTTAGCCCATCTATTCAGTCTTGGAATCCTGCTGAATTAGATGATCTAGGTGTCTGATGCCATAATGGAAGAATATTACTATATGCTTGGCAGACCCTCATAATGCCACCTTGGACCACTATTTGCTCATTCTTCGTAAATGATGTCCTTCAGGCCCTAAAGTTATTTCGAAATGCAGATTAGATAATGTACAACCCATGGTATGTATCCTTCAGCTTCTACTTATTTCCCGGTTGGCTTGTCAGCCCATACACCATGAAGAAAAGGCCAATTATCCATTCAATGGGTACCAGACTTTTAAATTTATATATGTATGGATGGTGCTGCCTGTTGTTTTCATGAGATGAAGAGGAAGAGCAAAGCATGGAAATTGAATGCTTAATTAACAATCTATTCCTGCTGTTATGGTAAGTAGAAAGACTGAACCAATGATAGCTTATATTGGTATCACTATTCCATTGGGGAGCCACACTGGGTTGATCCGTGAAGGATGGGAGTTGTTTAATACTATGTGTCATCAATATGGCATTGTTCCTTCTATGAAACATTACGTGTGTATGGTTGACTTAATGGCTCGAGCTGGCAGGCTTGAAGAAGCCTGGGCCTTTGACTGTCCCAACTTATTACTTATTGTAGCCTTTTAATGTATTCATTGTAGATATGATTTAGCAAATGTTGCTATTTGGAAAATGCGAGAGAAGTATGTTCACGATTCTTGTCACTATGTTCTTTTGTCAAATTTATATGCTTCCGAGCAAAGATGGAGCCAGTCTTATCAGATGAGAGAGTTGATGGAAAGAAATGGTCTGACAAAGTATCCAGGAGGTAGCCGGTTGGAGTTCAGTTCTTCTGACTTGTTTTATTCTCAAGGGTTAGTGTCAACAGCTTAGCAATTTTCACTTCATCAAGAATTAAACTTCTTCCATGATCTAGACCAAGATACATGGCTAATATTTAATCAGGGAACTAGGAAGAAGGTTCCCTGTCTGAAAAGAAACTGACAGTCTTTTAAATAACGCTGAAACCTGATGACTTTGTAAGAAACTGAGTCATCTACTGATAAAGGTTGATGATCATTTAGGGACTTGATTGAGATTGTTACTATTGCATCTCCTTCATGGAAGCTCTGAGTGCCTGAATACCGAGGACTTATTGTGGGAGTAGGATTTTATCTTTAACTCTTGAAGCCATATAATTGCAAGGCGATTTAACATCATATCAAAATGAGTGAATTTTCAGTATCTCTGAAGCATCTAATTGTCCTCTGAAACTAGCTATAATGAAAATTATTTTTACCTGAAGTTTTATTATGCCTAAGATGCATCAACAAGTTTTTAGCCTTTAGTTCAGTGGATGCTAACCCAGTGCCCAAGTTCTGCATCTTTTTTTTTTGTAAGGACTTAAATTATTCTTTTTCGTGAGATACAAATCATTCGAATTGTGACTGCGCCCCAAACATATCAAAGATGGTGATAAACTCCTGCATATTGAAATTCAAAAATATAATCAAAAAGATATATCAGTTCCCCACAAGCGACCAAGTCCAAGTGGGCTAAACCACCTTCAACTGATACTACCACTGACAACCACCCCAAACAAGGCCATCATCATAAAATATTTAAGAGATGAAGCATGAAGGAGAGAAACCAAAAAGAGACAGCCAAATCTAAAAAGAAGTTGGGGTCACCAAGCACAGCATCAACCATCAAATCATTGGGGGAGGCCAGACAAGTGTTGCAAGCTGTGCTCGAGAACCAATGACCGTGGGAAGTTATTCAACACCAACACCAACAAACCTCAATGACATTTGGTGCCAAAAAATGCTCCGCTATTAATTCAAAAGAGAAAAGCAACGAAATGGTAGAAGACGTTATTGCGATTCAATCATACAAGATGCTAGAATCCAAGTCAAGACGCGCTATATGATCAAGGCCATGACAAAGATGGTAGCTTATAATGGGAGAGCCTACAAGTCAACCTTATTAATTTAATAAACAAAATTTTTTATTAACAAAAATAACACAAATCAGTAGAAAGACTAATTTACCCTCCATACTTTTCCTGAATTTAATAACTGTTTTACTCCACTCCCACCCATTTCACATCTCATTACCCCCACTCTCCCACCTAAACATTTTCTCTCTCTAAATTTTTTCATATATTATTAACTTAAAAAGCCTGTAGACTTCAAATAATGTAAAGTTATTCCCAAAATCTCTAGCTTAATTTCTGCATTATTTCGTTATCAGGGTATTATTTCGTTAATTACTTCAAATAATTTCAGATTGTTGCTTGTGTGTTATTTCTAAGTTTACGTTACATGCCAGGTTTTATTTCCTTTCACAAAAGTTTGAATCTTTATAGTTTTCACAAGTTTTGATGTTCCGTCAGAATCTGAAGATAAGACATTATAATATGTTATAACTCGCATAACACATTATAATATGTTATAACTCAAAGAGATAACACATTATCATATGTTATAACACAAGATAACTTAATAATATAATTAGGTATAACTACTGGCAATGTTAGTTTATAATTTTAAAATATTATTTTGGGGCACACTGATAACTGCAGTTCCAATTTGACGCCCCATGCATCCGCACGCCTCTTTCAAGTTAAGATGGTCGATGTCCCACAACAAACCAATATTCGATCGCTGAGCGATGTCAAAGTTCATTCAATGCTTCGACACAACGCAATGCACAAGCTTCATGACAGAGGTTTGGGATTATAGGCTGTCATTGAACACCTCATCAGTGGCATGTAATTAATCGACAATCCATGCTTTCAAGGAGTGCTGCTTGCAATCTTGACAGCATTAAGACGCCTCCCATGCTTTGATTTTATAAAATGAACGATGTAACATTCTCAGCTAAGTGGCTTTTTTGAACTAGGTGTTATAACTCACAGAAGTAATGCCGATACTTATTCTTATCGCTTATATCTCCGTATATTTTCCTCATTCTTTCTTCCATTGACCATTAAAATTGACGGCATAAAGATAATCAAAAACATTCTATACCACGATTATAACGTATTATAACATATTATAAACGTATTACAAGAAAAGACAAAACGAATCCTAAGCAAGAATTAAAATCTTATAGAAAGAGAAAAAAAAAAAAAGTTAAAAGAGAAAGAAGAATTTAAATCAAGAGGAATGATGTATTGTGATTAAGGTTGGACATTTTAATAAGGAGGGTAAATTAGCCATTTACAAAAGTATGAGATTTTGTTTAATAAAAAGATTACGAAACAAATAATACCGCTTTTATTTTGCAAAATTTCCCCAATATTTAATTGTAACTATTGTATGCCTTGTTATCAGATATTAATTCTACTTTTTAGTAATTCAATTTGATTTCTCAATTATAATTTTCTCAAATGAAGTGATTGAATGCTCTTATATCTTATTTCACAAGTGGAGATTCAATAGACCAACTAAGAGATTTGTGGTGTTACCTATTCATCTTTCAGATTTTTTCTCAACACCACAACATTCAAGTGCAACTATCTATATCTAGGCATGTCCCTTATCTTCCTCTGTTTATCCATAAATTGTTGAGAACCATTCAAGTTTCCACTTTTCAAGAAAGGACTTTCATTGCTCAGTTCTCCAAATATAAATAAATCCACTCTATAGTCATTTTTCTACAATCACCCCTGTTTCTATTTCTATTATATTTCTCAACCATGGATTCCTCGAAAACTTCCAGCGGAGATGCTAACAACCCCAGAAAAGACGATCATGCACCTTCAACATCTGAGTTGATGGCTAGTGCAAAAGTGGTGGCGGATGCAACCAGAGCAAAGATGACCAATCAAGAATTTGATCAAAAGAAAGCTGCTGGTGCAGCAGCCGACATCCTTAATGCAGCGTCGCATTATGGGAAATTAGATGAGAGCA
This sequence comes from Lithospermum erythrorhizon, assembly GCA_019722365.1. NCBI lineage: Eukaryota > Viridiplantae > Streptophyta > Magnoliopsida > Boraginales > Boraginaceae > Lithospermum > Lithospermum erythrorhizon. The sequence continues at coordinate 2,524,529 of JADFUC010001683.1, forward strand.
CAGGCCTTGGGAAAATGGTTGACAAGGCTGAGGATTATCTCCACAACTACTCCTCCACAACCACCACAACAGCAGGAGACGGGCATGGCAATACCGTCACAAAGCATGAAACAACCACACAGACATCAGGCAATCCTAAAGATGGTGATGGACATGGGAAATCCGGTGGTGGTGGATATGGTGACTATATGAAAATGGCTGGAGATTTCCTCAAGAAATGAGAAACCTCCAACATCAATTCAATGTAATTATACCAAATTTAGTTTTCTTTTTTACTTTTCGTAGAATTAGTCATGCATAAACGGTTGTACATGGTCACAATGTTTAATTTGTAATTTTATATGTTGCAATATCATTTCCTAGGATAATTAGCTTGAGATGACTAGTTAGTTTTCCTATTTTTTTGTAGGTTTTTTTTATTCCTTATAATTGAATGACTCGTGCATTGATGTAGATAAGTAGTCTAAATATGAGTATATGACATAAAGTTTCATTTGAAAATACTTCACTTTTAGGTTAGTCCAGTAATCACGGGATATTATTCATATGATAAGGTCTCACGATCGAATCCTTGTAAAGACAAGAATCGATTTTAAAAAAATTTCTTCATATTTGAATCGCTATTTTGAATATTAAAATGCTTCATATTGAATTTGTGATTGTCAAACCACAAGTAGTTCGGAAAACCCAAGCCGTCCCAACTTGAACAGCTAGAGTGATTCGATTTGATTTTATTTTTTAAATTACATGTTAACCGGTTAGATTTAACTTTATATTAAACTTAAATAACCGAACCAAACCCATTCTTAAAATTCGAACATATATTATAAATAAATATTTAATACGTAGTAATTTTAAATGACTAATATTAACATTATATGTGAATATGAATTATAATTTAACACTATCTATATTTTCTTTTACAATTGGCTAGTACAAATCTTCTAGTTATCCTAATCATTTCTGGTAGATGATATGAAATAGTTAAATTACATATTTTTAGTTTATCACAATTTATATGTGAAGTTATATTTAGAAGGTGAATCATACAAAAAAAACAAGTTTGGGTAAATATAGGTGAATGTAGGTTAATATTAGTATACATCTTGTTTGAATATCAAAATTTTATTTTAAATAGCTTAATTTAGATTAATAGTTTCACTTCCATTACCCCAATTCATTCACCCTCAAATCTTAAATAGAAAAGGAATTTATTTAATAAGCAAATAATATTTTAATACTCCCCACCTACATTCACCTAAACAAAGGATAATTGAGATCCAAACAATATTTTAATAGCCACCCACATTTTTCTAACCTAAGTTAATTATTAATTTACCTTCATCTAGATTCTAAACTAAAACATACCATTGTGGTCTTCAAAAATATTAAGGGGCATACTTAAAAAAATTCCAAAAGTTTATAATCAATTCAAACTCAAAGAACCGTTAATCCGCAAAACCAAACCACATGATTTATGGGATATAAAAAGTTTATTTTGATTGGATTTTAAAACCGCTTTAAGGTTGATCGATTTACAAGCAAAAACGTTCAAACCGAACAAAAGAAATCATTGTTAAAACAGAACAAAACCAACAAAAGGAGGTAAAGAGAAGGAGAAAAAGAATTGAAAATTCTCTTCTGATCCCTTCTTTTTCCCTCCAATTTCATTGATTCCACAATTGTAAGCATATAAATCTTTATATATATTGTTGTTTTATATGTATTCTATCATTATTAATTTATTATTTGTTTATATTTGTCTTTTTTATTGATCAAAAGTCCAATTGTTTGCCAAAATTGGAAATTGTTGAATGTCTTCATGAATTTTTTTTATATAGAATTTTTTGGTGTTTGGAAATGGGTTTTTGCCAGTTGGGTTTTTTGTTTGTGTATGTTTTTTTTATTGCCCGTTTGAAATTATGTTGCAAGAGATTAGATGGTGTGTGATATGAGAAAGTTGTAATTTAATCCCCTTAAAAGGAGTTAACTTTTAGCTAAATGAGGTAGGATTTTAGAGAATCTTGATTAATTAGCTTCTATTCAAACCTCTGGCGTTGCAAGAAAACAATGTTGATTAAGTTAGACATGAAGAGAGGGAGGTTTTGGGAAACATTATTGAGTAAGGAAGAGATTGAGAGGAGTCAAAATTATCTTAACTACAGGAAATTTTAGTAGGGGTATCGAATGAACTAATGTTCGACAAATTAACAAAAATTATAGAAATTTAGGGGGTGGGGGGTATATGCTGTGTTTTTAATTACAATAAGTATTGTGTAGATTTGTTTTTGGTAGAGTTTATGGATTGAGTTTTTAACCCACATTATGGAATTTTAGGGCCCTGATAAGTTCGTAGGGAAAAGGGAAGGCAAATTGATCTTACCATCCGCACCTTGTTGAACTCTAGCTTACATATTCATCTTATTTTTTCGGTTGTGACTTGTGAGGTGTAATTGTGTAGTGATATTTGGTGGTGATAACTACAATTACAACAATAGCATGCCCTAATGTCTCTAAAATAAGCTCCCATCTAAATGTATAGGGGAGCCAATTGTACGCAGCCTCACTCCCGATATAAATATGTGAGCTTTGTTTTCATACAATTAGACATGTTAAATTTTTTCGCCTTCATAAATCCTTCCATCTCATATAGTGGTATGTAAGTATTTTTCTGCATCGATATTGGAACTTTTTGGATTCTTTATCCAGTATTGTGCACGGTTTAGGTCTCCACAAACACCTAGCTAGTAAATCAGAGTTGAAGAAGGTTAACTTATGTCCAAAGCATTGCTGATAAGGCCTTATGTAGAAACTAATGAAAATATTTATACTCCAAACTGTAGGAGTCAGACGCTAATTGGTGGTCATGATGTGGAAATCTATTTCACATGCCTTTGGAAATAATGGGCCAAAGAGAGAATCTCTCAACTGCTCTCAAACATATGAAGAATCCTCAGATGAAACCTATTCGGAAGCTAGCACTGACGAAGGACTAGAATGCCCAATATGCTGGGAACTTATTGTTGAATGTTTCCATGCCCTATGTGGCCATACGCTCTGCAAGAATTGTCTCCTTTGGTCTAAGCAATGGGCTAATTCAAGTTTTCCAATTCAATATCAGATTCCATTTTTCATTTCCTGCCCATGGTGCAATATGTTGACTTTAAGATTGCTTTACAAGGGAAATCTGAAGTGTCCTAGCAAAAATTTCTTTCTTCTGTGGATGGTAGAGTGCAGAAATGGTGAAAGAGGGAAGTCTCCTTCAGCTCTCCGTGAGGATGTCCAGCTTGTATGGACACCACGCTGTACTCATGTTAGTCGAAATAGTCCCAGTGGCTCTATCAACCAGAGAACTCGCCTAGCACGTGTTGAGTCTAACGTCAGCGATGAAAGCCAAGCCAGCAGCAGTCGTCCACTTGAGAGGCGACGTCTATCTCTTCAGGCATCCCTTGATTTTCTTCTTTTTCTGCTTTTGAGGGTGAATCTGGTTCACTTTGTTCTTTTGTTTTTGTACTTCCCCACCAGCGCCAGTCGCTTATTGCTAAGGGTTTCTGCTCATCACTGTTCTCTTTGGGGTTCCGTCGTTCCTAGTGTTATATTTCGCATATCCAGCTTTAGATTGGCTTGCAAGGGAGATCACTACATAACATTTGACAACGGCTCAGAGCTTTCGTGTATCCGACTCGTCGTCTCTGCTGTACTTGAAAAGTGTGTACAAATACTTATGTTGGCAGAGTGATAATCTATCTACTATTGTACAAAGTAGTCCTCTTGGATTCTGCTCACTTCAATTGAATACTAGAACTCAAATTCTATCATTATCACTGGTAATGGATTGTGAATCAAATAGGACTTTCTTTTAATCAAATAAATAAAATAAACCTATTTTTAACATAGTATCTTGAGATTCGTCAGTCAATATTCTCATGCAAATGACTTGACCTTTTGCATACGGGCTCTATCAAATTATTATTGTTCCAAAGTCCTAACATTTAGTCTTTTATCTTATCCATCCATTTGGAGAAATGTTATTCCTCTAAATAAATTATTTTATCATATTTATTATATCTCTAAATGCGTTAAAGATTTGCTTTTCCCTTTTTTTTCAGAAAGATATATCATTTGTCCTCCACCAACTAATCTAATTACAAAGCACACACATATAATAACTAATTAACATGAACTGGAAATTTCTACATTAAATAATTTATCACATTGCCAACATGAAAGTCTATCATTTTATTCTAACATCTTTTACTAATAATCTATATTTGCTATGGTACAACAAAGATATTATAACACAAATAAATTGAAACTTTGTATTATAAAATATACATTATGTTTTAGAATTTTAATATAACAAAGGATAATATTTAAAATATAAAACTAATTTAAAGTAAAATAGAATAGTATTTTTTCATTTTGTGTGAAAATACTTTTTACCTCGACTAACTAATTCAATTATTAAAGTATCGAAAAACAAATAAATATATTATTTATTTGTATATATTCAACCCGAGATATATTATTTTTATAAGCCCATAATTTAATCAATTTTTTCTAACATGAAATTAATTAATTAAATTTTATCACCTATTATTAAACATGATGTAATAACTTTCAGGTTTATAATTCATATACAATGCCATGTAAATTATTTTTAAGTAACAAAACTTATATTTCAACTCAAACTAATATAATCAACTAATTAAATTCAACAAGCTTCTGCTCTATTAATTAGTGACATCTAAACACTTTAGACTCGAATAATAATTAAAAATTATGAACTGTTAATAAAAAATTAAAATAAACATTCAAGACTAACTTCACTAAAAAGTAAACTATCCCAAAGTAAAAACACAATGATTGGGGGCAACCTGCCTGGTTCTAAGTATTTCACCATGTTAATTACAAATAAGGATTTAATACCCCATTTTTATACCTCTATTCTACTCCCAACTTAACGATGTTCAGCCACTGATTTCATCCCCACTATAATTATCCCAACTATAGAATGTGAATCAGTTATTAACAACAAATTGCATAATCTAAAAGAGTTTATATAGACACTCATACATTCAAATTCTACAAAATAAACTCTCAAAAGTTTCTCGCTTGCCTCACAAATTACAATGTTGAACTCTTCTGTTTCCACCCACCTCTAGGTCCTCAAGATTAGAGGCTTTTATATAGTATTATACCAAGTTTATAGAAAGATTTAAACAAAAACTCACTTGCAAATGATATTAAACAAAATCATTTTCTTCTTATTTTATTCTACTGATCATCAAGAATGTTTTTCCATTAACCAAATCATATTCCACTGCATCTCTTTATAAACGTGAAACAAATCTCTTCGAAGATACACTCGCCTCGAGCCGCTGCTACCATCCGTTGTAGATAGCCTGCCGTGACATCGCGAAATATTTCCACAATTTTCATGCACTAACAAAAAGTTATATAAATATTTCAAGGTATTTATTATAACCAAGTTACATATATTCTTTCAACTTGAACATATACTTTCAAACTAAACTTAAGCTATATCTTGTATTCGGCCACCATGGATTATTCATGTTGACTTTAAAATTGATGTTTATTTGTAAGTAATAATAAATATTTCAATATATAATTATTTAATTTATATTATCATTATATTTTCTATAACACACATATTTCTAACACATATTTTTAAGATTTTCATTATAAATTACTTAAGACCAATTTATCAGATATGCATTAATTTTTTCATATTAAATTTATATGTCAACTAGTTAACAAATTTTAACGCATATAAATTATTGTTTCAACTAATAACTAATGCAATACAATTCATTGTGATATCTAACTTAAATAGTTAGGGTAAGTCAAATTCATATTACAATCAGATAAATACCTATAAAAAAATCACAAAGAAACTCTTAAAGAAAAACTCATAACCCAAAATCTACATTATTTCATGAATTGTCATGTATAGACTGCATAGTAAATCATCTCAAATTAATTAATATCTTCATCATCGTCTTGAAAGTTATACAATCGAGCAACCTACATTGGACTCTTATTCCTATTCGCAATAAGCAATAAACAGTTAGGTAAATAACCCAAATTTCAAAATAACAATGAAAACATTAAGGCAACAACAACAAACATGAAACATAGAGTTGATGCAGTAAAATAAAATCTAAATAAGTAGAACAATTAAATTTCGAACGCAATACTGCAATAGCAATGAGAAACCAAGAATTGGCCACAACAATTTGAGAGAATGAAGTAAAACAAATGGAAAACGAGAGTTATATGGAAATTGCCCAAAATCCCAACAAATTTTTAATAATGTATGATAAACCAATCCCACCACACTAAAAACTATACGCGATGTATAAGTATAGTGTTAGATATTGAACATTTTTGCATCCAGTCAAGAAAATAAATTAGCCAACGTAGAGTAGTCACTCATAGTAAACCAATTGCACCAAATTAATCCTAGTCATATACTCAACACTCGACAATTGAGCTTGTCCATTCTGTTAAGATAGTTAATTAATGTATGTTCATAGTTGAGTTCTAATGAACCATTCCAAATCATGCTTAGAACCTTCAAACTATATGCGTAACGATGCCATGTGAACTGCAATGGACTCAAACATTGCTTGAAACTTGGCAAATTGAATCATGGTTGATATGATATTAATGACGATTCAAACATTGCATTTCTCGACTGTATCTAAATTTTCCATTAGTGATTAGGTGTCTATAAGGCTTGAGTTATATCTACATCCCTATAATAAGATGAAGGGAATTTTGCAGTCTACTAATCAACTAATTCATGTCATCTTCACTTTACTAATCAACTCAACATCTCGACCATCGCAAGGAAAAGGGCAAAGATGTGTGAACCAACATTCGAAATCTCACTCACAATATCTTCAATGCATATGATGTTGTACTTGCCAAATGCCTGCAGTAGAGAACAAGGTAGTTATTTGATTCTTCCACTTTAGGTGTTGATCGACACTCGTGACTGAATGACCATATTTGTTACAATTATAACATTGAAGTTGGCAAAATTTATCACTTCATTGTTGATATCCGCCCTTTCCGTCTCGAAATTTGGATCACGTTGATAACCTTTCATTTTTTCGCTTTCTCTATCGAAAGGTCAGTTTTCCACATCCTCTCCACCCTCCCGAGTATAACCAGAACCGCTTTGATTTTCATTAATGGACACTTTGTTTTGCAACGCCTTTCTATAAATTTATCAGATCATCATACCTGCTCATCTATTGTTCATGAGTCAGAGAGAGAACCCACAAGCTCATCAATCAAATTGCTGACAAGTCTTTGATTCTTCGGACGAAGTAACAACTTAATCAACTTTCGAATGCAGTGTTAGTTTCTTCCTTGACGCCATCAACTCGCTCTCCATTTCTTTTCATCTCATTTCCGCTTGTCAAAACGAAAAGGACATATTCACAAATATTCTTAGAACTTTTCATTTTTAAATTTTCGACTACCAAGTACTTCCTGTGTCGTACCTTCTTCACATTTTCTTCAACTCCTTAATCTTCTTCAAAATCTCCCATGCTTCCTTGATGTTTCTCCGATATTTTTTCAAAGGTTGATTTGTCAACACCTTTAAAATTGCTCAAATAATGCCTTCTTGTTCTTTTTTGCGAATCTTAGCATGTTTTTCAAGATTCAAAGAGCTGGCAATATCCGATTTTAGGGCTCCGTATACCTGCGCCTATGTCCCGTATATCTGAACCGAGTAGAACCTTCATTTGTATATTCCTAATTTTCATAATTAATTTCCTGGAATTTATGTTGAATTACAATGTATTTTTATTCTCCCCGACCAAGGAATCCGCTCTCGATACCACTGCAGACTCAGATTATTATATACAAAGAAAAAGTTATTGCTTTTATATATATATTGCTTATATTACTGCGTTGTAAGAGTTTATAGCAAAAAACTGATAATCTCGCATTTATCATATAAATATATTTTATTACCGTATAAAACTAAGCATCTATTTCTCTTATTATTTTCACTCCACTATTTTCCTCCCATGCAATGCTGCTGTGGGCCAGGCGCTCCGACCCGCCCGCCACTCGATTCCCTCTCTCCGCCTCTCCTTACTTTGAAAGCGAATTTGACTCGATGCCGGAGCTTTCTACCTCTGGCGAAGTTGAAGACGACGAGGAGGAGGACTGCTATTTAAGCGATGCAGTTATGGATGCAAGAGGATACCACGGAGGATGCCAAGGAGGAAGATGATAACAAGAAGAAGAATTAGGAGTATAATATAATCAGTGGTCATATAGTTCAGTATAAATCAAGTTTAAAGTTGGTGGAATATAAATGCGGCAGGATAATATGGTGGAGTATAATATTAGGTTAAGGTTAGAAGTTTTCAGGAGTATAAGGTTAGGTTGTGTATCCATTTCATTCACAGAATGACAATCAAATCTCCATCTCTATACTGCATAATGTTGACATGTATTTCCTGGGATGGGCTAAGATTTTGATATTTAACTTGTACTAATGGAATGAAAACTCTCCATACTGCAACGTTACATCAACTGCTTCAAATTCAGCATTTCCATGTAGTATTACTTTTAGTGCCTCAAAGCGCTTCACATCATGCTTCCAGTAAACGTTATCACAGCAATTCCAATCAATACCGCCGTTTAATATCTCTCTAATCTACATTTTGGGCACCTGGGCAAAAATCAGCAAAATCAAGATTTACAACTATCCGATAATTGAAGGGAAAAATAGATGTATCAAAACATTGGAACATCATAATGAAACTTCTACTTGTAATTCAGAACTTCTAGAAATAGAACCACCATGAAACTGAGATACAAAGAGAAAACGGGTTGCATTCTGTTTCTTGAAAAGTAGAAACTTCATCAATGTGAGAGAATATCATATGCATTAGGCATGAGTCCAACAGGGAGCCATCTGGAGTCTGCCACATAGAGTTATCAGTTCCACAAGGTCAGGGCTGGAAATAAACGACTTAATTCAGCACGGTATAGCCTCATAAATCCAGCATCACACTAAGCCTGGTAAACTATTGTCGTCGTTACTGGAGCCAATTTGTTCAGCAAAATGACGACAATGGAAACTCAGCCTGCAGACGTGACGACAATGGAATAAATTCAGTTTTGGTAAATGTGCTATTATTAAGTCCGAGAAATTGAAAGATAATTTTTTTTGTTTGAAAATTAAGAGGAGAATGCATGAGAATGATGTAAACTATTTTATCATAAGCTGAAAATTCATGTGATTACAGAACATGATTGGTCAGCTTTTTTAGTTAGCTTATATGTAAGAACAACTACAAAAATGCTTCAAGCCTTTGGTGCAATGCTTTCACGGGTAGGCTCTCTTATAAGCTACGCTCTCTTTTAGATGAATGGAAGAGAAGCATCCAACACTATTATGAAACACATTTATTTTGAAGCCTACTCTTATTTGTAGACTGAAAAGCACTGCAATTCACAATCCGCAAGCAACTCAAGATATGCAACAATTTCAAGGTTTCCTAAGAAAGAATAATTGAGGAGAAAATAATGGCCGCTTAGCTAGAAACCATCCAATGCAAATGACAGTGCGATCTTGACAGTAGGAACAAAACGCCTTCATATCGAACAAGCTTTTCCTGATTACTTGATCTACAGTTGAACAATACAAGTAATATAAATTTGACCTTGTGATCTCTATTCTCTACATTAGGAATTGAGATTATCAAGAACTTCTTCTAAAAGAAACATTAACTGATAATCTTTTAGAGTTGTTTTTCTGTGATCCCAAACTGGTCAAACTCCTGTACTAGAACCATATTCGCATTTTCATTGCCCATTTTTCTTCTCAACAAGAACATTAATGCCTTCAGTGGCCCCTATGCTTCTCTTACATGAAGCAAAACCCAATTTCTGAAAGAACAGCAGAACCAACAATATCAAAAATCATCATAGGCACAAGAACCTAATAAATCACCCACCATACTCAATGCACATAGAAGCCCACTTCACTAAGAACCTTCAACAACGACCTCAACGCTTCAGCCCCGTCTTCTCCAATCCCAGCACCCTCGACTCCAGCCTTCACATCCCACTTCTCAATCATATCAACCAAAACATAAAGAGCAATTTCAATTGAACCTTTCTTTGAATTCATGGAAACTTTAGTCAACCCCACTTCCAATGTAACACATGATTCAACCATAGCTGGGAGCAAAAACAACTCATTATCACTCAGCCCCTAACTGAATTCCTCTTCCAAAGATATAAATAATTTCACCTCGACTTGTGAAGTCAGAATCAACATTTTAATCTTTCTTGCAATTTTTGGTTCTTTTGAGTTTTGAATTTAAAATTCTTTCAAACTCAGGAGCTGGAGGAGACTCTATAGCAGGTGTTGATACTTTTGTAAATAATTCAACATTATTTGTCTTCTTAATTGAATTGATGAAATGAGAGATGAACTAAAAAGGCTTATTGTGACAATCCAAGAAAAACAAATAAACATCAGATTTTTTTTTCTTCAGATTATTGTTTACAATATGTAAAGTGTTGTTGAATTGTTAAGGTGAGGTGGCCAATGATAAAGATTATGAAGTTTCCTCCAATTTCAATTCAGTGTCAAATTCGATTTCGGCCTAAAACAAACACAACACAAGAGAAGGATCGAACTTGCAGGTCGATTAAAAAAAAAAACACAACACGAGAACTTATATACATGAGCTCTTCCACAGATGTTATATATACAACATTCTCAGTAATATAATTGATTGAAAAATTTCAATATGAGCTACACCACAAGGAAACTCTAATTATCTTCAAATAATGTTCAAAATTGTTGTATCTATCAATATTATGAAATATATCATCTCTTTTCTATTTTCCCAAGCCTCTAGCCGTGCCACTGTAGCAGCCCATAAAATTTCCACATAGTAATATATTCTTCAGTCCCTTTACTAGAACTCATGACTCTTCACTGATACTCAATTGAAGCAATATTGCATATTACTAAATTGCATGAAAAATTATTTCATTTTTTTAGATGAAATTAGAAGTATGGCCGTTAGCGAATTAGAAAATTTTTAAAGAGCCGGATAAATTAATGACCAAGAAACAAAGAATCGGGATGATTCAAAAAGTGAAGTCCGTATCAGAGAGTTCGAGGACTTTGTGAACTCCAATTGGGTTGACACCATCCTTGAATGAATTTCCTTCAATGTACCTATTTAAAGGAAAAACAGATACAACCATTAAGTTGAAAGAAAACCATTTATTCCAACCTGATGGCTTGAAGAGCGAGACTCATATATCTTTCAAGAATGGATGACTATAGAAGGCATCAGGAATCCTCCCAGAAAATTACAGGATCTAAATTTAAATCTAATAGATTTTATCAGATATTTTTAATTTGTTTATTAAAACGAAACATTCACTATATTTTCGAACAAATATTTAATACATTGCTAAGTTCAGGATAGTCACAGAAAATATAGGTAAAGGTGTAAAAGTAAATACAAGTAAGTTAATTTAGGAATATGAGCAAGATTGGGTGGTACTACTCCAGACATTTTGTTGTATGATAGATATCTGCAATCAGTAGTAAGCAATTGAACTGAATTAATAATCTTAAAAGACAGAAATCAATCATCTTTAGGTAATGAGAACTTACAGAATTTCCAAATTCGCTAAATTTTCCAGCTGCGCTGGAATTCCTCCACTAAGGTAATTGTTGTTTAAATAACTGAACAACCAAGGTGGGTGAAATTTTCATTAAATCAACATGGAGTCTATTGGTACATGAAGTTAACACTCTCACTTGTTTCATATGATATCAACTTACAGGTTTCGAAGAGATGGGAAACAACCTTCATAACGCATGAGTTCCCTAAGAGTTCCAACTAAATGATTGTTACCGAGATCCCTGATAACAGTTTTAAACAACAAAGCAGTTGGAATAGGTAAGACTTAGTCAGACAAAAAACAATACAACTTGTGAAGTTCAGGAAGATTGTTACAGGTGCCGTAAACTGTGTAAAGTTCCCAATTCAGGTGGAACTCGGCCAATCAAACGATTTTCATGCAGATGGAGATATCGAAGTTCAGGAAGATTTGCAAGCTCCCTTGGGATTTCCCCTTTGAAACTGTTAAAACTCAGATATCTGCAACAAAGTCACATACCATTCTTAATTATACAACTTTAAATTTATTGTTTTTTTTAATAGATCTTTAAATATAATGTTAAAGGAGTTTTATGAACAAGAAGCCACTCACAGATGTGTTAACTGCTGCAGTTCACCAATTTCGGGAGGAATTATGTCTTGCAGCTTATTCCACCTTAAATTACTGATGATATCCAAGAATGAATAAATTACAGAAAGATACACAGAAGACAAACAAAAGACCATATTTATATATAATGTTAGTTGACAATTCAGCAGTATAGGTTATACTTAGCCTCACATGGTTGCCAAAACTGTAACTCTCGCAAAAAAGATGAGGTTTATAAAGAAAACTGCAGGCTCATGTTGTAAAGAAGAACACAAATATAATGCGTGGTAAGAAAGAATCCTTCCCTTCGTCTCTCATAGAAATGATTAGTGAGGGCTCATGGTGTTTGATTCTCAAACAGAAAAACCGATTCACACTATCTAGCTACCTTTTTATGAGCAAGAAGATAATTATTTTAACATAGTCCACACAGACAAAGTTGCAACATAAACAATAAGAACTTTTTGAACTACTGAGAAATATTTCCTAGAGAGGATGACTAATCGTGCAGCAGTAATTTTTTATGAGCTGATAGGTAAAAGTAGACAGTTTCATGTTAAAGTCCAACTCAAAACTCAAAACAGAGATTAGAAATTATACAGTATCTTGAGTCGCTTCAAACGCCCAATCTGAGGAGGAATAGGACCTGTAAGCTTGTTGTTATGCAGATCCCTGCCGCCATAATAGAATACAAGATGAACTTTGTAGATTACAAGAGCGATAGCAGATCAACGTTCAAAGAATATAGGTAACTTCCTCTATTATGATGGTAACACATTAAGATAAGAACTAACCTAAAGAACTACATCACAATATGTTTGCACATCTGTAAAGATACATGTGATTTGGAAAAACTAAGACAATAAACTGAGTAATGAACTCAATAATGAGGCGTGTGTGCTCAGCAATAATGACAAAATCTTGACATTTGGCAGATTCATGTAACACATAGCTTCTCAAGATATGAAGGGTGAGATAGAACAGATTAAAAATTAGTCAAGAAGTTGAAAAGGAGATATTCGTACAGTCGAGTAAGGTCCAGAAGATTGGTTACAGCAGTAGGAAAAGGGCCAACAATGGAAACAGCATAAACCTCCCTGCAGCAGAATAAATGGAAAGGTTAGGAAATTCCATAAAAAGCATAAAATATACTTTCATGACAAAATCTTCTTGGCAAAATGCCCCCCATTACCAGATAACTGCACTTACAGTTCAGTAACCACTCTAAAATCACCAACTGTAGAACATGTAACACCAGACCAAGGGGGTAAATCGCCATCTCCACAAGGATCATCACCCACCCAAGCATACACCACTCTCCATCCAAGGGATGCTTTAATTTCGTTCAGTGCTTTCACTACATAATTATTTAGAAATCGAACATCACGCCTAGTTAATCAGTATACGATAACTCAACAAAACCATGATATTGAAACAACAAAGTACAGTTACTAATAGAGAAAAAATCATATTCCACACATAAATTGGCATCCATCTGAAAATCAAATACTCTTTATATAGCAATCTGACATTCAGTTAGAAAAAACAAACTATCTTTGCTGGACTCTAGAAAATCCATCGTTGTTAGTTATTAATTCATCTTTTTGTTAGACTAATTGGCGAACAACAAGGCAGAGCGGAACGAAGACAACTGGTTTTGTGGGATCATGCTTTTTTTGTAATAGTTCTATAACAAATCATAGCTCTAAGTATTAAAGTTTCAGAACGGATTGATTCTTTAACGAAAACCATTTGATCCATGATTAGTTGATTACATAGCAGAGCCATCAAATCCCTAACATCTTTTTACTTATCAGATGACCAGCAATCTACTAAACAGAAGAATACAAAACAACTAACTTTCTTACTAAATTAGTTATTAAATTGATAACAAATTAAAGAACAAAGACAAAACTAACAGATGAACTGATGAATCTAAATTTGATAATTTATTGACAATCTAAAATCTTTAAATAACCAAAATGCACAACTCAGAGCATTAAATAAGGAGCCACAACGCTACAAATCAAAGCAAACACTAGCTCAAAATCAGGAATAGACAATACATCTCAAATCATGACAAACAACATAAAAAACAAAGTTCATAATGCATAAAGCTTAAACAAAACAAAAAAATCCTACATAAATCAGTATTAATACTTCAACATTCTAGCACATATCATAATATCAAATCATCACAATGCTAAATAATCCAAACATGGTATTAACAAAACAAAACAAAGCAAAAAAACCAACATAAATCAGTATTACTTCAACATTCTAGCATATATCATATCATCACAATGCTAAATAATCCAAACACAGCATGATTCAACTATTCAATAAGCAAAAGTGGTATTAAAAAAACAAAAAACATAAAAAAAAAATAGAGATCAGATGAGTAATTACTCATTGATAACGGTAATGAACAAATCGAAGTAATGCTAGAAACAAGAGCAATAGGATCTGAATAAAACCCATTATTTTAAGTTTATCGTAAGGCTAATAAAACCAAATATGTAGTGAAGATCTTGGTAATAAAGATTGGATTTTTATGAGTTTGAGAATGTGAAAGTTTAAGTGTAAGATCTCAAGAATGATATAAACTCTCATTCAACATGTGGAATTTATATGCTTGTGAGTTGGTTGCATAGTCACTCATCATAATAACAAATTTTTGAAAAATTATGGTCCTTTATGTATCAATTTAATTGACAAGAAATAAATTGTTTTTAGTTTTAAAAAAAAATATTTATATATAAAACCAATATTTTGTATGTTAAATTGTGATCACGTAAAATATACCTAATAATGAGCACTTAAAGCTCAAACCGATTATTTTATTTTTATGGGTAAACGACACGCATTACTAACAAGCTATAAAATAATCCTATTCATCATCCCTACCACTTAAGATCCATTTTCGAACACCGATGCTCCAAAAACACGGTAAAATACGTAAGAACTCCACTCGCGACCTCAACGTTAAAAGAATGATCGCTCATTCCCCGCCAAAACATCAATAATTGCAATTCAGATAAATAAACCGCGATAATCAAACGGCATTTTAATAACGCCGAATCATCTTTGGTCATTTAATTTTTAATTAATGCAAGCAATGTGAAAATTTTGATGAAGATATTATTTTAAGTGTTCATTTGCTTTTGACTAAATTTATTGAATTAAGGAATTAAATGATAAAAAGTTATTTCGATTCGTCTGGTATAAGTTTCGATAGATTGAATCTAAACAAGTAAACCTTAGTACTTGCATGTAAATTCTAGATAATTGAATGAATGAAAGTATTTGATGATAAAATACCTTTTATTTGATTGATAATCATATAAAGCAGCCGAAATTTTGTCATTTGCATCAAACCAACTCTTCTTACATATGTGCCTCTTAGAATACACTGGCATCAAGAGGTATCAATTTTTTGGCATATTCAAATCAAACGAGTTATTTTCTCCCTACGTGTATCCCATATCACCCCCATAAATTGAAAATCCATAACCCCAATTGCTATAGGAATACCTTTTAGTTGGTCTATGCCTGTTTGAACAACCTTGGTTAATCCCGTCTTTCTTTGATAAGAATCAATCCGATCTTTATAAGGCTCCTCCTACGAATGAAATTCAATAGGATCTAAAGAGACCATGTCTTCATCCATAGGATTCCAAGTATCGGGGTCGATCAAAAGTTCGATTTTACCTGAACTACTCATTTTCAAATGAAATCCACATTGTTCACAAATATTCATTTTGCAATTTCAATTTTTTTTTTATGAATCCATAACAATGATTGAACCCACAAATGTTTGTATTTTTGAATTACATCAAGATCATTAGAACTTTCTTTATAGTTAAATCCTCGCCCTGTGGCCTCTCTCCTTCAGATACTCCTAACTCCTGCTTTCACCACCATTTCGACTTCACCACAAACGGACCAAGAAACGAATCACAAATAATTATCATCACTACTTGAAAATCGACGCTCAATATAGATCAGGTCAAGATAACCCGCCAACGCAATCATATTAATATGATTATTCCAACTACATCGAAAACATGATAATCGTAGGATCTTCACCGTATGTCTATTGCATTTATACTAGAATTTCCCGATAATTAGAAAAAGAATTTTCTAATTCACTAAAAAAAGGATCTATCATGAATTAAAATAAGATTTTCAATATCAAAATATATGGAATGGGATGTCCCCATTACTATCCCTAACTAAAAAGTGTCATCGGAGATGAAATTTCAAATGTCTTTGATGCCGAAAAACGAATCAAGATCGCTTGAATCAGGGGAATCACGCCTTTCCAACTATGAAACTTTTAACCCTATCTTTTAGGTTCAGATCACTTTCACTACTATTATTTTCAATAAGGCCGAGAATCTCATCGACGCCTATTTTAGCCCAAGATCTGCTCTAACTTCTTCTTATTCTTTAACCTTATTAAAGAACATTTGTAATTAAACCACCACCTTTCCATAAAGTTTTCTTTGCCCCTATTTGTTTTATTACATAGAAAATAGAATGGGATGAATAGTTTTCACATCCAAACTTATTTACTTTGATATCTTATTTATTTCCTATCAGAATAAACATAGAAATCAATCACTAGGATTCTTAACTAATTATAATAAGGAACGTGGGTATTGAAAAAGATGATTAGTGAAGTTAGTTGGATTGTTTAGGTTTGTTTCTTCACATGTTTTTTTTCAAATATTAAAACCAGCATCTTACCTCTCTCTTGCTTTCATAAATCACAAGCAAATGATCTCATGAATGTGCCTTCAAATTGTTCTGCAGTTTAGCCAGTAAATGGTCTCTCTAATGTACACTCGCTCCCTATTTACCCTAATTTAACACGACCATTAAATTAACTGCTTTGGGCTTATCATTGGGTATTTTGAGGTCAAAATACAATTCAAAGAGTTTTGTGTGTTATAAGCCAACGCTGCGTAAATACCCATGTTAAAGGTATTACTGCATTTCTATTCGTCCCTATCACTAACATATATAAAAAAGAAAGAATAAAGGCCATTGCTTCTTCCGTTTCTCCACTTTCAATTTCCATTAATGATTAAATTATCCTTATCTCTAAAACTTAGGCAAAAAGTTTGATTTAGATATATTAGAAAAGAATATTAATACTCCTATTAAACTATTAAATAATAATTTATTTATATATGCCCTATTTAACGAGTATTAATCATTAAATTTTCTTCATAGATATAAATAAATAATATTAAATTATTAGTAAACGAATTTTCTTCATATATGTCACATTTAATAAATATTAATCATCAAATGTTCTTCATAGAAATAAACGGATAATATTAAATTTAATATATCACTCCATTCCCTTCATGCCTTACATACTACTACTTTTTCTATACTATTTTGTGTAAAAAATAATTATTGTCCTCTCACGTTAATAATAGTCATTGCCATCCTTGACTTCCCCATGTTAAACAACGATACCATTGGATAAAACATACCAACTACCTCCTCCTTATATTAATGCATTTTTTTATTATTTTCTTTTCCTCACTCTTTAATGCAACTTATTATTATTATTATTATTATTATGCACAATAATAATGCAACTTATTATATATATTATTATATATAATAATAATACATTATTCATTTGTTTCCTCTTAACAATACATGTATTTTTAATATTCCATAACTCGATCGATTTTTGAATACAAAACTTTCTACAAGAAGGCAACTACAAATCAAAATTGTGTAGTTCCATTGGAAATATAAGATATTTTGAATATCGCTCATTGAATAATTCAATCGTACAACCGATTAACTCTAAGCTTAACTGTATATACGCCTGGGATTATATAATAATGTTCATATTTAGGATACCTCGAGACGACACTGGGGTTAAGCGACGTGCTTACTAGCGTCCGCTTTCATAATCAATATACTAAATACAATGTTCTAAGCAATATTTATTAAAGATATAGCTTTGTCAATCGAGCCCAAGCAGGTCACACACATACAACGAAATCGAATCATAATTTAATTATAACTTTCGGGGTTTAAAATAGAACTATATATAGAATCAGTTTAATTTCCAATTAAGTTAAAAATTCAAATTTCAGTTCAGTGATGCTGCCGAGCAAGAGTCTCGGAATTTACTGGTGTAACCATTATCGATTTATTCTACCTAAATTAATTTTACGTGCCTTTATTTTAAGTGGGATAAAGTGTCGGTAGCATCTTCAACACCTACAACCTATTCTAGTCGACTAAGACGAAGAAATGAAAGCAGTAGCTATTAACTCTCCACGAACCCTAAAAAAGTAGGATTTTAATGTCAGATAAAAGTCACTGGGAGAAGAAATCCTGCCCATTCGGGGCCTTGTGATTCACTTCTCAAGTGGTGTTACAAAAACTCTCTCCCTCCTCTTCTTTTGGCCGAGATCAAGACGGAAGCACCTTGAATTTTCAACCTCTCTCCGTATCTGAATATTTCCAGCCAGCCTCTAAGAAAACTCCTGAGAGACTTGTTCTTTGTCGGTGACAATCTTGAGGCATTCTCCTTTGACGCTGGGTTTCATACAATATTCCAGCTATTCGATAATCATTCCGGCACGGTACACATATTTTAATATCATATACACCCAGAGCGACCGCTGATTCGCATCCATAGTATCATAATATTATTTATGCGTTAGAAACACCAATGTTCTTATATTAAATTAGTTACAACTGAGTCATAATTTATATTCTTAACGCGATATATTGAATCGGTGGAAATGTATATAATAATGATTTTTTGTTTTGATGACCTTTCACTACAAATACAGTTTCATTATCAATAAGTGTAGTACCAAAATTATTTCCTTAATATTATCATTATAGATAATGTGTTTGTTGGAACTAATTATCCATTCCTCAAGTATAATTGTATTTGATTGATTATTTAAATAATATAATTTTGCATGTTAATGTTATTATTAAACTTATATATTTTGCTAAAAAGTGTTATTACATGATTGACATATAATATTTAGGTTTACAAAAAATTATTATTTTTTGTTGAATATGTATTAAGAATATATATTAATAATTTAAGTAATATTATTTCCACAAATTATATTTAATTAAAAACAAATCTTTATTATTCACAAAGGAACCCATCATATAAATCATACTATTGATTTTTTTTAGGCTAAATTTCAAATATCACCATTCAAATTATTTCAACAAGACCGAATCCATTAATCTTCAACAGTGTGACTGGATCAGATTTTTTGCAAATTCGAACTTAGTAAAATCGTATAATTTATATTTTTTCATTCTTTTTAAAAGAGTAATTTAGGCAAACAACATCCAAATAAGTCACCCACCCTCTAATAATACACATACTTATTAACCACGACTCAATTTTAATTAATTAATTAAATAAAAATAAAATAAACACACCATCTTCAACCTTACACCCCACCCCCACCACACTCCTTACACCCTTCCCACCCAACACCACTTCTTCCCTAACAGCACACCTCGTTTTCCTGGAGAAACTGGTCACAACATTATACGAATGTAAAAAATACGTAATATTAAAAGCATACTCTGCCAATGATTTCAAATTAAACATACAAAACGTTCCAAATTAAGACATCAATTGCGCCAATGTACGCAGACGCCTTCCTTTACTAATAAAAATATCTCTAGATTAAAATTTTAAAGTATATATCAAATTATTCATAATATTATTTTGAATATTTAAAATATATTAAAATTTGAGTAACATTAATATATTTTTATTATGAGTTTATTATCCTCAATATTTATTATGTGAAATATTCAATAAAAGAAGATTACATTAAATATTTAATTATGTAACGACGCGATTTCATTTCTGGGCTAAGCTTCATCAAAATCTAATCTCACAAATACACTTTTTTTCCCTCTAAACTCTCTCTTTTTTCCATCCATGAACAACTTGTATGTACCCTCACATCCCATAATTAATGAAACACCAACGAAATCACATCATTCTATAAAAATATCACAAAGTAAAATATATTCAAATTTCAAGAGCATTCAATAAATATAATATCGAATTGTTATATATTTGTTTTATATATTATATAATTACCAAATTTATATAGGCTACATTAAATATATTGATATTATATAATTTATTTTGTTAATTTATATAATCAATATATATATATATATATATATAATTGATATATTTAATGTAAACATTCTTTTATTGAATATTTCATAACAACATTGAGATAATAAACTTATAATAAAATATTAATGCTATTCAAAGTTAATATATTAAATATTTCAAAATAATATTAAATTAATTATCTTAAATATTTAATTTTAACCTTAAAATCTTAATCTGTAGATATTTTCAAATATTACAAATTAGCAATTTAATATTAAAGTTGTTGTGGACCAAATGAAAAACCACTCAGATAATTAACAGTGACCATTTTCAAGAACGTCAAGAACTACAACACACAAAAACCTTCAAATTATATTTCAATTCCAAAAATGTCCACAACAATCAAGAATTCGTTTAGTTTTTTAACGGTCACGTTAATTGCGACTAAATCGAATCCATATCTAATTAATTATAAATCACCGCTAATTTATATGACCAAAGACCTTCGACGCACTTATCGACCATCGGTTAACTCCTTATTTTCATATAGTGATATTTTCAAATTAAACGAATGAACTACAGTTTCAAAAATAGATTACTTTTTTGTTGAAAAAAAAATTACTGGGAGGAAGTAACTAGTAAGTTATTACTACAAATGATGTATGTGAGTGAGGAAAATCTTATCGTGATTTGGGGGTTAAATTCATAATATAATAGTAGTAAGATATACCAAGTCTAAGTATGCACCATCCGAATGCTCACATTTCGACTTTTTCAGCTATTTTATGGCTTAATTGATCAAATATTTTCGTTTATTTATAATAATTTGGCGAAACTATACTAATAAGTAACACATTTCAAATTTTTCTAATTAATATAATTTTCACCCAACATACTATAAAAATATTTATGATCAAATTTCAAATTATTTCAAGTAAAAAAGTCAAAATAAAGCTTAGATTTAGGGGAGGAAGTATGTAAATAGTCGGTTAGCTATAGATTGATATTGATTTGGTAGACAGTGAATATATTTTTGCATTTCAACTCCGATAAAATGATAGATTACAATACCACTGCAATTTCTATAACAATGACTAATTTTACAATCTAAATTTAGATTTTTCAGTTTTAAACTTACTAACAATTTTCAAAAATCCATCCATATTGATAATGATGATGATGTAAGTGGCATGTGGCCTAAACATGCTTTAAGTCATTCTTATTATGATAAGGGTTGCCTTGATGAATTTCAAATTTATCGTAAGATCATATCTTCATATCAGCCAGCACCTTTTTTCATACTATACAAAGACCAAATAAATTGCAGAATCACGCAAACGAGGCCATTTATAAGGGCCGTCATGCGGCGCTTAAAACGCGAATTTCTGTAGTTAAAAGCACTCAGAATCTGCTGCAGGCCAAGTTTGCTGCTACGACATAATCAAGTCATTTTCTTAGTTGACGCTGGGGTTTTATTTTCGTGTCTTTGACATACTAGATTACAAGTTACTTATAACAGATAACACAAGTAGAATACTGATTATCAAAACACAACGTATAATAATATTGTAAGAATCCAAGAGGAATTTATCTTTATTCCCTAGATTATTGGTATTTTCATTGGGTCAGTTAAAATACTCAACCGAGTGAATTGGGCCTAGCTAAGAGACTGTAACAATCTTCCTTGGGCTATGACTGAAACAAAATTCAACCTCCACACTTTTAAATTCGTCGCTCTTATTGACAATAAACTCATAGATTTAATACTTCAATCTCATCATCCTAAATAGTCTTTGGAAACTGTTATATTATATTTGAATTGAAACTCAAAACTGTTATACAATATTATGCATCAACTTAATGATCTAGTCACAAGATCCTATACTTCAACTTTGTAACTCAATTAATTATATATCATGTTTTATATACATTACGAAATAATTATGAACATGTGATCTGATGATAGGATGCATGAAAATCACATACACCATAAACATAGAATGAGACACATAGACATTTACCTATAATCTCCAAACTCATAAATGTTTGTTTAATATTTCTCCAAGATAAGCTGGTGAAAATGACAAGATACCATGACTTATTCGTATATTCCAATCTATTCATCCTCGAAACACTAAAAATACTACCCCACATAACAAATTATTGACATTATCCAAACATTTATAAAAAAATTATAAACAGAACATTATTCTTCAAATCATCATGCTATAGCTTTACCAAAACCCATATCCATCATGTACCCAAACCCCCTTCCCATATTATTACTCACATTTCTTCTCTTTTCCCTCTTCAATCAACCATGTTCATCTCAAGAAGTTTCAATCTTTGTTAACACAATCACCATTCAGAAATCAGGTCAAAAAATTATCATATATACCCTTTAATTTTTTGTATCTACCATCAAAGTTTAAAACTACTTATAAATTTTATCCTTTTTTTATGTATAAAATTACTATTTATTTTCTGACTCCGTTCATTCTGATTCATTAAAATTTTACTCCATATCTTTTTTATTAAACGACTATTTATTTTATAAATATTACGAACTGACCCGTTAAATCTCATTTTTTGACTCCGTCCCTATCCAGGTGATCATATTTCAATAAACTGGACAGGAATAAGCTCACCATCAAATCTTGATTGGCTTGGTATCTACTCACCCACCAATTCCTCTCATGACAACTTCATTGGCTACATATTTTTGTCTTCAGTATCCGGGTGGGAATCCGGGTCGGGTCGGATCACACTACCCTTAGTCAACTTGAGATCCGAGTACCAGTTCCGGATCTTCCATTGGAATGAGTCTGAAGTTGACATGACCAAACTGGACAATGACAAGAACCCATTACCTGGTATCAGTAGTTGATGTTTTTTTCTTGAAAAATATTTAGAAATGAAGAATAATATCGTAATTATATAGTCCGTTTTATTTTTCTTAGTTGTCGTTTTAGTATAAAGTTGCTGTGATATCAATACTTGTTTCCTTTTATATCCCTAATAAATACCATTCACTTCACTCGTGTATGCTTAGGCTTTTTGAACGGGTTAAAGCGGATCGAACCTTGTTTGGTTTGAACTCGGTTTTATAATTATCGAGTTCAATCGAACTTTATTTTTCGGGGTTTATGTAGAATTGAGTCTCATCGAACCTTGTCAGGTTCCGTTAGTTGTCGATTTAATTTGAGCATTTTCGTTAACAAAATTCGATTTTTATTGTGTTAATACATATTGTTAATTCATTTTTAATACTTATATCTAATATATATTGAGTGTTCAAACGTATTATTAATATTTGTCGAGTCGAGCCTATGTCTCTAAATCGATCGAGGTTAAAATTAAGGTTTGAGGTTCAGTTTGAAACACCGAGTTGAGCTTTCAAGTCGACTTATCCAAGTCAAACCTTGTCGAGCCTTTGATTCATTTCAGACTCGGTAAAAGGCCTATGTATATGCTTATTCCTTATAACAAATTCACTTTGTAATCATATGAGAAAGCCTTGGAGCTCATGGTTAACATTCTCAATGCGACAACTTAATCATTTATGTATACAATAATTAAGGTTGTAAGGTCAAATTTTATTTTTTCTTAATTAAAGTGTAGTAATCTAGTAAATTTTGTTAAGTATATTTCGAACACCTAGTACTAATATACTAGATTCGCCCCATGCAGGTACTAAACACTTGTTAGCAGTGTCTGAGGATGTTGGGTTTGTTGCCGGCAAAGGACCCGAACATGTGCATTTGGCTTTGACAGGTCGGGTCAAGGAGATGCGTGTCATGTTTGTGACTCATAATGGGGAGGACCATTTTGTGAGATATGGGTTGAAAAAGAGTAGGTTGGATCGGGTTGAAGGGACCCGGGTTAGTAGGTATGAGAGAGAAGATTTGTGTGATGGTCCAGCTAATGCTAGTATTGGTTGGAGAGATCCTGGATTCATTCATGATGGGGTTATGATTCATTTGAAGAAAGGAAAGAGATATTATTATCAGGTACTTTTATTTAGCTTAATTTGATTCTTGCTTAGTTTTACGAATCAGAGCGACAAATGACTAAGTACATTGATTTATTGTATTTGTATATTATCGAACTTATGTTTATAATTTTGTTTTTTAAGTAAGAATTGATCCATGACTGTACTTATCTAGAACATAATGTACTTTTATAAATGAATCTTGGAACAAAAAAAATATCTTGGGGTAATGAAATGATAGTTATCTTGAAGAAATTATTCATTGTAAGAGAATGATTGAGCTATTTTGTTTTGTTGTAAAGGTGGGAAGTGATGTTTGGGGATGGAGTGAAACCTTCAGCTTTGTGTCCCCAGATGATGAAACAAAGCACACAATAGCTTTCATGTTTGGTGATATGGGAACTGCAACACCCTATATGACATTTGATCGCACGCAGGTGGAAAGCGCTTCTACTGTCAAATGGATTAGCAGGGATATAGAGGCTCTTGGCAATAAGCCTGCAGTTATTTCACATATTGGTGACATTAGTTATGCTAGAGGTTACTCATGGTTGTGGGACAATTTCTTCACTCAGATTGAGCCTATTGCTTCAAGAGTACCTTACCATGTCTGCATTGGGAATCATGAGTACGATTGGCCTCAACAGCCGTGGAGACCTGATTGGGCTGTTGGTCTCTATAAGACAGATGGAGGGGGTGAATGTGGGGTGCCATATAGTCTCAGGTTCAACATGCCAGGGGAGTTATCCGAACCAACAGGGATGCGTGCCCCTGCAACTAGAAATGTTTACTACTCCTTTGATATGGGGGTGGTGCATTTTGTTTACTTGTCGACAGAAACCAATTTCCTTCCAGAAAGTCAGCAATATCAGTTCTTGAAGAATGATTTGGAATCAGTTGACAGGGAAAAGACCCCCTTTGTAGTAGTGCAGGGACATAGGCCAATGTACACAACCAGCACTGGTCATAAGGACGAGCCATTACAGGAGAGGATGAGGGAGCATTTGGAGCCGCTCTTTGTGCAGAACAAGGTGAGTCTTGTATTGTGGGGACATGTACATAGGTATGAGAGGTTTTGCCCAATGAGTAACTTCACATGTGGAAGTTTGGACAAGAACGGTGACGACGATTGGCAGGCATTTCCCGTGCATATTGTGATTGGAATGGGAGGGCAGGACTATCAGCCAACTTGGCAACCCCGACCTGATCATCCTGATGATCCAGTTTTCCCACAGCCAGCTCAGTCAATGTACCGTGGAGGAGAATTCGGGTACACAAGACTTGTTGCCACAAAGAAAAAATTAAAATTATATTACGTTGGAAATCATGATGGACGGGTACATGATAAGGTGGAGATCCGGGCACCAGGCCACCGTCTGAGTCATACAAGAGGCAATGTTGTAGAAAGTTCATTTTCTTGGCTGTTCAGAAACATCAATGCTGGTGCTATGTAGACTTCGTTCGGTTTTGTTCTCATGTTTGAAGAAAATAATTTGAATAATGGAGATTTGCCATGGTCATCACTACTGGAAATCGAACCTGTAGCGAGGGAGGATGATCATGGAATGGAAGTGATCAAACTCTAGAGGTCTGCTTCTTGTGTGAAATTTGAGATCAAGAGATATGTTTCCATTCTTCATAAAAACAATGTCTTTTGATCTTTCAGATGAGAATAATAAAACTTGAATGCATCATTTGCATTTTGATTTTTTTTATTTCAATACACAGAAAAATTGAAAGATCTTCTGACTGATTTGTGCCTTATTTCATATTTCATAACTCTTGGTTTACAAAATATTACATCATATTGAGTGGATAAATCATAACTACAAATTATCTTCATAATACAATCCACAATGATAAAGAGTGCCGAAAAGATGGTAATGATCAGCATAATTAACATGAAGTGATTTATATGGTCTTCATTTAGCTCATTGTTCCAGGAATTCATGGTAGGTGCAACTAGGCGTTCAGCATAGTTAACAATATAATTATATGGACTTCAGTGAACCATATCATAATTCATAATTGTTAATTTTATATGAACATACCTCCATCTCAAAATGTATTTATAATCTGCACTTACAATATTGATTGTTTGTATTTTTAATATGCTTCTTTCTATTTTACCCCTCGAACTATCACTACTCTGTCTTTTTCAAATTGCTCTCAAACTATTATCATTTCAACCGTATCCTCTCTTAAAGATACTTTCAAATCTATCCTGAAATGTATAAATAATTTCAAATAACTCTTCTTCTTTAAACCAAACCCTAGCCACCAACACTAACTCACCACCACCAATTAACAACAAACACCCTATTTTCTCCACCCTTTCCCCCAATCCAAAATCGTTACCTGCCCCCACCCTAATCGAAACACTTCCCCCTCCTCCTTACATTCACCTCCGCCCCATCCTCCTCCGTTTGTACTCTCACACCTGAAGTTCTAAACTCCTATCTCCTTTCTCCGTGAACTTCGTGACTTAACTCAAAGTAGGATGGTTTCGCTTTTGGCGCGAGGAGGAAGGCTCAGATTTTGGATTGGGGAGGTGGCATTTGGGAATGCAGAGGAGGGGGATGTGGGCAATGTGGCATGTAGCGATTATTTGGTACGGGTTTATTAAATTGCCAGTAGATAGCTGCTAATTAGTGGCGCGAGTCAGGTTAAGAATGCGCTTTGGCCAAGAAGTTACTGGCGTATTTTATTCCTCGTATGAATCAAGTGACAATCTGTGCCAATACTTTGCGACACTCAAGACTGAAAAGATAATGATGGTCATGGTAAAACTAGTTAAACCTTTTAATATACATTTTTACAAGCTTTTATGTATTTCTAACGTAGCTGACAACTTCACCCACCTTTTCAATATCACTTAATGTAAACACTTTCATTCAAAACAATTATTACTAAACCAAGAAGTATTAACTTTAAATTCCATTCTATATTCTACAGTACATATTGTGTATGAGCTTCTTGCTTGAAGAAACATGTGGTTTCACATGAGGCCTCAATCCATATCCTTTCTTCCTACCTTACACAAGTGACCATATTATTGGAAATCGCGAAAACAACATAACAAAAGAATTACATCTCGTCGTTTAATACGATCTCAAGATACAGAAATAAGAACAGCCTGAAAACTATATTCTGTTCAGAATTGGAACAAAAAGAATTACATAATAAAAACTAAAGATACAGGGATGGCAAATGCTTGAAATCTATATTCTGTTCTGAGAGAAATCTATTACTTCTGCAGCAAATGGTGTGCACGTCGATTGGCGCCTTTGACTCTTGTGTTCAATTCATCCACATCTTCAGAAACATGCTCAAGAGATTTGTTTTGCCTATAATGGTCCAAGACTTAATTTAGTATTAGCAACCTCAGAATAATTAAGCAGAACTAACAACATATCAAAGTATATATAGTATATGGAAAGAGTGTCATCCCAACAGCCACCAGAGCCTAGTGCTGCTGATTGTTAACATCTTTAAGTGGTACATGCCTTAACGCCTTCAGAACTACAAAATGGATAAAAATGACTGACCTATCGAGTTCAGAACCCATGTCAGTAGCCATGAACTTCAACTCGCCCAATAAATTGCTTAAATCTGAAAGTGCATCATCTTGCTTTGCTTTCTCCAACTATTTCATGTAGAATTAGCAACAGCAAAAGAAGGTCAGTTACAATACATTATACATTCATCTATCAAGCATAAAACAGCATAATATTCGAAACATGTACCTCTATCTTCTGCATGGCATTTGTTGGTTCCAGAGGAGGTACACGAGAACGACTTTTATGTGCAGGGGCTACACCTAAATTTTCCCGTTGTTCTTTGCTAGCTGGTTTTATAATATGAGCTTCTGTGAAACAAACAAGTATAAGTCAGTATGACAGTTATATAGGCCGCTTCAATGATTGAGTTGAGTACTTTCACCAAATCTATTTTAGTAAAACAAGAAGAGGGATAAACCTTTTGATGTCACCGGCCCTGTGATTTCACGTGTCAACTTTGGCTTCCAAGGCATAGAAAACATACCGCCTAAACTGCTCAACAATTTCTCTCCCTACAATCAAGTTCATATGATTCAAAAGCTAAAATAGGATGCAATAAGAGAAGAACCCATTTGTTTTATGCCTCACTAAAATAACAAAGTGTTTTTTTTTTTATTATAAAAAAACCAACAATCTTTATTGTTTCCATTATACGTAAAATCTAAGGAAATATTATATAACGCTGAGCATACCCTGCTCAAATCGCGGTCTATGTCAACAGCCATCATATGAGTCCCTGTAATTTGTTCACCCTGATGATGCAATGTCTCCAGGGTCCTTGTAGCATCCTGTCGAATGTCTTCAGCAATCCTTAAGCAACTATTCACCATAGTAGTGGTCTCCTCAGCACGATTCACACCATAACCCTCCAATTCTTGTACAGGCATGCTATCAAAGTCTTGGTCACGGGAATTGCCCTTCACGCCATTCCTGGCCTTATACAAAGATGTTGGTCTCCCTCGGTCATCGTCATCATCGAAAGGATTTGATCTGTTTATTTTTACATTACCCTTCCCACCATTCTTAGTCTTAGATGAAGACGTTGGTCTCCCCCAATCATCGTCATCATCGAAAGGGTTTGTTCTATTTAGTTTAACTGGAATTGGTTCAGAGAATGTTCCTCTTGCAGGGGCAATTGTTGGCTTCTTATCTGACTCAATCTCATCAGGTGACCATGCCTTGTTAATAGAAGGTGCAGAAGCAGGAGTAGACAACGGTGATCGTCTAAAGCTAAACATAGCTCTTAGTCAAAACTGATAACAACAATATTCTAACAGCTGAGTCCCTGCACATATAACCGAAGCAAATTCTAACACATCAAACTAAATTAAGATAGGCCATTAGACTATGAAGCATATCGAAATACGATATAAATACATCATTATGCTAATACATAACACTATCTCCATCCCAATGTAATCTTAGGTGGAGGTTGTACCCCCATATCCCACCTATTTTTCACTACTTCTATATATTCTTTGAAGAGTCTCTCGTCTAAGGGGGATAGAGGGGGGTTCAGATAGTAACCAACCTTAGCCATGTGATAATAAGGAGGCTGTTCCGAATTGACCTAAGAGTAGAGTGCAAAATACTATCTACTACTTTACAATATATAATAAGGTTAGGTAGTGTAATGATCGTTTTAATATATTCCATTCTATCCAATGCTAAATTTACCTGTATGAATCAGCATATAACAAAATCAGTTCAGCCAAAAATCAGAAAACTCAAGAATCATAGATAACATATAAACAATCTTTAAAATGGGGTTTCAAGAAATTAACTTCATTTTGCTATAGATAATGCTTGACCCACAAACCCCCACAAGAAAACATAAAACACATCTATTAACATTTCAATATAAAATATAAATAACTGCAAAATGAAGTGAATTAACGGTAGAAAATTACCTTAAAATGAGATAAACCAAAAAGGGTCTTCAAGAAACTCCTCAAAAGTACTCTAAAATGGAAACTTAGACAGTTAAATTTCAAAAATTCAGCATAGGAGAAGAGACAATTTCCAAAATGGCAAAAAAATCAACTCTTCTATGACTTAGAAATTAATTTTTTTTTGGAGTTTTTATTATTTTTGTGTGAAATATAATCAAGATTTGCAGAGTTCAAAGAACTTGACACCTATTTTGTTACCGTTGGAGCCACTTTTTTTTTTTTTATAGAGAAGTAGGACTTTAATATTACTAGTAATCCGTGCACCTGTAATATTAGTTATTTGTGCCTGATTTATCGATAATAAATATTAAATTCATTGATTTTATAATATCTTTTTTAATAATATAAATAATGAATTAAAAATTAAATAACATCACAGAAGGTATATAAGAGGGAGAAAATATCATGCAATTCGTATTATAAGTTTTGATAAGCCCGTGATATCTTGTATTAGAAAAAATAAGCCCCGTGACATTTTATTATTTGTTTTCTGTAATTTTGTCATATGTAATCAAATATTATGAAAGTTGAATTTTGGGTGGTTAGTTATTAAAAGGGTAAAATAGGAATATCAAAATTGAGCTTGACATATGTATTATTAGGGGTAGCTAACGTTATACTAATATAGATTTATTAATATCCGTGTACAATTCAACTTGTAATTTATTCAAATATTATTTCATAAATTTTTATATAATTTTTTTATATTGTAATTATATACATTTTAAATATAACATCATAATATAATTTAAAAATTAAAAAAATACTTAAAGTAGTTAAATTAAAATACTCAAAATGGTTATAATTTAAAATATAACATCATAATATAGTTTAAAAAAATTAAAATTTTATATTTAAATATATCTATTTGAATAAATACTCTTTAATATTTAAAATACATTGAGAACTACTCTATAGTAAATATTATGAGTTATTTTTTAATTATTTTTTAAAATTGAACAAATGACACATCAATCTAATCTTATTGGATAAGCTTAGATAATCTTCTCTACTTCACCAAACAATTATTAAGGCTCTTAGGCTTTATATTCTAATGCATTAAATATAAGTAGTCACTTTTTTTACATGATCGATGTTGTGTATAAATTTATAATATATTTAATAATTTAATATCTATATATGGTATTAAAATTCGTGGCCTAACAAAACCTTCACATTGCCTAGCTAGTATTCGTCAACATAAATCCGTTGATGTAATCTGAATAAAAAAATAATTTTGACAAGAGTTTATTAAAGTTAGAGAGTTCGGA
Organism: Lithospermum erythrorhizon; assembly: GCA_019722365.1. Taxonomy (NCBI): domain Eukaryota; kingdom Viridiplantae; phylum Streptophyta; class Magnoliopsida; order Boraginales; family Boraginaceae; genus Lithospermum; species Lithospermum erythrorhizon. The sequence continues at coordinate 2,555,767 of JADFUC010001683.1, forward strand.
ATACTATTTACCTCTAAATTTTCAATGTTGGAAATATGAGATTTATATCTCATAAATATATGTTCGTTGAATAATTAGATTATACAACCGATTATTACATTTTAAATAATAATAGAGATTTCGGACATATGTTGGGTATTGGACAATTAATATGTAGAAATTAACTTCGATTGACATTAGGAGTTATGATTGCTAACTAGAGCCGCTCATAATCTATATATTAACATGTTTTGGTTAAGCGTAAATTAATATATTCTTAAATTCGATCGAGCTGGAAGGTCTTGATTAATGACTAAAGCGAACTATATAATATAGTATTGTTAGAATACAATATAGATTCGTTAAATGATAGCAGCTAGGTCATCATCCGAGGATACTCAAATGACGTATATTAATCTAAACACAAAAATACATGTATGAATCTGAGAATTAGCACGGAAAAGCGAATGAACTGGAAACCCACATGAAGTAACCCCCAGTGAATGCCCACTTGATATCCTCTCCAAAACATTGACACCGAAATGATGTAAATAGATTGCTTGGCACTTAAAGCAAGGCAGAAGTGCTTAGAAACTGCTTTAGAGTTTGAAGATGAATAAAATTGGAGAAGGCTATTTCAATTCTTGGGAAGAGGCGGCAATTCTAGAAGGGTTAAGATTTTTTTATGATATGATAAAAAATCTAATCCACTCCTTAAATACAGTCCCCAATTTCACTCGTTAAGAAATCGAGTTTAACTTCGTTAATTAGACCGTTGCCAGGCTTCTAATTAAATATTGAGTTACTAGTGAGTTTGTTATTTTTTAGTTAAACATAGTCGATTACAAAATCTGCTTGAATCGTCACGAATAAGCTTACTTAGGGTTATTCATCGATTTCAAGCTGTAATTGATTAAAAACTTTGCAAATGCAAGCAATTGATATTGCATGATATATTTTAGCAAATATATGAATATTGAGGGAATATACATGCGATATCTGATACCGTTTAATTTAGATTTCGCTGAAATATTATTCGAATATCATTGTATGTGTGTGACATACAGGCTCGGATAATGTAGTCGTATAATAATAATAATTGACGATTACTATTATTATAGCGATTAATAAGTAAGATCTGTGTCGGCTGCATAACCCACTTAAATTATCACTTGAGAACCAGCTAGTAATATACAATTACTAATGTGAACACTAAAGTTACATTTATACCGTTTAACGAGCCGGTAAATGAATTGTCTATGATTATCGCAGCAGGCATAATAAAAGAGAATCAGTATCATTGTTCCAGCGCTCCAACACTTGGGCGATTACCTTACAATTTCGCCATTCACGTGATCTCTGGTAAAATTTGTAAAAATTATTAATAAATGGAAATGCTTCTTTCTTTCAGTATGGTGAATAAGCATTTATGGCGTTAATAAGCCCGTCATTATTTGTGTAGAGACTTGAGATCTTCCTTGTATATCGAGGATGGATGAAACTCTCCAAATATATATGACATCTATAGATTATACTACATTTGTGTGACTTGACATATACCGTTATAATCCCGTTTAAGGCGGGGCGTAGTGGTCGTAGTCAGAAATCTGAGGCACATATAACCTTGCAGATAATTTATATATCGTAGATGCAGAATTAGCCAGACATAAAATTCTAAACAAATATCATAGGACACGAGATATACGTATGCTCTTGGTCGTTTGGTCGTACGACTCGATCCTTAGGACGGCGGCCCGTGGTATTGATCTAGTTACGTAGGCTAACGTGATCAATCTTGATCGGCTAATCAAAACACCCGTATTAATTAAGTATGATCTTGTCGTCACCTTCTCGGCTTGTCGACCGGGCGCTGGGTATCACCCCATGTCTACTTGGGCAGAGGTGTGTCGACAATTCGTGTTGCCTCTGCAGAAAATCTGTAAGAGTAACACAGAGATTTAACTTTTAGAACTTTATAGAGGATATAATGCATGTATATTATGAAATTTAAACATATAGGCGAAGTAACAAATATCTTAGAATATAGAAGCAGCAGAGATTCAAATATTTGTTCCTTGGCATAATAGATACATGCGACCACGGCAACCTAAGCAGCTCGACGTCTGTTTTAAGACTATGTTATTTGGATGCTAAATCATGTTTTGCGACTTGATGGTTTGGTAAGGGAATTGACCCGAATTGGCTCACACATTCTTTCTTTTCACATCTTTTTGATATTACATACAGTAAGCGTATACTGCAATTAGGTGATACTTTACTAGATGCGTGCTTGGATTTGTGATGTGATCGGGGTTCATGGCTTGAAATTTTATCGCTTTGATATTGTCACAAAGCAACTCAGCCAGTCCACCGATACTGAAAACGAAGCTCGGGATTGCGTTTACATTGTGTCTGTCTAGATGGCGTCGTTTGATTGTTGAGCCGAGTTTTGGAGTACATTGAAGGGCATTCGAGGGGTAGAGTTTAGCGTGTGGTTTTGGATTCGTTTCATGCTTGTAGTTGCGATGTAAGGCTCTTGTATTCATCGTATATTTTTTGTGTTTAGATTAATATATATGTCATTTGAGGATCGGGATCTATGAATTGGTGTTAAATGTGAATGAATTCATCTTGGGTCTAGCAGCTTACATTGTCAACTTGAGGGGGAGTGTTAGGCGTGTTACATATTTAAACCATTAGTTTATGTTAGTTTGTATAGATAGTGTTATTTAGGCCCATTAGTTATATGGTATATATTGTACTAAACTCATTATGATTAATTCAAGAAATCATTATTTCCTACATTGGTCCATTGTTCTGCTTATTTCATTGATTGTAAGAGAGGTTTGGTATGATTTGGCGTGGGTTGTGAATTTTGTGGAAATATGATTTTGTTGGTGATGATTTGTTCTTATGTTTTTGTCCTATTTGAATAATTGTGTTAGTGTGTAAAGTTTGATGCTTTGTTGTATGTTACTTTTTGAAGTTTGATTTTTTATGTGTATAAACTGTTTCCTTCGAATTGATTTACTGGTTGTTTCGTTGAGGTTAAAACAAATTTGCTGTGATTCGATGTGGGTTGTGTGGGTTTCATTGAAATGGTTTGTTGGTCGTGATGTTTTTGTTCAATTTTTACGATAATACTATTCTAGTATTCTTGATAGTTGCTTATACCTTGGTGGCTGTTAGTTTGCATTGTACTGTCTGGAGTAATGTTTGAGTACTTGGTAGTTCTTAGCTTGATTTGATTGCCTGAAGTGAGGTAGAGCCAAATCCGTTGGTCTCTCTACGGCACAACCACATCCAGCTTCCTTACCGTGCTGTTGTGCATTTGATATCCATTATTTTCATGTGGATCAGTGATTCTGCATAGTTGATTGATTCTCCGTGTTTATGTTCAATTACTTTGTGCTAGTAATTGGTATCCTTATAGGACTCGTCACCGATGGTAAGTTACCTCGATTGCGAGTATGTTGATTACTTTTAGGTTCCAGCCATGTTGGTTATATCATCGCAAGCATGCTCGTTGGTTGTATCAACACTATTGAATTATAACTAATGCGATTTATTGGTTAAATCTGTAGACTTTCTCTTCATTGTAAATATCTTAAACCTGGTTAAGACCGAATGAGGAAGTACTAGAAAGAAGCGAACAAGAACATTTAGTCGGGTGCTTCTACAGATGGATGGATCAGTGAAAGTCAACTTAGAGAGCACTTAGTCTTCTTGCATACTTTCGTTTACAACTACCCAGAAATGTATAATCTTATTGTGTTTAGAATAAAATATTTCTATCTATAGATTATCTGAACGGTTTGTTAAACAAATAGAAGTTGGCTTATTTATGTAGGCAAATTATCCTTCAATTACTAGTTTACTACTAATCAAATATTGTTGCTCTCCCTTGGGAGTTTGCCATGTTTTCTTCATCAATTGATAGACCATTAGAGCATCTATTGGTCTGAGATTAAAAATGCATGGAAGTTCTTTTACTCATTATCAAATTAAATGTTGTTGAAAGTGTCCAGGCTTATGTGGATGCTTACTAGTTAAAAATGCATGGAAGTCATTTGGAAAACAAATAAGCAAATTTTGAACCCAATACATTATGATCCCAGCAACATGGGGTTGCCCTGGGAGTCAGGAGAGCCACAACGGGCCTTACAGGTGTAGGAGGAGAAGAGGAGGGAGATGCAATCTTGACACCCCCGCATACTTTGATCTCCTAAGGGGGGTGAAAGCTTTAGCAGGAGTGCGTTTGGTAGGAGCCATTGTGAGGAATGTGATAAAAGAAGAAGACGAAGTTGTATGATGGAATTGGAGAGTTCGGATGGGAAAGCCAAATGCATGCTCCCTTTGGGGGTTTATAAAGAGGGGAGGTGCCTTTTCAAATTCAAATCGTTGGCGGTAATGAGGAGAGAGAGAGAGAGAGAGGAGATTTGGAAAGTCGCGTGCAATGATGGCAGGGTAGAAAAACGGCTGAAATGTCACATCCGTAAATGGGCCAGGCTAGTGGAGAACTACCGAATAAATGGACCTGGGCCACGAAGATGGTCTAGGGGCGAAACCCTTATGCAACAGGGCCAAACCACCCACTCATGGAGAAGGAATCCGTTAGAGGATAAATAGTAATAAGAACTCAATTAAGGAGGCTATTATGAGAAGCATTGAAGATCATAATTACATGGTCCTTTAGTGAGCCGCAAGCTATTATCATCCGACAATAATGGAGTCATCAAGGCTCGACCAAGTAACAGTCCAAGTCATTATAAAAGGTAAACCTTGAAGACAAATTAAGTAAGTTCATTTTGATATCCAAACTCTAGTTACATAAACCAAACTATCTCGATCTCTTACTGAGTTGATCATCGGAGTATTTTTGACCGGGCAACCGATCTTTGTTTTGTAGGCCTTTTCATTTGGACCAAGGCATATCAAATTATAACTCAGAATACTAGTGATCCGGTTTATTACCGAAACCGGACGAGGTCATCAGTGGTGTTTAGCAAAGTTCTTGAGTTGTAAAATCTCTATATGAATATAGTTTCTTCAATAGGACACACTGCCTCTAGAGACATAGATATGAGTTGCACTGGATTGGGAAAACAATTTGTGTTTATTTTTGTTGTTTGTTATTTCTTGTTTTGTTCTGTTTAGTATAATAATGTTAGACCATGTGGTATCACATTTGGACTAAAATTTGATCATGTATTGGATTACAGAATTTCATAATTATTGGTGTTTTGATGTTGGCTAGCTATTTTTGTTGTTAGACAAAACTAAGCAATGACGAAGTGTCAGAGCAACTGTCAAAACAGTTGGAAGGACAGTTCGCTACTGTCAGAACCTGTGCATATATTTTTGGGATTCCGCATATACTTTTGGGATTCTATTAATTTCGGTAAGTTTTGGAAGATATATTTCCGTGCTATAATATATGAGAATGACTTGGAGTGTACTGTGTACCCCAAGTATAAAGATTGAGATTTGATTGGTTATGAGTCAAGGAAAGTTTTGGTATGGAAATAATTGATTATAGAAAATCTTTCCATATTTGAGATATTGTGCCCATACCTATATAAGTGTTACTTTGCATATTTGAATTATTCACCACTACATACAACATATTTCTCTATATTTTAAGAGTGAGCTAAAAGATTTGAGCGAATATAATTCTTGTGTAGGTTAAATGTATTAGAAATAATTCTCTAAAGCTTTTATCTAATGTACTAACCATTTGTAACACTTTGTTACTACGGCATTGAGAGTTTTTCATTATAAACACTTAGTTGTGAGGGATAGAAGTCATATGGAGCCTAGACTTGTTTACTAGTTTGGAATAGAATTGGGCGTTTGTGGAAGATAAATTTTTATTTGTAATATCTCAATATCATTCTAAAATCCTTCACTGGGCAAGCTGCCCCCCAAACCTACGTGTTACATTGATACCGAACGGGGTTACCATCTTTGTGTCTTTTACATTTTGCACTATTTATTTCTGTTTTACTTTCTCTCATACTTATATTGTCAATTCAAGTGTTATTGACAATTGATATAATAGTGCGTTCCAGCAAATCTATTTCACAGCAGGCTACGACAAGAGGAACTTTCAATAATTGAACAAAGAATAAAAAATTATTAATGGTTAAAATTAATTATTAATGAAAAACGCCAGTTAAAAATAATTTGCAATATTGATAGTTGATTTGTTGAACTGTGCAGTATAGATTCTGCATATCTATGAAAATCTTGGGCGACAGTTCTTCGGATCTGATGCTTCTGAACATAGTCACTGGTGTCATTTTCATGGCTTTTTTTGTCCATATTTTTTTGTATGTTCATGACCTCTTAAAAGTAGCACATACAGAAGGATGCATGAGTCAAAACTAGACCTCACCACTAACTTAAATCATAATGATAAAATATAAAGGATCTCTTCATAATCAGAATGTGGTGGTGTGACTGAACTTATCAAGAAGACTTCAGTATTCCAGCAAACAATTAATTGTGCGCATACCCCACACTGCTAATACTCCAGTTATTCATTTGCAGATGATGAAGACCAGCCAATCTATACTTCATTTTATTCACTAAGGATAAAAATTACAATACAAAAATAAAATAGAAATTGTAATAGCACAGTGGATGGAAATCGAGGACATAATAATTAGCTTCGTCTTCTATCTCAATAAAGTATGTTACAACATCCTCATCATATTCGTTCAGACATAAATAGAGCCGTGCATGAGCCGAACTACTAGATTAATAATCACTACTACAATACAGAGCAAAGCGGCGGGGTTCGAGGGAACGGCGCTATATTTAGGTATCGATGCGATGTGGAGTATCGTGTCGAGTAGCACTCAACCCGAATTGTTTAAATTGGGCCGTAAATGGCGTCGATTCAGACTCGGTATAGCGTCGGGTGAAAATAAATGCTTAAAAAGTAAATTCAAATATAAAATAAAATGCACCCGACGCTAGACCGTATCCAAAATTCGATTATCTTTGACTTTTAGTTTCGGTTTAGCGGTGGGTCTTTTTAATATATTAACTGATAAAAAATAATTATAAAATAAAAATATATATTATATAACCCGATGCCTTACCCGGCCGCTATTGTTACTTGATTTTATCAATTCAGACACACCCCCAACGTTTCATTTTCTATTTACCATCCCAAGCATTTCTCCTTCATGCCATAACCACCATCTCCCCCGCCCACTCTCGGTCGTTAACGCCCTCCCATCCTCCCTCATTCTCGGTCGATCGGTAGCCCCCACATCCCTCCCTTTCACAATTGTTTGGGGCCCCCAGCTCCCCCCTCTCTCAATTGAGAGGCTCGATGAGGAAACCCCTGTAACTCGTAGTTCGGAAACACCCCACCCCCTCCTCCCTCGATGAGATGGGACCCCACCCCTAACTTCCCTTTCCTCTTCAATTTATTAAAGGTTAGTTTTTTTTAACTGTTGTTATTTAATTTTAATGTTTAATATTAGTTATTAATTAGATTGTTTAATGAGTTTGAATTATTAATTAGATTTTTTATTTAGTTTGAATTGACTAATTATATTTTTTTGTTGATGATGTTGAATTAATAGTACATTATTTATTGTGTTTTAATCTGAATTAGATTATTGAATTAGTAATCCGAATGTGATTATTGATTGTTGATTATTGATTATCGAATGTGAATTAGATTATTGATTGTTTATTGAATTAGTAATTAGATTGTTAATCCGAATTAGATTGTTGATTTGTTATTGATTGTTTATTGTGTTTTAATCCGAATTAGATTATTGAACTTTAATCCGAATGTGATTATTAGTTGATTTTGTGCATTTGAGTTTTGTGACCTTGTTGGTTTGCTTGGAAGTTTAAAATGATGAAAGTTTAGTTTTTTTAGTATGGTTTTGAGCATTAGAATGAGTGAGTGAAAAATGATGTTTAAATTGATATGTGGATTGATGAGTTGAAATCTGAATTGATATGTCTTGAATTAGTTAAATTATTAGTTAGATTGTTTAAAAGTTTCATTGGTAATTTAAGTTGGTTTTAGTTAGAATTATTAGTTAGATTGTTTAAAGCTTTATTGGTTTGAGAAGCGTTGAAATATTTATTTATAAATGTTTGTATATCTGATAAAATTTTTCTAATTTGATTGTACAAGAACCCCTTCAGTAAGTGAATATTTAGCATTTAAATTCATTAATTTGAATGTGGTATAATCTCCAATAACTACTTATAACGTTTGTCTTAAAAGCTCTACTATGATTCGCTTGATGAGTTAGATCCTGATGCGACAGAGGTACAAAGAAATCGTGACGTGACCAATAATTTCGCTATATGGTTTCAAAACTATTTTCGAAATAATATGGACACACACGCACACATAAAATTCTTCATTAGGCCCCCTCCGAAATCAAGAGTAGAAAGGGTACTACATCAACGGGTACTGTTTTGATAATAGGTAGGGAGATGGTAATAAGAGCACTTACAATAACGGTGTTTGTGTCAAGGGTTCATGCTACCAAGATGAAGACCATGTTGACTACTATGGTGTCATAGAGGAAATTTGGGAGTTGTCGTATGACATGAGTTACGACACCATTGTACTCTTCAAATGTTTTTGGTTTAATACTAGCAAGTGGATGCAAGTGCATCCGAGGAATGGAATGGTTCAAATCAAACACAAAAGCAGAGGTTCTAAAGATGACCCGTTTATCCTAACATCTCAGGCACAACAAGTATACTATCTCTATTATGTATATCAAAGCGGTGGAAAACATAAAACGTGGTATTAGCCGCAATGAAATTGAATGCTAGAGAAGTCAAGTCAATTGAACTCATATGCAAAATGTGGATGTCTCACTTTTGAATACTCAAGATATCTTCTTCAAGAGGGCAAAAACCTCCATGATTCCTATTGATCCAATAAATGATGTTACCATTGTTGAGGCGGGCATTTTAATTTATTCTTCAAGAAGGAAGGGCGATGTGGTATCCAAATCATGGAATGGTTTAGATTGTAGTCGGACTACCGCGAACACGTTGATGACGATGAGGAATGCTACTTTGGCCCAAATGATAGTGACAACTCCTCGGAAGACAATTAATAATCAAATGTTTAATTTACAAGTTTTTCATGTAATAATTGACAACTTTATATTAAACTTCATATTGAAATGCACAATGAGTGTAGTAGTGTATTGTGTATTTATTGCATATTGATACTGCGTTGAAAAATTGTGATATGGACAGTATTGTTTTTGTTATCATGAGATATGCAAGCAGTTTGGCTTGCAAAACTGTTTTTTCTGCTTGAATCAACTTTGGTATTCAGCGAGTATGGAAAAGGCAGTTTAGCGTCGGTCCATAAATACTACTACAATCATTTTTTTCCAGTATGGCGACAGTATGGCGTCGGTGTGGCGACAGTCAAATTGATTTCCGCCTCCTTAAAAGTGAGAAGTGGAAATAATAAATAATTTTCATTTCGCGTCGGGATGGCGATGGGCCGTGCAGATTTTCATATTCTATATATATATATATCTCATATTATCATCATTCCAACATTATTTTCCAAACCCTCAACATAATATCCTCTTTATTTTATGTTATTTTTTTCATTTCCATAATTTGATTGTGTACTAACTTCTTCACTTTGATTTTTATGTTATAGAGTGAATTCAAAGTTGTCAATTGAAAGAAATGAGTGTAACATCTTACTTTCTTTTATTTTTGTAGGTGTTGAATTCAAAGAGGTAATTTCTAATATATATTTTTTATTATGTTATTTTTGTAGAAAGTGGTTGAATCAAACACTTCAAAAAGGTAATTATTATATTTTTTATTTTTGTTATTATCTTTAATAATGTAGTTTGATGAATATATGTAATTTATTTTTGTTACTTTTGTTGTAGGAAATGCTACATTTAAGTTTCGAAGAGGTAATTTGGTTTTTTTTATGTTTTTGAATATTTGATGTTTATATTAATTAATGTTTGATGTTTATATGACTTGGATGTTTAATGTATTTGATGTTTATATGAATTAATGTTTGATGTTTATATGAATTAGATGTTTAATATGTTTGATTTTATATTAATTGGATCTTTGTAATTTGTATTTGTTATATGAATTGTATGTTTTTGTAATATGATATTTTTATAGTTGTTTGTATGATTTGGATTTGTGGGGAATGGGCCAGGAATGCAACCCCGTTGCCTCATATAATATAAGCGATAGCAGGCGCTATTTTCAAAAATACGGAACATGGCTTCCGTCGGCGTCGATTAGGCATCAAGCGGTTTGAAGGTTTTGGCGTCGATGAAGGCGGTATGGTGTCAGAATTGAAAAAAGATAGTTTATATAAATGTTAAGTCGGTTTGAGATTCGGGTAGAAAAAGTTCTTTGCTTATAATGATAAGCGTCGGTATGACGTCGAGTAAAAATCGTAAAGAAATTAATTAAAATATTTGGCGTCATTTGTAAAGTAGATTGTAATTAAATCAAAAAGATATTAAATATTGTTGAGCCTCGGTTTGACGTCTGCTTGACGTTTGACCAAGATGTGGAGACGGTATTAGTCGGCTAAGCTCGAAATTTTACGGGCCTAATATGGAGACGGGGTGACGTCGGTGGGGTAACTAGCGACTCCCAAAACGCGTCGTTATTCGACCATAGCCACACCGACGCTAAATGGAGAATAGCAATTGGGTGTAGCGATGATGCTGCTCGGGCGTAAAATATTGCCTGCTATTCTAGTAGTGAGTGTGTAGGCAGGCCCAGGCCTTCCTAGCTCGAGTTTTTTATTTTATATATATATAGTTGAGTAAATGGTATGGTACATTAAAATAGCAAAGGGATGATCTTGCTTCAAAATTACCTAAAAAGGGATGTGATCTGCGGATATAAACACTCTTAACATTCAAGTTAATTAGTATTGGAAAATGTTAGTTTAATTTGAGTGAATAAGCATGTTTCCTAGAGAAGTTACGGGGTATTTATATATGTGGCCTAGTGAATTGATTGGTGTCATTACGTCACATTCAATAATGATCATCAATTGATATTTATATTATTACTGCAATAATAATGTATTCATTATTAAGCTTACATTAACTTTGATTGCTGAACCGTTATACAGTATTGTACTATACTAAGCGGTCCTTGGCGATGCCATGCGATTCTGGAGGAGGTGAATCGCGGGATGTGCCTCAGGCCAGTCGGGGGGCGAGAACTTCCCTTTAAACCACTTCAATATGAGGATTCACCTGCATTTGCGTATTTCGAACCCACACACGGATAGAAGAGCCTAGGGTGCCGGCATTTGCTCTCGCTCCTTTACCGAATTGAACTATGTCGAGGAAAAACCTAAGATAGGAGTAAAACTTTTTTTATAGCCAGATAAATTCCACCGTAATACGGCCCCATACCGAAACCCCAAAGTTTTTTGAGGAGACAGAGTTCCGTTTATACCATTTGTGGAACAAGCCAACTTGGATGGCATGTTAGGACCTGATGCCTTACCCTAATAAGGTCTGAGTATGGGCGAGCATTCCCCGGGTTGATCTTGAATTGTTGGATTGGATTGATCTACCTATGCTAAAACTTTTTGGACCCATCAATATTCCTACTTCATATTGAAATCAATTCATCAATTCAATTGCAAATAGTATACAAGCTATAAAAATCTAAGTATTAATTCAAGTGATAAATGATATTAAGTCTATTCCTAGTAATATTTGACCAAAGTCTCTAACAAATAGGTCTCTTGTTCAAAATTTATTGGAGGATTATTTTTCGTAGCTTTTCAGGCGCCTCCGAGGATTTCTGGATAACAAGTTTCAGACCATTATTTACGATTTCAGGTGTTTATCCTACTTTATGGGTTTCAACATGTTAAATGAATTTTGGATTGTACCCAAACACAGATTTTAATGATTAATCAGACTTTAAAAAGAAGACAAAGTTGTTTATTGTATGTCTATGCTCCCGTCCATTGTTAAAGTAAAATTTTATGTGTTAGGAATTTGCAATTTGATTTGTTAGTGAAAAAAATGATAATGTATATGTCCTTATAGAAGATATATATCTAATTGTCGTATGTAATTATCCGATGAATCGTAATGGATCCATGCTCCGATGCAGTAGTAATATTTTTCTATGCTCTTTGTCAATATGAAATGGTACCTAATTGTCGATTTGGTCCAAGATAGTAAAATCAAGTTGTAATTTTGTTCTAGATAATAAAAATATTGCAGATTAGTTTTTGAAAGTAATAATTGTTGTATACTGATCTCTAAAAATGAAAAATGTTGCTCCATTCGTCTATATTTTTAACAATCAAAATAAGTGAATGTGCAACATATATCACTGAGGAATCATACTTTGTAATAATTAATGTCGTTTTCAAAAACTAATTTGCAACATTGAAATTATCCGAAGACACAAGTGTATTTATGGGATCAAATCAACAGTTACATTCAAATAAAACACCAAAAATAAGATATAATTGCCGAAATGGTCCAGTAATGGGGACCAATTGCAGTTTGGTCCCCATAAGTGGCACCGATAAGCAAATGGTCCCCGTAAGTGTATCGTATTAGCAAATGGTCATAATTAACTTTTCTTTTAAATTTTTAGAGAGAGAAATTTGGAATTAAATTTTTTTGTCGAAATTGTTAATTTAGATAATAATTTGGGGAAAAATATAACAAAATGAAAATTATTGATTTTTCGTCTTTATTAAGTTCATTTTTTGTCAAATTTATGTTTTTCCCCAAAATATTTTTAAAATTACTTTTTTGACCCAAAAATAGAACCAAATTCTCTTTCTCTCTTAACATTTAACAGAATATTTAATTTGAAATTCCCCCACTCACTGTGATACATGCTATAACTATAGACCATTTGTACATATTCCATTTATGAAAACCAAACTGTAACTGAGTCCCCATTACTAGGACCATTTCATCAATTACCTCCCAAAAATTTATTCACTTCATGTGTCTGAACTCTGAACCAATGATCTGTAAATTCATATGTGACTAGTTAACAGAAGTTATAATACGAACGCTATAATAAAGTGGGGATGCAAAAAATTTAGTGGGGGTTAGCTAGACGGTCCAGTGACCAAGTCCAATAACATTGTGCCTAATAAGCGTGGTGTAGGCTTACTAGCATGGTCACCACCCTACTTGTTGGTGGGTGACGAACTCTAATTATTAGAAGTCGAATTATTTTAGGATTTAATCAGTTAAAGAAAATGGTGGGGAACAAGAAAGAAAAAGTTTATTTATCTATTTAAGACTTTTTTTGAGAAATAATTAATTACTATTTGATAAGTAATTAATGTGACTTTTTCTTGAAGAGAAAATAATTCTTTTAGGTTGATTAATGAAACCTATAAATGACATCTTCTTGTGTAGTAATTTCGTGTGACATATCACCACCTCAAAGGTGAGAGGACTAAAATAGAGAGATTCATGAGAGATTCAAGAAATAAAAATATTCTAAGAGACTTGTAATTGGGGTTTTCATGTCTATGAGAAAATACTCAATTGAGAAATCTTGTTTCTAGAGATTTGAGTATATTTAGCATATTAATTGCTAGATGATAGAATAAGGTTCTTGAAGTCTTAACAATCCTTCCGGTCTATTAGTGGATACATGGCAGTGAGTTAGCTCTCATAGTAAAAGGTGACCCGGTCTTAAAATTCTTGTGTTGTTTATTTCCGTAATTTATTCTTTACATTATTGTCATGTAAAGATTAGTAGGTATCAATCCCGAAAGATCTTAGTAATTAGTGTAATTGATGATACAATAATGATTATCATTAATTACAAATAGAAGATCATATCGTTGTGTATCCTAAGACGAAATTTGAATTATTATCAATTATGAGATTGTCAATAATAATATAGGATTCCTAACACTAATCACCACCAGTATAATTTATAATTTAGCAAAATTATTATTCATTAACTAGTACCCACCACCTAGCTATATAATTTAGCAAACTCTTATATGGTATTATTTCCTTCTTCCTAATAGAATATCCAGTTCTAAATTTTGATTCTCGACTTTGTTAAAAGTTTTGAATTCAAGTATTTTTTGAACATTGTATACTATTTGATAATTATATTTTAATATGATAATTATAGTTCAAAACAATATTAGAGTTGATTGATGTTGCATATATATTTCCCCTCTCTTAATACCTATTTACTTCTTTCATTTTAAGGGTGCATTTCTTTTAGTAAAGTAATAAATTACAACTTTCATCTTATAAAAATCGTTTAATTTTGATTTTTTTTCAAAAATTTAAAAAATAACTGAATCAACCTCAAAAAACACATGCAAATAAATAAGAGTTGGTGGAATGAGGCAATTTATATAAAATAAAAAAAATGTGAAAGTGGACAATGGTCATGAAATGAAAAAGACTATAATCTACTTTTCTATAGGTAAAATACAATTATGAGCAAATACTACAGTATTAGTCTACGAAATCATTGATAATTTGATAATTCCATAAGCAGTTGAAAACCATTTATGAATATTTGTTTTTCTTCTATTGATTTCACTTTTTACATCTATTCTATTCCGTGCGCGTCTTCTCAGCCAATTGGCTTCATGCCTTGACCCCTCCCCCCCTACCTCTAGCTTTCTTTTCTCCCCAACACTCATTCTCATAATACACAAACTATACGCGTTTTCTCTTTCTTCCCTCTTCCAGAAACCCTAAATTTCCTCTTTTCACTTTCCTCCATTTATTCACACATTCACACACACCCTTCTTCCCCATATCTAATAAACTCTATATATTTATGGATGATAAGACATCTAAAAACGAAAATAATGTTGCCTTCCCAGCTGAGTCTAGCAGCTGGCAACTAGATGCCCATCCGGACAACAACGCTTACTTCTTCCATGGGTTAAGCGAGTTCGGATGGGATCTAGAGCCTCAGCAAAACTACGTTGAAGCTAATCCAATAGGATCAACTGATATCGGATGTTTTGATAAAGAAGTTACGGAGTTTGATGATGTTCTTGAGCCATCCTCAGCTCATCATCAAGGTGGTGGTCGTGTGTCCTCAAGCTCCTCAGAAGATAAACCCGAGAAGGCGAAAACTAGTGGACCGCCATCGCCATCTATTACACCGTGAGTGCATATTTATTTGAAGTATGGTTATTTTTTTGTGTGTTGTTTCATGATGGAGTTATTACTAATAAATTGATTGAGAAAGAAGATGAAAATATAAGATATTTTTGGAAATTAAATGTGAACAAATATAGAAAGGATTTTGGGGTTTGTGAAGAAGACAAAAGGAGTAAAAACAGAGCAGAATGGTAGAAATTAAATAGGTGTCATTCTTTGTCCGTACACTGCCTTCATTTTACATGGTCAAGTGGGTTGAAGCAAGTTGAGAGAAGAGGACGGAGAGGGGGGCCTTATTGCAATTTTCTAGTATATTCTTTGTGGTTGTCATTTATGGCCATTATTATTGCATCTAAACATGTAAAATTATGTCCGAAATAGTTTTAACGGAACTTGTATTCGAAGGAGTTCGAGAATAAAATTTGATTCGGTTCAAACAATATTAATTAGTAATTTTTCAATTTTTATCTTAAAAATTCCAATTGGTTCAAACTTTGATTTTAAGCTTTGTGTTTGAAATTCAAACTTCGAACCAACTGAACTTTAGAATTGTTATGTTCAAGCGGAATCAAATCCAGAAAATTGCTTAGACATTGTAAATTATTAATTCTAAATTCCATTTTTGGGGTTTACTTTCTAGACATATAGTTGCATAGATAATAATCTAAAGCAGCCATTAGGAGTATCATATTTTATTATTTTATCATGCATAATCTATCTAGGTGATCATTACAATTACTATATTTTATCATGCATCTTCACGTGTGTTATTAAATAAAATAAGACTACCCTTAAAAATTGTTATGTGGTGTGAGTATTTTGCTTATTAGCTTGCAAGTTGCAAGTACCATTTTTGTGTATTAAAGTATACTGGGAAAGTTTTGGTCATTTGGTGGGAAACAAGAGCAGTATTTCAATATATTAGAGTATTTGTTTGTCAGTCCAATGCATGAAAACATATAACACACGCCATCCCTATTCCCTTCAATTGATATGGAGAACTACCGTACAGATCTCTTGCTATTTTTTGATTGAGTTGATTAATAATATTATATGAAGGGTTAATGACATGTTCGAGTATATATGTTTCAAAATGTTTATAATGTTAGCGTTAGATTGCGCGTGTTTTAGCGTGATACGTTCGATCGTAGCGTGTTTCGAAGATTAATAAAACCACGAATTAAATTCGGAAGTCGAAATATAGATGTTAAATGTAAACTTTTAATTGAGTGTGAGGGTAAAATTATCCGTATTTCGTTTTTAAATAATTTTTTAAATTTATTAAAATTTTGGGTCGATTATTTGGATGAGATCGATTTTAATAAAAAACTTGGATAGAGATCAATTTTAATAAAATATTTGGGGCGAAGTCAATTTTAATAAAATATTTACTTGGATGCTATAAATATTTACCTCGAAATTTTATTAAAATTGAAAATTAAATGCAAAAATGAGTGTTGGACTAGTGCTACTGTCGAAGTATAGAAAAGTCAAATTTGCGTCAATTTAAACAGTTGACTTTAAGTGAAGCATTTTGAAGCGTGTGTGATCGAATGATGTGACCCACGAAACTTGTATGATCGAACGTACCATTACCCCTATTATTAATATACGAGTATTTTAATTTCTTGTACTATTATTGTGTTTGGAAACAATTTTTTTGGTGATTTTGAAGTAATTTGATCATAAGCTCCACAAAAATTGTTTTTAGGAACTATCTATGTTAAGCTTATGCCTAATTTGTTTTTGTATTATTTTCATTAATAAATTGATTATGTTGAATAAATCAAGTCATACTTGATGTCAGATCCATTGTACCTGATCACTTAATCAAATAAAATAATTTAAAATGAATCAAGTCTTAGCTTTTATTGTTGTTCATTGGTTTACTTTCTTTATTTTGTTATTTGAGGGGGGTACACGATTATATATGTAATAAAAAAATGCAAATATGGTGACTAATAATAGATGTTTTTATTAAGAAATTATGTGAAATCACAAGATCATTG
The DNA here is from genome assembly GCA_019722365.1 of Lithospermum erythrorhizon. NCBI lineage: Eukaryota > Viridiplantae > Streptophyta > Magnoliopsida > Boraginales > Boraginaceae > Lithospermum > Lithospermum erythrorhizon. The sequence continues at coordinate 2,572,922 of JADFUC010001683.1, forward strand.
GTAACTCAAGTAGTAACCCCTTGTTAATCGAAAGTTAATTGGTGAAATGAGTGCAAAATAATGGATGCGATTCTTAATTAATTACAGAAAGTTCGAAAGTGGGATTTAGTACCGATAGTGGATTTAAAGGTTGTGTTTTGGTAAGTAATATTATAGTATATTTACATTAAAAATTAACAACAAAATGGCGATTGCTTTCGCATTCACGATCACAATTGGCGCCGAGATCTCTTCTCATGCTTTTCTGCTTTTGATTTCAATCAGTCTCCTTCTATTTTACAATTCTATTTATTTTCCTTTCAAAATAATCTCCTATAATTTTGTAGAAGTTAGTCTATTTGTAGGAGATTATTTTGGATAAAAAAAAAGTAGAATGGTAAAATAGAGAAATGGCGAATCAAAAGAAAGGTAATAACTGATGAAAGATGACAATTTTAGGAGAATTGAATTCACGTTATTTCGTTTGGTGTTAGTTTTTAACAGACTGGCAACGGCAGCTAAAATTATTATCGAGAGACTAAGTCCCAACCACAAATTTACGGAACAATTAAGTAATTTGACTATTTCATGCAGTAACTCTTAATTAAGTGTATGTATTTCTGAATAGTCCTTTTTTTTAAGTCTTTTTAGTATGTAGTGTCCCATACATAGAAGGAACATTCAACTAATCTACCTTTACTCAGTTTTGCATGATTTTCTCTATTTTCCTTAATCTATAATGATCCCATGTTGCTGATCGCACATTTGTGTTTGATTGGAAAATGATAAATAGATTGTGTTAATTTCTTGATGCATAATATTGGAGAGCATAGGTAATATTTGTATTTCCATATATATACAGATGTAAGAGCACTAAAACCAAGGGGCAAAAGCGAATGAGGCAGCCAAGATTTGCATTCATGACTAAGAGCGAAGTTGATCATCTTGAAGATGGCTACAGATGGAGAAAATATGGCCAAAAGGCTGTTAAAAATAGTCCATTCCCAAGGCATGCACTCTGTAACATCCTTTATTTATGACTTTAGTTCTTTCTTGATAATTCTTCCTCAACATGCAATAATAATGTCTTTAAAGTTCCAGTCTCCTGTCTTTATGAATTGACCCAAGTTACCATCTAATTTTGGAAAAACAATGATATTTCAGGAGTTATTATCGTTGCACTAATAGCAAATGCATTGTAAAGAAGAGAGTTGAGCGTTCTTCTGAAGATCCTACCACTGTTATAACAACGTATGAAGGACAACATTCTCACCATTCAATTGGGTTTCCTAGAGGTGGCCTCATTACTCATTATGAAGCTCCATTTCTTGCAAACGATCTGAACAATAATTCATCAGGATTTAATAACACCCACCATCCAGTTATGACACTTCCTCAAGTGAGCTCAATTATTCGAAACCCTCAATTTAATGAACCAGTTCCTGAGGAGAGTGCTGGAACATCATCAAAGATGGTGGCGATATCAAAGCCAAAACCTCGACACCCGCCATCAAATGAAGGATTACTTGGTGATATTGTGCCTGGAATGAGGAATCGAAAGTTGTAGGTATGCGCATTCTTGTCTACATCTACTACAAAAATAACCCTCCCCAAAAAAAAATGTATATATCAAACCAACAATAATATTAAGAGTGATCTATAATTTTATTAAAATATTTGATTGGTATTAATTAACCAATATCAGACTCCGTTCTCTCATACTAGTAGACCTTAAAAAAGTTCTACTACTTAGAGATTGAGCACATAAAAATGTTCCTTACTCTTCTTAACTAGCAATGTAAAGTAACATATTATATAGCAGTCTTATCATTATAATAATAATCCCATTGAAACCCTGGCCTCCCTAAGCTACTAGTCAAATGTTGCTTTAGATATTATGTCCCCAGTCGTCCATAGTCCTCGTCAACTATATCAGAGTGTGTGTTAGAGTCAAATGGACCTACCTGTAATAGTTGTAAACCTTTATCCCCCTAGTTTAAAGCTCCACTGATCTGTGTTGATCAATGGCCAAGCAATAATTGTCCCCCCAGATAAGGAGCCATTTAATTTAGCCAAAAAAGTTTGTTAGGACCCCTCTAATAATGACGAACCTCAACTTAAACAGATCGAGATATTCACTAAGTAAAATATATTTCATTCATCTCAATTTAATCAATAAGAAAAGATTCTGAAGCATTAGAACAAGCTAATGATATAATATCGAATTTTAATCAAAAGACTCATTTCATTAGATACTAGGGAATAATAACCATCTATAGATACTACGGAATAATAACCATCTAAGATTCATGTCAAAATTTATATTAATTTAATAAATTAATTTAATGTCAAAATTGAGTTTTACGGGAGATAATTTGCACTCAATCAAATTGAGATAGATGTATGTAGCCATGTAGGTAGTATTTTATATGTTTGAGTAAGACCATAACTAATATCCCATCCATCTCTATTTATTTGATTATTTAGAAGAAAACTACTTATTAAACAATTATTATTGATTGTATAATTTCCGGAGAGATGAAAGTTATTACTTAAATAGAAAAAGAATATTAGGAGATAAAATAAATTTAAATGCAAAAGTTACGTTGATAAATGAAGCAATTTTGCAGTGAAAGAGAAATTTTTGTTAAACGATAGAGACGAAGAGAGTATTAATCATGCAGGTTGGGAGAGGAAGGAGTTATGCATCGTTGGTTATGTACACTAGAAGATTAATTTTACCTAATGTTTAGAGCTATTTTTCAGTAGTGGTCAAACGAAACAGAAATTATATATTTTCATATTTTCGACCAGGCTAGATAACTTATTATTAGCCCCCTTTGTTCTCTCGGTTCTTATTATGATTCTTTTTCACATCCAGCTTTTATAAATAGTAAGAATAGAAAGACAAACAAAAATGTGTCATACTGGAACTTACTCTAGCAAGCAAAGAAAGCTAAGTGCGAATGTGGTCCATGAGACAAGTTGATGTTCAATTTTGATGATGAGTAATTAATTAATTACTTCTATAGAATCTTATTGAGTAGAATAATATCCGATATTTATTAGTTAATTATCTTCGGCAGGTGTCATGGCGATGGTCTGCTTTGTTCGATAACTTTAAAAACGCCCAACTTAGGCGTCGAAGTGGATAAGTCGGCTTTGGTTGTGAGTAGGTCTGCTGCTTGGGGTTTGACACGGAGGCGTGGAGGCAGGCTGGTCTGCCGGGCAGGGCGAGGAGTGGGGCGTACTCCTGACCACCTGGGAGATCGTATCACGCTGACCACCTCGGGGAATCATATCCCTTGATAGCATAAAGGGAATCGCGTAGCGGGCGTCAGAGGCCCAAAACAAAGGAAGCGGTCCAGACCGAAGGATTCGGGGAACCTTCACCTCGTGATAAATCCCCGGACCGCAATCAAGAAAAAGTATATGAGTCGAAGACCCAAATTTCCAGGTTTCATCCCTCCGGAAGACCTCGGGAAAAAGACACATATCAATTGGGCGCCGTGCGTGGGGGATCGAATGATATGATTCATGAAATAACTTCATTTGGTTAAAAGTACCAAGACAAACAAGCAAATATGTCCTACAGCAGTCAGGTAATGCAGGAACAAATCGTTGGCGGAATTATCACGAAAGAACCTTACATCAGCAGAGAGCGAGAAAGGTCAGCGCAGTCCGTTTTAAGCGGCCAAACAGGGAAATTCGTGATTCTGACGGGGAAGACTATTCATCCGGATCCGCCGCTAATCCGGTCCCCATTATAAAGACTGACGAAAGAAATTGTATGGCGAAAGTAAAGCTTCATGTAGGCAGTGCCAGAAAGAACAACTGACGAAGTCACCCGTAATCGCCGGGAAAGCGAGCATGAGTACGGGGAGGGACAATGTCGAGCGGTGAGGGCGTTATAAGCTAGCTCGAACAAGTGGAGAATTTAAATAATCGACTTAAAGACATTGCCCCCTACAGGTCCCTAACGAAACAAAGTGCAACCCGCACCCCATGTATGATGAGACACAGTCGATGCGGAGGGTTTGAAATGCCACTTGTTCAAAACTTATGATGGCATGGAAGATCACAAGCAATCGCGTGAGGCATATGACTTCATGGCCCCATATAATTTTGGGCAAGTGAGGGCGATGTTTATGCAAGAACTTAAAGCGATTTGTCGGGGCTGCGTTGGAAATGGTTCCTAAGCGCCACCTAGCAGCTGTAGATTGTTGCAGGAGCTTGATGGATATCTTCATGCCAGACCAAGTCGGGCATCCATTGTAGTTGAAAAAAGATGAGGAGTTAATGAATATGAAGCAATGAGGCGAGGCAGCCGGGACTATTAAAATACGATTCGAGTTTCGACTAACATACCCGGCCACGGAAGAGAAGGTGGCAAGAATCGCGTTCTATCGCGGTTTTTGCGGTTTGGACGAAGGAGGAGGGTGGTGTTGGAACCGGTAACCGTTGCCCAGAAGGGGAGCAATCGAGGTCCTAAAGAGGAAACCCGTATGGGAAGGTTCTGAAAAACCCAAAAATAGATCATTTCAAGTAGCCTCGAGGAAAATTCCGAGGGCAGAGAAAATGAGGTGAAGAGCGACCTCGAGAACCGCTACTCTGATTCGTACACTCCGTTAAGAGCACCGTCTGAGGAGAGTGTTTGCCCGGATGCCCGTGAGGCACGCTATTGCCAAAGCCCAAAATAGGTCTCATCAAAGATCATGGACATAACAAGCGATGATTTCCGTGTTTTGAAGGCTGAAATTGAGAAACTTCGTTCAAAGGGTACCTTAAAGAGTTCATGAGAGGAAACGGTCCAAGGGCCCGGCACGGGCGTCACCTCGGAGATTGGATAAACCAAGGAGTCGAAGTCCAGACGAGTTGCAGGGCGTATTGATACCATTTCGGGAGGATTGGCAGGAGGAGGAGATACCTCCAATTCTCGAAAGCAATATGCTCGAAGGGCCGTGAATGAGGTTCGCTGATAGCGACCGTTGTGAAAGAGGGGATAAAGTTGAAGAGAGTTGGAGGATTGAGATACCTCGCGTGATTCCCTAATGTCGGTCGGTGATTGCAAACTTATTGAGTGGCAAGAAGGCTTTGGTGGATCTGGGGAGTTTGACGGATATCTTGGGGATGTATGATCACACTGGGGTTACCCGGGAACCTTTTGAATCTGCATGTACACGTCTCGCGGGGTTCACAAAGAAGACCTTCGGTGTTGGAAAATTACGCAACTAATTCATACTATATATGAACAAATGCAACCAAGATCGAATAAATGTATAATAATGGATTGCGAAACATATATAATAACGAATTCATACACGTATGAATGCAATTACACTCTGTCACGTAGCGGATAAGTAGCAACTTTATTCCTCGCTTGAAATCTCCGTAGAATCCTCAGCGCCTCGAGTGAAATACTGCAGTTAGTCCGTACGAGAAGCGGGTTGAGTCGCATGATTGGACTTGCTAGAATCTTAGGAGCAATTGAATGAGAATTTGAATTAGCTTTTGACTCTAAAACAAAAGCGAGAGGGGAAGAGGCGGCAGTGCTTGGGGAGAGGGCAGAAATGAAAAACTTAGGTTTTCATTTCATATTTTCCTTATATATAGTCCTCTTTGGTTTCGGTCGAATAGTTTGACTCATTTGATAAATAAAATTTATTTCGTTAAGCGGGTTAACTAGCTTATTCTTAAGCAGTAAGTAAGCAACAAGTTACTAATAAGCTTCCCTGGATTAAATCGTCGTTGAAATGGCAATTTAATTGATTCGGTTTTTGTCCGACTTGTATTTTTACATTAACGATGTAAGGCATCTCGATTTGGTTCACGTTGATTTTAAATGACTCCCGTTCTGCTAAATCTCGATTTAATTCCATACATGGAATATAGCTGGCTTGTCGTTGTATGTGTGTGACATACAGGCTGAGATAATATTAGTCGTATAATAATATAATTGACCATTATGATTATTATATATCGATTATGCATGGGATCACAATGTCATGCTTTTTGATATTATAGAGTTCAGCCCCAGTAATTTATAATTTTACATTTATTGAGCAACGTAGTTTGAGTAATACCGTTTAGCTAAAACTAGTAATGAATTATTCTGACGATTGTTCTGACGGGCATAATTATGAAATCAAAATACTCGATTTCATGCGTGGACCTCACATGCCTTCTGAATCTTGGGACATGTAAAGCTGAGATTGTACCTCGAGCGTTTCTCTCGAGTTTCCGTTCGAAAGCGGTCTTCGTCCATTTGCCGCGTTTATCGGTCATGGAATCTTAAAAATGGCTAAGATTATCCAAATGGACTTAAGCAGTGAGCGAGGTTTAAATGCATAGTTCGTATCTCATGAAGCTTGTTCGAGGAAACCTTTCGCAGCAGTGCAGCCATGAAAACATCGGGCGTTTCCGTCTTTATCACGTTGCTTGGCGAATGCCATTTACTTGTTCAATAGGGCCAGTACTGTGGGCGAATCTATCAGAACCGAAACCTTGTTTTGTATCGAATCCATTCGAGGATTTTCGTGGCTGTGTCGCCATTTATCGACATCTTTGCTACTCATTACCTCCTCGTAGAGGTGGGCTCAAATCATTTTCAAAATGATTATTACGATAATTGCGGTTGCTTTGCGGCGATACCAGGTTTGTCTCTGGGGTTGGTTTCCATGACTTTCACGTGAATCAAGGATCGGGTCTCACACATGTAGAGAAGGCGCTAATTCTTGTGGTGTGTTAGTCGTCTGCACTCGGTGTATTGACAATCGACCCCGTCGTCTTGAGTTTCTCGAGATGAACACACTCGCTCACAGCCATGCGGAGAGATATTCCCTTTTCAAAGGAATTCTCTTGATCTACATGATAGAAAATCTAATTTTCGTGCTTCAGATAGAAGTACTAACCAACGGTATCCTTTGGATAACCAATAAAGTAGCACTTATCAGATTTGGGCGCCAGTTTATCTCTTGTCAATCTCTTGACATAAAACAGCGTCCACGAATCTTGAGAAAACCGATTTGAAAACTTCCGAATCACAGCTGTGAGTTGTTTCGTATCAACGTGTAGTTGGACATTTATTAAGTGTGGTGATGCGGCTTTGTAGTGTATGTTTCGGAATTAGCGGCCAGTTGGCGGGCTCGTGCTTGTCGAGCATGTCGACGAGGTTCGATTTTAAACTCCAGACAGCAAGTAATGTTGTGGCGTTCTGCCGAGGAAATTGAGTGTGAAGCTTAATCTGGCGCTTAACTTTAAGATGAGTATTGAACCTTTGACTTAAATATTCTCCTCCTCCTGCAGGGCCAAGAAGAATGCTTTATAGTCTTATTGATTGATTCTACACTTCATTATGAAATTCCCTAGATTTCTCAAAGGATTTCAAGTTTGTATTTTATTATATACACATAATCACATTTACTATAATCATCAGCAAATGTAACGAAGTAACTATAACCATCTATACAAATGTCCATTCGCCGCATCGTTGGTTTGTATGATCTGATAAATTACTTGTCCTTACATTATGTCCAATGAAAGGTGATTTAGTCATTTTGCTCAGTAATGAGAAGCCATCTTGTCGTATGATCCTGTCGAAACCTTCAAGTATTTCCGCAGTAGGATTTCTTGATGTGGTTACCGTTTACATGACCTGATACCAACGATGCCGCTAGGTATATGGGCTTTAAGCCGTTTGGCTTGTGTCGTATCAATGTTATGTTCCTCGATTGGCGTGTAAAATTAATGCAGAATCTTGGAGAAATGTATTACCTTATGCCTACGCTTTTCGGCAGATAGAGATCTAAATGTATTGGGCTCGCTTTTGAAATGGAAGGAACACCGCCCGTTATTAAAAATACCAGAAATGTAGTAACATTCATAGCTATATTTAGAAACACGGCCTTGAGGCAAAATTCAAGCGATGGATCCTCTTGCCCGAGTACTGACGCCCGCGTGTCGTCGTCCTTTCGTCCGTCAATCACACTCATAACTTTCGAGTCATTTACTGCTGGCTTGTAGTTCCTGCTGGCATTCTGCGACAAATATGAGAACCACGGTCGGTGACAACGCCTGAGAAGTAAATTTAGAAGTTATACAAACTTCAATAACACTCATATACATATATATACGTATGAAATTTGAGTAATTAGATTAGACCATTCTTCTATCTTCGAAATTTCTTGCGAGGTCGACTTTTTAGTGACGGGAGTTCGCGATAATGACTTATCGCCATTTTCTGCTTGTTGCCGCGCGGCGATCTTAGTAACATAGGTTTTGAACCACTTGGCGCTTTACGTTGAAGCTCTTTGAATTTCTTCTACTTTTTGGACCACGAAAGCGAAGGAGTAGGAGTTTTAACCTTCAGTTAAAATGCCGGCGTTAGTGATAAATGCTATGCGATTCGTGTAGAGATAGCTCAAACTTATGCATATTGAAGTTTATCACAAGCGAGGTACAGAGATTTCGGGGATAAGATGCAAATGATTCTTTAAAACACTTGCGAACCCCAGACATTGGTACGTTCGACCAGCGCATCATTTTAATGACGGGTGGGCTCGCCCGGCGATCCATTTCGGCTTTTTTGTCGATGAGGAGCACGGGGCAGGTGTCGTATCTGCCGAGCGAGAGACCGGTCGTCAAGTTCAAGTTATTGAACTGCGGCTTCTCGAGTGTACCCAGAGCGAGTTTACAGGTGGATTAAGGGTAGTCATTTCAATTCTACAAGAATAAGTATGTAAATGACAACGGTTGCTTGATCTAATAAGTATCGAACACTTACAAAATAAATTGTAGAGTAATACCCGATACTCGAAATCTCGTAAAATGTATTAGTATCTGAGGCCTCTTATATTGAAATTTGGCTTGACATGGCTATGACACATTTGAAAGCCAACATACTTGATAGGTTAGCTAACCAATTATGTAAACACGACATAACTATTATGTTCTTAGCGTGCCTACGAGGATGCTGCAACGAGGAATATGCCGAGGCGCGCAGCGTTGGTGGAAATCGCGGGTTAGCGACCAATTAAACCCGACCTTATTGCTTAAAAAAAACTTGGAGTTTCATTTCATATTTTCCACTTATATAGTCCTCTTGGTTTTGATTAGAATAGGTTGACTAGTTTGATAAATAACTAACTTCGTTAAGCGGATTAACTAACTTATTACTAAGCAGTAAGTAACTAACAAGTTACTCGTAAAACCTAGATTACCGTCGATTGAAATAACAATTTAATTAGTTCGGTTTTTGTCAATTTATATTTTTACATTATCGATGTAAAACTCTCGATTAGTATCTCGTTGTTTTAATCCAATTTCCCAATTTAACAATCTCGATTTAATTCATCATGAAATATAACTTCAGCGTCATTGTATGTGTGTGGCCTTGTAGGCTCGGACCAATATTAGTAGTATAATAATATAATTGGTAGGTATGATTACAAGCTATACTCGATTATGCGTAAGGATCTGTGTCTGGCGCTATATACGATATTATAAATGAGTTAATTTAGTAATTGCAATTTACATTTATTGAACAACTTAGTTTGAGTAATGCAAGTTTAACTAAAACTAATAAATGAATTATTCTGGCAATTGTCAGCGGACATAATTATATAAATCAAAATACTGCGATTTCCCATATGGCTTCGGTATATCGTGTGGATACGGATCGGCCCGAGAAATGTGACGATAAGAGGCTGCCGCGTTGTCGATATATTAGGCCCTCGTACAAACGGGCTCGTTGGGCGTCCGAATCACCATGACCTTGAGGCGATCATTTCACCCTTCACGTTTGAAGATGAAGTTTCCGATCACGGAAGGAGTGGGAGAGGTCAAGGGACGAGAAGGGGCTTGGGTGCTTACATCGGTATCCGTACCCACAGGAAGTTCCCTCGAAGAATACTTTTGAGCAGGGGAAAGGCGTCGGAATACTCCGGGAAATAATGAGTGCCGCTCCCGTAAAAACTTCGGAATGACTCCCCCGAAAGGAGAGTGTGAAGAAGTGATGTCCCATGAGAACTTCGAGATTGTCTCGCATGGGAAGCTTGACCGAGAAGGCAGTCGAATAGGAACACGGCTAAATCACGAGCACCCGAGAATTACGTTGATAAGCTTCTACAAAGTATGAAAAGGTGTGGCATTGGAACCCGAAGACATGCAGGTTATCTGAGAATGTACACGATTACATGTGGACCCGTGCTGTAGAATGTCAAGCGAAGAGGGTATACAAGAAAGAATCAAGCTATTCGAGAAGAGTTGGCCAATTGATGAGGGTAGGGGTCATCCGAGAATTACAATTCTCTTAGTGGATTCTTTAATGTGGTCATGAGTCAAAGAAGTCTAATGGGAAATGAAGAATGTGCGCGGCTTCGCTGACACCAACCGAGCACCCCAAAGACTACTTCCGGTTACTTTGTTTAGGAGATTGGTAGATGGGAGTGCGGAGTTTGAGGTTTTGACTTTACAGATCTTCCAGGGTATCGTCGAAAATACTCTTGGAAAAAGCTGATCAGAAAAAACCACCTTCATCACGGAGTATGGGTTGTACTGCTGGATAGTAATGTCCTTTGGGTTGAAAAATGCTAGGGCAACATACTAAAGGATGGTGAATTGTATCTTCTCGGAGCAAATTGGCAGAAACATAGAAATCTATGTGGATGATATGTTGGTCAAAAGCAAGAGAAAGGAGGAGCATATGCAGAACCTGGAGGAGACATTGGGAAGATTGAAGGAAAATCAGTTCATTTGGGGTGACCTCGGGGAAATTCTTGGGATTCATGATAAGTGAACGAGGCATAGAACCTAATCCCGAAAAGATTGAGGCCATAGTTCCAAATCTGACCTTGACTTTTCACATAAGATAGTCTGCGGAGATTGGCAAGATTAATGTGGGCTCTCAATGCAGATTCATATCTGCGATAGGAATGGGAACCTACTCTTTTCAGCGAGACAAAACTTCCCTAGAAGAATTCAAGTGGGATGAGGGTATTAACAGTTTTATTTAGAATTAAGCGTACAGTATCTCAATCTTATTGAACTTGAAGGAAAGGAGGAATTACAGTTATACTTAGTTTGTATCCAGTGAGGCTGATGCTTGATAATGCTCATAAGAGAGAAGAGGACAAAATCCAATGTCCTATGTAAAAATTAAATTAATGCGTCGTGGACCCCAGAAGAAAGTTACCCGCTGTGTGAGTTAAGTATTTGGCGTTAGTAACCTCTGACTAGAAAGCTGAAGGCCTCTTTGAAAATCGCCTATAAGTGTGGTCACTTGGGCGAGCGCGCTAAAAGAATACTTTCAGTCGACTACAAATGGGAAACGAAGTGGGCTATAGAGCTAAGTGAGTTTGAAATCACTTTTCGACCTAGAACTGGAATAAAAGCCCAAGCCTTAGCTGACTTCATCATGGATTGTGCGAGCCGGGATTAGGGGGGACCTCGAGCTATGCGACACACGAGGAGAGACCGCGTGGGCGTTATAAATAGATGGGCAGCTGACCGAAAGGAGGCAGTGCGAGGGGATCTTAATTCAAGGACCAGAGGGGTCAACTTTTGAATATGCGTTAAGATTCCAGTTCAAAGCCACCAATAACGAAGCTGAATATGAAGCCATGGTGACGGGGTTATTACTAGCTCAAAAGTCAGGGGTAGCAGATGCGTAGTAAGTAAAGGTGCCCAGCGGGTGATTGAGCGGTCCGGGGAATGCTTGAGTCAAGAACGAGAACTTGAGGAGAGTATAAGACAGAGGCTGAATATAGTCTGGTTGACTCACGTGGTCTTTTACTGAGGGAGAAAGGAGGCATCTTGTCGTCTATGCCGGTGGCCTGGCTTCGTATGATCCCCGAGGAGTTCATATTGAACACGGGGAAATGCTTTGTTATCGAAAGAGGCAAGAATGTACTTGTGGGAGAGGGGAAGATTGGCCCAGTCCCGTAGTCAGTTTTTTAAACCTTTGGAGAGTTGCTCGGACAAGATCGAGTTAGGAAATTACAAAGCGAAGCTATAAATTCCAAATGTTCAGAGCGGGAGTTGTATAAGACTTCCCGCCTAGGGCCTTAACAGCTTTTGCATCAGTGAAGATAAAATCCAACAAACTCTGTTTGAATTCATGGGGAATTGTGGACATCATGCTCGGGTAAATCCTTATTTTTAAAGATACCAGAGCGAGATGCTTGCAGCTACGCTCGTGAAACGACTCCGCTTAGAATGCGTAAAAGTGTGATTAACGCCAAAGATGAAGAGCGATCTACAAACAACACATGTTGAGAGATGACTCAGTCCTTTTGTCAATACCGTTTGCCGTGTGGGGCATCGATTTGGTGGGACAATTTGTGAAACTGCCGCTGAAATACAAAGATAGGTTGTGTTGCATGTTCTATTCCGATTAAATGGGTGAAGTATTTTCTAGAGGCATTCTTAGAAGATATTGAAGAATTCATATGGAAGAACATCGTTACCCGTTATGGGATACGAAGATATTGGTATTGAAATGACGGTCCTGTTCGATGTAACGTGTACAAGCGGCTCGGGATGAAACATGCTTTTTGCAGTATACATCCACAGAAGCCAACGGTCAATCTGAGTCATGAAGCCCCGGACCATTTTCACGGAATAAAGAAAATCTCCTCGAGTCGGAGGCAAAATGGTAAAGAGGAGCTCTCACGAGTCCTCTGGTCTGCCGAACCGGCTCACTCGGCCGCCCAGCAGGAGAAACTTCGAGGCAGGTTCGGGCGGGAAGTTGTTTTGCACAGCCAGAATTCTTTTCTGATAGCCAGAGCGACTCTGTGATGAAGAGAAAGTGGAAGCGAGATAGAGAATCTCGGCTTCACGGATGAACTAAGAATCACAGTATAAGCAGGTTGATGGCACGATTCTGGCCAGAAGGGGTCGAGTCGAATTCGAAAATAGACCTCTTTATTTTGACTCTTAATAGTGACCAAAGAGACAATGACTCAGAGCCAAGTGGAGGATTCTGAGGGTGAGGCCGAGTCGTAGGCCGAGGGAACTTATGAACTAGAGGAACTCTCGAGAGGAAAACACATCAAGCACGCAGCCACTTGGGATCTATCAAACATACTACTTTAGTATTGTAATTCTTAATCTCCCTGCGGTGATAAAATTTTGAGTGAATAAATTTTGAAATAAATAGTCTTTTAAGCGATAAGAGTTCATTAAATAAAAGTCTAAGTGAATAAGATCAACATGCCGCCGGAGAAAACTCGTGGTCCTCGGGTGAATCAGGATCGCGAGAATTAGATAAACTTCAGAATGCTTCAACCTTTATTAAATTAAAGGAAACCCGTGTGAATTAGATGTTTAGTGGTCTGGGTGAATCGGATTCTTAGGGGTCGAATGAATAAGATCATTCAACCTTTATTAAACTTAAAAGGAAACGAGTAGAAATTAGATCGCTCGTGGTCACCGGGTGAATCGGATCGCTTTAGAGAATTCGAGATGAATAATATAATTAGATCAACTGCGTGAATTACTCGGGGTGAATCAGTCTTTAGATCTGAATCAAATTGAAGCCTTTATTGGCAAAAGGGAAGCCGAGTGAATTAGATCGACACTTTGTGGTCACCGGGTGAATCGTCGCTTTGGGGGTTAAAAATCGAGGTATAAAAACTACCAGTATCCGTGAAGGGGAACGCAAAGTTACAAGTATCCTGAAGTCATTTCTCGAGAGAGAATGATTCCGTGATAGGGGCAAAAGGTATATTATCAAGAAATAACATTTACAAGAAGAAAAAGATAAAAGAAGCAGTGATGAATAAAGGATAAATAGAAGATTAAAATAAAAATTACAAAATAAGGAGAAAAGTGCGTGGCAATTCTTAAGCAAAGTTACAAAGTATGAACAAAAGGTTGAAAGTTAGCGTCATCGTCTTCGATCCTCCCGAGGTCGGCGTCACTACCAAATTATCGTAAAGACTCACTTTGCTTGAGGATCCGCCCGGAGGATCGCGGGGATCACGTACTCGCTTCCCAGTGTTCTTCATGAGCTTCGAGGAAAGATGGAATTTGAGCATGCATCGAACTTCTCGGAGATTTTGAGACTATAATTATTTCATTATGGAGACAACGTAAATCCGCAAGGGATGTCACTTATAGTCGATCCTCGCCCCAAAGTTGGCTATGACCTCCCCGGGAGGGCCTCTGGATAAGTGCCCTGCGGCGCTGACAGCCGATGCTCAAGTGCCTTCGTTTGTCACAGGCTACCATTGTGCACTTGAAACACCTTACGAAACTCTTAAAATAGCCAAATTAAAACGTACTTGGAAGAGAGGTCGGTTGGATTTCTGAAACCCATTATAGCGGATTGAAGATCCGCGTGTTTGTTCTTAAAATTAGCAGCTTGGGCCTTGAAATCCTCGAACGAGCCCGATCTTCATTTCTACCAATCTCGGACAGCGTTTCTCGAGAGAAAAAAGCTTGTCGGCCTCGGGCGGCTCGGGACTCTTCGCGTCAGCCATTTCGGGAAGACAGCGGCGCTCCAGGAGAAAAACAAAGAAGTTAGACTCGAGCAAGGAGTAACAATAATAAAAACTCAGAATTAAGCCAAACGTACCTTAAGATGGAAGTGAAAGAAGGCATTGTGGATGGACGAAGGAGTCGGGAAGCCGTAATCACTCCCGTGTCCTCTTTTATGGCGATTCTCGATAAAGGGAAGTCGTGGATTCTTCTCTCTTAGATAGGGTTTCTCGATTCTGTTAATACCGAGAGGAAGGGTATAAGGAAGCAGGTGAACTAAAGCTAGAAATGGCGACTACGAGTCGGGCAGAAGGAGGAGGAGAGCGATGACCCGAATCCGCGACATCAGCCCGGAAAGAGACGTCGATGCTGTGAGGAAGGGGAGTAGTAGAAGGAATGATAGGGGAAGAAATGTTGGAGGGAAGAGAGGAAGTTACGACCTGAAGAGATACATCAACGGGAGCGTCCTCTGGGATCCTGCACGCGAAGCTTTCCGAGGAAAACCTTGTGTGGCGGGTGCTATGGGAGGAACTTATGAGGACTACTCCCGAAAAGTAGTTTTCTTCTCTTGAACACACTTAGCCAAGGGTCCTTTCCCACAGAAGTCCTGACCTTAAAAGCCCGGCTTTGTGGGGCATTTTACATGACCGCGAGGAGTTAACCGAGGGGCAACCGGGTTCAGCGAAAAATAAAGCAAGGCATGAGTAAAAATGCAAGGAATGAAAAGATAGTGATGCACGAACCAATAAAGGAAATATGACTTAGGAGTGACATCACAGGGAATTGTTAACCCACGGTTAAACCACTTTATCAATCACGTCTTGCATCGCGAAGCTTCGTAGAGGCGAGGTTCGGGGGCAGAACTGACTTTTTCTATACCGGCAGGTTCTTGAAGAATCTTCGCTTTAGAGAGTGGGCGGTTGATAGAGACGATGAGCTCGGACTGTGAAGCCACTTGTCGGCCCGAGAACCACGAACTTGAACAGCTGGCTTCCTCTCCAACTTTTCCCATGCCGTGTATAAATTATAGGAAGGAGAAGAGAGAACTTGGAAGTAAGCCAAAAGGGGCCTTCGGAAGAGGATGTTCTCACATCGCGTCGAACAAAGGCTATGTTGGGGATGGCCTTAACCCCTTGAGCATGCCACGAAAAAGCGGTGAGATCGAGATAGGAAAAGGGAATGTCGGCTAACCCGGGGCCCGATCAGCGGCGTCGACATAGATCAGCAAATGGCCCAAGCGAGGGGTCAGAAAGCCCGTAGTTGAAAAACTCCCAAAGCAAGCGATTATGCCAAAGGAGGTAGAGAGGTTGGAGCATCTTCGGCCTCGGCAATGGAAGGATTGATCGAGGCAAAGGGAAAATGCGTTTTCCGTTCTCACAGGGGATCTGGGTGCTTGGCCTCGTCAGAGGAGGCAACCCCGTGGTGTTTCGAATTTGTCTCAGTGGAGTCGGTAAAAGTGCAGGGGCACTTATTTCTTACACTTCCTCGAGGGGTCGGTGTGATGGTTTTCACTTGGAGACTTGGCAGTCGGGGGGAGGAGGAGGCCCGTTCTAGAATTCAAAGTTCTTGGCATTCGAGGGGAAGGCTTGTGATAATCTAGATTGGTGGAAGAAATGGCGGGGGAGTGACACAGTGTCCTGAAAAGAACAAAACTCGTCGGATGTTTTGGGACATGGCGCCAGGTGCAGGCACTTCTCAGGGAGCCGGAGTTGGTAAGGAGGCGTGAAGATCGATGTTAATGGCGCCACGAGGAACGAAATTCGGCGGTGGGAATAAAACATCACGGGAGTTGAAAGATAAGAAAAGTGGGTGTCACTATTAAAGCAGTAAACACCGCCTCTTGGCTGACATCCACAGCCAAACGTACCTCTTCGTGGGTTACTTGAAGGATTGGAGGGGTACGGGCAGTATTAGAAGAACGGTGTGCGCTTTAAACTGCCATAGAGAAAAGATTCGGAAAATGAGAGTTATAAATCGAGGCCTTTGAGGGGTGAAGAGAGAGAAACAGAAATTACAGAGAGGGTTTTGCGTTGGGAAGAAGAAGGCGATAATTGTCTGAAATGAAAGTGAAAAGCAATTAAAGAGCATCGCTTTTTATGAGGGGACTAAACACGTGTCTGCTTGAAATTTTGGTGAGAATTTTAAGCTCTTCCAAATTCGCTACCGTTTGAAAAAATAGTGGTTTTGAATTTTTTGGAGATTAAAAGTGATATAGTTGTAATTATCGCATTAAATGAGCCAATGGTAGATTATATAGAGAAGGCCACGATGGTATACGAGGATAGAGGTCAAGTCGGTCAAATCGGTACAGGATGGGTGTGACACATTAAAAATCACGAGAGGAAACAAAGAAGCTCTCAAGTATTTCACATAAGTACTTTCGTCATATGCACTTGACTTGAAGGTAACTAAAGCTACATTCCGATAGCTTTAAAACACCGAAACTAGCTTGGCGTCGAATTGGGCTGCGATCAGGTACCAACCCCCCCGCCACGGGTTTGACACGGAGGCATGGAGCAAGGAGTACGTCCACGAAGCCCCGCTCGAGGCGGAGTGGGGGCATATATCTGACCACCTCGGGGTCCACTTAGCCGCCTTACGCCTCGAATCACGTCCACCGAGGGCATCCAGGGGCTGAAACAAAGGCGGTCAGTCGAATGATTAGGGAACACTCATACCGGGATAAATCCCAGGACATGATAAAAAAATGGTGAATCGAAGATCGAAATTTCCACGTCAATAATATCCATGTATCTATAAGATCACTAATCATTCAGGAACATGCAATGATTTTGGTAGTTAGTTAAGGCTGGGAAATGAATGGATTTCAGCTATGGTTATCTTATCTTGTAGCTGTAACAAACTTACATATTCATCATTGCTAATTACTTGAATGGAAAGGGTTTGTTGATTAGTCAAATCATACAATTGTGAATGCATAAATAAATTTCCTTTACTATCTAGTGCATTGTCAAACGTTTTTCAATGATTAGGTAATTTTTTTTCAAGTAATAATTCATCAATATAACTTCTACAATCTTATCAAAATATTCATATCATTAATTAGTATATATCTATAATATATTAGTCAGTAAGATTAAAACAAAGTAATAAACATCATAATAATATTATTACTTTATGATAAAAATACAATTTTTAATAGTAGTTGGTCAGATATCTCTATAATTAAAATAAGATTTTTCCTTTAACAATAATAGAATACCATTGTAAAATAACAACATGATAGGAATGAAGTATCATCAAGCAAGTTTATTTTGTATGTAACACTTTTTGTTCTACTTTATTTTATAATACTTTTTCTCCTACTTTATTACATTTGTTGCCTCCTCTAAGATAGTTAAGTTCTCTTTCTTTTATTTATGATCGACCACGCCATTTCAACCTTGAACTACCAAGCTTTCATTGAGAATGGACTGATAATGATAGTACGAATGCATAATAAACATAACTTGCACGAGTATTTTGTTTTTTATATGTAATTGAACTTCAAATCTAACATTTTATCTCATCTTGTGTCGGCTAACTACCACATGTCTTCTTCCAGGTTATTATGCAATAATACAGCAAATTAATAATGCTGATTAACAATTTATACAGAAGATTTGGAGTTGCATCAATTCGATTATAATTTGAAGCTATATGAATTGTGAGTTCACCTTTAATTTGTTTTTGCTTCATTTCTCTTTCACCTAATTTTTTTATAAATCAAGCCAAACCTAAGAAAACTGCCCATTTATATTATTATAGATTATTTATCTAGTAATTTTGAGTGTTAGTTCACTTTTTATTTTTCTACAGGTATTGGTTTATCACATATCGCCAAATACTCTACCCCAAAATAATTACTAGTCAATGCATGATTATTGCCATTGATCAAATCATCCAACGTTGGGAATCTAGCTACATACCTTTTATAAGAGTTCAGATGTTCAATAATTATTCCTGCTGCTTTGCATGCATTGCTAAATTTGTACTCCTTGTAGCATATACATATATGTAGACCGAGTAAGCTTATTGATCTCACAGAGTCGTATAATATGTAGGAGTGAATGTTTATGTAAATGCATTCAGTTTATTTATCCGTATTTATTTCAAATATTTACTTTGCATTCAGTTTATTTCTCCATAATTATTTGAATTGATTGTTTTGAACATTAGGTACTTATCTCATATTTCAGACCACATTCATTCATGATTCTTACATAATTACTGATAAATTAAAATCATCTAAAAAAAATTAAGTCTTTCATATTTTCCATCAGATATTATACTCGTACAAAATAAGATTGATTGGAGACGTCGAATTCATATATCCAACCCTATTTAGAGGGGTAAGCCTTGATTTGGTTATTGACTTATCATACTCCTACAACATAGAGATACTAAAATAATTTTAAGGCGTAACTTCGAGCTGGTAAAGGGCGAGTCTTAAATCTTGTGTACTGCTTTTCGTAGTGCGAGGAGTTCGAGTCACCGCAGTGGCGGAATCTCGTATTGAAATGGTTTAAAGCTACCGTCCCAGCCAGATTTTGAAACACGTCGGCGATTCGCTCTCCAGGGACCTCGATAGAGGCTGCTTAGTGTGACGGTTGCTTTTAAAATAATTAAATTAGCCTTAGATGGCGGCTTTTGAATAGTGGCATCTAAAATGCGCTTTTTAAGTGCTTTTTGTCGTAGTAAAACTTTAAAAATCAACTATCAAATTAAAACTGGACAATCTTCATGAGATGAAAGTAGGATTAATTTGTTTAGGCTAAATTTCAGAGACGAGGCAAGCTAAATTATCAATCATTTGAATAGTCGGCTAAGCATTCATTTTTAAATAGCGCATTGTGAATTTTTACTGAACTTTCAAAATTATGGTACCTGAAGTTTTTTAGGATATAATCAATTTTGACAATCGTAATTTTATCAAACAACTTTCATTAAACTCAACCATCTATTTTAATTAACCTTATCATACATCATTTCTAACTCACCCACCACTATTAAATATATTTAACTTTAGGGATCAAAATTAAATTTCAAAACAACTCAATCATCTTTCCCAACCGAAATTAATTTTGGGTACTAAGTATATTGTTTAGTATCCTAATATTAAAGGGTACAAATGTATTTTCTCATTTGTAATTAATTGGTGGCAAAAGAAACAAATCATAACCCACCCCACCCCACCCCCACCCCACCCCTTGCTGCCGTTTCAACTTAACCTAGTAAATGTGCAAAATCATGCGTAAATCTTCAAACAAAATCTTCAATTAAAGTCAACTAAATTGAACCATTTTTGAACCAAATCTTCAACAAAAGCTTCCAAAATTTTCAATCAAATTTATATTAGTAATATCATAAAGTAAAAAGCTTACTTAAAAAAATATATATATATATATTATTATAAAATAAAAATAAAACATGTAAACTGGAACAACTAACCATGAGTGGCAGAAACTAACATATTAACCACAAAATGCGGTCAGAGTGACAAATCTTTACCAACCACCATAACTGATGATTGTGACAAATCTTTCATAGCATGACGTATAGTCGAGAATGACAAATACATCTGCTTCTGACATTAATAGCTCTGATGACAAATCCATCTTATGGCGGTGATGTGATTATGTGAACTCGACAAACCAAAACCATACTAGCAGCGTACGAACTAACCACTAATTTTGTTTAATTAGTTGACTTGAAATCAACCAAAATCAACCAAAAACCTTCATCAACAATTTGCAAAACCTTTATCGACAATTTGAACAATTATTCTAGAACAAATATGTCTTCATAACCAAAAGTGATAATCTTTATGGGACAAGCACTATTCTAATACGATTAATACTACCATCTCTCAAATTGGACAAAAAAATTGGAATATATAATTTTGCAATCACTCACACTGGAAGGGCTTGTTTCATTCGTCTCTGTTTTATCCAACAAGAATACGAATAAAAGGGATAAAAATTATTTCATCAGAACAAAAAGTACAAAACAAACACATTCCTAGTTGATTATCAACCATAAAGTCGGACTATATACTTTGCTAAATGAAAAAGTAACATGATGTTCATTACTTTATGAATTGAATATATCACATGTACATAAAATTTGTAAAATGGGTTGAGATGTGCATCTTCACACACTTGGGAGAGCTCAAAATAATGTACGCATTATCGAAGAAAATCAACACTTAGAATAAGATAAGCGTACTTTATTTTGATTCATAATAATAATAATAATCTAAAATAGTAAGTTGGTTTTAATAAATAATGTCGGAGGGAATTTGAAATAGTTCAAAGTTAAAAAATTAAAATTGAGAGGATTTTGAAATATTACAAAATGACTAAAAGATCCTTATTTAAAAATAACCATTAGATCTAAAATCATTAAGAAAAAGATTATTTAATGGTTAATATTAATTTAGTACCAAATACTAAGGAAAATGTTTAGTATCACAAGTCCAAGCCTCCCCGACCCTGCGTACCCTTTAACCCTCGATTAAATCACGTTAAATCTCTTATTTACCTCCATGGGTGTTTGTCGCTTTTAATTTTTGTAAGTTTTAGAAAAATTGAAATGCATCTTACATTGCATTTCCCTCCACAGAATTTGAACTAAAGTGGAACTAATTTTCGATTTTTATTTTAAGAAAAGTGGACATACAATTTGGGATGGAGGGAGTATTTAATTTGCCTCTGAGGAAAACTTAGCATCTTGAACTTATGCGAACCATTTGAATTTTGGATTTTAGAATAAAAAGTGATCCATCATCCATGGCCCATGGCAGTTGAAACTTTTAAATTGTAGAAAAAAAAATAATAAGAAAAAGAAAAAGGGTCTTGCAATAGTGGGGAAAGAACAAATAAAATGGAATCATAGTTCTGCTGAGGGAAATTTTGTTGTTGGCCATATATCGTTGAGCTCGACTAGCTTGGCCATAATTTTCCTAGATTGAGTTGGTTATATGGGTCTATTTTGGGATTTCAAAATTTGGGGTTGTCGAGGATATTTTGAATTGATTAAGGTTGTTTTGGATAAATTAAGGTTGTTTTGGATGAAATGAAGTATTGTTAGGTTAATTAGAATAGTTGGTTGAGTTGAGATTATTATAGTTGGTTGAGTTGAGATTATTGGATCGAAAAAATCGATTTTGTTTTTGGCTGAAGCTTAAATTTTCATATCAAAATCAATATTTTGATATATTACTTTGTCCTTTGGTTAAGATGATTTTCGAAGTCAAATGGAAGTTAATAGCTCAAAAATATGATTTTGAAAAGTTCAGGTGCTAAAAATGCACTCCAGATGCTTATTTGAAAGGTTGAATATTTAAGTGTCTATTTAAAATGATTTTGAAAGTTCAGGTGCCTGTGTGAAATTTAGCCATTTGTTTAATAACATTTAAAACTTGACCATCATTTTAAAATGAACGAATAAATAGTATGAACTACATATATATATATATATATATATATATATATATATATATATATATATATATATGTTTATTTACGTGTTTCTTTCTTTTTCTTTCAGCTACAAAATATCTATACTTAAATAATTGGATTGGTCAATTAATAAAGGGTATAATTATATTTTGATTAATTTTAATTAAACTAAAAGACTACAAAAAGAAATCCTATAATATAGGATTACACATGTAAATAAAATTAGTTTACTATGGGATACGAAAAAAAAGCAACATCTATTTTAAACAAAAAGAGATTCATGCATTAAAGTGTCCTCTTCCTTTCTCATTTTTTAGCAGAAAAAAAAGTCATCTCCTACTTCAAAAACAATTTTCAATTCTAATTCGTGGGAAAAAATAATAAGCCAATGAATTGTGCTCGGATGACTATTTAATCATTATTTAAACATTATTTAAAGTTATTTTACGTGTATCAATTTGACAATATGTTTAGTATGACTTCAAAATTATAGGTAATGCCTACTTTATTCTTCAAGGTATACTAACATATAAAAATATTTGAGTTTATAATTAAAAATTCAATCATCAAAGTTGAAGAATTTTTAATTTTTTGGTATGAAACATGCTTTGTAGCTTTTTCATTTCATGTATAAACAAATAATTCACATATAGTAATTGATAAAATATATTGGGATGGAAGGAGTATAAGTTAAAGTCATATATGAAGAAGCAAGAAAACCTTCTACATTGTTTTACGTTAATACATAGTATTATATAATATACGAAGAAAAATATTTAAAATATTAATATATTTGACGTAATTTACTAAAAATATTATAATTTGTTATTCAATCAAGGTTATGTATATAAATTAGGATTACAAAGTTTGTTAATTTATTCATTAAAAAGTTAATCCAACAATCTTTCTCGGATGGATAAAAATATTCAAATTACGTATGAATGGCGTCATAATTATGACGAGTTGACGAACTCAAATATTTTTTAAAATTTTGTATATTATTATGTGAAATATGTATATCAACATATAATACGTATTTTCAACCTATTTTACTATTAACATGATAATAATATTTTAATGAACATGCATTAAGAGCAAGATTAGAAAGCTGAAGAGTTCTAGCACTAAGTTGAACATCAAGTTAGTCGAGATCGATATCTCCCAAAATGAATTTCCCCAATTTATTATTATGTGAAATATGTATATCAACATGCATATAGTATTTTCAACTTACTTTACTATTAATATGATAATTTTAATTCAAACCAAAGTTGTATATCAGTATAATAAGATCCTACGAAATTTGTTAATTTTGGTATTGAAAAAAAATTAGAAAATCTCTTAACTGATAGGCCCGAGAAAGTATGTAGTAATCATAAGTTTTAAATTTTGTTGGTTGAGTTTTAAATAATTGTGACTATTGAAAAAGAAAATTGAACGATCTTTTAGAGATGGATTTAGTATGTAGTATTCATAATTTAGTGGTTAAGTTCGTAGTATTCATAATTTAGTGGTTAAGTTCTTAATAATTTTGACAATTGAAAAAGAAAATCGAACAACCTTTAAAGATGGAGGTAGTATATAGTATTTATAATTTTGGAATTTGGTTGGTTGATATTTAAACAATTTTGATATTGTAAAAAGAATTTCCACCGAATAACTTAGAGATGAATTTGAAATGCTCCTAGTTCCTAAAGATTATCAAAACATTTTCTTTTAATAGTTGAACTTTTGACCGTAGATATTTTTTGTTTGTGTTGTATAATATTTGATGAAAAATATATCAATGGAAAGAATTTGAAATGTATTTTCATTGATATATTTTTCATCAAATATTATAAAACCGCGAGCAAAATATATGACTCAGTTGGCCGTAAAAGTTAAAAAAGACTCAGTGTTTCATCTTTTAGGATGGGAGAATATCTAATATTCATAACGTATATAATTTAATGGTTGAGAAATTTTATTGGTTATTTAGTTAGATTTCTCAAATATTGATGGCCACAAGTATAATTTTAATTTGACTGTTCAAAGTACATAAATTAGGCAGCAGTCATAAAAAACAAAAGAACTTTTGTAAATGAACTTAATCATGACAATGTGAAAGTTCCTCAAGATAAAAGTCAAACTCAAACTAATAACAAACAGAAGAAGAAAAGTGTACACCAAGGCAAAACAGAGATTGGAAAGAAAATAATCAAACCTATTATGATTTCATAATTTTAGTAAACTCATTCTCTTTAAAATTTATGAAAGTTCAATTTTAGAAAAAAAAATTAACCTATTATAATTTTTTTACATTTTATAATTATAATAAAGAAATTGCGTCTTGACAAAGTTATCGTAATGACTAGTCTTCATTACCGGTCCAGTTCGGACCCGGTTTACTTATACCACGAGGACGATCGATCGGGTACCGGTTAATAGGGCCCAGGGCCGGTAATCTTTTGGATTAAAAAGTGGATCGAAGCGGAACCGGTAATTTTAAATGACGTAAATTTAGTCCGGCCAATAAAAGCCTAGCTAGGCAAAGAAAAATTAAAATCCCCAAAAATCAAATATCTAACTAAAATTCCGTATTTGAAACCCCGAAATACAAATCAAAACTGATTGAAATCTTTAAAATTAAATCCCAAAAAATAAAATCGATTTTGAAAAAACATATAAAAAATGAATTATTGAGGCTTAGATCGCCGATTCAATAAAAATCATCATTGACTTCAACATGAAAATCGCAATCAAATTCCATAAGAATCAATCAGCGTAAAAGCAATTATCGAGCAGAATGCCGGATGATTTTCGATTTATCAGAACCGATAACCTGCTTTGTGTTGCGTTCCTTATTACTAGTTTTTATTAGTTTTATTAAGCTGGAGTAATATTATTTGACCATTACTTTTGAATGAAAGAAGCCAAGAAAAAAATACGATTCCGTTGCCGGGACTTGAACCCGGGTCTCTCGGGTGAGAGCCGAGTATCCTAACCAACTAGACTACAACGGAGCTTATTACCTTGAGAAATATTTACAAAATGATTTATAAAATCATTTTTAGAATAGGTCCAAAATCTATATGTAAAGAAGTAATACAAATTTCAGTTGTATCACAATAAAATATTATGGAGTATACATAGAGACAAAAAAAACATTTCAAAATACTATGAAGTGATGGGAAAATGGGTATATGACTTATGAGAAATAAATAAGCATTGTAAAATAAAAAATCAACTTTAGTTGTTCATGATTTTGTGCCAAGAGGATGGGGTATAATTGTGTGGATAATAATAACAAATTAAAATATGTTATGATTGAAATTTGAATGGTTGAGATTATAATTTGAGCGAATTAAAGTGCTACAACTTGAGAGGAGTCGAATCCGCCCGACTCTACATGTTCCTTCTTATGCCACAAATGTGTTTGCAAGTGCATGTTCAATTTTTTTACTAATATGTGGTCCTTGTCAAAGTGGGGTGTTGTTTGTGTATAATAGAGTGAAACATGTAGAGAGCCATCATTGCTATTACTGCTTTTGTTTCATCCATTTTAACATTTTAGTTTTTAATATTATCTGTCTTTATCTTTTAAATATTTTTTTTGTCTTTCGTGTACATTATGCCAAATTGCAATCCATGGTTGATTCTTATCCCCTTAATTTTCTGAAGTTTAGATGATCCTAATAAATTCAATTTATAGCAACATCAAAATGAAAATGACCTCATTAGATTGGTCGGGACAAATGGTCAAGACATAATATAACAATGATATACAATCATGATTGATTATCAAGTATCAACACTACTAACCAAAAACCAAAACATCATTCCATGTAATAATGAAATTATGCAATTGTATATGTGGGAACTGTTTCATTATGATGCATCTCTAGCATCGATAGATTGAGGGTGTGAGAGTCAAGTTCTGGACACGGTCGTTGGATATGCAAAAGTTCGATGTATAAATACCTAACGATTAGCGTGGATAAATTCCATGATCAACTTGGAGGTGGCCGCAGGCTTCTGTACATGCGGGATGTGACCACAGTCTGGTATTTGGCGTAGAGTTGCATTTGGTAGTTCACAGTGCAATCTCTGCATTACAATCAAGTTCATGGGTTTAACTTCAGCTGAAAGATGCTTAATGCAATTCTTAAGTCAGGAAAATTACCACTCCCAGCTTGCTGTCAATAATTCTGTCATCTTCACCCCAGATAATTAGAGTTTTTTGTTTTACCTGCATTCTCAATTCTCAGTACCATCAAAACAGCACAAACGAAAATTTAATTCCAACGGAACATAAACAAAAGTTCATATCATCTGTGATTCTGTATGAAGTGTGATGAGTGAATGCGCTCTTTAAAATAGTGATTCAGTCAGAATTTTGTGATGAAAAGGAACTGTGAATTTAAGAGCACTCATGATTCAGGAAGTGATAATCGTTTCCATCAATTTAAAGAAAGATTGCACAGAATAGCCGAGCACATGCATAGCACAACTACACTATTTTACCCAAGTTTATAGCTAGTTTATGAGGTGACAACGTTATCCTTACATGTCCTATCTTGGAGATGACATTATATCCTCCACTAATCATAAAATCCACGGTAGCGTCCTCCCACCAAGGTAAAAGACAATGTAAACGTCCAATCTAAAAAAAATAAAAAATCAGACATGGATATGTTATAGCAAAAGTATAACATATGTGTTCAAGACATTACATATACCAAAGATTCAAAATCTCTGACTTTCGTTGAAATTACATACCAGTTGAACTTACATTTGTCCAGTCTCTGCAGATGTCAAAAGGCAAACCATTGAAACTTAAGTTTGTTGCATATAAGCGTAAAGGAATGCTCTTCAGCACATACACCTGTATGTGATAAAATTTAGGATCAGTCACTAGATATAAATGGAAAATATGGTGACTTAATGTATGATTGTATAAAGCACAGAAAATCTAATACAGAATAATGGTTGGAACAGAATATGACATGGATAAAAAAGTTCATAGATATCATAACTCCATCAAGTAGCAGATGAGATTTAACATAAAACGAACAAGACTTCAGAAACTGGGCCAGAAAAATAGTTCCCATCATCATTTTCTGGCTGTTGGAGAATTAAAGCTTTCAAAATTCAAACACATACCCCAGAATAAGCAACAGGGTTGGGTAACGTTGCAAGGCTACCTGTGCCTTCTGTATAAACACTTGCATCAATCAAAATAAGTTTGTCTACCTGAAGACAAATAAAAAAAGAAACTAGAATCTGGTCAAACATAAGAAACAAGAAACTTAAGAGCCTTGAGATTATTTAATCTATCATATGTGCATCACTAACAAATGTACCCACTGTGATATGCATCGCCTAAAGTACTTACAGCTTCTGGATAGCTGACCGCAAAGTCGATTGCAACTGCAGATCCTAGGCTGGGCCCAACCAATATCATTGGTTGTCTGATGTAGGTTTTCCAAAACTAAGCATAATGATCAACTTAATTGATTAGCTTGAAGGTAAAATGCTCAAGAACCACATCAAAATAACTTTAGAACTGTTTCTGTATAGAGATATGACTCTACCCTGTCTTTGATATGCGATAAGCTACCATACTACCAAAAATAGGTTTACCCAATTAGGCCGGTTAGTAATTGTGCACTTCAGACAACTGATGAATACCTCATATTTTGAAGTTTTTTGTAAACATAAATATTTCATCAACAAGCAAAGATTTAGTGAGCCACCTGATAAAGGTGTTGCCGCTTGGAAACAACATTGCAAGATGGAAGACTCTCTACAAATTGTGTCATGCAACAGAGTGAATATTCAGAAACCATACTTATTAATCACATGCAAAGAAGAGGATATAAACATACCTAAATCTGAAAATCCCCATCCCAATATATCGAAGGCCCAGGTCTGCTGCCCAGCCTCTTCAAGCAACGGAAATGTGTATCTCCATTCTAAACAAGAGCTAATATGAAGCATAAAGGCATGTGTATGTGGTAAGCGGCAATTCTGAACTGTAATAAATTGGCTCAGTGGCATACCTGTCAAATCCATGTAAAAGAACTACTGGACTTTTCTCCGATTGTATAACTGGTTTCACACAACTACTCAATATAGAAACTCCAGATATACTTACCTATAAATTAGGGAATTATAATCAAACATGCTGAAAATTTTGTGCCATAGTGACACTTTTTACATTGCAATCTATGCACAGGCAGATACTTGGAAGCAAGAAGACATATAGCATTTACAGTTAACTACTCCGTATATAGCTTTAAATATTGGTGCATCATATTACAGTATTTTACCCAAGCACTAGAGGCCTATGAGGGGATAAAGTGTCACTTTATCATCTAAAACGGTACAATATTGAGGCAGTAATGAGATGAAACTTATGACATGAAGCAAACTAAAAATGTATAACATTATTAACTACTATAACTGGAGCCTTAGAAATGAGATTATGAGCTATAAAATTAAGCAAGAAGAAGAATGTCCTTAATGAGTTGAGTGCATAGAAGCACATGAGTCCAACTTAGAGACCATTCATTGAAGCCAAACAAATATACTCTGCTAACACAGCTGTCTATGAGTCATACCACTGTCCATGAGTTCCATCTTTTGCATTTTACTAAATATCAACAAAAGTGATCGCATTCTGAACTGCGAGCAACTGAAACTTAATTTGCTTTTGAAAATATTTACCATTCTTAAGCAGCTACTTAAATTGAATTTAAGGCTCAATCATAACCTTCAGATATTTACTTTCTTCTTATTTGTTAAATGAATATGTTTGCTCCTAAAATCTATATAATGATGATATCTACTCTAAGATGGACCTTTTCACTTATAAATATACTCCCCAAGTCTAAATACCTTTTGAACAACTAATATCTTAATCTAATAAGAACATTTCAAAATCCTTACAAATCCAACAAATTACCATAAAACAAGCCAAATGCCACAAGCCCTCCAACACACACAGAAGTTCATTGATGATAACGAACATGATTTATGCCTAAACTCCAAGGTGGTATCAATAAAACAAAACTGTTCACTCTATAATTCCACATTAACACAAAATAAAGTCACTCACCACTGAATTCAAAAAAAAAATTAATACGAAGCGGGCGCTAAATGTAGACTATATATAACCATAACTGAGTTTAAACACACATACAGGCAGTCTTTCAATTCTTGAAGCTAATTTTCTCTATAAAGAGATAGCTTTGATCTGTTCTCAACTTCTTTAGGTAAAATAGTAGAACTCACTATGCAGCCTCAAAGACTTTGTAGCCTTTGGAATTAGAGATGGGGGTTGCCCCCATTTCTTGTAGGCATGGAGACCCAAAGGGGCACCTTGGACAAGGGAATGGCGTTACTTAATAATTTGTCCCCAAAGCACCAAGTCAAAGGCTATCTAATGCAATGGGGAGTGGCATAACACGGGAGAATTTTACAACTTGAAGGACTGTATTGGACCTGGTGGTTGGAAACTCATTAGTTCTGATAAAACCAAGAAACATACCGAGTAGAATCAAATTTTAATCGAGTTAGATTTTTTATTTTAATACAATTATTATTATCGAAAGATTCATTTCGATCTTACATGCAAATGATATCAAACATCATTAATGTGTTCTTAATTCTATGTTTGATCTCGTATTAGTTAAAACTTCTTAGATATTTAAAATGCTGATAACTTGATGTCATTGTTAATTTAAGACTTCTTAGATCGCTTTCATGAAGTCTTAAGAAACAAATTTCTGACCTTCTACAACTTCGATCGGCTGATTAGTTTCTAACTTTGATTATTGAAACTAGTTTGATTATTGTTTCTACTCACACACTTAGTTAACCAGCAAAATTGGTTGATACCTCAGTCAAAATCTACAAATAATAGAGAATCTAATTTAACGGTTGATTCTGAAATTCGCTCATGTTAGATTTTTTACTCCATCCACAATTGATGGACTCTCATTTAAATGGACAGAGATTCAGAGATAAATTTGAATTGACTGTGATATTAAAAGCTACCAGTTGCTATGCCAGATTTGGTAAAAGCGCAAAATAAAATTTGCAAGTGAAAATAAGACAAACAAATGGGATGGGAGAGAGCCATGTTTGTCTATGTTTAGAGTGTCATTCACTATTTATATATCTTAGTTTAAGAATGTGGTGAATTGAAACCTAACAAAAACAAAATTATGGATTTCATCTGAAGGACGGCTCGCTAATAAAACCTCTACTGAGGTAACATTACATTGGAATCTCAAAGGAGGCATGAACAAAGGTGATTTATAAATGCCAAAAGCAACTAAACTGAAGGATTCCACTGATTTGATGGTTGTCTATAATATAATAAATCAAGTACTCGAGAAACAATCTACTTTGTATCAGAGAGTCATATATCGATGCTGATTCCAGAAGCGTTCTACGTTATCTTTACTAATAACATGTAATAAATTCAAATGGTTTTTCTGTCTCTGATGGTTTGTTTAATGGAATTGACAAGCTTCAAGCTCAGCCGTTATTATATACCCCACCAATTTTGTTTCATATTGTTTGTAGTTATATATAATAATAATATTTACAATTAAATAAAAATAATTCACATAAATAATTTATTTTTTGATATTTCTAAAAATGAAATTTATCTAATTAATTTTTGTCTTTTTAATCATATTCAATTAAAATATTTTACTTACGATGTTATTCTCATGTCTGTAGCTTGTATGTAATATAATAATTTTGTTCAAATGAAATAGAAGCCAATTAATCTATAAACTTTAAAATATAATAATATAAAATACAGTCACGATAAGCAAAGAAATATGATACAGTAATGAAATATCTGAATAATCATTTGCACGATCTGATATATGATTGATCCAACTCTTATAATCGGACTCTTAAAGCACACACTAATAAAAAATATCACTTAAACTCTTTCTTTTTATAAGGTTGAAAAATATGAACCCACTGATTCTGTTGCCATAAGTAAAAAATGATTAATTTTTTATTGTTCTTTTTCATAAAAAAAAGGTAATAACATTAAAATAATTGAGTATATGAATAATTAAGATATGATTAAAAAATTGTTCACAAATCTCGATCGATCAACGATTAAGGCTTTTCTAGATAAATACAAATAATCATTTAAATTAACAATATTAGATTAAAACTTTCTACCAACAGATTCAACTTGTGTTGAATCATATTTAACAAAGAATTAATCTTTCAGATTCAAGCCCAACCTATTAATACTTGTATCGAATTAAGTAGTTGAAAAAGTTTTCCATGCCTCATTATATGATTACAGAAGCATCTGCTGTTCAAACCATCTCAGAGGGATCATCGTCATCATCTGGAAGAGGCTGAGTAGCAGCTTATTTTGCAGCTCAATTCATCTGCCTGAATTATATAGAAAAATTAATTCCCCAGCAGAGAATGTTGATGCTGAAAATCTGATCGAAGACTAGCTACCAAGTCACCGAATAGAAAAGTAACATTTTAGCTTGCATTGCATGTTAAAAATGTAAAAACTCCAGGATAAGGTACATACATAGTACAATAAGCCATGAAGATACTAATAAAAGGACAAAAACATATACCATGCATTAAATCATTTAAAGAATTAATCACTAAGATATACAGTCCACATATATCAACTTTTATATATAAACCAAAAAAAGAGATTGCTTACCTTGGGAAAAGTGATCAATATAGACTTCACAATTGGAATAACCGCGGGATCTGCCGAAATGAAGGTTGGGGTCCCTGAGAATCACACAAGACAACGAGAAGTCTTAGGTACATATTCTGCTGTTTCTAAAATTCTTCCACCTCCACCTAAGAAATAGCAACTATAATCACATATTAGAATTACCCTGCAAGCTTCCTGGCAAGGTACAAGAATGGCTATAAAGTTGCTTGGTTGCTCTTTTTGAGGAAAATCTCATAGTCTTGCAGGGTCTTTAACTATGGATAACCATGACTTGGCCTTAATCTGCCCACTGTTCTTCATCAACTTTGTTTACAAAGGCTGAAATGGAATGTTGCTGCAAAGACATTTTCATGGCAATAAACAAATATCAGGATACACTATTACAAGCGTCGTTAACTATTAGTAGAGGCTAAGTATTAACACACACCAGATCCATTTGTGCAGGTAGGCACATTTTATAAGTCAAAGCGGGCAGTAACATCATGTAAATGTTCCCATTTGCCCATGAATTGCCTTAGCAGAAGAAAATGAAGCGAAACTTGCCAGAGGAATGTCAAAGTTGACCGTTAATATATAAAATAGAGCAATATACAAAAACCAAAGCAGAAAACAAGACGTAAACCCTGCATAACAGATATTTTAGCATCAGGCATCCAAAGTTGTGTCACTGCCTTGAGGAGAATACTTACTAATAACCATCTCGAAGCCCACCAAACTTCTCTTGGCCAGCTGTATCCCAGCAGTAGAAGCGGATTTTTCCACAGTTTGTGAAGAAATCTAAGGGAACCTCCACGACTTAGTTGCTGCTATCGACCAAAGGAAGCAAGGTACTCATCAAGCTTGCTCTATGCAAATAATATGCAGTGTGGTATCAATAATTGAATATAATCATAGCTCAACTTACGTTCATACTTCTTCTCAAATTCACCATTAAGATGTCTTTTAACAAATGTAGTCTTCCTACCCCATTAATATCAAAAAAAACTTTAACTTTCTCAATCCAATTATAAATGTATTCCAATCATTCAAACTTCTATGATAAACCCATGGGCACCTTCAGGCCAATAACAACTCATAACAGAGTTAACCTTACAATTATTGAAAAGAAAACAGTGTTGCCAAAGTTCAATACATACATTCAAAACAAATTGGAAAATACAACTGCCAGGTTCAATTATATCACTATTATGAAAAAACCTGTCTTAAACCTGATGATTTCTGCATCTCAGTCGCCCAATAGGCTAAATCATAATAAAGATTAAGTATCCATAATCAGTGGACAGCGAGAACAATCAGTGAAGTATGGATCAATAAAGCAATGAAACTATTCATCTATCAGACGTAATTTCTCTAAAATATCCCTTGATTATTCTATATATCTGCTTTCTAATATGTAAGGATAAGTAAAACCCTTGGGCGCAACTCACTCATACAACCTACTCAATACCATCTACATACAGTATGAGATTGGAAAAGGCCACAATTTTTTAGATACCGAGGCATAGGTGGTGAGAAATAAATAAGCTCTAAAAATTACTGGATTCACCATCTCCAACAATGACGAGCTTGGAGAGCTGGACAAATAGAGCAGTCTGCTGATTAGGCAATGCCTGAAAACCAACAAACGGCAATTCTACTAGTACTTATACAAGCTCACTTATGTAAGAAAGTCAAAACCCAACAAAGATAAATATACAAATTTACCCAAATCATCTAATTGTACAGAACAAGAGTACTAACTCAATTTTATATATAAAAAACCAGTCCAGTTTATTTACATTAGATTGTCAAAATTAACTAGGCTTACCGGCAATAATTGGCACACATAACTTTGAATTCAATCGTGAAGGACTTTAATAATAGTATAATATCGTTAAAATATATTTTAATATTTATAAAATCTATAAAGTCACAAAAGATCGTAAATTTTACTTTTTTCAACATGTAAGTAATTATTGACTCTCTTCAATTTGATTCAAAATTATAATAATGTAATATACGAAAATATGTGGAACATACTATTTTTTAATATATTTTTTACCCAAATACTGATAAAATAAATTCAAAAATATTCAGTTTAAAAATTTAAAAATTCAACTATCAAAATTCAAAACTAGACAATATTTTTTGAAATAAATTACTAAATACACATAAATTATTCAAAATAAACATAATATAATTAAATTCAAACATATATTATACAAGTACCATTTTGATTAATTAGGGTTTTGAAGAGAAGGATTTTGAATTGAAAGAGGGAATTGGCGTTTTCCTAAGGCTATTATTTACTTTATTCAGCGTTTGAATTTTGCAATCCTACAAGAAATATTTATATGTGGAAAGTAGAAGTTATCGATTTGGAAGTAACGATATCACAGCGCTGTAAAAAGCACAGATATGGCCTTGAAGGCGAAATGATTATTTTTAGCTAATACGACAATTATCATCAAACAATTTTCAATGTTTATAAATAAACTAAGCGAATTTAGTTTTCTAAATCACAATGTCTAAAGATGATTTAAAACATTCTGTGATAGCAAATTTATTAAATGCTTTGATAGCGATAAGCAAATTTACTTTGTGTTTGTTAGATAATAAGCACATGGTAAGCCCTTTGTTTTGTTTTATGGCTTTAAAGAATGAATTAAATAATTAATTCTAATAAGAAATATGAATAATTAATTCATGCCAATATTAAATAGTATGTGATACATAAGAATGTAATTTAAATAATTAATTCATGTAGAAATATTGAATAGCCTAATTACCACAAATGATGATAAAAATATAATTAATTACATAAGATAATTAAAATAATTTAATTAAGCTATAGAATGAATTAAATAATTAGTATATATATATTAAATAATTATAGAATGAATTAATTGCATAAGATAATTAAGTATTTAATTACATAAGAATAAATTAAATAATTAATTACGTAAGAAGTATTGAATAATTAATTCTCGCAAATGAAATAAATAATTAATAATTACATAAGGAATGAACTAAATATTAATTATGAAGAATTAAAATAATTCATTCTCATAGACAAATAATAGCTATGAGAATAAGCTAAAGCGTTGCTTTCAAATAAAACTTTGATATCTGGCGGCCAGCGTGGTTAAATGCCGTGTATGCGTTGAATAAGTTGATTAACTTTCTCAAATTATAAATTATTTAATATTTTGTTATTAAAAATTGTTAAATTGTTGTTAAATTGAAATTATATGTTAAATATTTGTTAAAATTCGATTATTATAATCTTAAGCGAATTGATCATGTTAATTAAGTGCACAAGTGAATTAAATTGGTTGGTAGTAAAACAATGTATGAATTTAGTATGATTATTGTTAAGCAAGCGAATTAGAGAGAGCGTTCTTCAAACCAATAGCCTGATAATTATATTTACATTTTAGGTTCAATTTATGAAATTGTATTGATGTCAAATTATTATTATACCAAAATTAATTTTTGAAATTGTTATTAACGATTATGTCTTAAATATTCGAAGTATTATGTTAATAAACTTTTTTTCATGTTGAATTCTGATTATGTCTTAATTAATAAATTATTTAGAATTATATATTAATTGAGATATTTAATTATCCAAATTGTTGTTAATATTTTCTCTAATTTTTTGTTAATATTTCACCGATTATGTTGATTTATTTCACAATTGGCACACCACTAGTGTATGACAAATAGTTTAACACTAAAACATATATGTCATTTTTTGCATTCGTTTGGGATCAATCGTCCCAACAAGTAAAGTATACCATTTAACTTGTTATTGTAAAAATATCGATTGAAAATTAGTCATACCGATTAAATATTGTTAAATATTTCTGCAATTATATTAACTAATTTTGAATATGATGAATTTTTAATATTTCTTAATATAAATATTTCTTCATATTTCTTAATATTAATATTTTTAATATTTTTTTAGTATACAATATCATATAAAATTTCTTTTAAATATCTTATTAAACTGACGTCAGTTTATAAAAACTAAAAAAATTTGATTATCGCTTTGTTCTTTGTTGATTTTGCATATCAAAGTTTTCAAACTTATGAACAATAACGAGCATCCACATCACGGTTACAGTTTTAGTATTAGTAAAGGTTAGTAAAATATGTTTTTTTATTTTGTATCGATTTCTTCATATTTCTTCATTTTTCTATAGCTATAATTAATTAAATGATAGTTTTATTTAGAGGTATAAAACTGAATCTTAGATGTAATGTGTCAAGCATTCTATTTTGAAAATCACGGGCATTATAGCTGAATGGCGGCTAGTGTATAGTTCACTGGCATGCAATAGATAGATGAGAATAATAACTTTTAACATGGTTGTGTCTTTGAATTTTATAAAATTTTTCATCGTCATGCTTAGCGCGTATAACGAATATATTGTAATGAAGTCTGATTCGAATGAGGGATTAACATAGCGCCTTGACCCGCCCGGGTCGATGCGTTAATAGTTTGATGGTAACATGATCCGCTGAGTCTTTCAAATACTTAAGCTCACAATTCGGCGAGAAACTTAAAAGATTATGGTCGCGTTCAAAATTACCCCAGTCCCATGCTTAACATTTAGTTCTTATGAGATGAGCTTAGAAAGAGAATACGTCTTGTTGATATAAGTAGTACCCGTCAAATCTTATCAAATATATCGAGGAAACCCTTTAAATTTTTTGCGGTGGGATATTTCGACATTGTAACTAACCCGTTACGTTAAAATTTTTGATGGTGGGACCGGGGATAGTATAAAATGATTTCGATGAGAAAGTAATATTATTTCGTAAAATTTTTTAGCGAATTCATTTTATGTTCCACAATAGTCTTTGCCACTTGAAAGAATTTTTATCTTTAGAATGCGGGTT
Source organism: Lithospermum erythrorhizon (assembly GCA_019722365.1). Taxonomy (NCBI): domain Eukaryota; kingdom Viridiplantae; phylum Streptophyta; class Magnoliopsida; order Boraginales; family Boraginaceae; genus Lithospermum; species Lithospermum erythrorhizon. Next base: position 2,609,462 of record JADFUC010001683.1, read on the forward strand.
CGTGGAGATTTAAGTGATAGAGATTAACTTCGAAACCGAGCAGGACTGGGAGTTTTTTAAATATCTACTCAGCTAACTTTATCTTAGGATAAATCATTTGTCATGTCTTAACCTTGTAGCTTCTAGCCTGCTCCTAGGCCGAGGTTAGTATTCGCACTCCCACTTAAAAATTTCATTTCTCTTGATTGTCTGGCTGAGATGTCGGGTTGTAGAGAATATCTTTGCCAATGCGTTGTTCTCTTGAGGTTAAGGTAAGAAATTTGAGTCTTTCGAGATATTTCTTGGGTTTATATAGTTGACTTTTAGTTTAAAACTTTGCAGCATGTAATTGATGTTATGATGAATGCTTGGATTGGTTATGGGTTTTTGTGACGTATATAAAGTGATTAATTCTAAAACATGATTTAGAAGTCGTTTGAGAATTGTTATGGTTGACTTTTAGGTTTCGGTTGACTTTTTGGGTTAATATTTTTCTAAGACTTTAATGTGTGGAGATTGTCTTCTTGGACCTTATTATAGTTGATGTATTGATATTAAATTGATGATTCACAAAAAATTGATTGATTAGTTGAAAAAAGTGTTAATTCAAGTTGAGTTATAATTATTGATATTTAAATTATAGGTTATTTGATTATGGGCCATAATGTGATTAACTAAAAATGACTTACTCTAGTTGATTTGTAATATAGATTAAGTAATAAGATGGAATTATTAGAGGATCGATTGGGTTGTGGCCGATGTGGGGATTACTCTGTTTGATAGTTTTGCTCCGAGTCATCATATTCATTTGTTTAGAAATGGTTCCACAGAGTTGATTATGTGTATCTTCTAGGCCGCCGGTATAGTAGAAGTAGGTCTTGATTATCTTTCACATGTTTTGTTTTTAGTGATTGTGTTCGCGGAGGTTTGTGGTATTGTGGTGATCACTTTATCTCGCGAGGTTGTTACTTTTCACGTATTCATTATATAAATTATTGGCCAGACATGTTATTGTTATGATTGATGCATTGAGAATGACATACATAATTGTTATATATGATAATTATGTGATTATATTAAATGGCGTTGAGGTGCTTGAGGTAAGTAATAGCTTGAACTCCCACGACTTACATTCGATTTCTTTGGCGCTGGCCCGAGCGCGTTTACGTGGCGCTTTGGCCGAGCTGTGTTTGACTTCTGATTGTGAGATGTTTTTACTGTTTGTGCTTGGATATTGTTTTGCGGAATTGGTAAGGTGGTTATTGAGGAGTAGTTAGAGTTCTGCGACTTGGTGAAGCAGTATCGAGGTTGACTGTATGTTGATTCTGGGTTAGGCGTGACTCTCGCTTCACTTTGGGGATATCTCAAATGATATGTGCCCTTAGTGTACTTAGAGTGCGGTGCGTCTATACTTAGTCTTATAATCTCCGTTGTGCCTTATACTTGATATAAGTCTTACGGTGTGTGCCTTATACCCATTTAGTGTATGGAGTGCGTGTGATGTCTTATACTTTGTGTGTATAAGTGCGGTGTGCACTTATACTTTGTGTATAAGTGCGGTTTTGGCCTTATCTTTAAGTCTTGAGGGTGATTATTGAATTAATCCATTCCTGCGGGTGGAGGCGGATTGAGTATATCTGGCATTAGAGGTTGGTATCTTTACAGATTATGGATATGCTGAGATAGGAGGTTTGATGACTAGGTTTTAGTTGTTGTTAGTCTCTTGATTTCTTTTACATGGTGTGTGCTTCTACATGAAAGCCTATTATATCTTAAATATATATACGAGACTTCTGTAGGGGAGATCATGTTGCGTGACGCTTTTTAGGTAGTCACGGATATATGTATTCGTTCACTGTTGACTATTATATTGTGTGATTGACTCGTTCTAGTATGGTACGGATTCCTATGATGTGTTAAGTTCAACAAGGCTGCGAGAACTACGCCCCGCACCGCATTAGGGCGTTTCATTTTACAACCTTTGATTGTGAGGCAACTTGATTGGCCGAGAGGCATTTTGGCAGGAGTTTTTGTTCGGTGGCTGGTGTGAGCGATCCTCGTGTGTCGGCTATTTTGGTTGTTGTATTTTTCATTTCAAACTTTTAACGCATCGGCGGTTATGCATTTTGTATTAAAGTACGAGTATTTACTCTTTGTAGCCTTGCCGACATTCTGCTTCCATTTATTGGGATTATATTTGTATATATATGGAAGGTTGGTTGGTTAGATATATAACTTTACGATATAGTTATAAAGTTTTTATAGCCCATGATTATTTTGGAAATATTATATGCAAAATCTTATTTTTGAAGGAAGCATTAGTTTTAAGTGAGTCGTCCGTAGGTTTGATTCGTCGGGATTATAATGGCTCTCGGAGGCGGGCGCAGGCGGAGTCGATTACAATTCTCCTCGGGATTTCAAGAAAGCGTTTTTGAGCGTGGCAATGTATGTCTGATTTCTTTTGTATGTTTATGTGAAAAGCTGGTTTATTAAAAGTTGTTTGCTATTAAATGGCGGAAGCAAATGCTATGATTGTTTATCTGGCAATTTATTGTTTTGTTTGTTTCTTTATATGGCGAATTCCCAAGCATTTGGCGTGTACAATCATGAAGATAAATTAGTTACCGTTTTCAATCGAGAAGCGTATGTCGATGGTCGCTTGTTCTTTAACTCTTTAAGAAACATGAGTGTTAAATCGAAATTATTTATTAATTTGGCTTCCCTTCATTTCTTGTTTTGGGTATTATTGGCTAGATTCAGTTTGAATGGTTACTTGTTAGCGCCCCGGGTGTTGGCATCACTTGTCGTGCACTAAATTATCCTTCATTATTAATACCATGATGAGCGTGTTATTTTGCTTGTGAGAGTCCACTTTTTAAAACGTAAGTGATCGTATATGGTGTGGTAAAGCTTAGATTGATATAAGTGAATTTTTTTGAAACGTTGTGATGTCACTCTTACGTCTAATACTAAAAATAATGAGGCCTGATAGATACAAAAAATACGCCTGAAGATATTATATAGACAATATAAGCATAATCGCTGATAAACTTTACAAAGAGGCTATAGCAATGATTACCATATTTACTCGGATGATTGATGAAAAAAATAAAATGATAGATAATTATATATTTGTTAATTCATTTTAACATGATTAAAATATTTGGCATGACATATACAATGCACAAAATTATATACATAGAATCACTACTGGAAATAAGCCCAAAAGCAGCGAGGTGCTGCGTTTGTCGTACACATATATGGCCGAAGAGCAGAAGAAAATGAGGCCGGAGACCGTTTTGGCGTTGGTCAACATTTTATGAAATGATAAAGTGTGGCGTAATTGAAGGTTTGTCATAGTTTGGCTAAATATCACCCGAATTAAAAAATAGAGAAATTAATTTTGTTTCATATTATGATAGTTGTAAGTAATTCGGAGGAATTTTAATTAAACAAACTTAACTCTATTAATTAAGTAATGGTATTTACAAATCTGCTATATCAAACATGTATGACAAAGAAAGTAAAATGATAGAGTAGACTTCGTCGGACTTTGCCATAGAATAAAAGGTGACGTCTGAGGAATCTTGGCATTTTGTCACAATTCGTCATATAATTAGACGAAGAACCATAATTCTTTTATACTTGTTGTTTGACTAATTAGATACAAATGTAAAAATGCATCGATAAAATTATTACATAACTAACTTCATAAATGCATAAACTATTCCGCATGAAATTATTAAACATGGTTATGGCAAAAGGAACTTTCAATTTGTTAAGGACTTAATACTAACACGTCGATCATATCTAATAACTCTTTATGAAGTATTATATAAATATTTATTGAACTAATCAAATTGTACTAATATTCAACAACTAAGTAAAACAAATGATTTTTTATAGCATGCCATAAGCGAAATGTAAAGCGAAACTTCAGAAATAACCCGACCGGTTTAATGAATTAAAAATGTCAGTAATTGGTAATGTTAAGCCTTGATATAATAAGCGGGATTAAAGGCGTAATTGTTTATCAAATAAGCGAACTTAAATTATAGGAGTAAAAAATTTGGTGGGAAAAATTGATTCACGATTTTTCGTGCCGATTCTGGTATGTTATTAGTTAATTTAAGCAGAGAGCCTTTTCATTAAAATAGCCTTTTATTCTTTTTTTCTAAAATCCCTCATTATATGAACCAAAAGAAAAACGAAACCCTCCTCTTGAGAACCCAGACCCTTGCCCTCTTTAAGAAAGAGCTCGATTTTTTTCTCTTTTTTCCTAAACTTTTTGATCGTAAATACATTCTGCAAATTGAGAAAAATATACCCAATCTTATATACCGTGGCACCACAAGTCGTTTAAGGAGTTAGACTTGGACCTTAACTGTGTTAGTGTGTTGAGTGACTTTGCCACTGAGTGGTTGTGGGTGGGATTTATCTTCTTTGTGTTAGTTCTTACGTTTTAAGTATTGCTGGTTGAATTACTAATATATATTATTCTTTGCTTTTATTTATGGTAATAACGTACTGTAGTAGTTATTGTTGTTCATAAAGTGTTTGACGTCGTATTGAGGCCCACGATATACTGGCGTTGATGATCTTGGTGATGACTACGAAATGTTTTGATTATAATATGAGGCCAGCGTCTTGGCATGACTGTGATTTATTGATATTGTTATTGAGCATGTTGTGGTTAAGCGTGACATGTGGCTTTATTTCAAACTTTGGTGGAATTAAGTAGCCCAGTGATACCAAGTAGCAGTGGGTCTTGAAGATTGTGTGTTAGGGGTTACTGATGGAATTAGCGTGCTATAGAGGCAGTCGATCCGTTATAGGCGATTGGGGTGTGTACACACGGGCGATAAATACTTTATGTTGGATGATTGAGATACTTTATATGTGTGACCTAGAGTCGTTATAACGTGGGCATAATAATGTAATCGCACAGGTTGTTATAACATATGTCGGACGTTGCATTTGTATGTGGGCATTGTTGGCCAGTACGTGTTGGGGATGTTCGGTGCAGAGTGTTTTTGTGTTATTATAACATCCCAATCTTGTGGACCTTGGGTCTAATGAGAACTTTAATGTATCTGAGAAGGATATGAGATTTACTTTGCATTGATGAGCTGATTTTGAACTTACATGTATTTACTTTTAAATCCTGTATTCACTATATTTAGATCTTTAGTTATTAATACCTTTGTTAATACATAATGTCTAATCTTGAGTAGATGACATTTAGTGTTTTACTATTGACCTAGGCGGTAGTTTATATATATATATATACTCACCATGAGTTGTCAATATTAATATATATACAGGTGGGTGCCTTGCGACTTCGTTCGGGTGTAATGGTTACATTTCAGGCGATAAGTTTCCAACGAGCAGTAGCCTCTATCTCTTCGGGTTGAGTAGTTGTTGTAGAGCCCGGTGTTGGCCTTGAGGCTCGTTGTTTATCCTTTGGAGATGAGGCGGGCGTGGTGGCTAAGGGGATGCTCTGTGAAGTTTTATTTACACATCTTGTCGAGTTTTGAGTCATCGTTTACTCGAGTTGTGGAGTGATTTATATTATGGATGTATTATTGAACACTCACATTTTTATGTCGCTCTTATGTATGTTCAGATAATAATGATGTTGGGTTAGGTTTCGCCACGATGATGTGCGTTGTGTATGGAACTGGCTACTTTTGCTAACTTGGCCCCATTTAAATCAGGTATTTTTTTTATTTTATATAAATCGTTAGGCGACTTCGGGTATCGTTTCTACTAACGTGTAGCACCGAGCGGCGTAGGCTTCGAAAGCGAGTCGTTACATTGTCGTACTTTGTCACTTCTTGACGAAATATGACAAATGGCTTGAGTTAAATCATGGGCCTTAATCAAATATGTTGACGATAGAGATTGTTCCTTTATTTTGCCTTGATGTTGACCGATTAAGCAATAAGAATATATAACAATGTTTCTTCAATTCTTTTCATGAGACTTCTGCTAAGCGATTAGTTATCGTTGTAAAGTCTGTTAAATTAGGTATATAATATTAAGAACTTGTTATAGAGTTAAATAAACATATGCCTGTCTATGACGTGCTATTACGTTCCACACAAATCGACACAAATAACTCTTTACATGAAGTATTTAATAAAATATTTATTGAACTAAATCATTTAATTGCCCAACTAGAGTCATTAATAGCAGAGGAACAAAAACAAATATTAATTCTTTATCGACATCTCTTAATGAAATGTGAAGCGAAACCAGGCTGAGCTTTATTAAATGCTTTTTGTCTCATAAAATATATCTGACAGAAATATGATGTAAATAAATTAAAAATTCAAATAACATTGTGTGATAGAGATTCTTTGTTTGCTTGTTGTTGATTAGTAATAAATTACAATGTTTCAATAAATTCTTTACATAACTTTTGCCAAATGAATAGTTCTTATTTGGAACTGGAGATTTGTTAACTATGCGCATATCATATTCTAGAACTTGATATATAAAACAGGTATATATTGATCATGAGTGCGACGCAATGAATAACTCTTATGGTAATAAACTATTGAACCCATGTTTGTTTACCCCACAATAAAATTAACAAAATAGGAAAATAAATAGAAAGAAATTTCAACATGGCAATGTGAAATGAAATATAAACATAGCTGTCATCACTTTGTCTATAAAATTTTATGCGGGATAATGAAATTTTAAGCGGGATTTTAATGGCAAGTAAGACAAAATATAGCCAGAAAATTTTCATTTTTCGAATTTCGGATATTTCTATATAATGACAACCATTTTCACGTTTTCTACATCATACAGAAAACAAATTTGTTCTAAAGTGCTTATCTTCATTTTTTGCTTTTTTTGTTTCATCTATTACATTTGTTCTTTTATGTTGATTATATAAAATCTAACACTAACTTGTTTTCAATTCTTTGTTGTTGTTCTTTTTTGTTGATTCTAAATTTCTATCAATGATACTCCGAAATTAATATCAATCTTTGAGTTTTTACATTTTTTACTTTTTGTAAGCTTAATAATTAGTCTTATTATTTAATTAAATTTTATCACATAACATGTCTATAATGTATATGATATGGAAATTATTTAACATTTACAATTAACTATATACTTACTTTAATATCAAAATTGCATATCTATTAACATTGATGTTTCACAGTTTAATATTTATGTTTATTGTGTGTATATATTTGCCTGGTTATTGCATCATAGAAATTGGTGGTGTTTTTATACGCTCATAACAAACATAAATGAAATGTGACAAACCTTAAATAATTTTTTTTAATTTTACTAGAAGATACGATGGTGTGAAGAGGATTAAAAATATTTTTACATCAATACATAGCAAATATCTAAGACAAAAATGTGACTTAAAGTATTGACAAAGTGTGACAAGATACAACAGCACACTTTAGAACTGAATTCGGGTGCTTTAAAATACTGCGTGGTCTCGACGAAATATCGCTGGCGATTTTCTGGCCCAGAGATTCTGTCGTATTTATATATAAATAGGCGTTATATAAGATAAAATATTGAAATCGAGCGTTATTTTTCCCGTAGTGAGCGCAATGAATCATTATAAAACTTTTGAGCTTCTAACAAAATGATATATTTTCCTCCTACAAATAATATACAAAGATAGAACAGCTTGAAAAAATATCATAAAATACATGAGATTCTATTTACTTGGATCCTCCCACAGTTCAAGGGAGATTTCTTGATGAATTAATGCTATAGACTTTCTTACAGAAAGATTCTTGAATCACAAAAGCAGTAAGTACAACCGTTTTTTGCTGGCTACCTATTTTCCTCTTTATAAAATGTTTTTCTACATGCTTGCGCTTGTATGTTGTCCCCAATACTTTTAACAAGATTTGTTCATAAAATTCAGGAGGCTATTATTAGACCAAAATAAAGTGGTTTCTCACTTTGTTCTTCTTTAATTCTCTTCAAACGTAAGAACATGATGGTTTCTCTCATGCATGCATATATATGTCATATGTGTAATGTTATTTCTTGTTATCTCATAAGATGTTAAATCTATCATTGTTTGTTACGTTGATATGAGAAATATGTTGTCAAAATAAATTAATTAATTTCAATAAAATGTTTTCCCTTATTGAGGGGCTACTCGTTATATATTTTGTAATTACAAATTAAAATATGTTGAGGTGATATTATATATGATTAGTTTCTATGTAAAATGTAGTGTTCTCTTACCCTAACACTTTTCTTGATTTTGTAGTTTAAATTCTTGGATTCAAGATGTATATGATAGAGAGCAAAGGAGGGGCAATAGGATGCATGCTACTTTCGTTGGTTTGCTTGGGTACATGGCCTGCCCTATTGACATTGCTAGAGAGACGTGGTCGTCTTCCTCAACATACCTATCTTGATTATTCCATCACAAATTTCTTGATAGCTATCCTCATTGCCTTGACACTTGGTGAGTTTGGGCCAAGCACAGTTGAGAAGCCAGATTTCATTACTCAGTTATCCCAGGTGAGTTAAGAGTTTGGTATATATTTTCTATTTCGTGTTATAATGTTAGAGCATATTTATAGGACTTTAGTATTGGATGAACTATACTATAGATTTACTAGATTTTTGAATATTACCAATTTAAAAGCAACGGTAAATAGCGATACCATCTTTTCTTATGTAACAAAAAGGCTGCACAAAGAATTGTAATAATGAAGAAGAAATGGCCAAAAGACATTGTAGAGGGGATGAAAATAGACAATTTATAAAGGAAGAAGGAAAACGACAATTAAAATTATTATTATGATGTTATTATTAGTTCTTTTGTAATTTTTTGTTGTTCGACTGAACATACTTAATTTCCTCATGACAATATACATAATCTAATAATAGATCTTTCCAGGCTACTATTGTGAAAATTGATTTTTGTGTAAACTTTGCAGGATAATTGGCCCAGTGTTTTGTTTGCAATGAGTGGTGGAATATTCCTCTGCCTTGGAAACTTAGCATGTCAATATGCTTTTGCATATGTTGGTTTGTCTGTGAGTGTGGTCATGAGTTCCATATAATAACTGTTTATTGCAGTACTTTGATTATTTTATTTAGATTGTTCTTTTTTCATAAGATTTTTTATGTGATAATCTTTATGATAATAGTTGTTTCTCTTGTTTGGAACAGGCACAACAATTAATTATTTCTTGGATGGAAAAATCAACAAAGCTGAAATTCTGTTCCCTGGAGTTGGTTGCTTCTTGGTTGCTGTTTTCTTGGGTGCTCTAGTGCACCATTCTAATTCAGAAGATAATACAGTGAAGCTTGATAAAGCAGCAGCAACGTATGCGCACTTAATATATTATGAAAATTGCACAAACCTCATAATTTTATTTGAAATGGAATATTCTATTGGTTCATCGCTCGATCATTGATTAATTTCTTTATGTTTTCTTAACATGAACAGGGAAACTGGATTTCCTGTGTCTGAGGGAAGTAACAAAAGTCCAGGTAAACCATACACACAATTGCTTTCCAAATGAATACCACTCATGAATATATGTAAACATTAGATATGCTATGTTTTTTATTGAATGTTCATACTGCTACAGAGAAGCCAAGATTCGGGACTGCAAGTTTTCTAATTGATCTCGAGAACAAGAGATCCATCAAGGTACAAATTGATGCAATCTTTTGTTTATTCAATAGTCGAAACATAATTCGTAAACTATCTCTCATGATTATGTTAGACATCATAAGTCTGATGCATTGTCATCAGTTATAAATATATGGTTCAACCAACCACATTATTTGCTTGTTTATAATATTAGCTTGTTTGGTCATGAGAGGATAGTTAGAGAAAACTTTCAATTCTCTATGAAAGACTTGGCTATTCTTGATCACTTTTCTCCTCTAATTCCTCACAATTGTTTGAAGTCTTGATGGTGTTCTAGATATATTATTGTAGTAACATGGTCTTCGCTGCAGGTTCTAGGGAAGAATGCTTTCCTTGGGTTGATTTTGACAATCTTTGCTGGGATTTGCTATTCCATCTTCTCGCCAGCATTTAATCTTGCTTCGAATGACCAATGGAATACCTTAAAACCTGGCGTTCCTCACCTGACTGTTTACACTGCATTCTTTTACTTCTCGTTATCTTGCTTCGTTGTGGCGGTCACCTTAAACGTCTGGTTCCTGTACCGTCCTGCATTGGACTTGCCCAAATCATCACTCAACAAATATATATCAAACTGGGAAGGTAGAGGCTGGGCTATGTTGGCAGGGATCATATGCGGTGTTGGCAACGGGCTCCAGTTCATGGGAGGCCAAGCTGCTGGCTATGCTGCAGCTGATGCTGTTCAGGTTGGTTATACATAGATCATGATAATATAATTAACAATTTTCCATTGTGCCATCATAGTGATATTATAACTAATTTACAAATCCTTCAGTACTATACAAGTATTTGATATGGAATTGCCTAATGTATCTTATTGAATTTTATTCAGGCACTTCCTCTAGTGAGTACATTTTGGGGAATTGTCCTGTTTGGAGAGTACCGGAAATCGTCGAGCAGGACATACACATATCTTGCAGGGATGTTGATAATGTTCGCGATCGCTGTCGGTGTTCTCATGGCATCAGCAGGGCAACGAAAGCATTAATGATGTGTGTTGAAGTATACTTGATCTTCTTTGTAAGTAATTGGTTACATCTTGGTATGGTGTTGAAGAAACCATGGTATTATGACATTTGGTTCTAATGAGTCTCAAGGAACTTGGTGATGTTGTTCAACTTATATGTTTTAGCCATCACTAAAATAATGAATCGTACAATATAACTCCTTATGAAGACATCTTAGGGTATTATTGTACATAAATTTTATGTTTATGCCTTGGCCGTTTGCCTGTTTGGCTTAGCATTTTGAAAGTTTGTAAATAGATATATATCTATATTTATATACTAGCAAAAGGGTAAAATGTATTCTTCATTTCTTTCGTTTTTTATCGAATCGTTTCAAGCTTGTAATTTCATTATTTATTATTTATGAATTATTTTTAATGATATGATATTATTAATTGTTTTATTTGTATTGATTTGCTTATTAATTGACTCTTAATCGTCCTTGCATTAATACTCTCATTAATTCTTACAGTTACATGATATAAATACAAATGGTTTTTCATGATTATTATATTAATTAAAATTATTACTTTATAATATATAATTTTATTACGTTGTAATATAGAGATATGACCATGTGCACCATTTAAGAATTAATTAAAACAATTATGAGTTTATACTTATAGTATTTTTTAAGCAATTTATATAAATGTCTGATACTATGCACTTCTAAAATATGATAATGATATTAGATATTTTACATCAAAATATGTGAAGTTAAAACTTTACATAAATAAGATTCTGAAAAAAAAATTGAATTTTTAATTCAGGTGGAAATTTTAGGGGATAATTATAATTAATTTAAATGATAATATTATTTAAGTAAATTTTTTTTTTCCAAATTACATTTATAATTACAATGAAAATTGATATTTATATGGAAGAAAATTTCTCTGAGAAATCGGGGTTAGGTATGGAGATTTGCAGAGTGATGCGATAGCGAGATACTTAAGCGAAGCAGGACTCGAGGTTTTTAAAATATCTTGGCATCTTTATCTTGCTGTATTAAATAAATGCCGTTTTTCTTTATTTTTGGTAGAAATTTATCCTCACACTTTGGCAAAAAATTTAATTTTAAATTCTCTAGATTGTCTAAGTATTTCAGATGTTGAAATATATAAAAGTAGATTCTCTTCGAGTTAAAGGTAAGAAATTTATTTCTAACTTGGTTTTTGACATAGTTGACTTTTAATGGATTGAGCTTTTTATAATTGAATTTTATGATAAATTTTACTTGGTTATAGGTTACATGACGTATATAATGATGTGATTAATGTTGATTTAGGGAATCGTTGAGGGCGTTACTGGTCTAGTTGACTTTTAGCTTTTCGGTTGACTTTTTATGTGGTATTTTATAAAATTTCAAATGTAGGAGGTTATATTGGGACGCCCCATAGTTGTTGTGATGTTCAATTGTTGGTGATTTAAATTAGACCAGGGGATTATGTTGAAAAAGTGTGAAGCTGTTTGAGAGTACTTAATTGATGATATTTGAATATATAGGTTATTAATTATATGGGCTGTTGATTAATTCAAATGACTTACTAAGTTGATTAGTAATGATTAAGTAATAAGATAGAAATTTAGCGGGGGGATATGGAGTGATTTGTGTCGATAGAGTTATAATCAGATAGTTTATCAAATCGGGGTTAAAATTTGTTTAGAATGTTCCCAAGAGTTGGTTATATATACACCGACAGCAGTATATATTAAAGTCTTGATGATTATAATTTTACGGGGTGTTGTTTTGAGGCGTTGATGTGGAAAGAATGATTACGCAGTTGTCTTTTAAAGAAGGGTTTCGCAGTGGTGCGGAGGTGAGTACTTATCACCGCTGGGTGTTGCTTTGCGATACCCCGATTTGTGATATACGTATTGTGTTATGATTATGAGAATGATATCTGATAATTGTTGTGTTAACTATAGTTATTGTGTTTAAATGGCGTTACGAAGATTCTTTGGAGGTGATAGCGAACTCAGAAGCATATTTACGAATTATGTGGCACTTGGCCAGCTTATTATATTATGTGGCTTTTATATAGAGGCACTATTTAATACGTTTAGCCAGCCTTGTAGGCACTTTTGATATGTTGTGGCGCTTTGTTGGCGATTGTGATTGATTCACGATTGATTAGATGTTTTAGGCGTAATATACATATCTGTTTGGGGCTAAGTAGTTGTTGCATAGTTATGCATGAGTTTGAGGCCTTGATGCTCCCGAGGGGGTGACCTACAGTTAGGATTACGAGGGGATTAGGTGACTCTGTACGCTTGCGGGATATATGACAGTATTGGCGCTTATCTTTAGTGTATAAGTGCGATTGTCGCGCTTATCTTGAGTGTATAAGTGTGATTGTTTTTATCTTGTGTATAAGTGCGGAACAATGCGCTTTATCACGTAATGTATAAGTGCTGATTAATCATATACTACGTGGCCATAAAGTGTTGATTGTGCTTAACTTATCTTGAATATATAAGAGCCCGGTGTGCTTAATACTTAGTGTATGAGTGCGGTTGGCGCCCTTATATTCGGTATAAGTCTTGTGAATATCGATTAACGAGGTAGACGGATTTAATTATCTTAGCATTAGAGGTTGATATCTTGGTGGGGTTATGAGAGATATGAAGGTTTGATGGTAGAGTTTTATTCGTTGTTAAGTCTTCTTTCTAGGGTATTGTGTTCTGCTGAAACCTTTGATATCTACGTGTATTATGCTTTTGAGACTTCTTTTGGGATTACGATGCTTATGGCTTGCGATCGAGATAGTCTGCTGATATATGTGTATTTCATTCATGTGTGGCTACCATTATATTTCTTGTCTAGTTCCGATATGGGTAAAGTTCGCTTTTTGTGTTAAGTTTAAAACAAGCTTGACTACGCCCACTTTCGCGTTGAAGGCGGCATTTCTGTTGTCATTAGGTTATTGGCCAGGCGGTTGAACTGAAATTGTTTGAGAGTTTTTATTCAGGGAATCTCGCGGTCGATTTTGATGTGTTTGTCATTGTTTGATTGTTGTATTCTGGCTTTAACGCCGAATTTGTTATTCGTTTGTGATCTAGGATCTGGTGTCTTGTAGAACTATTGCAGCGTTACTTTATTTTGGGATATGTTGTGTGTATATAATCTTATGGGTTGGTTCGTTTCGATGTCGGTGATGGTTATAAATTTTAACATTTGATTTTGAGGAAACTTAATTGTAATCGCGTTTTTGGATATAAGCAATTTAAAACTAAAATTAAATCAGGTTCTGGTATTCTATTTATTCGGTTTATTTCTAGGCCTGGGGAGGCGGTATAATTCTAAAAACTTCTGGATTGAAATTTTGAAATATTTTTTGCTGGAATCCATCAACTATAATATATGTGAAAAAGAAGGAAATTAACCTATATATATAATAATATTCAAATGACCAAAAGGCCATGATATTAATAATTATAAAAACCAATGAACTACAAGATATTGTCAAAATAAATTTTGTAATTGTTTTGAATTAAAGTAATACAAATCATAAGTAAAAAGAAGAATGCAATTTAATTCCAAATTTTATTATAAATAAAAGTTTAGTTTACTGATTAAATGTTTAGATCAAATGAGAGAAGCTTCAATTATATGACTTTGATTACAGGTCTTTATTTTACAATACAAAAATAATTCATATTATCAAAGTACTTTATGATTTTGGTATTATCTTCTTTAACCTATTAATATAAAAAATATAAGATTGGTAATTTATTCATGATTATGTTTTGTGCTTAAATATTTCCTACTGTAAGGAAATACACTACTATAGGAATTCAAGATGATAATGTTAATGCATCAAGTATTTGATTAAAACTCGTGGTTAGAGTAACGTTTAGATATGATAATATAGGCATGGAGCATTTTACTATGTATCTTAGCGAAAATTTATAACATAGAGGTATAATACACAAGCTAATATTCAAAGAATAAACCATAAAGTTGTTCAATTAATGAATTTTAAAAATAATATGTTACCTATTAAGTGATATTAAAATAAGTTTGTTTTAGTAGTAATTATATAAATCATATGAAACAGAAATATAAATCAATGCATTTGAGTGTAAATTTGAGAGGTTTAAGTCTAAGATTGGTATTTATAGATGTCTTTGAACATATTAATTAGATTTATTCAGATTTGTCACCATCGTCAGCTTGGTCATGGTCCCTATTATGTGACTATGATGGGATGAGAGCACAGAAGAAGATGTCTTGGTATGAATAGTATCGATGGTAATAAACATGCTCTTCTTGCGCTTTGCATTTTTAGATTTGGATATTACATAAGATAAATTCAGATGACGTTAACTTTAAATGACTTTAATCAGTCTTTCCTGATTTTGCTTTTCAAACAAAGTATAATTCTTTTTTCTCTGTTTGAATTATCATTTCCACTGAAATTATGTAATAATATATAAACTTTTTGTTAGCAAAAGTGATGTGAGTTTGACATTACAACATTGTTGTGTTATTCTGAAATAATATAAAGCATTATTAGTTATTAAAATAAACTCCACATAAGGTTTTATAGCAGTTTCACGATGTAAACTGACACGTATAAACGTTGTTTTTAATTAGCAATTATCAGTTAATAAATAGATATTTATAAATACTACATATTGACCATATTTTTCTGAAAATAAATACATTAAAAGTTAGTTGAGTTCAGAATGATAAAAAATATTATTTATGATGGATATACTTGGATAATGAAGTTAATTATAAGAAAATATAATAGCATAATAAAAATTGAATAATTAAGAATAGATATTAATTATTTAGCATTTTACAAATAATATGCTTTGTAATGCTCTTAAATTTTTTAACTTTTTAAATTATAAGTTAAAGGAATCCTTTAGAAATTGCTAATTTCCGTTATTTGAAATATTAGAGGTACAAATAACTCTTATCTTTCATTAATTCTTTAATAACATATTTGAATAATCAGTCATGACGATGGATATGCGATATAAAAATGACTTCTGTTTAACGTGAGTAATAAAATAATACAAGAAACAAAATCAATGAATTGAGGCAGCAGCATGCTAATTGAAAAAGTAATAATATCATCTGGCAATGAAACTGATTTGTTTTACAACTTAAGACAACAATAATTATTCACATTACAACAAAAACTCCAAAGAATATAAAAGTATAATTTGTTGAGATTAGCCCGAGCCGCGTCGCGCCTCAGCGGTGCATGACTACTCATTGTCGTCTCAATTAAGTCGCGAAACCCTGGGCATAAAGCAACTTGGGAAATGAGGGGTCATTTAGCGAGTGAATACAATGTAAGTTAATACTGTGCTTGTCATTCTAATAAGAATAATTTAAGTCACCTTCTACTTATTCAAAGGTATGTATACGAAAAATATTTTACATATATTCTTTCGCCACATTATAAATCTTCTTAAATAAAACTTTGTGCCTTGGAATATAAACTACTTTGGCGTCGACAACTTCTCTGGCGATGCCATTGTCCTAAGCGAGGAGATATCTATACATATGTTATCTTTAGTATAAGCCCAATTAAATATAATATCTGCGCCAAGCACTTTGTAACTCTCAAACATGTATCTCGGCATCTGTAACTCAAGCATATACAATTCCAACCACTTCTCTTTAGTTCACGCCCAAGTCTCTCTTTCTAGTATTACACTCCCCTTAACATCTAAATGTTTATCACTTAAAAGTCTCGAATGTTATCATGTCTTAATACAACTTAAGCGTATATTTTAAAATCAAGATAACTTAAATAGAAATTATCTCGCCCAAATTCTTCATTTAGTCTCTGGAACTTACACTGATAGTATCGCGTAAATTGATTAGATCCCGGCTTGCTCATACTAACTGCGTTTGAATCCCAACTTTCCCTTTATATAAATATATCATCAACATCATCATAGATTAGCATGAGCGTCGGTTTTATAATTTTTTATACTGTATGCCTACATTCAAAAGTTACTCTCCAGCAATTGCTTGGGGAATTTTAAGGATGTATAGCGATTAATACCAACTGGATCCACAAGAAAATGCGATAATATTATCGATAAACAACGAGAGCCTAATTCGACATAATTTCATAAGAAGAAGCTGACATAAAGCCATATTCAGCCTTGATATCCCTCTATAGTAAATAAGTCATAAAGCAGATTCCACCAAACTTTATATAATTTAAAACGCTTTGTGAGATATACAAAGTCACCGATAAGGCTGCTAGAACAAAATCACGGAGACTCGGCGGCGTACCTGCAGTCGTGGCCAATCTTTACGTCTAATGCCTTTTATGCTTTCGATCCGTCTACTGCTTTGGGAATGGACGATCCACCCCAATAAACACATTTCTTTATGCGAGTATAAGGCCAGCAACACTCTTAGTAGTATAAGGCCCACGCCCGATAATGCACTAGCAAAGTGATCATAGAGGGGAGTCATACGCTCTCTTTATCACAGAAATTATAGAGGCCAAACCGCACTTATACATAAGTATACAAAGAGGCCAGCAGCTTTTATACACTAAGTATAAGGCCAGGCCAGCAACACGCTTCTGGTATAGGCCAAACCCGGCGCTTATACACTAAGTATAAGGTAATATATGGCGTCACATATCACTTGAGGAGGGAGAGTCGGCGCAACCCACTGATAAATCCCAAACCTTAGGGTCATATCTCTAATACTTTCGAAGTCACCTAAAGTCGCATAACTCCCTTGGCGCGCTCGAAGCGATATATACTCTGCTCCCGAAACAACGTCAAAGCGCGCATAGAACATACCGCGTCATGCGTCAATCGGAACCGTAAATGATGCCGCAGTACAAAAGTGCCCGTAAGAGGCCACGGAGGAACACAAGAGCGTGGGATTGAGAGTTGACTATTCGCACCTGCGAGCAAATCTTAGTCTGCCACGGCTCATCATAATCTGTATCATGGCTGTTTAAAATGAATCGCGCATGTCGTACAATGATGATAGCGTGTATGCCGTTTCATAATCATGCAGCGATGTCATATTGCCGTTTCTCACGTAATCTATACCTGATGACATGTATACCGTTCACCCTCATAATCTTCCACGATGACATATTCAGCATGATTTAAAATGAAGCGTGTCGACAAGCTTTTAAGTGAGATAAATCTTTCGCACCAGTTGTAATAAGAAGCGCTTGTCTAATCACGATCAGTGTCTTTCGCGTTCGCGTCTGTCAAACATAGAATCTGATTCTTTATAACGACAATTTTTTAAACTTATCTTGAATTGATTCATTTTTAAGATTTTAGTTACAAATTAACAACTTATTATGAATTTGGTATGTTTGATGACAATTAAAAGATATGGATGCAATTTCAACTCAAAATCGTATTCAGCATCAGTGCTGCTAGTGATTTGATTTCTGCGATATATCAACTTTTCCAGCTAATCAAACCCATTTCTAGCAGCAAATATAAATTCCCAGAAGCCCTAAGTTTTTCCAAAATTTGTAAACTAAATTTCATATATATTTCTATAAATGATATTTTCCACCTCGAGGCAATCTGCAACTAAGTCCAGGTAACATGTTTATACTCAATGACGTTTTAGAAGAATCATTAAATTTCCAAAAGTCAGCCTAAACGTCCGGGGAATTTCCACCAGACAAGTAGAATTTCAACTCGAGGTAACTAATTTAGGCACGAATTGATTGTAGTACGTCAATTACAAAGTCAACTCCATGAAACTCACAGTACTCAAAAGTTTTAGAGCCTTTCTTACATTGAATCGAAGAGAGGGATGATGAGGCTTCTGAAGTCCGAAGAACTGCGAGATGGAAGAAATTGAAGAAGACTGAGGGGGGGGGATTGGCTCGCGTCGCAGGAGAAAGAAGAAGGTTGTTAACTGCTTTTGGGCTTTCTGGGTTGGTTTTATGGACACAATGGGTTCAACCCGCTAGTTTTTTAATGTGAAAGCAGATGTCATTTAATTCATTGATCTTACCGGTTTTAAGCTTATGCAAATGACCAAACTTTCCATAACGTCTTGTTCTACGCTCGAAGATTATATTTACCTTTAAAGAATAATATCATTTCCATTCGATTACAACTTTAAATTCTAAATCTCAAGATTATATATGGGCCAGGCAGGTCGTTTGTAATATTTTAAATGATGACTTTGGGAAATTTTTATTTCTCCCTCTAAAATGCCTCCACACTGACTGATGCATACTATTACAGTAATATTTAGTACGGGTAAAGGTTATTACATTCTTAGTAATAAATATATACACATATACAATTGGTTGTGTAATCTTTCCGGCCAGATTTGCGATTCATGATGTAAATTAAAAATCTTTTGTGGAGTTGTGTAATATTAATATGCAAAAGTACTTTGCTCGAAGAGAGCGGTTTACAGATTCATGAAAATGAAAAGTACTTTAACTAAGGGACAAAAGTGTAAAGATCAAGATAAGAAGTTGGATTTGAAATCCTTTGTGATATTAAAAAAAGGAAATAAATTTTTTTGTTGCGTGATCAGAATTAAATTTAAGCTGGAATGGAGGGAGTGATGAATGAATTGAAATATATATTTTCATAGAATTATTAAGTATTTTAATATGTAAGTGATCAATTTAAACATTATTGTTTCACCCAGGCATAAATTGAAGAAAAATACTTTATTTATTTCTGATGGCCAATAGGTATATCTTCTTCTTAAGACATGATACAATAAATATATATACACACATCTATAATTGGTTATTAATTATCATGGAATAAAAAATTAAATCCTATAAAATAATATAATTAACTTTTATATGAAGACAATTATTCAATTTAGATATTCGATTATATTCGTTTATATATAGTGATAATTATTTTCTTTTTAATAATTAGTCGATGATTTATATGTATTTGTGCATATGTAAAAATTAAAAAGCCATTCAATATACTAAACGCTCCTTGACTTCCTAATATACAATATCTCATATATAGGAAACATAAATGTATTCTGAGTATTTATAATGTATAGATTGAAATCGATAAAAAATGAAGTAGTAATATAATGTTTGATTTTTAATTGCGGTATAACTAGAACCTGTAACAAAAAAAGAAGCGGCTCTATATTAACATTCATTTACACATTCATTTAAGTAATATATTTTTTTGTTACTTACATTTATTTTTGAACGAAGGATTAATATTATATATATTAGAATGTTATTTGAAAGTATTAGGTGTAAGCATCTAATTGAGAGAGATTATATCTGACAGTGTACTTGATGATAAAAGTAATATTTTATATATGAAATAATTTATTTGGAGGAGGCGATATGAATTAATGGCTTAAATATTCTGAATAAATAAACTAGAATTCAAGAAAGCAAAGCGAACAAGAACTAATAATAAATGAAAAGATTGTTTTAATTTTTCTAGGACAAATGTAAGAAAATGACAGTATTTAAATTGATATTTGCTTTTTGAAAATTTAATAAAGAAGTTATCGATCATGATAATTAGTCGAGTTATCACTGTCGCTATTTGATTTATTTTTTTATTGTTTTTTATCTGTTTTGTTTAAAAAATTACTTATGAAGATATATTTTACTATACCGAGGATGTCATCTTGAGTATTTTATAAGGTTTCATATGGATGTATAAACTTGTATGTCTTGTGTGTTACAGATGATGGTTAAATAACAAATTTCTAACTAGTCGAGACCGAACTTTATAAAGTCTGATAGGACTTGAAGTTAGTCGAGTAAAGGATTGGATCGCACTCGATTGGAGATTTAATCTTACAAATGGAGTTCGAACTCAATTATTGGATAAAGTCGATCTAGTTTGGCAAAGACGTCAATATTCAATCTTACAAATGACGTTCAAACTCAACTATTGGCCAAAATCTATCTGGTTTTGCAAAGACATAACAATTAAATATTTTGAAGAAAAACAAGTACTGTATAAGTTTTGGAGATTCAATAAAAGGAGAAAATTAAATATTTTGGAGAAGAGCGAAAAGGGAGACACTTATAAGTTTGGAATTCAAAAAAGAGGGTAAGGGGGCACGTTAAAGCCAATACGCTAGAAGGAGGCTTGAACCTCCGATGGCGCTGTGGTGCTGCAGCTCTAGCCAACTGAGCTATTCCAGCTTATTTGTCCACGTCCCTAATCTACTAATATACAGACTCTAAGACATTAATCAAAATTACCCTACAAAACCTACCACTACAAAAATGCATCCAAATGCATGTATTTAAAATGTTAATAGTAGTTTAAGGTATTATTTATAGACTATATTAAAATTACATTGAAACTTTGTATTTTTTGATACATGTTTCTCAAAATAATCAAAATACTATTATTGACATAATCAAAATATATTAGGTATTAGAGGAGGCGACACCAAGCTGAAATAAACACGGGAATCACTTGTCTTTTGGGCTCTAGAAATGAGATCACTTACATTATATACTTAGCGGCAATATATAAATAAATAGCAATATATAAATTTAAAAATGTTTAAATTCGATAGGTATTCGGTAATTCGTTTTAAAGTTTTGTTACCCAAAAAAATAAGACGATTAAGAAATTAAATTCACTTGTACTTAATGACATTCTTGACAAAATAAATGATATTTTTTTTGACATCTAATTTTTAAAAAATTATTCTCTATGACTTTAAGTGACTTTATACACTCAAATAAATTGAGTATTGAATGATGAGGAGTGTGGATAATTATGATTCCGATTTTAAATACAACCAATTATATTCTGGAGTTTTGGTGTGATTGGGTATTAGAGATTAAAAATTACAATGTAGATAAGCATTCTTTGTAGCCTTTGCTCGAATTTGTGTTTGTGGCTTTATTTGTTTGCACACATTAAAAAACAAAATATTAATAGTTTTTTTTCGCCAATAACCATGTGGGGCCCCCACTTGAGGATGAGCGCATTACTTGTAATCGAGCTTGACATGCTTGGCCCAGGAGGCTGATATTAGAGTTGAGAATTTTTTAAAAGTCCCAACTCCTCAGTTTTAAATTAATCTTTCTCAATCACTTAAAGATTGTCATTTGATTTTTTGAAACTTTAATAATTCAGGCTTTATTTACATAAATATTTTTAGTTTTGTGTTTGTATAATATTTATTGGCTCATTTAGCGGAAAGAATTTAAAATGTATTTTTATTGATATATTTTCCATAAATACTACCAAAACACAAAATATATAACGACTATAAGGGTGTCATTATTAAAAAGTCGAAATGAAATGTGGCTTGATGTTTTTGGAGACCCGAAGGTATTAATATTTCGAAGGATAATATATTATTATTATAACAATTCTCAAGAAGCATTCATCTCTTTCTTCTAGAAATTATGGAGATTTGGATTTAAACTAACTGCGTTTTAAGGTTTTGTCTTAAGGAATAACACGCTTTCGTTTTTATTTAATAAATAACGCCTCCACTTGCGAAAGTCCTAAAATATAAACCCCTTTATCTGCTTACCGTTTCATAAAATTTATTTTACCGTTTTACATTTTCGACAACTATACAAGTTTTAGATTAGCTCAAAACTTGAAAAAGATTGAGCTTTTTGAGCAATCTTCACCCAGTAAGTCTTGTCTTATATTTCAATTTTTTTTTTTTTCAGTTTCGTTTTTAGTTTATTAAGGATTCGATTTTGGCTTTTTTGATAATAAAAATTAAATTATGGTTTATTAAGTTAAAATTTTTAGGTTTTGATAATAAATTATTAAAAAGTTCGATTTTTATGAGGTTTTTTTAATATTAAAAATTCATGGGTATGTTGAAGATTACGGTTTTATTGGATTTTTTGATAATAAAGTCGTGTTTTGTTAAAGTTCAATTTTTTTGGTTTTTTGAGTAATACAAATTATTGGGTTTATTGAAAGTTAGATTTTCTTACGGTTTTTTATATCTTAAGGTGTTGGGTTTATTACGGGGTCTCGATTTTAGGTTTTGATAAAAAGTGCAATGGTTTGTTAAAGATTCGATTTTTTTGATAATAAAAAATTAAATAAATTTATTAAAAGTTTGATGATATTTTGATTTTTTATAATAATAAAAATTACTATTTGTTAAAGTTCGAAGTTACTATGTAATAGTAAAAATTCATGGATTTTGTTAAAGGTTCGATTTTTTTGGGTTTTGATAATATTATCCATGATTTCTTGACTATTTGTTTCTTCCTTGAGTTTTTATTGATTTCTTTGTGGTTTTCTATAAATTTCTTTAAGTTTTAAGAAGTATTAATTGTGAATTATAATTGTATTATGATTGTATTATGATGTATCTTGGTGTATTGATATATTATTATATGACGTATATTATTGTAATTGTATTGTGGTCTATTAAAATTATGCATATTCCGAGATAAAAGAAACTTTTTAAAGCAAATAGCATTACCGGGATCAATTTAATTGTTATAAAATCAATCAAAAATATAACAATATATTATCTTAGAATACTTAGATGGAATAAATGTGGCAAAGTTAACTTTGCTTGACTCGGCTTTGAATTCAATCTGACGGCCTGACTAGTAGTGCTCACAGTTGATCAGCGCTGAGGAAAAGGTTGAATCCTTGGAGCAAACCTAAAGCCTGTCCAATCTGACAGATTAAGCTTGAGCTAGTTTTACTTTAAATTAACTCGTTCATGATAAATTAAACAATGATTATTAATACATAACCTGCCAGTAATAAACGAGAGTTTAGCTTCAAAATGCAGTCAATTAATTAAAGCTTCACTGAGAGATAATAATTAATTAGTTTAATCAAATTCATATTTTTACACTATGGCGTAAAGATTCTGATTCGAGAACTCGTTGATTCCAATCAACTACGAATTTAGCAAGCGGGTTTAATTTCATTCATATGAAATAAAAAGTCAATGGCGATCCTTTAACAACTGTATGCTGACGCCCAGCCTCGAATAATAATAGTTGTACTCAATAATATAAAATGACGCATTGTTATACATAACTTGATTTATACGTTGATCTCAACGATCTATTTTTAACTCTGTATGTGAAAAGGCCGCATTGTGCTTCTGCGTTCTGCTATATTGAGCGGCGGTTTTGTCTCGTTTAACTAAACTAGTAAATGAATTATTCTGATAATTATTCATGATAGGCATAATTATTTAAAATGTCACGATGTTTAAACTGTATGATGTATTGTGGTATTATATTTATAATTGTGGTGTACTTGTGTCTTTGTAGTGTATTTATGAATTGTATTCAATTATTTATGATGTTGGAAATATGAGATATTATTGGATCCTCGCTAAATATGTCGAATTGAGCAATTTGATTGTACAAGCAGGTTACTATATTTATGAAATTATAAAGTTAAATATATATATATGTTGATTGTTGGACAATTGACATATTAGGATTAACTTCGTGTTGACAGTAAGGGGTTATGATGAACATTAGAGTCATACCGTAATCTATATATTGCCGCATAATGTTTACGGTGGCTTATAAATTAATATATTACTCTTGCATCGATGTTGTGGCATGAAGTCCTTTAGCGGCAACCCAGTCCAAACTATAATATACGATTATAGCCGAGGTTAAAGTGTAGCTATAAAGGGAAATATTAGGGCGAAATTCTAATTATGGAATTTCACCCACTAGTATAAATATGTAATAAAGGGGTTCAGGTGTAGCCACAGGTGCACAAGTGGGGCAGGAAAGCACGCTATAGGGTTAAGTTGATTGTCCTAACTTTGCATTTCGTTTTACTTTTGGTTTGTGTAAACCAAGGCGAGAAAGCCTCTTTTCTCACCCCGCTTACTTGTTGGTATCGCGCGAGGAAGAAAAACTTGATTTTCTTCTTCTTGACCTCACTTTGTTCTTAACTTTTAATTTTAGTAAAAGCAGGAGTTTGATGTGATATTGGTGTGGTGTCTTGAGAGACAAGCCTCTTTGGTTGTTGGGCATGGTTTTATTAGAGCAGTGACTTGGCAGTCTAAGGTACATAATCTCCCTTGGTGAATTAATATTTTATAATCTATAAAGTTCTTTAGTAATCTAGTTTGGATATTGTTATTTTTTAATTTGTAAAACTGACATATATAGATAATGTTTCCCATTGTATATCTGGGAACTTTATGAATACAGTACGAGTCCATCGGATAAGGTCCGCCTTGATATTGCATGTATTAGATGATTTCAAGAGTTGGGAAAGTCTCATTACATAGAAAACTTCAATTAATATTAGAACATACAATATACAATTAAATTATATAAAACAATAGTTTTTTCATTTCTATTTCAATGTAATTTTTAATGATGTATACGTTACTATGTAAATATTTTACATGACAAGTATTACATTTTTACTCTATTTTAATATACAATATGAATTACGTTCTCGAAAATCTAGTTACCAGATTTCAATAAATAATTGTTTTATTTGTTCATAAATGGGTGAGAACTGTCATTCATGTTTTAGATTTCTTCTTCTAGTTTGTCTTTGATTACATTTCCCAAATTTTCTTACGACTTTGTTTCAACAAATTTTATTAAAAACATGATATTATTTACAAATATAAAAAGTAGGATCTGAACTTAAATTACCTTACCCAGAAATACATATCTACTGACTTGACGTTATACGCATACTACATGACTATACCTGCTTACTGTTTTGGCTAATGTTGTGTATTAAAGAATTTTTTATTTATTTAATTTTAAAATAAAACTCTTGCTTTAAAGGGAAAGATTCACCATTTGTATACGGGGTTTTTTGCTCAGTCTGAGGATCATTGTCTGACTTTGGATCTGGTTTGTTGACGATTTAGTGAGATCTTTGACTTGATGGGAAGCTTGTTGCTGGATCGGGGCGATTTGACCTGGCTTGTCTTGGTTGATTTGGATAGGAGCTCTATGAAGGTGGATGTAATATCACAGTGGCAGTGAACTTTGAAACGAGGCTTGGATTATGAGGTCAGGGCCAGGGCACTTAGCGGCTCATTCTAT
Organism: Lithospermum erythrorhizon; assembly: GCA_019722365.1. Lineage (NCBI taxonomy): Eukaryota > Viridiplantae > Streptophyta > Magnoliopsida > Boraginales > Boraginaceae > Lithospermum > Lithospermum erythrorhizon. The sequence continues at coordinate 2,635,120 of JADFUC010001683.1, forward strand.
TGGACGTGTATTGGACTTGTTTGGGTGCTTGGACTTGATCTCAGGTTTATATTAGACTTGATGGACTTAATCTGTGAAAATTATCTGCGGCCATGGGTCTCCCAAGTTTGTGCTTACATATTTTGGGTGGGAGCTTGGGGATGTTACAGAGTAAATTTGTGTAGTTGACGCTTACTACTTTGGCTTGACTAACAGTTGTGCTACTTTGTCTTTGGTGGGGCTTTATAGGCGAGAGGCTACTTTGTCTTTTGTGGAGGCTTGGTTTGGATGGGGAACTCGAGACTCTGCTGAAACTGCTTATAACGGCGCCCGGGAGGCATTTGTTCTTTGTAGAGATGTAGATGTGGGACTTAGTTGACTTGCAAGCATCTTCACATTAACTTGCTTGAGAACATTAACTTTTTGTAGATTTAATGAGATTTTGTCTCGCTTAGACTGAACATTAAAATTGCTCTGAAGCCTTTTATATATGTTTCTAGGCTTGCTACAAAAATGTATACTTGACTTGTTACATTTGCATTTGGTAATCAGTATGAAGGTTAGAGCCATTTTTGTTGATGGCAATGTCGATCAGAGCCTGAGGGCCTTTGGACTCTGGTATAAGGGCTAGCTATTGATTATTATTTAACACTCTCTCCAGACTTGATATGAATTAAAGCAGAATTTTACAGGTGACAATGCAGATTTATGAATTTTGGGGTGGATAAGTTTTAACGTTGAATTTTAAGGCACGATTTGAACAAATCGGATATTTAATATAAAATAATGTAATTTACTTGATTTGGAAACAATGACTTCTTGCTTTTCGTCTAGGGAGTGGCATTCTGCCTAGTTAAAGGCTATTTTGTCAAGTCTCGTTTGAGCCCATTAAATGCTTGAAAATTCAAATTTTATTTCGGTTTCACATCAATTCTATGACTAAAATCACCAAATTTAGGAACCTGTTTAGAGTTTAAAATTAAGTTGATATACTTAAAAGGCCTAATTTTAACTTCAATTAATTTGGGGGCTTGTTAATTCCACGGAACCGCACTAAATACAAAGGGTTTTTAAAACTAATTTGGGGCTCGATCGAGAACCACTAGCCACGTAGCATTTTTTTGGTGGCTCAGTTACTAATTAATTTGGTGCAAGTCGTCTTAATAATTTTAATTATTATTTGATAAATTTTCTATGCTGCACGAAAATAAGCGTCTCTGCTGATCTTGGCATTACATAAAATGTCGTTATAATGGCGATAAATGCAACAAATTCGGATGAAAATCATGCGTCTGAGGCAGCTATTCGTCATCGCTAAAACTAATGCAGATATTTGACGACTAGTAAGCGTCATTTGAAGCTGAACTGTCAAGCTATAACCATTATAAGCGTAGCAATTTGACATAAAGCCTGAAGCATGCAAATATCGCGCCGTGCTTAAAATTTAGCCAAAACACCACTTAATTAAAATTTGCCACTTAATATTAGCCACTTAATTAAATTTTATCAAATATGGAAAAAAATACTATATCACGCGCAATTTAAGAAGTAAGCTACACTTAATTATTACCCAACGCACTTAATTTTTAATAATTCGAAATATTGACATAACGAGAAAGAATAATAACGTCGTCTGCATGACAAAATGTAATGCGCCCTGAACATGTTGCTCTTGTATTAAAAGGGTAATTAATTAATAACTAAATTATGGAGAGAATGTGCGATATTAACATCAGCGCGACCAACGGTTTACATGTGAAACGTAAACTGTAGCTTAATATTAAAAGAAATAACGCAATTAAATATAATGCTTAATTTGAAATCGTCTGATAACGACATCATCGACTCATCATTAAGCCTGGAAACATATTACACCGCCCAATATTAAAATAATTAATTAAATATAATATAACATAACTAAATTGGAAATACGATACATAACTTCACAGTTAATAGAATTAAAAAAAAGAGCTATATTTTACATATTTTTATACCATTCTATTCATGGAATTGACATCATGAATCTTTCTGAGTCGGTCTGAATATTTATGAAAATGCCATAACGTCACGAAATATCACTTTCATTGAATTTATTTATATTTTATATTTTATATATTTATATTCTGAATTATGCCAAATTCCCCATTAGCGTCATGAATGACAGCTATAAATTAAGGTATTTGCTGTCATTGTTGTATCATAGCATGTAGATGAATTTATTTACATAATTTTATATTTTATATGAAACTTTTAAATTTTATAAGGTGAATTCAAAAAGCGTCCTGCAAATGTCACTTTCTAGGTGTTATTTAAAATATATTTTTTATATTTTATAAATTTATATTTCTGAGTGGAATTAAAAAGCTATCACATAAGGAATGACACACTATAAAAATTAAGATATTTTATATAGTATTGACATATTAATAAGCCTAGATGAATTGCCCATAACTTTATATTTTATTGCTTTAAAATTTTATAAAGTTGAATTAACGTCCATAGAAATATCACGCATAAATAAAATCTTAATATACTTTGATCATAGACATGTCAGCTCTGGATGAATTTATTTTATATTTTTACTGTTTTTATATGCTTTTTCATGATTTTATATAAGGTGGAATTCAAAAACATCATAAAAATGTCATCACAGTAAATAAACATGTTGCTTGCGAAATTCCATAATGTCATATGTCTTTTTGGAAAGCTAATTTCTATTGATATGATTCATTACATAATGAATAATTAAATAACGTACAAAAGCGAAGGTAGCCGCAAAGAATAACGAGGCGCAAAGCGGAGATGAAACTCCTCACTGTGATATCTCGCCGAATTCAGAATATTATATCAAATAACTCACTTTAGAAATTAAATGTTGGGCAAATGCGATATTTATTACAATGCTTAACATATCACAATGCTTAGATCTGATTTTTATGTAGTCAACGTAATAAATCTTAACACTACAAAATAATTATTTGTGTAAGTATGGGTGATGTGTTAGCCGAAATAGTGCGATAGTGCGGCTAAGTTCTACAACTTTTGGAGAATGCGATAATGTCATTTTGTCTTCTTTTAGTTCTTAAAGTTGTATTTTAGTCACATGCCCGTTCAGATTTAAATGCTACTACTTAAAGTTCTTGGCTTTTAATTAAAATTAAGCACTTAAAGATTCTGTTTTGAGCCACAGCCCAACATGCTCCAGTTAATCTGAGGATGTTAAGATTTAAAGGAAGCATTAATTTCTGGGATTAAGTCTTGATTTTTGTCTTGCATTTTATAAAAACTAAAGCTACTACGATATCTTATTGAAAATTAAAATATAACGATCACCCCATTATTGAGGAAGCATTCCACAATTAACTCTAAATTGAGACTACAAAATGGGACAACTCTAAATCTAATAAGTCTCATCCACTCCGTTATGACTTACCAAGTTGCAACCTATAACTTCATACGACTTGTACTTTGGATCATCCTACATTCTACTTCAAGTTTCAATCATTCAAAGGTCACTTTATTATATTTTTATTTTTTCTTTTATAAATATATTCGACTTTTTTATTACAAAAACTCAAATTCGAAACTTCATCATTAGTCATTGAGTATTATACAGGGATTAGTTGTTATACAAAGTTGATTGTTTTCTTGTTCTTGGAACGTTGACATTTTATACCAAATATTTCAGTTACTACTATGAGCTGAAGGGTTTTTTTTTATTGTATTACTTGATATTGGGTAGTTGAAAAGCTAGTCTTGGATCGTTTTTAGTTGATATTTCTGACTATGTAAGCTACTTGGGGGTGATTTTATCACGTTCTTGAATATTAGTTATATGTTTAAAAAGTGTTGATGATGGTTTTTTGTTTGTTTAGGAGTTGGAGGTGGAATGCAATGAGGTTTTTGTTTGTGTTTTTGGTGATTTTATGGTCTCAGTTGACTCTCCAAGGAGTAAATTCACATGGGGTGCAGCCACTTTCATTGATTTCAGTTGAAAGGACTGTTGTTGCCATTGATAGCAATGCTTACTTAAAAGCCTCCCCTTCAGTCCTTGGATCTAATGTAAGCTTCATTCTTGAATCTTAATGTGTAATGTAGTTTCTTTAATAGCAGGATGGACTAGAATTAGTTGCGAACAAGGCTTGTTCACGGGTGATAAGTCGAACACCCCAAAAATTTATGAAATGAAAAATGACATTGTAATCATATCTTTACGGTACTTTCTACATTAATTAATTACAATAATTGTGATTTTTGTGTTACCTTTATGTGTACATTATGGTTGTTCAAAAATTTAGATTTTATAAAGGATAATCCGAACAGCCAATACTAATGTCCTAGATCAGCCCCTAACTAGTATCTGTAGGGCTCTTTAGCTTTTTGTTTAGTTGTTTAATGTTAGTTGCATAGCCTGCATTGACAATGAAAATATTTGTGAAGCAGAATTTATATTAGTGATTCTTATGCATCATATATTCGCTTATGTTCTAGGGACAAAACAAAGAATGGGTCGTTTTGGAATATCATAATCCGAAGCCGTCAAGTGATGATTGGATTGGAGTGTTTTCTCCTGCCAATTTCAGGTATAAAATTTATCATCTGCACTTCCTCAAAGTTTTGCACATCTTGGTTCATCATTCATGCTTCCTTTTATATGTAAACTTTTGTATTGTATATAAAATTTTGAAGTGTAATATGGTTCTTGGAAAGTTCTAATGTCAATTTGCTAACTGAAAGTTTCCTTCCAACAATGTTCAGTGCATCAACCTGCACATCTGAGAATAAAATGGAATCTCTACCACTACTGTGTACAGCACCAATAAAGGTCAGCTTGATTCTGTTTGTTTAGGAACCACAAAAGCCGAAATTGTCTTAACTCATAATCTAGTGTTTCATTTCTACTGCAGTTCCAATATGCAAATTACACAAGCTCCAAGTATGTACATACAGGAAATGGATCCTTGAAGCTTCAGTTGATCAAACAGAGATCGGATTTCTCATTTGCTCTTTTTTCTGGTGGATTATCAAATGTATGGCTTACGTTTCTCCTCACACTGAACACTTTTTTTGCTCTGTGATTAATTTCGACTTTCATACGTATATGCGTTCCAATAAAATTGGGATTTACTCAAAGGTCTGTACTTTGACTTCCGTGCTCTGGAACAACCTACTCTTATATAGATCAGATCAAATTTAGTGACTTAGAGTACTTTTTTTTTTGTACTAAGCGTCCTTTTATAAATTCTCCATGTAGCTTTGGTTGGAAATGGTTTCATCAATTTCTTTGTACTAACTTGTCTTTTACTGTTTTCTTTACTTACCATTTGTCAGAAACGTTTTATAGTTTAAAGAATCTATCAATGATATGTCTTACTGCACCATCAATATCATAATGAATTCGTCGACAGTGGCAGTATCTTTAAACTGTTAATGTGTTAGTTATCTTTTGGTTGCCTAGAATGCTGTTTACTTCTCATATTATTCATTTTTTAAAGTTTGCATCTCCTTACCCTGAACTGCTACATTGCTTGATTAAATGCTGTATATACCAGTGCTTATATTATTAAATGGTTCTCAACTTTGGCAGCCGAAACTGGTAGCTATGTCACATAAAGTTGCCTTTGCGAATCCAAATGCACCAGTATATCCTCGATTGGCACAAGGAAAATCGTGGAATGAAGTTAGTCAACCTTTTGTCCCTTACTGTTTGAGTGTTTTTACCCTTTTTGTTTCTCCTTTATGCTTAGTTTAAGCTTCTCAACGGTTGGTGCTACTGTAAAATCAATTTTAAACTGAAAGTCCATTTCTTCAAGGAGTATGATTATATTTTGACCAGTTATAACAACAAATATGGTGCTCAGATGGCTGTGACATGGACCAGTGGATACAGTATCGATGTAGCTCACCCCTTTGTTGAATGGGGTCCAAAAGGAGGCAAACAGAGACAATCACCAGCTGGGACACTGACGTTTACACAGAGTACTATGTGCGGTGTGTGACATTATTTTCTTTGGCTTTCAAACTTGAATTGTGTTATTGATTCACAATAAATCATCTTCTTACGTCAAACATGGATTATTTAAATTCCAGACTTTGTCATGCAATCTAAAATAGCTAAGAATAATAGTGATATATCTTCTGCAGTCGGCATACATGAAGTTGCATAGGCAACTGTTTTAAACTCAGTTTTATCAAATCAGTTTCTCTGTTGATTGAAACGAATGAGCTTTCAAGGGAAAAGTACATCGCATTTTCTTTCAGTGAACTACTTTAGTTCTGTTAGCACTGTACTCTTTGTTACCTCCTAAGAAGGGACTTAACAATGAGACACTTGCTTAAATTCTAATTTTAATAATTTATGACTCACGCTAATCATATTATTATCAAGTGTAGGTCCACCAGCAAGAACTGTGGGATGGCGTGATCCTGGATTTATCCATACTGGTTTTATGAATGAGCTATGGCCGAACTTATTGTAAGATATCTTTCTCAATAATATAGGATATGAACAATTTTTAAATTTTAGTTTTTTTTTAAACATAAACTAAATTGTTGGTTTAATGTTACTTTTTACGGTCACTAATTTATATCTGGGACAAACTAATGTTTTAATAGTCATCTTCCACAAGTGCCACATACCAGCTAGATGTGTTTGGTTAATGTGGATGCAACAGTAATTTCTTTTATTTACATGTATTATAATTTTTAATCTATATCAAAAAATTGATGCATTGTGTGAGTTACGCTGATTTTATATGTTCAAATCACTTTCTAGATTTCATTTTCTAATGTTTACCCGAAAAAATAATACTCTATTCATGATGACATTCTTATGCTAAAAGTATTTCACATTTGTCCTGCACTGGGTATGCAGGTATACCTACAAAATTGGGCATAGGCTAGACAACGGCAAAATTGTTTGGAGTCAGGCATACCAATTTAGAGCACCTCCTTATCCTGGCCAAGACTCTCTACAACGTGTAGTCATATTTGGTGACATGGGAAAGGTATGAAGTTTCTTATTTTGGGCTTTGGGAAAAATTTGAACCCCTTGGCTTGAGATACATAGTTACACAACTAGTTACATTTTCCCCCAACAATCGTTCTAGAGTCTGGGTGTTTCCACTTTCCAGAGCATAGCTACATCAGTTCATGTGAGTACTATGGGTCCATGTGTTCCTGATGCCTAAGCTGCAGTTTTGTTCCTCCAATTTATAGGAAGAAGCTGATGGCTCAAATGTGTATAATGATTATCAACCTGGTTCCCTTAACACTACCGCACAGCTTACAAAGGACCTGGAAAATATTGATTTAGTCTTCAACATTGGAGATCTATGTTACGCCAATGGGTATATTTCACAATGGGATCAGTTGACTTCTATGATTGAGCCAATTGCTTCACAGGTGCCATACATGATTGCAAGGTCTAGTTATAGTTTCTTGATGTAACTTCAATATTTAGTGTGCATTATGCTTTGACTTCAGAATTCAGATTAATAAATAATTTCAACTACAGTGGAAACCATGAACGGGATTGGCCCGGAAGCGGTTCATTCTATCAGAACATGGACTCCGGAGGAGAATGTGGTGTACTGGCAGAAACAATGTTTTATTATCCTGCTGATAACAGAGCTAAAGTTTGGTAAGAAGACACATGATTTGCATTCCACCATGATTTTGGGTTGCATACCTGCTTAATCGTTCTTTTTCTGTGTTCATATTTGCTTCATCTGTGTTACTAAAACAATCTGGTGCTGGTACTAGATAGATACATATTCTTCAATCATGTGCATAAGAATTCAGAATTTTAGCAATGCTCAAAAGATAGCCTAAATGGTTTTGCTGCGATCTTCCAGGTACTCTACTGATTATGGCATGTTCAGATTTTGTGTAGCTGACACAGAACATGACTGGAGAGAAGGAACTGAACAGTACAATTTCATTGAACACTGCCTGGCATCAGTAGATAGACAGAAGCAACCATGGTTAATCTTTCTTGCTCATCGGGTACTAGGTTATTCTTCAGGGGACTTCTATGCAAATGATGGTTCATTTGGAGAACCAATGGGGAGGGCAAATCTTCAAAAGCTTTGGCAAAAGTATAAAGTTGATATAGTCATATCTGGTCATGTTCACAATTATGAACGGACATGCCCTGTATACCAGGTACTTGCGCTCTCTTCAACCTGATGATGGCTAGATGTGGGGAATCATTTACCTGTTGACATAACTAATTGAATACATTATAGGTCCTTGAGAGAAATTGATTTTATCTTTTGTTACCACAACTACAATTAACTGCACGTCTGCACCATCCATTAGGCTTGAAGAAACTTGTGGATAATAAGAAAACTTAAGATTGGACATTTGTTTTCCACTGACATAATGAAAATATGTACTCATGCAGAACATTTGCACAAGAAAAGAGAAAAGCTTCTACAAGGGAAGTTTAAACGGGACGATACACGTGGTAGCGGGTGGCGGCGGTGCAAGCCTAGCAGAGTTCTCCACTATCCAACCAACATGGAGTATTTTCAGAGATTATGATTTTGGATTTGTCAAGTTGACAGCATTTGACCATTCAAACCTGTTGTTTGAGTACAAAAAGAGCAGTGATGGTAAAGTTTATGATTCTTTCAAGATTTCAAGAGATTACAGAGACATCCTAGCTTGTACTGTGGATAGCTGCCCACCTACAACCCTTGCAACTTGATTGCAGTGTTCAGGCAAACTCCGACCGTATTCATTTTCTGCATACTTGCTGTTGTAGGCTGTAGCTGTATGGCAGCATTTATTTTACATGCATAGAATTAACAATGAGTGGAATAAGGAAGAATATCTTTAAGGTGTTTGGCATGTGTAAAAATTGCATTATTCACATTTTGTGTATTGAAGAGCATGGCTGTAAGCTAAAGATTCCTCCATTTTCTCGAACAAACTATGTAGCATGAATAGATTTTCAGCATTATATGATGACCGATTTGGAATGAAATACTTGACGCGATAACGATCACTGTTTTCTGGTTTGTGTTGTGGAAATAACTTTCACATAACATAAGCTAGTAGGGATATGAGGCATTCAGACAAGCGAGAAGATTTCTGTACTCTGTTCTATATTTTCCTTTACCCTTTCCTATGTCTACTTTTAGTTCTTTCAAACTTATTCATAATTGGAGTGACATAGCAGTTGCTGGATCGAAGCCTACTGAAGTCTGGATACCAGGTACTGGCTAATCTTTAATGGTCTTACTACTTAGAAATCTGATAGTTATAATTTCTCATAGAATTGTTTCTGTTGTTTTATGCCTTTGCAAGTCATGAGACGCCTTGTCTTCTATCAGGATATATTGAATACACAAAAAATCACATATTTTAGAAGTAGACAAAGAAAACAAATAATCAGTACACATATTTTAGAAAGAATTTTTTTTTAATGCTTCGACTACCATCTTAGGTTGAAGTTCCTGAATGTGATTGTTCTTTCCCATCAGGTGGATTGTCTACATATCTTCTCTCAGTAAAAAAGTAATTATGCAATCGATTATATTTGATCTTCCTTTACATTTTAAGAAAGTAGGGCTTTTACCTTAATATGTAAAGACATTTCCATTCATTGTTTTCTGTAGGCAGAAACAGGCTAATAAAATTTGTGGATATGTTAGTTTATTACTTGTTTAAAATCTCACAATATAGATTGAATACCACAAATTAGTTATAGAACACATGAAAAATCTGAAAGATGGGAAAGCGTCTGATGCATAATTTCTTTGCTAACATAGAGATTACCTTTTGTGCTACGTAATCTTCATCTTTCTTGCCATACATTCTTTGATATATAATAAATGCTGGAAGCTTGGATCATATGAGTCAATGCGTTTGCCTTATATATAGACTGGCCTACCAGAAGTGTATTTAGTTGTGCCACATTTGATATTAAATAGCACTTCTTATATGACATCACCAAATATAATTTTTAATGTGACCAGTTGTTACTTTAATTGTCTGTTGCTCAGAATGGTAATGAATCTCTTTGTGCACAACAAGCCTCACTACCTGAATGAATAATTAGCTGGCTAAGATTTTATCTCAACTCATGATCAGCCAGATATCTGTAGTTAATAGGGTCCACCATCGAGGATATCACGCGGACTTATCACACTGTAATTGATTGAACTATCAGAAAAATTAATTCCTTCTGAGAATACATAGTAAACCAGTGCCCACCAGAGGTGTTTCTAAAAATGGCATACCTTACTTAGAGGGGTATCACAAAGGATATTATCAGAAGATACAAATAATTAATTTACCTTGCTGCATCTTGATATTTTCTGTTATTCAGTGTGAAGTTTATATGAGCCCAATTTTCCCTCATTCCTAATAATAAGAAGTCTCTATATCGTGAATCTCTGCCAAACAACGAAATGCAGTATGTATACATACCATGAGTTTGTTCTCCATGTTTGAAAGTATCTTCTTTGTTTCATCTGTGCTCTGTGGCATTTTTACAGAGCAGGTGATAATACTAGAGTTCAAAGAGCCTTCGTCTGACTCTGACCCCTTTAACTTGTTGTCAAGCTGGACAGAGAGGAATGATAATAACTGTACATGGATTGGTGTCTCATGCTATTACAATTGCAGTGTTGATGAGCTACACATATCCGGTAACTTTTTACTATCTCCTCGTTGCTCTAAGAGTTTTGGGATTCCATTTCATCACTTCTGCATCAGAAGAAACCTTTCTGGTATAGATAGAAACTTAGTGGGAAACTTGCCTCCAGTTACCTGGGAGCTTTCTGAACTTAGCGTGTTGTCTCTTCCATGTTATAATTTTACTGGTGAAATAGTAGTTGGAATCCGGGGCTTAAAGAATCTCAAAGAACTAGTTCTTGAAGGAAATTTCTCAGTATGTTTTGTTGGCAAGTTTCCGGCTTCTCTGGAGAAGTGTAGGGACTTGAGGACTTTAAGTTTAGCAGGAAATATGACAACTGATGGCATTCCAGGGATTGTTGCTGGCTTTAAGCAGTTAAAACAAATCCAATTATCGTATAACATACTAGTTTCCCCAATGGCTGCTGATTTTGGCAAGCACTTCACTAATCGTAAACATCTAGATTTATCAGTCAACTGCTTAGAAGGGGCTCTTCCACTGTCACTAGGTAACTGCACTCAGTTAACTACACTTTTATTGTCTTCCTATGCTTTGAATGGAAGGATCCTCCACAAATTTGGTAGGCTAAGAAGGCTTGTTCTCAATATTTCTGGAAACGGTCTTAAAGGTCCTGCATTAGGACTTGGTAGGCATGTTAAGTTGCCCATTCGCAACATTTTGACCCACTTTGCTCATACCCGAACCGTACATGATATACTAAAACATTTAGTTCAGTATCCTCCATCTGCTCCAGCTCCTTTTGCATCTGTTCTAGTAGCTCAGAAATGCATCAATGGGTCACACCAATGTGACGATTCATTGCCTTACAACGATGAATTTACATCTATTGTAGCTGCATCAATGCTACTTTCTGTTCTTCTCCTTCTAGTAGTTGTATTCATTTGCCAAAGGCTTGAAGGTTCAAAGTTAATTGAACAGATTTCAGAACCATCAAAGGAGGTTACAATTCTCAATGACATTGGTGTTCCTTTGACATACGAGAGTGTTATTCGAGCAACTGCAGATTTTTCTTCTGCTAACCGCATAGGTATTGGTGGATTTGCCACCGTTTATCGTGCAGAAGTTTGCTCAGGTAATGTAGTTGCAGTCAAGAGGTTCTCACCTGCACGACAGGAAGGAACATTTCAGTTTCTTACAGAAGTTAGCATCCTTGGAAGGCTAAGTCATCGAAACATTGTTACTCTAATTGGTTTCCACGCTAGTGCAAATGAGATGTTCCTCCTCTACAATTATTTATCAGGTGGTAACCTGGAAAAGTACATTCAGGAAAGGGAAGAAGTAGGGTTCTGTTGGATCAAACTCCACAAGATTTCACTGGACATTGCTAGTGCAGTTTCTTTTCTGCACGATCACTGCACTCCACAGGTTTTGCATCGAGACATTAAACCGAGCAACATTTTATTGGATGATGATTGTAATGCATGCTTATCAGATTTTGGGCTGTCTAAGCTCCTAGCCAGTTCAGATGCTGATGCACAGGCCGAAGTAGTGGGAACTTATGCATATATCGCACCAGAATATGCAACGATGCTTCAAGTGTCAGATAAGATTGATGTTTACAGCTATGGGGTGACACTACTGGAGTTGATGTCACGAAAGAGAGCTTTAGATCCTTCATTTCAGTCCTATCAAAATGGGTTCAACATTGTTTCGTGGGCGCGCTTGCAGACTAACATCGGCAATGAAATGGATATATTTTCTGTCGTTCTCTGGGAGGGTGGACCTCGATGTAAGCTACTTGAAATGCTTCGATTGGCTCTCATGTGCACCGCTGAATCCCCTACTGCAAGGCCAAGGATGGCGCAAGTTGTGGAAATGCTTACAGCATTAGAGCCCGGTACTTGCTGAATTATGAAGAATGCTGCTTGATGTATGTAACAACTACAGCCATAGATTGGCATTGCTATAACATAATGACCAATCTTGTCAACTCTTTTTTGTTATCTTATAGTGTAAGAAATTCTTTAAATATGAACTTTGACAACATAATGAAACCAGTTTTTTCAATCTTTGCTTTTGTTTCCTATACATTGCAATCTTACTACTTTTTCTTATGTCAATGTGATAACTCAATTTGATAAAAATATTGGGATTACATCCTAAAATCAATTGACAATAGAGGAATAGTCGAAAATTTTATATACATATCGGGAAGAACATCAAGCACTAATATAGGACTTGGGATATCAAAATCCTCTTGCACTTATTAGGCCAAATCGAGTCAAGTAATAGAATTAGGACTTCGTAGTTCAATATCGAGCCAAGCTATGAATGTATAAATCAACAGAGTTATCGGGATCTAATATACACACACCCAAATAGTGTTTTTAGCACTAAAATGACTATTTTACCCCTGAACATAATTTCTGTAACTACCACACTTACAAATAGGGGGCAAAATAGTTATTTCACCCCCAAACGCTTACTGTTTTGGTGTGTTTATAACAGCTCGCCTCGGTTTGGTCAATTGAGTTGAACAATGTCATTGAGCATTGCATTGGGAACTTCTGTTAATTTGATTATTGATTGAGAAATTTATGGCAGGCGATGATTCATCAACAAGCCAATCTACCTAATTCTGGAACTCGATTGGTACTACTATCTATACCACATATATAATCATGATACATGTTTATATGTAACATTAGACTTGCTAGTTTTAAACGGATAACTGACCCCTAGTAAGTTTCGATTCAACGAACAGTTTATCTATTTTTAAATCCGATTTGAGTTCGCTCTTTTTGTTTCCTTATCTGGTAATTCATGATTTGCTTCTTTTTCTGTCCATTTATAACTATGCGTTTATAATAAAATCTTCAAGAAATAAGTTCAAGATCTAAAAAGAGGACACACATATTCGGGGGTGCTACTAAAACAAATGCCTAAAGGTTACACTATATCCACCACATAATAGTAAAATTAAATAGACGAAATGACTACTTTTTCCCAAGTTTAAAGTTTCCTCAATTACTACACTTAAAAATATACTTTCACCCAAAACCCTAATTTGTAGGATATAACAATTCAAAGTGTCTAAACAAACACGGGTATTTTACGCCAAGGTTTATCAGACGTGATGGTGAAAACCAAATTCATTAAAAATCATCGCTGAGGGCAAAATGTGAAAAATATATAAGAGCCCCCGGCGAGGATCGAACTCGCGACCTTTCGCTTACGAAGCGAACGCAATACCACTATGCTACAGAGGCTGTTTTCGACCATTTTGATTTATTTCTCGACACAACCCTGAACAGAGCTTGTTGTCAATAACAATATATTTTATCATTTTAATCATGTTTTAGATTGTTGGATCTTATACATTTTACTGAACCAAGTCAACTACCTTTTCTTGTGCACAAGTTGTTTGATTAAAATATTTTTCACAATCAGATGTAGTAATTAGTAACATCATGTTGTTACTAGCCAATAATTTATGTATAATCTGGTAACATTGAAGCTGAAATTTTTTGACTGTAAAATACTGGAATTCAGGAGAAGAACATGTAACAACAAATATTATAAAGTCAACTGTCTGTTTTGTATATTTTATCATTAAGGAAGAGATAGGAGGTGGTTTTTATTTAATCAAGAAAAGCATCTTATTATACAGATCAGATAATAATTTCAGATGCTGGTACAAAAATAATAATATGTTCAATATAAATGGACTCCATAAACATTTTATTGTATTGTTTAAGCAAACAATGATTATTCTTTCATGTCTTCTCATTAATGATGTTCATGTCTCCAATAGAAAACCAACTAGTTAGCTGATCCATCATTTCAGGTATGTCAAAACATAACCATATAGAATGTTATTAGTGAAAACTAAGCTTTATTTGATATGTTCAAGATTATGTTGCTCTACTCCAATTTCAAATGGATAATTTATTCCAGATATGAGGTTATAATGAATGGACATTGAGCAGTATTCAGAGATCCAACATGCAAATGGTTTCCCTTTTTTGTTCCATTCCATTATTTCCAAAGAACAACAACATTCATGCACTCTATGTACTCAAACTTCTAGTTTGCATTACATTTTCCTCTGCTTCATCCTGCAGCCAAATTGACCTCGATTCTTTATTGTCTTTTGCAGATGGCATTTCTAGTCCATCTCCATTGAACTGGTCTGTTTCTGTTGATTGTTGTATGTAGGAAGGTGTAGTATGGGACGAAGATAATCGAATTTCCAGTCTATTGCTACCCTCCAGGCAACTTCAAGGGACTATATCTCCATCTTTAGCGAACGTCACCAATCTATCTCGGCTTAACTTATCAAACAATCAGTTCTTCAGCCCTCTTCCGGATATATTTTTCAAATCCTTGAGCTATTTGCAGATCATTGACTTTAGCTATAATCGTCTAAGTGAGGGGTTATCAAATTTTGATAAGTTACCATCAACAATTCGTAGTGTAAATATATCCAGCAACAAATTTATCGGGAGATCCATTTTTCATTCCTGGAGGGATCAAGATTTTTGGTAAGCTTGAATGCAAGTAACAACAGCTTCACAGGGTTGGCTCCTGCTTTCATTTGCAGCATATCCCTTTTCTTGAAGTTTCTTGATTTGTCGTTCAATTTCTTCGTTGGAAAAATGCCAAAAGGTTTCGGGGAGTGTTTGAATCTGTTGACATTGAGGGCAAGTTTCAATGATCTCTCAGGGCCTCTGCCTGAAGATATTTACAACATATCGACATTCAGAGATTTATCGTTGGCAGCTAATGGACTATCCGGAGAGCTAGATCATCGCGTTTCAAACCTCTTGGAGTTGAGAATCCTATCACTTTATGGAAATGAACTTACAGGTACCATCCCTGAAAACATTGGTAGACTTAACAAATTGGAAAATTTGCTTCTCCATATTAACCAATTAAATGGTACCATCCAATTATCTCTAGCCAACTGTTCTTCCCTGAAAATATTGAACCTGAGGGTGAATAATCTTGGAGGTGAATTGACGGCATATAATTTCTCTTCACTTGTCAGACTTAGGACAATTGACCTTGGCGATAACTCTTTCACTGGTAGCTTACCATCTACCCTTTTCTCATGTAAGAACTTGGCTAATATCCGCCTCTCAAATAATAGTCTGCAGGGAGGAATCCTGCCTGAGATTCAAGCGTTTGAATCCCTATCATTTCTTTCCCTTTCCAGAAACAACTTCACCAATGTCACGCAAGCCATAAAAATTCTTATGGGTTGCCAAAAGCTTGGTGCTTTAGTCCTCTCGAAGAACTTCTATGGTGAATCATTACCAAAGGGGAATGAAAGTAGTTCCGGTGATGATGGTTTTAAGGAAATGAGGATTCTTGCATTAGGTGGCTGTGGATTGAGAGGAGAACTTCCAAGATGGGTAAAAAAACTAGGTAAGCTTCAGGTTCTTGATATATCTTACAATCAAATTCGAGGCTCGATTCCAGGTTATATATCCGAACTTTCCAACCTGTTTTACTTGGACATGTCTTACAATCTCGTCTGGAGGCTTACCTTTGGAGCTATTCAGATTGCAAAGATTTACTGCAGATAACAATATCTCTATCCATTTGTATCAAATTTATCTAGAGTTGCCAATCTTCGTCTCTCCAAACAATGTCTTTATGTATCAATACAATCTACTTTCTTACCTACCAGGAGCACTATATCTTGATGGCAATTATCTCAGTGGCCATCTTCCAACAGACATTGGAATATTGAGGCTCATTCAAGTTTTAAGCCTCGGCAACAACAGTTTCTCAGGCAACATTCCAGAATCGATTATCTAGTATTACTACATTGGAGAAATTAGACCAGTCTGAAAATGATTTGTCAGGGGAAATTCCAGGATCCCTGAAATCTCTCAACTTCTTGTCTTCTTTCAGTGTTGCAGACAACAACCTTGAAGGGCCAGTGCTCACAGGAGGGCAATTTGATACTTTTACTGCTTCCAGCTTTGAGGGGAACGCAAGATTCTGTGGTCAAATACTGCATCTTCCTTGCTTAAATACAACGATAGCCACTGGCGACGAACCTGATTCTTTAACACTAGGAAAGGGATCAAAACAGAAAATATTTGTTTCTTCTATTTTTGGATTCAGTTTTGCAGTTAGTTTTGTGGTCTCTTTATATTATTTTTTAGGGTCCTTTTCGACTTCGTGTGCCAGATTGATCGACGCTTGTTGTCAGGTGAAGCGTCGACGATCAAGTATATATGTGGTTGAAACAATTATGTAGCAACACAGAAGACTCAAATGGCAATGTGTAGCATATGAAAAGTTTAGTTGTTTTGTTACATAGTCAGTCAATGTTAAATGAACTTAAATTGCTCATTAGATGCCTGAAATGTCTACAAGCTTTAAGGGGACAAGAGAAGTATAGTGAGAAATTAGTTTCCTTCGTCTTTCATTGAACATAAAAGTTCCACCTACAACAGACATCCCATACATGGGAAGTAGCATTTGCTTATACTCGGTAACTTTAATACCACTATTAGAGAATGTAATATGAACACATAAATATCAAACACTATATATAATGCAATTATCGAGTAGAGTTGAGACAAGTCAAGTTGGTACGTAATCGAATAAGTTTGGTCAAATTATTTCCTAATATTTGAATGGATTTGAGTTTTAACCCTATTTTTAGAGCTCCACCTCAAATTGAATAGGAACGAACTTTCTGATTTTATTCGACTCGTTCAAATAGTGTTTTCTAATAATGTAAAAGTTAATATCATAGAAGTATTATTTATAATCCATAAAGAGACATTGGCATAGCAGGGCAGCTACGTTTAAGATTGTACACTCCTTAGAAGTTAGAATGTCAGACTCTTGTATTAAACTATTCACATGGTCCTCAATTTCCTTACTGTTTTGTTTATAGGTTAATTGTCATAAACTAATTCTTCCTTGTCCGGCCTATCTAGCTAAATTTGGATACTTTTACTTGTTATTCTAATATATAAAATTACATTTACATATTTTCAATGCATTTTTACTATTTTTTTGTTATTAAATTAAGTGAATCAACCAATGATATAATTTCAATTAATTGTCATTTTGCATTTTCAATGTATTTTATCTACCTTTTTTTTCATATTAATTTGTATGTATAACTGTGACAAGTAAAACGATCGAGTAACATCTACTCTCCCTCCTAAGGGTCAAAATATCATTTTCATTCCATTACGTCTTGTGTGTGGTATATTTGCACTGTTTCTATTTAAAATTGTAGCATCATAAACTACGTGCTTGTTTATTGTAAGTGGAAAGATAATTTCTAGAACTGAGAATGCGATCGTTTGAATAAATTTATTCAATAATTTGATCTTGATTCAGTTTCCCTTTTTCTAATAATATGATTTCACTTTTCATCCTCCCTTCAATCTTCACCACCAAATACTACACAATTTAGTTTAGATAGGTAACACAGTTTGGCTAGCTAGAGTTGATCAAAAGTGCTATATATGCAAATAAGTCTCTTACATAACACTTTTGAAGTTGAACATTAAGTAAATTTATGTACAAACATAACACAACACTCACTACATATGGATCCATGCATACTTCTTTTAATTTGTATCAAAACATTTGTCTTACATACACTTCTAGATGAAAGCTAACCAACCATAAAACATTAGTGTTACTAAGTCATCTATCGTCCGATCTGATCAGCCGTGCTCCGGTGGTGGGGGAGCTGGAACGATACCCCACCTCTGACGGACCTCTTCCACATCTACCTCCCAATACTTCTCATAATAAACACACATCAAATCAGTGGCTTGCAAACCAGCTCTAATTGCCCAACGAAAGTAATGTGAATTGAACAAGTCCCTTTGTTTCCTATTGAATCTCAAAGTCCCTCCAACAAAAGCCATAGCCCCCATTGGAATATGCATTTGCTCAAATTCAATAAGTTTTAGTGCAGTTTCTCCAATCAAATTCGTTTTGAGATTGAACAAACTATGCCAAATGTCATGTGCTTCACGAGACCTCATGACAACATAGGCTAGATCATCTGACTCACAGAATCTCACCGGAGTTCGATCGTCCGGTGAGAAATTCCTCTTCCCCATGAACTTTGCATATGTTCCTCCAAATGTGTTCGAGGGTAGATCATATAAATGTTGAATCGTTGATGAGATCACTCGTGGTCGGTCTCTAAGCACTTCCTGTCACACACAATATCATGGTCAAAGATTCATTTCGAAAATTAGAAACATCAGACAAATTTAAATTGGAGTAATTATTATCATTTCATATCACATGTACACACCAATCTAATCAAAGCATACTCTCCTTCATTTTAATTGAGAATTTTTTTTTCCAGCAAATATTCAACCCATTTCTAGTAAAAACTCAAGCATTTAACTTAGAGTTTATAGCAAATGACATTAAATACTACATAATATTTGAATGCCCCAATATAAGATACTGGACCAAAATATTTTAATAAGATCAATTTATGATTGACGTTGAGTAATTTTAATTGATAAGTCAAAACTCCAAACTAATAAACTGAAATGGAGATAGTATCATATATGTTAATAAATATACTATCATTCACATAATGATTGTACATTTTTTTTTTATACTAATTTTAAACTTTCAACTTAAATATATTTATTTGTGTTGCATAATATTTTATAATAAAAATATAATATTTTATAATAAAATATATCAATGTAAAGCTTCAAATATAATTTTTATCGATATAATTTTCTAATAAGATTATACAATACAAATAAAAATATTCCATGATCAAAGCTCACAAAAAAACGAATAAAAAATCAAAAATGGATAATCTTTTGTGGGATGAAGGAAGTATATAATTTATAATAAGCTTCAACTTGTTCTAATCATAACTTGGATAATCAGGGATAGGGAGTGAAAACAAATATTGACTATAGTTTAAGATTTAAGTGGTATGAATTGAAGAAGGACTACTAACCATGCCTTCAGGGTTGTTCTTCATCCTTTGAAGAGTAGCCAAAAAAGCTTGTTGACCAGTTGTCTCAGCAAGAGCATGAACAAGATCAGCCCTACCTGGATCAAGTAGAGCTCCCACCATTGATCCAACTGTTACAGCTTTCCTCTGCCATCCATTTAGAGGGATTCGTGCTGCTTCCATCATTGCCATTTTTACCTAATATCAACCTGTACAACAACTATATATATATAACTATCTTCAAAATCAAGATTTCAAACAGACAAAAGAAAAGCAAAGGAGAAGTCAACTCGTATGGCTGGCCTTATGAAGGAAGACTAAAAAGGGCTTTGTGGTACTAGAGTAGATTTAGAATTTAGTTATAACGATGAATAGAGCAGAAGATTTAAAATATTCAGGAATAAATTAGGTGAATCAGAAAAATAAAATTAAATTATTTGTTTTGGGATATAATAATTTTGGCTGGCTTAAGAATGAAGGAGAATATATTAAATTATATTATATTTTGTCATTCTTCTTCAATAATTTCCAAAACAACAAAATTAATAAATTCCCAACCGATTTCTTAATTACCCATAAAACAAATAGACCATACAATTATTGTCATTTTATAATGAGAGAATCAAATATTTGTATGAAATTAAATATAAAGAACAAGATATGAGTTGAGAAAGGGAGTAAGTACGCGTATGAAACATGTATAAAACCCGTATGTACATAAAAATATGCTTTTCCGTACTCAAACGAATTATACTAACAAAACCTGCTTTTTTATAATGTTATCGTATAAAACGCATAAAAAACACGTATGAACGTATTTTTAAGTAAAAAACACGTTTTTCATCCTTAAGTAAATTATACTAAAAAAACGCATTTTCTATCAAAATCATTTATCCAAATTTTAAAATTGCACAAATAAAGAAGATAAATCGGATAACTCATGAAATGTTAGACATATTTATCTATGTTAGTATTTAGGATGAATACAATAGCAATAAAAAAATATGGAGAATTAGAAGCTCGAGATTTGGAGTCGATAAATATGAATAATCTTTCAGAATTATCGAATTATAATGATACACCTATTGATGGAGATGAGTGAACAACATGTGGATCCCAAATATAATTTTGAGGAATATATTTCACATTTAGATGATGATAGTTATTTAGTAGATGAACAATTTTAAATTTTATGATGTTTTTAATTGTGAACATAAAATTTATTATATCGTTTAAATAAATTATTTTAAATAGGTATTTATTAAATAATTTGAGCAAATGATCAAAGATCTTACTATTTTTCTAAAATTATCCGACAAATGATTGTTTACTTTAAAAGTAATACGTTTTATATCCCTAAAAAACGCGTTTTGTAAGCTTTTTTCCCAATAAAACTTTTCCGTTTTTTAACGTAATTTTTCTCATAACTATCCGAATTATACCTGCATATAGATACAGACGCTTAATTCCCCTGGCCCCGTATTTTTACTAACATTGGCATACATAGTAACATGCGCAAATTCAGGAGTCACAATTTTTTCTAATTTATGTCCGAAGGCACATGTGAGTAACATTCATATAATTTTGGTAACTTGTTACATGTCAATGATTACTAATGCAAAACATCATAATTCAAAACGTTTTGATAAAAATAAGTGATCGATCGATTTGAAATGTCCCTTGTGAAAGTGTTCTAAAAATGTTACGTGATATCCGCTGCGACTCCAATTAACGGAGACTTGACAAGAAATTAGGCGAAAGTACCAATTGAGATCGATTTTGAAACATAAGTGATCAACCATGACCTTTTGAAACATAGGTGATCGACCGGACCATAACCCAAACATAAGTGATCCTTCATGCCTTTTGCTTTTTTTTTTTGGAAAACTTTGATATGAAATGACTAAAATGCCACTTAAAAAGTGTCACGCGATGCCCACGTAATTCAATTAACGGAGACTTAACACAAAATTAAACGAACATAAATAATTAATCGCACTTTGAAATATAAAATGATCGACGATCATTCCTTCTTTCTGCCCTTTCTGTTAATATATATGATATTTTTTGTATTCATTACAAAATCTATTAAGTTTGATTATTATTGAGTACAACTACAAAGTAAAACTCATTACTTGTTTGTTTTTTGAAGTCTAAGAATTTAATTGAAATCTAAGGATTCAATCAAGTTTAAGGATTATTTATCAAGACGCATTATTCGCCGCAATTTATAATCTTACCTTGCTCCATGTCCTACTGGCTTATCTATCATCTTTTTTTAAATTGTGATATTTGTTCTTCTAAATTAATGGCATCAAACGCATCTTGGTAAAATATTCAAAGTGATTTTGATAGTTTCAAAGATGTTCAATGATTATGTTAATTTAGAGGATGATAATCGATGAATGAACTACCCAAGTATTAACTCTCAAGCAATTTAGTGCTACGGATACTACTAATGAAAGGAAAAAACTTCATGGATTTGGCAACATTTTGAGGCCTCTAATTATGCAAATAAGAAACTTGTTTAGATCAGCAGGTTTCATCATGAAAAACGGGGCTAAAGGAGGAACCGGTCATCTTGCTAGACACTTATGAGGTCATAAATCACTAAGGATGGCAAAAGGAGGGTGGTACACAAGGAACAATTAATACCCAAACCGACGAGAACTTTTATTTATTTATTTATTTAATATTTTGGCTTATAGACGGAAACTATGAAATTTATAATCGTAGTTCTTGCCTTTTAATCATTACTGATGCATGCTTTTCACTAATTGGATTCAAAAGTCATTAATCCCCTAGCTAAACGTGATCCCCGCATTACTTTAAGTAACCTATGATTTTAAATATTAAAAATGAAAAAGTTCTTCTAGGTGTAACTCTTCGACTTCTCGCTTTATAAAATGCGTTGACTAAAGGATATCGAGTTTTTACGGATTTTGATATAATGCGGTAATATTCCATTATAACATGCCATTGGTGGTTGTAGAAAGTGGTGGCATAAATACAAGACAATGCATGTATATCACGAAGCCAACATCAATGAACTTTTTAATATTCCTGAGTTTGCCGAGGACGCTGTGCGTGTGCGGCAAGCCTACAAGACGGTAAGGGAGAGTATTGGTTTTTCCAAGTGGATGATGAACTTTTATAATATTTAGTAGGTGATTATATTGTATGAAGAATCTAGAGGTCGTTGAAGATATGTGCAATGGTTTGAATGATCCAAAGAAATCTTGGTAGCTACAAATTAATTGTACAAGGATGAAAAGGTTAACTAATCAGTATGCATATCGATGAAAAAGCACAAATCTTAGACCACGAGCACGCCGCCTACTTAACGATTTAAGAAAAGAGTGAGTTTCGCGGCGCAAACCCTTTATAATACTACCATTGATATGTTATATGCATCAGTGTTTAATCTCTCGTATTTTTTTTAATTGATGTTTTTATTATTACTCCCTCCATCCCATAAAGATTAGTCATTTCGACTTTTTTGAGGTTAACTGATCGTATAGTTTATTCAGGTTGTTAAATATATTATAAAAAATATATGAATAAAATAAATTTTAAATTATTTTCATTGATATATTTTTCATCAAATATTATACAACACAAACAAAAATATTTATGGTCAAAGTTTACATTTTAAAAATTAAAAAGAAAAAAATATACAATCTTATGGAATGAAA
Organism: Lithospermum erythrorhizon; assembly: GCA_019722365.1. NCBI lineage: Eukaryota > Viridiplantae > Streptophyta > Magnoliopsida > Boraginales > Boraginaceae > Lithospermum > Lithospermum erythrorhizon. The sequence goes on from JADFUC010001683.1 coordinate 2,658,389, forward strand.
AAGACGTGAACTGCCGCTATTTAAGTAGCTCAAAAGCTTTAAACTTATTTAGTTATATTACACTCTTTGCCTGAGGTGGCCCAACCCCTATTCAAGGACCCGCCAGCCTACCGCCTAGTGGCACGGGTTACGGTAGTCGGAAACGAACCGGCCGATCCGCCCGGCCCCTACAACGAACCGGGCCGCCCGCTGCAGAATATGTCTCGACGGGCCCAACCCGTTAACGACCGCCGCCCGTCCGTTAAGAGAATACCGGGCCCCCTGTTTCGGCTCGGCGCCCACTTTTAAAGCTTTTACCGGCGCCTTAACGTGGTATCGCTTAATACCAAACTAGCACTAATGCTTGGATTAGCCGGGACGCCCGCTTAATGGCCCCAAAATTTCGACATATATTAGTACCAAAATAAATGCTGAGGCAGGGAGTGATTAACCTTTGACCTTACGACGCAAGAGATAAAGCTTATAAACCATCAGAAAGTAAAAGTCGATGATTTGTTACTATGCTGTATAATAATATATCAAGTTCTTTAGTTTAAAATAATATATACGATAATAAAGCATAATATTCAATAATATATAAAATAATATATTATTTAACTCAAAACTTTAACAATATATTATTTAACCAAATTTAAGTTATTTAGTATTATGATATATTATTCTATCAAATAATACTAAACTCTAAGTTATTAATTGAAGGAAAAAATCGGAACAAATCGTTGGAAATAGCTTTCTAATACGTTAAGATAATAATAAATCAAATTATTAAGCTTCAAATAATATACATATGACTAAAAGCATAAGATTCAATAATATATTATTCTTTAAACAATAAAACATATTTCTAATTAACGATGTCGATAGTTAACTTAGATATGGTAATATTTAATATACTTTTTTACCATTTGATATATTATTCTTCAATAAATAATCTAAATAATTCTCAAACGGTACCATCCCAATTAAACGTTGTACCGCTTGAATAAACGCGGGTAACATTTGAATTAAATGTGGTACCGTTTAACACACAATTCTCAAAATTGTGATAAACGCAGACTATTTCGAATTTAAACGTGGAAATGCTTTCACACACTATTCACTATGTTAGCACTCATTTAAGTATTAAATCGAAGTTATAAATAAAATGTTAAGAGTAAGAACTTACTATCTAAGTATGATAAAATGAAGTGGTTTAATACTTTATTTGATAGAATAAGAACAATACTAAATAACTTAGATTTGGTATTATTTAATATATTTGATAGAATAATAAGTTTGGTATTATTTGATAGAACTTACTTTATTTCATAGAATAATATATCATAATATTAAATAACTTAGATTTGGTAATGATATTATTTGCTTATTTATACGTATATTATTTGAAACTAAATCACTTGATTTATAATTATGCACATATATTAATACTTAATATTTCATGAATACAATATTATCATGAATATTTTCCTTTAATAATTTAAATAGAGTCATTTTAATTATTTTCTTGAAGGATAATATATCAATAAAAGATAATATATTAAATAATACTAAATTCTAGTTATCTATTAATATGTTGAAATAGTTTTTATTTAGAAACGTGTTGTATTATCAAGGATAATATATTATCGAGTCTTACGCTTTTATTTATATATTATTTGAAACTAGATAACTTCATTTATTATTATGCACATATTAACAAATTAGTCACTTGGCTCACCTGGCTCAAAGCCTTTTATTCTTCCATCATAAGGCTCCAAGCGTTCAAATCCCACTACTACCATATACTTATTTTTTTCAGGCAATATTTCAAACGTGGTACCGCACATGAAACGGTACCACGTTAATGGGGCCTTTTCGAACCGGCCCGGCCGGCGGCCCACCGAATATCGCTGGCTCGGTCCTGCCGGGCCGGGGCTCCAATTCCAGCCTGTCCGGCTCCCATTTCTTAACGAACCGGGGCCGCTCAGGCTCCTGCCAAAGCCGGGGCCGAATACTTAACCGAACTGTGGCCGGGCCCCTAACGGCCCAATCAAGCCTGCCCGTTAGCCACGCCTAGGCCGGGTTGCGGTATTATGTCTAGGTCGGGCCGACAAGACTTAGTTGTCATGCTCAGCCCCCAGAGGCTACACTGAAAGGTTGCCTACGCTTGCATAATTCTCGATATTAAGTGAGATTTGAACCTTAGACCTTATAGTAGAAGAGCAAGCCAAGACCAAGCATGATAAGTTGACGATTTGTTAATATATGATCATATCAGATCGTTATTTAGCTTCAAATAATATATATAAAGAAAAATCATAAGATTCAATATATTATCCTTCAATTAATAAACATATTTCTAATTAAAACTATTTCAATAAATAATGGAAATGTATTCTATTTAAATCACAGTTATTTAGTATTATATAAGAAATGGATAATAAACATAAGATTCATTAATATATAAAAGTTGTTTTGTGTCAAATAATATATTATTAAAAGAGAAATATTCATATATTACAAAAGTAATAATATTGTATTCTAGTTTTTTTAATTATATGATGAAAGCTGTTATTTAATGTTGAATATCTTCAATGTATGATGTGAGTACGAGATATTTATATAGTATTGAACAATATATGAATAAAAACATTAGATGCATCAATATATTATTTAGATAATCAAGACTTTATTATTTAACTCAAAAACGTTATCGATGATAATATTTCAAATTATCATATGCAAAATATATTATTTAACTCAAAACTTTATATATTTAATTCAAACATGTACCATTCCGAATTAACCACGCATTAACGCTTAACACACAATTTCAAACCGAAATAAACGTATAATTCATTTGAATTAATGTGGTACCGCTGACATACACTCAAACTGATAAACGTGGCACTACTCAATTAAACTTATACCGTTTAACACACAATTCTCAAAACTGCGATAAACGTGGTACCATTTGAATTAAACGTGGTACCGTTTAACACACTATTCAATTATGTTTGCATCATTTTAGTATTAAATTGAGTTATAAATAACAGCAAGAGGTAATTTTTGACTTACTATCTAAGTATTTATAAAATGAAGTGGTTTAGTATTATTTGATAGATTTTATCCTTCAAATTAATAAGCTTGATATTATTTGATAGATTTTACAAATAACAATGAGGTATAGCCATAGTAGCATCAATGCGGACCTTATTCAAATAATATATCATAATACTAAATAACTTAGATTTGGTATTATTTAATATGTTATCCTTATTTGATATAATTCTTTTAATTATATGATAAAAGTTGTTATTCAATGTTGAATATTGTTCAATGTACAAAAATGTAACATTAAACAAATTGTATAATATGTTTAAGTAAATTAAAAAGAATTTATACTATCTTATTACTCGTTATATAGTTAAATTAATATTATTCGCTTATCAATATATTATTTAACTCAAAACTTTATCGATGATAACATTCCAAATTATAACATTATGCAAATAAGTTATATTTAAGCATATATTATTTTAACACGAGCAACATATAACACTAATTGTTTCTGCTCAACGCGCGTTTCGCTCTTCTAATTCTGTATGCCCGCCGCCTCAAATCTGCGCCTCTTCAAAATGAGTCGTGGCCGAATAGGCCCGCATTAACTTAACGGACATACCCAACCCGTTCGTTAAGGGCCTTGGGCCCGTTGAACATGTGACACGGGCCGGCCCGGTTCAACTTGGCCCGGTTCGTTATACATGTTTAGATACCTCCATGTTTATTTTACAAAACGGGTTATTCAAAAGTCAAAACAGATAAATGGCATACCCGCTCCTTCCGTTTAATATTAATGATTGTCGAAAAATTTACATTTTCGTAACAGTTTATCAGATTATAAATTATAAGAGGAAACACAAGATTTTGGGACGAGCTTATTATAAATTATAGTGTAAGAAACAAAAAAGTACCAACAACCAAACTAATGAAGATGAAGCTATAGATCAACATCAAGAGAAAAGAGAAGAACATGTCCATGGTTGGCAGGTTCTATAGCTACACAACAGGAAAATTTGGAAGTTATTGGTCCACTTTACCTACAAGTATTGATTTCACATCCTTTCGGATGATATAGACATCTCTTTGGTGCCAATTGATTTACATTTATTAGCCCCACATCAATTTTCACTTACTTTGATTTATGGTGTTCTTTCAACTTTCCCCACTTCTTGCTTTGCATGATGGAGTCCTTTTCTTGGAATGATAATTTGTACCCTTTTTCTCTACCCCATCATTAATTATTATTTTTTGCTTGTGAAGGAAAAACAACAACATAAACGTACACTAATTGAGCTACCATAGTCCATAGGTATGTAACAGAGAGGTGACAAACCCCCAATGGACCACAAAAGAGAGCTTCACCCACAGAAAAAATCTAGCAATAATTAATCCATGAACTAGAAAGGATTTTATTAGTTCAAACAAAGATGTTTTACTTGAATCAATCAGACCATCAGTTTCCAACTGGTTTTAGCAATGAATATTCCATGAACTCTAGAATAAACCATAATAATTGAAATATGGATATTAAAGTTATTGATTCCACTGTTTAATACTTTAAAAAAAAAGAAAAAACATTTTTGGAGTTTACGACATGAATGACCAATCATAAAAATTGAAAAGATGGTGCAACTTGTAAATAAGATGAGACAACTAACATGAAAAGTAGTCAATAAGACAAATTTAATACTCTTGGCCTCATTTGTTCCTCTCTGATTTGTTGCTTGCTAGGGCCCTTATATGATTTATTAGGCAAATACGAAGAAAAAACACTGCATTAAATTGTTTGTTTTCAATAATGATTCCACTAATAGAAATGAAGCTTCTTAAAATTACCATTTTCGTCGATGTTACGTTGATCTCTGGAAGGCTAAAGAAGTCAAATTGTCTTCATCCCTACATCGTTTTATATCATAAACGCAACTTTCAATTATGTCATCAGGGTAAATATATTTCAACGCCTTTGAATATGAATGCTCAATGAATTCAAAGTAACATTAGAGTGGTTAAATAGATGAATCGTGAGTGCGTGAGATCATTTTCTAATATTGTCAATTCAACAAAGTACCTGTTTGATTTAGAGTGTTTGAGGTTTTACAATTTTTTAAATTCCATTTAAGTTACAAATAAAAAAAATTAGAAAATAGAATAACGCTTATAAATAAGTGTTGTCTAAGAAAAGCACTATCTAATAACCATGCTTGTGAAGTGCGATCTTAGTTATTTATTGTGATAGCTTAGATAGCGCTTCCAAAAAAGTCAACATAAATACAATTTAAGTCAATCATATATGTTATGTGGTTTTATGTGATCATATCTCATGATTATGTAAAATCACACATGCTATTTATAACATGGTTAAACTACTCTTGCTGTTGTTAATTGATTTAAAACTAATATTAACTTTTTGACAAACTTATTATTCTCTTGATATATGTTAAGCTCACCAAGCAACATCGATACTTAATTCAATGGTAAATTCATATAAACACAAGTGGTTGGTAATTGATTTGTTAATAGGTGAATTAAATGAAAAAATAAATCCAAAATAATGTAGTTACAATCTATTACTCCATACAATATAAAATACAGAGTAATAATTGATTTGATAACCTAATAACATCAAAGCGAACACTCTTTTAAAAATTACAGGGTGAAGGATCTACGGTTCCATTCATCTAGTAAATAATTAAAAAATACTAGTTATATGTACGCGATTTTGCTGTGCAAATTATTTATTATTTTTATAATAAAATTATAATGAAAAAAATTAAAAAAAACTTCAAAAAGAATAAAGATGAAAAAGTTATCGTGGAGAAAATAAAGATAGATAGTAAAATAACTTTTTATTTTTTGTCTTGATAATAATTACAGTATTACGTAGTAGATCATATTTATAGTAATATTAGTAGTTTATGGAGAATTTATCTTTGTTGGCGAGTTGCTTGGCCCAGAAGTTCTTATGAAAATTAAAATAAAAAAAAATTATCGAAGGGTAAAATAGGAAATACATTAATTTGGGCTTGGCTTTTTGTAGCAATGGCCCATTACATTATATATAGTATAGATTATTAGCTCAAACATATTTGCATTATTGTGTCTAGCGATGTTTTGGGAGTAAGATTGAAGGCCATATTTGTAGAATGAGTTATGCGGCAACGGCGTAGCGGTAGGTGGCGTGATATGACAGCCAGAGGATGAATTAGTAGTGGGCGGGTAGATTTTTAAATCGAGGGTGATGGGATAAAAATATTAAATTTATTTGGTAGAAAAAAAGAATTATTACTCGAAGCGGTTACTATATTTTATAAAAATTATATATAAACCTGAGTGAATTCGTAATTGATTTTGTTAATAGGTGAGTTAAACGAAAAAATAAATTCAAAATAATGTAGTTACAATCTGTTACTCCATACAATATAAAGTACGGAGTAATAATTGATTTGATAACCTAATAACATCAAACTGAACACTCTTTTAGAATTTCAATTGAGGGATCTCTGATTCAATTCTTATCTAGTAAACAATTGAAAAACATTATTAGTCCAAACATATTTGCATTATTGTGTCTAGCAATGTTTTGGAGTAAGATTGAAGGTCCTTTGTAGAATAAGTTATGTAACGATATAACTGATAGGTGATACGAGATATGACAATGAGAAATTTGGTATAGTAGTGGGATCAAAAATATTAAATTTATTTTTAATGAAAAAGAATTTATTACTAGAGAACAGTTACTATATTTTTTATGAAAAAATTATGATAGATTCTAATTTTTCAAAGTTAAAAGGAATAAATCGATTTTCTTGAAGTCTCTTCTAAGCCCATTACTAGGGTGGTGGATGAACGGCAAAGGAAGAAGTTACTGTCGTTAAGCAACTTCCAAACAATTTAGGGACAAAATTGATTAAACCTTTCTTGAAGATGAGGAGTACTATTGTACTCAGTATTTACTCTGGGTTGAAATTCATTCCTGTTAGTTATCTCCTTTTCAATTTGAGGAAGCAAACAATTTCAAGATCAGAAAGTATGTTCTTCTATTTCCATCTCAAGTGAATATATAATATCCCACCATCAAGCCAGCCTTTCTTAGCTTCCTTAGAACCGTGCGTGATCGAATTTGCCCCATGTAAGACAATTTTATGTATGACATATATCCCAAAATTCCCATGTTTCTTATAGATATGTTGAAAATAATCATTTTTTTAAGCAGCCTCACAAGAAACTCTATTACTCTCTACATCTTAAAGATTGTACAATTTTAAATTTTGAATTTTGACACTTCTCATTGAAAAGACTAGAATAATATAAAAATATTTAAAATCCAAAAAAATGAAACATCGAAATCCAATTTTTTTTTATAGGTATGATACTATTACTATATGCAATCAAATCCATCTTCTAATTGGCAAGCAGTAGACATGCCTGTTTCTTTAAAATAGAATTAATTTCTGGTAAAATAAAAACTATTGCTGATTTGGATGGTGTAGATTAATTGAAGCAATTAGTGGAAAAAGCAGAGTATGTACTTTCTTGCTCGTCTAGAAGACTAGAGAGTAATATTAGTATAATTAACTAGCAGGGGAATAGTACGATTGGTCAGAGATTTGGGTTGTTGTTGTCCTCGCCGTACTCTTGATTGATGAGGGTTCAAACCCGTGGGGATATTAACAGTGCGAAATTGCGTTGGTAAATGTCGAACATACATCTGTTGTCATTTGAGGCAATATCGCTTGCAATTCTTGCTTAGTGATGTGTAAGGATTTATAGCGACGGTCTCTTAGAAAGATGATTTTGAGTAGTAGTATAATTAAAACTTAAAGTTGTTGTAATAAATATTATACTCTATAGACCACCCCCACTTGCCAATCCCAATGAGAACCATCTACTTGAATAGATTAGATTAATAGATGTTTTCTAACTATAGTTTAATTTAATTTTGAGAGCTATCTTGATAGAAACATAAGAACTTGTTGACTGTTCGAATGGGGTAGGTATTTCTTTTAGTCACATCGATTAATAATCCAGTTAATATAATTAAAATACTTGAAATTCATTTTTTGCAAGCAGTTCTAATAGAGTGTTATTCAGGTGTCAAATAAATTTCTCTCTTCCATATCACTTTATTTTACTTTCAGAATTTTTTGAGATTTCGAAAATTTCGCAGCTTATTTTGTACAGTAGCTAGAAAAGGAGTGTAAAAAACTCAAATTTTTTTGGTATCCAAATAATACAAATCTAGTCTCTATTTATAGATCTAGAAAAATAAAAATAATGATATATATATATATATTTTTTACTTAATTGTGTACAAAAACGATTTAAAGAAGAAGAAAAAATAAAACAACCAACGGCATTTGCCAAGTGATGGCGGCGGTTAAGCCAGTGCCATTTTTTTTGTTTCATTTTATTCCAGGCCCACATTTAAGTGCCAAAATTAGATTTGCTCACGATCAAATTTTGGTCACCATGAGTGTTAAATTTGACAGAGTGTCCACAGGTCCACTTATAATTTATTTTTGTTCATAGTTATGATCCATTATAATTTTTTAATAATTTTAATAGTGATTTAAAAGTTTTGTTAATGCTAACTACTTGTTTACAAGGTTTAACTAAAAGAGTGAACATTATGTAATTTTATTTATTATTAGAAAATATATATTCTTTTAATTTTATTTAATAGAAGAATGCACATTAGATAGATATTCTTTAATAGTAATTTTTTTGAATTAGAAAAATTAATTTTCAATTTAATTGAATAATTCTCATACAAAAATTTTTAATATGAGTAGACTAACTTATTGCATTAAAATAAAATTTACTTATGATTATGATAAAATTCAAAAAATCAAAGACATTATTATATCAAACATTTTTATCTGTTGGTAAAGATGTTGAATATTTTTCATATAATTGGATTAAGATGTTGATAATAAATATATGGTAATTATCATACCTATGAAAGTGGTTAAACTATTGCACATATTATAAAAGAATAGATAACTCCAACTATGTTTGAATTGTTATAGAATTTTCAGTAAAAAATTTAGGACTTATTAATATTAAATTATTATAAGATTTCTTTTTAAAATTTTAGAATAATATTTTTCCACCAATAGAAAATATTATAATAAGGCTAATATAATAATTAATAATGTGAAAAGAAAACAACGCCTTCGCACTATTATAAGTGGAGGGATTAGAGCAACATATTTTACGGATAAAAGCTTGATTCCATTATTGTCATCTCTTAATTCCTCTTCTTGATTATTAAAACTAGTTATCTTGCTACAATCAATGCTTGTGCATCTTAGTAATTATTAAATAAAAAATCTTAAAATTAATATTTTAAAAAATAGTAACTAATTTTAATTGAATCTAATTTATAAATATTTTTAGTAACAATTGTTAAGCATAGAGTAAAAACCCATGTGTCAAATTTGAAAATCACCACATATTAAAAATAATTTCTATTTAATTAGACATAGAGTGACACTTGGCCAGCGTGAGATGTTCATTATGCATTCGAACTTTCTCAAGCAATTATGACCATAAGCTTTATATATAATAATATGTATAATAATAATAATAAATATTCTATCAATCATATTATCTATATTCAAAATACAAATTGAAATTAACTTTGACATAGACAATCTTATCTTAACAATGTAACAAACGATTACCTCTTGATTAGAGATTGGGATCAACTAACAAATTGGATGGGTATAGTATGTAGTTACTCTACAAGAAAAACAGTTGAAGAAATAATGATGCAAGGGATTGTTCATGGATCATGTTAGACCAACAATGGAAGGCCCCATGAGCATGTCAGTACTTCAGATAATGCAAGATTTCTGGAACTGGGGTAGGAACTAGGAAGTCTCAATTTGTCATGATGTGGGGGTTTTCATAATTACTTGGAGACTTTATCACTACTTTCATTTATAAGCTTTTTCTATTTTACTGGAGGTTAGAAGAAATTAAGAGATACGATAGGAACTGATGATCTGATTTGATTTTAAATAATTTAGAGTTCATCATATAATTATTGATTATTTTACATAAAATATAACAATTGGTTCATGTTAAATAAATAAAAAATTATTTAAATAGATTTTATTCCTTTGATCCATTCAATTTTTAGTCAATATCGGTCACTTTTCTTTTACAGATGTTCATTGATGTCGATGGTTTTAATATTCCAAAACCAGCCTATCTCTCTTGATATGGTAATTACATATTTGCCCCACACAATAGATGGTGGTGGAGCCGTGGAGGTTGGAAAAAATAACCGAAGAAAATGATGGGCGTCATCATAATTCATATCTTCAATACTTGAACAATGTGAAAGGTGACATAAAGTTGGTTTTGTATGTACATGTTTTTAGGAGGATTGGATTAAAATAGAATGTAGTTCACTTTCTTTAGCTGTTTGGCCAAAACTTGATTGTTTCATTGAAGACATGTGAACATAACATTAATCTCTTTGGCATTTATATATACTATTCAACTAAGAGAAGCCAAGAACTGAGTTATAAAATATATGGGAGATTTCCTAGTTCATTGATTAATTATACTAAGTTAGGACCAAAATATATTGGTGGTTTATGTTAGGTGATTTAAGTGATGCAAATTATAGTCCTAGGATGAAAACTATTTAGGTTTTTGCTGGCATGGCAGTACCAAAATGCATTTAATTTAACACTTACATCTTCAAATACATTTAATTTTTCACTGATGGGTAAAATGGTGCAATCAATTTTTAGCTTGAGTTCTAAGTTAGTTCTTGCTAGATACATTAATTGAGAAGCTTGTTATAAATTTTGTTGACAGTGTGATAAGTATTGGTGGTATGGTCGGAGACATTCACAAGATCATCGAGAGAAAATTAACTCCATATGGAGTTTTTTGTTTTCTTCTCCACACCCGGGGACGGAATCAGTGGGAACGTCTCTTAAATATTTGAAGGTAATATAGAATTTATATATAGATTAAATGTCAATATCAAAAGCTATATCAGATGGTAGAGCTCCAAGTCTTTTAATTTGACAGTCATAGTTTGATTCTTTTTTCTTCTATTCTTGTTATTAATTTTTTTGCTCTTTTAGCTCACTTTTAATCTTTTTTTTCACAAGCATTGCCCCTATTTTTACTTTAAAAATTTATCCCCGAGATATATACGTATGGAGTCACTTCTTATGCAAATGGACTCTTATGGATTTAAAGGCTTGTGATTCTAGGGTTACGAGATCTTGGCAAGTGACATGATGCTTTATGGAGAGAGGTACCGCGGCACTTATAGTACTTGCCTATAAATACCTCATTGCTTAGTACACTCTCTTTAATTCCAAAATTATTATTTGTTAGTACATCTCTTATATTTGTACCACCAAAACAAAAATACAAGATCTTAACTTGATCGTCGGAGTGTTTGTGATAAACCGCGTTCACATTTCGAATCGGCGGATCGAGGTTGAACCCTTGAGGACATTGGCAGGCCGGAGCTCTTGCTCGCCGCCAATCGGCAGAAAAGCGGCAATCTTTGCCCAAAGAGAACCATATCCGCAGATTGGCCGAAAATCGAGAGAAGTCAATGCGATTAATAATCACGTAATAGAGTCATTTGAATCATTGTAATCTAGCCCACTATTAGCGGTTGATTATCAATTGGCCGATAGGATTGAAAGAATAAGCCGTGGCAGCAAACATGTACGTTCACGAGTAGGTTCATGAGTCACAATAAAATAGCCCATCCAGCCACAGCAACGGCGAATGATATCACGAGAATATTGCGTGAGGAATCTACAAAAGGCGGGTTAACCCAGCTTGACTTCGTAGCGAGCGAGAAAGGACAATGCGATTAATACCGCTACCCGCTGACAGAGGCATTAGCGACACGGCGAGAAATGGCAGTTCACGAAGAACTTCGAGAATAACCGCGAGGCTCGCGCCCCTTGGCGATTACTGCGGCTTCGAATTCGATCAGTACACTTCAAAATTGCAAGAGTTGCTTGGACATTAAAGAAATGATAAGAAACCATTAGATTATGACCGTTATCAAAAAAGAAAAGAATGCAAAAACAAAAAGTAGATTCATTTGTTTGGGCGTGGTTCCTACGCCCTGAGTTTCATTACGCCTGATTCACCCGATTGTGCTTGCTTTGGCGATAGATAAAGCCTTTGCAAGGATTAACTGGCTAAGATGACAATCGCGTCCAATGATCCAAATATTTATGCGAGGCATTTCGATAGTTTATCGGAATCGCGCCTTAGATGGTACATGAAACTGCTCCTTAAGTCCATGATTCATACCCGACAAAACATGAATGTCTTTATAGAGAATTTGGATCGTTATACAAAGTATCGGGGCAGAAGAGCATTGATGGACATCGACGGGGCTTTAATGAAACCTTAAAATTACCAAAAGCGCTATAATGACATTTTGCTCATTATCCCCGAGGTCAATAATAAAGTGGCATACATGGCGTTTTATCGCGGCTTGGCTTATGGTAAACTCAAAAAAGATTTGGTTCTCGAAACTCCATTATCAAAGGATGAACTCACATCGCGGGTTCGCCAATATGTCGAATTAGAGGAGTTAAAAACCAAGGAGTCCAAACCAAAGGACCTTAGGGACTGGCTGAGAAAGAGGGGGGACTCTCACAAGTCGCGAGGAAAATGCCGATGCGGGACCGGCTTGAGCCAGGCAGGGGGGTAGAGTTCAAGGAGGAATTTTGAACCGGTACCTCAAAATGCTTGAGTACGGTGTGCAAGAAGGCTCCCCAATGCCGGATTTCCATATGGAGAGTATATGCTCAAATAGAAGACAAAAAGTTGCTCCACTAGCTTCGGTGCGGATGAGAAGTGCACCGGGCCGAAGGGACAAAATCGCTTCTTGCAGTATCGCCAGCGAGCATGGGTGTGACACGAATGGGTGCTTAAAAGTCTTGAATCTTTGAAATAGAAGTTAATAAAAGAGGACACTTGAAGAGTTCACGGCTAAGAGTACTCGTGGGACAACAAATCAAAAGCCGTGCGGCCGCGCGCCCGAGTAAAGCCGAGAGCCGAGGTACAGAGGCTTGTGGGTGAATTGATACTATTTCTAGAGGTATTGCGAGAGGAGGGACTCACGTAACTCGAGGAAAAAGCTACACAAGAAGAGACATATTCGGTCAACCAGGCTGCTCCGTTAACTATGAGCCCGTCGGCTTTTCATACAAGAGTTGATAGGAGTGAGCTACCATATGGCGACCCGGTGGTTATGGCACGATTATCGTAAGCTTCATAGTGGGCGGATGTTGGTTGATATCTGAGGGAGCCGGATATTCTATATATCAGCACCTTTGACAAATTACAACTCCCGAGAGCGCGATTCAACCGATATGCAGCGCCGCGGCGGGGTTCGCATGTCATTCTATAAATACAATGGGGGTGGTGCCTTTGGATTTCACGGTTGGTTCAGGATCAAGGTGACCATAATTAAGCTAGGTGCGGACATTGAGGACCAATCTTACAATGGTCTCGTCGATTGCTTGATCTTGGCTTGACGCTTGAAGGCCATTGTTTCACCAGTTCATCTCCAAGATGAAATTCCCAACCACTTAGGGCATAGGAAGGTTTAAATTGTTGATCAAAGAAGGCTAAAATGTTACCAAGCGATCGGCGTTAATAAGGGGAATTTGAAGATATTGTTTAGTAGGGACCTCGAGACATGCCGGAATAGATCCGGCGGTATACCATGGCGCACATTGGGCAAACTTGACCTTGTAAAACAAAAGAAAAGGTTGTTTAATGATAGAAAGAACACATCTATAAGGAAAGCCTTGAGACTTTTACTCAAAAGTACAAGCCATGCAGAATAAAAGTTCCCACTTTGTTGGGTGGCCAATGTGGTCTTGATCGAGAAACCCAGCAAATGGCAGAAGATGTGTATGGAGCTTCACCAATTTAAAATAAGTATGTCCAAAGGATTTTTATCGTTACGTGTTTAGGCGCAGTTGATGGGCGGCCATGAAGTCTTTGGATGCTTGATACCACGGATCGCGTAAAGCTAGGGATGAAGAAAAAATCGCTTTTATAACCGAGTATGGGTTATATTGTTGTGAGGAAGTGATGTCATTTGGATTAAAAAAATCACGGGGCTTCGCTTACCGGCGGATGGTGAATAAGGAAATTTTTACGAATCAGATTGGATGTAATATGGAAATCTATGTGGATGATATCTTTGGTCAGAAACGAGGTGAGAGCTGAGCACCTAATGAATCTTAGGAAAACCTTTAGTCAACTTAGGTCAAGTAGATTAAGGTAGACGAAGTGCTCATTTGCCAGGTAATCTTGAATGTTATTGGGATACATGATAAGCGCTGAGAATTGAACTATGCGGATAAAATTAGGCGCTCCTAGGGATGAAACCGCCTATGATTATAAGGAGATGCATAAGCGGCAGGGATCTTTGGCGGCTTTGAATCGTTTCATATCCAAATCAGGGGAAAGAAATTTACCCTTCTTTAGGAATCTAAGGCGCATGTCAAAGGAAAAGTTTATATGGGATGAGGATTGCAAGGAGGCTTTTGAAGAGTTGAAAAGATATTTGGGGTCTTCCCGGTGGTGTCGCCGACAGAACGAGGGGAGCACACATAAAATATATTTGGCCATCTCGATGGCGGCCAATGACGTGTTGGCAAGGGAAGTGGATTTTATAACCCAGAATACCTTGTTCGAACCCACTTTATCATACAAGGACCCGACACTATGGAGGCCGGCCAAGTCAAACTTGAGTGGACCTTATTTGTAGATGGGGCTCGTAGTGATCAAGGAGGGGGTTCAGGAGTTTTGATTATAGGGCCTCAAGAGGAAACTATAGATATGATGCAATGATCCTCGGGTTGAGGTTGGTCAAATCCATGGGGTAGAACTAATGGTTAAAGGGGGACTCTAGAATTGGTAATAATAGATTAGGTAAGGGGAAGCTATGGGGTGAAAAATGAGGCTTTGATAAATATCACTCCCAGAAACCCCGTACAAATATCCATTGAGTTAAAAATAATCCCATTTGAACATATTCCCGAGAATGAAAAACCAGAACCATACATTCGAGACTCGCCACCACCTACTACAGCGAGTTACCTGAAGGGATATATGTTGAGGTCTATGACCAACCCGCTTATCATGAAGAAAGGGTGCAAAGGATAATGTGCTCCAATATAGTTGATTGGCAGACACCCATAATCTTGTATCTCAGCAAGGTAGTTGCGAGGAAGGGACAACATGGAATCCAAGAAGATTGAAAACCAGCGACTTCCAAGTATCCAGCGTACTGGCGAATTATACAGGAAATCATGGGATGGACCATTTGTTAATGTAACGCGACCCGCCTCGAATTAAATGCGCCCTCGAGTTGGAGTAAATCAATCAGCACATATATACGAGTCTGTCGATGGTTGACACAAAGATCACCTGTTTGAAAAATCAGTAGAACCTGACAGTTTGATGAAAATAAAATAGTTCGAAAACTGAAAACATTTACATACAAAATTTAACCATCGTGGCATTATCTAACCAAACCCAAAACATAAAATACCCCTTGACAACGAGTCACAAAATGCTTTTACAAAAATATCTTACAGTTCCAATATCTCCAAAACCAAAAATAAAAATTGTTTATCAGTAAGCAAAAATATGAGAGAGGAGGCGCGAGGATCTGCTTCGCCGTCTGCTAAATAAAGTCACGGACACTCGCGAACTCAGCAGCTTCAAAAGGGCACTGTCAATCGGGAGTGGGGAAGGGGTAAGCTCGGCGAGCAGGTGGAAACGGATCGGGATATTAGCTACGTATCCGAGGTATAGTATACAATAAGGGATAAAAAGCAGTCACGTGAGTACGTAGCAATAAGATGAATAAATACGTTTGTACATATATATATATATATATATATATAACAAATATACTAATATTCCGAGGAGCATCATAACGAAAATACTAAATGCGTCAATAAGCATCTTGTAAGCTTCGACTTACGTTAACTTTCATATTCATATTTCATATCACATAACTTGAAACAAGTAACCGACAGAAATTTCACTGACATTTAATACCCTGACAAAAATAAACAATTCACAAAAGGGAACCCACAATAACATCAAACATAACAATTCATCACTTTTTCCCTTGGCTCACCGCCCCGGAGCACCCAGAACAGCATATTAACTTTCGGCGGAGCTCACCTTGAACACCCGACATCGTCATATCCTTTTCGGTAAATTTCATGCCCGAGCATGACACCGTCTCAGCGCCCCACGATCACCGTACAATGTCAACGACACGCAACAAACACCTAGCGGTTTCAAGTAACATCTATATACGCACACAATACAACCAAATGGGTACAAAACACACTTTCAGCGGAGATACGCTCCGAATACTTCCTGACACAATTATACTTTCAACATGAATATAGGGAATACACTCGGCATAAGCATGCTCAAAATTGCACTAAAGCATAAATATACTCAAGCATATACCTCGATAAACACACCATGGCCATCTGTCATTTACCACGCGAAGTCAACAATTCACGGTCTACGCGCTATACCTGCGGGTAAGTTCGTAACGAGATGCATTGTCATAGCTTGATTTACCATACAGCGCTGAACATAAATAAGATAACAAATGAGTGATAAATCGCATTTAGTACATTTAACCGATCAATGTCGATCCTCACACATTTGTTCCCGCGTCAGAGTACGTGAAACGGACACGTGCAAAAATAAAATCACAACTTCGTAACCATTTGACACTTTATCTAATTTTAAATACCGAGACTTTTTTAACTTCATTTCGGGTTATAAATTTACAACTTACGTAAAGATTACCCGGTTATGTTTCAATAACAATTTCGTTGACCAGCTTTAAGCTACCGAACTAAATTACGATAGTCGGCCTATATCTTTATTCAAACTCCCAGCATTTCCAAAATAATTTCAATAATTCATTTTCAACCTTTTTTTGATCAATTTAACTATAACTTTCTACATTTTAATCCTAAGTTGGGTTTACTACCCAAAATCCCTACGATTAATTCCAACCTATTTGTTCCCCGACACTTATAATTCATATTTGTATTCCAAACAATATGATAATGGTCATGCTTTATTTCGTGCTTAGCGCGTTTTGGCGAAAGTCAACTCACGATCACCAGAAGTCAATTTACTATACTTGACGCCTGCCCCAAATACTCGATCATTATCAATCCTGTATTACAATTTAGGCACAGGCTTGAGTATATTCAATAATTCATCCAAAATCCAAAAGTCAACCCAAAAATTCGAAAAGTCAAGCGCCTTTTAAAAACATCCAAAATTTCACATCAAACACCATATTTCAATCCAAGAATAACTAATCTACAACCCCAAGAATCAATTGGGCGATACAATTCCAAAATATCAAAAAGTCAACAAAGTCAAAGTTTGGAATTTCACAAATACTCAAAATATCGCTTTTTGCGGGGATGATAGGGGGCTTCTCCGAGGGGTAGCTCCAAGCTTGAGGAGTGAGGGAAAATTGAGAAAGAAAAATCGAAAATTCAAGGGGGTGTTCATTTTCATTTGAAGAAGAAGAGAAGAAGCTTTGGGTTTTGGGTTCTTGAGCTTATAATAGACATTAAGTGAAATTGTGGTTAGTTGGGCCCAAAAACTTAACGGTGAAAATCGAGACTTTAATTCGATCGATACCTACCGTTTTTAACTTATTTGACAACTAACTTCCAGACATTAACGATATAAATATTAAGTGAGTCCCCAGAATTTATGGAAATAAATTAAAAATCTCATATTTTAGTTTATTAATTAGCAGTAGATTCTGCGGTTTTACGAGTTAACTTGCGTTTCCACCGATGATATTTCGAGTGTTGGGTGAGGCGCACGAAGGATAGTAATGAAGCCATATTGGGCCTTGATAAGCTAGCATTGAAACCACATATTACATTGGCCCGCTCACGGTTAAAGGCAGAAACCGCTTATGTGAAGAAATCGTGCTCGCCGGCGAATGGGGAGTGCTCCCCGACTACCCCTTGACTTCCTTGTGGTAAGCCCCGTCCCACTTTCTGTGGGGAAATTGATTTGGTGAAAATTGCCCGGAGGAGGCGGAGTATCTTGTGTAGCGGTTGACTACTTCGGCAGTGGGTAGAGGCAGCACCCTCAAGAAAATAGAAATTGAAAGTGGTTCAAATCTTGTAAGGAAAAACATGCTCACATGAGAGTCTTGGCGGATTTACATGAAAGTTTGGGATAGAACCGTCGCTCGGTCTAATACCTCGAGCCAATGGGCAGATTTGAGGTATGAACGAATTATATTCAAAGGCATCAAGAAAAATATATTACGTAGTCGTAGGGTGGAGGTGGATCGGTTACCAGCGTGTTATAATTATTTAAATTTACCACCCATAGAATCAAGCAGCAAGGAGGCTCACTTTTCGGCTTAGTCTATGGGGCCGAGCGGTTTTGTGCAGTCGGGTTGCCCACTTATAGGAAAATCGGGTTTGAAGAAGAAAACAGTTACCAACGGTTGAAGGAATACCTCAACTTTGCGGATGAGCTGAGAGATGAGGCCCTTTACAAGACTCTCAAGTACAAACCGTTAATGGCTCAAACCAATAACCGAAAGGTTAAAAAATTGCAGTTCCACTCGGGGGAGCTTTGGTCTTTGCGGTTATGTTTTTGCTTAAACCCGACTAAAAGCAAAGCAAGGCGAGGCCCCAGGAGGGGCCATATATAGGGTGAAGAGGATCGCAGAAAGCGACACTTATGAGCTAGGGCTTAGGCGGCAAAGCAATTTCCTGAGAACTTGGCACGTCTACAGGTGATGCCCGTACTGTGTTGTAACACATCAAGAAGGTCACGCTCCCACTTGGGGCTCAGTTTGCTTTGCAGGCTGCTACTGCTAACCGCTCCTGAAGCCAGTGAGCTGGCAGTACAACGCTTTCGGTCTGGGGTGCAGCCATTAACTGAGGCATATCCACAAATATCGCCGAACGACTTCAGCGGCTGGCCAGTACTGCCGAGCCCGACGCCTGCGGCCGGCTTCTGCCGGTGCAAACTTGCTGTCCCATGGTGAAAGCCTCTCTGTTGCTGAACCGACAATAGCATTTCTCAACTGGGGCCCAATGCTCTTCGTCGACTCGCCTGCGACTGCATGATACGCGCAACCAATTGGGTTCATGACCTCAACGCCATGACGGCTCGGCTGGTCATGAAAGCTCGCCAAAACGTGATATGACTTGAACCGCGCTTGAGAAGTGTTGTTTCTTTGAAGAAATCAGCTTAGCTATCTTATAAAATGAAGGCGACACCGTCTCCCGAAAAGGGATATACGGTAGAATTTGAAGGCATTCTTCACGTAAGGTTGCAGTGGCTGTTCATT
This sequence comes from Lithospermum erythrorhizon, assembly GCA_019722365.1. Lineage (NCBI taxonomy): Eukaryota > Viridiplantae > Streptophyta > Magnoliopsida > Boraginales > Boraginaceae > Lithospermum > Lithospermum erythrorhizon. The sequence continues at coordinate 2,677,851 of JADFUC010001683.1, forward strand.
GTGCTTCAGCGCTACTCATTACCGGCATCGATGAATGCTGGCGCGGCTCGTTGGTAATAGGCAAAATGAATTTTTCTTATTTCCATAGAGACGGGACTCGCAATGACCCGATGTGTTCGGAAGACCGGGCAATAGAAACTGGTAAAGCGGCGTCGGTAAGTCTCCGGTTCACGGTTGGCAACCCGACTACAACCCGCAACTGGTGTGCCTAAGCAGAGCAAACGAAACTCTTTCTGTAGCTGCGGAAGCTAACGGTACGCTTATACAGACTGCTCCAGCCTCTCGAATGCTCGAAGCTTTAGACATTTTCGGAGTTCTCGGCCAGGCGTATCACGGTATTTTGAGTCTCAAACGACTTTGTTGACTTTGACTATTTTGAACAGCATTGGCACAGTGGCAGGTGTTGACTAACAGTTGAAGCCAGCGATTTGACTCAGGGGCACGGACAGAGGCTCGAGCACAGATTGACACTTTTTGGATGATGTCGAACCTGTTGACGATGCAGGCACAAGTGCAGTTGATAATATGATCGATATTTGAGGTGAAAGTGACTTTAGAATGATAAATGGTAAATGATTGTGTCGATGTGATTATGAGGTGTTGAAAATTAAATAAGGACCCAGGCCAATAAAGTGGTGAATTTTGGTGCTCTTTGAGCAGGGTGAGGGGATGAGACCCTGAATAAATTGATACGAAAATAGTGACAGCGAAATGAGCCAGACAACAGAGCCTCAGCGGCCTCGAGCCGGCGGAGATTGATGCTCCTCAGCAATGGCGCCAACTGGCCGTAAGTATGAAGCCTGCTTCGAAATGAGGATTAAAAAGTACGTAGAGATAAAGAAGGTATGAATTACAATTGTTGCCGACAAGTTTTGTTGACCGCATCGACCAACTGCCTTAGTAATGCATTATCTTTCGACTGACGCTCTTATGTTTGAGTGTTATTATGAAGCCAGACTATGACTGGCCTGCCCCGTATTATATTTACTACAATGTATAATTAATGAAGCTGGCGTCTGACTTGTGGCTGTGCGTAAACAGCTATTGTTGTGGAGGCCTTGCTTCTTGGTATATTGCTCTTTAGTCACCCCAGTATGTTTGCAACATTCTGCTATTCGCTGTTGACCGGGTATTATGCCCATTTGGTAACCCGGCCAACCAGCCACTGGAAAGAAAACCCCCGACAGTATGTTATTATTAGAAATGACAGTGGCTGAGCGAAAAAATTATGTGTTGAGCCGAGGCATTGACGGTGATGGGCGAAAGTGGCTGGTGTTTATTTTTGACGTGATAGCATGTTGAGTGAGCCTGGCTGTTGCGGACCCATGTGATGGCTATGACATGTGGTGCTGGCTGAGAATCGAGGATTTCACACAGATGTGTTATTTTGTTATGACTGCTGTGAACCAGCATATTTATTTTATAACTATTGTTTGACAAATCTTGTAGCGACGCATGTTTGTCACTTGTTAGCCTGCTGGGATGTGGAGTTACATCGGTTATTTCCACTGAGCTGTCGGCACCTCCCGAACCAGGCAGTGCTCTGGCCGATTAATCGGCTGACAGGTGAGCCGGTCTCTCGACATTACTTCGTGTAAACAATTTTTACTTTTTGATTTGGAGATGTTGAAGAGGCCAGCCAGGCATTGCAGTGAGCCCTTGCGTGTTTTAATTTGTTAAATAGGCCAGAACATGACACTAGGGCTTTTCTGCTGGGCCATGTGTCGGCCATCGTGTGACTTTCAGTGATTGACAACCAACCTGAAAGTACGACTCGGCCTGGAACGTCCCGTGATTTCTGTATAATAAACCTGGGTGATTGATAGAAGCTGCTTGTCTTCTTGAACCCTGTTGGCTCACTAACCACTGCTAGATACAGATACATCAGCTGCTGTTGCATTATCCTTTGCACCTTCATGATAAGGTTGATCCCTCAACATACCGGTAACGTGCTATAATGGGCTGGTGGCGAGGATTTGGAGGTAGATGCCGACCTGCAGGCTGTGGGGTGACGGGCTCAATGGATGACTGCGGCTTGGAGGTGATATTTCACCTCCAGTCCCATTGCCAGTCCCCCTGCTTTCGATGGTTTCTACCCAATAGTTTGAACCGGATGACCGCAGTTTCTTGAGCTTATGTCAAGGCTCTGATCGCACGGCCTGAAATGGGTCCATTCCAACTGACCGACCTGCAGCAAATGGGGTGTCATATGATGGTGCTTCGGCGTTCGTGCTAAAATCCGCTGCGGCTGGATGGCTGACTTATGACCGCAATTCCGGTTGAGGTACCAATGGACTGAAATATCTTTTCGAACTATTTCAAGCACTAAGCGCAATCCTCAAACATAAGCTAATTCGCCAAAGAAAGACATTTCCCCGGTTGTATAACCAAGCTTTAAGCCAATCCTGTTCATCTTCGCATAGCTTGACCAGGCGGTTTCTCACAGGAGCCGCTCAGTATCGTGTTCAATTCGGCGCTTATCATGTATCACAGCCAGCATTCGAAAAACAGGAAGCGCTTTCTCGGTTCTGTGCCCGACTAAGAGACCCAGAACCAAAATTTCTGGGTAAGCAGGTGAAGCTACCCCGACACCGTATAATTTCCGCGTGCGTCAGTATAGACCACTAAATTCGCAATCGACGTACATTTTAATCCAAATGACATCGCTATGCTGGCCAACCCGTACTGGGTGCGCGTTCTTCATCTGGCCATCTTTGGGTATTATCACCGGCTTTGGCGTGTGCGACAGCGATACTTTTGAACCTGGTGGCAGAACCGGTATTCCGTTGTTTGATAAACCGATAACAGGGCAACCCGACATGGCAACGGTAAAGAACAGCGTAACTTCGCACTGGGTAATGTTCTTTCATCATTAAGCAACCTTTTTCTTTGTTTTGGCTGAGATTTGGTTTGTCAGCTGCGGCATTTAGGTGGATGTTCGGAGGCATGAACCACATCTTCAGGCAATAACAGGTGCTCTTTAACGCTTGATCACCCGAGAAACTTGGTGAAATGACTGACAACTTCAGCTGTCAGCTGAGCGGCTGAATTCGACATGTATGTTGATCGGCCTCGAGCCTTTATTGATGCTATTATGTGCCTTTGTCCCCCGAACTTTCGTGAAAACCACCACTGTGTGTTTATAAATGACATTAAATCGGCAATTGACCTTCATAGGTATATTGTCAAGATATTTGATATATACTATCAACAGGCTTTCAGCTGTCAACCAACATCCCGCTCACTGCTAAAATTTGCGACAGTGTATCGAATGTGTAATTCTCGTCATGGCGGATGAAGACAATGGAGCACGACTGACGAAGCTGAGCTATTTTGCGAATTGCGTGGTCAATCACCCGTTAAGCAGGTATTCGGCAGTGCAGCGTGTCATCGGTGGCTCGGCAGTACTGTATGAGCTCTCCAGATCTCTTTGTCAACTTCCCAATAGTCCAACACACTTCATTTGGCATGATGCGCCATGCCTTGCGTGTGACCACTGAGGCCACCACCATCTGTAAAGGTAACTATTTCTATTGACATGCTACTGTCGCTATGAAAGCTTAACTATTTACACCTTCCTGCTTCATACAGTGCGTTCAAGCCATAACACGAACTTCACCTGCCGGCGGCGTCGATCACGACGGCGTTCTTTTCGTGCGACCGGTCAGGTCGCTGGTTTGAACTCGCTGTTTTAACTTTCGCCAATTAGAACATGTGTGGGGCACAGACTAAATCGCTGGCTAATAATTTCGCTTTTGGTTCGCAAGCAGGCTGCGATGCTATGACCCGACACCGGCTGGTGAGCAAAATGTCATTACTGGCACTTTGTAACTTTTCTCGTGGGCCGCAGCAGGTCTGTCATCCCGTCTTTAGATCTTTGTCACACTGACAGCAGTCCCAAGCCCTATGCATCGATGTTTGTTGGTACTGAAATAACGCAGGCGATACGATAAACTTTTACGCTAAATATTTGGATCGTGGGTACAACGGTGGCTCATCAACCAAATCTCAAAATATATCTGAGTGGCTGTGGCAGGGAATGGCTGGCAGGCCCGTCCAACGACTCGTGCCTGCGTGCTGCTGGATAGCGATGGCACAGGCTGGTCGACTGCTTTTATTCACCCTTCTTTGTTTGGTGGCTGGAATCGGCTGGCTGCATTGCAGTGTGCGGCGCTGGTATTACGGTTCTTCGTGGAGGGAGCAAGCTGCTTTTTGTGACAATGCTTCCGTCTGTGTCATGGTATAGCAGGAGCAGTGACAGATTGCTTCCCGCTGCTATGTCTCGACGCCAACCGAGAACCGGGCCAGATGCTGTGTGACTTCGTGAACACGACTTCCAAATAACATTTCCTTCGACTGCGTTTCGATCTAGCTCGGTGGCCTCGGCAATTGCGTCGCGTTGTATTCAAACGACTGTGCAGTTGTATAAGCTGATAATGCTGACGGATATGATTACTGAGCAGGTAAGCTACTGGCGGTGCTGCGATGCTGCCAGTTTGGTGAGCATCTAAGCTACTCGATCAGTAGTATCTTATGACACAGTGGTAAGAGATGGCTGCTGCCAATAATTTGGGCCAAGAGAGGCACGGATTAGTGAGGCTGACCCTGGGCAGGCTGCTAAGATGTCAGCTTTGTCAGATGGGTCTCAAGTGAGGCATAAGGTCCATTTGTATGAAAGTGACTTATATATTGGTATGAAAGTAAAATAAGGGTGTGAGCGTGTTATGAGTTAAAGAACCAGGGCTGGAAGATGGAAGAATCAATGACTGTCAGAGTAAAGGCTGAGCTCTACGACATAACGATGTGTTTATCTATATGTAAATTCTATATTACCTTCAAATATTTAGAGAGCGTCCCCAAAATATCTGAAGCAGAGAAGAAAGAAAACAAAAACTTTGAAAGAACACTGCTACGTGTCTTTAATGATGCGACACGACCAATACTTGTCACGCTATGCGACTGGAAACTGCTTTCAATAGCAGGAAACTCAAGCAGAGAGCGATTGCACCAGCGTGAAAAAATGAACAACGATGTTAGGTAAATACGACTGGCACTTGCCACCATGCTGCGGCTGCTAATGAACCAAATCTGCATCGCAACGCCAAACCACCGGTCTGACATGGTATCGTGAACTGAAAATCTCCTGCCACGACCGCTCGAACCTTGTCTGTGCGCTGTATAAACCGAAGACAGCGTTTACATATTCCATGTGTGAGGCCAAGCTGGCACAAAGTATTCTGTCAATCCTCCTAAGCGCTTGCATGCAAGCCAATGCCTTTCATTATTCAATGACAGTGAACGACGCCCATCATTGGTTATTGCCTCACCCCCAATGATTATATCTTGACCCCACCGCTCATCGAAGGTTAAAACATCGTCAATAATTTGTCTGTGAAAAATTGACCGATATTGACAAAAGTGAATGGATCAAGGGAATAAAATCTGACTTTAAACTGACACATTTAACATGAACAACCACTATTTTATGTAAGCTGCCATTATTTGACCAGTTATTCCAATCCAGATTCGGCCAAGAATAGGCCGTCTGTCAAAGTTAATTTCAGTACCTATTTTGAGGCTATGAATAATAAGATTGATGGTGTGTGTGTGTGTATTGACCCAGCCCTTATACCAAAGCATGATCATAATTGGGCTGTGCTTTGAGAATGCGCAATGGCATGCTCGCTGGTGTCTCTGGTAAATAGAGGAAGTGACACAACAATGTCCAGAGGCCCAACATGGTTTTACTGCTGTAACAATTGTTACTAAAAAATGTTTATAAGTGAATTCAGTAAGAGCCAATTGCCTTTTAAATATTAATTACAAGATTTTATTTAATAATTACTAAGACTCTTTCTTGTCAGAAAAAGAAGATGACGACGGAGATGGTGGCAAAACTATGTTGTCCCTTCTTTATAATAATTATTTAATTTCTTTAGTATGATAAAACCCACTACAAAATTTTAAAAGAATGTTAACTTAATTTAATAATTAATGAAGTCTAGCGAAAGAGAACATAATTTCAAGCTTTTATGGACCGAGTTCTGCTTTATAATATGCTGACAACTTTTCATAGGCCTGTTATTACCATATCAACATCTTGATCAGTACCCTGAAATTCAACACATTTTTTACCAGCAGAATCTTGATATAATAATGTCTTTGATTTTACAGACACAGCATCTTAATCATAGAAGTAATTCATTTTAATGCGATAAAGACCAGTGTCTACTCGCTCTTTTAAGAGGCACATCTTATGACTATTGACCATTACCAGTACAAAAAATTACGTTAAGGTATCTACATAATCCTCTTCTGATAGCTCAAAATTAAAGAGTACTGTTGCAACAAAAAGTACATAATGTTCGCCTTTATTGAAGCAGCAAAATAAAGAGCCGAGCAACAACTTTTTAAATCATTATTAAAACCCATATTAAAGAACATAATGGATCGCTCTGTATGAGCAAATTATAAAGAGAAGACAAACCCAATTTAGTGTCAGTAACATTATGAGGCAGAGACGATAAAATAACAGTACCGGCATAATGAGCTTGGAAATAATTAAAATAAAACAAAAAATAACTTTCGCTTAAGCCAGCATTTTTTCTTCTCTTTAAATAGTTTTTTAACACAACAGAGTAAGTAAAACTCTTGCTATATATCATTATTTTTGTACACTAGAACTAGATTTATAGTCGTGGACATCAAAAAAAGAACTACCTGCCAATTGTATTGAAAAATATTGTAATTTTTGAAATTCAAAAATTCTGAAAGCCAAGTGATGTGGAGAGAAACTGTTGTTTCTGTTAGGCATTGACTCAAAAATGAGTGTACTGAGTATATTAATCGGACATGATGGCGTGTGATACTACCCCCCCTCGGACGATCCATGAGACCTTGTCGAATAGCTCTCAAAATTAAATTAAAACATAGTGAAAACATCTGTGTCTAATCTATTCAGAATGTTACAATGACGGTGGTTATCGACAGGTAACGAGTGAATTGGTCTATGGACTATATTATTTATTACAACTTTAAGTTTTAATTATACTACTATATCTTTACAGAAGGGCTCGTATTATATGCTGCAGCATCGGCGAGGATACTCGTGGGATGCCAGTATTGACTGAAAATGTTAAATTGCATTGAGACATCGCTGCAGAATTTGAGCCTCATCGAGGCGAGAGTAGGCAGCTTGACAGCTACCGGCTTACATTGCTACTGTCCCCATAGTACTGCCTGCTTCTGGTCTTCCTGAACGGCTGAAAGGCCAGCCCTTTCCCTGTGAGGCACCATCCAAATCAGCAAGCGACCCATTTTACCCTTGACTTTAAAGAAACGAGCATACTGCGCAATTAAAGATGATTATCATATAAAAAAAAATTGGACTAAAATCATTCTTTTTTGAATTTTTAAATATTTTATTACTTTCAATGTCAAATTCAAAATTTAAAGAGGCCAATGCTTTAAGATGTAGAAGGCCTATTAGGATTTCTTAAGAAACTGTTCAAATGATTGTTGCAGAAAACAATGAAGTACGGGATTGTCATACATAAAACTGAAGCAGAGATGCGGTCTAGAGGAAGCTGCGGCTGGTATTCCAATATTCGCGGGCTGAGGCTGCTGCACGGATCACTGATTTGCTTCCTCAAACTGAGCTGCTGAAAATGAGCAGAAATAATGATAATAGTACTCCTCTTCAAAAGACTGTCGGCTTTTGTCTAAAGCTGTTTGAGACGCTTCGCTTTGCCATTCATCCACCGCAGCAACGGGCGCAGAAGACATCGACGACTACGAAAGGGTAAGAATCTATCTGCTGAGCCCATGCTGACTACTCAGTAACCGTGAAGCAAATTTGGCTATTTTTGATCCCGCACCCCTGTGCGGGGCTCACCAATTGCGTCGCTCGTCGCAACTTTGACTAAAATATAACTCCAGCACGAATTTAACAGCTGAAATATGTTTTGGCTAACATGTTTTCAGTGTTGCGAATCAGAAGATCAGTGAGGAATTACAAAGAGACGGGCCGGTTTGATGTTATAGGTATCAAACAGCCTCCGTGCTACCAGCAGCAGATAATAGCAACTACGACCCGGCCCCGAATTTGGCCACTGTGCTAAATCTGTGTTTATATATAATTTTTATAAAAATATAATGCTTTACTGGCCCACCACTAAATTTAATATTTATCCCATCAGTACGACCCAAAATCTACACATATCACCAGCTCGCTGTCAGCGTCACCCACTACGTCGTTCTGCAACCCGATCTTTACTCAAAAGCTAAATGACTCACTCTTGTAATGTGCGAAAATTAGCGCAAAGAGCAAGCAAACATTTCTATTTTACCGCTGCGACTCAGGCCGCATTTGTTTCATGGCGCTGCATGCTGCGGGCGTGCTGGCGTAAGCTGCTGCGCTAAGCTGTGATGCCACTGCAATGTGCTCGTATGCGGGCAAAATAAAGGACCGACACTAGGTAAATCATCTTTGACACTGCGTATTTCTTTGGAGACGAGCTTTTTCGTACTAACACATTATGAAACCTCAATAAAACTGCGCGGTAAGCAGGCAATTGTTGCAGATGAAAGGAGCCCGGCCGAGATCGCCAATGTAATTTTAAAATTGGGACAATGAGTTATCCAAATCAGTATTACTGCGGCGCATTTTACTGATGGCAACGGAGAAATAGACAACGGCTTACGACCCATTTTATATTTGACACCGTTTAGTCGCAATAACAAATCGGTACCAACCGCTGTCGCAATTCACCGTTGATGTGTTTGGCGATGACTTAACGCTATATCCAGAAGAACAACCTAAGCGTCAGCGTGGTACCCAAATCAATTGGCAACAGCGAGGAATAGTTTAACCATGTTGCCAAATGGCATGATGACGATTTTGCGAGATATGATCGCAAAATTACGCCAGCGGGCTCGGCACCAAGTGACTATGTTGGCTTTGGAAGCGCTATCTGGCGCTCTGTCGTATCTGGGCGCTGCAAGCATGATTGGCCAAATGAACTTTCTTGAACAGCTGCTGCCAAGCGTTGGCGTAACTACAACCCTTAAATGGAATTTAATTGAACACTCTAAACAAACGAGTACGTTAACCTTAGAAATATCGTATTGCTTCCGTTTGTACTTTGAAATTCGTTGGTGCGCGAAACTATATTTGACAGTCACGTTTGCGATATAAAAACAGCGGAGAAGGCTGGTGACTGGCAATCAACTGACATCTGCTGTTATGCGATGTTTTTCTTTAAACCATTTGCTACGCAAATGTATGAAGACTTCTGGCAACAGAAAATCGAAATAAATGAACTGGTATTGCTTCAGCCGACTTTACTTTCCATGTTCGTTGTCTTTCATCTTGTTGAGATTGCACCGCTCTTTTCGAGCCCTTGTTGACCGTTCATGGCCGAAATAAGTGTTTTTTTTTAAGTGACCAACGGTGGAATCAGCCTTTATCCCGCTCATTTCAATTATTATGATTTTATTCTAGAGTTCATGGGGTGACCGTGCTGGCGACTCAGTGTTGATCTTTGTTTGAACTAAAATCGCTTTCGTGACGCTGCGCTTTCTCTTTGTGATCCGTGGCGGGGCTATCCTCTGACGCTATGAACTATGGCAACCGAGCCAGGCCAGCTGCGTTGCCGGCCCGTTTTCGCTTCGCAAGCAAGCAGTGGCGGGTAAGAAAAATTTCAGAAGGCCATTCCAGAAAGACTCCGCTCATGCGGCGAAACAGCACCAAATCAAAAGAATGAAAAAATTGTAAACAGCAAATCGGTGGCTGGCGATATCCGAAAAATCAATCGCAGCGCAGGCAAAGTGAACAAATTTCTGTTGTGGCGCTGCCGGCCATGAACGCGTGCTTTTAACGATGTTGATCACAACTCAGCTTTCGACAATTTGATTTGTTGGTACTTTGTTTCTTACTGCACAATTTATAACAACCTGCATCCAAACTCTTGTGATTTTATAACATAATTATAATCTGTTAACTGTTACAGCCCTAATCATGTGGAAAGGCTCTGTTTTGACACAGCTGTTGTAAAAAAAAAAAACATGGAAAATATCTGCATGTCTAAGCAGCAGTGGCTCATCCGACTTGGGCCCAAACACTGTGAGCTCCGGGCAGGCTGCTCGTTGGATAATCTTTGGAGGCTTGGCGACCCACTGAACTGGGTGGGCTTGAACACGCCCGTGTATATGACCATAAATGTTAAATAATAGCATGCTTAAATATAGCTATTTTGCATATAATTTGGAATGTTATCATCGTTAAAGATTTTGAGGATTAAATATTGACAACTAGCCGAACTAGCTAGCAGTAACACAAATAACCATGTAAATTAATTTGCTTAAACATAATATACAATTTGTGACCCATTTTGTACGATGAGCTATTCAACGTGCCCATCATATGAGTAAAGAGCCCGCAGCTCAAATAAGAGGTAACAAATAATACCAAATCACAAGGCCCGGCCCCAATTCATTATGACATATTATTTGAATAAGGTCTGCGTGTCTGCTAACTATACCTCGATGACCAACGCAAAACTCAGAAAGCAATATCCAAGCTTTGAAGATATCAGCAATACTAAACTTTCATTTATCAATACTTGGAGAAAGCATAATAATCTACTCTTCGCGACATTGCCAACTCAATTTAATACTTAAATGACTGCAGAAGCTATGAATGTGTTAAGCGATACCCGTCAAATATTACTGCGTTTATCAGCGATTTTGAGTGGCTGTTGTTAACGTACCAAGTTTATTCAAATGGTCTGCGTTGGGACTGAAGTATATGATCAACAGTACCACATTAATTCAAATGGCCTGCGACTGGATGTTAATTCAAATATTACCGTGTTTGAAATTTCGCTATGTACGAGGGGATTAAATAATATATTTTGCATATGATGAGCTGAGAAATATTATCATCGTGCATTTTATAATAGGGGGCGTCTTCAGTGCTCTAAATAGCTGTATTGATATGTTTTTATTCATGCTGTGACCCGATACTATAAGCTATCTCGTGTATACATTGAAGAATATTCAGCATTAAGCTTTTCATCAATATATTCATACACTTTTGTAATATATGCTCTTTTAATATGCTGTTATTTGACACCAAAAAGCTGGCACTTTATAGTAATGAATCTTGTTAATATCCATTTGCTACTATAATACTAAATAACTATAAGCCGATTTAAATAAGTATTCAGCTTATTTATGAAATAGTTTTGAGTAGAAATGTACCGACCAGACAGAGGATGTATTGAGTCTTATGGGCCTCAGCCGAGCTGTGCTTGATCTGTATGTTATGATAACAAATGCAGCTTATCATAGCAGTGCCCAGCACTTGCTGCTGCAAATCTCACTAACCGAGGTATCTGGCGTGGCAGCCCGTGCCTGTCTGGCTGGCAGAAGTCTTGTCAACCCCGACAGGCATAGCCTGGCCCGTAACTAGGCATTGGCTGAGCCGGGCCCCGGGTGGCCGGATGGAGGCCCGGCCACGCTTGACCGTGCATTCGGCAACCCTTGAGCACTGCAACATTCAAAAATAAGGACGGACCGGGCTAGGCCCGGCCCGGCCGCCCAATGTCGGTGAGCCTTCGGCCGAACCCCAGGCCAGGCCTGATAGCGTGGTGCGGATTCGTATTAGCGATTGCCACGTTTGATGTTGCACAAAAATAGAGTATGGCTAATGAGGATTTGAACCTTGAACCTTATGATGGAAGAATGGCTTTGAACCAGTATTGAGCCAAGTGACATATTCTAATATGTGCATAATAGCCAAATGAAGTTATCTGAACTGTAATATATATAAATAAAGCATAAGACTTCGATAATATTGTCCTTGAAATGTACAACACATTCTAATAAAAACTATTTCAACATATTAATGAGCAGCTTAAATTTGGTGACCAGTAATATATTATCTTTATTTGATATATTATCCTTCAAGAAAACTATTGAGAAGCTATTCTAACTAAGTTGTTAAAGAAGGAAGCTATTCGCTGATAATATTCAGCTTCATTCATGAAGGTATTCGTGACCCAGCATGTGCATGGTATAAGTCAAGAGTGATTTTAGTTTCAAGGTAATATGCGTGTAAAGTAAAAAGCAGAAATAATATGCGTACTGAAAATCTGAGACCCATTGTCTTATGATATATTGTTCTGTGAGAGCGGATTCAAATAATGCCAAGCTTATTGTTACATCAGCTGTAAACTAATATGGAATCTAAGTTATTTAATATTATGATATATTATTGCAATAAAACAAAATATTAAACTACCCTAAATACATTTTTGAAGGCAATGATGATAAGCGACACCGCGTTGGTGCCCAATTCAAGCGATGCAGGATATTGGACAGCTGACTGAAGGATGTATAGTATATGTGCCATCTGAGATTAACTGTCAGCTCGTTAGTAGAAGCTGTTTTGACCGTTTAAAAATGGCATAATGACCAGATGCTATCTTTAGTCGCCATGTAACTGAAACAATAATTTGATTGTATGCACATATTAAGCCAACTGAGCCATTCCTTCAAACCAACTAGCTTAAATTTATTATTGATAGAGAAGCAACTGTATGTAATAAATAGCAAGAAATTGGTCCAAGCTATTGTTAAAAGTTTTGAGTTAAACTGCTGCTCAGCTATATATTGAATATTATCTTTTATGTGTGCAAGCCAAAGAACGATATATTAACTTTAAATCATCGGCTTGCTACACTGCTTCGTCGATCGAGACTCCTCATTTATTGCTGTCAAGAAGTGAACAAGCGTCCAGCATGATGCAGTTTGGTATTGCTGTTGCAGCGACCAAGCCCGCGGTTTTAAGGTAAACTTAGCGAACGAGGCCCGGCCGGACCGTTATATTGGGCGGGCGAGACCATTTCGATGAACTGCGGCCCGTACCGCGGCGGCAAGCTGCTGTGACTCAGCCAGGGGTTGGGCCTCAGGCGCAAGAGCAAAAAATAACAAACAAGATTTAAGCTTTGGCTTGCAAATAGCGGCGATTCACATTCTTTCATTCCATAAAAAGGTAATATTTTTCTTTGAAATTTTAAGGCCTGACAGTAAATATTTTTGTTTGTGTTTGTATATTATTTGATAATATATCAATGAAAATAATTTAAGAACTGACCTTCGCCTGTGCACATAACTATATTGTACAGCAAACAAAAACCTCAGTCAAGTTCAACTAAAAGTCAAAAATATTTATCTTTGAATGGAGGAGTAATAATAAAATATCAGTAAAGTATGAGGAGATTGCTTCTTGATGGACTTTATAACGCTATCAATGGTATTAATATAAAAAGGAGACTGCGCAGCTTCCTGCTTTTCTTAAATGGATAACTGCTGCGTGTTCATTTGTGCTTTTTACCGTCGTCACCACTGACAGACCAACACTGCATCACTGTACAATTAATTTCTTTGGTCATTCAACTGACCGCCATAGCGTTTAGGTAACTCGCTGGCTATAATCGCTTTACTTCATATTATAAAAGTTCTGCTGAAACATACGCCGCTGCTACGCCACCCATCACCGCTTCCGGTGATGTTGGCATCGTGCTGCATGCGACTGATAACTGCTGCCGCCGCAACCACCAATGGCATATAATGATACGCCATTATATCAAAATGTAAAAATCACTAATCCAAGCTACATTATAAGGCAAAGTAGAAAAATTACACCTGAAAAACTTTTCATTTTATTTAAAATCATAAGGTTATGGCGTTGCTTTCGGCTGAATCAGTGGTAATATCATTGTTCAAAGGCTGCTTCGCCAGTTCCATCTATAAGCAAAGCTGGCTAAACAAACTCAAATAATGAAAGTTCGTCATTTTGGTGTTCGCAACACCGCACTCAGCCCCGTCGCCAATTTTATGACTTCATCAAGTGTCTGGCAAACGACGTGCACTCCTTTAGCCCACCCGTTACATGATAATATAAACAGAGACTGCCCATGGTGGAAACCTCAAAATATTGTAAAATCCATGAATTTCGCTGTGTATCCGTAACAAGTGAGTTAATTCGATGCGACTCTAAATAACATAATCATTGAACATCTTGAAAATATCAAAATCACTTGCGACACAGTGAACAAATAATACATTAAAAAAGATGATAGATAAACCGGGCTTGAATAGGCTAAGGCTAGATTATAGACCGCAGCGAGGCAAGCCCACGATGTGACAAATGACTCCTTAACTAGATTGAATACCAATTCAATTAAATTCTTAGACTTCAAGGAAGCTAAACAGGCTGAATTTTTTTGTATTGTAATATGTCACAGTACTGAAAAAAGCGCCTTAACGGCGAGAACGATCGGTGTTCAAAGGTCTGGAATATTACTTATGTTCGTTTGGAGGAAATTTTTGTTAGTCTCCGTGAGTCAGAGTGAGCATCGCCGTGAGCACTTTTAGTGGCATTTTAGTCATTTCATATCAAAGTTTTCCAAGCAAGCATGGTAAACGCTGTTTGTTGCTCGACTATGTTTCAGATAACTGATTGACACTGTGACTTCAAGCTCGATCTCCGGTTGTGCACAACTGCTGTCGAAATCTCCTGTCGCAGCCGCCCCGTCAGCATTTTTACGGCGGCTTTGAGACATTCAAGCTCGATCGTCGATTATTTTATCAAAAAGCTGTTTTAATTTTTACGTGTCATTGACATGTAATAAGTACCAAGTATATGGTATTATTCACATGTTGCTGCTGAACATAAGTCAGAAAAATTGTGACCTCGAATAACTATGGCAATGTTGGTAAATAGGAAATGCGCTTGCGATACTATATCTGCGGGCACTGTTTGGACAATTATGAGGTATGTTAAGCGAACACGGCCAATGTCATACAAGCTTCGTTTTAGAGAGTATAAGCATTGCTTTGAAATAGCGATCATTTTCTCGGATATTTTAAGATCTTTGATCGACTTGCTCAAGAGCCAATACTATTTAAACAATTTGACTAGCGATATATATTTTGTGTTCACAATTAAAAACATCATAAGCCCCAAAATTGTTAAATCTAAGTAACTATCATCATCAATGTAAATACTCCTCAAAAGACACTTATTTGCAATCTCCGTCAGGTAACCAATTACAGGTAAATCTCGGCTGCGTATTTTTATTGCTATGTATAACATAGATAAATATGTTTAATATTTCATAAGTTATCTTCTTTTATTTGTGCATTTAAAATTTGAATAAATAATTTTGACCAAAAAATGCGTTTACAATTATAATTGCGAGGAAAAAAGCTGTGTTTTACTCAAAATGCGTTCGCTCGTGTTTTCTAGTTTATGCGATGGCTATTATAAAGCAATTTTATTGGTACTGAGTGGGCGGTAGAAAACATATTTTTTTATGTACATACCACGCTGCCCTGTCAACGCGCTGCTTGTTCGCCCTGTTGGTACAAATACTAAATATTGATTCACTCTGCTGTCGC